>OY776267.1:5537500-8290000 GCA_963675405.1 Cosmorhoe ocellata
CAGGTAACGCTTTGTTAACAAAAGTTTGGTGACATTGGACCTAAAGATCATCATCATCTTCCTGCCCTTATCCCACTAGGTGGGATTGGCACAACAGGTTCTCTTCCTCCACTCTCCCCTATCATCCGTCATCTCAGTAGTCACTCCCTTCTTACACATATCGTCTTTCACACAGTCCATCCATCTTTTCTTAGGTCTACCTCTACTCTTGTATCCATCCACATTCAAATCAATCAATTCAATTGAACCTAAAGATACTAGCTTAATAAAATTAATAATCTATAGTACCTATATCTTTTGTTACTTATGAATCTATTCGGCGTATAGTTTAACCACAAACTTTCGCAGCTTAGCTATAATTTAGATAACAATTATAATGCCTATGTGAAACCCATTTTCGCGAAATGTCTATTGTTTTATCATGATAGAGAAACCCAGTCTGGGAATTCCGATATTTCAATAAATTAATGAAATTATCGAATCATTCATCTGTGACTATCTGAGAAAGGACCTTTTAGTAACAATCAAACTCGATTTAATTCAAATTATATTACCCGACTGCGAAGGAGAGTGTTTGGGATTTAGCATGTAGGTATGTTTTATGTATACAAACATACATACTACATGCTTACATAAAGCTTACATGCTACATGCTTGCTTTGTCATACATGACAATGGCTCACTGAAAAGAAGGCCTATTATAAACCCTGTGGGTAATAATGATAATAATAAGAAATCCGTTCAGCCGATTCAGCGTGAAAGAGAAACATCAATACCTACATAAAAACTTCCACGGTAATATTAGAAGGATTTACTAGAAAACATGCTATTACGTGCCGTGAAATCTACTTCGACAGTTACTAAGTGAACACGTAGGTGAACGCGAGACCATTTCCTGAGGGCCTCGTGAGTAAGTACGCTACCTAGGTAGAACCGTAGAAAACCAATTTCCGTACAAAAGACCCCTCCCCCCCACTTTCCCCCCACTGCTCACTGGAACTAAAGTTGAATAGAACTTGCTTTTAACACGAAGTATCTTCTCTTATAAAAAAGTGTTCCGGCGCCTACAAAACTACAACGAGCAACTTCACTCGCGCACCTGTGCACCCGCGTTTTACGTAGGATAATATACTTACTGTCACGACCATTGCGTGTCAACCACTTAATTGTAAAACTTAAATCTATTAATTAAAAATAAGACTTATAATTGGACAAAATCTATTTTATTTCTAAACTACACCAAATCCACTGAGTTGTAACCCTAAGAAGCAACATTTGGCGACCGTGACAGGACACAAAACTGCAATCAAAGGAAACAGCGTGTTGTCCACCATCTTGTGCATTGGCTGCGCCCGACCGGGAAAAGAATTAAAAAGGAATTTTCTCAAGAAGTATCACTGCCTGGATCCAAACTACCATCTCAAATCAAAGCGGACTTCTGAAAATTGCTGGCTATCTGGTTGTGGCATCCTCTCTGGCCCGGAATAATTGGACATTACATACTGGATTAATGGAAATACATAACCTTAAAATTGGACAAGGCTGGACATTTGGACTTGGAGTTGCAATTATTTGATGGTCTAGTGAAGTGACAAAACCTTCACGCCTGCAGAGTAATCTCCAACAAAGCTAAGTGCCCTTCCTTTAATAATCCTTCCAAAATACATACCTATAACCTCATACCCTTTCATTGCAATCTAAAATAATTGTGAAAGTAATCATTCAATCATTCAATTTAAAATCAAGTGTACCTAAAGCACTCTCTTAATTATCATACAAATAGTCCCCTATAAACATTATATAATATAATTCAAATTAAATAAACATTTACAAAATAAACCCTAAAGAAACATACTTACCTACTTACCTATTTCAATAATTAACGTTAAATAAAATTCCTCACTACATACCTACAATAAATACAAAGTCATAAAATTGTGCAAAATAAACGTATTATCTAATTCAATTACTTGGCATTCCTCCACTTGCATTAAATCCAAAATCATTAACTGTTATTTGCGAAAGGTAACGCTTCTTTGCTGAACAATTCCAGGATTCCTGTGCTCAGCTGGTGGATAAATAAATACCTATGAACAGTGTGCTTGAACTCGCACGGCTATCATTACCTAAAGATAACTGCAACAAAGACGATCAGCTGTTCTAATACACCGCTCGAGCCGACCGGCTTCCGTACAATACCTACAGCAGACTTCGCAAAATAAGGAGCGTGAGAATAAACAATTTTTATTACCTTCTAATCATCTCGTAGGTACCTACCTGCTCATTGTTGAACTTTGTCTAGGCATTTGTTTTGTTTATTTGATATTTTTGTCTTTCTGTCTAGGTTCGTACCTAAAGCAATTACCTACTTGAGATAAATTTATAAGTTATAATGACCGAAAAGATGGATGTTTTAAAGGTTTTAACGCTGAAGCGAAGTTCAATAAAGGGTCAAATAACCAAGTTTAAGAAATATTTAGATGAATTAGTACAAAAACACACTGAATTAGAACATTTAGAATATGCAGAACTAACTCTTAAACTTGGTAAATTCGAGATGTTGTCTTCTAAGTTTGAGGATGTGCAGAGTGAGTTAGAGATTTTGAATCCTGAAAGTATTGAAGTGGAGATTGATGCGCGGGACCTCATTGAGCGAGACATAATAAGACTGATAGCCATAGCTAAAGATTTGTTAGATCAAAATAGACAGAACTTGGAGCAGTCTCGAAGGGACTCTCACGCCCAATGCGGTCACGATCAGCAAGAGATAGGAATAAGGTTACCGAAAATTGAAATAGCTAAATTCGATGGTGCTTACTTTCGCTGGCTAGAATTCAGAGACACCTTTATCACTCTTGTGCACAAAAATGAGCGCTTATCGCCAATTCAAAGGTTTCATTACTTGATTTCGTATCTTCAGGGTGATGCGGCTAGGATAATCTCTAACTTGGAAGTCTCTTCAGATAACTACACCACTGCTTGGAGTTTACTGTTGGAGCGTTATGATAATAAAAGGTTATTGGTGAATCATCATTTAAAATCATTATTTAACGTTCAACCGATAAATCGCGAGTCAGAGAAATCGTTGCGCTTCTTCGTTGACCACGTAACAAAGAATCTACGAGCTTTAGCAAGTTTAGGTCAACCAACCACTCACTGGGACATTTTAATTATCTACATGTTATCCTCAAAATTAGACAGTAGATCCCTTGAAAAGTGGGAAGAGTTGCGTAACAGTCTCTCGGACATACCTACTTTAAAAGACTTTAATAAGTTTTTGACTGATCGCGCGGATGTTATTGAGGCTCTAAATCGGACTAAATACGATAATAATAATACGAAATCGGTAAACAATAATGATAACAAGCCCAATTCTAACACCAACCAACAAAGTCGCTCTAACAGTAATCAACAGCAGCGTCATACTAACAATCAAACAAAATCGTTTGCAAGTGCCAATCAAGGCACAGGCGTCTGTGTTTGTATAATTTGCAGCGCTAATCATAAAATTTACGATTGCCCAGATTTTAAAGCTAAAGGTATTCAAGAACGAATGGCTGACGTAAGTAAGTACAGACTGTGTGTCAACTGTCTCAGACAGGGACACCCAGAGAGCGAGTGCCGTATGGGGCCTTGCCGAGAACGAGGCTGCAAAGACCGTCATAACTCGCTTTTGCACCCTGCGTCCGCTCAATCGCAACAAACAATCGTAAACTTTTCTAAAGAAAGCGTTAGTCAGGTAGTTTTATCTACAGCAATGATTGAGGTTCAAAATCCAATCACGAATCGCTGCGAGAAGGTACGCGCTTTGTTAGATTGCGGCAGCCAATCGTCATTCGTAACTAAATCATTACAGGAAAGGTTAGGTCTAAAAACTAATCTACTAAATACTATTAACGTTATTGGAATAGGAAATAGTTGTAATAACAGTGTGACAGAAAGTTGTGTCGCACAACTAAAATCAATGACCACGCAATACAGCGTGACTTTGTCATGTTTCGTTCTTGATGAATTGACAGGAGAAATTCCAAAGTCTCCGATTGACATCAAGATGCTCAAAATACCACAATCTATAAGATTGGCCGATCCTAATTTGGGCCAACCTGCTCCGATTGATATTCTGATTGGTGCAGACCTCTTTTGGGATATCCTCGGATGTGATCAGCGTTCGTTAGGTCCAAATAATCCTAAACTCAGGTCTTCTAAATTTGGTTGGTTGATAGCTGGTCCTATTTACACCTCCAAATCTAAATCACAAAATAATATCCACTGTAATCATGTAATTGTTTCAGATGGTTTTCAAAATAATAATTTACAAGAAATGCTAACTAAATTCTGGTCTCTTGAGGAACTACCTCAGCGTCACTTTCTGAGCACAGAAGATGCGAAGTGCGAGGAAATGTTCAACTCGACCACATCTAGGTTAGAGACAGGCAGGTTTTGCGTAAGATTACCCCTAAAGGATTCTCCGGACTGCCTGGGCGATTCGTACAACTTAGCTAAAAGGCGGTTTCTCTATCTAGAAAAACGATTCAAAAATAATCCTGATTTAAAAAAGAAATACGTAGAATTCATTCGTGAATATTCTACTCTGAGTCATTTATCAGAATCACCCGTCACTAAACCGGAATCGTCGTATTTTTTATGTCACCATGCTGTTATAAAAGAATGTAGTGAATCGACAAAATTACGTGTCGTATTTAATGGATCTGAACCCACCTCCTCAGGCTACTCACTCAATGATATCTTACTAAAAGGGCCCCATGTTCAAGACTCTCTTTTCTCTATTTTAGTTCGAGCTCGGCAGTATCAATATGTAATTACTGGTGATATTGATAAATTTTATCGTCAAGTTTATATTTCCACAGTTCAGGATCGGAACCTGCAGCTCATTTTATGGAGAGAAGAAGAGTCGTTGCCTCTAAAAACATTACAGCTCAATACTCTCACTTATGGCACCGTAAGTGCTAGCTATCTGAGCACGAGATGCCTCTGGCAGGTGGGGGAAGAGTGTGATAATCCATTGATTAAAACTATAATTCAGCATGACTTCTACGTTGACGATTTATATACAGGTTGTGATGACGAAAGGCAGCTACAATTCATACTAAATTCAGTCACAGATAGTCTAAAATCTGCCTGCTTTACATTAAGAAAATTTAAAACTAATGCGCCACACTTACTTAACGAAGTGTTTGCAGGTAATGATGAATCACTTTATCTTAGTGAATCCACCAGCACTCTCGGCCTTGGATGGAACCCCACCAGTGATTCATTACATTTTCCATTCGAAATGCCACCTGTAGGTAAAACTATAACTAAAAGATTCATAATGTCGAACTCTTTTAAAATTTTTGACCCTCTTGGCTTGCTCAGCCCTTGTATAATTCAGCCTAAAATGATGCTTCAGAAATTATGGCAGCTAAAACTTGACTGGGATGAGCCAGTGCCTCAAACAATAAAAGAATTGTGGATTGAGTTTGTCAGTAATTTACCTTCTCTTTCTACATTGCAGATTCCTCGAAAGGTTCTTTGTCAATCGCCAAAACATTTTGAAATGCATGTTTTTAGTGATGCGTCGCAGTGTGCTTATGGCGCCTGCGTATATATGCGAACGATTGATGAAAATGATGATGTAAGAGTTAATCTATTGTGCGCTAAATCCAAAGTAAGTCCACTCAAACCTACTACTATTCCTCGCTTGGAGCTCTGTGCTGCGCTGCTCGCCGCGAGGCTATCTAAAGCCGTAATCAACTCTATTAGGCACAAACCTTCTCGTATCGTTCACTGGTGTGACTCAACTGTCGTACTATCTTGGCTTTCCAGTGACGCGTGTAAACTAAAGACTTTTGTTGCTAATAGAGTAGGTGAAATAATTGAAATTTCAGCTCAGTCTTCATGGCGCTACGTGCCGACTAATGCGAACCCTGCTGACATGATCTCCAGAGGAGTGAATGCCAGTCAACTTCGCGATCTGGAACTTTGGTGGTCGGGTCCGAACTTTCTTAATGGTGACGAATCCGAGTGGCCGTCTCTACCATCGCTTACTTGTCAAGATTTGCCCGAAGTCAAAGCGGTACATACATGCATTTCTGCCATTGAGCAAATACCATTAGTTGATTTTAAAAAATATTCTAAATTGACTAAAATCCAAAGATCATTTGCCTACGTTAGAAGGTTCGTACATAATTTGAAAAATCCTGAATCTAAATTATCAGGCCATTTATCGGTCAAAGAATTGAATGATTCGTTTCACTATTTGTGCTCCGTTTCTCAAAAGGAATCGTTTCCTGATGAATATAAATTGCTATCCAAAGGCAGCTCATTGGGTCCAAGATCTAAATTGTTATCTTTGTCTCCCTTTTTTGATGACACTAATTTAATTAGAGTTGGTGGTAGAATCGATTCATCAAATTACTCTTATGAGAATAAGCACCCTATCGTGCTCGATTCTTCACATCATTTGACAAAACTATTATTTGAGCGAGAACACGTCCGTAATCTTCATGCTGGGCCTCAGTTACTCTTAGCGTCTGTCCGGCAGTCTGTGTGGCCTATCAACGGGCGTCGCCTCGCTCGCCACGTCGTCCATCGATGCGTTCGATGTAGACGTGTGCAGGGTAAAGTTTTACAGCCGAAAATGGGAAACTTACCCTCACAAAGAATTAATCCCGGTTTCCCCTTCATTTCCGTGGGAGTGGACTTCGCCGGTCCATTCCACGTACTTAATCGTAAAGGCCGTGGAGCCAAATTACAAAAGGCTTATTTATGTTTATTTGTGTGCTTGAGATATAAATGCATTCACCTGGAGGCCGTGTCTGACCTATCTAAAAACGCATTTATGATGTCTCTGCGTAGGTTTGTAGCACGGCGGGGTAAGCCCATCGAAATTTTTAGTGATAATGGAGGTAACTTTATTGCTTCTGCCAAAGAACTAGGTACCTTTTTGAAACTAAATTCAAAATCTCTATCTGAACTTGCATCTCAGGAAGGCATAAATTTTGTATTCTCACCCAGCTACGCTCCTCATTTTGGCGGAATCTGGGAAGCCGGCGTGAAATCCGCGAAATATCATATTCGTAGAATAATGGGAAATAGTCATTTAACTTTTGAAGAGATTGGTACTTTGTTTACGCAAGTGGAGGCCATCTTAAATAGTCGTCCCTTGTGTCCACTTTCTTCCTCACACAACGATCTCCTTTTCCTTTCCCCAGGGCATTTTTTGATTGGCAGACAGCTGACTGCAATGCCAACCCAAGACCTATCAGATGCCAAAGAAGGCAGTCTCCAACGATATGCTCGAGTTGAAAAGCTGCGCCAGCATTTCTGGCAAAGATGGCAGAAGGAGTACATCGCCGAGTTACAAACACGTAAGAAATGGAAAACAAACAACAGCAATCTAAAGGTCGGCGACCTCGTTTTGCTCCACGAAGACCATGTACCTGCTCTGAGCTGGCGCCTCGGCAGAATCACCAAACTACACACTGGACGGGACGGAATAGATCGTGTCGCTGACATCACCACAACCAAAGGTTGTGTACGCAGAGCACTGGTGCGACTGTGTCCTCTCACAGCAGAAGACGACGAAAGTTGAAAGTCAGGCTTTCAACGGGGGCAGGATGTTCCGGCGCCTACAAAACTACAACGAGCAACTTCACTCGCGCACCTGTGCACCCGCGTTTTACGTAGGATAATATACTTACTGTCACGACCATTGCGTGTCAACCACTTAATTGTAAAACTTAAATCTATTAATTAAAAATAAGACTTATAATTGGACAAAATCTATTTTATTTCTAAACTACACCAAATCCACTGAGTTGTAACCCTAAGAAGCAACAAAAAGTATATATTTAATCTATCAGCTATCTGGTTCTCATAGTACCTACAAGCATTAGTCTTTGTACCAAATCAAGGGAAACTAATTTTTATTTTTTCGTTTTTCCAATATTTTACTAGTTATTCTGCTATTTGGGACGGAGATAAATACAACAAAATCCACGAAAATCGGTCCGGCCATTCTAGAGTTATAAGTGTTCGAACAAACCCGACTGTTTAATATATTACTAGCTGTTACCCGCGACTTTGTCCGCAAAAATCCATCAATATAACACATTTCCTAGTGTTTTCTATCATAAGAACCTTCTCTTCACAATAACAAACACAAAAAAAGAATTAGCGAAATCGGTCGAGCCGTTGACGCGTGATGCCGTGACCAAGGGAAATAGTCTTGTATAGGTACTTATAATATAATCTGAATCTCGGAAACGGCTGCAACAATTTTCATAAAATTTTCGTAATATTTAGTAGGTTTCGAGGGAGATACATCGATCTAGCTAGGTTTTATTTTTAGAAAACGTCATTTACCAAAAAAACGAGCAATGCTCGGTCACCTCAATAAACATTTAAGTAAACCCTGTGTTTGTATGAGAAATATTACAAATTGTAAAATACAATTAAATGTAAGCGGTTACAATCTACAAGTTTCTGTGTAATAAAAAAATACGATTTGCTGGAAGAAAATTTACAAAATTGTAAAATTTTCTTACAATTCTACATATTTGTAGGTTTTATTAAACAGCACTTGTTATAAAATTCGACAATATTGTCACTTTTTTACAAATTTGTAGACTTGTAATGTTTATTGAATGGGGGCTCCTTTTTACATACATAATACGAAGATGTACGTAAGTACATAAACCCCAAAAACATTATGCTCCTTCTCCGCAGTCAGGTAAAATATATCATACAATCTCAGCGGAAAGTGCAAAGATGCTAAAAGTAGATTTCATTTTTTCCCGGCAGAAGAATGATGATTTTATTCTGTTAGCGCGTTGTAAATGAGGGACTCAGCCTGGCCTTATCTTAATGAGGAGCAGTTACTAGGGACAGGTGCAATTCCCGGGATCCGGGATTTTAACAAGAGCGGGAACTTTTCGCGGACAGAGCTTACGGGATTTTGCTAGTTTATGGAGCGAGTGGTCCCAGCTTTTTGTTAGTTTAAGTATAAGGCCAAATAATGAGGCA
The DNA here is from genome assembly GCA_963675405.1 of Cosmorhoe ocellata. Taxonomy (NCBI): domain Eukaryota; kingdom Metazoa; phylum Arthropoda; class Insecta; order Lepidoptera; family Geometridae; genus Cosmorhoe; species Cosmorhoe ocellata. Next base: position 5,546,528 of record OY776267.1, read on the forward strand.
GCTTAGGATATCGGGATAAAAAATCTTCTAGTGTGGGAGTTATGAAGTGGCTTATGGGAATAAAGTACAAAAAGTCCAACTATATTTTTTTTATTTTTCGTTAGCAATATTATTTAATTTGAGATGGACCCTATAAAAATGTATTTATTTTAGTTACTTTGTAAGTTTGTAAGTTTGGAGGTAATATCCTAAGCCGATTCAAAAAATATTTCACTGATTGAAATCATGAATATCGGTCCAGCCGTTATTTATCAGCTTCCGCCCGTGGTCTTGTTAAATTATAACCTATGTGCTATGCCAAATTATAATCTATCTTTGTGTCAAATTTCATCCAGATCCGTTCAGCCGTTTCAGCGTGATTGAGTAACAAACATCCATAACATCCATCAAAACTTTTTTATTTATTTAACGCATTTGTTATACAAATGATTTAATCAATGCAAATTTCTGGGACCCTTTCAGTGTATACCTACTGCTTAAAAAAATTTAACTGACTGTACACAACAGCTTCAATAATTTCATGGTGTCCGAATCGACAGTAACAAAAATATTAAATCAAAAGTGTCAATTGGGACACTGTGTCCCAATAAATTTTGTCCGAATCGTCAGCAACCCCTTATAAAAGGTGTAAATACTAAGATGAAAGAGCGAAATAGAACATGAATACAATGTTGTACCGACCCCACATAATAATTATGAGAAAAGGACAGCAATATAATGATTATTCTTCAACATGCAAAGAGACTCAAGTGGAAATGGGCGGGCCACATAGCCCGTAACACGGACGAAAGGTGGACAAAGATAGTCTCGGAATGGGTAGGTCCTGATGGAAAAATAACAAGGGGTCACCCCAAAGAAAGTTGGGCAGACGAAATAGTAAGAGCAGCAGGAGGAAACTGGATGGAAAAGGCAAAAGAAAGAGACGAATGGAGACAGATGGAGGAGGCCTATACCCGAGATGGGGCCTGTGTGTTTAATATTTAAAAAGTGTATTTCTTTTTTAAGTTGTCATGGAACTAAAAGGCTTAATAAATCTATACTAATATTATAAAGAGGAAAACTTTGATTGTTTGTTTGTTTGAAATGAATAGGCTCCGAAACTACTGAACCGATTTGAAAAATTCTTTCACCAATGTGTAGAATGAACTTTCAGGATGAACATAGGCTATATTTTATGTAGGTACTTCGCGGGCGACGCCGCGTGCAGAAGCTAGTAATAAATAAATAGGGATTATTCCGGGATCATTACATCCCTATTATACCTGTCTCAGCTCTACACTCAAGTCATTTCTGCACAGCGGGTTCGGCACGTCTTTGCAGTAAATTGGTGTGTTTTACCAGCGAACCCTGAACACTCTTTGTGAGCTTTTGAATTTAAGCACTGATTTTCCTTTAGTACAGGCACCAACAAAAGTCAATGATCACGTTAAAACCTTTGCTGAACGTCATAGTGTTTACGATGTTCAGGGGCCTTTACCACAAGCTCTTCGAGCAATATCGAAGTAATAAAACATTGATTTCTTACCTATAATATTTTTATGGAAGTAGTTTCAATTCATGATTGAAACTATGACGTTTCTAAAACATGGTGGTTTGTAAGAGCTTGAGGTATGCTTCTTTGTATATTGTGCTGATTAGATACTTGGAGATTTAAGCTGTATAGGAAGAGGTATGATGACAGATTTTGAAATCCCTCTTTATAATGTCTACTATTAAAAAAATATACATTATTTCAGTAATAAATCTAGTCAAGCCAAGTTCAAGCGAACGGGCGAGGCGCGCACCGTGTGTAATATTACTCGAACCATTTGGAGCCATTTTCAACCCCTCGTAACTCAAAAACTATTTCACATAAACAAATCAAATTTGGCTCATCTATTGCCACTTGCGAGTAAAATATATACTCCGAATTTCATAAACACACCTCAAATGGTTATTTAGATATCAACGTCCAAAAATGGTTTTTTATGAATAATTTTATCACTGACTGACCTATAGACGTTAATTATAACCCAGATCCAGATGACCTAGAACGTTCAAATTTGGCATCCAGGTAGGTAGTGGGGTGGATACAAAGGAAAAAATCTGAAACTTGCAAATTTTTATATTTTTAACGTACTTTTTCAATTAATTGACTTTTTCAATTCTCCTAGGAACCCTTACTAGCGCCTGTAATATAAGAATAGCAATCTAAATAGATGACAGTCGGTCATTATGTGGATTTTAATAGGGTCTTGACGTGAATATAATAACGAGTGAAAGTAGTGTTTTGGATTGGTAAGTAGTACACTCTTACCTAGGTATACAATGTGCCAATAGTTGAGCCGTCTATGCAGGTAAATTATATAAGTGTAATAATATAAGAATAAGTAGGTACTTACTTACTAATAAGTTCTGTACAAAAAGTAATGATATCCCATCAAAAACATAAATGTGAAATGAGAGCCAAGTTCTATAAGTAGGTATGTTTTAGTCGTTGACTTCAGCGACAAAAGAAGTGAGATCTAAACGGGTGCCAAGTACAATGGTCAGTCCTGAAACTTATTTATAACAATATGAAATATTTTTAACAACTTTAAAATATCATTTCATCTCATAATTTAGGATATTATATTGAAGCCTAAGGTCTGACTTGGCTAATTTTCTTAAGAGTACAAATTATATTAGGTATAGCCTTTGCAAGTTCTTATTTTATTCTTCTAAAAATTTGGCTTGCTGGTAGAAACTAGCGATCGGACATAGTAGGTAAGTAGTTAATAATAGAAAGGTAATTCGTAAAATGAAAACTAGCCAAGTTAGACCTTAGGCTTCAATATAATATCCTAAATTATGACATGAAATGATATTTTAAAGTCGTTAAAAATATTTCATATTGTTATAAATAAGTTTTAGGACTGGCCATTGTACTTGGCACCCGTTTAGATCTCACTTCTTTTGTCGCTGAAGTCAACGACTAAAACATACCTACTTATTGAACTTGGCTCTCATTTCACATTTATGTTTTTGATGGGATTAAGATTTTACGCAAATTATTTCATTGTATAACATTATATCTATTTTGAAATAATATGATCGAAACCCTTTTGGGTGTCATGGCGTCCTTTATGTCGTCACGCCTTTGTAATTAGAATAGATAAAATGAAATAATTAGGTACATGGGCGTGACGTCATTCGTTATGATTGGTGTTTCAGTCAAGATAGCGGATTGCAGCATTTTATATTTTTATTTTATTAAAAATCTCAATGTTTTTATTAAAACTGGGGCCATATTTTAGAATCCTTTAATTTATTTTATTCTAAAATCATTTAATATCTAGTTCCTGAATACTATCATCGTGCCTTTTATAAAGGTTTAAAAATAACTTTTGTTGGTGACTGTACTTAGCTACTCCCACTGTGAAGTTTCGTGCTATGATTTTAGTAATTTACGGCGGTAAGTTTGAAAATTCTGTTTAGTAAGTTAGTCGGTTTAAACTGGTTGTGTGCAAGATTAGTACCTATAGTTATTAACTAAAAATATAAAAACTATGTAGCTGTTGCTCGCGACTTCCACTGCATGTTTTTTTAGAATTATATTCCCTTACCCTTATACCCTTATACCCCCGTTTAGTCGTGAAAAGGTAACAAACAGCAACATTCAAATTCTAAAATATAATACCTACTTATACTTAAGTTTAAAATACTTTGTAAAACCAGTTTGAAAATAAATACATATTATTATTATTATTATTCTAAGTAGATAAATATTAAGACGCGGTGGTCAGCTGATCGCGGAGTTTTGCTGTTTTTCAGATGCTTTACCCTCGGTAAGTAAAAGTAGTGGAAAATAACTGAAAGGTCACTAAAAAAAATCAATATTTTATATTTAATGACTTTTCTTTTTTTTAATAATGATTAAAAAAATTTTTTTTAATTAATAGTTTTTTTTTAATACATAAAACCTGCTTCTCCTTCTAAAGTTGAAGTCATTTTCACAATTTTTTTACCGTCGTATTTTCCGTCGTCAGCAAAGATATAATTCGTATTGTCTGATATAGCGGTATATTTATAAATCTATAAAATGTTTCTAGTTTCGTTTTTTGGTGTAATCATTAAATATTTACTGTAAATATTTTCATTTGTAAAACACGAACAATACCAGAGGGTAGAAATTTTCTTCTCTAAACTAAAGTGGTCTAAAAATCTGTGCTAAGGTACAAAGAACTCTATCCCCTCAGCAATAGAACTACGAACAGTTTGGCATACACAATACAGTATTACAGTTCAATTCCTACGAACACTTCCTTCAATTTTATTAAAATTACAATATCAACAGATGGAGCGCGCGTCGGAGCAAACCACAGAGCCAAAACGTACCGGTAATAGAGACAACACTTCAAGTAAAAAAAACGTGCGCTTCTAGATTCAACCCATGTTTCAACCCAGTTATTATTTCTCCCAATTCAACCCAAGACATGGCAAAAATACAGATACACAGAGAGTAAATACAAAAATATAGCACTTAGGAGTACCTACCTAGCCGTTTTAAATTTTAAGGTATTTTTTTACTTTTTAACCTAAGAGGCTATTCTGAAATTCCAGATATCTAAAAAAATATTGTAAATATGATTTAGCTATTCTCAAATGATGCTAAGCACCCTTCCAGCCCCACGGTCTAACTGTTAGGCTCAACTAATTGTGCCGTGGGTACTTTAAGTTCCCTTCTACACAACTAGTTGGTCCGTTCAGGAAAAAAATAGACCTATTACCCAACCACGAAAAAGAGAATCTCTGGTTGTGCCGTGGGTGCTATTGAGACACAACTGATTGATCCATTGGGAATAAGCACATTGACAAAGAGTATTTAGTAAAAATATTTTTTAAGTTTCTATCAATAAAAGTTGTTTCCATTTTAACTTGTTTATTAACTTATTCTATATTAAAGACTTGATATTTTCTACGCTCTATGGCATGACCGTTACATAAATATCGAGTTTCAGCACCCATCGACGAAGAAAATTAAAATGAGTGCTTTTTAGCTTTGCGAGGGTTGAAGAGTCGGTAAAATAAGTACACGAGAGCTTAGAAGGCCTATAAATACAAAGTACCTACAAAGCTTTTTATTATACAACGTTTTATAAACAATCTTATTTTACCTACTTATAAAAAAACTCATTATTTTTAATCTACAAAAAGTTGAGTACTTATCGAAAAAAAGCAAAAGGCTTGTAAAAAAACTAGAAAAATCCTATCCTACTAATTATTATAAACGTGAAAGTTTATATGGATGTAAGGATGTCTGGATGTATGTTTGTTACTCTTTCACGCTGATACGGCTAACGGGTCTGGATAAAATTTGGTACAGATATATATAGTCTGGAATAGCACATAGTCTACTTTAAATCCCGAATGTACGGTTCCCGTGGGATAGATACGTTTTTGTTTTTCAAGGTACCACGCGAGTTATTACCTATTTTTGTGGCTCGGTGGCATTGATTTAAAAATTAATGCCATTACTATTGTGCTACTTTTTATCCCGAAAAAATGTACGGTTCCCGTGGGATAGATTTGTTTTTGTTTTTCAAGGTACGCGGGCGAAGCCGTGGGTGGAAGCTAGTCTATAAATACTAGTCTATACTAATATTATAAAGAGGAAAGTTTTGTATTTTTGTTTGTAACGAATAAACTCAAAAACTACTGATCCGTTTTCAAAAATTCTTTTACCATTAGAATGCTCAATTATCCCTGAGTAACATAAGCTATATTTTATGTAGGTACCTCGCGAGCAAAGCCGCGAGCGAAAGCTAGTACACTATGAATTCAGTCATTCAGCTCCAAAATTTCAAATTCTTACCTTCATACAACCAATCTGGGACTCCATGATGGACTGTTCCAGGCACACCTGTGTCAGTCACCCTGTACCCTGTGGAGGACCTGGGGGCAGGTCGGTAGTAGATGTCGTAGTCCTTCACCGTGATCAGACCGTGACCCTTGGGCGTCCAAGTGGCTAGAAGCAGGAGGGGACCCTCAGCGATCACCCCCCCGCCGACCTCGTCTGGTAGAGGTGTCAGGGGGTACGACTCTCTGCACAGAAAAAAAAGAGGTTAGTTTTTTTTTTGCGGAATCTCCGCTAGTTTTTTGTTACTCTTTCACGCTGAAACGGATATACGGATCTGGATGAAGTTTGGGCACAGATAGATAAGATAAGTAAGCACATAGACTACTATTTATCCCAGAAAAATGTAATATTAAAGTAGTATTAAATATTCATTTTTTTCTCTTTGAAGGTACATTGCCAATATCATAAAGTGAAATTACTTCTGTGTAGGTTGAGACAAATCAAAAAATCAAGTGGAAACACAAAAAAATATTACCTTTTAGGTTGAAAATTTTATGGATTTAAACAGAAATATACTAAATTTGAAACATTTTCCCAGTAACCGTTTTTTGACTTAATTTTAGGCCCGTCGTCACTTGTCATTTTTAAACCAGTGTGGCGATAGGATTAAAGTCTCAGAAGCTCCTTTCGTGTGAACTTCGAACTTAAAGTTCTACGACAAGTCTCCTCACGATTTGTTTTCCTTTGACACTACTTTATGGCATTTTGATAACCAAAAATGTAATTAAGAAATTGTGAGTGCCTTTGTGTTTCATTCAACGACCGCGGAACTTTTATATTCGTACAAAAGCTAAAGCGGAACAATGCCCTTTGTCTCATCAATACAAGTTGATGGAAATTAAAATGTTTCGCATAGAAACATGATTTTGGTGTGGAGAGAAGATTATTGTAACTGTACATTCAGAAATTAACCTCCACAGATAGTTAAGACGTCTGTTTTAAGCTGATCAGTCAGTCACTCAGTTAGTAACGTAAGAGAAAAATCTTTTTCTGTGATGCATTCGACTGTCAACTTTGTCGCTCTAATTTTTTTATATTTTTGCTCGTGTTATTTTGAGTTTTATTGTGTTACTTTGGTAATTATTTTTCAAATAAAGCCCGAGTTCTTGACGCGAGTGTATTATGTGAATTAAAGTGAATAGGTTCCTTTCTAAATCCATCGGGGGAAATCTCGAGAATTTAGAACCAATAGAACAAAACAGCCATATTTTTTTAAAAATTTACTTGACAATTTGACCATGACTTTGTGACATTGACAATACTACTTATTTAGACACTTGACACTGGCAAAATTGATCTCCAAAGACACAGTGCCATAAACAAAGAAGAAAAAGAATAAAAAACTGAAAGGTGAAAATCTCATGCATATTATTTCGAATAGAAATGAGCCCTAAAATTCAAATTCGTTCGTATCAGCTACAACGAGTATGCGCAGCGCTTACGATATACGGTTATGGTATGCAATTTTCAGCGGCAGTGATAGCGCATAAAGTCGGAAATTGCTTGCACGGATCCTGGCTCATGGAAGCAAATAGTAGGAGATCTTATAAAGAAGTTTTTATGCTGAGGTTTTGAATTTCGAATGGTACGACTTAAAAAGAGTCTTGAGTTGGTATTAAAACTGGTATAAAAACTACAACTTATTTAAAATTTTTGAATTTAGAGTTCTTATTTTAAACTCGGTTAGTAAAATAAAGTAAGGTTAAAATAAAGTAGCGTATATGTATGTATGCAAAGAAGATTAAAATGAATGGCCAACTGTAAGGTTATGAATTTTATGGTACCTATCTTATAAAAGCCGGAACAGCCAAGCTTGTTGTAGGATTCACTTTCAATTAAGGAAAGATTAACAAGGCTACTTCCGGAAAAATCGAAAGTGTAAGAACGTATAAGTGAAACCGCGGGGCGCTGCTAGTTCATAGTACAGAAGGCTTTGTTAAAACATTTTTCTATCCGAGGATAAGAAAGAAAATAAATGTTTATTTATAAAGATGGCGCGAAGGAGATAGCCAATCGCCTTAGCTTGCAAACGTGCTAAAGGCTAATACAGGGTGAATTTATTTATATGCGGGCTAGTACCTGGAATTACTGCTTATTACTACGTATTTACGCGAGAATGGCTTGTCACAGCCACGAGAAACAAGCTGGTTTACTTTGTACGACAACATTTTGTTTTTAACCAACGAAAAAAAGGAAGGAGGTTTTCAAGTCGACGCGCGTATATTTTTTTTTTTATGTATGACCACGCATTACTTTTTACAGAGTTGTCCGATTTTTATAATTCTTTTTTTATTGGATAGGGTTGTTGTTCCCATATAAAAAACTTTTTTGAATAGAAAAAATCGTTACATGCTTGCCTACTTTGAGAGGACACTGCTTTTTATTTAATTTTTTAATACTTTTAGTACTTACTTATTTATTTTTTATTTTTTTGGAAAATTTACAGCTAGATAGAAAATGCTCATAAACATAAATGTATAATGATCTTAACTAGAGATCTGAGCAGTAATCTATTAAACCAATTTGCAATTTTGATTAGGTATATTTTGACCAACGAAAAAAATTGTTTCTTAATTCAACACGTATATTTTTTTGTTTATACAGATTTATTTATTTATAATAATAATAATAATAATAATAATAATAATAATAATAATAATAATAATAATAATAATATAATAATGCTGGACAATCCACACAGCATCATCTAACCCCAAAGTAAGCTACTCAAAGCTTGTGTACCCATAGTACTAGATAACTGGTATATTTAATACATGATGTAGGTACATAGATAGATATTTTTTATTATACATACACACCCAGACCAACGGAACAATTTTCTGCAGATCGTACACAAATTTGTTCCGAGGCGGGAATCGAACCCGCAACCTCTTGCGTCGCAGGCGGACTCTTGCCCGCTGCGCCACTGAGGTCGTAAGAAAACCTACAGCAGAAGATAACTTAATAATAACAGATAGCCAATCAATCGTTTTCGCAAAAAGAAAATTGCTTCTAAACTAAGAAGTGAGAATACATTGCGTAGGTAATGCAAAAAATTAGAAGATATAGACTAACATAGCTATTCCCTGTTAGCTATGCAGTTTCGTGGGCCATTAGGCCAGGTTTAACTGTTAGGATTTTACGCGGTTGGGTTATGTTGGCTCTGGTAATGTCACAGTCAGCTAGCTGGGACAGAATTGGACAGAATAGACATTTGGACGACAGTGATAACAAACACTAGAATTGTCAGTTTGCTAAGATTTCATTCGCACGAGCGTCTAAAAAGCGTTAGCGATTTTTTTTTATTTGAAACGCCCGGCGCGTTTAGTATAATATGAAAACTACTTCAAAATCTGTTCAGTATTTTCAGAGAAAAAAGCTGGAACAGACAGACAGACAAAAAATATGTAAAAAGATATATTTTTTTTATTTTTTTATTATTTGTGTCTAAACGAACAAATAAAGTTATTTTATTCATTATTCTTTTATTCTTTTTTTAATCGCCATAATCCGGTTTCGGTAAATACAAGGTGTCCGCCGACAAATTTTATACTTACTTTAAAAATATATTATTATTATGAGCCGTTTGTGTCCCACTGCTGGGCAAAGCCCAATCTTTCCAGAATCTTTCAAAAATATAATAAAATAAAAATATGAATACAATCAAAGTTATTTATTTACTATGTTACAAAATAATGCGGATTTTTGTTTTTAAAAATCACTCCACTCAAATAGCGTCCTAGCCGTTAACATTCTAGCAATCTTACAATCTCCATGTTATATTTTTACAGACGCGAATTCTGCTCTTACATTAACTATATTATACCTATAAAGGGTGTATAAGGTAGGTATATAACATACTAGTTAAGGCAGCCTGTATGGTCACCGTCGTGTTAAGCGCTATGAAACATCAAAGAACGAGACAGATATACAAAATAGTGAGTCAAACAATAGAGAGGCAAAGTTTGACAAAGGCTGCCCGCAACCGCACATACAACTTTGGCTTAAATTCAAAACATAATTATCTAAACGGGCCCTGGAAGTTAGGGGCGTATTGTCTTATAAATTTTGTGGTTATGGGGGTTAGGACATTCAGACGCGAATGAATTTACTGTCGTATCGTGTGCTGTCAGAAATATGACAGCTGACAGTTACAAATTGATTGTGATCTGGGGCCAGCGATTCTACCCAATTTGATATTATATTTTTGAAACTTACGCCATTTGAACACATTATTATTATTGTTATTAACCGGGTATTAACGTGACCACGACAGTGTGTAAACCTGTTGAAACGTCGGCAAAAAATGGTGAATAAAACGCGATAAATACCCGGTTAATACTAATAATAGCGATTTGATATTTAACCATTATTATTAGTATTAGACGGGTATTTATCGCGTTTAAATTACCTTATATTTTCGACAGGTTTGCACGCTGTCGTGGTCACGTTAATACCCGGTTAATAACAATAATAATAATGTGTTCAAATGGCGTTTAAAAATGATATTTAACCGTTATTTAAAAAAAATAAACCTTCATTTTAGAGATCAGATCACGCTTTGACCAATAGGAGCGAAGCATCAATGCAAAATGTTGCAAAAACGGGAAAAAATAACCCACAGACACAGTTGCTAGAGGTCAAATTAAATCTTGTTAGCAAAGTACACACTCAAATAACTTAACTCACGCACATTTTATCATCTTAATCTAAATTGGCCTAAAAGTAGCCTAATAGCTTAAGATTATGATTTGGCCGTATTAAGTGAAACTTGAAAACACTTTACCTAGCACTAATGTAGCTTATTCACTCTTAACCCGCGGCTTAGTTATATTCGTATTTATAGTTTTTAGGATTTAAAAATTGAAGTAAGTAAAAAAGTTGTATAAATTCTAGAAAATTAACTGCAAAGGCCTATGTTAGTACGCATAACACCGAAATTAAGTTGATTGTCACGCAAAATCTAATATTTTTTACAAATCCAATAAAATATAAATATATGATCACGACTGTAATCCCCAGGCGCGGTAGATATCTCCTCAGATCTTTAGTTACTTAGATCTTTGAGGATATCTAAAGGGGGTAGTCAGAGGAAAGTCCAAACATGACATTTGGTACATGCCCACATTTTGCACAGTAGTTAGTATTCCGTACGTGACAGGTTGCAAGCCCATCGCCGCTTATAAGAATACTAACCTATGACACATACCTTCGAATTTTTGGTTCTAAGGTATGCCGGTTTCCTCACGATGTTTTCCTTCACCGTTTAAGAGCACTGGCATTGCGCACATTTACAAATCCAACCCCTGCTTTATGATCTTGAAGGTCGTGGGTTCAAACCTGGTCGTGCACCAATGAGTTTTTCAATGACCCACGCTAACACGAACAAAGTCGCTGGGAATTAACTAGTTATAGGTACGGACGTGCAGACATGGCGATATTAAAAAAGTTTCTTGTTACGGAACTCTAAAGGCTCAACATTGAAGCTTATTGCGACTCAATAAATTACGGCCAAATTGGTAACTGACTCATTAGTATTTAGGTTTACAGGCTTGGCCTTCGTAGATGGGGTGGGGTCATTGTGTTAGCGGAAATCACTCTTTGATGTAATCTGCTCCTTAGAGTCTTTATGTAAGCCTTTTCTCTCAAATTTTTATAATCTGTGTACAATAAGGTAAGTATAAATAAATAAATAGAGTTTTATATAAAAGAAAAATGTTTAAGCCCTCTAGCATGATCGTAGTACATGTCTCTAAGAAAGAACAAAAATATAACAGCAAACTTCACTTATATTATACTAGCTACTGCGCGCGGTTCCTGTGCTAGTGTGGCTAGGCTAGTGTGGTACCTACTCGGATAAAAAGTAGCCTATATGTCATTCTACGCGTTGAAATACGCGTGACACAAAGGCTACTTTTTATTTTAGTTTCATCCAGATCCGTTCAGCCATTTCAGCTTTATCGAGTTACAAAAATACATCCATCTAACCATCCAAAACTTTCGCATTAATAATTATTTTATCTTATTTTATTATTTTTTGGAAAACTTACAGCTAGGTAAAACATAGAGATAAATAATTAAATTAACATGTACTTATTTAGTGTAGGTACATGTTTGCTGATGGCCAATTAAAAGTTTCCACTTAAATAATAAGCAGAATTATTTTGTCTTCCATTCCGTAGAGAAAAATGATATTACGATGTCCACGCTATGGGAAAAGACATTAATTTGTCGCTGATTCAAAAGATAGTCCGTCTAAAATCGCTATCAGCTTTAAGTACCGCTGAACCCCATTTCGTGGCCTTCAAAACCCGGGTACCAGCCGACCAGCGAACACGCTTTGTTAATTTGTTCAATAATTAATAAGACCAAAACACTGTGTGTGTTTGAACACCAAAAGTTTCCGGGCCATTCGCAAGCCATCTCAAATATTCATGGATATACGTAACTCATATTATTCAACTATCGTGTTTTATAAATTTCACGTAATAAAAAATAAGTAATAAAATTCAAAAAATCGTGTATTCATTTACATATAGGCAAAAAAATCATGTAAGTATCATGTATATGGGCGGAAGAAAATAATATTTTGAATATGCCATGACCCAACATGGGCCATCAGACTTGGGCCATCATAATGAACAAAGGCATTTAGAAAATCAGTCATTTTTGGAAAAGATGATTATAGGATTTGTACCAAACAAGATAAGTAGGTAAATATAAATATACATGTAAATACTGGAAACGTTCCGAATAATGTTTAAACGAGCCTCTGACTACTCCCATTTGATATACTCAAGAACTAACCAGAGATCTGAGGATATGTATAATACCTGAGGATTATAATTGTTATATTTTTGAATAACTTCTTCTCCTATCTACGCATGAATATCATAAACAGTTAAACAGTGATTTGTTTATTGTGATATACATTTAAGTTGTATCTTCCGTTAGTTCTTTCTCTTTCATGCTCCCATAGAATCTTATAAGAAGGAAAGAGCGATTATACTTGAATAAGTACTGTCGTAAGTCAGCTTCAGTACTTTATGAGGAAACTTGGCTTGTTTTAAACGAGAATAGTTTGTAGTGTAGCGCGCGACTAAGAAGGAATAGTTCAGTGAGTCTTAGGGTGCTTCACACATTCAGCGAGAGACCAAAAGTTGCTAAACATGAAAACAATTTCGCCTCGTCTATTATGCATTGTAGTTACAGTCTCGGCTATATGTCAAGGATGCACGAGAGGTTACGTACTCCTTTTTTACTCAATCACATAGTCTATGCAGTTTTTACTCATCATTTACATAGTCCATGCAGTTTTTACTTATCATTTACATAGTCCATGCAGTTTTTACTCATCATTTACATAGTCCATGCAGTTTTTACTTATCATTCACAAAGTTCATGTAGTTTTCACTTATCATTCACAAAGTTTATGTAGTGTTTACTCATTATTCACATAGTCCATGCAGTTTTTATGCATAATTTACATAGTCCATGGAGTGTTTACTTATCTTTTACATAGTCCATGCAGTTTTTACTCATCATTCACTTAGTCTATGCAGTTTTTACTCGTCATTGACATAGTCCATGCAGTTTTACTTCTCATTCTCTCAGTTCATGCAGTATTTACTCATAATTTACATAGTTTTTATAGTGTTTGTTAACGTAAATTATAGTCGCATCATTTGACAAAAGATCGTTTTGGCTGAAAAAATTGATCTCTATATAAAGGTAACTGGGATAAATGAACAAGAAAAGATACTCACGTGGTTAGTACATCATAGACGGTATATCTGGCTAGATAGGACAGTCGGTGAATCTTCTTCACATTGTGGCCGAGGAGTAGAAACCGACGGTCAGCTGACAAGGTGAATGTGGCTGGCTCGAGAACCCTCTGCAAAAAAACTTTGGTCAGTCCACCAATGGTCTAGTGGTTGTAGCCCTGCAGATTCGAAGCTCGTAGATTCGAATCCAGTCATGCACCAATGGGATTCTCTGTTCGAAAATTTAATATGCCCTATATATCAGTACTTTCAAACGGTTAGGGACAATATTGTGAAGAAACCGGCATACCCTAGAACCAAAAATTCGAAGGTGTATGTCATAAGTTAGTGTTTCTTATAAGCGGCAATGGGCTTGCACGTATGTACGTAATAGGTACTAACTTCTTCTTCTTCTTCCTGCCTTTTGCCCACGCTAAGTAGGGTTGGCACAACATGTTTTCTTCCTCCATTTCCCGTTATAATAATAATAATAATAATAATAAGCCTTTTATTTCATGCAAAAAAAGAAAGTAAATAGTTTGAGAAAAAAGAAAATAATAATAATAATGATGATAGTTAGGTACTACACTTATTTTAGAAGAATGTTTAAATCTAGGTAAGAAGTTTGTTTGCATGAACCCCTCCTCAAGTGAAGGTGAAGGCCTCCTCTAAAGAATGCCATGTGTCTCTGTCTTGAGCTGTTTGCGGCCAGCAGGTACCAGCTATTTTTATCAACTCGTCCATTTCCCGTTATCATCCGTCATCTCAGTACTCACTTCTTACTTACCCATATCATCTTTCAAAATTATAATAAAACACATTTATAAGTTCTACTGTGCAAAATGTGGGCATATACCAAATATCATGATTAGATGTACCTCTGGCTAGCCTCTTTAGATATCCTCAAAGTTCTAAGTAACTAGAGATCTGAGGAGATATCTACCGAGCCTGGGGGTTAGAGTCGTGATTGACTGGCCTCACAGCTCAGTTGGTAGTAGCTCTGCCTTCTACGCTGCAGGTTGTGGGTTCGATCCCCTCCCAGGATAAACATTTGTGTGATGAACTCAAATGTTTGTTCTATGTCTGGGTATTATTATGTATTCTATGTATGTATTTACAAAGAAAAGTATTTAATTAATCTATTATATTTCTGGTTATATATAGCTTTGTGGGAAATGTCCACCAATATTTATTTATCCATTCATGTTTTTTTATTCTGTGCAAGGGCTTTGTTGTTTGTATTTAAATAAGAAATGAAAACGAAATAGCGGACAGTATAATAGTTTCCTAACTGAACAATGCTAGTTCCATCATGAAAAAGCTATCACAACTTTTTGTTTAACCAGTCTATAAATAACTTCAGAAACTCATCACTCACAACGGAGGCTCGATAGGCGTGTGGCGTGTGCCAGCTCCGACCACAAGGTTTATTTATTTTGTGGCGAAATGGCTTACTGTGTTTGTTGTCCAGCGAAGTGGACCAACGTGGACACACTCGCCGCGAGGTGGGTTACATAAATTGGACTAGTTTGAGTTGACTTTGTTTTAGAGTTATAACTCCATGAAACATTAGTATCGTCTGTTTTTAGTTTATTTCAAGTAAACTTGAATAAGAATCCTACTAATACTATAAACGCGAAAGTTTGTAGGAATGTTTGGATGTTTGTTACCCTTTCACGCAAAAACTACTGAATGTATTTTGATGAAACTTTACAATAATGTAGCTTACACATCAAAATAACACATAATAACACATAGGCTAAAACTTAACAAAGTGGATTAAAGCTGGACAAATTTTGACAAATAAGGTGCCATTGGATTCGAGTGCTTCTCCATTCAACCCAAGATTTTTCATACCAATAGGTATTTTTCTCCTTTCGACCCAAACTTTTGATTATTCTGCTTGTTTCTACCCACATATAGGTACTTATTCTTAATATTAGTTTGGATTAGAAGTGTGATGTATGTAGGTTATACAAAATGTCAAAAAATCTAATATTGGCGTCTATAAATTTTTTTTGAAAAAAGTTTTTTTTTTTAAATCTTTTTTCAGTTAAATAAAAATGTAAAAAGCAATAAATACTAATTTACAACTCCTTTTTATTTTCTATAAAAGAAGGAAAACACATAAGTAGGCTTTCTCATTGATTGGCTCCTGGAATTGGCTTGACTTTGGCACATTGCCATTGTGCTTTGTGAAATAAGTCACAATACTATTTAAAATACTCGTGCGTGACTGACTGGCTGATTGAATGACGACGCAGAGCCTAAACCGCTGGTACTACAATGCTGAAATTAGGAGTGCAGGTTCCTTTCGAGATCTAGAGGTGCACTACGTAAGGAATTCCTGATATTCGACCTCTAAGGGGAGCAAAGGAGGTTCAAAATGTAAACTACTAGTACCCATTTATTTAAGAAAACAATAAACCCGACTGAAAGTAACTGAAAATAGCTCTTTTCATTAGCCATATTGGACTTTTTGACATTTTGTATAACTTATCATTTTTGTCAAATCTAACGAAACCTCATTTGTCAAAATCTGTCCAGTCTTGGGTTACGGGAACAGACAAAAAAACTCGCAATCATACAAACATACAGACACCCCAAACACATTATTCTTCTTCGCTTTGCAATCGGGTAAAAGAGTAAGTGAACAAGTCACGGGAGTTCTACTCGTCTATACTAATATTATAAAGAGGAGATTTTTGTATTTTTGTTTGTCTATACTAATATTATAAAGAGGAAAACTTTGATTGTTTGTTTGTTTGTTTGTTTGAAATGAATAGGCTCCGAAACTACTGAACCGATTTGAAAAATTCTTTCACCAATGTGTAGAATGAACTTTCAGGATGAACATAGGCTATATTTTATGTAGGTACTTCGCGGGCGACGCCGCGTGCAGAAGCTAGTAACGAATAAACTCAAAAACTACTGGTCTGATTTAAAAAAAAAATTACCATTAGAATGCTACATTATGCCCGAGTAACTTAGGCTATACTTTTTGTTGGTACCTTGCGAGCAAAGCCGCGAGCGGAAGCTAGTTGTGAATAAAGATGGCAATTTATTGTAAGCCATCGTAGAAGTAGTAGCGACACAGATTAAATAACAGTTACTGTACGTCTACCATGAGTTGTCTGTCACATTTAGATTGGCTGACGTTACTACAGTAGTAATAGTACGTTACTATGACATCTATCATAATTGTTACTCATGGTACCAAATTCTAAGCAAATTAATGAGCGCAAACTACAGTTGCTGTAGTACGCTGTGACGTAGGATAGTTAGCTACGTGACGTTTTAGTACCCAACTATCCGCTAGAGGCGCTGTACCAAGTTTTCATACATTTTTTTAACTACAGTCGCTAGCGAGTGTAGACTGTGAAAACTCATGGTAGACCCTCTGGTAGTGGTTAAAAGCTTTGGGGACAAACAGAAGGGGGGACCTAAATCTATCTAACAACTATAGTTCGCCCCGAACTGAGATTTCGCGCGCGATTACTACAATCCTCATTTGTATTCACGCCCTGAAGTTTTTGGACACATTTTATGTACTACATAATAATGTACATTAGGCTCCTTCGTGAATTTGCGAAAAAATAATTAATGTTGACTTTATTCCCTCGACATTTGGGTTTAAATTGCCGTGTAACATGTAATAAGCTTTTGTACATTTTTGATTATAATTCGTTGGCAAAACTGACAAGCCACGCCGACCGAGTGCGAGTACGGAACTCAGATACAATCAAAACGTTCATACTAACAGCGCTAAGCGCCTATCGATGAATTGGTATTACGAAAGGTCTGTCATTTGGATTGACATCATACCAAATTCTTATAATCGATAGGATTTTACACTAGTCAAAACTGGCTCTAATGTCAATAAAAATTTTACGTGATACCAAATCACTTTGATAAAGCAAGCGGGGCCATAAAAATAAGAAGTTGAAGTTGAAGTTGAAATCACTTTGATAACAATCAAAACAGATTGACATTGATTGTAAGCAGTGGTACATTATCGCCCCACAGGGCACTTCCATGTTTATATGCGTTCACAGGAGTGTACAAATTCCTCCTACAATATAGTGTATTGTGGTTTATTATAGCGTATTCTAAGCAAAAAATCTCAAAAATAAACTTCGCCTGTTCCGAACAGAGATTAATCAAGCATGTAACGTCCCATCAGTGGCACGGCCCATTGGCCCGTGTAGTGTAGATGGTCCGAGAACTATTTATCTACAGGAACCCAGCCCAAACAATTACATACCTACGTATTTTGTTATTCATATGGTGTAAATTTCTTTCGAACCATTGTGATAAAAGGATCAGAGTGCGCCTTAGAAGCTGGATATACTCGTACAATCTTTCATAATCTACAAACTAAAGGCTAGTTATATAAAATCTCTGTTATTTTAACCGACTGAGAAGAAGAAGGGTATAGTGTTTGGGGTGAATGTATGTATAAAGCGAGTTCCTTTGACTGTTATTGGAGCCCGAACGGCTGAACAGATTTTAACAAATGAGGTGTTGTTATAAATTCGTCTCGATTACAAAAGTGACATAGTTTTTACAAAATATCATTTAATCCAACATGGCGGCTGTAAAAAGCTATTTTCAATTACTTTCAGTCGGTTTTTTTATTTAATTTTTGCAAAAGTAGGTACCTACTAGGTTTTAATCATCATCTTCCTGCCCTTTTCCCTTTTTTCTTTTTTTTATGTATTTTAATTTATTATTTTGTTTTTATTTCTCCTTTGTACGCCGAATAAAAATAACCCACTCTCTTCTATTCTTAGATAGGTATTTCTGTTTTAATTTACAAGCCAAAAGAAGGCCAATCTTTTTTAGGATTGGTTCGAACGCTATACTGAAATATCGCGTCTCGTGATAGACATGTACCTACATAATAGATGTTTTTGATACAAAAGTTTTTGTAATCCCTATAACAGGGTTGCGTTACATTGGTCGGCCTACGTCAATGATCGTACTTACATCTACTTCTATCTGAGTGGGAGTGAGAGTGGGATACACGTATTAAGAAATTGCCTAGTTTCTTTGTGGAGATTAGAGCTGCCGGCGAAGTTTTTGATAAATTACGAGTACTAACAAAGCCAAAGGTAAAGAATAAAGAAAATAGTTTTTCCCGATGTAAGGATAATTTATTCTACGGAAAGGCAAACATTGTGTTTTGAAAGTATGGGATTACGTAGTTGTTAATTTTATAAACGGAACAAATACATAGGAAAACCTTTGAGATTTTCCCTTATTTTTCAATTTTCTCGGTTGTTATTTTAGTTTCTCAGGTGATGCGTTACAGCGAACAAAATTTATTTTTTATTTATATTGATTTTCTAAACTTTCTAAGATAAATAAAAAAATAAATAAACTGACCCTTTGCATCTGTTTTATATACTTATGAATTTTTCGTATCTTTAGGCACCTAGATCAGGGTCATCACCACAAGCTATTCGTCCAATATCAAAGTAATATAACTATGATATTTCGTACCTATAAAATTTTTATTAGGTAGTGTTACTACAAGCTTGAAATGTGACGTTTCTAAACATTATGGTTTGCTGTGCTTTATAGATACTCGTAATTTTAGTATTATGATCTAAGGATAATTTTTATCTATCGATGCGAACAAATGTATATTCATGTATTATTTATTTTTGAAGTTATCGCTAAAGAATATACATTTTTTAAACTATCGC
Source organism: Cosmorhoe ocellata (assembly GCA_963675405.1). Lineage (NCBI taxonomy): Eukaryota > Metazoa > Arthropoda > Insecta > Lepidoptera > Geometridae > Cosmorhoe > Cosmorhoe ocellata. The sequence continues at coordinate 5,565,880 of OY776267.1, forward strand.
GACTTGAAAACATGTTTAAATATATATTCTCGGGACTTAATCGCATATTGTGAAACATTCTATTTACCTCGACGTTTCGATGATATTACAATCACCGTGGTCACGAGTAGACTAATTAAGTCCCGAGAATATATATTTAAACATGTTTTCAAGTCGCGATAGTTTAAAAAATGTATATTCTTTAGCGATAACTTCAAAAATAAATATGGCAATTCAATGAAGTCGCTATTCTAGGCGCAATCTCTATCTATCCAGCTATTTAGTCACCTAACTGTCTCACTGGGACCGGAGACTAATATATAAAACATAATGAGGACAGAGAAGGCAGTGAGTGGCGTGAAATTTAATAATGTCTCCAGAACTCCCAATTGTGAATTCTCCACAAGAAACACGACGAAATTGGCCAACCGCACGACGTCTCAATGAATTTCTCCGTCTATGAAGGCTTGTTTAACATGAGCCAGTAACTGGCACTAAAGGACGTTCGCGTATGAATCAGTAGCTAGATCTGCCGCTGGGCTGATAATTCGGCCGCGGGGTGCGGGATCTGAAGCGTTGAGATGAAAATGTCTGTGACGTAAATTAATACACACGTGAAAATATTTTTGTATTTTATCAATGTCAAATTGCGGTCTATGTTGAGCTTTAGTGGAATGTATGTATTAATAACAACTATTGCTTTCAATTTATCTACGTACATCAGAGACTTACCACGTATTCAATTTATCTTTTACTATCTGTTATTTGCGGCTTTGTCCGCAAAAATCCATTAATATAACATAAAATATAGCCTATGTTACTCAGGAATAATGTAACATTGTGATGTTGAATTAGTTTTTTAAATCGGTTCAGTAGATTTGAGTTTATTCGTTACAAACATACAAAATTACAAATTATTCCTCTTAATAATTTCATTAATGTAGATTATAACGTAGAACCAATTAATTTTAAAGGCATATTTTCTTTTATACCATTTTTATACAGAATTTTGATTGTGGCGCTAGTGTAATTAGTCGATTGGGATACGTCTAAACTACTCGTTCCACAACACACAGCACTGTCAACTGTCAAGTTACTAGCTTCATCTAAATGAACCCTTTATCAAATAACTGTGCTCACTAGCGACATGCTGCGCCGTTATCACGACATTTGACACAAGAAAGTACTTTTTTGCACTTAGATCTCGTAGTTTCTGACACCCACGAAGCCACGATAGGCAGTAGCATTAATAGTATGTAAGTTACAGACAGCAAAATAAGATCGTGTGTAGTTATTAAGCTATTGCATAGCTTCTATCGCGGGCCTTGAGCGTGGAGACCGAATCCAGAAATTCCGTAAGGAAAATAACCTAACGCTCATCATCATCATCAGCCTATAGCAGTCCACTGCTGGACATAGGCCTCCCCTAATGAGCGCCATTGCGCCCTGTCTTCAGCTCGACGCATCCAGCCTCCACCAGCAGCCTTTCGCAGATCGTCACTCCACCTAGCCGGAGGGCGTCTTACACTACGTTTGCCGAGCCGCGGTCTCCACTCGAGAACTCGTTTACCCCAACGGTTATCGGTTCTTCGACAGATATGGCCAGCCCACTGCCACTTAACCTAACCTAACACTAATGCTATGCAATAGCTTTACCGCGGCAGTCTCCGAGTGCCACACGTCTTTCTTTTTAAGTTAAGTCCTTGGAACAAGAGAATTATAACCAGTAACAATAGATATCAATATTTCGTATATTCGCCCATTAGTTTCACTTGCTCCAGTGGTCAGTTATGTTAATAAAGAATTATGTAATTAACAATAATTAATAATTAAATTAATAATATAATTATTTAATCGTACAGCCCTGATCGGCTCCGGATCGTGAGGTCCCTGTAATGGGAAGAGTAAAAATATGATTGTACTTACAAAAGTAGTGTTTTGCATCAACGTCTTGGAGGTCTGGTTGGCGGCGAACATGAGACTGATTCCACCCCAGGCGTCCCGGTACACGAATTCGTCACCTGCATCAAAGAGTTTTTATATTAATAAAAAAAACAAGATCACGTCTGTAATCCCCAGGCTCGGTAGATATGTAGCTCGATAGATCTCTTTTTACTTCAAACTTTGGGGATTAAAAGAGGATTGCAAACCTATCACCGCTTATATTTTTTTTTTGGTTCTAAAGTGCTTATGTCGGTTTCCTCACGATGTTTTCCTTCATCGTCTAGGAGCACTGGCATAGCGCACATAATATGGCAAAGAAGCTTTCAGTTTTTTTTTTCAATAACTTTCACTTGGATTTTTTTAAGTTTTTGCAATTATGTAGTTAATATCATTCCTAATGCGCCAAAAATAGTTCCTATCTACTAATTTCAGACTGTGCAACTTTGTGAGGCGATTTTTATGCATCGGAAATCGCCAAAAATTACACTATGAAAAATGTACAGGCGCATAAGTAACTTTTTAAGTTAGTTACCTATACGCCTACACATATTTGAATTGTAACACCACTTCAATAGTCCCATATTATTATTTACCTAATACACTTAGATATTATGAACATAACAATGATTAGAATAGTTGCGTGTACCACTAGGTTCTAATCTAACCGCTATGAAATATTCAACACAATCAGCTAGAATGGTTTATCGAACGATTCAGTTTATAAATGCCAGCCAAATAACATTCCGGCCATGAAAAACCCGGTCAAGAACGAGTTGAGCCGAAACGGCTGGACGGATTTTGAAAAATGGGATGTTGATTCGTCTAGATTAAGAGAATGACATAGGCTTAGTACATTTTATTACAAACAATATAAAACCTGACTGAAAGTAACTGAAAATAGATTATATTAGCTGCCATAATTATAAGTTTTTCGACATTTTGTATAGCTTAGGTACATTTTATCCATATATCCAACATTGCAAGAAACAATTCAAACAATTACTTCTAGACGGGATTTTTAAAATGATTCCTGCGATTTCATTGAATACAGATATTTTGAACTTTGAATTTTGTACCAACACAAGATGTTTATCAAAGCCGTATATTATGCTTCATACAGGTTGTTGGTTTAATGGGCCTGTTATGTATCGGAAATTTCATATTCTATGGGGAAATTCGGTTTAATTAAGGCCATAAATTTGATTCGCCTTACAGGCGTAAATTCCTGTAGGGACATTAAACATACTACGTGTTCGTAGACCCGGATATAAAGTAGCCTATGTGTTATTCCAGGTCATAAACTACGCGTATTCCAAGTTTCATCCGGATTCATTTAGCCATTTCAGCGTGATTGAGTAACTAACATACATACATCCATACAACATACATCAATCCAAACTTTCGCATTTTATAATATTACTAGGAAACAGGTTACCGTCCGCGTGGTGAGTCACCTGTCGATTAACGTTGACATGCTATCCAAAAATTGCTTCCCAAGTGCTTCCATTCACTGCCTACAATATGAGAATTGCTTCCTCTATATATTGGAAGAAATTAAACATTTAAAGGTAACCGTTCATTCTGACGTCAGGATGGCGTACACTACGAGTATGTGCGGTGTGAAATCGCTGAAATCTATACATACTAATAATTGCTACCGAATTGCTTCCTTCACAGTTTTCAAAACGTACATACGAAAGAAATAAAGATATATCGATGTAACATAAAATATGTAAAATAGTATAGGTCGTTTTTAATGCAACGGCTGTCAGTGACAGCTCATTTCACTTTTATAGCATTAAAATAAAGCTACTAATTATGATAATGTCATAACATATCATCATAATAGCACGGTTTTAACACGAAATGCTTTTAAAGGTTGCATGATGGCGTCTATTTTATAAGTAAAACTATTTTTTACCCGACTACGAAGGAGGGTAAAGGAAGAAGTAAAGTAGGAATAACACACAAGTAACCTTTCTAAAAAACATAAGTTACTAGAGTTACTAACTCCACCAAACACTGGTGTTAGTGACAGGGTTAATTATACTAATGGGTCCAAGTGACCCTTGGCTGATAGGTTAATATGTAACTGAAGGTGTTCAAGGGTTAATACTGTAATTCTAGAACTTATTTCGGCCATTAGCGTCGCCGTAAATGGGACATTTTACGCGTTATCTAAATCTAAAGGACTGGAAGGGATCACCCTTAGCGATAAGTGTCTACTTGAGTCCTTTGTCCTTTTACGTTACAAAGATATTATTTTTCAACCCGTACGGCCGCTGCGCTATACGGTATGCGGCCCACCTGTCATACCTAAGCAAAAAAGTGTTGAGGAAACTGTTAACTCAAAATATTTATATTAAAAGGATCTCTATTATTTTTGAAAATTTAATATAATATATTTCAGTAGTAAAATATTTCTTAAATCGGTTCAGTGATTTTGGAGCATATTCAATGCAAACAAACAAATATTTCCCATTTATAATATTAGTATAGAGGTAAAGACTAGCTGCGGCTACTAGCGACCGCCTACTGTTCGTCCGCGTAACAAAAACAACTCAATCCCACATTTTTGCGACATGAAAATTTGTGCCAAATTTCATGCAGATCTGTTCAGCCTTTTCAGCGTGAAAGAGTAACAAATATTCATACATCCATACATACAAACTTTCACGTTTATAATATTAGTTGGATTACTCGTATTTTTATTGGTTTATGTAGCAACTGAAAATACAAACAGTCATTAAGGCCCAGCATTTTGAAAATTGCAAGTATTGCAACCCTAATCATTCTATTACCGCTTAATAGATTACATTGAAATTGAACTACACTATACTTAAGGATATAAGTGATAAATCAACCGGAGCTAAAACACGAATTAGTTAGAAAACCTTGGTTAAAAATCATGTCAAAAACACCTCTGAAAATTCAGAAATTCCCTAATTTATCCAGAACAGTAAGGTTTTTTGAATTTCTATTTCACATGAATGTAAATCAGTTAATTTGAAACAAATCGACCCAGCCCTTTTTTTTAAATAAGCTATTTACTTGAACATATTTATGTTTTTTATAAATTGTCGCTTTCGTTATATAATTCAGAGCAGCCATATTATCATTTCGCACTCTACTTACTTGTCATTTGGGTATTTCGCTTCGTGCTATGTCTGATTCCGCGGAGATCCGCGTTGCTATACGGACCTATGTCACTTTTTTTGTAACTTTTACGTATGGAATAGAGTGACGAGTATTCTGGGCCTTAATAAATAGCATTATGCAAATAAAGTCGCCGTCGCTCGTCTAGCTGAAATTTTAAGTCTATTTGACTGGAGTCCATTCAGGCCGAGTCAATATATAATTAATGGGCAGAATTAGGCACGGGTCGTACAGACCCCGGTCCGAACCGACCGCAATGAAGGGTTAAAACATAAAATTTGCATAAATTTCCATTTTCGTATTGTATTTTGGGATACAAACGGATGTATTGGAAAATTGGGATATTGCATTTACACAATCCTGGGAAAATCAACCGTAAATAATGTGGATACCACTACTGGGATCTGTGTTAGGAATTTAAACTTTATTCGTATGGTAAGAGAGCTTAATATTGCTAAACATGAAACGTCCCGCGTTGTTTGCCTAGGTATTAATGAGCGATATTCAGCTCAACAGTCTTACAAATAAAGTTAAAATTACCAGAATAAGCCTCGGCCCCGACCCGGCACTATAACGGGATTGTCCCACAAGTATCCAATTAATTTATATTTCAAACTAGTGCTTTTTTAAAATTCGTTCCGGATCAAAATCTCTTCCCTCTATTCTTTTTTTAAAACTTTATTTTCTCGAGGCGAATAAGTTTATATCAAAAAGTTTGCAATGTACTTTTTTATAAAAAGAGGTTTCAATCACTATTTAGATATCGTCGCTGTAGTGGGAAAACTACATAACTAACACTTTTTGCCAAATCGACTTTATTGCATTTTCATAAAGTCCAATTCAAGCTGCATCTTTCTGTGTCACTAAAGTTTTGATATAATATTTCAATAAAAAAATAAACAAAAACGAACCTGTCAAGACGTCACAGGTGGAAAAATAAATATTGAAGAAATGAGAAATATGTAGCGAAGGAAAAATGGTTAACTCGGCAATAAAATAGCTAAGTGTAATTATGCGTTACTTTGCGGCAGATAAAATGCCTATAGTTACTTATTTAGTTTTCCTTCGACACATTTTTATGCTCTCCAGGAACAATGCAGTTACGAATAATTAAATAAGAGCGTTTATATAATTTTGCGTGTCTCATAATTGTGATAACTTAAGTATTATTTAAATTAAGAAAGTAACTTTATTCAATTTTTCACTAAATCTCTAACTGTTTATAATTTCAGAACAAGTAAAATTTAATAAGAGACTTTGTTCAATATTATTGGACCAGCCGAAACACATAAATTAAAAGTTATTTAGTCCTAAAAATTCTTGTGACATAAATTTTCCTCTTAATCTATAGAGCGCTCGTTAGTGATAGTTTACATACAGGTTAATACAGTTTCGATATGGTTATGATGGTCAATAATGTCAATACACGTCTTAGAATACTGGACGACAACGCGGACAACAACGCCAAGGGATAGATATTGCACATGAAGTAGGAAAAGTTGCATACAAGCACTCTCTCCTGATTACGGAAGCTAAAAAAATCCTGCTGAATCTTTGCAAAAATTAAACTATCATCTTTTTCCACTTCCCCTTTTTATAGGGTCAGCATAACATGTGGTCTTCTTACGTTTCCCTCTGTCATTCGTCATTTCAGTACTCAGTCATGTGACATTCTTCTCTTCTCATAACATACCCACATCACGCAAACATACTACTCCTCATCTTTTCAGTCACCGCCGCCACTTTCAAACTTCTTTTAATATAGATACTCATTCCATATTTTGTCTATCCCTGTCGCTCCACACATCCATCTCAACATTTGCATTTCCGCCGCATGCACTCTTTACTCATCTGTTCCCTTGGTGGCCCAACATTCAGACCCATACAATACGACAGGTCGTATGATCGTTTTGTAGATTTTCCTTTAAGTTTAAGAAGCATTCGCGGATCACACGTGGTTCATGTGGCCTGTCACCATATCATCCATCCTGCATTTATTCTATACCTTACATCCCGATCAATCTCACCATCATTCTGTACTACTGAACTAAGGTAGGTACTGAAAATCCGACAGGAAGACCACCGAAGTCGCAGAACAAGTGCTCGGTTTTTGTCCTGCAGATCTTGCCATTTTCCCAGCCTGTTCTGCACCTCAGTTGCGTTTTTTCCGACAAGGATAATGTCGTCGGCGAACAACATACACCAGGGTGCCTCCTGCTGTATGTCCGGATGTCAGAGTATCCATTGCCAAGAGCAACAAATAAGGGCTTAAAGCCAATCCCTGGTGCAAGCTTACAATCACTTTGAACTCATTGATAACGCCAGCTTCGAACCTAACATGTGAGCTAGTAAGCTCGACTGAACATGGCCCGAATAAGCTGCAGGAACTTTTCTAGTACTTTTTTCTATTTCAAAGCCCACCACAGAACCTTCCAGAATACTCAGTCGTATGACTGTTTTCAAGTCACCGAACTGCTTCTTGTGTGCACGTCTGTGTTTTTCGCACAGCTGGCTAAGTGCGTCTGTTGTCCCTCGCCCTGGTGGCATAAACCTGAACTGGCTCTGAGAATCTCACTCTCTTCCCTTGTCTTGCTATAACCTTCTTCCAAATTTACATACTATGTGACATGATCTTCATTTCTCTGTAGTTACAGAAAGAACATCATACCTGCCGAATCACATGCTTAATATGCAAAGTTGCCTTCATGAAACACAAGGCTTGACTATTTGCAATCTGCAAATGATCCTGAAGACTAATTTTAGCCAAGATTATGAGTAAATTAGGAGGTTGCTAAAAACCAAACACAGGTGGTGATCTATCTTAGGTAGTTTGGTATCTTTAGCTTTTAGTTTTGTTTTGTGGTGGTTTGTGTGTTTAATTTAATACTCCCGCAGGCAAAGTTAATTTTTACCACTCTACATAAAAGCCATTGAAACGTTGATACCTACTAGTAAGACGGAATGTATTTTATTAGAATTAGTTTTAAAAAATCTTTATCCATAGTAAGGATAAAGAGAAAATTAGTGTATTATAAGTAGATAATAGGTCATTATATTATTTAGCTTATTAGGAAAATTAAATAAAGGCACTTAATGTTAGCTTTTTTAAGTTGTATGGCGAACATTGACGAAGGAGAATTAAACAACTGACATGAAAAAATAAATAAGTGCTTAGAAACTTTAAAACTTTGTTGAGGGAAAATTGGTAAAAATTTTACCAAACAAAAAGTTACAGCCATTTTACGCGCAAAAAAATAGTAAATCGCGTATTTCTCGCGATTTTGGTTTTGTCAGTTATGTAGTTTTCCTACTACAGGGACGATATTAGGTATTACCTATGTTGAATAAAACTGCGCATTATCTAACTATATTAATATTATAAAGAGGAAAGATTTGATTGTTTGTTTGCATTGAATAGACCCCGAAACTACTGGGCTGATTTTAAAAATTCTTTCACCAACGTGTAGAATGAACTTTCAGAATGAACATAGGCTATATTTTATGTAGTTACTTCGCTGGCGAAGCCGCGAGCGGAAGCTAGTAATATATTAAGAGGATAGTATGCTCATAAGAGAACTTAATAAATAAATCTATTCTGAATGACTGACATAAAGACAAACGCAAAACCCAAACCGCTGGTCATGAAGACTTCAAAAGACATTTTACACTTCTTTTCATGTCACAGTTTAGTAAATAAATTTGGCATGGAGATAGATTATATCCTAGAGATGGACAAAAATAATCTTGAAGGGGCTGAAATAAGGGTTGAAAGTTTGTATGGGTAACGCATGGTTAAGCAACGCTGGACGCAGTCAGTTTTTGGATGGGTGACCGCCTCTTTTTGCACTCCATAGACTTTTTTTAATAATCTATACATAATAATAAAATCGTTTATCTTTGCGTTTGTGCACACTAATCTCTAACGGTTGAACCAAATCGAATGCAGTTTTCACTAATGTATTGAGATCATCATCATCATTGGCCTGTTAACATCTAATAAAGATGATTTAATGTATTGAGATACGCTTGGATTAAAACTTAGGTTTTGTTTCATCGAAATCGGTCAACAAATAAAAGAGATAAGAATTTGATATATTTGATGAAAAACCATCTATTCGTACAACCCCAGTCACATAATATAAAAAGTAATCTAACGCGTACGTAGTCCTGGGTATCAATTAGTAAATTATGTTAGTTTGATGGATTTTTGCGTACAAAGTCGCGTGTAACAGCTAGTATTGCATAAATTTGTGCTTGTACGCATAAACAGCGAATATCCTGCCCATTAATTACTCAACTCGTAACTCTATGCCAACTAATCAACGATAATAACATCTGTTGAATACGTGATAAGGTTGAAAATCCCTTGGGGATTATACAGAGAGGAAGCCTGCGGGAGGCAATTTGAATGACGTCATATTGTCGTCATCATTCGACGAGAAATTGGAACCAAGATACGTTTGAAATGGAATTAAAATGGCGTGTGTGGATGAAAGCAACCTTTAGAGACTATTGATATTTTAGGGTTGTTCTTCTATTCAGTCACCAGTTCTTTTCGAACCATGTCCCTCACAAGCCATTTTCGTGCATAACGTTTAAGGTTCTGTACAGCAAAAAAAAAATATAATTATAGTTTACTTCGTTATCCGTCTTTATTTGCCTGTCTGTCTGCTTAAAATAAGAAAAACTGGTACTGTGGTGGTGTAGTACCGGTGGTGGATAGAATGAATGAAGGAATGAATGAATGAATGTACGAATGAATGAATGAATGAATGAAGTAATGAACAAATGGAAGAATGAATAAATGAATGAAAAAATTAATGAAAGAATGAATTAATTAATGTAATTCATAGTCAGCAAGGAGCACACTTGGAGCACACATTTTATGAAGCACAGTGATGGATCAGGGGCATTAGCTTCCACTTCGGATCCATAGATTGCTTTAGGCTACAATTTAACAAGGATTCTGAAACACGATGATTTGTAAGAGCTTGTGGTAAGGGTATTATGAATAGAGTATTTGAAGAAGACGGCTTTACTCATAAATATGATAAAGAATGTAATAAATATTATACCATGGCTTCACGTTGTCAGCAAGTTTGCTACTTACACTTTTGAACATTAATTTTGTTTTTGGCGGCTGGCGGCACCCTAGAGTGCTTCTAATTAAATTTGAAAATTGTTTCAGCAGCGCCACCTGTGTTTACTAACTTTTTAGTTAAAAAAATATCTTACTAATATTATAAACGTGAGAGTTTCTGAGGATGTATGGATGTTTGTTACTCTTTTGCGCTGAAACGGCTAAATGGATTTGGATGCAATTTGATACAAGTGTAGAGTATACCCTGGATTAATACCTAGGCTATTAAATCCCTCAAAAAAATTAAAGCTGCATAAACGCGGCTAGTGAACGAGTATTTATTGAAAAAATTAAAAAAAACCGACTGAAAGTAATTTAAAATAGCTTCTTACAGCTGCCATATTGATTTTTTGATATTTTGTTTAACCTATGTCACTCTTGTAATCCAAACGAATTCAATGACACCTTATTGATTAAAATCTGTCCAGCCGTTTGGGCTCCAGCAATAACCAAAAGAACTCGCATAGTACACAAACATTCATAAAGAATAATTAATGAAGTTTTTATTTTCTAGCACAGATGACATACATACATACATACAGTGATCTGTTATAGTTACACCCCAAGTACATTACCCTCCATCGTTTTGCAGTCGGGTCAAAAATAACTTTTTTTGAAACGAAGTTCCTTATCGCGCGTTGCGAAAGGGGGCTAGACGGAAAAAATTAAGACCAAAAGTTGTAACGACACTTTTTGCTATTGTTGTAAGCCGTGCGGCGTGCGCGTGTTTCTCTGTATGTCTCTCTCTCTCTCATAGAAAGCAAGGAAAGGAATTTAGTTCCATCCGTGTGTCCCTTGACAACTCGCATGTTTTTTTTCATTATTATCATTACCCACAGCCACAGGTTTATACATATAGGCCTTCCTTTCAGTGAGCCATTTCCCACGGTCCGTTGGTATACTTACTTTAAATCAGTACAGAGTTAAGAACCCTTACGTCTGCCCTCGTCCCTATAGCTACCTTCCTATCATCAGAGTCTAAAAAAGTTTTCGTGCTACTTTGAATTCTATTGTATTATTTTGGTGGTTATTTTTCCAATAAAGCCCGAGTTCTTGACGAGATGAAATATGTGAATTAAAATGAATAGTTACTTTCTAAATCCATCAGAGTCCTGAGAATTTTGAACAAAACAGCCATCTTTTGTTTAAAATTGACTCGACAAATTAACTTAACTTGTCTATGACCGTGTGACGTCGACATTAAAACACTTGACACTGGCAAAATTGATCTCAAAATAAACAGATGCCATAAATATAAAAGATGAAAAAGAAGAGTGTAACAAAAGATGGAAAATTGGAAAAAAACCTCATCGTTTCTCGACGAGTAAGCACCCTTTTGGAACTAACGATGCGTGTGTTTCGAGTTTGCAAAGCCCCGTACAGTTACCAAGTGGCTTAGTTAGAGATGCAACGGATATCCGGTTACTATAAGGTATCCGACCGTTTTTAGCTATCCGGTGTCCGACCGGATATTTCATGCTTTGAGGCCGGATACCAAATAACATTTAACAATAATTAAACATTAACTTTATTCTTATGTATTTACTATTCTTTTTACTCGTGAAAAAAGGTTTTCCTTACTTATATTTTTTGTATAAGCTGCTAGTTTGCTTTTCAATAAATAAATAAACATAAAATCATTGAATTATTGAAATACGATAATTGAAAACAATTCAATTATACGAATCTAATTTATTCATTAGCTTCCGCTCGCGGCTTTGTCTGCGAGGTAGCTGCATAAAATATGTAGGTAGTATGTTGTTGTTGTTGTTGTTTTTAGCCTGAGCTGTCCCACTGCTGGGCAAAGGCCTCCCCTCGAGTTTTCCAGTCTTCTCGGTCTAACGCCATTTCCTTCCACTGGTAGTCGCTGAAGGTGTCCAGCTCATGTAGGTAGTATATTATTGACAAAATAATTTTTGAAATCAGATTATCTTTAACATTAATACATTATAATATGAGCATAAGTATACCGTATATCAGTACCCCGTTCCCTTCGCAACTACGAGACCCACACCTCACTTCCTCTAAGTTTTAACTAGAATTGAGTCACGCACGTGGGATCACATATCGTCTGCGCCGAATATTCGGCGCTCCGGCCAAAACCTATGCCGAATATTTAAAATTTCCGACCGAACCACTATCCACATTTCTGCTTAGTACAGTGAACCTTTCAAACCGCTAATCTCAATTAAGGTAGGCTGCCAATGTTGGCTCAGTGTGTGCCTTTTCTATAAAGTTATATAAAATAATAATAAATAAATAAATATAGGTGGAAATTTCACACAACGCCATTTAGCTCCAAACTAAGCAAAGCTTGTACTATGGGAACCAGATAGCGAATAGATTATATATGTACCGACCTCAGTGGCGCAGCGGGCGAGAGTCCGCCTGCGACGCAAGAGGTTGCGGGTTCGATTCCCGCCGCGGAACAAATTTGTGTACGATCTGCAGAAATTTGTTCCGTTGGTCTGGGTGTTTTCTATGTATAATAAAAAGTATCTATCTATGTATCTAATCACTAATGTATTAAATATATCAGTTACCTAGTACCCATAACACAAGCTTTGAGTAGCTTACTTTGGGGCTAGATGATGCTGTGTGGATTGTCCAGCATTATTTATTTATATAATTTTTTTTAAATGCATATATATAATACACAATTATACCCAGACACACAACTAACATCAGCCTGTGTTAATCGCTCAAACGTTTGTCCTGGGTGGGGATTGAACCCACAACCTACACATTGGTGATTTATTTTTTCAAATCGGTCCAGTAGTTACAGGGCCTATTCAATTCAAACAAACAAATCTTTCCTCTTTATTATAGAAGATGTAGATAAATAGTTATTTTAGCATTTCTTTGAGGAAAATGCCGTTTAATCGCTCAAGATCGTGGATATTTATTAAAGATCGAGTGTCACTCTCAGAGGATGAAAAATGAAGTGGAAGTCGTGAAAAAATATATCCAACGAATAAGGTCCTACTTCTGAAGTAGCGGCATCTGTAATATAGCGGAGACATATTGTATCTACTTTTTACTCAGTGCAGTAGTGTGAAAATGTATGCGAACGAAGCCGAGGGGAGTATCACTAGTAAATAAAACAAAAGAAAAGTGAAATTGTCCACAAAAAATTAAATCAGGTCGTGATTCAAGAAAATATGCGCGTAAAAAGCCATTTCACGTGAATAGAATTTATATGGGATCATTCTATAAACAACAGTCAAAGAAATATCAAAATTAGTTAACAATTGGAGGATATATAAAGTCAAAATAACAAGCATGATAAAACTGATAATTATTGCAAAAATTTAAAAACCGGCCTGAAAGTAATTGAAAATAGTTTATTATTAACAGCCGCCATATTGGATTTTGTGATATTTTGTATAGTCTATGTCACTCTTGTAATCATATATCCAACGACATTCGTCAAAATCTGTCTAGCCGTTCGGGCTCCACCTACAGCAACTCTCCAGAATATTTTTTAATTATTTATTTAACAACGACACTTTATTTGTCAAAATCTGTCTAGCCTTTTGGGCTCCAGCTACAGCTAAAGTAACTCGCATACATACACACTACATATACATATGTATGTATCCCAAACACATAATCCTCCTTCACAGTTTGGTAAAAATACAGACAAATCGATGATCTCTTCTTAATTGATATCGGATGCAAAAGTTGACTTAATTTCCTGTTGATAAAATAGGTACAGTCAATCCAAGTCAGCTAAAACTTGAACCGATACGTAGCAGATCGTTTAAAACGTTAATTCACCGTTTTTACGAGGTCGTTACGTTCCGTAAACGTAGTTTATTGACCAATTCGCCGTTGGATATCAATTTATTGCGGTGCGATACTAAAGTTCGCTTTTTGATGTCGAATTCCTTCCTGTATTCGATTTGCGATTACGTCATTCTGATAGTAACAAAAAAAATTGTTAGTAACAGCTTTTAGTTACTAGCTGTGAATTGTATTATGGAAAGTTTAATCTATACTAATATTATAAGGAGGAAAGATTTGATTGTTTGTTTGTTGGTTTGAATTGAATAGGCTCCGAAACTACTGAACCGATTTGAAAAATTCTTTCAGAACTTTCAGGATGAACATAGGCTATATTTTATGTAGGTATACTTCGCGGGCGATGCCGCGTGCAGAAGCTAGTGCCATATATATTTATACATACATCTACTATAATCGTAGTGAAGCCGTGTCAGTACTTTTTATATTTTCAAATAAAAAATAGTGCTACCTAAAGAAGACATGCCACTTAGCCTAAAACAACCGTTTATTAAAAAAATGTCTGTTTATCTGTGCCTTTGTGCCTTTTTCGTTATATTTTGTAAACTATCCATCCTAGAATAAAATTAAAAAACTATTTTAGAATGTTTGAACGATTTGAGAGTGTATGATCGGTAAGGATTCCTACAAGCGGCGATGGACTTGCAACCTGTCACGTAAATACTAATTACTGTATACGAGTAGAACTTGAGCATGTGTCTAAAATCATATTTCAACTAGACTTCTAGGTACTACCAAGAATTACCTAGTTATCAAAGATCTAAATAGGAGTCTGCAAAAACCTGGAAAATGTTGTATTTTCGAATGAACAATGTCATCCATGGGCCGAGGTCATTTATCATTTCATTGTTTACACTTAAACTCAACCATTTACAACTTTCTTGCGTAATTAAATTTTAAAGACTTTTCTTCGCTGAGAATATTTTAATGGGATTTTCAATGGAGTTTTATGAAACAGTGTTTGAAGTATTTTAATAAGCCTTTTATTATGAGCTTGTTAATTTAAAAGCTTAATTGAGCTAGATAAAGCTTTGACCAAACCGAGGCTACGGCAACTGCAATGCGGAAACAGTAAATGTGCCATGGAATTCTTTGTTTTTTACCCGACTGCGAAAGAGGGTAATGTGTTTGGGGTGTGTGTATGTAACTATGTATGGCTGTCGCTATAAATTAACCGGCTAGACCAGTGGTTCCCAAACTCTTTTGTTTCATAGACCACTTTCAAAACTTAGCTGGATCCGGTGGACCCCCTGCATCTACATTACTAGGTACCAATTTCTAAATCTTGAAAAAAAAAAAGTGAAGATTAGATCTAACTTGCGTTGTGGCTGAGTTTCGACGACGATTAACAGATTTCGAAAAAAAAATCTTTTAAAGGACAATGGGCAAAAATGTATGGAACCTGGGACCTCCCTCCAATAGACATAAAATATATGTCATTGGATAGGTCTAATCAACCGGAACAACTATTGCCTAGACAGCTTTGCAGTCATAGCTGTCCGTTCAAAGATATAAGACTTTTAAGTTTTGATAAAATGTTAAAATAAATAAAATATTATTATTACAATAATGATTTATTATATAGCAACATAAAGTAAAACACTGATAAAACTGATAAAGGGTCTCTATTCTGGTATATAAGGTATTCGTGTCCGACCGACTACGTATTTATAGGTTATCTACAATGACATCGTTTAAAAACATTGCTGGTGCATTAAACCCTTCATGAATTGCATATCTTTAATATCAGATTATTGATATAAGTGTGCACATGTGCCCTCCGTTGCCTTCCTGATAAGCATGTACAATAATGCTCTATAATGTTGCCTTCATTTTGGTTGTTGTTCAATAATAAATAACAATAATACATTCTTTGTCATACATGACGCGATTGGATATGTCCACGCAAAAGCGACATATTTTCCTGAATTCCGTAATCGGGCAGGTCATCTAACTGGTTTTCTCTCTATGTTTCAATTATATATAATCCGAATGAAGGCAACATTATAGACCATTATTGTACATGCTTATCAGGAAGGCGAACGATGGGCACATGTGCACACATTATAATATCAATAATATGGTATTTAGGATATGCCATTCATGAAGGGTTTATTGCACCAGCAATATTTTTAAGCAATGTCATTATGGATAACCCATAAAATACATCGTCGGTCGGACACGAATACCCTAAATACCAGAATAAATAAAAAAACACTGTTAAAACTGATAAAAGGGGGCCCCTTTTTTATGTTACTGTGTAATAAATCATTATTATAAAAATAATATTTTATTTATTTTAACATTTTATCAAAACTTAAAAGTCTTATATCTTTAAACGGACAATTGTGACAGCAAAGCTGTCATAGCAATGGTTGTTCCAATAGAAAAGACCTATCCAACGACATATATTTTATTGCTATTGGAGGGTGGTCCCAATCTGCCCATTGTCCTTTCCAAATTACCATTTTTTTCTCAATTTATTTATAAATTGTCTTATTAAGGTATCATATTATTTAAAATAACAAGCCAACATTTTAGTTCTTCACTATCGAAACCAAATTATTTTTCATGCACCCCTGCTTACGATTGTAGACCCCCATTTTTTGTCACGTCCAACGTAGACCCCCGTCGAGTCTCGACGGACCACTTTTTGAATCACTGGGCTAGACGGAATTTGACAAATGAAGTGTTGTAGAATTTGTCTGAACCACGAAAGTGACATAGATTATTTAATATGCCATAAAATCCAATATGGCGGCTTTAAAAAGCTATTTTCAATTACTTCCGGTCGGGTTTTTGTGTGTTTCGTCAATTTAAAGCTAGGAAAACTTATGTATAAGATAATAGTTTCATCAATTCGTTCTAACTAAAAAATAAAATTAAATATGATCACGACTGTAATCCCCAGGCTCGGTAGATATCTCCTTAGATCTTTAGTGACTTAGATTTTGAGGATATCTAAAGGGGGTAGTCAGAGGCAAGTCCAAACATGACATTTGGTACATGCCCACATATTGCACAGTAGTTAGTATTCCGTACGTGACAGGTTGCAAGCCCATCGCCGCCATCGCCTATGACACATACCTTCGAATTTTTGGTTCTATGGTATGCCGGTTTCCTCACGATGTTTTCCTTCACCGTTTAAGAGCACTGGCATTGCGCACATAAATTTTTCGAATGGAAAAACTCAATGGTGCACGACCAGGTTTGAACCCACGACCTACGGATCGTGAGTGGTGCTACCACTACACCACCAGCGCTCAACTAGATTCGTTCTAACTAGATGATATAATAAACTTTATCAAATCAAATTAGCACTCCCATCCTTGTCTTTACAAATTTCTGACATATTGCCTTGCATTAAGGTTGAAATCTCCTAGTTATTGGATTTAATGACTCTAATTTCTCACACGTAATTATACCGTTATAATGGAATTATTATATTTGCCTTCATTAATTTGTTCAGCATCGTTTTAATTTCGTAATTTAAATGGATGAGGAAAATTTTACTTGAACATTGTGAAACCAGAAAAAAATCTTCTTACAAGCACATATTTTAAAGTTATTATTTTGGTGTGCTTTTTATATGAACTAATTTAAAAATTCGATAGAAACCTTAAGTACTGATATAAAAATACATATTTTTCAAATTTAGGTAAGTACAATACATACATCCTACGAGTAATATGTCTGATATTATTTTTTGTTTTATCGGAAACGCGGCCATATTAAATTTCAGGACACTTTATTATTTCTCACGCTGCTCTCACGTCATTCTCGTAATCAAGACGAATCTATGACACCTCATTTATCAAAATCTATCAAGTCGCAACGATACAAGATGAGCCAAAGAAATATATATATTCGTATACCTACTTACGTAAGTACTTAGCTTATATATTATTCGTAGACCTTACGAGTAAGTATGCAACTTATGCAAACCTTTTGTCTGACTTATATTTGGTATTTTAGACTATATTTTGGGTCCTTTAGATATCGATAAAAATCTAAGTACCTAGCTTAAGATATCTATTAAACAACAGACATAGACATCATTTATTTGCCACCACAATACATACAACATAAATGAACAATTATGAAAATTAAATACATCATTTACAAAAAAAAAGCACAGGGACAATACACTGAAAAAGTAGTAAACGTTAAATAATTATAAGTAGGTATCTAGTGTGCTGCAGTAGCAAAATGGCCGAGGCTCAGCATAATGCCAACTGTAGAGAACAGAAGTAAACTGGATATTTTGTTACGATCATTGTTTGTTTCATTACGGCATCTAGCAGTCGTAAAAAAGCGGAGCTGTTTTCCTTAGAAACGCAATTTAGTTTGGCGCAAAGACTACTAAATTTGTATTATAAAAAGTGTAACTAAATTATTCAAGCCACAATCCACGTAAAAATTACTTTTCCTATATCAAGAAAGGAAGACGCCATTATGCGGAGTACTAGGATGACAGAAATGATGAAGCGGTATTATAAGAGCACATTGCGCCCAAATTAGAAGTACGAAGCGTTGGAGCACGCCTCTGAAATCACCGTCTTACCTACTCACCGTGCCACTTTACTATCTGCACACGAAAGTGTACCTTCAAAGCTGAAACTAAGAAATGAATACGAGCGCTGAAAAGTTTTCAAACAGTGTGTGAACTTATGTTTTCGGAGTTCGAATTGAACGAGGCAGCTTGAAAACCCGGGCTGTATAGCTGTTGGCTTATCCTTATAGAAAAAAAAGTATGCGATAATGTTTGAGTAGAATACCCGTACCGAATAGCCACGCGTCATCGGGTGCATCTGTCAATGAGCTGTCAAAGTTGTGAACATTTTGCATTAGCAAGGATTTTTTGCGATGCATTCGACATTTTAGTTTTTATATTTTTTCTTGTGTTATTTTAAGTTTTAATGTGTAATAATGGTGATTATGTTTTCAATAAACCCCGAGTTTTTGACGCGAGCGTAAATTATGTGAATTTAAATTAATAGTTCTTTTCTAAATTCATCGGACGATATCCCGAGACTTTTGGACAAAACACCCATCTTTTGTTTAAAATTGACGACAATTTGACTATGGCTTTGTGACATTGACAATACTAATAATTTAAACACTTACCACTGGTAAAATTGATCTCAAAAGAGACAGATGCCATATAAAGAAGAAGTTAGTGAAAACTTCCACGCCAAACCTTAAGAAACAAATAGCTTATGCTTTGAATATAAATGAAATTGTTGTTCTGCATCCGCGCTACAATGTTGTACTACAGATAAAATATCCTTTTCATTTCTCCTAAAAATCTTGAAAGCAGTAACCCGACAAGCACATGCTAGGACTGCGGCTTCTGGGCGACCTACTATAAATAATGTACTGCAGCGTTATGAGCTCCTGGTACCGAGAGTACTGAACGCTTTAGTTTCAATGTGCAATATATTTCTCTCGGCACAGATTTTGTGACGGGGAAATGTCTTTTTACTTGTAGAGAATAGAATAGAATATTTAAATCGTTTATTTTACTTCACATTACAAATAACTTTAACTTCTTTTTCTTCTTAGTTTATAGTACCTATCTGTCTCTTTTTCCAGTGTCAAGTGTTTGAATTAGTCAAAAATGGTCTTTGGAAAGTACCTAGTATTTATTGTCAATATCACAAAGTCAAATTGTCAAGCCAATTTTCAACAAAAGAAGGCTGTTTTGTGGCAAAATTCTCGGAATTTTCTCCGATGGATTTAGAAAGGAACTATTCACTTTAATTCACATATCACACACTCTCATCAAGAACTCGGACTTTATTAGAAAAATAATCACCAAAATTATACATTGAAACTCAAAATAGCACGAGAAAAAATATAAAAGCTATAAAAATATATAAAGCGACATGCATCGCAGGAAATCCCTAATTTTGACTTACAATTTATAGCACTAAGATGACAATAATGATTTTGCTAAGATGACAATAAAATCATCATTCAGCATTAGCTACATCAGTAGCTTTATACTCTTGACCATTAGTCAGGGTTGCCAGGTGGCGAATTCTTTTTCTCGTACCAGAGCTGCCAAAAATTTCGTAATTTCAAAACAAATCTCGTAAAAATATAAATACCTATTTAATTTTATTTGGTATTTAAAGTCTCTTAGACTTAACACTATGTACTACGAGTACCTACTACATACTATTTATGTACTAGCTAGCCTGGGGTAAGTATATTCCCTAAGTTTGCGCCAAATGAAAATAACATTAAAATTAGTTATTCATAAATTTTTAATTTTTTTTATTCATTTATTGTTGTTTTTTAGCCATTTTTGAATAAATCTTTAAAGTTTACGAGATTTTTACTTTTCCGTTTCTCGTAAGAAACTGCCAAATCTCGTAAAAGTACGAGATTTCTCGTACAAATGGCAACGCTTGCCATTAATACTCGTATAATTTTACCTGTACCTACCTTGGCTTAGCCCAATTCCACTTTGACTGGTTTGGTTAAATATTGATGCCAAATCCTTTGTTAATACTTTACAAACACTCGTAGGGCCGTTATAGCCGTTCCTGGGAAAAAGGGTATTCACATGAGGGCATTTATATACAAAGACATTCATTTTTGATTCAAAGAAGCCTTGAATTATTAAATCCGGACAAACATGGAGTTATTATTAAAGTAAACAGAAATACGAGTTTTTCTTTCCAAACGTTAGATTATGTTTGTATTACAACCCGCAATTTTGCTAACAAAGCGTTAAATTCACACTTAAGGTCCGGTTTCACCAAACTTTTGTTAGCAAACCATTATCTGATCGGGCATCAAAAATAACAAGAATGTTAATGTATCGTATCATTTTTTTTCCTTTGTCAGGACTGGTGGAACACAATACAACTTTAACAGGCTATTAAAAGGCTAACAAGCCGTTAGTTTAATTAACAAAACATGATGAACCTCAACTAATTTTAACCCCTTACCCGTAAATTCATATAATGATTTTATTAGTGTTTCGTTCAACTATACTCTGCTAAGAACACAACTATTATAATTATAAGTTTCTATAACCAGCTGTTTGTTTGTATTTAACCCACAAAAGGAGGAGGTTTTCAATTTGACAGTCTTGAAAAAAATATGATATTAGTGGCCCATAATTATGCCTCAAAATTCCAAATGACAAAAAAAACAGCTCAAAAAGAATTCCAAATGATCTACATTTAATTTAAGTAAAACACAACAATAGTCCAAAGAGTAGGTACTACCGTCTTAAATAAAGATAGTACAAAGGCCTATTGTGCCAGTAAGTTACCTAACTTTGTTGACTTTACGTAAGTGCCCGACCTTGCTTGTATTGTACCCAAATGAGGTTGGTATAGATATAATGCAAAGAGATTTACATCCGAATACTGAAACGCTATTTAGCTATTTGAGATCATCTCAAATATTTGAATTTCTATTCTTTTAAAATAGTATACGTCATAGAAAGTAGGACTAATTTAAGTGACTTTTTGTATTTCGACGTTAATTTATAACCTAAAACTTATAACCTAAATGATAGGAAAAATAATAGTGGGTGGAAAATCACGATCTTAGAAAAAGCTTAGATTCGATC
The DNA here is from genome assembly GCA_963675405.1 of Cosmorhoe ocellata. NCBI lineage: Eukaryota > Metazoa > Arthropoda > Insecta > Lepidoptera > Geometridae > Cosmorhoe > Cosmorhoe ocellata. Next base: position 5,587,497 of record OY776267.1, read on the forward strand.
AAACGAGTAGGTATGTGCTATCCCCAATATAAATCATAGTTATCAAAGAGTAAACTGACGTTTTGCTTGCATTTGACATTAGGTATATTATTCTGAGAATATTTATACGAGTACTAAAAGTTAGTCAAATCCAACCTTCGCGGAGAAACCACAGAAAATGTTAGACAGTTTGTCAAAAGAAACTTCAAACTTTATATCTACTTCTTTGTCAACTATGAATCCTGATAACATGCAAAATGCTCTAACAAAGATTGCTTTCCGTTGAAACCCATCATAACATTCCACAAAGAAAAGTTTAAATACAATCTGCAGTATTCTAACGACAGATGTTTATGTAGGTACAAACTACAAACATTACAAACGGCTGTCGCATCTGTTGCTTAGTTAATCTATGTTTGAAACTCGAAAACATTTGTTATTCTTTCAAATGGAAGTGTAGAAGCATTATAACTGTTTTTAAAAGCTTTGAATAGATAAAGGCTATAAAGCTGAAGTTATTTATTATGACTAGGAGATCCGTTGACTTCGTTCGCATGTCTTTTACTCAACTTCGTAGAAGGTTAGAAGGGTTACTGTTTAGGGTGTATGTACATATGAGAGTTCTTTGGCTATCGCTGGAGCCAATTTGCTGGACAGATTTTGACAAATGATGTGTGTTTGGATATGAATGTCCAGTGGATACCATGTTTTTGATAGGGGTCGAATAGGTCCTATTGTGTAGGTAAGGTCCAATAATGAAGGTCCAGTGGGTAATGAACCATTTGTATGGATGACATAGGCTATACAAAATGTCAAATCAGAAACCATTCGTATGGATTCAAAGACGTTCTATCTACTGACGTATAGTTGGCTCAACGAATCTAGGCATTCGTGAAGTTAGCCGCAAGAGCTGCGCAGTATCGTTTTTCGGGAGCTATTGGAGGTATGAGGCGGGGGGGAAGGAACTGTACATGCGCCAACTCGCACCTGTGGCTAACTTCACGAATGCCTAAATACGTTGGATGACCTATAGTATGGATTACAAGAACGACAGGCTATACAAAATGTCAAAAAATCAATGTCAAATACGAAATAAAACCTTGTTTCTGATTTTAAATTGATTTTGGAACGAATTTCCTTATCGCGCGTTGTGAAAGGGGGCTAGACGGAAAAAATCTCACGAAAAGTTGTCACGACACTTTTTGCTATAGTTGTAAGCCGTGCGGCGTGCGCGTGTTTCTCTGTCTGTCTCTCTCTCTCTCATAGAAAGCAAGGAAAGGAACTTCGTTCCATCCGGGTGTCCCTTGACACCTCTCAAGTTTTTTTGTATAACTATGGTTAACTTACCGGATATCCAAGTCCCGTTCCACCGAACTGGCTTCAGCTCCTCACTCATCAGATCCTGGATCCTCAGCCTCCGGCCCCTGACCCTGGGACCTTCATCTGGTGGCGTCAGGAGCACCACCGACGTGACGATGAGGGCCAACACGGCCACGATCACCAGGAGTGCGATGAGGATACCCCTCCAGTTCCTCTGGTTCGGACTGCCCACCACCAGCTTCTGGAAACATGCGCGTGGTTCGAAGGGATGGTGGTATCTTTTTACCCGACTGTGAAGGAGGGTAACGTTAACCTCTACTGAAAAGGACGGAAATATCTAGTACTTTCCCGCTAAACTATTATCTAATGAGCTTAACAACACAAACTCGAATAGAAATTCGACAAGTGTTTCGCTCCACGAAGCATCCTCGGGACCATTGACTCGCTCCGCACTGGTGTTGCTCCACCGAGCGCCGAAAAAGAAAAAGCTCATTGGATAATAGTTTAGCGGGATAGTAAGTACTAGATATTTCCGTCCTTTTCAGTAATTGAAATGGTTTTCCGCAAAGTCACACCTGAATCTATCATTTACAATCAGCTAAAAACGGGTGAACTACTACACTTGTGACAGTCGTTTAAATTGTCATCGAGTTATTGAATGTTGGTCAAATATCTGCTAATATTTGTTTTGAGAATCGAACCTGTATTTTTCGTGTCCCTGGTCCCATGACGCTTTGTCACCGAGGTATCTAAGTGATAGCGCGCACGAGTTACTATTGTCGCTGTGACTGTTTCGTCACTCTTATCAAGTCAGTGGTTATGTATCGAGATGCGCGCATGTTACGACGTGACACTGGGTGACATCTCCATACATAACCTAAGAGTGACGAAACAATCACGGAGACAAAAGTAGCTAGTGCCCGCTATCACTAACACCCAAGATTGTTTTTACAATTTCCCTCCGTTATTGACATTGGAAATGTTGTCAAAATGGCCGAAAGAAAACCGTTTCAAACAAGAAAGTTTGTTCAATAAAATGATAGTTGTGAACATTACATTTCGATGTTATGTCATCGACATAAATATCACCGAAAAACTTTTTCCATTGAACACTTTTCACAAAAAACATTGCATTAACTTATCCATACTAATATTATAAATGCGAAAGTTAATAGGTATGTCTGTTACATTTTCACTACTAAAGGGCTGCTGTGTGATTCTGTAAGACCTCATTCTAAACTTCGAATCTGAATCTGCTGTGAGTTTCTTGATTGGCATTCTAAAAACTTGGTTGATAATTCGAATGTACACTAGCGCCACTCTTGCGAGCGTGTCGGCGAGTTGAACTAAATTGACGGGGAGATTTTGACAGATAAAGTATGAGATGACGTAAGATATAGCATTCTATACGGTAATTCCCAAGTCACTTCGACGCTCGCTTCACACTCGAACCCGATTCAAAGTGTCAAATAAAAAGCGTCTTATGCGAAGTGAGAGTGAATAGCGATGTGAGATGCGAGTTGATGTTTGAATTTTATAGAATCGACGTACTGATCGGATTGTAATGAAATTTGGCAAGGAGCTAGATTTTATACTGGGAAAGAAAATTTTGTCAAAAACATAATTAAATGCGAACGAAGTCACGGGTAACAGCTAGTACGACATAAATGTCAACGCACGACTTTTCTTTAGGACAGACTCCATTAACCGCATTGTCTATACATATAATAAAATCGTTTATCTTTGCGTTCGTGCACGCTAATCTCCACAACGGCTGAAACAAATCGAATGCAGTTTTCACTAATGTGTTAAAATAAGCTTGGATTAAGACTTAGGTTTTGTTTCATTGAAATCGGTTGACAAATAATTAGGATGAGAATTTGATATATTTGATGAAAAACCTTATCTATTCGTACAGCCCCAGTCACAGAATATTAAAAAAGTAATTTAACGCGTACATATCAACTAGTTTCCAATAAAATCGTTGCATTTTATGACATATTGTCATCTAATACATTATTCGCTCACTTAAGCAGGCTAGTCTATAGACCGTACCGCCTAGTCTTACGTAAATTAATTTCTCCCGTTTTCTTTAAAATCTAACCTAACCTAACCGCCATTTTTTTCCCCGTCATCTAACGGGTTTTTTCTTTTTTAGACGAACAGAGTATAAAAACGTCATTGTTTCCACAGAGTATTTTCAATCCATCAATCACCCTTTTAGCATCGATTCTCTTCCACCGTTTATCGTGTATTGCGTCGCGTCAGTTAATTTATTACATTGCTGGTTCCTGTTGCTTTTCCGTGCTTTGTTGGTTGATGGCTATTGTACTTTTTGATGGGTTTATTTATAGCACTGGTGGCGTAGTGGTACCCCTGCCCCACGATCCGAAGGTCGTTGTTTCAAACCAGGGGCCTTACGAAGTCTTCCAGAACGATTTCGTTGTAGAAACGTCACATTTGAAGCTTGAAGTAACACTACTTCAATACAATTTGCACAAGTCATGGTGCGAAATAACAATGTAATATTAATTCTGTAATGTATTATGAATTCGTGGTGAGGCCCCAGGTCGTGCACCAATGAGTTTTTCTATTCGAAAAAATTATGTGCGCGATGCCAGTGCTCTTAAACGGTGAAGGAAAACATCGTGAGGAAACCGGCATACCCTAGAACCAAAAATTCGAAGGTGTGTCATAGGTTAATACTCTTATAAGCGGCGATGGGCTTGCAACCTGTCACGTACGTAATACTAACTCCCGTGCAAAATTTGGTCACTAGAGGTTTGAGGAGATATCTACCGACCCTGGGGACGGGATCACGACTGTAAAATCGTGATCATGTTTTTTTTTATTTATAGCGAAAAGAGGGCCTATTAGGTATCAGTTTGCTGTAAAATTTTATTGAAACGGAACTCGTACGGTTTTATATATAAAACTAACGAAACTCCCCGCGGCTCCGAACGCGTATTGTTTTATTCATACGAAATTGAACGCGCTTCTAAGAAAAGAGTCTCTGAGGCGCACTTTAATTCTTTCACCACACTGGTTTGAAATAATTAGTGACATAAGAAGCATTTTTATTTGGTACACGACTGGATTTGAACCGACGACCCAGGATCAGAACTTGACAACCATGGCTGAAAGTTCTCAAGTCAGTTAATAACAAAACCTTGACAGGTTAGTGGGACATTTTCTTAACGAGAGCTGCTTCATTACCAAAGGGTTAGAGACACTTCACGTTATGGATCGTTTGGGTAGCTGAAACCCTAAGGGCCATTATTGAAGGCGGGTCCTTAATAATAGCCCTTGAAGGCGGGACAAACATCAACGTTGGTCAGTGATCTGTTATTTTAATTTATCGCTATGACGTTGGCTGTAATTTTTACCTCAGACATAAATATTATGTCATCTTTCGCCAATGACATTTATCGAGCGTTCCGTGCATAGAACCCCTGAAAGTATAGAATGGAAAAGAATTTTATAAAAACACACGTACCCATAGGTAAAGAGTTTTTTTAATAAAATAAAATAAATATGATCACGACTGTAATCCCCAGGCCAGTTACTTACATCTTTCTGAGGATTTCTAAAGGGGGTAATCAGAGGCACGTCCAAACATGATATTTGGCACATGACCACATTTTGCACAGTGATTAGTGTTCCGTACGTGACAGGTTGCAAGCCCATCGCCGCTTATAAAAATACACACATTCGAATTTTTGGTTTTAGGGTATGCCGGTTTCCTCACGATGTTTTCCTTCGCCGTTTAACAGCACATACATTTTTCGAATGGAAAATTATTGGTGCACGATTAGGTTTGAACCCACGACCAGATCATGAGGCAAGGGTGCTACTACTACACTACCAGTGCTCTCATGTTTTTAGTTTAAGACTAGATGGCGTGTTTAAAATTATTTTCTTTTCGTAATTATTTTTCAGTTTCAAAAACAATTGCTATTCATTAGGCGCGCTGAGTCGAGTCGAATCGAACATCCGAATGTATCCGTTCCGTATCCGTCCCGTCCCCCGTCGTCCCTGTAATCGTCCCGTTACAGAAACAATGACCCTATGGGAATAGGGACGATAAAGTACCTAACTCAGCTTGAGAAGGGAGTGCCCTTGGAAACCTTCTTTTATCTGTTTGATTCACTTTTAATTAGTTTTAAGCTTTTGTGTTTAACTCATTCAATTAATTTAGATCTCGTTTAAAGCAAGCTCAAGATTAGCATCTCATTCTAAGGTCATTGGTTCGAACCCGGTCGTGTACTCATTTATCCATTTGGAAAATATTACGTCGGTGCTTAAACGGTGAAGGAAAACATTGTGAGGAAAACAGCATACTTTAAGATACATAAAAAGGCAAAGTTTGTATTATATTTTTGGTTTTCTATATGCGTTAATGGGTTTGCAACCTTTCACATACGAATACTGTCATTGAATTTAAATGAATGTAAAACCGGTAAAACATGAAATAAACGGTTTATTCCCATTTATTTATTTTTCTAGTATTTACTGCAAAAAAAAAAGCTTTATACAGCTGCCTCATTAGATTTTTTGACTATTTGTATAGTTACTCTTGTAATCCTGACTAATCTAATGCCACCTCATTTGTCAAAATCTGTCCAGCCCTCCAGGGCTCCAGTGACAGCCAAAGAAACTCGCATAAATACATACACCCCAAACACATTACCATCCTTCGCTTCGCAGTCGGGTAATAAAAAAAACAGTGAACAATTTCATGCATAGTTTACAATGATCAACTTTTTATTGTATCCAAACAATTGCACTATCAGGACGAGAAACCCTACGTGTAAACGAGACTGTAATAAAAAAAAAAATAAAAAAAATATGATCACGACTGTAATTCCCAGGCTCGGTAGATATCTTCTCAGATTTTTAGTTACTTAGATCTTTTGAGGATATCTAAAGAGGGTAGTCAGAGGCAAGTCCAAATATGACATTTGGTACGTGCCCACATTTTGCACAGTAGTTAGTATTCCGTACGTGACAGGTTGCTAGCCCATCGCCGCTTATTAGAATACTAACCTATGACACATACCTTCGAATTTTTGGTTCTAGGGTATGCCGGTTTCCTCACGATGTTTTCCTTCACCGTTTAAGAGCACTGGCATTGCGCACATAAATTTTTCGAATGGAAAAACTCATTGGTGCACGACCAGGTTTGAACCCACGACCTACGGATCGTGAGGCCGGGGTGCTACCACTACACCACCAGCGCTCTCAAGCCTCACGAGCCTGTAGGCGTGACAATATACAGAAAACTTTATTGGGACGGCCATAAAATATATATGTATGTACTCGTATATGCATAGCTCAACTGTTTTACATAATTATGTTGTGTGTATAATATCAAAATATATAAAAATGAAACAAAAAAACACATGATCACGACTGTAGTCCCCAGACTCCTATATGGTAGATATCTCCTCAGATCTCTAGTAACTTGAATCTTTGAGGATATATAAAGGGTAGGCAGAGGTACGTCCAAACATTATATTTGGCAGATGCCTACAATGTAAATGGTTGCAAGCCCATCGCCACTTATAAGAACACTAACTTATGACACACACCTTCGTTCTAGGGTATGCCGGTTTCCTCACGATGTTTTCCTTCACCGTTTAAGAGCAATGGCATTGCGCACATAATTTTTTCTAATGTAAAAACTCATTGGTGCACGACCAGGTTTGAACCCACGACGTTCGGATCGTGAGGCAGGGGTGCTACCACTACACCACCAGTGCCCCCAAAAAGAAAGAGATATTTATTCGATCAAAAGTTTTAGTAAGGCTATTTTAATAAACAAATTATTTTCGAATACTTACGTCAACTTTTATTGTTGACTGTACCCTTCAGTACCCTACCTACTATAATTCTTCAGTAGCCTTTTTACCTTGTACTATCTCAAAAGCAAAATCTTTGTCGGTTTAGATAAGTGACGGCGGCGCTTTAGCGAAACGCTTTAAAATCTATTGAAAGAGTTCGTTTTCTGAAAAGCGATCACCGTCATTGTGACTTCTCTAATTATCAGAGACTAGCTTCCGCTTACGGCTTTGCTCGTGAGGTACCTACATAAAATATAGCCTCAGAATACAGAAAGAACCAGAAGCCGCGTTCGACTGTAATCGCAAACCGCACGCTGTGTCCAAAAACCAAACAAGCGTCCCGCACCCACCTCACTTCCCACCCGCGTAATGTTGCTAGCTAGACATCGCTTACTCGTTTTTTTGGGTAAGCCTTGAGAGTATTGAAGGTAAGATAATAAAATCGACATTGTCCTTTCTTATAAATGTATTCTTATTTTATATCTATGTAACTAATAATCTCAAGAAATAAAAGTTTTATAAATAAAACACGAAACTTAAACTCAAACTCAAAATAACTTTGTTCAGCGAAATCAAAATGTTAAAATGTTTTTTAAAGACGTATTCAATAATTTAATATCAGTCAAAATAAAATCCCTCAGTACCTACCTACGTAATAAAAAGCAGGGAAAATCAAAACACTACATTGGCAACACTAACAAGATGGACGCATCATTCTCTATGACAATTACAAACAAAACAATTTATTCAGTAATTAAATAAAACGACATCTAAATGCACTTCTTACACGTGAAATGTGATGCCATCCTGTTTTTTTTGTAGCCCCGCTGTATTTTTACAGGTAAGTCACGTCACGCGATACGACTTCCACAAAGTGACTGATCGGCTGCGCTTCAAACTACTCATTTTATGAGTAGTATTTGACGCTTCAGTATTAGGCGCGTTCACGGTTTCTGTTCTTTCTGTATTCTGAGAATATAGCCTATGTTACTCAATAATATACGTAGCATTCTAATTGTGAAAGAATTTTTGAAATCGGACCAGTAATTTTTGAGTTAATTCGTTACAAACAAAAATACAAAAATACAAAACTTTCCTCTTTATAATATTAGTATACTCGTAGTATATAATTATAAAGTTTTTTTATCGTGTCTCTATTTTTTAGGGTTCCGTACCCAAAGGGAAACGGGACCCTATTACTAAGACTCCGATGTCCATCCATCCGTCTGTCTGTCCGTCTGTCACGGCTGTATCTCATGAATCGTGATAGTTAGAGAGTTGAAATTTTCACAGATGATGTATTTCGGTTGCCGCTATAACAACAAATACTCAGTCATTGCCCACCGTCCACGTCCTGAGTCCACCTGGGTGAACTGTGGAAAGTTTTTTTTTCCACAGTTCACCTCTGTTCACCTGGGTGAACTGTGGAAAAAAAAAACTTTCCACAGTTCACCTTGGTATCAAAACTTTTTATATTTGAAGTGCTAAAGATTATAATTATTAATGGCACATTTTAAGGTTCAATCTCCAAAACAAAAAAATTACGTGTCCGAGTGAAGAAGTCTACCTTAAAATAATATTTCTGAATAGGAGTTTTTTTTGTTGGATAGCTTGGCCTGTAAGCTACCTTGGGCACTCAGAATTATTTCTCTAACATTGTTGTAAGTATATTAAAAAAAATCGGAAACCTCGAAAACAAAAAATTGTCTTCGATTTGAATCAGCGAGGTAAGGATCATTTTAAAAATTCTATCAAATGTTTGCTAAATAACGACTGTCGCTTCTACGGAAATCGGGGCTTAAAGTATTTTCCACTAAGATCGGCTTTGTGGATTACCGCCGTAATCCGGCGGCATGCCATTGTGATCCAAATCATCTGACCGAATGCACAGATTGAATGGAACTAATAATAGTTCCATTCAATCTGTGTACGAGTATAAACTCGTAGCACTATTCAGCGTTTGTCGACACTAAAGTTTCTTTAAAAACGACTGTAATCCCCAGGCTCGGTAGATATCTCCACGAACCCACGACCTTCAGATCGTGCCCCTCACGATCCACATGTTACCACTACACCACCAGCGCTGTTTCTAAGTACCTGGATTACCGAGCTTTGCTCAGAAAACACGGATATAAAATTACGTTTTCTCAAAATGCAACCTAGCTAGATCGATTTATCGCCCCCGAAACCCCCTGCTTACTAAATTTCATGAAAATCGTTGGAGCCGTTTCTGAGATTCAGATTATATATATACATACTAGCTTCTGCACGCGGCGTCGCCCGCGAAGTACCTACATAAAATATAGCCTATGTTCATCCTGAAAGTTCATTCTACACATTGGTGAAAGAATTTTTCAAATCGGTTCAGTAGTTTCGGAGCCTATTCAATTCAAACAAACAAACAATCAAATCTTTCCTCTTTATAATATTAGTATAGACAAGCATTGCTCGTCTAAAGGTATAAGATAATAATAATAATATGATCACGACTGTAATCCCCGGGCTCGGTAGATATCTCCTCAGACCTTTAGCGACTTAGATAGGATATCTAAAGAGGTTAGTCAGAGGCACGTCCAAACATGATATTTGACACATGCCCAAATTTAACAGTTAGTATTCAATACGTGACAGTTTACAAGCCCAACGCCGCTTATAGGAATACTAACCATGACACATACCTTCGAATTTTTGATTCTATGCTACGATGCTAGTGGTTTCCTCACGATGTTTTCCTTCACTGTTTTTTTGGTTCGAATAAATTAGTGATAGGATTCAAAGAACGGATCTATTGGGAATAAACGAGAGCCGACGGGGTGGATGGGACTAAGTCGCTTCCACATGAAATCGATAGGTAAACCCATTAGGGCGATGTCACTCAACAATTGATCATTTTTAACTATTCAGTCCTTATTGCTTTAGCGTGACGAGCGGAATTTCAACGGGGTGGTTTTTCTTTAATAAAACCGGGCCGGCAAACAAGTACACGGCCCATCAGCCCCTAGCTTGAGCACCGTAGATTATTTTATCTACAGAAGAGAAGGTAAAATAACATTTTCTTCTTAAATTTTTGCCAAATCACTAATTCTGTGTTACTTTTCTAATTTTGTTTGGTTTTACCTTTGTTTTGTTTTTTTTTTTATCTACTTTTATTTTCCTGTATGTGTCCGTGTCTGAATAAAAATCTATTCTATTCTATTCTAATTAATTACGTAGGTTGGGGTGAATAGGAATCAATTTAGAACTTTACACTCATTCTGTTATCCTGGTAGTTTTTACCCGACTGCGAAGTGAAGGAGGGTAATGTGTTTGGAGTGTATATGTATGCGATGTATCGAGAGTTCCTTTGGCTGTCGGTATAGCCCAAACGGCTGGACAGATTTTGACAAAAATGTTGTGTCATTGAATTCATCTGGATTATAAGAGTGACCTAAGCTATACAAAATATTCAATTTACAATATGGCGGCTGTAAAAAGCTATTTTCGATTACGTTCGGTAGGATTTTTTTATTTTTGCAATAAATTTGAGCTTAATAAATTAATAAAATCTTATGTTATGGTTAGGTATCCTTTTAGTGTTAATTTGCGTTAAAAATAAAAAATAGAAAATTAATAATCTAATGTTTCTCGGAACAAGGAAAATCAGATTTGGACGAAAGTGGCTGTTAATTTCGCGTGCATTTTGAATTTTGCTATCGCTGTTGACACAAACATCCAGTAGGCGATGAAAACATCCGACCTAGCGCAGTTCCCATAGAGCTAATTACGTACAGATACGGCAAATATTTCCTTGATGACACGTAATTTTTCGCCCGCAAGTTTATTTGCCTTGTGTCAGTAGTAGGTACCATTAATTTTTACCATTGATGGTACAAGTGACACAACTTTATATCCTTAGTACCACTAACTACTAGTTACAATTATTTAGGATCAGTAGTACCATCATAAATATTGATGTATCGCTAGTACCATGAATGGTACAAATAAACAAACTTGAAGTAGCGTAGTGGTAATAGGGCCGAGAAAGTGAATTGTCGTAATTAATAAATACATACTATACTTAACTGATATCACACATACAAGTAGCTAAATTATTTGCTTCACACGTGTATTTACATAAAGTGATATTTCAATGGAAAAACTAGTCCTTAATATTTATCAATTATTCACAAAATGTTCACCACCTTCGTATAGTAATATGTGAAAATTAATAAGTATTAGCCCTACACAAAACAAAACGTGTATCACGGAGACCAAGACGTAACATGTGGCTTTTTGTAACCATTTTTTGACAGATCATTGTTTCGAATTGATGCTCTGACAAAAACTTGTAGCTACAGTCTTTGTGTACCTATTGGATAAAAATTCGTAAGTTATTGTTACACTAGCTTCCGCTCGCGGCGTTGCTCGCGAGGTACCTACATAAAATATAGCCTATGTTTATTCCGAAAGTTCATTCTACACATTGGTGAAATAATTTTTCAAATCGGCCCAGTAGTCAATGCAAAGAAACAAACAATCAAATCTTTCCTCTTTATAATGTTCGTATAGATTTGATTTGACAAATCTGCTCTAGCACATTCGTAGCTCTATGCGGAACTCTAGTAATTACAGCATTCGATTAGTTAGTACAGTTGCGATTAGAGATGTGGCGTTCACTGGTGCTAGCGGCGTGCGCTCTCCTGGCGTACGGCAAGATCGACAGCGAAGACCTGGATGATTCAGGTGTGTATTACAAGTAACATAAGCTACTAGGGCTTGGAACCGGATAATAATTTACCAGAAAAAAACCGAAAGGATGGAAATATCTAGAACCCGCCAAACTATTATCTAATGAGCTTAGCAACTCAAATAGAAACTCGACTCGTGGTTCGAGCGTGTATTCAGTTATTTTCAGGTTTATTAAACTTTGAATAAATACTAGTTTAATTGACTCTTTAGCTATCCGCTATCCGTTTTAATTCGATGGCTTATTTTATTTCCGTAAAGAAACGTACAAAAATTAGGAACAAATAAAATGAATACCCACGTATTTATTTCCGTTAAGAGGTAGCTACATTCGTATCGCTATATATAATTACAGCTATAGTTTCCGCACCAACTACCAGGACATCATAATCCACAAAGCGTTATCGCAAAACAAACACTGAACTTACCGCAAGCCAATCGAACGGTTGAGTCCGGTTCGATAAACAAGCTTGTTATGAAACTTTCCCCGACTTGGGACTGTGGATGTTTCAATATTTGTTCGAATTCGAAGTGATTTTTCGGACCGAGGAGGTGGATCGAAATTTGGTCTTTATAGCTAGTTCACCTTTCATGAATGTCATGTGACAAGGAGAGTGTTAGATATGAATGTGGATGGATACAAGGGTAGAGGTAGACCAAAGAAAAGATGGATGGACTGTGTGAAAAAGGACATGGGTAAGAAAGGAGTGAGTACTGAGATGACGAATGATAGAGGGAAATGGAAGAAGATCACATGTTGTGCCGACCACGCATAACGTGGGAAAAGGGCAGAAAGATGATGATAGCTAGTGCACCTTTCGGCATCGTACGCATTGGCACGCATCGCAATAGCAGATTCGAGCGATCCGTACGATGCGGATTGGTGAACGAACTTGTGTGACTTTCTATACAAAGAATATTACGATCCGTTTTATGCGATGCGTCCGATGCGTACGATGCCGAAAGGTGGACGCTTAGCTTGTAGAGCCAATTTCATAAAAACCCATCTCACTGAAATGCATTGAAAACGGCTTCACACAACTGCCATGTTGGACATTTTAAATGTAATAGCAATTGTGGTTGAGATAAATCCAGGGATTTTCTGCGATGCATTTGACTGTCACCTTTGTCACTCTAGTTTTTATATTTTTTCTTGTGTTATTTTGAGTTTTATTGTGTTACTTTGGTGGTTATTTTTCCAACAAAGTCAGAGTTCTTGACGAGAGTGAAAAATATGTGAATTAAGATGTAAAAGTTCCCTTCTAAATCCATCGGAGGAAATTCCGAGAATTTTGAACAAACCAGCCATCTTTTGTTTAAAATTGACTTGGCAATTTGACTGACTTTGTAACATTGACAATACTAGGTACTAATTTAAACACTTGACACTGGCAAAATTGATCTCAAAAGTGACAGATGCCATAACCGAAGAAGAAGAAGAAGAGATAAATCCAACGACACCTAATTTTTTTAAATCTGTCCAGTCGTAGACTATAGCGACAGCCAAAGGAACTCATTTACATATACATACGTACATAGATACATTACGAGTATATACACAAACCCAAAACTCACACTTATTTAGCAAATAAAGATTCTTGATTCTTGATTCATTATACAAGAACTTCTTGAAATGCTCGTCACGACTACATCATGTCTCCTCTATGACTAATGCTTAACCCTTCTGGCAACTTCTGCGCTCCTGGTACTTTATCATGATTTTTTTATGCTTTTGGCATAATCTCTCACGCTCGAGAGTAGGCCACTAACCCAGTTGTGGGATTAGATAAGTAACCTTGATGATAACGTTAGTAGGTCACCTAGGTGTTAGAAATCTAGATCTCTAACGACAACGGCCCAACTAAGCTAGATCCAATTTGCATAGGAATATGCGTTGTATCATTGTGGTTGCCTGGAATCTTGGATCACAATTATATAGGTCTATAGGTTTATAGGTCGACTATCTAGGTCTTCTTGTTATAAAATAATCCAGTATTTGGCCGAATACCATGTTATATCTAAGATACCGGATAGCAAACGGCCGGATAAGTTGCATACTGAATAGTAACCGGATATCCGTTGCATAATTGGTGCACGATTTGAACCCACGACCTTCGGATCATGAGGTATGGGTGCTAGTGTGCTACCACACACCGGCACGCTTAATAATATTTAACTCTTGATTATTGTTCTCCAGGTGACCGAGATCTGGATGAAGACAGCAGTGAGCGGCTAGGAGCTGCAGTGACGCAGGTCTACAACCACCCCTACGCGGCCACACTCCTCAAGAACGGAACCTACGAATGCAGTGCCGTTATACTGAACACCTACTGGCTCTTAACCCTCTCCAAATGCTTTGATCCGTGAGTATCTTTACCTAGTCTACTAGGTGCAGTGTTGCAGTGTTTCTACTTTTAGGGATTTCGCCTTGTTTTAGGGCGAAACTACTTAGTTCATGTAGGACTTAGGGCTATTTTATTGCGATAAGGATTTCGGGAATTTCAGGGTAGACATTACTTATTACCCTTTTATTCTATGCTCAATAGCTCTACCTATTTGGGGATGGATGGCACGAGTTATAATAGTGAGTTAGTAACCTTCTTGATCTCAAGATAAAGGAGAAAAGTCAGCAAAAGTAATGCTTCTTCTTCTGAATCTTCAAATGTGTTTAGTTTTGTTAATTTTTTGCAGCTAGTAATATTACGAGTACAAACGTGAAAGTTTGTGAGGATGTATGGATATTTGTTACTTTTTCACGCTTTCTAAGTATTTATCGGTTTTGCTCATAACTTAACAGTTTCCAAGATCCGTCGACATTACTACCCCTATTCCTCCCCCTACCCCTTCCCGGGTAGAAGGAGGAGGGGAAGTAGTATGTACAGCAAATGGGGAAGGCGCGATAAGTTCCCCATTTCAAGTTTTGAAAGTTTTGGACATTGCTAACAGCCGCAGCTGGAGGCTTTAGTTTTGTGCCATGTTTACAAGGTTCGAGAATCGCATTCAATTTGCAACTGAGCGTTCTTCAATCTGATATTTTACCGTTATTTTAAAAACTGGCGAAAGCTCCGTAGCCAAACGGAACTCTTATAGATTCGTCATGTCTGTCTGTCTGTCCGTCCGTATGTCACAGCCACCTTTTTCCGAAACTATACGAACTATGCTGTTGAAACTTGGTAAGTAGATATTTTTACACAAAAATAGAAAAAAAAACAAAAAAATTTGGGGTTCCTCATACATAGAATTGACTCAAAATTTGTTTTTTTCATCAAATCCATACGTGTGGGGTATCTATGGATAGGTCTTCAAAAATGATATTGAGGTTTCTAATATATTTTTTTTCTAAACTGAATAGTTTGCGCGAGAGACACTTCCAAAGTGGTAAAATGTGCCCCCTATGTAACTTCTAAAATAAGAGAATGATAAAACTAAAAAAAATATATGATGAATAACCATGTAAACTACAACTGAAAATTGGTTTGAACGATATCTAGTAAATAGTTTTTTTTTAATACGTCATAAATCGTAAACCGCAGTTTACTTGCTGCTACGGAACCCTTCATGGGCGAGTCCTCGCACTTGGCCGCTTTTTTGAATTGACAATTCTTCCTCAGAGACATTGTGACCACCTATGTGAGTCACAAGAAGCTGGGTAACTACACCGTGAGGACTGGCAGCTCATACAACATGAAGACAGGCTCTCTATACAAGGTAAGAACATTTCACACAGCGCCATCTAGCCGCAAACTAAGCAAAGTTTGGACTAGAAAAGCAATATTACGTTGGTACTAATATTGTAGCTGTAAGTTTTCCTAAAATTTGAAAATAAAATATACATACATACATACATAAAATCACGCCTGTTTCCCGACGGGGTAAGCAGAGACCACGGATCTCCACTTGCTACGATCCTGACATACATACTTCTTTTGCTTCATTCACTCTCATTACATTCTTCATACATGCGCGTCGGTTTAGGGTACTCTGGACCTGGTCTTTCTCTAAAACGTCTCCAATTTGATCGAAGTACGTACGCCGAGGTCTTCCCCTTCCAACTGTCCGATTCACACTCTCCTTATACAACTGTTTCTACTAGTAATATATTTTTGTAAATCTAGCTGTTAGTTTCTCCAAAATTGTATAAATAAATAAATAAATATATTTTATTTATAAAATAAAATATATTACTTACTTTTTGATATCAAAGGAAGCCAAAGACCTAATTGCTCGGTACTTAGAAGCTGGTCACTCATCCATTCTGATTAATATTTTTTTAATCTCATTTTATGTTAAACAATTAAAAATTGCTTAGGTACTATAACAAAGTATGATACGTTGGTTTTTCCTAATTCAGTGAACAACATTCATTTACTCACCCCCACATGTATTTCTACCAATATTTGTTTACTTTACCTTACTTTACTTTACTTTACTTTACTTTACTTTACTTTACTTTACTTTACTTTACTTTACTTTACTTTACTTTACTTTACTTTACTTTACTTTACTTTACTTTACTTTACTTTACTTTACTTTACTTTACTTTACTTTACTTTACTTTACTTTACTTTACTTTACTTTACTTTACTTTACTTTACCTTACCTAACTTTACTTTAATTTACTTTTCTCTACTTTACTTACAAACGATGGTCAAACTGTACTTCACATCACAAATAAGCTCAGCTACAAGCACTTCAAAGCATAAATAAAATCTTTTTCATGTAAACAGACAGAAAACAGTAGTTCTTTATTCAATAGGACGACAGCATTCATTACCATAAATAACTTTCAGTGTGTTTTTGCAATTTTATTTCAGTCCGAAACTCTGTTTTGTTATTTCCCTTTTCGCATCTGCCCCTAGACAAATGGTCATCGATTAAAGCGACGAGCCTGACGAATGATCTAACTATAAAATAAATCAACAGAAAAGCCTTTATTCGAGGGTACTTCAAAAAATTGATACGAGTAGGTATTGTTTTTATTTTAAGTGCTGTACTGTGCAATATCTTTTTATTTTGGATTATTGATTTAAACTTTCATTCAAAAAGCTTCTATAGTAAAAAACTTTTTAAATATATAAAAAAAATATTTCTAATCATCATGATAATTGGACTCAATTTTACCGTTATCTCGTTTATCGAATTCGATCGCCACTTGTCTGAATACGTAGCTCTTATTTTGATCCATTTTACGTCCGCTTTATGTGAAATAAACATTTTACTGCCAATAATATTAGGTGGAATTCAAAACGATAGCTTTTGAGCTAAACGATTGTAGAATGAATTTCATGGATGGTTGTAAAACTGGGTTTACTGGAGCATAAGTTTACTTATGAGTTGAGACGGTCCATTTTATAAGCCGTAATAACTTGAGTTTATATGTTTGAGTGGACGTCATTGGCCATAGCTGTGGTAGGCAGAAAACAGGATATTTATTAGAATGTAGAGTTAGATTGTCTGCAGTTAAAAACGTTCCCATACAAACATTGACCCCCCATTTGACCGCTTTTTGAAGGTTATATTGAAAAATCCTCAAACATATTGTGTCCATTCATTTTGTATTTACAGTACACAAACAAAGTTTAATGAAAATCGCTCCAAGCGTACTACCGTTTTCACCCTTTTTCACCCACTTAACAGTGGAACTTCCAAAAATCCCGCCTTAGTGGGTAGTTTTGTTATAAAAGAAAACCATCTTCCTAATTTCAGCTTTCTAGCTTCGACGGTTTTGGGTCAGTGATGATGAATCAGGCAGTCAGTCAGTCAGTCAGTCAGTCAGTCAGTCAGTCAGTCAGTCAGTCAGTCAGTCAGTCAGTCAGTCAGTCAGTCAGTCAGTCAGTCAGTCAGTCAATCAGTCAGTTAGTTTAAGCTTTCATATAGGTATAGTTAAACATTTTCACAATTTTGTATGAAGTGAAAGCTTATGTAAAAAAGATAAGTATTTTATTCGAAACCAAATTATATGTATGTATGTTATTTTCAGATAAAGATGCTGATAAACAACTTCGACTTAAAAGTGTCTGCTGTGAAACTGGACGCGCCTCTCGTCTTCGGCTCGAGGGTGCAGGCGGTGAGCCTCCCCAACCCGGATGAGGAGGTCATGCTGGGGCGACTGGCGTCCATCGTCGCCTGGACCCCCGACGGGGTAAGTCACAGTCATATTACCCCTTTTTTTTTAAGCCCCGAAGTAAGCTACTCAAAGCTTGTGTTATGGGTACTAGATAACTGATATATTTAATACATGATATAGGTACATAGATATACATTTTTTATTAGAAAAACACCCAGACCAACGGAACAAATTTCTGCAGTTCGTACAAAAATTTGTTCCGAGGCGGGAATCGAACCCGCAACCTCTTGCGTCGCAGGCGGACTCTCGCCCGCTGCGCCACTGAAGTCGACCTCTGTTTGTCTGTTACTTTTCACGGTTGAATGGACCTTAAATTTGTCAAGGACTAGAGATACTGCAAGATTTGTCAGACATTACGAATTTAATAACAGAGGCAACACAGAACAGATTTTAGAAAAATCAGTCAAAAAAGTTTATTTTGGGATTTGTACCACGTTTGGTACAAAAAATGAACTTCTCCTTCGATAAGTTCTTTACCAATTTCAGTCCAAACACACCGGAAACAAGTGGAAGCTTCTTTTTTCTAAATGTTTTAAAAAATAAATCGTAGGATGAAGTCGCTGTGCTAAAAAGTTGAGGGGTACGAATGTGTAGCGAAGTTGTAAAACCGTGTGTAGCTGTGAGGAATATTACGTAGAATAATTACATGCCTTTCCGAGAAAATACAGTGGGAGTGGAAACACAAATGTTATATTCACAAATTGAATAGCTCTACCCATGTGTGTCGAGCATTGGAGCCAAATTACTCAAAAAGCTAGAGCGAAAAAGTTGTCAGTCGAATGCAACGCAGAACAAGTCAATTTTAGACAAAAGATGGCTGTTTTGTTTAAAATTCTTGAAAAAATGTCGGATTCAAATTACTTTCCAGCACATGCGCCTGGTGAACGTGCCAGTGATAGAAGCATCTATCTGCGAAGACAACACCAAGCTGCTGCCGGGACACTACATCTGCGTGGGAGGAGTGCAGGATCCCAACAGGAACTTTTGCAGGGTGAGCACTGCGAGCACGCCTTTTTTTTTTTTTAACCCAGAGGAAATCCTTTATGGATACCAACGGCCCCGGGGGGAGCCAGAAGGTTATGTCAGACTCCTGATACTGACTAAAACCTCTGGGGTGTTCCGCTTTGCGCTTCCGGGACGAGATCGCGGGAACGCTGTTGCTTACTTCCGCAATCTCGTCAGCGTTTGTCCTTTCGGGCACCTCACTGGAGGAGGGCATTGGCCGTTCCTTTCCTCTCCGCTGAAGGCACCCTGAACACAAGGGGCGCCTTCACGCTCCGAACCTCATTGTGTGCTGCGAGCACGCCTAGCTTATCATGTTACCAGCTTTTCGATTCCTTCATTGATTGGCCTCACAGCTCAATTGGTAGTAGCTCTGCCTTCTGCGCTGTATGTTGTGTGTTCAATCCCCACCCAGGATAAACATTTGTGTGATATATTTCTATGTATGTATTTACAAAAAAAACATTTACAAAACATAAACATTTGTGTGATATATTTCTATGTATGTATTTACAAAAAAAAAATCAGCAGCTATCGGTGCCCATAGTACAAGCTTTGCTTAGTTTGGGGCTAGATGACGTTGTGTGAAATGTCCACCAATAATATATTCACTCTCATTACATTCTTCATACATGCGCGTTGCGTTTGATTATGGTACCCTTGACCTGGCCTTTCTATTATAATGGTATAATATTATAATGGTGGGCATTTTACACAACGCCATCTAGCCCCAAGCTTAGCAAAGCTTGTACTATTAGAACCAGATTCTGCGTTCATCACACAAATGTTTGTTCTGAGTGGAGATCGAACCTACGCTACTACTAACTGAGCTATGAGGCCGGCCAGTCATGGCGGCTGTAAACTATTTTCAATTGCTTTCACTCAGATTTTTAATTATCCAATATCTTCTTTCATAACTGGATTACGAACGAACTCTTCTTCATTTTACAGAAGGACAATGGCGGGGCAGTTATCCAGAACAACACTCTTATAGCAATGGCTACATTCTTCCAAACCTGCGCAATCTACACGCGACCACACGCCTTCCCTAAAGTCTCGGCCTTTGCCCGGTGGCTTGACAGCGTTGTATGGGATGAAAACAACCGACCAACCTTAGCCACTGCACCGACCACCAGTGCGGTGGAAACGGAGCCTACTGACACAGAATCACCTAGCCCACTCTTCATGGATCCAAGCAAATTCATGCTAACACTACCTTATGATCCAGTGAACCTCCCTCTAGAACCAGATGAGAATAACGCGATAATGCCAAGAGTGAGTTTGTATGAATCGTATCTGCAAAACATGGCTCGGGCGAAGACGACCACGACTGAAGACCCGCGGGAGAAGGAGCAAGTAATGATGGACCAGGCCAGGATGAACTGGTTCCAGAAGTACGGGAAAGCGATAATGATGATGCCACAGAATAGAAATGAACAATTTGACTATTAAAAATTTAAGCATAGTTTTTGTTTTTTATTTTATTATCCCGGTAGACAGAGCAAGCATCTGTGTGAAAGGGACGACCGTTAAAAACATCTAGTAATTTATTTTAATAAGGAAACGGTATATTATTTTATCATTTTATACATTAGCATGTTAAAAAAAAATAGTTTAACTGAGCAAAGCGAGCTGCTCTATAAAAAGAAAAAATCAAAAAGTAATATGATTAATGCGAAAGCACGTTTGTTACTCAATGAAGTGAATAGTGAAACCTGAAAAACATACGTACATTTTTTCCTGAAAATCATTTATTTTAGCAGCACTATGACGTATTTACAAATGAAGTAGGTATTTACAATAACAGAACGAACTAAATCGCGGGAAGTAGGTACGTGTAGTATGTAGTTGTTATTTTTATTTATCGTATATTTAAATTATATTTTTTACACTAGTGAATATTTAGGTTTTTTTTGTCTCGATAAAAGTAAAAAAAACAATGCGGACGAAGTCGCGGTCAACAGCTGGTTTCATTAATACTAAGATATGCACACACCTTTAAAAACACTAGCAGTAAACAGTAAACAAAAAACATAAAATAATATATTAAACCCACCTAAAACCCACATCCTACCTCTGAAGTTCTACTAAAACAAGCCTTAACCCCACTTATCCCCATTTACGGGGGCACCTACGCCCACATCCGTAATGAAAACTGAAAAAGAGTGTTGAATAATTACTTAACTTTAGCCTGAATCGTTGACCCGCATGCCAACGCCCCGCATTAATAACTGATGTTTAGAACTTCACGTAACGGAGCCGGGACGGTATTATAAGGCTTTAGGTATTTAGTATAAAGGTGGATTTACATTGAGACAGTCACTGGCGTCAGTGCTGGTGTCTAGAACTGACTTGAACTTTTGAAATACGAACAAAAGCCGCTGCAATGTCTTGAAATCTATTTATGCAATAGCAGCAATCAGCACTGATTTTTTTTATATTACGGAACACTAACATCCAGAATAATGTAAATCTTATACCTTTATACGAGCAATCCTTGTAAATATATATATATACATATATATAATCTGAATCTCCAAGATTCGGAAATACGAAACAAAAAACAGCTCTAACGATTTTCATGAAATTTAGTATGCAGGGGTTTCGGGGGCGATAAATCGATTTAGCTAGGTTTTATTTTCCAAAAAACAAGATTTACCAAAAAAAACCGAGCAAAGCTCGGTCAACCAGGTACTAAAGATTTAACTTTTTAAACTTCCGTGATTTGATGACATAATTATAATTGAATAACGGGTATTTATATATAACGTACCTATTTTGTTTTTATTCCCGACGTTTCGAACACATTACAGCGTTCGTGGTCGCGGGCAGACTAAAGATTTAAATAACAACTGAGATCTAAATCAGTTCAATGATTGAAACTGACTAAGAATAACAATAATAATTATACTACATGCATCCCTAATTCATCCCGTCCCGTCGAAATTTAAAAACGTAATATGGGTTACGTTCTCATAACTCTGCATCCGCTGCATACACGATTCGTGGCTTAATCCATCTGAATTATTAACGGGCTTAAACGTCCAGTGGCCGAAAAGGGTTAAGCTCATTGTAGACCACAAGCAAGTACAAGATAGAGCCTTGAGAACGTGAGATATTAAGCTGGGTATACACCAAAGTGTTGAATGTAAGTACGTAGTAATTTTGCGAAAAATTCGTTCCAAAAAGTGATTGTATGAGATTTGCTATTTCAAAAATTCATTTTCAAATTATTGTAAAAATTAAAAAAACCGACTGTGCGAAAAAGTCATTCCAAAAAGTAATCGTATGAGAAATTTGCTATTTCAAAAATTCAAAAAACCCCGGCTGAAAATAATTCAAAATAGCTTCAGTGCCACCATATTGGATTTTTTGACATTTTGTATAGCCTAACCTCATGTGATTTAGACAATCCAATGGCACCTCATTTAATTGTCAAAATCTGTCCAGTATCAGTGCAGGTAAGGAAGGAAACGGAATGAAATAAGGTTTTGTAATCTATCAATATCCATACTAAAGCCAGGTGACCCATAGGTGTAGAATAATGGGTTCGTCCCAAGTCATTTGCTCAAAGCACCTCGTTCGGCTCGGAAGGTACAACCAAATGGCATGGAAATTGGCACGGCTCGGACCAAAACCCTCAGACGTGATACCCGACAATCCGAAGGCTTGTGAGAACCTTTTTCACACTTTAAGAGGATTCCTTGGGTTCAGAAATGCGATAAATAAGCCTAAAAGTATTACGAATCAAAATATAACTTTAACGGATTATTATTTGGTTTACCTTTATTATTTTCCTGACGTATTCAATCATAATGAAATACACCCCAAACACAATACCTTCCTTCTTCGCAGTCATGGTTGTATCAAACAGACAACGGTGACATTCATTTCAATCACTTAAGAAACAAATTGCAAAAATTCACGAATTTTCTTTTTCACATACTCAAAGCTACCGATATGTTATACCAGAACTGTTTCAAAAACACTTTAGCTCAGTTTATCTAAAGCTACTACAGTAAAAAATAATGCAAAATCCATTACTTCAGGCGACAATAGCAGGAGACCATAAATAACGTGAAAAAGTCCATGGATTTGCGCAAGAAAATAGTTTTTCAAAGTACCAGGGCGTCATGGAGGCGTAAGAGGCTTTACGTAAATCCACCGCAGGGCACGTGCGGGAATAAATCTCTATCCACCGCACATTTGCTGTTTATTGTAGCGTAGGGAAGGGTAAGAATCGAGTTTAAAATCGATTTCTAGAGGAAACAAAATCGATTTCTATAAATTAGAAAATCGTAACTGTCAGAATAGAGAAGATTATTATAAGTAACCTATGTATTTCGATTAGAAGAGCATTTGCTTAAAATTATAAATAAAAGTTCCTAATTTTGTATTGCTACGAAAGGGTTATGATCTTAACATGTAATAAAACGCAATTATCACAATTTGTTTAAAAGTATTTTACAAAACTTTTGCAATACATCCCATTTTTAAAGAAGCTTAAACCAATTCCGTTAAAGGTAATAATTGCTGCTGAAATCTAATCGATTTCCAATTTATCTTTAGCAAACTACTTAGTAGACTTCCGTTACATTTCCCATCCCTATTTCTTATCCAGTCACACAACAGCTAGTGATGTTTCGATAGTGTATAGTGACGTTTTGTCACGCACTGTCGTAAACTGAGACAACCCAGGATAGAGTAATTTTCTTTTCCGTTTCCGGAGCCTAAACATAAGAATTGTGATGGACGATTGACATGAAAATAATAGAAAATAAAGATATGGTGGCAATACTGTTGTTAACTAAAAAAATGGTGAGAAACGCATAATCTTATTATTTTCCCCAAAAGACTTTAATGTTATTGAAAAGTGTTATTTGTATTTAGGAAGATATTTATTGAAGTAAAACTTTACGCACGCTTGACTTAGGGAGTAGGCTGGTGAATGCGTGACGAGAGCGTTACGAAAAGTGTGATCAGGCGAGGCGAACGGAAGTTGAGAGGGAGATATAAGTTAGTGAAGATAGAAATAGTGAAAGTTACGTTTTGTATATTACTGTAGGGGCAAGAGAGAGAGGTGCGAGCACACGTTTTCTTTCTCTCTTTCTCTCATAGCCAGTTACGTTTCGTATAATGTGAGACACAGTGCAGGCCTACATACATATAGATGGAGCTAAAGAAGTTTAGAAGTTAGTTCAGTCGTGTGGTCTAAAGCACACTCGGTTTTTTATTATATTAAATTAATCTAGGGCATGCATTTAAATTATAGTACCTGCACGACCGAGCTTTGCTCGGTTTTTTCAGGTAAATCGTGTTTTTTTCAAATGAAACCTAGCTAGATCGAATTATAACTCTCGAAATCCCCTGCATACTAAATTTCATGAAAATCGTTATGTATACATATTATATACAAGATTTGCTCGTTTAATGGTATGAGATAATGTAATCAATAGATAGTCAAGCTTAGCTAAATTTTGTAACATTATTTATGTACTTATTCATTTGGTAGATTTATATTAGGAAACATTTGAGTAAGTTTTCACACTCTTCGATCACAAAAACAAATTGATACACAATCGAATTCCAATCTATGATATTAAGATCGGAACGCGACGCCATTACCACTAAACCACAAACACTCTCACCTGTTAGGTGGTTGTTTCATATTTCTATACACGCAAAATGCGCCAATCTCGCAAAACTGAATGTTACAAGCCATGTTACAAACCCACGTTTGTTCATATTGCTCAATATATCATCCCAAGCGAACGCAATATGTCGGGTTGCGTTATTAGTACCGCATACCGTCAGGTACAGTCAGCAACATTAGTTCTACGAGTTCGAATCGGCTCTTAAATTCATCTAGGAAGTAGAGCTGTATTCGGTACTGAGTAACGGGTGCGCCATCTAGTACCGAATAACGAAATATGCATCTCTTTACTCGCATTTAGTCATACTGTACGGTACACGTACGCAATACGACTCGATTCGTTGCTCTAACATAGCATAGCATGTTGAGGTATCAGAAGTAACGAGTAACGAATATATACGGGTACGCTTTTTTCGTTACTTTTACACCTCTAGTAGCAAGATGTCCTTGTGATTTTATTGAATAAATATATTTTGAATTATGTTTTGCGATTGACTGCGACTGTGTGAAGTAACAAAATTAATAATTGACACTGACAAATGAAGACAGATGTCAGAAAATAAAAGAAGAAGAATTATGACACTAGAAAAGAAAGTTATAGTTGTCCCTATTTAATTTGACAATGCGTCCGAAGATTTCCCGAAAATTTTAAACAGAAACAAAATCAAAATCGCCATCGCAAACCAAACAGCACGACAACATAGGCCACACACACAACGACTAGATACTCGATATCATCGAATCGCGTCGCGTTTATCGTTCACGTAGGACAACAGGCAAATCTCTCATTTACTTGATATTTTGTTTTCTTCAGACTAAACTACTTTTAGTTGCGGCGGGGCGCCGACGTGGAGAAAATTGGATTTTAATATTTTAACACTTAGTACGCTGAGCTTTTATTTATGCTGGCGGTGAGTGCTTTTAATAAATAAATGATAACTATTACTGGAACTTACAAGGTACTAATAGGTACTAGAGTATAATAAATATATCCAAAATGTATAATAATTAGTTTGTTGTTGATGTATATGTCTAATTAATTAATTTTCTTGGTACTTATTTAACGTGTTAAACAAAGTAAAGATTAATAAAATTTAATAAATATATTAAAAATAATAAGTAAAATAATAAGTAGATCGTGAGCGTTTCACACAACGCCATCTAACACTAAACTTAGCAAAGCTTGTACTATGGAAACCAGATAGCTATATCTATCCCACAGGGACCGTGCATTTTTTCGGGATATATGGTAATCTATGTCCTTTCTCATGCTCTAGTCTATCTTTGTACCAAATTTCTTCAAAATCGGCTATGTAGTTTACCTAGGAGTGATTGCATAACGCACAGACAGTTACTTTCGCATTTATAGTATTAGTTAGAATTTTCTGTTATGTTGCAAAGGCCTGTTATTACGAGTATACAGAGTAAAATACATCGAGAAAAAAAACGAAAAAATGTTAAATATTTAAGATTCTTTACGAGGTATCCTTTGCCGCAATGCCATTTACATGTTAAACACAAAAAGGCTTTAAATTTTCTGAGTAATCTGCCGCGAAAACATGGCGTAACATCCGTTAAAACATGGCGTCATATCCGTTAAAGTATAATGTTTCTTTTGGTGTTGCCTCTTTACAAGGCGTCGTTTGAGAAGCATTGCCTTGCTAATGATGATTATACGAAGGCTTTGTCTGCGAGTTTGATAGGGGTATTATAAATCATGAGCAATAGGCTTGACTGGCCTCACAGCTCAGTGGTTAAGGAATTTTATTTCTCAAAAGAACAAAGTTCTCTTAAATGAGAATGTATATACAATATTCTTAAGCTATCTTCTTCTTCTTCTTCAATTATGGCATCTGTCTCTTAGAGAACAATTTTGCCAGTGTCAAGTGTATTTATTTATAAGTATTGTCAACGTCACAGAGTCATAGTCAAGTTGTCAAGTCAATTTTAAACAAAAGATGGCTGTTTTGTTGAAAATTCTAATATACTTTAGTTAGCAGTTTAAGTTTAAGTTGACAGTGATGTTTGGTGCCGTTTGTTTAACAAATTTTGTCATAAATATAGTTGGTAGTAACTCTGCTTTTTGATCTGTTGGTTGTAGGTTCAATACCTGCCCAGAAAAGCAATCGTGTGTTAGGTACCAAAGCCAAAATACATTTGTAAACGTTATATTTCGTATCGTTAAACGTTGCTCAATGTCTCTCAAAAAGTTCTTCTTCTTTTAATGGCATCTGCCTCTTAGAGATCATTTTTTCCAGTGTCAAGTATTAGTAGTATTGTCACAAAGTCAGTCAAATTGTCAAGTCAACTTTGAACAAAAGATGTCTGTTTTGTTCAAAATTCTCGGGATTTCCTCCGATAGATTTAGAAATGAATTTTTAACTTTAATTCACATATTTTACACTCGCGTCAAGAACTCGTGTTTTATTGGAAAAATAACCACCAAAATTACGCAATAAAACTCAAAATAACACGAGAAAATATAAAATAAAATAAATAAAATAAAATACTACTAATTTAAACACTTGACACTGGCATTTATCTCAAAAGAGACAAATGTCATAAATAAAGACCGAACATGTTAAGGAAGTAAAGTATCTCCCATCTAGAAAGGCATAATCCCAACTATTCCGAACTCATCCCCATATGTCCGGGGTCCTCTTAATCCTGGAAGGGAGCAGCATTACTCGCAATGCAAATGAGGAGACTGCGATCCGTATTCCGTGGAACTTGATAGGGAATTTTCAATTAGTTTTATATTGGAACTAGTTGAAATCCCCGTGACATTGTTCGCATTATTTGATTACGTAAAATTTTTAATATTTTTAAACTTACGCGATCTGAACACATAATTATTAATATTAAACGGGTATTTATCCCATTTACCTATTTTTCTGAAGACTACCCGTGACCACGTCAGTGTGTAAACCTGTTGAAACGTCGGGAAAAATAGGTAAATAAAACGCGATAAATACCCGTATTATACTAATAATAATATTAATAATATTTAACCGACTTCATAATATGAGATTATCAAATTGGATCAATTTTATTTACGTGGTAATGCTACTTTTTTGCGAAACTTAAAAGACGTCATCATTACTCGAACTTATGACCTGCTGAAACATTTTAGTGGATGGTTCTTTGTTTTTTTAATAAAACACAACAATATTGCGGAAGTATTTACAAAATCCTGGCGGCCCATCCTGGAAGGGCCCATCAGGCACCAGAAAGAGAGGCAGACCAGCTGCCCGGTGGACTGACGATATCGTACGAGCGGCCGGCAAGCAGTGGATGGAGACAGCGAAGAGCAGGGATACTTGGAAATCTCTAGAGGAGGCCTTCACCTTCGAGAAAGAGGGGTTCTTACATAAATAGTAAAATATATATATCTATAAATATAAGGTTCCTATAAGTTTAATAACACTCGTTATAACACTCAAGATAATTAGAAATAAGTTTATTTTTGTATTTTTTTAGTAGGAAATATAAGGCTTTTTTATTTTTTATTATTTAAAAAATACGAGTATATCACTTATTAAAGAAAAATAAAGCCTCAAATCATCTTAATTTTGATGAGTAGATCAATAAACATAATGTAATAAAATATATTTGACATGAAGTTCGTCAGCTATGTCGACTTATGTAATTCATACAGTGTTGGTCAACTCCAGTATGTTACCAACAAAATAGTTTATCAAAAGTTGTCACGACAAGCAAAACTTCACTCTATCAACAACATAAGTTGCTTGATAAATAGTGTATACTTATACTGCTCCTTTTACCCGACTGCGAATCAAAAAATGAGGTTGTATTTGGGGTCTGTGTATATATGTTCTGTAAAAGATTCTATAAGTATGCACATTTTTAAAAATAAATTAAAGCAACATTTTCTGGCTAAAGAACATAATAAATAGTAAAAAAAAAAAAAAAAAAAATAATAATAAAAGAAAAACAATTACTTAAAGGCAATCATTAAAATAATACGTGATTTTATTTTATTTTATTCTATTCAATTTCATACAAAGAGCACTATAAAATAATATTATAGCTGCTATGCTACTAAACTACTTTGTCAACAAAATAATTGTGCAGGTCTAATGAACAAGCAGCCAGTGTGAGGTACTGGTAAAAATGAGGGTAGGCCTGTGTGTAATTAACATGTTCGTTTTTGTTACTTTGCTTTATCTAGCCGGCTTATTCTTGCACAGTTTAAATAAGTATTTATTCTAATAATACGTAGATTAGATATTATAGCGACAAACTGAATAGGTTTTATACATTTTGGATTTTGTTTAAGATACCTGTGCTAGGTTAATTTGTTTTGTTTTCAACCATTGCTTTTTTTCTTTTGTTTTTTAGTAAATAGATAAGTTTGTACATTTATGATATTATAATCAAGCACACTCACACTAAAATATAAATTTAAGTAGATACTTATATATAAGTAAGTACAAGTTTTGTTTTCTCTTATAAGTGAACTGTATTTATGTTCTTTGAGAAAAATAAAGAATCTTTAAACCGATATGTTTGTATATATGCGAGTTAGTCTAGATGACAAGAGTGACAAAAGCTATACAAAATGTCTAAAAATCTGATATGGCGGCAGAAACATCTATTTTTAGTTTTTTAATCCGTACGCAATATAACTTTAACTGTTGTATGATTCTGTTTCTTTTTTGAGGTATTTGAGGTATTTATGAAGTATTTTTGCGTAATCTTAGGTCCAGTTTACACGGCACTTTTCACACGCACTGACACACTGACACCTAACGCAAGATATTTTATTTAAGGCCCAGCATTTTGAAAATTGCAAGTATTGCAACCCTAATCATTCTATTACCGCTTAATGAATTACATTGAAATTGAACTACACGATACTCAAGGATATAAGTGATAAATCAACCGGAGCTAAAACACGAATTAGTTAGAAAATCTTGGTTAAAAATCATGTCAAAAACACCTCTGAAAATTCAGAAATTCCCTAATTTATCCAGAACAGTAAGGTATTTTGAATTTCTATTTCAAATGAATATAAATCAGTTAATTTGAAACAAATCAACCCAGCCTTTTTTTTGAAATAAGCTATTTACTTGAACATATTCATGTTTTTTATAAATTGTCGCTTTCGTTATATAATTCAGAGCAGCCATATAACATGCCGCACTCTACATACTTGTCATTTGGGTATTTCGCTTCGTGCTATGTCTGATTCCGCGGAGATCCGCGTTGCTATACGGACCTATGTCACTTTTTTTGTAACTTTTACGTAAGGAATAGTGTGACGAGTATTCTGGGCCTTAAATCTATAAAGACCGTCAAACATTTTATTCGTTGACAATTTTTTACATAATCTCTAAAGAGTTCACGAAACGGAATTTTAAATGCCAGCAAAAAATAGTTCCGAATCAGAAAAAATATTTTCCATTTCATGATAGAAAATAAATTCTTTTTTAAATATAAAGTCGACATCAGAGTTCCGCGGGCGAATTCGTCGGCTTTTTGTTTTAGCATTTTCGCTGGACTTTGATTTTAACTGTGTTTTGATGACCTGGATTTGGGCGAGGAGTGTTTTATGGCCGCGCGAAGTGCTTGTAGGAATAAAGATAAAAGTTTCCCACAGGTCAACGATTGAGCAAAGCGAGATATTATGAAATGACATTAAATTTATTTTTTGCCCATTTTTACATATAAAGCGAATTAACAATGATGAGGGAATAGGTAGAACTTTTTCAATATTTGTCCCCCCCCCCGTAACAAAGAGCTTTGGAACTTTTTCAAATAATACAATTTCTATTTGTCCCCCTATTGCCAAGAGGGAGACAAATGGAATGTTTTAATCCCATCTGTTACCACAAGGGGACAGAGCAGGAAGAGAAATGGGAATAATCCAATAATATCAAGTCATTAGAATCTTTATTTAAATAAATATTTTTGTTTTATGTATATTTTTATGTTTGTAAAAAATCTCAAAGTTATAGAACTTTTATTATTTATCGCGTTTTATTTACCTATTCCGAGTCATCTACTATATAGTCTTCTATTATAGAGTCATCCCGTGACCACGACAGTGTGTAAACCTGTCGAAACGTCGGGAAAAATAGGTAAATAAAACGCGATAAATACCAGTTTAATACTAATAATGTGTTCAGATTGCGTACGTTTAAAAACTTATAGAACTTTTCGAGTAAAAAGCCAAAAAGTAAGGCTCTGAATTTGTTAGCTGATGTAAAATAATTTGGCTAAGCAACAATCTTCAATACGGGAGAATCCAATCGTTTACTAATTACTTCTGCGTTCTTATTGTTAAACTTTTTAAACTTCCGTGATTTGATGACATAATTATAATTGAATAACGGGTATTTATCACGTACCTATTTTGTTTTTATTCCCGACGTTTCGAACACATTACAGCGTTCGTGGTCGCGGGTGTCTGCCCGCGACCACGAACGCTGTAATGTGTTCGAAACGTCGGGAATAAAAACAAAATAGGTACGTGATAAATACCCGTTATTCAATTATAATTAGTTCTTATTGTTGTTGCGTTCTTTCTGTTTACTAAAAGTTTATTTTACTTGTACAGCTGTTTATTTTAAACGTGTTTTTTTATAACTAGACTTAAAACTAAAAAATACCTCATCATCGAACGCGTCCGGATCGGCCATTGTCACTTTTTTTTTAATCTTGGTCACTTCACTCACTCCTACGTCACTTCTAGTCACAATCCGCGCTCACTCATGTCTCTGGCGCTTCCGGTGGATTTAGATCCGTGGCTGTACATCGTTCATGTCTGAAACAAAAAGCACAAGGTTAAATTAACGGCTATTTTCTGCGCCTGCGTCGAAAACTATTGCATGACTTTGGAACTTAAAAAAACATGATCACGACTGAAATCCCCAGGCTCGGTAGATATCTTCTCAGATCTCTGGTTACTTAGATCTTTGAGAGTATCTAAAGAGGGTAGTTAGTATCCCGTACGAGACAGTTTGCAAGCCCATTGCCGCTTCTAAGATTACTAACTTATAACGACCTCAGTGGCGCGGCGGGCGAGAGTCCGCCTGCGACGCAAGAGGTTGCGGGTTCGATTCCCGCTGCGGAACAAATTTGTGTATGATCTGCAGAAATTTGTTCCGTTGGTCTGGGTGTTTTCTATGTATAATAAAAAAATATCTATCTATGTATAAGTATAATGTATTAAATATATCAGTTATTTAGTACCCACAACACAAGCTTTGAGTAGCTTACTTTGGGGCTAGATGATGCTGTGTGGATTGTCCAGCATTATTTATTTATTTATTATTTATTTATTTATTTATTTATAACACACACCTTCGATTTTTTTAGTTCTAGGGTATGCCGGTTTCCTCACGATGTTCTCCTTCACCGTTTAAGAGCACTTCTAGAAATGCATCAGCTCTGCTAGTACAATTGAAATGTCGTAAAATGTATAGGAAATAGAATCCCGACTGTAAAGAGACGGAACTCCAGATCATAAACGGGACCTTTGGGCAATAAACCCTCTCCCATTATTTATACTGTTTAAGACACAGTCGAAACATATTTTTTTATCCAACTGCGAAGTGTGTTTGGGGTGTATCAGTGAACGGAAATAAACATGGAAGCACTACTTCAAATAAAAAAAACTACTTAAATCGTAAAAAATAAATCGTGACTTAATTTAACGTAAAAAAATACAAGAGCGTATGGTCCGACCTCACTTTTATCCTTTACCACACAAGTCTGAAAAAACTGGTGACCCAAACTGGATTCGTAAGCCCAGTTCTTTGAATTCTTCTAAAAAGGTGAAGGAAAACATTGTGAGGAATCAACAGGATATGACATCGGGATGAACCTAAATAAATCGAAGATATAATTACGTGTCAAGTTCACGAAAGTAGCTTCTAGGGTTCTTGGAACCTGTCATCACACTGGTTAAAAAGAACTTGGGACGTAACTAGACCAGCCATTTACATAGTGACCTAACTGTTCACCTAGCACTGTGTCACAACCACAGCAGACCCGTGTCTCAAAGTCTTTTTAATTAAATTTCTCTATTTAATCCCGGACTTGTACTTAAATTAATTTGAGTAATGTTAAGAGCAGTTTAAGGACGGTCGCTTTGAGTGTTATTTATTACTTGTTTTTATGAAACAATGTAAGTAAACTTTGTTTGGCACTGGTGGTGTAGTGGTAGCACCCCTGCCTCACGATCCGAAGGTCGTGGGTTCGAACCTGGTCGTGCACCAATGGGTTTTTCTATTTGGTAAAACTATGTGCGCACTATCAGTGCTTAAACGGTGAAGGAAAACATCATGAAGAAACCGGCATACCATTTGTTGGATCTGTCTCCCGAATAGCAGAAACTATTAAAACAGATGAAAATTAATTAAATGCGGACAAAGTCGCGAGCAACAGCTAGTTATTGCTAACAATGTTCTACCATACAAATTGCTAACACTATTAAACGCAGGGAGGCGTGACCCGTGAATGCTACGCCGTAGCCGTTCGTAGCACTCACGGTCACTGCGTAGCTTCAGCGTAGCTCCAGCGTAGCAGGTCACCTACTTACATAACACTATTGTATTGCAACCAGATTTACTCGTAAAACTAGCTATTTGTTTGGTTTAATTTCAAGCTTGCAGTAACACTACTTCAATAGAATTTTTATAGGTCATGGTACGAAATATCAAAGTTAAATTACTTTGATGTTGCCCGAAGAGCTTGTGGAAACGCTCCTGGCCTTAGTGCTATACTCTCAACATGAAACCAATTGAAATCCAATCTCTTACATCTACCGATACAATACGGATTAAGATTCTCCAAGCAGCTGCCACCGCCTTTTGACAACCGCTAAATCAATTCGCGACAATTTTTTCTTATTTATAAGAAAGTATTGCTAAACTTTTAACTAAACTTTAGTATTTTATCAGTATCTGTAGGTCTACCACGAGTTTTCACAATCTACACTCGCTAGCGACTGTAGTTAAAAAAGGTATGAAAACTTGTACAGCGCCTCTAGCGGATAGTTGCGTACTAAAACGTCACGTAGCTAACTATCCTACGTCACAGCGTACTACAGCGACTGTAGTTTGCGCTTCATTCATTTGCTTAGAATTTGGTACCATGAGTAACAGTTTTGACAGATGTCATAGTAACGTACTATTACTACTGTAGTAACGTCAGCCAATCTAAATGTCACAACTCATGGTAGCGTACCTACTGGTTTCAACATGCTTTAAATTCTTCTTCTTCTTCTTATCGTGATAATCGTGTGGTGAAACGATTAAAGTGCGTCTCAGAGGTTCGTTTTGTCTGCTTTAAGAAGATTGGGATTTTGTAGATTTTTATACAAAAAGCGTTAGCGTTTTGCTGTTATCCTAGTCCAATATTTATAATTTTTGGAAATAATATAGATACAAAGAAAACTAGGCTTGTACGTTTATATTTTAAAGAAATATTGCTTAACATTATAAAATAATAATATGTAATAAAAATAAAATATATATGTCAAAAAAACCAACATGGCGGCTGTAAGAAGTTATTTTAAGTCGGGTTTATTATTTTTTAAATAAATACTAGTTTTTTCCTTTTTGGGAAATTTATTATTGGATTTTTTTTTCTTTTTTGACATTAGTCGTGCAAATCAAAAAATCTATCTTCGGTAGGTATTTTTGCTAGGAGACGCATACTATCGATTCAAATCTTTGAAACTATTTGCAAAGTCGTTACTTCAGATTGAGGGAAGGGTCAGGCCATTATGAGACTTCTTGAGTCTCAATCCATTGACGTTTTGCGCGGGTTATTTTTAAGAGCACTGGTAGTGTAGTGGTACTCCTGCCTCACGATCCGAAGGTTGTGGGTTCAAAGTGGTCGTGCATTATGTGCGCAATGCCAGTGCTGTTAAACGGTGAAGGAAAACATCGTGAAGAAACCGGCATAACCAAGAAGCAAATTTCGTAGGTGTGTGTATTCTTATAAGCGGCAATTGTATTGCAATCTGTCAGGTACAGGATACTAACTACCGATACTGTGCAAAATATGTGCATGTGCCAAATGTCATGTCCGGATGTGTTTCTGACTACCCTCTTTAGATATCCTCAAAGATCTAAGTAACTAAAGATCTAAGGAGATATCTACCGAGCCCGTGGACTACATACAAATATGATTGACAGTTACATACAAAGCAGCCATCTTGTGCCGTACCACAAACTCTACGAACAATATCAAAGTATATATAAAAAGTTATATTAAACTTTGATATTTCGTATCATGACCTATAAAAATTGTATTGAAGCAGTGTTACTTCAAACTTAAAATGCGACGTTTTTGAAACATGATGGTTTTTAAAGGCTTGTGGTAAGCCCCTGGATTTAAATTTTAAGACATTGCCGGGGAAGCCCCTATTAACAAATGAATCATTTTAATTTCAATAAATCTATTTACATTAAATTCCGTAAGATAATATAACTACAGTGAAGGCAGATAAATCAAGTTATTTTAGGATACCCTTGGTATTGTTTCAGAAATTAATTATAGTTTATTTGTAAAGGCGAAATGTCCATTAGTTCGTTAGCTCAAGTTTTGGTAAATTAGTCAATCCCATCAAAAACGTTTTCATGTAAAAATATATTTTTTTTATGCAAATGCTGCCAAGGCCGAGACCTTATGACTCTCACTGTCAAAAAGTTATCTGTACCCCTAGTATGAGATTAGATAGCTTACGAAAACTTTTTTTCGAATAGTATCCTTTCATACATTTACTTCCTTTGTCCTAAAAAGGTAAGGAACTAAAATAAGGTCGATAATATCGAAAATATCTAATCGGCAGTCCCAGCAATGGTTTTCAAACCTATTTTTCACGATATCGACCTTGGAGGTAAATGTATGAAAGGATACTAGGTATTCGAAAAAAGTTTTCGTAAACGAAATAATAAAAAAAATTCGTAAAAAATATTATCCATTCATACATTTATCTCCATTGGAAATGGTAATAAACTCAAACACACTCAACATCTCAAACGTTACCCTCCTCTTACGCCTCGCAGTCGGGTAAAAATATTTTTAAATTTCTTCTAAAATATGTCTCAAACCTTCGAAAATTAAACCTTAATAAAGCCGCTATTAATCCCAATTATAAAATTAGCTCACCTGCTCAGCTAAAGGGACCCGAACCGTAACCACCCTTTACACGAAAATAGACCATATTATTACAAAAATACAACTCAAAGGCAAATAGCACAGGATCGTAATAAGGGTTCAAATTAATTATTACTCATTTTACAAAACAAATAACCCATTTCGGCGGTGTTTTCAATTTTATAATAATTCAATTCACTGCCATTTAAAATTCTAAAATAAATAATAGAGGAGACTGGGTTAAACTTGTGAGTGGCTAGATTTGCTTCGTCCAATTACACCTACGTACAAACAATACTTTACAATACAATACTTTCACCCAACCCTTTTTGTAGAATAGAAAAAACAACCATTGATTATTTTTAATTTTCAATTTACCAAAAGTTTTTCAACCTGAAAGGTAAATAGTTATGGTATTTTTTTTTGTTAAGAGTTATTGGGCTTGAATTTGAAAACAATAAGAAAGATTTCAACAAATTTTATCATTTGAGTACTATGCCATTTTATCACATTGACTTTCTAAAAATTTCGACAACATTAGACCTCGTTAGATATCATACATTTTTATAAATAATTATGTTAAGGCCCAGAATACTCGTCACACTATTCCTTACATAAAAGTTACAAAAAAAGTGACATTGGTCCGTATAGCAACGCGGATCTCCTCGGAATCAGACATAGCACGAAGCGAAATACCCAAATGACAAGTAAGTAGAGTGCGGCATGATAATATGGCTGCTCTGAATTATGTAACAAAAGCGACAATTTATAAAAAACATAAATATGTTCAAGTAAATAGATTATTTAAAAAAAAGGCTGGGTTGATTTGTTTCAAATTAACTGATTTATATTCATGTGAAATAGAAATTCAAAATACCTTACTGTTCTGGATAAATAAGGGAATTTCTGAATTTTCAGAGGTGTTTTTGACATGATTTTTAACCAAGGTTTTCTAACTAATTCGTGTTTTAGCTCCGGTTGATTTATCACTTATATCCTTGAGTATCGTGTAGTTCAATTTCAATGTAATCTATTAAACGATAATAGAATGATTAGGGTTACAATACTTGCAATTTTCAAAATTCTGGGCCTTAATACCCACTGCAGTACCCAATTATGCCCATATCCTTTATTTATCATGGGTTTTGCTAAATACAAAATAATTTGTAAGGGATTACACATTGTTTTCATTTAATGGTGTTATTTGGGACATTCCACTTGATTTATTTGAATGGCAACGTATTATGCCGTGCCGTTTATATGGAATTTAAATCATTTTAATGGACGCGCTTTAAATGGCACTCAACGTTTTTTGCCAAAAGATATTTGGCAATGGATTTTGTAATATGTTTTTAAAATCGCACGAAATTATGACTAAAATTATGAGAGCAAAGCACCGTAACAATAAATAAATAAAATATAAATAAATATTGATGGACAATTCTCACAACGCCATCTATCCCCGAACTAAGCAAAGCATAAGCTATGGGAACCAGATAACTGATAGATTTATTAAATACTTTTTTTTGTAAGTTCTAACATACATAGAATAGATAATAACATCCAGACACAGAACAACATCTGTGTTCATAACACAAATATTTATCCTAAGTGAGGATCGAACCCACAACCTACAGCGCAGAAGGCAGAGCTACTACCAACTGAGCTATGAGGACTGTCAAAATTATTCCTTCCCAGTGGCGGATTTACACATTTGCCGCCAGTAGGCTTTATAGTAATTTTTCACGTAAAGACGTTGTAGTATTTGGTATACTGTATGTATAGTACTAAAATATTGTAATTTTGTAAAATTTTAAAACTTCTTTTCTCCGTGTATATGTAAGAAGAGTTGACTCAGAGTTGAGGAATGATAGGAGTGAGAGGAAGAAGAAAACATGTTATGCCGATCCCACTTAGCGTGAGATATAATTTTTATTTCTTATTCCTCTAAGGCAAACTAAAGTTTTGAGGTAAATTTGCCGCCCCGAAAATTTGCCGCCCCAAAAATTTGCCGCCCTAGGCTCCAACCTATTCAAGCTGGTGGTAAATTTGCCACTGTTTCTACCGTAAAGAAAAATGGTATTTAAGTACTCATGCTAAGGGTGCTAGTCCTAGGTTTATCATCTTTTATTCATACTAGTACTTACCGTAAAGTAAGAGCTGTAATATACGTTTATTGTTTTCGGGAAATAACCCCTATTTTCGGGGAATAACCTGAAATAAAGGGTACGGGCGTTTAATTTTATTATCCGGCGGTGGTAGTTAAGGGAAGCTTTTAAAACCTATTTTATTTCTAGACTAGTTGATACCTGCGACTTCGTACGCGAATACTTTTACGCATAGCGTCTAGCGCATAAGTAAAATTATCATATCTTTTTTATTTGTAAACTGATCTCGATGAAACAAAGCCTAAGTTTTAACCCAAGCTTATTTCAATACATGAAATACATTTGATTTGGTTCAGCCGTTTCGGAGATTTGCGTGCACAAACGCAAAGATTATCGATTTTATCATTATGTATAGAAGATAGATATAGATTTGTGCTCTTATTAGCGTGCAAAGGAGCCTTTGAGTCCCTTTTACGTTTTTCACCACACTGGTCAGAAAGTTGGTCTTTCGACATGATAAGAAGGAATAGGAAGGGATATATGGAATTAAGTTTTCATATACGGGGTGTAAAAGACGACTACCGAAAACTTCAGGCGGTTAAAGTACCCATCAGTATAAACAACTTTTTGAAACCAACACTGTGAGAGCTATTTGGCCAAAATGTATGAAACAGCTGATTTTTCGCGCTCACAATGTTGGTTTCTTAGAAAAAGTTGTTTAAATTGATGGGTACTTTAACCCCCTGAAGTTTTCAGTAGTCTTCATTTTACACCCTGTAATCAGTGAAAGCACTGACAAGTAGCTGACATAGTTAGCAACAGTAACAATAAATATCTACGAGTATAATCTCAATAATCTATGCGTATTTACAAGAGGGATAGACTTTGTTCTTACTATGTAAAGAGGACTGAAAAATAATATTTTTGTGTGTAACAAACAACTTGTATTTATGTTAATAAACAAAACATAAATATTTAACGAAATTGTACAATTTTCATTTAAGAAATAAAGTTTATGAGTTTCTGTCACGTTTTATTTATGAAGTTAAGTCTGTGGTCGACTTTTCTCAATCCATCGGAAAAAAATCTCGAGAATTTTAAACAAAACTCCTATATTTTTGTTAAATACTATTTTTTTTAAACCTAATTCATCCCATTGCTGGGTACAGTCTTTTCGAAGGATAGGGATGGTTAATACGAGTGGTGACTCATCATCCTGACATTAACGGGAAGTAGTACTATTAATACAATCAAAAAACTTGACACTGGCAAAAGTTATCTCAATAGAAACAGATGCCATCAATAAATAAAGAAAAAGAAATATGATAATTCTTATTTTATTATACACAAGCTTCCTCTCGCGGCTTTGCTCGCGAGGTACCTATATAAATATAGCTTATGATACTCAGGGATAATGTAGCATACTAACGGTGAAAGAATTTTTGAAATCGGACCAGTAGTTTTTGAGTTTAATCGTTACAAACAAAAATACAAAACTTTCCTCTTTATAATATTAGTATAGATATAGATATTTACCTAGCCTCAAAATTACCACCAAGTATAATAAATTTTTACCAATTTGTTTTTTATTTATTACAATATTCACACGAGCCGACGTGAACCTTCAAAGCAGAAATACTTATCGTTCATTCAGATAGATCATACAATATTCACTCCACCTCCGATATTTTATTCGAGTTCTCACAAATAATCATAAACAGCTATTTTATTACTTCTACAGGCAGCCCACGTCTGACGTATTGAGTCGCAGGATTATGCAAAGTTTAGGGATTTCTAGCATGTCAAAAAGCCGGATTATTTACACATACATGCATACATAAAATCACGCCTGTATCCCACAGAAGTAGGCAGTAGGCAGAAACCATGTATCTCCACTTGCTACGATCCTGACACCTCTTTTCTCATTACCCATATATACCTCTTTTGCTTCATTCACTCTCATTACATTCTTCATACATGCGCGTCGGTTTAGGGTACTCATAACCTGGCCTTTTTCTAACACGTCCCCAATCTGATCGAGGTACGTACGCCGAGGTCTTCCCCTTCCAACTGTCCCATTCACACTCTCCTTATGCACCTCTTTCGTCAAACCCGACATTTTTTAACCGTTTTTTTTTTCGTATAAATCGTATATCGTATAAAAAGCCGGACGTTAGTTAAATAAAGCCGGACACGAGACATAACTAAACTGAATATTATTTATGAATTTAGCCGGGTTTCACGATAGCTATCTAAAATAAGCTTTTTTTAGTGTATCATTTAAGTAAGTATATCAAGCTTTTAAGAGTCTTCAAATGACTTAAGATAAAATCTTGTGAAGCAATTGTTTCGTTATTTACGGCCTATGCCACATTTCTTAACGACCTATTTATACTTTAAAGAAACGAGCACGTCTTAGTATATTATAATATTAATATTAATTTAATATTATAATATTTATTAGTATGACTAACCATACTTAAACCATACTTAAACGTGAAAGTTTGTATGTATGGATGTATGGATGTTTGTTACTCTTTCACGCTGCAACGGCTGAACGGATCTGAATGAAATTCAGCTCAGAGATAGATTATATTCTAAAATATTACATAGCCTACTTTTAATCCCGGAAAAATGAACGGTTTCCGTGGAATAGTTTTCTTTTCAAGGTATCACGCGGGCGGCGCCGTGGGCGGAAAATAGTATTTATAATTTTAAATTTTATCAAAATCTATCAATCCATTTTGGCGTGATTACGTGCATCAAGCAAACTTGCAAACATCTAAATGTTTAAACTTTCGCATTTATGACTATTATTTCTTAAGGATATTAAGATTAAATTGTGCCTTTTCTGCACTACACACTCAATATTAGTAAGATTCAAATAAATACGTAATTGAAAAGAACTTTGAAGGAAACAACTCTTTATTCACTCAGTAATTAACCTGCTGAAATGGTAAGATGTTTCCTCAAACTTCTCTTTCGCTCTCGAACAAAAACATGTCATCAGAGAGAGACAACGCATGAATTATTCATGCCCTGTGATCCATTGCAGCAACATTGTCATAGCCGTTACGGCTGAAATATTTTATTCAATGTATTTGTAACGAGTTTTGGGCGAGTTTTTCAGTTTTCTGAGAGAGAAATACGATTCTGTGGTGAAATTTCACCAAAGTTTTCATACACAGACATAACAAGTATTTTATATAAATAAACAAACTAGAGTTATTTAAAAAGTACTAAAAACCCAGCTACGTAGAGTTAGTAGCCCCAATTTTGATACATTTTTATTTCAACTTTAATATTCATAATGGCTTCTTATAGCCGACATTTTGATTTTTTAAATCACTTTTGTGATTTAGGCAAATCCGACGTAACACTTTATTGGTCAAAATTTGTCCCGCCGTTAGTGACAGCCAGAGGAACTTGCATACATACAAACATACATCCCAACCACATTACTGGCCATTCCTACTCAACGATTTCGTCATTCTTCTCACTCTCGTCATTGTTCGCAACAAAATTTTGTGTATCTCGTAAAATATTAGTTAATTTTAAATGTACCCTTCGTGAAATAACTTATTAACAACCAACCTTTTATAGCTCTATCTTTTGAAAGACGAGGTCTAAAATCAATGTTAAAAGTTTTTAAAATAACGGTAATATATCAAATTGAGTAGAAATGGCCTACCCTCCTTTTCAGTCAGATAACAACGAGTAGCTCAAAAAATATGCAAAATTACGCTTTGCATTTTTCTAGTTATCCTTGCATTCCATTTCAAAGGTTTTTCCAAAGTTCACTTAACTGATCATGTACGGCCTTAGCTGTACGTCTACCATGAGTTGTCACATTTAGATCGGCTGACGTTACTACAGTAGTAATAGTACGTTACTATGACATCTGTCAAAATTGTTACTCATGGTACCAAATTCTAAGCAAATGAATGAAGCGCAAACTACGCCAGCTGGCTTACAGTCGCTGTAGTACGCTGTGACGTAGGATAGTTAACTACGTGACGTTTTAGTACCCAACTAACCGCTAGAGGCGCTGTACAAGTTTTCATACAGTTTTTTAAGTACAGTCGCTAGCGAGTGTAGATAGTGAAAACTCATGGTAGACCTACTGCATGTGAATAGGTACTCAAGTTTTAATGACGTACGTTTGCTCATAAAAGTTTCCCAGTTATAAAGCACCGGCCTAACTGGCTGTGAACCACACACTAAACAGATAGTTACTGTGATAGTTTGACAAAAAAACTTGGGACGAATCAGCTCCAACTCTGCCAACTCCTAACAAAATTAACACGGCGCTGGGTTAAGACTTTATTTTATTTTATTGAAGTGAAACTTCTAATGCGACTTCCAACAAGGTTGCGTTTAAAGTTTAACGCTACCATGGAGGGGGTATGAAAGAGACAGAGCGAGTTAGGAACGAGAAGTTTCACTTCTTCCGCACTTTTTTTTGTGTACTAGCTTTTGCCCGCGACTTCGGTACTTTACTCGTATCTTTTTATATATAAAAATGAATCCCTTTTTCCCTTGGTCACGGCATCACGCGTGAACGGCTGAACCAATTTCGCATATTATTATTTTTTCTTTGTTACTGTAAGCGTCAAGTTAAACTTTTTACGCACAAGACATTGTAGAACCTGAGACCTTACCACAAGCTCTTCGGGCAATATCAAAGTAATATAAATTTGATATGTCG
The DNA here is from genome assembly GCA_963675405.1 of Cosmorhoe ocellata. Classification (NCBI taxonomy): domain Eukaryota; kingdom Metazoa; phylum Arthropoda; class Insecta; order Lepidoptera; family Geometridae; genus Cosmorhoe; species Cosmorhoe ocellata. The sequence goes on from OY776267.1 coordinate 5,630,098, forward strand.
TACCATGACATAAAAATTATATGAAGTAATGTTACTTCAAGCTTAGAAACGTGACATTTCTAAACATGATGGTTTGGAAGAGCTTGTGGTAAGGCTCGAGGGATAGTGTTTAGATGGAGTACTTATGCTTTCCAAGCAACTGTACCATCCTGTCAAAAACAGTAGCCTCAAAAATACTTTACAACTCTTTCAGTTTGACTGTACCATTAATTAGGGCTGTCACTGATTATTGACTTTTGTGACAGGGCTGCTACGTGACTAATTATAACTTCAAAAACTCTGCCCGTACTAATTAAATTATAATTATAAGTAGAACTGAACGCTTCTACTCTTTAACGAAAGTTAACTAAAGTAAGTTGAATTAAGTTTTTTTTTTGACGATCTGAATCCTACTAATATTATAAACGTGAAAGTTTGTATGGATAATAAGATGGATGGATATATGTTTGTTACTCTTTCACGCTAAAACGGCTGAACGTATCTTAATGAAATTTGGCACAGATATAGATTATGGTCTGGAATAACACATAGGCTATATTTTATCCCGGAAAAATGAACGGTTCCCGTGGGATAGTTTTTTTTTATTTTCACGGTACCACGCGGCTGAAGCCGTGGGCGGAAGCTACTCATCTATACATGTAAAAAAACCTTGGTGAAATTGTACCTGAAAATATAAAACAGCCTGTATATTAATTAATAACCTAATTAAAAGATAGTGCCAAATGAAAACAATTGTGAGCACAAAAGCAAAATGTAGAGACGACAAAAGACAAACATGCAAATATAACGAGAATGAAACAAAAGAGCGCTGGTGGTGTAGTGGTAGCACCCCTGCCTCACGATCCGAAGGTCGTGGGTTCAAACCTGGTCGTGCACCTATGAGTTTTTCCACTCGAAAAATTTATGTGCGCAATGCCAGTGCTCTTAAACGGTGAAGGAAAACATCGTGAGGAAACCGGCATACCCTAGAACCAAAAATTCGAAGGTATGTGTCATAGGTTAGTATTCTAATAAGCGGCGATGGGCTAGCAACCTGTCACGTACGGAATACTAACTACTGTGCAAAATGTGGGCATGTACCAAATGTCATGTTTGGACTTGCCTCTGACTACCCTCTTTAGATATCCTCAAAGAATTAAGTAACTAAAGATCTGAGGAGATATCTACCGATCCTGGGGATTACAGTCGTGATCATATATATATATGAAACAAAAGTGGTACATGTCTTTTGACATAAAGACACAATGGAATATACTTGACTAGCGCCTGCCGGTAGATTCGCTTGCACCCAGAGTTTGTTTAATTATCGGGAAAAAAACGTGATCACAACTACAATCCCCAGGCTCGGTAGATATCTCCTCAGATCTCCAGTTACATAGATCTTTGAGGATATCTAAAGAGAGTCAGAGGCACGTCCGAACATGATATTTGGCATGTGCCCTGTGAAATACCAATCGGTTTTGCTAATTTTAAAAACGAGATCGAAGGTATTTATAAAGAAAAGATACAGAGAATAATATGGCGTTCAATTTCAAATATTATATACTAGCTGACCCGGCAGACTTCGTACTTATTTAGAAAACGATTGTATGGGAAATAGAAAAGGGCTATTTTTAGGGTTTTCCCGGCAGTTATTCGAATTTTTCTTACCTTTTAAACCTTCCCTAGACCTCCACGAACATTTCAAGACCAAGATAAAATAAATCCGTTTAGCCGTTCTCGAGTTTTAGCGAGACTAACGAACAGCAATTCATTTTTATATATATAGATAGATATCATTTTTTCAAAAATACGAGAATTTTATTTTTAGACGCCCTGAAATATATAAATAAACCCAGAATACTGACTAAAACGTATTACATTATGAACGGCATCCAACAGTCACGTACAAAGCAAAACTTTCTTGTTTGAAATTTTATGATCCTGTTCTTGTTTATATAATACCGAGAAACAAACGTAAACCATGAATTAAACAGTGTTTTGATGTATTTATAAACAGTTTGTGATCACGTTAGCACGAGTTTTTAATAGCTTCGAACAGCTTAATGTATTTCTGAAGCCATTATCACTTTACCACACGCTTACCGCTCCCAAATCGCTTGAGAAGCTTGTTTGTCTGGCGTTACAGCTCAGTTGGTAGTAGCCCTGCCTTCTGCGCTGTAGGTTGAGGGTTCGATCCCCACCCAGGACAAACATTTGTGTAATGAATGTACTTACTTAGATATTTTTTTTGTTTGGATATTTTTGTGTAAGTATACTTTGTCGTATTTACAAAAAAAAAATATTATTAATCTATCAGATAACTAGTTGTCATAGTACAAGCTTTACTTAATTTGGGGCTAGATGGCGTATGAAATGTCCACCAAATTTTTTTGTTATTTATTTGTAAGTAGGAATGGTACTTTTTGTAGATAATATGTAGTGAACTGAAAGAAAGTATCAAAGAGAATTATTAAAAAGTGAATTGCTTTACTATTTCTGTGGTTATTGTACCATTAATTTATATAGTGATAAAGTGGCGATGGGCTTGCAACCTGTCACGTACGGATATGCCCACATTTTAAAATGTTAATTAATTAATTAATTAATTAACTACATGTACCAAATTTTGGATGTGACCTACCCTCTTTAGATATCCTTAAAGATCTAAGTAACTAAAAGATCTGAGGAGATATCTACCGAGCCCGGGGATTACAGCCGTGATCATATTTTTTTTATTTATATAGTTACCTACGTATACCTCGATAATATTATGCATGTAGCGTATAAAAAAATATGACAAAAGTAAGTTGAATTTATAGCCAAGTCTATAAAAACTAACGAAACAATTTTCCGCTTCGATTTTCTTTCTTGGCTCGAACTCACTCAAAATTGAATATCGCAGGTGCGTTTACAAGAAAGTACTTTAGTAATATAAAACTTAGGGCAGGTGTACAAGACGTCGTGAGTTTTTACGGACAACGTGAACTTTGACACATCGTATTGTTTCACGATGTCGAGATACGATGCTCTTTTTTCTTTTTTTACGAAGATTTTTGTTCACGTGTCATAAATTTCAAATAATACATTCTGTTCAATACAGAACATAAAAACTACTATTTTTTTTTACCAAATAGTAACTAAATAATTTTAAGTTAGCAATACAGTACTATTGTTGGCAACATTCTCTTCTCCATCTATCGTGCTATTGAGCGGTCTGAGCAATTTGAGTTTCAATAAAACTAATTCATTTTAATAGTTTAGTACCTGGGTGACCGAGCTTTGCTCGTTCTTTTGGGGTAAACGACGTTTTCTAAAAATTAAACCTAGCAAGATCGATTTATCGCCCCCGAAACCGCCTACAAACGAAATTTCATGAAAATCGTTGGAGCCGTTTCCGAGTTTCAGATTATATATACATATATATATATACCTATACAAGAATTGCTCGTTTAAAGGTATAAGATTAGCCTTTTATTTAACACATTCCTTTTGCTTTTTTTGACAGCGGGATGAGTTGACCAATCCAAAAGTGCATTAGGTCAACTCATCCCGCGGGATAAGTTGACAGCGGCCTCAGTTGACTAAAGAGTCCTTGTTTTGACCCTGTCATGTGCCGTTGAAACTGACTAGAGATTTTTGTTCACGTGTCATAAATTTCAAATAATACATTCCTTTTGTTTTTTTTTGACAGCGGGATGAGTTGACCGATTCAAAAGTGCATTAGGTCAACTCATCCCGCGGGATAAGTTGACAGCGGCCTCAGTTGACTAAAGACCCCTTGTTTTGACCCTGTCATGTTCCTTTGAAACTGACTAGTATTTATTGCAAAATTAAAAAAAACCGGCTGAACGTTACTTAAAATAGATTTTTACAACCGCATTAGATTTGTTGACATTTTTTATAGCCTATATTACTTTTGTAATCCAAACAAATCCAATACCTCAATTTTGTCAAAATCTGTCAAGCCGTTTAGGCTGCAACGTCAGCCAAAGGCACTCACATACATACAAACATACATACACACCAAACACATTATCCTACGCTTCGCAGTCGGGTAAAAACTAAGCACCCGTTAGTTGTGACGTGATCTGGATTCATATTCATAAGGCGGCGATTACACTTGTAAATAGCGTTCGTAAGTTGCTCGGTCGTTTGAGCTCGACATTTGATACGCTTGAAAGAGCGGCCATTATACGCGCCTTAGTTCAATCAAGCATATATAAACGTTCCTTGGAAAGAAGCATAGCTTTTTCAAATAGCTTCTGTCTGCGGCTTTCCTCGTGGTACCTCCATAAAAAATAGCCTATATGCTAGTATAGATCACAGGCTATATCTATTCCAAATTTCATCCAAATTCAACAAGCCGTTTCGGCGTAGATTGAGTCTCAAACATATTACTCGCATTTATAATTTCAGTAGGTTAATAGGACAAAATAGCTTGCTCTGGGTATAATGCTTAATGACAAACTGTGAGAGAAGATTGCATTTTACTGCCTGTGCAATATTGATGCCTCCGAAGCATTTCTCAGTATCAAGAATTCCTTGAATAAATTTTTCATTTCAACAAAGAGATACTGTGTCAGAATTTCACAGTACCAGGGAAACAGAAATTATAAGATCTAGCTTTGTAGAGCTCAAAGCGGCTCGTGTACTTATGCCGAGCCGTAATTGCTTCCTGTGGGGGGAAACGCGGCGTGTGAAGAACGACCTTTCGTTGCTTTCGCCACCCTGTTGCTACCAGGCGTCCATAAATCTGAAGGAGTAATTATGTACTCGATCTAGTTTCCCGCAGTTTTTCCTTCTACATGTTTTTGTGATTCAGATAACGTACAACATCCGTACCATACATTTACAGTAAATAAATTTAACTAGCATATAATGCAAAAACATTGCAAAGAGCTGTAATACTAAAAAAATGCACTGTAATACTAAAAAAAATACAGTGTATAGGGACACTGTAATTTTTCAACGGGCATTTATTGTAATTTTGTATCAAACACTGTAATTTTGACCACTTTTGAGCACCAAACACTGTAATATAATTAGTCTCATCTGGCAACACTGGCTACAGCGATAGCCAAAAGAACTCGCATACAAAACATTCATACATACATACACCCAAACGCATTTACTTCCTTCACTTCGCAGTCGGGTAAAAATCCATAGAACCCTAAAAAAACCATAGCATCCAACAAGATACTTCACTGGGTCCGAAATCTCTTATAGAGTACCTACTTTGCGCCTTCGCCACCCTGTTGCTACCAGGCGATCATAAATAACAAGCAGTAAGTAATTATACTCGATCCCAGTTTCCCGTGGGCCGCAGATTTTGTTTTATGACGTCACGTCGCTTGGCTATTTTGCTGTGGTGCACATTTGATTTATGTTTCTGTTGTTTATTCTCATATTTCTATTATTTATGGTTTAGGAGCTATCTCAATTAGTTGTCTATTGTTCTATTATAGAGCGCTGGTGGTGTAGAGCGCTGGTGGTGTAGTGGTAGCACCCCTGCCTCACGATCCGAAGGTCGTGGATTCAAACCTGGTCGTGCACCAATGAGTTTTTCCATTCGAAAAATTTATGTGCGCAATGCCAGTGCTCTTAAACGGTGAAGGAAAACATCGTGAGGAAACCGGCATACCCTAGAACCAAAAATTCGAAGGTATGTGTCATAGGTTAGTATTCTTATAAGCGGCGATGGGTTTGCAACCTGTCACGTACGGAATACTAAATACTGTGCAAAATGTGGGCATGTACCAAATGTTATGTTTGGACGTGCCTCTGACTACCCTCTTTAGATATCCTCAAAAGATCTAAATAACTAGAGATCTGAGGAGATATCTCCTGAGCCTGGGGATTACAGTCGTGATCATATTTATTTTTTATTTTATATGTTCTATTATTAATGAACGTTGGTTGGAAAAATGTCCATGTAATTAGGATAAGAGCGCTGGTAGTGTAGTGTTAGCACCCCTGTCTCACGATCCAAAGATCGTGGGTTCAAACCTGGTCGTGCACCAAGTTTTTCTATTTGAAAAAATCATGTGCGCTATGCTAGAAATCGTGAGAAAACTGGCATAACCTAGAACCAAAAATTCGAAGGAGTGTGTCATAGGTTAGTATTCTTATAAGCATGGGCTTTCAACTTGTCACGTACGAATAACTACTGTGCAAAATTTGGGCATGTGCCTCATAGATCTAAGTCACTAGAGATCTGAGGAGATATCTACCGAGCCTGGGGATTACCGTCGGGATTATGATTGTTATTTTTTTAAATTGTTTTTCTAATAAAGCCCTAGTTCTTGAGTTAAGGGTAAAATATGGAAATATGAAAATTTCTAAATCCGTCAGAGGAAAAGTTGGTTTTTCAAATGAACGACATCTTATAGATTAATCTATTACTTTATTCTATATACTTTTTTAATCAATTGATTATGCATGAGAAAATGTTTAAAAAAAATAAAAGTATGATATCTTCGTCTTGTGTAGTAAAGAATCCTGGCTCGTTTATTGTTGTTTACGAGTTATTTTAAGTGTTATTGTGTAATCTTGATGGTATTTTCCAGTAAAGCCTTTTTTCTTGGCACGGGTGTACATAATTGCTTATTCAGTCTGATGGCGACTCTCCTCAACGGTTTCTTCATTGTTCTCACTATTTGTCATTGTTCGCAAATAACAATTTTAGTTATCTCGATAATATTAGTTAATTTTATATGTTCGCAAAATAACTTATTATCAAGCAATGTCATCTTCATGCTATCAGCTTGAAAGATGCGCTCTAAAATTAATGTTTTTTTAACCTATTTAAAAGTTTTTAATATAACGGTAAAATATTAAATTGAGGTGAATCGCCCTGATATGTTTAAAGATTTTATGTAGAAAAAATTGAACGGCCATTTTCTTTTCTCAAAGGTTTCGCGTTGAATACATTATGTATTATTCAAAATATGTTTATGAACTAAAAATATAGCAAATACAAAATTGTATTATTTGAGTCGTATACAATCTGTCATATTTGTCAAAAATTACTTATTGAAATAGCCGTTTAGGGAATTTAAAATAATGGTCATTATTTTCTCAATCCACATTTTATCAAAGGCGGCATTATAGCGTTCAAAATTGACCTCAAAAATCAGTATTAGTTTCAAATGCGGTGCTGATCTTGTATTAAGTAAAAATAATTTCAAAACAGACTAGTTAAACGTTTTTATTGAATTGCCAAAATTCATCCCAAGTACAGATGCCACTTTGATTCCATACGACTCATAATAAATATGTCAGCCGCCAGATTGTAGATGGCGCCACAAGTACCAAATCTCCGGCAAATATAATAAATAAATATGATCACGACTGTAATCCCCAGGCTCGGTAGATATCTCCTCAGATACTTAGTTACTTAGATCTTTGAGTAGTTTTTGGTACATGCCCACATTTTGCACAGCAGTTAGTATTCCGCACGTGACAGGTTGCAAGCCCATCGCCGCTTATAAGAATAATAAACCTATGACACACACCTTCGAACTTTTGGTTCTATGGTATGCCGGTTTCCTCACGATGTTTTCCTTCACCGTTTAAGAGCACTGGCATTGCGTACATACATTTTTCAAAGAGAAAAACTCATTGGTGCACGACCAGGTTTGAACCCACGACCTTCGGATCGTGAGGCAGGGGTGCTACCACTACACCACCAGCGCTCTTACGACTCATATCTCTGTAAATACGGTTTTCGATTAGATCGCCCTGACCCATCTACCAGGGATACATAGATGCCGAGTGGTACAACTTAATAAGCGATGAATCAAATTGACGCTTGCAAGAGGCCTTTCCGCAAATATGATCTCTCGATAACAAAATTTATTTATGTGCGCGAACTCTCTAACAGTGAAAAAAACATCGAGAGAAATGTCTGGTTCATACAGCAATCAAACATTTGGTAAAAAAGCTCATCACTAGTAAAACAGATCAAATAATAATAAAATAAAATCTATTACGCCTTTAAACCGACTTCCAAAAAAGGAACAAGTCGTGTATTATCTTTATTACTTACTAGCCCGTTCGCGGCTTTGCTCGCGAGATACCAACATAAAATATAGCCTATGTTACTCGGGGATAGTGTAGCATTCTAATGGTGAAAGAATTTTTGAAATCGGACCAGTAGTTTTTGAGTTTATTCGTTACAAACAAAAATACAAAAATACAAAACTTTCCTCTTTATAATATTAGTAAAGATAGATATATACTTAATTTGATATCTTCGCCAATTTGATCAACGATTTTGATCGTTTTAGGAATTTGACTCTAACAGTCATGCTTACTTGGTAGCATGAAGCGAAAAGGATAATAATGTATTTTACGAATTTAGAGAACTTAGTTCAATGAACAATAGAATCGCTACAAACGCAGATATTCTGTCTCCATGTATTTTAGCATTACTGTTTACGTTTGAAGGGCACTGGGGCGAGTGACATTACTGGGCGAATAGATCAAATAACTGTGTACCGCAGAATGGGGTGAATAGGAACAATTTCAAACTTTACACGCATTTTTGAATGTTTTTGGTACTTTTTTAACATCTGATTACTTAGTGTACCGTCCTTATAGACAGAATTACGACGGTATTATTATAGCTATCAAATGCATTTTAATTAAAAATACAAAATTATATGTGACAACTATATTCACCTAGTCGTTGGGTTCAATAGAAACGATAAAGGGGTGAATACAATTTTCTTTCTTAGTACGGAGCTAATAATTTTTTTAGTGTTTCCTATACCAAAAAAAAATTATTAGTTCCATACTAAGAAAAAAATTTAAGACGGTTCCACGAAAGGAGCCTTTAAGGACCACTTTAATCCTTTCACCACACTGGTTCGAAAGAAGACACGATAAAAAATAACCACATTTGCAATTCTATACCCCTTCAACATTATTCACCACCTGCTGAACCCGTTATTTCTATACACCCCAATCTACCAGTGTACTTGTAAAGTCGGTAACACGCATCTGGTATCGCAAGTATAGGTAACACTTACCATCAAATGGTCCGTAAGCTATGTTGCCGGGTTTGTTGTAAAAAAGCAAAAAAATATGGCTGAATGCTTTATCCACTGTTGAATCTAGGTAACAAGTAAAGCCGGGCGGTTCTGCTAGTTTGCGGTATTTATAAAAGTTTCTCTAGGTATGTATAGATTTTTAACTCTTTCTTTTATTTAATCTTATAGAATAATAAAAGGAAAGTAGCACAAAGGAAATAGGAACCTTCGGTGCTATCACGCAGCGCGCATATTTCCTCGTCATCAAAAATTCATCGCCAAAGATAATAATCGTAAAATCTACCGTATTTGATATCAGTATAAAATACCCACTAATTCAATGCCCAAAATAATTTACTCACAACACGCAACAGAAAGTCAATTTTCTCCTCTGAAAGAAAAACATAATTTTCATTTCCATAAATAGTAAAGTGTACGAACCTCATGCAAATCCACACAATGTCACAAAAGAAAAAAAAACACAAAACACGCGCGTTCTAAATTTGAAATAAATAGTGCAGGTTTTAAGTGAGGTTATTGTTTAGTGAGCGATTCTGATTCGATTGCGGTTATCGATTCGCCCCGACTCGCCTTCAACGATCGAGCATCCGCGGCCGACTGAGGGAACAGCTCGCCATTCCCGCTGGGCTTTCAAAATGTTGCCAGCTGTCGAATGGTTTTCTCCTTAGCGTTCTTAAAGTTCGCAAACGTAACGAGCTAGCTAAAACTTTGAATTTAGAACAGTCCATGCCGATAATCTTGAGAAACTATTGTTTGTGTTGTGTTCCCGATCAGAAACTTACTTTTCTCGGTGTAAAATTAAAAGTATTGAAATATATTTTCTGTTCTACAAAGCTCCAGTTGGCAAAGCGAATAAGCTTGTAAATATAGATTAAAAAAAACAGTGGGTACCTATAATGATGCTTGATAGAATGCTTAATAGTGATGAATAGTTGATGATTCTTATTTACATAACTTATTTTTCTTTTTGATGCATAGATTAACAGGTGTGGTGAAAGTATTAGAGTGCCAACTTATAGGCCCTTTCACCTAGTCTATTGGCAATAACACATAGAATATCTATGTAAGTAACAAAAAATACAATTTTTTGTTACTTATACCACAGATTCTTATACATTTTACGACTAATTGAGAGATGGCTTCCAAAAATTAGGGGATAGCAGCTGTAAGAAGTTTTTTATTTAATTAACAATAATTTGTATAGTACCTAGCTAATTCTACTTTTCCCAAAATTTTGTTGTTATAGTTTCGTAGTAGGTAAGTTGTTATAAGGTAGTTTATTATACTTGGGAGCTTTTCCAATAAAAACCAGGCTCTGTTGTTTGTTTTCAATTTTACACACGTTATCGGGTAAGTTATATAAAATAGTGTTTTCATTCTAGCAGCCAATCAGCTAATATTTACCAACAAACAAAATTTCTCCCTAGAATACGGGAGATTTCCCCCGTGTCCCCGTGACCCCGGATCCTTTGTACGTCCACAGTATGCCTGTATTGCTACTCTACCTAATATTCTGTGGTGCCCCCAGAGCCATTGTTTGTCTCTCTCACGCCACTTCTCTTTCACGCACGAATTTGTTTGAACAAATGAGTCATTACACGATAATTGTCCACTCTCGATAGGTAGTCTATGGTTGATAATTGTTGGGTTTCATTTTATTTTTATTTTTTGAAATTACTAGCACGCACGGATATAAATCTTGCTTGAGTATTTCCGGCAGCATACTTCAATAAAAGAATTTTCATTTGAGTAGTTACAGTTGAAATTTTCTAACGGTAATTTCTTTCAAAAAATCGCTCTGCTGCTCTGTTTTTAGTCTGAAAGGTGCATAGTTGCTTTCTAAATCCATCGCAAAAAATCTTCAGAATTTTAAACATAACAGCCATCTTTTATTTAAAATTTACGTATAATTCGACTCAGTGACGTTGCTACAATAAAAAAAATTCCACTGGCAAAAATGATCTCAATAGTGATAGATTTCATTAATAAAGAAGGAAAAAAAATGTTGATCGGTCGCGATTCGTAACGATCTTTAGATAAATAAATGTGATCTTTAAAGATTATAAATGAATTCATGTATTTCATCTTTATATAAGTTCAAAACTGTAGAAATAATATAAGTACCTACTTACTATTTTTAAAGTGGAGTTTATTATTTTTTTTAAATATATCACAATGTGTTATTCAATGACTTATTGCTTGGTTTCGATATTTTGCTTGTATTTACTACAAAATTTAAACTTTTCGCGGCGCTCGTCGAAAATTGGGAAAAATATTTAATTAAAACATAAAACCTTTACACAAAAAGCGAGCGCGAAATTTAATTTTGAACTGGCAACTTCATTGGGTAAACAATTAGCAATAATGAAAGCTGATGAAAGCTCACGCGTACCAGGAATACAGAAACGCCAGGTAGTGGGAACGATCGAAATTGGTAAAGTTCTAGTATGAATTTTATAAAATGCCTTACTATAAGCTCTTACAAACCATCATCTTTCAGAAACTTCGCGGTAGATATCTCCTCAGATCTCTATATTTCTTAGATCTTTGAGGATTATTTGAAGAGGGCAGTTAGAGGCACGTCCAAACATGATATTTGGCACATGCCTACATTTTTCACAGTAGTTAGTATTCAGTAAGCTTGAAATGACAATACTTCAGTTACATTTGTCATAGGTAAATATTAAAATAATATTACTTTGATATTGCCCGAAGAGCTTGTGGTAAAATGCTACGTAATACCGTAGCAGTCGCAAGCTCGTAGAAACTAGCTACGTCACACATGCTACGAACTACGGTCTACGACCTCAATTTTATTCATGGCCGGTATCTTTAGTCTTTCCTTCTCAATTGCTAAATTAACTAGTATTTATTACAAAAACTTTTTAAAGCTATTTAGATTAAACACTCTCGTGTCACTAATTATCTCAAACCACTGTGTTGAAAGGCATTTTTAGCGCACTTTGTGGTGGACATCTAAGTTTAAGTTTAAAGATTATTTATTTTTCATAAGATTTACAACAAATCACTGAGAAACCTTATTATATACTACAGAGTATTTACATTTATCTTAAATACAGTGAGCTTTCGGTATTCTATAATAATTAAATTTATACAAAAGAAACAAGTATTAAAAATAAAATAACAAAAAACAGGGTAGTTTTGTGTCTACCGGCTAATGATGATGATAAATGAAGCTGTAAGTTATGGAGCGTTAACACCCTGGGTTTGGATGAACTATGTCAATTTGCGTCCCCAATCGTAGGGTCATTTTCGCGCAATTTCCTCAAACAAACTTAATCCTTTAGACACAGTTTCCCAACACTTTACTAAGATAAACTTCGAAGTTTAATTGGATAAACAGCTGTTATCAACATAAGTGTAAGTTTGTATGCGCAAATTGCGGAAATGACGAAATTAGTGTTTTGGTTTAACTAGGTAAATGTATGAAAGGATACACCTACTATTCGAAAAAAGTTTTCGTAAACCTTAAAAAACTCATACTAGGGGTATAGATGTTTTTTGTACTGGCTTTATGAATTCATAGTTTTTTCAATTTATGTTTGTATGTTGCAGTTTTCAACGTTTTGGACGTTTTGTTTTTTTTTTCTTCTCAAATTGGATTTACACTTTCTCATTGTCGTCAAGTTTTATGATGAAAAACATAACCTCGCCTGTCTCCAGGTTAGGTAGACATCTCAAATATCTCAGAGCTACTTAGATCTTTAAGTATTCATAGATTTGAGCAATCTTCAAGGACCCCCGATTGAGAAACGGTGGCGTCACATCGGGCTGGTAATAAAACATAGGGGCCGCTGTATTGTCGAATGTTTGAGAACCTTTTCAACTTTGCCAAATGTTTGGGAAACGCAGAATTTACCAAGATTAGTTTGGAACTCCACATTTTGTTGACATCAACCTAAAGTCAACAAAATTTGGTAGATACATACTTCAATTTACAAACACCTAAATATACCTACTTTAATTTCATTTGTAAATAAAAAAACAGTAGTTTTGCACAGTAGTTAGTATTCCGTACGTGACAGGTTGCAAGCCCATCGCCGCTTATAGGAATAGTAACCTATGACACACACCTTCGAATTTTTGGTTCCAGGGTATGCCGGTTTCCTCACGATGTTTTCCTTCACCGTTTAAGAGCACTGGCATTGTGCACATGATTTTTTCGAATGAAAAAGCTCATTGGCGCACGACCAGGTTTGAAGCCACGACCTTCGGATCGTGAGGCCGGGGTGCTACCAATGCACCACCAGCGCAAAAGGTAGCAAATAGTAAAAACATAATAGGTTTACCTATATTGGTGGACTTTTCACACAACGCCATGGCTTATTCCACTAATCCCCGTTGACGATCCCCGTTACGCTGATGCGAGCTCGTAGCGGGGATTAGTGAACTAAAAAGTTCACTAATCCCCGTTAAGTTAAAAATAAAATACCAATATTTGGAATAAGCCTAAGAATCATGTTTTTATTTCAAATCACAGTTTGTTACAATTATTAATTAAAAAAATAACATAATATTCCTAGTGTATATAATAAATTCACAGATGTTTGCAATTATTAATTTAAAATGTAGAGCATTAATAACGTTACATTCATATTATTATATATGAGTGAGTACTGAAATGACGAATGACAGAGAGAAATGGAAGAAGATCACATGTTGTGCCGACCCCACATAACGTGGGATAAGGGCAGGAAGATGATGATGATGATGATTCATATTATGTACCTAATAAAATCACAGATTATTAAAGTTATTAATTAAAAAGGTAGCATTAAAAACGTTACATTCCTATATTATGTACATAATCAAATCACAGATGATTATGAAATTAAAATGTAGAGCATTAAAAACGTTAATATCTATTAAGTTACTGATGAAATCACAGATTGTTACAGTTATTAATAATCAATGTAGCATTAAAAACATAATATTTCTATAATATAACATGGTAAAATCACAGATTGTTACAATTATTTTATTAAGTTTATTAATAGTTAAAATATTATGCTTTTAATGTTAAGTACTTACCTTTTTTAATGAATAACTGTAACAATCTGTGATTTTATTACGTACATAATTAAAAATATTATGTTTTTAATGTTAAGTACCTTTTTAATTCATAATTGTAACAATATGTGATTTTATTATGTTATATTATAGAAATATAAGAATATTATGTTTTTAAATGCTACATTTTTAATTAATAACTAATAATATGTGATTTTATTAGGTACCTACATAATAGGAATGTAACGATATTAATGCTCTACATTTTAAATTAATAATTGTTAACATCTATGATTTTATTGTTATGTTATACGAGTATTATAAAAATATAGAAATATTATGTTTTTAATGCTACATTTTAATGAATAACTGTAATAATCTGTGATTTTATCAGGTACATAGTAAAAATGTAACGTTATTAATGCTCTACATTTGAATTAATAATTGTAAACATGTAAACATGCCTCCGTGTCAGTTGTTCTACTAAAAAGTTCAACTGGTAGTACAAATGATACAAACTTGTATCTCTAGTACTACCAGTAGTACTAGTGACCTAAATGCAGCATTGGTAGTACAACTGAACATTTATCATGGAAATCTTTATTGATAATTTTAAACAGGCCACACACAACTTAAACTATTTTTTTGTATGTAACCTAAAAAGAAAGAAAAAAAAGTGTGAAAGAAAAAGGTATGTGTCTAAGAGAGAAATATATAGAAGTCCAAGTACCAAGAATGCATAAACCATGAGAGGTTTTCGCGACCCGTGATCTTTTGACTCTTTGACTACAGTGACCTCTCCATCTACAGTGAACTTCTCCATCGTTTCTGCTATCCTGGTACTTGAACTTCTATACCCCATGTTTCTCTCTCAGACACCATACCTATTTTTTTCACTAATTGTTTAGTTGTGTGTTAAACAGTGGCCAGTTTAAAATTATCAAAATAAAGATTGTCGTGATAAATGTTCAGTTGTACTACCAATGCCTCACGCATTAAGGTCACTAGTACTACTGGTAGTACTAGAGATACAAGTTTGTATCATTTGTACTACCAGTTGAACTTCTTAGTAGAACTATTGACACGGAGGCGTAAACATCTGCGATTTTAATATGTAGGTACACTAGCAATTTCACGTTATCTTTTTAATTAATAATTGTAACAAACTGTGATTTGAAATGGAAACATGATTCTTAGGCTTATTCCAAATATTGCTATTTTATTTTTAACTTAACGGGGATTGGTGAACTTTTTAGTTCACTAATCCCCGTTACGAGTTCGTATCAGCGTCAACAAGTCAAGTGAACAAAAAGTTCACTAATCCCCGTTAACGGGGATTAGTGGAATAAGCCAACGCCATCTAGCCACAAACTGAGCAAAGCTTGTAGATACTATGGGAACGAAATAGATTAATTACATGTATTTTTTGGAAACACATACATAATATTTATCATTAAAACACCCAAATACTGAATATCATAATATATCATAATAACACGAAACACAGAACAAACATTTGTTCATCACACAAATGTTAGTCCTGAGTGGGGATCGAACCCACAGCCTACAGCGCAGAAGGCAGAGCTACTACCAACTGAGCTGTGAGGGTAGTCTTGGGAAATAGGTAGTAAATAATGAGCATGTCTTGAATCCATTCTGACGCTCACCTTACGTGCCCAACTCTTACAGTGATGGAAAACATCAAGTACCTACCTATAAGGATTTTATCCGCAACAAATGATTAGTTACTTAAAGATACCATTTAAATATGTTTCCAAATGTTACTAATGGTTCTCGATACAAAGTAAGATCGTATGAGTGGCTATACCCACGACTTCGCTCGTATAATGTGTGAAAATTTGTATTATTTCATTCAGAATTCACCAACAGTAGGTCTACCATGAGTTTTGACAATCTACACCCGCTTGCGACTGTAGTTAAAAAAATGTATGAAAACTTGCCTACAGCGCCTCTAGCGGATAGTTGGGTACTAAAACGTCACGTAGCGTAGCTAACTATCCTACGTCACAGCGTACTACAGCGACTGTAGTTTGCGCTCATAATTTGCTTACAATTTGGTACCATGAGTAACAGTTTTGACAAAATGTCATAGTAACGTACTATTACTACTGTAGTAACGTCAGCTAATCTAAATGTGACAACTCATGGTAGACCTACAGACTATACAATCCAACAACATCTCATTTGTCAAAATCTGTCCAGCCGTTTGGACTAGGTATAGCGACAGCCAAAGGTATTCAATATTATGTTTAGTCGCGAAATAAAAAGGTTGACTAGATATCTGTTATTGCTTGCTCAGATTGATAAATCTGCTATATCAAAGAACATTTGTCTAAATGATTTTAAACTCTAGAACACTTTTTAAACTATCGCGACATGGAAACATGTTTAAATATATACTCTCGGGACTTAATCGCGTATTGTGAAACATTCTATTCTTCAACGTGGGATCCAGTCATCAAAATGTGTTCGCATCGTAAAAAATCGTCTAACATATCGCCGGACATTGTTAGTGTGGTGTGTCGCGACCCTAGTAGTTTGTGATGACTGATTGAGGGTAGTCTCGTCAGTTGAAGATACGAGCGGACGCCGGCCCTCAGTCTACTCGTGACCACGGTGATTGTAATATCATCGAAACGTCGAGGTAAATAGAATGTTTCACAATACGCGATTAAGTCCCGAGAGTATATATTTAAACACGATTTTAAACTCTGTTGGCAAACAGTTAAACATAATTTTCAGTACAGCCCTTCTAGAACGCAGTTTAAAAAGGTAACACTAACATGTGCTTGCAACGCGTAAACGAATTTATCAACCTTTTCATTCGTATCATTATCATATTATTCATATTATTATCTGTTTTAGTGCCGACATTGATGTATGGTAGCGAAAGTTGGGTATGGCAGAAGAAGCATCAGAGTAGAATAAATGCAGTAGAAATGAGAGCTTTGAGAAGTATGTGTGGTTTAACTTTGAATGATAGAGTGAAGAACAGTGTGCTAAGAGAACGTTGTGGAGTGAAAGAAGACGTAGTGATGAAAATTGAGAAGGGTATGTTAAGATGGTTTGGGCATGTAGAAAGGATGGATGAAAGGAGATTGACGAAACAGTTGTATAAGGAGAGTGTGTATGGGACAGTTGGAAGGGGAAGACCTCGGCGTACGTACCTCGATCAAATTGGGGACGTTTTAGAGAAAGGCCAGGTCCAGAGTACCCTAAACCGACGCGCATGTATGAAGAATGTAATGAGAGTGAATGAAGCAAAAGAAGTATGTCAGGATCGTAGCAAGTGGAGATCCGTGGTCTCTGCCTACCCCGTCGGGAAACAGGCGTGATTTTATGTATGTATATATGTACATATTATCTGTCATGTTATTTTGAGTTTAATAAACTGAATTTGAATTTTAATTTTAATTTTAATTCTGCGACTGTATATACATACATACACCCCAAAAACATTAGCCGCTTCGCCGTCGAGTAAACAGTGATCTCATCTCGCAAATCGAGTACGTTTATGAGTTCCAAAGTCATCTTTATGACCAATGGTAGAGGACCACATGATAAAGCCTTTCCTCCATATTGAGCCGTCTGGGGGCAATCCATCATGTACAGACGTTTTCATTATACCTACTTTACGTGGAAATATCTGTTTTCTCTAATAATCTATACCTACCTACTTAATAATATTATAAAGAGGAAAGTTTTGTATTTTTGTATTTTTGTTTGTAACGTATAAACTCAAAATACACTGGACCGATTTTAAAAATTCTTTCACTATTAGAATGCTACATTATCTCTGAGTAACATAGGTTTTTTTTTATATATAAAAAAATAGTGAACCCGGAGCGTGTTGCTAGTCATTTATAAAAAAGTTTAATGGAGATAGGATTCAGTTAATTCTCTTTCTTTTCGGTTCACATAATTCATTAAGTACATTTTTATGTAGGTATTTATTATTTTTGAGTTTTTTTCTAGGCCAAAGAAAAGATGAATGGACTGTGTGAAAGATGACATGGGTAAGAAAGAAGTGAGTACTGAGATGACGAATGTCAGAGGGAAATGGAAGAAGATCACTGTTGTGCTGAACCACATAACGTGGGAAAAAGGCAGGAAGATGATGATTATTATTTCTGAGTTTTTCTATTTGAAAAATTTATGTGCGCAATGCCAGTGCTCTTAAACGGTGAAGGAAAACATCGTGAGGAAACCGGCATACCCTAGAACCAAAAATACGAGGGTCTGTCATATAAGATAGTATTGTTATCAGCGGCGATGGGCTTGCATCCTGTCACGTACGGAATACAAGCTACTGTGGAAAATGTGTCATATATCATGTTTGGACGTGCCTCTGACCACTCTCTTTAGATATTCTCAAAGATCTAAGTAACTAGAGACCTTCGAGCCTAAGGATTAAAATCGTAATTATGTAGGTAGGTAGGTTTTATATATTTTATATATTATTATTTTTATATTCTCATACAAATCACAGATTTGTAGTACTTACCTATCCGCAATTAGTTAAGTTTTCTTTTGTCTTTTTTTTAGATGTTAGAAAGCCAAATAATAATATGTAGGTACTCAAAATATAATCGAAAGTTGTAGAAATCTAGCAAAATGGAGCCTTGTAGCGACATCTAGTATCTAATAGATATTCCAGTAAATGCGACATCTAACGTCGAGTAGCAGCTTTGGAGCACAGCGAAACGTGTTTTCATAGAAACTAGCGAAATAATTGACACTAATTTAATGTATTTAAATCTGCAAATAAACAGGCATTTTGCAATACAAAAGCTTTATTTGTATAGTAAAAAAAGAAACTTATTTGATACTTCATCTTTCCACGTTGAGTGGCGCCGCCACTGTCATTTCAAAGTGACGCTATATCCGTGGAACACTCGAATTTTTTGCACCACTCTTGCCTCCATTTTGTCTCTTGCTTGTCTTGCTTGTCTATAATTTTTCGGATAGATCGTTTATGGTATGTGCCGTAGATAATTTTCTCTTTGGATCATTGTTTTGGTCTTTGATTCTAAAACAAAACAAAGTTATCTTATGGATTTTAACATGAAAATGATTGGAAATTACAGGTTTTACTGTTCTCGTGAGTATGAAAAATTTTGCAAATGGAGACGTGGACAGATCTTTGTCGTTGTTGCTTATCTGCCAATTCTGAATACTCTATTTTGGATGGTGAGCAGAAAATTGCGCAGAAGTTCCTCGAGATAACCACTATTGAGGTAAGTAAGCATATCTTCTCCTTTAATTACTCGTAGCGTCATGTGATACGTTGCAAATTTGTTTATAATAACGCAAATAAAAGTTTACATTTATTTTATTGTGTTAGAAATTTTAACCTCAAAATAATTCTGACCTGACATCAGCCTTCGGTTCATTCTATGCTTCGGTTTCAGAAGTTTCAGATATTACCAAACAAATGCTGAATATAAAAAAATACTTAAATTTGAGAAGCGTTGAACGAAATATTTTCCCATCAGTTTTCCCGCCTTTTTAGCTGAGATACGCCGCTAGAATTTCTAATTGAGAAACTGTCACAATAAACTTAATAGTTTCATTAATAGTACCTATACCTATTCAATTACTTAATT
Source organism: Cosmorhoe ocellata (assembly GCA_963675405.1). Classification (NCBI taxonomy): domain Eukaryota; kingdom Metazoa; phylum Arthropoda; class Insecta; order Lepidoptera; family Geometridae; genus Cosmorhoe; species Cosmorhoe ocellata. The sequence goes on from OY776267.1 coordinate 5,649,791, forward strand.
AATATGTTGTAGATATTTATCACCTATTTAATTTCAAACCTGGACCAACACAACAACTTACCACCTGTAGCTGTAGCAATTAAGAATTAAACATTAAAATAATCCATCCATTTCCAGGTGAAAGCAGATGATGGTTTACCCCAGAAACTGTGCAGCGACTGCCACTCAGCAATGAATTCTGCATTCCAGTTCCGGAAGCAATGCATCAAAATGGACACTGAATTGAAGACGCAATTCAATCAGCTCCTGAGCCAATGCAACGAGGATAACTTAAATGAGTTTGAAAACATTGTCGAAGAGGAAACTCAAAAAAATCTAGATATAGAATTTGCCAATGATCCTATGAAACAGCTGGAGGCAATTATTAAGAAGGAACCTATGGATAAAGATGATGATTATTATTACGTTCTTGTAATTGATAATCCTAAGGATAAAGACAATATTGATGATGTACCAACTAAGGATGTTAAAGTTAAATGTGAGCAAATGGAAAATATACCTGTAACTGGAGATAATGGAACATTTTCTCAACTGCCATTGATTGATCAAATCAAAGTTGACTCACACACCGAACTAAACACAGAGGAACAAAACCGTACAGAGTTTGAGCACTCAATGGACTCTTTCCTAATAAGCAACAATGCAATCTCTGCTAATGTACCAGCTACTATTCTAGAAAACGAAGAAGAATATCAAGATGAAGAGAATGAAGTCACCAAGTACAGCAGCAATGCCATGGCCATTCTGCCGGATAATAACAGTATCGAAATTACCGATGAACAAAACTTGATAAAATTACTTACGAGTCAAGGGTTCAATGATGATGGAACTAGTACTATATTCTTGAAAAGTAGTGATGGTAATAACTATATAACCGATGGAGAACTGGTCACGAATATGGATGATCAAGATGAAGATTCTCCAGAAGTTATTTATTATGAAGGTGACAGCGAATCGCAGTTCCAAATCGTGAAGTATGATGGTTCAGAACTAGTCATTGAATATGCAGATGACAGCAATCAAGCCTCGGCGACGCCATACTTCCTGTGTGAATGTGGTGAGCAGTTCACTGATTACACTCAGTTTGATAAGCACCAGCATAAGCATAATCCAGCCGGTGAACATCTGTGCAGTCTCTGTGGTAAAGGATTTGAATCTGCGGAGATTTTGACCGGACATATGGTCCTGCACAATATCCCTGCGCTTCACCTACAATGCCCGTTCTGCGATGCAGTCATGAAACGAAGCACATTGACACAACACATTAAATACAACCACAATAATATCAAGCCACAATGCAATGTGTGCAGTAAAACATTTGCAAATCCCAACAACTTAAAACGCCATATGATGATCCATAGTGGAGTTAAGGAATTTGAGTGTGATCTTTGTTTTAAAAGGTTCAGTCAGAAGATAACCATGCAAACTCATCGGTTAACACACATTAATCCTCAACAATCATCATTAGCCTGCCCTGGGTGTGAAGTTACATTTAAATCTAAAGATAGCCTTACCCAACATATTGAAAACGGTGAATGTCCTAAGACAAAACTCATAGATTCAGAAGCCAAAGATGAACTGATGAAAGCTGTGAAGAAAGAAGTTAAAACTAGCTTGGGCAAGCTTTTAGGCTATGCTTGTTCCTTATGCAAGAGAATGTTCTCGATTGAATCCGCCTTAGAACGCCATATTGAATCAACACACATCATTGATCCTTCTGAGCTGCTGTGCTCTGAATGCGGTGAAGTTGTCAGTTCCAAGAAAGAGATGGCAGCTCATACCCTAACTCATGATAAGCGTAAGACTGTAAAGAGGTTTGAATGTGAATCCTGTGGAAAAAATTGTTCGAGTCAAGCAATGTTGGTAATGCACGAAAGAGTCCACACAAATGAACGGCCTTATTCGTGCCAGCTGTGCCCTCTTAAATTTAAAACTAAAACACACCTACGTACACATCAACTCACGCACACAAGGGAAAAGAAGTTTGGTTGTTCTGTGTGTATGAAGTTTTTCGCTTTGAAAGGGAATTTGGTGGTACACCTACGCACACATACGGGCGAAAGGCCTTATGTGTGTAGTGATTGCGGTGACGCGTTTATAGACTCGAAATATTTGAAAAAACATAAACTAAAGAAACACACAACTGATAATGTTCCATGGAATCAGTTCTTGAAGGTGAAGTATCATGAAGCCGATGAAGTTGAAGAGGCTTAAGTGTAAAATGTATGATTCTTGTGTTCTTTCGGGCAGTGTGGTGTGGTGAAGGATTAAAGTGCACTAATGCTAGTGGCTAGTGGCGACAACGAACATGTATGAACTTGTCAAGTGACCGGTCCGGGAACAAAATGAGAAATGTCATTCCAATACATTTTTATCTGACTTGGAAAGTACAGAATGTAATATGTAATGTACCTATGTGAGTCAGTAGCCATAAACCAAGAATTGAATTGAATTGAATAGATTCTCATTGTAGCCCAAGGAGTTTGACAAATGAGATGTTGGGTTTGTCTGTATCACAAGATACATAATATATAGGCTATACAAGATCTCAAAATTCGGTTGAGTTTTTAGTTCTATAAATAAATACTAGTTCCTTTTTCCACGACACTGCTAATGCCACTTTGTCTACACCCAGAAGTGTCGTTTGCTGTCCGCGGCACGGTCGCCTGTCGCTGTCGTCTGTCTCTCCGCTTGCCGCTGGCGTCAGGATCGTACCTTAGGGTTGTAGTCAGAGCCAAATGATGTGAACAAGCAATATACCAAACAGAACTCCACATTTGGTGATACAAATTCAAAAGGTGAATGTTTGTGACTCAATAACTTTGGATGAAATTTAAAATAGAGCCTGGTATCTGATAAAATATAACATAGGCTACTTTTAGACAGAAGCCTGATAAGCAATATTTACCATAAACTATTTTATTCTACATATTTAATTGATTTTTGATTTTGCTATAATATTCGTAAATATTATAAAATTACTTGAGAAAGATCATAATATAATTTATACAGTGAACGGAAAATACATGAAAGCATTCCTTGAGCTAAAAAATAAACTCACAAAAAATGTGCTGTGGTAGGTGGGGCTTGTCAATTATGCCAAAAATTTTACATTCGCAGATATTTCCCTTGAAGCAGAGCTTCCATATTTTTTTCCGTTCACTGCATTTATAAGAAAAACTGGTTATTATATAGAATCATATTTTATTTGTTCAATAGCCTTGGTTGTGACCGCCTATTGGTCGAAATTGCTTTATGTTTTCAAATAACAACATTTTTGAGGTTAGAATTGAGTTTAGATGTTTCAGTTTTAACTGTACATAGATAATAAAGTAGTTCTTTTTTCTGTTAATATTATTGCAAAATGACCTAGTAGAATAACTAAATCTGCAATATAGGTAGGTAAGTGCTAGGCAATTAAAATAGTTTTTCGTTAAATGAATTTTATATTAAACACTAATAATAAGTACTTAGCATGATATTTTATTTATGAAGACGGTAGGTTAATTTTTTTTAATTTCTAAAACCAACTGGTCTGTGCTAAAACGAAAAAATAGGTACTAATATTTATTATTATAATTTGTAGGTAGGTACTTATTTAATTAGCTCACGACCACGACGGCGATTAGTAATAATATAAATTCATAATCGTACAACATATCTCAATACAATAGGTATATATTTATGTACTAGCTGTCCCGCTCGCGACTTCGTTCACATAAAATATCTAAGTCTAATATAAAGTTTCAGACCAATCGCACCACCCGTTAATAAAGTCCCATACAAACATTGACCCCCCATTTGACCCCTTTTTAAGAGTTATATTGAAAAATCCTGAAACAGGTGTCCATTCATTTTGCATTTACAGTACACGAACAAAGTTTCAGACCAATCGCGCCACCCATTAAAAAGTTCCCATATAGAATAGAATAGAATAGAATAGATTTTTATTCAGACACGGACACATTACAGGAAAATAAAAGTAGATAAAAAAAACAAAACAAAGGTAAAACCAAACAAAATTAGAAAAGTTACACAGAAAGTAAAATTAAAAAAAGATATAAATTGTCTTTCCTGCATGCAAGTCGCGTGGCTGAATAGGACCAATCTCAGCTTAATGCTACCACCTAATGTTAAGGAGGTAGCGCTGGTTTTCGGATTGGACCTAACAGAAGTGACATCACTAGCGTAATATAATCATTGACCCCATATTTGACCCCTTTTTGAAGGTTATTTTGAAAAATCCTGAAACACGTGTTCATTCATTTTGCATTTAAAGTACACAAACAAAATTTCAGACCAATCGCACCACCCGTTAAAAAGTTCCCATACAAACATTGACCCCACATTTGACCCCTTTTTGAAGGTTATATTGAAAAATCCTGAAACACGTGTCCATTCATTTTGCATTTACAGTGCACAAACAAAGTTTCATGAAAATCGCTCCACGCGTTAAAAAGTTTCATACTAACGTTTTCACCCTTTTTCACCCCCTTAGAGGTGGAATTTCCAAAAATCCCTTCTTAGTGGGTGGTTTTGTTATAAAAGGAAACCACCTTCCAAATTTCAGCTTTCTAGCTTCAGCGGTTTCGGCTGGGCGATGATAAATCAGTCAGTCAGTCAGTCAGTCAGGTTAAGCTCTTATATAGATATAGATTACTAGCTGTCCCGCCCGCGACTTCGTTCACTTAAAGTATCTAAACTGAGTTTCAAACAAATCATACAATCATAAAAAAAACATAGTACTAACTTTGACACCCCATGTTACCCTTTTTAGAGGGTTCTTTTAAAATATCCAGAAATACCTTATCATTTATTTTGCATTTAAGTATTCAAACCTAAATTCTGACCAATTGCACCACCCTATAAAAAGTACCCATAGAAACATTGACCCCCCATTTAACCCTTTTTTGAAGGTTATATTGAAAAATCCTGAAACACGTGTTCATTCATTTTGTATTTCCAGTACACAAACAAAGTTTCAGACCAATCGCACCACCCGTTAAAAATTCCCATACAAACTTTGACCCCCTTTTTAGAGTTATATTGAAAAATCCTCAAACACGAAACAAAGTTTTAGACCAATCGCACCACCCGTTAAAAAGTTCCCATACAAACATTGACCCTACATTTGACCCCATTTCGAAGGTTATATTAAAAAATCCTGAAACATGTGCCCATTAATTTTGTATTTCCAGTACACAAACAAACTTTCAGACTAATTGCGCCACCCGCTAAAAAGTTCCCATACAAACATTGACCCCACATTTGACCCCTTTATGAAAGTTATATTGAAAAATCCTTGAACACGTATCCATTCATTTTGCATTTACAGTACACAAACAAAGTTTCAGACCAATCGCACCACCCGTTAAAAAGTTCCCATACAAACATTGACCCCACATTTGAACCCCTTTTTGAAGATTATATTGAAAAATCCTGAAACACGTGTCCATTTTTTTGCATTTACAGTGCACAAACAAAGTTGCAGGCTAATCGCACCACCCGTTAAAAAGTTCCCATACAAACATTGACCCCACATTTGACCCTTTTTCGAAGGTTATATTGAAAAATCCTGAAACACGTATTCATTCATTTTGCATTATCAGTACACAAACAATGTTTCAGACCAATCGCAACACCAGTTAAAAAGTTCCTATACAAAAATTGACCCCACATTTGACCCCTTTTTAATGCTTATATTGAAAAATCCTGAAATACGTGTCCATTCATTTTGCATTTACAGTGCATAAACAAAGTTTCATGAAAATCGCTCCACGCGTTAAAAAGTTTCATACTAACGTTTTCACCTTTTTTCACCCCCTTAGAGGTGGAATTTCAAAAAATCCCGCCTTAGTGGGTGGTTTTGTTATAAAAGAAAACCACCTTCCAAATTTCAGCTTTCTAGCTTCAGCGGTTTCGGCTGGGCGATGATAAATCAGTCAGTCAGTCAGTCAGTCAGTCAGTCAGGTTAAGCTCTTATATAGATATAGATAATAGGTACAATGTCAAAATTGTTTTAACAATTTTAGTTTCAAAGTTAGAACTTTTATCACCTGGCAAAATATCTACAAATAGTGTTAGTTGTATTTTGTTTATAGTCTTTAGTTGGTTTTTTTATAACGACCTCAATAAAAAAACATCAAATTTCACGTTGCATTTTTTTTCCAGTAGTATTTTTCAGTACCTACATTACATAAGTAGAGTAAGTAAATACTTAGCTTTTACAATACTGCCATCTATAGACTAATGAAAAGGTAATAAGGTATGTTTATGAGTTACTTAGTTTAAACTTATTCCGCTAGATGACGCTGTACTGGCTCCAAAGGTTCATAACCAATGCTTTTATCGTTTATGAGCGCCTGGTACTCATAGCGCTATTTGAGCGACAAGAAACTCTACACAGCCGCCATCTTAATAACCACAGATCAGACTAAACAATGTTTTCTATACATAGATAAAAGTCACTGCAGAAATGACGTCAAATCTCCATAGTCTCCTCAAGCAATGATGATTTCTCTTGATACTCCTCATCAATGGTTAGTATGATTTCGTCAATATTGACGACACATTTTGTCTTTGTCGTCATATAATTTTCTCTCAATTGTTGCAAATAAACAGACTTAGGTACATTCTCCTGTCCATATACCTTAAGTGGGGTCGGCACAACATAATATAATGTTTTATTCTTCGACTCACTTATCATTCGTCAACCCTTGAGTCTCTTACATTCATAATTATTGTTATCGTTCATCATAAACAACCCACTTTTTCGTCAGCCTTTACTCTATTAGCGTTATAAATGCGAAAATTTTGATGGTTGGATGTTTGTTACTCAGTCACGCTGTAACGGCTGAACTGATCTGGATGAAACTTCGAACACGCGTAGTTTATGACCTGGAATAACAAACAGGCTACTTTTTGTCCGAGTAGGTACCACGCGTACGGTTGCTCGTCGGCTTTAGGTAATGCCAGTTTTGTACCTACTATCTAATATTTATTCTGTGACACTACCGGCACTGGTTGGTTGGCCGCATTTACCCCATCGCTCTGTTCACGAATACCAGGCGCACATAATCGTGTAGCAGCTTCCTGCATGCGATATTCCACCTGAGACCGCCGCGCCGCCCCGCCATCTCGCCAGCACGGGTTGAATTATGAATTGAATTATGCTTCATGATTTTTCATAGTTTACCTTTAATAAAATACGTTTAACCTGAAAGCATTGAGTGTTAGTAACTATAAAGATCACTGATTGAGTGTCTTTGGGCGCCAAGCAAGACAATCTAGTAAAAAAAATAATTCGATCCATCCAAATAATGAAATTACTAAATAGCGCCATCTATACGAAGTTAAACGAAGCTTTTCAACAGCTAGCCAGCGAAACACTTTCAAGATAAAATTAAAATTTTTAATTCTTTACCCTCTGTATCTTCATGCCGTATTTTTATTTTCTAGCATTTTTTCGTCATGGTTGTGTACACCTAGACCTACCAATAAAATATGTAGTTTCGGGGAGCCGGCCGAGATTGCCGGACAAGGAAGGGGTTTTTCTAAATTATTTATGTATTCTAATTTCTAATACTAGGGCAACATAACTTTGTAGACAGAAATGCTTAGGTACCTTTCGTTAAAAAGTTATGAAAAAATTAATGTCTTGAATAACTGCGCGTCTGGTGGTAAAAAATACAAGTAACTTGACTCCACTGGTTCCAGGGACATACTATGGGTGCAAACAGCTAACATACGGAATGTCGATTGAATCCCCAGGCTCGGTAGTTACCTATCTCCTCAGATCTAGTTACCTACTTAGATCTTTGACGATATAAAGAAAGTAGTCAGAGGTACGCCCAAACGTGACAATTGGAACGCCCACATTTTGCACAGTACTAGTTAGTATCCCATGCGTGATAGGTTGCAAGCCCATCGCCGCTTATAAGAATACTTACTAACATACACACCTTCAAATTTTAGTTCTAGGGTATGCCGGTTTCCTCACGATGTTTTCCTTACGGTTTAAGAGCACTGGCATTGCGCACATATTTTTTTCGCATAGAAAAACTCATTAGCGCACGATCAGGTTTGAACGCACGACCTTGAGATCGTTAGGCAAGGGTACTACCACTACACCACCAGTGCTCTTCACTCACTCAAAGATTTACTTATCTTGTACCTAAATATCTATCTATGTTACTCCCACAGACAGAACTCTTTATTATTTAGATCTGTGGTTCCCGTGCGGTGGCATTGAAAATTGTCCGATCACTTTGTTTGCAGTTCGCTTGGGTTGTATATACATACGTAGATGAGGTAGGCATACTACAATATGGTAGGTGTGAAGTTATAGCAACTCGCTCGGGCGCGGTACGTCCCGTGACGTGAATCATTGGGTAATGTAGCAAAGGGATCCAGAGGGGTTGATACTTGACGTCTTATTTTGTCAAATTCAAATTCCAATTCAGTTTATTATTATAACTCAAAATAACAGAACCGATTTATCCAATGCATTCTAATGGAACATAAAATAGTGTAAGACAAGAGAATAACATAATATACTAGCTTCTGCCCACGGCTTCGCCCGCGTGGTACCTTTAAAAACAATAACAAGTTTATCCCACGGGAACCGTACATTTTTCCGGGATAAAAAGTAGCCTTTGTGCTATCTATTCCAGACTATAATCTATATCTGTGCCAAATTTCATCCAGAGCGGTTCAGCTGTTTCAGCGTCAAAGAGTTACAAACATACATCCATACATTCATAATATTATTTCAAACATTCGCGTTTATAAATAGTAGGACTAAATGCTAGTAAGTATTAAACGAACAAAACATAAAGTCACAGTTTTCTTCGAACTAGTGTGGTGAAAGGCTTGAAGTGTGCCTTGGATCTTTGATGTCTACGGGGTAGTCAGAGGCATATCCTAACTTTAATTATGCTCATATTTTTAAACACAAATTCCGGTTTCTGTTGAATAAGATTTTACAGTTTTGTTTGTATTACTCATCGATATAAATAGTTACTAAAGGTTTACTTCGATGGTTTTACTTTACAGCCAGCCCTATTATGTATAAAAAAAAACTAATATAAACTTATAATTTACAACTAAAAACTAAATATTAATATAAATAAATGCAACAAATAACTAAAGTACCAAGGCGGCATGCGCGCGGTAGAGGTGGCATGGCGCGGCGAGTGGCGCTCGGCTGCTTTTGTTCTGCAGCCGACGCGCCTCGCCTCCGCCACCTAGGGCTGGCATGCATTAATTATAATTTATTAAAATAAATTTAATTAGCGCAAAAAAATGCAAATCGAATGCAGTTTTCACTAATGTATTGAGATAAGCTTGGATTAAAACTTAGGCTTTGTTTCATCGAAATCGGTTGACCAATAAAAATAAATGAATTTGATGAAAAACCTTTTCCATCCGTACAGCCCCAGTCATAGAATATTAAGAAGTAATCTAACGCGTACGTAGTTGCAGGTATCAATTATTCTAACATAAGTAGGTACCTATGTAAAAAATAAATGAGTAAAAGTTGTTCTCTCACTTCCCCACCTACTTGATAATCCGTTCTAAAATAAAAAATGTTCATTCATTCATTCATCTTGCCTATTCCTGTGTAAAATGTGGATAAATATCATGTTTGGATCGGACGTGCCTCTGACTACCCTGTACATATCCTCAAAGGTAACTAGGGATCTGACTGAGTAGATGTCTACCGAACCTGGGGATTACGGTCGTGACCATGTTTCTTTTTTTTATTCCTAGTTTACTTACCTACTTCAATAAGTTCTATGTCGACATATTGACGACAGTTTAATGACGTCATCATCATCATCAGCCTGTGTCCACTGCTGGACACAGGCCTCCCCTAATGGTAATGAGCGCCATTGCGCCCTGTCCTCAGCTCGACGCATCCAGCCTTTTATGTATTGCGTGGACTTATTTTGGTTGTAGGTAGGTCTAGGTACTAATTATCGTATTTTTTTCGGGTGTTTTCGTTTGTTTCTTTACGAATAAAGATCTTAGGTCAGTCAGTAAACAAAACATTAAAATTCACGAAAGGATCTTCTGAGGCGCACTTTAATACTTTCACCATACTGTTTCGAAAGAACTAGTGACACGATATGATTCATAGGTAAATTTTGTAGTATTTTATGATATAATTAATTTTGAACAGGTGCCAACCCTATGTCACCCAGGCGCGCCTGCCTAGGCGGGCCGATAACAATATCGCTGAGTGCGCGCGTTGGCTGTCGGCCTCCGCCCGCCCGTTGAGTCCGCTGCCTAATTTACTCGCAACTCCGTTGTGCTTCTGCACTCCTGGTAGTTGCGCCGCGTCGAGATAGCGCTTTTCGTTCATGTGCTTGCAGTCTTTTTGATAATGATGAAGTTAGTTAGTATTTGGATTAGTGTCGCACGATTATAGTTCAGTCAGGTATCGATAAATAGGTATCGATTTTAATATTCGATATTTATTTGATGATGCTTGTATCATTTTTTATGTTACTTTGATGAATAGGTGTCGGAAAGGTCAACTTTCATTTCAACTTCTAAAATAAAATGCGTTTATATAATGAAAGTATAACATTATGTAGAAGTTTTTTACTTCCTTGTTACCTAGCTCTACAACTTCTAACTTTTCCCTCAGCTCACAATTTATATTTTGAATAATAGTCTTCTCATTCAAGACGAAAACTTTCTATGCATCTGAGACTGAGTATCCAATTTGCCATTTTACAATACAGGCCCTCCAATACTTTGACTTATTAGGGAGCTTTTTGAACTCTTTAGTTGGGCCAATGGGGCTCTGAGTTAAATTTTCTGTTCATAAGCAGCAAGTTCTGAAACGTTCAAGGCGGTTTAGGTTACTGTTATATTTATCAGAACATTTTTTTAACGGTTTTTTAACAAATGAAGAGATTACTACTATTAGTACTGATTGACTTTTATATCTTTTTTACTATTAACCTACATGTGATCCTAAGATTTTTCGAGGAACGGACAATGATAACATGTCCTTGAAACAAACGTGTACCCATAAAATCTGGATATTTATCAAACAAATCGGTCTCGCGAGACGGATCAGTCCGTCCCTTTCTTTGGAAGATAGTTGTGGGACACGTAAGATCTAGCGAGGGAGATAAAATATGTTTTTATTTATTTAAAATTTCAAAGAGTAAAGCAGTGTCATACGTGTAGGTAAGGTACTACAAAAACTAGAGTTAGTATGAGGGTGTTGGGTTATAAATACTAGGTAACGTATCTTCGGTTCCATAACATAGTCTTTTAACTGAGCGTCTAGGACATAACAAAAAAGTAGTATTACACACTAAAGGCCCTTAGAGGCGCACTTTCCTTTCACCACACTGGTAGAAAAGAAGAAGTGACATGGCAAGAACATACCTAGGGCTTAATTAAAAACCCAGCAGCATTAAGTGTGCTAATGAAGGTCCAGTGTCTCGTCTCAGGGCTTGGAGAAAAACTTTTCTTTACTTAATTAACTTTACTTAGCTCGTCGTAAATTACCTAATTAAGTACTCCGGGTGCGATGACTTAGACTTATTTCGTTTATAGCAGCTCTTTTTTGTGGCTATTTATAAAATTTGGGTACCTAAAAACAATGACGACTTATACCAACGGAAGCCTTGCTATACACATCTGGGTCTGAGCGATACGATGTTTTGGAAAATCTAAAACTATTGTCATAACATTTTAACATTTAAACAGCATATTTTTACTCACAAGATGCTGTCGTGCTTGAAACAGTTTTTAGATGGAGTAAGCTTACCCTGCATCTATTATACCATCCGCTTAGGGCCTCACCACAAGCTCTTTGGGCAATATCAAAGTAATATAACTTCGATATTTCGTAGCATTACCAAAAAAAATTTTGTTGTTGTAGTGTTACTTTAAGCTTGAAATGTGACGTTTCTGAAACATGTTTGTTTGTAACTTGTAGTTAGGGCCCAGGGCTATGCCCAGGGGCCTAACCACGAAGACTACCAGAACGATTCCGTTTTAAAGTAACACTACAAATACAATACAATTTGCATAGGCCACAGTACGAAATAACAATGAAATATTCATTCTGTAATGTATTATGAATTCGTGGCCCCTGGTCTAAGACCAGCTAGGCTAAATCTTAGTCAATACACGTGAAGCTGATAAAGCCTGAATAGTGAATGTACAGGAAGCCAGAAACCTTGCCTGTTCTGTACTGAGCCGATGAAAACTGCCTTAGTAGTGGCTTTAGTGTCTGTGCAGAAAAGTTGTCGAGTGCCGAGATGAAATATATCTGCCTGCCAGCCCGGCGCGTTCGCTCCCGCGTCAGATAAGCTGCGAGGCTTGACAAGAGCTTCCGGTTTCCAGATTTACTATGGTAGAAATAGCCGGACACCAGCGAAATGTATAAAAGCTTTGCCCACTATTCGATTTTTGAACGAAGGTATGAGTATATAAAATTAAACTGATATTGTGAAAAAATAGAAGCGACGTAGATGGACGTTTCACCTCAATGATATTTTACCGTTTAAACTTTTTAACCCTGATTTTTGAGCTCGTCTTTCAAGCTGACAGCATGAAGATGGAGCAATAAAAGATTGGTTGATAATTTGGTTGATAAGTTAGTTCACTAAGGGTAAATTTAAAATTAACTAATATTTTACGAGATAACCAAAACTGATTGTTGCGAATTATGATGATGAATAGTGAGAACAATAATGAAACCGTTGAGTAGAATCGATCCTAACGCAAAGGAATATGATCACGACTGTAATCCCCGGGCTCGGTAGATATCTTCCTCAGATCTTTATTTACTTAGATCTTTGAGGATATCTAAAGAGGGGTAGTCAGAGCCACGTCCAAACATGACATTTGGTACATGCCCACATTTTGCACAGTAGTTAGTATTCCGTTCGTGACAGGTTGCAAGCCCATCGCCTATAAGAATACTAACCTATGACACACACCTTCGAATTTTTAGTTCTGGGTATGCCGGTTTCCTACGATGTTTTCCTAGCAATAAATGATTGGTTTCTAATAAAGTTATTTCACGATGGGTACATTTAAAATTAACTTATTTTAGGAGATAACCAAAATTGCTTGATGCGAATTATGACGAATAGTGAGAACAATAATGACTTAGAATTTTGACATTCTTACGTAAATAGATTAAAGCATTGGACACCCCGTAACCATGCCTTGTTCTAAAATTGAAGGCACCCGATAACGAGTTGGATCTAAAAAGCCGGGCTTGTTCAAACCAGATGTCAGGCAGGTCTAGTGGCCCGCCCGAGCACAGTCACGGGCGCGGGCGCGGGGGAGGGGGGCGGGGTGCTCTCCAACCGCGGGCGCTCCGGCTCGGCCAGTTAAGTAGGTGATGGTAGTGATGTTTAAAATGTCGATGGAAAAACATACAATAAAAGAATAGAAATCATTTCGCGCCACGTTAAAGATTATTCATATCATAGAAACATCAAGTTTCAATCTTGAAGTAACATTAGGTACTTCAATTAAATTTCTAGTACCTGAGTGACTGAGCTTTGCTCGTTTTTTTTGGGGTAAACGACGTTTTTTAAAAATGAGACCTAGCTAGATCGATTTATCGCCCCCGAAACCCCCTGCATACTAAATTTCATGTAAATCGCTGGAGCCGTTTCAGAGATTCCGATTATATATATATATATATATACAGGGTGTCCCAAAAAGTAGTGTCAAGCGAAAGTCCAGAGATAGAACACCCCTTGGGGTACCCGAATCACCCCCATGTATGTTCCGCGATTTTCTATAGTTTTCGAGTTATTAATTTTTTCCGAATTTTTGAAAATTTTACGACTTGAACAACTTAAAACATTCTTACAAAAAAAGTAGAAAACTTTCTTGAGATTTTTTTTTGCTACTGAATTGTTATGAGTTGTTCTTTTATGCATAAAATAATCAGCTACGTAACTTTGATGAAAACTATGAAAATGTTGGTGTAAAGTCAAATAATTACATTCGGTGAATTATGACTAAAATTTTCAACTTCAAATTAAAAATCTTAAAAAGTGATTTCATGGTTCCTAAATAAGTTTAAAGAATTTTCCAGACTCTCAGCTTTCATAATCATTAAAAAAAAGTAGTACTTAATAGGCTACTTTTGCTAAAATCGACATTCAAAGACGGTGAGGTGAAAAATTCTTAAAATTAGCAACCTGATAAAAAAATAGATTTTGGCCATTTTATCATTCCTAAGCTTAATTTGTTTGTTAACTAACCAAAAACGACTACAAAAAAATAGTTTATGCCAAAGAAATCAGCAATGTGGCCGAATTAAGAACAAAATTGAGACAGGCCGAAGAAAAAATTAAGGAACTTAAAATAGCTTTCATACGATTTAAGGAAACCTTTTTAAGACGATGTAGGATTTGTATCGAACTAGAAGGTTGATATTTTGAAAACTTTTTGTAAAAAATTAATAAATTTTACATGTTGTTTTATTTCATAAATTAAGCTAAACTAAATAAATAAAACCTTCAACTATTAATGAAATCTTACTTTCCTGCAGTCCTTTTTGGTTAGTTAACAAACTAATTAAGCTTAGGAATGATAAAAATGGCCAAAATCTATTTTTTAATCAGGTAGCTAATTTAAAAAAATTTCCACCTCACCGTCTTTGAAGGCCGATTTTAGCAAAAGTAGCCTAACTAAGTACTATTTTTTTTAATGATTATGAAAGCTGAGAGTCTGGAGAATTCTTTAGACTTATTTAGGAACCATGAAATCGCTTTTTAAAATTTTTAATTTGAAGTTGAAAATTTTAGTCATAATTCACCGAATGTAATTATTTGACTTTACACCAACATTTTCATAGTTTTCATCAAAGTCACGTAGCTGATTATTTTATGCATAAAAGAACAACTCATAACAATTCAGTAGCATAAAAAAAATCTCAAGAAAGTTTTCTACTTTTTTTGTAAGAATGTTTTAAGTTGTTCAAGTCGTAAATCTTCAAAAATTCGGAAAAAAAATAATAACTCGAAAACTATAGAAAATCGCGGAACATACATGGGGGTGATTCGGGTACCCCAAGGGGTGTTCTATCTCTGGACTTTCGCTTGACACTACTTTTTGGGACACCCTGTATATACAAGAATTGCTCGTTTAAAGGTATAAGATAGGTCATGCATGGTACGAAATATCGAAGATTATTAATTAATCTATCAGCTATCTAGTTCCCCATAGTAAGTACAAGCTTTGCTTGGTTTGGGGCTAAAGAGTGTTGTGTGATATGTCCACGTATATTTATTTATTTATTACCTACTTTAATATCGCCCGAAAACCTTGAAGGTCGATTGAACACAACAAAGCACTCTGGCAGAATTTCTTTGAAATTTCCAAAACAATTATTGAGTCGCGCTAAATAATAATAATGGGTCTATAAAATAAAAAAATAATCATCAAAGTTCAAGCTTTGCTTAGTCGGGACTAGATGGCGTTGCGTTGTGTGAACAGTACCTACCTACCTACACCAAAAAAAAATCAATCAATCTTATTCTGAGGCTTCCTTTGTTCCATAGGTAGTTAATAAATAGATGAGCTCAACTGGTTTCAAACGTATACCTACCTACTATTCAGTGTGAATATTACATCAATAGATATATCTGTTAGTAAAAAAGTAGTCGATATCGATAAATGAAGTCCATTAGGCACATCACTAGTCGAGTGGCAGGCGGGAGGCGACCGACACGGGCGGCGGGCGTCGGGCACG
Organism: Cosmorhoe ocellata; assembly: GCA_963675405.1. NCBI lineage: Eukaryota > Metazoa > Arthropoda > Insecta > Lepidoptera > Geometridae > Cosmorhoe > Cosmorhoe ocellata. The sequence goes on from OY776267.1 coordinate 5,665,545, forward strand.
GTCCGCATTAACGCTACCCGCCCGCGGCTTCCACCTCACCTACAGGCGGCCGCTACCATGCGCGCTACACTTAACATTAAGTAGATAGGTATTCATAAAAACACGCGCAAAATTGAGATAAGAACCTCCTACATTTTTAAAGTCGGTTAAAATAACTGGTAACTCCACTCAGTACAATCTGCGTAAGATGATGACCATATCGGGTAGCATGTAAGTAACGTAATTTTACCTACTTTTTGCATTATAATAACGTTTTTTCAATCGTTTTTTGATATTATTCGGTTTTATAAAACAGATTATTTTAGAACATAACGGTACCTACCATGTTAATTAAAGATATCGATAAAATTGATAATTTTATAAGATAACATCATCACTCACACACTAATGTAGGTAGGTAGGTACTTATTAGTCTATGAACTACTTGGCGAGCGCAAGTCAACATTAATTTGTACATAATTTTTATTGGAGGTCTTTGTACTAAAACTAATATAATATAAAAATAAAATAATCGAATAGAAAACACGACGCAGTGAACACGCTCGATGGAGATACGCGGTTTTCGAATTTATAACGTAGCATTGGTACCAGGACTTCATAATCTTATAAGAGTTGTTTTCAGCTACGCACGCGCAGAGGTGTTTAATTTTTAAAGTTTATAAGTCTGTGTAGCAAACTAAGGTATGGATGGAGCATTGGCTTTCTATACCCTCTATACATTTATGCAAGCCTAGTCACAAAGGAGCTACATGAATCCGAATACCACTCTTAAAAGCCGTTTCTGCCTACTGATATTAAAATTATTTAACTACTTCTTCCGCGCTTTTATTTTCAGCGCCGGCCGCGCCACTACTAACTATTTTTCCAGCAGGTGCGCGAGAGTGAGAGCTATCTGGGGCACGTTGGGCGAAAAGCGTCCATCTCCTTCTTTTACAACTTGAAAAATACCTTTTTCTTCCTCTTTCGTGTTGGTGATGAATGAGACGGCTATCTAACTTTATTTTTGTGAGAAAGAAACAAGATAGCATGCATGGCGCGAAACACTTCCTAGTCATTCTGATACCCTGGTGAAATATGCTCCGAAATATCGATTCTTCTTCGGATGCGTGCGTCGTCGCTTCGGCATCGATTATTTTATTATAGCTTCTAAAAATATTTTTATAATTTTTTTCAGTATGTAAAAATGGGTAAGTAAGTATTCCTGCGTGATTTATTTAATAATAAATTACCTTACCTACTAATATTATGTAAAATAAGTATTAGAACTTAGTTTCATTTGTGTTTCAGTTTGAGAAGAAACAAATTGAATGACTTCTCTATTTGAAGCCGGCCAAGAAAGAGCTGAAGCAAATATCATGAAGAAAGCGGTGGCTACATTATATACATTGGATAAACTACCTTATCTGCTGGTTTTGTAAGTCTATATATACCTACCTTTATTACGATGAATGAATTTGAATTTGAAAAAGCACACACAGATTAGATTAGACGGCCAACCAAGCCACAAGCAAGCAAAGCAACGCGTGACCAACAAACACGTCACGCACCGTGAAGGAGATACGTGGTGTTACCACCAAACAAGTTGGTTTGCTACCAGGCCAGCATAACTAAAGCGGAGCTTTCACATAACCACAAATCAAGAACATAATCTGCAATTTCAAGATTGGAAAAAAATATCTTTGTACTTATAATTTTATTTTGTTAAATATTAAATTGGTAAAAATATGATTATTTGTTTTGTTAAAATGATTGAGCATCAAAAATTAGACTCTAAAAGTTTTGTTCGGTTATTGCCTAAAGTTTAATTTTAAATTTTAAATTGAATTGATTGTGCAACCTAAATATTTCGTTTGACGCTACGTTCTACGGAATAGATTTTAGCGGGGAGGTATGTAAGTAGGTTCCCGAGAATTCAGTCCGTGGTCCTCCAGTCGAACGCATATACGCGGTTTTACCACGGAACAAGTCGCTTTAGTACCAGGCTAGCATAACACAACGGGAGTTATCACGATGCCGATGTCCCTGCATACATATGTAACTAACGCCATCTATATTGTAACTCCAGAACCACGTTATTAAGCCGCGCTTATTAGTAACTATTCTGTTATTTGACATTGATGATTGTGTAGTATGGATTTGAAGGTAGGTAGTAGTAGGCGGCCGCGCGAGGGGGCCGTAACGTAGACTAGCTAGCATGCCCTACGCCCCGGGTACACTACCAAGCGGTGATAACTGCCTGGTACAATTTCTTTAAAAACATTGCTGAACGCAGAAAGCTGTACAAAAAAAAAACATTCTCTTGCCGAGTAAATTATACTTTGCTGAACTAAAATTTTTTAATTTTGTATTATTTTACCAACCTTGTAGAGAGACGTTACGTTTGATTTTTTTTTGCTTATTTTTATTTTTTACGAAATTACATAAACAAAACCTGTGCCTAAAACCTAGACTAGAGAGCTATGGCTAGGTAGGTTCGCCGAGGCTTATGCTATTTAGGTATATTTATTTTTTATTGTGTTTGATGACATAGGCGGTACACAACGATAATACATGACATAATATACCTACCACAATTTTTTCATAAAGTTTTTAATTAATATTTTGCTTAATTTTTATTTTTATTCATGCGCCAGTTTCGTTTCTGTGCTACCATTTATTTAATCATGAATAATGAGATTAAAATTAAAATCATCTCAGCATCCAAAGTCATGGTTAACATTGTTCCTCCACTTCCTAGGAGTGCATGAGATCGAAGAATTAGATTCTTTTTCCGACACGGCCGGTCATTTTGGCCAATTTCTTTATTAAAACTGCCAGTGTGTGTAAAATTCAACCTTATCTTCACAATGATAAAGCAACGTTTGGTATAGCATTTCCTAACATTCAGCTCATTTGTTATTTGCTAAAAGGTTCAAGCCAAATTAAGCTTTATACGTATCATAACGGAGTTCAAAATATTTTGCTAGTAAAAGAAGGTGTAGCTTTTATATGCGCAAGCGCCGCGCCCCCTTCTGTGACGCACGCGTCGTTAGCGCAGTCTGTTTCATTCACTGCCCAACAACTTATGCGCGCCTAGTAACATGCGCACATTTCGCGCAAGAGTTGCGCGTCCATGCGCACCGAAATCGTGCACGATGCGCGCGCGCACCTTTCTTGAAGTCGGAAACTTGTTTTGAATCTAGAAACATTTTATTACTTTGCTACTGTGAACTTTAATTTTAAAAATATAGCGTTTATTTTTGCGTAAGAGCGTAGCAAAGCCGTGAAAATAAGCTAGCGGCGCGCGGCGCGCGGGCGCAAAGGCTCACTCAACGCCTGCGCAGTGCATGTCATGAATTAACTGGTCAAACGCTTTATTTTTAACATTTATATAGGTACCTTTTTAAATTGTATTATGTACTTGGTACATCTCTTGTTACATGTTTCATCACACAAAATGTTTGTCCAAGGTGGGGATCAAACCCACAACCTACAGCGCAGAAGGCAGAGCTATTACCAACTGAGCTGTGAGGCTAGTCGAAATATTACTTTGATATTCCCGAAGAGCTTGTGGTAAGGCCCCTGTTCGGTAAAACTTTCATGCTACATACGTATTACGTATAGAGGCTCGAGTCTACGGCTCGAGTAGATTAGATACCTATAGTTTTTTTAGTTCGGTGCCTATAGTCCGATAGCCGGTTCACGCTACGGGCCGGCAATATTACTTTGATATTCCCGAAGACCTTGCGGTAAGGCTAAGGCCCCTGTTCGGTAAAACTTTCATGCTACATACGTATAACACGTATAGAGGCTCGAGTCTACGGCTCGAGTAAATACCGATAGTCTGATAGCCGGTTCACGCTACGGGCCGGCAATATTACTTTGATATTCACGAAGAGCTCGCGGTAAGGCCTGTTCGGTAAAACCTTCATGATGCTACATACGTATATGTAGATACGTATAGAGGCTCGAGTCTACGGCCCTGTTCGGTAAAACCTGCATGCTACATATTTATGTAAGTACGTATAGATACGTATAGAGGCTCGAGTCTACGGCTCGAGTAGATAGATACCGATAGTCCGATAGCCGGTTCACGCTACGGGCCGGCCGATGCGATTGTTTCGTGGGCAATTAGTAAGCACGTGCCGCCGCGTACGGGACGGGCCGCCAGTGCACCGCGCGCGGCGACTGCGAGCGGCCGTACGGGACGGGACCACGTCTCGGTGGCGGGACCTGCGATCAGCGAGCGATCGGCGACGCGGATCCCTTTGGTACTTTTAGTTTTACTCCGGCTTTTGCGGTTAACTTTTTGTTCATTACTTTTTGATGGCTGAACAAACATCGCAGTTGTTTGTTTTGATGTTGGTTTTTGGTTTTATGTTTCTTTTGAGTATCAAAGCATTAGAATAACGTTACAGACACTACGGACTTACATCTCACGCTATATTTAGGACATTTTCATATTATATTTAAGTAGTTTTTTTAATTTAAGAATTTGACGCTGGGTATATTTTTCTATTAACTTAGCCCCAATATCAAAAAAAGTTGTTAGGTAGGTAGGTATTTAGCCTACACTATAGAAACTAAATGAAACCATTAGTTCAAAAGACGTTAGAACAGTATTCAGACGAAACCCAGTCATCCAAAATGAGCGTCGTAATCGGAGATAATAAAGTAGAAAGAGCAAGCGACATCCCTCATTCATTCGCATCAATTTCGCCCTGGAAAAGTTCCACATTGCCACCCCCTAAGTACTGCTAACTTTCCAGTCAAAACTTTCCGAAGTTCACCCAACTTTCTGAGAACTTTCGCCGAAAACAATTCAGACCAATCCGCCCGAACGGAACAAAAAGTACCAAAGTTGTTTTCCATTTTAGTTTATCGTTCATGGTGAATATAATGGCGTAAAGTGAACTGTGGATATTGTGAAGTGTCAATATGGCAGCGGCCATGATATCAGATCGTGGACTGAGAAAGAAGCTGACTCAAGAGGCGATTCCGGTAAAGACTCCGAGGAAACCGTCAAAACGCAAAACTGCGGCGAGCACTTCCAAAAACGAGAAGAAAAACGAACAAAACAACAACAAACGGCCGAAAGTGACGACGGGAGATCCAAAGTTAGATTTGTTTTCGACTTACCAGCCCTGGGTTATACAAACATACGGCGACTCGGCTAAGACGAAGACGATTACTCTCAAAAAGTATGCTAGAATCTTGCGTACGCTGCGGGGCGAAGAGTGCAATAGCTCAGACAGCTCGAAGTTCCGGTTCTGGGTGAAGGCAAAGGGTTTCCATATTGGCAAGCCGCCAGGGTATGACGCCAAACCAGCAGACGGGATCGTTTGCCGGTATAGCGTACTGGATGCGGAAGGATGCGCCAGGGGCCTTGATGGACAGGAAATCTATACTGGCTCACAGGCTGATCCGCCTCTGTACATCCCCACACCACCTCTCAAGGTACGAATACTTACACAATATTTATACCTTAATCTTAGTAAACGAATTCAAGGAAGCTAAAAATTTATTGAATAAACACCTGTTGCAGCGATTTCGGATAATACGGAAAATATTGCGGGCAAACTGTTAGCATATTCAGCTTCTATGTATCAGAAATCAGAACAGGTGTTGTGAGTAACTAATCTACCAGGCAAACATGATGGCAATGGAGATGCGCGTTTCGTCATCGTCACTCGTACACGTATGGCATCGGAGCGTGAATGGGCTTACTGTTGCATTGCGTGCGTTCCGCGAAACTACTTTCTAGCGTGAAAATGCCGACTAAAATACATAAAACCCGACAACAAAGCATGTTTTATGACAACCGTTCAAGAATATTGTACATAATATACATTTCTCTCTAATATACACTTCTCATAGCTTGCAGTATACGATTACAAAGCGAATGGGTAATTTTTGCCTTATCTTGAAAGCTGATATGGATGCTTATTCTATTCTGCTCTGCTTCTGATTTTAATTAACCTTACTCAATCTGAGCAACACTTTATTACTAGGTACCTATTCCTTCGTGTCTTTCGTGCCTCACTCATCACCATCACCTTATTCAGAGCTCGTACCATTGTTTCGCTGATTTGATAGGAAAACGACTATGCAGCCATGTGGCGTAATGTTTGCGAGTTCTGTCCATGGATTAACAACAGTGGCATTTCAGTCTGACGGTTTCCGAGCTTCGGAAGATGACCAATTAACTCCGTCACCAGAGTTGGTCACTGACTCGTATTTTTACCACTTATTCTTTACATGAATATTAACTATCTTGAGTTTAAGCTTGCAACCAAATATTTTTTTCCAATAAACTGGATATCAGACTTTTAAACGGCCATCGAACGATTCGAAATACAATTCAATTTATTCAGGATTCAAGTAAAAGCGCATCTCGGCAAAGATCAAGAGTACAAGAAAAAACACGTCATTACCACTCATTAATCATGGATGCAGCTAGACCAGTCGAATCCCTTCCTTTTACGTGTGCAGTGGCTCCAATACCGAGGGTCAGGAAACAGAGACTCATCTATTATTCATGTAATGTTAATGAGTACGACTTAGACTAATTGTCTCGGGCTCATAAGCTACATCTTTAGTGGTTTAGCCACCAGCGTTTAGTACTGGTTCGGGTAATACTGGCATTCTAGAAATCATGAGTAAATTTTGTGGATGTTGTTTGATGAATTCACATGAGCAGCAAGAGATTTTTAAACTGTAGTTCAAGAGAAAATAGGTTTTCTTTGTGCTGTATTTTCTGTTGTGTTGTGTTCTTATGTGAATGTTGATCCGATCCGATCTCCGTGAATTTAAGCGATTCTGATGAACTCATTGTATAGAAAATGATCCTGTGGTAGTCCCACAGAAAGATTATTTTTCCTGAAGGACTCCAAATTTTCCCGTAAAACTTAATGTTGATACAATGTCAAATGTACCTACTAATAAAAAATGAATATAAAACGAAGTGTAAAATCCAACCATGAGTAATAATTAGTTCATTACATAGTATCCAATACATCAATCAACAATTTTCTTGATAACCCTTTGTGCACTAGATATTATAAGTATTATAGGTACTTACTATAATCAATGCAAAAATTCTCTTACATGAAATTTAACTTCAATTTGAAATCTGAAGAATCTAATTAAAGACTCAAAGATGCGCCATTAACTTGCCTCAACTGGCTGAAGTATGTACTTATAACGTCAAAGAAAATAATTCAAAATGGGTCTCACTCAAATGTTGGGTCAAGAATTTCAGGCACAACAACATCTCAGTATTCTTACCAAGTATTCTTATCATGTAGAGCTACATGAACAGTAGGTCTACCATGAGTTTTCACAATCTACACTCGCTAGCGACTGTAGTTAAAAAAAATATGAAAACTTGTACAGCGCCTCTAGCAGATAGTTGGGCACTAAAACGTCACGTAGTTAACTATCCTACGTCACAGCATACTACAGCGACTGTAGTTTGCGCTTCATTCATTTGCTTAGAATTTGGTACAATGAGTAACAATTTTGACAGATGTCATAGTAACGTACTATAACTACTGTAGTAACGTCAGCCGATCTAAATGTGACAACTCATGGTAGACGTACAGTAATAGCGATGAAGCCTGCGGGTGCTCGGCTCGACGTGCTAGCGGCCGAAGCACTCCCTCATTTATTATTAGCGGCCCAGCCCGGCCTCATGTTTATTAAAGAGCCGGCTATCCCAGCATCACCTGAGCAAATCCGCTTATTATTAATATTTCGACTATCCCACTCTCAGAGTTGGGTGATGTTAATGATGTACGACTCCCGAAGACGGTGGCTTAACTTGCTACGGTACCAGGAACTAATGAATGTTTCAGTAGTATAGCAAAGTACCATCCCAGAAATGCAAGGCTTTGTTCTAAATTCGTCAGCTAAGCTCAGATCAAGGGAAACTTAGCGACACTAAAATTAGATATTCTCAAATACAAAATGTATGATGTTCGGAGTACTTTCGGACCGATGGGTAATAGTGAATTCAATAAATGTTACGGCGGATACGATCACACAGACAAAGGCACCACCGGGACCTTTCCCCAGCGCATGACAATACAAACGCTGTAAAATTTTAAAACGTGCATGCACTTTATATTCGGTGAGCGCCTCCGATCGCACGCCACGGCAAAAACCGGGGAACAATGGTAGGCGGTGGACCACACGTAAACCGCGATATGTGGGCGATAATGCCGATCGATGCAATACCACAGAGCACTGCGTAGTCGTAACGTGTTTGCCTCGAGCACACCTCCTGTCGTGTCATGCAGCCCTAATGATTCGGATCGGCGTATCGATTGTTTACGATTGATAGCGATCGGATTCGATCATCGATATAGCTTCTTGATTCAGTGATCAAGCATTCACTTTGCGTTAAACACTACGCATCCGTGGCAGGCAATCGGCGTAAACTTGCTGTAAACAACTCATAGAGGTCAACAGTGAAACTAAATGCATTGGAGAAGTCGAGAAAGACATCTCAGGGCCGAAAGCATTGCAGTTTCTAACCGCACAACTTTTGCGGTTACACACAATGCAATACGACATAAAATAAGTAAAAAAGACATGGCAGGATATGAAAAAATAAAATGCTGGGACTTGGGAGCATGTCGAGTGCGTGCGGGGACATTAATAAAACAAAGCCGCACAGGTATAATTCATCAAGCAATCGGGTCGGGCGACGCGCCGGTCGTCGAGCGTCGGGCGACACACTTGATTAAAATGAATGCCGACCGACCGCGATGCGGGCTTGGGCTGTTGCCAGCTTCACGAGCTGAGCGTGTAGCGTGATAACTAATTTATCGCGTTTTATTTACCTATTTTTCCAGATGTTTCGACAGGTTTACACACTGCCGTGGTCACGGGATGACGCGTTTAATACTAATAATAACCTACAAAGTTGTGTCACTTGTACCATCAATGGTACAAATCAATGGTACTACTGACACAAAGGCAAGGGCGGATCCAGGGGGGTCATAGGGGATATGACCCCCTCCTGGGCTCGATCCAGGACCTAAGTGGACCACTAATTAAAATTATATTTAAGGATTATAACTTTTTGCGACTTGACCACGCACGACTAAGTGAAGTGACCCCCCTGGCACCAAAGCTGGATCCGCTCTTGCACAAAGGCATAATTATCTGTAGGCAAAAAAAAAAAAAAAAAAAGCCGGTAGCAAATTAGCCATCGATCGACCACAACCACAAGGTTTTTAAGGGTGACTACGTCATACCTCGACCCAGATTGTAGACCTAAGAGAAAGAATTAGTAATATTACGAGGGAAGCCTGTATGATGCCTAGCTTGTTTGTGTTTGACAATAAACATCAGTATAGTTCGCTCAACGAATCTAGGCATTCGTGAAGTTAGCCGCAAGAGCTGCGCAGTATCGTTTTTCGGGAGCAATTGGAGGTATGAGGAGGGGGGGAAGGAACTGTACATGCACAAACTCGCACCTGTGGCTAACTTCACGAATGCCTAGATCCGTTGGATGACCTATACCTGATCTATGACGGTGACAATTATTTAGGATCAGTAGTACCATCATTTTTTGATGTTTTATTTTCGGCCTGTTTTACGCTCCGCTTATGCCGAGATGAGGCTTAACCCCGTTTTTACCTGCGGACGGGATTAAACGCTTATTAGCGGACGCCGGGACCTTTTAAATTCCTATAATTTATGGCGTCGCTAATCCTGTTGCTAATAAAGATAAATCTCGACCTCAGAGTAATCCTTGTAAATAAGGATTTTTGAAACACCATTCCGCTTATGATCTGTTTGTTTCTTAAAAACATATGCATATTCTATAATATTAGCATTTTATAAGCGAAACACTTCAATATCTTAGGTTTCACCCAGTCTACAGTTAGATTTAAATTTCTTATGAATTTATTTGACAGAACTAGCTATAGATCATCATTCTCCTGCCCTTATCCCGCGCTAAGTGGGGTTGGCACAACATGTTTTCTTCTTCGACTCCTATCATTCGTCAACTCTGAATCAACTCCTCTTACATTCATATCATCTTTCATACAACCACTTCTTTTTCGGCCTTCCTCTACTTGCGCAACCATCCACACTCATACTCATAACTCCTTTGGTGATAGAGTTTCTATCCCTCCTCATCAATTAGCTAGTTATAGATACAAAATTAAATAAAAAAAACTTGAGAGGTGTCAAGGGACACCCGGATGGAACGAAGTTCCTTTCCTTGCTTTCTATGAGAGAGAGAGAGACAGACAGAGAAACACGCGCACGCCGCACTGCTTACAACTATAGCAAAAGGTGTCGTTACAACTATTGGTCTTATTTTTACCGTCTAGCACCCTTTCGCAACGCGCGATAAGGAACTTCGTTCCAAAACTTTGTTCCAATATATAAAAATAGACCATAAAAATCATAAAACACCATCGGCTGCAGTCGCAGCAATTAAATTATTCCACATCATCGCACTGGGAGCATGTGGCGCAGAATAATACCGAGTGGCCGTGCGCTCTGGATCGCTTGTGGCGAAGAAATAAAAATATGTAAACGACGTTCGTATTTCCAACGCTTCAGAAGTGGGAGCCGTTGGGCATTACCGACTCCCACTTTACAAGCGTTTAGGGTGTTACGGGAGTGACAATTGAAGGGTTAAAAATATTTTTACCTATTTTATTAATTAAACCAGTAACTTTAATGCTCAAGGGCTACACGTATTTACAAAATATTACGCGAGAATATTTTCCGAGAAACCAGCAAGGCTAACATGGGAGCCGCGACAAAATTTTGTCGAACATGTTGTCTCATTTTCGCACAAGAAAGAGCGAGACAAAATATTTGACAAAATTTTGTCGGGACGCTATGCTAGCTCGGCTATAATAAGTACCTACTAGGTATCTAGGTAGGTACATAATAACGCTCTTGAATTGTAGCTTGAAAAGATTAATAAAATAAGAAAGAGAGGCTTCGCCATCTGGCTCGATGAGTTGGATACTTACCCGTATTGGGTCCGTCCATATGTGGGTTAGGTAGGTACCTACCTACCTACGCAGTCCTAAGGGCAGTATTATACAAGATTTTCGTATAAATACGTTTTTACCATCGCAAAATGCGCTAAAAGTTCCATGGACCAACAGTTCTATAGAACTAATGGAAGTTACCAGATAATATTAGTTCTATAGAACAAGTGGGCTAGTTTTCGTTTCAATAGTCCTACCATAGAACTACAGGGGTAAAAAAGTTTTAACTGTTCTATGACGTCATAGTCCTTTAGAACAAATGGGAGTTACTGCTATAAATGTCGAAAAATGTTGTCTGGTGCATTGTCATGGGCACTACTCGTAATCCAAGCCCAACAATATTCAAATTTTAAATTTCGAACGCATTCTATGCAATAATTCAAACTTTGATTGAACTTCGAAGCGCAGTAGCCGGTCAGCCAGCTAAGAGCTAAGTGCTAAAGAATTACGTAGTACGCCATAAATCCGGCCCGGGCCGCGCCCGAGCCGCGTCGCCGCGCCCGCCGGCCACCGGCCGATCGGCCCGGCTGCTAGGGTTGCCACACTTTGATTTTCAACATCGTGGGCTACTTGACGACCGTTGACATTTAGCTTCATTGTCTACTAATGGAACTTCTCGCGACTTCGCGTGCGTGCATACCTTTTGTTATTTTGTTAGCAACTTTGACGTTCCGCCCGTGTCATTTCTAAAGGTTTCTTTTTCTGTAATAAATTGTAGATTTAGGTCGTTTAGGCGCCTATTCTGCTTGTTTAATTTAATCCAGGCTGTTATTATTTATCTTTATACCTACTACATATACATATAGGTACATAATACGTACCCATATCGAAAGGGATGACGAATATCTAGTGTAAGTAGGTAGCCCCGCTAAACTATTATCTAATTAGCAGACTCGAGCACCACGCGCCCACCCAGATAAATTTTGTAATATATTTTCACAAAGTCACGCCTGAATCAACCATGAATACCTATTATACATATTATTACCTATAAAACATCGAAATTGGTTAAAAAATTATCTAAAACATCTAAACTTTTGAATATAATTTCGTAGGTAAGGCTTAGGTAGATTGTTTTATTGTTTATCAATGATTACTACAAAAAAAGTTTACATACCACTAAAACCTATTATTTAGGTTGGTCAGTAAAGTAATTATTTAAAAAAAAGCTAAGACATTAAGTACATAACTTAGGCTAGCTGTTTTCTAAGCAAGATGTAGGTACCTAATACAGGTAAAATACACCTAACTTAACTTCGTAACTACACGTAAGTAATAAGTAGGTACGTGAAATAGAGTCTGACAACCCTAGCTAGCTCGTAAATAATGGCGGACGGCGGCGAGCGCGGTGGAATGGCGGCGACGGGCGACGGGCGCGAGCGTGCGACATTACAGACGAGGCAAGACACGCGCGTACCTCCGGGTACTGTGTGTATGTGGGACGTTTGTACACCGTCCATAGACGGAGGGTTCTTCTCCATTTGTTATTTTTGTCGTTCGGTATTTAAAAAACTTTTTTAACGATAGAGTGGTTTTCGAGGAAGGTTTTCATATTGTTTTAGTCAAAGATTTAAATCTGGTTTTAGTACCTACCTAAGTAGGTACCTTACCTACATAATTTGACAAGTTTTGACTTATTTACAAAAATTGTATGAATGGAAGTCGAATTTTAATCTTTGATGGAAGTAGGTATTTATTTCAAGCTTGAAACTATAACGTTTCTGAAACATGGCGGTTTGACAGAGCTTGTGTTAAGGCCCAGAACTAAGTAGGGATATTGGTACTACCTAGCTACGTGCTTCTTGTTTGTGATTTGTAAGTAGGTAGGTACACCTAGGTATATAAGTAGATGTTGACGTTGAGTGAGTCTCAAATTTCGTGCCTAGAATTATTTTTATTCCGACAATGCGCCTCACAAAATGTAGGTTTCACAAAAACCTCTGTTTGGTAGGTTGGTAGTACCTGTAGTAAACCTAACCTACCTAATTAGTAATTAGGTATATCGTATCGACTAAGTACTGTTTTCTGTAGGTATTTTGTTTGTATGAAATGTTTAACCCTACCCCACTTACTTGGTATTTAAACATTTTCATAAATTATGCCGTAAGTATATCCAATAATTTATCAGTTAAATTAAAAGTAAATTAAGTACTTAATGCATCAAATTGCATAGTTTAGTGATGTCCGAAAATCCCGGGATTACAATAACGTTGCACAATAACGTTATCTAGGTATTTTAAATCCCGGAACTGATATCTTACTCGTGTAATCTAATATACGGGTGACAACGCGGGCCGTAGCTAATTTTTTTTATATATTTATCCAAACTATCTACATTAATAATTAAAAATGACTGTATGTATGTATATGTAGTAGACACGCACGACCGAAGGCATGATTTATGTGAATCGTTTAACAATAAAGTTGTGTTCCCGTTCCGTCAAGCATGACACTGATAGGTGTGAATGAACATAAATGATCTTTCTATAAATTTTCACTCGCGTTCAGCGTTCGAAATCCAGTTTTTGTATGCGAATAAATATTTTATAAACTTATCATTCAATTATACTTAGCACTTGTGATATGCCGTTGCTTTATGTTACCTTTTATGAGCTTTTTACAAGCCTGTCGTGCGTGGCACGTAGTGGGACTGCTTACATCACGAAATACGATACTCCTGTCTACCCTGCCGTCGTCTATTCGTGCTACCATCTCAATATTCATGCACGGACGTCGGACACGAGCGTCTCTTAAATACTCGGTACAATAAAAATAGAGAAACCCCACACGATAATCCCGTGCGACAAAAGCGCGGTATTCGCATTGCGGGCGTTTTCTCGGCGGCAGAGTACCGGGCTCACAGCAACGCGTTGGAGATAAGTAATTCCGCTCGGGGCCGGAGTGGGGGTGAAGTGGGAGGGAGGGGGTAAATGCCCGCGCGGCGGCGGCGGGTAATTGGTTCGCGCCGCCCGAGGCGAGCCCGTAGTATCGCGCTTTAGCGACGGCGCCCTCCGGTGTCGGGCTCGGCTAGGAGATCTATGGAGTATGATTTGGAGATGGAAAGATTTATTTTTTTAGTATAAAACAAAATTTTCAAAGTATATTTCATTTTTCAGTAGATTCTAAATCTACTGAATTCTCTCTGAACCATCAAAACAATCTTCACACAGTCATACACTCAGTACAGAACCTAACAAATAATGTACGGTTACAATTATGTAACCGTAACGTAACCGTACATGTTTATTCTATATTCCTATTTTGCTGGTTAGAGGCTGCCAATGTTTATTTACCTAATTCATTTTATCTACAAATGAAACTCATACTTTAAACATCTGATGTTTGTTTAGTTACATACCTATTATACTAATCCTTATCACATCATTTCTGAAGACTCTTCAGACATCACTTCCTACTTATCGAACACTTCAAGCAACAAGTACCACGTATCAATAAAAAATAAAAAAACATGCAACGACTCCATGGCACTCCAGCTGGCTGTTTGTCATGCTACCGCGGAGTTATAGCTATGTCATGCGGCCACCGGCGCGCCACTTTATACATCCGAGCTACTGCCAACCTACCTTTATTTATACACGAACATCGAGTGTGATGTCGTTATGTTGGCATCCCGCGCCTGAAAGTTAACATTCGGAAGTTTTATTAGTTCGGTTGGCAGATCATAAATTTTGAAATGTGAAGCTTCCGAGCGGCGGTGAGATCTGTTTAAAAAAAAATAGAAGCTGTCAAATTATAATTGAACCTTTTTCTTCGAAAAAATCACGAATACAGACGGACTGACTGGCTGATGTAGCGTAAAAAATAAATAAATAAGAAAACTGCTAAAATTCCCGGGAATTAATTCCCACACTGTTCACAACTTTTTGAAATTGTAGGTAAACTTTTCGTCGCTTATACGAGTAATAATATAAAAAAATATTTCTAGATAGGATACCATCATGAAAACCGTCGTTCGTATCATTTTCATATTGTAAGTAGCTATTGTCTATGCTGCCTATATAAAAGTTAACTGATTTTCCAGACCAATTCTACACGTACTTATGCTACTTCTAATCCCGCGTCAATTGAGACACGCTCCGTCCTGTCTTTAACGATGCGATGTCTTAAACCTTTGACAGAGATTTATCTGCGACTCAGTAGCCACTTTACCCCCATTCCACGGGAACAAAAGCCCAACAACCTCCAAGTTGGGGAAAAACCCGGGATTAACGTTTAAAATCCCGGGTTACGAGCCGCGATAGAACATACTGAAGATTCATAAGTATATCGTAAATCATACGTATGCGAATTTGCGAATACAGTTTTGATGTCCTATTAAATATACGAGAAAACGTCTGGAGTCTCGCTTCGATGAAACGTTTGTGGCGCGTCCCATGACTATTTTATCGATTATTTTCTATCGTTAGGTATTCTTTAACTATAACTATAATGTCACAATCTGTGCTATCTATAGACAAGAATTAATATCTGCGTAATTATTAAATTGCGTTAGGGTTTTTTTTTCTTTTTATTATGCAGATTGTTTGTCTTTACCCCGAAATTTATAATATACGAACGATGTGCTGTTGTGCCAAATAGACTGCTCGAAAAAAAAAAAAAAAAAAAAAAATACAAACTTTTGGAATCTTCTAATAACCGTCCAACTCTAAGAAGGTCCGTAAACAAAACAATAATCATAAAACTATTCAACTCTAAGCTGTTCGTCATTCAAAAATTTGAATTTTCCGTTCCAGAATAAAGCATCGAAACTCCCCATCCCCGACACTCCGGGGCGGCACGCTCGCCATTTTACGTAGCGTTTTTACGATGTAGCCGATAACGTTTACGAGCCTGGCTGAGTGGCGTCGCCGCGGCTCGCACCGACTGATTGCATGCGAGGGGATGCTAGGGAGGGGCGTACTGTTTTTATCGATAACGTTATTTTCGGTTAATAAAACTAAATATTTTACAGATATCTAAACAAAAAATAGACGTTTTCATAAATGGTCTTTTTACTATTACTTAGAATTAGTTTTGCAGTTAAATGTAGGCTCTTTGCTTTGTACTAAATTTGTGTAATAAAATGCAATATTACACTCGGAGACTTAGTATGTGTGCATAAAATACTTACACTCATTTGACCATGTTAAGTTTTTCCTGCATAATTTAGAATAATCGACATTCCTCAACCCCTCACTAGTCACTACCCGGGTCGTGTATCCGTGACACATCGTATAGCCGACGACATCGCGTCGTATTTTATGCGCCCCGTCGCGCCCGGCCCCGCTCGAGACGACGACTATACGAGTACATACGGTATATCGCATTCTCTTACTAGAATGTGGAAAATATAACTAGCATTTCTTCAACGATATAACAAGGCTTATCGACCAGAAATGCCCTTGCATGTAGGAATGTCACGAGGCATATAGCACATGTGAACTCACATGTATAATTGTGTCCAATTCTCCATCTACTCAAGTTTTTAACCACAGACTTTAAATAAATTGGCACAAAAAAGTCTGTAACATAGACAGTAGTAATGATCTTTAGAAAAATACTGGCAGGAAAAATAAAAAAATAATGTTATTTGGCCGATTCTGGCTCGATACAGAAGAAAAATATTTAGATGGGTCAAGGAAGGAACAAGAAAATAGGAAGCTTTCTAGCTAGAGATGGGCGGGTGGGTAAAAATTCGGGTGGGTTAAATAGGAAGGAAAGGGTAAAATAGGTATAAATTAAAAAATACCCATTTATACCGGGTATTTTTTATTTATGCCGGGTAAAAATTCAACGTACATTTTTCAATGAAAATAAAAAAACCTAATTACTTTTTAAAATACGTAGTAAGTAGGGAAGCCTTAATATTATATAGAAAAACCTAAACCATGAGTTAAAGATGTTTTTATCAAATAAAACCAACACAAAAATCATTTCGAAAACATACACTCGCGGGCTTTAAACTGGAATCGCTTCATCAAGACAATTTTGTACAATTTCTGTCCAATGAACTAGGGATTATGGTATGTCATTTGAAAGAATATTTTATTAGCTATTAAATTCTTGTCGAGAGATGGCGTGCCTACTGTGAGCAGTTATATACTGATCCCTTTTTAACGCCCGGAAGTGACCCGAACTGGAAGGAGCTAGAACTGGAACCCATGATTCTTCGTTCCGAAATAGCTACTGCTCTACAGTCTCTCAAGAAGAAGAAGGCGTCAGGAAGCGACCAAATAACAGCAGAGGTGTTTAAAGCTATGGGTGACTTGGGTATGTCGACACTACAAAATATCTGCTCACATATCTGGCAAAACGGTAATTGGCCGCGAGTCTGGACGGTATCCGTAATTCTACCGCTGCACAAGAAAGGGTCAACTAAGAGCTGCGGTAATTATCGAACCTTGACCCTCATCTCACACGCCAGCAAAATCTTGCTCCATATTCCTAACAATCGCATCCGCTACTACCTGGATTGGCAAATCCTTCAGGAGCAAGCCGGTTTCGTGAGGGGCAAGGGCACTCGGGAGCAGATTCTCAATGTCAGGCAGATCGTTGAGAAGGCATACGAGTTTGATACGCCAGTGATAATGTGTTTCGCCGACTACAGCAAAGCTTTCGACTGTTTCAACTGGGGTTATGGGCCTATGGAAGGTCCTACAAGAACTTGGAGTACCAATGCATCTTATCGCTTTACTTCGCACCTTTTATGACTTAAGACAGGGAGTCGTAAGAGTTGATAAAGTAACTTCTAAACCCTTTAAATTTCACCAAGGAGTACGCCTAGTTTGCATTTTATCGCCCATTCTGTTCAACGCCTATGGAGAGTACATAATGAGACAGACTTGCGAGAATTGAAAGGGAGGTATCACAGTTGGTGGTGTGAAAATCACCAACCTGCGCTACGCTGATGACACTACTCTTTTTGCAGCAAATGAGTCGGGGATGGTTACTCTTCTAAACCGAATGGAGCGAATCAGCGAGGAGATGGGACTTTGCATAAACAGGTCCAAAACTAAAGTCATGGTGGTAGACAGATCTGGAAAGTTAGAACTCACTGGCGATTTGGACCTAGAAACAGTGGACAATTATTATTATTTATTATTATTAGACTTGTACGGACTCTAGTCTTCTCGATTTTTTCGTACGGCGCTGAGACTTGGACTCCGAAAGCTGCAGACCGCAAACGCATTTACGCTTTTGAGATGTAGTGTTGGAGAAGGATGCTCCGTATCCCTTGGACAGCATTTTGGACTAACGTCTCTATATTGCGAGAACTCAATATCTCCTCGCGACTGTCCACTGAGTGTCTGCGCAGAGTTCTTGAATATTTCGGTCACATTGCAAGAAAAGACGGTGACAACCTCGAAAAGCTCTTTGCGAACGGCAAAGTAGACGGGAAAAGGCCTCGTGGACGCAGTCCAGATCCGAACCGCGCTTGATATTTCGGTTTACAACCAACGCCCTCCACACCGCCGAAGACAGAAACAGATGGAGGATAATTATTAAAGAGAAGGTGATGCAGAAAGGAGGTCACGACCCTCAGCATTGAGGAACGCGACGCAAGGAGGAGGAAATTCTTTGAATATCATAACCAATAAGCATTCACCTTGTATCATGGAACATAAAAAGAAAAAAACATCAGTTTTTCAAACAAATCACCAACTGTTTGGAAGTCCTGAAATCCTATAAATAGTGAGCTTTTATGAAAATTGGTCCAATGTTTTACTTTACTGGGAACAGTTGAACTTAAGAAAAATGGAAACCACAACCACAGAAGCCGCTCCAATCGTCAGCCTAATTCAGCAAGGGTTGTCTCAGCGTAGTATCGCTCGACAGCTTCACCCAAGCCAGTCCGGTGTCTCCAAGGTGCACAAGAGATTCAGGGAGATCGGAAACTTAGTCCGGAGACCAGAACCTGGACTCTAGGCAATACGCCAAGAGATGGTCGATTTATTGTCACCACTTCACTCCGAAAAAGACACCTGACCGGCGTCGACGTCCAATAGCAGCTAAGAGAAGTTAGAGGGAGAGCTGTGAGCGAGTGGACAGTCAGACGAAAACACAAAAAAGTGAACTTGACCCCAAAAAGGCCAGCCATGGGAACTAAATTGTCTCCAGCCCACCTACAAGTCCGGCTTCAGTTTGCTCGCGATCACTTGATTATATGGAGCGATGGAGTCGAGTCCTGTGTTCTCGAACATAACCAGAATGTGAACCGTCGTCGGTCAATACTATGTAGGCACGTCCTACTACAAAGATTTTGATAGCTAAAAAAAATGATATACCACAATCCCTAGTTCAATGGCCAGAAATTGTAAAGTATTGTTTTGATGAAGCGATTCCAGTTTAAAGCCCGCGAGTGTATATTGTGTAAATAGCACATTAATTATCTTTTCAGTCATGTAAACTTACACCGTACCTCCGATAAGCCGATATTTTTTTATAAGACATAATTATGTACATTATACACTTATATTTCTTTATTATATAAATGTTCTAAAAATAACAAAAGCCTTTATATTGTAATCTGTCATTTTTATGTTTTTACATACTTAAAGGCTTTTGTTATTTATTTCAGAAAGATTAAAAATATATAAGTATACGCACTATGTCATTATAAAAAATCTAAAAAACCATAATTGCACAGCATAACGAAATCAATAAATATAATACTTAAATAAATATAATCCAACCAAATTAAACTGATAATTACATTATTTTACACCAGAGAACATCGAAACACTAAAAAAAAACAATTAAAATAATAAATAACTAGTGGCGGACATTTTTACACAGCACCATCTAGCCCCAAAAAACAAACAGGAATAAAAACTAACAAGTTAAAGCATATATAATTAGTTGAACCTCAAGAAAAAGAAGCATTGAATTTTTACCCGGTATTAATTCGAAATGGGTGGGTAAAAATGGGTAAAAACCCGAACTGCGGGTTTTTACCGGGTAAGCGCCCATCTCTATTTCTAGCATGATATACTCGATAAGATTTTACGGAAGTGTCTACGTATCTACGGAAGAGAAGACAAAGTGACATTAAAGGTCGATTCACACATATCAGTGAAGTCACAGTTCCGACACAGTACCGGCACAGTACCGGCACAGTGCGAAATATTCTTTCATACATTCTCTATGAACGCACCCTCACTTGTCAGTGTCAGTGACGACACAGTACCCTTAGAGAATGTATGAAAGAATATTTCGCACTGTGCCGGTACTGTGTCGGAACTGTGACTTCACTGATATGTGTGAATCGACCTTAAGTTGTGATTCGGCCAAGGAAAGGTGTCACTTGTCATCACAAATGTCATTTCCGCAGAGAAAAACGCTATCTACGACGACACTCGGGGGTAGAACTCGGTATACCGACTCCTTTTTGTCCGTAACGAGTGGTGCTGTAGACAGAAGCTTGTATAATAGATAGACCGACAACGGTAATGAGAACTTCGCTTCAAATAAAAAATAACGACCGCGACAACGCCGTCCTCGGTGCGGTGGGCGCTTAGTTGTCCGTGTTCGGACTTACTCTTTAGTTTTATGACTCCCTGGTAGCCTTGCGTTTCAGCTATTAACAACTTGACAGCATTTTACAATGTCCCTTTGGTTACTGAGTTTTTTTTTGCTAAGCATTATTGATCATGTCGTATTTATTCTCTGGGGAAAATATTTTTAGCAAATTTTCCTATAGTTCCTTCATAGGGCTAAAATTGTATCGCCTTGATGGTCATTTTAACTAAACCATGAGCTTTTATAGGTACAATCAAACGTGCTCTCACGAATTCACGATTATACAGTATAATAAATTTCAGAAATTCAATTTCCCCTCAAAACTCAAGAATCTCTAACTAACAAGTCTTAAAACTGGTATCTCTACTCGAAATATCGGCAAAACGACCCGCGTCTCCCTAATGCACGCTCGATTCCCTACCCTGTCGAAAGGAGGTCGTTCGGGGTTCCGTAACGCGATAGCGGGACGTGACGGTCGATACAAGGGTCCCGCAGGCAAATTCACACCCCAATTAGAGCGATCGAACCTCCCGGGGGACTCGGATATTGTGTAACTAGAAATGATTATTGGAGGTTTTAGAATTGATGATAACTTCTAAGCTAGTAATGGCGGTTCCATTACTGGTCATCCATCAATAAAGGATTCATCCAGGGTTCTTGCAAACCATCATTGTTTCAAAGACCTATAAAAATTGTATAAACGTAGTGTTACTTCAAGCTGGAAATGAGTTTTTAAAACAAGTTGATTTGTAAAGGCTTGTGGTAAGGGCCCGGGGCATGCCAACTTAGTTTCTATCTACTAGATATAGCCTCTCATAAAGAGCGCTACGACGTCCAATCTTGAGCATTCACCTTCACACTTCACTCAAGCAAGGCTTCAATGTAATCGGTCTATCGAGTAAAGAGCCGTCCTACACTTCGATTTCCGTTCGCAGTCGCCATTCAAGAACCTTTAATCCCCAGCGGTTATAAGTCCTATGAGCTATGTCTTGGCCACTGCCACTTCAACTTGCTTATTCGAAGACTCCAACTCAGCTTGACGTGACTAAAATCCTCCAAGTAGCTCAATAACTAGTAACTAACCAGCATCAGATTTCATAAGGACAGATAGGTATCATATTCGAATAAGAGCGGTACTACGTCTGATCCGAATCTGATCCGAACCCGTGAAAATATGGTCCGGAGTAGTTGTAGATCTATTTCTATGATAATTTACGCACTAGATCCGATTTATTTCTGTCATTCGTCATTTCCGTCACGTAAAATGACGTATACCAAAATGTGGCCCCTGAATTGCTTGGATTTGTATCAGAGATCGGACTAGTGCGTAAGCAATATCCGAATTCGGTCCGAGTTTTCTAGATCCGTATTTTCACGGGTTCGGATCGGATTCGGATCGTAGTGCGAAACCGCTCTTAGACTAGAAAAATGATGTTTTTACTGCTTCGCTTTATGAGCGAGTGTTATGGTAGCGAGTGTAGCGCATAATTGAGTAACCACTACAAATTTTCTATTTAAAATTCAAAACAAGAGTGACAGGACGTGAAATTCTAACAGGATGGCATAGGAACACGAAGGTCCCTTATTTCCTCACCGTCCAAAGATATAGGGCTCGTGGGAATCTAGAGTGTGCGAATCAAGTTTCCACCACACAATCATAAGACATTATTGAACAAGACAACAAAGCTAGTTAGCCCAATACAAAGTTTGTAACGCGTGTTTACCTGTGAGTCGGTCCCATGAGTTTTGCCGCTTCACTCCCCTGGCATTTAATTTTATTTCCTGATCCCTCAATTGGGTCCCCTTGTCATGTCGCCGTGTCCGTTACTAGGGCAGGTTTCTGCCATATCAAATAAGATTACAATGTAAAAGAGATTTTATTGATTATTATTAGTATTAAATGGGTATTTATCGCGTTTTATTTAAGTACCTATTTTTCCCGACGTTTCGACAGGTTTACACACTATCGCGGTCACGGGATGACGTAATCTGTTCAGATCGCGTATGTTAAAAAAAGAGATTTTATAGTTTTAAACCTTGTCTAAACTAATATTATAAAGAGGAAAACTTTGATTGTTTGTTTGTTTGTTTGTTTGTTTGAAATGAATAGGCTCCGAAACTACTGAACTGATTTAAAAAATTCTTTCACTGTTGGGAAGCTACACTATCAGCGGGTGACATAGGCTATATTATGTTTTCAAAAAAATTAGGGATCCTTACTAAAACTTCAATAATGTAACCCAAGGTGTAAAAAAATTACCTAAAATATTCTTTACATCGCGTGCGCTGCGAAAACTATTGAAGATAGAATAAAATAATGTACTACGACTTTGTAGAACACATCATTATTTCCAAAAAGTGTCGCGACAGCATATGTCTAACTATTATGGTTTTGCCACAATAAGAGTTATTTTATTTTAAATTTTAAATATAAGTACTTAATTCTATCAGTAATCTGGTTTTCAAGTACAGCACTGCTTGATTTGCGGCTAAAAGGAGCGAAATCCTTTTATTTAGATTGTATAGACCAAAATGTATCTTTGTCTTGTCTGTTTATCGTCGTAGTTGAGATAATAGTCAAACATTTCATTCCTTACTACCAGGCACAACGAAAAGCTCGACAAAACGACAGAAGTGACGAACGCACACAACAATAATCGAATAGCTCAACAAAGGCAAGCGACTTACCGGACAGCCATATGGCGCGGGATATTGATATCTAGATAACCCCGGGGCCCGGGATCCGCGACCCGGGATCTCAAATCCCGGGATTATCCGCTCCGAGCGTACGTGAGATGTTGGCGAGACGTTTTTATTGCTTTTATTTAATTTTTAGTTCGACTTGAACGTCTTATTTGTCCTACATACCTACTTTCTTTCGTTTTTGAGACTTTTGAATTTTGGTTCGTTTTAAAATTTGAACAAATGCTTCCTAATTATATCGACTTACCATTTAGAATTTGTATTTTTGTTCGAATTATAAATCTAGCTTATTTTATATCGTTCTATCTTACCAAAAAGTCTATACTATCGTACTAAGTAGGATAGGAAGTATACAATTTTTGCCTTTTTTATTAGTTGTACAAAATTATACTCGTAAGGTACTGAGCTGTACCCTTAGTATGAGTTTTTGATTTACGAAAACTTTTTTCGAATAGTATCCTTTCATACATTTACCTCCATCGTAAATGTTAAGGAACTAAAATAAGGTCGATAATATCAAAAATATTATCTAATCGGCAGACTCAGCAACGATTTTCAAACCAAGTTTTCACGATATCGACTTTATTTTAGTTCCTTAACATTTCCGATGGAGGTAAATGTATGAAAGGATACTATTCGAAAAAAGTTTTCGTAAACTATCAAAAACTCATACTAGGGGTACTGTATTCTGTATATATTTTGTATTCTGTAACTCAGTAGCGACTGGCGTCCTGATAGGCGATAAATTAGGCTTCAATTTCATTGACAATAAAGGCAGAATGAAAGCCTGGTTACTACTAATCACTAACTCGATAATACCGTTCGGCTTACGGTGCTTTTCTTCGATATTAAGCTGCGCGCCGTCATTTTTTTTACTACCAGGGACAAGTTACGGGATTTGATAAGCAAAACTTTTATTTCGCTTCCTTCCATTACAATATACCTTCACTGCCGTAAGCCAATACTTACCAATGGCAAAATTATTCAGCGAGCAGTGAGGCACCGTAGAAGGGTAGGTAGTCCGTCAGATCTTGTAAACTTACTCAACAGCCCCCAAAGACTAATCACCGACATCGTTCATTCGCCGTCTGTCTCCATTCGTTTCGGCCGCTGCATTCGTAGAAAGCCGGTTCTTCGGAGTATTCTGTCTGATCGTGTTGACAAGTGACGTAAAATGCAGTTTCTCTCGATATGCATACATATAAATGCTAAAATGTTGAAATGATAATATATTATTATAAATGCGATAGTAACTTTGCTGTTACGCTTAAACCGCTAAACCGATTTTTATGAAATTTGGTACAAAAATAGACTAGAGTTTGAGAAAGGACATAGGCTACCTTTAATCGCGAAAAAATGCTTGAAGGGGTTGAAATAAGGGATGAAATTTTATATGGGAGTCCGTAATATTCGAACGCGGACGAAGTCGAGGGCAATAGTAAGTATCAAATAAATAGGCTATTGATGTGAAACATCTATAGCCGCACGTAAAACCGATTTCTGGCGTGGCGACGCATGCCGTGGCGACGCGTCGCCACGCTATATGATGATCGATGTTTCACATCTGCCAGGCGTCCCGTGACGGCTCACATTTTTTTTATTTAGTAGTCTCAGTTTGTGAGTATTTTTTTTCCATATATTGATAATTTAATTGCAAACGCATAATTTACAACTAGATTGGTTGGTGACTTTTTATGTGATGATATTTGAGGTTTAGACTAGAGGTTTTCCAGCGGTTTTTCCAGCTTGCCGGTGCCGGCCGACTGGCGCTGTTACCTGCATTCGGTGTGAACGTGGCCGCAGATTATACAGCGGACTAGCTAGCGGGTGCTTCGTGGCCGCTCCTAATCC
Organism: Cosmorhoe ocellata; assembly: GCA_963675405.1. NCBI lineage: Eukaryota > Metazoa > Arthropoda > Insecta > Lepidoptera > Geometridae > Cosmorhoe > Cosmorhoe ocellata. The sequence continues at coordinate 5,690,627 of OY776267.1, forward strand.
ACTTTTAATTTTGATTAATGCTCATGCTCCCCTGGTACGCGCGATTCTAATATAGAATTAGCTGCGACGAGTGAGACTTGCTTTGAATAATCTTGTTTGTGCCGACTTTTTTAAACTTGTTTATTTTTGTTTCAGGTAAATTTTTATAGAAGAGTAGGTAAGTTAGTACATACTACTTAGGTAACTACATAACGGAATAAGGGGTAGGTAATGGTAAGTAAACCAAAAGCCACCGATATTTTATGTAAGTAGGTACTAACTAACCTAGTTGATTTTTGGACCTAGTTCTTCTTGTGGTAAAAGTAAGTACCAGGAGAACAGCAACAAAAATGTATTTTTCTTTTTCACACCCGTGCCTAGTCTACCAAGACAACATGGCAAACCTTTAATCTCCCGTTGCGCAATCTACCAGGCGGACATAAAATGCGAGGTAGCGACGACGGACGGAGGCTTCCGGCCCGCTTCCCGCGGAAATGGGGCCCGTTCCGGACGGGGAGTAATGGCACGTGCCTTGATGTCGTGTCGTCCTGGTACCGGCTTGTTGGAGATTAAAAAGTTTTGGGGAAAACGCGATCCTAAGTGGGGGAAAAGTCTAAATTGCAGCATGAAGCAATAGCTATGTTGCTGTGAATGCAATAGATTAATTGCATACATGTAGGGTATGAATTTTGACTCTATCTTTCTTCGGCGACTCTCTCATCTTCTCTCTGTTGTCATATTTTATATAGGTTATTTTTCTAAATATATTTTCACTTATAAATCTAATATGAAAATTAGAAATTATAATTTCGCTTTGGAAATTCTCAAAGCGATTGCAGTAGGTACGCTAGCAGAACTTGCGAATAGATACTACAAAGTTCTTTGGCTGTGTACGATCTATGTAGGTAAAAATATAGAATTAAAAAATTAGATAGTTTTTTCATAAAAGATGTTAGAGTACTGAGATGACGGATGATAGAAAGAAATGGTAGAAGAAAACGTGTTGTGAACCCCACATAGAATGGGAAAAGGGCACGAAGAAGAAGAAGAGATAGTTTTTCCAAACGTTCTAAAGTATAAATAAATAATTCATCAACACTACTGCAAACCCGTATAAAGTATAGGTAGATAATGCAGGGGTAGGCAGGGTACTACAGTAACGATAGAGATAGAATAGTAAATGTATAGGTATACGAAAGCGCCCGGGCCGCGCCTCGCCTGCGGAGCGCTGACGGGCGGGCTAGCGAGCGCAATGGTGAAGGATACGGTGCAAACGGGTTTGATACTTGAATATAATCTTATACCTGTTTAAATATATACTCTCGGGACTTAATCGCGTATTGTGAAACATTCTATTTACCTCGACGTTTCGATGATATTACAATCACCGTGGTCACGAGTAGACTGAGGGCCGGCGTCCGCTCGCATCTTCAACTGACGAGACTACCCTCAATCAGTCATCACAAACTACAGGGTCGCGACACACCACACTAACAATGTCCGGCGATATGTTAGACGATTTTTTACAATGCGAACACATTTTGATGACTGGATCCCACGTTGAAGACAATTTGTAACCATTTTTCCGGTTATCTTCGGTAATCTTATACCTTTAAACGAGCAATTTTTGTATATATGTACCTATATATATATATAATTTGAATCTCGGAAACGGCTCCAACGATTTTTGGCGGTTTCAGGGGTGATAAATCGATCTAGCTAGGTTTCATTTTCCAAAAAACAAGATTAACCAGGTAGGTAGGTACTATATATTTAGAATGGAAAATAGCAGTTATTGAATCCGACTTATATTATAAACGCGAAAGTTTGTAAGAATGTGTATGTATGTTTGATACTTTTTCACGCTGCAACGGCTGTACGGATCTGGATTAAATTTGGCACAGATATAGATTATGCGCGAGAGTCAGCTGTTGTAAACTTGTAACTATGTATTAAACAAACCGCATAGGCCTTTTTAGCCGCCAACAAAAATGTTTAAGATTGCTTATGATGATATTACATAAAGTCGTGTTAATACGATTTACCTATAATTAAAGCTGAACTGACTTTCATGATTTACCTTTTAAAAATAGATATAAGTTGTAAGATTATAAGAATACATTTTTTACTGGTTGGTTTTTCATATTTTTTTATAAATTGTACAATATTTCCTACGTACTAATAAAATATTCATGTAGGTAAGTATATAAACGTACTTATTAAATTGAAAAGTCAATACTTCAGAGTCGCTGAGCCGTAATATTTCGTTTTACTTTGTACGAAGCATGTTGCACTGATTTCATTTTATCGGAATAATATAATATGTAGATAATGTATAGTACGAAGCTACATAATGTAACAACTTACTTACAGTATGTAGTATTAGCTTCCGCCCGCGGCTTCGCCCGCGTACTTTGAAAAACAAATACAAATCTATCCTGCGGGAACCGTACATTTTTCCGGGATAAAAAAGCCTATGTGCTATTCCAGACTATAATCTATATCTGTGCCAAATGTCATCCAGATCCGTTCAGCCGTTTCAGCGTGAAAGAGTAACAAACATACATCCATACATTCTTACAAACTTTCGCGTTTATAAATTAGTAGGATAGGATTGTTTTGGGGTTTTGAAAGATAAGGATATGGAAACCTTTGCCTAACTGTGGAATGAAATAGATTAAAAAAGGTCCATTTGCGTTTTATAACGTGAATCTGAAAAGGGGTCCTGTAACAACTGTAAATAATGTAATCACCGATGTTGGTAAGCACTTACAAATACTAATGTAACTCCCTCGCAGTGCAAAAGACCAAATAACATGTAAATTTTGATACAAAACCCTTTTTTTTAAAAGCCTTTGAGTAGGTAGCCTATAAAGTCCTTCACTAGTAAGTACACCTGGGCCTATTTAACTATTTTTTCCCGACGTTTCGACAAGTTTGGACCGTGTAACTATTACAATTCACTGGGTTACACACTGTCGTGTTGTATTATTGAGTTCAGTTCGTTTAAAAATATATAAGACTAATAGGTATGTACATCCTCAAGCAGCTTGGCCTTATTTCCAATGTTCCAGAAAACATAATTCTCCTCGCTGTCGAGTTAAGTAAAAGCAGACAGGGTGTGTGGCGTACCGTTGTATGTACATATATTGAACGTTGATATACGTCGACGCGCCCGGCCGGCCGCGCCTCGCCTGTCGAGGGCCGCTGCCGGGACTCGACACGCGACTCATGATTTTGATACTTGTTATTCATGCAATTTAAAATAATACTCGTCGATTGTATGAAAATATCTATCAGGTATTATCGTATTCCCACGAATGATGTAATAGTACCTGGAAGACCCAGCGTTGCTCCGTTTTTTTGGTAAACGACGTTTTCTAAAAATGAAACTTAGCTACCTAGTAATTTATCGGCCCGAAACCCTCTGTATACAAATTCTTGAAAAACGTTGGATATGTTTCCGAGATTCGGTCATCCAGGTACTGTACTTACCTATAATGTACATAATATACATTATATAACAAGAATTGCTTGTTTAAAAGTATTAGATAGAAAGATAATACTGTCCGAATCACCGCATTAATAATTTCAACCGACGAAAATGAGAAGTATTCCCACGAACGGCACAATTTTTTTCTGTACAATTTTTGTTCCCATTTCTGCACAAGTCAAAATCACATTTTGTGTCGTTCGTGGGAATACCTCTTTTGATTTGTGCAGAAATGGGAATAAAAAGTGTGCAGAAATTTGTGCCGTCGTCAGTGGGAATACCTCTCATTTTCGTCGGTTACTTGATTTTCTTGTGGGGTAACTTGTACCATCAATGGTAAAGGAACTGAGACCGCGCCGTTTTGTTGCCACACGAAATGATATAGCTCGCTCATTTGGCACACCAAATATTTTCAATTTCAGGGTACAAAAGGAATAAGTATATTTTTTTACGAAAGATCGTGCAAAATAGTTGCACAATAAATGGTGAAATAACTGTTTGGTTCATTTTTTACTAATCATTAGTGTGCTTGCATCGGCATTTTGTTAACACACATGCTACCCATGTTCATCGATTTAATAGACGTTATCTCGTCAAAAATATTTGTGTTATAGCCCTTATGACCAAATCAGTGGGACCACGAGCGACTGCATTACGTTGACTGATGGTCCCACCAAACAGTGGGACCACGAGCCCATTAAATCGACACACTATCCCACCAGTGGGTCAAATTAGTGGGACCACGAATCGCGACCCGTAAAAACAGTGCCACAGTTTTTGGCGTCCGGGCATATCTACGATTTAAATCTTTGTAAGAAACCAACAATGTTACGTTTTAATATTATATTTTATAAATTGTAAATAACCCAGTAAAGCTAATTACAAACTAAAAATACAACTTGGAAACAATAAGGCTATCAATTTCAAAACTGCGATAAGCAAACAATAAAGCCAGAGCCAGACCCTGAGCTCGTATTCAAAAACATCACGTTCACAATACAGTCGAAATGGGAATTTCGCACGTCCCCAGTTGCCCCGACCCCGGGCCTCAAAGGCCCCCTCATTATGGTGATACATGGTGGGACGCGTGTCAATTTGCAAGCTTTGTGATGTCACGAGGTGACGTACCCATGGACCTATTGTTGCAGGAAGACTCTTATTTGCTAATATTTTCCGAAAATTTCACAAAAAACTAACAAAAAACATGGTCACAACTGCATACTACCTACCCTTGGGATGAAACATGGTCACAACTGCATACTACCTACCCTTGGGATGAAACATGGTCACAACTGCATACTACCTACCCTTGGGATGAAACACGCATGAAACTGTGGGTTAGAAAGTTAGTTGATTATATTAATTAAGAGCGCTGGTGGTGTAGTGGTAGTACCCCTGCCTCACGATCAGAAGGTCGTGGGTTCAAACCTGGTCGTGCACCAATGAGTTTTTCCATTCGAAAAATTTATGTGCGCAATACCAGTGCTCTTAAACGGTGAAGGAAAACATCGTGAGGAAACCGGCATACCCTAGAACCAAAAATTCGAAGGTATGTGTCATATCATAAGTTAGTATTCTTATAAGCGGCGATGGGCTTGCAACCTGTCACGTACGGAATAATAACTAATGTGCAAAATGTGGGCATGTACCAAATGTCATGTTTGGACTTGCCTCTGACTACTCCCTTTAGATATCCTCAAAGATCTAAGTAACTAAAGATCTGAGGAGATATCTACCGAGCCTGGGGATTACAGTCGTTATCATATTTATTTTTATTTTTTTACTAAACTTAGAACAATAGTCATATTTTGAGAAATAATCCTTATTCTATACCTATGAGTTTAACCTGACTGACTGACTGATTTATCATCGCCGAGCCGAAACCGCTGAAGCTAGAAAGCTGAAATTTGGAAGGTGGCTTCCTCTAATAACAAAAACACCCACTACGGCGGGATTTTGGAAATTCGATCCTTAAGGGGGTGAAAAAAGGTGAAAACGTTAGTATGAAACTTTTTAAAGCGTGAAGCGATTTTCATGAAACTTTGTTTGTATACTGTAAATATAAAATTAATGGACACGTGTTTCAGGATTTTTCAATATAACCTTCAAAAGGGGGTCAATGTTTGTATGGGAACTTCTTAAAGGGTGGTACGATTGGTCTGAATTTTGGTTTGGAGACTTTAAATGCCAAATAAATGGATACTTATTTCTTGATATTTCGAAATAACCCTATAAAAAGTGTAAAATTGGGTGTCAAAGTTAGTATGGGATTTTTTTATGAGTTGTGTGTGTGATTTGTTTGAAACTCGATTTAGATAGGTACTTTAAGTGAACGAAGTCGCGAGCGAGACCGCAAGTTGTCATATAGAAATGGTAATGTAGATGGATTTCTAAAAGGCCCGCGCACCGCGACTCATTACGACGATATTACCACACTAGGGATGGTGTGACAAGGCGTACTATTATTTATTCTGCGGGGGAGGGTTGCCACGTCACACGTGTCAATTTACAACCGGGAGCATTTTGTAACACTCAGCAAAGGTACTCTGTTTCCCCTTGTCTTATAAATACTTAGTTATTCCTACACATGCCTACCGATGGCGATTATGTCAAGTCAAATAACTGATCCACAAGATCTTACAAACCATCATTTAGAAACGTCACAATTTAAGCTTGAAGTAATCTACTATATAAAAGGATAAGTCCTGACTGATTTGAATAGATACAACGCACAGCCCAAACCGCCGGTCGTACAGACTTGAGATTTGGAGGGTATGTTCGTCTTGGTATGTGGTCGAGCAATAAGACGGGATTTTTGGAAATTCCACTTTTAAGGGGGTGAAAAGGGCTAAAAACGGTTGTATGAAACTTTTTAACGCGCTGTACGATTTTCATGAAACTTTGTGTGTGTAATATAAATACAAAACAAATGTATACGTGTTTCGATATTTTTCAATATAACCTTTAAAAAGGGGTAAAATAGGGGCTCAATGTTTACATGGGAACTTTTTAAGGGGTGGTACGATCGGTCTGCATCTTGGTTTGGATACCTTAGGTGCAAAACGATGTAAAACGTATATCTTGATTTTACAAAATAACCCTCCCAAAAGGGTTAAATGGGGTGTCAAAGGTTTTTCGAAGAGTGGTGTGATTTGTTTGAAATACTGTTTGTCTTGGTATATAAGCGCCCACTAAGGCGGGATTTTTAGAAATTCCACTTTTAAGGGGGTGAAAAGGCCTAAAAACATTTGTATGAAATTTTTAAACGCGTTGTACGATTTTCGTGAAACTTTGTGTGTGTAATGCAAATACAAAACAAATGTACACGTGTTTCAAGATTTTTCGATAGTACCTTTAAAAAGGGGTAAAATGGGGGCTCAATGTTTATATGGGAACTTTTTAAGGGGTGGTACGATCGGTCTGCATCTTGGTTTGGATACTTTAGATGCAAAACGATGTAAAACGTATATCTTGATTTTACAAAATAACCCTCCCAAAAGGGTTAAATGGGGTGTCAAAGTTTTTTAAAAGAGTGGTGTGATTTGTTTGAAATACTGTTTGTCTTGGTATGTAGGCGCCCACTAAGGCGGGATTTTTGGAAATTCCACTTTTAAGGGGGTGAAAAGGGCTAAAAACGTTTGTATGAAACTTTTAAACCCGTTGTACGATTTTCGTGAAACTTTGTGTGTGTAATGTAATTACAAAACAAATGTACACGTGTTTCAAGATTTTTCGATATGACCTTCAAAAAGGGGTAAAATGGGGGCTCAATGTTTATATGGGAACTTTTTAAGGGGTGGTACGATTGGTCTGAATCTTGGTTTGGATACTTTGAATACGAAATAATTTAAAACGTATATATGAATTTTTCAAAATAACCCTCTAAAAAGGGTTAAACGGGGTGTTAAAGTTTTTTCAACGAGTAGTGTGATTTGTTTGAAACTCGGCTTAAATACATAATAGACAAAATAAATAGACACATATATCTGGATTTTTCAAAATAATCCACCAAAAAAGGTTATATGGGGTGTTAAAGTTTTTTTGACGAGAACTCGGTTAGAAGGCAAAATAAATGGACTCTTACCAGTATTTAAGCGTTTTCGAAAATAACCTGCACTAAGGCACAAAAGGGTGTCAAAGTTTGTATGATCTTTTTGACGAGTGGTGTGATTAGTTATAAAATAAATAATGCTGGACACTAGCACACAGCATCATGTAGCTCCAAACTAAGCAGAGCGTGTATTAATTATTATTAGTTGTAAAATCGGTTTGGATAAAAAGACATACAAAATACATAGGTACAAAAAGACGGGTTTGTTCGAACTCCATAACGGCTGGACCGATTTTCATAGTTTTTGATTTGATGTATTTTTATTAAACAAAACCATTTAAAAACGAATGAAACGTGGACGAAAACACGAGCAACCATCTAGTGAGTTACAAAATAAATAAATTATCTACCCGTTGGGGTAAAAAAATATGAAAATGATTTGAACTTTAGAAGGAGAAGCAGGTTTTGTTTATTTTTTTGAGGTTTTTTCGAAGTTTAAACAAAATTATTAAAAAGACTAAACATAAAATATTGAATTTTTTGTGAACTTCAGTTATTTCTTACTAACCCTTATTTATCATGGGTAAAGTATCTGAAAAAAAGCAAAACTCCGCTATCAGCTGACCACCGCATCATAACGAAACGAATCAACGACTTATCACAAGAGCTATATCCTAATGAATAGCTGGTTTCTATAGAAGTACCATTAATAGCGTAGTGCTCGCAAGGCCGCCTTTGCGATAAGGAACACAATCTCTGCCGCGAATCCGCTCACAATAGTGGATTTATGACTGTGGAGATACTGTGACACGTTTTCCATGTAGGTGTATGTGTGAAGCCGTGAACTAACAATGGCACGATGATCACTTACCAGGGGATTTTCTGCGGTGCATTCGACTGTCAACTTTGTCGCTCTAGTTTTTATATATCTCGTGCTATTTTGAGTTTTATTGTGTTGTTTTGGTGGTTATTTTTCCAATAAAGCCTGGGTTCTTGACGCGATTGTAAAATATGTGAATTAAAGTGAATAGTTGCTTTCAAAATCTATCGGAGGAAATACCGAGAATTTGAACAAAAAATCTTTTGTTTAAAATTGACTTGACAACACTTAAATAAAAAATACACTTGACACTGGCAATATTGTTCTGAGACAGATACCATATTTAAGAAGAAGAAAAAGATCACTTACCACTAGGACATAGTGGAACACAAAAATTATAAGGCTAACAAGCTGTTAGTTTAATTGACAGAGTGAAACTAGCGCTAAATACCTAACACATCTTCTACTTCTTATAATATTTCGTACCTCTTCATTATCAGAAGTGGGATAAACTAAATACATGCAATAGCTATACCTCTCGTCGTAACCAGGGTCTCTGTCTTTTGTCCGTATATCATTTCCATAATATCACAATTTACAGTTGACTGTAAAATATTCAGCGAACAATGAAGGGCCTACTCATTACGCGCCATACAGCCGAGACGCCAAGAAGCCAGTAGGGTTGCCACTTATGAAAGAGACGGAGAAATATTCATAAACGCCGGATGAAAGAGAACATCGGGTCGTCTTTTCATCAGGCAAGGCATTCAATATTGTTTGAAAGCGTATGTATCTAACTACAGAACTTTATACAATAGTTAGGTATCTAGTTAACACAGTTCGTTATAGATTGACAGACGCGTGATGAGGAGTGATGAAAACCATGTCACCAAAAGAGTTATGAGTATGAGTGTGGCTGGGTGCGCAAGTAGAGAAAGGCCGAAGGAAAAGTGGTTTGATTGTGTGAAAGATGATATAAATGTAAGAGGACTATGTAGTAGACTCAGAGTTGACGAATGATAGGAGTGAGTGGAAGAAGAAACATGTGCCGACCCCACGCGTGGGATAAGGGCAGGAGAATGATGTTATAGATTGACAGTAAATAATATTAGGTAAGCAAATTATCTACTTTATTAAACAAGCAATATGTATTTTGGAAGATCTTGAAGTGATTAATTAGTAAAGTGGAGTTTATTTTAAATTTTAATTTTGAATTCAAGTTCATGTTCTGTAAGTAGGTCTAGGTACTCGCAAATATGCAGCGGATTAAGCTATTTTTGTACCTAACCAGACCCCATTTTTGTTATTTTTAACGCATCTTGCGATGATAAAACCGTATTTATATGAAAATACTGTATGTATAGGACTGCCCAGTTTTTGTTCGCTACCCTTAGATTAATATATTACCTTTCATTTGATACCATAGCATCTTTACAGTTGTGATTCCTGGTTCATTACATTAAGTACCTAAAAATCATTGATTTCTATAAGTTCACCTTTAAGGTTTCCTGTTATGTTAATTCTAAGATTTTTTTAAATAAATAATGATTGCATACAATCTGCCAGCACTAACGGCCGATTTCTATTTTCTAATATCTATGGTTTTAGGATTTTAGATAGATATTTGACAAATCCTATAGAAGCAATGTCAAATACCTATCCGAAATCCAAAAACCACAGATGGAAAGAATATAGAAATCAGCCGTATGCTACGTCAGTAGATAGAACGTCTTTGGCCGTATGTATACAAGGCAAGACGACGAACGAGCGGGATGAGGCGAGGGCGAGAAAATTGCCGACCGCCGCCCGCTTCAAAGCGACGCGATGAGCATAAGGCGATATTTATTATCTGTCTCTTGGCCTCGTCGGCACCTATCAACTCGAGTGTCATCAACAGATGCTACCGGAGCCCTATCACGAGGACGTAGAGCTCATTTTTGCTTGTCAGCAGATCCTCGCGTGCAGTGACGCAACATGGTCCCGACATCAGGGATCCTATATTATAAAGTACTTTATACGTTTTATAATAGGTAGGTTCTGGTATCGTTTGCAGCTGCTATTTATTAAACTATCTAGCAGACTTCATCTTTGTAGAAAACTATGAGAAACTAAAGAATAAACTTTAAAAAAAACATGATCATGACTGTAATCCCTGGCTCGGTAGATAATCTCCTCAGATCTCTAGTTATTTAAATCATTAAGGATAGGTATGTCTAAAGGGGGTTGTCAGAGGCACTTCCAAACATGATATTTGGCAATGCTCACATTTTTCACAGTAGTAAGTATCCCGTACGTGACAGGTTGCAAGCCCATCGCCGTACTTATAACACACACCTTCAAATTTTTGGTTCTAGCTAGATGCTGGTTTCCTCACGATGTTTTCCTTCAGTGCTTGAGCACATACATTTTTCGAATGGAAAAACTCTTTGATGCGCGACTGGGTTTGAACCACGACCGGATCGCGAGGCACGAGTGCAACCGCTACACCACCTGACGCGTTCAAATCATCTAGACTAGCTGATGTGCTCGTCTCCGGCTGAGCTCACTTGCGCAAGCCAGTTTAATTCTCGCAGCGTCGGTCGCTGGCCTAGATTTTAATTTTTCCTTGTCAGCTCCTTGGGAGTTCGTGATCAGCGTTTAATTCAGAGCTCAACAAAAACAGGAGCTAGAAATTCGACTAAACACTAATAGTATGTATACCACTAGAATCCGCCCACGGCTTCGCCCGCGTGGTACCTTGAAAAACAAAAACAAATCTATCCCACGGGAACCGTACATTTTTCTGGGATAAAAAGTATCATTATGTGCTATTCCAGACTATAATCTATATCTGTACCAAATTTCATCTAGAGATCCGTTCAACGTGAAAAAGTAACAAACATACATCCATAATCCATCCACTGACATCGCGTTTATAATATTACTATGTTTTACACTTCCACGCTGAAACGGCTGAACAGATCTCGATGAAATTTGGCACAGATATAGATTATTGTCTGGAATTAGCACCTAACTATTTTTTGCCCGGAAAAATATACGGTTCCCGTGGGATAGATTTGTTCTTGTTTTTCAAGGTACCACGCGGGCGAAGCCGTGGGTGGAAGCTAGGTAGTCTTTTTATCCCCAAACGAAGCATGAATGCAAATCACTAGGGAACACCTACGAAGTATAATCTATAATATTATCTATACTAATATTATAAAGAGGAAAATTTGTGTTTTTGTATTTTTGTAATTTTGTTTGTAACAAATAAACTCAAAAACTACTGGTCCGATTACAAAAACTCTTTCACCATTAGAATGCTACATTATCCCTGAGTAACATAGGCTATATTTTATGAACTTAGGTATCTCGCGAGCAAAGCCGCGAGCGGAAGCTAGTCATAGATAGAAATAAGTTTGGCAACCCGGCGCGGAACGCTTCGGGATAGCTGGCTGTTCGCAATGCGGGATTCGTAAGTTGAGCTTTTAGAATGGATTAATAGCAGCCAAGTTAAATTATTATATCCAGAACTAGTTTCCGTTCGCGACTTCGTTCAGTATCTATACCGAGTTTCAAACAAATCTCACAACTCATGAATAAAACAGCTGTTCCATGCAAAAGTTCAGTACCTACCTACTTTGGCTAAAATGTATGAAACAGCGGTTTTTTTCGCACTCTCAGTGGGTTGAATTTTATCAAAAGTTGCTTATATATTGATGGGTACTTTACCATTAAGAGCGCTGGTGGTGTAGTGGTAGCACCCCTGCCTTACGATCCGAAGGTCGTGGGCTCAAACCTGGTCGTGCACCAATGAGTTTTTCCATTCGAAAAAAATATGTGCGCAATGCCAGTGCTCTTAAACGGTGAAGGAAAACATCGTGAGGAAACCGGCATACCCTAGAACCAAAAATTCGAAGGTATGTGTCATAGGTTAGTATTCTTATAAGCGGCGATGGGCTTGCAACCTGTCACGTACGGAATACAAACTACTGTGCAAAATGTGGGCATGTACCAAATGTCATGTTTGGACTTGCCTCTGACACTCTCTTTAGATATCCTCAAAGATCTAAGTAACTTAAGATCTGAGGAGATATCTACCGAGCCTGGGGATTACAGTCGTGATCATAATTTTTTTTTTTTATTTTACTTTACCCTTTAAGTTTTCGGAAGTAGTCTGGTAACACCCTGTATAGGTATAGATATTATCGTTATGTTTCATCAATATCACAAACATTAGGCTTGTGATCCTTTAGGAGGCTATGGACGAAGCCAGGCGATGTGGTACACTATAGCTATAGTTTCCAACGTTCATACGAGCGATGTCCGACAGCCGTACGTCTACCATGAGTTGTCACATTTAGATCGGCTGACGTTACTGCAGTACAGTAGTAATAGTACTTTACTATGACATCTGTCAAAATTGTTACTCATAGTATCAAATTCTAAGCAAATGAATGAAGCGCAAACTACAGTCGCTGTAGTCGCTGTGACGTAGGATAGTTAGCTACGTGAGGTTTTAGTACCCAACTATCCGCTAGAGGCGCTGTACAAGTTTTCATACATTTTTTCAACTACAGTCGTTAGCGAGTTTAGATTGTGGAAACTCATGGTAGACCTACAGATGATGTGGTACACTATAGCTATAGTTTCCAACGTTCATACGAGCGGCGTCCAACAGCTGTTGTCTTGTCAAGGCCGTTCGTGATAAGATAGCACGCTTCAGAGCTTATCACACAATTCTAGTGCCAGATAAGTCCTCTTAAATCTATTCCGCCGTGCACTTTCCACTCGCCATTTGATACTAAAGGATAATAATATAATTGGGGAACAGTTCACACAACGCCATCTATCCCCAAAACTAAGCAAAGCTTGTACTGTGAAAACCTGATTAATTATATATTTTTTTGTATATACCTGCATTGGTACCTAAGTACATACATAACAACAGCCAGACTAAAAACAAACATCTGTGTTTATTATGCAAATATGTTTATCCTGGGTGGGGATCGAACACGCAACCTACAGCGCAGAAGGCAGAGCTACTACCAACTGAGCTGTGAGGAGTGAGGACAGTTAAAATATTAAAAACGATGTAGCTTGTAGTAGGTTTTGTACGATTATTGTACCGTGTATCGTTGGTCGTATAGATAGTATCGTGTTGAGGACGAAAGAGAAAATTTGCAAACATTTTTATTCCAAGACACGGTATGATATAACAAGAAACTACATTAGATGAATCTGCATTCGATGAATAATGCGCAGTGAGTGTGAGTGGGGTCCCCGGGGTTATCGATGTAGTGCTATAGCTTTATATACATACAGTGTCCGGCTATAGGCCGTGCATGGGCCGGCAATTGGCAAGCAAAATTCAAATTCAAAAACATTTTATTCATCTATACTATACTATAATATTATAAAGAGGAAAGATTTGATTGTTTGTTTGTTTGTTTGCTTGCATTGAATAGGCTCCAAAACTACTGGACCGATTTGAAAAATTCCTTCACCAATGTGCAGAATGAACTTTCAGGATGAACATAGGCTATATTTTATGTAGGTACTTCGCAGGCAACGCCGCGAGTGGAAGCTAGTAATCACGCTGAAACGGATGAATGGATCTGGACGAAATTTGGCACAGAGATAGACCGCAATCTGGAATAATACATAGACTATCATTTAACAAAACTAGTGTGCCATAAATAAATAAGAAGAAGAAGAAGAAGAAGCAAGCCCAAGCGCGAGCGAGGAAGTTTGGTTGGATCCGACATCATAAATAAAGAATAAGAAAAATCGGTTCATCCGTTTGGGAGCTATTAGCTATGATGCCACAGATAGATACACAGACACACAGATACACTGACAGACACGTTAAACTTATAACACCACTCTTTTTAGTCGAGGATTAAAAAGGAGCAAGCCCAAGCGCGCGAGGAAGTTTTGTTGGTTGGACCCAAAATGCATGTAAGTAATAATTGGCAAACATTTGTTTAGCCACTTGCGAAATATCGGGTGAGCGAAAGATGAATGGCCCGAGAGAATGGCTCTCTCCCCCACAGAATATGACATTCACACTTGCCGCGCCGCCCCTCGCCGATTTATTTCAAGTATGTATTACAAATATGCGGTCAGCGGCCCGCGCGCTTTTGTGTTTATTATGAGAAAAATATTTAGAAAGTATTATTTTTTGGTAATCGTGAAGAAAACGCTGAAATATTTAGAAAAGTATTAATGTTATTAGTGATTACAGTTATCCGGAAAAAACGGAAAACGTAAGTACTTTTATGACAGAGTAAAATTTGGATTTATAAATCTTGATACTTTGTTAATATACGAAGCAGAATTCATAACAGTAATGTGTGCATTTTTATAATTTGTTGCTAATAATGTTCAGCAATGCAGACTAGATAGTATTGGTGTCCGTTCACACTAGTGGCAAACTGCCGAGTTTCCATACTGTAACCGTAATGACAATTCAACAGATTTCCTAGGTACTGCGTAAAAAAATGGGCGTGTTTCGGACATTGACACGGTCACAGTCCCAGCAAAATGTCATAAATGTGGACGGACACTAGTCATGAACTAGACTAGACTAAACCTCCTCAATCTGAACCCGAACGCCAATTTACAATGCAAAACATCCTCAGCCATAACAGAATACATGATAGTTTCTATCGACAGCTATCAACAAACAGTCAAGTTCAAGGTGCGCGCGTCCTCGCGACGCACGACGGCGACCGGCCACAAATCTTCCGTTTCACTCCTGCCCAGCCTCCGGCCCGGACGAGAGGAAACAGCACGCTCCAAAGCACGCGGCTGCGTACCGGCTACTCCCGAAATAGCCCCCCGCCGCACCCCGCCATCGACGTGCTTTTAGTATGCTGCGCGCATGCGAACCGCCCGCACGGAGGGCGCTCGCGTAAAAATACCTAGCATGCTCTAAAAATGGTCGCAATACTGGCCAATCCCAAATGGAGCGAAGATCTCACCATCCAAATGATCATTGAATACGAGAAACGCGAATACCTTTGGAACCCCGTATCGGAACACTACAAGAACAAGAAGATCCGCGAGCAAGGATACACGGCGATCATAAACACGCTGAACCTCGTCGACGTGACGGTCAAAGAGTTGAAGAATAAGATTAAAAACATACGTTCGTCGTACAGTGTGGAGCTGAAGAAGATTCGCGCGGCGAGAAAGGCCGGCGCGCATGCGTACCGACCGAGCGTCACGTGGTTCGAGCACGCAGACAGGTTTTTGCGGGCGATCGTCACCCCGAGCTCGGTGAGTTCTGTGTTTACTCGCACATGTTTTGTTTATTGTTTTCATGCGCGGCCGTGTTTATTTATGGAGTCATTTCACCGGCAGGTGGACAACAGTTTGCTTGAGATCCCGATGAGCGACGACAGCGACGTGGTTCAAGACCTCAGCGAGCGAAAGTCTCCTGAGAAGAAAACCCCGAGAAAACGTCGAAACTCGACGCGTTCGACACCCTACGTATTGAACACTCCATCTCCGCGCCCAAACACACCCTTCGGACTAGGTACTAGTTCACCGTTCGGAATAATGTCCTCTTCGACGTCCGCTTCGTTCCTCAACCCTCCAGTGGGCATAGCCACACCCCTCACGGCCTCGCTCGCGAATATTTATCCACTCGCCAAACAAAAGAAAGCGGACGAGCGCAATTCAGATTCGGACCTGCCGCAGGACTTGAGTCAACACTCGGAGAATGGTAATGAGAACGAGTTTGAAATGTTTGGGAAGCTTATTGCGAGTCAACTGCGGAAGTTACCGCTGAGCTTGGCTTTGGATACACAGTTAAAGATACAGACGCTGGTGAACGCGGCGAGGATCCAAGCGGTATACCAGCAGTACAGCTACGCTGGACCCTCGCAAGAGACGTTGTCCGTCCAGGCGTTGTCGAACGGAATTCTGGCCAGCATGGCGACTCATACCACAATGGCTTCCAGGTCCTCTATGGGTTTAAGTAACGACTCGCCCGAGGACCTACATAGAGATCTGAAAACTGAACTATATTCTCTCTGTTCGGAAAATGAAGATTGAGCCATTGGATTACCATTTTTGCTCATTTATATTTTGATTTACTTTTGGCTCGTATGTTTTATTTTATTGTGAGTCAACGTAGTATTAAACTTTAAAATCTATGTGTTTAGATCGTAATATACTCTGTGTTAGGTAAGTGTCGTAGAAAGTATATAAAGTTAAAAGCCAGTATAGAAAAGTACAAAGTATGGTAAGGAAAGACAGAAATTAGTTGTAATAGTTGGGCTAGTCAATGTAACTGTTTACTGTTTGTGATGTGGGATCTCTATGTTTATTTCTGGCTGTGTTTTTTGTGGTTTCATAATAATTTAGATTAAGTTACTTATAATTTTATTATATTCGGTATTATGATTGTACACACTGTACTGACTGACTAAAAGAATTTTGATTTTAACGTTGCTTTTTAGCATAAAATTGTGCGGTTTGTGTATATAAGTTTTTTGATAAACGTTTTCATTGTATAGAATAGAGATTCGAGTATCAATATTTTTCGTCGTAGTATTAGCATCCATACATTGCCAACTTTTCAATACGAATTTATGTGTGATAGAAAATAACTAAAATTATAATTAATGTAAGTACCTAACGTACTTTATGTGTTATTCGATGTGAATAATGTTAAGTGATTGATTAATGAGACATTCCACTATTTAGATTTTAGGTGGTACTAACCTTAACACAAAAAAAATAACAAATAGCTACCATTTATTAACCAAAAGTAAAGAAAACTCGGATTTTATTCTTCATTTCGATATTTGGATGATGTTGCATTTAAAATTCGAATTCATCAATCGGCACCGGAAACGGAAGTAACGCTACTAGCGCTACTCTACACAAATTATTCACACTTAAAAGTGTAATTCACACGTTACGCATCAAAGTAAGACTTATAATAGCGATGCTTAAAAACTTCTCACTGTAAAAATGTTATGGAAAAAAACATTTAAATAATAAAAAAGTAAGTAGATATTCAAACAGGTTGGTAAGTACCTAAAATATTAGGTAGTGGGGTTGCCATTACAATGAAAATAAAATACCTCAGTAAAACAATATTGTAGAATTACGATAATTTGTATCAATATACCGTTATGTATTTTGTTGATGTGCCACAATTAGATTGTAACAGAATGTGATTTTATTGAAAATAAATATTTTATAAATGTCGTATGTACGAGAATATTTTATTTACATTACAAAAAAACATGATTACGACTGTAAACCTGTTGAAACGTCGGGAAAAATAGGTAAACAAAACGCGCTAAATACCCACACTAATAATAAATAAATAAATAAATAAATAAATAAATAATGCTGGACACTATCACACAGCATCATGTAGCCCCAAACTAAGCAGAGCTTGTATTATGGGAACCACATGACTGATAAACTACATAGATATACTTTTTTTTTCTAAATACATACATATTATACATAGAAAACACCCACACCTGAGACAAATATCTGCAAATAATGCAAACATTTGTCCCACGGCGGGAATCGAGCCTGCAACCTTCTGCGTCTCAGGCGGACCTTCGCCCGCTGCGCCACAGAGGCCGTCATAATAATAACGTAGTTATCTTCTTCTTCCTGCCCATTTCCCGCGCTTTGTGGGGTCGGCACAACACGTTTTCTTCTTGTATTTCCACTCACACACACCTTTCTTACTCATAATCATATTTCACACAGTCCTTTCGTAAAGTATTATCGTAGTTATTATACAAATTATTCTGAGAATACTTAGAGAAGTTGATCAAACCAGCTTTAGTAACTAAATTCGTGATGATATTTTTGAATTCCCAACAAAAAGCTTGAATAATATTGTATTCTCAAGGAGCCATAGAAAGTCTAGCCCTAGGCGACTTTAAATCCGTCAGAGAGCGGTTTTCACACGCTCCGGAGACGAGCTAAGCGGATTTACATTCTGCCGCCTGTCTGGAATTTAATAAACCCTGTAACATGTTGACTTGCTTTGTGCCGCGAAATTAAAAGCATTCAGTTCGAAATTTAAATATTTATACTACACGAGTACTCGCTGCCGGGAATGAGGGTAGGTTTTTATGATAGGATCAAGAATGGTACAGCGAGTTATTAATGTACTTTAACTTTTATTAACCTAACTAATCTACCTTAGTATTTAGTTTAGTAATATCCTACCTACAGAAGGTAAAGATAAAAAAAAAACAGATTAGTAGGTACCTACTTATTACCTACTAGCTGTAACATGCGACTTCGTCCGCAAAAATCTATACTTTGGGTTACATTATTGAAGTTTTAGTAGAGATCCCTAATTATTTATTTATTATTATTTATTATAAACGACCTCTGTGGTGCAGCGGGCGAGAGTCCGCCTGCGACGCAAGAGGTTGCGGGATTCCCGCCGCGGAACAAAGTGTACGCTCTGCAGAAATTTGTTCCGTTGGTCTGGGTGTTTTGTATGTATAATAAAAAATATCACCGAACTATGAAAAATATCTATCTATGTCTTTAAAATGTATTAAATATATCAGTTATCTTTATCTAGTACCCAAAACACAAGCTTTGAGTAGCTTACTTTGGGGCAAGATGATGCTGTGTGGACTGTCCAGCATTATTATTTATTATTTATATATTATTTATAAACTTATTTAAGTATAATATTAAATGTGTACATGTTTACTACTACAGTATTCATTTACATACACATCCTACATTATAAATGGATAGTCGAGTCACATAGTCACATCACATCATCACTTCAGCACACTCCACTTTTTGCGCCTGGTAGGTGCGAGTGGGACGGGGCCATCAGTCTAAACGATAGAAAGAGAAAGTAATACACTTTGCGAGACAGCCGTGCTCGGTAGCCGGCAGGCGGCTACCAACAATGTAGCCGGTCGAAGATGTTTTGATACTTTTCAAAAACCCGCCCATTATTAATTCAAAGTTTTTTTTCCATATCCTATTTTTTATCACTTAGGCTAAGGTTTTGCCCAAATTTCTCCCAGCCGTCCCTGTTCTTGACAGCATCGCATCATTCTTCCATAAATGCTCTTTAAGATACAATAATGATTGTTTGCAAAATCGATGTAGGCTCTTACCTATTATTATTATTATTATTATTATTCTTTTATTTTTTTCATAAAATACCCTTCACATTTAAATAATTCACATTTCAGGAGTTAAAACTGCGAGAAGTAAAAAAAATGCCACTTAAATTGAGTGGGCGGTTAATTGTGCCTCTGAGTGTATTTTAAGTATATTATTTATATAATCTGAATCTCGGAAACATCTCCAACGATTTTCATGAAATTTAGTGCAGGGGGTTTCGGGAACGATAAATCGATCTAGCTAGGTTTCATTTTCCAAAAAATACGGTCATACTGGTACTTTTTTTGTTAATCGTCACCTAAATTTAAAACACTGGGCTTGCTCGGTTTTTTTGAGAAGTGTATCTAGCTTACAATCATAAATGTTATAGATTCTGACATTACTCACAGCACAAGGAACTGACATACATAGGCAGTTGGCACGTTAACTCGCTAACTATTATTTGTTCCGAGTCGTAACGGCCCAACTGGGTCTCGTCCACGGGGCTTCACAGTAATTGTCGATGCTTCAACGTGGGAATTACTGCCACCCCAGTGCCCCGTAGCGAGCGAGCGTAGGCACAGACCTACCTATAGCTACGTGGGGTATAGATAGATGCTATTAATTTATACTCTGATGCTGGTATACTATACCTTGCGTACATAGTGATCCTTGACTCTGCGCCTTATATTTGTTGAGTTATGATGAGTTACATTATCATTGAGTTACAGGTATTAATATCCTATTATCGCATTGGATCTTCCACCATCGATTAAGTCTTTTCCAAGCTCGTACTTTAACCTAGCTATTGACAGCTGTATATGTTGGTAGTGCTGACCAGCTTTAACAAGTCGCGGGTTCGGATCCCGTCCGTTCAATTTATATTAAATACTAGCTGATCCGATGAACTTCGTATCACTCTATTATAAAATCTGTGGTATCACCTACTATTCATCGCAATTTTTTTTATTTTCTGACCATTTAAATCTTGAGTTTTAGCGAGACTAACGAACAGCAATTCATTTTTATATATAAGAGAAGATAATATTTGGATGTTATATAACTTTAAAAAATAATCTATTATTTATAAATGTACCTATCCTTATTTCCCTTGGTCACGGCATCACGGCATCACGCGTGAACCTATTTCGCTAATTCTTTTTTTGTTGTGTTTGTTAATGTTTCAAGACAGGACAACGTCTATCAGGTCAGCTAGATATGAAAATAATAATTGAATACTACTAGTTATTGGATTAATAGTTGTTTTGACGTTGTATTATAATTCTCAACCAACAATCGTAAGTTTCACCAACTGGAGTCTAGAGTCCTGGAGCTCTTTCCGAAATTGATTACCCACACAATGCTTCACAAAGAATTCCACACGATCCCGTTACGGGAGTACCCGGCCGGGAGCGTTGAGCGTCGGACTTGTTAAAGTCGTCTCACCCTTCACCCCTACTTCACCCCATATCCCACCCTCCGGCGCCAGCGGATACTCGTATAGAAATACAAGACTCGGAAAGCTAGTTGAATGAACAAAGAAAGAAGTTAATTGTAGAGTTGGTACATTATACTTACATATCAGAGTATTGTGAATTGAAATGACTCATTAGCCAGCGGTGATCACTGATGGACGACCATTATAATCTTACGAAGAATACTCTTCGATTAGATGATTTTCTGGAAAACATTCCTAAAAACTAGGCATTTGTGTAAATTATGGATGTTACTTGATAATTTAATGGTTTCTTTGCGTAAAGATTTTTGCACTACGATACTGTAGAGCTCAAAGCTATTTAATTAATTATGGATTACTATTATGCGCTTGTCCAAGATATTATTCAGTTTTACTTAAGGGTATGAATGTATTGTTTAAAGTTTAATTTTCATAAATTTCAATAATTATTATCTTTCATATCGCTCGCTCGCTTCTCGTTTCACCGTTTACCTGTCCAAAGGAGAACTCGCTAACAGGCACTGATACTAAAGTGACGACCTTCCGGTCGGAGACCATCTGATAAGACGTGAAATTGACACGAAAAGGTCTCAACTTCTTTCAAATAGTTCAGTCCAGAGATATAAATACCTACAAGCTTCTTTGTCTTGAAGCTTTCTTTTGTATCGTGAAGTTTTTGACAGGTAGATATTATGTTTCGGTATTTCGTACGTAACTTTTCATCATTTTCTCGGAAACCTTTTAATTATTTTAAGAACACCATTTAGACAATGTATAAGTTATACATAATTAAACAAATGGCGACCTCAGAAATACTAAGAACTCTTAAATTCAAAGAAAACTTCTTCCACGATAACACTTAGCAATCAACTAACAACCGAGAAGGCAAATTCTCTTAAAATTCTGACCGACTTACAAAATAAAAGACATTTCGCGTCCAGCTCGCCCACACAGTAATAACCGAGGCGAGGCAGCCCTGGATAGAGCCATAACACAAAGCGCGGCGCCGCCGCCCGCCGCCAGAACCAGTCCGGCTAAATAAAATATGTAGGAAGCACCCGGTAGGGCTGCGAGAAGAGAAACAGAAACTGTTGTTTAAAAAAATGATTAAAATACATGCTCATAATCACGATGACTGAAGGTAAATTTGATATCTACAGATATTGTACAATTTCTAGAATATTATAGGTTTTTCAGTCATAGAGGCCCAAAATAGTTCAAACAAAAGATGCAAAGCAAAGCTTTTTGATGTCAGCTGAGCTCATTTGGGTGTATCTTTCAAATGAGTTGGCTGCTTAGTGTCAGCTCGTATTTCAGCAACGACATAGGGAGATTATCTAGCTAACCAGGCGTCCAAAATTCAATTTAAAGAAAGTAAAGTGAGGAATGAGCGATCGTGCCAGCCCTACACAAACGGGTCGGACGAGCGCTGCCGTCATTAGACGCGTTAGCGACCCGCGCCGCCATTCCATAGTGCCGTTGCCGCTGCCACCGGGCCCAGACATTTTTTATGCAATCCACAACTCTACTGATGTTTTTTATCGACACCGCGCCGCCAGTGAACAATTTCAGCTGCTTATAAAAATACTGGGATTCTTTATTTCTTCTCCAGGGGCTTTAGACGTTGGGTTATAAAAGTTGCTTATCTGAGCCCCACTTGCTACCTTGGTAATTTAATGAAAGGAAGAGACGGGTACCGTCAACTTTGCTCAAATTGGAGTTAATTTTGCAAGTGAGCTTAGCATCACAGAGGATCGTAGACTAGGTAATGTCATATTGTACGTCGTAGTCTGGAGAATCACAAGTCTCATTTTCATATTTTTCAGGTCCATACACGGTAGTCAGTCACACCACACACAAACTTTTGTCATACATAATACAGTCATATTAACTTCTACAGCTACCTACATTAGCAACTTTTGAACGATTCAAAAGTCCTTTGTGACTCTGTCGTTTCCAGTCACATTGTATGAGTGAGGGTATCGTAATTAAATTGTTCTGATAGAGCTTCGATGACCGGTGGTTCTTTATGAACGTTGACAAAAGCCTTTGTTAGGGGCAACCGTTTTGTCATTGTTTTTGTTTATGAAAAATGCTTCCATGGATCAAGCGATTAACATTCTATCGGGCGGGATATATGTCGGGTTTATAGGCATAGGCATTTTTACTTATTTTCGCTCTTAAAATGAGAAATTATATAGCAAAAAGTGTCAAAAACTTGAAAAGGGGACGATTCCGAATAAAATTACAGATTTAATGTTTCTGCGGTCAATGTTACATTATCCCACGACAGATTCATATAAAATGCCTATAACTTCCTGGCTGCTAATGTCAGAACTCATTAACCAGAGTACCTACCTACCTACCTACCTATTGATATTATACTTTGTGGTCTGCGGGTAATTAGTCAAGCGTCGGCAAAAATTATACGTTACGGATAAGCAATTCATCATTGGATTATGTCCTACTCGATTATTATAATATAAATTAGTCCTCTATTAAGTAGAAAACCTACTGCAATTTTTATTACATACCTAAGTTTACCTAATCCAAACTGGATTGTAGCCTGTCACACGATACTAACTAAGTTTTTTTTTTTTTTTTTTTTTTGTTGTAACTAGTGATCATGCTTTTTTACTATTCCCTAAATAACATTCTGTTAAATGAAACCACACAATTTCAAACCATCTCACAACCATGCTGTTATAAAAGAAATATCACACAGCGTGGAAGCCTTGTCATGTCGCCGGTGGCTCGGTGGGTGCGCCCCGCACCGTCTGTGCTGATACTAACCGCAACGAGGCACTTATATCTATATCTCCTATAGTTTATAGTTGCTTGGTACTTGGTACCATAGCAGCTGTATAGGTGTTAGGTCTGCTACTATGCGTGTGTTGTGTAGAAATAAAGCTAATATTACTGATGTTATGTTCTAGAGCGCTGGTGGTGTAGTGGTAGCACCCCGGCTTCACGATCCGAAGGTCGTGGGTTCAAACCTGGTCGTGCACCAATGAGTTTTTCCATTCGAAAAAATTATGTGCGCAATGCCAGTGCTCTTAAACGGTGAAGGAAAACATCGTGAGGAAACCGGCATACCCTAGAACCAAAAATTCGAAGGTGTGCGTCATAGGTTAGTATTCTTATAAGCGGCGATGGGCTTGCAACCTGTCACGTACGGAATACTAACTACTGTGCAAAATGTGGGCATGTACCAAATGTCATGTTTGGACTTGCCTCTGACTACCCCCTTTAGATATCCTCAAAAGATTTAAGTAACCAAAGATCTGAGGAGATATCTACCGAGCCCGGGGATTACAGTCGTGATCATATTTATTTTATTTATTTTTTATGTTCTAATCATTGGGCAAATAATGTTGTCTAAATAAATCATCCGTCTTGTTTAATAATTTGTGTCTCACAACGTTTATTTAAATGCCATAAGACATTTTTGAACAATATCTAAAGCATTGACCAACCATCTTTGTTCAAGAGAAAAAAAAACAGCATTATTTTACCCAATTCCACGAAAATCGTTATTATAACGTCATTATAATCAACCGCACGACGGCGACGTGTGCTTCTGAATCACTATTATTAAAATACAATAATACCCCCATTCCGCACATAATGTGGCCCATTATCAACTCACGTCGCGCGCGCCCGGCCATGCACGCGCTCCCATAAATCAAAGTATCAAACCGGGCCGGGTGGCGTACATGCACGGCGGCGGCGGCCCATTTAACCGCGCGGCGACAAGATGACGCTCACTCCCGCGGGGCGCTCGGCAGGGGCGGACTCAATTATCAACATTTTAAACGGGGGCATTAAACTACAAACTTTTTAACGGGGGCAATAAAAATAGCTTTTAGCTGCCAAACCATTCCTGTTTATAGGTAAGTACTGTTTGTTAGTGATTGGTTGGCAATTACATTAATGTTTATGTAGTAAATCAATAAGAGGTTACGAATTGTTCTGTAACCTGACACCACCTAAATCATCTTCATTAGATGTAAACAGGCCAATGATGATGATGATGATGATATACGTACCAGACGATTCTTTTCTAAAGTTTTATCATTGTTCTCACTATTCGTCATTGTTCGCAACAAACAAATTTTGTTATCTCGTAAAATATTAATCAATTTTAAATATACCCTTCGTGAAATAACTTATTATCTCTCATCTTTGTGCTATCAGCTTAAAAGACTAAAATCAAGGTTGAAAAAGTTTTTAAAAATGACGACAAAATTATAAATCGAGAAGAAACTGCCCCAAGTAGTGTCTTCCCTGAGTCCTGCTCTGTCGCTATCCCGATGCTCGCCTCGTTCAATATTTGAGCATCCATATCTACCCTGGTACCACGTACTATGCGCCCCTGGTACTTTCAGTGGATTACTACACGGTTCGGCGCACTACGCCGCCGTTCGCGGGTAGGTAGGTGTTGGTAAATAAGTAAGTATATAATATATAGGCACCTCTACCTACGTCACGTGAGATATTTTCAGTCGGTAGCTCTTTTTAAGGTTGGTATGAAGTTGACGAGTAGGTAAGTACTTACTAGAATCTAATCTAGTGCCTAGGTAGGTACTTATCTAAGTCATTTTACCTATCTATATAATTAGAAGCAATATTTTCTTATCTCTACTACAAGTTATTTGGGGCACAAATTAAGCACGAACATTTCTATCTATTTAGTTAGATGATATTTGATTACATCTGGTAGGTACCTAATATACCTACCTAATAATGTAATGTCAAATGCAAGTAAAATGACAGTCTTCGATAACTACGATTTATTCTGCAAATAACGCTTAGAGACTAATGTTGTTGGAATCATTCATAATTTTACTAAAAATGATGAAAAAGTATCAAGACCTTTTTGTTTACTCAATTTAATGATAACATCACTGCCTGACCGTTCTCTGAGCTAGAACAATATTTTCATATTTTACACACCTATTAATTTATTTTAAGTGGATTATATACCCATAGTTATAATATTATCTTTGTATATACTTACATAGATAATGCAGAGCAGCGCGTCCAAAATAAATAAAAACTATCTCAAAAAAAATCTCGACCGATCAACTTTTGATTGATGGAGGAAAGGAACAATCAAAGTTACCCCACGCGCAATGATCAAACTACCAGGGCAGCATAATGTACAAGGCGGTAGTACTTATCGATACAACACTAGGTAAAAACATTCTCTCGCACTCGTTGCGTCAGTCTTTCTGCGTGAGAGACAAGGATAGAGCTTGTTTTCCAAAATCTTGTAGCATTAATTTGACGTTCAAGCTTACGCACACGCAAATGTTCACTCTATATCAAGGTGATAAAGACAAAACTATTATTTTATTGCACCGTCCATAGGGCTACTTACACACATGCGAAAATGAAAGAACTTTGTTTTGACGCGATCTTGCATTGTTCCTAAACTTATACCAGGTTGAATGAAAATGTCTATAATGTTAGTTTACCATCTTATAATCCATTCTTGGAAATTAGGTAGGTATTTATTTAATTACTTTTTTAATTCTAATAAAATACAAAAAAGCAGTAGATACTTTAACTACCTAGATCGTCCATATCAAGATAGCTTTATGTTCAATATTGTTAGTATAATTATTACCTACCTATTAGGTTGGTAATGTATGTACAACCTTACTTACCATAGGTAACTGTGAGAAGTAGTAATAATAAAGACGAGGCCACACCGGTTCATCGCGTGCTACCCGTGACATCCAGAGGTGACATGACTGTGGTATTGACGTCAATTCATCAATAAGTATGTAGGTGACCATTTATTATAGTGTAACCATGCGGAACTGTGATGAATTGCATTATTAAATTAGACAAAACAAGTGCATAAAAGGAGAAGACGTACCTATTCAAAGGAAATCCGATTTTTCTATTTCCAGTTTCTTCAGAGTAGATGGATTTAAGAAAGGTTCTAGGACATGCAGGTTTCATTTCAACGCCATTGTCCTTTAATGTCAAACTGGGCCGACAGTTTCCAATTCAACTTTGGGCCATCAGAAGCGTCATAACCGTTTCAGAACAGGGAACGCATCGATTTAACCATTCTGCCTGACGTCTCTCAGTCAGTTCAGTGCCCATAAACCGGCGAGGCGTTCCATCCATGTCGTAAATTCAAAACGCGAAACGAGCCGTAACAGCGGTAACAGCGTGAATAAGCACTTGGTCGGGGCCTCGATTCGGGGCGTCTTTTTCGCTTGTGAAGTCACAGCTTAATTTTTGTGATCTTTTATACGCTCGCTAGGTGGCGCTTGATCAGATCAGTCTGTGAACTCGGACAGGAGTATAATTTATGCTGGATTTTGAATTTGGAATGAATGAGTGATGGCTTACGTCTACGGCACAGAATATTGTTATTATTAATAGCCTACACCCTCCCTATACGATGCCGCCATACCGGTTTGGCATAGAATACCAAAACGTTAGGTAGATTCGGCGGACTATATTGAGCCGGACACCTTTATCAGCTTATGGGCGCCTGGTTCAACGCTACTTTTTAGGCTGATCTAGTTGCCCGGACGTTCAAGTAAATATTTAGTAAAGTACTAAAACTTTTCTTTACCAGGCGACCAGAAGTGTTTGGGTATTATGGTTAGTCAAAATTGCTACGACTCACGCGCTCGCTATACGAATTTGAAACCAAAGTTTTTTTTTTTAAATCTTTGTTTGGAAATTGGAACTAATAATTTAGTGAACGAGCAAAACTTGTCCTAGCCGAAAAATTAGATGTTGTTCTGTAAAATAGGTTTTATTTTAAAAATTAAAGTGTAGTCTAAGTATCGTTCGTTTTATTTATTTCAATATTATATGAACTTAAAATACCGATAACATTAAAATATAGGCATAGTTTAGAACAAAAAGTTATCGAAAAAAATAATAAATAAAAGCACTGACCTCAAAAAAAGTTGGTGGACCGGACGGATACCTACGTAATTTTCATTTTTTCTTTCTCTATCTTATTGAATCTGTTGAGTGTTTGCAGTGTGGCTGCTTAAAAAATATTCTCTATGGAATTAAACTCTATAGTTTCGGTAGGTAGGTTCTAGGATCGTGGTTATGGTCAATTTCAAATATAGAAGCAAAAACGCTGGAAAAACAAAAATGCTCTTGAATTTTGGTTACACAGTCACAAGCGCGACTAAATCGAAAGCGTTCTACCAGGCGCCCATAAGTGGATAGCAAGTGGCTCATCGCAAATCAATCAGTGGAGGGTGGCTGGGCGGTCGTTGACACCGGTCGAGATGGCGCTGGCGGCGCGTAGGAAGGATGTTATAGGTAGGTATAGATACTTAGTATTCTGCAGTTGTAGGATAAATTAAATTAAATTCAGTTTATTAAACTCAAAATAACATAACAGGATAGGTAGGTAGCCGTTTTCTATCTGAAAATATGTGTCTTCTTTTTCACACGCTATGTGGGGTCGGCCCAAAACACCCCAAAACGTGTTCTCTTCTTCCATTTCTCTCTATCATCCGTCATATGAAAAAGGTATCTAAAAAATAAATACCTACATGTACCTAGATTCAATAGGTAGGTACCTAACTAATTAATATAGGTATCTGTTTAGCTGTTCTCTGTTTTTGGAACGAAGTTCCTTACGGCAGGCTTGGAGGATAGGGATTTTGCTGCGCGACCGAACTGAAAAAAATGTGATAGTAAAACCGTAAGAAAAAGTGCGTGGAATAAAACCGTTAAATGAGACGTGCGCAGGCGCGACAGTCGCATACACAAGCGAGCCGAAGGAACTTCGTTCCTACCTGGTGTCCCACGACACCACATCATTTTTTTTTTGTATTTTTATTATCGTTTTGAAATATTGTTGTTATTTTAATGTTTTTTGTGTACCTAGGCGATACTGTGCACGCGAGTTAAAAAAAAATAAAAAAAAAAGGTAAATTGGGAAGGTGCCAATTAAGGAATGCAATCTCGCGAGATCTCGCTTGAGCCTCAATCTCGCGAGATCTCGCTTGAGCCTCAATCTCGCGAGATCTTGCTTGAGCCTCAATCTCGCGAGATTTGCATTCCCTAGTGCCAACTCGCGCGCACTCGCGAGATTCGCGCTCGCCAGTTGACGAATAACTCGCTTTAACTATGTATGTTGATGTAGGTACTGTCGGCAAGAAAACAAATTGCTATGCTGTAATAATTGTATTAACAGACCAATCAGATAAATCAGTCCCTGAATTGATCACGATACAGTTTTACACGTTACGTTTTACACACACACACACACACACAATATACGTATTATAAAATGTACATTCAATAGTTATTACATGAAATCTACCTACGTCTTCTGTCCCGCTCCCACCAACGGCACCCACACTCTGTTTGTAGCTACAATTAAACTTTGCTGGGGCCCCTGGGCACACAAGAATTTAGAGCCCTTTTGGACAGTAAAGATAGCTAATTATACACTAACATTTTTCTATTGTGAACTGAATATGTTGTGGGTAATCCGCTGTTAGGGATTGTGCTCGACAAAAATGGTGTGAGGATAAATGTGAGAGAAATTGACGGTCCTTCGGGGCCCCCTGAGGATGGGGGGCCCTGGGCACGGGTCCCGTGTGCCCTTATGGTAAAGACGGAATTGGCTACAATGGTAGCTGTCATAGTTCAAGCGTCCTAGCTCTTCAGGCAATATCAAAGTAATAACATTGAAATTTCGTATCATGACCTATAAAAATAGTATCGGAATAGTGTTACTTCAAGCTTGAAAGTGACGTTTCTGAAACATAGTGGTTTGTAAGAGCTTGTGGTTAGGCCAGTAGGTCTACCATGAGTTGTCACATTTAGATTAGCTGACGTTACTACAGTAGTAATAGTACGTTACTATGACATTTGTCAAAACTGTTACTCATGGTACCAAATTGTAAGCAAATTATGAGCACAAACTACAGTCGCTGTAGTACGCTGTGACGTAGGATAGTTAGCTACGTGAGGTTTTAGTACCCAACTATCCGCTAGAGGCGCTGTAGGCAAGTTTTCATACATTTTTTTCAACTACAGTCGCTAGCGTGTATAGATTGTGAAAACTCATGGTAGAGCTACCGGTGCCAAAATAATGAATTATGCCTTAGCTACATTTGATTGAGGTTAAGCGGCAATTACTTTTAACCACCTGTTAAAAGTTGTTTTGTAATCCACCATGTCCTGACAAAGGATTATCTTCCGTAAAATTAAACGACGTAAATAAAATAATACCGATACTTTAACATTCTTGTTAATTTTGATGCCCGATAAAGTACCTAATGCTTTGTTAACAAACGTTCCGTTAAATTGGACCTTAGCACAGTAGACTTTGAAAACTTTTACTGGATACCTAATACAGTATCGTAACTTAACTCTATATAATAATACTTATTTATTATTAATACCTATTATGACACTAAGACATCAATTTAATTTAACTGGTTCTTCCAAGGCCTAGAAAAGCCAGTGGTTAGAACTAATTAAATAGGTATTACTACATATCATCATCATCATCCGCAGCCCGACTTCACCCACTGCTGGGTATAGGCCTCTCTTTGCATATGCCATTGTCCACGGTCTGCTGCTAACCTCATCCAGGTCCGGCCCGCGACGGATGCTATGTCGTCAGCCCATCTCGCTACCGAGATTCGAAGTCGAACAAAGGTCAAAGACGTTGGGAACCGCATAACGGAACTAAAATGGAGTTGGGCAGGACACCTGGCAAGGCGAGGTGACGACAGGTGGAGTAAGGCGTTAACTGAATGGCGTCCAAGAACCGGGTATAGGTGCGTCGGTCGTCCGGTAGCGAGATTACTACATTACTACATATACTTACATTTTATTACATTCATCACAAACATTTAAAGCTGAATTTATTTAAATCACTAAAATATCAATTATTATGATTGTACACGAAAGGGGCCTTTGAGGCCTATCCTTTCACCACATTGGTTCGAAAGAAATGCCATGTCTTACAAATAATGCTACGGACAGGGTTAATAGACGGATTGTGCTTTCGAACTACAAAGATGATCATAATATAATTATTAAGTAATTACCTTGTATTTTTACACGATAATGGTACAGAATATAAAAAAATTGTTACACCGTTTTAACAAGCTGAGTGTACCAAATCAAGTTATGTAGTGCTTAAAATTATTAGGTATATTGTCGGAAAACTAAAACTAATTTCAATTTCGTTGATATTTATGTGCAATTCTTAATTAACTAAGTTCATATAAAAAAAATACCCATGTTAAGTACACAAAAGGTTAGGTACCTATACCAATTTTTATAAAATCACAGAATGCTTTTTTGAGCACTTTGAAAAAATCTAAATTAATTACAATTTCGTTGTTCTACGTGCAGATTACGTTAAAACGTAAGTAAATACAAGTAAATACCCATATTATGTACACAGTACATACGAGTATGTAGGTATACCTACCAACTTTTTAAAAATCTAATACTTTTTTAGCAGTTTTATAACAATCGAAAAATACTGGACCTCAAAAACCTTAAATAAGTAGGTAAGTAAGTACCTACATAATTCATAAAATTTATTTAAAATGAAAACAATAATTATAAAAAATATCTTTAAACAATAATTATGCAGGGCAGAACATAAAAAATAAATAATTATATTCATAATATAATTGTACCTACATATATTAAACCTACCTACATCAAAGATTTAAATCCGACCTAAGTCCATTACAACATCAACACGACATAAGCAGTATTAAAGCTTTACACCGAGAAATTAATTAAAACTTATCCTAAAACCTTATTCTGTTTTTGAGGTTATAATTATAACCTCAAAAACTATTTATTGTCTTTTCATTAGTATAATTGCTAATGAAAAGACGAAGCTCGCTCAGTGTTGATATTCTTTCGTTAAAGCTCGATAAAGAACAACAGGTATCTAATTCTTATTCTAACATCCCTAAATCTAAAGATTCGGGTATTGTCGAATGTTTCGTATATTGCCGCCAGTCGTTACGCTTTTTCCCGCGTACGTCAGTTTTGACGTTGACAGGTGCATGACGTTGGCAGATTAGTCACTTGTATACGTGAGACAGATAATATCTACTAGATAGATACAAACCCTACAGATGATAACCGTGATAATGTCGCAATGCACTATAATTATGATGAACACTAAGGTTTGAGTTGGCCACAGCATGTTACTGCATGTTCAAGTTCTTTCGAAGGCCAGAGCTTTTTGTAATCTCTGTACCTTAATGCTCCATCCACACTCTTGCGAGGCGCCTCTTGGAGGCTCTCGGCACGAGTCTTGGCGAGTGGAGGCGGCAGGTGTGTTAGCCATCCACACTCTCGATTTATTTAGTTGCCTGATACTTTTACTTCACCTCGTCCTTTGACTCGCGCCCGAAAAGCCGTCACAAAGCGGGGCGACAGCGAGGCAAGGCGAGGCAAGACGATACCCGACCGCACCTTCCTCACTCTCGCACTCGCGTTCTCTCGTATATTCTCGTAGAGTCTGGATGGGCCATAAGATCTTTCGATGCCGGATCTCGTGTGGCTTGTCTGCATTTTACGATGCTTTTTACACCCATCTCGAGGCATATGCAAGAAGCAGCAGAGGGTTGTCATTAAATGAGGAATGAACGTCGAATGATTGAAGTGTCAGAGCCGTAGTGGTGTTATGAACAGCTCTTTTGGATCTTGATCTACAAATCTCAGCTGCCTCAGCCAAAACGTCAAGGTTGGTACTAACAATAATGCTCTTGGGAAGTCTACTTGAAGCAAAAGACTCTGCTATATCTATAACATTTTGAAATGTTTGTTTGTTAATGTCGTGACTGAGGATAAAGTTCAGTTGTAAGCCAGGTCTTAGACCTGCTAAAAACATGTTTCTAAGAAGTATATCATACTCGTATCCGAATTCATACTCCAAATTACTGTATTCGCCAAGTTTTTGGAGTCTTTTTGCCCATTCGATAAAGTTTTCGTCAGCGAAAGATTTTGATTCAATAAACCTCTTTCTATATATTAACGGGTACGGTTTTTTAGATAAAATAGGCTCTGTAGGTGTAGTATCAGTTATGGTGCCAGCTTCATAGGATGTTGCAATATCTAAAACGTTTTGGAATGATTTCTGATTGATACCTTGAACCCTGAGATACTCCAGCAGTGGCCCTGGTGGCAGTCCGGTGATAAACTTATCACGGAGCATAATGAAATTATTTTTCATCCTAAAACTTTCTACAAAGTCACAATATTCAGCTAGTTCTGTAATTCTCGCCGCCCAATCTGTTAAACACTCGTTATTGCGTTTTCTTGCAAATTTAAACTTTCTGTAACTGTTATACGAAAATGGTTTGCTGATGTTAGCCATTTTGATTACTTTTAGAAGCTGATGATAACTTAATTAGCGAATTATTTGACTCCAAATAGCTATGATGGTGCTGGTAAGGATTCTATTCCACCTAAGCTCAGGATAGACAGATAAGCTGCAAAGCTATGTGAGTATTGTGACTACAATGACGCTTTATCGACTTACGCAAAATTAAATTTCATACATGAAGCATGATATATTTAAAGCTAGTTTTGTGACTAACCAGGTTACGTGTGCTACCCATTACTATTTCTCCCTCCTCAATATTTGCCTTCAGACGGCAACGGTGATTTTCAACTTCCATCCACTTGTTGCTCTGCTTTTCTTGTACTCGGATGTTGTAGGCTCCTACACTGCACGCCATTTCAATCCCCCGAGTCTCTGCTTCTCCATTCTCCTTATACTGTCACTTCCGATATCACTGGTCCTTGATAACCTCGACAACCTTGAAATCATTAGAACTCTTTCTAAACTTCCGTATCGCCGATTTGAATTTCCTCTTCTTCATTCTTCACTGTTAAACTTCAGAACTTTCTGGATGTTTCACCGAATTTCACTGAAACAATCACTTAATATTCAGGTCGTAAATACTGCTGACTGACGCCTGTTCTGAACTGCAAAAACTGCAATACGCATGCGTTAGTGTCCCTGGACTGACGACGCTCCTTTATTTGTCCTAAACTGACACAGGTATCACCAGGTGTGTTACAACGCAAAACTAAACCAATCTTTCAAACTCACAAGACTAGCCCAATCACAATTTGAATCACACAGAGCTTGCACAACCAACAGTAATATTTTTGTTGCAATTTTTGGGCTATGTATTACATGACACGTCGTCTTTATATAGTTTTAATTACACTGACGAATATAGCGCCTGCGTGCAAACTTGCAATGATCGATTTTCTCACATCACAGTCCAGTCCAGGACAGACAGCTCTCGCAAGCCCTTTCAATAGAATAGGCGTTATATATGTAGATACCCCTAAAGTTCTTGTACATTACAAAAAATAATGGGAGATCTTGTGCAACATTTAAATAAGACTGCTTTGGTCCACGGTTTTACACATTCATAGTAGGTAGCGTATATTGTTATGCTATTCCAAATCTCAATGCAAAAGTTTATTATTATGATTAGATGTTTACAATAATTATTTGTGTGACGCTACAAATGAATTTTGTAATACATAATTCCCTGTGAACTATAGATACGTTGTCCGTGAAGCCGCTGGTAAAACGATTAACAAATCTCTCGTTTTTCGTCAAATCTCACACATAAATGATTCAATTTACAATGTAGCAATTTTTTTTTGCAATCCTATTTCTAGTGCTGCAAAACCTGCATACCTTCCTTATCAATAAGTGATTCGCGTCGACATCAATCGATAATGCACGCCTCGATTTGATAATTGAATAACGCTATGAGCCACAGGCGTCCGGTGGCTGTAACGGCTATAGCACCCGCCTGTGGCCCGCCCGAGGCATAGACAATGAATTTATAGTTGGATAGGTACATATGGCAACACTACACAATAACACAAAAGCACTGGCAGAGAGAGCAATAATTGTTCTGGTGATTTGGATTTTGAGAATCTATATGAGGGAACCGGCATAGAACTAAAAATTCGAAGGTGTGTCATAGGTTAGTTGTCCTATAAGCGGCAATGGGCTTGCAACCGGTCACGTATGGAATACTACTGTGCAAAAATGTGGGCATGTGCCAAATATCATGTTTGGTCGAGCCTCTGATTACCCCCCTTTGCTATACTCAAAGATTTAAGTAACTGAAGGGATATCTACCGAGCCTGGGGATTGCAGTCGTGTTCATATATATTTTACGTATCTTGTTGATCATTAATTCAAATTAAAATATAGGCCAAAACTTCACTAAAGTTTACTTCCTCTTTCGTTGGTAACATTTTCCTATTATTTCTTTGAACGTGTTCACTCTAATTTCGCAACAAATTCTACTTAGATCTCCAGACTTCCGTAAGCACAAGGTACCTAACTTAACCTACTTACAAACTAAGTACTTAGTTACTTTCGTATTTAAGTGGAGGGCTATTTACACGAGTACACATATTATATCGGGTGTGTATCGGCTCTCGAGCGAGATACCACGGAAAATTCAAAAAACAAACAACAAATACTGATCGGAATTCCATCAAACTTTTCGCTTACATTAATAAATATAGGTATCCCTTCATTGTTGAAGATTATCTTTACTTATTTGTTTATATCATCTGTTCTTTTGAGATTAATTTTGCCAGTGTCAAGTGTTTAAATTATCGCAGAAAATCAGTTAAAGATTATCGTCTATCTGTACTTATTATGGTCTCTATCATACTATGGTATCTATATTACTAAGGTCTCTATCATACTAAGGTCTCAATCATACGAAGGCCTTTATCATACTACAAACGTGAACTTATTTAGAGGAACGTTTCATAAATCAAAGAAAATTACTAAAATACGTAAGAATAGGTTTTCCAATGAAGTAAGTTTTATTTTAATTAAAAACTAGCAGTCCGCCCCGGCTTCGCACGGGTATTTATATATACATACATGGTCACGACTGTAATCCCCAGGCTCGGTAGATATCTCCTCAGATCTCTAGTTTCTTAGATCTTTGAGGATATTTAAAGAGGGTACTCACACTCAGAGGCACGTCCAAACATGATATTTGACTCGATATCGCCGCTTATAAGAATACTAACATATAAAACAAACCTTCGAATTTTTGGTTCTAGGGTATGCCGGTTTCTTCACGATGTTTTCCTTCACCGTTTAAGAGCACAGGCATTGCGCACATAATTTTCTCAAATGGAAAAATTCTTTGGTGCACGACCAGGTTTGAACCCACGACCTTCGGACCGTGAGGCAAGGGTGCTACCACTACACCACCAGAGCTCTCAAATTTAAAAAAAAAACAAAATTCAAAATTATAATACACACTTGTCATAACCATGATACTCTTCTTTAAAGAAAGAATTTATATAGAAAGTTTTATTTTTATTATTTTAGTGAACTTTTTTTTAGAAGAGCGCTGGTGATGCAGTGGTAGCACCCCGGCCTCACGATCCGAAATCGTGGGTTCAAACCTGGTCGTGCACCAATGAGTTTTTCCATTCGAAAAATGTACATATGTGCGCAATGCCAGTGCTCTTAAACGGTGAAGGAAAACATCGTGAGGAAACCGGCATACCCTAGAATAAAAAATTCGAAGGTGTGTATTCGTATAAGCGGCGATGGGCTTGCAACCTGTCACGTACGGAATACTAACTACTGTGCAACATGTGGGCATGTACCAAATGTCATGTTTGGAAGTGCCTCTGATTGCCCTCTTTAGATATCCTCAAAGATATAATAGTTACTTAGTAACTAAAGATCTGAGGAAGATATCTACCGAGCCCGGGGATTACAGTCGTGATCATATTTTTTTTTTTGCTATTTTTTCACTTTGACTCCCCTCCCGTACGTCGTACACCCAGTGACCCCTACATTGCATAAAGCTAGCCCGTAGCCGAGAGCAGGGTGAGGCTCTCATGCAACTTTATTCTAATACTTACATTTTTAATTTCGTGGTATCTTTCGCATGGGATGTCCGAATTGAGTAATTCAAAAAGCTGTATAAAGGTATTGAAGCAGTCTAGAACATGATGTGATTTATTTTGATAAGGACTGATACTAAGATACAAATAAAGAGCGTTTTTCTAAGAGTAGCCTTCAATTAAAATGTTAAAATAAAAGAACTCTTATTGTGGCATAACTATAATAGTTGGACATATGCTATCGCGACACTTTTTGTAAATAATGATGTGTTCTACAAAGTCGTAGTACATCATTTTATTCTATCGTCAATAGTTTTCGCAGCGCACGCGATGTAAAGAATATTTTAGATAATTTTTTTACACCTTGGGTTACATTATCGAAGTTTTGGTAAGGATCCCTAATTTTTTTGAAAATATAATATAGCCTATGTCACCCGCTGATAATGTAGCTTCCCAACAGTGAAAGAATTTTTCAAATCGGTTCAGTAGTTTCGGAGCCTATTCATTTCAAACAAACAAACAAACAAACAAACAAACAATCAAAGTTTTCCTCTTTATAATATTAGTGTAGATTATAAGCTGAAGTGGCAGTGGGCTGGCCATATCTGTCGAAGAACCGATAACCGTTGGGGTAAACGAGTTCTCGAGTGGAGACCGCGGCTCGGCAAACGTAGTGTAGGACGCCCTCCGGCTAGGTGGAGTGACGATCTGCGAAAGGCTGCTGGTGGAGGCTGTATGCGTCGAGCTGAAGACAGGGCGCAATGGCGCTCATTAGGGGAGGCCTATGTCCAGCAGTGGACTGCTATAGGCTGATGATGATGATGATGATGATGATGAAAAATTATAATACATACAAAAAAAATCCGATTTGTCTTTATTTTGTTCCGTTCCTCTAACTATGTCCATGAGTGTAGGTATATTATCTATCATACTAAAGTCTCTATCGTACTAAGGTCTTCATACCATGGCCTCTATCCCGTGACTGGTTGACATTCCACTTGGCCTCGCTCACCTTGTTGACTACTTATGAATTCTGTGGCTTGTGGCTGGCGTGTGTGGGGCGATCCGTCACTCGTGCCACCGCTCCGAAGGCCCACAAGGGCCGGGCCTGCATAATTTATGTTGCGGTGAATTCTAATCTGATTTACGATGGCTTGTCTTGGGGAAGTTTTTTCTTCGGTGACGAAAGGGACCGTCTAGCTAGATTAAATTGAGGTTGCGAGTTGACAAAGAGTTTTATTGTTCTGATTCGTGTTTTACTGAAATATTTTAATCTTAAGAGCTAGTGTGGAGTGGTAGCACTTCTGACTCCCGATCTGAAGGTCGTGGGTTCAAATCTATGTACCTAATGCAAGTGCTCTTAAGAAAACATCGTGAGGAAACCAGCATACCCTTGAACAAAAAAAATTGTATCGACGTATGGATTAAGTGGTAGATGTGAGACAACACCTTATCCTTGATTTGTACAGTTTTAATTAAATAGAATAATAAATGTTTTTCCTAGTAATTTCTGTTAAACTCTCAAAGACTCTTTTCGTAACCGTTTAAATAAGGAGATATCTACCGAGCCTGGGGATTAGAGTCGTGATTTTAATCATATAAAATCACATCATCTCGGAAAACTATCCCTACGCAAATAAATGGTTCGATTTTCTAAAGTATTTTTCATCTGCAGTAATCTCAGCGGAATGGCTGTCGGCGTACACTCCCAGATATTGAGTTCTCAGATCCACGGCAAACAGAGGTTCCTGAGAGCACCTCATTTGTTAGAATGAGAAATTCGCTTTTTCTTAGTGATCCGTGACTGTTTCGTCACTCTTAGGTTATGTATGGAGTTAGTTGTTACTCAGTTCAGTACGCCTACCATGAGTTGTCACATTTAGATTAGCTGACGTTACTACAGTAGTAATAGTACGTTACTATGACATTTGTCAAAACTGTTAAGTACTCATGGTACCAAATTGTAAGCAAATAATGAGCGCAAACTACAGTCGCTGTAGTATGCTGTGACGTAGGATAGTTAGCTACGTGAGGTTTAAGTACCCAACTATCCGCTAGAGGCGCTGCACGCTGTAGGCAAGTTTTCATACATTTTTTAACTACAGTCGCTAGCGTGTGTAGATTGTGAAAACTCATGGTAGACCTACAGTAGTCACGTCGTAACATGCGCCCATCTCCATACATTGATTATTGGGTGGGGATCGAACCCACAACCTACAGCGCAGAAGGCAGAGCTACTACCAACTGAGCTGTGAGGACCAGGGTTGGATTCAGACCCTTGAAAAATTATTGTACATGGAAGTTAAAAATATACTACTTTGACTAAAATTATACTACGTTTCTGTTTTCATCGATTTTGTATTGAATTAAAATAAAATAGCATTTGTTAGTGAAATTTTGTTGTATTCATTACTTAAAATATTCACTAATTAATTAAATTGAGGCAACTGGATGTCTATTTCAGCCAATTCGTCAATCGGAACTTCGTCCTTTGAATTGACACGATGTTGAATTTTCGAGTCCCCTGTTTGTCTATGCCTGATTTGATGTTGCCATACGTACATAAAATCTCAATACTGTAGGGTAAATGTTCAAAATTACTAACAAATAAACAAATCGGCATGAACATAAAATTATGCTACTTTCGCGTAGTATACTTGCATTACGATACTACATACTACA
The DNA here is from genome assembly GCA_963675405.1 of Cosmorhoe ocellata. Classification (NCBI taxonomy): domain Eukaryota; kingdom Metazoa; phylum Arthropoda; class Insecta; order Lepidoptera; family Geometridae; genus Cosmorhoe; species Cosmorhoe ocellata. Next base: position 5,730,141 of record OY776267.1, read on the forward strand.
TATCATGAAATTATGCTACAAATAGTATAATTATACTACGAAATCCAACCCTGGTGAGGACAGTAAAAAAAAGAGCTCGTTGTGTATGTGGGATATAAGATGCATCAGGGGAATACAGGGATCAATCGTATGTTCGCGAACAGGTAGGTACAGGTAAGTGAGGTAGTAGCATATTATAGTATGAGCACACCTCCTTTTTAGTAGTTTTTAGGGCCTTAGGCCTTGCTTTTATAGCGACATCTAGCGTACAGTAGCGGAAGGCAAAATAGCCCGAAGATATTTAGCCCGAAACCGTGTCACGATTCGCTGTAGGAGAGGTGCCGCATCTGTAGTAGGTTCCTACAACCTCCCACTCAAATCAGGACCATTATTTAGAGGTTCAAATAACGGCAGCGTATAAGAGCACCCTTTGTGCCCCAACAATTCAGAACGGCGTCAACAGGCGAGGCAAACACCGAAATATTGCTACGTATAATATGAAAGGCAAAGCAAGGGTGGTGGGGTAGGGGGAGGTGTCGTGCGTGCGATTTAATTCCATCGCCTCGCTCCGTCCCGGGCTGAGTGTACTAGTGCTGGGGTTAGAAAGTATATCGATAACGATAAAGTTATTCCAAGATTTCTTGAAAGAGTAAGGTTGTTTGAGTCGGAAGTTGTTGTATGTAGTCAACTCTAGTGATTAATAAACCGCCCAAAAACTTCAGTTACGGCTTAACCAAGTAAATACTATGTCACTTGTTTGATAGCAATCTCATTTAAGTGATTCAAATTTATCCGACCACGGACAAATTTGAATCACTTCAATATATTAGGTTAAACGAGTACATACGCCGCGTCCCGTACCATGTGGTACTGATTTCAATTTTCGATACGCGCTTTCCGCAATAAGCTAGTCCCGTTTTGAAGTTTATAGCGTGCGCGGTAATAGAGACTAAGACAGTTAGGAAAGAAAACCTAGTAAAGAGGATGATACAAAAAAAAACTTTTAAATCTAAGTTGTAACTGACATTTGGTACATGCCCACATTTTGCACAGTAGTTAGTATTCCGTACGTGACAGGTTGGAAGCCCATCGCCGCTTATAAGAATACTAACCTATGACACATACCTTCGAATTTTTGGTTCTAGGGTATGCGGTTTCCTCACGATGTTTTCCTTCACCGTTTAAGAGCATTGGCATTGCGCACATAAATTTTTCGAATAAAAAAACTCATTGGTGCATTTTTTTTTTGTAACTGTCTTTAAGGATATAGGTACAATCCTTACTAATATTATATCTAATTAATCTATTAATCACGCCTAAACTACTGAACCGATTTTGATGAAAATTTGGTACAAAAATAGATTACAGCCTGAGAAAAGACATAACTACCTAAGCTACCTTTTATCCCGAAAAAAAAACGTCACCGTGGAATAGATATGTTTTTGTTTTACAAGGTAACATGCGGGTAAAACCGCGGGCAACAGCCACTAGTACAATCAAACTACGAGGTGTTCACTATACTTCAATGATAAAAGTATCGATAATAAAATTACAAAACATAAACACGACCCCAGCACTAGTGGAGCGCAGTGGAAGCGGGCCGAGACAGCGGCTCGTAAAACTGCGAGACCCAGGTGATTCCGGCGGGGCGTTGATGCCGCCTCTACCTTACCTACCTCGAGGGTGCTTAGCGCAGGGCTGGCGCGAACTAATTGATGGACTTTATGAAAGGAGTTTCTGAGCACGTTAATTTTTTCACCACACTGGTACGAAAGATATTATAGTGGCATAAGAATAAGAATTGATTGATTCTGTTTGACTGGCCTCACAGCTCAGTTGGTCTGCTTTCTGCGCTGTAGGTTGTGGGTTCGATGATAGAGTCGTAGTAAAAATTATCCTGCTAAAAAATATTTTTATTTCAAAAAGCTAACGTGTAACGTGATAATTAAACTAACACCTTGTTAGCCTTTGATTCGTCTGTTAAAATTATTTGTGTTCCACCATGTACTCACAAAGGATTATCTTCCGTAAAATTATAAAAATAGATAATGATTCTTTAACATTCTTGTTTAAGTTTGGTGAAATACTATCAGAGCTTGAGAGAATAAAAACAGTTGTGCTATAGAGAATCAGAGTGGTTTCAGAGTTCCCCACGACTCAACCAGTTGGGCATAGTAGTTGGCCCGAGTTGAGCCGTTGGTACCTTAGTTGTGTAGAAGGGAAAAAACGGCACAACTAGTTGGGCATAGCAGTTCTGCCGTCATAAAGAAGAAGGGCACATGCAACAATTTGTAAATATCAAGATTTAGATTTCAGATTTAGAGTTAGAGTTGGTTAGATTTAGAGTTTTTTGATAAAAAGTCATGATTTTTTTAATATTTTTGTTTGCACAGACACAAGATCTATCAAATAGTATTTATATTATTTATAGCATTTCTTCCTGATTCCTAAATATGTATATATAACTTAATTTTGAAAAAAGTGTTATTTGTACCCTTCTTCCGTACGACGGCAGAGTTGTGCCGTGGGGCCAAAGCGTGGGTCGAAGTGCCAGCCCTGCAAAGTTCGTCGTACTACGTTTCGTCACACGGTATAGCACTCGAGCCGCCCGCGCGTGGCACCCGGCACACGTATAGGCAAACCCTCAGTACTTCCCGACTTCATTACCAAGAATCTTGTGGCAGCAACTCCTTGAGATTGAACATCTATCGCCGTCTTGAATGTTATAGCGAACTGAGGTTAATGTTATTCTTTTATTGCGCAACGGAACTTCTAAAGAGATATAAAAACACGTTTATATATATGCAGGCGACTAGATGATATGTGATCACAGGCGCTTTGGTATTTATAACATGGACTTAAAATACGTCTATTGTAGAAGATAGGGAACGAAAACAACGTATTTTGGTGAACGTCAGAAGGCAGTTGGGGGTGTAGGCGGAGTTGTCCTGTCGTGCTGATTCGAAAACGACCAAGTATGGTTATTGCGTGGTAAATTTCGCGTCAACACTCAACAACTGTCTTACTAAAAAAAACCATAAAGGCATATAGTTCGCCCACAGATGGCGTTACGTGTTGAGCACAAACAAAATTAAAGCACTTATTACATTACCCTGAATTCAGGGACCCTTAACCTAAATAAGAGTGATGTAATAAGAGTTAGGGCGTAAGGCGATAGGTTCCCTTACTACCGGGCCCTGAATACCGTGTAGTGTAATACCCGTTTAAATGTTATGTAAAATTATAAAAATCTAATTACTATGACGTTTGTCATATGAAATATTATTTGATACTTTAGGTACGTATTAAAGTGTGCTTTAAATAACAATAGACCGGACTAACTCTGGATATTCCGGACGGCTCCCGCGGGAGTACAAGGCGCACATAACCGCAAAGGAGCTTACAGAAGTTACCGGGCCGTGTCTGGCTACATCCCGACCGGACACGGCTTCGCAGGAACACGATTCCAAACTTAGTGGCCCACACGCACATTAAAAGTACCACTGGGACACGGAAACGTCAGCCCATAGCTTAGAAAAATGGACAGTAGGTACATGGAAAGAAAATATTTTATGATGAGTAAGACTTGAAAAGATTGATGATATTTTATGATTTAGGTATGTTCATTTTATCAGAAACACAGTGCAAATCAGTGAATTCGTCATGTGGTTTTATGTGATTTGTAGGTTATTCAAAATACGCGAAAACCGTACATTTTTCCGGGATAAAAAGTAGCCTATGTGATATTCCAGATTATAATATATCTCTGTGCCAAATTTCATCCAGATCCGTTCACCCGTTTCAACGTGAAAGAGTAACAAACATACATCCATACATTCTTACAAACTTTCGCGCTTATAGGTACATAACTAGCAACACTCAAAAATATCTCGATTTTTTTATATAAAACTAGCTGACCCGGCAGACTTCGTACTTATTGAGAAAACGTTTGTATGGGAAATAGAAAAGGGCTATTTTTAGGGTTTTTCCGGCAGTTATTCGATTTTTTTTTACCTTTTAAACCTTCCCTAGACCTCCACGAACATTTCAAGACCAAGATAAGATAAATCCGTTTAGCCGTTCTCGAGTTTTAGCGAGACTAACGAACAGCAATTCATTTTTATAGATATACCTTATGTTACTCAGGGATAATGTAGCATTCTAATGGTGAAAGAATTTTTGAAATCGGTCCAGTAGTTTTTGTTTATCGTTACAAACAAAAATACAAAACTTTTCTCTTTATAATATTAGTATAGATATATTTATATCATCATATAATATATTATAATTATATAGGCATATTTGTTTATAAATTATATTTGATAAAAAATACGTCTCGTCTGGTTATCTGATCGGTGAAGGTCCCTCTTCAGCGGCTCTTAAAGCGACTACACACGACCCTAAATTTTTCTTAAAGCGACTACACACGACCCTGAATTTAGATCGCGCTTAGATCGCGACACGAATCACCAGATCGTATCATAAATCGCCTCGTGTGTAGGCAAATCCTACCCGATTTTTAATATTAGACTATATAAGTTGGATTAGTGAAGAAGCTCGCAAGACTTCTTTTTTTTGTCGAGTTCGAGTCCCATCGGCCGGCGAGACGCAATGACGTGGACGGTGGCTCTAATTGGCGGCGCGAATGGCGGCGCGGTGGCGGAATGGCGCCCGCCACGGGCCTAATTGCAAACGCCATTAGTCCGCCCCGCAGCGCTCGGCCCCGGCCCGCGAGCGCCCTGGAATAAATACATGTACCCAGATAGCATCTTGATGTGTCGTCGGGTAATGCTTTGTGAGACGCGATCATCTTTAGCTTGAATTGAGAATAGGGAATAATGAATTTATTTTTTTATTTATACTCTCCTAGCTTCCGCCCAACAAATATATCCCACGGGAACCGTAAATTTTTCCGGGATAAAAAGTAGCCTTAGTGCTATTCCAGACTATAATCTATATCTGTGCCAAATTTCATGCAGATCCGTTCTGCCGTTTCAGCGTGAAAGAGTAACAAACATCCAGACATCCATACAGACTTTCGCGCTTATAATATTAGTAGGATATAGTAGGATTTATACTTTACTAGCTGTTGCCCGCGGCTTCGCCCGCGTGGTGAAGACGGCTTATTTTTTTCCGACACCTCCAACAAATACCATCACATTTTAGCTTCAAACACACAAACGTTTAAATAAAGTTTGACGACACGAAATGCGCATAGCGTAACGCTAACGAATGTGTTTTAAATCTAGTTTTATTAACTTTAACGTTAAGAAATACGCATAGCGTAACGCTAACGAATGAGTTTTAATTTGGTTTGGCATTGGTAAATGCGTTAAATTACCGCGATTACTCCCCAGGGCTTTGTTAGGTTAGATTACAAATGCCCTAATAAGGCCTGTCAGCAAAAACAATCCACACCTAAAGGTATCAGATCTCGCATAATGAGGGCCATGCATTATCCGTGCCGGTTAATTGGCTGGGTCTATCCGGCACGGGCCGGCTCGACACACTCGATAATCGACCGGAAGTGAGGGTTGCTACGCACCAGTTTAAAATAATTACGTTTTAAAACGAAAATGAAAACTGACTTCAAAGTAGCACTATGTAAATAAAAATGCAAATTTAAGACATATGGTTTTCTCATGGATGCTTTTGTCGGAACTGGACCAAATTGAAATGGGAAGTACCAGCTTCAAATAAGAAAAGAATAATTAAAATCGTTGCTTCGGACGCTAGACTATCATAGTACCTACTAGCTGTTGACTTCGTCCGCGTGGTATTTTCCGGAATAAAAAGTAGAATACGTGTTATTCTAGACTATAATCTATACCTGTGCCAAATTTTATCCAGCTCTGTTCAGCCGTTTCAGCGTGAATGAGTAACAAAATACATCCACACATTCTTACAAACTTTCGCGTTTATAATATTAGTAAAATTATAATATTTATAGGATATCTACTCAAATCATACGACGCAGAGCCAGGTAGACGCATTAGACGCAGGGGAAACCATTTTCGCCTGACTGTACAACAATTTGACAAATACCTAATAAGAGGTAGTGTACCTATATAAGTAGAAATACCTACGTAGGCGTGGAGCGGAAGTCAGTTTTATTTTATTGGCAGCCCTGCGCGAGCCGGACGGTCCGGACCGGACGGGACGGTGATTAGCCGGACCGCCTAATTACGCCGGCTATTGGAATCAGGCTGGCGACTAATGGATGGTGGATAAATAAATTGCGACTCTGATTGCTACTTTGGGCCTGGACTAACGGAATATATGAAAATCAACTGAAGCAAATCGAAAATTATATTTTTTTAATAATTTTACATACTTCTGCATCCCTTATCCTTTTGTAAATTGCATTTTAGTACTTGTAATAGAAACATAAACCTGCTTATCGAGAAGTTTGCAATATTATATTCAGATTAATATAGTAAATAAAATAATACATAACATACTTAGGTATATAAAATAATACTAGTCTCCGCGCTTTCTTTTCATGACTGGTAGCGCCACCTAGTGAAAGGCATTAAATACTACCTTGCTTACGCCATCTATTGGCGAATAGCCGAACTATTTACATTCAAAAAAGAGGATATTATTCAGAGTTTGCCGAAGCGAAATAAATACGGGTTACGGACATTGGCCTTTTATTTAAAACAATAAAACTTCTGGAATGCTGCTTCAAGAAATAAATAACACAAAATATTGGGAATGTTTTTCAATGTAGTAAGGTAAATTGTTAGCCCTTATTAGGAGTAGGTATACTTACCTTACGTGTCTATAAATTCAACTAAGATAAAATTGTTTGTTTATTTGGTTTCAGAATGCGCCGAACCAAGAACCCGTGTACAGAAAAGTTGCAATTGTCGAGAACTTTTTCGATATTATTTACACAGTCCACGTTGAACTTGAAGGCAGACCTGGAAAGCATGCAGGACAGAAAAGAACATACAGAACTGTAAGTATTAAAAATTTATTAACACTTATAATATTAAACAACTTACGTTTACAATTCAGTAATTTTTTGATTATTTCCGAAAAAGTCTCCTCGAGAAGTTAAAATACTGCCATCTATGTTGCTTTATTAGAACTTTTTCCAACGGCTGTCCAGAAAACCATCTGAATACAGACAGCGCGTTTTTCAAAAGGAAAGCTTGTGTAGCTCGCAATTTAGGGAGCTGAGAAACCGGTAGATGGCGTAACTTGTCCATAATATTTTTTGACTAGTTTTAATTTCAAAACTACGCGTATGTAATAAACTTATTCTTATCGATGAACATAAACTTTATCTCTGTCAGACAAAGATCTAGGTCTTGGAGGAGCTAATTTTGTCTAGACACAGACATCAATCATGGAAGGCCGCTCAAATCCCAGATTAAAATAATGGTTCAATCGAATTAACTAATCCTAATTCCCCTTTTTTGTTTTGCCCACAGATCACAGAAACTTACGCATTCCTTCCACGGGAAGCTGTCACACGGTTCCTCACAGGATGCGCGGAGTGCGCGCGGCGCCCGCGCAGCACCTCCCCGCCTCCCCTACCTACCCCCTCCCCCTCCCCGACCCGCCATTTCATCCCTTACCTTCCCGCACCCGAATACCGAAACTGGGAGTCAGAGATCGACGCGAATACTTACTACGAACCGAAGTTGTACACTGAATTGCAACCCCTCAAAAAGGTTGAAAGCCCCAAACCTGTAGAAATAGAAGACCCCCCTACTTATATAGAACTTACACCTAAAAAGACCTTTGACAGTCCAAACTTCAGCCACACATCCCCAGTAGACCCAGCATTCAGAGAAGAAGAACCCATCAGAACAGACCCTGAAATCGACAAGGATGACAGCTTGATTGACGTTGAAGAGGTCAAAAATGACAGCCCGCCCCCCCTCTTAGAAAAAGAGGAAGAAAGTAGAGAAGCCGAAAGTACCAGGGCATCAGAAGACGCGAGTAGTGAAAACGTTGAGAGGAAGAAGTTTAATCCGCTAGATGTCGCTAATTTGACGAGTAAGGATCCGCCAAGAAGGTCGCCTTCGAGACGGAAGTTGCTACCGACCTCTGCTGATGGCAGCTATGGAAGGTTCCTGAAGAACTGGCGGTCGGACTATGAGGACTGCGAGTACAGTGTGCCAATCACGACGGCGTATCTGAAATACATGCGCGTGAGTTTCCAGGAGAGGCTGGAGATGGAAAATAAGGTATGTGATTTTATTTTCACTTTAATCATTTATCCAGTACTTTCCAACTGACTGTTTCTTTTTTTTTTTATAGTGTTAAATAGTTTTTTCAGAAACACAAGCAAGTAAGTACCTAGTTACGACAGAAAAAGATATTTTTTTTAATGCAAATTTTATAAAGCTAGTCTTTTAGACTTTATACCGAATTTTGTAAAATATTTGGATCCTATTTTATTCGTTGAGCATAACTGTGTAGGTCCTAACTTACACTACATACTTAAACCTATTTGGGGTCGCTGAAACTGAAACAAAAACCCTTTAGGGTACAGACAGAACCCACAAACCTTAAAAGTTACAGAATTCCGTAAAAAGATATTTCAACAATAACACACGGGCAAACCGCAATAATTTTTGCGCAAATAATTTTGTTAAATAAACATATGATTCTTTCTCAGAGGTATTTTGAAACAACTTCGCTCATAAATAGGTATGAACCGTAAGCAAAGTTGAGACACGTTTAAAGAAATCGCAATCACACTTTCTCAGCAACTGACACATCCAAAGTAACCTAAATAGAAAATGAACTTCGAACAACGAAATTCGGCTGTCGGCGGAATAAATTATGCCACGATATCATTTTGTCGACTGTTTTGTCTCGCTTGTTCTTGTGCGAATATGAAAACATGCTCGACAAAAGCGTCGACAAAATGTTGGCACGCCTGCTATGTTAGCCTGGCAGGTCAGATAATGTCAATTGACAGGTCAAGTAGGTAAGCTACTTTAATTTAAGTTCTATTACGTACTTAATGTGCCGCGTAGTAGAATGTCTCTCTCTTCGTTCGACCTATCTAACCCTTGAGTAACGTTGGGTGTTGGTGGAGCTGGGAGCGGATCGCGGTCGCTTCGACCCCAAGCCGCCTTTGCTCTGCTCAGGCAAAGTTAGACGATGTTTTGTACGTTTGTAAGTAGTGAACGATTGTGATTTGGTAAAGTATTGTTTGAATATTGTAATGTTACATAAAAGAGCTATTATTGTTACATAAATTTTAGTATGGAATGAAAACTACAAACATTTATTTGTAAATTGGTAGTTTTATAAAAGTACTATCGGACGTAATGTACTCGTAACTTTGTTTATATTCATCATCATCATCATCATCATCATCAGCCTATAGCAGTCCACTGCTGGACATAGGCCTCCCCTAATAACCCTAATAATTATTTTGTTTATATTATAATTTTTAAATGATATTAAACTACTGAATTTCTATAATTTATTGATTGACTTGATTTTATTCAAGCATTATCCTAAGAATTTGAAAATTTCGAACACTTAGCGATGATTTTGGAAAATAATTTCCAATATTCAACTGTCAAGAGGGATGCTAAAGTAATTGAATTGTTTTTTGAGAAACAATAGGTATAACATTTGAATGAATTCCCTGTGTTTGTACAAGTGTAGACAGAGATAGACGGTATCTTCCAGACACTTAGCCTAATACACCTCATCTAACGATCTATCTCTGATTTACAACAGCCAACCTGACACTCGTGGGGGTCGATTCGACCCCGAACGATTGATTTGGAGACGAATGCCGGGCACAAAGGACCGTCACGCCATAATCGCCCGCCGCATCTTTTCTAACTCATTTTTCTCGCGCGAGGGGTGGCTGCCACCCCAGGCCTCATCAGCCCTAGGGGGTGTCACGGTATTAGACAAGACACAAAAACGGTGGCACGAGAAGTGGGCAGCCAAGTTTTCTGATGATGGTTTTTCTTGTATTTTTTGTTACGTTATCGGATTCGGATTAAATTGCCTGGTTTTGGAGATAAAGCCATTCTACCGCAACAGCACAAGCATGCAAGAGCGGTTTAACATAATAGCTGAAAGAGTTTTGGAAAGTTTTTTGAAATTGTTCGCTTTTACGTTAGGATTTTCTTATTTTGTTTTTTTCTTCTTTGAGCCTTGTTTGAGTATTGATGGTTACTTTATCATTTGTAAAACGAAAATATTAAACGCCATTTTGCTTGAGTTTCTTTGTGCTCAAATCACACCCTCACATTACAAGCATTCATTAATACAGAAATAAAATGACAGGATCGTATCCACCGTAATATCGTGGCAACAAAAAGTTTATGCTCTGACCTTTTTCGCCCCCCTAAGGGTCAGTTCGTACCATAAGAGGGTATCGTCCCTTACCCTCGGCCCCCAAAAGTGCGGGCACTTGCCACCCTACCCCCGGGCATCGCCGCGACTTGTAAGATTGATTGGGGCTCCTTCAGTCCATTGCCGACCCCCTGTGTGGATATTCGACCCGGCCCCCCTTTTTTCTCGGGTAGGTACTTTGGTGAGAGATAGAGAAACTGGAAAGGTTTGGGATTAATGCCTGTTAGAATTAATGTCTCAATATATATTTTTAAATTTTTGTACAGTTTTCGTAATTTAAGGCTTTTTTGATGTCGAAAGCGGGAAAGTGACGAACGATTTGATTTGTGCTTATAAAAAAAGAGAAGAATGATAAAAGAGGTTAATAGAACGCTTATTAGTTGGCATCGATTTAAATATTATTATTATTTATTAAGAGCCTGTAGTGTCCCACTGCAGGGCAAAGGCCTCCCTTCCTTCTCTCCAATGTTTGTGCTGTGATTCATGAAACTATTATAATTATTACGATTTACATATGCAATGTGAAAAAAACTAACAATCATGACAATATTTTGAGGACATTGAACCTTGTACTATATAAACTATAGTGAAATACAAAGAAAACACATGCAAATAAAAAGCACACATGAATGCTAAGATTCTGCTATTCATAATGCAACATTTTAAAAACATAAACATATTATAATCTTATACCTTTAAACGAGCAATGTATATATATATATAATTATATATTATAATTGGAATCTCGGAAACGGCTCCAGCGATTTTCATGAAATTTAGTATGCAGAGGGTATCGGGGGTGATAAATAGATTTAGCTAGGTTTCATTTTTAGGAAATGTCGTTTACTCCAAAAAACGAGCAAAGCTCGGTCACCCAGGTACTATATTATTATGGCGGATAGTATACTTGGGTCAGAAAATCGTTGCTCTTAAGACATGAAACAGATTTATAGGTAGACTAAGTACACCTAACGAACCATTGTTTTAAAACCTTTTGATGTTATATTATTGATTTCCTGTCTAGCTCCACTCCCGAACTGATGCCGCTTCCATCATAGCCAACCCTACGCTGCCACCCCCTTTTTTTCTCGGGGGCTGTTAATAACACAACAGCTATTTTATTCGTCGGCGGCCAGTCGCGACCGTGCGACCGCTTTGATGTGAGAGATTAGGAGTTTGTGTGTTGTAACTATTCGTGCGGCTCAGCGAGCATTGAATAATATCTGGATTCTGGAGTATTTTTGACGTTTGAGGTCACTTAATCATGAGAATTTTACTTGAAATGGCAATTCACTGTTGTCTTAACTTGTTTATAAGCTTTTTGTTTGCGATCCTGTAATTTATCTGTAAATGAGCGCTTGTAATGCGAGGGTGTGATTTGAATACAAAGAAATTTAAGCAAAATAACGTATATTTTCGATTTAAGCAACAAACAATAAAGTGCTATAACCTAGATACAAATTAAGTAAACATGCCTTTGCAAGTCCTAGATGATTAATACAGCTTAAGGTTGTATTTTTTTTAAATAAAATATGTATAACCCATTTTTTAATAAATACTCATTTTATTCACGATATAATTTCTCACCACCCTTGCCTGTTGTACCCTAACAAATGCGACGACCTTGAATTCGATTCGACATTATTAAATCCCATGCGATCGATTCGGTTTCATTAGAGGGTCTTTTCGACCCCTGCGGTGTTTACAGGGTTAAATTTTACAGTCAAACGATTTTAATTGCAGTTTTGAACTGTATTTTTATGGTGTTAGAGTGTGATTTTGCTTAATAAGTTCTGTAAATTATTGATGTTTTAAAAGTAGTGATCATTTTATTTTGTTTAGTTGAGGATTTCATAGACGCGTTTGTAAGTAGGTCAGTGTTAGAAGAGAGACGGATAAGGTGCGAAGGAGAAAAAAATATTACTCATAGATTTTGACACAATAGACAAATACTCGTACATACACAATGTGAAAAAATAGTTAAAAATCTTTACAAACGATCTATAGATAGCTCATCTGATCCAGATCATCAAAAAGTAACATAGCACGTTGAATAATCCAATATTAGGCTACAATAAAGCCTTTAAAAGGTCTATAAACTCAAACACTAGTGTTAGCCACTTGCTTTTACCAACTTACTTAGCTGATTAATACAAAGCTTTCAGAAAAGCATGCTAATGTCGGGGAGCGGCGCTGGTCCCGCCACCCACCCTGTCATTTACTCCGCACTTACCAGGCGAGCATAACAGCTAGGAATTTTAACGAAATTAGTCGACAGTCGCCGGCGGGGCGCCTGGTACATTCACGTATGGAGGGGGTTGCCTTGGGGGCGCCGTTGTAGTGAAGACTCGTTGTATGGGGTTTAAACTTTAAATGTGAATTATGCGTTGAAGATTCGTTTTCATTCACATCTATTAGTAGAAAAACTACGTTACTGACTGACTGATGACTGACTGACTGACTGACTGACAACAAACGCACAGCTTAATCCAATGTACTTATATATTTTTGACTTTTGTGTTGTTTTGTAATTTGATTATTATTTTTGTCAATCTTATGTAACATGGACCCATGCAGTCTGAAATAAATGATTTATTTTTTTATTTTATTATAAGTTCTAGAGTATTTAGAGAGTTAAATATGAAGGGTTTTTAAATTGCATAACTTTAATGTTTTTTGGCATTGATTCAAAAGTTTGTCATAGGTTAGTATTCTTATAAGCAGCAGTGGGCTTGCAACCTGTCACGTACGGAATACTACTGTTTAAAATGTGGGCATGTGCTGATATCATGTTTGGACGTGCCTCAGACTACCTTTTTGGAAAAACGTAAGTTTCTTGGTATAAGTAGAGGTTCCGCATTACTAATTGTAACTATGTGTCTTAAGCGGAGCGAAATGTATTTTTTTAGATGTATTTTAATAATTCGTTTAAAAGCTATTATTCAACTAGTATTTATTGCAAAAATTAAAAAACCCGACTGAACGTAAGTAAATGAAAATAGATTTTTACTGCCGCCATATTCGATTTTTGACATTTTGTTATAGCCTATGACTCTTGTGACCCAGACAAACCCAACATTGTCAAAATCCGTCCAGCCTTTTGGGCTACAGCGAAAGCCAAAGGAACTCGCATACATACAAAATTATACACCCCTCTTTACCCTACTTTTCACAGACGGGTAAAAAGTTTTTACCCGTCTGCGAGATAGTTTTTACTAAAAACTATCTCAGTTTTTGAGTTTTAATACGCGACTCCGACCATAAGTCGTTTCTAGGCTGCGGTTGCGTCTCTGAGTTTTCACGAGCACACGTGTACCAGGAGCGGGGAGCGCCCACCTCCTCACATAGTATGCTCCCCTGGTAGCTTGTCTACACGCAACCGCAAAAACAGAGGGGGTACGAGGTATTTTTTGTGTTTTAACCTAGTTATTATGAAGGTGTAAGGAGTACTTAATGTGATTAAGGTTACTTTTCTAGTAAACAAGTAGGACGGAAAGGAGAGACAGTGATAGGACCAGTTTCTTACCCCTCGGAACTTATGGCTTCCTGGTAGATACCGTCGTCGGCTCAGAGGGCACCCGCGGGACTGCGCACAACCGGTAAGTGCGCCGTGGTACGATAGTTTGTTATCACCTCTTCGAGTGTTCTGCTGACCTAGTACTTTTGTAGCTAGCTACCAGAGCTTCTAACCATTGGACTTGATAGTCTTGCTTTTTACCCGACTGCGAAGGAGGGTAATGTTTTTGGGGTAAGTATGTATTTAGCTTCCTGATCAGATAATAAAAAAAATGAATCAAGCACCTTCTAGAAGAAAGTGTTCATGATTTTTTTTTATTCATTTTGTAAGATCATCATCATTCTCTTGCCCCAATACCACGCTAAGTGCGATAATTCATATAATATGATAATAATATGATTTACTTAGCAAAAAGTACCTAATGTAAACTTTGAAAAGATAGAATTATGATTTAATACTTCTACAAACTTATAAGTAGGTATTTTTATGTATCTTTATATTAAAAAATCCGTAATATTACAAAAAATAACGTACAACACCCTTTGACAGCTAGCTTTTCAACGTGACAGGTTACAAGCCAATCGTCGCTTTTTATGATTATTCCAAAAAATACTTATTTCAAGAATTTAACTTAAATAATTTAACTTTAAGAACTTTTTAAATTTTATATTATAGGTTCCGTAATATTACAGTTTTTATATATTACACTAAAGTCTAATAATCTCGTCCATTAACTAAATTTCCGCTCAGATAAAAATAATACTACCAAACGGTTCGCCCCCTACCTTGCCCCCACCCCCCTAGGGTATGGGGGTGTATTAATTATACTCACATATAAGTTTGTTTCGTATTGGTTTTTATTCTTCTTATATTTCTATCGTTATTGTGAAACCATCGAATACCGGTATCTTTAGTCGTTATTTATCTAAGAGCGCTTGGTGTAGTAGCACCCCTGCTTCACGATCCGAAGGTGGTGTGTTCAAACCTGGTCGTGAATAAATGAGTTTTTCCATTCGAAAAATTTATGAGCGCAATGTCAGTGCTCATCGTGAGGAAACCGGCATACCCTAGAACCAAAACTTCGAAGGTATGTGTCATAGGTTAGTATTCTTATAAGCGGCGATGGGCTTGTAACCTGTCACGTACGGAATACTAACTATTGTGCAAAATGTGGGCATGTACCAAATGTCATGTTTGGACGTGTCTCTGACTACTCTCTTTAGATATCCTCAAAGATTTAAGTAACTAAAAAGATCTGAGGAGATATCTACCGAGCCCGGGGATTACAGTCATGATCATATTTATTTTTATCTTTTAAATATCTATTTCTTATGCCTCTTTTCTCATTTCCCTTATCATAACAATTATACAGCTTTTTGTTGCCACATAAATTAAATCTTGACATAGTTTGAGGTAGATGAGGATTGAGGAACGATTAAAGATATCGGTATTAGTCTGCACAAAAAAAAAATTTTTCAAAGAACGTGTCTATCTTGATCTGTTCTAGATTAAATTATATAAACACTAGCTTCCGTCCACGGCTTCGCCCGCGTACCTTGAAAAACAAAAACAAATCTATCTCACGGGAACCGTACATTTTTCCGGGATAAAAAGTGTGCTATTTCAAACTATAATCTATCTGTGTCGAATTTCATGCATCGTCAGACTAGGTTGGCTGGTAGAAAATGCCCCCTAGGCATTAAACCCTCCTTTTGGCATACTTTTTTGTAGAATTTGTGTATAATAAAATATACATAAATAAATAAATATTGGTAGACATCTAGCCCCAAACTAAGCAAAGCTTTGGAAACCAGATAGCTAGATTAATTATATAAGTACTTTTTTTTTGTAAATACTCAAATAGAATAAATAAAATAAAAATAAATATGATCACGACTGTAATCCCCTGGCTCGGTAGCTCCTCAGATCTTTAGTTACTTAGATCTTTGAGGATATCTAAAGGGGGTAGTCAGAGGCAAGTCCAAACATGACATTTGGCACATGCCCACATTTTGCACAGTAGTTAGTATTCCGTACGTGACAGGTTGCAAGTCCATCGCCGCTTATAAGAATACTAACCATACCTTCGAATTTTTGGTTCTAGGGTATGCCGGTTTCCTCACGATGTTTTCCTTCACCGTTTAAGAGCACTGGCATTGCGCGCATAAGTTTTTCGAATGGAAAAACTCATTGGTGCACGACCAGGTTTGAACCCGCGACCTACGGATCGTGAGGCAGGAGTGCTACCACTGCACCACCAGCGCTCTTTATAGAATACAAATAGAATACAAAGTAACACCCAGACTCAGAACAAACATCTGCGTTCATCACACAAATGTTAGTCCTGCCGTGTGATTCTGTAAGACCTCATTCTAAACTTCGAATCTGAATCCGCTGTGAGTTTCTTGATTGGCATTCTATAAACTCGGTTGAGAATTAGAATTTACACTAGCGCCACTCTTGCGAGCGTGTCAGCGAGTTGAACTAAATTGACGGGGAGATTTTGACAGATAAAGTATGAGCGGACGTAAGAAGGGCATTCTAGACGGTAATTTTCAAGTCACTTCGACGCTCACTTCGCACTCGAACCCGATTCAAAATGTCAAATAAAAAGGTCAATGTCAAATGTCATTTTGAACTCTAGGCGAAGTGAGAGTGAATTGCGATGTGAGAGGCGAGTTGATGTTTGAATTTTACAGAATCGACGTACTGGGTGGGGATCGAACCCACAACCTGCAGCGCAGAAGGCAGAGCTACTACCAACTGAGCAAAATGAATGAGCGTTGTGGGTTTTGTTATAAAATTATTTCAAAATACCACCCCCAAATCTCATTATCCAAAATGGTTGCTCCTTTCGTGAAGTTGGTGCTACCACTTACCACTTACAATTAACTGGAGGCTTGGCTAAAGTAATAACACTGACCGGTGCCGCTAGCACCAGTTTATGACTTTTTTTTCTGTTTATAAAAAAATAAAATAAATAAATATGATCACGACTGTAATCCCCGGGCTCGGTAGACAACTCCTCAGATTTTTAGTTACTTAGATCTTTGAGGATATCTAAAGGGGGTAGTCAGAGGCAAGTCCAAACATGACATTTGGTACATGCCCACATTTTGCACAGTAGTTAGTATTCCGTACGTGACAGGTTGCAAGCCCATCGCCGCTTATAAGAATACTAACCTATGACACATACCTTCGAATTTTTGGTTCTAGGGTATGCCGGTTTCCTCACGATGTTTTCCTTCACCGTTTAAGAGCACTGGCATTGCGCACATAAATTTTTCGAATGGAAAAACTCATTGGTGCACGACCAGGTTTGAACCCACGACCTACGGATCGTGAGGCAGGGGTGCTACCACTACACCACCAGCGCTCTCTCTTTTTTCTGTTTATTTGGTTCACAAATCGAAAAAGATACTTTGATATTACTTCTTATTGCCGCCATTGTTTGAAAACTATTTCATTTTTCAATCTTTAATATTCTTTATTAATTTATTTATATTAGGTTCTCATACTTTTTTTAAATTTTAGATTCAGATTCAGATTCAGATTTATTTATTGCATATACTTTATTTATTATTATTACAGTGTTTTTGCTTAGAGGTGAGTACATGTACCCTGTAAGGGCGCAGCAATTTGTCTATTGGTATTTTTTTTACCAAAAAAAATATTAAAATCTTAAGTAAGTAACTACTTTAATTGGTTTTTCAAAATCGTGTTATTTACTATACAAATAAACAAACAATAAACATAAACCATTTTGGATTTTTGTGTCTAAATACAGTGAACAGAAAACTTAGTAAGTACGGGTTTTAGTTTCAAAGTCAGAGTCAAAGTCCTTCTTCTTCTTTCGAGTCAACGGCTAAATTTTTTTTGACTCTTTCGCCTCTCTCCGTTGTTTGGTCAAAATATATTTAATTTTATTTTTTTTGCTTCTGTTATAATAGTTGAACAGCCTCGTTTGTGATATGAGAGCGTTTTAAACTAGTGCTTAAAGTTCACAGCATACTTTTTAATTTCCAAATATACCTGGCAGACGCTATGAATTGCTATATCACATACTGTTACATTGAAATGTGAAATTAACCCTATTCTTAATGTGTTTAGGTTTAATAAGGCTTGGCAATATCGCGGAAGTTCATTCCCAGTAGTGTGTTCTTGTATTGGTGTGGCTTTAATAAAATATGGCCCTTACTAGAAGTGGCCGTGATAATATATGGCCATTTTTTATGTGTCCCTTTCTCGTTTATTTGTAAAATGGTAATAAATTTTACTGATTTTTATTATTAACTGACTTCAAAAAACGAGGAGATTGTCAATTCAACTGTACCTATGTTTTTTTATTTACATTGTAGACATACCTATAAGGAATAAATAGTACCTGGGTGACCGAGCTTTGCTCGTTTTTTGAGGGTAAACGACGTTTTCTGAAAATGAAACCTAGCTAGATCGATTTATCACCCCCGAAACCCCCTGCATACTAAATTTCATGAAAATCGCTGGAGCCGTTTCCGAGATTCCGATTATATATATATATATATATATATATATATACAAGAATTGCTCGTTTAAAGGTATAAGATTTCTGCGCACCCCTTATTAGGGGTAAAAACACGGTTAGAGACACGTCTAAATGGCTTCGTCTAGGCTTTGTAAGTAAATAAACAGGCTTTTTATATTTATTCTAGACTAGCTTCCGCCCACGGCTTCGCACGCGTGGTACCTTGAAAAACAAAAACAAATCTATCCCGCGGGAGCCTTACATTTTTCCGGGATAAAAAGTAGCCTATGTGTTATTCCAGACCATAATCGATCTCTGTGCCAAATTTCATCCAGATCCGTGCAGCCGTTTCAGCGTGAAAGAGTAACAAACATACATCCATCCATACAACATCCAACTAACTTTCGCGTTTATAATAATTGTAGGATTTATATACAGCATAGTGCCAGTTTTTACCCCGCTGCGAAGAAACTAGAAAAATCGGAGATTGGTCTGGGTGTTTTGTATGTATAATAAAAAATATCTATCTATGTAATTAATAATGTATTAAATATATCAGTTATCTAGTACCCATAACACAAGCTTTGAGTAGCTTACTATGGGGCTAGATGATGCTGTGTGGATTGTCCAGCATTATTTATTTATTTTATTTATTTATTTATTTAAATATTATCTTAGGGGGTGTTTTTATGAAAAGAGTTGCTTTGGTGGTTGCTTGGACGGAGTTTGACAAAGGTGTTTGGATGTGTCTGGATTTCAAAAGTGTCATAGGCTATACAAAATCTAAAAAAAACGCAATGAGGCGGCTTTAAAAACCCTTTTTTGAATAACTTTCAGTTGTGTTTTATTAATTCCGATAAATACTATTTAAATGGAATAAAAATCCCTTGAACATTATAGCCTATTTAGGCCATATCCACTTAGAGCACTGTAGGTAACACTCAAATAATCCTAAAGTTAGTATTACCATATAAAAAAATCATGTTACCCCATGTCAAATTTTTCTATCATTAATTCTAGTGAAACTTACCTTTGTAAACTGCTGTGTACTCTGTGCTCATACGGGGTACGGGCGCGTCGTACCCCTCAGGGGTAAGGCTGGGGGGAGGGTCTCGAAAGGAAAAGGGTGGCACAATTTTTTTCAGATTTTTTCCCCTCCCGATAATACCCTAATGGTCGCGTGCTTCCTTTTCGGCATTTTTTTCAAGACTGGGTATTTTTTTTACCCCAGTAATTTGCCCGTTTCTCGGGAGTTAAGCCTTTGTTTCGGGTAATACTGCCGCCGTCATTTAACAGACGTATACTTGATAAATAGATTGTAAATAACAAAAAAAAATTAAGTATTTGTAAACAGCAATTATTTGTCTTCTTCTTCTTCTTCTTCATCTTAAGAGTCTTTTAAACTAGGCTACAATCCTAGTTCAAAAGACTTTCTTAAAGAAAGTAGAAAAAGATTATTTCATTTAATTAAGATGTTATTTTCGAATTTCCGGAAAAAAAAAATTGAGTTTTAATAGACTTATTTATGTCTTTGATATAGACAAGATAGATGTATGATTTCGTAAGCGAAGCGAACCGTATGAGAATTTTCAAAGCGAGGTAGTCTTGGTACATACACCATTTTGCACAATTTTAGTATAATTAGTATTCTGTCCGTGACAGGTTGCAATCCTATAATTATTTCTTTAATATAAGGTTGAAAACTTGTTCGCTATTATCTCCGTCTTATGACGGTCATAGCTTACTACGAAGCCAGAGCTTTCGAAAATAAATAGTTGTGAATCTGTGGATTCAGAAATGGTCTAAGTAATGGGTCCTCGTTATAGTTTAAGGTTTTTGCGGGGTTGACCTATTTTAGGGGTAGTTTTGGAGTACCTACCCCTGGCGTCCGAAGTAATTAGAAAAAAAAAAAAAAAAAAAAAAAATATGATCACGACTGTAATCCCCGGGCTCGGTAGATATCTTCCTCCAGATCTTTAGTTACTTAGATCTTTGAGGATATCTAAAGGGGGTAGTCAGAGGCACGTCCAAACATGACATTTGGTACATGCCCACATTTTGCACAGTAGTTAGTATTACGTACGTGACAGGTTGCAAGCCCATCGCCGCTTATAAGAATACTAAACCTATGACACACACCTTCGAATTTTTTTTTCTAGGATATGCCGGTTTCCTCACGATGTTTACCTTCACCGTTTAAGAGCACTGGCATTGCGCACGTAAATTTTTCGAATGGAAAAACTCATTGGTGCACGACCAGTTTTCAACCCACGACCTTCGGATCGTGAGGCAGGGGTGCTACCACTGCACCACCAGCGCTCAAACAATTAGAACAGCAGAAATAAACTGATGACGCATAGGGATTGTCTAAGTCTATACTTCTATACTAATATTATAAAAAGGAAAGTTTTGTATTTTTATATTTTTGTTTGTAACGAATAAACTCACAATTAAGAACTTAATAACAAAGTCAAAATACTTTTTTATTAATCTACCGGGTACCAAGACTAATCCAATTTGTTGGGTAAAAAAGAAGATGCCGTCTCATAATACTATTGAAAAATGAAAAAACGGGGACAGCGGGCATATTTTTTGCATATTTTATTCAACTATATTATCGGGGACAGGACTCGGGGACGACGGGAAGTCATTTTAAATATTAAACTTTTTAAACTTCCGTGATTTGATGACATAATTGTAATTGAACTAGCTTCTGCACGCGGCGTCGCCCGCGAAGTACCTACATAAAATATAGCCTATGTTCATCCTGAAAGTTCATTCTACACATTGGTGAAAGAATTTTTCAAATCGGTTCAGTAGTTTCGGAGCCTATTCATTTCAAACAAACAAACAATCAAACAAACAATCAAAGTTTTCCTCTTTATAATATTAGTATAGATAACAGGTATTTATCACGTACCTATTTTGTTTTTATTCTCGACGTTTCGAACACATTACAGCGTTCGTGGTCGCGGGCAGACTCAAAAACAAAATAAAAACAAAATAGGTACGTGATAAATACCCGTTATTCAATTATAATCATTTTAAATATATAATTAAAGTACCGCTGTCCTCGATAGTCGGGGACACGGAATTCGGGGACACCGGGAATACACGTCAAAAACTACTGGGGCATTATTTATTTATTTATTTATTCCAGAACGATTCCGTAACAATTCCTTTATAGAAACGTCACTACTTCCATACAATTTGCATAGGTCATGGTACGTAATAACAATGTAATACTAATACGGTATTATAGTATGAATTCGTGGTAAGGCCTCCGGTCCGATTTCAAAAATTCTTTCACTATTAGAATGCTACATTATCCCTGAGTAACATAGGCTATATTTTATGTAGGCACCTTGCGAGCAAAGCCGCGAGCGGAAGCTAGTTATTTATAACATTAAGGGGTAGGCAGAAACATTTGGGGGTATGCAGAAACCAATGATTTTCATGTCTTTTTTACCCGACTTTAAAGAAAAAAGGTGTTTGGTGTAGTATGCATGTTATTTTAGCTGTCGCTGGTGCTCACGGCTTAACGGATTTTGATAAAATGTTTAAAATCAAATTATAGCAGCTGTAAGAAACTGTTTTTAGTTATTTTCAGTCAGTTTTTTTTTATTTTTTTTGCAATAATACTTGGTAAGCATTATTTTAGTACAATAATTTTATTTAATATTATTTTATGTTGAACTAGATTCCGCCCACGGCTTCCCCCGTGTGGTACCTTAAAACCCAAAATATATCTATCCCGCGGGAACCGTACCTATTTCCGGGATAAAAAGTAGCCTATGTGCTATTCCAGACTATAATCTATATCAGTGCTAAATTTCATCCAGATCCGTTCAGCCGTTTCAGCGTGAAAGAGTAACAAACATACATCCACATATCCATACATTCTTACAAACTTTCGCGTTTATACATATATTAGTAGGATATGATTGGATAGTTATTTTTTTTTTAAATTTGTTATTTTCTGTTGTGTTTTTTCTGTAATGTGCGTTTCACATTACCCTCCTTTTCCGCAGTCGGGTGAAAACCCTGCAATTACTATGTACGTAAATATAAGCATTAGTTTTATTTCGGCTTCGATAAATTCCATGCCAGCCTTGCATAATGTATGCAGCGAAAATAGCAGGAAAAACCGAGGGTACAGCCCCCCCCCCCTCCTGCTACCCCGTGTTCTTGGGCACCACCTACCAGGCTGGCAGAGCGCGTAGGAGGTGAGCCCGTAAGATTAATACGGCGGCACTGCGGACGCCGCTCTCATTACAAGGCGGGCAAGTGTGAGTAATGTTTTGCGATGGGTTCCGCTCTCAATGGTGGTAGAGTTTTGAGTATTTTGTCCATAATGTAACTGTAACAATTCACTGATAGAGTTTGTTTAATAAAAAAACAGTCGTCCAATGACATTTATGTCAATGGCGTATGATACAAAATGCAACGACTCGCGACTGTTCTTTTATTAAACAAACTTCTAGTAGGTATATTTTCTACAAAAAGTTGAAAACGACTTCAAATTACACTGGCTCAATAATTAAATAAATAAATAATAAATATTGGTGGAAATATCACACAAAACCCTCTGGCCCCAAACTAAGCGAATCTTGTACTACGAAAGAGGATTTCCTTTTGATGCTTCGAATGTCAAATTTATTGCTCTAGTTTTATATTTTTTCTCCTGATATTTTAGGTTTTATTTTGTAATTTTGGTTATTTTGCCAAGCCCAGGTTCGTGATACGGCAATTAAAATATGATTTTACGACTGTAATACCCAGGCTCGGTAGATATCTCCTCAGATTTTTAGTTACTTAGATCTTTGAGGATATCTAAAGAGGGTAGTCAGAGGCAAGTCCAAACATGACATTTGGTACATGCCCACATTTTGCACAGTATTTAGTATTCCGTACGTGACAGGTTGCAAGCTCATCGCCGCTTATAAGAATACTAACCTATGACACATACCTTCGAATTTTTGGTTCTAGGGTATGCCGGTTTCCTCACGATGTTTTCCTTCACCGTTTAAGAGCACTGGCATTGCGCACATAAATTATTCGAATGGATAAACTCATTGGTGCACGACCAGGTTTGAACCCACGACTTTCGGATCGTAAGGCAGAGGTGCTACCACTACACCACCAGCGCTCTTTAAAATATATGAATGAAAGTGCATAGAGCACTGGTGGTGTAGTGGCAAACCTCTGCTTCACGATCCGAAGGTCGTGAGTTCAAACCTGGTCTTGCACAATGAGTTTTTCTATACGAAAAAATAAATGATGTGCGCAATGCCAGTTCTCTTAAACGGTGAAGGAAAACGAACGGCTCTGATGTTTTTCTTCACAGTTTCTTCACCACTTTTGAGTGGAAAAATAAATTACTTTGACGGGTTTGAACCCACGACCTTACACATTTTTTTATAAAATTTTATTTGTATTTTATTATCTTTGTTGTAAGGAACCCTAGTATTTGCAACTGTGGGCAGACTAGTCTCGTCCCCCGGTCCGGCTCATGGTTTTATTTAGATTTCACTCTAAGTCGTACTAATTAAACACATCCCGTTACATTGCTTGCTATCTTACTATATTATTTAAGCTTGTCATTTGAAACAAGCAATGTTTAATGTGAAATAGATTTGTATTTCAATAAATAACTTTGTTTTATTTAAATGTTTGTTTTTTTGATTTTTTATGGTTAATATTGAAACGACTGAACGGTTTCGGATGAAATTTGGATTTTTTCTAAACTGAACTGTAGATAGTAGAATTTAGTATTTATTAAAACTTAAAGAAAGCAGTATGAGTTATTTGGTAATGGAATAAATAGGCAAATTTGAGGCCAATGTTAAACCTTTTTTTTTAAAGCCCACAGATTAACAAGTTACCGGTCACCCATCCAAATAGCGACCTCAAAAACAAATTGCATAAAAGGAGCCTTATTCCTTTCGCCACACTAGTTTCGGAAAAATGATAAGTAGGAAGAGAAATAACAAAGAATAAGTTTTCATAACAAAAAATAAGTTTTTGTCGGGACAATGCAAAGCCTAAATCGCTGGTCCTAGAGAATGAAATTGAAGCATATGCACGTAAATGTACACTAAGAAAATAAGGTTGAAGTTTGTATAAAAACATTACGCGGATAAAGTCACGGGGATTTCACAAGTTCGTATATTTTAATTCGTAGGCGTGTCCCGTAGCGATGCGTAGCACGCAACATTTTCGGGTGTGCTACGCCGTAGCCCCTCTACGGAAGTTATGTTATGCTGGGCGATGTAACTTACATTGGAATGTGATAAACTTTGCCAGATTGATTGTAACTTTAGTTTAGAAATATAGCATAGAATAGAAAAGAATTTTATTTTATAGAAATATGCAGGAAAAATAAATAAAAAGAGAACAGAAAAACACAAAGAGATATTTTAACTAGTATGTAGTGCAAAAAATTAAAAAACCCGACTCAACGTAACTAGGAATAGATTTTATCAGCCGCCATATTAGATTTTGTTTTATTATAGACTTTATTATCTAGTGATCCAATCCGAGGTGGGCTTGCAACCTGTCACGTACGGAATACTAACTACTGTGCAAAATGTGGGCATGTACTCAAAGATCTAAGTAACTAAAGATCTGAGGAAGATATTTTCCCTAGTTCGGGGATTACATTCGTGATCAAATTTTTTAATTTTTTAATTTTTTATGTTAGGGTAAGTTTTACATGTCTTTAAAATTCTTAATTTTGTATTATGACAACACTAAACTAGCGACACTGTAAGGGCTAAAAACGGTGTTTAGTACGGGCACTCATTAGGAGGGCATCAGTCACTAGGAGTACATGTCCGGCGCCCCTTGCATGTGCCGTACTTATTATTTCTTAGCCTCTTTCTCCCTCTGCCTCCCTGGTCATGTCGGCTCGCGACACGCACGCTTTGAAGGGAGAACGGCGTATTATATCCACGAAATAATAATAATATCAAATAAGAGCGCTGGTGGTGTAGTGGTAGCACCCCTGCCCAACGATCCGAAGGTCGTGGGTTCAAACCTGGTCGTGCACCAATCAGTTTATGTGCGCAATGCCAGTGCATTTAAACGGTGAAGGAAACCATCGAGAGGAAACCGGCATACCCTAGAACCAAAAATTCAAAGGTGTGTGCTATAAGTTAGTATTTTTTTAAGCGGCAATGGGCTTTCAACCTGTCACATATGGAATACTAACTACTATGCAAAATGTGGGCATGTACCAAATGTCATGTTTGGACGTGCCTCTGACTACTCTTTAGATATCCTCAAAGATCTAAGTAACTAAAGATCTGAAGAAGATATCTACCGAGTCTGGATTATAGTCGTGATCATATTTTTTTTTATTTCTTTCCATCAGTTAACTTACAGCGCTCCTGAAACTTACGGCAAAATCATGTTTTTTAATATTGTAATCAGTTCTCCCTTGGCAACGTTCTGTGTACAAACTAAGGGAACTGTTTGTAGGCAAAAAGTAGAGTTACCCCCCCGCTTTGAAACCTCAAGCGTCCAAGTGCGGGGAATATGAAATTTTCGAAATGATAAAGCCGGTAAATAATAACTAGTACACCCGTCTAATGTAGCGGTAGCAAAACAAACTAGGATTTATTGCGAAAAAATAAAAATACAAAAAAAAAACATAACTTGTATTTATTGAATAAAATAAAAATACAAAAAAAACAGTATTTATTGCAAAAAAATACAAAAAACGAAGCAACTTGTGTTTATAAAAAAAAAAAATTAAAAGTAAAACATATCAATTAGTGTTTATTGCAAAAAAATAAATATACAAAAAAATACATAGTAATTGCAATCTAGTGCAAAAATTAGTTACCATCAGAATGGCTGGTCACTTTTTTATTTATTGCGTATTTAACGTTGAAATGCTATCCAAAAATTGCTTCCGAATTGCTACTATTTGCTTCCATCAAAAAAAAAGGATTAATTAGGAATTAAAAGGACTTGATTGAAAGTAGAATAGAATGTAAATCATTTATTTTACGTTACGTTACAGATACTTGAAGTTTAATTATAAAGTGTTGCTAAGGTTACAGTAAAACAGGCAACTGAAAAAAATAGTTTCTTATATTATATTTATCAAAAAAAACACCTCATTTATCAAAATCCGGCCAGCCGTTTGAGCTACAGCGATAGCCAAAGGAACTCGCATACATACATACATACATTCTGTAATCCCCAGGCTCGGTAGATATCTCCTCTCGGTAGAAAAACTCTATTCTCTCATTGGTGCACGACCAGGTTTAAACCCACGTTCAAATCGTGTGCTTCCTTAGTATAGTAAATCTGTTTTGCCCTCGGTACCAGGGCAGCATAGTAGCAGCGGGGTTCGTGTGTCTGCTTCCACATTACTCGCAAGGCGGCACCCCCTACCGCCCGCTGCGCTCCTGGTACACCCCAGCTTTTTATACCTTCCGTACTGAAGTAATCAATTTGTGACTCTTAAATTAATTAAGAAAAAACTGCGCCAAAATGTAAAAGAAGGGTTTAAATGAGCACGGTGTTTTGAAAACTTTTTGCTAACAGACTTTGTAGATGATTGTAGAGTTTTTGATTATATTTTAATGAAAGAGTAACTCAACTCTTAACACACATATGTTTATTTAGCGTCTAGATAACCCAACAGAAATTGCACAGTGCGAATTTAAATAAATATCTATCGTTTTTTGCGTATTTTGCCATTTTTATTTCCATAAAATCTAATTCTTATTTTACGAGTATTTAATAAATTGTATGCTTTTAACAATAAACAGAATTTAATTTGTATAAATAGATAATCATGATAACTATCCTGTGAAATACAGGACTTCTAATATTAATTATGCAATTCATACAAAGTTTGTTATTTGCATTTTTTACTGCGACAAATAGTAGGGGCATCCTCGGTCAAATCTCATTACATCGCGTCGTTTGAACATTGATTGGTCTTTGGCATTTTAAAACTTAGTAAACATAGGTAGCTGCAGGAAAATATTCGAATTTCGAACGTTTGTTTACATAAATTCTTAAAAATACATCAAGAAATCTTATGTAAAGAGTTTTTATTTCAACAAGAACTGTTTCAACCCCAAAAATATACCTAAGGTTCCATTTTTGAAATGAAAAAAAGAGGATTGACAGTAAAGTTTTAACCAATAACCAATGTTTGTTTTGTTTTAGTTCGAAATTTAAATAATGAGAAGCATTTGAACTCATAAACATTCCCATGATATTGGGGAAAATGGCTCACTAAGCTCAAACATGTTAATTTACCACTATGCTCGTCCCTATACCTCTATCCGTCCCTAATTCCACAGTTTCCACACTAGCTATACTTTTCCTTTAGTTTCGTCCGATACCCGCCGTTATCTAGTTAGCCGGGTCGACGAGGGTCCGAAGGGTACTAGGACCGCATAGGTAGGCAGGAGGCTCGCGTGATAGCCCCCACACTATTTATAAACGATACGCAATGCCCGCTGAGGGATTGTGTGTTCCAGATACCAATTAGCGTTTATATGATCCTGGTATTTTATTTTTCTGCGATTGTTATTTCTCTTATTTCTCTTAGATAAAAACAAATAGGTTATTATTTTGAAAGTAAAGGTTTGGGGTAAACGCGACAAAAGACGTTAAAACCATAAAATAAATCCACGACCCGCCACAACTCATACGTAAGGGGCTGGAAGGACGCCACCCTACCCCCTTATAAATTTTACCTTAAAAATCCGCAAATTCGGGTCTCGCGCACGGTCGCTAGACCTTTCCAAAAAGGGTCCGAAAGGGATTTGCCTTGGGATCGGGCTAGGGGTCCGCACTTATACAAAATGTCCAAAGAGCCGCCCGGCCGCCCCGAGGGTTTGGGAGCTGGGTACCTAGATATACAAGTTTGTTGTCTAGTGGTGATTACGTAAGTGCCCGACGCGACCCCAAGCGGGCAACGCCAGGCTCATGCTTTCATATTTTTCGAAGTGGAAACCGAGGACACCAAATGACCATTGAAGTAAACTTTCGTGTTATTGAGACGACCTAATTTGAAAACGCTAGATAACTAGGATCACTTGGGCTAGTTTCACCATGCTTTCAATATAAACACCTTGTTAGAGTTGTTTTGTTTGCCATCATGTTCTGACAAAGGATTATCTTCCGTAAAATGAAATGACGTAAAATAGATAACGATAGTTTTACATTCTTCATATTATTATTTATTATTTATTTATTAATTTTGATGCCCGATGTAACTTTGTTAAAAAAGTTTGGTGAAATTGGACCTTAAAGTATTTGAAAATAGATTCTAATATCCGCCATACTATTTTTTTGTCATGTAATATTATGCCACTCTTGGATAAGGCTAGCAGCAGACCGTGGACAATGGCATTATGCAAAGAGAGGCCTATACTCAGCAGTGGGTAAAGACGGGTTGATAATGATGATAATGATGACACTCTTGTAATTCAGACGAATCCAACGATATCTAATTTGTCAAAATCTGTCAAGCCGTTTGAGCTGCAGCGATAGCCAAAGGAACTTGCATACAATACACACTCCAAATAAATTTCTTCCTTCGTCGGGAAAAAATGTTATCATCATCTTCCAGCTCTTTTCTACGCCATGTGGAGTCGGCACATGTATTCTTGCATTTCACTCTGTCACTCTACATCTCAATACTCACTTCTTTCTTATCCATGTCGTCTTTAATAGCAATCATTTCTTTGGCCAACTATTTTCTTTATTTCTGCTATTTTTATCCACATACTAGCTGTCCCGCCCGCGACTTCGTTCACATAAAATATCTAAACTGAGTTTTAAACACATCAAGCAACTCATAAAAATCCCATACTACTTTGACACCCCATTTTATCTCTTTTTGAAGGTTATATTGAAAAATCCTGAAACAAGTGTCCATTCGTTTTGTATTTACAGTACACAAACAAAGTTTCAAACCAATCGCAACACCCGTTAAAAAGTTTCCATACAAACATTGACCCCACATTTGACCCCTTTTTTAATATTATTTAGTCAGTCAGTCAGTCAGTCAGGTTAAGCTCTTATATAGATATATAGATTACACTCTCCTTGTCACAATTGAAATTCATCTATCCTCATGACATGCCCATAAAATGCCCATTTCCACGCGAAAAAAGTTATATGCTAATTTTTAAATTCTTCACCATCATCATCATCATCATCTTCTTTCCCTTTTCCCAAGTTATGTGGGGTCGGCACAACATGTGATCTTCTTCCATTTCCTTCTATAATTCGTCATCTCAATACTCACTCATTTTTAAATACTTATTAATTTAATTATCATTGCCATTCAACGTGGTAACGCCTGCGTCTTGGAGACGCTTCCAGCAGTGACCTGTATCAGTTAAACTATCTATAGATCATTTCACCGGTCCTTAGATGGCTCAACTGTTTTACATCTTATACCTTTTAACGAGCTATTCTTGCATAATATGTATATATTAACCTGAATCTCGGAAACGGCTCCAACGATTTTCATGAAATTTAGTATGCAGGGAGTTTCGGGGGCGATAAATTGATCTAGCTAGGTTTCATTTTCCAAAAAATAAGATTGTGTCAACCAGGTACCTTTATATAAAGTGTGTATATTTCTTAGGAGCGTAGTGTAGGAGCGCTGGTGGTGTAGTGGTAGCACCCCTGCCTCACGATCCGAAGGTCGTGGGTTCAAACCTGGTCGTGCACCAATGAGTTTTTCCATTCGAAAAATTTATGTGCGCAATGCCAGTGCTCTTAAACGGTGAAGGAAAACATCGTGAGGAAACCGGCATACCCTAGAACCAAAAATTCGAAGGTATGTGTCATAGGTTAGTATTCTTATAAGCGGCGATGGGCTTGCAACCTGTCACGTACGGAATACTAACTACTGTGCAAAATGTGGGCATGTACCAAATGTCATGTTTGGACGTGCCTCTGACTACCCTCTTTAGATATCCTCAAAAGATCTAAATAACTAGAGATCTGAGGAGATATCTCCTGAGCCTGGGGATTACAGTCGTGATCATATTTATTATATTTATATTTATTTAGTATATTTCTTGTCTTAAATAAAGCTTACATTGTGTTCCAATGTACAAGCAATAATGTGATAAGTTTGAAGGGCATCGTAACAGCTGGAATTATTGGGCGAAAGAGACAAAAACTATGTCACGCGAGTAATAGATACTTCTTGTATTGCCAACGTCCATAGATTACGGATTACATGAAAATCGGTGGGCCACTTGTCTGCAGGGGCCTTACCACGAAGTCTTCCATAACGATTCCATTTAGAAACGTCACATTTGAAGCTTGAAGTAATAGTACTTCAATACAATTTGCATAGGTACGAAATAACAATGTAATATTAATTCGGTAATGTATTATGAATTCGTGGTGATGCCCCAGGGTCCTTACCACGAAGTCTTCCAGAACGATTCCGTTATAGAAACGTCATGAAGTTACACTATTTCAATACGAAATAACAATGTAATATTAATTCTATACTAATATTGTATAAAGGAAAGTTTTGTATTTTTGTATTTTTGTTTGTAACGAATGAACTCAAAAACTACTGGTCCGATTTCAAACATTCTTTCACCATTAGAATGCTAAATTATCCCTGAGCAACATAAGCTATATTTTATATTGGTACCTTGCGAGCAAAGCCACAAAAGGAAGCTAGTGTATTATGAATTCGTGGTGAGGCCCCAGGTTGGTTGCATAAAAAATACCGTAAAACCGTCTGCGTGTGGCAAACAATGGTCACGGGCTGATTAGCCAGAATAAATAAAGCATCCGTACTTTTACTGTCATCCATTTTCCGGTGCCCGATAGTTTCTTTTACGATTACGGATTATTTACGGACCCCCACCTCACCGCGCTAAGGGCCGCTTGCCACGTATGCGTCAGGGGTGTCGGGAAAAAGTTATAATAACATTAATGTTGGTTCTTTTGACAGCCCCGCCGTCGTTAGCAGCCCTGCGCGCTGTATCTTGTCATAATCTTTAGTGATGTGACGGGGTTTATCGATAGTTTTTGTTTTTCTCTATTTTTTGTTAACTATTATGTCCGTTTATAATTGTGTGTGCACGTATAATTTGTGTTATTTTAAACTTAAATAATCACTCTTGGCTAAAATTAGCTTCGTTTATAATAACAGTATTAGGAGCTTAGAACCACGCATGAAATGGTTTAAATTATTTTAATCGATTTAGCGTAGTGTTTATCGATTCTAATAAGAGCATGTGTATGAAAAATCATCGACTATAAATTATATTTTCTAACGAGTAATATTGAAAAATGTTTTTTTTATTTAGATATTTGATACTCAACAATATGCCATTGGCTTTGAAAGATTTTTTCGTCATTACTTACTGTCCTTTTCTCACAGTGCTATAGTTAAAATAAAAAAACAAAATCCATAAATCGCAGCAGCTAAATTTGAACTTCACATGCAAAACAAAGTTTGCTTAATTGAGTCTAAAACACCCGTCGACCGCGTTCGAGACAAAAATAATTTCATCGACCCCACAAATCGACATCTGCCCACCACCACATCACTAATTACGGGCGCAGACGGCGTCGGTCGGACCAAGGGTACGATCCTGAATTTTTTCCCACCCCTACCCCACAGGAAAGGGGGGTTTCCTGTCCCTCCCGGACCCTTCTTAACATTTCCCTGGCTCCAAGGCACAGAAGACTGTATGAACCGTTGTCAGAGCCGCACCAAGGGTCTGCTCTGAACGAATGGTTTGAAATATAATATTTATTGCTATGTATATTCGGGTATCATTTTAAAAGCAAAATGTGGAATATTTGCTCTCTGTGTCGTAACACGATTTCGTTTTGTCACATTTTGGCTTCTATTTCAATTTATTTTTTGCGACTGATACCATATCTGATATCATGTTGAATTGGATCACCTTTTAGAAAACCTCTTGTTTTGATCACTTCTTGCTTAGATTTATGTTAAGCCATTTTTAGTGTCGTCATTTAAAGGGTGATATTATCGGTTTAAAGCTTATTGCTTCTGAAGGGTTGGCTTTTTCAGTTCTAGAAGTAGGCCAAGACTGACTCTTGAGGTGACTTATTATGTTATATATTACTTATCAAAGATCAAGGTCAACTTTTCAGAAACTTAAAGTAGAATTTCACCACTAGATTGGATCAATCTGATCCAATCTGGATCCATTCATCAAGACCCATTGTCCAGATCCATAATGGATCTAGTGAGATATTTTTTTCTCTGTAGATCGGTTTCCCAATAATTTGGATCTGATTATGCTAATGTACTTCTTCTTATTTAAGAATCTAAGTCCTGATGAACCGCTGGGCGTAGAGACTTGAAATGCTAAGGATCGTACTAAGAAAGAAATGAACAAAACTCCTATTCTATAGGTATACTATAATAAGATGAAATTTGGCACAGTTAATATTATAAAGAAGAAAGTTTTGTATTTTTGTATTTTTGTTTGTAACGAATAAACTCGAAAACTGCTGGTCCGATTTCAAAAATTCTTTCACTGTTAGAATGCTACGTTATCTCTGAGTAACATTGGCTATATTTAATGTAGGTACCACGCAAGCAAAGCCGCGAGAGGAAGCTAGTAGATTATATTCTGGAATAGCACATAGGCTACTTTTTATCTCGGAAAAATTTACGGTTCCCGTTTGATAGTTTTGTTTTTCAAGGTACCTACCATGGCGTAGCCGTGGGCGGAAACTAGTCATGTATATTTTACTGGGAGTCGAACCCGCAGCCGCTTCTCAGACACTCCACTGCACTGCTGAGGTCATCGTATTGATGACGTATTTATCGCTTTCGATGAGGCATACTTTTAAGTGACCCTTTTTGGGCCCACCCCCGCTCATCCCTTGCTTCCACCCTCGCTATATACTTTCCTAGGGTCGACCAGACCCTTTGAGGGTCTTGTGTTAGGAACCTACATATTCCCTTTACTGGGCCGACCTTTTGTATGGATTTGGCTAGTTTGTTTCTTTTATTCGTACGTATACTTTGATATGGTGGTAATTCTATTGTAAGTACGCTAGCTTAAATTATCCTTACTTGATAATTTAAACTAGCTTCCGCTCGCGGCTTTGCTCGCAAGGTACATACAAAAAATATAACCTGTTACTCTGGAATAATGTAGCATTCTAATGGTAAGAAAAAATTTAAAATCGGACCAGAAGATTTTGAGTTTATTCGTTGCAAACATAAATACAAAACTTTTCCATTTATATAATAGGCTTACAGCCTGTCACGTACGGATTACTAACTACTTTGCAAAATGTGGGCACGTGTTAAATATCATATTTGGTCGTGCCTCTGACTACCCTCTTTAGTTATCCTCAAAGATCTACGTAGCTAGAGATCTGTCGTAGAGACAGTCGTGATCAAAGTTTATTTTCTTCAAAAATTCTCCAAATTTCAGCTCTAGCCAGTAACGTTACAATCCATCCATACTAATATTACAAATGTGAATGTACCTCTGTTTGTTTGTTTGTTACCATTTCAAGACTGAACGGCTAAATGGATCGTAGTGAATTTTAGCAAGGGGTAGATTATTATACCCTGGAGAAGGACATAGGCTATCTTTTGTCTTAACAAATAATTTAAAAAAATAGTCTTAAAAAAATAGGGGTTGTAATTTTGTATGGGGTACGAATGGTTAAGCAACGCTGGTCGCTGTCAGTTTTTGGATGGGTGACCGCCTCATTTTGCATAGAAATTGCCCAATTAACCCATATCAATAATTTTAGAATTAAGTACCTAATATTATATTGATAGATTTTTGCGAACGAAGTCGCGGGTAACAGTTAGTATAATATATTTAGATAACAATCATGTTTATGATTTTTTTAAATAAATAAAAATCGTTTATTGCATTTTTGTACATAACATTTTTATGTAGCCCTACTTACCAAACTAAGTTAAAAAAACTTGTGTCTTGGCAATAAGTGCCTCTCCTTAAAAAAAAAGCAGATGTATGTACTATAATACTCACTATAAGAATGTACTCAGTGGGTTGCTAAATAGCGAAAATAATCGCAGAAATCTTATATTATATTTCTAGTGAGGATAATTATTTATATTTGGTATGTACCCGACATAGAGCCTCATAAGAGAACGTTTACATTAAACCTACAAGAACTTTTTTCTCTAATAAAACGAACTTAGTAAAAAGTTTATATACTTAACGAAATATACAGATCCATACTTCCATTATTTTTAGCTATCTATAGATCGTTTGTAACGGTCCTTAGATAGGTCAACTGTTTCATCTATTTTAAACTAGCTTTTGCCCGCTACTTTAATTTTTCAACAAACTTTAATCCTTAATATCAACATCTTCAAGCATTTTTTCACGATAAAAGGTAGCCTTTGTCCTTTCTCAAGCTCTAGTCAATCTTTGTACCAAATTTCACCAAAATCGGTTCAGCGTAACAGTTACTTTCGCATTTATAATATTAGTAGGATATCGAGGTAGAACCTTAAAAATTTGAAGATGTGACAAATTTATGAATGGAGCCTTTGTGGCACACTTAACCCTTTCAGCACAATGGTTCGTAAGAACTTGTAAGAATAAGAAGATGTTACGAACTTGTGGATCATAAGAACTTATAACACGACAAGAAGAAGAAGAAGTTACGAACTTGTGGATTATTCGGCTTTAATACAGCTGTGCGATGTGTACGTCCCTTAAGTGCCTCTGTCGCGAACCAAAAGGCGAACAAAGTACCTCCTGTCTTCCCTCGAAAGGCGTCCGCTACGCCACGGGGGTAAACTTTACCCCAAACACCCCTGGAAGGGGGCTCCCACCCCCCCCGGGGCTCTGAGGACGTCTTTGAGCCCAACTTTAGCCGGGAAAACCCCGAAATTCAAGTTGGAAGCCCGCTTACGAGTTGACGATATCTTTGGAATTCTGGTCTCCTGGTAGGCGTGCTTTTTGCGATGGGAAAAAGGAATATTTAGATAAGCTTTCTTTTTACATCGGTTAATCAAAATATTTTGACTGGCCTCACAGCTCAGTTGGTAGTAGCTCTGCCTTCTGCGCTGCAGGTTGTGGGTTCGATTCCCAACTTTAGCCGGGAAAACCCCGAAATTCAAGTTGGAAGCCCGCTTACGAGTTGAGATATCTTTGGAATTCTGGTCTCCTGGTAGGCGTGCTTTTTGCGATGGGAAAAAGGAATATTTACTGAAGATAAAGCTTTCTTTTCAGAATATACATCGGTTATAATAAATATCTGGCCTCACAGCTCAGTTGGTAGTAGCCTTCTGCGTTGCAGGTAGTGGGTTCGATCCCCACCCAAGACAAACAGTTGTGTGATGAACGCAGATGTTGGTTCTGAGTCTGGGTGTTATTTTTTTATGCATGTATTTACAAAAAAAGTATAGCTTTGTGTGTTTTTTTAGAAATAAGTTTTTTTCAAAAACAAAAGTTTTTCTCACTAGAATTAGTGAAATCACTAAAAAGTAGGTATTAATAACTAACTTTCATTTTGAATAAAAAATAGTTTAAATTTCAAATTATTAGTAGGTACTTACTTAATAAAAGTTTTAATATAAATCCGGATACCTACTTATTACCTATTACCGGAAGTCTAATTCCGGAAATGTCGGTTTAAAGGCGGTAAGGCGTTTTATCACCAGAGACGAGCCTAGAGAAGTAGAGTTGTCAACACGCAAATTACATTAACCGGATAATCTAAAAAGCCGGAAAATTTGTGAACAATGTCCTTTTGAGCGGAAGCGATATACGTATCATCCTACTCAAAAATATAAATGCGAAAGTTTGGATGAATAAATGGATACTATTTACTCAATCACGCCGAAACGGATAAACGGATCTGGATGAAATTAGGCGCAGGTATAGATTATATTATTATTGAATTGTCTGGAATTGCACACAGAATATTTTTAACGAAAAATTTACCGTCCCGTTACGTTTAAAAATTTGTTTTAGTTTCTCAAGGTGTCACGCAGGCGAAGCCATAGGTGGAAGCTAGTTTGACAAAACATTTTGTAATTCGTAGCTATAAGTCTTAAACAGATTTTACTGTAATTTCGTCTTTCTATAAATGTTTTCGTCATTTTTTTTTTCATTGGATTTGACCAAATTCTGGTATCATATTCTCAGAATAATGTAATGTCAAATGCAAGTAAAATGTCAGTTTACTCTTCGATAACTACGATTTATTCTGGGGATTAAACTTGATTATTCAAATCCATCCTGAATATTGATATTCTAGACAGATTGATATAGCTATAGGTATATTCTTGTCCGGCCATGATTAAAAGCCGGACGCCAGAATGTCCGGCTAAAACCGCTCGTTGCAACTCTACGCCTAGGGCGCGGACGCAGTTTACGGCCCATAGAATTAAGATTAAAGGTTTATACCCGTTTTGCATACTTAAAAATTGTATGATAATACCGGTTTCGTTTTGAGAGGTACATTTTAGGACCCCTCCCTATAAACATACTGCTGGAATATTTGGGGTACTGGTGTAGTGG
Organism: Cosmorhoe ocellata; assembly: GCA_963675405.1. Classification (NCBI taxonomy): domain Eukaryota; kingdom Metazoa; phylum Arthropoda; class Insecta; order Lepidoptera; family Geometridae; genus Cosmorhoe; species Cosmorhoe ocellata. Next base: position 5,767,018 of record OY776267.1, read on the forward strand.
TTGCATCCCTCACGATCTTAAGTACGTATGTAGGTTCGAACTTGGTCGTGCACCAATGGATTTTTTCATAGTGAAATTTAAATACGTTTTTAAACGGTGATGGAAAACATCGTGAGGAAAAGGGGAACTACTGTGTAAAATGTGGACATGACGTGCCAAATATCATGTTTGGATGTGCCTCTGACTACCCTCTTTATAATAAAATCTGAATATCCTCAAAGGTCTAAGTAACTAGAAATCTGAGGACATAATATCTATCGAGTCTGGGGTGAAGAAAAAATTGAGAGGAAATTATTATATCTCAGAATAAAAACAAGGTAAGTAAGAAGATAATGGTAAAAATTTAAGTTGATTTTCTAAAAGCGGCGGTAAATTTGCAACCTTTCGCGTTTCGAGGGGTAGGCAGAGACAATGGATTGCAATTTGTCACAGATCTGATTTACCTTGTTCATTCACTCACATTCCTCGCGCGTCTGATAACAGTTCACTCGTATTTTTTATTTTTAAAGCGTATATTGAGTTTCAAATATCAAAAACTCTCCAAGGTATGCGTTCCTGGTACTGCCGACGTAATATTACTCCTGGTAGTTGCCAGCAACTCAATCAAAGGACAAACTACAGTTTTTATCACAAAAATTGAGCTATTTTGCTTTCTATCCTACTCCTACTAATATTAGTACCTGGGTGACCGAGCTTTGCTCGTTTTTTTTGGGGTAAACGACGTTTTCTAAAAATGAAACCTAGCTAGATCGATTTATCGCCCCCGAAACCCCCTGCATACGAAATTTCATGAAAATCGTTGGAGCCGTTTCCGAGATTCAGATTATATATACAAGAATTGCTCGTTTAAAGGTAGCGCGAAAGTTTGTAAGAATGTATGGATGTATGTTTGTTACTCTTTCACGCTGAAACGGCTGAACGGATCTGGATGAAATTTGGCACAGATAAAGAATATAGTCTGGAATAGCACATATTCTACTTTTTATCGCGGAAAAATGTACGGTTCCCGCGGGATAGATTTATTTTTGTTTTTCATGGTACCACGCGGGCGAAGCCGTGGGCGGAACCTACCTAGATAAAAAGTGGCCTATGTGTTATTCCTGGTTATGAACTACGCGTGTTCTAAGTTTCATCCAGATCCGTTCAGCCGTTTCAGCGTGATTGAGTAACAAACATCCATACATACACAATTATACATAACTTAAGAGGGGTTTTCAAAGGCACGTCCATACATTACGAGTGTATTTGGCACGTGCCAAATTTTTGCACAGTAGTTATTATCCCGTACGTGACGGGTTGCAAGCCTATCGCCACTTATGAGAAGACATTTAGAGTTTTTCGCACACGCAATAATCATCTAAGTATACTACTGATATTAATGCAGCAATTTCCTTACAAAAGTTTTCTAAAATAGCGTTGCTAATACATTGACGGCCGTATTAGTCACATCCTACTAATCCTTACTAATAATTATAGATGCGAAAGTAACTCTGTCTGTGTGTTACACAATCACGCCTAAACTACTGAACCGATTTAAATGAAATTTGGTACAGAGATAGTCTAGACCTTGAGAAAGGACATAGGTTACTTTTTAATGCGAAAAAAAGGGCTGTAAGGGGTTGAAATAGGGGATGAAAGTTTGTATGGAAATTACGTCATCTTTAAAGTTAAAAGCTTGAAACTTATTTCATAGGCTTTTGATTAGATATAGAGAAATACATTCAAAGTTGGTAAAAAAAACTTTACCCTAAAGAGGGTTAAAATAAAATATTAAAGTTTTTGATGTTATATAGATTTTGAAGATATACAGATACAAAATGTGAAACTGAAATACATAATGCTATAAGTAAATATACAATGTACCACGCGGGCGAAGCCGTGGGTGGAAACTAGTACATAAAAAACTTGAGAGGTGTCAAGCAAGGGACACCCGGATGGAACGAAGTTCCTTTTCTTGCTTTATATGAGAGAGAGAGTGAGAGAGAGAGAGAGAGACAGAGAAACACGCGCACGCCGCACGGCTTACAACTATAGCGAAAAGTGTCGTTACAACTTTTCGTGAGAATTTTTTCCGTCTAGCCCCCTTTCGCAACGCGCGATAAGGAACTTCGTTCCAACCAATAACCCCGGAATACAGACCACATTTGTTTGATGCAATTGTACGATTATAAATCGCAGCTACCGCTATATTACGTACATAATTTGACGGCTGCATGAAGTTTGAGATTATCTACCAGGGGTTTATCTACCAGGGGTCCAGAGTCCAGACCGCAGGAGACTTGGCTTAATTACGAAAAATCAGCGAAGCTATAGAAAAGTACTTTACCGGCGCCGCTGGCCGACCGGATATTTCTTTAGCTGTCCAAAGAACCCCCCTAATGTGGGGGGGAGATATAAAGATACAGCCCCCACTTATCCCGGGTATACCCGGTCCTTTTGCTTTTATAGGGGGTGTGTATAAAACCGAATCGCCCGGTTTTAGCGTGCTGTTACGAGCGAGGCCGGCGCGGTCGCGTTATGCGATGCTCTGATACTACATCGCGGGTATGCTGCCCTGGTACTTATTATACAATGTTGAGACTTTTGAGACGAACTTCACCATATTCTTAACCCATTAAGCTTACTGACTGACTGATTGATTGATTGACTGACTGACTGACTGACTGACAGACTTCACACCTTCTTCTTCCTATTGTGTCACTATTTCTTTCAAATCGAAGCGGATTAACATAATTAAAGAGAGTACTGGTGGACTAACGTCATCGTCCCACCTTTTCTGTGGTCGGCCTCTATTCCTTTTGCCTTCCCTTGGGTACCACTCTGTTCCATGGTACACATGGAACAGAGTGGCTCAAGAAAGAAAGGAATGGAAAAGGTTGGAGGAGGCCTTTGCCGACTGGCAAACAGATCTAGGAAAGATAACTAAACAACAAATATTAGTTTAAAATTAATATCTATTAAGTTTAAGATTTTAACATTAGTTACATAAGTTTAAAAATTAATTGTACTAAGAGATCTGAATAAAAGGCTATATTATTATTATTATTATTATTATTATTACTGGTGGACTAGTAGCCTAGCTTTCCGATGCTAAGGTTGTGGGTTCGAATCCAGTCGTGCATCATAGGATTTTTATGTGTGAATAAATAAAAAGTTTGATGATTGTGTCCAGTGGACTAAACGAGCCTCTAAGACGCACATTCTGTTCACTCGAAAGAACTAGTGAAGTGACAATACGAAGAAGAAGAACATAATTTAACATCTTTTTTGTGTTATTTAAGGTTATTTCGTAAATAAAGCGGCCCTTTTTTCAACTTTTTTTGTACGGAACGGTCAAAGTACCTAATACTTTATGATGACTAAAGTGAATTTTTTTGGGTCATTTGTCTTATTTTCCATAGAGAAAACGGCTGAACTTTTGAACTGGGTAAAGCAGCCGGGTAAAGCTAGTTTTTGATTTAGCGTAGAAGTATGTTATATCTATGTGGTATGTTGTCCTGGTACTTGTATACAATGTTTGGACAAAAGTCCAGTATGGTCAATAAAGTTGCGAATGGGGCGTAAAGCGAATTAGCCTAAAATGTGGGGGATTTCAACGTTATGATTTTGCGAGTAATATTTGATTTAAATGTTGCAAGTAGGTATATTTGTAAATCATTTTCTTCATTGACCAATTTTTCTTTTGTGATATTATTTTGTTCCATATTTATCTTCTACGAGTACATTGAACAATACTTTCTTTAATCAATAAAGTAGGTACTTGTTCATTTAAAATACTTATAATTACATTTCTTCGTCTTCTCAAAATAATCGAAAAAAAAATATTCTTCATAACTTTATTATGTTACAGTTACTCCCATCGATCAGTAATTTAAGATTTTACCTAGTTTTTCTGCATTCACTTCACAACTATACGGACAAGAATACAAACACTTTTAAAACATTTATTTTTAACAAAGCTCCGTCTACGTATTTATCGTAAATATCTTTATTTATGTACACAATATAAATAACATACATGTGAAACAGTTAGCTATCTAAGGACCGTTATAATCTATAGATATCCAACTATGAGATTTGCTGTTTCTTTGTTACCCAATCACGAGGTAACGAACGACTGAATGAATTTGGATAAAGTTTTGCATTAATCTAGCTCAGAATAATCTTTTCTCGATATATCTAACCGTAGGTAGATATTAGTAAGTATGTAGTTCGTATTTTTAGGCAATGTTTTAAAATTTAGTACAGGCGATCGAGAGGGTCCCCGTTTTATTGTCTGCGGGGGTTCTATAGCTAACCTAGGGATATTAATTTCTCTTTATTACCAGGGCGACATGTGCTTATAAGATGAAGGTAACTATGTTGTTACATTATTCGGGTGGGGGTGGAGGAAGCCGTATAAAAACGACAATTTCCGAGCGCGCCCGCGCCTCGCCCTACGCCGCTCCTCTACTAATTAACTGCCTGGCGGTTATGTCATCCTGGTACGTTTTCTGGGGTAGGATGTTTTTTGTGCTAGTTTGACAGTTGACCTTTGGTAAAATTATGGAAGTTGCATTGCTGTTAGTTGTTTTGAGCTGTCAATTTGCCGCACCTTGTGTAGAATGAAGGGTGTACAATGTAGAATATATTTATATACGAATGGATAATTGAATATGAGAAAAGAGTGCATGCGGCGGAGATGAGAATGTTAAGATGGATGTGCGGAGTGATGAGAAAGGATATAATACAGAATGAGTATATTAGAGGAAGCCTGAAAGTGGTGCCGCCGGTGACGGAAAAGATAGGAGTAATAGGTTAGCGTGGTATGGGCATGTTATGCGGCGAATAATGTCATGTGAAGAGAAGAGTGTGATATGAATGTGGATGGAAATATAGGTAAAGGTAGACCAAAGAAAAAATAGATGGACTGTGTGAAAGATGACATGACTAAGAAATGTGTGAGTAGTGAGATGACGGATGATAGAGGGAAATGGAAGAAAAAAATGTTTTGTGCCGACCCCACATGGCGTGGGAAAAGGACAGAAAGAAGAAGAGCATTAGGTATGGTTATAAGATCCTGCTTCAACGACAATTATTGACTTTACTTTATTCTTTGTACACAAATTAAATTAAAATTTTAAAGCTTAAAACTAATGGCACGTAAGTTTCAAAATATATAGGTAGAAGACACTTTTTTAGTCCGAGTTTAATATCTTTCACAAAACTTGATCACAGGGTAATAAACGCACGAAAGGGTTTCATTGTAAAGACTAAGCTTATAGACATCGATCGATTAGGTGAAATGATGGTGGCTACCACTCACCATATGACAGAATTCCCACAAATATAGCGGTAAGGGAATTCTAGAGATATAAAAACTTGCCATCGTTGTACATAAATTTTATGGGCAATGGTGTAATACAAGACGATTTATCATCTATCTAATCTATCTAATAACATAATTAATACCTTTAAACGAGCACTTTTTGTATATAATATGTATTATATATAATCTGAATCTCAGAAACAATTTTCATGAAAGTATAAAGGGGGTTTTGGGGGTGATAAAATGATCTATCAAGGTTTTATTTTTAGAAAACATCCAGTAACTAATTTGACAATGATCACGACTGTAATCCTCAAGCTCGGTAGATATCTCCTCAGATCTCTGATTACTTAGATCTTTGAGGATATCTAAAGAGTCAGATGCTCGTCGAAACACGACATTTGGCACATGCCCTTTTTGCACAGCGTGGCAGGTTGCAAGCCCATCGCCGTTTATAAGAATACTAATCTATGACACACACCTTCACCGTTTAATTTTGATACTTAGCTAAAACACTTCATCTAAATCAGCAAAGTCCATTGGGGAAGCAATTACTATAATCGATAATACCTACATAGCTATTCAATGTAGGTAACATTAGAATACCTATCAAAGGGAATTCAACCCTATTACCTTCATCTTAAGGTGGACGTGAAAGGTTAGATGTGCCACCTTGTGTGTGCCTGTTTAGTAGATAATTATTATGATCTGTACGGCATGTTGTAGATAGATTAAATAATTGGACATTTCCAATTTTAAATAATAGGGGTGGGATACAAGTAAACTAGTCTAAGCACAATTTCTCGAATAAATCTTAGTTACTGAAGAGTACACTTACGTTTTACTACATTACTCTTAAAATAGTTATGACAGAAGTTGCCACCTGAAGTTAATATTATATTATAATAATATTAAGTTAGATTTTTTTGTTTTTGGGTTGGCTGGTAGAAAAATTCCCCTAGGCATTTGATGATAATGACCTTCTTGATGTCAACATTGAACCTTATTAGCTCTGCACATGACAGCGAAGATGCTATGCAAAGCTAAATGTAGTAAGTGACAGACAGACAACGAACAACTTAAATTTATAGTTTAAGAGACTTGTGACGGGGTGCTTTTTACAGAGTGTAAGCACACACTAAGTAATGTATTCCCAAAATTCAACCCTTAATAGATGTAGCGTGTGGGTTAAAGTAAATTCAAAGAAACACTTTTTATAGAGCAAAAATGATTTTAGTTGTGTTAAATCTCTATTTTTATCATATCGAGTTGTTGTTTTAAATGGTATCTTAATGGTTTACAAATAAAAACATTTACTAGTAAAATTCAAATTATCAAGTTAATACTAATTTTAAGATTGAACATGAAGAAAAGAATAAGAATTAACATGAAAAAAGAATAAGAATGAACATGTAAAAAATATTGTTTGCCTTCTCAGGTTTGATTTGCGCTTATTTAAGTGATTTCAGATCGTTTTGATATTTTTACTACGCAATATTTGTGCGTTTCTAGGCGTTTTAGTGAATGCCCATACGTCGACATTGACTGCAACATACAGCTGTGCATACCTTAGTGTTCGCAGGATGCGGCACAAGACCATGATTAACGCGCTATGTATCAGGTGGGGCTAGGCAGGGGCAATGTTTTGAAAGATGTCTCTGACTAACTTGGGTTTTACGCGAAAGACTATAAAATAAAAATCAATAGTTTGATTTTAATTACTCAAGGAAAAATTTCTACCAGGCTACTCAAGCTGTTAGCAATCTCTTGACATAAAAAAAATGCATAAGTGAGCGATTCTACACAATTTGATATTTTACCGTTATTTCAAAAACTTTTTTAACCTTACAGTCGTGATCATATTTTTTTATGTAAATTAATATGACCATCACCCGTAAAGTTATTTGGCGCGTATTTGCTTCGGAGCTAACGCTATGAATAAAGAGGCTGACTAGGCGCACATAAATCAACGAGAGGTGGAAAGCTTCCGACAAGAGAAGACATACTGTAGGTACCCCAAAAAATAAAGGACGAAAACTCTAGATGGGCATAGACAAAACTATGCGTAGTTTTTCCATTGAAAAAAATACATTGTCTACGGGCCATTTTACTCTATGGTTTCGTCATTTCGCAACAAACAACTTTGGTTATCTCGTAAAATATTCGTTAATTTTTAATGTACCTTTCGTGAAATAACTTATTATCAACCAATCTTTTATTGCTCCATCTTCATGCTCTAAAATCAAGGTTAAAAAAGTTTTTAAAATGACGATAAAATATCAAATTGAGTAGATCGCCGTCATACAAGATGTAACACAAAGAAGGTGCTTGAAGGTGACTGAAGTGATGGTTTCAATCAATCCGTTTCAAGCACAGTTTGTCTCATCAAAATCAATTTGACGGCATTACTTACTATACAAGCAGGTAATGATATAATTACAACTCCGCACATACAAACATCATCAGTGATCACACTACAGGTATATTATTACGTACATACTTACCCCACTCTGGGGTATATAAGGCTGGGACATGGCTCACATCCACAGGTATATAAGCTTAACCGATCAATGCGGGAAACGCGTGTCGCATTTTGGGATGAGTGTTCCAAAAACAGTTGCCACTCGAATTTAAAAAAAATACATTTGAATCTGTTTTTGAACGAAACGAAATTACTTATCTGTTGTTGATATTGTGTATGGAGTTTTTAATCACCGATGTATAGTCTATCCCTAGATTTTTTTTTCAAGACTTTGTATAATCAGTCATAATTATTTTTTTTTAAATTTTTATTTTGATATAGGTTTAGCCATAAAGATTTGCTGTTTTTAATATATCCTGTTTGTAATATAGCTAGCGTAAGATAATAGTTCCCAACTGTTTTCTATGACTTCGTGTTTAGCAAACTTTAATTGATTTTAGCAGACTTTTAAATATTTAATTTTACGCTTGACCGATATGAACCACTTTAAAAACGACTTTAGGAAGTATTGTCAAAAGTTTTCAAAAATCCATCTGTACTATCGGTGATATAAACTTACCTAAATAAAAAATGGACCAGTTTTTTCTAAAAGCCGGAGCCATTTGAAATGATTTAATGTCAGATTTTGCGTAAACCTTGAATTTGTCAGCCAATTTTCTTTGTTCATTGACAGCATTTTAATAATGTATCCCATCCACCCCATATTGAGCTGCAAAGGCCGATCGGAATGTGCGTGTATGTCATTGATGCACTCGGTGTGAGTCAGGGGGACATGGGGAAGGTGGCCGGGCCTTCGCGCCTGCCCCGGACCGGACAGCCTGCCTCGCTGGCGTTGCCACGGCCTCACTCACTCAGTGTGCGTCGAACCATCTCCCCGAGCGAACGGCTGTTCGACCCCGCGCCAACTTACACGCGATACTCGATCGTTTTCTTCGAAATTCAAACCGAACATTTCAAATTTAGAATCTTCAAAGGTTGGTTCGAACCGTAACGCTTCGATTTAGATTTTTTTTATTGTGTCTGTGTTTTTACACTAAAAAGTTTTTGCACGGCTTTGCATAGACAAGAATGGACATAGGAACTCGATGAGTAAGTAAGTAGGTACTAAGTAGAGCCTTGCCTTGGTATTGGCGGTAAAAAAATCGCAATTATCATGATGGTTGGTCTTTGTCACGACAGGCATTGTTTTAGTGAATTTATTAGAGTAATCGACACTTTGACAAGCCGCAGATTATAAGTTCCTTGTTTTTATTGAAGTTTTTATAGTGTTTGAAAATTGATATAATTTAGGAAAATGGTTTAAAAACCAAACAGCATGATATTTTCTTAAAATTATCTATAATTATGTACTTGTGTAGATTTCAAAAACGACAAAAATGTTTACCAAGAACTTATCTAAAACTACTCAAAAGTACCTACTGCTAGAGTTGTAAAGTTTAAAATTTTCAATAGGTTCCTCGGTTCCTCGCATCGTAAGTTACTGCTTCTTATTCATAGGTGCATTACAATTAACAACGTACGTTTTAATTAAGAACAAACCTATCAAATTCCACTTCGGTTATTTGAACGCACAATTTCGCGATACCAGGCTAGCAGACTTCAGCAAGAGTTGTAAAGTAATTTCGGAGTGCAAGCCCGCGTCGAGTTAATCAAATCGTTCACGGTCCTTGTTGCTGATAACAAACCGCCCATTGTGGTATGCTGCTCTGGTAACTGAGCGCTGTTTTATTGCTCCTATGCGCCGGATTTGATAACTTTCTTTTGATAAACGATGAAAAATTACTTTTAGTTCATAACTCCTCTGTACCTACTCAGTTTCAATTATACGTAATTTTTGATCAAATTCTGAAATAAATCAAAGTTTGTGTAAAGAATAAAATTCTGACAGGATTTTTTTGCAACCAACTTTTCACAAAGACAACATAATAATATTACTGCCACAACTTATGTAAAAAAGTGTAGAAAAAAAAGCTTGAACCCATCAGAGAGCAAAATATAATGAAGAGGTACTTTATATTAATAATGCGACATGTAAATAAGCACTGCTAACTATTATATTCATAGAACGGGACATCACTACTTCCGAACAATAGCAAAAGATTATTTTAATCAGTGCTGAATATAGCGATGCGTTGATTAGGAACACAGATAATAATACTAGAGTAGTACGTGATATCACTCCGGAAATAATAAGAAAATTATTGTAAGATTTAGCTTATAAAAATTTACAATACAAAGCTAATCTTTTGTATTTCAAAAGTTTTTAACTAGCCATGTTAAACAATAAAATTATTACGACCTACTTACATTATCTTACTAAACTAGCACGAATAAAGAGCCATTCTATTTTCAAATCCCATTATGGCTAAATACTTAAATTACCGGAATCTTCTAGTAGGGACCATAAAGTTCCAATAGTAAATCCTTTCCAGATTGAATACAAACGAAATAAAAAGAACGCGTTCGATCGTTCTATTTTCAAAATCAATTAGCTAAATAAAAAAGTGCACAAACCGTGCCCAAACCCATTTAGTGGCCTTGTTGTTATCGCAAAGAAAATAGCGGGCGGTGCACTGACCGCGCGGGCTTTTCACCTGTCGCAACGCGCTGTGCACGCGAGGTAATGACGGTTTAAATTATGCATTTTAGTATGGGAACAAGAAATGACGCAATTTGACGTTGTCAATGTCAAACTTTATTTTTTATTGCTAAAACATTGGTGGGTAATGCTGTTGTTACGCGAAGTAACAAAAAAAATATTATAATATGTACGATTTTCATTTGTTCACCTCAAAGACTGAAATGACGTGTGATCGACGTATATTAGCTTATTTTATTTGAATTTGATTAAATGATAATAGTTTACCGCAGCTTTGAAGTTTCATATTATGCAAAGGTTACATTGGCGCCATTTGGCGGTCATCCTGACTTTGTCAATGTCAGATGTCAAATCTGCAATTACCCTCCATCTGTCGACGTTTAGCGGTAATTCATCTAGTCAATGTCAAGTGTTAAATCTGTAATTGTACGCCATTATTATTTTAGCTTGTCTTTTTGCTATATTGGTGAGATAGGACATTTCTGTAACTTAAATAAGTATGTATTAATTAAAAGAAAGTGATTTTGGGGTCAGTTTGTATAGGAAATATTAGAATGTAACTTTATGTGATACACACAAAAAACATGTAGTTACAAGACACAGAAATTCAATGAATAGAAATTAAACAAGATGTAGAGGGTAAGCTGAGGCAAGCACATACCTTAGTTAGATCGTTGCTCTACTAAATCGATTTCTGCTAAGCAAGCAGTATTGTTTTGTTTCACTCTTCGATCCAGCCAATCAGAATATTTATGACTAATGCTTAGATAAATTGAGGTGTCAAAATCATCGAAAATCACAATGTAATTCGAATACGTTTATCAGAACGAAATTGCAGTAGGTAGAGTGCAGAAAATAGTATAAGTACCTACCTACTATATGCACGTGAAAAACCATTACATATTTTAAGTCGTGCTATTATCTCGAGCGTCATGAGAATGAAACCCCTTTTACGATTTAAATCTGCTCAAAGCTCTGGTGCACTCCTAGTCTCCTGGTACACTTTTTTCTCGGAATTTTGTGTGTTGCTTTTCTTTTATTCCTCAATTCCTTTTATGTAGGTAGATTCGCTAATGAATTAAAATGCATTAGATTCATTTCCTTTGCTCTATCACTTTGTTTTATAAATACTTATCGGAGAAAAACCGAACGGCAAAAGCGCAGCTTGCAGTGAAACTTACAAAATACTTTGAGAACAATACTCGCTGAAATCAAAACATAAAATGCCAGTATTTATTTATTCAAGAACTATACTTACCTACTTATAAACTGGTAGAGTTCGGAACGCACGGAAGCGCGCAAACAATGAGCCGGTCCATTGAAAAGTATTGTGCAAATAAGGGAGCTTGCAACACTCTAGGTAAAAAAAGTAGCCTTTTCAAAAATGGAATACTCGCATTTGATGCGATCGGCACTGACCTTACGCAATTCAAACTTGCGTAGTGTGCTCACCCCTTTATTCCGACATTTTGTTTATTTTTCGCGCGTATTGTGAAAACGGAAAACAATCAAGTCAAATCAAGAGCATCATAAGCTTTGGATAATTTATTGTTTATTATAACGATTGCTTCAGTTTGTTTTGCTTGTTACTGATCATATTTCAATAATCAGCATTTACCTAGTTCTAAAAAACAAAGTCTGCAGAAGCGTTACGAAATCCAACCTTTGCTCTTAGCTCTGACACCAAAGAGAAATGGCGACTAATTAATAACAAAACCAAAGACAAAAGTGCTGTGAGTGAACCAAAAAATCAAGATGGCCGCTAAGAGGAAAGCCGGCGCTCTGCTTCAGCATGTCCTGCCAAAGGTAACTTTTATTTTAGTTTTTCTAGATTCTAGATAGCGCAAACTTCATATCCTGTACGGAGGAACTAACTAGTTTATCTTGAAGTCTGCGCGCGTCGGGCTCCTAACACGGAGGGGGTCTAGTTTCAGTGGCCACGATAAACATGCCAAGGCTGAGAACGCCGCGCGATGGCACTTATAAAATAATACGGCTAGTTCCCTCCCGCCATGGCTTCTACCACTATAAAGCGCAGTAAAAATGGTATAATTAAAGGAATTTATAATGACACCCGTTGCGTATAACGCGGCCGATTTGTGATGGTCACTTGGGTTCTAAGGATAATGGATTGAGTGGCTATTTTTGCATGGCCAGTCGTGTTGGTCGGTTGCATCGAAATTGGCGCCAAAGTCAGTTTTCCCGCGGCCGGTTCGCCTTGCAAATGGCGGAGTCTCGAATGACACGGCTGACGCGACGTCGTCGATAAGATTAGGATGGACATGCCTTTTAAATGGAGGTATTAGGATAACATACGAGTTTTTTAACGTAGCTATTTGCCGTATGTGGGAATCTATTAACTGTTTAAAAAGACTTGATATAGTTTAGTTGGTTAGAATAAACAGAATCCTACCCTAGAATGAATATTCTAGGGTAGGATTTTGTTAGATACCCTAGAATATTTATTCTAGGGTAGGATTCTGTACTTGAAGGTTTACCTTCCCTTACTACCTGTTATTACCCGTTTTAAACATTTAGTAAAAAATACTAGAATAGTTGTTTGTAATTAGCTACAAGATTTAGAGCCTTTGAGGCTATTAAATGTATCCAATTACAATAATAATTGAAAATAACATACCTACATACCTACACACATTGATTGCATCCATAACAATTCCATAAATCACACAACTACACAAAGTATTTGCGTTAATTCAGTTCTGTGTTGTTTGTGTCTCTTTTATTCGATTTCAAAAGTTCAAAAAAAGAACATTTAGGTATTTATAAGAAAATTTGATACGTATAAACAAAGTATGTCTACACAATGCAAACGGCGGTGACCAATGAGGCGCCGTACGACCTTGTACACTGTATCTAAACATAGATAGGGCCTAGCTTGTGCCACAGACCATCTAGCAGTCTAGATCTAGTCCTAGCGGTAAAGCCTTCTTTAGGCTAACAGGGAACGACAAAGAAATATTGTATAAAACAGTATTACAAGAACTTCCAGTGAGTTTGTCCGCTTTACCGTGTTATGCTGTCTTATACAAAATTCAACATTATTTGCTTAGTGTACATCTAAATGCCATAAGGAATGCATCCTTCAATTTTCAATTCTCTAGGACCAGCGATTTAGGCTATGCGTTGACACGACAAAAATATAAAATAAGTATTTATAGTATTTCGGCAACTCCATTTTTAATGTACCTGTGTCCACGCGCTTTAAGCACCCTTCGAATTTTAAATCTCTAGTGCCAGCGATTTAGGCTTTGCGTTGTATATCAATAAGTCACGACAAAGATTCTTAAAGCCACCATTTTTTCAGTTTTTTTACATTTTTATATAATTGTAATCTAGACGAATTCAACAACGTGTTATTTGTCAAAATCTGTCCAGTCGTTTGGGCTCCAGGGATAGCCAAAGGAATTCTCATACATAGGTACATACATACTTTAAATACACAAAAATATAAATATACACACATATATAAATACACAAAGGTATAAATATGTAAAGTATGTATCCTTCTTCGCAGTTGAGTAAAAAAACATGTTAAACCCATTAAATATCATTTAAAAGTTTTACATAGCGTGTGTGATTGTTTAATTTTTTGCACCCCATAGAAATTTCCCAACAATTTCAGAATTCATTATGTTATTGAAAGATTTTTGAAGACGAAGTCGCGGGTAGTATAAAGCCACTTAAGAGCGATACGAGCGAACTCGTCACTGAGTCGTCCCTGACGCACGTAAAAGCCTTTACCTAACAGGGGAGTACTAGATACACATAAGTAGGTCACGTTTTGAAGTTGGGACGCATAATTAAACCCTTAATGGTTGAACAGTTCACTTGAGGTGGGGTCTAAAAGGTTTCTGCGTTTTGTTTAGCATTATAGCGTGGTCTGGGCTTAAGGCATGCATCCACAAAAGTGGAGTGAGTCTGCTAGGCAGCGCATGGCGTGGTGTGAGCTTAAGACATGCGTCCACAAAAGTGGAGTTGGTTAGATAGGCAGGGTAGCTATGGCGTGGTCTGGGCTAAAGGCAAGCATCCACCAAAGTGGAGTGAATCTGCTAGGCAGTGCAGTTATGGCGTGGTGTGAGTTGATCAGACAGGCAGGGTAGCTATGGCGTGGTCTAGGCTTTGAGGAACGCATCCACAAAAGTGGAGTTGGTCAGCTAGGCAACGCAGATAAGGCTGGGTCTGGACTTAAGGCACGCATTCACAAAACTAGAGTGGGTCAGATAGGCAGTGCAGTTATGGCGTGGTGTGAGCTTAAGGCATACATCCACAAAACTGGAGTGAATCAGCTAGGCAGCGCAGGGGTCTTACCACATGGTCGTCGCACAATGTCAAAGTAATAATATGTTACTTTGATATTTTTGAAACATGATGGTTGGTAAGAACTCGTGGTATGGCACGTATCGCATCCACAATACCGTAGTGGGTCAGCAGAGTAGTGGCTCAACTGAGATTTGACTATAGTTTCATTTGTTATAACAACAAGTGCAATATTATATTGATTACTAGCTTTTATACGCGACTTTGTCCGCAAAAATCTATCGAGCTAACATATTAATTCCAAAATTATTGATATCGGGTAATTAAGAAATTTCTATGGAGTGCAAAAAGAGGCGGTCACCCATCCAAAAACTGACTACGCCCAGCGTTGCTTAACTATTCGTTATACAAACTTTCAAACCCTATTTCAGCACCTTCAAGATTATTTTTGAAGACAAAAGATAGCCTATGTCCGTCTCCAGAAAATAATCTATCTCCTTGTCAAATTTATTTACGATCCGTTCAGCTGTTTAGTCGTGAACAGGTAACATACAGAGTTACTTTCGCATTAGACTATTAGTATGGACACCATTTACAGCAATACTTTAACAGGTGAGGGTTGTCAGTTTTAACTTTATTAGCTAACTTGACCAAGTGCCACCTGTCAAACTGTCAGCCCTAATAGGACATTTAAATCGATAGCCTGTAAATTGAATTTATTGTAAAAGTATTATGCAGACACAGAATAATCTAAAATAGCATTACATTAGTCTTGATTCTGGATAGAAGTCAGTATACACGTCTCTTTCGTTTATTAATAAAAGAATAGAGACAGAACACACCAAGTCGAGCTGTAAAATAACGTCATGTTTACACATCACACTAAAATGCTTGTATACAAACGGCCAGTATACACCAAAGCACGTAAAACAGATGTGTTAAATAAAACAATAAAGTTATGTAAAAATTGCGTGGTGTCTATAATAAATAACTTTCTTTACATTTAAAGTTTTGAGCTCGTTACTTTCGATTTATTTCACAATCCCTCTTATCCGCTCTGATGGACACTGGCCTTAAAGCCCCTTTCTGACTTCATCTTATAGAAATTTCCGAAACCCACGCAAACCGCACCGACGAAGGTACCAGGGCATCATAACATCAAGGCGGTGTCCGCTACATTATTCAACGCGCGCCGCCTGCATTCCGTGTACACATTGTTTGCATGGCCACCTGATATCCATGCAAGACGCCTAAACCTTTGCGCTTGGCTCCATGCCCGTAGATAAGTTTACCCGAGTGTTAGCGTAATGCGAAAGCGCTTTACATTCTTCATTCAACTACTTATATACGCTGTTAGTCGAATAATGGTGCTAATTATGGCAAATGCCGCATTTAATTATAAGTTTCAGTACGTTCTTTCATCTTGACACTGGTGCTTTTTAGATCACTCTGTTGAAGGTTATGTTGGCCTGATATTATCAATGAATTGTAATAGTTACTAAAGGATATTATTACCTTGTGACTGTTACACCAGTGAAATCAATTCAAAAAAAATGATTTCATACACACCATTGCCACATAAATATACATTATGAATAATCTACACCTAAAAAGTAGTTGAAGTACTAATAATATATTAGTGCTAGGACATTTTATGTCAAACTTGGTCAGACTTTTGATTATTCTAAATTATGTATGTCACACTTTAAACATTCTAGCAGAGCAGAAACAGAAACTGCTATGTATTAGACCATAATAATAAGATGATCGATGTTTAAGCTTTATTTTTATAATAGTCAATAGTCAATAGTCAATAGTCAATAGTCAATAATCTTTATTCAGTAATATCACAGGGATCATTTTGAATCGTCTTACATACTAGGTGAGTCTAGGTGCCAATTCCAGTCCTCTCCCCAGTCCGAGAAGAACTGACAAGAAACTCGCTGGGCCCTAGCGCTTTTTTTGTATTATGATCCGTGTTAACATTGTTAGGGACACCTAGCAGAGTTGGAGCTGCTTCGACCCAATTTTTTTTGTCATCTAAGTACTCTGATATTCTATAATAAGCTTTACGAGACAGTTTTTGTTACATATATTTTTGAATTTCCCAATCGATAAATCAAGCATGTCGCTTGGGATCTTGTTATAGAAGCGTACACATTTTTTATAGTGTTTTATTATGATGACCGTTTATCTAAGGGCAAGTCTACGCAAGCTTGGATCTGGGAGACCGGACGGGCACACGATGAATTCGGATTCTGAGACAAAGAAAAATATTTTTTTGATTTTACACTATACTCGTACCATTATATTTGTTCATTTTATCTTGACAATTGACGGTTAGATGGCGTAGATTAGATATAGCTAATTATCTGGGTATATTAGTAGGAACATAGTTGGATATTTCAAAACTATTCTGGGCACTACAGTGTCCTGTGAGATTTAAAAATGCCAGAAATCATCTAAAATAGATAAAAAGGTTCAATAAACTAACGGTTAATGAAATAAATAAAGTAAATCTAACTTGTGGGCATGTGCCAAATATAATGTATGGACGTGCCTCTAACTATCCTCAAAGATCTAAGTAAGTAGAGATCTGAGGAGATATCTACCGAGCCTGGGGATTACAGTCGTGATCATGTTTCCTAGTGACTAGACCAGTGCTCACTACCATATGATCAAAGTTTATTGACCTAGATATAGGGTTTTACCAGAGTACTTCCGAGAATCTATCTATATCTATATAAGAGCTTAACCTGACTGACTGACTGACTGACTGACTGACTGACTGACTGACTGACTGACTGACTGATTTATCATCGCCCAGCCGAAACCGCTGAAGCTAGAAAGCTGAAATTTGAAAGGTGGGTTCCTTTTATAACAAAACCACCCACTAAGACGGGATTTTTGGAAATTCCACCTCTAAGGGGGTGAAAAAGGGTGAAAACGTTAGTATTAAACTTTTTAACGCGTGGAACGATTTTCATGAAACTTTGTTTGTGCACTGTAAATGCAAAATTAATCAACACATGTTTCAGGATTTTTCAATATAACTATCAAAAAGGGTTCAAATGTGGGGTCAATTTTTGTATGGGAACTTTTTAACGGGTAATGCGATTGTTCTGAAACTTTGTTTGTGTACTGTAAATGCAAAATAAATGAACACGTGTTTCAGGATTTTTCAATATAACCTTCAAAAAGGGGTCAAATGTGTGGTCAATGTTTGTACGTGAACTTTTTAACGGGTGGTGCGATTGGCTTGAAACTTTGTTTGTGTACTGTAAATGCAACATTTTTCATTCATTAATGAACACGTGTTTTAGGATTATTCAAAATAACCTTCAAAAAGGGGTCAAATGTGGGGTCAATGTTTGTATGTGAACTTTTTAACGGGTGGAGCGATTGGTCTGAAACTTTGTTTATGTACTGTAAATACAAAATGAACGGACACGTGTTTCAGGATATTTCAATATAACCTTCAAAAAGGGGTCAAATGTGGGGTCAATGTTTGTATGGGATCTTTTTAACCTGGTGCGATTGGTCTGAAACTTTGTTTCGTGTTTCAGGATTTTTCAATATAACCTTAAAACAAGGGGGTCAAATGGTCAATGGGGGGGGGTCAATGTTTGTATAGGAACTTTTCAACGGGTGGTGCGATTGGTCTGAAACTTAATTTCGTGTTTTAGGATTTTTCAATATAACTCTAAAAAGGGGGTCAAAAGGGGGGGGTCAATGTTTGTATGGGATTTTTTAACGGGTTGTGCGATTGGTCTGAAACTTAATTTCATGTTAAAGGATTTTTCAATATAACTCTAAAAAAGGGGGTCAATGTTTGTATGGGAATTTTTTAACGGGTGGTGCGATTGGCCTGAAACTTTGTTTTCTGTTTCAGGATTTTTCAATATAACTGTAAAAAAGGGGTCAATGTTTGTATGGGATTTTTTTGACGGGTGGTGCGATTGGTCTGAATTTTTGTGTACTGTAAATACAAAATGAATGAACAAAGTGTTTCAGGATTTTTCAATATGACCTTAAAAAGGGGTCAAATGTGGGGTCAATGTTTTTATGGGTACTTACTTTTTAAAGGGTGGTGTGATTGGTCTTAGTTTTGGTTTGGATACTTTAAATGCAAAATAAATGGAAACGTATTCCTGGATATTTCAAAATAGCCCTCTAAAATGGGTAAAATTGGATGTCAAAGTTATTTATGGGATTTTTTTATTAGAGTGGTTTGTTTGAAACTCAGTTTAGATACCTACTTTAAGGGAACGAAGTCGCGGGCGGGACAGCTAGTATATCTATATAAGAGCTTGACCTGACTGATTGATCATCGCCGAGCCGAAGCCGCTGAAGCTAGAAAGCTGAAATTTGGAAGGTGTTTTCGTTTTATAACAAAACCACCCACTAAGGCGGGATTTTTGGAAATTCCACCTCTAAGGGGGTGAAAAAGGGTGAAAACGTTAGTATGAAACTTTTTAACGCGTGGAGCGATTTTCATGAAACTTTGTTTGTGCACTGTAAATGCAAAATAAATGAACACGTATTTCAGGATTTCTCAATATAACTATCAAAAAGGGGTTAAATGTGGGGTACATTTTTGTATGGGAACTTTTTAACGGGTGTTGTGATTGGTCTGAAACTTTATTTGTATACTGTAAATGCAAAATGAATGAACACGTGTTTCAGGATTTTTCAATATAACCTTCAAAAAGGGGTCAAATGTGGGGTCAATGTTTGTATGGGAACTTTTTAACGGGTGGTGCGATTGGTGTGAAACTTTGTTTGTGTACTGTAAATGCAAAATGAATGGACACGTATTTCTGGATATTCCAAAATAACCCTCTAAAAAGGGTGAAAGGGGGGGTCAAAGTTATGTATGGAATTTTTTTATTAGTGTGATTTGTTTAAAACTCAGTTTAGATACTTTAAGTGAACGAAGTCGCGAGCGGGACAGCTAGTATCTATATAAGAGCTTAACCTGACTGACTGACTGACTGACTGACTGACTGACTGATTGATCATCGCCAAGCCGAAACCGCTGAAGCTAGAAAGCTGAATTTTGGAAGGTGGTTTCCTTTTATAACAAAACCACCCACTAAGGCGGGGTTTTTGGAAATTCCACCTTTAAGAGGGTGAAAAAGGGTGAAAACGTTTGTATGAAACTTTTTAACGCGTGGAGCGATTTTCATAAAACTTTGATTGTACACTGTAAATGCAAAATGAACGGACACGTGTTTCAAGATTTTTCAATATAACCTTCAAAAAGGGGTCAAATGTGGGGTCTATGTTTGTATGGGAACTTTTTAACGGGTCGTGCGATTGGTCTGAAACTTTGCTTGTGTACTCTAAATGCAAAACAAATGGACACGTGTTTCAGGATTTTTCAATATAACCTTCATAAAGGGGTCAAATGGGGTGTCAAAGTTAGTATGGGATTTTTATGAGTTGTGTGATGTGTTTGAAACTCAGTTTAGATACTTTAAGTGAACGAAGTCGCTGGCGGGACAGCTAGTCTAAAATAAAAATAAATAAATATGATCACGACTGTAATCCCCGGGCTCGGTAGATATCTTCCTCAGATCTTTAGCTACTTAGATCTTTGAGGATATCTAAAGAGGGTAGTCAGAGGCACGTCCAAACATGACATTTGGTACATGTCCACATTTTTCACAGTAATTAGTATTCCGTACGTGACAGGTTGCAAGCCCATCACCGCTTATAAGAATACTAACCTAAGACACACCTTCAAATTTTTGGTTCTAGGGTATGCCAGTTTCCTCACGATGTTTTCCTTCACCGTTTAAGAGCACTGGCATTGCGCACATAATTTTTTTCGAATGGAAAACTCATTGGTGCACGACCAGGTTTGAACCCACGACCTTCGGATCGTGAGGCAGGGGTGCTACCACTAAACCACCAGCGCTCTTAGTATCAAACCTAACATTTTCAGCAAAATAGGCATTTTGCATCAAGTAGGTAGGTATGTACCTCACAGGTAGGTCAGTTGGCACTTGGCATGTGACGATAAGCGACAAAGTGGCGTTTCTGTGACCCGGTTACAAGTTATTATAATCAAAAATGATTATTCGCTTTGCTTCGTTCTTTTAAAGTTGTATTATCAGAAATATACAGGGCTGTTACAAGACTACTTCCGAAAACTTCAGGGGGTTAGAGTACCCATCAATATAAACAACTTTTTCTAAGAAACCAACACTGTGAGCGCAAAAAAACAGCTGTTTCATACAAAAGTTCAATACCTTTTTGGCTAAAATGTATGAAACAGCTGCTTTTATCGCGCTCACAGTTTTGGTTACATTTTTACATTTTGAATTTTTTTAAATAATTTCATAATTACCTCACTCTTTAAATAAAGTTGCTACTACACTGTCAAGCAACAATCGTTTAAAAAATGCACCTCGACAATATTATATATAAATGTTTAACACTTAGTTTGAATTTGGAACTTTTTAAGCAACTCATAATTTTTAAGGCTAAATAAAATGTTGTATAGGCAACTAGATAGATAACGTACCTTATTAGAGGGTACCTAAGTTCGTATTCCATTAACGCAAGAGTAGGTATTTTACGTTCCAAGTACACTATTGCGAATGGCGGCGGTCAGCACATTTTGACACAAATAAAACACCGTGCACCTTACACGAGGTTTCGCATTCATGCTGAGTTGTGCCTTGCCTACCTAAGTACCTATCTACCTAGGTGTACCTACCTACCCAGCTAGGCGTACCTACCTACGCGCGGTCGAAACCACTGCATTTGTACAACTTCTTGGCTGTATTTGATATTTTTAGATGCTTGTTTCAGAAACATGACATGTTTTGACCATTTTTTTTTGGTGTCTTTGATGCTTATTTTTTTGGTACCTAACTAATATTTTTAGGGAATTCCGTAGTAGAAAATTGAGTTTTGTTATATTTTTTGTGAATTACACCGTATTTTTATGTCGTAATGATGTCAATTTACTAAGGACTTGTTTCTGCCCGCGATCTCGTCCATGTGGTACTTACAAAAGTCTCCAATTTTACCGAAATAGTACGTACAAACCAACCTAATAATGTTACCGTTATCATGAAGTAATGAGTCAAAAGCCGCGCCAAGCCACAGCACGCACTAATTCCATTTTCACCCCCAATTTATATCTGTCACTTCTGGTGCCCTGGTCGGCGCGCGTAAAAATATTGTTTTTACTTATCCTCCGAGGGGGTGTCGGGCCAAGGGGGAGGGGGGCGTAATTACTTGAGCAGCCAGACGCTCCGAGAGAACCCACGGGGGCTGGAATTACGGCTGGCACAGAAGAAATAGTAGTACTTACCCAGACCTACTAACGTAGGAGGCACCTATTAAAAGTTCCAGTTTGGTACTAGGAGCCTATAAACATGAAGGAGTTCGTCAGCGCCGCAAAAAACACAGGACGTCTGCAAGGTACACGAACATCCATCGACTAATTTTGATCCTTTTTAAAAATAGAACGCATGATCTCGATTTTACCGTTGTGCCTGAGGGCTTGATGGGTTTTAGAGTATTAGACGATCAGTTATTCTAGCAAACAGACTCGATATAGCCGTTGAGTTTGCCCGCATGAGAGCCATGTCGATTCTAAAGTTAGCGTGGACAATGCCAGTTTACAACGAAATCCAATTTGGAGTATTTTGGAGTGAGCTAGGCAAGCTCGCATTTTGCAAGACCACGAATATATTTCTATAATCTGGGTTCGGTGCGTCACTGAGGGCGATCCGATAAAGATCACTGTTTTTTGCTGAGAATCTTGGTTTTGTCCCATTGTCAAAGTTTGCGATGAAACAGGGGAAAAAGTTTTACGAAATTTATAAGTCGTTTGCTTTTTTATCGGTAAGTTTCACATAATAATATCACACACGATATTTATTATCGATATTCTTAGTCGACGTAAAAAAATCAAGTTTATAATAAATAAAATATTTTACGCTAATTACCTATATAAAAAAAATATCTCTATTTTCAGATTAATTATTAATAGCAAGTCAAATGTCAGTGATATGAAAACATTGGGTACATTTTCATGTCAATTGCAAATTAGTTTGATCTTGCAAAGGGCCCTTTAACAAAAAATCCACTGTATAACGTGGGCTTACGTTTTCTCTTATACCCTTCCGAAACAGGAGCAGATTTAGACACATGAAAATTCACAGTTAATTTAGAACGTAGGGTACAACAGTACATGACATGACAACGGTTACAGGTACCACCAATAAATTCGAGCTTCTAATGTGAATCTTATTATGAATCTACCAGGAGAGCAGCGATCCTTAGGCGGTACGCACCCACGTAACATCCATATTTAGTTCGCGCTCAGTTTATCACACTTCAAAGAGCACGAGTAGGCGCCGACTAACCGCGCCCCCCTACGATACCCCTGGCACCCTGGTTACTAGGAAGCTTTGTGAAATTCGCGATGCTTTTCGAGGCCCCTATTCGGTTTTTCGAGGTCGCAGCGCCCCCCTCGTAATGCGAGTATCTACGCGGTATCTACGCCTCCACAGCGCTTATGCTCCCCTGGTACTTACACGCGGTAACGGCGCGGTTTCTGCACCTAGTTTGCTCTAAACTAGCAAATGTGGGTGTTTAATTATTTATTCAGTTTCTGCTATCTCATTTTTAGTCCCTTCGTTTGGTGTAATCTCAGCTGAGCGGAGCGTCGGCATTTACATCACAATTTTATTTGACTAGCTGTTGCCAGCGACTTAGCGTGACGAACCTTTTCAACATCCGATATTAATAAATCAAAATGCCCTGTCCACCTTGTGAAAACTAACATGAAAATCCGTTCGCCAGTTTTGAAGTTGTACGCAAACAAACAAACAGACAGACATAAATATCGCGCGCTAGATTTAGATCGCTTCCCCGTTCAACCCACAATTTTTCTACCCAGTATTATTTTTCTCTTTTCGACCTGAAACATGTCCCGTTCTACCCTGTATCCTAACTCTTTCTTTCAGTCATCTTAATTTTTTGGGTTTTGTACCCAACGGGACCCTATTACTAAGACTCCGCTGTCCGTCCGTCCGTCTGTCATCTCATGAACCGTGCTAGTTAACAGTTGAAATTTTCGCACTGATGTATTTCTGTTGCAAATACTAAAAAACAGAAAAAAATAAATATATAAGGGGGCTGCCATACAATAAAAATGTTTTTTTTGCCGTTTTTTGTTTACTATTCTTCAATGTACAGACAGACACACTGAGCTCTACTGTTTTATTATATATAATGTGATTACAGCAATTTGTGACCGTTCTTTTTGTTGTGAATGGCTTTTGTGCTCCATTTGATGTGAACTTTGGCGCCAAAAAGCCCTTGGCAATGACACTTGGAAGGAGTTTATCAAAAACTTTACAAAGCGCCGTGAGTTTGCGAACTTTCTTTCGAAGTTCGTTCATTCAAGTCTTATATTTGTAAAATATTTTACAATGTGTTTATTTGTTTTAAATAATGAGACCAATTTCACCAAACTTTTGCTAACAAAGCATTACCTGTACGTCTACCATGAGTTATCACATTTAGATCGGCTGACGTTACTACAGTGGTAATAGTAAGTTACTATGACATCTGTCAAAATTGTTACTCATGGCACCAAATTCTAAGCAAATTAATGAGCGCAAACTACAGTTGCTGTAGTACTCTGTGACGTAGGATAGTTAGCTACGTGAGGTTTTAGTACCCAACTATCCGCTAGAGGCGTTGTACCAAGTTTTCATACATTTTTTTAACTACAGTCGCTAGCGAGTGTAGATACACTCATAATAAAGATGATGAGTGTAGATGACTCATACTGCCGTCCTTAAGCTAAAATGCCGTTATCCAACATTCGGTCAAATTCGACTTTTTTATGCCATCGTAATCAGAAAAAAAAGCTCTATCGACCAATCTTACCAGAACTCAAATAGCTCTTATAGTTTTCGAGTTATGAAAAGTAAAAAATGCCGTTAACAGAATCAAAATTTACATCACTTCAATGCTTAAATGTTGTTAAGTGTTATGCTAAGCTTAAAAGTGGCTAATGGCTTTTAACTTTATTTTAATGTAAACAAAAATAGTAACTTAACTTTTAATAACTTCAATACTAGGCTTGATTGCGGCAAAGTGACTTTAACTACAGTTATTTGCAGTTATATATTAATCGTGCTAAAATATAAATGGTTTTTCCTTCTTAATTCAAAAAGTGGATTTTGTATTTAACAGCATTCTAGCTTTAGGACGGCAGCATAGATAAACTCATGGTAGACCCTCTGAGGTCATTCAAGTCTTATTTTTCCTAAAATATTTTACAATGTGTTATTTATTTGTTTTAAAAATATGAGACTAAGGTCCAATTTCACCACACGTTTGTTAACAAAGCATTGACTAAGTTCATTCAAGTCTTATATATGTAAAATATTTTACAATGTGTTTATTAGTTTTAAATAATGAGACCAATTTCACCAAACTTTTGATAACATAGCATTACCTGAGTTCATTCAAGTCTTATATTCGTAAAATGTTTTACAATATGTTATTTATTTGTTTTAAATAATGACTAATGAGACTAAGGTCCAATTTCATAAACTTTTGTTAACCTTACCTGATCGGGCATCAAAATTAACAAGAATGTTTAAGTATCGTTTTAAATCTTTTCATTTTACGGAAGGTAATCTTTTGTCAGGACATGGTGGACACAAAACAACTTCAACAAGCGATTAAAAGGCTTACAAGTTAGTTTGTAAATTTAAATTAACAGAGCATGGTGAAACTAGCCCTTAATATTTCAAAACTTTATTTTTAAAAAATCAGTGTTCTAATTTAATGCAGTCGCGTTATGACTAAATGGATGATAGTGACTGTAATCCCCAGGTTCGGTAAATAATCTACTCAGATCTCTAGGTACTTGAGGATATCTAAAGGGGGTAGTCAGAGGCACGTCCAAACATGATATTTGGCACATGACCAGATTTTGCACAGTGATTAGTATTCCATACGTGACAGGTTGCGAGCCCATCGCCGCTTTTAAGAATACGAATCACACCTTTTTATGTGTGAATGTTATTTTGCTTTTTAATAAAATCGATTAAGTATAGGCGACCAAGAAATTGGTTTACAACTCTAAGGCTGAATATCATTTGCACGTACAAAACATCAAGGGCTATTTTCGCTTGACAGATTAATAACTGCTACGTCAGAATCTGTCATTCCTATTTATTTAAACTCAGAACTCACAGTTAACCAATTACGTTAATGTAATACAGTAATCCTTAGCGAATAATTATGTTACTGGGAGATGTCATCAAAAGTGGTGAACCAATTTTTTGGCCTATACATGGTTCCTAAGACCAGATCTTCGTATGTCTTAAAGTTTCAGACTTTCCCATACTGACCGATCTAAATGTTACAACTTGTATAATTAATAAAAACAATTCCATGATCATTCTCCTGCCCTTTTCCCGCGCTAAGTGGGACACAACATGTATTCTTCTTCCACTCACTCCTATCTTTCGTCATTCTCTTACATTCATATCATCTTTCACACAATAAAACCACTTTTTCATACTTTCTGCGTACGCAAGTAGAGTAAGGTCGAAAAAAAGCGAGTGTGTAATCTGGATACACTTATACCAATAACTTTTTTGGTGTAAGTTTTCATCCCTCCTACTAAAAACAAGTTTAAAAAACCATTATAATATTAAGTACCTACTTTTATTTGACTATTATTTAAATAGAATAGGATCATCCTACTAATATTATAAACGCGAAAGTTTGTAAGAATGTATGGATGTACATATGTTTGTTACTCTTTCACGCTGAAACGGCTGATCGGATGTGGATGAAATTTGGCACAAAGTTAGATTATAGTCTGGAATAGCACTTAGCTACTTTCTATCTCGGAAAAATATACAGTTTCCGAGGGATAGCTTTGTTTCTGTTTTTCAAGGTACCACACGGGCGAAGCCGTGGGCGGAAGCTAGTCAATAATACTTTTGGCAAGTTTATTGAATGAGTATGTTAGAGGAAGTCTGAAAGTGGCGCCTGTTACTGAAAAGATGAGGAGTGCTAGATTAGCATGGTGACACGTGATGAGGAGGGATGAAAACCATGTCACCAGAAGAGTTATGAGTATGAGTGTGGATGGGTGCGTAAGTACAGGAAGGCCGAAAAAGAAGTGGTTTGATTGTGTGAAAGATGATATGAATGTAAGAGGAGTTGATTCAGAGTCGACGAAAGATAGGAGTGAGTGGAAGAAGAAAACATGTTGTGCCGACCCCACTAGTGTGGGCTATGGGCAGGAGAATGATGATGATGATTGAACTGCCCGAAAATCCGTTCAGTTTTGTCAAAATGGCGTCTCTGTGTTGAATGACAGGTAGCCTCAGGCCTGGTAAATCAATGGTTATATACAACAGTCATCGCTTATGTACTTCGTAGCATATACCCTATGTGCAGTATACGCATGTAGATAATCTCGTCATAGTCGCACCGTTATGGTATTACTGCGTGGGGGGTAGGTGGGGGCACACCCCCCCTATGGGGGCATGGGGTACCGCAGAGGGGCCGTTTTAAAAATACTGGGGCATAGCGTGAAACTGCCAGTGGCTAGCTTGAAAGTATTCACTAGCTACAGTCCATAGTTTTGGCTATAATGGCCAATGGCTAAATGGCTACGTGTTTACATTACATAGAGCGCTGGTGTAGTGGTAGCATTGCCTCACGATCCGAAGGTCTTGGGCTCAAACCTGGGGCCTCACCACGAATTAATACAAAACCGAATTAATATTACATTGTAATTTCGTTCCATGACTTATGCAAATTGTATTGAAGTAGTGTTACTTCAAGCTTCAAATGTGACGTTTCTAAAACGGAATCGTTCTGGAAGACTTCGTGGCAAGATGGTCGTGCACTAATGAGTTTTTCTACCCGAATAATGTATGTGCGCAAATGCCAGTGCTGTTAAACGGTGAAGGAAAACATCGCGAGGAAACCGACATACCCTAGAACCAAAAGTTCGATGGCGTGTGTCATAGGTTAGTATTCTTATAAGCGGAGATGGGCTTGCAGCCTGTCACGTATGGAATACTAACGACTGTAAAATGTGGGAATGTGCCAAATGTTCGGACGTGCCTCTGACTAACCTCTTTAGATCCACAAAGATCTAAGTCACTCACTAGAGATCTGAGAAAATATCTACCGAGTCTGGGGATTGCAGTCGTGGTCATGTTTTTTTTACAGTAAGGTATATTATATATTATTATTACCACGCCACGCAAGCGTTGGAGGCATGATCTCGATACCTTCGAGGACAGATGGTGGGAGACCTCAAAGGATAGAGATGGTTGGCGTGATTTAGGGGAGACCTTTGCCCAACAGTGGGACGATATAGGTTAGAAAAAAAAAAAGGTATATTAGATTATTCGAGAATTGACGCGACTGTCATAACCAAAATAAAAAAACAAATAAATAAATAAATATGATCACGACTGTAATCCCCGGGCTCAATAGGTATCTCCTCAGATCTTTAGACACTTAGATCTATGAGGATATCTAAAGGGGGTAGTCAGAGGCAAGTCCAAACATGACATTTGGTACATGCCCACATTTTGCACAGTAGTTAGTATTCCGTACGTGACAGGTTGCAAGCCCATCGCCGCTTATAAGAATACTAACCTATGACACACACCTTCGAATTTTTGGTTCTAGGGTATGCCGGTTTCCTCACGATGTTTTCCTTCACCGTTTAAGAGCACTGGCATTGCGCACAAAATTTTTCGAATGGAAAAACTCATTGGTGCACGACCAGGTTTGTACCCACGACCTACGGATCGTGAGGCAGGGGTGCTACCACTACACCACCAGCGCTCTTAAACCATAACCATACAGTCATTAATAGAGCGTTTGATCCTTTCACCACGCTGGTTCGAAAGAACTAGTGACACGGTAAGAAGAAGAAGAAGTGAGTACCTATAACGACCTCAGTAGCGCAGCGGGCGAGAGTCCACCTGCGACGCAAGAGGTTGCGGGTTCGATTCCCGCCTCGGAACAAATTTGTGTATGATCTGCAGAAATTTGTTCCGTTGGTCTGGGTGTTTTCTATATATAATAAAAAATATATCTATCTATGTAATATAATGTATTAAATATATCAGTTATCTAGTACCCATAACACAAGCTTTGAATGGCTTACTTTGGGGCTAGATGATGCTGTGTGGATTGTCCAGCATTATTTATGATTATTATTATTATTTATAACAAAGTAAGTACTATTCTTTGTGTCTATTAGAACAAGGAACTGCTTGAGACGGGTAAAAAGTTGTAAAAATGGCGTATAAAAAGCTGTAGCTAATAGAAAAGCGGAAATGTTTTGGGACCGGAACTAAAAGTTTAAAGCTTACAGGAAGTGAGTTTGTCGGTACTTTTGGAACAGACACATCAAAAGTACCCGAGACCTCACCACAACCTCTTCGGGCAATATCAAAGTAATATTCTATTAATATCCTACTAATATTATAAACGTGAAAGTTTTTAAGAACGTATGGATGTGTGGATGTATGTTTGTTACTCTTTCACGCTAAAACGGCTGAACGGATCTGGATGAAATTTGACACAGATATAGATTAGAGTCTGGAATAGCACATAAGCTACTTTTTACCCCGGAAAATGTACGGTTCCCGTGAGATATATTTGTTTTTGTTTTTCAAGATACCACGCGGTCGAAACCTGGTAACACTCTATATAAAACAAAGTTTTTGTTCGAGCAAAGGGTTTGTTCGAGCGCTTATATCTCTAGAAAATGGCTGGACCGATTTTCATGATTTTTTATTAGTTGTATTTGTCCGAATAGCAGAGCAGAATAACTAAATCTTTTGAAAATAGAACAATATTTTTCATTAATTCTAAAGTGGTGGGTACGAAGTTCGCCGGGATAGCTAGTTTTAAATTAATTTCAGTAGGGTTTTTATTTTTGAAATAGATAAATAGGTACCTACTTCTTACCAAGTTGTTCATTAATAAGTTGTGGAAATTAGTAACGTACCTACCTAGTTGCCACAAACTCGCCTCCACCACATTAGTATTCCCACAGCTGGGACTCTGGCCTCCCATTGTAAGTTGTAACCCCTCTCGTTTCAATCAATCAAGCACTAGGGTGATTCTCAGGACTCGAGGGCACAGAAAAGTAATATTTACAGTACAGAAGGTTCACTTGCAGGCATCGCTACTATTACATAGTAACGCAACGTTATGTTATTGAAAACAGGCTAAGAAAAGTCAGTTTTCTTTTCAAGATTTTTTTAGTTTTCTTTTCAAAAACCAAACTAAAAGTAAGTATTTAAAATAAATTGTTGCCATTCTCTATTGTTTTAGTGCCCTAAAGCACAGATAAAATACCCAAAATGATATTAATTTTTACAGAGACAAGCCACGTGGTCTAGTTTTATTTTTATAAGTATTTATATGAAGTAGGTATTTGAAACTTTTTGAATTTTATCGAACGATTTTGCACAATCTGAAAATGGCGAGAGCAAGCGTTAAAAAGAGTGTTACGGCCACAATATTGGAATTATTGACATTTTATAAATAGCCTATGTTATTCTTGTAATCTAGACGCATCCAACGAGATCTCATTTATCAAAATCCGTCCAGCCGTTTGGGGTACATCGATAACCAACGGAACTCACACATACCACCCCAAACACTGCTTTGTTCCTTTCTTTCACAGTCAAATCTATATCTATATATATAAAAATGAATTGCTGTTCGTTAGTCTCGCTAAAACTCGAGAACGGCTAAACGGATTTATCTTATCTTGGTCTTGAAATGTTCGTGGAAGTCTAGGGAAGGTTTAAAAGGTAAGAAAACGTGACGAAGTCGCGCGCGGGTCAGCTAGTAACAAATAAAAAAATCATTGATTTAAAGTTTTCATATAAACTAAGTATCCGTCCACACTTGTGGCATTTTGCCGTGACTATCACCGTATCTGTGTTCGAAACACGCTCACATTGGCAAAATGTTACAAATTGTCACGCGCGTTTGTTACTTTATGGAAAGACGGTTAAGCCATAACGACTCGTGTTTGTTACGTTACGGAGACACAGTCACGGCAGTTTGTCATTAGTGTGGACGCGTTTTAATATGCCTGAATATTGTAACTAAATATTTGAAATCATCTCAAATATTGAATTTGTATTATATACATAAGTAGCTCTTAAAAAGTGGCGTTTTGGATTTTGACTTGAAATATATTTATACTAGCTTCCGCTCACGGCTTCGCTAGTACCTTGTAAAACAAAAACAAATCTATCCCACAGAAACCGTACATTTTTCGAGATAAAAAGTAGCCTATATGTTATTCCAGACTATAATCTATCTCTAGGCCAAATTTCATTCAGATCCGTTCTGACGTTTCTGTGTAAAAGAGTAACAAACATCCGTACATAGAAACTTTCATGTTAATAATATTAGTAGGATTGTCTCAGAAAAACCTTAAATATTGTTGGAATATAAATCTGGGACACGCACAAAACGTGTTAAATTAATATTGAAACTTATTGTCAGCGAATGACAGCTCAATTTCATTTGATGGAATGACACGCGTCCCACCGGACTTCGCTACGCCATTTTATACAAATGAACGCTTTTAAGCTATTATGAACCCTAAGGTAGAGCTATCAGAGCTCTTTATGCTTTGCTGGCTGCTTCAGATATTTGTAACTGAATTTTTCGTCAGACAAACAAAGCAGCTGTTGTGTTATATCTAGCGACTCCTTATGACGTCACTAGTTCTAAGAGCCAGTGTGGTGAAAGGATTCTGCACTCTATAGGTTTATTGTTAAGAAAATATTAATATAGAATGACTTGTTATAGAATTTGTTTTCTTAGCCTTACGTAAGCTCTTCATGGGTCCTGGAAGCCTGGTACATGTAACCACATCTACCAGGCTTGCAGGGCTTGCGGAAGGTGCGTCCGTAAGGTTAAGAAAGCTTAGGGCTGGCTAGATTTACTTATAAACAATTTTATCGATATCGATAATAATTACGTCGTCGTACATTGACATTGAAATTCGACATTGCTTTGGCAGTCTTCTTAAGAAAGTAGGTACATTTATTAGTACCTACTGGTATTTAATTTTAAAAGTTTAACTATGACTAGGTACTTAAACAAATCGCACAATGTAAGCCGAGAAACATCTTCGTTGGAAAGACAACCTAAATTAGCAGCACCTACGTTCAGTTTTCCTATGCAGTGTCTTTTTTTGCAATGTTAGTTACTCTGTAAAATCACAGCTATCCTTTGACGCGAATTCGTATTTTGTATTTTCATAATTGGGCGCGGGTGGGGGGGGCGCCGCGGGCGTCATCGCCCCTCGCGTGGGTATTTAATGATTATACGCTGACTGCCACCTGATTGCTGGCACTCTGCCGCGCTGTCGATGATCGAATTGATCATGTATCGAGAAAGCTTTGTAAAAGATTACTTTGTATGAGTAGGTAAATTTTACTTTACTTAAGCTATCTATATATTGACACACGACATCGAGATGTATCACAACATTTTGATGAGTTTGATTTGGATCAGGCAAGACTGTCAGTTTTAGAGATAGTGTCGTTTAGTTAACTAGTTCATCGGTACTAAAGTTTTTGAAATTAAATTTCTTTTACATAAAAGCTTACAAAATCGAGTACATTTTAGATCTGTTTGCTTTTAATTATTAAGTTTTAATTGTAAATATTGGTAGTTTGAATTATTTTTATCAGTCGCATTTGAAGTTTCAAAAACATTTTAAGTAGGTATGCCACTGTTTTAGTAAACTTATTTTAGATTTTAACATGAATGTGATCCGTTTCAAAATAAAAGCGCTGTTAAATTAAATTCCCTAAAAGCATTCACAGCTAGTGAATTTTTCGCTTTTCATCTGCAGTCGATGATTTGAGATTTTATCGTCCATCTATCGACTATCGATATCGGTGAAATCTGACAGTGTCGCAGCGCGCGATGACTCGCGGGGTGGTAAACTGAGCCACAGTTGACGTAAAACTAACTATCGAACAAAACCTTCACTTGAACGTCAATTTGTGAATAGTTTTGACTAGTTAGACTATGATAATACATTTTGAATGTATGAGACGCAAGCGAACGATATTTAATCTTGATACTAGCTTAAGATAGCTCAATTTCAAATGAAGATGTAAGACAATCGGTGCCGCATAGTGCCCTGAGTTTTGGATTTCTCAAATGAATGCTGGATATTGATTATTATGTCATCAACTATAGAGTTCACTATACAACAACATAATCTATCTATATGTAGTGACGCAGCTCTGTCGCGGGGTGGCAAGCACTACACGGGTACCGCGGTGTGTGGTGGGGGTAAAGGGGGGTTGGGTGGTATATAGCCTATGTATCAGCACATACAAGCCCTCAGTACATAGGCGTTGGATTCCCGAAATTTTGCAGTTATTTTGTATGGAAAACTAGGTTATTCAGCGATTTATTCGTCTATCGATGACCACTGCCAATGGTATATCCAGCCATTTCCATGTTATTTTGTTCCCACATGAATAAATTTTCCATTAAAACTCATACGTTTTGTATTAATTAATCGAACTCTGTAATACGCTTCTAAACTATTAACAGAACGTTTATATTGAGAAGGCACACAGTTTTACATTTACGAAGTTATTTCATTAAACCTATAACACAATATTTTTCATAAGCAAGACCACGTGAGATGTCAAATGGAATGACATTTAGAATTCAAAAATAGCTGCCATTACTAGCTGTCAATTATCATCGACATTTCGTTTGCGAACTTCACACTTCACTATTCTGTTTTTATACAAAACAAAAAATGCAAGGTGCTAACACGTAAGATAAATGAAATTAAATAAAAACAGCTAAAAAAATTATAGACCACAGACTATAAATATTTTTGTAGGTAGTAAAATTTTGTTGAAATTTGAAAATGAATTGTAAAAGTGTTTTACTTATAATTCTTACTTGGTAAATCAAAATGTTATTTTCAAAAATTCTTTCAACTCCAGTGAAGCTTGGCTATTATTATAGGTTCATAGATATTATAGCCATAGATTATGCACGCGCCATTGTGTGTTATCTGTCATTCGGCCATAATTAATGGTTGAGTAAATTGCAATTGTCAGATATCGAGTACCTACCTACTGCGTTTGGAAGTTAATGTAGGTTAGTTCAAAAACTACCGAACTACTAATAGATTATTCACTACCTACCTACTCCATAAGCAAGTGCATACCTCTATCTACCTACTTTATTGAAAATACCTATTATAATTTTTTATACTATTAAAAAAATTTCATTTTTACAAAAACAATGATCGTATTGTAGGAACCTAGGTACTATTTTATGTTAATTTAAAAAACGAGTTCATATTTTGTTGTTTTGAGTTTGATTTTTGTTTTATTTTTTCAACTTAGCGTATTTTTTTGAATAATAACAAAAATTTTTGGTATTATTCAAAAAAATACGCTAAGTTGACTCGTTGAAGTTTCGTTAACTTACAAGGTTAACGAAAAAAGTCCCATGATTTTTTGTCTCTATAATTTTTTTTGTAAGATAGTCAAGTATTTAATATTCATGTCATGATATTTAATACTCGTATATGTATTAAATTTTGTCACTTGAATTAATTATTAATACTAAATTATATTATTAAATTACTGCGGTACGCTATCCGCTTACGCTTATCACTATGACCAAACACTGACGCGTAGGTCATCCCATGCGAAGCCACCTTGGCCGAGCTCAAGACGGTCGATACTTGTCACCCCAACTCCTAACTGGTTATGTACACCTGGTACTTACACCACCGGTATTCTATGTTGTTGCTTTTGACAAGCGCACTTACTTATATTATTCAGATGTAACCTACTTTAGTCTACTTAATCATGGGAATTATTATTCAGTAAACTGTTTAATTTTTGTAGTTTCTACGGTAATGAAAAACATTCCGCCATTTGTATTCGAATTAAAGTTGGTAAATGATGTAACTTTATTCCCGAAGCCGAAGATGAATTTATAAAAAGTTCTAATTTCAAGAAGGTTTTATACAAATGTACTTACAGATATGTAAGTAAAAACTCCTTTTACGTTCCCGTTTATCACAGCAAAAGTTTATCACAGAAGGTAATCGCAGTATATCTTCCAAATGGTGACTTGTGTGTTAGATTTTAGAGTTCATTATACTTTGACAGAGAAGTTGGAAGATATTTTTGCATGGACCGGCCACTTGTTGAATAGAAATCTTCGTGTATGTTTTCGTAAACTCAGCCAGCTGTTCTGGAAGGCAGCTAAAATGTTGCTCGATGTTTTTGTCGTAAAACAGCGCGTCAAGTGAAAAAAAAATATTATACCTATCTAAAATTGTATTTAGGTAGTAAGATGGGTTTCCAAATTTGGATAACGTATTTAAGTAGGTAATTTAAAACCCGTGTAACGACGACCGACAGCCTGAAAAGTAGGAACCTAGCTGAAGAGCGATGCAATCCATTGAATTTCAACAGTTCCGTAAAGTGATTGCGGCATTTTATCGCACATTGACCCGATTGCCTCTATGTGTGCATCAAAAGCTCAGTAAGCAGAGATTTGTCTATGAATGGCGCGCAATTCAAACGTTCCACTCACGTTCCATATTTGAAAGAATGAATTCGACCGTTTTTATCGCTGTGCCGTTTGCATAATATTTTGTTGTTTCGTCTGTTTTTGTATTGCTCAATATTTAGCTAAGTTTACACTAACATAAATCGATCGCTGTCTTCTATTACATGCATTATTTCCATGCATACAATACATTATTTTACATGCATTGATGAATGAAATTGTCAATTTTGGTTCTATAATTGAAGGACGAATCTCCAACTTAATCATGTAGAATTTTATTTAATTTAGTTTTTAAAACCCTTAGATAATCTTGTTGTTATTTCGCTACTCTCCCCTTGTCATAATGTGTGTGCTACAAAATAAAATCTTTATTATACACGAATAATGTTTTTGTTACACAAACATTAAATTTACGTAGCACCATTTAGAATTGAAATTTCTGGAATTCTTATGCTTCTCCAAATTTCAGCTCCTAATGACTGTCAGCTAGATATAGAAGAGTTTTATATTCATTTACATCATAGTATATTAAGTTAATATGAATACTTACTAGGTATTGTTAAATGTCTTTTTTGGCTTGACTTAGCACATTATTAAATTCGAAGATAATGTAGGTACATAATATAATTATGATAATTATTATTCTTTATCGCCATCTCTGTCTAATTACTTAGCATTGTTCAATCAACGCGGCGGTGTTATGCATATGCGTTGATTAGACAATCATCAATTGTCGGCCCTTGTCCTATTACAAGGGGGAGTTCTACGGGGGGGGTCCTAACTACCCATACGTCTTGCAGGGGTTACCTACCCACAGTATGTAGGTACGATGCGTAGGTACTTGTATGATGCAGTAGGTACACCTATAGTTATAGTGCTTGTCCATTTCAAGCACTATTGATTCGCGTTCGCGAGGGCGTTGACCTGCCCGGGGCGCGACCATTTCGCTAATTTGTTAATTATTTACTCTTGATCGGTTATGATGTCCTGGTAGCGGATGGCGCGGTATAATCCTGTTTTGGTTGTTTATTAATATATAATTTATTATTATCTATATTCTGCTTATATAAGTAAGTTTTAATAAAGCTTCAAATAAGTTACCTTTATAAAGTCACGCCTGTTTAGTGTAGGCAGAGGCGAATCTCAACTTGGTACTATCCTGATATCTCTTTTGCTTCATTCACTCTCTTTACACAAGAATATTCCAACTATTCCTCTAAAAAAATATTTTCCTTGTCTCTATAGCTTTTTATAGTCATGTAGGTAGGTAGGTACTTCATTAGTGGGGAGATTCAGTGACGCGGCGGGCAAAAGTCCAGGGTTCGATTCGCACTGCGGTTATATATTAATTTATTTCACTACATACATACAAAAAAAAACAATGTAATATTATAGAATAAAATCACCCCTATTTCCCGACGGGGTAGGCAGAGACTACGGATCTCCACTTGCTACGATTTTATATGTTTTTTTCTTGTTACAGGACAATTTAACCCCCGAACCGTCCGACATGGCCGATGACGACAACTACAGCAGTAAGTAAAAAAAAAACCACCGGCCACTTGCATCAAATCAATCACACGGAGTTTTATGACAAAAAATGCATAAAACACCCAACCCGATTGGCTATTTGTATTCTTTATTTAAATCTTCGAAATTCTTGATTTTGATTGGCTCATGTGATCTGGTGCAGGTAACGGCTACAAAGATGCGGAGAGGTTGAAAATGATGTTGCTTGCTTGGAATTACCAGACACAGTCGCAAGGTAAACCTTCAGTTTTATTGTCGTTACATTCAACCTCTAAAAGGTTAAATTTAGGTTTGGTCCAAACAATTCCAAATAAGATAAAAATCACACCCAAAAATTATATTCCACACACGCTATGCACAAATTAGTATTCTAGACGTGACAGGTTGCAAGCCCATCGCTTATAGGAATTATACGCCATTGAATACCCACCCTAAAATTATGCAATTGTAATAATAAGTATATTCTACAACTACAGCAGATGCAAACGTCATTTAAAATTCCACAAAACGGTCACTCATTTACCCCCTCTTTCCCCCTCTCTCCCCCTTCCCTGTAGTGATCCTGTGGTCAAGTAACCACTAGTCAAGCCTTCGAAATTGTTTATTACGACGTATTGCATGATTTTGCGTCTTGGTACTGGCTATTTTTATGCGAAGCCATATTGAGACTCCTTGTATACACGGGGGCGTACTCAGAGGTAGACGTAGGCAGGGGTAGGTTTTGACGAATAATAGATTGCTTTTTGACGACCTTGATGATGTTGGCGAGTGTCCGGTTGTGACGGGAGAGGTTGCGGGTTCGATTCTCGCGGCGGGAGAAATGTTTGCATGTTTTGCAAATATTTATTTCGTCTAAGGTCCCAATTCTGTTTTCTGTTGTTATTTCCAATTGAATATTTTTTTAAAACAAACTAATCTAAAAATAGTAAACGTAGTAACAAAAAGTAATATAAATTATGTTTAATTCGCTTCCGCCCGCGACTTTGCCCGCGTGTTATAATCTATCTTTGTGCCAAATTCCATGCAGAACCATTCAGCCGTTTCAGCGTGAAAAATTAACAAACATCCATA
The DNA here is from genome assembly GCA_963675405.1 of Cosmorhoe ocellata. NCBI lineage: Eukaryota > Metazoa > Arthropoda > Insecta > Lepidoptera > Geometridae > Cosmorhoe > Cosmorhoe ocellata. The sequence continues at coordinate 5,804,932 of OY776267.1, forward strand.
TATCCATACGCTTAAAATATTAGTAGGATTTAAGATTTATCAGGGGTGGATAAATCCCGATCTCGTTCACCCCCTGGAGGCTGCTCCTACCCCCCACACTACCCCACCTGAGTACGTCCACCGTCTCCGTGCAAGGCATCTCAAATTATTTATAACTAGGGGGCTTGGGGCCTGTATCGTTGACATTTAGAACGCACACCTTGCCTCTCATTAATTTTTACCTCCTAACTGCATACCGAACGGGTAGATTACCTAGCGTAGAACACTGAGGAACGGGGAATGACCTAGGTACCTTTTTTTGTGCCCTAAGTATGAGTTAGGGTGCGTTTCTACTAAAGCGGAGCGGAGATGTGTGAAATCCATACTAATCTTACAAATATTATAAACGCGAAAGTTTGTAGGAATGGATGTGTGGATGTATGTTTGTTACTCTTTCACACTGAAACGGTTGAACAGATCTTGATGAAATTTGGCATAGAGACGAATTATAGCCTGGATATAGTCTGGACGAAAGCTGACAATTGAAAAACACCACATAAAGTAACAAATATGTTAAATTTGGTAGTTTTCTCTTCTAACCTATATGGCAGTAAGTCTAAACTAACTTAATACCTACTTTGCACTATGACTGGTCATCATAACTCGATTTAGTCCCTCTACGCATTAGGAACACCAGTCATAAATGATATTAATAACATGTTTCCAGACCCATGGAAAGATGGATGGAATGTGTGAAAGATATAAGTAAGAAAGTAGTGAGTACGGAGATGAATGACAGAGGTAAATATAAGAAGATCACAATGTTGTGCCGACCCCACTTTATATGGGAAAGACCGATGGAAAGATGGATGAAAAGTAGTGAGTAGGTACTGAAATTGAAATTTTGAAATTGAAAAATATTTATTCAGTACAATCACAAGGATCACTTTGAAACGTCTTACATGCTAGGTGAATCTACTGAGATCACGAATGACAGAGGTAAATGGAAGATCGCATATTGTGCCGACCCCACATATGGGAAATTTGGCAGGAAGATGATGATGATGATGGTTCCAGGCCGCAATGGCGACATAGCCGAAGCAGGGGGCGACAGCATGGCCGACCTGTGGGCCTCGTACCACAGCGCGCTGGGACTCGGCAGCAAACCGCCCAAGGCCCCCACGCCCATGGCCACTGGCCACTCGGTGAGTTTTAAGGTTGACCAGCGTTTCAAATCACCTCTCTTTTTACCTTTTTACCCCTCTTTTTACTCTCTTAGGCTGATTTTAGTCTTACGCTGATGGCACGCGCACCGTCAGCGCTGATGGCCGAGATATATGAACTTGTAGGAAGCGTTTTTATCAGCGCACACGCTTCCTACAAGTTCCCATCAGCGCTGACGGTGCGCGTGTCGTCAGCGTGAGACTAAAATCAGCCTTAGACCTGTGAGAATCAGCAAGTTAAAGGTCCAATGGTAGTTACATTTCAATCCTAAGGGCTCATAAACACGAGCGGCACTCTGTCAACGGCAGATGCAACTGCAGTTGTCGACGCGTCGGCGGCTGCCGCTGACTTGTTGTTGACACGGCACGCTACAAACACAAACAACTGCAAGCGTTGCATCTGCCGTTGACATCGTGCCGCTCGTGTGTATGAGCCCTAAGTTTTAACCTGGTCATGCACCAGATTTTTCTGTTCGAAATATGTATGTTTCATTACTCTTAATGAAGGAAAACATCATGAGAAAACAGAAATGTCGTAAAACCCAAAAAGTTGATACACACCTGTGGGGCGATTAGGCGATTTGCTTACAAACAATGTCAATTCGTTTTGATTGTAATCAAGTGATTTGGTATTACGTAAGAGTGTTGATTCAATCAAAAGTTTCATTGACGATGTAGCCAGTATTGACAAGTGTAAAATCCAATCGACTGTAAGACTTTGGTATTACGTACGTTCGATGTCAATCCAAATGACAGACCTTTCGTAACACCAATTCATCGATAGGCGCTGAGAGCTGTTAGTATGAACGTTTTGATTGTATCCGAGTTCCGTAATCGCACTACTGTTGTAAATTATCTTTCCCTTACCATAAAGTATTTCATAGCCTACAGTTTCTAAAACTTTATTCTTTAAAGTCTCAAGAGATTAAGCATAGGTCAATTTAACGAACCAACTTGAATACCCAAAAAAGTGGTTAAGTAGGTAAATCAAAAACTCATCTTCCAACACCCCTTCACCCTCAGAGTCCTATCCACATTGGATCAGCCACTCCCTGCGCGGAGCCATCCAACCACGACGAGACCTCATCCTCCGACAGGGCGAAGGATGATGATGATGGAGGCGCGTCTGATGATGACAGCGATGACCGCGTGGATCCGCAGCATCACGACCCGGAGAGGCTGAAGGCTTTCAACGTAAGTTGTTGATCTTAGCTTCAAGAAAAGGTCTTACCTGGTCAGCCTTATAAACAGAAAAGTCTTGTTTAGAGGTTGCATGCAAATATCAGTCTTCTGGTATTATTACTTTGAAATATATATATATATAGTCCTCCTCATCGATTTCGATGACGGCGACCCGGACTAAGTAATTTATAGTTTTTTTTTTCTTTTATGATTATTATTATTATTTTAAACTATATTATTTACATTTACATTTACATATGATATTAAAAACAAAATTCTATATAGTTATTTACAAATTAAAGTTAACATATTTACTTTGAAATATCAGAGTACTTGGTGACAAAAAAGCTTGGGACGAATCAGCTCCAACTCTGCTAGGTATCCCTGATAAAATTAACAAGGATCATAGACAAAAAGCGCTAGGGCCCAGCGAGTTTCTCTTCAGTTCTTCTCAGACTGGGGATAGGACTGGAATTGGCACCGAGACTCACCTAGTATGTAAGACGATTCAAAATGATTCCTGTGATTTTATTGAATAAAGATATTTTGACTTTTTGATATTGCCAGAAGAGATAGTGGTAAAACCACAGTAACGATGAGATAAAAGTGCCAGTCCGAATCCTTTCTTGTTATACCTGTTGTCTCCAACTAATGGTTTGGTATGTAGCCACTTGAGAGCTTTCTATTAGGTAGACTCGTCTACCCGTGACCACGACTGTGTCGGGAAAAGAAAGGGAAATAAAACGCGATAAATACCTGTTTAATACTAGATAATCCTTTATAACAAAGCTATAATGCTTTCTTAGAGACTAATATCAGTGTATTATTTCCAGATGTTCGTCCGCCTTTTCGTTGACGAGAATCTGGACAGAATAGTTCCGATCTCGAAGCAGCCGAAAGAAAAAATACAGGCGATCATAGACTCCTGCACGCGTCAGTTCCCAGAATTCGCTGAACGCGCCCGCAAACGCATCCGTACTTATCTGAAGAGTTGTCGCCGCAATAAGAAAGTACGCGGCGAGCCTCCTGCTGGATCTTCTAGTGCTTGGGACAGCGCGGTGAGGGTCTGATCTTCCTACTTCCTACTCCTACAGCCATCGCTATGAATCCTATTAGGTATCTACAGTTTATAATACGCCTACCATTGCCATGAGCAGTTGGACGGTGTATCATAAGATTTCTGACAGAGTCCGCAGGTAAGAGCATACGTTGACTTTTTGAAGCGATTCAGTGATTTTGCATCTTTCCTTGATGTTTTCATCATCATCTTCCTGCCCTTATCCCACTAGTTCGGGTCGGCATGAGAGGTTCTCTTCCTCCACCCTCCCCTATCATCCGTCATCTCAGTAGTCACTCCTTTTTTCGATGTTTTATGCAGTATCAAATAAAACTTCTACTCATTCATAGTAAGCTTGTCCAACACATTGTACTTCGCGTACTTCGAATAATTGCTCTATAACGTGATGCCACCTAAATGATCTTTATTAGATGTCAACAGGCCAATGATGATGATAGCCGAGCACCTACATCATCCTCTTTATATGCTGTCTAACAAACATCTCCTTAGAGAAACCTAAACGGGGCAATACACTATCAGAATATCATCCACATGGCATAGATAAACACTCCACATTTTGCGCTATATCGCCGCAAAAATTCATCGTATGCTACGGTTCTAAAATGCCTAAACTTGTTTCCTGCGCATGTTTTATCTCACACACAAAACATCTATCTACACTTTTGACTTGTTTCCAGTTTGTTTCGGCCATATTTTGTGTAGTGTGTTTAAAACATTTACAGGAAATTCGCCTTACGGTCTAGGTTCAAAGTACGAAGCTGGTTCCAATATGTCCTCCATGTCTCTTGCAGGTAAGGCCGACGCCCGCGCACCTGACCTCGGTGCAAGCTGAGCATATCCTGGCGCAGGCGTGCGAGAACGAGAGTCTGAATGCTAAACGCATGCGCCTTGGGCTCGACCCGGTAAGCCAGCCGATGCCGACCGTGCTGCCTACTCCAATGGTAAGTACCACTAGATGTCGGAAAACTGCTTGAGCGTTAGTCAACTGCTCCAGCAGTCGTTAATCCGTCTGAGCTGTCAATGATCCAGGAAAGAGAGAGGGCAGTCAGTATTTGTCTCGTCACTGCTCAGACGTGGAAGTGACTGTTTGAACAAATGATGTGGAAAAATGCTCGCTATTGGCCTCTATAATTAATAGAATATTGCTGTTCAAGGGATGCAGTTATGTATGATTGATTAAGCTACCTGTGTTTGGTTCTGTATTATCATCTGTTGTCATCGTCCTGTAGTTTCCTATCATTATCAGCCACTGCTGAATATGATTTTTCTTACTCCCAATATCATCACATCATCTTTTTCTTAAATCAGGGTGTTCCATACTTGTCAAGATGTAATTTTTAAAGGTATTTTATAGTGCCAAATTCTATAACTTCGTCTCCATTTCTTAATACTCCTAATATCATCACATCTTCTTTTGCTTAAATCAGGGTGTTCCATACTTGTCAAGATGCAATTTCTACTTAAGGTATTTTATAGTGCCAAATTCTAAAATGTCATCTTCATTTTTTAATACTCCTAATATCATCGCAGCCGCAAGAGCTGCGCAGTATCGTTTTTCGCGAGCAATTGGAGGTATTAGGAGGGGGGGAAGGAACTGTACATGCGCAAACTCGCACCTGTGGCTAACTTCACGAATGCCTAGATCCGTTGGATGATCTATACTTACTCTACTCAAGGTATTATACAGTGCCAAATGCTAAAACTCCGTCTCCATTGCTCCAGGCTATCGATTCAACATCCACACCAGCTGCTGGATCATCGTTCCTCAACATGTACAGCGGTGCTATCAGCAGTCCGTCGACATCGGTCACCGCCACCACGACCCTCTCATCGGCGCATAAGGACCCGTCCCGCCCGGCGTGCAGCCCTACTATCGAGGGGTCCCTGAACAATAACAGCTTGAAGCTCGATAATGCTAACGGCAGTGCTGGGAGCAAGACAGCCAGGTATTACTGATAGACTAATATCAAAACCAGTATTTATCTAAAAAAAACCGACAGAGTAATTGAAAATAGTTATTTATAACCGCCGCATTTTATTTTTAGAAATTTTATAAAACCAATGTCAGTTTCATGATTCAGACAAATCCACCGACACCTCATTTGTCAAAATACATTCAGCCATTTGGGTTATAGTGACAGCCAAAGAAACACACATACAAACATACATACATAGATACCATAGACACACACACACTTCTTTCTTCGCAGTTGGATAAAAGCAAAAAAGGGATCTAATCTCTCTGAAACACGGAAATATTTACATGATTTGTTCCGGTTTTGATTTTATGGTACTGGCTTACTCAGAGTTGCTGTTACCAATAAGCTGAGATTCTTAATCGTGGTCTGCTGTCTTGGTATATTATTTATTGATTTCTTTAATTTCCAGCCCGGCTTCATCGCCGGCGCCGCTCTTCCGGCCTTCGTTCCCGAACACATTCGGCACTCCGCAAACTTTCGGCAGACAAAAGTAGGTGTTCTATTTATCATTATCAATTTTGTCTCTTCCATTATTGAAGGGAATGAATTAATCCTTTCTTTTGCTTTATTTGTTGCAAATTTTATTTTTATATCGTTTGAAATAAAATATCGGATCATTCGCAATTTGTTTTGCTGGCATTTGGAATTTGAGACTTATTCGTCTCTCTTTCACTTATTATTTATTTCCTTCTTTTATCTCTTTTGCTCTTGAACGTTTCTTAAATTTTTGGCTCGTTATTTCTTTCTTTAACTTTTTATTCAAATATATATAATTGAATATGACTAAATCAGTGTTCTTCTGTTTGTCTTCCAGCTCTAACACCAACCAGGTTTCCGGTTTATCTAGCAGCGCTCTACTCTCGACCCTGACTGCTCTGCCACCTACAGGTAAATAAACGAATTCCTTTAAGCAGTAGGTGTAAAAAGTTTAATCAATATGTGAATCTTATTTGACAAGTTATGTACATTTTATTTGACAGTTTTTCTGTTTTATTACTTCTTTTTCTTTTTGTGGTGCCTAGTTCTTTCAAACCACAGTGGTGAAAGGATTAAAGTGTGATGCAAAGGCTTTGACTTTTTAGGTTCTTCGACTTCGATATTACCAGTACTCACGGCCAGTGCTCTCTTAAGAACGGTTATTTTACTATTTATATTGTTATTTTCAGGTGTTAACGCAGCGATGGCTGCCTATCAAAGCGCTCTGCTCTCTGCTATGGCTGCTCATACACACACTTTTCCAACTAGTCTTTCATCGGGTGAGTCTAAGATATTGTTTAGATTGCGTAAGTCTATTTTAAAGACAATCATCCTTACAATATTTTTATTACCTATCTTCTTCTTAATTTAAGAGTTTGACTCTGGTCGGCATAACTGATGAATTTTTTCCCACTTATTTCTTTCCGGGCAACCTTCTTGACATTTTTATACGACATGACAGCAACCTTCTCTTTTACTTGGCTCATACAGCTTATCCTTGATCTTCCTCTCTTTCCTTCCAATCTTCCTTCTGTAATGTTCTTAATGAAACTGTCATGCCGTATTTTTATGCTCTTATACTCTTCGACCAATCATCTTTTCCCTTCTGTTCTCCACAACTATTATTAGAGATTTGAAATTCTAGTTAAACTATCGTTTATTCTTCCAAAACCGATTTCAATTCTACTCCCAAATTGCACTTAGAAAGAAAATGCCTAGTTTTTGTTATTACGAGCCGTGGAATTTGAAATGATTTCGATTCCAAATTCCAATTCCACCAATAGCATACTATAAGACTTAATACCACAATAATTTTCTATGACAGCTCCAACGGATTTATCGCTCAAGAGTTGTACAACGCCGAGCCCGCTGCACGCGGCACCCACTGCTACTAATCTTAGCACATCCGCATCGTCCACTCAGTCCAAGTCTCAGCTTCTCTCCCATAAGTTGTCTGGAGCAGAAGTTGGCGCGGTAAGGCAGCTCATCACAGGCTACCGTGAGTCCGCCGCTTTCTTACTGCGATCGGCGGATGAGCTTGAGGCTTTACTGATGAACCAGCCTTAATGCTCTGGTTCCGATACATCCCAATCAAAACCGTTTGGATGAAAGTTTTGGCCAAAATAATTAATTATTTCTAATGGCTATTTATTAACTCTCAAATGTTGTTGCTCATTAAACTTTGCATCCAAACGGCATTTGAGCCTTCAGTTGAGGTTGAAACCAAGTGAATGGTTATTAAAGTTCTGGACAGGACATTTTTGTGTTTGTATGTTGATGATATGATCATTTTGATGAAACATTTTAAGAAATTCGAACTGAAATCTGAAGTCAATTCGAGTCAGTAATTCAAAATTTACCGTAAAAATAGAAAAAAATGAGATTATACTGTTTGGTATTTAATGGAAGATAATGTTGTTTGGTTTAAATGCAAAATTCAAAAGCACGACTGAAATTATAAATGCCAAGTTAGCAACATCGATTTGATAATAATTGTTTTTAATAATAATGTTTTTGTCTTTGAATAATTAGTAGTTTAAATATTCACAATAGCCACATTTAGTGTTACAGTTTTTAATCATTAAAATACTACAATAGTTAATGCAATAGATACACTTTGCTTGTCTCTCTCATAGCTACAATCCATAGTACCTACATTATTCTCACACATGCAAGTTTTCGGTTTCTTCTGAATATTATCTGAATTTTAAATCACTGTTGAATTTTTCATACTTTATGCGTGGTTTTATCAATCAAATCTTTATATTGTCCAGGTTTTGTGTAAGATTTAGTCAATAGTTCGATCATTAGTTTTGGCAAAGAGAACTTGTCTGTTAAAAAACAAAAACTAGAAGTTAACAGTTCTATTTGTCAAAATTAAATACTAAAATCTCAAAAGAACGGATCTGAGTCTAATTCGGCGAACGTACAAAGTTGCCATAATTTATATTTTAAAAATTGCGTGTTGCCATTTGAAACTCGTCGGGAGAGTACAAAATTATTTTTGTGTATATTTAGGTGTAAGAGAAAAAAATCAGGGAGTTCTAGTGTTAGGTTTAAAATTCTTGCCTGGTGCGAAAATTTATAGATTTAGTAAATTTAAATTTTCATCGAAATGCTTAAAACGAAGGCAGCAAAATTTTACTTATTTTTAATTATATTTTCACTTACATGTTATTTAAGAGTTTAATAATTAAAGTGGCATTCTAGAATAAGAAGCACGAATTTATTTTGTTGTTTTTTTGTTTAGTGCTGTAGTTTCAAGTAATATATTTATATCAAACAGTTTATTAGCATTTATGATCGGCTCCATCCAAACTAACCTCTTTGGTAAATTTAATAATTTTAAGTTCTTAATTTAACTGATACTACCGCTTTGCTCATTAAAATTTCGACTGTATATCTATTTGTTACCATAGATTTACGGCCAAGTAATCTAGGTAGGTTTAATCTAAGAATTTGCTTACTTTGTACAAAATAAGATCCTGCTTTCAAAATGTAACTTTTTGGCCTAATATTTTGGTTGTTAAGTTATTTTGGGTATACCTCATCTATTTCATGTTAACAAAAACGTTATTACGTTTGGCCAGTGTCTGTTGATTCACATACTTACTGTGTATAATATAATATGTTATTAAGGTTTAAACACAATAGAATAATTATACAATAAATAGAAGCTTAATGTTTTGTTGCCACTCGATGCACTCAAATTTTTCACCACTGTGAACTGGGATTTACTTTAAAATAAGCCAATCAAAGCGTTCGCTCGTAGTGATTTGAACCAATCAGATGGTGAAACGTCCTAAAGACTCTGTCACAGTGGTGAGAAATTAGAGTTTGATAATACAATAGTTCAATTTTACTAGTTTCTCTCAATAGAATAAATAAACGCTTTCACGCCAGTTCAATTATAAAATTGTAAATTCACTTTTGAATTTAATTCATAACTAAAATTGCCAAAGAATCGAATTGATCTACTCAATTGTACGCGTGGAATTGCTGCATTATTTTTACTTGTTTTATTATATTTTGTGGGTAGTTTTAGTTTATTTTCGTTATACAAAGTCATTCCGATATTTTTCTAAATTTAAAATTATTCGGTGCGTTTAAAAGAACAGCTGTAGTCATTGTAAATGGATATGTAAAAAGTATGTTTAGATTTTAAAAGTTGATTAGGAATGAAAGTTAATGTTGGGATAGCGGTAAAAAGGTGGTAAAAACGTTGAGAAAATGAATTTGTTAGACATTAAAATATATTATTATTAGAGATGTATAAATGGTTTACAATTATTATTATTATTAGTTCGAGAGGATTACAAAAAAATACAAAATGGCGATTGTTACTATTAACGATATGAGAATTTAGTTATAATTTTTGCAATTTCAAAATGTGGGTTTTACAATTTTGAAAAGAAAATATTAAATAATGCTCATATACTATTATTTGTTTTATTTTAGTTTTAATTTTTCTTATCGTTGATTTCACGGGACTGACATTTTAGATAGCGAGGAATGGAAGAAGATTACATGTTGGGCCGTGCCCGGAAAAGGGCAGGAAGATGATGATGATGATGATAATGATAAAGTAGCAAAATGTCCAATTCATCAAAATAGCAATAGATAGCAAGTGTTTAAAATATTTTGAAAAGGTACCTTATTACCTTCACTATGTAAGTAGGTACCTACTTAATTGTATTAGTAAAGAAATTCTTATAGAATTACCAGTTCTAACAGTTCTTCGAAGCAGTGTGGTGAAAGGATCTAAGGCACTTTCGAGAACTAAATAAATAGTAATCATCATCATCATCATCATCAGCCTATAGCAGTCCACTGCTGGACATAGGCCTCCCCTAATGAGCGCCATTGCGCCCTGAATATAAAATAAATAGTAACGCCAGGATCAATTTTAGAGCCCATTTTATTTCTCTACTTATAATTGCAACATTTAAAGATCGCCAAAATAAATGTTGCCAACATCGGCAATTAGGTAAGGTCAGAGAACGGAAAAATTCCTTCCTTCCTAAAAAATAACTTCACAAAAAATGTGCTGTGGTAGGCTTGTCAGTTATGCCAAGAATTATATCGAAAATTTACAAGCTACACGTTACATGGCAATTTAAACCCAATATCAGAGGGAATAAAGTCGACATAAACAATACTTGTCAAATCCACGAAGGAGTTTCGATGTATGAATTTTGGTGACATGTTTCGCGGATATTTCGCTTGAAGTTAGGCGCTTTGCACATGAATTAACTATTGCAGCAACTGGAAACGAGCTTCCAACATAATATCAAATGGGATTGCGCACACATAGCAACTCGAGCAACTACCAATTTGTAAGAAACCTTTCAAAAAGTTGATAAATAAATAAATAAATAAATAATGCTGGACAATCCACACAGCATCATCTAGCCCCAAAGTAAGCTACTCAAAGCTTGTGTTATGGGTACTAGATAACTGATATATTTAATACATTAATATACATAGATAGATATTTTTTATTATACATAGAAAACACCCAGACCAACGGAACAAATTTCTGCAGATAATACACAAACTGAAGTTGCTCCGTGTGCAAAGCGCCTAGCTTCCATGTTTCTTCCGTTCACTGGGCAAGATTAAATATTGTATGGAGAGACGGTTGGAGTTTCTAGCTTGGCTCGCATTCGCGGCGCGCGGTCCAGGAATGGATAGAACCTCTCATCAGACATCAGGAAACGCGTCGCGTTGAGAATGAAGTCCATGTTCGATTCGGAGCCTAAGTAGGAGAACATTGCTGGAAACCGCTCCGTTCCACATCTGAAAGATGTATATTTTTAAACATACGCGATCTGAACACATAATTATAAATAGTAATAATAAATAAATAAATATTGGTAGAGCGCTGGTGGTGTAGTGGTAGCACCCCTGCCTCACGATCCGAAGGTCGTGGGTTCAAACCTGGTCGTGCACCAATGAGTTTTTCCATTCGAAAAATTTATGTGCGCAATGCCAGTGCTCTTAAACGGTGAAGGAAAACATCGTGAGGAAACCGGCATACCCTAGAACCAAACATTCGAAGGTATGTGTCATAGGTTAGTATTCTTATAAGCGGCGATGGGCTTGCAACCTGTCACGTACGGAATACTAACTACTGTGCAAAATGTGGGCATGTACCAAATGTCATGTTTGGACGTGCCTCTGACTACCCTCTTTAGATATCCTCAAAGATCTAAATAACTAGAGATCTGAGGAGATATCTCCTGAGCCTGGGGATTACAGTCGTGATCATATATATATATAAATATTGGTGGACATTTCACACAATGCCATCTAGCCCCAAACTAAGCAAAGCTTGTACTATAAGAACCAGGTGGTTGATAGATTAATTATATATTTTTTTTCGTAAATACATACCTACATAGAATACATAATAACACCCAGACACAGAACAAACATCTGCATTCATCACACAACTGTTTATCGATGGGGATCGAACCCACAACCTACAGCGCAGAAGGCAGAGCTACTACCACAATGCACATCCGAATTATTAGTATTCAACGGGTATTATCAGTACGTCTACCAGGACTTGTCACATTTAGATCGGCTGACTTTACTTTGCTACAGTAGTAATAGTACGTTACTATGACATCTGTCAAAATTGTTACTCATGGTACCAAATTCTAAGCAAATTAATGAGCGCAACTACAGTCGCTGTAGTACGCTGTGACGTAGGATAGTTAGCTACGTGACGTTTTAGTACCCGACTATCCGCTAGAGGCGCTGTACCAAGTTTTCATACATTTTTTTAACTACAGTCGCTAGCGAGTGTAGATTGTTAATACTCATGGTAGACCCTCTGAAAGATGTCTCGATATAATCCTTCATTGATCATATCCTTGTAATCCTTGCATCCTTGTAATGTTACTTACAGTTTTCGTATTCCCCATGACGCCATTCCCCAAAGAACACCGTCGCTTACAGCGGGGGCTCCCGTGTCTCTCTGGAACATGAGATGGTAGTTATGCGAAGGCTTTGACTTTACTTGCAGGCTACATCTAAATACCTAAATGTGTATGAATGCAAAAACATTTTTAACTTTAAACTACTCTATCTATATACAATACCTACAGTAGATCCTTAATATGAACATAAACTAACATCAATCCTTAACGAATAGGAACATGAAAAAGCATGGAAAAGACATAATTCACGCCAAATCTTGTTGGTCCTGATTGTTTTCCCATTCCTTCCTGTAGATTTTTATTCGTTAACAATTGTGTGAATGGTAACTTAAATATAGACGCAATAACTATGAATAGGATGAACGAAGACATTTGGGATCCTAGTTACCAACTTGGCTAGGGGTATTGTATTCAAGCGTTCACAGATTATGATAACCACTTATTAATAGGTGGAACATATGATGTTTGAAAAATAAGTGAAGATACAAAGCTACAGGTTCCGCCAATAACTTATCAACAGAAGCTATATGCAAGACTAACTGAAGATACAAAGAGGAGTGTTACATTATCTTGGTATGGACGCGTGATGAGGAGGGATGAAAACCATGTCACAAAAAAGTTATGGGTATGAGTGTATCTGGGTACGCAAGTCTAGGAAAGCCAAAAAAAGTGGTTTGATTGTTTGAAAGATGTAATGAATGTAAGAGGAGTAGATTCAGAGTTGACGAATGATAGGAGTGGAAGAAGAAAACATGTTGTGCTAACCGTATTTAGCGTGAAATAAGAGCAGGAGAATGATGATGACACTACAGGTTCCGCTAATAACTTATCAACAGGTACGCCATATGGAACAATAACTGAAGATACAAAGACAACTTGCAGTACAAGGAGAAAAATGTTGTGCCAACCGCACTTAACGTGAGATAAGGGCAGGAGAATGGTGATGACACTACAAGTTCCGCTGATAACTTATCAACTGGTGAGTCATATGCAAGAATAACTGAAGATACAAAGACAACTTACAGTACAAGGAGCTCTCCTGCCCGTCTGTGCAAGGCAGATGAAGTTATCGGTGACGATGACCCCGAACCGCTTGGTCACGTTGTTGCACTTGTGGCGATCCATGAGACGGGCGTGATACACTTGAAGCGTGTTACTCCTGGTGGTCTCAAACACCCCATCCCTCTACAATAGAAACGTTTGTGAGTTCAAACAGTTTAAAAGATATCAATTAACTGTTACTTATATCACGGTTTTTGGTTCTTATCCCACTTTATGTGGCACAATTTGTTTTGTTTATTTGGATAATCGTTGTAAAGATTTAGATGTTATTCGATCAGATCGTAACAAATAAACCGATTTCAATACAATTTGTTAAACGTGTTAAAGACATACAATTTTTAGATCAAAAACAACTTTTATGGGAATTAATTACCTCAAAGTGACGTCAATAATATTTAAATATGAAAATAATATACCTAACTCAGAGAAGAAAGTCTAATGAGATCCTTTTGGTAGAGAATAATCAATATAACTACAAAAAGTGACTAACATCAGTCAGATATGATCTAGTAGTAAATAATCAAATAATAATAATAATAATAAATAAATAATAAATAATGCTAGACAATCCACACAGCATCATCTAGCCCCAAAGTAAGCTACTCAAAGCTTGTGTTATGGGTACTAGATAACTGATATATTTAATACATGATATAGGTACATAGATAGATAATTTTTATTATACATACACACCCAGACCAACGGAACAAATTTCTGCAGATCGTACACAAATTTGTTCCGAGGCGGGAATCGAACCCGCAACCTCTTGCGTCGCAGGCGGACTCTTGCCCGCTGCGCCACTGAGGTCGTCAAAATAAACAAAACTCTTGTGAAGTAAAAAACACTAAAAGAAATGAAGGTAGAACAAGAAATACTGAACAATCTTACTCTTTCAGATCCCCAGCTAGTGATCCAGGCATCTTCAAACGCCGGCATCATCACACGATTCGGCAAGTCTACTCCGTGCACTGTGTGTGAGAACCTACAATATTCCATAAAAAGCTGAACATTAATCTTTGCTACAGACCTGAAGATGTTAGGATATGAGACAAATATAATTATATAGGTGCATAGAGAGGGATTGACAATAGATATTTATTAGACCAAAGAAACAAATGACAGGAGATAAAGATACAAGACGCGACGGAGGAGACTGGAAAATTGGCTCCGGTTGCAGATAAAGACGCGGGTTCAGTTCCAACCGTTTGAAATTTTTGTATTGAGTTTAAGTTTGTAGAAATGGTGATGATAAAAGAAAGATGTACTTTTAAACTTACGCATTCTGAACACATTATTAATAGTATTAGACGGGTATTTATCGCGTTTAAATTACCTTATATTTTCAGCGTGCAAACCTGTCGAAACGTCGGGAAAATATAAGGTAATTTAAACGCGATAAATACCCGTCTAATACTAATAATAATGATAAAAGAAAGGTTCTCAACGGTGAGAAAAAACATCTAGGGCCTTACCACGAAGTCTTTCAGAACAATTCCGTAACGATTCCGTTTTAGAAACGTAACATGATATACACATTTGACGAATATAATTTGCATAGGTCATGGTACGAAATAACAATGTAATATTAATTCGGTATTGTATTATGAATTCGTGGTGAGGCCCAAGAAACTGGCATATCTAAGAACTAGCAGTTAGAAAAACAGTATTTTCTACACATCCGTTGGATTCAAAACCATTAGACGACTAATCATGAAGAGTTAAGGTTACTTGATGTTCCTATCCAGAAGCACCAGCGCAACATCATGATCAGGGTCTTTTCTGATCTTCCAGCCAGGGTGCTTCATCACCTCCTGGATGTTGGCGACCTGGCCGCCGCGGTCTGTGTGTCTCGAGCCGGCGCGGATGTGCATCCGGCTGATACGATGTCCCCTGAACAAGCACATTAAACCGTCATTATACCTATCGTCTGGTAGCGAGATGGGCTGACGACAAGCATCCGTCGCGGGCCGGACCTGGATGAGGCTAGCAGCAGACCGTGGACAACGGCATATGCAAAGACAGGCCTATACCCAGCAGTGGGTGAAGTCGGCCTGCGGATGATGATGATGATGATGATACCTACATATACCTTCTTTAGTTTTTACTACTGCGGTCTTAATAATCTTGTTCTACAAACTGTCACTTTGATCTTTAATTACATCGTCAACCCATATTGCCCATAGACTACTATTGTCTCTGTTTCCACTCTCTGGCAATCATTAACTTTAGTTGCCCTACTCCACCTATCATCACCATGCCTCATCTAGCCGAAGTCAAAGTGTCTATTTTATTAATTAGAATCACAAGAATCTGGTCTTCAAATCGATTCTTTTGATTTGCACAAACCCTTTCTATCCACTCCGTTTAGTAGAAACACGTAAGTAGTATACGTAAATCAAAATCGTAGCCAAATCGGAAGATGTTGTCCAAAATAAACAATGGAGTTGTGTGTGAAGATGATCATGATACTTTACGCATCTCTTTGGAAGAAAACTACGCAAATAATGAGAGAAAATAAAATTCCTTCCAACATCCCATGCAAACTTACTTCCAAAGACAGTTAGCAGTCGTTATCACAAGCCTCTGGTTCAGCAGTGCGCCCGCGCACCAATGCTCCCTCTCTTTCTGTATGGAGACCACGTATGGGTATTCTTCTATGAGAGCGTCTCTGCCCGCTATAAGTCTTCTGGCACCTACCAGATCAAGCCGAACGTTAGATTTGTGTCATATTCGTCATTAGTAGTTCCAAGTTTTATGATTATATCATTGATATTTTATCACTTTGTTAGAGTAACAACCAATTTTCCAATATTGTTCTCTCTCTTTTCACTGACTGTAGTCACCATCAGTATCATTAGTAACATCATTATCTAGTTTTATTTCATTTACAACTAAAATTACTTCTATTTTTTGGGTAAATAAAATCAGACTATTTATTATATCATTTATTCTCATCAAAACATACCCCTATTTACCTTTTGGGAAAGACTTCGTCATATTCATAGGGCTTCTTCTATCTTTAACGACTTTCTTTGATTTCTGGTCAACGGGTTTAGACCTCAGCCTAGGCCGATTTTGATTATTGTTGTGGGTTTTAGTATACTTGAGTTTGCGGTTCTGAGAACCATTTCTTAGTTTTCCATGCCTCAAGCGTTTCCCCTTTCGTATACCTTGTCGTTTAATTGGTCTTCCTTTTCGTAATGCTTTGTTATTTTGGTTTTTACCAATATTGTTTTGTTTTGTGTTCAATTTCTGAGTTATATTACCTTTGCCTTTCAGTGTATTGAAAGGTTTTGGACTAACATTGGCTCTTTGGCGTAGCGCCTTCTTCTTAACATCGCCTTTTTTAAGGTCAAGAGAGCGTTTGCTTCTAGGGTGCCACAGGTAATCAGGCAGTACCTTTTTTATTCTTGGTTTTTCTTCGTTGACCTTTTCGAATTGGAAGTACGGGCTATCCGGAGCGTTTACATTCACGTGTGGGAATGCTGTGTAATCATTCAATGGGTCGGTATTGACGTACGGTTTCTTAGTGCCGAGTGATTTGAATTTGATATATTTACCAGCCTTGTTGATTTGAAATAAGCCAGGTTTGACTTTCTTCGGATACGATTTGATTACGATTTTCTTTTCTTCGTCGTCCTTGATTATGTCGGATAGAACATAAGTTAGAGAAATTAGAAATATATAAATCAGTAGTTTCATGTTGCGGTGCTCGGGTGAGTATAGAATCAATGTTTTAATGTATTTTTTTATTGAATTTTCATGGCGGTTTCGATAAGTTTCGCAATTGTAATTGGTATTTGATGGCCAGTTGAATTTATGGCAATGCCTAGGTACCTACTCTAGATCACTGAGATGAAAACATATCGAAATTTTACATGGCATTTAACAATACAGACAACACATGATCACGACTGTAAACTCCAGGCTTGTTAGATATCTCCTCAGATCTCTAATTACTTATATCATTGAGGATATCTAAAGAGGGTGTGGTCAGAACTATACAAAATACTGTCTAAATAACAAAAAACTATAAACTGAGCAAACCTTTATTCAACCACTTAAATACTATAATTAACATGTACCTAATACCTCTAATTAGGTGAATTTATGTACATAATTTAACTATTATATTTACAAAAAAAGTTCCCAGGTACCAGGCGCCTAGAACTCGCAAGGAGTCTCAATCTCTAGGTACGATTTTCTTAAATGTAGCTAATTGTAAAGCCAGCTGGTGAAGTATGATCTTCCCGGAGGTGCCCTCTTCGGGCGGCAGAGCCTTGGACAGGCGGACCACGCGTCCGCACTCGCGAATGTAGTATTCTAGCTCATTTTCTAATTGGTGACTGTCACCTGGAAACAAAGAGTATGGTCAACATTACAAGATTGCAATGTTAAAAACACATGATCACGACTGTAATCTTTAGGCTCGGTAGATATCTCCTCAGACCTCTAGTGACTTAGATCTTTGAGGATATCTAAAGAGGTAGTTAGAGAAACGTCCGAAAATGATCTGGTACATTTTCTTTTTTTGCACAGTAGTTAGTATTCTGTACATAACAGTTTGCAAGCCTATCGCCGCCTATGAGAATACTAACATATGACACACAATTTCGATTTTTTTTGGTTCTAGGGTATGCCGGTTTCTTCACGATGTTTTTCTTCACGGTTTAAAAGCACTGGCATTGCCCACATAAATTTTCCGAATAGAAAAACTCATTGGTGCATGATCAGGGGCCTCACCACGAATTCATAATACACTACCGAGTTAATATTACATTGTTAATTCGTATTATGACCTATGCAAATTGTATTGACTTCAAGCTTCAAACGTGACGTTTCTAAAACGGAATCGTTCTGGAAGACTTCGTGGTAAAGCCCCAGGTTTGAAAACCACGACCCCTGACCACGAAATCTTTAATCTTAAATCTTATCTAGTTGGGTCTGATGGTAGGGATGCTACCACTACTAGTCGCGGGTATCAACTAGTATATAATACACCGTGAAATTTTAATGGTTGTTTTACCGTGGCAGAACAACTTGCCATAAGGAGTAGGTACTTTCGAAACATAGAGTAAAAGTAAAAAAATAAAGATGTTTTTGTTTTAAAATAATTTAAAAAATATTCATCTACTCGAAAACGTGAGAAACGATAGTAACGTTAGACGTAACTTGTAGGTACTGTTCGAATCGCACGCGCCACCGGCCGCCTTCGCGTAGGTATCGGGATGAATTACTATTGGTTCATGGTAGCTTTCTAGTTAAATTTTTCACAATGGTATATCTGTATATTTTGTTTCTAATATTTAATTTGTTTATACAACGATTGTATTACCAAGACAAAACCATTTTGCTGCGGGAAAACAACCATTAAAATTTCACGGTGTATAGAATAATAGGAGTTTACCTTGGCCCATCCTCGAGTTGTTGGGCTGCAGACACTTATTGGTGAGTCTGGCCAGCTGTGATCTCTCGGAGCTGAAGGCTTCGTCCAGGTCGAACAGTTCCAAAGGCGGCGGCGGCGGCTCCCGGAACGTCGGTGGAAACACCTGGAAATTGACAAAACCTCACATCAGTTTCAATCTAAATACATATAACTCAAAGGTGACTGACTGACATAGTGAACTATCAACGCACAGCCCAAACCACTTTACGGATCGGGCTGAAATTTGGCATGCAGGTAGATGTTATGACCTAGGCTAAGAAAGGATTTTGATTAATTCTACCCCCAAGGGGATTAAATAGGGGATGAAAGTTTGATTTTGTTTTTCAAGGTACCACGCGGGCGAAGCCGTGGGCGGAAGCTAGTCGTCTATAAAAATTGTTCGCTAGTAGACAATAATGTTCTAAACAGGTTTCGAAATTTATGGCCAAAATTTTGGTCCGGTTGTTTAGACTGTCATCATTCTCCTGCCCTTATCCCACGCGTGGGGTCGGCACAACATGTTTTCTTCTTCCACTCCTATCATTCGTCAACTCTGAGTCTACTCCTCTTACATTCATATCATCTTTCGCAAATCAAAGCACTTTTTCTTCGGCCTTCCTCTACTTGCGTACCCAGATACACTCATACCCATAACTTTTTTGGTAACATTTTTTTAGACTGTAAACCTAAGTAAGACCTAAATAATGGCAATAAAAAAAACCAAAATCGATTGCATCTTGTTGTATGTACACCAGCGCCATTTTAGTTACAGGATCTCACCGCAAGCTGCAGCGGTGGGAAAGGGGTTTCGAACTGCGGCGCGATCAGTCGCAGCGGCTCGTGCTTCACTCCCAACGCGTCATACAGTCCTAGTACTTCGGGCACTGAAAAAATACATGCACTGAGTACCTAACCATAACAACAATTTCTTTGAGAAACAAATCATATACATTCACTAATACACCCATATTTCAACTTATTAAAAATGATTCAGCTTTATCTTATCATGTCAAAGTCAAAGGATTAAAGATAATTAAGAGGTTTAGCTGTTACCGCGTGTATCAATAACAAATATCCAAAGAGAATACTAATTAAACAAGGGCTTCGACAGACAGGCAGATGGACGAATGGATGGACAAAAAGTGATCCTATAAGGGTTATTAAAGGGTTACATTTTTTCATTTTGAGGTACGGAAACATAAAAATTGGCGCAGCCGCAATTGGATCAGAACTCTAGTTTTTACCAATCCTTACAATGTGCGAGGTTCAGAGAGAACAATGGGAGAACGATGGACAAAAAAGTGATCCTATAAGGGTTATATTTCCTCATTTTGAGATACGGAAACAAAAATTGGCGCAGCCGCAAGTGGATCAGAACTAATTTTTACCAATCCTTACAGTGTGCGAGGTTCAGAGAGAACAGTCGCCAAGTGAAGAGTGCATGCGGATGGAGAGGAGCCAGCCTAGGCGGGGGCGCGGTGGCCGGCTGCGGCAGCGGCAGCGTACTCAACCAGAGCGTGTCGCCGAGGGTTCTGTACTCATTCACCTGGATAGAACAGTGATTAGGTGAGAGTTTCATAGTGAAACCAGCGATTGAGCGAGAGTTTAACAGTGAAACCAGCGATTGAGTGAGAGTTTCACAGTGAAACCAGCGATTGAGTGAGAGTTTCATAGTGATACTAGCGATTGGGAGAGAGTTTCATAGTGAAAACAGCGATTGAGTGAGAGTTTCATAGTGAAACCAGTGACTGAGTGAGAGTTTGCATAGTGAAACCAGCGATTGAGTAATAGTTTTATAGTGAAAATAGCGATTTAGTGAAAGTTTCATAGTGAACCCGGCGATTGAGTGAGAGTTTCATAGTGTGACCAGCGATTCAGTGAGAGTTTCATAGTGACTCCAGCGATTGAGTGAGAGTTACAAAGTGAAATTAACGATTGAGAGAGAGTTTAAAAACTTACAAAAAGTAAGACTTACATCAGGATCCTCGATATCGACGGGATTCAAATGAAGTTCAGTGACCCCGCCGAGGTAGTTGAACACCACTTCTCTGATGAGGTCATTGCACTCGCTCTCGAGGTACTGGTCCGCGAAGACATGTCCTGAGCCTATCACGAAGAGTTTTCCTGAAAAGATCTGTCATTGGTACTGTGGTTTATGAATTCTATAGAAAACGGACAAGCCGGGAAGAATATTATCTAAAAAACAAATGTCGTGTTAGTTAAACCAGTAACTCAAGATCGGTTGGACCGATTTTCATGATTTTTTATTTTTCTTCCACCCGAATAGTAGAATTGAATTAAATAGGAGCGGCGATTGGCTTGCAACCTGTAACGTACGGAATACTAACTACTGTGCAAAATGTGGGCATGTGCCAAATATCATGTTTGAATGTCCCTCTGACTACACTCTTTAGATATCCTCAAAAGATGTAAGTCACTAGAGGTCTGAGGAGATTAAAAACAAAATATTTGACGATCCGAATTTTGTGGATATACATAAGTTGTCGACTCGAAATCTTTATATTTTGATGTTTTATTATTCAGGTAATGTTTCGATCGAGTCTACCGTACCCCTTGACGAAATGATTAATATACATATATAAGACCAGCTGATGCCCGCAGCCCGCAGCTTCGCTCGCGTGAATGTCGATTATCACGACTTTTCATACAAACTTTCATCCCCTTTTTTATCCCCTTGGGAGTAGAATTAATCAAAATTCTTTGTTAGCGGATGCCTACGTCATAACATCTACCTGCATGCCAAATTTCAGCCCGATCCGTCCAGTGGTTTGGGCTGTGCGTTGATAGATCACTATGTCAGTCAGTCAGTCAGTCAGTCACCTTTGAGTTATATATATATATATATATATATATATATATATAGATATAGATGCGAAACCGCGGGGAGCAGCTGTATACCTCCACTTCGCTCCGAAGTGTACATGGCAGCCACCGGTCGCTTGACAGGGTAGCACACGTCGCTAGACGACAAGATGGCGGCTGCGGGTTTCTTCACCGTGAGGGTAGCTCCGTAAGGGTACACGAAGTTAGGAGTAGCTGGCTCTTCGCTAAAAATATGTCATATGCATTTATCCTAGATAGACCTATCTTTTATGTACTCCACAAAACGAAAACGATATAATCGAAGCTATTTGTCGTTCCGGCGAATTTTTTCGTTGTCAAATTCAAAATGTTGTGTCCTGGGGCCTTACCACGAAGTCTTCCAGAACGATTCCGTAACGAATCCATTGTAGAAACTTCACTACTTCAATACAATATGCATAGGTCTTGGTACGAAATAACCATGTAATACTAATTCGGTAATGTTTTATGAATTCGTGGTAAGGCCCTTGCGTAAAGGTACCTACGAGTTGGCAGCGGGCTACACGAGGCACCTCCGGTTTATATTTTTTTCTATGAAATGCGTCGCTAGCTTCGTGTCGCTAACTACAGAGGGAATTTCATAGAAATACATAAAAACCAAAAGTCGCCGCGACACGTCGTCCTCCGCTACCTCATTTCGCCCGCTGCCAACTCGTACCTTAAGTTAGGTTTAAGACCCGGTTTCCACCAAAGCAGATAGGGATGATTGATTGGAAATGTGAGTTAGCAGAGTGTGAGTGGCCAGTTTCAGTCCAGTGCCAGTGTTTCAGCCAAGTGGGAATTATTGTAACCTTGGATAAATAAATTGACCGGACTAATTACGATAAGACTCTTCCTTCAGAGAGAACCCGTCTTGATCGAGTGTCTAGTCGGGCGGTTCACTCTGCTAACATTTTTTGGTCTAATTTGACCGGACTAAATGGAGATAGTTTGATTGGTGCTTACAGAAAATCATCAGATTCACTGATGTAGTTGGGCATCTTCATGAGATGCTTGGTGAGGGCTCGGTTGAGGATGCCGTTGGATATGTGGCACTCCTTCGGGTGGTGGAACTTGTGGTAGTTCGCTCTGATCACGCAATCTAAATCAGATAATATACATAATAAATCTGTAACAGGGCAAATTCTGTATGAAACATTGAATAAATTTTATAAATTTTTTTGGCGGTCAACTAATTATGTTTCTCCATCTAAGTTTTATCATCATCATCATCATCCGCAGGCCGACTTCACCCACTGCTGGGTATAGGCCTGTCTTTGCATATGCCGTTGTCCACGGTCTGCTGCTAGCCTCATCCAGGTCCGGCCCGCGACGGATGCTGTCGTCAGCCCATCTCGCTACCGGACGACCGACGCACCTATACCCGGTTCTTGGACGCCATTCAGTTAACGAATTACTCCACCTGTCGTCACCTCGCCTTGCCAGGTGTCCTGCCCAACTCCATTTTAGTTCCGTTATGCGGTTCCCAACGTCTTTGACCTTTGTTCTATATGTTTATATGGTTATACAATGTAAAAAAAAACATTTTTATGTTTGAGAATGTACCAGTAGGTACTTAGGTACCTCTCAAACGGTGTATGAAAACATCGTGATAAAGTCATAATAATTGAAATGCTCAAAGACATGGTCAGTTCACAAAAGCCTCCGAAAGTTCATCTTTTCACCACACTAGTTAAATAGACAGAACTGGTGACACATGTATCTAATGTTACTACTAGGCTAGGTACCATTGTTCACGACAATCCCATATTCCTCAAGAAAGAAGTTGATATTTGTATTCATCCGCTCCTCCCCTCCATCCGTCATCAGCACCATGACGGAGTCTCCTCGCTCCACCATACTCTTCAGACAAGACAACTCGTCATCTGTGAACACGTTCTGAGGCCCTGGTACTACGAGAATCTTGACGTCTTGGAGTATGTTCGGGGAGAGTTCCTCGCGGTTTCTGAAATCCGGGGGGCGTAAGACGTATAGTTTACGAAACTTGATTATATTTTCGTAGTAGATAGAAATTAAACTGTTAAGTAGCATTAATGCAGCGTTTTTGTGCTTCGGAAGGCCTTAATTTAAGCTTTAAATAAAAAAAATCTATCTAGGTATGTCTAAATACATATAATGTATTAAATATATCAGTTATCTAGTACCCATAACACAAGCTTTGGGGCTAGATGATGCTGTGTGGATTGTCCAGCATTATTATTTATTATTATTTATAGAAGAGCGCTGTAGTGGTAGTGTAGTGGTAGCACCCCTGCCTCACGATCCGAAGGTCGTGGGTTCAAACCTGGTCGTGCACCAATGAGTTTTTCCATTTGAAAAATTTATGTGCGCAATGCCAGTGCTCTTAAACGGTGAAGGAAAACATCGTCAGGAAACCGGCGTATCCTAGAACCAAAAATTCGAAGGTATGTTTCATAGGTTAGTATTCTTATAAGCGGCGATGGGCTTGCAACCTGTCACGTACGGAATACTAACTACCGTGCAAAATGTGGGCATGTACCAAATGTCATGTTTGGACGTGCCTCTGACTACCCTCTTTAGATATCCTCAAAGATCTAAGTAACTAATGACCTGAGATGGTATCTACCGAGCCCGGGGATTACAGTCGTGATCATATTTATTATTTTTATTTATTTATTTATAGATACAATATAGGTAGGCTAAGATGTATACGTAGTCACTATCTAACTACAACAGTAGGTACCTATATTTGTTGAACCTATTAAGAACCTAGGTACCTGTTTCTATGGTGAAAAACTTCTTATACCTCTTGTATTCTCTGTCGCCCTTATTACTAAAACTATATATACATACATACATACATACATACATACATAAAATCACGCCTGTTTCCCAACGGGGTAGGCAGAGACCACGGATCTCCACTTGCTACGATCCTGACATACTTCTTTTGCTTCATTCACTCTCATTACATTCTTCATACATGCGCGTCGGTTAAGGGTACTCTGGACCTGGCCTTTCTCTAGTACGTCCCCAATTTGATCGAGGTACGTACGCCGTGGTCTTCCCCTTCCAACTGTTCCATTCACACTCTCCTTATACAACTGTTTCGTCATTCTCCTTTCATCCATCCTTTCTACATGCCCAAACCATCTTAGCATACCCTTCTCAATTTTCATCACTACGTCTTCTTTCACTCCACAACGTTCTCTTATCACACTGTTCTTTACTCTATCATTCAAAGTTAAACCACACATACTTCTCAAAGCTCTCATTTCCACTGCATTTATTCTACTCTGATGCTTCTTCTGCCATACCCAACTTTCGCTACCATACATCAATGTCGGCACTAACACTCCACCGTGCACAGCCAGTCGTGCCTTTTTGGACACGATCCGACTGCTCATAAATGTGTGAAGTCCCATTCACACTATTTCCAGCATTCACTCTCCTTTCAATATCGTCATCATGTTTTCCATCTCTTTTAAACAGCGTACCCAAATAAACAAACTCTTTCACTTGTTCCACTCTTTCTCCTCTAATCATTATATTACATTCTGTCATGCATTCTTCCCTTTCAAAAACCATTACTTTCGTCTTACTTACATTTATTTTCATCCCTTTCCTGTCAAAAGCTTCATGCATGCCTGTTACCATCTCCTGTAACTCCTCTGCCGACGATGCAAGTATTACCTGATCGTCAGCATAGAGAAGACATTTGACGAGTAACTCATTCATTCTTAATCCACAATCACTATCTTTCATATCTTGCAAACAACTGTCCATAAAAAGATTAAAAAGCCATGGTGACGCTACACATCCTTGTCTAACACCCTTTTGGATGTTAAACCATTCAGTGTATGACCCATGTATCCTAACGCAAGCCCTGGAGTCCTCATAGAGAGATTTCAGGGCTCGCACCAGGTTGCTTTTTACTCCATACATCGACAGTGTCGACCACAGTTCATTCCTCATCACTCTGTCATAGGCCTTCTCCAGATCTACGAAAGCGCAATAGACCTTTTGACCTTTGGCCAAAAATTTCTCGGCTATGCATCGCAAGGAAAACACCTGATCCGTACATCCCATACCCTTTCGAAATCCCGCTTGAGCATCCCATATCCTCTCATCAGTTTCTTTCATAACTCTTTCGATCAACACTTTCGCATACAGCTTACCGACGATGCTGAGTAGGCTAATGCCCCTATAATTTTTGCAGTCTTGCTGTGACCCTTTTCCTTTGTAAAGTGGTACTATGACAGCCTTGCACCAATCACTTGGTACTCGGCCGGCACTCCAACATAAATTGAAAAGGCGGTACAGCTGACTCGCAATGACGCCATGTCCAGCCTTCAGCATCTCAACTGTAATCCTATCATACCCTGCAGCCTTCCCTGATTTCATTCTTTTCAATGCACTCACAATTTCATTCATGCTAATATCACTTTCGTCTTCGTATTCATTCTCATTCGTAACCGAGGTAGGCGCTTGTGCCTCCTCTCTTTCAAACAAGCTTTCAAAATATTCCTTCCATCTTTTCAACACACATTCTTCACCTTTCACTAAACTTCCATTCTGGTCTCTGATCGAGTTCAACTCTGAGCTTTGAATTTTCCCTCTGGCTGAACGAATGGATTTCCAGAAAAACTTAATGTTCTTTTGGAAATCCTCAGATAATCTTCTGTCAAACTCATCTTTCTGTTCATCTTTCTTTCTTGCAATCATTTCTTTCACCAACCCTTTTATTCTCTTATACTCGCTTTTAGCATCATTCACATCCTCAATCGTAGCTTTTTGGATTCTTTGACTAGCTCTGATAGCTAGCCAATCCAACCAAGCTTTCTTCTTCTCACTTACTACCTTTTGCACCTCTTTATCCCACCATACATGCTTCCCCATTTTTCCTTTTCTTCTTTTACTCACACCACATTCTTCCGAAGCTACATTCACAACCTCTTCTTTAAACACATTCCACAAATTCTCAATCTCACAAATGTCATCAAGTCCATCAAATCTTTCAATCAATTTACTTTTATACTTCTCTTTCACTTCATCATCTTGCAAATTTTCTACTTTTATTCTCTCTAGAACACTCGTGGTCTCGCTTATTCGATGTCGCCATCCTTTGAAAAGACCACTTATTCTGCTTATTACCAGAAAGTGGTCTGTATGGATGCCGACTCCGCGATATGCCCTTGTGTCTAGCACTTTCTTTCTCACTCTTTCATCTACTATCACAAAATCTATCATACTTTTCGTTACATTCTTCGCCTCTCTTGTATACATGTGGATCCTTTTGTGCTCAAACATAGTGTTTGTCACACAAAGGTCCCGTTCCAAACAAATCTCAAGCAAACTTTTACCATTCTCATTCACTCTTTCGTCACCAAACATTCCTAGTACTCTTTCAAATCCATCACGCTTCACTCCCACCCATCCATTGAAATCACCTAACATTATTAGCCTTTCATTATCCTTACATGACTTTAAGACATCTCTCAGACTCTCCCAAAATTCCTCTCTTTCTTCTTGTCCTTTCTTGGATGAACCCGGTCCTGAGTCTACAGGGGCGTACACCCCTACAACAAAGAGACGGGTTAATCCTACTTTCATTCTAATCCAAATAATTCTTGCACTCACACATTCAAACTCATTCACACAATCAGCCATCCGCGCAGAAAGAAAGACACCGACTCCCTGGCAGGCTCTGGCAGCACTAGGTACTCCGGACCAGTATGCCGTGTAGGGTCCGTGCTTGGTGGTGCCACTTTCTTTCCGCTTCGTTTCATTCACACAAAGAACATCAATTCTTCTTTCATTCATCATCTGACACACCTCGTTCAGTTTCTCTTCCATTCCTCCTGCTACATTCAGCGTAGCAAAACGGCTTTCCGTGAGCCACTTTTCGCCCCCGCGAGAAACGAGACGTGACGGGTGGCGAACCACGTCGCCGTCATGTTGACGATTGTTCTTTAAAATCACCATTGCGTTCCCACGAGTAGTAGGGAACTAAATGTCCACCCCCGCAGAGCCCTTTACGGGGGTAAGGCGGATCAGCGCTGTGTCCTGTGACCGCCAACACAGACACCCACCGTTAGCAACCAGCTTACCCTCTGGCTACGAATCCATCGGCACGGTTCGGTTAACACCTTGGATCGGGGTTTGTTCTCGGGTTTGCTCCCTGACAGTTGTTTGGTTTGATTTCGGAGTGTCCTTCTCCTAGACGGGTTGCAGCACAATGCTGACGAGGCCCATCTCCCCGGGTTTGATTTCGGAGTGTCCTTCTCCTAGACGGGTTGCAGCACAATGCTGACGAGGCCCATCTCTCCATCTCTCAAACTATATATAAAATAATATAAATAATGTGTGTATATAACATTATACTTATATATATTTAGCTACCCGCACTATTGCTTACCAAACCATCTAGACTTAATTCTGTTTTTTTTTTTCTTGCCTTATTTAGCATTCTATTTGATAAAATTTTCTTTAATAATTTTAAGTTTTTGAAGCTGTTGTCTGTTTCTTTAAACATTATGGTAAATGTTGTGCATGCCTGTAATTGGCACACATTTCATAGAATAATTTGTTTTCATGTTGTTTTTTTTTTTTTAAATGTTTTGTTGTGTGTGCTGTTGGCGTTGCCTAATAAATAAATAAAATAAATAAATAAAATAAATAAATAAATTACTATTATTTTTTATAACTTGGTACATTTTTTTCCTAGTACCTACATAAAGTAAGTGGAAACTTTTGATTGGCCATCAGCAAACATGTGCCTACACAAAATAGGCACACGTTAATTTTAAAATATCCATTTTTATATTTTTTTATCTAGCTGTTATATTAGGGGAGACGTGGAAGAAGGACCTTCGCCGATCAGATAACCAGACGAGACTTATTTTTTATAAAATATAATTTATAAACAAATATGTCTATGATAGCTTGCCTATCCAAAAGTGTTCATAGCTATGTTTAATTTGAATAATTTTAATCAATTTTTTTTCATCACCTTCACTGTTTTGTTAACCGAATTAAAACTATCTCAAATGATAGTTTTTAACACACAGAATATGTCTCGGAAGGCTTGCCTGCAAAATTCTGTTCATGGCTACCTGGCAAGCCGATGTGAATAGGTAAGTTATTATAGGTAATTACACCGATCTGATAACCAATCGAAATTGATATCAAAGGTTAGGTATTTTAATTACAAAACCAACGACATAGGCTTGCCTGCAAAATTACGTTCATAAAATATGATTGCCAAGGTATAAATTTTTAGAGGTTTAGCTATTTCATAGGTACGAGAGAGAAAGTAGAGCGTCCGAGGTCCGTGTGGTAGAACAGGACACAACATAGCAGCTGCACGCTACCTGACCGTTGACTTTTTGTAAATAATACGCGACATTTTTTGTAAATAATGAATGATGTGTTCTAAAAAGTCGTAGTACATTATTTTATTCTATCATCAATAGTTTTTGCAGCGCACGCGATTGAAAGAATATTTTAGGTATTTTTTTACACCTTGGGATACATTTTTAGAGTTTTGGTAAGGATCCCTAATTTTTTTTAAAATAAATATAGCCTATGTCACCCGCTGATAGTGTAGCTTCCCAACAGTGAAAGAATTTTTCAAATTGGTTAACAATAAAACAAACAAACAATAAAATTTTTCCTCATTATAATAATATAATATTCGTCCGAAGTCCGTGTGGTAGAACAGGGAATGTGAAATCCCACTATTTTTATTTGATTTTAAGTGAATTTATGAAAGGTCCTCACTTTTCTGAGAAAAACTCAACCTAGGCTACAACACAAGTTACATCAATTTGCAGTGATATAATTTACGCAGTCACTAAGGGTGCATGTAAACCAGCAAAAAAATTATCACTTGGTTTAGCATTAAAGTCAATAATAAATTCTCGTCAAGTTATTACCATGCTTAATAAATATGGTCATACAATTTCTTATTATTTGGCAGAAGAACTTGAAACAGAAATGACATATACTTCGGTTCAAGACAGCAAAGTTCTACCACCCGGACTCGCTTTCGACAATTTTGATCGCTTTGTAGACACGAATACAGGAAAAGATACCATTCATGACACAGTTGGAATTGTTTACCAATTTTGCAACACCCAAGACGAAGATTCTGAGCTTGTGCCGATGAGAGCTTCAACACCTGAGCTTCATGACAATGAAGAAAATCACGAGCCTTCGCGAAAAAGAAGACGTTTCGTTAGAATCTCACGAGATATTCGAGTTTCGTATTTCAAACCGACCGACAGTTAGTATGAACTTATGAAGATGCTTGAAGTGGATTCATTCACTAACACAATCGAATGTTGCAAAGGCGCAGCAGAGATAGCAAAAAGTAAAGATATTTTATGGATTATGTCGTAATATTATGTTTATTATGTGATTATTATTATTATTATTATTATATTTTATGTTATTATGTATGCTGTGCAATCTGATAATCAGTCGGTATTCAGCTTCCGATAATTCCGATATCGAGTAATAAAAATAAAAATGATTTTCGGCTTTAATTATTTTAAATGTTATTTGTATGCTTTGGAATAATATATGCTTTTAACAACATAAGGACTCATTGTAAGGCCCTATTTAACCTCCTTTCGGCTTTACGGGCAGTTTTGTAACACTACGAGTATACAGTAGTGTCAGATAATACAAAAATTGAGATCGAAATTATTCTATACTCATATATATAATATAATATATAATAATAATAATATTATATTATAATGAGGAAAAATTTTATTGTTTGTTTGTTTTGCTTGTTAACCGATTTGAAAAATTCTTTCACTGTTGGGAAGCTACACTATCAGCGGGTGACATAGCTATATTATATTTTCAAAAAAATTAGGGATCCTTACCAAAACTCTAAAAATGTATCCCAAGGTGTAAAAAAATACCTAATATATTCTTTCAATCGCGTGCGCTGCAAAAACTATTGATGATAGAATAAAATAATGTACTACGACTTTTTAGAACACATCATTCATTATTTACAAAAAATGTCGCGTATTATTTACAAAAAGTCAACGGTCAGGTAGCGTGCAGCTGCTATGTTGTGTCCTGTTCTACCACACGGACCTCGGACGCTCTACTTTCTCTCTCGTACCTATGAAATAGCTAAACCTCTAAAAATTTATACCTTGGCAATCATATTTTATGAACGTAATTTTGCAGGCAAGCCTATGTCGTTGGTTTTGTAATTAAAATACCTAACCTTTGATATCAATTTCGATTGGTTATCAGATCGGTGTAATTACCTATAATAACTTACCTATTCACATCGGCTTGCCAGGTAGCCATGAACAGAATTTTGCAGGCAAGCCTTCCGAGACATATTCTGTGTGTTAAAAACTATCATTTGAGATAGTTTTAATTCGGTTAACAAAACAGTGAAGGTGATGAAAAAAAATTGATTAAAATTATTCAAATTAAACATAGCTATGAACACTTTTGGATAGGCAAGCTATCATAGACATATTTGTTTATAAATTATATTTTATCTATACTAATATTATAAAGAGGAAAACTTTGATTGTTTGTTTGTTTGTTTGAAATGAATAGGCTCCGAAACTACTGAACCGATTTGAAAAATTCTTTCACCAATGTGTAGAATGAACTTTCAGGATGAACATAGGCTATATTTTATGTAGATACTTCGCGGGCGACGCCGCGTGCAGAAGCTAGTAAAAAATACGTCTCGTCTGGTTATCTGATCGGCGAAGGTCCTTCTTCAGCGGCTCTTAGACTATTAGTTTTCCAAATAAATATGTAAAATAAAAGCAAAATTAAAAAATACTCACATCATAAGTTTCCAGGTAGATTTCAATTTCCGGTGCAACATCTTGTAGTTTTCATTGATTTTGAAAAGCTCATTTTTCGATATATCGAACAATATCGTGTCCGCCGCCTTCATCTTGTCGAATTAACTTGAATTTCTTGTGTTTTAGATTACTTTTTATTCATATTTCCTTTGAAAATATAGTTCCCTGCACGTTTGTCATTAAACGTAGTGGTTATATTCTCTTTGTTTGTCATTTTTCAATGTTTTGATTTGCGTTGCTAAGTAACAATGTTTCTGCGGAGATTCCCGCCAAGGAGAAAATGGCGGTTAGGTTAGGTTAGATTAATTTAGATTATAGAAAACGGAAGAAATTAATTTACGCAAGACTAGGCAGTAAGGTCTATGACTATAAGCCTGCTCAAATGAGCGAATAATTTAACAACAATGTTTCTGCGTCATAGCGATTCTAGTCTACCATGAAGTTAGCAGTATTACCACAGTAGACTAGACACAAGAACACGTACCAACGAGTCGAGGCATTCGTGAAGTTAGCCGCAAGAGCAGCGCAGTATCGTTTTTCGGGAGCAATTGGAGGTATGGAGAGGGACGGTGGTACTAGACCTGCGCAAACTAGCACCTGATTTCAAGAATGCCTAGATCCGTTGGATGAACTGGGGCCTAACCACGAATTCATAATAGGTACATTACCGAATTAGTATTACATTGCTATTTCGTACCATGACCTATGCAAATTGTATGGAAGTAGTGACGTTTCTATAATGGAATCGTTACGGAATCATTCTGGAAAACTTCGTGATAAGGCCCCTGTGCCTATATTTTTTAGATAATTTTAGTTTATGTATAAAAAATGTTATTATTCCACAATAAAACAATCAAAAATAAATCTTCAAATAATATATTTTTATTTACAACTCGAATAATTTTCTAGAATTAGTGCAGCTTCAATCTATCTATTTACAATAATTTTGTCTACAATTAATTTATAATATTGCTAAATTTTATAAAACAAGTCTTCATAGTGCTCTAAGAAAGTCTGAAGTTAGACTATGGTTTAAAAAATAATATATTTTTTATGAAGACATTTTACATATTGATTTAAACTTTAGATCACAATTTATGTAAAGTATACAGGTGTTACCAGACTACTTCCGAAAACTTCAAGGGATTAAAGTACCCATCAATATAAACAACTTTTTCTAAGAAACCAACACTGTGAGCGCGAAAAAAACAACTGTTTCATACATTTTAAGCAAGTAGGTATTAGGTTTTGGAACGAAGTTCTTTATCGCGCGTTGTGAAAGGGGGCTAAACGGAAAAAATTCTCACGAAAAGTTGTAACGACACTTTTTGCTATAGTTGTAAACCGTGCGGCGTGCGCGTGTTTCTCTATCTCTCTCTCTCTCATAGAAAGCAAGGAAAGGAACTTCGTTCCATCCGGGTGTCCCTTGACACCTCTAAGTTTTTTGTATGAAACAGCTTTTTTTTAACGCTCACAGTGTTGGTATCTTAGAAAAAGTTGTTTATACTGATGGGTACTTTAACCCCCTGAAGTTTTAGGAAGTAGGCTGGTAACACCCTATAGCTCACGCAAGCATCTTTAATTACAGTTAAGCTTAATCAAATCACCTATTAATTTATTTTCGTTTTGTATTCTTGATGCTATATTATTTTAGCAAAATAAACGTATTTTAAGCCTAAATAGGTAAGACCTAGATAAGATATATAGTAGCTGAAATTTGATTGGTAGATTCCTTTCATGGTCTAGGTGTGAAGAAAGGCATTCTTCAAAAATACAACCTCTAGTAGGTGCAGCGGAAGGTTGAAATTTGCATGAAAAAAAAATATTACCCGAACGAAGTCGCCGGACTTCTACTAGTGTGACATATCGGCTTGACAACCGGTCAATATGTGACAAGATTAGAATAACTAGTCTTAAAAAACGAGGGAATTCATATAGAAAATAATAGAATTTTATAAAAAATTGTTGTGCTTAATACAGGAAAAATGGTCTTAAAAAAAATATTTCGGAAAAATGCACTTTCATTGGAAATTTAACTATTGTTCAGTGCAAAGTACTCTAGATTGCTTACGGTTCATACTTTTATATGGACTCTATAGCTTATTTATTACTTCCAGCGTCTCTATTACAGCGGACTAACGATAAAATGTTTTGTCTCGTTCTTTCCCGTGCGTACGATACATTTAACATTGCATTTGCACGACAGAAAGGCGTTTCTACTCAATTGGATATTTTACCGTTATTTCAAAAACTTTATTAACTTTGATTTGAGAGCTCGTCTTTCAAGCTGATAGCATGAAGATGGAGCAATGAAAGATTGGTTGGTAGATACATTTAAAATTAACTAATATTTTACGAGATAAACAAAACTTTTTGTTGCGAGTAATGACGATTAGTGAGAACAATGTTGAAACTGTAGAGGAGAATCGTCCTATAACGGCACAGCAAAGGAAACGAAACGAATTAAAGTTTTGTAAACTATCAAAACTCGTACTAAGCGCCTTGAATTCAAGATAAGATTTTGTACTTACATTTCTGCAAAATGCCAACACTCAGTTAATTCTTACACAGAACCGTATCACAAACCTTACTTAGCGTTTATGAATATTGCTTTGTCTAGTCCGTCCAACGAAACGAACTAATAGGGAAATCAAGCGCCGCATATCATTGGTTGGAGATAAGCTTAGGGCGCGTACACTTTGAGTCCGATTGTCTCTTGAGTGGTGCGGACGTGTTTTTTGGTGCTTGTTTCGGTTTAACGTTTGACCGGTTTATTGTCAGAATTCCCACTAAGCTGTCATAATCCCCACCAGTGGGGATGACAAAACTAAAAAAAAATTTGGCGTTTTCCCTACTGATCCGACTTGTTTATTGGACTGGGACGATTCCTGGGCCCTCACCACGAATTCATAATACATTACCGAATTAATATTACATTGTATTGAAGTACAGTGTTACTTCAAGCTTCAAATGTGACGTTTCTAAAACGGAATCGTTCTGGAAGACTTCGTGGTAAGGCCCCAGATTCCTGATTTAGATCAGCAATGTGAACGCAGCCTAACATTTTCTTGAATAAGTCACGCCCTATGACCAATCCTGACAATTTCAGCCAGTGTTGCATCCTTATCACTTTCATACAATTGTGCAAGGGAGAGGGCGCTATATTAGCTCGTTTCATTGGACAAACTTTATGTATTTTTTATTATTTATTACTAAAGTGGCAAGCATACGGCCCACCTGTTAGTAAGTTACCGTCTAACGTTTGTAATCAGATGTAATGGTTGCTCACAGTTCTATAATACTTATACTAAGTGAGGTTTGGAATAATTTCTAGCTCAATGTTCATTTTCACCGGTCAATAATTTTATGTGAGACAAAAATAATCAAAATCTTCCTGGGATTTACACAGTTTTGCAAATATTTTGTAGTAAAGCTCTCACCACACCGACGCACGGAATCTGTAGCGTTACTGTTCATTAGTTTCATTATGTATGTTGCATCTTATTTGTATTATCTTTTCGCTATTTTGGTACTTCACCGCGGTTTGTGGCGTCGGTGTGATAAAACTAAGTATACTTACCTACCTAAAAATATTTCTAAATATGTATATTTTATTTTTTTAGTAGGTAGGTATCTATAATTATAGCAATAGCCCGAACTTTTTATTTTTATATAATTAAACAATGCTGGACAATCGACACAGCATCATCTAGCCCCAAAGTAAGCTACTCAAAGCTTGTGTTATGGGTACTAGATAACTGATATATTTAATACATTATATACACAGATAGATATTTTTTATTATACATACATAGAAAACACCCAGACCAACGGAACAAATTTCTGCAGATCGTACACAAATTTGTTCCGCGGCGGGAATCGAACCCGCAACCTCTTGCGTCGCAGGCGGACTTTTGCCCGCTGCGCCACTGAGGTCGTCGAGTAATTTCGAGTTATATTAATTAATGAAACTCACTCGGACACTGGCCCTGTTAGTCTTTAGGTGTTACAATGTTTTATGGAAATAAATTATCTTATCTTATTATTTGACCGGTGAAAATGATCATTAAAAACGTTTACATACAATACAATACATCGAAGTATAGAAACTGTACAAGTATAGATATATAAAAATTACTTTAGGAATGAACTTAGACATTCAACTGTAAAATATTTACAAAAAATTGTTATAATTCATTCGTTTTTGAGCTAACTTTGAGCTTTACTAACTAAATAATATTTATTTTAATAGAAATACGCTCCGTTTTAACTTAAATGTACTTATAGAGCTCTATTTAAGACTTAAATGGACATTGATATATGTTTTTTACAAGAATATCTTACACATTACTTGTTATCAAACACAAGTAATTGATCAAATAACCGAAATTTTTAGTTTTACATCAAACTATGCAGTTATAAGCGTCAAAAATGGCTTGATACCCTAAAAGGGGTAGAATCTTGTGTGACAAGGCTTTGTTTATTGTTCATAAATGTTACAGCAATTATTTAGGAACCGCCTTATAACCTTTTTGCAGGTAGGTTTGTTTATATACTGTACCCTAAATAAAGGGGTAATTATTTACTGTATACCCTCTGGGTATTTTCATATATGCCGGTTTTTTTTCCCTTTCACAGTCTACGTAACATTAAATTTTTAAGTAAAACTTCCTTACGCACTTGACTTAGGGATTAAGCTCGTGAATGTGTGACGAGAGCATTACGAAAAGTGTGATCGGGTGAGGCGAACGGGAGTTGAGAGGGATATAAGTTAGTAAAGATAGAAAGAGAGTTACGTTTCGTGTACTGTAGGGGCAAGAGAGAGGTGCGAGCACACATTTTCTTTCTCTTTCTCTCATAACCAGTTACGTAAGAAGTTTTGCTTCAGTCGTGTGTCTAAAGCACACTGTTTTTTTCAATTGGGGGTAAATTATTTTTATACCCCCATTTTAAAACTTTGGTCTAAACAAAAACCAGATAAAATGTCGAGTATAAGCTTCACAATAACGGTCTGCAGATCATAAAAAGCCCATATCTAGCGCGTTATACAAGGCCGCGATGTCCGAGTGGCTGGATACCCTCCAAAAGGGGTAGTTTTTCGCTTTAGCCGCCGCTTCTTCGTCTTGTCCGTCCCCGATCACGACGTAGGTACACCTCTCTCCGAATCGCTGCTTTATTTTTTCGAAGCATGTTTCTTTACCTGGGAATAAATAAAAATATGTCAAAACATTGTTGGTGTTGACTGTACTAAGAGATCATATTATATTTTACTAGTGGTTCCTCGCGATTTTGTCCGCATTTAATTCATTTTTAAATAATAATAAATATTTGTGAACATCTTACACAACGCCATCTAGTTTCAAACTAAGCAATGCTTGTAGTATGGGAATGGTTTATGTTGTAAAAACTGTGTTTGTATACCTTTGCGCACTAGACATTTGAGATTTTCACTGATGTACAAACTCTACTTCGGTAAAATCAAAGAGTAAACAACGCAGAATGCACCTACATTGTAATGTACCTACGT
The DNA here is from genome assembly GCA_963675405.1 of Cosmorhoe ocellata. Lineage (NCBI taxonomy): Eukaryota > Metazoa > Arthropoda > Insecta > Lepidoptera > Geometridae > Cosmorhoe > Cosmorhoe ocellata. The sequence goes on from OY776267.1 coordinate 5,842,014, forward strand.
CCACTTCCACAAGACCGATGAAAAGAGCCAGTGGAATGTAGTCGTCTTGACATGTTCAGAAAACACTGGTACGAAAAATGTTGGAAAAAAACTCGAAACAGTTGTAGGATAGCGACAAGAAGATTTGAAATTGAATTATATTTTCCAACTTGTCATTTTTTGACGCCTGTACTTTAGTATAATGACATCCTTGTATTGAGGTAGCACACGTTTATGAATGAAATGTAGAAAGTAGACAATTATTAGGTAAAATAGGTACGTAGGCCTTTCTGTTAAATAATCTATGTTAATCTGGTTCCCTGACATGACAGCTTACTAGGGTTGGCAATATATTTGGCTTTGATAATTAATTACATTTTTTACGGGGTTTTTTATAACAAGTTGTATAATATACCTGTTTTGGTAGCTGAGTATATATTTTCTATAGGAAACACGCCGCCCAGCCCGAAGAGAAGCACCTTAGCTAGCGCAGGCACCAGCTGAGTCGTCGTTACTAGCACGTTCACGCAGTTTTCTCTGAAAAATGCATATTGTCAAAAGTTTAATAAATACAGCCGCCATATTGGTATTTTATTTGACATTTTGTATAGCCTTACGCCACCCCATTAACAAATGGAGCAAGCAAGTCACCCTCTGGCAGCCAAGAGACGGCAAAAGAGGCAGGGGTCGTCAAGTCAGGAGATGGGAAGATGACTTGAAACAGACAGCGGGACCACTCTGGTTGAGAGTAGCAAGGGACAGGACCCATTGGAAGGAATTGGAGGAGGCCTATGCCAAAAGGCACACCGAACTTAGGGACCTCTTGTAACCCTATGTTTTGGAATAAAGGCTATTATTATTATTATTATTATTATTATAGCCTTAGTCACTTTTGTAATCCAGACGATGATTATTTTCTGATATTTTTGACTAAAGGCTAGTTTACACAGTGCGAGCTAGCGTACGCGCTAGTTCAGACATGCGGGAACCGCGCGTTTACTAATCGCCTGGTTTGAAACCGCAAAATCGTGATGCTATTCAGACACTGCAGTTATTATGCGATATTCGTAACGTCAGTAGTCAGTTTGAAACGAGTCAGCCTGCCGAGTAGCTGCAGTGCAGTAACTCGCACTGTTTGGACGTCACATACGAGTAACTCGCACCTCTTGACATAATATTGTTGTCATAGAGCGTATCACATGTTCACTCGACATCGCGGTAACTCGCAAGACTGGACAGCAGCTCGTGTGTCGTGTAGACAGCAAAAGCGAGCCGAGTTACTGGCGTACGAGTAGACAAGCCGAGTAGCTGTCTACTGTCTGGTCAGCAGCTCGAATCGTCTAAACTAGCCTTACGTAATCGGTCTAGTTATTATTGACTGTCCTCACAGCTCAGTTGGTAGTAGCTCTGCCTTCTGCGCTGTAGGTTGTGGGTTCGATCCCCACCCAGGATAAACATTTGTGTGATGAACACAGATGTTTGTTTTGTGCCTAGGTGTTGTTATCTATTCATTATATGTATATTACCTCAGGTTATTTAGTCACCTTACCTTGAATTGATCATATTTAGACATTTGCACGCGAGCGTCAGCCAGTTATCCGTGGCCTGTTCTAGTTCCGCTCGGAGTTGTAGCCACAGCTCTCGCTTCGCTGGTCCGAGTAGTCCACCAACACTGGAACAAATGACAAATAACTTATTATAATATTAGTTTCGCTCGTGACTTTGTCTGCGCTTATCTGAGGTTATATTGACCCTTCAGGGTCCATATAGGTGATATATTTGTTTATCTCCAGCTTATATATTTTTTATTTATTAACCACAAACGAGATGGTGGGGAAATTCACCAAATTCCATGCAGAATGGACCATCTTGGAAAGAGATTATTAAAGTCATGAAGGGCGAGTGGCCTTTGCCTAGTAGTGGGACATAGACACATGTCCACATTTTGCACAGTAGTTAGTATTCCGTACGTGACAGGTTGCAAGCCCATCGCCGCTTATAAGAGTTTCTAAGACACACGCCTTCGAACTTTTGGTTCTAAGGTTTCCTCACGATGTTTTCCTTCATCGTTTAAAAACACTGCCATTGCGCATTTACATTTTTCGAATGAAAAAACTCATTAATGCACAACCAGGCTTAAACCCACGACTTTCGAATCGTGAAGCAAGGTTGCTACCACTACCACCAGTATTATTAGTATTAAACGGGTATTTATCGTGTTTTATTTACCTGCTTTTTCCCGACGTTTCGACAGGTTTACACGCTGTCGTGGTTACGGGTAGTTCCTTAACATTTCCGATGGAGGTAAATATATGAATGGATACTATTCGAAAAAAGTTTTCGTAAACTATCAAAAACTCATACTAGTGGTACAGTTCTGACACCAGCTAATAAAATCATTATCTCACCTGTTCCTATAATTATTATATGTATCCTTGATCTTCCTATATCTAAAGGCCAGTTTCCTCATCCAGTCCACACCCCCCCGCACCCCCGGCGCGCAGAGCCCCGTGTTGGGCGCCGCGCCTGCGTGGAAGCCATCTGCTGAGAAGTTGTATGCTGACAGGTCTTGGCCGTTGTCGTCTGCTGCTACAGCATCTATGTGCTCCTGGTCGCAGTCCTGTGGTAAGATGGAGTTTAGAAGACATCTTCATTATATCAATTGTATATTTATTCATTGAAATACATACATACATATAATCACGCCTCTTTCCCGTAGGGGTCATTGAAATCACAGGGATAATTTTGAATCATCTTATATACTAGGTTTAGGTGCCAATTCCAGTCCTATTCCCAGTCTGAGAAGAACTGACAAGAAACTTGCTGGGCTTTTTTGTATGATCCTTGTTAATTTTGTTAGGGATAATTTTGTTTAATGATCCTACTACTGTGCAAAATCGGTTTACTCGAGTCACCGTTTAAAAATCACTGTTTATACTTTATAACCAGTACAGATATTTAAGTTTGATGTTTTCCTTCACTGTTTTATTCATGCATGACATGATTTGGACATGAAAAACTATGGGTTTTATGAGTATAGAATAAGTCAACAACAATAAAAAGTTGACTGCCTGTTTGAACATTACTCAAAATTGTTTGGAGATCAATTTTTAATTGATTAGTGATGTTTTTTTTTATTCAAGGGCATATTTTACCTTTACAAATGTTACTTTGTGTAAAAAGGCTAGATTTGTTGTGGCAAGGTGTCATCTGTCACTTGAAAGTGAATTTAATTAGAGCATCCGACTCGGACTGCCTGACTCTCGTACGGCGACCTTCCGCCATCCGTATCAGCATTAAGTATGAATAATAACAATATTTTTGTACTCACTTCAACATCATTGAAAAAGAAGTGTGTGTCGGCCAAGCTGAATATCATCTCCTCCATCCTGAAACCTAATTGCACTATTTGTTGTGTATCCTGAAATGAGAAAGAATCTTATACTTCACTATCCCTCAGGGTGACAACGACAACTTCCTAAAATGACAACTTCCGAAAACGACAACTTCCGAAGACGACAACTTTTTAGAATGTCAACTTTCAAAAACGACAACTTCCGAAAACGACAACTTTTTAGAATGTCAACTTTCAAAAACGACAACTTCCGAAAACGACAACATTATAAAAGAAACCTTAGGAATCATAGTTCCAATAAATTTAAGTTGCTCTATAAATCTTAAATAGATCCATGTTGCAATAGATGTTGAAGAGATCTTTATAGCAATAATGTTGAATTACTTGCAAACTTGCAATAGATGCTAAATAAACCATAGTTGGAACAAATTTGTGTACGATCTGCAGAAATTTGTTCCGTTGGTCTGGGTGTGTATGTATAATAAAAAATATCTATCTATGTACCTACATCATGTATTAAATATATCAGTTATCTAGTACCCATAACACAAGCTTTGAGTAGCTTACTTTGGGGCTAGATGATGCTGTGTGGATTGTCCAGCATTATTTATTTATTTATTTATTTAACTTGCAATAGATCTTAGTTGCATGCAATAGATGTTGAATAGATCTTTGAAGCAATATAAATATGTTAAATAGATCCTAATCCTACTAATATTATAAACGCGAAAGTTTGTAAGAATGTATGGATGGATGGATGTATGTTTGTTACTCTTTCACGCTAAAACGGCTAAACAGATCCGAATGAAATTTGGCACAAATATAGATTATGGTCTGGAATAACACATAGGCTACATGTTATCCCGAAAAAATTAACGGTTCCCGTGGGATAGCGATGTTTTTGTTTTTCAAGGTATCACGCGGGCGAAGCCGCGGTCGGAAGCTAGTTTGTAATAAATGCGATTAAACATTATAAATAGTCTAATAACTACTAACCTTACTATACTTAGTAGCATACGTCCCGGTTAGCAATGAGTGGAATATTATTATCGTCTCATCCAAGTCCCATATAAATACTCTGTCTGTTGCGGGCTCAGGGACATGTTGAGCTGGTGACGAGGAGGTGTTCCTTCTGCCTCGACCTCGAGATCTACTTGCTGTACTTTCTCTGGAAGGAAGAAATTCAATCTTGTCTTGAGAGTAATACTAGTCAAATTTGGGTGTATTGAGTCATTCATTCAAGTAGAGGAAGGCCAAAGAAAAAGTGGTTTGATTGTGTGAAAGTTTTTTTATTTCTTTTTTTATAAATATTGGTGGACAATTCATACTACGCCATCTAGCCCCAAACTAAGCAAAGCTTGTACTATGGGAACCAGATAGCTGATAGATTAATTATATACTTACTTTTTTTTTTTAGTAAATACATACATAGAATAGATATTAACACCCAGACACAGAACAAACATCTGTATTCATCACACAAATGTTTATCCTGGGTGGGGATCGAACCCACAACCTACAGCGCAGAAGGCAGGGCTACTACCAACTGAGCTTATATGAATGTAAGAGTAGACTCCGAGACAAATGATAGGAGTGAGTGTAGGAAGAGAACATGTTGTGCCAACCCCACGTGTGGGATAAGGGCAGGAGAATGATGATGATAATGAGTCTTTCATTCTACTGCCCCCCTACTATGATTACCGTAGAGGTCTTTTATTGTACTATCGTCCATGAACACTGTAGACAGCATCTCAACTCTACTGAAGGAAGACAAAGTGTTGCATTTATTTGTGATTTAGCCAGATGATAATGTCACTTTTTCATCCGTAAAGGAAAACACTGTCTATGGTATGAGTACCATAGACAGTGTTTAAGACAACATTTTGTTATAAGGGCTGGAAACTTAACAGTCACAATTATGTAGGTATTATTACATAGAACAGAACTGTTCATCCTCCTCGGCAAGCAAGCAGTCTCTTAGCTACTACATACTAGGACACATCAATGGTTATTTATTAGTTATTGTGTAAGTTTATTTGTAAAGTGTGTGAAACTATAAGTACATAATAAAATAAAAAAAATAAAATAGTAATGTTTACCCTGAGTTTTCTCTACACCGTCGACTTGCAGGATGTATTTCCGCTTTGATAGGAGACAGTGGACTTGTATCGTTCAACGAAGGCAGCATTGACGATGGTGATTCTGTATAGAAGCGGAGAAAAATAAGAAAAACCATAGAACATAAGAACCTACAGAGAAAATGATAACCTTGGCTCAATTTCGGAGGGTTTTTCGGAGCATTTTATCTATGAATATTTTAAAATTTCAATGCTAATAGAAGTATAGATATACCAGGATCATCATCAGATTCGGGCCAGATATCAGAATCATCATTTTGGCTGTTGTTTTGATATTCTGATTCACTATCTTCGGTCCTACGACGTTTATTTGGAATGTTACACTCGTTTTCTTTATTCATATTATAATTTATACTTTAAAAAGGAATGTAGGTGAATTTGTCTAACAAATTAGCAAATAAAAGCAACAATTTGGAAAAAACAAAACTAAAATACACAAGAAAGAAATAATTAAACTTTATTCTACGCCATCTTTGTTTGTTTTCCAAAATTTTGTTCCCGTCCAACCAATGCCAAAACGAACTGTCACGCGGACGCATGAGTGTGGGACAGAAACAAAAGAGCAAATTTTATCCAGTTAAAAAGAGATAGCGCACTAAATGCTATAACTAGTTTAAGCTTTGGAACGCAGGTAACTGACATTTGACATTTTTGTTTCCAGTTTTTGTTTTAATGGCATATGCAGTTCAATCCATTATTATTTTCAAAAATTTGTAATTTTATACATTTTGAAGGATTTTTACCTGATAATGCACCACCGAGGTGGTAGGAGGTATGGCCTGCACTCCCACTGCTGCTCGGAGAGCTAACGTAGGGGGAATAGCTAGGAGTCGCATAGTAGCCGCTGTACTGTGCCACATTGTGGTCATAGCCGGCCGCATAGCTACTGTAATCCTGTGAAAATTAAATTTTTATTGTTATTTTTCTAACCAATTTTGTCCCACAGCTGGGCAAAGGTCTCTCCAAAATCCTTTAATATTATAATTTTAAAAATATAAAAGTTATTGCAATCAGCGACATCCAGTGACGAGTAGCGTAAGTAAAAAGAGAAGTTGTAAATAGCGAAAATAATTCGAGAGATGGCGGCACTACAAACATTTGTAAACTCTTCAACCGATTCCGCTAGATGGCGTGATTATATATTTTATAACAGTGTAAAATATACAGAAAAATCAAACAAACCTGTTGTGTAGCAGGAAAAGATTGCGCCAGCCCGCCGTTATACGAGGAATACGCGTAAGGCGAGGGCTGGGAACCGAACCCGGTACTAGGCACGCTGCCTACCCCGCTCACGCCATACGCGCTGAGGTAAGTCGGTGTTGCTTTACACGATGACCTGTGTCCAAAAAAACATTATTACGACTAAGAGTAGTTATGTACCAGGTTTCTTTCGGGAAAAATTGTCACCTTAGCCATACTTACATAACAAAAAACTTAACTAACTTAGTTAAAAGTAAGTTTAAAAAATAGTTGTCTATGACCTGTGTGGACCTTTTTAATAAGTGTTTTTTTTATCTAATACGAGCTAATGCCCAAATAATTAAGCTAAATGTCCATTATTGGTACTACCGGATAAAAATAATGGAAAAAATGCAAATTACAAACATTTTGGGGCAGTTAGTACACTGGCTACCTGGACAGTCGGAGTAAAAAGTGTTTTCTATGCGAAATAAACTAGTATTGACAAAAAATAACAGGATATTTATTACGATAAGTATTACAAATGTTTTTTTTGGGGCTAAGTATTAAAATTTATGTAGTTCTCTTGTGAAACACAATAAAAACACTCGTTCTACAATCTATACAGTAAATAGCAAAATGAATACAAATTATACACAACTTCTGTTATAAATAGTGTAACTAACACGACTTTCTTTTATATTATATAGATTTAATTTTTTGATAGTAAGTCAGTTCCCATTGCTTTACCATTAATTTTAAATCAGACATTTTAATTTGTCGATAGGTACCAGGATAGCAGAAACGATGGAGAGGTATTTCATTTCAGGTAGATCCACAGAGTCGAAAGATCACGAGTCGCGAAAACCTCTCCATGGTTTATGCATTCCTGGTACTTGGAAATAATATGTACTCAAGTGTAGGATATTGGTTTACATTGTAAATTGTGTAAGTAGTGTTAATGGTCAGGAATTTAGTTTCCTATTATTAATACTAACAAAAAAATTGATCCATTATTCATATTTTTTTTTGAGTAGCGGTACAGAGATATAGATTGCGTGGGCGCCGGCTTTTAACTGACCAAAAACTCACCTTGTATATAAATAATTATCTTGCTTACAAGTTTTACTGTTTAAATCTTGTGCTGATCCCACTCACTGGGATAAGGGAAGGAAAATTATGATGATGATTATTGTTGTTTGTATTAAAAACACGTAACACTTTTGCCAAGAACTGTATATTTTTCTGTGCCAATTTCAACCTTAAAGAAGGAGTGTACAAACTGACCATCAATGTATGGAATATCAAAATAACTTTTTTTAGGGTCGAGTGTACGAAACGCCGACAACCCGATAGTCAACTACGCGACGTTTTAGTACCCAACTATCCGCTAGAGGCGCTGTACCTACAAGTTTTCATACATTTTTTTGACTACAGTCGCTTGCGAGTGTATATTGTGAAAACTCATGGTAGACCTACAGGTATAACCTAGTACCACTGATAACAAAGTTTTCTAGAAAATGGTAACAGTACCTGTTGTTGGCGTTGTGCGGAGGGGGGTAGGCAGCGTACGGCTGGTTGTAGAGCGAGGAGCCCACGTACGACGACGCTGCACTGCCGCTACCATACTGCTGCATACTGCAATACATGGACGATGGAAACCTTCATAATGTATACCTAACCTATGTTATGTACCCAATACTGCTGCATATCTACTGCAATACATGGACATTGGAAACCTTCATAATGTATACCTAACCTATGTTGTTGTCTTGTCTACAAAAGTAAAAAATACAATGCGATAATCATTACGTAAAACCGTGAATTAAAGAATCTAAAACATGTGAATCATATAAAATAGAAAAAAAAAAAAAAAAAAAAAAAAACCTATGTTATGTACCCAATACTGCCGCATACTGCAATACATGGACAATGGAAACCTTCATAATGTATACCTATGTATGTTTACTAAGTATAATAATAATAATATAGAGAATAGTAGGATCGTTGAGTTTTTAGTGTCATTTTTTTATGTAGGTAAGTAATTAAAATGGTGTTCTGTATTCAGTTATTTATCTTAACCTAAGTATTCATTTATGCCCAAAATGGGTAACCTAACACATTATTTGAAAACCCTGTAAAAATTTTTTCTTATTCGTAAGTAATGTTGGTATTATAGGTGTAACATAAGATTAACATTTATTTGCCTATATTATTATGATTACCTACCTATATTAAAGGTACCTAGGAATGTTATGTTTGTCTTCACCTTGATGTTGATAAAAAATATCTTAAAAAAACTTTTCATTAAAAAAATCTATTTAAATAATGTTTTCTAAGCATTTGCACCAGTACCTCGATATTAACGTCTGTTCTTACTAAAATAGCCCAATAAGCCCAAATTAACCTACTTATAAGTAAGTAAAACTTCGAGGATTTAAATTTATAAGGCTTCCACAAATCCGGTGGGGGGTATCGACCTCATTTAGTTTCCTGCTATGTCATTCTGTAAGACCTCATTTTAAACTTCGAATCTGAATCCGCTGTGAGTTTCTTGATTGGCATTCTAAAAACTCGGTTGATAATTCAAATTAACACTAGCGCCACTCTTGCGACTGTCTCAGCGAGTTGAACTAAATTAACGGAGAGATTTTGACAGATAAAGTATGAGATGATGTAAGAAGTGACATTCTATACGGTAATTCCCAAGTCACTTCGAAGCTCGCTTCGCACTCGAACCCGATTCAAAGTGCCAAATAAAAAGCGTCTTATGCGAAGTGAGAGTGAATAGCGATGTGAGATGCGAGTTGATGTTTCAATTTTACAGAATCGACGTACTGATGTTATTTCAAATTGTACGATTTTACTGTATTTAGTAAAATTATGATACTTATTGATTTTTTTTACTACACTCACTTTAGTGGCTTTGTCTTCTGCGCTGTAGGTCGTGGGTTCGATCCCCACCCAGAATAAACATTTGGGTGATTAAAGTTGATTAAATCCACCCCTAGTCAATAATTTGAAACATCGCACGATAGCAGACTCTGAGACGAACCTTTCACTGCACTAGTGTCAATGTAAGATGTAGAATGAATGAATGAAATAATGAATGATGATTGATTGAATGAATGAATAAATGAATAATAATAATGCTGGACACTGTGACACAGCATCATGTAGCCCCAAACTAAGCAGAGCTTGTATTATGGGAACCACATGACTGGTAAACTACATAGATACATTTTTTTGTAAATGCCTGCGTCTCAGGCGGACCTTCACCCGCTGCACCACAGAATGAATGAATGAATGAATGTATGAAAGAAAGAATGAATGAATGAACGAATGAATGAACGAAAAAATAAATGAATGAATGAATTAATGATTGAATGTGTAAGCACCTGTTGTAATACTGGTAGGGCAGCGCAGACTGGTCGTACGGCAGCGCCTCGCCGTACAGCGCCACGTCGGCGTCGCACAGACCGGGGCTGCGCACCTCACTCTTGACTCCACCACCTGTCAGCACGAGGGACGCCAAGTCAGCACTGCGGGTCTTTAATCAACTGAGGCCATCATCATCATCTTCCTGCCCTTATCCCACTAGGTGGGGTCGGCACACCAGGTTCTCTTCCTCCTCCCTCCCCTATCATCCGTCATCTCAGTAGTCACTCCCTTACATTACACATATCGTCTTTCACACAGTCCATCCATCTTTTCTTGGGTCTCTCTCTTGTATCCATCCACATTCAAATCCATCACCTTTCTTGTGACATGGCTTTCCTCCCGCCGCATAACATGCCCATACATACCACGCCAACCTATTACTCTTCATTTTTTCTGTCACACCGGCGCTACTTTCAAATTTAGTCAACTGAGGCCGCTAGATGAGTTGACCTAATAATGCATTTTTGAATCGGTCAACTCATCCCGCTGTCAAAAAAAAAACAAAAAGGAATTCCAAACCACTGAGCGCCAGGCTATGCAATATTGAAAGGTCAATTGATCATCTTTGCGACATTGATGATCAATCTTTCGTGTGACATCTTCATGAACATCAGTTAGTTATACAAGACCTCACCACGAATTCATAAAACATTACCGAATTAATATTACATTGTTATTTCGTACCATGCCCTATGCAAATTGTATTGAAGTAGTGTTACTTCAAGCTTCAGATGTGACGTTTCAAAAACGGAATCGTTCTGGAAGACTTCGTAGTAAGGCCCCAGATGATACACTCTGGTGGCTTGCTGACGCTAATAATACTGCTATTCTTAATCAAAGATTGTAATGCGGCTCGCTTCGCTCAGTAAATGGGTTCTCGTGGTGGAATAAGACCCATTTTCTTGAGAGCAGTGTCCCAACTCCCAATGGTAGATAATAGATCTTAATTATTCACCACTATAAAACAATCTACGATGGCTTATACCTTTACACGACTAATTTGCAGAATACAAAATGTCCGATTTTTGTCCAACAAGATTTTCGTCCAACGCGAATGTAGGTACAATGGGCGGCCTCGCCAAAAGGGATCTCTTCCAAGCAATCATTGCATGGAAAAATAAACTAGGATTGATGATAGTGAACTATAAATTGATGAGTTATATAGGTACCTACCTGCGCTATCTTCGTTCATCAACCAGGCCCCAGCGGACAGTCCCGGCGTTAGCGGCAGCGGCAGTCCGCTCTGACATCCGTTCGACAGCGCGCAGTCCACCTCCGCCGGCAGCAGGCTGTCAACTGTCAGTCTGCTGTCAACCTGACAGTTGGTCGACGTGGTTTGGAAGATGGTGGACGCCCCGGACACTAGCAGTGCGGGGAGGGGCACATCCTGCAGGAGCGAAGGGGGGGAGGAGGTGGATTCCGACTCGCAGGGGCTTGGGTTGACTTCGCTTGACAATCTGCGGAAGAATAGAAAATTTTCTTACCTTTTTAAATAATAATAATATGATCACGACTATAATCCCCGGGCTCGGTAGATATCTTCCTAAAATATTTAGTTACTTAGATCTTTGAGGATATCTAAAGAGGTTAGTCAGAGGCACGTCCAAACATGATTTGGTGCATGCCCACATTTGCACAGTAGTTAGTATTCCGTACGTGACACACACCTTCGATTTTTTGGTTCTAGGGTATGCCGGTTTTCTCACGATGTTTTCCTTCACCGTTTAAGAGTACTGGCATTGCGCACATAAATTTTTTGAATGGAAAATCTCATTGGTGCACGACCAGGTTTGAACCCACGACCTTCGGATCGTGAGGCAGGGGTGCTACCCCTACACCACCAGCGCTCTTCTACACCACGAAGTTAAGAGCACGAAAGAAACCTTCGAGGCTCACTTTAATCCTTTCACCACACTGGTGATACGATAAAAACTTGACACATGGTTTCCTAACGATGTTTTCCTTCACCGTTCGAGAGAACTGGTATATAGCGCAAACATTTTTGTAGTAAAAAATCTTGCACGACCAGATTCGAACCCACGTCCTTAACCCTCAATTATATCTTTGAGAATCTAAAAGGGGGTAGTCAGAAGCCCGAACATTATATCTGTCAAAAACGTTTACCATACATTTTAAAATTAGAATAATCGTAGAACATTCCACCATTCAAATTATCATATCAATAAATCAGTCGTCACAAAACGACCAAACATACCAGATTGCGCCAATTAAGACATGTTTTTCAAATAAAAAACAATGTTTGTATTAAATTAGTCCGATTAAAATCGTCCGACCAGACCGAATCGACCAGATGCCTCCCCTATCGGTGATTGTGACACGTGTTTTGTTAATTTAGCTCGATAACTACCGGCCCGTCTCGTCATACTTTGGTCTGTGGTTCAGTGCTTTCCGCTTTTAAGCTTTCCCGCGCTTTGTGATGGATGACATTGACGTATGCATTTGTAATTTTATAGGTTATGGGCCCAGATACATTATCTATACTTCTCTACCTACTAATATTATAAAGAGGAAAGTTTGTATTTTTGTCGGTAACGAATAAACTCAAAAACTACTGGTCCGATTTCAAAAATGCTTTCACCGTTAGAATGCTACGTTATCCCTGAGTAACATAGGCTATATTTTATGTAGGTACCTCGCGAGCAAAGCCGCGAACGGAAGCTAGTAATTATTAATTCTAAAGTTATGTTTTTTTATGCGCAACATTTTTATATTCATAATACGATTATTATTATACTAGTTGTTATCCACGACTATGAACGCGTTAGAATAGGTACCTAGAAATAGTGCTCTGTGGAATTTTATAGGTTATGGGCCCAGATAAATTTATAACGATTAATTCTAAAGTTATATTTTTTATGCGCGACTTATTCATAATACGATTATCCATGACTTTGAACGCGTTAGAAAAGTTATAATTGAAATTGAAAAACTTAATACTGTTTTATGCACATCTTATTATTTATGTACATTTATTAATAAATTATATGAATCAGAAAAATCAAAAACAAAAGCAATACAAGCACCGCACCTAGTTATTAATAAAATTATTCCACGTATTATTATAGAATACTTTAAAATCGAATTTATGTAAATCTAATCGATTAAGACAACGTTTTTAGGTAACACCTGTTTTTGCTACTTGTTAATTATCATTTTTGGCGAGTGATTCTAACACAGAAACGAAAAATTTATATTTATGAATTTAGCATGTCATTCAAATAAGTAAAATTTTAGTATTAAATTAAAATGGATCTAACGTTGCTAAGCATGTCACATTCAAATAAGTAAATTTATATTAATATTCTATAAAATATCAGTATTCAATAAAAATAGGTTCAAGTCATGACTGTTCATAATTAGGTATTTAAGTCTATACCAATTATGAACAATGATTACCTACTCTAACCTAAATTGGTATATCTTTTTGGAAATACTTATTTTAAAATAAGATTATAATATATAATATATTATATTCGATGATTTTATTATGTATGTAAATATAAAAATACTTTGGTATACAATAATGAACTTGTTTACCTAATAGGTACTTACCTAATTGTTTTTTTCCCAATTTTTTCGTAAAATTTACAAAAACAAACTGACAGACAATAACGGCATTTCATATAGCGGTTATCGTGTAGAACTTAATGTTTCTTATTTATCGATTTGTAAAATTCATTTGACTATCACGATGACGCGGTTTTGTGCGTTAGTGACCAACAAATTATGTAAAAACCTTCTTAATGGTCGAAAAGCCGCGGGGGTCTGAATATTACTGATTTCGTTAGGAATTTGACTCGTGTAGATTGTTAATTTGATAAAAATACGGTTAGGTTCAGTATGTACGTACGTTTTTATTATAAAGTTTGCTATCTCGCTCCTTTTTTCAGGGGAGGAAGGAGAAAAAAACTTTACTTAGGAATAAGTTCGTTAGTACCTGTCTATAGTTTTAAGGGGCTTCCTTGACTTACAGAATAACTAAGTAGGTACCTACTTTTCAAAACGTGGGTAAGTGCCAAATATAGATTTCCTATATGGAATAATTAAAAGTGCCTCTGACTACTACCCTGTTAGATACCCTGAAAAACACTGTGTAACTAGAAATCTGAGGCGATTTTTATTAAACGTGGGGATTATAAATAGTCATGATCATGTTTTTGTTAAGAATGGTTTATTGATTTATGTATACGTAGGTACCTCCCATATTTTGAGAACCATGTTAAGTTTAATGTATAAATCAATCGACTTAGTAGCACAACGCGATTAACACAGGAAGTACAAAGCGTCCTTTGTCCCCCTAAGAGACCCGTGTTTATATTAGTTCGCGCCTTTTTCAAGTGTCACTTTGCTTTTTGCCGCCACTTTCGTCCAACAACGCTATCGGATATCAAACACGCTCCTTTTAAACTTTTAATGTTGGCAGCATTGTCACTATTTAATTGAAAGCTTTTTTTACTGTTTCGGCGCCTTTTTTAAGTCGGTAGTCGTAATAAAAGCGAACAAAGACTTCAAACGTTTAATAGTTTTCAATATGTGACATTCCATATGGCGGGAGTTTGTCATTTTTTTTTGTTTTATGTTCGTGGCTAATCGTTTTTGTAAGAATGTGCCTACATTACCATGAAACATGTTATATAATGTCGATTTTGCAATAGATAAAATTACATATTTAAAAAAAATATTTTTAGACTTTTTACTAAGCGTCGACCAGTCATAAACCTTGCACTATAGGAATCAGTAGGTACCCCTAGTATGAGTTTATGATAGTTTACGAAAACTTTTTTCGAATAGTTGGTACCTATCCTTTCATAGATTTACTGTTAAGGAACTAAAATAAGGTCGATATCGTGAAAACTTGGTTTGAAAATCATTGTGGGACTGCTGATTAGATATTTTCGATATTATCGACCTTATTTTAGTTCCTTAATATTTCCGATGGAGGTAAATGTATGAAAGGATAGGTACTATTCGAAAAAAGGTTTCGTAAACTATCAAAAACTCATACTAGGGGTACAGAACTACAATACCAACTAAGATAATAGCCCAGTCAAATTAATATTCTCGCAAGTTTATCGTGTCTGTTACATAGTTACTCAGATATATAGACGGTTTTTCAATAAATAAGATAATTCCTAATATCATTGTGAAATCCTATAAGATAAACAACTAAATAAATCCTTTAACTAAATACAAACCAAGAGTACTAGTGATACCGCAGACGGAACATGAATGCAGACCCTCAAATGACCTCAATGCAGCCTCAATGCAAGCCCTGTGCACGCGTCACTCAAACTCCCGCGCAAATAATAATAAATATTCCGCGCGAAACAATAAGTTCTTATGCCTTCTGACAAGTCCACAATGCGTGCCGGTCTTAAGAAAGGACGCTTGTTCGATTTTTGAAAGGGTTCTGAATTTATTTATATTCAATTTAGGATCTATCAGAGTAAAACTTGACTTCCGGTCAAAGTCAAACTAGTGTTTTTTTTTCACAATGTTTTTTATTCGTAGGTATACCTACTGTTACAAATTATAGAGTAATATATAGTCTTTAACTTTAATCAACTTCATTGTTTTATTTAGTTTCTATAAACTATAGCTTTATTTTAATTGCTTATAAAACTAAGGTTTCTAGTATTTTATTATGATTGGTTTGCGTTTTTTCAAAATGTACGGAACCCAAAACCATTTCAGCCATTCGTAACCGTCATTTGGGCTCCACGTGTCAAATGGGTGTGTTCGTTCATTAATTGTGTTTTTTGTCAACAACTGCCAAAATGTTGGTTTTGGCGTTCAGATGATGAATGGAAGGGTTACAAATAGTTTAATTTAATTATGAAATTAATTTTAGTTGGTGTCGACTTGATAACAGTGTTGGATTTATCACCAGGCTGAGTAGGCTGGAGCCTAGGGCGGCAAATTTTAGGGGGCGGCAAATTTGGCTTATTACCTTACACAAAATAATAAATAAAAATTATAATATACACGGAGAAAAAATTTAACAAAATTGCAATATTTTAATACTATACACCTATACCAAATAATCCAACGATTTTACATGATAAATTACTAAACGCTAAATTTAATAGCCTACTGGCGGCAAATGTGTAAATCCGCCACTGCTTGATAAGATTATTTGCCTACTTTTAAATTATGAGTCAACTTGTCATCATAATCATAATTATCATAATAAGTTTCATCATCATCATCTTCCTGCCCTTATCCCACGTTATGTGAGGTCGGCACAACATGTGATCCTCTTCGCTTTCCCTCTGTCACTCGTCATCTCATTACTCACTCCTTTCTTACTCATGTCATCTTTCACACAGTCCATCCATCTTTTCTTTGGCCTACCTCTACCCCTGTATCCATCCACATTCATACCTAACACTCTCCTTGTCACATGGCATTCATCTCTTCTCATAACATGCCCATACCACGCTAACCTATTACTCCTCATCTTTTCTGTCACCGGTGCCACTTTCAGGCTTCCTCTGATATAATTATCATAATAAGTTTATTTATTTTAAATAAAATAAAATATTAACTAAGTATCTGTAACGTGACGTACGTAACATAAATGATGTAGATACCTAAGGGTATTTAGGTAGGTATATTTTTATATTTTTTTTTACTTTTTCGGACGTGCCTCTGAGTACCCTCTTTAGATGTACTTAAAGATCTAAGTCACTATAGATCTGACAAGATATTTATTTACCGAACCTGGGGATTAAAGTATTTTTGTTTTTTCTTATAATAAAATCTCGGTAAAATATTTGAAATGGATTTTAAATTAAAACCTACGTGTTTAAATAAGTGTAAACAATATTCGTTGTTATTTTCACCACTCATTGTGTATCAACAGGATACAACGAAACGGCAAGAGTCACAGCCGAATTTGACACCCCAAATCCGGCCTGTCACATTTTAAAAAACGTGTAACGTAACGGAATCGCGTCAAAAAATTGATTTATATCACTCAAAACATTTGAAAATAGAAAACGATTTAAAAATAAAAGAATGTCGTGTTAATTCTAATTAACCCTGCTTAGGACAGAGCGTGGCTAACGAATGCCGATCATTATTTTTAGTTTTTTTAATTTTTTGTCTGTGTGAACTTTTTGAGATATGCATATTTTTTGACAAAAGTTCTGTTTATCGATGTTTTTAGTTTTATAAATATGTAAGTACGTAAAAAGTGCTAAGAATATCAAAATAAATGAGATCATCAAAATTACTCCAGCTATTTAGCACAAATTATTATGAAAGATACCATGCCTTAGTTTTTAGAAACTATTGAGAGAAGACGTCTTTGTTGAAAAAGAACGAATAAGATACTTAAATACCTGCATTAATAATATTTAGGTAAAAAGACGTAAAATATAGTAATACCATTTACGCACAAATGAATGAACGACGTGAACCCAGATTGACCCAAACAAAAAAAGTTAGGAATGCTGCGAACGCGTAGTTCGAGCTGAAATACCGATCATTCATTCGTTTTTGCCGTGTTCGATATTTGAAAAGAATTTCAAATATTTTATACGGTTATGTAAATATTTGGAATGTGAATAATATTTTCACAATTTTTTATAATGAACCAATAAGTAGGCGTGAGTGGAAACGAAAACTAAAATTAAACAAAATGGCCGACATAGAGACAAATAATGACTAGGTTTAAATGAGATAATCAATTAAAATAATGTCACTCAAAATATTGGCAACAAAAGTTTAGGCATACTAGGGCCTTACCGCAAGGTCTTCGGGCAATATCAAGTATAGACAATATTAAGTAATATTACTTTGATATTTTGTAACGTGACATAAGAATTGTACTGGGGCCTTATCATCTTATCGCCTTATCACTTGGGTCTTCCAGAACGATTCCGATTTAGAAACGTCACAATTGAAGCTTGAAGTAACTTCATTATTATTTGCATAGGTACGAAATAACAATGTAATTAATTCGGTAATGTATTACGAGTTCGTGGTTGGACCCCTGAAGTAGTGTTGCTTCAAGCTTGAAACTTTGACGTTTCTGAAACATAATGGTTTTAAAAAGCTTGTGATAAGGCCCCTGATAGCTGCTTAAAAAAGTTTTGCTTTACCGTTTTGGAATACCTACATTCCAATTCAAAAAAACCTACATTGGTACTTAAGTACTTTAAAATGTTCATTCAGTAGATTCCAATAAACGTCAAAATACTCAAAATCGCATCGAAATTCAAAATCGTCACGTTACAAAACCCATTGTCAGAACCATACAATATAAATACCTGCTACCACCTTAGATCGTCGCGTGATAATACATTTGAAAGGCGTGTCCATAACTGGTACAAACGATTATCTAAATCCGTATTTGGGCCATCTGCTGCAAAAAGTGACGATCGGAAACTAAACGAACGATATATTTGCTTATTACGAGAAAATAGTAAAAAAAACAAGTCATGTGTCTTGTCCGGACACGGATAAAAAGCCGGATAATATTTCAAGATGGACCCCCCCAATTATGGTTTATGCAAAACTACTAAAAAAATAAAAATTAATAATATCACATCTCGAGTTGATGTATTTATTTATGTCTCTTTATTTCCCTGAATGTAAGTACCCACTAACTAATTTCATTAACATAATTAAATTGAATTACTTAGGTACAGGTCATCCAACGGATCTAGGCATTCGTGAAGTTAGCCACAGGTGCGAGTTTGCGCATGTACAGTTCCTTCCCCCATCCTCATACCTCCAATTGCTCCCGAAACAATACTGCGCAGCTCTTGCGGCTAACTTCACGAATGCCTAGATCCGTTGGGCCAACTATACTTATTTACGATATTAACTGAGTACTTACGTAATTTTTTTTGTAAAATAAAATAACGAGCACTGGTGTAGTGGTAGCATCCCTGCCTCACAATCCAAAGGTGGTGGTTTCAAAGCTTATTGTGCACCAATGAGTTTTTCTATTCGAAAAAAAAAGGAAAATATCGTGAGGAAACCGTCATACCTACCCTAGAACCAAAAATTCAAAAGTGTGTGTTATTCTTATAAGCGGTGATGGGCTTGCAACCTGTCACGTACGGAATACTAGCTACAGTGCAAAATGTGGCCAAATATAATATTTGGACGGGCCTCTGACTCTTTAGATATCCTCAAAGATCTAAGTCACTAGAGATCTGATGAGATACTTATCTACCGGGCCCGGGGATTACAGTCGTGATCATATTTATTTAAGTATTTATTTATTTATTTATTTAAAAAAAAAAATTGCTTATTTAATTAACCACATTGTTTCTTTTGTATAATAAGTTCATATTTAATTTGGGATGATGTTGAAGCAACATTTATTACTTACTAGCTTCCGCCCGCAGCTTCGCCCGCGTGATTGTCGATTATCGCGACTTTTCATACAAACTTTCATCCCCTATTTTATCCCCTTGGGGGTAGAATTAATCAAAATCCTTTCTTAGCGGATGCCTACGTCATAACATGTACCTGCATGCCAAATTTCAGCCCGATGCGTCCAGTGGTTTGGGACGTGCGTTGATAGATCACTATGTCAGTCAGTCAGTCAGTCACCTTGAGTTATATATATTTAGATTATAAGGTACGAGACACCTTTTAATTTGAACATCAAAAAGGCCCTTTCGTAGTGTCAAAATACACAATTATCAAGTAGTCTTTATGGCCGCGCGGCGACAATGTACGGATTAGGGATTAGGCCCTTAGGCCCTTGAGTGTACACAATAGGGCTGCGGCTTATCGAGCGGAAATAACGTGTGCTTTGATTTTTGAACGCGATTGTACAGTAACTGTACAATCGCGTCCAAAAATCAAAGCCAACAGTTGGCCCAACGAGTCGCGGCATTCGTGAAGTTAGCCGCAGGGCGCTGCGCAGTATCGTTTTTCGGGAGCAATTGGAGGTATGGAGAGGGGCGGTGGGACTAGACATGCGCAAACTAGCACCTGTGGCTAACTTCACGAATGCCTAGATCCGTTGGAAAAACTATACACTTGTGTATTATTATACTAGCTTCTGCCAGTGGCTTCGCCTACATGTTGCCTTGAAAAACAAAAACATATCTACCCCACGGGATCTGTACATTTTTTCGGGATAAAATGTAGCCTTTGTCCTTTTTCAAGCTCTATATATTTGTACCAAATTTTATGAACATCGGTTCAGTACCTAGTTTAGGCGTGATTGCTTAATTTAGTTACACTTACCGGTCCGAAACATCGGTGTCTGTGTTTGTTCTTGGTTTTTTTGCCTGCAACAAGAAAATTATGTTTTAACTTATTGTCAGCTAGATGGCGCCACGGGAATGCGCTATTTTTGCATTTTGGTGTTGGGATAACTTAATTTTTAATATTAAAGAATCAATAATATTAAAAATTAAGTCATCCCAATCAATAATATTGATAATATTATTTATTGAAGCTTGGATTTGACAAAAGTAGTTAATAGAATAGTAAAGCACTATTCTCAGAATAAATCGTAATTATCTAAGAGTAAACTGACATTTTAGTTGCTTTTGACATTACGTTATTCTTAGAATAGTTATACAGTAGGTACCTACCCCTAGTATGAGTTCTTGATAGTTTACAGAAACTTTTTTCGAATAATATCCTTTAATATCCTCCATCGGAAGAATTGTTAACGAACTAAAATAAGGTATATTACCTACTTATACTATACGAAAAAAGTTTTCATATAATGTACCTAGTATCAAAAACTCATACTAGGGATACAGAAGTTGGTCAAATCCACCCAGTAGGACTATAGACAATACATTTAAAAAAATATATGATCACGACTGTAATCCCCGGGCTCGGTACATATCTCTTCAGATCTCTAGTTACTTAGATCTTTGAGATATCTAAAGAGGGTAGTCAGAGGCACGTCCAAACATGACCTTTGGTACATGCCCACATTTTGCACATTAGTTAGTATTCCGTACGTGACAGGTTGCAAGCCCATCGCCGCTTATAAGAATACTAACCTAAGACACAATACCTTCGAATTTTTGGTTCTAGAGTATGCCGGTTTCCTCACGATGTTTTTCTTCACCGTTTAATAGCGCTGGCATTGCAGTCATACATTTTTCGAATAGAAAATCTCATTGGCGCTCGATCAGGTTGAGCCCACGACCTTCGGATCGTGAGGCAGGGGTGCAACCTACCACTACACCACCAGTGCTCTAAATAGGTTTTACAACTAAAATTAATTTCATAAATTCGGAAGGTCGTTTAGAAATCACTTTCTTTGTACGAACATACCCGTGAAAAGTTTAAACAAGGAGTAAAATTTAAACATGCATCTAAACTCCAAATAACTGACATTCCTGCTCGTACAAAATAACAGTTAAGCTAAGATTTCTGATAAAAACTAAGTAATAAATAATAAAGAACCCAAATCAAGATAGTGGTAACGATATTAATAAAACTCCGGTTTATTAGGCAGGGGGCGCCAGTGCGTCTTGATATACTGAGGGTTTGAGTTTTGGAGGCTGGGGACCTTATTGCGTTGTGATAAGGTTCATTATTGACGGTTTTGTGAAACTGTCAAATTGGTATGATTTTGGATCATTTTGTTGTTAAGTAAGGGATTGGTTTGGAACTTTATTGCGGGGAGATATGGTTTATTATTGACAGTTATTTGAAATTGTCAAATTGGTATGATTCTGGATAATTTTGTTGTTTATGGGGCTGATTTGGAACCGTATTGCGGGGAAATAAGGTTTAATAATTAAGAGTAATGTGAAACTCAAATTGGTATTTGGACGAGTTTCTTGCCTGTTCTTCCGACGAGTTTCTTGCCTGTTCTTCTGAAGAGTTTCTTGCCTGTTCTTCTGACGAGTTTCTTGCCTGTTCTTCTCGTACTTGAGGTTGGAATTGGCACATAGAATCACCTAGCATGTAAGACGTTTCAAAGTGATCCTTGTGATTTTACTGAATAAATATTTTTCAATTTCAATTTCAAGTATGATTTTCGATAATTTCGTAGTTTATGGGGTTGATTTTAAACCATATTGCCGGGAGATAAGGTTTATTATTGGCAGTTATGTGAAGCTGTCAAATTATCATTGTTTCTTTTGCGCTCAATTTTGCCACAAAGTCATAGTCATATTGTCAAGTCAATTTTAATCAAAAGCTGGCTGTTTTGTTCTAAATTCTCGGGATTTCCTCCGATGGATTTAGAAAGGAAATGTTTAATTCACATAATTTACACTCGCGTCAAGAACTCGGGCTTTATTGGAAAAATAACTACCAAAATTACACAATAAAACTCAAAATACCGAGAGAAAAAATACAAAAACTAGCGACAAAGTTGACAGTTAAATGCATCGCGGGAAATCCGTTAATTTTGAATTGCGGTTCGAAATCGAACGATAAAAAAAATATCCAGGCATTCGAATAAATCAGTATTCAAAATTGTCATTTCACGCGATGATTCAAAAACGTTAAAATTAATATCACACCAATATCTCGTGATCAACATGACTCCGTGATAAATCCGAATGTTTATTTACGAAGTAACTTATTTAATCTGTGGCCCTTATCCCTCGCTAGGGTTGACAAGGTTATGAAAAAGCCGGACAAATTATTTTAAAGCCCATTCTACTCAACGGTTTTGTCATTTTTGTTCGCAACAATTAATTTTGTTTATCTCATAAAATATTAGTTAATTTAATACACCCTTCGTGAAATAAGTAACTTTTTCTTTTATTGCTCCATCTTCATGCTTGAAAGATGAGCTCTAAAATCAAGGTTAAAAAAGTTTTTAATATACTTAACGGTGAAATATCAAATTGTGTAGAATCGACCTAAAGTCATTTAGTTATTTGTTTATTTACTTAGTTATAAATCGCGATTATACTATATTTTTCTTTTACGCATTGCAATATAAAAGATCTTAACTTAGCGTACCTAACTTTTCCTAAGACATGGCGAAAGTTATTATAGAAAACGCAAAGATATTTTGAAAGTAGAAAATAACCCACGAATTTACATTGCTAAGAAATATGATTGTATTAGAGAATTAAATAAAAAGTCGGATTCCCGAACTTTGAAAAATGATCCGGCTAAAGTCAGGCGAACTCTACCCCGCCGGGTGAGACGGGTACTGGCCATAAATAAAATGTGAGATAAAACAATAAACGAATTACGTTTAAATAAAGAAGCGTTTTGTCCCGATGCTTGTTTAGATTACAGGGTGTTTGTAAATTAATCGATTTATCGTAGATTATCTTTGAACTAGAAAATTGGATAAGTTTAAAAAGTTTTTGAAATAAAAGAGTTTTAATAAATAGTAAATAGATACTAATAAAAGCTTAACGCTTTGAAGCTTTGGTACAAAAGTATTTAAGTTTTGTTAGAAAAAAACTGAAGTAAGAAACATAGCTCTCTCGAAGTAGTAGCCGTAGCCATAATACCTATTAGTCGTAGCAATACTAATTATTATCTTTGATTTTTTATTTTCTCAATTACGGATAGAGAAAATGAAATAATAGAGATAAAGAGAGATCGTCTCACCAACACTTGCAATACTCATTAATTATAAATAGTTAGTGTTTGGAAATTTTTAAGCATCAAATATAAAGGCCCTTATGGAGCACCCTATATCCGAAAGAGTACCAGGCGCGTTGTCGCCGGTAAAACGTATAAATTAGACGCACGCTATCTGTAGATCGGCCTCACACCTCGCCCGGAATGCGAGATGTACCTCCTCTCGACGTCTGCTTTCCTGGTACTCGTGGGGTGATCGGCAGAGTAATTATGGGACATTTTCCCAGAGAATTATTTATGGGAAGTATTGTGTATTTTCCATTATTATCATCATCATCATTTTCAACTCAAATGGTAAAAGCCTCCTCTCTCAAACGCCACTTAAATTGATCCAAGTATTTCCTTCTATGGCCTCTATATCATCCACCCCCCGGGCTGGTGGTCTGCCCTGGCTTCTTGCTCTCTTTTGACCACCACTCAGTCAGTACCTTACACCACCTGCCATCACTCAATCTGGTCAAGTGTCCAGCAAAGTCTCGCTTTACGGTCTCCGATATGCTATCTTATGCTCTATCTATATGTCTCTATCTATTATATGTCTCTATCTATTTATCTATAGGTATGCTATCTTCATCCTTCGTACCTATTTCTGTATTTCAGACTCGGTCTAGCAAAGATAATATGGCAAGCATGGCAAACTCCATGGCCCAATGGCTCCATCATTATGCCATTCATTTTAAGTTTGCGGTCACAGAGTGGGACCGAGTGACCGAAACAGAAATAGTGGGACGAATTCGATAATTTCTTAACTGTCTGGGAGAACATAGCAAGGATTGCAACATCTGAAAAGAATGAAGGAGGCCTTTGCCTAGCAGTGGGACACATAAATACGTAAAATCACACTTGTTTCCCGACGGGGTAGGCAGAGACCACGGATCTCCACTTGCTACGATCTGACACCTCTTTTGCTTCATTCACTCTCATTACATTCTTCATAGTATAGGTAAGCGTAACAAACGGCTCATAATAATAAATACCATTCATTTAAGTTGTGGGATCCTGAGACATGAACACCGTAATCATTTTCCTCTACGAAATAGAAAGAAAACTAAATAAGAGGTAATTTTTGTCGTCACAAATGTTACCTCTCTCTCTTTCGTAGAGTGAAGTTCCTTCTAGTCTATTCTTTAATCATTTTAACCTCGTATTTTACGCAAAATAATTAATCAACAATACCTACATAATAAAAGTAAAAGTTATGTAAATAAAGAGCCGAAAATAATGTGGAGCGCGTTGATGTCTTTTACAAGGCCATAGTGTACGAATTTCAAATTTTTTTTTTTCGTATAAATTACAATGAGCGACAGATGTCATTCTGACAACTGCCAGTAGTTTTATTGCGTTCTATTTCTTTAGCTCGAACTAATTTAAAAACTAAGTAGGTGGTTTTAATCAAAAGGCGCGAAAAGTTGAATAAGCAAAGGATTTGATCGTAATTTTATGTTCTTTTAATCATCTAAATGAGTTCAAAATGATAATAAATTACTGCTGATATTAGGTATTGTCATATTTGGTTTTAGTTTTAGTAAAAAATCGTGCGAAATAACACCATTTGTATTTTAAAAATCTCACTTTTGTTTGTAACCGATTTGTCGCGATCAAGTAACAAGGTACAACAATGGTCACTGAAGATTTCTTACTATCTTGTATCGAGAGATCTCGCCCGATAAATCGCGCCGAGTCGACCTATCAACCGGACTTTTTTGTTTTATTTTTGTCTTTTTTTTAGTTTTATTGGTGTTATCTCTGGGTGGTTTTATGATTTCGATGTTTTTCGTTTCTTTAACATTCTTCGGTTAGTATTTATGCGTGAACAATTGGGTGAATGTCTTTTTAGATTTACGAAAGTGAAAGAAAATTTCAATTTTCTAAAATTCCGATTGCCTATTTGGATTTTTTTGGTAATAGAGCCTTGGTGGGCGTGGCCTTGCCAAAAAGTTTTATAAAAAAATACAGAAGCTTTTTTTTTTTAAATAAAAAAAAAGCTAAAAATAAGAAAAAAATCAGAAGCTTTTTTTTTTAAATAAAAAAAAAGCTTCTGTATTTTTGAATTACACGTTGCACGACAATTTAAACCTAATCGTTGGGAATAGGAATCTATTATCTATACTAATATTATAAAGAGGAAAGTTTTGTATTTTTGTATTTTTGTTTGTAACGAATAAACCCAAAAACTACTGGTCCGATTTCAAAAATTCTTTCACCGTTAGAATTCTACATTATCTCTGAGTAACATAGGCTATATTTTTTATAGGTACCTCGCGAGCAAAGCCGCGAGAGGAAGCTAGTAGGGAATAGAGTCAACATTTATCAATTTTGGCAAATCCACGATTTTTCGCGGATCCCTTGAAGAATTTCCGTTTTCGTACCCTATAAAAATGTTTTGAAATAGTGTTAAATCAAGCTTGAAACTTGACGTTTCTGAACCATGATTAAGCTCTTACAAACCATTATGTTTCACATTTCAAGCTTGAAGTAACACTATTTCAATACAATTTTTATAGGTCATGGTACGAAATATCTTACTTCGAACACTTAGAAGTTACTTTGATTCTTACTCGAAGTTATATTACTTTGATATTGCCCTAAGAGTTACGCGATCTGAACACATTATTATTAGTAGT
The DNA here is from genome assembly GCA_963675405.1 of Cosmorhoe ocellata. Classification (NCBI taxonomy): domain Eukaryota; kingdom Metazoa; phylum Arthropoda; class Insecta; order Lepidoptera; family Geometridae; genus Cosmorhoe; species Cosmorhoe ocellata. Next base: position 5,868,311 of record OY776267.1, read on the forward strand.
AAAACCACCCGTGACCACGACAGCGTGTAAACCGGTCGAAACATCGGGAAAATAAATAGGCAATTAGAACGCGATAAATACACTATTATATTGCCTTGAGCTTATGGTAAGGTCCCCGCGTTGTGTGTACCAGCCTTAAGAAATTCACCCCCAAAGACGTGATACCTACATCATAATTAGGCATTGTTCACACCCATTGTACATTCCAAAATTAATTTATCAACGTAAGCCAACACCAGTTATGATAGCCTGGTATCAAGTGCCTAACGACGCACTGTCCCGTAGGTAACCGACACAACAGTGCGTTACGACTTTTTAATGGGCCCCTAAACATTAACGTATGAATGGTAACACGAGAGCTGACGCCTTGCCAGTGTTGCAAACATAAACAAAACGGTGGTAATACCAGAGACAATAAAATTTGGTCAATTAATTTGGATTTTGGCAAAGGTTTGTATTTTACTGAGCTGTCAAATTGAAATTAATGAGGAATACTGGTAACAAAGTGTTCACTTTCAAAACACGTTCAAGAAACAATAAAGTTTAAAGCTTAATTACATGCAAGCAAAGGTAAGCTCTAACTAATGTGAAATAACGTGCAAAATAACATGCAGGTGCTCAAAATATGTAGGGAATTTCCGTGGTGCTACTAAATACTGTAAAATGAGGTGCATTTAAATTTTTTTTTACTACCTCAATCAAACATCAAGATTTGAATTTGGAACTCTATATTTTTTCAGTAAAAACTCCTTGTTTGTATGATTGAGGTTTTATTCCATTGGTTACAGTATAGTTTTTCTGACCTTCGGTTCATGATCCAGGCTGCACCGCGGAGAGCCACCTCCTCCGAGGTAGCTACACGGCATCAGAGTCACCATCCTACTTCCGAACTCGGCATTCGCGCACACCACACGTCAATGTCACTTTGACAGTTTTTTGAGCGGTAAACAGTTTTTGAGCTGTCATGTTTCGTGCTAACGTTTTGTTTTTGAGCACACTGAGTCTGAGTTGTATGATAATAGTCTTTTACTTGTTGATTTTTCAGAATCCATAGTTTTGGTAGAGTACCTTGGTAAAAAAAATCAATAAAATATTGCAATACGAACGGTAAAGCCCATTGGTTTTATACAAACTGCTGCTCTGCCGCGTTTTGGCGGAGTTTTAAGTAAGCCACCTCTGGGCGGGTTGCGCGTATCCTTAGCTATAATACATTAATGATACAGCCCCATATTTTTTTTATCAAACAAGACAAAGGATGTTGAAATGAAGTCAGATTAGACTGTTCGCCGTTTCATTAAAAAAAAATTAAAATTTTCGTTACCTCAATAAGTAAACATTTCAATCTAGAGCTTATTCATGCAGATCGAACCGATTGTTTAATAAAACCGCATCATCTCGTAATAACTCGTCGGAACTGATTATAACGCTTCGTCGGTGGCTAGTTATTGAAAGCTTGTTAGTCATCGCTCCACAGCCGAAAAAAAAAACAAAAATAAAAAAAAACAAAAGAAAAAAATCACGCACGTCCCAGACCACCCACAGTGGTCCGTCAAATTCAAATGTCGAACCGAAAACGTGTTCATCAAGTTGTCAAATTGAGTTTGACATAATTGTGAATGAACCTTTTTTGTAAGTACCCGCTTAATTAGTGCGTCTGTGGCTTCTGGCAGTGTGTGGTATCGAGTTATAGATTGATCGATTAAAGGGTATTTAGGTCACTGTTAGGTCCAATTGTGCGTATCTATAATTATATTCAAGATAATCGCCGATTTCAATAGAGTTAAGAAATTTCAGTCCATCCGTTCTCAACGTTTGTTCACCATAAAAATGTACCATTAATAGTGCTTTTAAGATTTTTTAGCCGTTATACTATTGTTAGTGATGCGCTCACTAACGAACAAGTTTTATTAATTTTTTACCTTTATAGATGGGAAAGTTTGTGTATTTTTGTACCTATTTCTCTGTAACGGCTGAACGGATTTGAAAATTATACCCTGAATTAACATCAAAGTTACTTTTTATCTCGAAAAACCCCCAAAGGGATAAAAAGGGGTTAAAGTTAAAACTTGACTAAACTCATAATGTTATGCCAAGACGAGTAAGTGGTATGTACACTCACTCACAGTCACTGTCAAAAAAAGAAACACGAAAATTATGATTATTTAAAAATTCAAAATAAGAACAGCCATAAGAATAGTTTTTTGTGAACAAGAAGCCCCGATGTCCGCTTCAATTAACCGCCCGATTCAAAATTCGAATGTCCGATAACGTTCCGTGCGACCACTCACATTAAGAAGGTTGTATGTGAAATAAAATAAAATTAAAGTTATGGTTTGTTTGGTTACCAGTTCCAGACTAGCGGGGGGCTGAACAGTAGCGTTGGTATCGCAGCGTGATACTAACCATGGAACCATGGTGGTCGTAAGGTTATGTAATTAAAAATAATGGTATAAAAGTGATTTTTGGTGGTTTGTCATGAATATTACAAGTTTTCTCGGCTGTTGGAGAATTTGGAAAGTGACTGTGTAGTGTGTAGGCGTTACATTATTAAAAAAAATAATAGTAAACCATGATCCCGATTATTCCAGCTTGGTATTTGGTAGAAATCTCTCCAGATCTTATGAGGATATCTAAACTGATTCAGAGGCACGTTGAATCATTATTTTTGACACATGCCCACATTTTGCGTATTTAGTATTGCATACGTGACAGGTTGCAAGCCCACCGCTTATAGGAATAGGTACTAAACATACATCTTAATTTTTTTGTATCTTTGGATATCTTTTGCAAATTATCTACAATTTTAATCTTTTTTGTAAAATTACCGTTGTTTGCAAGATTTTTATGATATTATTTAAATTATTGACACAACAAAAACAATAAAAAAAAATATAATAAGTCAAATTTTAAAGTTGAATAAAGTTTTTACGTAGAACTGACATAGGCGCTAAGCGACTTTAGGTCCTTTTGTCAAATATAAGAATAAAAAAAATATTAAAGTTTTCATAATAAAAAGATGTTTTCTAAACAGAAGTACGAAGCTATTCTAAAATCTGGGAGAATACAATAAAGTATAAGCCGTCGTGTTTGTTTTAACAGTTTATTACCGTAAGTTATGAAATAAATAAAATATATTGATGCGCCCTTTGTGCCTTCTCCATGGGGGGCGAAACGCTACCGATGACTTATACCATAAACCTTATTACCATAGTGAAAAGTTCATATTTGAACATATAAATTAATTTCTTAGATACTTTAATAACTTTGACCTTCCACCTTATTATCAGGCGTGAAGATTGATTTTTGAATGGATAGTTTTATAAAATTGATACAAAATGATCTATTGACTTAAGTACTACCTATATTTTATTAGTCATCACAAAGACACTAAAATTGTCCATAGAATATGAATTAAATCTATGATTTTTAAAAGGTATCTCTTTAATTTTATTCTAACTAGTGTGGTGAAGGAATTGTAGGCTCTTTTCGTGCACAATATCTTCGGGCTTTTTAGGACTTAATTACACCTGTTTATTTACATTATTCAACTTTTTCGCAGTCAAGAAAAATATTCAAGGCCAAAAGACGGGTGACAGTCAAAACACCGCACCTGAATTTTGCGAATTTTCAAACTCAACCATCGATAAAGTAAAGCAAATTACGCCTAACACACATAGCGCCGTAACATGCAAACGGGCGACAGTGTCACCGCGCTCGCGGATATCGATTATTTCAATAAGTTTACGATCGAATTAAAATCAATTGCTTGTAACTTCGACCGCATCGGAATGAAGGCTCGTTTTGTTCGATTTAGCGAGATTAGAATCGATTTGTAATCGCGTACTGCTCGATTATAGTACTTACCTACTAGTGTTTAATTATTTTTGTGGGTGTTTTTTAATCTAATGTGCGATTAATTAAATGTGCCTTACCACAAGCTCTTACAAACCGTCATGTTTCAGAAACGTCACTTTTCAAGCTTGAAGTAACACTACTTCAATACAATTTTCATAAGTCATGGTACGAAATATCAAAGTTATATTACTTTGATTTGCCCGAAGAGCTTGTGGAAAGGTCCCAGGTTGACAATGTAAAAACTATCTTAAATTTTATTTTTTATTTAAATGACATGGCATTCATTCACCTGAACAGATACCTAAGTTGGTTGCATTGTACTGCAGGTATCATTCATTCACTACTGGGCAGATAATTTTCTTGGCTAGATATATTAGTTTTCTTCGGCAATATAATTTCGAATTTTTCGAACCTAATTCGCACTTTCGGTTCTTCCCAAACTTTTTTACTGAGATTTTTTATTGTTCTTTCCTAACACAAAGTTTTTTTAACTAATTTTATTTGGTACCCTTAAAACAGTTATAATTTTAAACTAACAGTAAAATACCGGAATGATTGCATACATTACATAAGTTCATTAAGTCGTCGGACCGGTCGACGCGAGGAGTTTGGCATTATATTAATCGATTTCAATCGATTCGCTTGCGTATTGAAAATATTTATAAGCAATGTAGTTTCGCAATCATAAATGTTACAATTTCTAAGTACCTACCTACCTATTAGTTATTCCTGTATTTTTCTTTTTAACAAATAGGTAGGTACACTATCATTGAGTTAAGTGACTTATTTTGACTTATTATTTTTTCTCATAGTGTCACTTTCTTTAGAACCAGTGGTGAAAGAATGAAAAGCGCTTTAAAGATTGTTTTAGACAAAGGTAGGTTAGTAGGTTTAGTAGGTAGGTAATGTATTTCCAATTATTTACCTCTACTTGCGGTACAAGTACAAGTGGAGGGGCGTGCATTTTTAGACTGAATCATCTCTACCTAGTTAGCCTTTTTTTTTAATTATTTATCCGATGAAAAGTCGGCACTGGTCGAAACCGCTAATATTTTTGTTTATATAAAATAGTCCTTAAAAATATCTGAGGTTTGTATTTGAACCTAATGTAAAACAATTTCATTTTCATTGATGATTGTTGATTGATGTTCTATCAATACCCAAACCGGATCTCGGTCAAATATTTGCGGTCAAACATTCCACATTCAAATTGAGCCGATCAGTGAATGCACGTAATGAATGAACGATAGGTTACTGCTTGCTATGTAAGTTGATCAAGGTCAAATCAGCAACTGTTTTGTTATGGTTATGACTTGAATGTAACAAATCGACGGCTAGCAAAAAAACTACCTATGTAGGTAAGTAGGTGAACTAAGTACAAAATAAATACTTCAACACCTTGTTAGTTTAATTTCAATTTCCTAGTACCCAAGTGTTGGATTGTACAAGTTACCTATTAGTACCTATACCTAAACCTCAAACGTCATGGTCATAGAATGAATAGTTTTTACAGTAATATTACGTCACTCACTCATTCTTCTGCGATACATAACGGGGAACAAGTGAATAACTTTTTCAATATCCCTCTTTTACTCCTGAAAACTATAATATTAAGTATGTAGTTAAACATCTGTCAAATGTACTAATGACAGCCAATTTTCGATAATCTGATATATTGCACTTAGTAGGTACGTAACCTACCAAACTATATGTTTCAATTTAAATTAAAAATGGAACGCAGTTTTTTATACTCTAGAGTTTTATTCACTGAGTCATAATCCGTCTATTGCAAAAGCAGCAGTAACATTAGGTTTATAGAGTTTAAAATTCTAGCTCTAAAAATAAAGAAGCCAGACTCTTTGCCTATCTTTACGAGCTGTTAGAATAAACTAAAATAATCTAAAAAGGACCACAAAGTATGTAACCGTGGCATGTACCCAAATAAAGTTTTTATTCTTTTTGTAACTATTGGGACATTAAAAATAGTGTTTTAATAAATGTTATTTTTTCTGATCGCGTCCCAGCCCAGAGCGTTACAGAGACATGAACACGGTTCATCAACTACTTAGTACTTAAGTGAATACATCAAGGACGTTCTATCTACTGACGTAGAATACATAATTAAGTTACAGTCTATATTTTATTCATCCTACGATTTTATATCTCCATATACTTCCTGTCCAGTAGTAAAGTTGTAAAATAAAATAAAATAGATTTATTTCAAGATTTTTATCATTCCATGTTACTTACAATTTATTGTCAATTATAATTTTATTCTGAATTTATAAAAAACCTACCGGGCAAACATAAAAGAGCGTAATTATGAAAATTCAAAAATCGAACGCAGCTGTTGAAGCGTGACGACGCATCCTATCTCTCTCTCGCCCCGCCTTCCTGTTGACACGCCCCCTTCCTTCCAAATTTAAACAATGTATTTATCAAAAGCTTCAATATTCGCCTCTATTGCAAAGTCATAAAGCTTCGTTTACGGTTTCAGAGTATTGTCTGTCTGGCGAATGAGGGTTGATCTTTTCAAGTGAATTGAAATGGACTATTTTATGTTCAATTGAACTGGAGGATAACAATCTAAGTAGTAATTACGGGGTTAATATTAAGTACGTATGTCATTTATTGTGCAGCTTTTGAGACCTACAAATAAACTTACCCACTATAGCAAAAACATTTATAGTGTCTGTTTGTTTTGTCATTGATCCACATTTTCAGCGAGAACGAGCTTTTAGTTTTTGAACTGAGAGGAAAACGATGCTTTCACGGTTTAGTAGTAGCCTTGCCTTCTGCGCTGTAGGTTGTGGGTTCGACCCTCATCAGGACAAACAATTGTATCATAAACATGTTATGTTGTGATGTTATATTGTATTCTATGTAGGTATTATTTACCTACGAAAAATGTATAAATAAATAAAATAAAAATAAATATGATCACGACTGTAATCCCCAGGCTCGGTAGATATCTCCTCAGATCTTTAGTTACTTAGATCTTTGAGAATATCTAAAGAGGGTAGTCAGAGGCAAGTCCAAACATGACATTTGGTACATGCCCACATTTTGCACAGTAGTTAGTATTCCGTACGTGACAGGTTGCAAGCCCATCGCCGCTTATAAGAATACTAACCTATGACACATACCTTCGAATTTTTTGGTTCTAGGCTATGCCGGTTTCCTCACGATGTTTTCCTTCACCAATAGTCAATAGTCAATAGTCAATAGTCAATAGTCAGGTTCTAGGCTATGCCGGTTTCCTCACGATGTTTTCCTTCACCGTTTAAGAGCACTGACATTGCGCACATAAATTTTTCGAATGGAAAAACTCATTGGTGCACGACCAGGTTTGAACCCACGACCTTCGGATCGTGAGGCAGGCGTGCTACCACTGCACCACCAGCGCTCTTAAAAATGTATAAGCAATTGATGATATTCTATTAGTTTCTGGTTAGCACCTATAATAAGCTTCGCTCAGTTTGATAACGCTGCGTGAAATGTCCACCGAGGCTTCATTTATTTCGTTTTTCAAAAAGGTTGTCGTATGTTGCCGTGTTTTTAATAGCTTTTTAAAAACAAAAAATATCTATGAATATTGTCGTTGGAAATTGTTTTTATTTTTTTATCTGTGGTTTTATTGAAACCTCGTTCATTTCTAGAACTTGTGAATCATTTTACCGAGGTTGACTAGCACTTTGAGTGAATTAAAGCCCTAGACCCAGGTGTCAATAATTCAATCGCACCAGAGTACCAGGGACTCATAAAATCGAAGGCTATGATCGTAAATTCGCCGAGCGCGTCCGACGATCATAATAAAATGCTGACAATTTGTCTGGTTGTTTGTATTACCTACAGTTTTAAATTAAGTAATATTAGATCCTATAATTGGCAATCTTTTTATCGTGATAGACTCACGAACCAGGATTGCTGGATTTTAGATACACGATAATAACGAATGTTCTAACTAAAGGTGGTGTAGCGGTAGCACCCCTGCCTCACGATCCGAAGGTCGTGGGTTCAAACCTGGTCGTGCACCAATGAGTTTTTCCATTAGAAAAGTTATGTGCGCAATGCCAGTGCTCTTAAACGGTGAAGGAAAACTTCGTGAGGAAACCGGAATACCCTAGAACCCAAAAAAATCAAAGGTGTGAAAAGAAAATGACCAGGTTCGAACCCATGACCTTGAAATCGTGAGGCAGGGGTGCTACCATTAACCACCAGTGCAGTGCAGTTAGATACATGTTTAATACTTGTTTCACACCTCGGCGTAGCTGTAAACGTGGCGACTTTTAATTTACCTATACTTACTAAGCAGTGTTAAGTTACGTCTCAAATGTCGATCTATAAACATCACTGCCGGCGACCCTGACAAATGTTGCTAAAGTTGCATTGTTTATAATATCTGAAAACCTTACCGGTGACGGAAAACATCGTGAGGAAAAGTGTTAAGTGTTACCAATCGATTGATAGTTACTTCAGATAGGCTCTACCGGTTTTAAAAAACGTTATTTCGTTTAGTTTATGAAGAACTAAAATTGATAGGTTCATTGTTTATTTGTTACATGAAAATAAACTATTTATTTATTAACTACTAGCTGACCCGGCAGACTTCGTACTTATTTAGAAAACGTTTGTATGGGAAATAGAAAAGGGCTATTTTTAGGGTTTTTCCGGCAGTTATTCGAATTTTTCTTACCTTTTAAACCTTCCCTAGACCTCCACGAACATTTCAAGACCAAGAAAAGATAAATCCGTTTAGCCGTTCTCGAGTTTTAGCGAGACTAACGAACAGCAATTCATTTTTATATATATAGACCAGCTTCCTCCCACGGCTTCGCCTGCGTGGTACCTTGTTGAATTATAGCCTGTGTGCTATTTCATACCATAATCTTTCTCTGTGTCAAAATTCATGTAGATAATATTCAGCCATTTTCGCCTGATTGAGTAACAAACATCTGAAATTTCTCAATCAATAATTTTAGAATTAATAATGTTAGATTGATGAACTTTTGCGAGCGAAGTCGCGGGTAACAGTGGAATAGGAATATTATAACGCTATAGTTATTTTATACTAGCTTCCGCGCGCGGCTTCACCCGCTTTATACCTTGAAAAACAAAAACACATATCCCACGGGAACCATTCATTTTTCCGGGATAAAAAGTAGCCTATGTGTTATTCCAGACCATAATCTATATCTGTGCCAAATTTCATTCAGATCCGTTCAGCCGTTTTAGCGTGAAAGAGTAACAAACACACATCCATCCATCCATCCATACATTCTTACAAACTTTCACGTTTATAATATTATAGTAGGAAGTGGTAGGTACCTATTTGTCGATAGGTCGATACAATGTTGCTAGCCAATCATTGATGCCCACACGTTTGTGTTTATGGTTGCCTGGTATGCATTTTAAATAATCTATACATAATACAATCAATAAAACCGGTGTGTCTGTGTGTAGGTACACGAAAAAAAAACCGTAATGAAAAAAGAATAATACCATAGATTCATAGATATCTCCTCAGTAGGTCTACCATGAGTTATCACGTTTAGATTAGCTGACGTTACTACAGTAGTAATAGTACGTTACTATGACATCTGTCAAAATTGTTACTCGTGGTACCAAATTCTAAGCAAATGAATGAGCGCAAACTACAGTCGCTGTAGTACGCTGTGACGTAGGATAGTTAGCTACGTGACGTTTTAGTACCCAACTATCCGCTAGAGGCGCTGTACAATTTTTCATACATTTTGATTGCGAGTGTAGATTGTGAAAACTCATGGTAGACCTACAGATCTCTAGCTACTTGAGATCTTTGAGGATATCTAAAGAGAGTCAGTGACACGTCCAAACATGATATTTAGCACATGCCCAAGTTTTGTATAGAAGTTAATATTCCGTACGTGACAGGTTGCAAGCCCATCGCCCCTTATAAGAATACTAATCTATGACACACACTTTCGAATTTTTGGTTGTAGGGTCTGCCGGTTTCCTCACGATGTTTTCCTTCGCCGTTTAAGAGCACTGGCATTGCGCGCATACATTTTCAGAATGGAAAAATACATTGGTGCATGACCAGGTTTGAACCCACGACCACGGATAGTGAGGCAGGGGTGCTACCACTACACCACCAGTGCTCACTCTGATGAATAGTAAAAAAGAAAGGCGATGAATAAAGAAAAGTACTTAATAGATTGAACACGTCATAATATCCTATCAGCGATTTTCAGATTTGTTTTTAGTCTGCCTCTGTTTTTTCGCTCAGTCCAAAACTACTGAACGGATTTTCATGTGATTTTCAAAGGTGGACAGAGCTTAATTTTGAGCAGAATATAAGCGTGGTTTCATTAAAATTGGAAGTCGGAATTAAATATATCGTCATACGGACGAAGTCACTGGCAATAGCTAGTAGTAATATCTCTAGATGTTTATTTATGTTTGTATTTACATTGAATTTGCATATTACTTAGATCACTAGTATACTCGTAAACAAACCGGAATAGTATGTTTTGTATTTTTAACCGACCGAATTAAGTAGGAGGTTATCGAGTTGGCTGTATTTTTTATTGTTACAAGCCTTAGCCATTTACATAGCATTTAGTTCATCAAATGTTTAAATAGTTAAAAAAAATACGTTTTCGAGTTATTGATGGCGTAATTACACGACTTTGTTAAATTATATAGATGTACCTAATGGTGGACCGGTTTTGATGATTGTCACCTATGTCCTTCTCAAGGATATAATCTGTTTTCTTGCCAAGTTTCATTACGATCCATTCAGCCGTTTATTCGTGAAAAGGTTACTTTTCAAACAAACAAACAGAGTTACTTTCGCATTTATAATATTAGGTATAGTTAGGTAAGTGTGTATTCTTTTTCATGAAAACCGATATTATTGAATTTTGAATCCTACACCAACGTGATAAAGTTCATTGCACCGTTTTTATGACTACTGATAAAAACACTTCGGTTTCCTCTTTCATTCACTCCTTATAAAAACGATGGCGCATTCTTTGCTCCTGGTACCTAGGCGACTTGCATGGCTTGTCTGTTTACATTACCGTATCGGACTAACGCCTTGAGTTCATGCTCTCCCGGTGGTCGCGATATGGTATTGTCATCACTTTGCAACGTAAATATAGCAGGTACCTATGGCTACCGAAGATATTATTTGCTTCTGCTTCTTACTAGCTTCCGCCCATGGGTTCGCCCGCATGGTACCTTGAAAAACAAATAAATCTTTCCCATAGGAACCGTTACCATATAATTATAATTATAATTATAATTTTTAAGAATAATTTTATAATTTTTAATAATTTTATAATTTTAAGAACCATATAATTTTTCCGGAGTAAAACCCTATGTGCTATTCCAGACCATAATCTATGTCTGTGCCAAATTTAATTCAATTCCGTTCAGCCGTTTCAGCGTCAAAGAGTAACAAACATCCATTTAAGGTGAACCGAGGTGAATGTGACTAGCAACTTTTAACTTTTATCTTTACTTTTTGATATAATCGTCCAGTAAGATAAAATTGACAATTTAATAAATCCACATGGTTAAGCATGTATCTATGAATGTTATCACTTCAAAATAACATTGAAAAGTAGTAAATTTAAAGTAAATAATCAATATAATAATTGTGAAAATGGAAAAAGTTACATTGGCCCCACTTTGGGGTGAATGTGACTTTTTAGTATAACTTGTTTGTGCTTATTGCTTTAAAGCTTATATTTATCTAGCACCTACTTTGAACCAATATTTACGCATCAATTATTTCAAACAGTACTAAAACACAGTTATTTAGCCTAAAAAATACTTTTAGTACTTTTTGGGGCGAATGTAACTACGCTCCATACAGTTAATGTTGGGACAACATTCATCGGTAACTTTTACTTATGTGACTGATGGACCGACAACAACGGGTTCTCGAGACTGTTAATTTAGGTAGGTAGGTATATTATGTAAGTAGGTACCTATACCATAGAATTATTTATTTCTAGATCGAAAAGTAATAACGATTGAGAAAAAGGACACTGATATTTATACTTTTTTATACTCCAGTTTTTTTACAAAATATCGACATGCCATTTTATCGATACTGAACATCACTAGCGATTTACATTTTCCACACAAAAACAAAGGGGCTATTGCAACTATCTCAAATTTGTCAAAATAGCTACAAACGCCCCGCTACACAAAAAAATGAGGCGAAAGTAACTATTGGAATATCATACGAAATATATGACATAGGATTACAAATAATATTGTAAAAGCTACTTAAGATTAGTATTTCTTCATTCCTTCTTTCAGAACTGTACAAAAACTACGTTTACTATTTTTTTTATCAAAAATTTGTGAGCAGGTTGTTACAAATAGTTGGTCAAAATAGTGACTTTTAGAAAAAGCTCTGTCGATCAAACAGTTTCATAGGTAGGAGCGCCTCCTGTTATTTTTTGGGACAAACACTAACTTTACTGTTCACCAATAGATGGTGTGCTCCTCAAAAACCGTTAGAAAGAAAGAAAAATCGATTAGTCGCATACACCCCGTAGTCACATTCGCCTTGGTTTACCTTACCTACAAACTTTCACGTTTATAATATTTTATGTATCTACCTAGTTAGTATTTAAGGGCGAATTCGAATACGAGCACTTAGTTTAATCTACTATCCCCCGAATGAACTGTAATATCGAAGAGTAAACTGACATTGGGCATAGTTACCTATACCTACCCAAAAGTTGGTCAAACCTAATCGTAATCTCTCAAAAAGTCACAAAAATAACTCTCTTGGTAGAAAAAACCTTTGCAAATGTGAGATTTAACAAAATTAAAATGTTTATTTATTTTCGTATTATCAAAATACACAAATATACAAAATTCTGTGACAGATCAAAACTATCTTTAGCCTTCTAAATGTGGGTTTATTGTTTAAAAATGAAGGAACTTTAAAAAATATGTTAGCCTTCTAATGTTCGATATTCTAAATTCAAAAAATGAACTCTAAACAAACTGGCCTTTGATAAAGCAATCTACACATTGCTTTAGCAGAAGATCTTATCAAGATTTTTATTATTCCAACACACTTTCAACATTTCTACAATACAAAATTGTATGGATAAGGGTAATCCAAATCTAACTAGCTACATAAATAATTCCCAGATAATCTGTTGGCTCATACAAGCCTATACAAAAAGCCATGAATACAGATGTGGCGATAACGGGCTACGCTGACGGGCTCAGATCTTTATCTGACGAGACATTTCTTGTACGTTTATGGGCGCCTGGTACTTCGTATGAATTTATAATTCGAATAAAAATTTGAAACGTTTTGTTTTTGTGCCTATTGAGTAGGTTTATTCAAGTTGGAAAATTATAAGAACGACAAACATTCTATTTGTATTTTGTAGTTAATTTGTTTTGATTTTGGATCCTTTATTTAGGCACAACACAAAATCTAAAAACAATCCAAGAATTCATAATAGATGTTAAAAACAACGAAAAAATACAACATCAAAATGATGTTTTTTTTAGAATAAACGTCAAAGATACCTTAGCAAACCTTCTTGCAGCGTATAAAAAGGTTTTTATTACCTATGACTGTGGGTTCAATATTCAATTGACATGGTGAACGGTAGCTTATTTTTCGCCTGAAGATGTACATATGGCAGTAAAATGTCTGCCAGTTCCACATCTGATCCGTTAAACAAACAAGCTAGCAACATATTAATTAAACTAACACTCAAAAACAACTCAAATGACCATAAGGTCCGAGAACAATCGCCATATGTGGCCACAGATTACTAAAAGAAAAACAAAATTAATATCCACCTCCTCTCTCCTTCTAACCCTTTTAAATCCCTATATCCGTCTCGGTCTGTCTTCGAATTTTAATTCTTGGAATTGAAGCCGACGCACTGGCCACAAAGAGGGTGTTGTGCGTTCTTAAAAAAAATATTTGAACTCGGTAAGGCGCTAAATATCATTTGACTTCTAACGGATTGAAGTGGTTTTGTTTGGTATTGATATTATATTAATAGTGCATTTACCGTTACTTACAATCTAAAACTATAATAGAAATTGCGAATTTGCGAGAGCGACTTTAAATATGACAAGGATTTTGTTACGGTAGGTACAAACTAGGATTTATTGCATTTAAAATTGGCTAAAAAATATTGCTTCTTACAGCCGCCATATTGGGTTTTTTGACATTTTGTATTCCTTCTTCGCTTCGCGGGTAAAATAGGTAATACTCATGCAAGGAAAGTAGCCTTCATATTCAGTAGGTACCTACGTCAAAATTGTAACCTAAAACCTGGTTTAAGACGTCCATGGATGCAAAAATCCTTAACATTATTTAACCTTTTATTAATGAAGTGTGCTGTGTCCTCTTTTTACAGGCACGAGCTGTTAGTGACGCAACTTTATCGATAGATGCGAAGAAAATATCGATAAAATCAACAGACTGATTGTAAATTGTCTTAATTATTGAACAGAATGGAATATGAATCTTATTTCCTTTAGATTTTATAACATGATTTTCTACCTTGAGACATTAACCTGTTTAGAGTTTATCGTAAAATGGTTATTTTAAAACTTAACGCACTATAAAGTTTATTTAGTTATAAAATATTAAATGCATTTCACAAGATTATTTCCGGAAAATTAAACATTAACAGTGTGAATATTAGCCGTAAAATATTAGTTTTAATATCCACGATGACGTTTACAAATGACTTTGCGTATAAAATGATATTAAAAATGAAGGAAAAGGATACTTATAAAACTTTTACATTTTAATAGTTACAATGATGGACATTAAAAACGGCGATAAGTAATTTAGGTCATTGACACTGAAACGACAATAAACCAACCTGAAATCAGCTGAATATTTTTTTTATTATAAAGAGTTTATATCAAATCGTGTTGTTTATTGCATTTTTATTTTTTGTTGACAGTAAACCTAAATTTTGGTTTATATTGAAACCCAAGTGTCAACCATAGACATAATTACGAAGAAAGATAATAGTTTTTATTTAAATAATTAACCCAAACAACACAGTTTTTATCGTCTAAATGTCACAGGAAATAACAACTAATAAATAAGTTATAACCATAAATAATAACTGTCAATAGAATCGACAACTTATCCTTCAAAAGCTATTGAGCTGTCTCAAATCGATAAGCTCCTGAGACGTCTATCGACATCGATACCCTGTCCCACCCCTACCCTCCCTTCACGCCTCACTGCGCTAAGTGATCCCGACGTAGCTTCGCTAAACTGTGCTATATTATCTGTGGCAGCCACAGACTAACAATAAAAGGACACACCTAGGGTTTAGATCAGTGATGGGCAAATTACGGCCCGCAAGCCACCTACGTTCTGCGAACCATTTTGATCCGTCCCGCCCCGTAACATCCGCACTTGTAAATACCTCATGAAAAGTTAACAAATCGTAGTATAATTCATCTTTTAACTAGTATTCCGCGGGATAGATGTTTTTCAAGGTACCACGCGGGCAAAGCCGCGGGTGACCTTGAAAAACATCTATCCCGCGGAAACCTAACATTTTTGCGGGATAAAAAGTAGCCTATGTGCTATTCGAGATTGTAATCTATATCTGTGCCAAATTTCATCCAGATGCGTTCCGCCGTTTCAGCGTGAAAGAGTAACAAACATACATCCATACATCCATACATTATACATTCTTACAAACTTTTGCGCTAATAATATTAGTAGGATATGCTACTGAAAACAAAATAAGGGCCATCCGAGTATTTTTGTTTCCATAACAGGTGATAAAAACCAATAACATCCTAAGATTAAGGTATTGTTCCACCATGTTAATAATAGTTAGTGATAATAGTATTTAATCACTGATCATGATGATTTATTAATTCTGGGGGCTTAGGTATGTGGTGTTTTACATGATAGATAGTAATTAGACGAACCTTGTAATTAAACTAATTATTGCACGCCATAACATGGCAGAATACAATTGGACATACTATGAAAAATAACATCTTTGTAACATGTATTTCTTACAATAAGTTCTACTTTACTTTACTTTACTTTACCTTTATTTCGTTTATTTTCCTTCCATAACTCTTAACTGCAAATCTTAGTTCTTCAAAGTTTCCGCTAGGAGCGCTGCAGGTACAAGGAAACGAAAATAAATAAAGTTTTGTAAACTAACAAACCCCTACTAAGCCTGTACTTATTATTTAGTACCTACTCAGTTTAATGACAAAACTGGAGGTTATTAAATTGGCGGGGACACCGGGCCCGCACCGCAGCCCTGCATGCACCACTGGATAATAACTTAGCTGCCTTTGTTTTACTTTTTAAGTTTAACGTGCGACCAACTGGTTCTGTGCGCACGGCTTGACAATCGCGGTTATAATCCTACTAATATTATAAACGCGAAAGTTTGTAAGAATGTGTGGATGTCAGTACGTCTACCATGAGTTGTCACATTTAGATCAGCTGACGTTACTACAGTAGTAATAGTACGTTACTATGACATCTGTCGAAATTGTTACTCATGGTAACAAATTCTAAGCAAATTAATGAGCGCAAACTACAGTCGCTGTAGTACGCTGTGACGTAGGATAGTTAACTACGTGACGTTTTAGTACCCAACTATCCGCTAGAGGCGCTGTACAAGTTTTCATACATTTTTTTTAAAATGAGGTCCTGAGGATGCTTCGTGGAGAAGCGAAACACGTGTCGAGTTTCTATTTGAGGTATTGTTTTGGGATTATTGATAATAGCCTCATTAGATAATTGTTTCAGCTTGAAAGTACTAGACATTTCCGTCCTTTTCAGATTGTGAAAACTCATGGTAGACCTACTGGATGTGTGTTTGTAACTCTTTCACGCTGAAACGGCAGAACGGATCTGGATGAAATTTGGCACAGATATAGATTATGGTCTGGAATAGCACATAGGCTATATTTTATCCCGAAAAAATTTATGGTTGCCGTGGGATATTTGTTTTTGTTTTTCAAGGTATAACGCGGGCGAAGCCGCTGGCGGAAGCTAGTCTAACATATTTAACAAAGCCAAAGTTTGAAAGTGGCGTTGGTGACGGAAAAGACTAGTAATAGGTTAAAGAGTGGTGGTGTAGTGGTAGCACCCCTGCCTCACGATCTGAAGGTCGTGGGTTCGAACCTGGTCGTGCACCAATGAGTTTTTCTATTCGAAAAAAATACGTGCGCAATGCCAGTGCTAACGGTGAAGGAAAACATCATGAGAAAACAGGCATACCCTAGAACCAAAAATTTTAATATGTGTGTCGTAAGTTAGTATTCTTATAAGCGGCAATGGGCTTGTAACCTGCCGCGTACGGAATACTAGCTACTGTGCAAAATGTGGGCAGTACCAAATGTCATTTGGACGTGCCTCTGACTACCCTCTTTAGATATCCTCAAAGATCTAAGTCACTAGGTGTCTGAGGAGATATCTACCGAGCCTGGGGATTACAGTCGTGTGAGTGTTTGTTTTGATTTTTTTTGTTTAGAATTAAAATAAAAAAATAATTTAGTACCTAATATACAGATTGAATTCACTGGTATAATTAAAAGAAATTAAAAATAAGTAGGCGTGGGTCGAAAAGGGAACATAATTCAAATGTTTGGGTCGAATGGGGAAAAATTACCTACTTGCAGAGAAATCTTGGGTCGAACGTGAAAGCACTCTTATATATTTTTGGCATTAAGCCCTACATAAGTTATAGCTTATGTTACTCAGGGATAATGTAGCATTCTAATCAAATTCTAATGGTAAAAGAATTTTTGAAATCGGACCAGTAATTTCGAGTTTACGTTACAAACAAAAATATAAAAATACAAAACTATCCTCTTTGTAATATTAGTATAGATATAGATTAAAATAAAACAATATTTACTTAAATATGAAATTCTTTTTCGTTATTATTAGTTTTAAATGCGTTTAACTTCATTCGCAGTCGGCTAAACCAGAATGTGAATAAAAGTGTGTTTATAAAGTTAATTGCAATAGTTTTAACTTCTTACGACAACTGCTTTCCAAAATATAGCGAGTATTTGTTAAACATTCACGTTACTACATATTTTACGAAGTGAACCGCCATTTTTGTGATCAATGGAAGAATTATATTAACTAGTAGGTACTAAGTTCGTAGTTCGTCCCGAACTGAGATTTCGCGTGAGATGTCCACAATTTATTTATTTATTTCATTTTTTACTTTGTACACAGATTATAAGTACATAATAAAACTTAAAACTAGTGGCACACAGGCGAGCTTAACCCTAAAAAGAGTTCTCTTCCAATCACAATCAAAAAATTCACAATCCTTATTTGTATTCACGCCCTGAAGTTTTTGGACACACTTAATGTACCTACCATATCCTATCCTACTAATATTATAAACGCGAAAGTTTGTAAGAATGTGTGGATGTATGGATGTAAAAACGTCAGGATTTCTGGATGTATGTTTGTTACTCTCTCACGCTGAAACGGCTGATCTGTATGAAATTTGGCATAGATATAGATTATAGTCTGAAAAAACACATAGGCTACATTTTATTCCGGTAAAATGTACGGTTCCCGCGGGATAGATTTGTTTTTGTTTTTAAAGGTACCACGCGGGCGAAGCCGTGGGCGGAAGCTAGTTCCTACATAATAATCATAATTGTGGTTTTAAATAGTAAAAATAAATATGATCACGACTGTAATCCCCGGGCTCGGTAAATATCTTCCTCAGATCTTTAGTTCATTAGATCTTTGAGGATATCTAAAGAGGGTAGTCAGAGGCACGGTCAAACATGACATTTGGTACATGCCCACATTTTCCACAGTAGGTACTTAGCATTCCGTACGTGACAGGTTGCAAGCCCATCGCCGCTTATAATAATACTAACCTATGACACACATCTTAAAATTTTTGGCTTTAGGTATGCCGGTTTCCTCACGATGTTTTGCTTCACCGTTCAAGAGCACTGGCATTGCGCACATAAATTTTTCGAATGGAAAAACTCATTGGTACACGACCAGGCCCCCATTCAATAAACATTACAAGTCTACAAATTTGTAAAAAAGTGACAATATTGTCAAATTATAAGACAAGTGCTGTTTAATAAAACCTACAAATATGTAGAATTGTAAGAAAATTTTACAATTTTGTGAATTTTCCTCCAGTAAATCGTATTTTTTTTATTAAACAGAAACTCGTAAAATTGTAGCCGCTTACAATTAATTGTATTTTACAATTTGTAATGTTTATTGAATAGGGGCCAGGTGTAAACCTACGACCTTCAGATCGTGAGCCAGGGTGCTACCACTACACCACCACCGCTCTACAGTTTTACATACATACATACATACATAAAATCACGCCTGTTTCCCGACGGGGTAGGCAGAGACCACGGATCTCCACTTGCTACGATCCTGACATACTTTTTTTGCTTCATTCACTCTCATTACATCGTTCATACATGCGCGTCGGTTAAGGGTACTCTGGACCTGGCCTTTCTCTAAAACGTCCCCAATTTGATCGAGGTACGTACGCCGAGGTCTTCCCCTTCCAACTGTCCCATTCACACTCTCCTTGTACAACTGTTTCGTCAATCTCCTTTCATCCATCCTTTCTACATGCTCAAACCATCTTAACATACCATTCTCAATTTTCATCACTACGTCTTCTTCCACTCCACAACGTTCTCTTATCACACTGTTTTCCAATCTATCATTCAAAGCTAAACCTACAGTTTTAAACTGTATTTATAACAAAACCGCAGCTAATAGCAACATAAAAACTAATTATTCCATCTGTCTGTACAAAGATAATTAATCAAAATATAAATCATCTGAATAAGACGTCAGGAAGTGAACAATAAAGAGATGAGAGCGTTTGATTGTTGTCCGTTCGAATTGGACGACTTTTATTGGGTAACAACTAGTTTCATCATGTTCGAAGGTTGCCTGGAAGATATTTATAATTTTAGGCCGTAGCTGGAGAAACGGAAACCGTAGAGGATCAAATTTTTGTGTATGACACATAGTTTAGAACTTTTGGTATGCCGATGTGGGTCGAAAAGGGAACATAATTCAAATATTTGGGTCGAATGGGGGAAAATACCTACTGGGTAGAGAAATCTTGGGTCGAACGTGAAAGCACTCAAATATTTTTTTGGCATGTAGTTATTTTTGAAACTGTTTGTGTACCTACATACAATATTTCTTAACTAGCTTCCGTTAGCGGCTTTGCTCGCGAGGTACCTACATAAAATATAGCCTATGTTACTCAGGGATAACGTAGAATTTTAACGGTGAAAGAATTTTTGAAATCGGACCAGTAGTTTTGAGTTTACTCGTTACAAACAAAAATACAAAATTTTCCTCTTTTAAATAGTACCAGGGTGACTGAGCTTTGCTCGTTTTTTTTGGGTAAACAACGTTTTTTAAAAATGAAACCTAGCTAGATCGATTTATCACCCCCGAAACCCTCTGCATACTAAATTTAATGAAAATCGTTAGAGCCGTTTCCGAGATTCAGATTATATATGTATATATACATTCGTTTAAAGGTATTAAGATTAGTATAGACTAGCTTCCGCACGCGACTCTACTGGCGTGGTACCTACCTTCCCGGATAAAAAGTAACCCATGTGTTATCCCAGGTCATAAACTACGTGTATTCGATGATTCATCCAGATCAGTGCAGCTATTTTAGTGTGAAAGAGAAACAAATATCCATACATCCACACTTTCAAGTTTATAATATAAGTAGGATTATTTAGGTATCTGCATCTCATATAGGTAAAATTTTAGAAATTAAAAGCCCTCAAAATTATAGGTTTCTAGGACCTATGGTTTAGGTTGTGTGTCCATTAGTACCTAAGTATTACAAAATTATTGATATCGGTTAATTAAGATATTTCAATGTAGTACAAAAAAAGGCGGTCACCCATCCAAAAACTGACTGCGCCTAGCGTTCCTTAACCATGCGTTCTCCATACAAACTTTCAATCCCTATATCAGCCCCTTCAAGATTATTTTTAATACAAAAGATAGCCTATATTCGTCTTCAGGATAAAATCTATCTCCTTGCTAAATTTCATTACGATCCATTCAGCCGTTTAGTCGTGAAAAGGTAACAGAGTTACTTTCGCATTTATAATATTAGTAAGTATGGTTTTTTATAATCAACGTACAGTTTAAACCAATATAAATTACAAAAAAATACGCGAACGAGTTCGAGGTGAGTTCCAGTAGTTATTAGATATTAAACCAAAGCAAATGCACTTAAAATGATGTTAAATTGATATTACAATTTGCACAATTTTTTTAAAAATGAGTAAGTAAGTAGGTATACTTTAATGTGTTATCAGAAAAAATCTCATAAGGGACATTCAGATGAGACATTCCAAACGGTATTCTCCAATAAACAAAAAACGATATCGGTTTTTAAAATTGGTTTGATGATTATATCGAACGGTATTTTTTATTTTCTGGTAAAGTTTTATATTTTTTTTTCTAAAAAATAAATTGATATTTTAAGGTCGTAAAAGTACGTTTTTAAAAATTGGTTAAGTATAATAATATGTACTTTTAAACTTACGCGATCTGTACACATTATTATTAGTATTAGACGGGTATTTATCGCGTTCAAATTACCTTTTATTTTCCCGTAGACCTACCCGTGACCACGACAGCGTGCAAACCTGTCGAAACGTCGGGAAAATAAAAGTAATTTGAACTTTATATATATTTGTTTTTTAATAATAATGGTTATAGTAATGATTATTTTGAATTTTGTTTTTTCTTAGTTTCTTTTAAGGTTTTATTTTTGATAATGTTATGTCAGTATTGCTAAGCATTAAAATATTGTAGGTAAAGAAAATAAATTACAGTAAAATTGACTGAACCTTTCAATTTCATATTAACCGTTCAATAAAAAGCCACTCGGAATTTCTCGCTAACATTAAAATGCAAAGATAAAAAATACAAAATAATTCTTACATTGTAAACCTACTTAAAGTAGGTACCTACCTAAAAGTTTCAATGCGTATTGTAACCATTCGTCAATAGGTTCAATGTAATACTATCACCATTTTGTTATTTATTTGTGTATTTAATGTTATAGCATGAAAATTTTGTAAAAATAATTATAAAAAAATATTAAATTGCCTATTCCATCTCGATTTTAGAATTTCACTCAAAATAACATTTTTTTTTCATCAAAATCAACAATTCCATGCGTTAAATCATGCCAATTTTGCCACACCACCGGTTAATCCATAAACACTTACCAATTCAAAAAATACAAAAATCTTCTAAAATAAACACTATAAATTCAATTTGCAACACACACTTCTTAAAACACAATAATATTTAAGTCCACAAATACACTTGTAATGTAATTCGATAACTGATATTCTCAAACCGCGAATCGAGTTACAGAGATCCGGTTTAACTTTCGTATGTCGTTTTAGGCGCGGAGGAAATTAAAAAAAAATCGGAGTAAACAATTATAGAACTAACAAAGCGCCTCGCAGCTATCCGAAGCTATACTGAAATTCTAAACCCCGACTTCGGTATCCATGTCGAGAACCCCCCATTACTATATTTCGTCTCAAAGCTAAAAGGGCACATCTCAATAAAACACCAATAAATTTCCTCACAAATCTCGAATGAATAAGACCCCAAATGCGGCAGCGCGTGTCGGGCGTTCAGACGTTTCTAACAACGCCCAACCGTCCGCAAGGCTATGAGAACGTGTAATTTAAAGACGGAGTTGTCTGACCTATCCGACAGGTATGCTCATCTCTCTCGCACTCGTGAATAAGGCTCTGCAGCTTTTCGCATTGCGATGTCGGATTGCTCTTTTTTGCGCTATTCGGTGTTATATTACGTATTATTTTGTGAATTAGATTGTGCCGTGGTGTCATATTTTTGCTCTGTACCTGGTACTGCTCTTTTATCAGGATGGCTTTAGATGCAGGTTGGTAATTGGTATGTTGGAAGTTTTAGCGATAAATAAATGTAATAATTAAGTACTTACTTTATTTTAGTAAAAAATGTGATGATAAGTAATAAAAAATACTGGTGAGTAAAAAAAATGTTTATAAAAATTAAGGTATAAAAATACGTTATTTTTACTTATACTATTTTCTTTTATCTTTAGGCACCGTGAAACAGCTAATTTTAAAATGGCTGCAAAGTTGTTGCACCTGAAAATAAAGATAAATTTAAATTAAATAGCAGAATTTTAAATATAAATGTTTACGTATTCAATAATAATATAACGTAATAGGTACATGTTTCTCGTTTTAGTATCTTATTGTAGCAGTATCTAAAAGTTATATCGTAAGATCACGTATCTTCTAAAATTATAGAGCCGTTAAAATATTTTCTTCACGCTCATACGCTTATCAAATTTCATTTTCGGGGCTTAATAAAACGCTTACTTTATTAATATTTTGAGCATCATCTACAGACTCTACAGTTATTATATTTTACAATTTATCACTTTTGTTTTCTTGATATATCTCAACTTAAGTTTAATAAGATAACTGATATTTTTACTCGAAATCTCTTCGGATTATTTAAATATTTTTTAATATAATTCCAATTATAACATAACAAATCGAACTAAAAACAGCTTTTAACAGTGTTATAGACATATTAATAAGATACCTATGCCAAAACACTTATTGTTTCTGCAATATACAAATTAAGCAAACAGTGTGTTTTTTTTAATATTGTTTATTTTTTGGGAATTGACAGTGTAGCACCATCAAGACAATTATGTATATTCCATTAAGACTTAAGGCTTATTAAAAGCGTTAGACCTTGAGTTTTTTTGCTATTTTCTTCGGAATTAACACCTAGGATGGACGATACAAAATTATCTCTGTGTTTTATCAAATAAATACATTAAAATTAAATTTGAATCCAAACTTCTACTTAAAAAAGCTTACCACACAAATTCCATAGTGCACATGAGCCAACAAAGCCATCAGCATCATAGTGTACATTATAGGAACTTCCAGTCGAGGCAGGCTCAAAGAGGTGATGACTCCAGCAAGTAGCGGCCAGAACACCCAGGTTATAAGGTCACAACGCTGATGGGTCATCTCAGCTATGATAAGACGGCTCTGGAAGATGATATAATCTTTACTAATATTATAAAAAGGAAAAAAAATATTGTTTGTTTGTTTGCAGTAGGCTCCTACTGAAACTACTGAACCGATTTGAAAAATTCTGCTGGAAGCTACACTATCAGCGGGCGATATAGGCTTATTATTATATTTTCAAAAAAATAAGGGATCGTAACTTTGTAAATAAAAACAATCTCGATATGACGAGTCAAAGGATTTTTCGTTCCAAAATCGAAATCTTGATTTTCGATTTCGAAGTGTAAATTGAGTCTGTTATTTTCTGGTGGATTATGAAACAAACTCGTTTTATTATGTTTTAATTTTAAAAATTCAAGCGGAATTGCAGCGACGGCCTCTGATAAACCAATTGTCACATTAGAGGATTAAAATCTTTATCTTCTTGGACCGTTTATCTTAGAACTATATTTGCTGTCCAGCGTTGGAAATTTAACTCAAATCTATCCAGGTCCGTAGAGCAACGTATTCTCTACGGAAGACAAGTCAAAGTAATATTAATTTGTGGTTTAGCCGTATGTTCCTTTGTCGTCACAAAAGTTGCTTCGTCTTCTTTTCTGTAGATAAAAACGGTGTTTACGGCGCTCATGCTAGAGGGTCTAGACTTTGTCAAGTCAATTTCTTCATTTCAAATTTCACACAACACCATCTAGCCCCAAACTAAGCAAATCTTGTACTATGGGATCCAGATAGCTGATAGATTTATTACAATAGGCACTTTTTTTTTGTAAATACATATAATAACACCTATACACAGAACAAAAGTGTTGTTATGTTTAACACTAGAATACCACACGAGAATGAAAAATGCTTGGTAAAATGTATATTATTATAAAAAACCTTCATGTAGACTTACCGCTATATGACTAAACAGCGTTCCATACAAGAAGATGAAGGACCGCGGATCGTATTCTATGATATTGTTCTGTGAATGCATCGCCCAATAGATGACGGTGGCTGTGGTGATAATGATGGAATACAGCGGCCGAATAGCTTCGAAAAACGGAAGCATGTGGCCGGTACGGTTTTTGTAGGACCTAAAGTTAGAGCACTGATTAGTTTACAAATACCCTAGTATGAGTATTTGATAGTTTACGAAAACTTTTTTGGAATAGTATCCTCTCATACATTTACCTCTATCGGAAATGTTAGGGAACTTAAATAAGGATCTGATACGGTCACGACTGTAATCCCCAGGCTCGGTAAATATCTCCTCAGACCTATAATGACTTAGATCTTTGAGGATATCTAAAGAGTCAGAGGCATGTCTAAAACATGACTTTTGACTCATGCCCACATTTTGCACAGTAGTTAGTACTAATTAGTTTGATAAAATATATTTCCAAAATTATGTGATCTAAAATTTTCGAATGAACTCTTGCCCGTCTCAAACCTGCGTTTTGACTAGAACCGGCTGACGACACTACCACTATGCCAACGGTCGACCATTTGGTCCCTACTTAAAGCTCTTGGATTTAAAACTATATCATGAAACGATATCTTGTGAATTGAGCTTAATCTATCTTCTTCTTCTTCTCTTATATATAAAAATGAATTGCTGTTCCTTAGTCTCGCTAAAACTCAAGAAGGACTAAACGGATTTACCTTATCTTGGTCTTGAAATGTTCGTGGAGGTCTAGGGAAGGTTTAAATTGTAAGAAAAAATCGAATAACTGCCGGGAAAACCCTAAAAATAGCCCTTTTCTATTTCCCATACAAACGTTTTCTAAATAAGTACAAAGTCTGCTGGGTCAGCTAGTTAGAAATAAAGATTTGACACTACTCGTATAAATATATACAATCATGTATGTGACTGACTGACAAACAACACACCACACAGCTGATATCTTATCGGGATAGTGATTGTTGTAAATACCACCTGCCTAAAACGCCCATCGAAAACGGAAGCCAATAAAATTAGAGAATTGGACTCGCGCACGAAGGTTTCCATTATCTATAAAAACGGCAAAAAAATCACGTATGGGAACCCCCTTAAATATTTATTTTATTCTGTTTTTTAGTATTTTTTGTTATAGCGGCAACAGAAATACATCATCTGTAAAAATTTCATCTGTCTAACTATCACGGTTCATGAGATACAGCCTGGTGACAGACGGACAGCGGAGTCTTAGTAATAGGCTCCGTTTTACCCATGGGTACGGAACCCTAACAACACAGATTCACAAATACTATAGAAATAACAATAAGTAAGATAAACTTACAAATAAATATTGTATATGACGACTGGAGCGGTGGTTACCACACCCACGGAATGTGCAACTATTTCGAATACCGCTGCGAATGTGTAGCCACCGATTATATAGGTCTTATAAACCAATGGGCTGTATAACCCGGCTACGATGAAAAGTAATGAACTTATCTGGAAAAAAAACTTATATAAATCTAGTGAGTTCATTAACAATTGTCATGTTATAAATTTTGAATTTGACTTCTGTTTTTTATTTGTAACTGTTGTTGTGTTAATAAATTTCATCAGTTTCCATTTATAAGATGACAAATAAAACTATCAAAAATCGTTAACAAAATTTTTCAAGTTAAATTATCTTGCATTTTTCACAACGAATAAAAAAAACTAGGCATTATAGAAATTGCATACATTTCATCAGTGTCTTCGGCTATTTCAAAAATAGAACCATGATTTCGAATATAGAACCGTAGTTTTTGAAAAAAAACTTAACTCGTTTATTTTATTTTATTTATTTTACGAGATAACCAAAATTGTTTGTTGCGGACAATGACGAATAGTGAGAACAATGTCAGTTTTGTCATTCTCACTATTCGTCATTGTATTCGACGTTGAGGAGAAAAGCCCGGGTGTCATAGAATAGTAATGTAGATGAGTTATCATAGAATACTCGTAGTAATTAATAGATGAGATGCAATCTTACCCACATGCTGACGTCATAGCCCCAGGGTAGGTACAGGGTGCCCGTGTTATACTTCTCAAAATGACTGATGTAAAAATTTAGAACCACACTTACAATCACCAGAAATCCCCTAAAATATAAAAAAAATATACATATATTAAATCACACATGATCATCTAACTAGCTGTTACCCGCGACTTTGTCTGAAAAATCTATCAATACAACATTATTACAAACAAAAAAACAACATTATTAATTTTGAAATTATTTGGGAAATTTCTATGAAGTGCAAAAAGAGGCGGTCACCCATCCAAAAACTGGCTACACCTAGCGTTGCTTAACCATACGTTCTCCATACAAACTTTCAACCCCTATTTCAGCCCCTTCAATATTATTTTTCGAGACAAAAGATAGCCTCTCGGATTAATCTATCACCTTGTCAAAATTCATTACGATTCACCAGTAAAGTCGTGAAAATAATAAAAAAAAAAAAAAAAAAAATATGATCACGACTGTAATCCCCAGGCTCGGTAGATATCTTCTCAGAACTTTAGTTACTTAGATCTTTGAGGATATCTAAAGAGGGTAGTCAGAGGCAAATCCAAACATGACATTTGGTACATGCCCACATTTTGCACAGTAGTTAATATTCCGTACGTGACAGGTTGCAAGCCCATCGCCGCTTATAAGAATACTAACCTATGACACATACCTTCGAATTTTTGGTTCTAGGGTATGCCGGTTTCCTCACGATGTTTTCCTTCACCGTTTAAGAGCACTGGCATTGCGCACATAAATTTTTCGAATGGACAAAACTCATTGGTGCACGACCAGGTTTGAACCCACGACCTTCGGATCGTGAGGCAGGGGTGCTACCACTACACCACCAGCGCTCTTTCAGTCGTGAAAATATAACAAACAAACACAACTTTCGCATTTATAATAAGTACTAGCTTCGCCCGCTACCTTTTGCCCGCGTCTTCGTAGGCGTTCAAAAATCCTTTATTTTAACCTCTTCAAGCATTTTTTCCCGATAAAAGTTAACTTATGTCCTTTTTCAACCTCTAGTCTATATGTACCAAATTTCATCTTAATCGGTTCAGCGGACTTAATGCTTTTAATTAAAACAGTTTTTTTCGGAAAAAACAAAATTTTAATGCTCCAGACTATATTTGTACCAAATTTCAACAAAATCGGTTCAGCGGATATAATGCTTCTAATTAAATTAGTTTTTTCGGAAAAAAAATTACAATATTAAAAAAGGTTCTCACCTAAAACATGGTAAGGAGTACTCCTCATCTCTGCCAAAGATGGACATGATGGAAAAAGGTATGAGGAACACGATGTACGAGTCCAGGCCATGGTCGAACAGTTCCCCCAGGGGTCCGGACACGCCGAGTCGACGGGCTTGCTTACCGTCAATACCATCTGGGAATACTCATAGTCATAGACATAGTCATAGACATAGTCATAGTCATAGTCATATTCATAGTCATAGACATAGTCATAGTCATAGACATAGTCATAGTCATATTCATAGTCATAGACATAGTCATAGACATAGTCATAGTCATAGTCATAGTCATAGTCATAGTCATAGTCATAGTCATAGTCATAGTCATAGTCCTAGTCCTAGTCGTAGTCACTATTCTAGCTATTCTAGACTATAATCTGTATCTGTGCCAAATTTCATCCAGATCCGTTCATCCGTTTCAGCGTGAAAAAGTAACAAACATACATCCATACATCCATAAATTCTTACAAACTTTCGCATTTATAATATTAGTAGGATTGACTATTGACTATAATGACTTTTTGTGGTTAAATGTAGTTGCCAGGTATTCAGTATACACCGAGAAATTTTAATGTTTGTTTTCCCGCAGCGAAATGGTTTTGTCTTGGTAATACAATCGTTGTATAAACAAATTAAAAATTAGAAACAAAAAATGCAGATAATACCATTGTGAAAATTTACTTCGAAAGCGACCACGAACCAATAGTGTATTGTCTGTAGACACTTACCTAGATTATAAGCCAAAAACAACAAGATACCACACATAATGAAACACCAATTTGGTATTCCATACTCTTCGTTTCCACCCTCACGGAGCCCTAGGCCTTCTAAAGGCCTATCGACAGCATGTAACCCATAGTCGTACCAGTACATAAAGGCCACTACAACCACCATGCAGAGAAAGCCACTGAAGGTAATAAGGTTCGGTGCTATGCATTTTGGGAAGAGCTGAAAATAGAAATATATTTTAATTAAAATATAGTTGATACCCGTGACTACGTTCGAGTTAGATTACTTTTTGATATTCTGTGACTGTACGAATCTTAGTGTTAATCCAAGCATATCTCAATACGTTAGTGTAAAATGCATTCGATTTGGTTCAGCCGTTGAAAAATGTATGTGTACAACGCCAGTGCTCTGAAACGGTGAAGGAAAACATCGTGAAATTGAAAATTCTTTATTCAATAATATCACAAGGATCACTTTGAAACGTCTTACATGCGAGGAACGGCATACCCTAGAACCAAAAATTCGAGTGTTGAGATTAGTATTCATATAAGCAGCGATGGGCTTGCAACCTGTCACATACGAGATGCTAACTATAGTGCAAAATGTGGTCAGATGTCATGTTTGGACGTGCCTCTGACCCTCTTTAAATATCCTCATAGACCTAAGTAACTAGAGATCCGAGCAGATTATTTACGAGTCTGGGGAGTCTTAATTATTAGTGTTCTTATAAGCAGCGCTGGGCTTGCAACCTGTCACGTATGGAATACTAAATGTAAAATGTGGTCATGTGCCAAATATCATGTTTTTTCATCGATTTTTTTTGTTCGCTTATTCGATGTTACTTACTTTGACTAGGGTATTCCATGTTGGGTGCATAGCATAATTGCTCAGTGGACTTGTGTCAATGGCACTATACTGAAACATTACAAGTAGGTACCTTTCACCACACTAGTTCAAAATAACTAAACAATTTTTAATAAATCAAAATTAAAAAACAAACAGACATTGATAATAACTCACCTTGTACTTACTAAGGCCTTTCAAATGCTTTTGAGATAAGTATTTGTAGTTAAACATTTTTATCTGTAATCAAAATTATCAAATTATTTACTACAAGCTTCCGCCCACGGCTTTGCCCGCGTTGTACCTATAAAAACAAAAACATATCTATCTATATCTATCCACGGGAACCTTTTTACTGTAATCTATATCTGTGCCAAATTTCATCCAGATCCGTTTAGCCGTTTCAGCGTGAAAGAGTAACAAACATACATCCATACATCCACACATCCATATATGTTTACAAACTATCGCGTTTATAATATTAGTAGGATTCTTAATATAACTTAATATAAAGGTCGCAATATTTTTTATTAAAACTAGCATTTAGTTTTATTTTCAAACCCTGTTAATAAATACCTAAACAAATATTCCACCTTTCGAGTAAACTATGGTTGGTAATATTTATAACAGTGTCCATGGTACAACTCTAAGGTGGACAAAGGTCATAGTAAGTACCCACGTGAACTTGTCAGTTGGACCATGGCTGAGAAACCAAAATAACTAACCAATTTATATCTTTTTTCTTTTACTTTCTGTGTTACTTTTCTAATTTTGTTTTGTTTTTTATCTACTTTTATTTTCCTGTATGTGTCCGTGTCTGAATAAAAATCTATTCTATTCTATTCTATTATCCGAAAAGTATCAAAAAGATCAGAATATTATTAACTAAAACTACAATTAAATGCAATTTTAAAACCATCTTAATAAATATCTAAACAAAATAGTCCACCACGGGTGAACTATACAACTCTGAGGTGGACTAATGATCATAGCAAGTGCCCACGTGAACTTGTCAGTTGAACTATCAAAATAACTTACCAATTTTATCCGAAAGTATAAAAAATAATCACAATATTGATAATTAAAACTATTTAAACTAAAACACACATGTTGCCACAACAAGATATCGAAAATAACTGATAATGTTATCTTTAAGTATTTAGCGCAGAGATAAACTGGGTTAAGCCGTTATACCTCATTTATAAATGAACAGGTTATAACTCTGCTATCTCACAGACTTACATATAACCATCATTCTTCTGTCCTTATCCCACGCGTGGGGTCGGCACATGTTTCCATCTTCCACTCACTCCTATCATTCATTGACGACCTCAGTGGCGCAGCGGGCAAGAGTCCGCCTGCGACGCAAGAGGCTGCGGGTTCGATTCCCGCCTCGGAACAAATTTGTGTACGATCTGCAGAAATTTGTTCCGTTGGTCTGGGTGTGTATGTATAATAAAAAATATCTATCTATGTACCTACATCATGTATTAAATATATCAGTTATCTAGTACCCATAACACAAGCTTTGAGTAGCTTACTTTGGGGCTAGATGATGCTGTGTGGATTGTCCAGCATTATTTATTATTTATTTATTCATTGACTCTGAGTCTACTTTTACATTCATAGGTATCATCTTTCACACAATCAAACCACTTTTTCTTCGGCCTTCCTCTACTTGCATACCCAGATACACTCATATCCATAACTTTTTTGGTGAGATGGTATTTCATCCCTCCTCACCACGTGTTCACACCATGCTAATCTAGCAATTCTCATCTTTTCAGTAACAGGCGCCACTTTCAAACTTCCCCTGGCATACTCATTCCTTATCTTGTCCAACCGTGTCACCCCACACCCATTATACACATTCGCAGACTTACTTATGAAGGCTAAAATACACTTCTGCTTCTTCTTCTTCCTGCCCTTATCTCACGCTATGTGGGGTCGGCACAACATGACGATCTTCTTCCATTTCCCTCTATCATCCGTCATCTCAGTACTCACTCCTTTCTTATTCATATCATCTTTCACCCAGTCCATCCATTTTTTCTTTTGCCTACCTACTCCTCTAAAATAAAATACTAAAATACACTTGCGTGCAAGAAAATCGACCCACTCCCTACAGTATTTATGTCGGAATTCCGAATTCGGTATGTTACGATACTTCGTAGATTATCGGAGCTAACCGATATTTGTCGAAATTGTTCCGATTTTTTTTTCTAAGTTAGTTATGAAACCAACTTAATATCGCACACTAACCGCGAGTTTCATTGTCTGAATTTAATTTGCAATTGACTGTACATACGTATAGAAAATACGTATATTTATATACCTTGTGACAATCATCCAAATTAATCTAATCCTGTCCGCATGATATACGACCGTAAAATATGTATGCAACAATCAACTGAATAGGATGGTGTGAAATATCCGATAGTATTAATTACAGATCTCACTGCGTAGTGGTAGCAAGGCCTAACAAAAATAATGTACTAGCTTTCGCTTGCGGCTTTACTCGCTAGGTACCTATATAAAATATAGCCTATGTTACTCAGGAATAATGTAGCACTTTAATGGTAAAAGAATATATGAAATAGGACCAGTAGTTTTTGAATTAATTCGTTACAAAAACAAAAATACAAATAATATACTCAACTTTCTTCTTTATAATATTAATATAGACTAGCTTCCGCCCACGGCTTCACCCGCGTGATACCTTGAAAAATAAAAACAAATCTATCACACGGGAACTGTAAATTTTTCCGGGATAAAAAGTAGCCTATATGCTGCATAAATAATCTATATCTGCGTCAAATTTTATCCAGATCCGTTCAGCCGTTTCATTGTGAAAGAGTAACAAACATACATTCATCATTACAAACTTTTGCTATTGTAGGATGATACCCATACATTTAGCACATAAAGTGTAAGTATCCAAAAACTTCAGGGCGTGAATACAAATGAGGTTTGTGGACATCGCGCGCGAGATCTCAGTTCGGGGCGAACTATTAGTATTAGTAGGATAAGTTAACACATTTATTTCCACATAATCCAGTCTACGAACTACTAGTACTTATTAGTAAGAAGATAAGTTAACACATTTCCACAGAATCCAGTCCACCTCAAATAGCAACAGTACGATGAGATGAGGGTAGATCGATACACCTGCGGTTGCTAGGCAACGGGAGGGCGCCACCCGACACCGCGCGTAATTTGAAATTCGAACCGCTCCGATAATGCTGCTAGGAATTACGGGTGATTCGGGACGCCATTTTCGGTTTAATTAACGCCAGTTTTCTGTATTCACTTTTTGGTTTAAGTTTAATTGATTGTAATTGATTACACACTGGCATTACCACAAGCTTACAAACCATCATGTTCAGAAACGACAAAGTTTCATGCTTGAAATAACATTAAGTACTTACTTAAAAAAAAATATGATCACGACTGTAATCCCCAGCCTCGGTAGATATCTCCTCAGATCTCTAGTTACTTATATCTTTGAGGATATCTAAAGAGAGTCAGAGGCACGTCCAAACATGACATTTGGTACATGCCCACATTTTGCACAGTAGTTAGTATTTCTTACGTGACAGGTTGCAAGCCCATCGCCGCTTATAAGAGCACTAATCTATGACACACACCTTAGAATTTTTGGTTCTAGGGTATGCCTGTTTCCTCACGATGTTTTCCTTCATTTCCGGCATTGCGCACATACATTTTTCGAATAGAAAAACTCATTGGTGCACGACTAGGTTTGAACCCACGACCTTCAGGTCGTGATCCTCAAAGATCTAAGTCACCAGAGGTCTGAGGAGATATCTACCGAGCCTGGGGATTACAGTCGTGTGAGTGTTTTTGTTCCAACCAAAAATAAAAAAACTGCCGAATAAATATTACAACGGCACCAACTTCGATACTCTCTCTATCCAATAATTATTCAGTAAGTACTTATTTATTTTTTAGTTTACCTAATTACAGATAATACAACGCTCTGTAGGTCTACCAGGAGTTTTCACAATCTACACTCGCTAGTGACTATAGTTAAAAAAAATGTATGAAACCTTGTACAGCGCCTCTAGCGGATAGTTGGGTACTAAAACGTCACGTAGCTAACTATCCTACGTCACAGCGTACTACAGCGACTGTAGTTAGCGCTTCATTCATTTGCTTAGATTTGGTACCATGAATAACAATGTTGACAGATGTCATAGTAACGTACTATTACTACTGTAGTAACGTCAGCCGATCTAGATGTGACAACTCATGGTAAACGTACTGCTCTAATTTAGTAAACTAGCAACATTAGTGAATTAATACAAAAAGGCCATTTCCATTTGCATGGCGCGTGACCGTCTGAGCAACGTCTAGTCAACCCATCAAGGACTTAATTTGGCGCGAATATCAGGGACCATGCTATAGGAGACAGCGGGAATATACCTCTACACATAGAACTAGAAATAATAATAAAAATTATTTTATATCAGGCAACATTAGTCTAAGCAGTAAAAGATGGAAAATGAAAAGAATGCAGCGGATATCCGATTACTATTCGGTATCTGGTCTGTTCGGTCGTTTTTTGCTATCCGGTATCCGACCGGATATTACATGTTATTCAGCCAATGAAATAAATTGGTTTTAATTGTAAAAAAAATGTACTGATAAGCAAAATTGTTTGACAATGACAAATTTGAGAACAATAAATAAATAAATATAGGTGGACTGTTACACATTAACGCTATCTAGCCTCAAACTAAGCAAAGCTTGTACTATGGGAACCAGATAGCTAATATATTAATTATAAATACTTTTTTATAAACATACATTGTATAATGATAAAACCGTTGAGTGGAAAGGCCTGACATCCATCTAACAACCCTATAGAGCAGGGGTCGGCAACCTTTTGGCAGGCAAGGGCCACAAGGTGGCAAAATAAACTAAAGACGGGCCGCACTTGTGATATTAGGTAACCCTAGAAGCTCAAAATATGGCTCTCAAATGCCCAATTATGTGAGACAAGAAGCATATTTATTTTTTCTTTAATTAACAATTGAAAAAGTCTGTTCGCGTAAATTATAGGTGCTACCAAAAATTATAATGAACTCGCGCTTCGCTCATTTGTTCGTTCGCGGTCAAGCGAAGCGCGTTTTAAGGCTTGGTCCACACTTATACGGTCGATCGTGGTTCGTTCATGCATTTATCTTGATATTTAACTTATATAAAAAACATTCACGGGCCGCAAGCAAGACGTCACGGGCCACGCGTTGCCGACCCCTGCTATAGAGCATAGAGAAAATAGTTACTTTAGTAACTACTAGCTGTCCCGCCCGCGACTTCGTTCACTTAAAGTAGGTATCTAAACTGAGTTTCAAACAAATTACACTAATAAAAAAATCCCATAAATAACTTTGAAACCCAATTTTACCCATTTTAGAGGGCTATTTTGAAATATCCAGGAATACGTTTCCATTTACTTTGCATTTAAAGCATCCAAACCAAAACTAAGACCAATCACACCACCCTTTAAAAAGTAATTACCCATAAAAACATTGACCCCACATTTGACCCCTTTTTGAAGGTCATATTGAAAAATCCTGAAACACTTGTACATTCATTTTGTATTTACAGTACACAAAGTTTCAGACCAATCGCACCACCCGTCAAAAAAAATCCCATACAAACATTGACCCCTTTTTAAGAGTTATATTGAAAAATCCTTTAACACGAAATTAAGTTTCAGACCAATCGCACCACCCGTTGAAAAGTTCCCATACAAACATTGACCCCCCCATTTGACCCCCTTTTTTAAGGTTTTATTGAAAAATCCTGAAACACGAAACAAAGTTTCCGACCAATCGCACTAGGTTAAAAAGATCCCATACAAACATTGACCCCACATTTGACCCCTTTTTGAAGGTTATATTGAAATATCCTGAAAAAAGTGTCCGTTCATTTTGTATTTACAGTACATAAACAAAGTTTCAGACCAATCGCACCACCCGTTAAAAAGTACACATACAAACATTGACCCCACGTTTGACCCTTTTTTGAAGGTTATTTTGAAAAATCCTGAAACACGTGTCCATTCATTTTGCATTTACACTACACTAACAAAGTTTCAGGCCAATCGCACCACCCGTTAAAAAGTTCCCATACAAAAATTGACCCCACATTTGACCCCTTTTTGATGGTTATATTGAAAAATCCTGAAACACGTGTCCATTCATTTTGCATTTACAGTGCACAAACAAAGTTTCATGAAAATCGCTCCACGCGTTAAAAAGTTTCATACTAACGTTTTCACCCTTTTTCACCCCCTTAGAGGTGGAATTTCGAAAAATCCCGTCTTAGTGGGTGGTTTTGTTATAAAAGGAACCCACCTTTCAAATTTCAGCTTTCTAGCTTTAGCGGTTTCGGCTGGGCGATGATAAATCAGTCAGTCAGTCAGTCAGTCAGTCAGTCAGTCAGTCAGTCAGTCAGGTTAAGCTCTTATATAGATATAGATAACAGATAACTGCTATAGAGTGACTTATTTATTTCGTCACTAGTTTCTGACACATATAAAGTATTTTCATACAATTTATACAGCTCGCTTCGCTTACTTCTTGCGTCTCGCTGATGCCATTAGCGTGTCGGGCCGGATGGCCTCAGTCTCACACCTATTTACGCTTCCTCATAACGTCTGGTGCCCTGGTACATGTAAATAAATTTCGCATTTACTCTAAGAGAGTATTTTCAATAAATACGTCTGTTGTCATTATTTTCATCATTCTTATACTTCTATACTAATATTATAAAGGAGAAGTTTTGTATTTTTGTTTGTAACGAATAAACTCAAAACTACTGTTCCGATTTACAAAAATCTTTCACCGTTAGAATGCTACGTAATAATAATCCCTGAGTAACATAGGCAATTTTTTATGTAGGTACCTCGCGAGCAAAGCCGCGTGCGGAAGCTAGTCATAAATAAAATGATTGATTCAGGCGTGAGTTCATTGCAAATACTGAAAAGGATGGAAATATCTAGTACTTTCCCGCTAAACTATTATCTAATGAGCTTAACAACACCAGTGCGGAGCGAGTCAACGGTCCTGAGGATGCTTCGTGGAGAAGCGAAACACGTGGCGAATTCCTATTTGAGTTTGTGTTGTTAAGTTCATTAGATAATAGTTTAGCGGGAAAGTACTAGATATTTCCGTCCTTTTCAGTATCATTAACATGGTAACTCTTTTCATAATAGAAGAAATACTACGAAGCAACTCTGAAAGGAATGCCCATCTGTTAATTCTCTCTGTACCAACCTTTAGTTTAGGCTGTACGTTGACTGTCAGTCAAGCATCAGTCAGTCACGATCCTGTCTTAGTAGGTAATACATTTTGTAAGTAGTTTCCGGTCTATTTGGACTGAAATCGTATAGAACAGCTATCATTGAGCTCTCTATCTAAATAGGTACTCATCATAGTCATACATTGACTGTCAGTCTAACGTCAGTCGTCAAAAGTCATATTTTTTAGAACCTACTGCTGGCTGTACTGGAGTTAAAATTAGTTTCGACTGTCTGGAGTTTAGAACTCCGTAATAAGGTAAAATTCTATTTAGTTTAGAATTACAGTTAGCAGTACTAAAAAAGGATTGTTAAATGACTTTATAATATTTTAAATTATTTTTAGGTACACATTTTATCCACCTATGTTATTTTATAGCTTCTCCCTTTTCTCTAAGGTTTGCTGGTAGAAAATTCTTGTAGGGTTAAGCTCGCTTTTGTACATGAATTTTCATATCTGTCTTGCTTGTATTTTACTGTGTACAATAAAGAATTACAAGATTTTTGACGACTGACAGAGAACTGATGTTTACCTACCCATCAGTTATTTAGCCTGCACGTTGACTATCATTCAGACGTCAGTCGTCAGTCGTCAGTCAGCCCGTAACAATGTCATTTACATGTGCGTATATTTAGATTTGTGTAATTGGTTGAAATATTCACGGCGCGCAATTGAATGACATCATGCGATGTAATTGCAATCAGCAATGCAGCCAAGTGCGACGGCTTGCAACTAATTGCTATAAAAATAATTTATTGCAATGAATGAAGACTATTGCTATCATTTGCATAGTGTGTTTGATCAGTAGGTACACAGTACCTACACACAGTTACAGAAGGTGCATACATCCTTCTAATAGATTATTATAAACGCGAAAGTTCGTTTGGATGTCTGGATGTCTGGATGTATGTTTGTTACTCTTTCACGCTAAAACGGCTGAACGGATCTGAATGAAATTTGGCACAGATATAGATTATGGTCTGGAATAACACATAGGCTACATTTCATCCCGAAAAAATTTACGGTTCCCGTGGGATAGCGATGTTTTAGTTTTTCAAGGTATCACGCGGGCGAAGCCGTGGGCGGAAGCTAGTACATACATAAAATCACGTCTGTTTTCCGACGGGGTAGGCAAAGACCACGGATCTCCACTTGCTACGATCCTGACATACCTCTTTTGCTTCATTCCTCTCATTAAATTCTTGATGTGCGTCGGTTTAGGGTACTCTGGACCTGGCCTTTCTCTAAAACGTCCCCAATTTGATCGAGGTACGTCAGCCGAGGTCTTCCCCTTCCAACTGTCCCATTCACACTCTCTTTATACACCTGTTTCGTCAATCTCCTTTCATCCATCCTTTCTACATGCTCAAACCATCTTAACATACCCTTCTCAATTTTCATCACTACGTCTTCTTTCACTCCACAACGTTCTCTTATCACAGTACACATCTAGTACAGTAGGTACCTATATGGTATTAGATAAAGTCTAGGTTGTGTTTGTGATTGTATAACGAGACTGGCATATTCGCGAATAAAGTAATAAAAAAACAGAATAGGTGTAAATATAATAACGGTGAAGGAAAACATCGTGAGGAAACCGGCATACCCTAGAATCAAAAATTCGAAGGTATGTGTCATAGGTTAGTATTCTTATAAGCGGCGATGGGCTTGCAACCTGTCACGCAGGTACGGAATACTAACTACTGTGCAAAATGTGGGCATGTACTAAATGTCATGTTTGGACTTGCCTCTGACTACCCCCTTTAGATATCCTCAAAGATCTAAGTAACTAAAGATCTGAGGAGATATCTACCGAGACTGGGGATTACAGTCGTATATATATATATATAAAAACAGAATAAAAAAATCTGTATGTACAGACAGGACAATTGCCTAAACCCATAGGTACCTAGCTTAAGTTTGAATCTAAATATATATAACTCAAAGGTGACTGACTGACTGACTGACATAGTGATCTATCAACGCACAGCCCAAACCACTGGACGGATCGGGCTGAAATTTGGCATGCAGGTAGATGTTATGACGTAGGCATCCGCTATAAAAAGATTTTGATTGATTCTACCCCCAAGGGGATGAAATAGGGGATGAAAGTTTGTATGAAACTTTGTCTATTTAGTATATAAAGTCGCGATAATCGACATTCACGCGGGCGAAGCTGCGGGCAACAGCTCGTGGTCTATAAAGTGGATCTTTATAGGTCTAAATATTTCCTGAGGAATTTCCGAAACACTTCACAGTAATCACATGAGTGACCATACTCTGCCGAATCTCAGTAAGGTGTGCATAATCCTCTCACAACACTGGTTCTTTTACAAAAACAATAAATTTCAAACATTACCTACTAAATCAATTTAAGTGTTGTGTCTAATTAAGTCGGGTCTAAATAGCACGGCTTAACTCATAACATTAAATGCTTAGTCAGGGTTGTGCTAAGTTGTGAACTAAGCAAAAATTTATACTATACTAGCTTCTGCACGCGGCGTCGCCCGCGAAGTACCTACATAAAATATAACCTATGTTCATCCTGAAAGTTCATTCTACACATTGGTGAAATAATTTTTCAAATCGGTTCAGTAGTTTCGGAGCCTATTCATTTCAAACAAACAAACAAACAAACAAACAATCAAAGTTTTCCTCTTTATAATATTAGTATAGATATTTAACGTACTTAGAATCTTTCCTTCGAATCTTTGGTTCTAGGCTATGCTGGTTTCTTCACGATGTTTTTCTATTTAAGAGCACTGGCATTGCGCACATAATTTTTTCCAATAGAAAAAATATATATTTTTAAACTTACTCAATCTGAACACATTATTATTAGTATTAAACGGGTATTCCCGTCCCGGGTAGAATCTACCCGTGACCACGACAGTGAGTAAACCTGTCGAATCATCGGGAAAAATAAGTAAAAAAACGCGATAAATACCCGTTTAATACTAAAATAATAGAAAAATTAGCCAGGTTTCAATCCACGATATTGGGATCATAAGGCAGGGCTACCACTACACCACCAGTGATAATGATTATGATGATTTAAAACGCACAGTGCTGGGCTGTCAGCCCTACTAAACATTGTTTATCAATCGAGCTAAATCAACAATCAGTTTAACAGTTGCTTTTGCCCTTTTGCGCTTCTAGGCACTACTTATTAACAAGGTTTATTCCCAATGGATCCCAGACAGACAGACTCACCGCTTTTTTATCTCCAAGCAGAGTAGGTTGTAACTATTCAGCGTGTCCACTTCGTAAAAGAATCAACGACATAAACAAACTAGTATATAGAATAGAATAGAATACGACAATAAAACAGGCAACCATTCAGCATGAGCTGCAACATCACACATAGTGGATGATGCAGCGCTAGATGATTTTCGATGGCGCCTCAGAGCAGCGCAGCAATGACTGCGATACGCGCTACCATATTTAGGTACTAATATTAGATTAGGCATTTACTTACTACTTATGATAATAGAAGTTACACAAAATACTTATTATATAAACAAAAAACGGATACAAGAAAGAGCATTAAAAAACTAGGTACTTATGCCTTATACCTTACCTAACTTATTTTACTTATACTTATATATTGCAAAAAAATAATAAACACGACTGAACATAGCATAAAATATTATTTTACAGCCGCCTTTTTAGATTTTTGATTTTTGTATAGTTTATGTCATTCTGGTGATACAGAATGACATAAACTATACAAAAATCAAAATCTAACAGACGAAAAATAAAACAGACGAATCTAACGACACATTTATCAAAATCTGTCCATCCGTTTTGGCTACAGCCACAGCTAAAGAAACCCCCATAAGTACATAGAAAGATATATAGATACAACGTAAGTACATTACCTACCAGCAGGTGACAGGTTGCTAACCCATCACCGAATTTTAAGAATACCTATTATAACGCACCTTCGAAATTTTCGTACCTAGGGTATACCATAATAGGGTATGCTGATTTTCTCACGGTGAAACAAATAAAAAAAAAATATATTCATCATACA
The DNA here is from genome assembly GCA_963675405.1 of Cosmorhoe ocellata. Taxonomy (NCBI): domain Eukaryota; kingdom Metazoa; phylum Arthropoda; class Insecta; order Lepidoptera; family Geometridae; genus Cosmorhoe; species Cosmorhoe ocellata. The sequence goes on from OY776267.1 coordinate 5,909,447, forward strand.
TTTCTCGAACAGTAAAATTTTAAGAATCTGAAAGCTCCAGTGCTCTTAAGTCATTTTGAAGTTGGCCTCTAGTTGGAAGACTATTTTACAGAAGTACTTGTTCTGTTAATAACAGGATCTGTTTTCGGAGCTAAGAGGAACGCGCCTCCGTCGGTTTATAAACGCATTTGTTTGCAAACATCGTGATTTTTAGCACAATTTGTTTACATTTCAAATTGAGCTGTAATTGAAGTACAGTAAACTGTAGAAACTTATTGCCCGACTGCGTAGAGAGGGGTAACTTATGTATCCGTACACGTTATCTATTACTAGCTTCCAGCCACGGCTTGGCCCGCTTGGAACATAACTGAACTTAACTTTCGGGATATAAAGTCTATGTGCTATTCCAGACTATAATCTATCTCTGTGCCAAATTTCATCCAGATCCGTTCAGCCGTTTCAGCGTGAAAGAGTAACAAACATACATACATACATACATACATTCTTACAAACTTTTACGCTGATAATATTAGTAGGATCGTTGGAAGTAGGAGTATCAATAAAACTGTAATAGAGCAAATTCTGTAAATAATGAAATATTTTTGGTAAATTTTAATTGAGGATAGCAAAACATACGTAGGTAAGAAATATAGATGCCGAAACAGCACATTTTAGCGTTTCGCGTACGAAGTCGCGGGTACAGCTAGTCTAAGAATCAAAGTCCTTTCTAACATAAAATAATAAGCCCCATAATATAGAGTGCTGGTGGTGTAGTGGTAGCACCCCTGCCTCACGATCCGAAGGTCGTGGGTTCAAACCTGGTCGGGCACCAATGAGTTTTTCCATTCGAAAAAATTATGTGCGCAATGCCAGTGCTCTTAAACGGTGAAGGAAAACATCGTGAGGAAACCGGCATACCCTAGAACCAAAAATTCGAAGGTATGTGTCATAGGTTAGTATTCTTATAAGCGGCGATGGGCTTGCAACCTGTCACGTACGGAATACTAACTACTGTGCAAAATTTGGGCATGTACCAAATGTCATGTTTGGACTTGCCTCTGACTACCCTCTTTAGATATCCTCAAAGACCTAAGTAACTAAAGATCTGAGGAGATATCTACCGAGCCTGGGGATTACAGTCGTGATCATATTTTTTTTATAATATGGTCTAAACAGCTGGTTGTAGAGACTTGAAATTTAGAGAGTAACGTACTCCAAACATGATATTTGGCACATGCCCACATTTTACACAGTAGTTAGTATTCCGCACAGGACAGGTTGCAAGCCCATCGCCACATTATTTTTAATAGCATACAATTAATACTCAAAACACTTCCACGAATAACATGATTCGAATTCTAAATTCGAATATTCCTTCTAAATGACAGCTGTCAAAACGGTGTCATGGCGGCGCAAGATGGCGTCCGGTTACCGTCAGTCTTGGAGGCAGAGCGTGAACGTGAAATTAATTATTATAATGTCGTTTCCGATCACTGAAACTGCGAATAGAAATTACTATCATGGCCATTTCCCGCGATTTCATTCGCGTATGCTTTATTCAAGCTAAAAAAATAATGGCGATGGGCTTTTTAAATTGTCACGTACGGAATACTAACTACTGTGCAAAGTGTGGGCATGTACCCAAAATATGTCATGTTTGGACTTGCCTCTGACTACCCCCTTTAGATATTCTCAAAGATCTAATCAACTAAAGATCTGAGGAGATATCTACCGATCCTGGGGATTACAGTCGCGATCATATTTTTTTTTTATAAAAAGTAGGTAATTAGCTAAAATCAAATGGTGAATAAAAACATCGTGAGGAAACCGGTATACGCTAGAACCAAAAATTCGAAGGTGTGTGTCATAGATTAGCATTCTAAAAACGGTGGTGGGCTTGCAACCTGTCACATACGGAATACTACTGTGAAAAATGTGGTCATGTGCCAAATGTCATGTAATTTTCATTAAAAATTATTCAACAGGAAGTTTCATTACTAAGTACCTATTATTTTTCCGTCTCAATCTGTTTCAACCCCAAAAGACATGTTAAATTAAATTCAGCAGATCGTTTCGTTCTAACTGTCCCCCTCACGCCCCCTCAATAAACCCCCTCAATAAAACCCCCTCACACTCTCGCCCCGAGGGGGTACTTCATTATAATCCGCAATTATTTTTAATTCTGTCACTATGGCAGATTTAGATGAGTTGTGTTTTTATTACCCGACTGCGAAGGGGGGGTAATGTGTTTAGGGTGTCCGTGATATACATAATATGTATAGTTCGCTCAACGAATCTAGGCATTCGTGAAGTTAGCTGCGCAGTATCGTCTTTCGGGAGCAATTGGAGGTATGAGGAGGGGAAGGAACTGTACATGCGCAAACTCGCACCTGTGGCTAACTTCACGAATGCCTAGATCCGTTGGATGAACTATATGTTTGTGTGTATGAGAGTTCCTTTCCATACGTGACAGGTTGAAAACCTATCGCCGCTTATAAAAATATTATCTAACCTATGACATGACTCACATCTTCGAATTTTTAGATCTAAGGTATGCCGGTTTCCTCACGATGTTTTCGCCAATTGCTTCAAAAATGATATAATACACAAATAATGTATTCAACCCACATAATTAATCAATTAAGGGCACTCCACACTTGTCGTAATGTATTCAATGCGTGACATAATATCTCGATAGTTATCTATAGCCCTAACATCTGACATGCTTATAACAAGCTTACACGTTATGGTAGAGTTGGTAGATTCAAGATAACACGAAGGGACACTATCCTACTAATAATATAAACGTGAAATGTATGTATATTTGTTACTCTTTCACGCTGAAACGACTGGACGGATTTGGATGAAATTTAGCACAGTGATAGATTATAGTCTGGAATAGCACTTGGCACTTTTTATCCCGAAATAATATACGGTTGCCGTGGGCGGATGCTAGTATCAAATAAATCTGCTAACATTTAATTGATCGACAAAAATCAATTCTTGACATCTGTGAATAACGTGAATTTTAAATAAATTGATTGATTAATAGATAAAGTTATGTTTCAAAATGCTTGCATATATGTAGGTAAATGTTGAGTAGTAGTCATTTTTATTTCTATTTTATATCATTTTGCTCTAATAAAAATGTATTATTATTATTTAAAAAAAACTGTTACAATTTCCACATTTTGAACATAGAACATGTTAAGAAATAAAAACAAATCATGTCGTCTAATTGAATTCCTATAAAGTTAAAAAAACTGTTCCAATTTCAAAAAATCCACTGTCAAACGCTGTCACATTTTGAATAAAGAACATGTTGAGAAACAAAGAATTCATGTCATGTAAAAAACTGTTCCAATTTCAAAAAATCCACTGTCAAACGCTGTCACATTTTGAATAAAGAACATGTTGAGAAACAAACAATTCACGTCATGTAATTATCTAAAAAACCCTTTAAAAAACTGTTCCAATTCCAAAAAATCCACTGCCAAACGCTGTCACGTTTTGATTATAGAACATATTGAGAAACAAACAATTCATGTCAAGTAAATTATGTAAAAAACACTACCCCTCCCCATCCAAATCCCACGGCGGCTCACCGATTTGTCAGCGGTAATTTCAATTTCACCGTAACCCCACACCCGGCGATAAGAGAATAAATTATATCGCCCGCTATCGCGACACGATCGTCGTTGTAGGTGGCGCCTTCGCTCGGGGAATTCAAGGAATCAGCTTTATTACGGCTTTACGCTCGGAAACGTTCGATAAATTGTCGTTCTTCTTCTTCTTTGTTTATGGCATCTGTCAGAGATCATTTCTGCCAGTGTCAAGTGTATTTTAATTTTACATTGTCAAGTAAAAAATAAATGAAAAAAAAATCTGATGGAATTATTCACTTTAATTATTTTATACCCACTCACGTCATAACTCGGGTTTTATTGCAAAAATAATCACCAAAATTACATAATAAAACTTAAAATAACACGAGGAAATATAAAAACCAGAGTGACAGAGTCGACAGTCGAATGCATCGATGAAAATTCGGCAGCTCTTCTTCTTCTTCAATTATGGCATCTGTCTCTTAGAGAACAATTTTGTCAGTGTCAAGTGTATTTATTTATAAGTATTGTCAACGTCACAGAGTCATAGTCAAGTTGTCAAGTCAATTTTAAACAAAAGATGGCTGTTTTGTTCAAAATTCTCGGGATTTCCTCCGATGGAATTTGAAGCGAACTATTTACTTTAATTCACATTATTTAACACTCGCGTCAAGAACCCGGGCCTTATTGGCAAAATAACCACCAAAATTACGCAATAAAACTTAAAATAACACGAGAAAAAATATAAAAACCAGAGCGACGTAGCTGTCAGACAAATGCACCGCAGAAAATCCATTCGGCAGCTCAGAGACGTTCGATATATTGTCGTTCTTTTTCTTCTTTATTGATGGCATCTGTCTGTTAGAGACCGATTTTGCCAGTGTCAAGTGTATTTTAATTTTATGTGTTGTCAATGATAACAGTCATAGTCAAATAGTTAAGTCAATTTAAAAAAAAAGATAAATAGCTGTTTTTTTTCAAAATTCTCGGGATTTTCTCCGATGGATTTCGAAAGGAATTAATTTTATTTAATTTTAATTCAATTTAATTACATTTCACTTCATTATTTTACATTCGCGTCAGGAACTCGGGCTTTATTGGAGAAATAATTATGTACACAATAAAACCCAAAATAACACGAGAAGAAAATTAAAAACTAGAGCGACAAGTTCACAATCGAAAACATCAGAAAAAAACCTTCTTTATGGCATCTGTCTCTTATACTTTTATCAACAGTGCCATTTTTATCCGACTTCTCTATGCCGAGGTTTGCGTTTTGGTGCAAGTTAGCCAAGACAATAACGTATAGAAGCGCCCATCAATGTCACACCTGGTTAAGACCCCCTTGGATCAGCGGTGCGATGTCCTGGAGAGAGCCCGTACGACCGCCCTCGGAACCCACAGGATGTGGTCGGCTCCCTTTCACCTCACTCTACCACTGAGTGTTTAGGGTTCTGTAACTTGTTGTGAAAGCGAAAACCATTTTTTTCAACTTTTTTTGAAAATTGAGTACCTACTTAACCGAAAAAAATTGTTTTTATTAAAAAATAGTCGTGTTATTCTTGTAAGTACTTAATTCTTTAATTCAATAAAATATTTTTAAGTCATTGCAAAAAATAAATGTACAGAGGCGAGCTTAACCCTACAAGAGTTTTCAACCAGCAAACCTTAGAGACTAGGGGGAAACTAAAACATAGCTGGTTTCAATATAAATTGAAAAGTTTCAAAATTTTCAAGCTTGAAGTAACACTTCTATACAATTTTTATATGTCATGGTACGGAATATCAAAGTTATATTACTTTGATATTGCCCTAAGAGTTCGTGGTAAGGCCGCTGGTACCTAGTATTTGTTTTCCCACGGTGACAATTCTGCTGATTCTGATTTGCCGAGTCAAAGGCGAGCTTGCGATTTTCTGTCAAAGATTAATTTACAGAATAGATATCTTCAAACCTATTTTTTTGCCCCCGTGTCGTTTGCTCCACTCTCACCCACTACACTTTGTCTTTAAATATCTGTTACCCGCAACTTCGCATTTATTTCATTTTCAATGTTTTAATATTCTGCTATTCGGGGCGGAGACAAATTCAACAAATCAAAAACCTTGAAAATCGGTACAGCCGTTCCAGATAAGTGTTCGAACAAACCCGCCTGTTTTTTATACTATGTACAATTATGAAGATGTAGCTATAGGCATACGAAGACTCAAAGTTCTATAATAAAAGCGTGTAGAATCTTTAGATCCGCTAATATAATGTCACAATGGCAATGGACGTCCAATGATTAAAATATGTAAAACATCAAAAAAGTTTTCTAAATAAATAAAAAAAAATCAATTATTGACTGACTGACAGACTACAGAATCTAAACCATAAGTTGGTAAAAAGGTGCAGTAAAAAAAAACCGTTTTCAAACGTCTTAAATTTTTGGTAAATGGGGCATTTTATTTAAAATTACATTGGCCTCTTGCAAACGTCTTAAATACTTGGTAAATGGGGCATTTTATCTAAAATCACAAGAACAATTTTCAAACGTCTTTTTAGGTAAAAGGGGCATTTTATTGAAAACTCTGTTTATTACAGCTGTCACTTCTGTGCGTTAAATCACTGACAATTGCATCATCAGTCCACTGTCAAGGTTATTTTACAAATAACACGTAAATGTAAATAATGATTGCAAAACTAGCTCGGCACCGGCTACATTAAAGAAATCTTTTTGTAAATTATGACTTCTACGAATTTACTATAGGTGTCGCGTTACGTTCGTTTTGTTGACATAAACATTTAACACAATGTAGGTAAATAACAAGATGTGTTATTAAAAAAAATTGAGTTTTACATTCATGATGTATCTATATCTATATAAGAGCTTAACCTGACTGACTGACTGACTGACTGACTGACTGACTGATTGATCATCGCCGAGCCGAAACCGCTGAAGATAGAAAGCTGAAATTTGGAAGGTGGCTTCCTTTTATAACAAAAGCACCCACTAAGGCGGGATTTTTGGAAATTCCACCTCTAAGAGGGTGAAAAAGGGTGAAAACGTTAGTATGAAACTTTTTAACGCGTGGAGCGATTTTCATGAAACTTTGTTTATGCACTGTAAATACAAAATGAATGAACACGTGTTTCAGGATTTTTCAATATAATCTTCAAAAAGGGGTCAAATGTGGGGTCAATGTTTGTATGGGAACTTTTTACCGGGTGGTGCGATTGGTCTGAAATTTTGTTTGTGTACTTTAAATGCAAAATAAATGAATACGTGTTTCAGGATTTTTCAATATAACCTTTAAAAAGGGGTAAAATGGGGTGTCAACGTTAGTATGGGAACTTTTTAACGGGTAGTGCGATTGGTCTGAAACTTTGTTTGTGTGCTGTAAATGTAAAATGAATGGATACCTGTTTCAGGATTTTTCAATATAACTCTTAAAAAGGGGTCAAATGGGGAGTCAATGTTTGTATGGAATTTTTTTAACGGGTGGTGCAATTGGTTTGAAACTTTGTTTGTGTACTGTAAATGCAAAATAAATGGACACGTGTTTTAGGATTTTTCAATATAATCTTAAAAAAGGGGTCAAATGTGGGGTCAATGTTTGTATGGGAACTTTTTACCGGGTGGTGCGATTGGTCTGAAATTTTGTTTGTGTACTTTAAATGCAAAATAAATGAATACGTGTTTCAGGATTTTTCAATATAACCTTTAAAAAGGGGTAAAATGGGGTGTCAACGTTAGTATGGGAACTTTTTAACGGGTAGTGCGATTGGTCTGAAACTTTGTTTGTGTGCTGTAAATGTAAAATGAATGGATACCTGTTTCAGGATTTTTCAATATAACTCTTAAAAAGGGGTCAAATGGGGAGTCAATGTTTGTATGGAATTTTTTTAACGGGTGGTGCAATTGGTTTGAAACTTTGTTTGTGTACTGTAAATGCAAAATAAATGGACACGTGTTTTAGGATTTTTCAATATAATCTTAAAAAAGGGGTCAAATGTGGGGTCAATGTTTGTATGGAAACTTTTTAACGGGTGGTGCAATTGGTTTGAAACTTTGTTTGTGTACTGTAAATGCAAAATAAATGAATACGTGTTTCAGGATTTTTCAATATAACCTTTAAAAAGGGGTAAAATGGGGTGTCAACGTTAGTATGAGAACTTTTTAATGGGTAGTGCGATTGGTCTGAAACTTTGTTTTTGTATTGTAAATGCAAAATGAATAGACACGTATTTCAGTATTTTTCAATATAACCTTCAAAAAGGGGTCAAATGGGGGGTCAATGTTTGTATGAGCATTTTTTAAAGGGTGGTGAGATTGATTTGAAACTTTGTTTATGTACTGTAAATGAAAAATAAATGGACACGTGTTTCAGGATTATTCTAAATAACCATCAAAAGGAGGTCAATGTTTTTGTATGGGAACTTATTAAAGGGTGGTGCTATTGGCCTGAAACTTTGTTTGTGTACTGTAAATACAAAACGAATGGACACGTGTTTCAGGATTTTTCAATATAACCTTCAAAAAGGGGTAAAATGGGGTGTCAAAGTAGTATGGGATTTTTATGAGTTGCTTGATGTGTTTAAAACTCAGTTTAGATATTTTATGTGAACGAAGTCGCGGGCGGAACAGCTAGTTATCTATGTATCTAATGTATTAAATGTATCAGTTATCTACCCATAACACAAGCTTTGAGTAGCTTACTTTGGGGCTAGATGATGCTGTGTGGATTGTCCAGCATTATTTATTATCTTATAACTTTAAACGAGCAATTCTTGTATATATATATATATATAATCGGAATCTCGGAAACGGCTCCAGCGATTTGCATGAAATTTAGTATGCAGGGGGTTTCAGAGGCGATAAATCGATCTAGCTAGGTTTCATTTTTAAAAAACGTCGTTTACCCCAAAAAAACGAGCAAAGCTCGGTCACCCAGGTACTTATTATTATGAACACGACTGTAATCCCCAGGCTCGGTAGATATCTCCTCAGACCTAGTAACTTAGATCTATGAGGATATTTAAAGAGGCAGAGGCACGTCCGAACATGACATTCGGCTCAACCTTTTTGCATTAGATTATTCTTTTTGGAACGAAGTTCCTTATCGCGCGTTGTGAAAGGGGGCTAGACGGAAAAAATTCTCACGAAAAGTTGTAACGACACTTTTTGCTATAGTTGTAAGCCGTGCGGCGTGCGTGTGTTTCTCTGTCTGTCTCTCTCTCTCATAGAAAGCAAGGAAAGGGACTTCATTCCATCCGGGTGTCCCTTGACACCTATCAAGTTTTTTTTTCTTAAAAATTACTATGGTTCATTCATATGAAAACTTTTTACATTAAATCTATACTAATATTATAAAGAGGAAAACTTTGATTGTTTGTTTGTTTGTTTGTTTGAAATGAATAGGCTCCGAAACTACTGAACCGATTTGAAAAATTCTTTCACCAATGTGTAGAATGAACTTTCAGGATGAACATAGGCTATATTTTATGTAGGTACTTCGCGGGCGACGCCGCGTGCAGAAGCTAGTTATTAATATTTTTATTTCGTAAAAATGACTACGGTTCATTCTCAACAAAACCTTTTGCGATTATTCTTTTCATTTCGTAAAAAATACTATGGTTTAGTTGTATTTTCCGTTCATTGCTATGGTTACTCATTTTATTTTATTTTTAAATGAAGGACGATTTTTATATAGGGCTGACATAATCGCTTAGCGACATAAGTCCTTCGTCAAATTTAAGAATTAAAAAAAAGTTACTTTTTATTGCACTGTTTACTTACGTAAACCTATCAAAAATAGAACCTAATAAGAATGTGTGACATGATGACTTGTTGTAACATTTTTAGTAACAATTCGCCGATGGGCATATTATTTTTTGGTTATAAATATTTTTTTACCTCACAAAGATCCTTCCGTGGCTTTTATCTTATTTTTACCAATAACAATTTAATATTTTTTCACCGTACCCACCCGAACGGTAACTTAATATGGAAACCGGATAGCAGACAGTATGGCGGCGAGCTTTTCTTTTTAATTTTTCTTTTTTATTCCAATGTAGAAACGTCAAAGGATGTTTTTTTATTCTTTTTTTGTGGCGTGTGTGATCCTTCGATTGTTTTGGTAGAGTATAGCCGATGAAGCGTAGTGCTTTGTGATGAGTAGATAATGTAAACTGTGGTTTTTATTAAATAAATTTTATTCACATAATATTTTTCAGTTTTGACAAACTTCCATAGAAAAGTAAATTTCAATTTATGCTAAATGTCTTAATACCTGGCAACTTTTCAAATTTATCTTAAAACGAAAAATAAAAAAAATACAAGTCATTCTAATACCAAAAAAAAATCGAAAGTAAATACGAAAGTAGCTGTGTCTATCTTTTCACGACTAAACGGCTGAGCGGATCATAATTAAATTTGGCAAAGAGGTAGATTATATACTGGGGAAGGAAATAGGCTACCTTTTTTCCAAAAAAAACATTCAATGCGTACAAAATCACAGGTAACAGCTATAGATTACTATCTATAGTCTGAATTACCAAAACCATCTTCACTGACACTTCTTCACTGAGTTTTTGTTTTTGTTAAATTATTCGCTCATTTGAGCAGGCTTATAGTCATAGACCTTACTGCCTAGTCTTGCGTAAATTAATTTCTTCCGTTTTCTATAATCTAACTTAATCTAACCTAACCTAACCGCCATTTTCTCCTTGGCCCTTCTTCACTGATACTAAAGATGAGGTATTGTTTATCTGTCTGTCAGCTGAAGCAAGTTAAACCCTTTGACACGACAAATATTTAGCCACGTGACACCAATGTCGTTACGTCTAAATTGAAGAGACATTCGAAGTTCAAACTCAAACTAATGAGAGTTAAAAATAGAATGCGTCTTTTAAAAAAATAATTGACGTTTATGAATGGTGCTTCAGCTTGCGCTTTTCAAAAATAGAACGTTACTTCAAAAGATGAATAAAACCTTTTTTTTTCAATTAAGGCTGTGTCCCCAGTAGACAAACTATTAGCGGCCGACTGAGTTTGCGGCGTATCGGTTTAGTACGCCCTTCCATATATTTGAGATGGAGTGTCCACAGTTTGCGAGTTTTGCGCTCACTTTACGCAGTTTGCAGCGTTACGTGCGCCTTGTTGTTTTTCGCCAGTTTGCCTACTGGGGACACAGCCTTATTATCCGTACTACAGATAAGTATGTATGAATAATTATACTTAGGCACAAATTTTTTTTTTTCATTTTAGCGGAATCACGAAAAATCACACTGAAATTTACTTTTTTTACTCTTGTAGAATGAGCATGTATTTTTTCAATGACTTGCTTGTAAATAAATATTTAACCTTAAGTATAATATAAAGAATTACTTACAAGAAATTTGCTAATACCAAATTTTATCAATAAAGGTATTATCCAGGGTTTTGTTAAGTATTTACATCCTTACCAAAAAATTAAAATAATATAAAGGAAGCTAAACTATTTAACCTAATTATTATGATTTTCTTACATAGACTGTGTTATTACACGATTGTAATACCTAAGTAACATAATGCTTGGATGGGATTCCAAATCAATGAATAAGTCAAATAAATAACATAAACCATTTCCAAGTTTAGGAGAATTTACCAAACTTCTGGAAGCTAACACAGATTGACACTTCCCTATTATTTCGAAAAATAAAACCCTTATCAAGAACACATGTACCGAATCGAGCAGCGGCCGAAAACGCATACAACCACGGAAACTCGATATTTTTGCACGTAATTAGGGAATATTGTAAAAAAGGTTTTAATGTTTTTTATATCGTTCCCGCGTTTTGCGGAATGGAGTTACGAGAGAACAAAAACTCTTTTGTTGAAAATATTTTTTTTATTACCTGTCACCTTGAAATATGGACACAATCGTAGAAAGGGTCAGCCTTTTTGCCATTTGTTAACCCTTTTATGGATGACCCCTTGGGAATTTTCGTAAATTACGCTATTTTTTGGTGATTGTATGACCTTTGACATTTTTAAAGGATAAAATTACTAACTGTCAATAAAAATGTGATTGTGTTTTTTTTTTAGGTTGACTTACTTAGTCCACCTCAAAAAGTTTTGACTTTTAGGTTAGGTTAGACCAATGTAATTAAAATTAGAAAAAAAATAACTGAAATGCAACAAACAATAGGTATGGTAAGTGTTTAATTCATGATTTTATACATACTAACAAAGTGAAATAAATAAAATATTTTAAGTCTATAGCAACTCTTTAATATTTTTTTCTAAAACACCACAGGATGCTACAAGTTTAATATAAAATGACATCTTCACGCCCGCGGACAGTTTTCAATTAGTACCCATTTAGAATTAAAACTAAAGCAATCAGTCACCGGACACAGCTGGTCTGTTTCTAGCCACTATTTAGTTTAGCTCTGTCTTGTTAGTCATTATTACATTAGTTCACGACACAAACTTAAATTTCCTTTTTATTGTCCAACATTATATTCCAATTTCAAACGTAGCCCATTTGAATAGAGCTGCAAGACGATTTTGAAAAGAGAACGCGTAGTTTGGTTGTCAGCAATAAGATAAACATGGCGGCCGTGAAGCGAGTGAGATGTCAATCAAACGTCAACAAGGCATCCCGCCTTTTGAGCACTCCTGTAGGACCGAACGTACAGGGATTTGTAGAGATTTTTGTAATTGCTCGCGTGTTTGTTTGCCATCTGACATTAGAAAAAAAGTTTTTAAATAATGTGTTGAAAATTTGAAATGCAACAGAACGCTACAAACTGAAATATCATTGTAATTTTTAGGACTGAATTTCACTAGGAAATCATAGCATTTTTTTATTTTTTGTTTCTGTCATTATCAATTTACATTCTAAAATCAAACTGTAAAGTGACATTGACATTTTGACGTTCCGTTTCGCTCATCAGCTCGTCACGCTCTATTTTATTATTTTCTCAATAACCAAGGAGCTATAACCGCAAGAGGAAATTATCTCTATCTAATAATTAATTGAGAAAGTTTGTAAAGATGTATGTTTGTTTGTTTGTTGCCCCTAATGGAATAACTTTAGAATAGGTTAAACTCTAGACATGATCACACTCATTTTTTTTACTGATGCATTTGTGCAAAACCGCGGTCAGAAGCTAGTCTATCATAGTTCTGTTTATAGACGTACGTCTAGTACATGCGTCAAGACGTTGTGGTACACCGCGCGCCTTCGCTCTCACGAATATCACTGATTTTCTATTATCTATGAAATATTATAACCACACACAATAAAAAAAACAATAACTAACCTCTTTCGCATGAAAGTCGAAAAGAAGCAAAAAGGTCATGTATTTTTTCGACACTTTTAGGTAAAAAAGTCTTTTGAGAAAAATAACATTCAAAGGGTTAAGAAATTAATGTTATTGATGTTATTTTTTTCTTTGACCTCTCAAGTCAAAGGTGAGGTGAAAAATGGGGTGACATTTTTAAAAACAGTAAAATAATAAAAAAAATACGTTTTGTATTTCTAAAAATCTTAAGTGGCTTGAAGATTTTGGGAGAAATTAACCCTTTCTGGCAAAGTTAACTAATCAAGCTATTCACATATTTTTTTCGTGACATTTCCTTTTTTTTTGGGGCAAAGATCACCCTAATTTGGTTGCATTATTTATGAAGAACCAAGGAAGTACTTACAAAGGTCGAAAAGTAATTTTTTTAACAATAGGGAATTTAAAATTGTTGTTTAAAAAAAATCATAAAAAAAGTTAAGCCTAACATTTTTTTCTTATAACTACAAATTATTTTGGCTAGATTTTTTATTGTTACTTATTAGAAAGAAAAAACATTTACTTATAAGTTTATTGTGATAATGCTACGACTTCGTTCACCAGATTTTCCGGTGGCATTCACGTCAGCGGAGAGATCAAATTGCAGTCACGCGACATCTCACTACTACTCCACTCTCTCTATCTCATTACTCGTTAAATCTATAATCTGTGTAAGTACAAAGAAATAAAATAAATCTCACAAACAAATGTAATTTCAATATTATATGATCTCTTGATTCTCTGACTACCCTCTTTAGATATCCTCAAAGATCTAAGAAACTAAAGATCTGAGGAGATATCTACCGAGCCTGGGGATTACAGTCGTGATCATATTTTTTTTTTTTTTTTTTTTTTCTCTTGATTCTCTGATGTATTTTTCTAAAAGTTTTTTTTAGGCCCACCATTACTACCGTAATTGAACGTTAACCGCTTCTCTGAAACGAGACAGGAAACAAGGCAGGTGCCGTCACTACGGCGCCCAATGTTTGCCCACCACTCCCGGCCACTCCGCGGGGATGGGGGTAAACAATGGGCCGGTATGGTAATGGGGGTGGGGGATGCAATTTGGAAAAAGATTTGAGGGGTCTATACTGGCACTGGAGTTGACAAACACATTAGCGTTATAGTTTTGCGAAACGGGAAATGGAGTGAAATAGTTTTTGATCGAACTTTTGGCTAGTGGTAGAGGTGTAACGACAAAAAGCGAACCAGTATGTAGGTACCCGATACTAATAACAATGAGTACCTATTATTATTAGTATTAGACGGGTATTTATCGCGTTTAAATTACCTTATATTTTCCCGACGTTTCGACAGGTTTGCACGCTGTCGTGGTCACGGGTAAAACGGGAAAATATAAGGTAATTTAAACGCGATAAATACCCGTCTAATACTAATAATAATGTGTTCAGATCGCGTAAGTTTAAAAGTACATAATGAGTACCTACTCGTTACTATCGTATCGAATACGTTACTCGCTACTTCTGTAGGTCTACCATGAGATTTCTCAATCTACACTCGCTAGCGACTGTAGTTAAAAAATGTATGAAAACTTGTACCTACAGCGCCTCTAGCGGATAGTTGCGTACTAAAACGTCACGTAGTTAACTATCCTACGTCACAGCGTACTACAGCGACTGTAGTTTGCGCTTCATTCATTTGCTTAGAATTTGGTACCATGAGTAACAATTTTGACAGATGTCATAGTACAGTACTATGTACTAATCGTCAGCTGATCTAAATGTGACAACTCATGGTAGACGTACGGGCAATATCAAAGTAATATAACTTTGATATTTCATACCATGACTAAAAATTGTATTGAAGTGTGTTACTTCAAGCTTGAAACTGTGACGTTTCTGAAACATGATAGTTTTTAGGAGTTTGTGGTAAGGTCCATGAGCATAATTATCTTTTATTTTAATTTTTTACCGATTGCGAAGAAAGGGGGTAATTTTTTGAAGTGTATGATTGTAGCTATGTGTGTGAGTATTGTGTAAAATGTCCACCAATATTTATTTAATCTATACTAATATTATAAAGAGGAAAACTTTGATTGTTTGTTTGTTTGTTTATTTGTTTGTTTGTTTGAAATGAATAGGCTCCGAAACTACTGAACCGATTTGAAAAATTCTTTCACCAATGTGTAGAATGAACTTTCAGGATGAACATAGGCTATATTTTATGTAGGTACTTCGCGGGCGACGCCGCGAGCGGAAGCTAGTAATATATAAAAATGAATTGCTGTTCGTTAGTCTCGCTAGAACTCGAGAACGGCTAAACGGATTTATCTTATCTTGGTCTTGAAATGTTCGTGGAGGTCTAGGGAAGGTTTAAAAGAAGAAAAATTCGAATAACTGCCGGGAAAACCCTATAAATAGCCCTTTTCTATTTCCCATACAAACGTTTTCTAAATAAGTACGAAGTCTGCCGGGTCAGCTAGTTACTTAATAAATTTCGAGCCTCGAAATTAGTTCGCCAAACCCCAGACAGCGTAATAACACCAATTACAATTACAACATACAGGGGGATGCCAAATTAAGAGCCTTCTAATCGCATGACGGGCGCGTGCCGCTAGATGGCGTGCTTGCAAACTACTGTGAGGCGCGTGGCGCGTATTACGAATTACTTTGTTTTGACAAATCCATAATGGTGTGATACACCTAAAAGTGTGTTTATCCTACTAATAATTATAAACGTGAAAGTTTTTATGGATGTTTGTTACTCTTTCACGCTGAAACTGCTGAACGGATCTAGCTCAAATTCGGCACAGAGATCGATTTTAGTCTAGAATAGCACATAGGCTACTTTTTATCCCGGAAAAATTTACGGTTCCCGTTAGATAGATTTGATTTTTTTCTAGGTAGCACGCAGGCGAAGCCGTGGGCGGAAGCTAGTAAGTAAATGAAAATAAAGATGGATGGTTTTAGGCAGTTACGTGCAGTGGTCATTTTTGATAGGAGATACCGATATTTTCAGTTGTTAACTTGGTAAGTTTATATTCTTTTTACATAGACACAGGGTGTTGACTACAAGGCGCTCCTTCGGGAAACCGCAAGAAGACGAGATATATAACTAGGTTTTCCATATACGCGTAAGTATTATTTTATTACTCAACCTACATAATCCTGCATGAAGATATACTTACTTACTTAATTATCATTACAATCTAATACCCCTCATAATACGATCAGATCTAGGCTATCGTTAAGTTAGCCGTATTTTTTAGATAAACTTTCGGGAATTCCGTTTTTACCTGACTGCGAAGCGAAGAAGGAGGGTAATGTGTTTGGGGTGTATGTATGTATGTTTGTATGTATGCAAGTTCTTTGGCTGTTGTAGTAGCCCAAAACGCTGGAAGGGTTTTGACAAATGAGGTGTTGTAAAATTCATCTGGATCACAAGAGTGACATAAATTATACAAAATGTAAAAAATAATAATAAGGCGGGTGTGAAAATCAATTTTCAGTTACGTTGAGTCGATTTATTTTTTATTTTTTGCGATAAATACTAATTAATGCACCTAGACACCAAATTTCAGCTCGACATGACTCATGGCATGGCACACATTTAGGCTATGCGTTGATTGTCAGTCAGTCAGTAACATGAGAGTTTTATATTATTTAGATTACAAAGACTTCTAGGTATAAGTAGAGGTAAGGTTTGTATAGCGTAGCGGAACGTAACGGTGTGGTCACGGTGTCACCGCAGAACTCGACACCGGCAGGCGACAGGGTCCATGGATTGTCTTCTCATTTTATTATACAGTTGATAATTTTACTAGATTTTTATATATTAATCTACTTAGCTAAGTTTGATTTGACCATGCTTTCATAAACCGTTGTTTTATCCCTCAGACAAAGGAGTACGATTAATTTCACATTCCTTGAAGAACAATATTTGAATTTAGAACATTGCATAAAATACCTACATTTAAATATAATAGAATCTTTTTTCTAATCAGTCTTGAAACACCATGTGTATAGAATCTCGAAAAATTTGAATTTCGTACTCATCGTGATTTTAAAAAAGATTCTACTTATTATTTTTGATTAAAGGCAGATTATTGGTATTTTATGCACTGCACCGTTCTAAATTCAAATACATACCCGCATTAAAAGAGGTCAGTTATGTTTTAACCCTATAATGTTTCTTAAAACCTCATTTAACGAAATGAGGTGTCGCGTGTCGTCATTAAAGCTTGACAGGTATTTCGGCGCGTGTTTTGAAAAGCGCGCTATTTGACGTCTCATGTCAAAGTTATTTTTGCTGTTACTGAACTGTATTTTGGACCCTATGGTGTATGGAATACAATTTATATTCTAAAGAGGGTTTTGAGTAAACCCATTAAAGTAAAACGCCATTGTTTAGCAACAAAAGAGATGGTATGAGGCGCGTGGCTCGCCCAATTAGGGGGGAAAGTTTGTAATGAGTGGGAAAATTGAATTTGCCAAGGTAAGTTATTATAAGTACTTTTCTTATTATTATTTCGTTAGAAAAAAACATTGAAAGTGGAAACCAGTAAGTATTTACCTGTTATTTATTATACATACATACATACATAAAATCACGCCTGTTTCCCGACGGGGTAGGCAGAGACCACGGATCTCCACTTGTTACGATCCTGACATACCTACCTCTTTTGCTTCATTCACTCTCATTACATATTACACCTATTTATAAAATTTATTTGGGACTTCATGAATCATGAATTTCTTAAGATTTTAAGAGTATTTTGCTATTTATTATGTGACTACTTTGCTACTGCAAATAAGTAAGCAATTAATTTATTAGCTGTTATTTTAAACAAAAAAAAAGAAGTTATAAAAACGACGCATTTTTTTGAATTAATTTTTAATATCTAAGTGAAAAATCTTAAATTTTAATGAGTTTACTGACTTAACAAATACCTCGGTTCTCGGTAGTATTTTTTCATATGTAAACACTGCCAATTACCCGTCGTAATGCTAAATATTTGCGCTCAAATAAGCTCCTACAAAGAGAAATCTCCTTTTTATATTTTTTTTTAACTTTAAATACCCACTCTACCAGGTGACTTCAATAAGTTTTTCAATGCAAGACTTAGGAGAATAAAATAGAAAGTTACCTAGATCTTTGAGGATATCTAGAGGGGTTAGTCAGAGGCATGTTCAAGCATAATATTTGGCACATGACCACATTTTGCACAGTGATTAGTATTCCGTACGTGACAGATTACAAGCCCATCGCCGCTTATAAAAATACTAATCTATGACGCATACCGTCGAATTTTTTGCCGAACCGTACATTTTTCCGGGATAAAAAGCAGCCTATGTGCTAATCCAGTCTATAATCTATCTCTGTGCCAAATTTCATTCAGATCCGTTCAGCCGTTTCAGCGTGAAAGAGTAACAAACATCTATACAGACAAACTTTCACGTTTATAATATTAGTAGGATTTCGATTATAATAATCCCACGGTTTTTTTATAATATCTTTTCGCCGCCGCCTTCCATTGTCTATGCGTTAATCTGTTTGCCTCCGTGTTTGCCGTCGCAGGTTCGAGTCCCGGCTCAGTCAATATTATGACGATCGGCGTAGCACTATCTTTTATTCTGAGTGACGCTTTTACCGGTTTTATGATGTTAAAATGCTGCTAACCTAGGTAGGTTACTAATAAAATTATAAGGTTAAAAATTCAGACTTTACAACTACTGAGTAGGTAGGTAAAGTCAGTAGTTGTAAAGTCTGAATTTTTCATTGTGTATTGTATTATTAATTTGTTTTTGTGTATTTTAAATGTAATTTTACGAGTGCTGATGTAGGTAGGTACTTGAAATAAACAATTTTATTTTTATTTGATGATATGATCACGACTGTAATCCCCGGGCTCGGTACATAATATCTTCCTCAGATCTTTAGTTACTTAGATCTTTGAGGATATCTAAAGAGGGTAGTCAGAGCCACGTCCAAACATGACATTAATTTGGTAGGTTGAAACATGACATTCCCACGTTTTGCACAGTGTTTAGTATTCCGCTTATTTTTATTTTATTTTAGAGAAAGTTGATGTGCGCAATAATTTAAAATTAATCTATGGTTTCTGTCTGCTATAGAAGCAGCATTTTACCCTCTTCATAATCCCAATATTAGGTAGGTACCTACCAGAGTGCGTACGTCCTTTGTTTGGCTGCACCGAAACTGATTGTGTTTGTACAAGACAGCTTCATCATAACATGGACCGTACACTTAAATGTTTTGATTTTACGAGTAAGTATTATCTAAGTAAGTATTATTATTTGTTTCAAATTCATCGCAAACTTTAATTATATTAAATCCTACTAATTTAATAAACGCGAAAGTTTGTAAGAATGTATGGATAGGTATAGATAAATATATGTATGCTACTCATTCACCAAAATTTTATTGAATGGGTTTTGATGAAACATTACAATAATAATAATAATATAAATATAATAATAGCTTACACATCAGAATAACACATAGACTATAATTTATGAAGATATTATCATCTTTATGGTGGTGAAACCGCGGGGCGCAGCTAGTACTTTTATATTATTTCTTAATATAGAATACTTAATTTAAAAAACGACGTTTATAAACAATGTTTAAAAAATCCTGGATATAAAATTTTTTAAAACGAAAAAATCCTTCGACACCATTCGAACCCACGACCTTAGGATCGGTCCACGGCAATCACACCATTAACATAAACACTCACACGACTGTAATCCCCAGGCTCGGTAGATATCTCCTCAGATCTCTAGTTACTTAGATCTTTGAGGATATCTAAAGAGTCAGAAGCACGTCCAAACGTTATAATTGACACAATCCACATTTTGCACAGTAGTTAGTATTCCGTACGTGACAGGTTACAAGCCCATCGCCGCATTCAGTGCTCAAAATTCATTTTCCTAACAATAAAAAAATCAACCCCTATTTCCCACCCCTAAAACATCAGACAACTAACTTCACCTTTATTTCTGCGGCTTCCCAACCCTTTGCGAGGGTGAAAAGTTGAAAACAAAAAACAACGGAAAATTTATACCGACACTGAAACCTTTCAAGAAGCACCTCCCCTCCCCCTGAAAATATAGAGCTTAAAAACTTGTTGGGAAAACGTCTTTGTATTTTGTTTGTTTGACGAAAAGTTTTAGAAACGTCATATTTGAAGCTTGAAGTAACATTATTTCAATACAATTTGCATTGGTCATTGTACGAAATAACAATGTAGGTACCTACCTAATATTAATTCGTGGTGAGGCCCCAGGCCCCAGGTTCGTGCGATTTAATTTCGCACGAACTTACGTTAAAATCTGCTTAATGCTTAGGTATTCAAGTCTGCTAAGACAAAATATGAATTTTCATCTTAATTATTACGAAAAATAATTGTCAGTATAGGTAGATACTTACCTATATGTAGGTAGGTAGGTACAAACAACAGTTTTAAAAACTATTCAAAGGAAATTGAAAGCCTCTTAACCAAAAAAACAATGTCCAGACATGCGCAAATACGTGACGCAAATTTTGGCGCCAACAACAATACCCCAGCGTCCATTTTGTGCGTCCATGCGTTCACAAAATGGCCGACACTTTGTTCAAGAATGCGCAAAAAGCCTGCAATTATCAAGTATTTGCGGCTCACTACCCAATTTTTTCTACAAAGTCGAGTGTTTCCTTTGTTGTTTACACTTTCACGAAATACTTGGGCTTATACGCGCCCCATTTGATGCGTACTTTACTTACTGGGACATTACGCCCTATCGTATGTCTATAATAGCAATTGAATTGTCATTTGAAGTTTTTTGATTCTTTGAAACGAGATTGTGATTATATCCGGACGAGTGCCTCAAACTCTACTAAGCATTTGATCTGCTTTCCTTGTATACCTACCTATACATATTTAATAACAAATACCTAATACCTGACAATGTCATACAAAGTTCCCTACATCTTGAATATCGGAAACTATGAATCCACAACACCCAGACCCAGAAATATACAGAACACGCAAACATTTCTCCCGCCACGGAAATCAAATGCACTTCTTGCGCCTTAGCCGGAAACTTGCCAGCGAGGCGTGTCGTCTTAAACAAATATAAAACTTTACTGACTCACCAACAGATTTTTTTCCTTTCCCCAAAGTACCTACCTACGTCTTAAAAATCGCAAATTTAAACTAATTTTCATCACAAAAACAAATCAAATTACCTACTCACAAAGACATACAATAAAGTTGTCTGTCTATACGGCTGTCTAGACAGCCTTACAACCAGACAACTTTATTGTATTTCTAGAAAAAGATGCTAGTTTTCATCAAAAAAAAAAAAAAAAAAAACAAATCAAATTACTCACATAGACACACAATGAAGTAGTCTGTCTATACGGCTGTCTATAATAAAGAACATTAAAGCTATTATGCAGTCAGAATTGCCCCTCGACGCACCCCTATACAAGGATGCTCATTTCTCCTGTAACGTGATATTTTATTATGGGCATTGTTTAAACAATTGCGTAAGTGACTGTACGGGCAGGGTCGCCTGCACCTTGTGGGCGGGGTGCTGCGGGAAGGAGCCACGCAGTTTTATTAGAGCGAGATGGCGATAGCTTGCTAATTCGCGCGAAATTACATCGCATGAATCCACGAACTAATTAAAATCGAAACAGATAAAATAGATGACAAATATTTTTTTATGTTTTTTTAGTGAGTTTTTTTAATCTTCTTAGATGATGCGAATATGGGCTAAATAGGAAAATATTTTTTAGTCGCACAAACCTTCGGAAAGGCTATAAATGACACAATCCCATTCAAATACTACATCTATATATGTATATCTTGGAATATATCTCTATAAAATCTGTAACTGTTGAACAGATTTGGATGAAGTTTGATTTAAATTTAGATTATATTAATAAACAACAGGTAAACTTTACAGCGAAAACGCTTTAACAATACATTTTTATAATAATAGGTACTAACTAGCTTCCGCCCTCGGCTGCGCCCACGTGGTAACTTGAAAAACAAAAACAAATGTATCTCACGAGAACAGTACATTTTACGGGATTAAAATTAAAAAGTAGCATAATTATGTGCTATTTCAGTTATAATCTATTTCTGTGCCAAATTTCATCTAGAGTTACAAACATCCATACATCCAAACTTTCACGTTTATAATATTACGAGGATTTAATTTTTTTACTGCCTTCATCTTGCATAAAGCCATCTTATATCGAGCGAGCATACGCTGCCCGCCAGTATAACACACAGTTAATACGTAGCGAGTGCACAGATTAACTATTAGTTAGTTTAACCACAGTATAACCACCAGTTAGTATAACCAGTGCATAGAATACTGTTCAGTTACTATATTAGTACTAGTAGCTATTTCTTCACAGTTATGGCGATGGGCTTGCAACCTGTCACGTACGGAATACTAACTACTGTGCGAAATGTGGGCATGTACTAAATGTCATGTTTGGACTAGCCTCTGACTACCCCCTTTAGATATCAAAGTATCAAAGATCTAAAAGTAACTAAAGATCTGAGGAGTTATCTACCGAGCCTGGGGATTACAGTCGTGATCATATTTTTTTTTTTATTTCTTCACAGTTATTCAGCACTTCCTATAAAAGTGAAAGTATGGGAGTCCATCATTTTCGAACACAGACGAAGTCACGGGCAAAAGCTAGTAATTTATATTAATTAAGTACATAATCATATTTTAAGAGTAGGAAAGAGCCTAGGATTCTTCGTTAATTACAAGCAACAAAATGAGATCGCACGAATCGTACTTAGGTATCTATTTTAGAAAATTTTAGTTAGTGCGATATAACAGAATCTACGCCTAGTGGAGCGGGTGGTGAGTTTCAAGTTACGGTGCTGAGCTATTTTAGATAATTTCAGCTTGCGGCAGATCGGCAGGATTTCGCTAGTTAGGATATTTTGGTACGGAACCGAAGCCCCCATATGCGAGTATCCTTAAATCTTAAATATAGTTAAACTTATCACCGATTCATGCTTTATTTCTGTTTTTAACCGACTACGAAACGAAAAAAGAGGGTAATGCGAGTTTCTTTGGCTGTCGGATTTTGCCAAAATGTCAAAAAACCCAATATAGCGGCTGTAAAGAAAAAAAATGATCACTACTATAATCCCCAGGCTCGGTAGATATCTCCTCAGATCTCCTGTAGGTCTACCATGAGATTTCACAATCTACACTCGCTAGCGACTGTAGTTAAAAAAATGTATGAAACTTGTACAGCGCCTCTAGCGGATAGTTGGGTACTAAAACCTCACGTAGTTAACTATCTTACGTCACAGCATACTACATCGACTGTAGTTTGCGCTCATTAATTTGCTTAGAATTTGGTACCATGAGTAACAATTTTGACAGATGTCATAGTAACGTACTATTACTACTGTAGTAACGTCAGCTGATCTAAATGTGACAACTCATGGTAGACGTACTGTTACTTAGATAGTTAGAGCCCTACGTAGAAAATTAGAAGCGAAGATGGGTATTTTTTGGTTTCACCGAAAAGTATCATAACATTACCTACAGTAGAATTGAGAACCTCTTTGTTGAAGTCGGTTAAAAAGCTGCATACAACGTCATTTTCGGTTTTTTAGGTTTCACTTCACGGAACACAGTCTAATATAAACTCCTTGTTGAAGTCGGTTAAAACTCCTTGTTAAAACTCCTTGTTAAAACTTGTTAAAACTCCTTGTTAAAACTCCTTGTTAAAAATTGTTAAAACTCCTTGTTAAAACTTGTTAAAACTCCTTGTTAAAACTCCTTGTTAAATCTTGTTAAAACTCCTTGTTAAAACTCCTTGTTAAAACTTGTTAAAACTCCTTGTTAAAACTTGTTAAAACTCCTTGTTAAAACTCCTTGTTAAAACTTGTTAAAACTCCTTGTTAAAACTCCTTGTTAAAACTTGTTAAAACTCCTTGTTAAAACTCCTTGTTAAAACTTGTTAAAACTCCTTGTTAAAACTCCTTGTTAAAACTCCTTGTTGAAGTCGGTTAAAAATCTGAATAACACCGTTATTCGCAGCGTTCAATAGTGTTTTAATCTTAACTTTCATCCCTACGTAGAAATTTACAAGCAAAGATGGTTTTTTTTAGGAAAAAGTATCATAACACAGTCTAATTAATAATCTTCTTGTTGAAGTTGGTTAAAAAGCTGCGTACAACGCCATTTTTGGGTTTTTAGGTTTCACGGAACACAGTCTAATATAACCTTCTTATTGAAGTCGGTTAAAAGCTGCGTTCAACGAACTTTTCAGTTTTTTAGGTTTCACGGAAAAAATATCAATCTCAATACACATTTAATTAAGAACCACCTTGTTGAAGTCGGTTAAAAAGCTGCTTAACACCAATATTCGCACCGTTCAATAGTTTTTTTAATTTTTATTTCCATCCGGCGCTCATTCCACCTCATCGGAGTCCTGACGAGCCTGACGTAATGCAAGGAGCCGGCCCGCAGCGACCACACAGGATTTAAAAATGAAATTATTAACCAAAATCCAATTTTATGGGGATAAAAGTTAGTGACGCGCGAAAATGTGTGGGTGAAGATATTTGATGAAATTCGTTATTGTCGATAGTGTCCAGGTGTTGTATTTTTTCTTCCTTTGGCATCGTTTTTAACCAGTGTGGTGATTCTTCTTTTCATCCCTTATTTCAACCCCTATTCAAGTATTTTTTCGCAATAAAAGGTAATCTTAGTAACCTAAGGTCCTTTCTCAAGCCCTAGACGATCTCTACACCAAATTTCATTTAAATCGGTTCCGTAATTTAGGCGTAATTGCATAACACACGGACAGACAGAGTTACCTTCGCATTTATTATTAATAGTTTCCGCCCACGGCTTCGCCCGCGTGCTACTTTGAAAAACAAAATAAATCTATGCCACGGGAACCGTACATTTTTCCAGGATAAAAAGTAGCCTATATGCTATTACAGACTATAATCTATATCTGTGCCAAATTTCATCCAGATCCGTTAAGCCGTTTCAGCGTGAAAGAGTAACAAGCATACATCCAGACATCTATACATTCTTACAAACTTTCGCGTTTATAATATTAGTAGGATAGGTATAATATAATAAGGAATAGAGGAATATTAACCAATGACAGTTTGAATTTTTAATTCAGAAAAATAAATTTACGAAAAATTCCTAACTATCCCTATCCCTACTTAATATATAAATGTGAATGTAAGTTTGTTTGTTTCACGCAAAAACTACTCAACCGATCATCATGAAACTTTGTACACATATTATTGGAGGTATTAGAAGTAACATAGGATACTTTTTATCCCGGAAAAATGTAAGGTTCCCGCGGGATAGATTTGTTTTTGTTTTTCAAGGTATCACGCGGGCGGAAGCTAGTAATATACAGGGTGTCCCAAAAAGTAGTGTCAAGCGAAAGTCCAGAGATAGAACACCTCTTGGGGTACCCGAATCACCCCCATGTATGTTCCGCGATTTTCTATAGTTTTCGAGTTATTTTTTTTTTTCCGAATTTTTGAAAATTTACGACTTGAACAACTTAAAACATTCTTACAAAAAAGTAGAAAACTTTCTTGAGATTTTTTTTTGCTACTGAATTGTTATGAGTTGTTCTTTTATGCATAAAATATGCATAAAAGAACAAATATACATGGAACATACATGGGGATGATTCGGATACCCCAAAGGGTGTTCTATCTCTGGACTTTCGCTTGACACTACTTTTTGGGACACCCTGTATAAATGTAGGTTAGCTACGTCGTCACATAACATCAATATCCACCTTAAAATCACTGAATCAACCGATCGTTCGAAACAAACTGAACAAAAAAATATCTAATCCAGAGTACTGTCAGCATGCGCACGAGTGGATTTTGCGCAGATTATCCCAAAGCTATTCTCGTTTAAATAATAACTATTTTTTTTAGTACTACCTAAGTAAGTACCTTTACGCTTGTTTAAACATTTTATTCGTTTAGACAGTTTTAAGATAAATATTGATAATATTTGTGGCTATGGCGCCAATGTATAGCCAATAATTTTCTATACACTTTTTGTTTTTACAGATGGACAAATATAATAACATAATTGAGAGTAGAATATAGGTACTTACCTAGGTTTTGTTTAAATTCTACTAATATTACAAACGTGAAGTTTGTGAGAATGTAATGTAAGTACCTAAGTAAGGTTACCTGGAAGAGATCGCTTTTAGCGATAAAGTCGCCCATTGTTACATTAATTTTAAGTTTGTTTCTCTTTTGTATTTCTTTTTAAGGTGTACAATAAAGTGATATTCTATTCTATTCTATTCTTCTACCTATGATTGTTGCTCTTTCACGCTGAAATGTCTGGACGGATCTGAGTGAAATTTGACACAGAGATATTATGTAGATTATAGTCTGAAACTGAAATAGCACAGTACCCATAGTATGAGTTTTTGATAGTTAACGAAAACTTTTTTCGAATAGTATCCTTTCATACATGACGACCTCAGTGGCGCAGCGGGCGAGAGTCCGTCTGCGACGCAAGAGGTTGCGGGTTCGATTCCCGCCGCGGAACAAATTTGTGTAAGATTTGCAGAAATTTGTTCCGTTGGTCTGGGTGTTTTCTATGTATAATAAAAAAAAAATATCTATCTATGTATATAATGTATTCAATATATCAGTTATCTAGTACCCATAACACAAGCTTTGAGTAGCTTACTTTGGGGCTAGATGATGCTGTGTGGATTGTCCAGCATTATTTATTTATTTATATTTATTTACCTCCATCGGAAATTTTAAGGAACTAAAATAAAGTCGATATCGTGAAAACTTGATTTAAAAATCATCGCTGGGACTGCCGATTACATAATATTTTCGATATTATCGACCTTATTTTAGTTCCTTAACATTTTCGATGGAGGAAAATGTATGAAAGGATACTATTCGAAAAAAGTTTTCGTAAATCAAAAACTCATACTAGGGGTACAGGCTTACTTTTACTTTTTATTTCGGAAAAATTACGGCTCCCGTGGGATAGATTTGTATTTGTTTTTCAAGATACTACGCGGACGAAGCGGTGGGCGGAAACTAGTAAAAACATCCTGACAATCCAATTGAGAGTCTCCTGTTTGAAAGTAAAAATTGGATATCGGGGAACAAAAGGTAGTAGGTACCTACGTACGTAGTTTTAACCATCATCATCATCATCTTCCTGCCCTTATCCCACTGGTGGGGTCGGCACAACAGGTTCTCCTCCTCCACTCTCCCCTATCATCCGTCATCTCAGTAGTCACTCCCTTCTTACACATATCTTCTTTCACACAGTCCATCCATCTTTTCTTGGGTCTACCTCTACTCTTGTACGTAGTTTTAACCAAAAAGTGATTATATTAGCTCAAATTACCTACTAACTTAAACGGTGAAGGAAAACATCGTGAGGAAACCGGCATACCCTAGAACTAAAAATTCGAAGGTATGTGTCATTGGTTAGTATTCTTATAAGCGGCGATGGGCTTGCAACCTGTCACGTACGGAATACTAACTATTGTGCAAAATGTGGGCATGTACCAAATGTCATGTTTGGACTTGTCTCTGACTACCCTCTTTAGATATCCTCAAAGATCTAAGAAACTAAAAGATCTGAGGAGATATCTACCGAGCCCGGGGATTACAGTCGTGATCATATTTATTATTTTTTATTTATTTTAGTACTTACAAAATTAAAAATTTTAAAAACCACCCGACATACCTTACCCCACCGTAACATGTCATATTTAAAGTCATGGTTACCTTACCATGTTCTTTCAATATCATTGAAGTAATACGGTACCAAATTCGAATAGGACATTATGGGAAGTAGTCAGATCCCCTCAGCAACTAGAAAAGTGCTGATGATCTTCAAACGGCTGAACAGATTTTCATGAAACATGGCTAAGAACACTCGGGATAAAATTATCTATGACACAAAAAAATAAACGAAAATCAGTTCATCCGTTTGGGAGCTACGATGCCACAGACAGACACACAGACACCTTAAACTTATAATACCCCTCTTTTTCGTATAGGGTTAAAAATTAAGAAACAGTGATTATTCTATCTGTTTTTTAATGACAGATTAATTTCAAATTGCGCAAGCTTACACCAACCTAGCCTTCTCATCGTCATAGACGAAGTCACTGGCAGCAGCTAGTGTGAATTTGTAGAAGCTTGTATTTCTCGAATGGTTTCAACAAGGCATTATTGAGATTTTTTTAATCCGCTTGCTTACGTTTGCTATCTAACAAACAAAGGCATAATCTCTGCGATGGAACCATTTTCGCTTGAAATCGATTGTTGAGAGCGAAATAATAGGATTTCGGCGTAACTACCCTAGTATGACGTAGGTACTAGCTTGCGCCCACGGCTTCGCCCGCGTGGTACCTTTAAAAACAAATACAAATCTATCCCGCGGGAACCGTACATTTCTCCGGGATAAAAAGTAGCCTATGTGCTATTCCAGACTATAATCTATCTCTAGCTAAATTTCATCTATATCTTGTTGAAATTATTGTAATAAGCTTCTTGTAAGTACACCAACGCAATAGAATCTTGTATGGCTGTGGTCCTATAGTGTCAACAGTTTATTGTTTAAAATGTTGTCTATAGTAATTAATGTGGCAGTGACATTTGACAGCTTCAATACTTCTATAAGTCTATGTTCGTTTGACTGATTGTTAGTCTGTTCTCTTTTGTCCCCGGTCACCTTTGCACGTACAATATAATTGTCTTATCTTGTGATAGCTAGCGCCTTTTCTCGAATCCCTAATTACTGTATTAATCATTGTTAACCTATTAAAAAGTGTTCTTCATTTATACAATAATAATATTGTAGAAAGTGCCTGTGCGTTTATTTTCACCGTCTAGCGATCTAACCCTACCAACACGCGCCATTGCAATAGGAGCACACTGGCTCTGCTCAACAGGTTATGCGGCCCAGAGCAATATTGGCACAAGAAGAAAATTCAGTGGGTTAAGGAAGACGGAACGCACGTGGAATACAAGCGGCGGATTTTCTACTGTGTGCGATGGCACAGCCGCAGGAAGGTACGAGCACTAATGGCGGGCACATGCCTCATGCCTCGCCAGCAGGGCTATACAGTTTTGATAAATTAGATGGGATTGGAACGTACCACAACTGGAAGTTCCAAATGCGTATGGCGCTTATCATGGAAGGACTGTGGTCTTGTATTGATGGTTCTGAGACTAGCAGCAGCATGGATCAAAAAGCCTTGGCTAGAATTTGCTTATCGGTAAAATCAAATTGCATTCAGTATTTGCGTGACGCTAAAAATGCAAAAGAAGCATGGACAAAACTGAAAGATGTGTTTGAGGATAAAGGGCTTTATCGGAGGGTTGTTTTGTTGAGAAAACTTCATAGGTCTGATTATCATCAGTATAGCTCAATGAATGCCTACATTGAAGGCATCATGAAACTTGTCCAACAACTTTCTGACATTGGCAGGACTATTGATGACAGTGAAGTGGCAGAAATTTTACTCAGCGGGCTGCCACAAGATTTTGAAGTTTTAGTTTCTGGTCTAGAAACTGCCAACCTTTCCGAGAGACTCACGAGTGAAGCAGTGCGAGCTCGATTACTACAAGAGGAGTTCCGGAAATCCAATAATAATGGCAAGTCGAATGAAGAGATGGTTCTTCTTACGAAAAGGAAATCTATTACTTGCCATTACTGCCATAAGCAAGGACACATCAAAGCAAAATGTTTCAAATTGAAAAATGATAAGAAGAAGCAAGGAGGTGGCGAAGGCAGTGACAAGCATACTGCAGATACACTGTTAGTGTCCGCAGTGTCACTCCTATCAGTTTATGGAAGTGAGGACTGGCTTGTCGACTCCGGATGTACTTCGCACATGTGCTGTGATATGGACCTTTTTAGAGACATTGACAAGAAGTTTAAAACTAAAGTCACAGTGGCTAATGGTGAAGTACTGAGATGTCAGGGTCTTGGTGATGTCTCTTTGAACCTCAATAGTAATTGTAGTGATCAAAAGATTTTGTCAAATGTTATGTTTGTACCTAAATTGACTACTAATTTAATTTCAGTTAGTCAACTGACAATGTCAGGTTTTAGTGTAGTTTTCAAACAAAGTAAATGCAAAATAATAGATCCTGAAGGCCAAACTTTTGCTAGTGCTACTTGTCATAGGGGGATTTATAAACTTGATTGTTTTTCTAACCTAAATTTTGTTTCAGAATGTATTGTGTCACCAAATGATACTATTTTGCCAGGTAATGAGCAAGAAGCACAAAGTGCGTTATCTGCTGGAGCTAGTGTGCCATTGGAGATATGGCACAAGCGACTTGGGCATTTGAGCTTGCATGGTATGTACGGGATTCGTAACCTTGCCGATGGTGTTGTTTTTGAAGATGACTGTCATGGTAAGTTAAAACATTGTATCTCATGTATTGAGGGGAAGCTTGCAATGCACTCTTTTCCTAAAGGCCAAGCGAAGCGTGCTCAGCAGTTATTAGAGTTAGTACACTCTGATGTTTGTGGGCCTATGTCGGAAACCAGCTGGGGTGGATCACGTTATTTAGTTACATTCACAGATGACTTCTCTAGAAAGACTTTTGGTTATCTCATGTTTCATAAAAATGAGGTTATGTCTTATTTTATTAAATTTAAGAATTTAGTTGAGAAGCAGACGGGTAAAGCAATCAAGCGTTTTAGAACAGACAATGGTGGGGAGTACTGTGGTAAACATTTTGATAAGTTTCTTTCTAATGAAGGTATCATTCATGAAACCAGTATTCCGTACACTCCTCAACAAAATGGCGTATCGGAACGCCTTAATAGGACCCTTGTAGAGAAAGCCAGGTGTATGCTCTCTGAAGTGCGCCTAGACAGGCGATTTTGGGGTGAGGCTGTTATGACAGCAATTTATCTTAAGAATAGGAGCCCCACAGCTGCTTTGTCCGGCGGCATTCCTGAAGAGGTATGGACAGGATCCAAAGTGAACCTGAACCACCTGAGAGTATTTGGTTGCAAGGCATTTTCTCTTATACCAGAACATAACCGTCATAAATTCGATGCAAAGTCAAAAGAATGTATTTTTGTGGGTTATTGTGAATCGTCCAAAGGGTATAGGTTGGTAGATCCAACAGAACCAAAGAAAATAATTAAATCTAGGAGTGTTCATTTTATTGAATTGACAGATAATAAATCTAATATGATAGAATCAAATGGAAATTTTATGAATACTGAATCTGATATAAATAAATGTGATAATAAATCTAATTCTAATATGAATAATTTACATTTAGAGGACATGAACAAAGTTTCAGTACCAATTTTAAACTGTGATATTATTAGTGATAATGAACGAATTTCATCAAATGTTTCAGAGAAGAGTGGCTGCGTTGGAAATGAGGCCCCCAGCGCATCCGCGTCTACTGATGAGCAGGTCGCATCGCCATCCCAGTACGCCGACTGCAATGAAGGTGTAGAACACGAGCAGTCTTGGGCGAGGGAGAGCGACTCTACGGTAGAGTCTGACGACGGCGGCGACGACGGCGGCGGCGGCTTGAGCGACTACGAGCTGGCACAGGATGTGCCAAGTCAACGTTCTGTAAGGAGCACAAGGGGTATTCCTCCTAAGAGGTATGGTGACTACGAGTATGACTATTCTCTTTACTCTCATGGACAAATTACGTTTGATGAACCTTCGACATATGAGGATGCTATGGCTAGTCCTTTCCACGTGAAGTGGCAGGCAGCCATGCAGTCCTAATATGACTCGCTGATAAGTAATGGTGTCTGGAAGCTAGTAGAGAAGCCACCCAGCAAAAACATAGTTAAGTGCAAATGGGTGTTCAAAGTCAAACAAGATGCCTCTGGTAATTTCGAAAAATTTAAAGCTCGTCTTGTTGCTCGCGGTTTTAGCCAAAAACCAGGCATCGATTATGATGAGACTTTTTCTCCAGTAGTCAGGCACTCAACTATGAGAATATTATTCAACTTGGCAAATGAGTTTGACATGGACATAGAGCATTTTGATGTTGCTACAGCTTTTCTTCATAGTGAATTAAAGGAAGAGATTTTTATGGAGCAACCTCTAGGTTTTATAACTGATAATAACAAGGTGTGTTTGTTACAGAAAAGCATCTATGGGCTGAAGCAAGCTAGTAGAGTTTGGAATGAAACTGTTTATAAATTGTTAATCAGTAATGGTTATTCACAAACTAAATGTGAACCTTGTGTTTATGTAAAGAGAAACTCTAGCAATAGTTTGACTATTTTGGCTCTTTATGTAGATGATTTTTTTATATTTAGTAACAATAATATAGAGAAGTCAGAAATTTTGAATATTCTTAGTAGTCAATTTAATGTAAAGAATTTGGGACCAATTAAAAATTGTCTTGGTATAAATGTTATTAGGAATAGAGAGCAGGGTGTTATAAAGTTAAACCAAAAAGATTATATCAAAAAATTACTATGTCGCTTTGGAATGTCAGATTGTAAAGGTGTATCCACACCAATGCAATTAAATGAAAAATTTTATAAATCTAATGATGATAATTTATGTGAATATAGTTTTAGAGAATTGATAGGAAGTTTAATGTACTTGAGTGTCTGTACTAGGCCTGATATAACATATGCATGTAATGTCTTGAGTCAATTTAATAATTGTTATGATAAAAGTCATTGGTTGGCGGGAAAAAGGATCCTTCGCTATTTAGCAAAGACAATTGAATATGGTTTAGTTTTTATTAAATGTAAAAGTCTAGATCTTGTAGCTTTTGCTGACGCTGACTGGGCGAATGATCCAATAGACCGAAAATCATATACTGGTTTTGTTATTAAGTTAGGATCTAACACTGTTAACTGGGAGAGTAGAAAACAGCGCTGCGTCGCTATGTCAAGTACTGAAGCAGAGTACCTCGCCATCAGCGATGCTTGTAAAGATATTCTATTCATTAAAAACTTTTGGTTAGAAATTATGAGTAGAACTATTAGCTGTAAATTATATAACGATAATCAAAGTGCGCAAAAGATTTTGGTTTCTAAAAATTGTCATAAGAGGACAAAACACATTGATGTTCGCTATCATTTTATAAAGGACTTGATTAGTAAAGGTCATGTTTCAGTTTCTTATATGTCTACTACAGAGATGATAGCTGACATACTAACAAAGGCTTTGTCTTCATGTAAGCATAATGAGTTTATGTATCAGTTAAATGTGAGAACTTCTTAAGTTAAATGTAACTATTGAAAGGAGAATTGAAGTTCTATTGCATGGTGTAAGGGGAAGTGTTGAAATTATTGTAATAAGCTTCTTGTAAGTACACCAACGCAATAGAATCTTGTATGGCTGTGGTCCTATAGTGTCAACAGATTATTGTTTAAAATGTTGTCTATAGTAATTAATGTGGCAGTGACATTTGACAGCTTCAATACTTCTATAAGTCTATGTTCGTTTGACTGATTGTTAGTCTGTTCTCTTTCGTCCCCGGTCACCTTTGCACGTACAATATAATTGTCTTATCTTGTGATAGCTAGCGCCTTTTCTCGAATCCCTAATTACTGTATTAATCATTGTTAACCTATTAAAAAGTGTTCTTCATTTATACAATAATAATATTGTAGAAAGTGCCTGTGCGTTTATTTTCACCGTCTAGCGATCTAACCCTACCAACACGCGCCATTGCAATAGGAGCACACTGGCTCTGCTCAACATATCTGTTAAGCCGTTTCTATATGAAAGAGTAACAAACATCCGTACATCCACACAAACTTCGCGCTTATTATTTAAGTATGATTGGTAGGATTTGTTTGTACCTGCGTAATTTATGGTAGGTACCTACCTACAGTTTTTTACATAAATATTACGGAGTCTGTACCTACTGTTTAGAATACACTGTGACTCAGACTTATGGATTGGGTAGAACTGTAGGTCTACTATGAGTTGTCACATTTAGATCAGCTGACGTTACTACAGTAGTAATAGTACGTTACTATGACATCTGTCGAAATTGTTACTCATGGTACCTACCAAATTCTAAGCAAATTAATGAGCGCAAACTACAGTCGCTGTAGTACGCTGTGACGTAGGATAGTTAACTACGTGACGTTTTAGTACCCAACTATCCGCTAGAGGCGCTGTACAAGTTTTCATACATTTTTTTAACTACAGTCGCTAGCGAGTGTAGATTGTGAAAACTCATGGTAGACCTACGGGGCAGATGTTTTGGGTAGAAAAGTTAAATATAATACCTACTGACTGGGTAGAAAAATAGTGGGTTGGCCACCCAGTGACCTAATAATAAATAGAAACGCGAAAGTTTGTAAGAATGTATGGTATGGATGTCTGGATGTCTGGATGTAGGTATGTCTGTTACTCTTTCACGCTGAAACGGCTGAACGAATCTAGATGAAATTTGGCACAGATATAGATAATAGTCGGGAATAGCACATAGGCTACTTTTTATCCCGGAAAAATGAACGGTTTCCTTGGGACAGATTTTATTTAGTTTTTCAAGGTACCACGCGGGCGAAGCCGTGGGCGGGAGCTAGTTACTTGGCCTCCAATACCTAACTGCAAAGCCCAAACCGACAGCACAGACATTATTTGTCCAGACGAAAGCAACTTTTACTTTAACATGTTATTTTAGGGATCACGCAAAAAATGTTTGCAGATGTCGGCGCCGGCGCATGTTTTTGAAATAACTTGTAAAGTAGGCAGTAGACTGTTACGTGTTACGTGTGGAGCCTCTGAGGTGCACTTAATTCTTTCACCACACCAGTTTAAAAGAATTAGTGACACCATAAGAACTAAGTTATACTTACAAAATTAAAAAAATTAAAAAACCCCCCGACACCTAAACCTTACCCTAACATGTCATATTTAAAGTCATGGTTACCTTACCATGTTCTTTCAATATCAGTACCTGGGTGACCGAGCTTTGCTCGGGTTTTTTTTGGTAAATCTTATTTTTTTTTAAATGAAACCTAGCTAGATCGATTTATCGCCCCCGAAACCCCCTGTATACTAAATTTCATGAAAATCGTTGGAGCCGTTTCCGAGATTCCGATTATATATATATATACATATATATATATACAAGAATTGCTCGTTTAAAGGTATAAGATTGAAGTAATACGGTACTTACCAAATTTCAAATCGATTGGACATAAGGAAGTTAGTCAGATCCCCTCATCAACTAGAAAAGAGCTTATGAACTTCAAACGGCTGAACAGATTTTCATGAAACATAGCTAATAGCACTCGGGATAAAATTATCTATGGCACAAAAAAAACTGAACGAAAATTGGTTCATCCGTTTGGGAGCTACGATACCACAGTTAAACAGACATACAGATACCTACACTGACAGACACTAAACTTATCACCCCTCTTTTTCGTCGGGGGTTGAAAAGACCCTTGTCTCTTATCTAAAAAAAAAAACTAAAAAAATTAAAACCTCTATTAAAACCTTCAATGCTATGCCATTGTGAGCGTTAGGTATGCCCGATTCGTTGATAAACTCACGGTTTTCCTAATCAATAAAAAAAACATGACCACGACTGTACCTAATCCCCGAACTCAGGCGGGAGATACCTATCTCCTCAGATCTCTAGTTATTTAGATCTTTGAGGATAGGTATCTAAAGAGAAGAGAGTCAGAGGCACGTCCAAACATGATATTTGGCACATGACCACATTTTGCACAGTAGGTACCTTTTTCTGTACGTGACAGGTTGCAAGCCCATCGGTGCTCATAAGAATACCAACAATGTGAGCGCGAAAAAAAACAGCTGTTCCATGCAAAAGTCCAATACCTACTACTTGCCACTTGGCTAAAATGTAGGTATACCTAGACTAGTTAGGTCGAATTCGCCATTAAACAAGTACCTAGGTTAAGTATTTTAATCAAAGAACAATCGAAGTTCGAATTTCGAATTTTGAAAACGGTTTAATAGGTAGGTGCCTACACCTAATAATACCACCTTCGTTCCCAGAATTCAAACAATCTGTAGCTCTACAATAGACAATCTCCCTTCGATTTTCGAATTCAAATGAATTCTATTCTGGGCGTTGTAGGCGTTATCTCGTCCCACCAATGACAGTTCAAGGATCTTCTTGTAAGGATACCAGGTGGTTCCGATTGGTGGATGTGTATCCTTTTATTCAAAGTCCTGTACATCCGTATATCTCTTTCTAGTGGTCGGTGTGTTGTCT
This sequence comes from Cosmorhoe ocellata, assembly GCA_963675405.1. NCBI lineage: Eukaryota > Metazoa > Arthropoda > Insecta > Lepidoptera > Geometridae > Cosmorhoe > Cosmorhoe ocellata. The sequence goes on from OY776267.1 coordinate 5,945,571, forward strand.
CTTTTTAAGGGTAAAGGATGGGACTGAATGAACGATTGTCAGGATAAATTTATGAAGATTCTGTAATAATAATTATGGATTTATGGCCATTCTGTAGGTAGCTAGCCATTGTAAATTTGTAGTAGGTACCTACCTCTATATGTAATCTCTACCAACATAGTAGCTACCTACCTAGTAAGTAGTAACGAAGTAGGTACATAACATACCTCGGTTAGCTGTCTGTAATAATCAAAATAATTAGTTGGATTTTCTAAGTTTTTAATAATTAGTGCGAGAAACAAAACGAAATGCCTCTCTACGTATTCAACATTTTTTCGAATCATGCACAGCGTCATCTAGAGTTTAAATTTCAAAACATAATAATCCATTAACTCTCTAGTTCTGCTACTCACTACTAGATGTCGTTAAAACTAAACATAAATATAAAAACGAGGAGAGTTATAAAAAGATAAAATTATTTAAAAAATTATTAAACAGTAAATAATATAAATTAATAAAAATCATGTACATACCTAATAATTATATTTAAATATACATTTATGTTTTATTTTTTTATTCGAATGGCAATAATAAACTGACGCGTGTCCTCTCGCGGCGCGATGAAGACATTTTCAAAGTGACGCGTTTGACATTTCTGTCAATCGTTTCACTTTTTACATACGTGTCAAGTAAGCAAACTTGTGCGTTCGGCTTTCCCAGCCTTTAATTTTAGAATTTAACAGTGAGTACAAGCTTATTTATATCAAATATTCATTATTTCTGTGTAAAAAATATATTATTTAATCTATGCGTACATTCATGGTTTATAACCCAAGTGCGACATAACTATTTAATGAAAATGTTGTGTTATGGTACGCCACTTTCTAATGAAGTGTAATAGTGGTTTTAGCTCGCTTTACTGTGAAATTTCAATTAAACTGTGAAAACGTGTTAGTTCTTATTAATTAAAAAAGCTAAATATTATTCCAACTCTCATTTTGATTGAGTACTAGTGTGTTTAATGTTCGTAGAACTTACAACCAGCTGTGTCCTCTAACTAGGTTTATGTACTGTGTTCTAGTTATTTACCTTGTTCAGGTATTTATTGCGCAGGTATATAGAGAAATCGTTAATAAACAAAACGGTCTGACCTTCGACTGGTAGGTAGTTAGTTGGTTACCTATAAAATTGCGTATTTAAAATAATCTTATCACCACCGCACCGATCCGAAGATTTCGTTCAGACACGTAATCAAAGCTATCTGTTATAAAGTTATAGGATTACTTTTACGCGAAACGTGCTTTTATTTTCATAAGATTTAGATTCTAAAGTTTATAAGTACCTACCTACATTTAATAGGCTTTATTTCTATTGCTTTAATTATTTGTAATAACTTTTGGCTTGAGTAAGTAAGTTTCGATTTCTACCGAGAAAGTTTCAATTTCTACCGTCCCGCATTAGTATTGCAGTATTTGTAGACAAATTAGATACATACTAAATAACCAGATACTTTGCCAAACAATTGAGACATTTTTTGTAAATTGTTATCATATGTTTAGGTAATTGTTTTGTGTGAAGGATGATATGAATGTAAGAGGAGTTGATTCAGAGTTGATGAATGATAGGAGTGAGTGGAAGAAGAGAACATGTTGTGCCAACCCCACTAGTGTGGGCTATGGGCAGGAGAATGATGATGTATCATAAATGTTATTTTATCCGATCTTCCGTAGAGAAAAATGATGCTGTACCTATGCTCATGCTAGGAGTTCTAACCTTTTGTGTTATACATTACATCTTCTGTACATTTAGTGTGGCTAGTTAACCAATGGCTATTAGATAACTTATTTTTAACAAATCCCTTTCACTTTTAGCAAAAATCACTTTCTATACCTACCATGTTTTTTCCGTCTTAGTTGTGATATTTAAGTAGGTAGGTCAAAGAATACTGAATTGTTGGTTTTTGATGGTAATTTTACTGAGAAATACTGTTTTGTTTAAAATATGTGATATTATTCATACAAACTCTAATAGATGGATAGAGTTTGTGAAACATGATATAGAGTACATTTTTATTTGCTACACCTAGGTTCAATTTGACCTACAAGTAAAATGTCAGTTTACTCATCAATTACTACAGTTTAATTTGGGGATAGTGCTTAATCTATGTAGTTATGGTGAATCCAAGCATAAACAAAGTATTTAAGTACAATACTTGATTAAAGGTTACTGTGAAAGGGCCCTAAAATATCATATACAGATTAGTTACGAGTAGGAAGTTGGATAATCCAAACTAATTTTCAATATTCTTTTCAGGACAAATATACTTATAAATCAAAATGGCGCCAAAGCAGAGGATGCGTATTGCCAACGAGATTGCCAGCAAAAACATCACGCAGCGAGGGAATGTGCCAAAAACCACAAAGGTTTGTATCTACAGAAAAGACATTTTCAATATGTAGCCTAGCCGATACGTTTATTTTGTGTTTTCCTTCACCATTTGTGTTCTAGGACCGGCTCGGTGACCAAACACCAAACTTATAAGTTCAAACATACCAACTTAGATTGGAATGGAAGGATTGTCCATATGTAGCCTAGCCCTTATGTTTAATTTGTGTTTTCCTCCACTGTTTGAGCATGTACTGGTTCAGTGATAGACGAAACACTAAATTTATAAGTTTAAACATACAAACTTAGCATTGGGATGGATAGCAGGGCTTGCTACCGCTACACCACTAATACTTTCATTAAACTCTCAGTCATTCCATAAATACTTACTACTAATTGGTTCCCATAAATCACTATGATAAGAAATAGGTAAGTACCTACTTAGTTGATAAAGCATCTATTACACGCTCATGCAATCGTCAGTCGAAATCATCAGTCACTAATTACGAATATAATGGCTATTGATTGATGAAATTCAATTTGAATGATACTTGAATACAACAAAATTCCTAATTCAATTTGATCATTCAATCAATCAGCACAATTATATTACTATTCTTCATGGTAGGTTTCATTTCAAAAATAAAACATGCAAACAACTATCATATCTATCATGTTTGGACATGCCTCTAACTACCCTCTTTAGATCTGACGTGATATCAACCGAGCTTGAGAGTTATTATAACTCTCAAGCTCGGTTGATATCACTGTACTTGGCACATGCCCACATTTAGCACTGTGATTAGTTTTCCGTACGTGACAGGTTGCAAGCTTATCGCCGCTTTTGATGTCAGTCTTAAGTTAAACTATGGGTACCTATAGGTACTTGATTGAAAGTGTAATGGCTGCTTTAGGTATGTCCAAAAGAATGCATTTCATTCCATGTTTGTGTGAAATTGCAATTAAATAAACATGTAGTTGAGATTGTTTTTGTTATTTTTAAACAATTGTTGTTGCGACGTAGTTTTTGTATGCGCAATTCCATATTGAAAACATAATACCTATGTACCTATGTACTTACTACAAGTAGGTACCTAGGTAGGTATCTTATCTACTCAATGCCAAAAAAGTTGGCCCAATCTGTTTTGCATCTCGTTAATATCCTTTTATACTTTTTTTTCCACATGCCCAAACCATTATATACTTAACATACATTTTTAAATGTCTACCCATCTGCAAAGGAGGGTAATATTTTTGGAAGGTACATACTCGTAATATCTAGACATCCTTACAAACTTTCGCGTTGATAATATTAGTAGGATTCTAACTCTTATTTATTTGTTACAGGAAAAGGAAGACCAATACCCCGTAGCGCCTTGGCTCCTAGCACTCTTCATTTTCGTCGTCTGCGGCTCTGCTGTGTTCCAAATTATACAGTCCATCCGACTCGCTTAAACCCTGACTGATCCCATAGTGCATGTATAATCAACTTGTGGCGTTTCGGCTATTATAGATTTATTTTACTGTATACAACTCACATTACTAAATATATTGCAGCATCTGATATATGTATATATATATTGACTGGCCTCACAGCTCAGTTGGTAGTAGATCTGCCTTCTGCGTTGTAGGTTGTGGGTTCGATCCCCACTCAGGATAAACATTTGTGTGATGAACACAAACATTTGTTCTGTGTCTGGTTGTTATTAGTATGTATTTACAAATAAAAAATCAATCTATCAACCATCTCGTTCCCATAGTACAAGCTTTGCTTAGTTTGGGGCTAGATGGCGCTGTGAAATGTCCACCAAAATAATAATTTATATCTGTCACTTTTGACAGTTGATTAAAGTGACAGTTATGTAGTTCAGAGAGACTTTATGCTTTAAAAGATTTATCTATTGAATTATAAAATAGTTATCTATTGATGCCCATGACAAATTCTGAAAACTGATTGGTTTAAGAACATTGTTTTTTTCTATGAGTAGCTGATAAAATTGATGCCACAAGTCCTTAAATTAAAATCATCTCAATCAAGTGGGGGGGGGGTCCTGTCGACTTTTTATCAAAGATGATAAGTCTGGAAGTTGATCCTCACGGAAATAATCCATTTCATAGTCATCCACATCTGCGCTAGTACATTTTTTAAAGTTAATCTGTCTAGTAATTTTAAGCGCAGGATTTTTATAATCTCATAATAAAAGTTATTCTTGTATATTGTAGTATATTTAAGATGAAGCAGCATTTTTAATCGATGTTGTTTTAAAATTTCCATTCCTTTTTTGACCAATTGTACGAAGACCATTGTGTAGACGCACAAACACTTTGTTCCGCAAAGTATGTTAATATTTAGTTCAATTTTTGTTAATAATTATATTTGAAGCGTCACTGAAATGAAATTTGTCGGTACTATTTTTAATTTTAAATATAATTTATTTGATTAAATACAGTATATTTGTCAAGTTTTGTATTTTCTTATGTTATTTTTACGTATCCAAACCTAATGTATTAAGTATGCTATTAACATTGTGCCTAAAATTAACGCGTTTATGTTTGTTTATAGATTAATCACACTGAAACGGTTGGATGGATTTAAATGAAATTTGAAAGAAGTCTAGCTTGCTAAAATAGCTTACTTAATATCTAAGTTCACTAGGACAGGTGCAAAATAAAATACAATAATATTCAAAATCTGTATACTTATACGAAATTAATTTTACATTTTCGAGAAATTTTCATTTTATTCACAAATTATTCTATATGGTACAATCATTTACAATAGTGTCATGTGATATGTTTTAATATAAGTACAGTCAGTTGCAAAATGCTTGCTACTGATTGTAATAATACCTACTTATTTTATTAGTATTAGCACCAAATAAGCACCAATTACACGATTAATTAGACAAGTTAAAAAGCTACATTTTCTCAGATGTTTATCCCTGATTTTTATTAATTCAAAAGTGTGGTTCTATTTTTCAAAAAATAATGAAGTGAGGAACTTAATTTATCACTTAACAACTGGTTTTTTTATAACATGATTTTTAAAGTGTCATGGTACAGTTTATAATACGTGCATCTGTCAAAAGTAACTTTACGTCACACGATGCCATCGGTATACAAAGTTATGAGAATATAATTATTCACATAACATTAACTGATAGTGCAATTTTAAAACTACATTTAACTGGTACTTTTGGTGACAATAAACTTAACCACACTTTGTATTCTGTCACCGTTATTGTCATAACTACTTATAATTGCTAGTGACTTATTTATCGAAAAGTGATATAAGTATCTACCTACATAAATTTAGCCCATATCCTCTGCTGGATATAGGCCTTGTCATCAGGCAATTTTTCTATTTCATTCATACAATAGCAATACTTACCCAATTATGATGTTCCAACAAATTGTTTTTGAAAAAAATACAAAAGTTCAACAGGTAGGTACCTAGGTACCTACTTATTGAGCTTTTGTATTTTTTACTTTTTTTAATTGAACTTTGCTAAAAAGTATGAAATAGCGGTTTTTTTGCGCTCACAGTGTTGGTTTCTTAGAAAAAGTTGTTTAAATTGATGGGTACTTTAACCCCCTGAAGTTTTCGGATGTAGTCTGTTAACACCCTTTATACCCTTTATACCCTTTGTACCAACATTGTTTTGATGCTGAATGAATTGAATATCATCGGCTAAATAACTGAAATTATGAAGGCCAGCTTTATTAACCCTAAAAGCAAGCAGATTCTGTAGGCTATTATATTTATTGGTAGGTATTTCAAAAACATGACTAAATAAACTACTTGTGACAGATAGATACTTGCTCATAACATAATATCTTTGCGCGGAAAAGATACATAAGTAGGTACTAGCTTTAACCTCTCGTGTGTTTAAGCACGGATCCTGGTTACTACCGTCGTCTGTACGTCTACCATGAGTTGTCACATTTAGATTGGCTGACGTTACTACAGTAGGAATAGTACGTTATACTATGACATCTGTCAAAATTATTACTCATGGTACCAAATTCTAAGCAAATTAATGAGCGCAAACACAGTCGCTGTAGTACGCTGTGACGTAGGATAGTTAGCTACGTGAGGTTTTAGTACCCAACTATCCGCTAAAGGCGCTGTACCAAGTTTTCATAATTTTTTTTAACTGCAGTCGCTAGCGAGTGTAGATTGTGAAAACTCATGGTAGACCCTCTGCTTAGACACGGATCCGCGACAAATGACGCCTGTTGGTTTTTACTGAATATTAAACTGTATTAACTATGTTTTAGGGTTTCTTTTTATTTTGGCACATCTTACTGAACGAATGAACAATATACAATGATTTCTCAATAAATCCATTCGAAAAAATCACTTCTAGACAGATAAGTTTCGATTTGAAAAAAAAAGCCAGGCAGACGTGGGGGTCGCTACTTTCGCTGCTTAAAACACATCAGAGGTTAAAAAGAGTAATTAATTACCTATGAGTAGGTGCACACAATACCTATGTACCTATTTAAATACATTTGATGAAAGATACATACCTACTAAGGTATATAAAAATGATGTTGAAATTGAATTTAGTTTTTTTTATCATAACTATTTTGGCTTGCAAATCGCACCAGTACAAATACGCAAAGATATTAAGATAAGCGTGTCAGTAAAAAACTATTTTAATGTATCATAAATGGCCTCGTTGGGGTATGTACCATTTAAATGGATGCTATTACTAAAACTTAAGTTATCTTTACTGAGATTATTGCCGAGACTGACTTCCGATCTATCTTGACTCTCGCTTTCCGGATAATCATCCAAGTTACTCGTAATTTCTAATCTAATTGCGTGGATTTTCTGTTCCGTGTCCCAAGAGTCTACAGTAACAGTGACGTCATTCTTACATTCTATTTCTACTTCATCTTCACTGGATGTGATACTGCAATTATCTAGATCGAAGTCTGTTGTCTTCTCTATAACTACAACTTCGATATGTCTGAACGGGTTCTCCTGATTTTCGATCATCTGTCTCGCTCGTTCATCGTTTCTTATCGTTACTTCTTTTTTGACGTTGCAAATCACAGGGTCGTTGGCTAGAATGTCTATATTGTTGTCGTATTCTTCGTCAGTTTTGTTGTTTGGTGGGCAGATTTCCGCGTATATGTTGTCGGAGTTACTATCTGATTCTATTTTCTCTTCTTCTAGACGCACTGCGTCTGCTACTTGGCCGTAAGGTAGGTCTTCTATAACTGGCAGCTTTCGTTTCTGTATAGAAGATATAGATCTTCGCACTTTGAATTGTACTGGCTCTTCTTCAGTGATGTCTATAGGTGTTAGTTCGTCTTCTACTTCAGATTTGGGGGTAGGAGCTCTGGGTTTATCAATCTTCTTTCTAAAGTTGACGAGTTTATCTGTTTCAATGGATCTCTCAGTCTTTGTCGGCATACTATTACTGTTGCCTTCCTTTTTATCATTCGGTTTCTTCGGATGAAGAAGATTGGACGTTGACTTGCTGAGAACCCGTTTGGTCTTGACGTGGAATTCGGAACATAGTTTTTCAGTTATATACGAGTGTTGTTTGTAGTTAATTTCAAAGTCACTATCGTTGTAGAGAGAGCCAACTCCGAACATGTTGATTTCTTCGCAACTTTGTATTTGGTTGTACGATTCTGACTTGACCATCGCTTTTTCTGGGATGAGATCTGGCTGTATCCTCTGCCGTCTTTCGAGGTTCGATGAGGACTTTGTAGCGGACGATTTCTTTAGCATATTTTCGTCCAAAGACTTTAGTTTTCTGCCCGAACTGGTATCACTTTCCATGGATCCGCAGTAGTTGATCTGGTCTACGCTAAGGTTCTTTTTACCATGTTTCATGTGTATTCCACTGTCGTTTTCAGAGTTATCTGGTATCCCAGTCTGCACGGACACTGATTTGGTGAGCACTGGTTTCTTATGGCTAGAGCTGCATTGGCTGGTGCCCATGTCTGATGAAGACGTTGTAAGGCTCTTATAGGAATGACTCTTCTCTGCCGTGCCGTCGCTTTTTCTCGTTGCTCCGAATCTGTCCTCGATGAGCTTCGCCATATCTTGGTACCGCTCTATCGAGCTATGTTTTTCACCCAAGGGGTCGAAAGGGTCTTTTACATCTCTGCCTCCATCGCTGCTTTTTGACGCGGTTTTCTCATCCAGCTTTTCTGTGCTCTTCAGCAGTTTGAAGTTCTTGAACCATTTGTGTTTTTTCTGACTCGAATCTTCTCTGAACACCTGCATTTTGTCGCTGGTGAACTGCTCTTCATGTTTATCATCGGTTTTCTCCTCTTTGCCCTCATCATCGCTATAGACATCATAGTTCATGTGCTCGAGTTCGTTTTTGCTTAAAAATATGATCGAGCCTTCCGTTTCATCCGGGATATCTTTCAGGACTTTCTCGCTTTTCCCGAAAAGTCTCGAAGTGTCGATCTTCAGGCCCTGCAGGGTGAACTTGCGTTCCTTTTCGAACTTCACAGGTTCGTGGTCATCTTTCAGCTCGTCTTTCTTGACTGATGGGTTGGCGTATGAGATCTGCCTGATCCAGTTGTCAACGTTCAGTTGACAGAAGGTTAGAGCTTTTTGGAGTCGCGCGGAGAGGAACATTCTCTTCTCGTTTTCGAAGCCGAGTTGGGTGCGGCGTACCCTAATGCTGCCGTTGAGGGGCAGGAGCTGCAGGGCCTCCTTGGCGTGGTAGCGAGGGTCGACCTGCTTGCTGGGGCTGGACGGCATGGAGCCGTACTCCGGGAGCGAGCACATCACCAGCACTGGCTCTGTGAATGCCGCCCGCAGCAGAAGGTCATCTGGAAATGGAAATTTAGGATTATACACTTTAAAAGATAAACGTCTCGATAGAACGTGGAGAAGACGGAAGTCTACCTAAGTGTCTAGCTATTTCTTTTTGTTCTTTTGCTTTTCAGCTCTTTTTTATTTTTATTCGACTGCAAAGTGAAGAGAAGGAGGGTAATGCATTTGGGGTGTATGTGTTTGTCTGAATGCGGGTTTCTTAGGTCGCTGCAGCCCAAACGGCTGAACGGATTTTGACAAATGAGTGTCGTTGGATTCGTCTGGATCACAAGATTGAGATAGGGTAGGTATACAAAATGACAGAAAATGTAATACGGCAGTTGTAAAAATCTATTTTCAGGCAGTTTGGGTTTTTTAATTTTTAAGCTATAGGTAAATACTAGTTTTATCTATTTTTTGAATTCTTTCTTTCATTTAAAAAAAAGTTTTACCTCCAACGTCATGCGCCATCTCTATAGGAACAGACCCGGCCAGTAATCTGACTTTAGTGGGCAATCGCCACAGACTCAGCAGGTGAGGCAGGCGGTGCGCGCGCGCAGCCGCGTCCGGCGGGGGGGCGGCCGGGGGCTCGGAGACGTCCCACTCCGCGGGGGACAGCTCCTCGGGGCACACCTCGTAGTGCTCCCCCTTCGTGTTGATGGGAACGAACAGCTCCTGGAAGATGGGAAATTAATAGTTTAGAGGTGGGACTGAAAAACAATGTAAAAAACATCAGATTTCTAGTTCTAGTTGTGCTGATCAGGTAGGTACTTATTAGAAATTATAGAGATTTTAAAGTGTTCATTGTCTTTTGTTGTTGAATGTACCACAACACGCAGACCAGTAACAAATAGGTATCTAAGTAGGTACTTTTAGAATACTTATGCAATTTTTGCCACCGTGGGAATCGAACCCGCTACTTCTGTCTGTGCAATGAAAAATAATAATCGAAATGAAAGAGGCTGACTAAAAAAGAGTAATAGAACACAAATCAGCGATTTTTAGAATTATTTTCAGTCACTCTGATTATTTGTTTGTTCGCGCAAATCCGCGAAAATACTGAACAGATTTTCATGTACCTAGTTTTCAAAGGTGGACAAAGCTAGAGAGCAGGATATAGGCTTAATTTTATTAAAATCAACTTAATATCTGAAAAAAGTCCGAAAATGTAAAGTCGCTGGCAACAGCTAGTAAATAATAAAGTTGTAAACATCGCGTCTCAGCGAATCAAAGAAAAATGTTGTTGACCAACTAATGCATTCATCATCACGCCGCGGCCGGGCACGGAACCCGCACCGCATTCCGAGCGAGCTTATGACGAGGCACGTCCACTGATCTACGACCTTCGCGGTAGGTACTAATATAATAGACTTTATACGTAGGTACGAAAATAAGTATAAGTAACGTAGGTACAAACGGCTGAACGAATTTTGATGACAGGCACACAGATAGTTTAGAAGTTGGATTATAATAACACTATTAAGTATTAATGTTATTAACACTTATCCCGAAAAACACACCCAAACGTGTTAAAGTTTAAAACTGCATAACCTTATTATAGCGTCACTACTTTTAATAATACATAGATAGATACACAATCCTCATTTATTACAATGTTTTAAGGCCCAGCATTTTGAAAATTGCAAGTATTGCAACCCTAATCATTCTATTACCGCTTAATAGATTACATTGAAATTAAACTACACGATACTCAAGGATATAAGTGATAAATCAACCGGAGTTAAAACACGAATTAGTTAGAAAACCTTGGTTAAAAATCATGTCAAAAACACCTCTGAAAATTCAGAAATTCCCTAATTTATCCAGAACAGTAAGGTATTTTGAATTTCTATTTCACATGAATGTAAATCAGTTAATTTGAAACAAATCGACCCAGCCCTTTTTTTGAAATAAGCTATTTACTTCAACATACTTATTTATGTTTTTTATAAATTGTAGCTTTCGTTACGTAATTCAGACCAGCCATATTATCATGTCGCACTCTACGTACTTGTCATTTGGGTATTTCGCTTTGTGCTATGTCTGATTCCGCGGAGATCCGCGTTGCTATACGGACCTATGTCACTTTTTTTGTAACTTTTACGTAAGGAATAGTGTGACGAGTATTCTGGGCCTTAATAACATTTTTTAGCAGTAGTATTTTTGAAGCTCTTAATTTTACCTATTGTTTTCAAACAACTTTGCTATTCGATAATAGATGGCGCTTCATGTTCAATAACTGTAAAATATCAAATCCTAAAAATCGAATGATATTTTGACACAAATTTACAGATATAATTTTGTAATAAACCTCATTATAATAATTAGAACGCACCAACAACAAATTGTTTGGTGCTAAATAATAACTATCTAAATAAATTCTGGGGGCTTGGAACGAGTTTAAATAGTTCACGAAGCGTTTCGTTTCCTTCCATAATAATATTTACCTGCAGTTCTCTTAACGAAAAGTTGCAGACAAAATTTATGGAAAGAAACGAAATAAAAATTCAAAAACTAGCCTCCTGGAGATAGTCCAATGCTAAGACATAGAGACTACTCACACCTGCAGGCTTTAAACAGGTTGTGGCGTAAAAAACTAGGCTTCCAAGAGTTCCAAGCCTAACAATGGTGCATTTTTTTGCTATCTAGATTTAAATACAAAGTTCGTTACCTCATCTCGCCCGCATGACGCGCGGGCGTTGAAAAAGATATCGATTATGCAAATGGCGATTGGCGCGCTTTTTGCTGTCAAACTTTCTTTTGTTTTGTCATAAAGTTTTGACATTGTATTTTGGATCTGTCACTTTGTTTAATTAAATTGAAATAAATTGTTTTGAACAAGAATTAGGATTTTCTGCGGTGTATTTGCCTGACAACTACGTCGCTCTGATTTTTATATGTTTTCTCGTGTTATTTTGAGTTTTATTGCGTAATTTTGGTGGTTATTTTGCCAATAAAGCCCGGGTTCTTGACGCGAGTGTAAAGTATGTGAATTAGAGTGAATGGTTCTCTTAAATTCCATCGGAGGAAATCCCGAAAATTTTCAACAAAACAGCCATCTTTTGTTTAAAATTGACTTGACAACTTGACTATGACTCTGTGACGTTGACAATACTTATAAATAAATACACTTGACACTGGCAAAATTGTTCTATAAGAGACAGATGCCATAATTGAAGAAGAAGAAGAAGAACAAGAATTAAACTTGTTAGCGATTGATCTGTGGTGGCTGGCTTGGTGTTTTCGTATTAAGTAGCACTTAATTTAATGTAGCTTCGATAACTACCTAAGTACCTACTTAGGTAGGTATCTTCTATAAATAACACCTTCTAATCACATTAGGTCTTTATCTATGATTTATGAATAATTTAACGTCAAACCTGCTTTGAAATCAGCCACAATAATAATTACACTTTCTCGCCTAGGTCTATTCTAGAGTCTAAAGTCTACCTACCTAAGTTGCAATCTTATTTTTTATATTAAGTAGGTAGGTACCTATGTTTATACAAAATTGTAATGAAATTATTACATACCTTCCTATAATGGTAATAATACGTACCTACATAGTAGTATTATTCTAATCAAACATTTCGAAAATAAATCAAAAACTAAGTAGTCTTACATTATAGATCAGTTGAGAGTTTCTAACCATTATCAAAAGATGGCGTTGGTGAGCAACTTCTGTTTTTTCTTATCTTTGAAATGCAATAACTTTATAATGCCCAGAGAATTTTTAAAATCACTTGTATCGAATTCATTGTACTGCCATTAAAAAAACAATTACAGTGCAAAAAGTGAGATTTATGGCTTAAAAGTACTACTTTTGCGGGTTTTTTCTAGATCGCGCTTACGATTTATTTACTGCCAGTTGGTACGATTCATTAAAAAAAGTAAAACTGTCGTGTCTATTGAAAGGAGAGACGGTTAGCACTCCCCTTGACAAGGATGGAACACATAAACTGGTCATGGCACTAAATGACTAGAATTTTTTTGAATACTTAGGTTAGTATTGTCAACGTATTTATCGAAAATTAAAATAATAAAACTCAGAATGTTGGGTTACATTTTGTTCCGTTCATTATACCAGCGTAATATTGTAATAAACTACTATCGCCTTGGAAATACATAAGAGAAAATGGTTTCTAAGTAGGTATAACTTCTTCAAAGCCTAAAAAGATTCCACCAGGCTCTCATGAAGGCTGAGGTTCTTCTTCAGAACTGAAATTCCTCACTAACACTTGCTTGGCCTCCCCTGCATTCAAGTACTTCCACTGATCCCCATACATTTCCCTATCCTGATTCATTTTCCTATGACTTTTCGTGGTCGATGATGTTGACAGCCACGTGATAATGGCATTTTTTCCATACGTCTGTAGGTCTAGAATCCCGTGGCTGGACACAACTGAACAGTCGGGTCTGAGGACGTAAATATGGGGTAGGCAGGTAATCCCGTACATAAACTTGAGTGTCGGTACCAGGAGATCATCAAACTTAAGAGTGAACCAATTCGCTTGTTCCTCGAAACACTCTTTCGCATCTTCCTCGTTCTCATCCAAAGGTACGTTTATTACTTCTAAGGGTAGATTGATGAATTTAATGTTTTCGTAAATTTCGTAGAAGTTCTTGATGATTCCGTCTCTGTCTATCCCCTTGGCTGTGAAAAGGAGGACGATAACGTCCGCGTTTTCAGCGATCCATTCTGTGGGTACTTTTTCGTATTTTTGGTTGTAAATAACTGCGTCTTTGAGCCAGTTGTACGGGGTAAATTGTATTGATGTTACATCCATTGTAATAGTTTATTTACCAGGGAAAGGTAAAAATAATTATGATTTTGAGTATGATAAATAAAAGTGACACCAAAGATGTCACCTCTCTTATGACATTGACAGTAAATTAATAAAGTAAAGTATTGTCATTTTAAATCTATAAAAAGTTATTTACCTTAGAACCTCATTCAAGAAATTTTTTTAGTTCAAAGATAACTATTATTATGAAGAATAGTTTATTTTTAAATCCATCGGAAAAATTCCGAGAATATTAAAACAAAACAGCTAAATTTTGTATAAAAATTGACTTAAAAATTTTACTGTGACTTTGTGACATTGAATACTAATAATTAAAAAAACATAACACTGACAAATCTCAAAAGAGACAGTTGACACAAATGAAAAAGACGAAGAAAAAAACCTATTATATGAGCGCCTCATCTTCCGAGATTAGTACTTAGTATTTATATTATTTACACATGTAGTTACGCCTTGTGCCACCACTCTTGCACTTTAGTTTAGATATATTAAAGAAAAAAAACAAAAAATTATAAAAATTAAATAAATTAGTAATAATTTATGTATTTGTAGAAACTTTTTTGTTTCTTGTGCTGGCATCCCTAAACATTACCCCCACCTGTCTTGCTGTAAGGCTGTCGGTGGTTCGTTCGTCATTCGCAATCAAGTGCTCAACCACTCAACACGTTAAGCAGTATCGCACTTTATACTCGTCAAGATGCCGAAGCGCAGACATTCTCGATCACGTGAAGAAGACATTGATCATTATAAAAATAAAATTAGGAAATTAGAACGTAAAATTCGCGATAGAATTTGTGATTCCAAGGACGTGTCAGAAGCTGAGGACATCGTTGAACCCGTCGACGAGGATCTCGATGCAGGTATTTATCTACCCACATTTTACTTTTATTTTACTTTATCAGCGTGCTAGATCATGTGTGAACGTATTTACGTTCTACAATTTATAATGCAACCTGGACAGTCATTGGGGCTGCTCCGACGCATGGATTTTTTCTGTAACCAGAACAGTCATTGGGGCTGATTCGATACATTGAAATACGGTTGGCGTTCCTTCCATTGGGGATTGTAACCTAACCTTCAAAACTTACCTAACTATATTCAGATCGCTAATGGTGGTCACTACGATAGATTAATTGAACTACCCGCAAATATTTTTATTTGGTTGGCTTGGAAATT
This sequence comes from Cosmorhoe ocellata, assembly GCA_963675405.1. NCBI lineage: Eukaryota > Metazoa > Arthropoda > Insecta > Lepidoptera > Geometridae > Cosmorhoe > Cosmorhoe ocellata. Next base: position 5,960,712 of record OY776267.1, read on the forward strand.
ATCATAATATATGATAATTTTTTCTTCCAGCTACACCATCATTGCGACCGGAAGACTGGTTATTAGAATGGCCGGAAGACGAAGTTTCCGTCAGCGCTGACAAAGTTCCAGAACCTCAAGCAGGGCCTAACAGTGAACCCGTAAACGATGATTCCACTGCAGCTGATCTAGATACTGAGGTTCTAGCAATTTTGGGTGACGTACCCGCCAGTTCTGACAAACGTGGTCCGGATATACGCAAAGAACTTGCATGCAGACTTCTGCACATTGCAAAAGAGGGTTTAAGTAAAGATAATAGGAAAGATCTTATATCTAAATACCCTGTACCGGCAAATTGCGTGGAAATTGAAGCCCCTAAAATAAACCCAGAAATTAAAGCGGCGATAACAGAGGCCGCCGTTAAGAGAGATAAGGGTATAGAGAATAAGCAGAAACAGATGTCATGCGCAATATCCTGCTTGGCAGAGATTATAGATTCTCAAATGAACTCTAAATCAAAAAACAATGTTTTGTTGCAAAAATTAATGGATACAAATAAAATTTTATGCGATCTTCAACACGCAGATTCGATCACTAGAAAAATTTTTATTCTATTCTCATTGAAGAATGATATGAAAGAACATTTGAAAAACACCAAGATTGATGCATTCCTGTTTGGAGAAAATTTGTCTGAGACCTTAAGATCAGCAAAAGCTGTAAATAAGTCGGCAGTCGAACTGAAGGCCGACTCAAACAATAAGCCTGTGGCTACGTTTAAAGGTGCACCTACAAGACCTTTAAACCGCTGGGCTCCCCCTCAAGCGCGCAGGCCGCCTGTGGGACAGGCGCCACCAGCAGCGCCTCGGAGCCGCGAGTCTGCAGCAACACGCGCGCCCTATCACCCGCCGCGTCAGCCACACCACCCTCCGCAGCACGCTCAATCATCGAAGACGTCATCACAGGCTCAGCCCGGGACATATTATCCCCGCCGCCGCTTCTAGACACAGTTAAGTACGCAGGCCGATTAACTAGCTTTTATCAGCAGTGGTCTGCCATCACAAACGATCGCACTATTTTATCGTGGATAAAAGGCTACAAAATTATATTTGCAAAGCCAGTTGTACAACATTTTCTTCCTATAAAACCTGATTATACAAACAAAGAAAGATCTCATTATATAGAGGCTATAGATCATCTCCTTGAAATAGGCGCAGTATCAAGATGTTCTCCCTGTAAAAACCAATTTGTGTCAAGCATTTTCTTGGTACCTAAATCAAATGGTAAAATGCGGTTCATTTTAAATTTGAAAAATTTAAATAAATTTATTAAAACTGATCATTTTAAACTAGAAGATCTGCGGACAGCCTTGAAACTGGTAACGTGGGATTTTAAAATGGCAACACTTGATCTCAAGGATGTTTATTTTTTGATTTCAATCCACGTAGAATCTCGAAAGTACCTAAGATTCTACTTTGAGAATAATCTTTACGAATTTAATGTCCTACCATTTGGGCTTAATACCGCCCCATATATCTTTACCAAGTTAACTAAACCCATTGCAAGAGTCTTACGCTCTGCTGGTCTTGTATCTACTGTATACTTGGATGACTGGCTTTTGTATGGAAACTCCAATCTTGAATGCTTAATGAATATTAACTTGACTCAAAGACTTTTAACTTCACTCGGCTTTATTATAAATGAGGAAAAAAGTGTTCTCACACCCTCCACAACATGCAAATTCCTAGGCATGATCATAGACTCTCATAGTTTTCAACTTTATTTACCAACTGATAAAAGGCTACGAATTAAGACTCAGCTTGAAATATTTTTAAGGAAGAAACGTTGCAGGATTAGGGATTTTGCGCAACTATTAGGCTCACTGGTTTCTGCCTGCCCAGCTATCGAATATGGCTGGCTTCATACCAAGGAAATGGAACGATGTAAATATCTCAATCTGATAGGTCACGATGATTATAATAAATATATGAATTTACCAGAGTCAATTCAACCTGACTTAAACTGGTGGCTAGACAAAATAGAACATTCTGTCCACCGAATAAGAAATGATGATTATCAAGTTGAAATATTTACTGACGCCTCAACAACGGGGTGGGGGGCTGCCTGTAACGATAAGACTGCGAGCGGGCAATGGTCAACTACTGAACAGAAACAACATATTAATTATTTAGAACTTCTAGCCGCTTTTATAGGTCTTAAAGTTTTCGCAAAAACATTTTATAACTGTCAGATCTTAATGCGTATCGACAATTCAACTGCAATATCATATATAAATAGAATGGGCGGAATACAATACCCACACCTCACACAAGTAACCCGTGATATCTGGAACTGGTGTGAAAGCAGAAAACTCTTTATTGTTGCCTCATATATTAAATCTAGCGACAACATTATTGCAGATTTTGAATCACGAAAGACACACCCAGATATTGAATGGAAATTATCAAATTGGGCTTTTGAATTTCTTACACACAGTTTTGGACGTCCAGAAATTGACCTGTTCGCAAGTCGTATCAATAAGAAATGTAATATATATGTATCTTGGCACCGAGACCCCGATGCTTTCGCAATTGACTCGTTCACAATATCGTGGTCTAATTATTATTTTTATGCCTTCCCGCCGTTTTCAATTATATTAAAAACACTTCGAAAAATAATCACCGATAAAACTAAAGGAATCATGGTTGTACCTTTTTGGCCAACACAGCCGTGGTATCCAGTGTTCACGTCTCTTTTAGTTTCAGAAACAATAACATTTCCTCCTGAAAGCAATGCTTTTTTGTCTCATTCCAGCTCCCGTCGGATACAAGCCTCGATTACCCTGGTGGCAGGCATATTATCAGGGAAGCATTCTCAAGGAGAAGTATTCCAAAATCGGCCTTAGAAATCATGTTAGCATCGTTATCACCAAACTCTATAAAGCAATATGATGTTTGCCTGAAGAAATGGTGGATTTTCTGTAAATCTTTTTCATTAGACGTTTACAACGCTTCTGTTCCAAACGTAATTTTTTTCTTAACAGAACTTTTTAATAAGGGTGGCCAATATGGTACTCTTAATTCATGTAAATCAGCTCTTTCCCTTGTATTAGGCCCAATAATGGCAAATGATGACAGACTCAAAAGATTTTTAAAAGGAGTTTTTCGGCTGAAACCACCGACACCTAAATATAATGCTACATGGGATACGAACCTAGTATTAGACAAATTAAGTACTTGGTACCCGAATGAAGGTTTATCTTTAGAAAAATTAACTTTAAAGACTATCACGTTATTAGCTCTTACTACAGCTCATAGAGCTCAAACTCTCTCTAAGATAAAGGTATCTTATATTCAAAATGTATCACACCGCATAACAATTAAAATCCCAGACATTATAAAAACTTCCAGACCAGGTTGTCAACAACCTATATTGCATCTACCTTTTTTTACAGAAAAATTATCAATTTGTCCAGCCACTACGTTGTTAAGTTATAAGGAACGCACTTCGTCTATTCGGACATCAGACGATCTTTTATTGGGAATTAGGAAACCTCACAAACCAGTAGGAACGCAGACAATTAGCCGTTGGATAAAACGCAGTCTTGGTGAATGCGGAGTAGATACTACTGTGTTTAGCGCACATAGTACACGACACGCTGCCTCGTCGCGAGCCCACTCACTCGGCGTCAGCATTGACGTTATTCGTAGAACGGCAGGTTGGAGTAGGAATTCAACAACTTTCGCGAAGTTTTACCAGAGAGCTATCATTGATGATAGGGATAACACTGCCCTAGCAGAATCTGTACTCACCTAGTTCTTAAGCTTAATCATTAATCTACATCTGATTGTTTCGCATAATATACGTCTATTACCTTGAATAATGCTTTGAATAACTAAATTAATCAATCTTAAGGGTCAACCTAGCTGATCGAAAATTTATTCCAATTAAGTTTACTTTAACAGTGATGTGTATCCTGGTTACCTGATTATGTGTAGCTATCAATTATTATGAAGCCCTACTAAGTTGGTACAAAAGATGTTCTTTTCTTTATTTAAATATTTAATAAAGTATATTTTAATAAAGTTCATATTAATTATTTATTATTCATTGATGATATTCCTAGCTATACTCTCAAAGTCTACATGTGTAAATAATATAAATACTAAGTACTAATCTCGGAAGATGAGGCGCTCATATAATTAATGATTAAACGAACTTACCTGTACGTGAAGTTCTATCATAATTATATGAGCGCCGAATCTGAAGAGATTAGTAACCCCACCCTCCCGATGGTGTTGTCACCATAGATACCCGGTACACTATGCGGGTGCTTCGGAAATACATCAATGAACTTAATGCGTGGGTACTCTAAACTAAATGACGAACGAACCACCGACAGCCTTACAGCAAGACAGGTGGGGGTAATGTTTAGGGATGCCAGCACAAGAAACAAAAAAGTTTCTACAAATACATAAATTATTACTAATTTATTTAATTTTTATAATTTTTTGTTTTTTTTCTTTAATATATCTAAACTAAAGTGCAAGAGTGGTGGCACAAGGCGTAACTACATGTGTAAATAATATAAATACTAAGTACTAATCTCTTCAGATTCGGCGCTCATATAATTATGATAGAACTTCACGTACAGGTAAGTTCGTTTAATCATTAATTATTATTAAATTATGCTTTACCTATTCAGTTTAAAGTTTAAAATTGAATATAAAGGAGCGAAGAATAATAACGGCTGTCAAAATGATCGCCCTTCGAGCGGCTGCATACCATTTGTAGTTCAAAGTTGACCGAAAGGTAACCTCAAAAGACAATAGCGAAACCTAACCTCATCTCTATTCCCTAAGGCATCGAGTGCAAATTCCCGTGGGCCCATTAAAAACAGTGTCAAGTCGGTCAAGATTTGCGAGCGCCATTTTGTTTTTCCGTAACCTAAACACGCTTCTGCTTTATAGTTTTAGTAATAGAGTTGAAAATTGAATGGCACTCGTTATACAAGGTGGAAAATAATGTTTGTAAGGTCGTGTCGAATGGACGTGGAATATGAATGATCCAACTACGCCACAGACAATGGTAATCAAATTGTGACCATATAGGAGTCTATAGCATATCCATGGAATAATAACGAGCGTACGTGAAGTATTTCCTGCCTTATTTCTAGGAAAATAAAGATTAAATTAAAATGAAGGGAGAAATTGTTTTCTTTTAATTCTTTTTTTTTTGACAGGTGATGATGCTGACTTTATGCAGGTAAATTGGTGTTTATAGTTTGCACATTCCATGAGCTTTAAGGCGTTGACTTATGATACAAAATGCAATGATAGATACCTTAGCTTGTTATTCGAGATGACAACCTTAGCATTATACCTACAGTTGAATGATATTTTCTTATTAAAATTACTTACGTTTTGAGAAAGTAACAGTATGAATTGGTATTTATTGAAATAATTTGGTAAGTTACTAACCGGACTTGATTTTCCGGGTTACAATGTAACTTATTTTCCTAAACTTACTAGTTAACCTAAAATGCCAGTTTGTAACCCAAAAATTCAGGTTATAAGGTTGTATTATAGGTTATCTAAAAAAATGTTACGCTATTTTAGTCTATAAGGTGAACAAAATATGATTACACCTTGTTAACGTATTTTAGGAATTTTTAGTTAATCTGCAAAAATATATTTAACACCATAGAGTACCTTAGGCAGAAGGCCTCACTCAATTCAAAATGTGGGCATGTAATAATTATAATGTTTAAATGTGCCTCTAACTACCCCCTTTAATTACCCTCTAAGAAATCAAAGAATTTCAGTCGTGATCATGATAAACCACTGGTCCTAAAGACTTGAAATTTTAAAGGTTAGGTACTTAGTTAGTAAAATTCAACCTGTAAGGGCCATGGGGGTTAAACTTTGTGTGAAAATATAATTTCATTCCAAACTAAGTAGTTAAGTACCTACCTAATTATGTAGGTACTTATTAACATTGTACCTACCTAAATTAAGTATTACCAGTATTACTAAATAGGTGACTAACAGACTAATGAGATCAAACTAGAAAGTGCCTGCGCCTATACTAAGCATTACTACCTACCTCATTTACTAAGCAGGTACAGTCGACATTAAAAGTAGGTAACTTGTAGTTGGGTAGTGTTTAAAAAGTTTAAAATAAAAATGGAGTGAAGACTTACATTAACGGATATTGATAAATAAAATCTTTTTCATGAAAATATTTCTAAAAAAATATCTAGTTATTCAAGTATGTATTATTTGGAGCTGACTGTACTAAAGTAGGTTGTCAAGGGCGTCCTATCCTACTCCTACTATGTATTTGAAATGCGAAAGTTTGGATGTATGTATGGATGTTTGTTACTGATTTACGCTGAAACGGCTGAACGGATCTGAATGAAACTTGGAGTACGCGTAGTTTATGACCTGGAATAACACATAGGTTACTTTTTATCCGGCTAGGTATCTAAGTACCACGCGAGCAGAGCCACGCGCGGTTGCTAGTTTTCTATACATTTCGTATGCAGGTTGCATGTTCTGACTGTAGGCGGTATAATGTTAGACATAATTTAGGGTCGTAGGTACTTCTTTGGCTTCTTCTTCTTCTTCAATTATGGCATCTGTCTCATAGAGAACAATTTTGCCAGTGTCAAGTGTATTTATATTTGAGTTTTGTCAACGTCACAGTCATAGTCAAGTTGTCAAGTCAATTTTAAACAAAAGAAGTTTTGTTCAAAATTCTCTCGGGATTTCCTACGATGGAATTTGAAGGGAACTATTCACTGTAATTCACATATTTTACACTCGCGTCAAGAACCCGGGCTTTATTGGCAAAATAACCACCAAAATTACGCAATAAAACTCAAAATAACACGAGAAAATATATAAAGACGATAAAGTTTCAAAGTCGAAGCATCAGAAGAAATCCCAAGACGGGTCAGCGAAGCATCAGAAGAAATCCCAAGACGGGTCAGAGACGATACAGTTCAGTCGAAGCATCAGAAGAAATCCCAAGATGGGTCAGACTTTGATTCGCGCTAGTCAGTCAAATTGTCAAGTCAATTTCATCGCAAACTTTCTTCGGATAATGAACGTCAAAATAATAGATTATAGTTATTATACTTAGTTATATGTCACTGTCATTGTCAGATGGCATCACTTTCCCACAGTTGAACGGAAGTTGACTTTTCATCACTTTACGAAGTGAGAATAATAAGTGTTTAGCTACACTTGGCAGTGTGAAGCCGAATTTTGTGTTACACACAGTCACTAAGGGGCAATTCACTACTAACTTCTCTATACTTAATTGATCTTTTTTATGAGACAGATTATGATAACTGAAGAAGAGTAAACTGTTATGTTCATCACACAAATGTTAGTCCTGGGTGGGGATTGAACCCACAACCTGCAGCGCAGAAGGCAGAGCTACTACCAACTGAGCTTAGTGGTATAAAGACAAAGTGCGGCTCAACTCTTCCATGTGTAGTCGGACGATACCAGTTTAGAAGTCATAAAATCGGTGTAGGTAGTATGTGTCCGGCTTAACAAATACCTAATGAGTAAATTTTGTATTTTTACAACTTTTTTATTTCCACCAGGTGCTTTAGAAACGTACACTGTACAATAGATTATGTAATAATTAGACGCATGATATGAATTTTATATTAATTTAAATTATATATATTACAATGTTTAAGTCCTACTAATAATATAAACGTGAAAGTTTGTATCATATGTATGGATGGATGTATGTTTGTTACTCTTTCACGCTGAAACGGCTGAACGGATCTGGATGAAATTTGGCACAGATATAGATTATAGTCTGGAATAGCACATAGGCACATTTTATCCTGGAAAAATGTACGTTTCCCGTGGGATAGATTTATTTTTGTTTTTCAAGGTACCACGTGGGCGAAGCCGTGGGCGGAAGCTAGTATATCCTAAAAAGATCTATCTAGAGATCTGAAGAGGATTTGAACCGACGACCTGCAAAGCTACCACTACACCATAAGTGTCAGTAAGAGCTATAACCGTTTATTAAACACCGGTAGCAAGAGAATCTTGAATTATTTCATTTTGTAGAGCAAAACCTATTAAAACATACATCTTTCAATAATAAAGCCAGAGTCCACCATAGCAGAGCCGAGACATTTATATTATAATAGTTTCCGCCTGCGGCTTCGCTCGCGTGGTCCCTTGAAAAACAAAAACGAATCTATCCCACGGGAACCGTACATTTTCCAGGATAAAAGTAGCCTATGTGCTATTCCAGACTATAATCTATATCTGTGCCAAATTTCATCCAGATCCGTTCAGCCGTTTTAGCGTGAAAGTGTAACAAACATCCTTACCTACAAACTTTTACGTTCATAATCATCATCTTCCTGCCCTTATCCCACGTTATGTGGGGTCGGCCCAACATGTGATCTTCTTCCATTTCCCTCTGTCATTAGTCATCTCAGTACTCACTCCTTTCTTACCCATGTCATCTTTCACACAGTCCATCCATCTTTTCTTTAGCCTACCTCTACCACTGTATCCATCCACATTCATACCTAACACTCTCCTTGTCACATGACATTCATCTCTCCTCATAACATGCCCATACCACGCTAACCTATTACTCCTCTACGTTCATAATATTAGTGGGATATTTTTACCCGACTGCAAAGCGACGAAGGAGGGTAATGTGTTTGGGGATGTATGTAATAATTTTTGTGTCCAAACGGCTGGACAGATTTTGATAAAGGTAACATCGTCAGCATCATTAGATCAAAAATATGAAGCTGTGTGTCATTGGCTATAAGTGCTCTATAAACGGTGATGAGCTAGCAACCTGTCATACAGAATACTAACTTATAAGCGATACAATCATCTATATCTATATTTATCTATATCTATATAAGAGCTTAACCTGACTGACTGACTGACTGACTGACTGACTGACTGACTGATTTATCATCGCCCAGCCGAAACCGCTGAAGCTAGAAAGCTGAAATTTGGAAGGTGGTTTCCTTTTATAACAAAACCACCCACTAAGGCGGGATTTTTGGAAATTCCACCTCTAAGGGGGTGAAAAAGGGTGAAAACGTTAGTATGAAACTTTTTAACGCGTGGAGTGATTTTCATGAAACTTTGTTTGTGCACTGTAAATGCAAAATGAATGGATACGTGTTTCAGGATTTTTCAATATAACCATCAAAAAGGGGTCAAATGTGGGGTCAATTTTTGTATGGGAACTTTTTAACGGGTGGTGCGATTGGCTTGAAACTTTGTTTGTGTACTGTAAATGCAAAATAAATGAACACTTGTTTCAGGATTTTTCAATATAACCTTCAAAAAGGGGTCAAAGGGGGGTCAATGTTTGTATGTGAACTTTTTAACGGGTGGTGCGAATGGTCTGAAACTTTGTTTGTGTACTGTAAATACAAAATGAATGGACACGTATTTCAGGATACTTCGATATAACCTTGAAAAAGGGGTCAAATGTGGGGTCAATGTTTGTATGGGATCTTTTTAACCTGGTGCGATTGGTCTGAAACTTTGTTTGTGTACTGTAAATACAAAATGAACGGACACGCATTTCAGGATACTTCGATATAACCTCGAAAAAGGGGTCAAATGTGGGGTCAATGTTTGTATGGGATCTTTTTAACCTGGTGCGATTGGTCTGAAACTTTGTTTAGTGTTTCAGGATTTTTCAATAAAACCTTTAAAAAAAGGGGTCAAATGGGGGATCAATGTTTGTATGGGAACTTTTCAACGGGTGGTGCGATTGGTCTGAAACTTAATTTCGTGTTTTAGGATTTTTCAATATAACTTTAAAAAAGGGGGTGAAATGGGGGGGTCAATGTTTATATGAAATTTTTTTAACGGGTGGTGCGATTGGCCTTAAACTTTGTTTCCTGTTTCAGAATTTTTCAATATAACTCTAAAAAAGGGGTCAATGTTTGTATGGGATTTTTTTTAACGGGTGGTGCGATTAGTCTGAAACTTTGTGTACTTACTGTAAATACAAAATTAATGGACACGTGTTTCAGGATTTTTCAGTATAACCTTCAAAAAGGGGTCAAATGTGGGGTCAATGTTTTTATGAGTACTTTTTGAAGGGTGGTGCGATTGGTCTGAAACTTTGTGTACTGTAAATACAAAATGAATGAACAAAGTGTTTCAGGATTTTTCAATATGACCTTCAAAAAGGGGTCAAATGTGGGGTCAATGTTTGTATGTGAACTTTTTAACGGGTGGAGCGATTGGTCTGAAACTTTGTTTATGTACTGTAAATACAAAATGAACGGACACGTGTTTCAGGATATTTCAATATAACCTTCAAAAAGGGGTCAAATGTGGGGTCAATGTTTGTATGGGATCTTTTTAACCTGGTGCGATTGGTCTGAAACTTTGTTTCGTGTTTCAGGATTTTTCAATATAACCTTAAAACAAGGGGGTCAAATGGTCAATGGGGGGTCAATGTTTGTATAGGAACTTTTCAACTGGTGGTGCGATTGGTCTGAAACTTAATTTCGTGTTTTAGGATTTTTCAATATAACTCTAAAAAGGGGGTCAAAAGGGGGGGGTCAATGTTTGTATGGGATTTTTTAACGGGTGGTGCGATTGGTCTGAAACTTAATTTCATGTTAAAGGATTTTTCAATATAACTCTAAAAAAGGGGGTCAATGTTTGTATGGGAATTTTTTAACGGGTGGTGCGATTGGCCTGAAACTTTGTGTACTGTAAATACAAAATGAATGAACAAAGTGTTTCAGGATTTTTCAATATGACCTTCAAAAAGGGGTCAAATGTGGGGTCAATGTTTTTATGGGTACTTTCTTTTTAAAGGGTGGTGTGATTGGTCTTAGTTTTGGTTTGGATACTTTAAATGCAAAATAAATGGAAACGTATTCCTGGATATTTCAAAATAGCCCTCTAAAATGGGTAAAATTGGATGTCAAAGTTATTTATGGGATTTTTTTATTAGTGTGCTTTGTTTGAAACTCAGTTTAGATACCTACTTTAAGTGAACGAAGTCGCGGGCGGGACAGCTAGTATTATTATAAAGAGGAAAGTTTTGTATTTTTGTATTTTTGTTTGTAACGAATAAACTCAAAAACTACTGGTCCGATTTCAAAAATTCTTTCACCGTTAGAATGCTACGTTATCCCTGAGTAACATAGGCTATATTTTATGTAGGTACCTTGCGAGCAAAGCCGCGAACGGAAGCTAGTAAACAATATTTTCATGACTTTGATGTTTGTCCTGCGTAGGGATCGAACCTAAAACAGAAGATCTACAAAACCAACTGAACTGTAAGACAAGCTTCAAAGAGCTATATTATGTAGGTGACCTACCTACTGCTTTGTTGGACATAAGCCCTAAAAACCTGTCCACCATACCGGCGCGATTAGTTTTCCTTTATTTTCAATGCAGATTCTCATTATAGACATGGCTATTTTTCAAGCGTGTCAAAATATGGTGGTCCTTTTGCTTTGGGATAGTTAGGGTGTGGCGCGTTTGAAAGAGATTTACGGTTATTTTTTGATTACTATTTTTTTAATTTTATTCCAATAAATTATTTAGCATTGTATTTTTGCTGTGTTAGTTAAGTAAGTACTTATATTCTTTATGATTTATTATTATTTTACAAATATTTAACGCCTTTTTAAATGCTTAGAAAAAAGCAGAAATTGCTATCAAAATTAAACTGTTAAGTACGTATGTCAATTATTTGTTTCGTATTAATAAAATTGCAACGAAGTTTTGCGGTAGTAAAATGTTTTAAAGTTTATTAAATCGACTTTAAAGTCGATTTTGAAAAAAGAAAATAAACTTAATAACAAGCTGAAGGCCTCGGTGGGTTATTATTATGAGTTTGACCTTACGATGCAGCCTTATATAATTATTGAGAAACAAAACAATAAACTAAAGACTACACGAGTAATTTTTCGCGTAATTAGGGATGCCACTTGAGAGTGTTTTACGAGAAAAAATACCAAAAAATATTTTTGTTCTATTACTAAAGTTAATCATCAATTTAATCATAAGAATTACAATAAATGAAAAACTATTTTCATATTACTTTGGGAATTTGACCAAACTAGTTTAAGACTATCTTGAGAATAAATAAGTAGTTAGCTAAGAGTAATTTGTAATGTCAAATTTAAATAAAATGCCAGTTTACTTTAGGATAATTACGATTTATTCTGGAGATAGTAGATACTTTATACTAGTTTAGTAAATTTATATAGTTACCCGCGACTTTGTCAGCAAAAATCCATCGAACTAACATTTTCCTAAAATTATCGATGTCGATAAAGTCGGAAATTTCTATGGAGTGCAAAAAGAGGCGGTCACCCATCCAAAAACTGACTGCGCCCAGCATTGTCTAACCATGCGTTCCCCATACAAACTTTTAACCCCTATTTCAGCCCCTTCAAGATTATTTATTGAAACCGAAGATAGCCCATGTCGATCACAAGGATATAATCTATCTTCTTGCCAACTTTCTTTACGATCCGTTCAGCCGTTTAGTCGTGAAAAGGTAAACGACAGATAGAGTTACTTTCGCATTTATAATATTAGTATGGATTATAATATTTTTCTTTGTAAAGAACACGGACAGTATATCAGTTACAGTACTCTGTTTTATTTACAAAAGCCAGGCTCATAAAACAAAGTTGCTAAACAAACAATACGCGGCCGAACAAAAACTGCAAATAATATAATTTCTCAAGTAATATAATAGGCACTAAAAAGAAAGATATTTCGAAATCGTGACATCCCTATTTTGATCCTAGCAACGCGGTTCATAGAGGACACTGCCCTGACTTTGCATTATTCATTCTACAAACCATGTTCAACCTTATTCTATCACCTGTGAGCTTATTTTAGTCTGAGAAGCCTTGATCCTTACATACAATTTTCGTTTACCAGTTTCAATCATACTCCTTTCAAGTTAAGGTTGATTTTAGACTGATACGTCAAAAATAAAGCCTTTCTGAAATGTTCAATAGCAAGTTAAACCTTTGCGTATTGTTTAATCTGTATTGCAATGAGTTAAAGTTCATTTTAAATCGTTAGTGACAGGATAAGTTTGTCAGATCTATACTGGTAAGAATATACTATGGTTTGTCGAACAAAAATGGAAAAAGAATGTAATGTTCTTCTGAGTGTAAAGAGCTGAAAGTCTGAAAGGCAAATATCTATACATAGATGTCTAGAATCGAGACAAAAGATCAGGTATTTTAAATAAATACTATTAGACGATAGTGACCTTTGAAGACAAAAAGGCATCATTCAACAATTACCTTAATGTTACTTAAATATTTATTGTCACATTGATTTGATCTGTGACAGGATAACATGAAAATTTTAAAAGGATAAGTGGACAAAATCCTATCAAAAAGTATGTTTTAAAATATATTTTTCACGGAATTTCCGAGCAAGTCTTTTGAAGTTAACGATACAAAATCGATGATACGTTGCAAACTAGCTTGGCAACAAAAACGAATGAGTTTCATTAGTAGTTGTAAACTTTTTTTACTACTTGTGATGGGCTTGATTAATCGATATTAGACGGGCAATAAAGTATCAGTTTAGTGCCTAGGTACTTACTTCGATAAGTTTTGTCGTGGTACAAAAGGTAATGCAACTTACGTAGTACTTGAAAAAAACATTTTTTTTAATACGTAACTTGTACTTTTTAATAAAGAAAAAATCGTTGTATTAAGTTTTTTCTCATTACTGACGTTTTTTTTTTGTTTTTTTTTTTTATATTTCAAGTTCTATTAAACATTTTTACTTGTAAAAAATACTTACGTTTCCTTGTGGGTCTACAAGCTGAGCATATTTCGGTGCTTTCGCCTTACTGCCGTCTGCGAAAACGCCCGCGAGTCGCAGCGGAGTTCCAGGCCGCGCCGCTGCCCGCTCGTACTGCGCCCCCACCCGACCATTTTCTGGAACAAACAATAAATGTATACCAAATATTCACATTCACACATGAATTTATTCATGAAAAATGCTTTAGAGACTTAAAAAATATTTTTTTATCCCACCACGGTAATCAAACTCACACCTCCAATTTCACCCAATCTACGGTATTATAAAAAACTATTTTTTTGCAATTTGTTTTTCCACGATACTCGTGTTCAGCATAAAAAAAATCTAACAATTTGGTCTTGTTTTTTGGAAGGCGGCATAAGCGGAGTTCTTACGTCGCTTCTCGCTCGCACAGGGACCACACCCGACTTGGATTGAGATGGGATTATCCATAAACTAGAAGTACTTACCAATGCAAGAAGGGTTATAAAGATCGCTTAATCGATAAGGGAAAAGAACTTTTAGTTTACGAAGCAAATAATGTGGTAAGTTACCATTAAAATTTTACTATCTAGAATCTCAGGGTTTGCCACCCGTCACATAATCCAATCCAGTGTGACAGCAAGTTCCATTGGTGTGATATGCAATAATTGTAGGTTTCCCATACACACCATAGTAATACCATACACAAGATGGGCCGTACGCTTGTTTGCTAACTCAGTTTCAAAAAATAAACGAATTGTGAGACTACACCCCTAAATACCACTAAATGAGCAAGAATATTAGCTGACTAGTACCAGGCTATAAGAAGTAGGTAGGAGATGTAAGAAAACATTAAAACCAGCCTCCATTATGAAAACTACTCTACGCGAATAATTATTAGTGTTATTTTTGTTTATTAGTGAGCCGTACGCTGGTTTGCAATAATATTAGCTGGCTAGTAGAGGTAGATCAGTCTAAAAATGTACGCCCCTCCAATGTATTTGCTACTCTATTTCATTTACATACGGTACAAGTACTAGTGGAGGGGCGTGCATTTTTAGACTGAATCATCTCTACCAGGCTATAAGAAGTAGGAAGGAGATGTAAGAAAGGCATTAAAACCAGGCACCATTATCAAAACTACTCTACGCGAAAGATATAGGTGTCATTTTCGTTTAATAAGTAATTATATCATCAGCAAGTACCTACCACTCGATCAGAAGTATACAAGGTGTTACCTGAAGTAGGCCGAGCTCTGTACGCGGAGATGGCTCGCGGAGACACGAGGGCGAAGGCCCGCGCCCGCAGTAGCGCCGCGATGGAGCCCCGGGGCGACGCCAGCGCCCCCCCACGGCATCCACATGCTGAGAACCAACCTGGAAAAAGAAACTTACTATAAGGCCGGCAAGGTATAACTATATTACTATACTATAAGGTAATAAAGAGGACGCCTATGCCCAACAGTGGGTGCAGCCGGGCTGAGTGATGATGATGGTGAGACCGGCCGCAAACGTTCGGTTTCCGAATTAGGATTTCAGATAAGGAATTCAGGATTCTGAAACCTGAATGCTCTGCTTACATACAAAATATTTAACAAGGCGCAAAAAAAACCTTACGTTCGGATCGATGCGTTCGTATAAATTTCCGAATAAAAAAACCGGACGTTTGCACTAGTCTCACGGAATTCAGAATCTGAATTCCTGATCTGGAAACCTAATTCGGAAACCGAACGTTTGCGACGGGAAAAGTAGCTGTAAATCGGGAAAGTAGCTGGCATGAAAGTTACTGGCATACGAGTAACAGGCTACCTGCGGATACATTTGCAAGTAATACTGGCATGCAAGGTGCCCTTGCAAGTCAGTATTACTATCGTGTTATTACAGGACAGTTCGTGATAGTCGCTCGTACTATTAGAGCGGTTACGCACTACGTCAGATCCGAATCCGATCCAAACCCGTGAAAATAAGGTCCGGAGTAGTTGTAGAACTATTTTTATGGTAACTTACGCACAAGATCCGTTTTCCGTCATCCGATTTCTTTCTGTCATTCGTCATTTCCGTCGCGTAAAATGACGTACGCCAAAAGGTGGCGCCTGAATTGCTTGGATTTGTATCAGAGATCGGACTAGTGCGTAAGCAATATCCGAATTCGGTCCGAGTTTTCTAGATCCATATTTTCACGGGTTCGGATCGGATTCAGATCGGAAGCAGTGCGTAACCGTTCTTACGCGCCAAAAAATGCATAAACTGAAGTTAATTAAAAAAAATCGTGTTTACTACCAGTCAGCTACTGGTATGCCCGTAGCTGTCGCGTCTGTTCACACGTGCCAGTTTAGCAAACCCCCGCGGCCCCTCCCTCAATCTCTCATTGATGGAAGCAAATAGAAGCAATTGGGAAGCAATTTTTGGATAGCATTTCAACGTTAAATATGACAGGTGACTCATTCCTGACGGTAACAAGGAACTCTCATACACACATCCACTCCAAACACGTTACCCTCCCTCTTAGCTTCGCAGTCGGGTAAAATATAAAGATGTTATAGAATAGGACTCCTAAAATGAGCAATAGAAGAAAACTAGCAACGGCTTTACAACATTTTTAATGTATCTTGGAATTTCATTGTACATTGTCGTTTGACATTTTAGCGTCCTTAGCTGACATTACTAAAGGTTAATAAATTAGCCCTTTAGTTAACTTTCATTACCCTTGCCAGGTAGGTAGGTACAGACAGCATAAAAAACGTTTATTGGCTTCACAGCTCAGTTGGTATTAGCTCTGCCTTCTGCGCTGTAGGTTGTGGGTTCGATCCCCACCCAGGATAAACATTTGTATGATGAACACAGATGTTTGTTCTGTGTCTGAGAGTTATTATGTTATATGTATGTATTTACAAAAAAAAAGTAAGTAAGTATATTAGGTAATAGTCTATCAGCAATATGGTTTCCATGAGTTGTTTCCATTCGAAAAAATTATGTGCGTAATGCCAGTGCTCTTTAACGGTGAAGGAAAACATCGTCAGGAAACCGGAATATCCTAAAACTAAAAATTCGAAGGTGTTTGTCATAGGTTAGTATTCTTATAAGCGGCGATGGGCTTGCAACCTGTCACGTACAGAATACTAATCACTGTGCAAAATGTCGTCATGTGCCAAATATCATGTTTGGACGTGCCTCTGACTCCTCAGAGATCTGAGGAGATTATCTACCGTGCCTGGGGATTACAGTCGTGGTCATGTTTTGTACAGATACACCGGCTTCTACTGTTTTATTTTATGTATAGATAGTATTTTTATGCTGACTGTACACTTGTACAATGTACAACACAAGTTCTTTCCTCTTGCATTTTTTCTAAATACTATGTCTATTTTCCTGTTGCTAAGCAATTCTTCGTAACTCGTTAAACAGTGGTTTGAAGATTTTAATTAATCCATTACAAATACCAGTAAAATTAAAAGTAAAAACCATTCTGTAATGTACCTACAAGTAAAGGCCTTTCATTGAATACCCCCCTTAATAAATTTAAAAAGGGTTTTGTTTTTCGGCTTTGGAACCCAATATCTTTACAGCCCCCTTCACCGATTAAGCTCATATTATGCTTCCCAGCAAATCTACAGCAGAATCTCTAGACCTTCCAAGATTCATGCAGGTTGGATCAACGGTTCTTAAGTTATGCTCTAACAAACAATACAAATACACAAACATAAAACGACACAAATCTCCCTAGCTGCACTGAGATCTTCGCTCGCTTCGCTCGTCGATCAACCAAAATTGTGTGTTGCTAAAAATTATTATTTTATTGAGGGTTAGGTATGAATGTGGATGGATACAGGGGTAGAGGTAGGCCGAAGAAAAGATGGATGGACTGTGTGAAAGATGATAATGAGTATGAAAGAAGTGAAAACTGAGATGACGGATGACAGAGGGAAATGTAGGAAGAAAATATGTTTTGCCGACCCCACCTAGCGTGGGAAAATGGCAGGAAGAAGAAATTTGTTGCGAACAATGACGAATATATTGATGATAGGAACTCATGGCCCGATGTCGCTCCGCCCTCCGACAGCTAACCAATTTGCAATGTAAACGCTGTCCTTTTGTTTTATGTATTTATGTTCTGTTTTGTCTTTTGTTTTTATGTTATTATTATGAGATAATCTTGATTACATTTTTTTGCAAGAAGGATCATACAAAAAAGCGCTAGGACCGAGACGAGTTTCTTGCCTGTTCTTCTCGTACTTGGGTTAGGTTGGAATTGGCACATAGATTCACCTAGCATGTAAGACGTTTCAAAGTGATCCTTGTGATTGTACTGAATAAATATTTTTCAATTTCAATTTCAAAATTTCAATAGTGAGAACAGTGACAAAACCGTTGTAGAATGGTCCAGGTAGAGTATGCAACAGCAAGAGAGCTACATCTGAAGATAACGGCATTCCGCCCAGCCGATAAACTAACCTCATAACAATACAGAATTGCAGCACACTACCACAAATATGGCACTATAAATAAGGATTATACAATCGTAGGGTTGCCAGTTAGGTTAGGTTAAGTGTTGCCATCGCAAAATAAAAATTCCGCCCTGGCATCATTTTATCGGTGGAACAATAAATACAAATAGCAAAGAAATATGATCACGACTGCAAAATCACATCTAGAGTCAGAGGCGCGTCCAAACATATTTTGCACAGTAGTTCGTATTACGTACGTGACAGGTTGCAAGCACATCGCTGTTTATAAGAATACTATCATTGACCTTCTGATTTTTTCGAATGGAAAAACTCATTGGTACGCAACCAGGTTTGAAGCCACGACCTTCGGATCGTGAAGCAATTGATATCCATTTACAGTCGGTATCCGGCCTTCCCGGCCGATTTTTTTAGTATCCGGTATCCGGCCGTATATAACATGATATTCAGCCGAATAGCATACAGTCCATGGATGGTTGTATTTGAAAAAACAATTAATTTATACGACTCATCTGTAAGTCGAAATCATTACCTACTCTACACACCACCAGTGGCTCTACACACCACCAGTACCTAACAGTGGCTCTACACACCACCAGTGGCCCAACACACCACCCTACTCACCAGTGGCTCTACACACCACCAGTGCCTAACAGTGGCTCTACACACCACCAGTGGCCCAACACACCACCCTACTCACCAGTGGCTCTACACACCACCAGTACCTAACAGTGGCTCTACACACCACCAGTGGCCCAACACACCACCCTACTCACCAGTGGCTCTACACACCACCAGTACCTAACAGTGGCTCTACACACCACCAGTGGCCCAACACACCACCCTACTCACCAGTGGCTCTACACACCACCAGTACCTAACAGTGGCTCTACACACCACCAGTGGCACAACACACCACCCTACTCACCAGTGGCTCTACACACCACCAGTGCCTAACAGTGGCTCTACACACCACCAGTGGCCCAACACACCACCCTACTCACCAGTGGCTCTACACACCACCAGTACCTAACAATGGCTCTACACACCACCAGTGGCCCAACACACCACCCTACTCACCAGTGGCTCTACACACCACCAGTACCTAACAGTGGCTCTACACACCACCAGTGGCCCAACACACCACCCTACTCACCAGTGGCTCTACACACCACCAGTACCTAACAGTGGCTCTACACACCACCAGTGGCCCAACACACCACCCTACTCACCAGTGGCTCTACACACCACCAGTACCTAACAGTGGCTCTACACACCACCAGTGGCCCAACACACCACCCTACTCACCAGTGGCTCTACACACCACCAGTACCTAACAGTGGCTCTACACACCACCAGTACCTAACAGTGGCTCTACACACCACCAGTGGCCCAACACACCACCCTACTCACCAGTGGCTCTACACACCACCAGTACCTAACAGTGGCTCTACACACCACCAGTGGCCCAACACACCACCCTACTCACCAGTGGCTCAACACACCACTAATGGCTCTACAATAAACATCGATACAAGTTATGACGACCTCAATGGCGCAGCGGGCGAGAGTCCGCCTGCGACGCAAGAGGTTGCGGGTTCGATTCCCGTCTCGGAACAAATTTGTGTACGATCTGCAGAAATTTGTTCCGTTGCTCTGGGTGTTTTCTATGTATAATAAAAAAACATCTTTCTATGTATATAATGTATTAAGTAAAGTACCTGGGTGACCGAGCTTTGCTCGTTTTTTTGGGTTAAACGACGTTTTATAAAATGAAACCTAGCTAGATCGATTTATCACCTACGAAACCCTCTGCATACTAAATTTCATGAAAATCGGTCGAGCCGTTTCCGAGATTCAGATTATACAAGAATTATTTTAATTATATTAATTATTTAAAGGTATTTTTAAGATATATCAGTTATCTAGTACCCATAACACAAGCTTTGAGTAGCTTACTTTGGGGCTAGATGATGTTGTGTGGATTGTCCAGCATTATTTATTTATTTTATTTATAGTTGTCCCAACCCTAGAGCGACGCCCACCGCGCCGGGTCAAAATGTTGATAATAATTTGCATCCAACCTCAACTTATCAATGCTTCGGAACAGTACATCAGCTTTCTCTAAAACTAGATCTGTCTCATTTATTTAGAACCCTATTATGTGGGGTATAAAGCGGAAAGTTCCTTGGACACGACATTTTATTCGTGCACATTATTCTCTAGGAAACAGTGGCTCTCAAAGTTCGGTCGACATTTTCGAGATAAGTAAATGTTCTTCTTTCTTCTTCTCTTGTATATAAAAATGAATTGCTGTTCGTTAGTCTCGCTAAAACTCGAAAACGGCTAAACGGATTTATCTTATCTTGGTCTTGAAATGTTCGTGGAGGTCTAGGAAAGGTTTAAAAGGTAAGAAAAATTCGAATAACTGCCGGGAAAACCCTTAAAATAGCCCTTTTCCATTTCCCATATTTCTATTCCCCGGGTCAGCTAGTAATAAATAAATATTGGTGGACAGTTACGCAACTCCATCTAACTTCAAACTAAGCAATGTTTGTACTATGAGGACCGTTTAGCTGAAGATTAATTAAGTACATATTTTTTTGTAAATACATACATGGAATACATAATAACACCCAGACACAGAACAAACATCTGCGTTCATCTCATATTGTTTGTGCTGTGTGGGGATCGAACTCACAACCTACAGCGCAGAAAGCAGAGCCAACTGAGTTGTGAAGCCAAACGTTTATTATGATTAATGTTTTTCTTGTATTTTTAGCTGTTTGGAAAGAGAAGAGTACATAATGAAATACCAAAAATTTCAAAAAACTATATTTTTTCGCATTTTTGCTACATGTTTTATTGATGCTCCTATTGGTCGAAGCGTGATGTTAATAGCCCATAGCCTTCCTCGATAAATGGAATATACAACACAAAAATAATTAGAACCCGTAGTTCCTGAGATTAGCGCGTTCAACCAAACAAACTAGCTCTTCAGCTTTGTAAATGGTATAGATTTATTTACACTTATACACATACACCTAAAACAGATCTTTCTTCGCAGTCGGGTAAAAACAGTTGAGCACCACTGTAAAGTTAACCCAAAGACGTCGGCTGTGCGGAGTGGCCACTAATATCCAGGCTTCAGCTAAGCAGATAAAGTGCCGTACCAAGTAGCGCCTTTTTCGTAACATGTGCATATCTAAAGGTTAACTAACTGGAAACTCGGGAATGGAATTCTTGGTGTTATTAGTAAAATAAGCTATATAATAAGCTTAAAGATCCGGTATAGCTCTGTCAGATCGGTTTATGTTAACCGTTTGCGTTTCTCCTCTTCAGTTTCGTCATTGTTCTCACTATTCGTCATTGTTAGCAACAAAAAATTTTCAACAACTCGTAAAATATTAGTTAACTAGCTTCTGCACGCGGCGTCGCCCGCGAAGTACCTACATAAAATATAGCCTATGTTCATCCTGAAAGTTCATTCTACACATTGGTGAAAGAATTTTTCAAATCGGTTCAGTAGTTTCGGAGCCTATCCATTTCAAACAAACAAACAAACAAACAAACAATCAAAGTTTTCCTCTTTATAATATTAGTATAGATTTAAAATGTACACTTCGTAACTACTTAATATCATAAATAACTTATTATAAACCAATCTTATAATGCTACGTTTTCTTGCTATCAGCTTGAAATACGAGCACTAAAATAAAGGTTAAATTTTTTTTTTAAAATAACGACAAAAATATAATTGAGAAGAACCACCATACTTCTACTCTGATGTTACAAAGTCAAAAAAAACTTAAAAAAAAAACATAATTAATTGTTCCAGGCGTGACTTTACGGAAATCCATTTAACATTACAAATGCGAAAGGATGAATGTAAGTATTTCCAGCAAGTCCAAAAAAACAATTAAAATATTTGAAAATGAATTGAATGCGGACAAAGTCACAAGCAACAGTTAGTTTTATAAGTAACTAGCTGATGCCCGCAGCTTCGCCCCCTTTTTTATCCCCCAAGGGTAGAATTAATCAAAATCCTTTCTTAGCGGATGCCTACGTCATAACATCTACCTGCATGCCAAATTTCAGCCCGATCCGTCCAGTGGTTTGGGCTGTGCGTTGATAGATCACTATGTCAGTCAGTCAGTCAGTCACCTTTGAGTTATATATATTTAGATTGTCAAAAAATGAAAATGTTTGAATGTTTGTTTGTATGTCAATCTCACTGCAAATGTAGATAAAAGACAGAGCTATACCGTTGCGCAAGCTAATGCCAAATCACAACTTTTATAAATAGCCGCATAGCTTATTTATAAAATAAAAAATAAAATAAATATGATCACGACTGTAATCCCCGGGCTCGGTAGATATCTCCTCAGATCTCTAGTTACTTAGATCTTTGAGGATATCTAAAGAGGGTAGTCAGAGGCACGTCCAAACATGACATTTGGTACATGCCCACATTTTGCACAGTAGTTAGTATTCCATACGTGACAGGTTGCAAGCCCATCGCCGCTTGTAAGAATACTAACCTATGACACACACCTTCGAATTTTTGGTTCTAGGGTGTGCCGGTTTCCTCACGATGTTTTCCTTCACCGTTTATGAGCACTGGCATTGCGCACATAAATTTTTCGAATGGAAAAACTCATTGGTGCACGACCAGGTTTGAACCCACGACCTTCGGATCGTGAGGCAGGGGTGCTACCACTACACCACCAGCGCTCTGCTAAACCACTAGTTTATTTATTTGTATAGGAAATTCTGTGCTTTACTGTTTTATGCCTTCTTAGGTAATCCAGGTTACCTACTTGGTCTCGAATACACCATTTCGTACGGTATGGTAAACACTTACTTTATCCCCGCTTTGGTATCTATATGCCTTTATTATTTACTAGCTTTTGTAGTAGGGTTATTCTACTCAACGGTTTCGTCATTGTTCTCACTATTCGTCATTGTCCGCAACAAACAATTTTAGTTATCTCGTAAAATAATAGTTAATTTTATATTTGACGACCTCAGTGGCGCAGCGGGCGAGAGTCCGCCTGCGACGCAAGAGGTTGCGGGTTCGATTCCCGCCGCGGAACAAATTTGTGTAAGATTTGCAGAAATTTGTTCCGTTGGTCTGGGTGTTTTCTATGTATAAGAAAAAATATCTATCTATGTATATAATGTATTAAATATATCAGTTATCTAGTACCCATAACACAAGCTTTGAGTAGCTTACTTTGGGGCTAGATGATGCTGTGTGGATTGTCCAGCATTATTTATTTAATTATTTATTTATTAAATGTACCCTACGTGAAAAAACTTATTATCAACCAATCTTTTATTGCTCCATCTTCATGCTATCAGCTTGAAAGACGAGCTCTCAAATCAAGGTTAAAAAAGTTTTTAAAATAACGGTAAAATATCAAATTGAGTAGAATCGCGTAACGGTGAAGGAAAACATCGTGAGGAAACCGGCATATCCTAGAACCAAAAAATCTTGGTGCGTGTTATAAGTTAGTTTTCTAATAAGCGGCAATGGGCTTGCAACCTGTCACGTACATTCCGTACGTGACCTACCACTGTGAAATTGGTGAACTGATAACACAACGCCATCTAGCCCCAAACTAAGCAAATCTCATACTATGTGAATCAGATGGCAGTTAGATTAATTATATACTTTTTTTTGTAAATACATACATAGAATAGACAATGACACACAGACACAGAACCAACATCAGTTCTGTGTTCATCACAAAAATGTTAGTCCTGGGTGGGGATCGAACCCACAACCTATAATGTGGGTATGTGCCAAATATAATGTTTGGACGTGCCTCTAACTTTAGATAAGTATCCTCACAGATCTAAGTAACTAGAGATCTGACGAGATATCTACCGAGCCTGGGCATTACAGTCGTGATCATATTTCGTTTCATTTCTTTTCTTTCGTTTTTTCTCTTTGTCAGCATGATGTCAACTTCTCTCCTTCTTCTTCTTATTGTACTTCGTCTTACTACTTAGTGACACTAAGTAGTTTTTAACCAGTGTGGTGAAAGTACTTAAGTAGGCCGTAGAGGTTACTTTCGCGCACTTGATTATCTTATAAGACAGTATTCTTTACAACAATATTTTTCTCTTTAAAACGTGAGCAGAATAATAATTAGGCATTATCTGAAGAAAGTAGATCACAGTACAAAGAGAATACAAAGTATACTCTGTATTTATAATGTAAATAAGCCTAGAAATAATCCTTAACAGTTATATAAAAAAAAAAAATATATACAGGGTGTCCCAAAAAGTAGTGTCAAGCGAAAGTCCAGAGATAGAACACCCCTTGGGGTACCCGAATCACCCCCATGTATGTTCCGCGATTTTCTATAGTTTTCGAGTTATTAATTTTTTTCCAAATTTTTGAAAAAATTACGACTTCAACAACTTAAAACATTCTTACAAAAAAAGTAGAAAACTTTCTTGAGATTTTTTTTTTGCTACTGAATTTTAATGAGTTGTTCTTTTATGCATAAAATAATCAGCTACGTGACTTTGATGAAAACTATGAAAATGTTGGTGTAAAGTCAAATAATTACATTCGGTGAATTATGACTAAAATTTTCAACTTCAAATTAAAAATCTTAAAAAGTGATTTCATGGTTTCTAAATAAATCTAAAGAATTCTCCAGACTCTCAGCTTTCATAATCATTAAAAAAAAGTAGTACTTAATTGGCTACTTTGGCTAAAATCGGCCTTCAAAGACGGTGAGGTGGAAAATTCTTAAAATTAGCTACCTGATTAAAAAATAGATTTTGGCCATTTTATCATTCCTTAGCTTACTTCGTTTGATAACTAACCAAAAATGACTGCAGGAAAGTAAGATTTCATTAATATTTGAAGGTTTTATTTATTTAGTTTAGCCAAATTTGTGAAATAAAACAACTAGTAAAATTTATTAATTTTTTACAAAAAGTCTTCAAAATGTCAACCTTCTTAGTCAATACAAATCCTACATCGTCTTAAAAAGGTTTCCTTTAATCGTATGAAAGCTATTTTAAGTGCCTTAATTTTTTTTTTCGGCCCGCTTAATTTTGTTCCTAATTCGGCCATATTGCTGATTTTTTCGGCATAAACTAATTCTTTGTAATCATTTTTGGTTAGTTAACAAACAAATTAAGCTTAGGAATGATAAAATTTCCAAAATCTATTTTTTAATCAGGTTGCTAATTTTAAGAATTTTCCACCTCACCGTCTTTGAAGGCCGATTTTAGCCAAAGTAGCCAATTAAGTACTACTTTTTTTTAATGATTATGAAAGCTGAGAGTCTGGAGAATTCTTTAGATTTATTTAGAAACCATGAAATCACTTTTTAAGATTTTTAATTTGAAGTTGAAAATTTTAGTCATAATTCACCGAATGTAATTATTTGACTTTACACCAACATTTTCATAGTTTTCATCAAAGTCACGTAGCTGATTATTTTATGCATAAAAGAACAACTCATTAAAATTCAGTAGCAAAAAAAAAATCTCAAGAAAGTTTTCTACTTTTTTTGTAAGAATGTTTTAAGTTGTTGAAGTCGTAATTTTTTCAAAAATTTGGAAAAAAATTAATAACTCGAAAACTATAGAAAATCGCGGAACATACATGGGGGTGATTCGGGTACCCCAAGGGGTGTTCTATCTCTGGACTTTCGCTTGACACTACTTTTTGGGACACCCTGTATATGGTCACGACTGTAATCCCCAGGCTCGGTAGATATCTCCTCAGATCTTTAGTTACTTAGATCTTTGAGGATATCTATAGAGGGTAGTCAGAGGCAAGTCCAAACATGACATTTGGTACATGCCCACATTTTGCACAATAGTTAGTATTCCGTACGTGACAGGTTGCAAGCCCATCGCCGCTTATAAGAATACTATCCTATGACACATACCTACCTTCGAATTTTTGGTTCTAGGGTATGCCGGTTTCCTCACGATGTTTTCCTTCACCGTTTAAGAGCACTGACATTGCGCACATAAATTTTTCGAATGGAAAAACTCATTGGTGCACGACCAGGTTTGAACCCACGACCTTCGGATCGTGAGGCAGGGGTGCCACCACTACACCACCAGCGCTCTAACAGTTATAATATAATGTAAATAAAACTATAAGGAATCCTTATATCAACACTAGCTTCCGCCCACGTCTTCGCCCGCGTGGTACCTTGAAAAACAAAAACAATCTACCCGCGGGTACCATAAATTTTTCCGGGGTAAAAAGTAGCCTATATGCTATTCCAGTACCCCTAGTATGAGTTTTTGATAGTTAACGAAAACTTTTTTCGAATAGTATCCTTTCATACATTTACCTCCATCGGAAATTTTAAGGAACTAAAATAAAGTCGATATCGTGAAAACTTGATTTAAAAATCATCGCTGGGACTGCCGATTACATAATATTTTCGATATTATCGACCTTATTTTAGTTCCTTAACATTTCCGATGGAGGAAAATGTATGAAAGGATACTATTCGAAAAAAGTTTTCGTAAATCAAAAACTCATACTAGGGGTACAGACTATAATCTATATCTGTGCCGAATTTCATCCAATTCCCCTCAGCCGTTTCATCGTGAAAGAGTAACAAACATACATTCATTCATCCTCACATCCCTACATTCTTACAAACTTTCGCGTTTTAATATTAGTAGGAGGTATTATTATGTCAAAAAAATAATCAATAAGATTCAAATAAAAAAAAAATTGCCAAAATTTTCGCAAAAACACAATGTCCACATTGCATAACTATCTACATAAAGTTGCGTACGCGCCGGTATCTTTGCGATTAGACACGCGAACGCAACGAATGATGGTTTTGTATGACAAGCACTCTTTCAACAAGTATTTATTTCAAAAATGAAAAAACCCAGCTTAGAACTTATTTTGACTTATAACAATGGATCTTACTTTGGAACACACGATCTTATTTTGTTCACCTCAAAGACTAAATTAGAGTAAATATTTTAAACTAGCTTCCGCCCAAGGCTTCGCCTGTGTGATACCTTTAAAACAAAAACAAATCTATCCCACGGGAACCGAACATTCTTCCGGTATAAAGTATGTGTGCTATTCCAGACTATCTTATACCTTTAAACGAGCAATCCTTGTATATATATATATATAATTTGAATCTCGAAAACGGCTCCAACGATTTTCATGAAATTTAGTATGCAGAAGCTTTCGGGGGCGATAAAACGATCTAGCTAGGTTTCATTTTCCAAAAAACAAGATTTACGAGATAAAAAACCGAGCAAAGCTCGGCCAACCAGGTACTAGTCTTTATCCGTGCCAAATTTCATCCAGATCCTTTCAGCCGTTTCAGCGTGATAGAGTAACAAACATACATCCATACATTCTTACAAACTTTCGCGTTTATAATATTAATAGGATTACAGTTCTTAATTTGACTAAACTGACGTGGTTTAGCTTATTTTAGAAGCCATCAATTTACATATAGTAAAAATGATACGTGAAACATTATTTAATATTGTGTAAACCGCACATTATCTAGCAGGCCTTAACATATTGCGCAAACATGCGCACGCGCCGGGATCATCGCGCGATCCGTCACGCAGCGCAATATGGCGGAGTGACAGCTATTTATTTACTTAGGATAGTGTTAGCACGAGACCAACAAGGAGAAAGATAATATTTATTTAAGCTGCGCCTTTAATATTTATTTGAGCGTTTTATTACTGTTGGGGCTACGCAATTTTTAGCAATGGCACTAGAATTAACTAACAATAAGTAACTAACAGAGATGAGCCGAATGTGGTTTGAACCGAATCCGAACTTCGGCCGAACATTCGGTTCAATTTTCCGCTTCCTCGAGAGTGACACGAAAAAAAATATCTACCCTTTTTGTAATAAAAAAAAACTTGATGTTTACTTTGTGAACAAAAAACGTGATTTTTTTATTCAATTTACGAATTGTAATCCAGATAGGTATTTGTTAGAAGAATACTAAACTTATTTCATTTTTGTAATAGTATGTCTATGTATACATATATAGTACGTCTATGACTAGTAAGAAGGGGTTATTCCCAAAGTACTCCATTCTTTTGTTCATAAAAGATAAGAATCTCGAACATTAGTTCCCAATCTACTCCAAAGAATTATTATTAAAAAAAGGTAAAATAAAAATAGTGCGTTTAAGTTTTAAGACTACTCCATTCAAAAGAAGAACTGATTTAATTTAATGTTTTCATTTACAATGTTCCTATTCCCTAACAAAAATAAATTCCCATGAGTGAGTAAAGAACATAATTTTATTTTACAGTAATGCTATTCTAATTCCATTAAATATCAGTCAACATAGTGCAAGTAGGTATTAATTTTCTTGTGCCGAATGTTCAGCATCTGAACCAAATTTCGGCCGAATCCCGAAGTTCAGTTCAAGCTGCCGAAATTCCTTTGAACCGAATGTGAACCGAATTTCGGCGCATCCCTAGCAACTAGTCAATCAACAGGTGGGTATAGGTATAAAAATATAATTATGTAGTATATTATTATGGTATGAAAAATTACAAACAAACAAACATACACATAAATAAATAAAATAATGCTGGACAATACACACAGCATCACCTAGCCCCAAAGTAAGCTACTCAAAGCTTGTGTTATGGGTACTAGATAACTGATATATTTAATACATTATAATACATAGATAGATATTTTTATTATACATAGAAAACACCCAGACCAACGGAACAAATTTCTGCAGATCGTACACAAATTTGTTCCGACACATAGTTAGTATATTAGTAGAATTAAGTAGAACTCTGACATCACTGCTGCCCAATGATCCGTGTTACATAAAGATTGGTCCATCCTGCGCCCACGCATCATTGAAACTATTGTTTATGACTTATGAATATTATCGACATCATCCTTGAATTGTTTGCTCATAATTTTCCTAATCATCTAAGCTAAGGAACGATCTGTGCTGTCACCATGAATAACACTTTACAGTGGTACAGACACTTGAGAACATAATATTTTTGAAAATATCTATCGATGTAAGGTATGCTAGGTACGATTCTAGGGTATGCTGATTTCACGATGTTTTCCTTCACCGTTTAAGAGTATTGCGCATATAATTTTTTCGAGTGGAAAAAAGTAATTGGTGCATGATCAGGTTTGAACCCACGACGTTAGTGTTATTGTGTATTGTACTCGTATTACGAAAAAATCCAAACTAGGATGGAGTTTTATGGGAAAATTATCAACACCCCATGAATCTCGAGAGGCTTGAAACAAAAAATGATTTTGAAAACATGCATACGAACGTAAAACCTCCTCCATTTTGAAATCGGTTCAAAATGTAAAAGAAACTAACAGTCAACATGCTTTGTGACCTATGTTGCCCTGGTAATGGACAAGGTTAGTGTTTCAGGTGCCCATGTCACGATTTGAGACTAATTGCCAAACAATGCTCCTACATACTTCTGCGAGCCTGGTAGTTTGTCCTCCTTTTGAGAACTAGATTTCTTTGTATTTTACACTAGCTTCCGCTCGCGGCGTCGCCTGTTATTCATCCTGAAAGTTCATTCTACACATTGGTGAAATATTTTTTTCAAATCGGTCCAGTAGTTTCGGAGCCAATTCAATGCAAACAAACAATCAAATCTTTTCTATTTATAATATTAGTCTAAATGAAAGAAGTGGCAATTCTGTTGTTCCGCGGATTAACTTAAAAAATGCTAAAACACTCGCGATCTTATTTTTTTCACCCCATAGACTAAATTGGCGTAAATATTTCTTAATTTGTATGTATGGATGTTTGTCACTTTTTCAAGCTGAAACGGCTTAACGGATTTTTGTTTAAGAGCACTGGCATTTCACACATACATTTTTCGAATAGAAAAACTCATTGGTGCACGACCAGGTTTGAAGCCACGACCTTCGGATCGTGGTGTAGTTAGTGGTGCTACCACTACACCACCAGTGCTCACAAAAAAATGTACATTATCTACTTACCGTAGGTATAGTTAGACACAAAACAAACATACAGAACGACTTTAATATATTTCACACAGCTAAATTACTAAGCTCTGTCGCAAGGCCATTGAGCATTTTGTAACAATAATAGTAAGTAATTAAATAGCTATTACTGATGAAAGAGCGATCAATCATCTAGATTCTAGATTCTAGAGCCTAGAAATATAAACCTTATAAAACTCTTACGTTACTGACTGACTATAGGTACACAGCAATGATGATATTATTTAAATATTTTTTGAGCTAAGTATTAATTTCGACCTTTGAAAAAAAGATTGGGGAATGTATAGCTTTTTTTAGGGTTCCGTACCCAAAGGATTACCCAGTTACTAGGCCTCTGCTGTCCATCTGTCTGTTTGTTGAGTTGTATGTATCTAATGATCCGTTATAGGTAGACAGTTGAAATTTTCACAGAAAGCGCAAAAAAATATTCTGTATCTTGGGTTGAATGGAGTAATTAAGTATTAAATCTTGTACGATGGTACGTAACACTTCATACGCGAGTCTGACTTGACATGGCCGGTTTTTTTTTAAATTGTGTAGCTGAGGACAATCTTATTTGTGTCATAACTCCAATAGGTTGGTCAGAATGCCATCAACCACACATTTTCCATGAGCACAATACCATAAGATTATTTTCTCAAAAAACAACGACAAAATGCTGTTTCACGTATAAACGGCAGTCGCATAAACGGTACAAACTTCAAGTACTTTTTTGTTAGAACTCACTCAGTTGTGGTAACTGTAGGTTGTGGGTTCGATCCCCACCCAGGGCAAACATTTGTGTGATGAACGCAGATGTTTGTTCTGTGTCTGGGTGTAATTATGTATTCTATGTATGTATTAACAAAGAAAAAAGTATATACTTAATTAATCTATTAGCTATCTAGTTCCCATAATACAAGCTTTGCTTAGTTTGGGGCTAGATGTCGTTGTGTGAATTGTCCACCAATATTTATTTATTTATTATTTATTTATTCGTTATTTAAACTAAGCCAGCATACAAGCAAATATTTTTTCCGTAGCTAGTTATGAAAAGCAGGTACGATTGTGGAATAAACTATTTGACTAGATTAGCGTGGTATGGGCATGTTATGCGGATTAATGAATGTCATGTGACGAGAAGAGTTTGCAACTCAAAAAAGCCAACAACTCTCTCATCTGACCCCGCTCATTTCCCACCTCACTCGCTCCACAAAGCCCTCTGGCAGTGGATGTCAAAATCTGAAACTCTTTCTTAGTGGAAGTGCACAACTATTTTTACTCCGGTCCGCTCATCATTAGTTTAGTTTCCGCTCATTACCCATTTTTAGTGGAAGGCGGGCGGGAAAGGTGTGAGTAGGTACTGAGATGACGGATGATAGAGAGAAATGGAAGAAAAGAAACGTTGTGCCGACCGAAAAGGACAGAAAGAAGAAGAATTATGAGACTATGTAGAGACAGATGTAAAGGCGGGGTACAAACTCGTGTAAATGTTTAAAGGCAGTCATAGACAAAACTTAATTATGTGGTCGGTTACGCCACCATACAATGGACCACTATACCATACCCTGTGGTTATGGGACACTGTTGCGACACCGCCTAACAATGGATGGTAATTTAAGAGCTAACCATGGGTTCTGCGTCCTTAGCTGCTGATTAAGACACTTTAACTTTCGTAAAGCAGCCAGGGTCTTTACAAACCTGGAGGGACCTACTTTAGCTGGTGTTCATCATGATGGAAGGAATTCATAAACGCTTATTTGCCTATTAGGAAGCTCTGACATCGTTATTTCTTCTACTTGCGCTTCGTACCAAACTATATGCCCACTAGCTTCCGCCCACGGCTTCGCCCGCTTGGTACCTTGAAAAACAAAAACCAATCTATCCTACTACCGCGGGAATCGTATTTTTTTCCGGGATAAAAAGTAGCCTATGTGTTATTCCAGACTATAATCTATATCTGTGCCAAATTTCATCCAGATCCGTTGAGCCGATTCAGCGTGAAAGAGTAACAAACATACATCCATACTTTCTTACAAACTTTCGCGTTTATAATATTAGTAGGATACTTGTACCTATTGTGTGTTGCAGAGGCAAATAAATATCTATCTATCTATCTATCTATCTATCTATCTATCTATCTATCTATCTATCTATCTATCTATCTATATTATCATGGATACCACACCACCACTAAGATTATGATTCTGATTTATGTGATCCTGACACACCTCTCTTGCTTCATTCACTCTCATTACAGTCTTCATACATGCGCGTCGGTTTAGGGTACTCTTTACCACAAGCTCTTAAAAACCATTATGTTTTAGAAACGTCAAAGTTTCAAGCTTGAAGTAACACTACTTCAATACATTACAAAATATCAAAGTTATACTTTCTTATTGTACGAAGAGCTTGTGGTAAGCCCTAGCCTTTTTCCCGGCTATAAGACTGTAGGTATTTGGAATTTATATGAATTTGGGATAGCATATAGGTACTTGTAATTATAGGCTACTTTTTACACGCTTTATATTAGCTTCACCTGTATGTTTGTATGTTTGTATGTTTGTTTGTAACCGACTTCTTTGGGCGCGATTTTGACCCACTTTAAACGGCCAGATTTCGTTCATCTTTGTAGATTTATCGAGGACCGATGACAATACACTATTTTGATAAAAAATTACTAAAAAATAGAAAATAAATAATAGTTTAAAAAAACTAAAAAACACGCTTTTTATAGAAACCGAACTAAAAAATAGAAAATAAATTTAAAAAAAAGCGTGGGGTGATTTTCATTTCGATAATATCTTAAAGAGCACCCCACGCTTTTTTTT
Organism: Cosmorhoe ocellata; assembly: GCA_963675405.1. Classification (NCBI taxonomy): domain Eukaryota; kingdom Metazoa; phylum Arthropoda; class Insecta; order Lepidoptera; family Geometridae; genus Cosmorhoe; species Cosmorhoe ocellata. Next base: position 5,993,811 of record OY776267.1, read on the forward strand.
AAATTTATTTTCTATTTTTTAGTTCGGTTTCTATAAAAAGCGTGTTTTTTAGTTTTTTTAAACTATTATTTATTATGTACAAACGTGCGAAGTCACAGGAAGATCTATATATGTAAAAATATATATACCCACAAGGAAACTGTACATTATGGCGTAGCGAGGCACTCATGCGCGTTCCGGTCGGATGCGCGCTGAAATGGAAAGTGTTCATGTTGATAAGCGCACGCGCATAATCTATTACAGAAATAGATTTTTGAACAACAAGTAATTCATCAACGTCTGAAACCACTGAAGTTAGAAAGCTGAAATTTGGAGGGAAATTTCTTTGAGTCTAGCGGTGCGCTAAGATTTATTTTTTAATTCAACAATGATAATACAAAATTTAAAATTTTAAAAACACCCCGACATCTAAACCTTACCATAACATGTCATATTTAAAGTCATGGTTACCTTACCATGTTCTTTCAATATCATTGAAGTAGCATGGTACCAAATTTCGAATCGATTGGACAGAAGGAAGTTAGTCAGTCCCCTCATCAACTAGAAAAGAGCTGATGATCTTCAAACGGCTTAACAGATTTCCATAAAACATGGCTAGAAACACTCGGTATAAAATTATCTATGACACAAAAAAAACTAAACGAAAATTGGTTCATCCGTTTGGGCTACACACATACAGATACACAGACAGACACGTTAAACTCATACCACCTCTTTTTCGTCGGGGGTTAAAAAGAGATTTTGTACGAAAAGTCACTATAGACCGCTTTACGTACATAATTATGAGCCAGTGGTTACATTAACCATCCGTTTGTTGGTACAATAGCCTGTTGTTTTTGGAAAAGCGTGACGTCACAAGACAGCGTGACGGTGACGCTCTGATTGCGACGACTTTGCCGGCGCGGGCGCAGCCAGCAAGGGCGTGTGTGGTGTCAGATTCAAGGAGCTATTATGAGTAATCCGTGATAATACAACCAATCATAATATGGATGCGTGTATATTATACAATACATATTATATGATTTAGAGTTAATTTAAGTAGGTATTATATTATAAGCTTCTGCCCGCGGCTTTGACCGCGTGGTACCTAATAGTAGTATTATGTGCTATTGCTATGTGCTATTCCAGTGTATATTATACAATACCTAATATACGATTCCAAGTTAATTTAAGTAGGTATTACATTAGTATTACTTTATTACTTTACTTTGACTATTGACTTAGTTTTTTATAATGTATGTTAGACTGTAAGGTATATATTTTATATGGGCAGTAGTTTTTAAGTATTTTCCATCTTGTACACTTAGACTAATGTTGCCTGAAATAAAATTATTATTATTATTATTATTTGACTGCGTGGTAGAAGTAACCTATGTGCTATTTCAGACTATAATCTATCTCTGTACCAAATTTCATTCAGATCCGTTCAACTGTTTCCTTATAAAAGTTTGTGTTTTGTGTTAGTATAACTGGTTAGCTGTCGGAGGGCGGAGCGACATCGGGCCATGAGTTCCTATCATCAATATATTCATTTATATTATAATATGCTTTCTTTAAGAGATTATTTTTAATGAAGGCTTTGAATTTTCTAACAGGAAGTTTAGTTGCAATATGATCAAGAGTAGGTTATTCGCAATGAGCTATCAATATTCTCGTCTGTATTGCATTCCAAGCTATTGAATAATGAACCGCAAGGTTACGCGGCTGTGGAAACCACGTGCGCATAACTTAAAAGTAAGTAAGTATTTCATTTTGCGTCCAGTAGGTCTACCATGAGTTGTCACATTTAGATCGGCTGACGTTACTACAGTAGTAATAGTACGTTACTATGATATTTGTCAAAATTGTTACTCATGGTACCAAATTCTAAGCAAATAACGAGCGCAAACTACAGTCGCTGTAGTACGCTGTGACGTAGAATAGTTAACTACGTGAGGTTTTAGTACCCAACTATCCAACTAGGCGCTGTAGGCAAGTTTTCATACATTTTTTTTAACTACAGTCGCTAGCGAGTGTAGATTGTGAAAATCTCATGGTAGACCTACAGAAAAGTCAAAAGAATGCTTCCCTGTTCAACCCACGATTTTCCTACACAATTTTTCTACCCAGAAAAAGATTAACGATTTATTGGGATAATCGAGCTAAGCCTACTATAAGTTACATATTATACAATAATGTAATACGTCATGGGGGCGACAAGCGACAAGGCAGAAAATCCAGGGGCCTCACCACGAATTCATAATACATCACCGAATTATATTACATTGTTATTTCGTTCCATCATCATCATCTTCCTGCCCTTATCCCACGTTATGTGGGGTCGGCACAACATGTGATCTTCTTCCATTTCTCTCTGTCATTCGTCATTTCAGTACTCACTCCTTTCTTACCCATGTCATCTTTCACACAGTCCATCCATCTTTTCTTTGGCCTACCTCTACCCCTGTATCCATCTACATTCATACCTAACACTCTCCTTGTCACATGGCATTCATCTCTTCTCATAACATGTCCATACCACGCTAACCTATTACTCCTCATCTTTTCTGTTGTTTCGTTCCATGACCTATGCAAATTATATTGAAGTAGTGCTACTTCAAGTTTTAAATTTGACGTTTCTAAAACGGAATCGTTTCGGAATCGTTCTGGAAGACTTCGTGGTAATGCCCCAGGCAGCAAAATACCCTCTTAAAAAAACACGCGGATTAGTCTGTTAAACATAAAAAAAATATATATGTATATGATCACGACTGTAATCACCAGGCTCGGTAGACATCTCCTCAGATCTCTAGATCTTTTGAGGATATCTAAATAGTTGCAAACCCTTCGCCGCTTATAAGAATACTAACCTATGTCACACACCTTCGAATTATTATACAGTAAGTAAGTATTATGTATAATCTGAATCTCGGAAACGGCTCCAACGATTTTCATGAAATTTAATATGCAGGGGGTTTCGGGGGCGATATATCGATCTAGCTAGGTTTCATTTTTCAAAAAACATGATTTACCAAAAAAACCTGTCATCCAGGTACTAATATTAGGATGTAATCTTCATCAGATATTACGCTACAAAACACTAAGTACGTTTAGAAAGTAAAACCTCCCTTTAAGGGCAGATGGTGGGTAACTGCTTAAGGCACCGCCAGTCCGGCCACGTAACTGAAATGTTGTAAATTGGCTATAACGATGAGAAAATGTGGAAGGAATGGGGAAATTAGGATCGCAGGTTGTTAGATCTATAAATGTTATTTCTTTCACAATTAATCAGTTCAACAGGGTCTTTAAGCTCTTACAAACCATCATATTTCAAGCTCGAAGTAATGTTACTTCAATGTTGTTAGTTTTAAACGGGTATTTTTGGCGTTTTATTTACCTATTTTTCCCGACGTTTCGAAAGGTTTACACACTGTCGTGGTCACGGCTAGACTGGACTACTGATAACTAATAAATAATGTGTTCAGATCGCGTAAATTTTAAAATATATATTACTTCAATAATTGTTTTATACCTACGTCATGGTACGAAATATGAAAGTTATAAATGATCACGACTGTAATCCCCAAGCTCAATAGATATCTCCTCAGATCTCTAGTTACTTGGATCTTTTGAGGATATCTAAAGAGGGTAGTCAGAGGTTCGTCCAAACGCGACATTTGACACGTGCCCACATTTTTCACAGTGTTTAATCTATAATTAATAAATTAATAAATTTTATTTAATCTTAAAATTTACGGTTCCCGTGGGATATAGTTTTTGTTTTTCAAGGTACCACGCGGGCGAAGCTGTGGGCGGAAGCTAGTATCATATAAAGTAATATTACTTTGATATTGCCTGAAGAGTTTGTGGTAAGGGCGTCAGAACTGTGTGATAAAGAAAGTGCAATGAATGTCTAGGTACCAGGAAAGCAGAACATAATAGGGAGTCGCACGTTGATTAGTAATTGTGCTATCTTTCCTCGTAGAAAATACACGGATGTATTACGCTTATCTTTACACTTAGTTTTCACTTTACACTTTCGTTTAAGTAGATACTTTACACTTAATACCTATCGCGGTAAAATATAACACGGGCCATAGCGGAGAACTCTTTTTAGGGTTAAGCTCGCCTGTGTACATGCCACTAGTTTTAAGTTTTATTATGTATAATCTGTGTACAAAGTATAAATAAATAAATAAATAAATAAATGTCACCAAAAGAGTTATGGGTATGAGTGTATCTGGGTATGTAAGTAGAGGAAGGCCGAAGAAACAGTGGTTTGATTGTTTGAAAGATGATATGAATGTAAGAGGAGTTGACTCAGAGCTGACGAATGATAGGTGTGAGTGGAGGAAGAAACATGTGCCGACCCCACGCGTGGGATAAGGGCAGGAGAATGATGGGCCATAATAAAAAATAAATAAATATTGGTGGACAATTCACACAACGCCATCTAGCTCCGCACTAAGCAAACTTCGTAATATGGAAACCAGTTAGCTGATAGATGAATTACATACTTTTTTTTTTAAATACATACACAGAATAGATTATATAACATCTAGAACAAGCAAATGCCTGTTTATATACTTCAAATAGCAATTAATCAGATTAAAATCATTGAGGCTTCGATTAATTAATTAGATTTAATCGTAAGGCTAGTGAAATCGTTAGCTAGAGGCCGTCATGGACTCTTGACTCCGCTAAACACTTCAGGTGGAACTCCTCAACATGACTCCATCTTGGTGGTACCACAATAATATTTAGGTACCACTAGTTTCCGCCCACGGCTTTGCGTGGTACCTTGAAAAACTAAAACATATCTATCTAGCGAGAACCGTACATTTTTCCGGGATAAAATGTAGCTTAATGTGTTCTTCCAGACATAATCTATATCTGTACTAAATTTCATCCAGATCCGTTCAGCCGTTTGAGCGTAAGTAACAAGGTACAGCCTGACATCCTGACATCCACACATTCTTACAAACTTTCGCGTTTATAATATTTGTAGGATTCTACTTAATTTGATATTTTACCCTTATTTTAAGAACGCGATGAAAAAAGGAGAGCGCTGGTGGTGTAGTGGTAACAACTGCCTCACGATCCGAAGGTCGTGGGTTAAAACCTGGTCATGCACCATGAGTTTTCTATTCGCAAAAATTATGTGCGCAATGCTAGTGCTATTTAAACAGTGAAGGAAAACATCGTAAGGAAACCGACATACCCTAGAACCAAAAACTCGAAGGTGTGTGTCATAACTCATAAGTTAGTATTCTTATAAGCGGCGATGGTCTTGCAACCTGTCACGTACGGAATACTAAATACTGTGAAAAATGTGAACATGTGCCAAATATCATGTTTTGACGTGGCTCCAACTCTGTAAAAGATCCAAGTAACTAGAGATCTGAGGAGATATCTACCGAGCCTGGGGATTACAGTCGTGATCATATATATATTTTTTTTTTATATAACTGTTAAGGATTATTTCTAGGCTTATTTACATTATAAGTGATCATGTAAACACCGAACCATAGCAAAATAAAAAATAAAAATAAATAAATATGATCACGACTCTGTAATCCCCAGGCTCGGTAGATATCTCCTCAGATCTTTAGTTACTTAGATCTTTGAGGATATCTAAAGAGGGTAGTCAGAGGCAAGTCCAAACATGACATTTGGTACATGCCCACATTTTGCACAGTAGTTAGTATTCCGTACGTGACAGGTTGCAAGCCCATCGCCGCTTATAAGAATACTAAACTATGACACATACCTTCGAATTTTTGGTTCTAGGGCATGCCGGTTTCCTCACGATGTTTTCCTTCACCGTTTAAGAGCACTGGCATTGCGCACATAAATTTTTCGAGTGGAAAAACTCATTGGTGCACGACCAGGTTTGAACCTACGACCTTCGGTTCGTGAGGCAGGGGTGCTACCACTACACCACCAGCGCTCTAGCTATCACTACACCATAGCAAAATAATCTTCAGATAATCAAAGTTCCAGCATTCAACTAAACCCCAGCTCACGGCACGCCGCAGTTACGGTAATGGTGACGTAAGTGGCGTGTAATGGCGATAATGCGTCACGGTATTCAATCCTGCTGTTTGCTTTTCCAGTAACTATTACAGCCTCAGGTGGTCTGGGAAATAATATACCATGGATCATGCCTTACCATAAGCTCTTCGGACAATGTCAAAATAATATAATTTTGGTATTTCGTACCATCCTTCTAATATTATAAACGCGAAAGTTTGTAAGAATGGATGTATGTTTGTGACTCTTTCACGCTGAAACAGCTGAACGGATCTGGATGAAATTTGGCACAGATATAGATTTTAGTCTAGAATAGCACATAGGCTACTTTTTATCCCGGAATAATGTACGGTTCCCGCGGGATTTGTTTTTGTTTTTCAAGGTACCACGCGGGCGAAGCTATGGGCGGAAGCTAGTGGTCTATAAAGTTTGTATTGAAGTAGTGTTACTTCAAGCTTGAAATGTGACGTTTTTAAAATATGATGGTTGGTAAGAGCTCGTGGTATGGCCCCAGACGGTGAAAATAGTGAGTTTCTTTGGTTGCAGAACTTGCTCTTTGTTGGTCACTAGAATACCACAAAACATTGAAAAAGTATTGCCCAGGAATCGAATCCACACTTCTTTAAGCACTCGCCCGCCACAACTAGGTATAAAAATCTACAAAAATACAGTTTGAAACTGAGTGGTCAAATAAGAGACGGTTTTAAGTAGATTATGCTTTATAGGCTCAGAAATAGAGTTCAAATTAGCGCGCTTTTGGTCGCAGTTAAGGCGCCGACACACGTGCGTCAGATTGTCTAAAGATTGTCACAAGAATGCTTTTGTTCAAATGAAAGGGAATAAACAGAGATAGGTATAATAGTTATTATGAAAAGTATCACATTTGATAGTGCATTGGTGAGATATGACAGAAGTTCGATTCCAGAGGCGGGACATAATATACATATGTTTATGTGAATGATCTGTAATTCTTTTTTTTTCTGTATCTGCGTTTTTTAATAATTTCATATAGCGCCATCTAGACACGAACGAATATAAGAAAGATTGTACTTAATTATATAATCTACACTAGTATTACTAAATATAAAGATTTGTATTTTTGCATGTTTTAACGAGGTAAACTCAAAAACTGCTGGACCGATTTCGAAAACTCTTTCACCATTAAAATTCTACATTATCCCTAATTAACATAGGCTATATTTATCACTAGAAAAAACAAGGGATCCTTACTAAAACTTCCGTAACGTTTCCGATGGAGGTAAATGTATGAAAAGATACATAATTTGAAAAAAGTTTTAGTAATCTATAAACAAAAACATACTAGGGGTACTGCCGTGTGATTCTGTAAGACCTCATTCTAAACTTCGAATCTGAATCCGCTGTGAGTTTCTTGATTGGCATTCTAAAAACTCTGTTGATAATTCGAATGTACACTAGCGCCACTCTTGCGAGCGTGTCAGCGAGTTGAACTAAATTGACGGAGAGATTTTGACAGATTAAGTATGAGATGATGTAAGAAGTGGCATTCTATACGGTAATTCCCAACTCACTTCGACGCTCACTTCGCACTCGAACCCGATTCAAAGTGTCAAATAAAAAGCGTCTTATGAGAAGTGAGAGTGAATTGCGATGTGAGAGGCGAGTTGATGTTTGAATTTTACAGAATCGACGTACTGAGTTAAAGTCACTGTTCGTATGTTTATCATGATTCTCACGTGTGTTGACAGAAAGACGTATAATGAACCGATGGCAAAGGCGCTGATTAGACTTTGGTGGCGAGTGGCGGCCGCTATTCGAGGAATTGTTTGAGAAATAACATCACGTGTCCCTATTAAAGGAAGGAGAACATTGGCCGTAAAATTAATGTGTCACAAAACAATATGGGTCAATAGAAAAGATCGGAACATAAGATGTATGAATTTGTGACATAAAGTTAAAAACTGAATTCAAATAACCCTGAAAACTAACAATTTCAATAACAGTATTAGGTATTATGACCTAAATAATAATTGTTCTCTAGAGAAAGGCCAGTCAAGAGGTGCGCATGTATGAAGAATGTAATGAGAGTGAATGAAGCGAAAGAGGTATGTCAGGATCGTAGCCAGTGGAGATCCGTGGTCTCTGCCTACCCCGTCGGGAAACAGGCGTGATTTTATGTAGGTATGGATGTATGTAGGTAAGATCTCTATTGAAAAAACAAAAAGTACAAAAAGGAACTAAAAATCAGCCAATCGTTTCCAAGAGATAGTATTTTAAAATTTAACGGTAAAGTAGCTATCCTTCAGGAGCCGCTCTGTCTAGTACTCGCGGGCAAAGCAGCAGATAAAAGCTTGTTTATAAAAAATATTGATAGTTTCAGTGGCAATAACTTGTAAAACAAACAACATTGGCAAACAGCTCGCGTTTCGCAGACAATTGATTCCAAACATCGACGCCTGCACATGCTTAGAATTCCCACTTACTCAATTTGTTTTGATGAATCATATTATAATAGTCTGATTAAAGAGTCTATAGCATTTGTGCAAGTACTTAGTGACTGAGTTTGGATGAACAAATAGTTCTAGCTAACCTTAACCATTACATGAAGCAATAAATAAATGAATATGAATAAGAATATGAGTGCATGCGACGGAGATGCGAATATTGAGATGGATGTGTGAAGTGACGAGAATGGATAAGATATGGAATGAGAAGTAATAGAGATAAGCGTGGTATGGGCATGTTATGAGTAGGGATGAATCTCATATGACGAAAAAAGTGATAGATATGATAGTGGATAAATGTAAAAGTAGAGGTAGACCCAAGACAAGATGAATGGACTGTGTGAAAGACGATATTAGTAAAAAAGATGTTATTGAAATGACGGTTGATAGAAAGAAATGGAAGGAGACTTTGTGCCGACTCACACAACGTGAGATAAGGACAAGGAGATGATGAGGAATAAGAGAAATGGAAGAAGACATGTTGTATCGACCTATATATCGTAGGATAATGACAGGAAGATGATAATGAATAAGAATATGAATGAGAGAAATAGAGGAAGACATTTTGTACCGACCATCACCGGTCATCCAACGAATCTAGGCATTCGTGAAGTTAGCCACAGGTGCGAGTTTGCGCATGTATAGTTCCTTCCCCCCTCCTCATACCTCCAATTGCTCCCAAAAAACGATACTGCGCAGCTCTTGCGGCTAACTTCACGAATGCCTAGATTCGTTGAGCCAACTATAAATAACGTGGGATAAAGACTGGGAGATGATGATGAATATAAATATGAATAAGAGAAATGAGAGAAGACATTTTGTACTGACCTACATAATGTGAAATAAGGACATAGATGATGATAATGAATAAGAATATGAATAAGAGAAATGGAAGAAGACATTTTGTACCGACCTACATAACATGGGATAAGGACATAGATGATGAATAAGAATATGAATAAGAGAAATGGAAGAAGACATTCTGTACCGACCCACATAACGTGGGATAAGGACATAGATGATGATAATGAACAAGAGAAATGGAAGAAGACATTTTGTACTGACCTACATAATGTGGGATAAGGACATAGATGATGAATAAGAATATGAAAAGGAACTATATTAGACATTTTTAGTAACAAAACAACATTACAGCAAGTATACGATACAGGTTTTGAAGGTAATTATTCTCAAAAGCCAGCTCAAGTAAATAATAAGGTAGTTACAGTACGATGTTCCTAACGGTCAGCCGATGAGCCGTGGACCGCGAGGTCGCGGGTTCACTTCCCAGGAAATCTTCGCTGATTTATGCTTTGTGTAATTTAGATTTTTATCTTAGTAACTGTTAGATCGGTCGCGATCGGAGGATTCTGTGGTTTTTGTATGGAATTATTGTCGCGAAAAGAATAAATTTACTTACATGAGAAAAAACGATAATATAAGAAAATGTAGGGCTAACTCGTACTATGACTATAATTTATTGCTGTTGTTATCGTGAATTCGTTCTTTTGACTAGTGTGGTGAAAGAAAAGTTCGCCTTAAGAATAAGAAAAATAAGAATAAGAATAATTATAAATTACCTAAGCTAATAAGTACAAAATAAAGGCTTAAACTTAGGCTATGAAATAGGCCAATGAGAAGTACTGATAATGTATTAGTCGAGAAAACTACGTGGTTTCATTTTACAAATCAAAAGGTGCCTATATTATATATTTCTTTTTTTTAATCTAATCAAGGGAAACATACGTTAACTATCTGACAGCGGACTGATGACAGTGACAGTCTAAATACTAGACTTTTTAAACCCAGATGAAAAAAGAAGGGTGGGTTTAGTACGGGCTAGGATAGTTAACGAAATTTTTGTTTCCTTCCGTAAATTTATCTGCAGTGCCGTAACTGTCCGCTAGAGGCGCTGCAGCTAAACGTAGAAAGAAACAAAACGTGGTAGTTTCGGAAACTATCAAAACTCGTATTATGACCATAGTTAAAGCAAGGTTTCATAGAAGCAAAGGGCAAGCTGCCGTAGAAGCCTTGGGCCATGCGTGGGAGACCAGGCCCATTAATGGTAGGCCTTATAAGGCCGCTCAGTCGCATGCAAGGTTAGGACCCTGGTTTCTAAGATGCGCCGACCTTCATATTACGACCGGTAAACAGAAATCGATGTATCAATTGTCAAAAGTCGGATGCTAAGTTCACGTAGGTAAAATTAAGGTTCATTTTTTAAGACAATTTTTAGAGTGGTGATCGATGGTCGTGGGTTCAAACCTGGTCATGCAACAATAAAATTTACCGTTCAAAAAATGTATGTGCGTAATGCAAGTTTTCCTACACCGTGCGAGAGTATTGGTAGCGCACATAAATTTGTCGAACAGAATATCCATTGGTGCACGACCGGATCCGAACCCACGACCTTACGGTCGGAAGGCCGCTACTAATAGAACACCAGAGGCTTTACCACAAGCTCTTACAAACCAACATGTTTCAGAAACGTCTCGTTTCAAGCTTGAATTAACTTTAATATATGGTATGAAATATCAAAATTACATTACTTTGATATTGTTGTAAGGCCCCTCCTCTAATTCTAGTAATTTTGAATCATCGACTCATTAACGGTCGATTTCTATATTCTATCTACCTGCGGTTTTTGGATTTTGGATAGATATTTGACATAAATCCTATAGAAGTAGAGGTAGATCAGTCTAAAAATGCACGCCCCTCCAATGTATTTCCAATGTATTTACCTCTACATGCGGTACAAGTACAAGTGGAGGGGCGTGCATTTTTAGACTGAATCATCTCTACCTAATGTTAAATACCTATCTAAAATCCAAAAACCGCAGATAGATATAATATAGAAACCAGCCGTAAGTCCGTCATTAGCGGATTCCGCTTTTTAGGAGACACATGTAACAGCGTCACGTATGCTGTCGGTGGGTTTAACTAACTACCGGTATTAATGAAGCAATTAGCGTCGGTGGCTTTTTAGGAAGTCTGCGCTTAGATCAATACGTTTAGTTGACGTTACGAGTGTCGCAATGAAAAAACAAAAATAAAACAAACACGGTCACGACTGTAATCCCCAGGTATCAGGATATCTCCTCAGAGGTTTTACCACAAGCTCTTACAAAGAGTCATGTTTCAGAAACGTCAAAGTTTCAAGCTTGAAGTAACTACTTCAATACAATTTTTATAGATCACTAGCTGAGCCAACACACGTTGTCCTGTCTTAAAACCTTCTCCATACAATAATAATGATAACAAAAAAGAATTAGCGAAATTGGTACAGCATTTCACACGTGATGCCGTGACCAAGGGAAATAGGGATTCATTTTTATACAATAGATATTATGTAGATATAGATAGATGGTACGAAATATCATATATGAGTAAGTACTGATATGACGAATGACAGAGGTAAATGAAGGAAGGTCACTGTTGTGCCGACTCCATATAACGTGGGAAAAGAGTAGGAAGATGCGTTTAATTCGTGTTTAAGCTTCGGTCGATTTATCACATAAACTTGAGTATCGTGTATTTCAATTTCAATGAAATACAGGGTTATACCAGACTACTTCCTAAAACTTCAGGGGGTTAAAATACCATCAATCAATATAAACAACTTTTTCTAACAAACCAACACTTAGCGCGAAAAAAAACAGCTGTTTCACACAATAGTTCAATACCCATTTACTTGGCTAAAATGTATGAAACAGCTTTTTTTTTTCGCACCCAGTGTTGGCTTCTTAGAAAAAGTTGTTTATATTGATGGGTATTTTAACCCTCTGAAGTTTTCGGAAATAGTCTGGTAACACCTGTATAGTAAACGATAATGTAATAATTTTGGGTTCCAAAGTTCCAATATTCAAAATACTGTCCCTTACTAAGAAGTAAATACAAAAAACCCTAGACCTACTTTATGTTTAAAGTACTAGGCTATCAGAAACGTATAAGAGATAACTCACCATCATAGGAGTCTGGTATATATAGCGTCTTGCCGGCCAGTTTCCCTTTCTTGGACAAAGGCACGGCCTCCACCCTCCTATGCGCCTCTAGCACCCTATACAAAAGCACCGGTCTTTCCTCGCCATCCAGTAACACCACTCTAGGCAATGAAAACTTGTCCACAAATTCTTTTAGCGTCATCACTTCACTATCGTTCTCCGGTTCGACGGAACCGCTCCGTCTGCCGAGCAAAAAGTTTTCAGACCACTCATTTTGTCTCCCGAAATCGGACCTCCTTTCACTACTCCTAGGTTTGTACCGTGGAGGTCGGTCTCTCCTTACTAAAGCCTCATTCGCTTCCGCCAGCCATCTTGTTACCAATCTCTCACGTTCCACATCCAAATATCTTGGCTTCGAAGCGTCGCAGGCGAAGCGGGCGGCGTCGAAGCAGTATTGTGGGGGAGGGGGTCGTATTCGAGGGGGGAAGAAGCGTGGGGGTACGTAGGGGGGGTGGGGCGCGTAGGCGGGCGGCGTCCTCGGCCCTGAGCCTTCGACTGACGCCGTTCGGAACATCGCGTCAGGTCATTTATGATGATTCCACATCCTGGAACAAATGGAAATAGTTTTTAAAAACTAGACAAATTTTATACTAAAACCTTCCTTGAGAACCACTCTATCTATTGGTGAAAACAGCATTAAAATCGGTGCAGTTATTTTTGAGTTTATCGCGAACGGACAGACAGAATTAAAAAACCCGACTGAATGTAACTCAAAATAGATTTTCACAGCCGCCATATTGAATTTTTGACATTTTGACATAGCCTATATCACTCTTATGATCCAGACAAATCCAATGACACCTCATTTGTCAAAATCCGTTCAGCCGTTTGGGCTACAGCAACTGCCAAAGGAACTCGCCTAAATACATACATACATACACCCATTACCTTCCTCCTTTGCTTTGCAGAAGGGTAAAAATAGAATAAAGACCGAATAATACAGTTAATATTAGGTCACCTACTTAAGTACCTACTTGTAAAAATAAAATAAAATGTTCTTGTAACCTGATATTCATCGAATTGTAATAAACTTAGAAGCTCGCTTCTAATGCTGATAAAGTTTTTGTCCATCAATAAAACTGTCAATCATTCTGTTCTAGCCATCATAAAAAGACAGATCCGTGTTACCCGAGTACAACCTCACAGAATCCATCAGAAAAAAATCCTGAGAATTTTGAAGAAAGCCATCTTTAAAAATGAAAGCTATCTTTAATTAAAAATTGACTTTACAATTTTGATTGTAACTTTGTGACGTTGACAATAAATAAATTTAAACACTTGACACTGGCAAAATTTATTTCAAAAGAGACAGATGCCATAAATAAAGAAGAAAAAGAAGATTATAGATAGACATAATACATACACCCCAAACGGCCATAATAGTCGGATAAAATAAAATCGTGTTTTTGTAACTAGTAATAAATAAGTACAGTCATGCAGGTAAGTACTTGACTCACGTTACATCAACTGTCGTAATTCACTACCAACAAAAAAATGGGAAAAATAGAGCAGCCACTAAAAACTTGCTCACTGCAAATTTAAAATTGCGGTCACTATTACCAGTTTGTTCTATATTGTTCCCTATTCTGTGGTGTTACGGTCCATTAGACATTCAAATTCGCTTTGACAGGTGCATGCGTAACTATGCATTATCAACCCGTTCGATATTCAAATGTACAAACGCTTGTTACTTTCAATCTAAGTTGTCAAAATATAAGGTTTATTTTTAAATGTGTTGGTGTTTTATGAGCAGGTGGGATCGAAGTATGATTAGAGAGGACAACGACTTTAAAAAAAAACTTATTGACGTCACGTTGAATGTCAATTTCTAGGTTAAGCTATGATTTTCATGACGAACAAAGCGATCATTGTGATACAAAATGGTTTTTTAGCCATTTGTACCAATATAAAATTTAGTTCTTATCTCTAGTTATTTCAAACCAGTGTATTGTGGTGAAAATGAAGTGTTTCTCATAGGTTCTTGACAGCATAGTCGTAGATAGTAGTACATAGAACTTCTTACGTTTTTAACGTAGGTACATAATTCCGGTTTCCTCACCTATTGAGAGTAGCAAGCATTTTTTTCGAACAGAAAAAATCATTGATGCGCGACCGGATTCAAACCCGCACTTTAGAACCAGAATGCGGGACCACTGTCATCAGACCATTAATATTGCTGAGTTATTTAGTTACCGTCAAAACACTAGCTTTAATTCCCTATCAAACATTAATTTTCTAAGTTGACTGTACCATTCTCATCTTCCTGTTGGGAACATGTTAGATTTATCTTACGAAGCATCGTTAGTCAGGGTCACTTCAAGGTCACTCTCATTACTACCTATTCAATCAGGGACAGGGTATTTACGACTGGAGGATTTATGCGTCAGGGTTGTAGGTTGCTTTTAATTTAGAGTTTGTTTAATAAAAGAAGCGCCATCTAGTGACAATTTCGTTAATGACGTAGATACTTATCATATGTTTAGGGTGTATGTAGTATATAATTGTATGTACCTATCGTAGTGATTATATTTTCTTTGGTACCTATGTATGTTTGTATGAATGCAAGTGGAATAGAATAGAATAGACTATATTGCTATAGCCCAAACGGATGGACCGTTTTTGACAAATGTCGTGTCGTTGGATTCTTCTGGATCACAAGAGTGACATGCATACAAAATGCCAAAAAATCTAATATGGCGGCTGAAAAAATCTATTTTCAGTAACATTCGGTCGGGTTTTTATCCTAACAATTACTATCTGTTACTCTGTCACGCCATCAAAAAATACTAAACACTTACATTTATTCACGCATTTCTTTTCAAAAGGACCTTTTTGCATTTGTCACATAAAACGGGTTCTATCGTTTGTCTGTCTGTCTCATAAAGGACAGTACGTTGAATAGATTAGAGACGAGTTGCTAGTAATATATACCTCCCCCGTACTGAGCAGTAGTCTGCTTTGCATCTTTGGTTCTTCCGACATGCCCATAAGGGGGCGATGATAGACGGAGCCAGCGTTGTATGGGCATGCCATGAGTGTCATGTAGGGTATTTTCTACGATGCATTCGACTGTCAGTAACAAAGGCATTTCGAAAATCAGTCATTTTGGGAATCGTACTAAACGAAATTAGTACCTACTTTATGAATTTCAGTCCAAACAGACCGCAAACAATTTGGTCGCTTTTTCGTAATTTTGGTGGTTATTTGAAAAGCTCGAGTTCTTGACGCGAGTGTAAAATATATGAATTAAAGTTCCATTCTAAATCCATCGGAGGAAATTCCGAGAATTTCGAAAAAAACAGCCATCATTTGTATAAAATTAACAACTTGACTATGAGTCTGTGACGTCACTTAAATAAAAGTACCTGGATGACCTGGTTTTTTACCTGAGTGACGAGGATGGATAAGATAAGGAATGAGCATATCACAGGAAGTTTGAAAGTAGCGCCGGTGACAGAAAAGTTGAAGAGTAATAGGTTGGCGTGGTATGGGCATGTTATGCGGCGGGAGGAAAGTCATGTTACAAGAAAGGTGATGGATTTGAATGTGGATGGATATAAGGGTAGAGGTAGACCTAAGAAAAGATGGATGGACTGTGTGAAATGAAAGACGATAATGTGTAAGAAGTTAGTGACAACTAAGATGACGGATGATAGGGGAGAGTGGAGGAAGAGAACCTGTTGTGCCGACCCCACCTAGTGGGATAAGGGCAGGAAGATGATGACGATATCTGGCCTACCATCGGTCTGCTATGTCGTCGTTTCCATGATCACAACAACGCCATGTTTACCAATCGTCCTTTAATACCAGTCGACCTTTGAACACCATATTCGCTGAAGATGGCTACAGGATAAAATGCCCCTTATTTGGGGCGAGTATCTTGCAGCAAAAACCAGAACCTGCACTTTGTTGGTTAAGTTATTGATTGTGTGGACAAGGTGGGCTTGATAGATCAAGTTTTTTTAAAGATTCCTAAGGAATTATTTGCAGTTAGGGTCGCCATTTTGAGAGAGAGAAGGCGATTCTCTTCAACGGTTTCGCCATTGTCTCACTATTCGTCATTGTTCGCAACAAACGCTTTTGGTTAGGTAAATTAAAAATGTACCCTTCGTGAAATAAGTTATTATCAACCAATCTTTTATTGCTCCATCTTGAAAGACGAGCTCTAAAATCAAGGTTAAAAAAGTTTTTAAAATATACACAAAATAAAAAATTGAGAAGAACCACCCAGAAACAGAAAATAAAATAGATGTTAGACAGTATTTTAGTATTTAACTATAAAAAAATACTAAATCTAAAATTATATTGTTTGAAAACTCTCAAAATAATGCTAATTCAAAGATTATACCTGATATTATAGTAAAGAATTGCAAAAGCTTACATTTTATAATAAGTATTAGTTACTACTGTATTAGATCGAATTGAAATTTCCTAAAACGTTATAAAATTATAGTAGAAATAGGTTGAATTGAAATTTCCCAAAACGTTTTTAGGTATTGTTTAGTTATTTTTCCTGTTGCCGATGCTCGATCTCCCACGTAGTCCATTGAGTTTTTTGACCACACCCAAGGTCGCAAGATTGACGAGGTTTTTGCCACTAGTCCTTGTACAGACTGCAAATCAAACGTAATGAAACATGACCAAGAATTGCAATCGACATTGGTGATGGAAAAGATAGGAGTAATAAGTTAGCGTGGTATGAGCATGAGGAGAGATGAATGTCATGTAACGAGGAGAGTGTTAGAGCGGTTACGCACTCCGTCATTCGTCATTTCCATCACCTAAAATGACGTATGCCAAAAGGTGGCTCCTGAATTGCTTGGATTTGTATCAGAGATCGGACTAGTGCGTAAGCAATATCCGAATTTGGTCCGAATTTTCTAGATCCTTACTTTCACAGGATCGGACGCAGTGCGTAACCGTTCTAATAGCTTTGCGTGGTATGGGCATGTTATGAGGAGAGATGAATGTCATGTAACAAGGAGAGTGTTAGGTGTGAATGTGGATGGATACAGGGGTAAAGGTAAAGATGACGAAAAAAAGATGGACTGCGTGAAAGATGATATGAGTAAGAAAGGAGTGAGTGAAATGACGAATGACAGGGAAATGGAATATCCCAATGTTATGGCAGGAATATCATGATAGTCCAATAAAAATAACTTTAGTCTTAACTTATCGTGTCTTGCCAACTTGTGTGGTTAAACGATCAAAGTACATCAGCTTAAAAAATGTTAAAAGAGATCTTCTTCTTCTTTGTTTATAGCATCTCTGTCTTTTTTTAGATCAATATTGCCATGTCGAGTGTTTGAATTAGTATTGTCAATGTCACAAAGTCAGTCAAATAATGTCAGTCAATCTTAAACAAAATATGGCTGTTGTGTTCAAAACTCTCGGGATTTCCTCCGATGGATTTAAAGAGAAATTCACTTTGATTCATATTATTTTAAGTTTGTTGTTTGTTACATTATTCGCCCATTTGAGCAGGCTAAAGTCTAAAGACCAAACTGCCGAGTCTTACGTAAAATAATTTCTTACGTTTTCTATCTAATCTAACCTAAAATCTACCTAGGTACCTAACCGCCATTTTTTTTTCTTCCATATTATTTTTGGTAACATACAAACGAACAGAGTTTCTTACGTAGGTATTTACAATATTAGTATGGATTAATTTAACCAGTTTGTTTTGTCTATCGCTACACAAATCTTCAAGTTTGAGCTGCATTTTTAAGTCGCATCCGATTGAATCCGATTAATAATACAGATTGTATCGTTTTAAATAGTAAAAAACCGGTATACGCTGGGTTCTCTGATCTCTCGACGACTTATAATCGATATGAACGAATCGATTGAGTATTAGATAAAGTACATTTTTAAAAGGAGGTTGGCTAAAAATGTATCTGTACTTAGTACATGACTTTTTTTTTTAAATGGCCAGCTTTACCTACCTAACATCAGAGTGTAACAAAGCCTAGTATAGTAACTTTTGAAAATACATATTTTATATTGTCTTTATTATAAGCGAAATATTTTTTTTTAAATCGGATGGGTAGTTTCATAGATTATCTCTACAAACAAACAAACTTTACCTCTATAATATTAGCGTAGATACGTTGAATAAATTAGGCAAGTAACTTAGACAAAAAATAAATCTATAGACTACCAAAAATATAATATTCAATGTCACACACAAAAGACTATGAGTCATACAATCCGATATATTTTTTATGATATTTTTTTGTTTCTAGACACGTGTTTTCATTCTTTGTTCCAGTTTTATTGTGAATCGATGAAGCTTTGATTGAACACGTGTTCGTTTTGTTAAAACTAAGCCTTTAATATTGATGTAGAGCACTGGTGGTGTAGTGGTAGCACCCCTGCCGCACGATCCGAAGGTCGTGGGTTCAAACCTGGTCGTGCACAAATAAGTTTTTCCACTTGAAAAAATTATGTGCGCAATGCCAGTGCTCTTAATCGGTGAAGGAAAAAATCTTAAACCGGCATACCCTAGAACCAAAAATTCGAAGGTGTGTGTTAGATAAGTATTCATATAAGCGGCGATGGGCTTGCAACCTGTCACGTACGGAATACTGTCACTGTGCATAATGTGGTCATGTGCCGTGTGATAATCGTAAATTTTCCGTTCACTGATACTAATATTATAAATGCGATAGTACCTACACTATTTATTTGGATTTATTCCGTATTCACCCCGCTGTCTCGTCCCACTTGTAAAATTCCGCATTTGCCCCATATTGTATTCCACATTCGCCCCGAAAACAATGTTTTCTTTAATATTATTATTTTATTCCGCTTTTGCCCCATTTTTTGTTCCTGTTTCGCCTCGCATTTTTTTGTAATACATTTTAGTACAGTCAGACTATAAATTGATGAAGCATTCAAACATTTTAATGGTACGTAATACGTAATAAACAAAAAAATACAAAAATACAAAATCATTTATTTGCCAAATAACAGAAAATAGGTACACATTACTAGCGGCCCCCGCACGAGGCAAGCCTGTATCGCGGGAAGCCTGTTTACAAAGGTAACTTTAACAATAAGATTAGTTGTAACTTATACAGGGCAAACAAGTTAAGAAGTATTTTAATATGGATAATTATCTAATTAATTAGTGAACCAAGAATTCAACATTGAACGAAATCTACAACTTTAGTCACGAACTGAGTACTTACATATGCGTAAAGCGGAGTGACTGACTTGAGGGTAAGGGTAAGCCGATTTTTCAAAACTATACAAAATGATGCTGATGTCTCTCCGAGTGAACTCCGAGGGCATGGAAAACCAAGAAAACCTGAACTTAAACGAAACAAACAGAAGAAGATTTTAATATAGCTCATCAAAAAGTTTAGTTGGTGAAATGATGATAATATTTAACGACTTCCTCCCGCGGAGTAGAAACGGATGGTCACCGTTACCTGCACTGTCCCCGAGATACGCCGATACATAAGGGCTATGAATAATTATAGCGATAAGTAATTATCTTATAATTATTAAGTACCTGGGAGACCGAGCTTTGCTCGTTTTTTTGGGGTAAACGATGTTTTCTAAAAATAAAACCTAGCTAGATCGATTTATCACCCCCGAAACCCTCTGCATACTAAATTTCATGGGAGGATTTCATACTAAAATGTCGGCCTAGTGGTAGTAGGTCGAGATATTTTTTTATGATGGGGTGAAATGGAATAACAGATAGGTACTAAGAAGTGAGGCTAAAAAACAATAAAAAAATGAAATAAAGAAGAGACAAAATATTGGTAGTATAATATGCAACTAGTGACGAAAATGTCAACCAATCAAAGCTCGAAGAGTTATTTGAAAGGAGTTTGTATGTCTAGCGTTCTTTTCATAAAGAGTTTGTATCCATCGATATTACATTTTGTATCGAGTAATTTTTGCGCAAGGAGGTTGGCAAGGCAAGGTATACCATTGAGATGGAGTTCGAATGTGTTCTAAATTCAAACACCAAAATGATTTTTATTCACTGTTTTTAGTAGGTAAATAAAATAAGCGTTCTAGAGGGGGAACGGTATAAAATAAATTATTATGATTACGTAATGAGGAGTCGGTTAAGGAAACGATTGACAATAACTGGCAACATTATTTTTTGGCCTCTAAAGAAGTATGTTTCGAACGCACTCTGCGATTGTTCAACAAGACAATAAACAATTACCTAGTATATAAGAGTTCCCACACGTTACGAATAATTGTATGAAAATCCTTGGTTTTTGCCTACAACTATTGATATGGATCTGAGGTTGCGTAGGGTTTAAGTAGATTTTACTATTGTCTCCCCCCTTTGCGAAGAGGGGGACAAATAGAACGTGTCACTCCCCTGTTCGCCAAGGGGACAGAGCAGGGGCATAAATGGAAATAATCTTGTTTGTCAATGCAGTTTTTTTTATTTATTTAATAGGCAAAACCAACGCACACGCAACAAAACATAAAAAAAACCAATATGAAAACAAATTATACTTACCATGAAATGACTTTAGTAACTATAACAGTACCCCTAGTATGAGTTTTTGATTTACGAAAACTTTTTTCGAATAGTATCTTTTCATACATTTACCTCCATCGGAAATGTTAAAGAACTAAAATAAGGTCGATAATATCGAAAATATTATCTAATCGGCAGTCCCAACAATGATTTTCAAACCAAGTTTTCACGATATCGACTTTATTTTAGTTCCTTAACATTTCCGATGGAGGTAAATGTATGTTTATTCGAATAAAGTTTCCGTAAACTATCAAAAACTCATACTAGGGGTACAGATCACTGATGAAATTTGTGCCAATTACATTACATTAAGTTTTAATGTTTTGAAAAGCGCATTCAACGTTTTTTATAAAGCTTATTATTAGAGAAAATTGTGTTTTCATGGAGTTTCGTAGTTGTAAAATTTATACCAACTAAAAATGCTGTAGGTTGGTGTGGTAACCACTCATCATACCTACCATCAGATGGGCCGTATGCTTGTGCGCTGGCTCAGTTAACAATTACCTATTAAGCGCTATTATATAAAAGATATTATTTCTATGAAAAGAAATAAAAAAAAACCTTTCTCATGACTGTACCCAATGACCAATACCCAGTAATCCTATCCTAAGTAAGTATCCTATGTAATCCTAAGGAAATAGATATTTCTTCAGATTTAAAGAGATACTAAAGAATGTAATCAGAGGCACGTCCAAACATGATAATTGACACATGCCCTCATTTTGCATAGTAGCTAGTATTCCATACGTAACAATGTAAATAATAACATTTCAAGGTTATACAAACTATTGTTGCCAGTGAAATAAACAATATATAATACAACAATGATCTTTTCATCACGGCAAGTCGTAAATCGCATTGATTAGTGTAAAAAATAATTACCATCGTATGTATTTTCAATCGATTTTTATTGATATTCTATTCGATTCTACAATCATTAACCGATTTCCTTAAATATGTAATCAAATATACTGGCTTATAGAAATGAAACTCATGTTATGTACTAATCCATGGTAGAATCTACATAACTCATCTAAATCCTTCCAGCCAGCACAGAATAAAGCAGGTACCTACAAATCGTTGCCTTCGTGTCTTATAGTGGTTTTTTCTGATCACTACAGAAGCTTTTGGTATTTTCTTCGTTGGGCATCACCTTTCTTTGCCTTGTGCAAACGATTACCATACACAACAAATCGTTGCCTTCGTGACATAAGGATTTTCTGCGGTGCATTTGCCTGACAACTACGTCGCTCTGGTTTTTATATGTTTTCTCGTGTTATTTTGAGTTTTATTGCGTAATTTTGGTGGTTATTTTGCCAATAAAGCCCGGGTTCTTGACGCGAGTGTAAAGTATGTGAATTAGAGTGAATAGTTCTCTTCAAATTCCATCGGAGGAAATCCCGAAAATTTTCAACAAAACAGCCATCTTTTGTTTAAAATTGACTTGACAACTTGACTATGACTCTGTGACGTTAACAATACTTATAAATAAATACACTTGACACTGGCAAAATTGTTCTCTAAGAGACAGATGCCATAATTGAAGAAGAAGACATAAGGTAGTTTTTTCTGATCACTACAGAAGCGTTCGGTATCTTCTTCGTCGGGCATCACCTTGTGTAATCGATTACCATACACAAACTTTTGCTGCAAAAGTTTGTGTATGGTAATCGATTCACTTTTCCAATAAGTTAACTTTAAGCATTTGAATTACACTTCTACACGCAAACTTTTATCTTACCTATAATTAATTATGTCTAATCAATGTATTATTACTTCTTTAGTGACTATTTCAAAACGAGTATTGCCACCTACTTGTTATTTATTGCCGAAAAGCACTGATTTATTATCGGGTCCTTTTACGACCGTTAATAAATATCGATAGACATAACTAGGTATGCAACCTTTTATTTCTTGATTTAAGTTAATCGTACTGGGCTGGGTCCTCACCACGAATTCATAATACATTACCGAATTAATATTACATTGTTATTTCGTACCATGACCTATGCAAATTGTATTGAAGTAGTGTTACGTTAAAACGGAATCGTTACGAAATCGTTACGGATCAATCGCTCTGGAAGACTTCGTGGTAAGGCTCCAGATCAGTAGTTTTCAAACGTAGTTTTCCCAAATTATCGGGAAAATATAATTGTATCTTATCTACCAAAAAGTTGCCAGTGCGTTGGAATTCGAAAGTTAATTTAGTAGCTTGAAAACAAATATTAATTGGATCAATCCAGAAGTCTTTATTCCGCACTAGCTTTCGCCCACGGCTTCGCCCGCGTGGTACCTTGACAAATCTGACAAAACAATAACAAATCAATATCATTTTCCGGGATAAAAAGTAGCCTATGTTCTATTCCAGACTATAATCTATATCTGTGCCAAATTTCATCTAGATCCGTTCAGCCGTTTCAGCGTGAAAAAAACATACCTTAACAAACAAACATACATTATTATTACTAATATTAGTAGGATTTCAATTCTTATTCTCTCTAATTAACTTATTATAAAAATGTGAGTAATTTACGTATTTATAGGTAGTTTGTTAATACGGAATTTTCTTATTAAATCTTATCCCAAGTTATAACTTCGGCTAGTGCGATGTTACACAACCAGAAATCTAGAGGTACACTATAGCTTCCTAGATATATCTTGTTATCCTAGCATTAATCTCTCGACGTGTTGCGATCTGTGAGGGGTCGGATCGTGGGCAAGGCGCGTGCCGTAAGTACCTATAGGTACCTACCTACTTAGTATATGGTAGATAGAGCCATTTCACGAAGACCTGTGAGTTATTGCATTTCGAATCTTATGTCAAACAGATACAAGCCATCGCGCCAGTCTACATACGATAGATAAAGTTTACCTGTGGTTGTGGATTTAGGCAAAGGTGAGTTAAGCTCAATAGCCTTTTGGCGTCCGTCAAATAAATAAATAAAAACACTTATTTCAGACTACGTGGGTTCAGTTACATAAAATTTACACAATAATTAAAAACAAATCCATTGAATTGGCTCACACCACAATAAATAGCGACCAATTCTTTAATTTTTCCAATAAGTTGGCAACACTTAATATAAGTCAACATAACCTATAAAATGCATAAAATCTCAAGGCGCATTAGCACCGTTGAGTTAGTCCTATACCGAAGGAATGGTATGACAGCTTCTCTATCGTTGCTCGCTGCGCTCACACAAAACACTTAGCTCGCTGAAAACACGTTATGATAAGACTCTCGAATAAGTATATAGCTTTACGGGTTGACTATAAATTATCTTCAGCTATTGATGGAGGTTGTGTGATGCGACAATAAGGAAGTATAATTCAATAAAGCCCTTCTGAAGTTCTGAGGATACCACATTTATCATTATTTAAAGTTATCTATAAGTTTACGACATTACGTACTAACTCTTAGTACGCAGGCAGCAGGCAGAAAAGATTAATGAGATCTGAAATAATAGTGAAGATAGATATTTCCACAATTCAAGTGGAATATAATAGCTGTTGTTTTGCTGTATCTTGTGACAAATACTTTAAGATTGGGTTGAAAAAAGAACTCAAATTTAACAAAATGTTTAGAATTGGGAACAATAATGACTCGATTGACAGATCATGTTAAAACATAGGTAATTTTTTTCTATAAGTATGAACTTACCTAGTTATATATTTTTCGCACTAACTGTTTTTTGTTATCGTAATTTATTAAACATCCAAATTCTTTATAAACAACAATACTGAAGTAGGTTAGTTACAAACGACTGTCTCACCTTTGAACTTGAGATCTAGCACGCATTGCATTAATGAAAGTAAAGCGTCAACAATAACTTATTTTATTTACTAGACCTGTAGAGTAAATTATTCACATTTCACACGCACCCGTCGCATAAAAATTAAGCCATTTATTTTTTGCACTACCTTTTTCGATTAAGGAATTTATAAAACTGCGATGGCAGCCCCGAAAATGTATAAAAAAAACATTATTTAACTCAAGATTCAATTATGGAACGCCAAAATGTAAAACAAGACCTGAATCGACCTGGCAGGTAATAACAAAAAAGAAAAATTCAAATATGGAACGCTCCACAAGCATTGCGTCAGTGTTACGCGACGACTCCAAAGAAGGTGTTTATCTATTCCGCATACTGGATCCCACGTTGCGAGAGTCAGCGCACATTGTTCGTAAATCGAAACTAGGGATGTGACTTGATGACCTTTCTGCGGAATATACCGATTGGTTGGATCGCGGTAGTGTAGTAGCAACCCTGATTATGACAAATAACAATCGACGTATTCAGTTTACTAACATTAAATTATAATAATGACAAATATTTCCCATTTTATTTTATTTTATTGGTAATTATCTACCTAAATATAAATACTTAAGTGAAGTACAATCAGTATATGTACCTACTTACATATGTCTAACGATGTCTATTGTATAGTGGATGCATTGAATACCTACAATTTTTTATATTACGAATACTAAGATAATAATACATAGTTAAAAATAGATAAGAACGAAAAGAATTCGTAACAGCGCATTTTTCTACGAAATCCCTCTCACATCTCTAACAACCGCGCGTAACCTAATTCTAGGGTTTTTCTATCAACAGATAATATGAGATCCGCGATGAGAATGAAAGTTGATTGGGTTTTGTTTGTTCATCGTGTTGCAAGCTTCCTGATTCGAGGAAATTATGGCTTGCACCCGTATTTGTACGTAATCATCTTGTGATCATAGAGAACGGACTTTTTATAGCTATGGCTCACTTGATTTGAATTTGGAACTCAATTGAAATCATAACATTTTTGGAAGAAAATAAATTATGTAAATTATCGAATTGGCGCTCGGCCGCGCGGTGTTCCATTTTTAGGCTTATTCCCAAAGTACTCCACGTTTTGTTCCCAAAGTACTCCAAGAAATATTCTCAAACTACTCCACAAACAAAATATAGTTTTTTTAGTTAAATTCGACTCCACCCCACTGGTGTCCAAAAATAATTATCTCATACATTCGTTCTCAAACTCCTCCAAACATTTAATATTAGTCATCAGTAATGTAAATAATACTGATTTATTTCGCATTTTACTCCACAAGGTAACTGACGTACAGTCAGCTTAAGAAATACATATTTTAATAGTACAATAAACAGATTTTTCTTCTCTTATTATAGCGATAACCGCCTATAACGTCATAAAATGCCTTACCTAAACCTAAATGAATGAAGATTTAAAATAAAATACAGTACTTAACTGATTTAAAAAAAATATATTAATCTAATCAACATCATGAAAAAGAAGAAGAAGATCAACATAAGTACACATTTTCAAAAATAGACGGTAGAATAAAAAAAACAATATACCTACCTACTTAATTATGAGAAACCAAAATTTAGAAGTTTACCATAAATATTGATAGAAAAAAAACCATGACGTATTAACAGAAGGATGTTTTTTTAAAAGCTTAGAAACTTTAAATTGAAATAAAAAAAACGCTATGAATAAAGCCAACTGGATGTATAAATTAATAACGTTTTTCTCTGTTTTATTTCAGTTTAAAGTTCTTCGCCTCTAAAAAACACCCGTTATTATAACTTACCCGTAAAAATCAGTCTCTTCAGCTATGCATTATGCTAATGCGAGACATATTAGGTCTTAGAATATATTCAGAAATAAAAAAATAAAATAAATAAATAAATATGATCACGACTGTAATCCCCAGGCTCGGTAGATATCTCCTCAGATCTTTAGTTACTTAGACCTTTGAGGATATCTAAAGGGGGTAGTCAGAGGCAAGTCCAAACATGACATTTGGTACATGCCCACATTTTGCACAGTAGTTAGTATTCCGTACGTGACAGGTTGCAAGCCCATCGCCGCTTATAAGAATACTAACCTATGACATATACCTACCTTCGAATTTTTTGTTCTAGGGTATGCCGGTTTCCTCACGATGTTTTCCTTCACCGTTTAAGAGCACTGGCATTGCGCACATAATTTTTTCGAATAGAAAAACTCATTGGTGCACGACCATGTTTGAACCCACGACCTTCGGCAGGGGTGCTACCACTACACCACCAGCGCTCTTATTATCAGAAATTAAATCATTTGTAATTTGGTATTTGCTTGTAACATTAACATACCTAGGTGTAAACAAAACTTATCTCTTTTGCTACCCTTTTTTTTCTAAATAATAATGCATTAAAAGTATGTACCTAAGTGATATTGAAGTGATATTACAATTTACTTTATTTACCGCAGACGTAAACGTTCAAAATTCCTAATTTGAAGAAAACTTTTGCCAGCATACCTAATTTTATTACAGAAATACTGTGACAGACTGTACTCCTAACATTATTTTGTTTCGATGTTTTGAATGGAGTAGTCTTGAAACTTAAACGCACTATTTTTATTTTACCTTTTTTTAATAATAATTCTTTGGAGTAGATTGGGAACTAATGTTCGAGATTCTTATCTTTTTTGAACAAAAGAATGGAGTACTTTGGGAATAAGCCCATTTTTAAATGAGTTCTGATAATATAAATATGAAAGTTTGTGTGTACATTTTGTCTGTTTGTACATTTTGAGTATAGTTATACATATGTACCTAACTTTGAACGCGTTTAAATTAAATTTGGTATGACTGTAGATTAGGTATAGCCCTGATTAAGACTTGGAAAAAAACAAGCAAGTAGGTAAAAAGGGGGTGCTTCATAATAACGATTGAATCCACGGGATGCATCTAGTGTTCCAATATACATTTTAAGTAAGATGTTATAATTATTGCTATGAGTGTAAAAAAATCGAAATTTGAAAAATTTAATTATAGAACGAACGCGCTGCTACTTCCATTTTCAAATTACTTTGTAGCTTAAAAAAGGCCTGACCACAAGCTCTTCAAATTAAATAACTTTGATATTTGCTACCATGTCTTATAAAATTTGTATTGAAGTAAGTAGTGTTATTTCAAGCTTTACACTTTGACGTTTCTGAAACATGATGGTTTGTAAGAAAGAGCTTGTGGTGAAGCCTCAGATCTCATTATTGAACGGGATAGCGTTGAAACTGCCTCGATGACGTAAAATAACATAGAAATATTTGCAAAATCCTAAAATGCAATGATGTCGAAAATTCTGATGAAAGATCATAGATTCTTTCTGTCTCATTAGCAACATCATTTCACAAAATAGTAGGTAAACAATGAGTTACTTAATAAAACGTAAATTTTTTCATTAAATTATGTGGGTGTTGGCAAACAGATTGCAAGAAACTTTAGGAATCTTCTCACAGCTTTGTTCAGAGTCGGGGCTTAGATTGTCAGTCCGAGTATCAACTAGGTTATGCCACGTTATATTATTTATCAATTGATAAATACTTGAACCTTGGCCAACACCGCACAAAACCACAATAATTTAATTAATTCAATAATTTATTAATTAATTTACCTATTTATTTGCATCATTATTCGGAAACTATTTAATTATCAATGTTAAAAAAACAAAAATGTATTTTTTTTATATCTGATATTTTTTTACAATCCTATTTAATGTTAGCCTAGGTGTTAGATAGTAAGTAGTGTAAATGGTTTCTAAAAATCGTGTTAGTTTTTAAGCAAATAAACAATAAACCAAAATCGTTAAAAAAATGTATTAAATATACATGCCCAAAATCTACATAAAAAACAAAGAAATATCGTAAAAGCTTAACTATTTCACGGTAGTTGATTTTTAAAACTAGTTTTCGTGAATAAATACTTATTTTAAAAAACAATGACAACAGATTATGTCAAAGAGAATGAATGAACAGATTACCTACACAAAAACATAGACTACATAACTTTCTTCATAAGTAGTCCATATTCTATTGTGTTCAACAATCTGACAATTGTTATCTGCTTTTATTCTGTGTCCGTGTCTTACTGTGATTATGCAATTGCGTGTAAACTGTGACATCTTGCATCTCGCTCGCAACAATTAATATATCTCTTTTAAAATGCCTTGTCTCACTCTAACAGTATTGTTTATGTAGGACAGTGACTAATGTTATAATGAATGTCATTTAGGCTAATAATCTGTTATGACATAGTATCGTAATTTTAATTACGTGTTTCATGCAGATTTAAGAACTAAACACTTCAAAAAAGCTTCAGTTGGTAAAGTACAGTCAACTCCAAAAAACTCGGGTAAAGTCATAACCATTATATTAGATTTTTCTGTCATTTTAAGTTATAAATAATTTATTTTAAACAATGTATTATGGTTATTTTATCTGAAATACTTAGTTCAATCTCCAAATACGCCTATGATTACCAATAAGGTATCATTATCACTAATTTTAGCCTAGCTGATGCCCGCAGCTTCGCCCGCGTGAATGTCGATTATCGCGACTTTTCATACAAACTTTCATCCCCTATTTTATCCCCTTGGAGTAGAATTAATCAAAATCCTTTCTTAGCGGATGCCTACGTCATAACATCTACCTGCATGCCAAATTTCAGCCCGATCCGTCCAGTGGTTTGGGCTGTGCGTTGATAGATCACTATGTCAGTCAGTCAGTCACCTTTAAATTATATATATTTAGATAATATCTCAATTCACTGAAAATATAATGAATGTGAAGTTAGGTAAAAAATATTAACCGAAAAACAAAATATTTTTATCGTGTTTTTTTTTAACTGCTCTACATGAGTTGTAGGCATTTTTTTTCTATATGGTAGCAGTTCATTGCAGTTTCAGGGTATAAGCTTGTAATTCTCACGAAAATGCAAATTTTTAAAGTGATTCCTAAGTGAAATTAACAAGAATACTTCCCGAACAAAGACGTGTTCAACGGACAAGCAAAGGTCGTATTTTACACGAGTTTACACTCGTAATATTTCGTAATCGGTGTAAGAATCACCAATGGTCCTCTTCACTTGTATATTGAGTTTATGGTTTTATTCACTATCTTGTTGTTTCTTAAACTTTTTATGCTGACTGTCCTGACTCAGTTGGTGGCTCTGCCTTCTGCACTGCAGGTTGTGGGTTCGATCCCCACCCAGGATAAACATTTGTGTGATGAATGCAGATGTTTATTATGTGTTTGGGTGTCATTATATATTCTATGTATGTATTTACTGATTGACTATTATTATTACTGATCAAATTTTAAAATTATATTAATGTCATGTTTCAAGCTTGAAGTAACACTAGTTCAATACATTTTTTATAGATAGGTACCTAATGACAGGGCCGAGCCGCCCCTATGTGCGAAGTGTGCGGCGCACACAGGCGCCAAGACAATAGAGGCGCCGCCATGGAAATTATTTTTGATACACTCAATATATTCTTTGTAGTGGAGTATCGATAGGTAAAACCTAAAAGATGTACACCACTTTTATAGACCAAATTTAAAATTTTTGCCGTATCAGGCGACACATAGGTATCTAAGTTGAAACATGAAGATTCGTGAAAAGAAGAGGCGCTTCATAGGTTTCGCACACAGGCGCTGTGGGGGGTCAGCGCGGCCCTGCCTAATGATACGAAATATCAAAGTAACATTACATTGATGTTTCTCGAAGAGCTTCTAGTAAGACCCCTGACAAGAAACTCGCTGGGCCGTAGCGTAACGTCAAAGTTTCAGTTTGTGAAACATGGTGACTATATTTTGTAGCCGTGTGTACCCGTGAGCCTAAGTTTGGGAAGCGCTGTCTCTTATTTTTAGTGTCTTGTACCTTTTGATGTTTTCAAGGCGTGGGCGTTATTTCAGAACGACTTACAATACCATGGTACCTTATGTACCTCATAGAAATGATTATTCTAAGCTAATTTTATAAACAATCGAAACCTACATAGTTCAGGTACCTTACCTACTTATTTTTTTTTAATAAGAATAGGTTCGCGTTTGACCTCACTCTATAATCTATAATCTATAGACGACCTCAGTGGTGCAGCGGGCGAGAGTCCGCCTGCGACGCAAGAGGTTGCGGGTTCGATTCCCGTCGCGGAACAAATTTGTGTACGATCTGCAGAAATTTGTTCCGTTGGTCCGGATGTTTTCTATGTATAATAAAAATATCTATCTATGTATATAATGTATTAAATATATCAGTTATCTAGTACCCATAACACAAGCTTTGAGTAGCTTACTTTGGGGCTAGATAATGCTGTGTGGACTGTCCAGCATTATTTATTTATTTATTTTATCTATAATCTCAGGTATCTAATAATACAATCATATAGTTATACTCTATCTATCTCTAGTTATGCTGATGTATTCCCGTTGTCCCCATTAGGGGGACAACGGGAAGTCTTAAGACTCGACGTAAAAGGACTCGATGTAAAGGGAACAATTCTCAAAATCCTTCTTTTTTTTCAGCTATTATTTTCTTATAAATAGGTAGGTACCTATTTAATCTAACTAAACTTGTTTTTTAACTCTAATGTAACTACTTTTTTGTTATAAAGTTTATAAATTTACATATGTATAATAAATTATAATATTATTTAGTCACCTAAATTTGAATTTCTGCAGCCTACCATGAAATGTAATTTAAAAAGTACTTAGTAAAATTACTGCCCCAAAATAACATTGAAACTCTCAGAAAATAATGAAATAGTAAATAAATAGGCACACACACGATCGGTCTTCACAAACCAGCGATATTACACCATCTCAATATAACGTTAAATCCACGTGAACTCGCATTCCGTACAGTTAAATCCACATTTTGACATTTCACGGTTAAATAAAGACATTTCACTGACCACAGTCTAACAGTTACTTCAAAATAATCAGTTGCCAAAGTGATTCTTCAAAAAATAATGTACCGCAATTTGGCGTAATGGTGATAGATATTGAGTGAGTTGTCTATTTATATGCGACCGCAATGTGTTCGAAATTCGAATAAAAAACGTGGCAGGAAATTCAAAATTCGAATAAGGATTAATGGAATTGTGCTTTAGTTTATGGGCTACCTTACGTCAAGTTTGCCCGAAAATAAAATAAAATGTTACATACCTTTTACACTTACGTCATTTCCTCTAGAATCGCAGTTCTAAATTTAAAACTAATGGAACCAATGAGTAAATCTCTGGTAGGTAAGTCAAATAAGGTTGAATTTGATCAAATTTGAATTTGGATTTTGTTAAATAAATAAATAAATAAACTTCTGGTAGGTAGGTAGGTATAACTATTCTCAGAATAATGTAATGTCAAATGCAAGATAAATGACAGTTTACTCTCCGATAACTACGATTTATTCTTAAACTATGAAGGTATAGTTCGCTCAACGAATCTAGGCATTCGTGAAGTTAGCCGCAAGAGCTGTGCAGTATCGTTTTTCGGGAGCAATTGGAGGTATGAGGAGGCGGGAAGGAACTGTACATGCGCAAACTAGCACCTGTGGCTAATTTCACGAATGCCTAGATCCGTTGGATAACCTGTACGAGTAGTTTGGTCGAATCGGACCTATGTACAAAAAACTTGTGATTTTCTGCGATGTATTCGACTGTCAACTTTGTCGCTCTAGTTATTATATATTTTTTAGTGTTATTTTGAGTACCTATTATTGTCTAATTTTGGTACTTAGTTATTTTTCCAACAATTTTTTTTTGACGCGAGTGTTAAATATGTGAATCAAAGTGAATAGTTCCTTTCAAGAAAACTTCCATCTTGTTTAAAATTAACTTGACAATTTGTCTGACGTTATAACATTGACAATACTAATTTAAACACTTGACATTAGCAAAATTGATCTTTTATGAGACCGATACCATAGACAAAGAAGAACATTATGTTTTTTTTTATAATATTTAGCTAGTTAACTTGTAAAGGTGTCTAGCAAACGTAATGCGCCTTTTTATTTAGTTATTTATAATTAAGTCTATCTATTATCTACATCCTGCGTATCAAATAAAACAATCTAATGAAACCTAATCAAGTCTAAAGCATCTGGCGTTTCCTGCATGCGTCTCTCACTCAACTGCGAATCAGGGTATCAAGTACCGCAATAATAAGGTGCTACCTTTTTACACTTGCATCTACTATTATTTACTTAGCCGAGCGCAGTTCAACGAACTCAAAAAACAAAACCTGCCACTCGAATACAACCTTTACACTACGCTGATAAGATCGAAATTAGAATGCCGTACAGTCAAACCGCGAGCAGTTATTTGGCCCGCCCGAATCGCATGTCAGATTTTTGTCGATCATATTTCAAGGGGGATAAGGAATAGTTTTGGTTGTAGCTTCGTTCTAAGGCTGCGGGATACTGGTGTTTGTATTGAACAAATTTACGTACGTGACGACACGATGACTTATTTCATCGATTACCATACCATTCACAAAAAGTCGATTGAATTGACATTTGACCATTGGAATTGTCGGAGTTTTTCCGACTTTGACACAGTTAGGTAAGGAGTTCCGCTTCGCTGTGTTTAGTAAATTGAGGCTAGGGGTCAAATACCTACTACCAAAATACTTGATCAGTAGTGACTTGATCTTGACCTGATCTGGAGGGACAATAATATCAGTATGAACATATCAATCGATTTATCGTCCCCGAAACCCTGCTTACTAAATTTCATGAAAATCGTTGGAACCGTTTCCGGGATTCAGATTATATGTAATATACAAGAATTGCTCGTTTAAAGATTTAAAGATTGAAAAACTTTTATTATTTTCGTTGACTCAAGGATGACTCTACCTTAACTTTACCTTCGAATTAGAATCTTACCATAATCTATTGAGTTAAAAGTTCTTGCAGCTTTTAAATTTAGAACACATTTGAAATTAGAACTTCGCTCGCTCACTATTACCAATAAAAATAAAGGTTAGTTTCTTCTTCTTCAATTATGGCATCTGTCTCTTAAGAACAATATTGCCAGTGTCAAGTGTATTTATTTATAAGTATTGTCAACGTCACAGAGTCATAGTCAAGTTGTCAAGTCAAAAAAGTTAGTTATGTACACCAAATAAGGTAATTTTACTAACTTAAAAGGAGGTTGATTTCATTTTTGTTCCTTATTATATGGCATTTGTTAATTTAACTTTTTTGCTGACTCCATAAAGCTCAGTTTCAAGCTTACTGTTTCAGAGATAATTTTTTGTGCTTACATAAATTTTATATAGATACATTTTCTGTGAATACATTTTTTAATGTTATATCAAAAACTTGCTAGCTTGTTTCACACAGCATGACAACCCAATATTTGCAGGTAGGTATGTTACGAACGAAACTAAGGATGTTGCAAGAGATTTGTTACATTTGTAAATATATTTTCGAAAACATTTCAAGGCCATCTTGCATCTAAAGCATTATTCAAATTATCAATGGAGCGTGACATAAGCGTGAGCTCACACTTTCAATAAATGGTTCCGTAGGTAGGTAGTACCTTATATTTAAGTAAGTACTACCTAACTTACGCCGGCGGCTTCGCCCGTATGTTCCCTTGAAAAAACAAAAACATAGGTATCTATCCCACGGGAACCGTACATTTCTTCGGAATAAAAGGTTCCCTTTCTGCCTAAAGTCAAGTTTTAGTCTATCTTTGTACCAAAATTCATTTAAATCGGTTTCATAGTTTAGGCGTGATTGCGTAACACACAGACAAAGTTACTTTCGTATTTATAATCTAGCGTGGTACATTGAAAAACAAAAACTAATCTATCCCACAGGAACCGTACATTTTTGTGCTATTCCAGATTATAATTAGATTTTTATTAGCTTTATATTAAATAGCTATTCCAGCGTGAAAGAGTAAAGCACTTATTACATTACCCTGAATTCAGTGGCCCTTACCCTAAATAAGAGTGGTGTAATAAGAGTCAGGGCGTAAGGCGTAGAGGCTAGGCGTTAGGCTCCCTTACTACCGGGCCCTGAATACCGTGTAGTGTAATACCCGTTTTACAAACATACATCCATACATTCTTACAAACTTTCGTGTTAATAATATTAATAGTAAGTAAGGATTAGTTATAATTTCAAACTCCCAAAAGTTTTTGTCACGTATATAACGTTACTTATATCAATTTACCAATAAATAGGTAGGTAGAGGTAGATCAGTCTAAAAATGCACGCCCCTCCAATGTATTTGCTACTCTATTTCCTCTACATACGGTACAAGTACAAGTGGAGGGCCGTGCATTTTTAGATTGAAACATCTCTACCTACCTACATTTTATAAATTTACCCATTTTAATGCGGAACCCTAATTAAATTTGATTTAGACATCAAAACACCGACTCGCACGCACGCGCAACTGATCGTTATCGACACGATTCGATTGTTTAATTCTTTAAAGATTTACTCTACAACTTTATTGATTTTAATTTTATTTGATAGACTTTAGATCAAATTTTACCAAACTTTTGTTAACAAGCCATTACCTGGGGCCTTACCACGAAGTCTTCCAGAACGATTCCGTTTTAGAAACGTCACAATTGAAGCCTGAGGTAACACTACTTCAATACGATTTGCATAGGTCATGGTACGAAATAACAATGTTATATTAATTCGGTAATGTACCTATTATGAATTCGTGGTGAGGCCCCTGATCAGGCATTAAGAATGTTAAAGTATCTTATATCTCTTCCTGCCCTATTCACGTTTTCTTCTTCCATCTCCCTCTATCATCCGTCATATCAGTACCTACTCCCTCCTTTCTTACCCATGTCATCTTTCACACAGTCCATCCATCTTTTCTTCGTCCTACCTCTACCCCTGTATCCATCCACATTCATACCTAACACTCTCCTTGTCACATGACATTCATCTCTCCTCATAACATGCCCATACCACACTAACCTATTACTCCTCATCTTTTCAATCACCGGCGCCACAATCAGAATGTTATTTATTTTACGTCATTTCATTTTACGGTAGATAATCTTTTGTCAAGACATTTAACAGGCGATTTAAAGGCTAACAAGCTGTTAGTTAAATTAACAGGTTTAAACTGGTAAAGTATCAATTTACACGGTAGCGAACAGTGATCTGTTATAGTTACTACGTAGTAATTTATCTCTATGCGAGCGAAGCCGCGGGATCTCCTGGTATAAATATACTTCAGAACAGATGGAAAGGCAATGTTTTCTTAATTTGTGAACAAGCAAAAAACACACTTATTATTTTAGCAATTAGCAAACAAATAGCAAAATGTGTCGTCATTGCCATTGTTCGGTGTGAATCTAGATATTTCATTGTTAGCTCCCATGAAGGAATCTAGCTTCTATACTGTGACATTAGTACCTATAGTTGTATCACGATATCATCATCTCCCTGTCCTTATCCCACTTCAAGGGGGATCAGCACGACATGCTCTTTCTCTTTCTTTTATCAGCTGTTCTATCTTCTTCTTTTTTGTATATGTGATCTGTCTCTTTTGAGATCAATTTTGTAAATGTCAAATGTTTAAATTAGTAGTATTGTCAATGTCGCTAAGTGAGTCAAATTGTCAAGTCAATTTTAAACATAAGATTGCTATTTTGTTCAAATTTCCTCCGATGGATTTAGAAAGGAACTATTCACTTTAATTCACATATCTTACACTCGCGTCAAGAACTTGGCCTTTATTGGAAAAATTACACACTTTCACACATTATTCAAGATAACACGGGAAAAAATACAGAAACTAGAACGACTAATTTGACAGTCGAATGCATAATATTTCGTTTAGTTTTCTTCCATACATTAACCTGCCCCAAGCGGAAACTTTAAAGAATTAAAATTGGCAGTACAGCAGTGCAAGATAATGTATGAAATGAAAGGAAATGACAAAAGACCACTATCAAAACCCAAGCTAAAACTCCCCTCTTGAATTTTTAACATATTTAGCTATGTGCAATAAACAAGGTGTGAGAGAGCGCGTTGATATCTTTTGTATGCGTAATTGGAGAATTGCTACAATTTCACTAAGAATTGTAAATTAGTTTTGCTATAATTTTATGTTGAAACATTTATTGTGATTGTTTTTTTTAAATAATAATAGTAAAATAATACTCGTGAATCATTGTACCTATTTTATAATCATACATAACACAAAAGTCGAGGCGGTTTCAGATTCTACGGGTAGTTTCATTCAAAATAGTCATCGTAAAACACACCTGGTAGAATACTGCCACGTGCGCAAGCATTATAAGAAAAAACATCTGTGCAAACGTCAAAAGGGTGAGCAGATGTCAAAGTCACCCCATAGCGCATGCGCGCACAATGCTTTTCATGTTGGTTATTATCACAACGTAGAACCAATTTTTGTGTTCTAAATTTAAAACTATTTGACCCAAATTCAACTATCTAAGGTTCAAAATCGATTAAAACAGGGACAGGTAAGCCTACAAGCAAACTGGTTCTAATTTCAAATTGCAACACCGTTTGAGCTACTGTATTATTATCAAAATTCAAGCGTATTGAATCGTGTTACGGTTATTTTTTGCTTAAATTACGGATACAGCTGCTTCGACTTCCTTTGGGTATGTATGATGTGATGATTGATGAGCACTTTTGAACTGAATACTGATGATAATAAAGAACAAAATTGAATGGACACGCCGAGTGGCATACTTATGTAAGTAGCACGTGGTATTTGGCGTGTGCCAAAATAAATTGGGATGGAAAAAAAATATGCTACAAAAATTGAATATGTGAGTTTAAAATATATTACATAGGTATTTAGAGAGTGTTGTGTTATAGAAACGTGAATAATTTAACATTAATTTTATTTAGATAGTTATTAACTTTACCTACTTACTTAGTAACAATAAAATTATAATTAGGAACCTACTTACCAAGATGATTTATTCAAATAATTATGAAGGCTAGACTACTATTATATTATAAAATTAAAAAAACTTGACTGAATGTAGTTGAATATAGTTTCTTTCAGCTATCATATTGGATTTTTTTTACATTTCGTATAGCTATGTCGCTCTTTGTAATCCTGATCAATCCAACGACACCTTATTTTTCAAAATCTGTTCAGCCGTTTGGGCTCCAGAGACAGCCACAAGAACTCGCATAGATACATTATATACATACACCCCAAACACAATTATTACCCTCCTTCTTCACAGTCGGTTATAAAGTTATTTTTACATGCAAATATATTTTCAAATAGAATACCAACTAACTTAATTCAAGTGCCAAATCAAGATTATGAAAACCATCAAAGGAAGGAAGTACCTGGCGGAATTATAAAAATCATAAACCTTTGTTTTCTCACGAAATCGGCTAAGGCCTTGATTTCCTAAAGGACTAGTTCTAATAAAGCAGCCACCGTCATCATGGTCTGAATATAGCGTTAAATAAATCTGTAATAATTTAGTGTGAGTTATAATGATCAAATTAGAAATGATCATGAAAAAAATGAATCCATCCTTTCATCATTAGCATGTAGAAAGGATGGATGAAAGGAGATTGACGAAACAGTTGTATAAGGAGAGTGTGAATGGGACAGTTGGAAGGGGAAGACCTCGGCGTACGTACCTCGAGCAAATTGGGGACGTTTTAGAGAAAGGCCAGGTCCAGAGTACCCTAAACCGACGCGCATGTATGAAGAATGTAATGAGAGTAAATGAAGCAAAAGAGGTATGTCAGGATCGTAGCAAGTGGAGATCCGTGGTCTCTGCCTACCTCATCGGGAAACAGGCGTGATTTTATGTATGTATGTATGTATGTATGTATGTATAATGATCAGCTATTTCTACAACTCATGTAAAAGTATATTTTTTTTTTTAAGAGCTTTGTTTGTGTGCTCCAAATACATAAAAATATTAAGTAGTTTATTATTTTTTAAATTGATTAACAATAAATATGGTAATTTACACATTTTTCTCCCAAAAATTTGCTTAAAAACCGAATTTCAATTTTTTTTGAAACAAAACAGTTTTTTTCTATAACACCTTTTCCGAGACGGTTAGTATTACCGACAAAAGACGGTCGTTATCTTCAGAACTTAGACTTAAGGCCGTCCGGTGACCTCAGGACCGTTTTATTTAAGTAAGTTAAGAAATTACGCAAATAATCGGGTTAAAATAACTGTTAGTACTTTAAGGGGGTTTAGTTCGGATTTTGATAGTTTACGAAACTTTGTTACGTTTCCTTTCCTTTCTTACATACATGCAGCGCCCCTAGCGGAAACTTTGAAGAACTCAAATCGCCAGTACGGCAGTGCAAGTAAACGAAAAAAAATACCGTTAATGACAAAAATCCGTACTAAGCCCCCTCGATCCGTAGTTAACATGATACAAATAAAGTAACTAACCGTTATTTTAACCCGATTATTTGCGTAACAGTTTTTAACTACAAGATAAGTCGGTCCTGAGGTCACCGAACGGCCTTAATTCTAAGTTTTGAAGATTTTACTAAAAACTATGATAAATTTATTGAAAACCCTTAAAACTAAAGACTAAAAGATTAAAAGATAGATTTTGAACACTTAATGTGAGATAGATTAAATGCAGTGTGTAGGTACTGTTATTAGTAAAAAAAACACCAATTAGGTATTTATTTCAGTTCTTTTTAATTAACAAGTAGTTTATTTCAAGTTAACAAAATAAACAAAAAAATATCGACTTTACTCACAAAACTACGGTTCTATGCGAGCAAATTTGCGAAATGCATAATAAATTAATAAAAATAAACGGTTAATAGTCATGAATAACTCTATAATTTTATC
This sequence comes from Cosmorhoe ocellata, assembly GCA_963675405.1. NCBI lineage: Eukaryota > Metazoa > Arthropoda > Insecta > Lepidoptera > Geometridae > Cosmorhoe > Cosmorhoe ocellata. Next base: position 6,033,484 of record OY776267.1, read on the forward strand.
TCTTCGGTGTAGGTAAATGTCAAACATAATTTAGCCCTATAAAAAACTAGGTACATAATCAGATATTGCTAAAACATTATACCTAGAAGGCATTTCATTTCGCCGGGACGAGCTCGGCCCGGGGAAAAAAGTTGTGAAAAAAATTTAATGTTGGCAACTCACTCAGATTTTTTTCAATGACTAAAATAATATTATTTAAGTATTATAATACAAGAAAGTAAGTATAGGTTAATCTATAAAAGAATAATAATGATTCTATGCTTGAAGGGTTTTTTAAAGTCAGATACCTATAGCTTTTCTTCAAAATATTGTCGAATGGTAGAATGCACAAATATCTCTAGCTCACGGAAAAAAAAGTAGTGATAGGTAACGTGCCCCTTGCTGAGTGGTGCGCGCTCCGTCTCAGTACTTATAAATAAAACCTCAGGAATATTAAATAAAAAATCGAAAAAACACGAAATGAGTCCGTAATAATCCGAACCAGGCGGCGGGACATTAAATATACATCACTGTAATTATCCAGCTTGCAATTAGGTAGGTCTCTTTAGTGAGCTGACGCGATCCTTAGTTGATAAAATCAGATAAAAATGGCGGATAATTTTTTATCTGATAATTTTTATCGAGAAAAACCGGCTGCTACTGTATTATATACCTTGGAACATTGACGAAACCTTAAAGCAAATAAAGTTTCATACTAAGTTTGGTATTAACTGCGGTAATTCTTAAATAATAATAAAAACATTAATTCGTAGGTATGTAGAAATGTGTGAATGTGTACATAATCCGTAAATCGTTATTATCCGTAACACATAATCCGTAAATCGTTATTATCCGTAACACATAATACGTAAATCGTTATTATCCGTAACACGTAATCCGTAAATCGATGCACAACACTAGCATACATATCCGCTAATGCAATTGAAACGATAATTATTAACTCCGCAAAAACTGTACAGTATGTCTACTATGAGTTGTCACATTTAGATTAGCTGACGTTACTACAGTAGTAATAGTACGTTACTATGACATCTGTCGAAATTGTTACTCATGGTACCAAATTCTAAGCAAATAACGAGCGCAAACTACAGTTGCTGTAGTACGCTGTGACGTAGGATAGTTAGCTACGTGAGGTTTTAGTACCCAACTATCCGCTAGAGGCGCTGTAGACAAGTTTTCATACATTTTTTTAACTACAGTCGCTAGCGAGTGTAGATTGTGAAAACTCATGGTAGACCTACAGTATGTTATACAGATGCTCGTCAACCCCCAGATTCGAGACCAGACGATTCGGAATATTATTATTGTTGCACGGAAAACGCTGTTAACAATAAAATAAAGTTTGTTTGTATCAATGTATTTTATGTAGATTTATTTTATTTCACAAAACCGCGTGAATTTTCAGATTTAGAATATTCTTAATTCAACAATGTAATCGCACAGGAAATAGAATAGAATTATAAATAAAATATATGACTTAGGAACTCACATTTGGCCTCAAATTCACAAAATAAATGCTTATAAGCTAGTGGTAAACCTTTGCTAGCACTTTATAAAGTAGCTTTCCCCCACGGCTTCGCCCACGCGGTACCTTGAAAAAACAAAATAAATCTATCCCACGGTAACCGTACATTTTTCCGGGATAAAAAGTATTCTATTCCAGACTATAATCTATCTCTGTACCAAATTTCATCTAGATCCCTTCAGCCGTTTCAGCGTGAATGAGTAACAAACATCGTTTTGTGAAATGCGAAAAATACGCGTTCTTCTCCACAGTCTGTGCGTCTACGTCATGAGTTGTCATTTTAGATTGGCTGACGTTACTACAGTAGTACATGACATCTGTCAACATTGTTACTCATGGTACCAAATTCTAAGCAAATGATTGAAACGCAAACTACAGTCGCTGTAGTACGCTGTGACGTAGGATAGTTAACTTCGAGACGTTTTAGTACCCAACTATCCGCTAGAGGCGCTGTACAAGTTTTTTTTTTTTTTTAACTACAGTCTAGCGAGTGTAGATTGTGAAAACTCATGGTAGACCTATGGTCGCGTCTTTTAAGTTAAGAGTTGTTTGAAATGGGTTCAGTAAGTCGGCCGAATCGTGCGGTCTCCGTTCGGGGCAGTACAGCTCATTAGGGTAGAGATCGTGAGTGAACGCACTTTCTCCGCACATTATCCGTGTTGTAGAACTATTTTAGGTGACATAATGGTTAAATGATTTTTTAAGAGTTACTGTTTGGACGAGTTTCTTTTTACACGCTTTTTATTAGCTTCACTTGAAATGAAATGAAATGAAATATATTTATTTCTTGCAAACCACAACAAAACCAAACATAAAATAGAAATAAGTTGCTTAAAAAATATTATATACCCACTTAACAAATGAGGTAGGTATAGAAGTTATCCTATCTTATATAAATCTTCAGTAATACCTAATATATTGTTGTGGCAGAGAAATGGCCCATAGCTCAGCTTGATGCTCCAGCATGTCTCCATGCTGTAGCGCTGGTATTCTGCTAGGGGCTGCATTTAGGTCACGGACACCTTGATACTACCCATAAACATAGTACTTATTATTAAAAATTTATATTATTAAAAATGACTAAGCTAAACACAACACACTATGTACATACACTTGTATGTATGTTTGTAACCGACTTCTTTGGGCGCGATTTTGACCCACTTTAAACGGCCAGATTTCGTTCAAACTTTGTAGATTTATCGAGGACCGATGAAAATACACTATTTTGATAAAATTATTTTCATAGCAGCGGCCTTATTCTCGGAAAGGTGTGATAAAATGTAATTAAAAGTTTTTTTTTTAATCTTTATAACATAAGTACTAGCTTCCGCCCACGGCTTCGCCCACGTGGTACGTTGAAAAACAAAACAAACCTATCCCACGGGAATCGTAAATTTTTTCGGGATAAAAAGTAGGCTATGTGCTATTCCAGACTATAATCTATATCTGTGCCAAATTTCATCCAGATCCGTTCAGCCGTTTCAACGTGAAAGAGTAACAAATATACATCCAGACATCCATACATTCTTACAAACTTTCGCGTTTATAATTATTAGTAGAATAATTCACATGATTTTTGGCACATGTCCACATTTTGCACAGCGGTTAGTATTCCGTACGTGACAGATAGCAAGCCCATCGCCGTTTATAAGATTCCTACATGACACACCTTATAATTTTTGGTTCTAGGTATGCCGGTTTCCTCATGATGTTTTCCTTCACCGTTTAAGATTTTTTAGGCATTGCGCACTTTAATTTTTCGAATGGAAAAACTCATTGGTGCACGACCAGGTTTGAACCTACAACCTTCGGATCGTGAGGCAGGGTTGCTACCACTACACTACCAGTGCTTCTTATGCTTCACTAAAATATATTACTAGAATAATATGGTGTGAAATATCCTTAGAAGCCTTAACTGGATTTAATTTAGCTTGAACAACTTTTTTACTTTCTATTTCTATGAAATCTATTCCAATCTTCCACTTTAATTAAGGCGTCTCTACAAGCTCAGTCAGATAAGATCTCCACCACACTAGCGAGTACAAGTACTCTTAGTAACTGTTACTCAACTGCGGTGAACTCATCTTATTGTGTTTGAAACACGCAATGTTGCCAGTTTTAAATGCAACTTGTACAATAACGTACGGTTTATCGTGTAACTTAATTGCAGGGTTTGGATCTGATTTAGGTGTGGGTTACACGATTATTGGTGTTACGAGATTTTTTTAAACAATACAACACAATTACAGTACTACAACTCTCCAAGACATGCAAAAGGCGCAGAAGTGAGAGCTATTTTTAGGTACTTACTTACCTTTATATATATATTTTTGTACAGAAATAAAATTATATTTTAAATCATAAACTAATGGCATGTACACAGGCGAGCGTAACCCTAAAAAGAGTCATCTTCCAGAAAACCTTGGGATATGGATAATTTTAACTATTTGTGAGTATAATCGTACAAAATGAAAAGCAAAAATTACGTATCGAGATTTTGGTTCAAGTTACTCACATCACATTTGTCGTATGAAAATTCATATAAGTAGATACTTATATGATTAAAGTAGGTACCTACTCTAAGTAGATACTTAGAGTAGGTACCTACCTATGCACAAAAAAATCAAAGTTTCGATATTGACCCAATAACAGTTTGAGAAAAAGGATTTGACTTAAAAACACAAAAATAAAGATAAGGACGACAGATCTCTAGGTACTCAGAACTTTGAGGATATCTATCTAAACTAAAGGGGTCCTTGCAAGGTCAGTGACAACCCTAAATATCATAAAAAGGATTAAATATACATAAAAATGAAATACTTTAGCTACAATCTATAATTCATGTGGAAAAAGCGGACATTATCAAGAGTTGTCATTCAATTTACAAGAAACATGAGTGTCCATGACGACAAAGTACACTTCACACAGCGATAGACTCAACTCTATCATGTGGAGCCGAGCTTATTATCATAAACACAGCGCAAAATCTATCTCCATTCCGATAATACGCATCTACAAAGCACAGGCTTGAGTCATTTCAAATAGCGTTCAAAGCAAAATGAACTTTAACTTACTGGTTTTGAGTTCAATATACCTTTAAGTTTTATAACTAAAAAATCCGTAGATTTTTCCGTAACTCTGTTATTATCCGTAAATTCATTTAGATGGTAACACTAGCTTTACTTATTAAGCAACCTGTTTGGTGTTAATATGTCGAAATAAATTATGAGATTAAAAAAAAATATATTATCGGTGGATATTTAACAGAACGCCATCTAGCCTCAAACTAAGCAAAGATTATACTGTGGAAACCAGATAGCTGATACTTTTTTTGTAAATGCATACATAGGTAGAAAACATCATCTGAATTGTTTATGAATGGGGATCGAACCCACAACCTACAGCGCAGAAGGCAGAGTTACTACCAACTGAGCTGTGAGGCCAGTCAAAAAATTAATCAGTAAAGCTAAAGTGAAACTTTTATTCGTATAATATCGCTTTACGTTCCCGTGTAATATCTCCGGACCGGCCGGCGGGGACGCGCAAAACAATGACTTATCTGTTTAGCGGAAAGCAAAAAGGAGATGAAATGACGCGCATAATAGGATGCGAACGCTAGGGATTGGCATTGTTACGGATATTTCATATAACTACGGATTGCTGACGAAAAAATATAAATTCTGTTTAAAAGAAGAATTGTGAGTCGTTGCATTTCGTATTTTATGTCATTGACAAATTTTATTGAACGGTTTTTTGAACGAACTTTAACAATTTTGTTTATTCATCATGAACGGTGATTTATTTGGAAATTGAAATACATAAAAACTAATTAAGATCCAAACTCACATAACAGTCATTCCAACCAGTCAGCCTGCACAATTATATCAATTAATTAATGATTGGTAAGAAAATCTACATTTTCTTTGAAATCGTAATCTCAAAATGATACATCGGAATCTTCGAGTAAACACATAATTGAATTCAAATTCAAAATAACTCCCCATTTCATTCCATAGACAGAGATCATTAAGATCAGGAAAGTACAGGACATTGCTCCATTACGGTCTATTCAGAAACAGGGAAGCAAGGGGTTAGTTAGAGCATATTAGGCACAATGGCACCCATAAAAGGGGCGCCATCTCATCGTTTAGATAAAATCGGAATGAAGTAATTACATTACGCTCTCAAACGCCATAAAACAACCACATTACAGACGTTTAGGTTCTTCCTTCAGGGCCTTTCTATCAGCTTATAACCAATTAGCTATTATTATTAGTATTAGACGGGTATTTATCGCGTTTAAATTACCTTATATTTTCCCGACGTTTCGACAGGTTTGCACGCTGTCGTGGTCACGGGTAGACTACACGGGTAGAGTCTACCCGTGACCACGACAGCGTGCAAACCTGTCGAAACGTCGGGAAAATATAAGGTAATTTAAACGCGATAAATACCCGTCTAATACTAATAATAATGTGTTCAGATCGCGTAAGTTTAAAAGTACAATTAGCTATTTTAAGGCGTTCATGATAAGGTTTCTTTAATTTAAAAACAGTACGGCTAACTTAATTAGCAATTACATAAAATTGATTGCCGTCATAAATGCTAAAACCATACCGAGTGCAATTTTACGTTTTTCCCAATTTTTTCTACGGTAAAAAAATTAGGAACACAATTTTGTTTACTTTGAAGACTTTTATGATCATAATTTGCAATGAAGATTGTTCAAAATAGAAAATACAGCATTAAAAAAAAAACATTAACATTTTTCTAATTCGAAAACAGGCACTATGTTTTGGATAAACCTTGTCTGGTGGTCGGTTTAGGGTATAATTAGTTTGTCATATTTATTTTATTTCCTATCAAACAAGTTAAGGCTTACACGTGTTACTCACTCAAGCTTCTAAATTATTTTATTTTGTTTTTATTATTTTACATCTAATATTTCAAAAAAATCCGTAACTTTAAACAATAGTTACGGATTTTAATCCGGTATTTATCCGGATCATGTGTCCCATCACTACAATCTGCATGGTCCCGGAGTCAGCTTGCGCGGTGGAATGTCGCACCGCCCTAGGCCGCCACTTACCGTACTTTTGTTTTCTTTGCAATGATGCTACAACAATGGGATAATTTTCCGTAAATATTTTCATCAGTTGAATTCATGAATTTACTAGAAATTATTTAGTGTCAATAGAATTAATTAGATGAATATCCATCCATCCGTACTTTTTTCTATTTATTTTAATCCTACTAATATTATAAACGTGAAAGTTTGTAAGAATGTATGGATGGATGGATGGATGGATGTATGTTTGTTACTCTTTCACACTCAAACGGCTGAACGAATCTGAATGAAATTTGGCACAGATATAGATTATGGTCTGGAATAACACATAGGCTACTTTTTATCCCGGAAAAATGAATGGTTCCCGTGGGATATGTATTTTTGTTTTTCAAGGTATAAAGCGGGCGAAGCCGCGGGCGGAAGCTAGTTATTTATATATCCTTATCAAACAAAGTCGTGTTAGTACCACAATTTATAACTCAAGAACTGGGGCCTTACCACGAAGTCTTCCAGAACGATTCCGTAACGATTCTATTATAGAAACGTCACTATTTCAATACAATTTGCATAGGTCAAGGTACGAAATAACAATGTAATACTAATTCGGTAATGTATTATGAATTCGTGGTAAGGCCCCTGGACCGGTTTTCATAACTTTTGATTTTGGATATATCGCCACCCCGAGTACAAAAATAACTATTAAAACATAATTAACAATAATGTTAAAGTATCGTTATCTATTTAACGTCATTTCATTTTACGGAAGATAATCCTTTGCGAACACAAAACAACTTTAACAAGCACTTAAATTCACGTTTTAAAATGATCCATAAGATAATATTGATTAAATTTTATATTTTGCTTCGACTTGCCTAAACTTTTTGACTATAGAAATTGCATCCTGTTTTGTTTTAATTGTAGACGAAGCGTACTAAATCATGAATGTATATTACCTTGACCTCGCTGTGGTCAAATTCCTGTCAATTAAAAATGTGTTGGTCAAATATTCAAACGGGCCAAGGGAAGTTTACGATCGATGGAACCAATCAATCTAACGTTTACAATGTGTTAAAGCATTTGCTGGACGGGCTTGTCCAATGTACCTACGTGGAAATTTCATAATATTTGTTGGTAACATCACACTAATATATTATCAATCACAAATTATTACGCTATAAAATATAGTATTTATTGCAAAAAATAATGTACCTTACTGATAGTAATGTAAAATACCTTCTTACGGTCGCCAAATTGGTCTGGGTGTTTTCTAAATATAAAAAAAAATATCGATCTATGTAATAATGTATTAAATATATCAGTTATCTACATAGTACCCATAACACAAGCTTTGCGTAGCTTACTTTGGGGCTTGTGTGGACTGTCCAGAATTATTATTATTATATTATATTGGATTTTTTGTCATTGTGTAGGTAACTTTAAATCGTTATAGATCCGAAATGGTCATTCAAAATGAAAAATTATGAGAGAAACCTAATGATGATTTTCAAAAACCTATTTAATGATACCCCACTGTTCATAGCTTGCTATCTTTATTTTTTATTTTTCACTATATGGCGTCTCGTCGCCATATTGAATTTTGTCATATAATGACACTCGCAAAATTAAGATTAATCGATGGATTTTCTGCGGTGCATTTGCCTAACAACTACGTCACTCTGGCTTTTATATGTTTTCTCGTGTTATTTTGAGTTTTATTGCGTAATTTTGGTGGTTATTTTGCCAATAAAGCCCGGGTTCTTGACGCGAGTGTAAAGTATGTGAATTAGAGTGAATAGTTCTCTTCAAATTCCATCGGAGGAAATCCCGAGAATTTTCAACAAAACAGCCATCTTTTGTTTAAAATTGACTTGACAACTTGACTATGATGACGTTGACAATACTTATAAATAAATACACTTGACACTGGCAAAATTGTTCTCTAAGAGACAGATGCAATAATTGAAAAAAAAAAAAAAAGATAAATCGATTGACGTAAGAATCATCGAAATTTGTCTCTAGAGCGCCACAAAGGATATATACATAGGCTGAAAAACACATTAGTAGTAATTTTTTGCGTCTCGCATTCTACTAAATTTGATATTTTCCGTTATTTTATAAACTTTTTTATCCTTGATTTTAAAGCTCTCCTCAGACCTCTAGCTACTTAGATCTAAAGAGGGTAATCAGAGGCACGTGCGAACATGAAATTTGTTCGACACTGCACAAGTTATTTCACTAAGGTAATTTAAAATTAACTAATAGATATACCTACAACATTTTTTTTGTTGCGATAATGATGAACAGTGAGAACAATGACGAAACCATGTAGCAGAAAGGACCAGTCGGGTAAAAAGGTTACTTTATTTTGTTAAATAATAATGATTTGTAAGAAAATGCTTCGAAGCGGGCATCTCGCTAATATATTCATATCATCCATCTTCTATCAGTAACAAAATTAATTCAGAACATGGCTACGGTCACAGAAATAGATTACACGATCTATAAAAAGGTTTACACTGAACTTAAATGCAAATTCAACCTTTTTTTCATTCGATCTTACACGCGCTTTATTTGTACTTGTTGGGAGACAAGTGGCCTTACCACAAGCTCTACGGGCAATATCAAAGTAATATAACTTTGATATTTTTAAATGTCATTGTGACGAGGGGAGTGTTAGATATGAATGTGAACAGGGGTAGTGGTAGGCCAAAGAAAAGATGGATGGACTGTGTGAAAGATGATGTGAGTAAGAAAGGAGTGAGAAGGTACTGAGATGACGGATGACAGAGGGAGATGGAAGAAGATCACATGTGTCGACCCCACATAATGTGGGAAAAGGACAAAGATGATGATGATGACAATTTTAATATTCCGTACCGTACCATCATACTAATATTATAAACACGAAAGTTTATATGTATGGATGTTTGTTACTCCTTCGCGCTTAAACGGCTGAACGGATCTGGATGAAATTTAGCACAGAGATAGATTACACATACACTGCACACACAGACTGTGCTTATATTCTGGAATAGCATATAGGCTACTTTTTATACCGGAAAAATCTTTTCCCGTGGTATAGATTTTGTTTTTGTTTTTCAAGGTACCACGCAGGCAAAACCTTGGGGGGAAACTAGTATAGATACCTACTTATAAATATTAGAAACCAACATTTATGTTTGTCTAAACAGTAATCGAACCCACTACCTAAGGAAGGCAAAACCACCAACTGACCTATAAACACGACCTGCAGGCAACACCAAATGGGATTCCAACTAATTAGTGAACTTCTAACGAGATATTTACAATCTCTACTAATTAACTTTACTACATAGTGACTGACTATATAATGTCATGGCTAAGTTTAATGACCTCTCGAAACCGGACTATTTTATGATTTTTATCAAAAATAACACAGCTGAATCGTTATAATATCTTGTTTATCGATAAACTAGCAGCCGCCTGCCACTTTACTCTGTGTTATTCCCGTAAATACGTAATTCTGATACGAACAAAACATTGATACTAACAGCTTATTTACTTTAGATTAACTGGGAGCTATTAAATAAATTAATCAGTTCAAACTCTGCTAGGTGTCCCTTACAAAATTAACAAGGATCATACAAAAAAAGCGCTAGGGCCCAGCGAGTTTCTCGTCATTTCTTCTCGCACTGGGGATAGGACTGGAATTGGCACCTAGACTCACCTAGTATGTAAGACGATTCAAAATTTTCCCTGTGATTTTGTTAAATTAATATATTTTGAACTAGAGGAACTGCCCGCGACTTTGTTCGCGTAATATTTTTTCATACAAAACTTCCCACTGCTTTTGCACCTTCCAAATTTCAAGTCTCTAGGTCCAACGGTTTGGCTCTACGTTGTCTGTCAATAGGTCAGTCAGTCACGACAAAGTGTTTTTTATATTGAAACTCCTTTTTCTCCTTGTGAAAGTTATTTTCAGAAACCATAAAATATGTGTCTATTTTATTGAATTCTCCATTTTAACAATGCAGGCTGCTCTAATAAAAAATTCCCAAAGATATAATTAAAAGGGCTTCTAGGTTACTTTTAATGGCGTGAAAAATATAATTACCAAAAGATAATCTAAAGGATGTCTATTGAATGATAAAAATTGTATATGCGCGGATAATTTCTAATTCCTCTGGCCTAGATAACTCGGATGTGTGTAAGGCCGAATTTATATTAACATAATTCTACAATTTAACGCTTACAGGAAGGCTGCAATCGCATCCGTAACGTAACGTTACTTCATACGTTTTAAGTGATACCTTAAATCGGCCTCCTAAGAATCGCCTATCAAAATGTTCCTTACTAGCTGGCTAGAATCAGCTATTAAGAGACGTTTAATAGGCAATTTGCCTAGCAAACTTCTCTTTCGGCGCTCGGTGGAGCAACACCAGTGCGGAGCGAGTCAATGGTCCTGAGAATGCTTCGTGGAGAAGCGAAACACGTGTCGAATTTCTATGAGTTTGTGTTCAGCTCATTAGATAAAAGTTTAGCGGGAAATTAGACTAGATATTTCCGACCTTATTAGTATTTGTAATGGATTTCCGCAAAGTCACGCCTCTCGCGCAATTTGACACTTTTTATTCCGGAAAATGTATGTTCCCGTGGGATAGATTTGTTTTTGTTTTGCAAGTTACCACGCGGGCGAAGCCTTGGATGGAAGCTAGTTTTAATAATAAAAAAATCATTTTTGGAAATTAAACAAAACTTTTTAGCCGCGATATTGTTTTTTTTTTCAATGCTTCATGTTTCCCTTGAGAACCAATTAATTCCAACGACAGTCGACACTTCATTTGTCAAAATCCATCCAGCCGACAGCCAAAGGAACTCACATACCTACTATGTTTATACATAATATTATACCTATTTATTGTTTGGGCTGCATATGTAACACCCCAAACAAATTACTAACTGAAAAAAAAGCTAATTGATCAGATAAAAAACAAAGCATTTTAAGCTAACCTTCCTGCTGCGCAGTCGGGCAAATTATGTGAAAATCGGGTCAGTGGTATGTCAGTTGATGAAAGTGATATTAGTGGTCCCTTTTACTGGACCGGTTTTGGAAGATCGTCCGTTTATAGTCCTTATTCGGCTATATTTCAATTCTGTGGTCTTGTGACGGAAAAAAATACAAATTCTAACTCGTAAGTACTTTATGTATATTTAAAAAAACAAAAATCCAACTGAAAGTAATTGATACTTAAAGTCACTACCTATTTTTTTTTAGTTTAGTAAAGCTTTAGCCCTTAAACTTTATATAACGTAAGTATAATAATAATATTAATTGTTAAAAAAAATGCTATATAGGTCTTTCATCAATTCTGTTAAAAAAGGTTTATGCAAAATTTCAAGTAGATTGGACCAAGGAATCAGGTTTTGCATACAAACTTTGCCCCCCTTTTTCACCCCCTTAGAGGTGGAATTTCGGAAAATCCCTTCTTATCGGGTGCCTCCGTCGTACAAAGAACACACCCTCCAAGTTTCAGGTCTCTACGATCAGCGGTTTAGGCTGTGCGTTGATACCTCAGTCATTCAGGACAGCCTTTTATATGTACCTATAGATAAGTTACATATTAACGTACAAGTATATTATTACGTAAGTTTGTATGCATGCGAGTTCCTGTTGTTGGGGCCCAAATGGCTAACCTGATTTTGACAAATGAGGTGTTATTAGATTCGTCTGGATTAGAAGAGTGACAAGAGTTATAATGAATGTCAAAAATCCAATATGGCGGCTGAAAAAGCTATTTTATACACAATTTAATATATAAATATATAAGTATTACTTTTTTACGTTGTACACATTAGCTATGCGCTGCAATAGATTAATTTTGGACACCATTTTAGTTGATCGTAAACTCAAAATGAGTTCTTACATCCGCCATATTAGGTTTTTTGACATTTTGAAATAAAATTTGACCGGAATAAAAGCAGTTGCGCAGGATACGATTTTGTAACATTTATTAACAAATCAGTAGGTGGATTTTACATGACGTAACGAGCAGGTATATCATCCTACTAATATTATAAACGCGAAAGTTTGTAAGAATGTATGGATGTACCTACCTACCTATGTTTTTTACTCTTTCACGCTGAAACGGCTGAACGTATCTGAATTAAATTTAGCACATATATAGATTATAGTCTCGAAGAGCACATAGGCTACAGGTGCGGTTCCCGTGGGATAGATTTGTTTTTGTTTTTCAAGGTACCACGCGGGCGAGGCCGTGGGCGGAAGTTAGTCTTTTATATTCAGAATTGTATTTTATAAATCTCAATTATATCTCACGTTTTGAATCTTAGTATGATTGAAGGACAGAGATAATTGTCTGCATATCTGATTTCACGCGAGTTTCTATAAATCCATCATAACTTGCCCTTGAACTGTTTCTTCGGAAATTATAACCGTCATATTGCTGCCGTAATACGGAATACAGACCAAAAGTCTAGTGTGGGTAACAATAAGAGATTAAATTAAACAAAATGAATAGAATTGAGAAAAATAGTAATTAACTAATTAGAATAGGTAAATACCTATTAATAACGAGTTGAAATGAAAACCTTTTGAATAAAGAGATAGTAAATTTAATTCAATTGTTACGTACCTACTTACTTATTGCTTTTTATCATAATTTTTATATAAAAAGTATGATGATTCCAAATTTCACAAACTATTGCAAAAATTAAAAACCCGACTGAAAAAGATTGAAAATAGCTATTAATAGCTGCCTTATTGGGTTTTTGACATTTCATATGAGCCTATGTAACCTGCCTCATTTGTCAAAATCTGTCAGCCGTTTGGGCTTTAGAGATGCATACATACTCGTACTTACATGCATAACAACGTAGGTATATTGGTATGTATAATATATACACCCCAAACACATTAGTTTCTATGATACTAAAAGTTGAATATTGCGTCCATTATATCACAGCCGTTAAATAATGGCCACAGCTTTACAGGAAACCAACAAAAGCTATAAAGGAAGAATAATCCATCAATCATCTACGGTTGTAGTCAGACCTCTTTTCTACCTAGGACTCCTTTCAAATGGCTAGACTTGTTTTTTATTTTTGTTTCTTAATCTCAATAAAATTATAGTTCAACCGGGATTAGACATCCTTTTATAAAACTGATTGCGTTCGAATAAGTTTATAAGTTATGGGCGTTTTATAATTTAGGTATTTATTTGTAGAAATTTACTTAGGCTACCTGCATAAATAATAGCATAATACTTAGGTATTCACATAGGTACTACGCTATTTATTATTAGACAAACTCACTAATATGTAGGTATACGCGCAGCCGCTGGTCAAAGAGACTTGAAATTTGGAGGGAACCTATATCAGTTTTAGTTAGTATACCTAGATGTAGGTACCTACCTACTAAAGCTTTTCCAAAATTCACGATATTCGAATTCCCAGATAATCTAGGGAGCATCACGCCAAAACTACTGAATCAAATCAAATGAAACTTGACACCTTGGCACGGTTTAAGTTCATACAGTATACTTTTTATCCCGAATTTCAGCACCCTTGGGAGAGTGGATTAAAGTCAAAATGTGTGCTTACTTAGCTGTAGGTAATTCATCAAGGTTTCGAGGTGTATATATGGCAAACACGAACGAAGTCGCGGGTACAGCTAGTCAGTAGGTACTCTTTACTCTGTGTATTACAATCGTGAGAGCTGCATTATACAAATAGATTCAGCTAAATGTTTGACAATTGCGCTCGTAACCTCCGGTTGTACTTAAAGCAACATTCTTCAAGACAATTTACTTGAGTCGGTATGTAAGTATTTAAACTGGTGTAAGAACAAGTTGGCTTTAAGCGCAACTTGAAAAGCTTCGAAGAAAAACTCTTAGATGCGCGTAACGGGACATCTAATTTTGAAGGCTATGACGCAACGACTATAGCAAGTTTTACCCAGGTACCTATATAACTTAGCAAGATTTACCCAGGTACATAACTTAGCAAGATTTACCTAAGTAAGGACATAACTTAGCAAGAGTTACCCAGCTACATAACTTAGCAAGATTTACCCGGGTACACAACTTGCAAGATTTACCCAGGTATACAACTCAGCAAGATTTACCCAGGTACACAACTTAGCAAGATTTACTTAGGTATACAACTCAGCAAGATTTACCCAGGTACATAACTTAGCAAGATTTACCCATGTACATAACTTAGCAAGGTTTACCCAGATACATAACTTAGTTAGATTTACCCAGGTACATAACTTAGTTAGATTTACCCTACATAACTCAGCAAGGTTTACCCAGGTACGTAACTTAGCAAGATTTACCCGGGTACTTAACTTAGCAAGATTTACCCAGGTACATAACTTAGCAAGATTTACCCAGGTACTTACATAACTTAGCAAGATTTACCCAGGTACATAACTTAGCTAGATTAACCCAGGTAAATACATAATTTAGTTAGATTTACCCGGGTACATAACTTAGCAAGATTTACCCAGGTACATAACTTAGCAAGATTTACCCAAGTACATAACTTAGCAAGATTTACCCACGTACATAACTTAGCAAGATTTACCCAGGTACCTACATAACTTAGTTAGATTAACCCAGGTACATAATATAGTTAGATTTACCCAGGTACATAACTTAGCAAGATTTACCCAGGTACATAACTTAGCAAGATTTGCCCAGATACATAACTTGAGCGAAAAAAATGCCAACAGGCATTGTTACAAAACCTGATATCGCAGTTGACTTGCAGTTAATAGATAAGTAGCTATAGGTATAACCACTACGCAGGTACCTATATCCTGACTATTCGACATTCACATTTTCTTGACTTCACCACCATAGCCGGTCGCAGACACAAGGCCAGCGAATTATTCACAAATTAAATTACAAAACAATTCAATAGTAAAATTTAAATTGAAATTTCACAATGTTAATTGTTGACAAATCGTTCAGCTGCCACAGAATGTGATCCGCCTTGCAAAAGCTATCCAAACCCCTTCGGAAAGAGGCCAAGACGTCAAAACTACGCTGTAAATATTGCCCTCCTGAATTTGGCCGCGCTGCCTTACCTTTATAAAGTCGCTCCCAACGCGTATTTATCCATATAGACCGAACACTGATAAATTAAACTTTTGTTAAAACACGCCAAAACTGTCAGGCACAATAGTTAAACACTGTCTCCCAACGCACGGCGATTTATTTTGACACGAATGGAAGGACGCGACGAGCGACACAACGTCACTGCACGACTACGCACGCATTACTGAGCTTGTAGCTAGTTAGTGATAGAACCCGCTGGGTTGGTCTGCGCCCGCGCACCCAACGGATGGTCCGGTTTGAAGCGTCCTACAGATTGAGACTTGGTCTGATAGACCCGAAGACCAAGGTTTTTAGACTAGTCGTGATTTTTTTGAAAAAGTTTTGTATTAAGTAAGTAGTTATACAAACTATCTCATTCTTCTTCTTATTATAATAAATGTCTCTATTTTTTAAAAGCGCTGGTGGTGTAGTGTTGGCACCCCTGCCTCACGATCCGAAAGTCGTGGGTTCCAACCTGGTCGTGCCCCAATGAGTTTTTCTATTCGAAAAATTTATGTGCGCAGCGCCAGTGCTCTTAAACGGTGAAGGAAAACATTGTGAGGAAACCGGCATACCCTAGAACCAAAAATTCGAAGGTGTGTATCATAGGTTTAAGAGGGTAGTCAGAGGCACGTCAAAACATCATATTTGGCACATTACCACATTTTGCAAATTACCTAGTTAGTATTCCGTAGATACGTGACAGGTTGCAAGCCCATCGCTGCTTATAAGAATACTATATACGAGTAATATACCTATGACACACACCTTCGAATTTATGATTCGGGTTCTAGGGTAGGTATGCCGGTTTCCTTATGTAGGTACTTACCTACATAACTACATACTTCATAAAATATCGGTCACGCTACTAGACTTATTGTAACTCGCACGCAAATACATAACGTCTCATTATTATTTAAATTGTACATAACAGGTTACATAGAACGATGTAATATAGCGTCGTAACTTTGTTTGATAACGAAATTAAACGAGTTGGAGTGCTATAGTTTTATACTGGCTTGCGTGAATTTTTATTTTTACCGTTAAACCTGTAAAAGTATTTTATTAGCTGGTTTTCATATAATTTTGGCTTTGTTTGTGGCTAGATGGCGCTGTGTGAAATACTATACTTAATAGGTCCTGGGATGGTTCTTAAAATTTTTAAAACTTTTTTTACCTTGATTTTAGAGCTCGTCTTTCAAGCTGACAGCATGAAGATGAAGCAAAAAAGATTGGTTGATATTTATGTTATTTCACGAAGGGTAGATAGATACATTTAAAATTAACTAATATTTTACGAGTTAGGTAACCAAAATTGTTTGTTGCGAACAATGACGAATGGTAAGACAATGATAAAAATGCAGAAGATTGTTAACTGATGTGGCAGTTAACAATCTTTATTTTTTTATTGAGTAGGTAGGTAAATAACAAAAGTACTTGTTTATGTAAAAGTAAAGTTCTTAGAAATCTTAATAGCAATAACTAGGTAGGTATCATCATAGAAAGTGATAATATAAATACTTACTAGCATTATACCTAATAAGTTATGAAAAATGTAGGTTTTGGTTTTATCTGCGGCTTTTACTTTCCTATTTTCTATCACGATCGTAGATAATACGTACTTACCTAACTAATAAGTATAAAACAGAAAGTCTAAAAACAATGAAATTATTATAAAAAATACTACAAGCAAAATTTTCTAAGAAAAGACATCAACGCGCTCGTCTCAAAAACAGGTGTCTAAAATTCCTATTTAAATTTCATAGCACGCCATCTATTATTGAATAGCCTAATTACAACATCTTGTAGCGATTAATTCCGTTACGTTCCGTTCTATACAAATCTAGTAAAATAGTTATTGCATTTATGTAGTCCGAAATAAAATTCATAATACAGTTCTTATTTATAGTAGTTTAGAGTAACAAAACATAATTATTGGTGGCAATTCACTTGTGCTAAAATTAGCTAGTTTTAGTTAGGTTGGTGCCAAGCCAAGCAAATTGCCACCATTAAAATGATGTAAATAAACGTACCTACAATAATGTACCACTTAATTTTACTAGACAAATTTAAATAACTGATGTTAGAGCGAAACGGGTATTTCTTTCTGTCACTTTGACATTGACACATTTTCTTTGACAAACACAACACGACATTGTTTGGTTTGTTGCTTTTATTATTGGTGTTGTGCCTGCCTTGCCTGCCTATAAATATAGTTACGTGCTGAATTTTTTGTTATATTTGGTTCGAGTTCGAAATTTTTGGCAACAATGTCCGAAATAGCGAAAGAAGATACAAACGCCGCTACCGTGAACAACAATACATCACCAGCCGTTCAACCATTGGATAGCAAAACGATAAAACAAAACAACGAACTCAAAAACAGACTTCGGAAGTACATCAAGAAGTTAGATGGTACGGGTTTTGCAATACATCAATCTTTTTAACAGTATCTAGGTACTTACCAGTTACCTACTGAACTGATTAGTGGTCTAACAAATTCTATTTATTATGCCCAAAAACTGGCAGATTCTAATAATCAATCTAAAAATGTGCCTACCTATAGTTCAATGGACTAAGCATAGGTACCTACATCCCTAGCAAATTCTTATCTTATTACTAGATCTTGTAGACTAGTGCGGTGAAAGGATTACAGTGTTTCAAAGGGTCCTTTTATACACTCCTTGGAGATTTATTTTGTGCAGTACCCTAACTAATAATTAAAGTAAATTGTAATTATGTTTCCATCAATCTATCAGAAACCGGTACATCAATAACAAAAGAAGAAAGCGATAAAATAGAAGTGGACACATTTAAACAACTCTACCAACCACGGCTAGAAAACACAGAGTCCTACAAAAAAATACCCAAATTTTACTTCAAACTGCCCCGAGCTGATGAAGTTTTATGTCAGAAACTAAGAGAAGAGACACGGGCTCAGTTCCTCCAGAAGAAGAGTAAGGAGTTGTTGGATAATAGCGAGCTAAAGCATCTTTGGACTCTGCTAGAAAAGTCCAACGGCAGTTTTACGACTGCAGACAACGAAGAACTCACTATTGATTACTTCCAGTTCAGGAAGATACGGGATGAAGCTGGGCCTAAGTATAGGTAAGTTACACAAAAATAGTTAAGTTCTTACAATTCAATTATGTTTATACAGTAAAATCACAAGGATCACTTTGAAACGTCTTACATACTAGGTGAATGTATGTGCCAATTCCACCCTAACCCAAGTACGAGAAGAACAGGTAAAAAACTCGTCTTGGTCCTAGTGCTTTTTTGTATGATCCTTCTTACAAAAATTATGTCTACTGAGGCCGCTGTCAACTCATCCCACGGGATGAGTTGTCCATGTTATGTGGGGTCGGCACAACATGTGATCTTCTTCCATTTACCTCTATCATTCGTCATCTCAGTACTCTTTTAACCAAGCAAACTATCTCACAGCATACCTTGTTTTTCTCATCATGTCACTAGGTCTTTCACACCAGTCTATTAAGTATTAAGTCTACAATTCCATCCCTCCACAGACCATACTTCACAGCGGAAGTGTTTGGACGCCTCCAAACAGCTGAAGGCGGCATCGGCCGAGTCCGAGCTGTGTCACTCTTCAACTATGTGATGAGACGGGTCTGGCTGCAGCAGACCAGAATTGGTCTGTCTTTGTATGATGTTACCGGGCAAGGATATCTCACTGAACATGTAAGCCCTTCTATCTTCAGCCTGCAACTTCACACCTTGATATAAGTGAGGCTATGACTACCAACATCTTCACAACTTGATATAAACTAACCTTTATCTATTCCAAATTCTTCCAGCCTGTTTGAGCATGGAAAAGCAAGATTAACTTACAACCTTACTCCCTCACACACAACTACATGGTCATGATTGAAATGCCCAGACTTGGGAGATATCTCCTCGACCTCTAGTTACTTAAGTCTAGATCTTTAGACATAACTGAAAAAGGGGTAGTCCAAAAATTTAATTTAACATATGTATGCCCAAATATTGTATAGTCTTATTCCATATTTTTTAAACTTACGCGCTCTGAACACATTATTATTCGTATTAAACGGGTATTTATCGCGTTTTATTTTATTTTTATTATTATAATTACCTATTTTTCCCGACGTTTCAACAGGTTCACACTGTCGTGGTCGGTTAATACTAATAATAATAATGTGTTCAGTACGTCTACCATGAGTTGTCACATTTAGTTCGGCTGACGTTACTACAGTAGTAATAGTTCGTTACTATGACATCTGTCAAAATTGTATACTCATGGTACCAAATTCTAAGCAAATGAATAAATCGCAAACTACAGTCGCTGTAGTATCCGTGACGTAGGATAGTTAACTACGTGACCTTTTAGTACCCAACTATCCGCTAGAGGCGCTGTAGGCAAGTTTTCATACATTTTTTTAACTACAGTCGCTACCGAGTGTAGATTGTGAAAACTCATGGTAGACCTACTGATCGCGTAAGTTTAGAAATTTATCGTACGGTCTACCTAATATTCTTATAACTTGTTTTCAGGACCTAGAGAGTTACATAGCTGAGTTGGTTCCCTCGCTGGCGGCTCTGGACGGGCTAGACTCCTCATTCAGCTCGTTCTACGTGTGCACGGCCGCTCGGAAGTTCCTCTTCTTCCTAGACCCGCTGCGGGTCGGCCGCGTGCGGATACGGGATGTGCTGTCCTGCTCCTTCTTGGACGATTTACTTGAGGTTAGAGCGAGAGAATTGATGTTTTTTTTATTTAAGTTTTTTTTATACCGCGTTTGCATCTACAAACATTGTTTAATAAGCAATAAGAACAAAATTTAAAGAGTCTTAAACATGTGTTGTATTCAATAAGTAAATATGTTTTAAGAGTGACAAGTTTCCTTTACATTTATCCTCACAACTTGTTTCAGGTATAAACTATAAATGAAAACAGTTGATACAACATTTAGAATACCTGTTTTATACCTAGGTGTGCATTAATAGACCCTTTCACTATACCTTTCCAGTTCCAAAGAGTGACGCGGAGAAGAATAATATATTTTTTATACCTGCCTAATAATAACACATAACAAACATACAGATTTGAGAACCTTCTATTTGAAGTTGTTTAAAAAATATAATCATATTTTTTACTTCGGCCGCGTACGGAACCGGAGTTCGTAACCAGTTGCGGTAGAAGAAAAAATCTTACGATACTATTTACTAAATAATAGGATTTTTTCCTTACACGATACTTTATAATACAGTTGCGCGAAGAAGACCTTCCAATGGAGCTGCAGGAACAGAACTGGTTCAGTGCAGCATCAGCTCTCAGGGTCTACGGGCAGTACCTCAACCTCGACCGGGACCACAACGGCATGCTGAGCATCAATGAGCTAGCTGGGTAAGTAGTCATCATCATCATCCTATAGCAGTCCACTGACATAGGCCTCCCCTGAGCGCCATTGCGCTCTGTCCTCAGCTCCACACATCCAGCCTCCACCAGCAGCCTTGCCAGGGTAAGTTGTAGCCGACATAAAATGTAGCCTACTAGCTTTCTCTCACGGCTTCGCCCGCGTGGTACCCTGAAAAACAAAACAAATCTATCCCACGGGAACCATACATTTTTCCGGGATAAATTTGTTTTTGTTTTTCAAGGTGGAACCCCGTTGCGGTTTCCCGTGGGAACCGTACATTTTTCGGAATAAAAAGTAGCCTATGTGTTATTCCAGACTATAATCAATATCTGTGCCAAATTTCATCCATATCCGTTCAGCCGTTTCAGCGCGAAAGAGTAACAAACATACAGTTATACATTCTTCGCGTTTATAATATTAGTAGGATTGATTCGAAATTTGGTACCGTATTACTTCAATGATATTGAAGGAACATGGTAAGGTAACCATGACTTTAAACATCACCTGTTAGGGTAAGGTTTAGAGGTCGGGGTCTTTAAAATGTTTAATGTTGTATTATTATAAACATGTATTATAAATATTGAAACAGTTGTATAAGGAGAGTGTGAATGGGACAGTTGGAAGAGGAAGACCTCGGTGCAGACGCGCATGTATGAAGAATGTAATGAGAGTGAATGAAGCAAAATAAGTGTCAGGATCGTAGCAAGTGGAGATCTGTGGTCTCTGCCTACCCCGTCGGGAAACAGGCGTGATTATATGTATGTATTATTACTTGTTACAGTTACGGGTCCGGTACTCTCACGCGCGCGTTCCTGCAGCGCGTGTTCCAGCAGTGCCTGACGTACGACGGCGAGATGGACTACAAGACGTACCTGGACCTGGTGCTCGCGCTCGAGAACCGCAAGCAGCCCGCCGCCCTCGCCTACCTCTTCAGGGTCCTCGACATCAACTCCACGGGGTACCTGGACGCGTTTACATTAAACTACTTTTTCAAGGTAAGAAGAGCGTTTTATTTAACTACTAGCTTCCACCCACGGCTTCGCCCGCGTGGTACCTTGAAAAACAAAAACGAATATATCCCGCGGGAACCGTACATTTTTCCGGGATAAAAAGTAGCCTATGTGTTGTTCCAGACCATAATCTATATCTGTGCCAAATATCATCCAGATCCGTTCAGCCGTTTCAGCGTGAAAGAGTAACAAACATACATCCATCCATACAAACTTTCGCGTTTATAATATTAGTAGGATTTTTCCCGAAGTTTCGAATTGTGTGTAAACTGTTCGAAACTTCGGGAAAAATAGGAAAATAAAACGCTCTTCTGTCGTGGTCACGGGATGACCGTAACGTTAATTACTACATATTATAAAACAAAGTCCTCCGCCGCGTCTGTCTGATCGCGATAAACTCAAAAACTACTTCACCGATTGTCATTCGGTTTTTATCAATGGATAGAATGATTCTCGAGGAAGATTTTATTATATAATTTGTGAAGTTTTTGAGTCGCGATAACCGAAATTCACGCGGGCGAAGCTTCAAGTGAAAAATATAGCACAGGGGCCTTACCGCAAGCTCTTACAAACCATAATGTTTCAACGTCAAAGTTTCAAGCTTGAAATAACACTACTTCAATACATTTTTATTGGTATTGGTACGAAATATTAATATTACTTTGATGTTGCCAGAAGAGCTTGTGGTAAGGCACTTGGTGGTGTAGTGGCAGCACCTCTACCTCGCGATCCGAAGGTGGGTTCAAACCTGGTCGTGCACCAATAATTTTTCCATTCGAACAATTTATGTGCGCAATGCCATTGCTCTTAAAAAGTGAATTGAAACATCGTGAGGAAACCGGCATACCCTAGAACCAAAAATTCGATGGGTGTGCGTTATAAGTTTTATTTCTTAGCGGCGATGGGCTTGCAACCTGTCACGTACGGAATACTAACTACTGTGTCAAGTATCACGTTTGACCGGGCCTCTGACTACCCCCTTTAGATATCCTCAAAGATCTAAGTAACTAGAGATCTGAAGAGATATAGATAGATAGTCGTGATAATGGTTTTTTTTTCAATTCTCAATATCGTCCCCAGGCCATCCAAGAACAGATGATCCTGCACGGCGCAGAGCCGGTCAACTTCGAAGACGTGAAAGACGAGATATTCGACATGATCCGTCCCAAGGATCCGGACAGGATCACCCTACAGGACCTGATCCGCTCCGGTCACGGTCACACCGCTGTATCTATACTCCTGGAACTGCATGGGTTCTGGGCGTACGAGAATAGAGAGGCGTTAGCAGCGGCTGCGGATCATGCTTGACCCGAAATAGACCCTAAAATAGGGTTCAAATATAGCGAAGATAAATTTCCTAAAGGGAGGTTTTCTATCTCAGATCTATGCGAGTCGCGACGGCTGAAAGAGGCTGAGAAAAAATTGCAAACGATTAATTTAAATAAAACAAACCAGACTGAAAGTAATTGAAAATCGATTCTTCCTTCTATCATACTAACTACTATTATAAACGCGAAAGTTTGTAAGAATGGATGTATGTTTGTTACTCTTTCACGCTGAAACGGCTGAACGAAATATGGCACAGATATAGATTGTAGTCTGGAATAGTACATAGGCTACGCTATCCCGGAAAAATGTACGGTTCCCGCGGGATAGATTTGTTTTTGTTTTTCAAGGTACCACGCGGGCGGAAGCTAGTGTAGTATAATTGTATTTATTTCATTCTTGTCAGATGAATCCAACGACACCAAATTAATTTACCAAAATCTGTCCAGCCGTATGGCATACATACTGTGTGTATAGGCGACCAAGAAATTGGTTTACCACTCTAAGGCTGAATATCATTTGCACGTACAAAACATCAAGGGCTATTTTCGCTTGACAGATTAATAACTGCTACGTCAGAATCTGTCATAGTAATCCTTAGCGAATAATTATGTTACTGGGAGATGTCATCAAAAGTGGTAAACCAATTTCTTGGTCGCCTATACATACACCCCAAACATAATTTGCCCTTAACAGTTGGGTAAATAACAAAAGTAAAACTATTGAACAGTGAATTAGATAGTAAATTAAAAAGCCTGGGATGGCTGATAGCAAATGCTATGGCATTAAATCCTTCCAAATGACTGAATGTTACTTGATGTTGTGTGAAAGTATCTGGTACTTTTAAATTAATATTACTTATTCTTAATGTTGTTTTTACATAATGTTATATACAAAATAATACATTCTGTCAATAGAGTAAATATTTATATATTCTTTTTGTATCCAAATAAAAACAAAAATAATAAACAGTGTATATTTCCATTAAAATGTATAAATTCATAACAAAATAGGTAACAATAATATTATGCTTTTTTAAAACAATTGATTGCTTAAATCTATAGTTATTATTAAAATATACTTTGTATGAAAATGATTTCTTTATAATTCAAAATAAATTTTGTTTATACATAAACAACATTATTATAGCTAAAAATGCATTAAAATACAAAACAATAAGCACCTGTTTCGGAATGATTTTCATTTTATTTATAAATATTACTTTGTAGGTTGTGTTTTTATCGGTATAGTATGAAATCGAAGCATTCCGAAGCATAGAAGCGTGCAGTTATTATCCGGTCTTAGTTTTTCTTTAATAATAACAAACTTGATCACGACTTACATCTCAAGGCTTGTTAACGGCCGGTTTGTATGTTCTATCTGCGGTTTTTGGATTTTGGATAGGTATTTGATATTAATCCTATAGAAGTAATATATAGAAACCGACCGTAAGACATCTCCTCAGATTTCTTGTTACCCAGATCTTTGAGAATATCTAAAAGGGGGTAGGCAGAGAGTCTTACAAATTAAAGGCCCACATTATACAAAGTAGTAAGTATTCCGTACGTGACAGCTTGCAAGCCCATCGCCGCTTCTATGATATAATATCGGTATACGGCGTGATATAGCTTTTAATTAGACGGATTCTTGAGCGCTTCTGTATTCGAAAACGCTTCCTCTCTCGATGAAGCCGGTGTACGGTTTGTCTGTCTGTTTGTCCGCTGTGGCAGCGGACGAGCCGTAGCCACCTCCGCTGGGAGAATTCATTATGTACTTGTCCTGGGAAGTAAAAAATAAATACTTTATTATTTGATTGACCTCACAGCTCAGTTGGTAGTTGCTCTGCCTTTGCGATGTGTGATGAACAGAGATGATAGTTCTGTCTGGATGTTATTAGTATTCTATGTACCCTTCGTCCACGTTCGTAACTAAGATTTCATAACTAGTTACGTATGAGGAATTTTTTCACTGTTTCATAACCAGTTATTAAAGAATTATGTATTTACATAAAAAGGTATACAAGTAATCTATCAACTATCAGAGTTATGACACTATCAAAACATTATTACTAACAGCTTCTTGTTACTAGCGGTAAATTGTTTTATGGAAAGTTTTTGCCATAAAATTATTATTATTATATTTTTGGTTGGGGTAATATTTTGTAAGTATCAGAATCACGTAATCACAGCACTGTTGACAGACATTCATTGTAATTGATTGCAACTAGAGTTCTGTAATAGCCACTCCGGTATCTACAAGCTTTGCTTTGTTTGGAACTAGGTGGCGTTGTGTTAAATTTCCATCAATATAATGATGGCTTTGTTAAAATAGTTAATCTTACCCCGGGATATGCTTCAATGGACGCCTTCCCTCCAAGATTGATGAGTCTACCGTCCACTCTCTGCAGCAGATTGAGTCCTCTCTCACCAGGCTCGCCACCTGACAACAGATGTACGCAAAGTTAGCTTAGCAAGGCTGCGCCAATAAAGTTGACAGCCTGAATAATGTAGGGGCCATCCATAAATTACGTCACACGTTAAGGAGGGAGGGGGTCGACGAAGTGTGACATTGTGTGACAAGGGGGTGGGAGGGGTCCTAATTTTCGTGACGTAATTCATGGATAATTCGCACTTTCAACTATTACTTTACGAAAACCTCAAAATATATACAACTATATCTGTGTAAATGTAAGATACCAATTGTTTTGTCTGTCGACATTGTAACGTTACACTAGGGAAGGGGGGGGGGGGGGGTATCACAAATGTGTCCAGCTGTGACAAGGACGGAGAGAGAGGCAAAAAATCTTAAAATTCGTGTGACGTAATTCATGGATAACCCCGTAATGAAAAACTGCTTTTAATCCGCAAGGCTGCGCCAGTAAAGTGTAATATTAGTTTACCGTTCATCCCGTACGGCTGGAACGCCCTGCGCTCGGTGAGTACTGACAGCTGTACCGTGCGTCGGAAGACCAGCTCTCTAACCACGCCGTCTCCGCCCGCCCACCGACCTGCCCACAATGAAACACAATTAAACTCCAGGCATAGAGGCGTAACAGGGCCAGCCAATTAAGAATGTTAACAGGTACCCCAAATCGGTTGAAAGAAAAAATCTTTGTTACAGTAAAGTTTGTATGTATACAAATACACTAGTTTTTGTTACCATCATGTGGGATCATAATAAAATAAATAAATAATGCTGGACAATCCACACAGCATCATCTAGCCCAGTGGTTCCCAAACTCTTTTGTTTCATAGACCACTTTCAAAATTTTGCTGGATCCGGTCACCCCCTGCATCTTTACTACCAATTGATTTCCAAATCTTGAAAAAAAAAAAGTGAAGATTAGATCTATCTATCTATGGAAACTTGCGTTGTGGCTGAGTTGCAATGACGATTAACAGATTTAAGAAAAAAAATCTTTTCCATTTCCAAATTAACATTTTTTTCTCAATATATTTATAAATTGTCTTATTGAGAAGGTTTAATTTAGGTATCATATTATTTAAAATAACAAGCCAACATTTTAGTTCTTCACTATCGAAACCAAATTAATTTTCATGCACCCCTGCTTACGATTGTAGACCCCCATTTTTTGTCACGTCCAACGTAGACCCCCGTCGAGTCTCCCGTGGACCCCTGGGGGTCCACCTGGACCACTTTGGGAATCACTGATCTAGCCCCAAAGTAAGCTACTCAAAGCTTGTGTTATGGGTACTAGATAACTGATATATTTAATACATGATATAGGTACATAGATAGATATTTTTTATTATACATAGAAAACACCTAGATCAACGGAACAAATTTCTGCAGATCGTACACAAATTTGTTCCGCGACGGGAATCGAACCCGCAACCTCTTGCGTCGCAGGCGGACTCTCGCCCGCTGCGCCACTGAGGTCGTCAATAAATAATATAATATCCTCAATGTTACCTTTCCCCCCCGACCCTGGGCGAAGGGAGAATCCTGCCACCAGCATCGGATACCGACGCTCCACTATCTCTACGTCCGTGATGCGGGTGTTCGTCATGTGGGTGTGCACGCCCCCGGATCCACTCCAGCCAGGACCCTGGATCATAAACAGGATTTCTTTGGAGGCTGAACAGATTTGGATGAAATTTGGCACAGACAGATTATTGTCTGGAATATTATAAACGCGACAGTTTGTAAGAATGTATGGATGTACATATACTCGTAGTTGGCTCAACGAATCTAGGCATTCGTGAAGTTAGCCGCAAGAGCTGCGCAGTATCGTTTTTCGGGAGAAATTGGAGGTATGAGGAGGGGGGGAAGGAACTGTACATGCGCAAACTCGCACCTGTGGCTAACTTCACGAATGCCTAGATCCGTTGGATGAACAATGTATATTATGTTTGTTACTCTTTCACGTTGAAACGGCTGAACGGATCTGGATGAAATTTGACACAGATATTGATTATAGTCTGGAATAGCACATAGGCTACTTTTTATCCCGGAAAAATATAAGTTTCCCGTGGGATAGATTTGTTTTTTATTTACAAGGTATTACGCGGGCGGAAGCTAATGTATTATAGACAAGGGCGGATCCAGGGGAGGGTCATGGGGGTCATGACCACCCCTGGGCCGGGTCCAGGACCACTAATTAAAATTAAATCATCATCTTCATCTTCCTGCCCTTATCCCACGTTATGTGGGGTCGGCACAACATGTGATCTTCTTCCATTTCCCTCTATCATTCGTCATCTCAGTACTCACTCCTTTCTTACTCATGTCATCTTTCACACAGTCCATCCATCTTTTCTTTTGCCTACCTCTACCCCTACTAATTAAAGGATTATAACTTTTTGTGACTTGACCACGACTATGTGACCCCCCCTGGCACCAAACCTGGATCCGCTCTTGATTATAGATTGATAA
This sequence comes from Cosmorhoe ocellata, assembly GCA_963675405.1. Classification (NCBI taxonomy): domain Eukaryota; kingdom Metazoa; phylum Arthropoda; class Insecta; order Lepidoptera; family Geometridae; genus Cosmorhoe; species Cosmorhoe ocellata. Next base: position 6,061,809 of record OY776267.1, read on the forward strand.
TTACCGCCCCACTGCCCCCGGCCACCGTCTCGTAGTACCCCCAGTCCTGCTCGCCCACCGTCAGGTTGTTCATGCAGCCCTGGGACGCCGCACACACCTATACACAACAAAACTTTATTACGAGTACTTCTGTGTTAATTTTTGCAATAAATCCAAATTAACTAGTGTTAATTTGGATTATTCCTGCTCTACCCCCTTAGGGGCACAAATTAAAAGTTCCATTTGTCTCCCCGTTGTCAAGAGGGGGATAAACAGAACTTTTACTACTGAGATGCGTTCTATTTGTCTCCCTCTTGGCAACGGAATTTTTCAATTAATAAAAGTTCAGTTGTTAGTAGCTCTGTCTTCTGCGCTGTAGGTTGTGGGTTCGATCCCCACCCAGGATAAACATTTGTGTGATGAACGCAGATGTTTGTTCTGTGTCTGGGTGTTATGTATTCTACGTTTTTATTAAAAAAAAAGTATTTAATTAATCTATCAGATATCTGGTTCCCATAGTAAGCTTCGCTTAGTTTGAGGCTAAATAGCGTTGTGTGAATTGTCCACCAATATTTATTTATTTCAATCGACCCTGTGCTGTTCTTGTCCAGGTATTTTCCTTATTTCCAGGTTTGAGGGAGGAGGCTTATACCCAGCAGTGGGCCATTATTTGAGCTGCCAATGATGATGATGATGATGATTTATTTATTTATTTATTTTCCATATTTACATTGTCATTACAGTATGGCACCAAAGCGACAAAGAAATATAAAAAGAAATACAGAATACACATTATATACATATTAAAAAGTTTAGACCTACAAGCTACTAGCTATAACAGCTTAAAATAAATAACTTTAATTATTCCTATGAGTCTTATCTAGAAAATTTAAAACCGCATCCCTGAATTTTGGCAAGGACAAATAAAATATATCAACATCCTCATCTGCTCATGCTGATGATTTATTAATTTATTTATTTACCTTACCTGGAAAGCTTTGAGGACGACGTCGACGATGCGTTGTGACGTGAGCACGTTGCCGCCCACCACCGCGGCGCTCTCTGAAGGATCCAGGATGGAGCCCACTGGCACGGTCACCGTCACCGGTGTCAGACAACCCTGGGGACAAGATTTAATACAATAAACTAGTTCGCGACTTCGTTCGCTTAAGGCCCAGAATACTCGTCACACTATTCCTTACGTAAAAGTTCCAGAAAAAGTGACATAGGTCCGTATAGCAACGCGGATCTCCGCGGAATCAGACATAGCACGAAGCGAAATACCCAAATGACAAGTAAGTAGATTTACATTCATGTGAAATAGAAATTCAAAATACCTTACTGTTCTGGATAAATTAGGGAATTTTTGAATTTTCAGAGGTGTTTTTGACATGATTTTTAACCAAGGTTTTCTAACTAATTCGTGTTTTAGCTCCGGTTGATTTATCACTTATATCCTTGAGTATCGTGTAGTTCAATTTCAATGTAATCTATTAAGCGGTAATAGAATGATTAGGGTTGCAATACTTGCAATTTTCAAAATGCTGGGCCTTAAAGTATCTAAACCGAGTTTCAAACAAATCACACAACTCATAAAAAACCCCACTTTGACACCCCATTTTACCCTTTTTATATTCGTCAGCAGCTATTTCACTCTTTAAAATATATATGAATCAGTGATTCCCTTGGAATATTAACCTACAAATTGACAAATTAGATTAGTTTTATTGTTTTTTTCTTTTGTATGATAATAATAAGTTTAGGTTATAATAGGACCGACATACTTTGTAAAGTAAAAGTCCATAACAATAAACAAGAATAAAAAAAAAAATTTACCCTTTTTAGAGGGTTATTTTGAAATATCTAGAAATATGTATCCATTTATTTTGCATTTAAAGTTCAGACCAATCGCACGACCCGTTAAAAAGTTCCCATACAAACATTGTCCCCCTATTGGATCCCTTTTTGAAGGTTATATTGAAAAATTCTAAAACACGTATATAGATACGTGTCATTTTAAATTTACAAATTTTTTGAAAATCGCTCCACGCGTTAAAAAGTTTCATACTAAACGTTTTCACCCTTTTTCACCCCCTTAAGGGTGGAATTTCCAAAAATCCAGCTCTGCAGACTGACCTGGTTCAGCGGTACGTCGTGTCCCACCATGCACCGCAGACAGTATATCAGAGGTCCTTAGGATCTGAAGGCCACTACCACTACCACTACCACCAGCTCTGCAGACTGACCTGGTTCAGGGGTACGTCGTGTCCCACCATGCAGCGCAGACAATATATCAGAGCTGAGAGGGCGATCGCCCGGGGGGCGTTCAGGTTACCCCACACTTCCACCCCCGTACCTCTGAAATTAATATACTTACATAATAATAAAATCGTTGAGAAGCCGTGTCTGTACTATTGATATTTTCAAATAAAAAATAGTGCAACCTAAAGACACTGCTTAGCCCAAAACAACCGTTTTTGAAAAAATTGTCTGTTTATATTGTTTATCTCGTAAAATATTAGTTCATTTTGATTTTGAACTAAACTTCGTGAAATAACTTATTATTCATAATCTTTTATTGCTCTATTATAATTATATATATTTTTTTAAATAACTGTAAAATATCATTATTGAGTCCAAAAACTCTTTAAACATTTGAAAATTAGGTCTTCATTTTGGGCCCAAAATTTTGAGCCAGTGTGTTGAAAGGAAAGTGCGCCTCAGAGTATCTTTTCGAGCACCTGTTTAGAACTTTTTAGGCGAGGTCCTGAGACACGGTAAGAAGAAGGGTAGTAGTTACGTGAAGTCGCAGTTCGCGGTCCCCAGCGCCCTGTCCAGGGTTACAGTGAGCGCTATGGGGGTCCCATTGTCCATGTACTCCACAGCCCTCAGCACGGTGGAACCGGTGGCGGCGAACGTTCTCTTGGCTATTTCCTGAAATTATTAGAAATACCTGGATGACCGAGTATTTTTTTTTGGTAAACGACGTCTTCTAAAAATGAAACCTAGCCAAATCGATTATCGCCTCCGGAACCCCCTGCATGCTAAATTTCATAACTGAGAATAGATTTTCGAGCCGTATTAGAGTTTTTAATATTTTTTTTACAAAAAGTGAATATTAATTAATAGGTGCATGCGTATGAAATGAGTCTCTGAGTATACTTAATCTTTTCACCGTTGAATGAAATTAATGATACAATAAAAAGTAGTAGAAAAATGAATTAAGTTGAAAGGTGCACAATGTACCGGTACATAAATTAGAAAGGGCAGTAAGTTGAAATATGATTAAAGTAAAAAGGGCACTAGAAAAGTGCTTTAAATAAAAAGGGCACTAAGTAAGTGTACTAAATAGACAGGGCACTAAGTAAAAGTGTACTAAATAGAAAGGGAACTAAGTAGAAATGCACTTAATTGTTAGAGCACTAACTAAAAGTGTACCAAATAGAAAGGACACTAAGTAGAAATGCACTAAATTGATAGGGCACTAAGTTTACCTTGAGCATGTCCCTGACCGCTAGTTCCGCGTTTTTCTGAATATGTCCCATGTAGGCCTGCACCACCTCCAGACCGTACTGCTGTATCAACTCCCCCACCAGTTGAATACCCTGGAAAGGAGGTTTGGATAAGTTGATCAGTTGAGCTATCTCTAGATAGTTTTTAAATCGTTTCACAAATATCTAAACGAATTATAATATATACAATGATAAACAGATTCCTTATTTATTTTATTTATTGATTAAATTTAAATAAAATCAGAAATGTATACAGTACCTACTAGTAAATATGTTATTAAACTAGTTATTTAACCTTATTTCGAAAAAAAGAAATGTTGTTTTTATTATTCCTTATTTCGTTATATTTACTTAACATGTGAATAAGAAAATAAATGTGAGCGGCGATGGGCTTGCAATCTGCCACGTGCGGAATACTAGCTACTGTGCAAAATGTGGGCAGTACCAAATATCATGTTTGAACGCGCCTCTGACTTTAGATATCTTCAAAGATCCAAGTTACTAGAGGTCTGAGGAAATATCTACAGAGCCTGGGGATTACAGTCGTTATAATGTGTATTTAGGACAGACCCTCTGGTTAGCTGCGACCTGCGCCTTCAGATCAGACAGGTTGTCAGCCAGGTTCCTAGTTCCGGAACATCCCGGCTCCTTCCCCGGTCTCATGAGTTCTGGAAACATAACAAATATTTAATCATATAATATGAATGGCCTCACAGCTCAGTTGGTAGTAGCTCTGCTTTCTACGCTGTAGGTTGTGGGTTCGATCCTCACCCAGAGCTAATATTTGTATGATGAACGGGTAATCGGACATCCTAAAACAGCGGTCGGCAACACGCAGTCCGCGGGCCGCATGCGGCCCGCGGACGTTTTGCTGGCGGCCCGTGAATGTTTTTTATATAAGTTAAATATCAAGATAAATACATGAACAAACCACGATCGACCGTATAGTGTGGACCCAGACTTAAAACGCGCTTCGCTCTGACCGCGAACGAACAAATGAGCGAAGCGCGAGTTCATTACAATTTTTGCGAACAAACTTTTTCAATTGTCAATTATAGAAAAAATAAATATGCTTCTTGTCTCGGAGATGGGCATTTGAGAGCCATATTTTGAGCTTCTAGAGTTAATATCACAAGTGCGGCCCGGCCCGCCTTTAGTTTATTTTGCCACCTTGCGGCCCTTGCCTGCCAAAAGGTTGCCGACCCCTGTCCTAAAAGATCTAGACACGCGGCAGCGTGTCAAGCCAAGTTCAAGCGAAGCGAACGGGCGATGCGCGCCTAGTGTAATATTACAGGAACCATTTGGGTGATTTTTCACCCCCTCGTAACTCAAAAACTATTTCACATAAACAAGTCAAATTTGGCTCATCTATTGCCACTTGCGAGTAAAATATGTGCACCGAATTTCATAAACACACCTCAAACGGTTATTTAGATATTAACGTCCAAAAATGCCTGGTTATGGAAAATTTTATCACTGACTGACCTATAGACGTTAATTATAACCCAGTTCCAGATGACCTAGAACGTTCAAATTTGGCATCCAGGTAGGTAGTGGAGTGGATACAAAGGAAAAAATCTGAAACTTGCAAATTTTTATATTTTTAACGTACTTTTTCAATTAATTGATTCTCCTAGGAACCCTTACTAGCGCCTGTAATATAAGAATAGCAATCTAAATAGATGACAGTCGGTCATTATGTGGATTTTAATAGGGTCTTGACGTGAATATAATAACGAGTGGAAGTAGTGTCTTGGATTGGTAAGTAGTACACTCTTACCTAGGTATACAATGTGCCAATAGTTGAGCCGTCTATGCAGATAGGTAAGTATGACTATAGGTATGTATACCTACAATGTGCCAATAGTTTGAGCAGTCTATGCAGGTAGATAGATATGGCTAGATAACTATTCAGGCCTAGATTATAGTGTGTCTCGGCTTGTCGGATAGGTAGTAGGTAGGTATACTTATTCAGTAAGTACTCAAGTACCTACCTACCTGCTTAGTATGTATACCTACAATGTGCCAATAGTTTGAGCCGTTTATGCAGGATTATATGAGTGTAATAATATAAGAACAAGTACTTACTTACTAATAAGTTCTGTACAAAAAGTAGTGATATCCCATCAAAAACATAAATGTGAAATGAGAGCCAAGTTCAATAAGTAAGTAGGTATGCTTTAGTCGTTGACTTCAGCGACAAAAGAAGTGAGATCTAAACGGGTGCCAAGTACAATGGTCAGTCCTAAAACTTATTTATAACAATATGAAATATTTTTAACAACTTTAAAATATCATTTCATCTCATAATTTAGGATATTATATTGAAGCCTTAGGTCTGACTTGGCTAGTTTTCTTAAGAGTACGAATTATATTAGGTATAGCTTGCACGTTCTTATTTTATTCTTCTAAAAATTTGGCTTGCTGGTAGAAACTAGCGATCGGACATAGTAGGTAAGTAGTTAATAATAGGAAGGTAATTCGTATAATGATAACTAGCCAAGTTAGACCTTAGGCTTCAATATAATATCCTAAATTATGAGATGAAATGATATTTTAAAGTTGTCAAAAATATTTCATATTGTTATAAATAAGTTTTAGGACTGACCATTGTACTTGGCACCCGTTTAGATCTCACTTCTTTTGTCGCTGAAGTCAACGACTAAAGCATACCTACTTACTTATTGAACTTGGCTCTCATTTCACATTTATGTTTTTGATGGGATTATATATTACATAATCTTACACGTATCGCCTTTCACACAGTCCACCTATCTTTTCTTAGGTCTACCTCTACCCTTATATCGATCCACATTCAAATCCATCACCCTTCTTGTAACATGGCTTTCTTCCCGCCGCATAACTCATAATTTGTATTCTATGTATGTATTTACAAAAAAAAATATGTAATTAGTCTATTAGCTATCTGAGTGGCTATTACGAAATTCTGATGATTACAATCAATTACAATGAATGTCTATCAGCAACTGTAATGAGATAACGTAATTCTGATACTTACAAAAAATATACTTAAAGCAATAACCTTAACAATAACAAATAATATAATATAATAATTTTATGGCAATAAACTTTCCATAATACAATTCACCGCTAGTAACTAGAAGCTGTTAGTAATAATTATTTGATAGTATCAGAGTTACGTAATCGCAGCACAGGTTATTATAATATAATAATATTAATAATTATTAATAATTATTATTATTATAGTTTGAGCCGTTTATGCAGGATTATATGAGTGTAATAATATAAGAACAAGTACTTACTTACTAATAAGTTCTGTACAAAAAGTAGTGATATCCCATCAAAAACATAAATGTGAAATGAGAGCCAAGTTCAATAAGTAAGTAGGTATGCTTTAGTCGTTGACTTCAGCGACAAAAGAAGTGAGATCTAAACGGGTGCCAAGTACAATGGTCAGTCCTAAAACTTATTTATAACAATATGAAATATTTTAATTATTATATAATAATTAAGCTTTGCTTAATTTGGGGCTAGATGGCGTTGTGTGAAATAGTCTTTGATCAAAATCAGCATCCTACCTTCAGTGAGCAGTTCCTCGTTGAAGGTCCCCCCATCAACTAGCAGCATGGATTTGAAGGCCGCCCCCTCTTGGGCTAGGCTGGTGGAGTGAGGGGGCATGGAGCCAGGAGTCAGGCCTCCGATATCAGCATGGTGACCTCTGGAGGCCACGAAGAATATCGGCTTGGGGTCCGATCTGGAACAAGTTAAATTAAAAAAAACTCTTGACATAAACTTTTCCCGCCATTTTGTGGTGGCAGCCATCTTTAATTTGAAATTTGTCATAGTGTATAGTATTGAAAAAAACCTGATACAAACTTTGCCCACTATTTTGTGGTGCCAGCCATCTTGCATTTGAAATTTGATAGTGTATAGTATTGTACAACTCAAGCCCTTTTACTTGATACCTATAAAAAATATGTAATCCGCCATTTTGTGGCGGCGGCCATCTTGGACCGATTTCCATCAATTATAGCTAAGAAAACTCCCAACTAATTCACCTTTCAAACAAAAAAACAACATCAAAATCGGTTCATGCGTGCCACAGACAGACAGTCACAGACAGACAGACACGTCTTACTTATAAGACCCCGTCGTTTTTGCGTCGGAGGTTAAAAATAATCGCGAGTCAATAATCAAGTCTTCCAAAATTATTCAACCCGTATCCCTATTCTAGAGCACTGGTGGTGTAGTGGTAGCACCCCTGCCTCACGATCCGAAGGTCATGGCTTCAAACCTGGTTGTGCACTAATGAGTTTTTCTATTTGAAATATTTATGTGCGCAATGCCTTAAACGGTGAAGGAAAACATCGTGGGAAAACCGGCACACCCTACAACCAAAAATTCGAAGATGTGTGTGATAGGTTAGTATTCTTATAAGCGGCGATGGGCTTGCAACCTGTCCCGTACGGAATACTACTGTGCAAAATGTAGGCATGTACCAAATGTCATGTTTGGACGTGCCTCTGACTCTTAGATATCCTCAAAGATCTAAGTAACTAGAGATCTGGAGAGATATCTACCGAGCCTGGAGATTACAGTCACAATAGTATTCTTAAAAGCAGAAAATACTAACTTGTGGAAGACAGGTGTGATGACAGTCAAGTCGGGTAGATGAGAACCGCCGGCTTTAGGATGGTTGGCCAGCAACACGTCTCCCAACTTTATTGAATCGCCGCGAACTTTCATCTGAAAATATTATCTTCATTAAAAAATGTAAAACACTTATGGTGTAGTGGTAGGTCCTTTATTTTGCGAATTTAAGGTCGTGGGTTTGAGTGTTTTATGCATCAAACGGTTTGGGAACCGTGAATTTCACCGGGATAAAAATAGCCTATGTGCTATTCTAGACTATAATCTATCTCTGTGCCAAATTTCATCCAGATCCGTCCAGCCGTTTCAGAGTAAAAGAGCAACAAACATCCATACATCCTCACAAATATTCACGTTTATAATATTAATAGGAATATAGTGTTTAATTAAGATAGATCTGAGGCCTTACCACAAACTCTTAAGGCAATATCAAAGTAACATAACTATCACCTGATATTGTACTGTCTCTTGCATAGCGCCTAAGTGTACCGGTATGTGCGGCGCGTTCGATACCAGTCCCCCATCGGGACCGAACAACGCACACGAGAAGTCTAAACGCTCCTTTATGTTCACAGATATTGATGTTCTTTGTAACACTCTGAAAAATAAACCAAAATTTATAGCAAAAACTTAAATAAAAATCAGCTGAAAGTAATTTATAATAGCCTGAAAGTAATTTAAAATTTAAAATAAATAATTAAATCAAAATACAATAAAATAATTCAACTAATAAAAGTAATTTAAAATATTATTAATAATAATTACAGCTGCCATGTCGGTTATAGCAAAAACTTATAAAAATCAGCTGAAAGTAATTTATAATAGCCTGAAAGTAATTTAAAATTTAAAATAAATAATTAAATCAAAATACAATAAAATAATTCAACTAATAAAAGTAATTTATAATATTATTAATAATAATTACAGATGCCATGTCGGGTCTTGGACATTTTGTATAGCTTATGTCACTCTTATGATCCAGACGAATTCAACGACACTCTCATTTATCAAAATCCGTTCAGTCGGTAGGGCCAAAAAAACTCGCATACATAAATATCCATTGCAGATGGGGGGAAAAACATACTCAGCTAAATTTAATCTGGAGCAGTAAATACCACCTCAGGCCTTCCTGGTGGCCTTAAAGCGGCTTAAAGTATAGTTCATCCAAAGGATCTAAGCATTCGTGAAGTTAGCCACAGGTGCGAGTTTGCGCATGTACAGTTCCTTCCCCCCCCTCATACCGCCAATTGCTCCCGAAAAACGATACTGCGCAGCTCTTGCGGCTAACTTCACGAATGCCTAGATTCGTTGAGCCAACTATACCAAAGTTAGGCGTACCTGCCCATCTGTTCAGCGATACTCATGAAGCGATGTCCAAAGATACTCAGTTGAATGGAGTCCAAAGCCGTGGTGACCTTTTTAGGCCGCCCCGAACCGATTGTGATGCGAATGTCCCCGAACTTAGTAATTTCTGCGCGACAGTCTGTAAATATGAAATTGAAGTTAAAAGACCTCCCGTGGCATAGTGAGTGATTGTATTATACTCATTTGTCTCCCTGCTCTGTAAGTCTACCATGAGTTGTCACATTTAGATCGGCTGACGTTACTACAGTAGTAATAGTACGTTACTATGACATCTTTCGAAATTTTTACTCATGGTACCAAATGCTAAGCAAATTAATGAAGCGCAAACTACAGTCGCTGTAGTACGCTGTGACGTAGGATAGTTAACTACGTGAGGTTTTAGTACCCAACTATCCGCTAGAGGCGCTGTACAAGTTTTCATACATTTTTTTAACTACAGTCGCTAGCGAGTGTAGATAGTGAAAACTCATGGTAGACCATCTGTTCCTTTGGGGGGACAGGTGGGACATAACGTTCTATTTGTCTCAATCTTGGCAATGGGGGAAATTTCCGGCTATTATTCAACGCGTAGGATCAGCACATGTGTTCTTCCACTTCTAAAAAAATAAAAATAAATATGATCACGACTGTAATCCCCGGGCTCGGTAGATATCTCCTCAGATCTTTAGTTACTTAGATCTTTGAGGATATCTAAAGGGGGTAGTCAGAGGCAAGTCCAAACATGACATTTGGTACATGCCCACATTTTGCACAGCAGTTAGTATTCCGTACGTGACAGGTTGCAAGCCCATCGCCGCTTATAAGAATACTAACCCATGACACATACCTTCGAATTTTTGGTTCTAGGGTATGCCGGTTTCCTCACGGTGTTTTCCTTCACCGTTTAAGAGCACTGGCATTGCGCACATAAATTTTTCGAATGGAAAAACTCATTGGTGCACGACCAGGTTTGAACCCACGACCTTCGGATCGTGAGGCAGGGGTGCTACCGCTACACCACCAGCGCTCCTCTTCCACTTCTACCATTCCTTAACTCTCAATCCACTCCTCATTCATATAAACTGCTCGTGGTAATGACCCCGCCTTCCGGTCGTGGGCTCGAATCCGAGCACCTGTCATGTGCTATACCAGTACTCCCAAACGGTGAAGGAAAACATCGTGGGGAAAGTTTGTATGAGGAACGCACTGGGCGCAGTCAGTTTTTGGATGGGTGTTCAATCATTAACTCACCAGGCTCAACCAGGATGGTGGAAAGGTTGTCCATGATGATGGCAGGTCCTGGAACCACCTGGCCAGGGTGCAGCTTCTCCAGCAAGTAGATGGATGTAGTCTGGTACCCTCCGTCGAAGTATACTTCTGAACTCTGAAAAGTAAGTTTTAACTTTGATTTAGAGGAGTACTTATAATTCGAGTAATGGTGGTGTAGTGGTAGCGCCCCTGCCTCACGATCCGAAGGTCGTGGGTTCAAACCTGGTCGTGCACCAATGGTTTTTCAATTCGAAAATTTATGCGCGCATTGTAAATGCTCTTAAACGGTGAAGGAAAATATGGTGAGAAAACCGGAATATATGGCGCTGTGTGAACTGCCCACCAATATTTTATTTATTATTTATTTATTTTTAGTTTTTTTTTTACGCTCGTAGAGTACAAAAACAGACAGAGAACCTTTTCTGCGGTGGGTTTGCGTCCTTGTCCGCTAGATGGCGCTGTCTCCTGCGGCACGTTGCTCAGTCCCACACCTCTCACTCTCACATCGTCTACAATCACGTCTCGCTCTGACAGTGTGAAGCCAAATTCATTCTTGTATCTGTAAAATCACAGGAGACAATTTAAGATAGGCTAAGCTTGCAGGATATACTCGTAGTACTACCTCATTATTAGTATTATCGCGTTTTATTTACTTATTTTTCCCGACGTTTCAACAGGTTTACACACTGTCGTGGTCACGGGTTGACTGGATAATAATATGTTCAGATCGCGTAAGTTTAAAAATATTAACATACCTCGTTGTATAGTTCGCTCAAAGAATCTAGGGATTCGTGAAGTTAGCCGCAAGAGCTGCGCAGTATCGTTTTTCGGGAGCAATTGGAGGTATGAGAAGAGGGGAAGGAACTGTACATGCGCAAATTCGCACCTGTGGCTAATTTCACGAATGCCTAGATCCGTTGGATGACCTGTACATACCTATTAACAAATGCAGTGTAAAAGTCCCCGTGCCTGCAGGCAGTAGGGGAGTCCCCTGGCGTAGGGGTCACCATCAGGGCGCAGTCGGTGCCGGCGTAGCGGAGGTGCAAGTACGACTCCACCTTTATCTGCTCCTCTGGGATACCCTGGAATTATAAATATAATATAATAAAATATGATCACGACTGTAATTCCGAGGCTCGGTAGATATCTCCTCAGATCTCTAGTTACTTAGATCTTTGAGGATATCTAAAGAGGGTAGTCAGAGGCAGGTCCAAACATGACATTTAGTACATGCCCACATTATGCATAATAGTTATAATATAATATAAAATAATAATAAATATAATCATTATACAAACCACCATTTAGTTTCAAATTGCATATATATCTAGTAACATAATATATATGATATATCTAGTAACATATATATATACCTGTGCCTTCAGTTTGTCCCTACATACAGCAGCAAGCACGTCTAACTGTCTGTCTATCCGCTCGAAGTGATCTCTGTTGTACACCCACGCGCAAGCTGATTGGGCCTCCTGCACTATATGCGCAAGCGCCATTCCGTACGCAGATAAAATACCTTGAAACAATAAACAAATATAATACTTTAATCACCAAGTTTGGTTGATATCTCTTCGGATTTATAGTTACTAAGATCTTATATAATATGTATCAAGGTAGTCAGAGACACGTCCAAACATTAAGCAGGTAAGTATAATTGGTAACTGTAATAAATACATCAACAATATGTCTACTTGAACTTGCTGTATTTATTATAGTAGCCAAATTATGTTTTAGCGCCATCTATATTTTTCTCCAGTAACTAAGTCGTATAGTAACCAACATTACTTAAGCATAGTTTCAGTTCTAAATGAGATGCATAGATGGCGGTTTTCATAAAGATATAAAAGTTAAATGCGTAATTTAATTTTACCTGCATATTTATGTATGAAAACAGTAGATATGCCCAGTTGCCGAGCTACACTGCAAGCGTGCTGCCCTCCCGCGCCGCCGAAGCATGCTAACGCGTGCTGGGATGCGTCGTGGCCACGAGCGGTAGTCAAAGCTCTGGAAAATCGTACTAATGTTATAATTGAGTACCTATGTTGAATAAAAACAGTATAGGTATTTTTTATTATGAAGGACTTTTATGGAAAATTATCAACCAACAAAATAAATAAACTAATATAAATGTGACAATATGGACTATGGTACTTATAAAAAAAAGTTTTTGTCTGCCTGTCCTTTACGGCTGAAACGATTTTGACGGGACTTTCTTTTTACCACACTGGTTCAAAAGCAATTAGTGACACGATATAATAAAGAGATTAAAAATATTGTTCTATTTACCTGATTGGTCGGCACATAGCTTCGTTGGCTACATTTATAAAACCCATAGCAATTTCTTCCATGGACATCTGAAATAAATTTAGGAAGTTGATAAAAAATATATATAAGTTAGGAAAATATAACACAAGAATCAATCATAGGTACCTCTTTTCCACCATCCTGTTTCAAAAAGCTATTAATTTCATTGGTCATCTTCCTAAACCCAGCAGTTGTTGCTTCAATATCCAAAGCCTCATTTTCATTGGGTCCAAATATTTTTGGAAAGTATTCCGGTAGCAAGCGGCCTGGAAATAGATTAAAAAATAAACAAAATTAAATATCCTTAAAGGAAAAACAAAATAAGAGTGCAAAAATCATTCTCTCCGGCGGGGAATCGAACCCCGGTCTCCCGCGTGACAGGCGGGGATACTTACCACTATACTACCGAAGACTTATTAGAGACTGCGAAATTAGTAATTCAAACTTTTGTATGTAGGAGCTGGTAATCTCAAGAAAGGCATAAAGTACATTACAGTGTTAAGATAACTCATTCATTACATACATACATATACATACTGAAGTAATTTCATTTTATCAATTTTATATAACTAAACTAGGTATAAAAATAAATGGTAAATGAAAATCAATTCTATCCTACTAATATTATAGACGGGAAAGTTTGTAAGAATGAATGAATGTATGGATGGATGGATGGATGTCAAGATGTCTGGATGTATGTTTGTTACTCTTTCACGCTAAAACGGCTGAACGGATCTGAATGAAATTTGGCACAGCTATAGATTATGGTCTGGAATAACACATAGGCTACATTTTATCCCGGAAAAATATAAGGTTCCCGCGGGATAGATTTGTTTTTGTTTTTCAAGGTACCACGCGGGCGAAGCCGTGGGCGGAAGCTAGTTATAAATAAAGTCGAGGTCGCCGTCATCGAAATCGATGAAGGTATATTACGAGAGCCTATACTACTACTACTATTATATTGTTTTAAATAATAACGTAGGAAACAAAATAGCTACACCCTATTTTTGAATGGGGGCAAATTGGAAACCTACTCAAATTAACTTTAGGGACAGTTGGGAATAACTTTTTTTTTCAGTAAACTTTTGTTAGGTAATTATTTGATGTTCTGACATTATAAGTAATAATTTAATTAATTTATGCCACTTGTTGCCGCATAATTCTCTTCTTCTTCGGCATTATGCTCGCCAATTGTGCATATTTTGTATTTTGTGTGCAATAAAGAATTTAAATAAATAAAAAAAAAAAAAAAATAATTTGGAACAGAATATTTGTTATAACGTAATGATCAAAAGTCAATTAATCAGAATTACACGTATACATATACATACAGTGAACTCCTTAGGCTTGGATAAATATCCTTTTTATACTCAGATTATGAATTCTTTACCGTGAAGTCTTGATGATGATGACAAAGGATCAACGGTTTTCCAACACTAGATTGGAAGAACTTCAATGTATACATTATATGTGGGCCGATCCCGGCGGCACTGCAATGCCGGGCCGACCCGTGACGGGAGTGGAGCGAGCCCCGAACATCCCGTCGCTTTACAAAAATCAGTTTAATATACTGGTCCCTTAATAAGGGAACTTTCAGATATTAAGCTGAAAAGAACAGATACTACACTTTGATCTTAGCCAAAAGGCCGAGAAGCGATACCTGAGTTGGATGTACCGAGGCACGTCATTCGGGGCCGCGCGTTTTCATCAGCGCGATCTAGAATCCGGACAAATTTAGTAGCGACATCTAGTGGTGAATATAAGCTTCATCCACAAACGTTGCTTCTCCTTCACTTCAACAGACTTCTCCAATAAATACCTACCTGCTGTTAATACATATTATTATTGAACAATACATTATTTACTCGGTAACAATATTTACTATGACGGAATTAACTTTTTTTAACACGAGCGAGAACATACACAGATATTGTTATTTTTTAGACAATAACGTAGTTAGGAAACAAAATTAAAAGAAACGCACAATATTTTGAGTGGGGGCAAATTGGACATCTACTCAAATTATAACTTTAGGGGTACAGTTGGGAACAGTCTTTTTTATTCAGTAAACTTTGTAGTAGGTTAGTATTTTATGTTCTGACATAAGTAGGTAACATTATTATTAGTATTAAACGGGTATTTATCGCGTTCTAATTACCTTTATTTTCCCTACGTTTCGACAGGTTTACACGCTGTCCCGTTTAACCTGTGGTATACCGGAACGCAGATCCACGCGAGACATAATAGATTTTCTATTGTGTCTGGAGTTCCGGCATACCACAGGTTAATACTAATAATAATGTGTTCAGATCGCTAGATTAGTAGACAAGGGCTGTAAGGCATCAATTGCAGCCCGAGATATTTAGGCGCGCGAGCGTAGCGAGGGCGCCTATAGTTCGAGGGTGCAATTGATGCTTACACCCGAGCTAACTACTCTGCTTTACATCTCGATTGTGAGGTAAGTAGAAAAAAACCGGCATTACAAGGAATAAAACATTTTAAAGTAAAAGTTTTCTATTCCCGCCCTTTTTTATCTTTTTTTTTAATTATTTTTTTCAAGAACGAAATTGAGCTTCGCCGTTCGATATTTAAAGTTGATGACTATTTATACTCATACGAAGACAAGACGACCTCTTTAGTCATTGGGTTGAATGCATGATGTCTATTGCCAGTATAATGGTTGGATGTACGCGAACTTTTTGAAAAAGCGAAGTTTTTTTTTTTAATTACTTACCGCCCTAGGGCTTTTCTAGCTACATTATTTACAGTCTAGAGCGCTAATTGGTCACGTACAAGCCCCATTTGGGGGTAATAAGGACCTACTTACCGAATATGAGAGATGTAATAGTAGATTAGTAGCCAAGGGCTGTAAGGCATCAATTGCAGCCCGAGATATTTAGGCGCACGAGCGTAGCGAGGGCGCCTATAGTTCGAGGGTGCAATTGATGCTTACACACGAGCTAACTACTCTGCTTTACATCTCGATTGTGAGGTAAGTAGAAAAAAACCGGCATTACAAGAATAAACAATATTTAAACTGACCCAATGACAAAAGAGGTCGCTTCGCTATACAGCCTTGTCTTCGTATGAGTATAATAGTCATAAATTTTAAAAATCGAACGGCGAAGCTCAATTTCGTTCTTAAAAAAAATAATTTAAAAAAAAAGATGAAAAAAGGTGGGAATAGAAAACTTTTACTGAAATTGTTGATGACTATTATACTCATACGAAGACAAGGCTGTATAGCGAAGCGACCTCTTTTGTCATTGGGCTAAATGCATGATGTCTATTGCCAGTATGATGGTGAAGAGTAAAGGTTTTTTTTTAATTACTTACCGCCCTAGGGCTTTTCTAGCTAGTGCAAACCTGTCGAAACGTCGGGAAAAAATATAAGGTAATTTAAACGCGATAAATACCAGTCTAATAATAATAATAAATTTCTGCAGATCGTACACAAATTTGTTCCGAGGCGGGAATCGAGCCCGCAACCTCTTGCGACGCAGGCGGACTCTTGCCCGCTGCGCCACTGAGGTCGTCAATTTTAGTATAGGTAGGTAGCTCACCGAGGAGTAGGTTGGCGTCAGTGACGGCTAGCACGCCGCCCTTCCTGTAGCAGGCGGGGCCGGGCTGCGCCCCGCAGGACTGCGGCCCCGCGGCGAACATGCCCGACCTGAACGTCAGGATGGACCCACCTCCCGCTGCTACGGTGTTTATATCTGGAATATACACAAAAGGTGAAGGAAAACATCAAAAGTTTTTGGACGTGTTAAGTGTCACGAAAGGATACTCTTCTTCTTCTTCTTCTTCTTCAATTATGGCATCTGTCTCTTAGAGAACAATTTTGCCAGTGTCAAGTGTATTTATTTATAAGTATTGTCAACGTCACAGAGTCATAGTCAAGTTGTCAAGTCAATTTTAAACAAAAGATGGCTGTTTTGTTGAAAATTCTCGGGATTTCCTCCGATGGAATTTGAAGAGAACTATTCACTCTAATTCACATACTTTACACACGCGTCAAGAACCCGAGCTTTATTGGCAAAATAACCACCAAAATTACGCAATAAAACTCAAAATAACACGAGAAAAAATATAAAAACCAGAGCGACGTAGTTGTCAGGCAAATGCACCGCAGAAAATCCAGGATACATGCGCACTTTAAATTTTTGACTTTTGACTTGAGAAAAGACCTAGGCTAATTTTTTATATAAAAAAATTAAATGCAGACAAAGTCGTGGTATATTTTTTTACGTTTATTTCTGTAAATAAAGTATTTTATCAAAAGTAGCAAAGTAATTACCCAACTGCGGCGCTTGTATGGTGACTCCGGCGGTGGTCGCTTCATGGACATGCTCCAGGGTACCAGCATATCTGGACACGTCAGTGGAGGTGCCACCCATGTCGAACCCTGCATATACATATGTACATATTATGTCGTGTGCGCAAAATGTGGACCTGTGTCAAATAATGTTGGACGCGCCTCTGACTCCTTTTTAGATATCCTCAAAAATAATGGGGCCTTACCACAAGCTCTTACAAACCATCATGTTTCAGAAACGTCATAGTCTCAAGCTTGAAGTAACACTACTTCAATACAATTTTTATAGCCCATGGTACGAACGAATTATTAACTAAGGCGACGGATGAAAGAAAAGTGCATGCGACGGAGATGCGAATGTTGAGATGGATGTGTGGAGTGACGAGGATGGATAAGATAAGGAATGAGCATATTAGAGGAAGTTTGAAAGTAGCGCCGGTGACAGAAAAGTTGAAGAGTAATATGTTGGCGTGGTGTGGGCATGTTATGCGGCGGGAGGAAAGAAAGGATGGATATAAGAGTAGAGGTAGACCTAAGAAAAGATGGATGGACTGTGTGAAAGACGATATGTGTAGGAAGGGAGTGACTACTGAGATGACGGATGATAGGGGAGAGTGGAGGAAGAGAACCTGTTGTGCCGACCCCACCTAGTGGGATAAGGGCAGGAAGATGATGATGGTACGAACGAATTATTAAAGTTTTATTACTTTGATATTGCCCGGGAGGATGAAAATTCCAGTGGTGATGTTTGTTTTGGTTACCTATAACTGGTAGTCCAGTTTCCTTCTCATAAGACGTCATGGCGTACCCGACGACCCCGCCGGCCGGGCCCGACAGGATGGCGCGGGACCCGTTGAACCTAGAACGATAATTACCACTTCACTCAGACCACTACCTTTGATTATACAAGAGCATCGGGTATAAAATCGTGACCACTTAACTCAGACCACTACCCTTGATTTTACAAGAGCGTTGAATATAATAATATATACATTGGGTATAATATGCGAGGAGATGGTTTCATTTTATTTATTTATATATTTAATTTTCTATTTTTACAGAATTAACCTGATAAAAAAGTCAAAATTAAAATTAAAAATGTCAATAATAAAAGATCAGCTTTGTAAATTTTAATAATACCTAATCTTATAGATTACTAATTACAATAAAAAAAATATCTACTTGCTTGCCAGGATTCTGTCTAATATATTATGTACATTATAGTCAGGTATAATGATTATTATGATTACTAGTATTTGGATCATGTGTTTCCATAAAAAATCACCTCGCCTTTAATCTTAAAAGACACTGGCGGACATTCAAAAAGAAAAATCTTGATAAACGACCGGCCAAATTCAGATTTAAAACTTTGATCCCACAACCTTAAATACCTTTAGGATGTACACCACCAATACTTACTCTTAGATTAATAGGAGTAAAAAAATAATACGAAAAATCTTGCAAATGTCTAGGCTGTTAACATGCCCTTAGTCACCCACCCTAATAGGAACCACAAAGTTACACACTTCTAATATACTCACAGGTCCATAGGAGTGAGTCCTCCATCTGACTGCATAAACAGCACGTTGGTATGCGCAAGCGCATCCGTGAAGCCAGCGGCGAAACTCCTGACGTACTCCTTGATGTGAGGAGTGAGGTACGCGTCTGCTGAGGCGGTGAAACCCCGTGGGACCATTCGCACCATGGAGGTTACAGCATGGGATAATGAAACCTGGGTGAAACCTAGAACATAATTGTTATTTTAAATGCGTCTCGCTTCGCTTTCCAGCAAATAAAAATGCAAAAAAAAGATTATACTGTGTCGAGTGAGAGAGTTAACTCTAGATGTAGTTAAATAAATAAATGTTAGTGGACATTTAACACAACACCGGGACACCCGGAGTTCATTGTATATTATTTGCCCTTAGAAATTGTTAGTCTTTATGTGTTGATGTATTACAATTTTCTATAGAAATAAATTATCTTATATTATCTTATCTTACAACGCCATCTAGCCCCAAAGTAAGCAAAGCTTGTACTATGGGAACTAGATAGTTGATAGATTAATTAAATACTTTTTTTTGTAACTACCTACATAGAATACATAAAAACACTCAGACACAGAACAAACATCTGCGTTCATCACACAAATGTTTATCCTGGGTGGGGATCGAACCCACAACCTACAGCGCAGAAGGCAGAGCTACTACCAGTTAAACTGTGAGGCCATTATACTGGCAAGTCACCTAAAACCATGGCTTATTCCCAAAGTACTCCAAGTTTTGATTGCTTCTTTCAGAATACAAATTGCTTGCTTAGCTCACTTTCTTTGATGGATTAGGATAATTTATTTGGAAAAATGACAAACAATAAAATAATAATAATGATAATATTCTTAATTATTTACCCAAGCTTTCAGCAATCTTCCCTATCCTGACTTCATGTTCATGATAAGTGTAGCTATGAGCCAGCACCACCGCTATACTATCTATCCCTTTTTCTCTTAGCTTTAACAGATCTGTCTTCACTGCTTCTTCATCCAGGTCTTTCATTATTAGCATCTGTTCACCAGTTGAACCTAAAAAATATTGTTTTTTTTATTCATTCTATCTGCTGGTGTGGTAAGTTATATGGGATCTTGCAATAAGAAGATGTAATAAAGGCTATAAAAGCGAAGAGGGCCTATGCCCAGCAGTGGGATGAGAACGGCTGATGATGATAATGATAATTAAAGGCTCATACTTTATACAATAATCAGTCTCATTCGTCCAGTAATGTCACTCGCCCCAGTCACCTTCAATCCTAAACACAGTAATGCTAATCCTACTAGGCGAATGTTTATAATAATGTGTGGATGTATGGATGTAAGTTTGTTACTCTTTCACGCTGAAACGGCTGAAAGGATCTGAAATTTGGCACATATAGATTATATCTTGAGTAGCAGATAGGCTACTTTTTATCCTGGAAAATTTACGGTTCCCGTGGGATAGATTTGATTTTGTTTTACAAGGTAGGTACCACGCGGGCGAAGCTAGTATAGTAATAATAATAACGAGGCAGAATATCTGACACTGTTGTGATATTAAAAACTGGCTCTAGCCATTTACCTGCAGCGCTCCTTACAGCTGTGCGAGTAAATGTATAGAAGATAACAAAACGAAATAGAGTTTCCTAAACTATCAAACCCAAACTAAGTTCTCCGCAGTGTCACCTGCTGAATGGGGTAGAATTCACCTGTGACCTGCTTCCAGCTGTTAGTGAGCTGTTCCATCTGACAGCGGTCTGGCAAGGCCGGGATCACTCTGCAGTCTGCTTCTACCACTTCTGTGTAGAGAACTCCTGGGCGTTTGATATCCTGCAAATTATTGATGTCTACTTTTTATGTGGGATTGTTTTTTTTAGGACAAATGTTTGCATTATTTGCAGATATTTGTCTCAGGTCTGGGTGTTTTCTATGTATAAATATAATGCTGGACAATCCACACAGCATCATCTAGCCCCAAAGTAAGCTACTCAAAGCTTGTGTTATGGGTGCTTGATAACTGATATATTTAATACATTACATAGATAGATATATTTTTATTATACATAGAAAACACCCAGACCAACGGAACAAATTTCTGCCGATCGTACACAAATTTGTTCCGAGGCGGGAATCGAACCCGCAACCTCTAGCGTCGCAGGCGGACTCTCGCCCGTTGCGCCACTGAGGTCGTCAACATATGTATTTACAAAAAAAAAATGTATCTATGTAGTTTATCAGTCAGTACAAGTATCCATCACATAGTATAATTGTTTAAAGAAACTTCTATTCTGACCTCAGTTGACTTACCAACTTACCTCTATAATACCTTTTGATTGTAATATGAATGCAATACCTAAAAAAATTAATTTGAATTGATCTTACCAGTTGGAATATATTAGGCCTAGCCTGATTTCCTATCAACAGCAGATCTCTAAAGCCCTTATTGATAACAAGTGCCATCTTGGCTCCCTTTCTCTCCAGCAATGCGTTAGTAGCGACAGTTGTGCCCATCCTGATCGACTCTATGAGTGAAGAGTTCACCTTGCCGTCCTTGTCTAGAGCATTGCCTGTCTCCTGAAAAGATTAATTGTGAGTTTTATTACTCTAGTTCGTAAAGGCTGAGCTAATTTCGATAGAATCTATACTAATAATTATAATATAATATAATATAATATTATAAAGATTTGATTGTTTGTTTGTTTGCATTGAATAGGCTCCGAAACTACTGGACCGATTTGAAAAATTCTTTCTCCATTAGAATGCTACATTATCCCTGAGTAACATAGGCTATATTTTATGTAGGTACCTCGCGAGCATAGCCGCGAGCGGAAGCTAGTTATTATAAGGAGAAAAATTTGTATTTGTGTTTGTAACAAATAAACTCAAAAACTACTGGACTGATTTCAAAAATTCTTTTACCATTTCAATGCTATATTATCCTTGAGTATCATAGGCTATATTTGTTACTAGAAAAAATTAGGGATCCCTACTAAAACTGCAATGAATTATTATTATTGTTTTTTTCTGACGAAATTGTGGGTAACAGCTTGTTAGGTATATATGCCTGAATACTGATACTGGAACTGCCAGTAGGAAGATATCAGCTGGATAAAAAATCCAAAAATACCAATTTATAAGACTGACCTCTTGCAATATCCTTCTAATAGCCTCTCTTGGTGCATCATCATAGTTCTGAGGGTCCACGGACAGCAGCTTCATGACCCTGACCTTACCACTCGGGCAGCGAGCGTACACATCAGTGAAGGTACCCCCTCGGTCAATGGCAAACTGGAAACCTTTGCGAGCCATTGTGAACAACTGTAATGAGTTTATTTATACCTATATAAATTAATGTTTCACACAGTGACAGCGGCATCTAGTTTAATAAATAAATAAAATAAATAAATAATGCTGGACACTATCACACAGCATCATCTAGCCCCAAACTAAGCAGAGCTTGTATTATGGGAACCATATGACTGATAAACTATATAGTTTCAAACAAATCAAGCTTGTATTATGATAGCTGATAGGTTAATTACTTACAATACTTTTTTTTTAATACATACATAGTATCCTAGTCACCCAGACACACATCCAAAAAAACTTTTGTTCATCACACAAATTTCCATCCCAAGTGGGAATCAAACCCATAACTTACAGCACACAAGCCAGAGCTACTAACAAGTGAGCTGTGGGGCCAGTCAAGCAGTATTTAAAACTATCTAGGTTCTTATGTCAAAATCCTGGTTATGTTATGTACCTACCTAAGACCTACCTACTACCTACTTTACCTAGTACATATCTACCTACCTGGTACCTAACTAAACAATGATTCTTAAGCACTAGATGAGACAACGAGATGTTACTTAATTTGACTTTAGATAACATTAGCTAGGTACCTACGTATGCTTTAAATAAGTACCTACCTTCCTGGCACAAAAAGATCCTATTGTCATGAGTTAAGGCCGATTATTGTGTAACAAAATTAAGAGACCTTGACTAGTTTTGCGCACTGAAACTTGACAAGTTCTAATGAAACTAATCAAACAATTGGTTATGTTTGAGATACTAAATTGATAAGAAGATCAAAGGTAGGTACCTATCGACTAAAGGTAGGTACTTATTTGAATGTAAGGCTGTCTTTCTTTCTTGCTAATTAAAAATTCGCCCTGTAATTCGCCGGCTTAAGCTAGTCCACCGACACAAAATCTTTGTGAACAAAATTATAAAAAGTAGCAAACTTACCTGAAAAGTTTATATGTATAAAATAACGATTCCTTCTACTTATCTTTTTCAGGTGAGAAAACTTTGATTCAATAAAAAAATAAGAATTTAACTTCAACAATGAACAAATTCGCGCCGAACTGCGTCGAAGTTCGAATTTCGAAAATACGAAAATATAGCAGAAAATGTGTGAACGCAGCAATTAAACAGCTGATGGGCAAATTATGTCAATTTCTACCTTTTTGAAACGACTTGCTTGGGGTTCATAGTTTAAAAAATAACACAGGATTAGAACATTAGGGCTGAGACGTGATTATGTACTACTTTTTTGTTCAATATAACTAATCTAATCAAATAATAATAAAACCATGAAAAGAATAAAATTCTTATTTTCTATGAACGCATTACTATTTCAATTTATTCGTATCATAATGTCATTATCAATGTCATTATTGTTATGCAAATCAAAGTCAAATCAGACATTGCATGCCACCTGTCAGCCGTTCGTCATCGTCCGTCACAGCCGTCACACCACACACGTCAAACCTCGTCAAACAAACAAACAAAACAAAACTAATTAATTTGTGGCTGGCTGGCTGGTTGGATGTTGATTGAATGCTTCTAGTTTTCGGCAATTTTACGCAAACCAGAGCACTTTCACTAGGAAAATATCTTATAAGAATGGGGCGGAAAAACCGTAATGTTAATAAATTCGCACAGCGTAAACGAGATCGCAAGGAACAAGTAAAAATTGCAATCTCGAACTAGATTTGTTACCGTGCCGGAACGTGTGTTTACTTATTTGGATTTGTGATGATTACAGGAAAAGAATCCCAAGCCGAAGCCAGAAGGAGATCAACGCAAGCATTACGAAGATATCGTAAAAGAAAATGCTACGTTTGAAGAGTATTACAAGGTAAAAACCGCTTGTATATTTTCTAACCTATTTAACACCGTGAAGATGGTGTCATGACAAATTTTCAGCATCTCATTGGTACCTACTTCCTCAGTGCAAAGCGAGTGACAAACCTCTGCGATGAAGTTCCTAGGTCACCTAAAAGCATCTATTATGGTCTAAAAACTAAAATGCCTTCTGAAGCTCTAACTTTATAAGGTTGGTCACCGCTGGTGAATGCACTTTAAATTGCTTAACATAGTTGCCCTCCTACGGATGTACAAGCTACACAACACGCAACAGCACTACTCAAATAAAAGTTTTAATTACCAGGTATTGTTTCCTTGACCTCACCATACTTTTTCATTTATAATTCATCAGGTACAAAAAGTCTGTCCGGAAGATGAGTGGCCCACATTTATGGCATCATTAAAACAGAACTTGCCTACCGCCTTCCGCATCACGGGTTCCAAGTGTGAGGCAGATGAGCTGATGAGGCTAGTCCAGAGCCAGTACTTCTCCGAGATTCTAAATGTAAAGATAAAGGTCGAGGGTTCAGAGAATGAGGAGGAAATCAAGCCATTCAAGTTACCATGGTAAGTACTTATGTGCTAAATTTCCTTTTTTCCTAGACATTTAAGGAAAATAGTAATCTAATAACCTTTTTATATCATTAATGATCTGATAGATCAATATTTAAATCTTCTGCTATTTGTCCCACTGCTGGGCAAAGGTCTCCCCTGAATTCCTCCAATCATCCCTGTTCTTGGCTGCATCCCACCATTCATCTGTAAAAGCTACGAGGTCATCCCGCCAATGCTTTCTCTTTATTAAATTATTTCAAAATTTAAATTGTTTATGATTAATTACACCATTACACTCTAAAGCTACATACCTACATATAATTTTTTGCAATACACAATAATGAAGATCATTAAAAAACCATAGCTAAGCTTCTTCATTCATGTAACTAGTTCTTTCGAACATGTGCGGAGAAAAGATTTCGGATTGGTGTAATGAATATATTCTTCTGTTTGCTCTTCATCAATAAGGTACCCTGGAGGCCTAGCTTGGCAGCTAAGTTATTCTCGCACAGACATTAGAAGGAGTGAACCTCTGTACCGTCTTCACAACTTTCTGGTAGCGGAGACAGCGGCTGGGGGAGTATCCAGACAGGAGACTGTGTCTATGATACCGCCTGTGGTGCTAGATGTGAAACCACATCATAAGGTAACACAAAAATACTGCTTCATAATGTTATCAACACAATTCTGTCAGTCAAAAAAAAACATGATCACATTGTAATCCCCAGGCCCGGTAGATATCTCCTCAGACCTCTAGTGACTTAGATCTTTGAGGATATCTAAAGAGTGTATCAGAGGCACGTCCGAACTTGACATTTGGCGCATGCCTACATTTTACACAGTAGTTAGTATTCCGTCAGTCAGTTACAACAATATATTTTATAGTAGCTTCCTCCGCCCACAGCTTCGCCCGCGTGGTTCCTTGAAAAACAAAAACAATTCTATACCACAGGAACCACACATTTTTCCTGGATAAAAGTAGCCTATGTGCTATTTCAGACTATAATCTATCTCTGCCAAATTTCTTCTAGATCTGTACATACATTTCAGCATGAAAGAGTAACAAACATCCATACATACAAACTTTCATGTTTATAATATTTTTAGGATAGCATTGTTATTGTCATGTACTTACCTACCTATATGACCTAACCAAACTGCTTTTACTAGTTTCTATTGTGTGCCTGTGTGCAGTTGTGTAAGAAAAATCTATTCTGTTCAAAAAATCTGTAATCATGGATATTATTCCAGGTGTTGGACATGTGTGCAGCTCCGGGCTCCAAAACAGCACAGCTGATTGAGTTCCTCCATGCCGATGAGGATAAGATGCCTACAGGTCAAAATCTACAGCCTTTCTTTGTTAATATAATAAACTAGCAACACACCCCGGCTTCACATGGGTAGCAGAAGTATCCCTATTTTTTTTATATATAAAATATACCCTATGTCACTCAGGGCAAGTGTAGCTTCAAAATAGTGAAAGAATTTTTGAAATTGGTTCTGTAGTTTCGGAGCCAATTCAATGCAAACCAAAAAAAACAAACAATCTAATCTTTTCTCTTTATAATATTAGTATAGAAGTATAGATAAACAAATATTGATGGACAGTCCACAAAACGCTATCTAACCCCAAACTAAGCAAAGCTGATGTACTATGGGAACCAGATACCTAGTTTTTTTTGTAAATACATAATAACACACAGACACAGAACAAACATCCGTGTTCATCACACAAATGTTTATCCTGGATGGGGATCGAACCCTCAACCTACAGCGCAGAAGGCAGAGCTACAACCAACTGAGCTGTGAGGCCAGTCTAGAGTTCTACTGGACTGATTTTGATGCGGTTTCAGTTCGAAAGAACTAAGAACATAAAAAAATACTCCTAAATTAAAGTTAAAACTTACTTTTCAGAGTTCAGAAGTATACTTCGACCGGTCACGTGTTTTTTTTTTGTTTTCTTCCGAGGCTCTTAGAAGACCAGTTTTCCTATAACGCTCATAATAATATACAAATAACTTATTTGATGGTGTGTCCACAGGGTTTGTTATGGCAAATGATGTAGACAACAGCAGATGCTACATGCTTGTCCATCAAGCAAAGAGACTCAACTCTCCGTGCATCCTCATCACCAACCATGACTCTGCCACCATGCCCGCCCTGGTACTACCTGACCCAGAGGTTGGTATCTCCTACTAGAGGAACTTGGAGTATGTAATAACCAGAGTTCGGAATTAGGTAGAGTTATATGATATATACTTGCATCGAAATGTTGATATTAATATGGATCTTCTCGGGATTTCTAATGGACAATCCCATGTGGCCATGTCGTTGATGTGAATTTGGCAACGTCGCGCAGTGGCTTAAACTGTGTAAAAGTAAATAACTTTTTTATTTAATAAATTACGGGATTTTTCTGCTCTTTAAAATTAATCTCGGGATTTGAGGCATATCCACTTTATTCTTTCACTGTATGAAATCAGTGTAAGTACATAAATAACTCTACTAATTCCGACCTCTGGTAATAACAATGTTAATATCTCACTGACTGGCCTCACAGCTGAGTTGGTAGTAGCTCTGCCTTCTGCTCTGTAGGTTGTGGGTTCGATCCCCACACAGGATAAACATTTGTGTGATGAAAACGTAGATGTTTGTTCTGTGTCTGGGTGTTAATATTTATTCAGTTTGTATTTACAAAAAAATAAAGAATCTGTCAACTATCTGGTTCCCATAGTACAAGCTTTGCTTAGATTGGGGCTAGATGGCGTTGTGTGAATTGTCTACTAATATTTATTTATTTTATCTTATTGTGACAAAACATGATCACGAGTGTAATCCCCAGGCTTGGTAGATATCTCCCCAGATCTATAGAACTATAGATATAGGTATAGATCTTCGTAGATATCTGAAGAGGGTAGTCAGAGATACGTCCAAACATGATATTTGGCACATGACCACATTTTGCAAAGTAGTTAGTATTCCGTACGTGACGGGTTGCAAGCTCATCGCCGCTTTTAAGAATACTAACATTATGACACACCTTCAAATTTTTAGTTCTTGAGTATGCCGGTTTTTTCCTCACGATGTTTTCCTTCACCGTTTAACAGCACTCGCATTGCGCACAAGAAATGATAAATTATGATACTTTCAGGATGCATCAAAGAACAAACCCCTGAAGTTCGACCGCATCCTGTGCGACGTACCTTGCTCGGGGGACGCGACCCTTCGCAAGAACCCGGATATATGGCTGAAATGGTCAAATGGCAACGGAAACAACTTACACGGGTACCTATTAATATTATAAAGATTAAAGATGTTTATTTGCCAGAATATATGTATGTTACAATGTAGGTCATAAAATTATAAATGTCCAGTTACATATATTCTACCTAACTTAGGCATGCAAATATTAATATATAATTACACAATACATATTCAAATTTCTATTAATAAATCACAAATATTAAATGAATTAATAAGTTATTTAATGTTATTTAATGCCAAAATAATTATAAGTTCAATGTTATTTAATGTCAAAGAATATAGTCAAAGTCCTCTCTAAGTCCCTGTAATTAAAATATTGATTCATGGAATAATAGCATTTACTTAGAAGCCATTTTTTTTAATTATAATTTTTAATTATAAATTATATGTATAATAGAAAAATATATCTATCTATGTAGGTAAATATATAATATATTAAATATATCAGTTATCTAGTACCCATAACACAAGCTTTGAGTTGCTTACTTTTGAGGGCTAGATGATGCTGTGTGGATTGTCCAGCATTATTTATATCTTCTTTTCTTGTTACTAGTTCTTTTGAACTAGTGTGGTTGATTAAAGTGGGCCTCAGGGTTCCTGTCTGCACATTTAACAGCTCAGAGTGCCATTCGGTGGAATATTCAGCCAGGTTTATATGCACTGAGGTCTTCCCTATCTTACGATGATTGTAAAAATAAATAAATAAATATGATCACGACTGTAATCCCCGGGCTCGGTATATATGTATATCTTCCTCAGATCTTTATTTACTTAAATCTTTGAGGATATCTAAAGAGGGAAGTCAGAGGCACGTCCAAACATTCGACACATGCCCACATTGATCATC
This sequence comes from Cosmorhoe ocellata, assembly GCA_963675405.1. Lineage (NCBI taxonomy): Eukaryota > Metazoa > Arthropoda > Insecta > Lepidoptera > Geometridae > Cosmorhoe > Cosmorhoe ocellata. The sequence continues at coordinate 6,090,515 of OY776267.1, forward strand.
ATGTATGTTTCACAGAATTCAATACCGCATCCTGAAGCGAGGGTGTGAGCTGCTGGAGGTCGGCGGTAGACTGGTCTACTCAACATGCTCCTTCAACCCGGTGGAGAACGAGGCAGTGGTGCACCGAGTGCTGGCTGAGACGGGGGTCAGCATGAGACTGCTAGAGGCAGGAGACATGCTGCCCGGGCTCAAGTATCGAAAAGGTGAGTGTGGATGAGCCTCTGTTGAAACGTCGGGAAAAATAGGTAAATATCATCATCATCATCCTCTTCTTGCCCTTAATCCAGTGGTGGGGTCGGCACAATAGGTTCTCTTCCTCCACTCTCCCCTATCTTCCGTCATCTCAGTAGTCACTCCCTTCTTACACATATGTATCGTCTTTCACACAATCCATCTTTTCTTAGTAAATAATACGCGATGAATACCCGTTTAATCTTATACCTTTATATGAGCAATTCTTGTATATATATATATATTAATCTGAATCTCGGAAACGGCTTTAACGATTTTCGTCAAATTTAGTATGCAGGGGGTTTCGGGGACGATAAATAAATCTAGCTAGGTTTCGTTTTTAGAAAACGTCGTTTACCAAATAAACGGAGCAATGCTCGTCACCCAGGTACTACTAATAATAACATGTACGTTTTTTTGTTTATGTTAAAGGTATGACCTATTGGAGACCAGCGTCCAAAGACATGGTGTTCTACGAGAAGTTCGAAGATGTACCAGAGAGGTGGCAGACAGTGGTGCGACCACAGATGTTCGCGCCTCTCCATGAGGACCTGGAGAAATATAACTTGGATAGATGGTAAGAATATTGAAAAGGACGGAAATATCTAGTACTCTCCAGCTAAACTATTGTCTAATGAGCCGAAAGAGAAGAAAACTTCTCTTTCGGCGCTCGACGGAGAAATATAACTTGGATAGATGGTAAGAATATTGAAAAGGACGGAAATATCTAGTACTTTCCAGCTAAACTATTGTCTAATGAGTCGAAAGAGAAGAAAACTTCTCTTTCGGCGCTCGACGGAGAAATATAACTTGGATAGATGGTAAGAATATTGAAAAGGACGGAAATATCTAGTACTTTCCAGCTAAACTATTGTCTAATGAGCCGAAAGAGAAGAAAACTTCTCTTTCGGCGCTCGACGGAGAAATATAACTTGGATAGATGGTAAGAATATTGAAAAGGACGGAAATATCTAGTACTTTCCAGCTAAACTATTGTCTAATGAGCCGAAAGAGAAGAAAACTTCTCTTTCGGCGCTCGACGGAGAAATATAACTTGGATAGATGGTAAGAATATTGAAAAGGACGGAAATATCTAGTACTTTCCAGCTAAACTATTGTCTAATGAGCCGAAAGAGAAGAAAACTTCTCTTTCGGCGCTCGGTGGAGCAACACCAGTGCGGAGCGAGTCGATGGTCCTGAGGATACTTCGTGGAGAAGCGAAACACGTGTCAAATTTCTATTTGAGTTTGTGTTGTTAAGCTCATTCGATAATAGTCACTAACCTATTATCGAATGAGCTTAACAAGCCACTACCTCTAGCCTTATAATTATCATCTTTTACATAATCCATCCATCTTTTCTTAGGTCTACCTCTACCCTTATATCCACATTAAGTTCTCACCATCTAAGATAAATGATTGATTCAGGCGCTAGATATTTCCGTCCTTTTCAGTATTTTTAATGGATTTCTGCAAAGTCACGCCTGAATCAATCATTTATCTTAGATGGTGAGAACTTAATGTGGATATAAGGCTAGAGGTAGACTTAAGAAAAGATGGATGGACTGTGTGAAAGATGATAATATCATAAAACGGCTTCAACGATTTTCATGAAATTTAGTATGCAGCGGCTTTCGGGGGCGATAAATCGATCTAGCTAGGTTTCATTTTTAGGACAGGACAAACATTTGTGTGATGAACGCAGATGTTTTTTCTGTGTCTGGTTTTATTCTACGTATGTATTTATAAAAAAAAGTATCAGCTATCTGGTTCTATAGTACAAGCTGCTTAGTTTGGGTCTAGATGGCGTTGTGTGAATGTCCATATTCAATATCTATATTACAAAAAAAGGGATATTGTACATACATTTTTCGAACAGAAGAATCAATTGGTTCATGATAGAATTTGAACCACTACCTTAGGATCAGAAGGCGGAGTGGGGCCACTGCGACTAGACCATAATGCGCTGTATTCTTTCACTGATAGATAGCTAGATGATTCTTGAATGAGCTATATGAGGACCTAGATCTAGATGAGGCTAGCAGCAGACCAGGGACAATGGCATCCTACTAATATTATAAACGCGAAAGTTTGTAAGAATGTATGGATGTCTGGATGTATGTTTGTTACTCTTTCACGCTGAAACGGCTGAACGGATCTGGATGAAATTTGGTATAGATATAGATTATAGTCTGGAATAGCTCATAGGCTACTTTTTATCCCGGAAAAATTTACAGTTCCCGTGGGATACGGTTTTTGTTTTTCAAGGTACCACGCGGGCGAAGACGTGGGCAGAAGCTAGTATACAATATAATTTAGTGGGTGAAGTCGGGTTGCGGATGATGATGATGATGCTATATGCTATCACTTGTTCTAGTATCAGAATATTACCTCATCATCAAGACACTGGCGGTTTTTTCGTGGCTGTGCTTGAGAAGGTAGCTCCTCTGCCCTGGGAGAAGGAACAAAAAGAGGAGGAGAAAGCACCAAAAGAGGGGGAGACGGATCAAAAAGAAGAGAAAAAGGAAGAAGAGAAATCCAAGCCAGAGCCGCCGAGGAAAAAGAGACGTATGGGAGGTTACAAAGAGGATCCATTTGTTTTCTTTAAAGGTTATATTTTTTATATTATTTATTAGTTTCTTCCCGCGGCTTCGCCTTAATAAAATATAGCCTATGTTCATTCTAAAAGTTCATTGGTGAAAGAATTTTTGAAATCGGATTGGTAGTTATTCGTAGATTACCTCCTACTATAAAAAAAACAGACATACTTTACCTCTTTATAATATAAGTGTAGATTTTCAATCTGGCCTGCCCGAAAGACGTTGTCCTGTTCAAATTTCAATAAATCCGTCATCAGTTAGTTTTGGCTCAGTTTTGCAATTATCCGGGCTGGGTGTGAATTATATATTCTATATGAATACATAATTATGTACCAAATATTATAGAAAATTGCTAATTTAAAAAAAAACACACACGACTGTAATCCCCAGGCTCGGTAGATATCTCCTCAGACCTCTAGTGACTTAGATCTTTGAGGATATCTAAAGAGGATAGTCAGAGGCGCGTCCGAACATGATATTTGATACGTGCCCACATTTTGCACTTATTTCACAGCTGTTTCCCATTATACAACGTTTGCTTAAGTTGGGGATAGATGGCGCTGTGTGAAATATTCACCAATATTTATTAATCTATTTCAGGAGACGATGAAGATGTTTACCCGTCCATAAAAGAGTTTTACGACCTCCAAGGATTCGACTCCAAATGTCTCCTGACCCGGTGTCATGTCGGCAAGAAGAAAAATATATACTTAGTCTCTCCTATCGTGAAGGACGTAGTCTTAAAGAACGAAGATAAATTGAAGATTATTAATACGGGGGTCAAGACTTTCGTACGATGCGATAATAAAAATATGTCATGTGCTTTTAGGTAAGTTTATGTGTGATTGTGTGACGGCCATTTTGTTTACCAATATGAATGCTAGCCGCCATTTTGTGTGCGTGAAATTCAAAATGGCGGTCGTTAAGATAATTAAAAACAAGTGTATTATGAAATGATGAAAAGGCCTGGGGCGTCAACACGAATTCATAATACATTACCGAATTAATATTACATTGCTATTTCGTACCATGAACTATGCAAATTGTATTGAAGTAGTGACGTTTCTATAATGGAATCGTTACGGAATCGTTCTGGAAGACTTCGTAGTAAGGCCCCAGGTTAAGAGTACCCTAAACCGACGAGCATTAATGAAGAATGTAATGAGAGTGAATGAAGCAAGAGATATGTCAGGATCGTAGCAAGTGGAGATCCGTGGTCTCTGCCTACCCTGTCGGGAAACAAGCGTGATTCTATGTATGTATGTATGTATGTATGAAATGATAGTTTAGCCATATTTAGCGGTGATGGGCCTGCAACGTGTCACGTACTACTCACTATTGTGCCAAATTCGATGTTTGGACGTGCCTCTGACTACCTCGTTTAGATATCAAAGATCTAAGTAACTAGAAATTTGAAGAGACATCTATGAAGTCTTGATAATATTTTTTATTTCAGATTGTCACAGGAAGGCCTGCCCAGTATAACACACTTTATAGGTCCCAAGCGTAGACTGCGGATCTTGAAGGATGACCTGATTCTAGTGCTGCAGAATGATAACCCGAGCAATCCTCCGGACACAGGACTCTTCTCTGAACAGACTCAAGATCAGGTCAAAGGTTTTGGTAAGGTACTAGTTAATTATCATCATTATCTTCCTGCCCTTTTCCCACGTTATGTGGTGTCGGCACAACATGTGATCTTCCATCTCTCTCTGTCATTCGACATTTCAGTACTCACTCCTTTCTTACCCATGTCAGCTTGCACACAGTCCATCCATATAATATACATAATATATATTAGTTTATGTTTGTATTTATTTAGCTGTACGCTTATTTTTTAAGAAGAGAAAATTTACAGTTGGAAATTGACATTAAGGAATACAAGCATAATACCTACCTAAAAGTACCTAATTTAGATACATACAAGCTAAAAAACACATAACTTACAAGCTTAACCTTCAGTTTTTTAAATGGTTCATATACCTACCCAAAATAAATAAGCTTATGTACCAGGTATGCTTTTGTACTAATCCTTAAGCTTAACTACTTAAGAGCGTTGGGGGTGTAGTGGTGGCACCCCTGCCTCACGATCCGTAGGTCGTGGGTTCGAACCTGGTCGTGCACCAATGAGTTTTTCCATTCGAAAAATTTATGTGCGCAATGCCAGTGCTCTTAAACGGTGAAGGAAAACATCGTGAGGAAACCGGCATACCCTAGAACCAAAAATTCGAAGGTATGTGTCAAGTGGCGATGGGCTTGCAACCTGTCACGTACGGAATACTAACTACTGTGCAAAATGTGGGCATGTACCAAATGTCATGTTTGGACTTGCCTCTGACTACCCCCTTTAGATATCCTCAAAGATCTAAGTTACTAAAGATCTGAGGATACCGAGCCTGGGGATTACAGTCGTGAACATATTAAAATTTTTAAATTAAATATTAAAATTAAATTAAACTATTAAACTAAGCTTACCTACTCTTCTCTTTATATACACTTAGAGGGATTCGACCATACTATTACATACCACTGGATTCGACCATCTTTTAGTATAACATTATCTACATACACCTACACACCCCCTCACACACACATAAACTCACCCTTCAGCATTCTCAGTAATTTTTCCAGCACATCCTTATTAATGTCATTTAACCTTTGTTTAATTTATTTTTGTTCAATATGTTAACCGAACAGCACCTACTCATCAGTTCTGGAGGTGGGCGTGGAAACTGCGTCACAGTTTTTTTAAACTTTAGCAGTTTCACCGTTTTTAACTTGTACTCTGTTCACTCCTGTTTTAATAATAATTTTTTTTTTTTTTTTTTTATTATTCTAAGAATAATGCCATGTCAAATGCAAGAAATTTACAGTTCACTCAATTCCAGGCCGGATTATTAGTATAACACTATTTTGTCTAATTTTTATGATTACAGCAAGCGGCAGTTGCGTGCTAGAGTTCAAGGACACGGAATCGAACCTGGCACTGACGCTGGTCGGCTGGCGCGGCGTCCACTCGCTCCGAGCGTACACCGCCACGGCGGACACCGTGCACTATCTACGTCTGCTGGGGGCCGACTACAGCAAATACGGTAAGGAGCAGACCGCTTCAGTGAGCAGGGCATGGAGCCGGTTAATAATTAACCAGGAAAAACCGGTATTAATCCGTATTTCGATAATAGCGTTCGGAGCGCAACCTCTTTCAAAACCTTAACTCGAACTTAGATTAACCGGTTAAAGCGAGCTTCGTTTGTCGTAAGAGCGGACGAGTCGCGAATGTTATGTGTTATTTATTATGTACTAGCTGACCCGGCAGACTTCGTACTTATTTAGAAAACGTTTGTATGGGAAATAGAAAAGGTCTATTTTTAGGGTTTTCCCGGCAGTCATTCGAATTTTTCTTACCTTTTAAACCTTCCCTAGACCTCCACAAACATTTCAAGACCAAGATAAGATAAATCCGTTTAGCCGTTCTCGAGTTTTAGCGAGACTAACGAACAGCAATTCATTTTTATATATAAGAGAAGAAGATTCTATTTATGTATTTACAAAAAAGTATATAACTAATCTATCAGCTATCTGGTTCCTATAGTACAAGCTTTGCTTAGTTTGGGGCTAGATGGCGTTGTGTGAACTATTAACTAATATTTATTTATTTATAGATGTCAACAAATTCGATGCAAAGAAAGCTGATGAGGTGGATGCGACGAATTCAGAAGTGAAACAAATCCAAGATGGCGATAAAGACGACGTTCCGGAAACGTCTCAAAATGGCGACGCGGAAATGCCTAGTGTTACTGACAGCTCAACAGATGGCGCTGACAAAATATTAAATACTTGATTATAACTTGTATGTAAGTGATATCTTTATATTGATATAATTATATCGATTTATTTTTATTAATTTGTTTTATTTATTATATAATTTGGATGGATATAAGGGTAGAGGTAGACCTAAGATAAGATAGATGGACTGAAAGACGATATATGTAAGAAGAGAGTGACTACTGAGATGACGGATGATAGGGGAGAGTGGAGGTAGAGAACCTGTTGTGCCGATCCCACCAGTGGGATAAGGACAGGAAGATGATAATTATATTATAGTCTTCTTTTAGGTTATTTTTGAGGTAGGAAAGTAGAAAGACATTGTTTTCAAATTCTTTATTACCACCATTATCCAAACCATTCGCATTACTTGCGATAACAATCTCTTTCGCCTTACTATAAAGTAAAAAAATTAACAAAATATTATTTTTAATGAAACACTAAATACAATATCAAACTTATCGTTAAAAAAAATTGCTTGTAGCGCCACTGCTTTTGAGATACTTATAATATAGACAGTTCTAAGTTTTAAAGAAGTATTAATTCCATCCATCTTAATAGTCTTGACAATGGCGCCAATTAACTTAACACACTCGATTGTTGTACAAAAAAAACATGACTTATCCCCAGGCTCGGTAAATATCTCCTCAGATCTCAAGTTACTTAGATCTTTGAGGATATCTAAAGAGGATAGTCAGAGGTTCAATAATATATAATATACCTACTCATACATACAATAATATTCTAAGGGCGAATCCATATCCATTCAAATTCGTTACACTTGTGATAACATCCATTTTTATGTGCAAACAAATCTAAGACAAGACATTAAACGAGTCACAAAATAAAAACAAATTTAAAATATTAATTTATCAGAGCTTAATAATGATTTAGTTGCTTTTTGTAAAAAAACAATAAAACATTTGGAAATACCTCAAAGATTCGGCAAAATATTGACACAAAAAAAACGTATACCCAGCAGTTTTTACATCAGTCCAAATGGTTACAATAATACTCGTATTCTTAATACATCTAATTGGCATTCTTTCAAATTTTAATTTAGATAAATTGTTGATGAAATTGACTGATCTGACGATTTACTAACGTGCAAATATGTAATAATTTAGCTAGAGTAGCTAAGAAACAACTATTTCACTCGTGCGATATGAGATCGAAGAGAAATGGGCTTTAAAAATGTAGATATATGATTCTGATTCTTATAAAGCACTTAAACTGCATCCTGGGAGCCTACTCTTATTTATAAGTTACTGGAAGGACTCCGAACAGACGCGTTAGCCTTTCTCAGAAGTATGCCCCCACTAAACTAATGCCTTCTGAATGTTTAAATGATTGAATGAATGAATATTTCACAGGTTTAAGTGTACAAGTCCCTTTACAGTTGTACAATATAAGCTTCTGATTAGCATCTTAACTGAAAAAAGTACGCTTAGCCTAAATAGTTAAAGCTATTTTCAAGAGGGCATGATTACATTTTAGTAAATACTTGGGTACAAACTTTAGTAACTATTACAGATCATTGGGTACAAATTAGTTCACAGAACTTAAGTATACTTATGTAATCATCAGTCAAAAGGATGTTTGTAAAAAAAACTTAAGAACAACTTAAGTTATGTTCCCTGTAGGTTCAATAAGGTGCGAAGTTAAACTCATTTTGGGCAATTCTCTTCAATTTGATATTTTATCGTTATTTTTAAAACTTTTTAACGTTGATTTTAGAGGTCGGCTTTCAAACTGATAGCATGAAGATGAAGCAATAAAAGATTGGTTGATAATAAGTTATTTCACGATACATATAAAATTAACTAATATTTTACGAGATAAACTTAGTTGAGGAGAATCGGCCATGTAAGTAAGAGATAAAAATCATAGTACCTATACATAAAAAATCTGCAATAAAAATATAGATAGGAAAACTTAAAACTACTATCCTAGTATTATATCTACCTTAACTAGGACTAATAACTTACAAGAAGGAAGATAAGTGAAAATTCAGAAAGTATTGTTAGCTGATACAAGATGGATATTCCGACAAGTAATGAAGAAGTTTTATACTGATTTCATTTTGTTTTTTGATCCCAATAATGTAGACACATTTAAAGCGGGTATTACACTACCCAATTTTAAGGGACCCTTACCCTAACTAAGAGTGATGTAATAAGATTTAGAGCGTAAGCCAAGCTCTCCCTGACTAAAGGGCCCTGAATACCGTGTAGTATAATACCCGTTTAAGTTATTCATCTATCAAACAATTTGACGACCTCTGTGGCGCAGCGGGCGAGAGTCCACCTGCGACGCAAGAGGTTGCGGGTTCGATTCCCGCCTCGGAACAAATTTGTGTATGATCTGCAGAAATTTGTTCCGTTGGTCTGGGTGTTTTCTATGTATAATAAAAAAATATCTATCTATGTACCTATATAATGTATTAAATATATCAGTTATCTAGTACCCATAACACAAGCTTTGAGTAGCTTACATTGGGGCTAGATGATGCTGTGTGGATTGTCCAGCATTATTTGTTTTGTATTTATTTAATTAAATTACGCAAAGTATAATTTATTTAGAAATTTTGCAATTACTTGACATATTAATATGTCTGCTAAATCTTGCATGGAGGACTTATTAACTTCATCAATAAGTATACCAAACTATAAGTCTTCGCTATTAATATCAGCTTTGTATAGAAAAAAGAGCCAAGAAAGAGATAGAAACACACAGTGCACATCAAACAGGAAAGTAAGAAAGAGACAGAGTGCGTACAGGAAATAGATTAGACTTACATTACTTATCCTAAACCATCAACAGAAGAACCAGTACCTTAATGCCGTTTCCAAAATACTCGACCCAATATCACAGTGGGTGATGTGGTGTTATAACTAAAACTACTTCTATAGCTAATTATATCTAGAAAACAAATCAAACTATCCTATCTTTATATACAGGGTGTCCCAAAAAGTAGTGTCAAGCGAAAGTCCAGAGATAGAACACCCTTTGGGGTACCCGAATCACCCCCATGTATGTTCCGCGATTTTCTATAGTTTTCGAGTTATTATTTTTTTTCCGAATTTTTTAAAATTTACGACTTGAACAGCTTAAAACATTCTTACAAAAAAAGTAGAAAACTTTCTTGAGATTTTATTTTTGCTACTGAATTGTTATGAGTTGTTCTTTTATGCATAAAATAATTAGCTACCTGACTTTGATGAAAACTATGAAAATGTTGATGTAAAGTCAAATAATTACATTCGGTGAATTATGACTAAAATTTTCAACTTTAAATTAAAAATCTTAACAAGTGATTTCATGGTTTTTAAATAAATCTAAAAAATTCTCCAGACTCTCAGCTTTCATAATCATTAAAAAAAGTAGTACTTAATATGCTACTTTGGCTAAAATCGGCCTTCAAAGATGGTGAGGTGAAAAATTCTTAAAACTAGCTACCTGATTAATAAATAGATTTTGGCCATTTTATCATTCTTAAGCTTACTTTGTTTGTTAACTAACCAAAAATGACTTCAAAGAATTAGTTTATGCCAAAGAAATCAGCAATATGGCCGAATTAAGAACAAAATTAAGAAAGGCCGAAGAAAAAATTAAGGCACTTAAAATAGCTTTCATACGATCGAGGGAAACTTTTTAAGACGATGTAGGATTTGTATCGACCTAGAAGGTAGACATTTTGAAAACTTTTTGTAAAAAATTGATAAATTTTACTTGTTGTTTTATTTCATAAATTTAGCTGATTTAGCTAATTTAGCTTTAATTTTTAATGTAATCTTACTTTGCTGCAGTCATTTTTGGTTAGTTAACAAACAAATTAAGCTTAGGAATGATAAAATGGCCAAAATCTATTTTTTAATCAGGTAGCTAATTTTAAGAATTTTCCACCTCACCGTCTATGAAGGCTAATTTTAGCCAAAGTAGCCTATTAAGTACTACTTTTTTTTAATGATTATGAAAGCTGAGAGTCTGGAGAATTTTTTAGATTTATTTAAAAACCATGAAACCACTTTTTAAGATTTTTAATTGAAAGTTGAAAATTTTAGTCATAATTCACCGAATGTAATTATTTGACTTTACACCAACATTTTCATAATTTTCATCAAAGTCACGTAGCTGATTATTTTATGCATAAAAGAACAACTCATAACAATTCAGTAACATAAAAAAAATCTCAAGAAAGTTTTCTAATTTTTTTAAAAGAACTTTTTAAGTTGTTCAAGTCGTAAATTTTCAAAAATTCGGAAAAAAATTAATAACTCGAAAACTATAAAAAATCGCGGAACATACATGGGGGTGATTCGGGTACCCCAAGGGGTGTTCTATCTCTGGACTTTCGCTTGACACTACTTTTTGGGACACCCTGTATATAAAAAAAAAAAAATATAAAAAAAAAAATATGATCACGACTCTGTAATCCCCAGGCTCGGTAGATATCTCCTCAGATCTTTAGTTACTTAGATCTTTGAGGATATCTAAAGAGGGTAGTCAGAGGCAAGTCCAAACATGACATTTGGTACATGCCCACATTTTGCACAGTAGTTAGTATTCCGTACGTGACAGGTTGCAAGCCCATCGCCGCTTATAAGAATACTAACCTATGACACATACCTTCGAATTTTTGGTTCTAGGGTATGCCGGTTTCCTCACGATGTTTTCCTTCACCGTTTAAGAGCACTGGCATTGCGCACATAAATTTTTCGAATGGAAAAACTCATTGGTGCACGACCAGGTTTGAACCCACGACCTTCGGATCGTGAGGCAGGGGTGCTACCACTACACCACCAGCACTCATATTTATATATACTCACACATATATATCACAGCATATTTATATATACTAATATAACAAGCTTCCGCCCACGCCTTGGTCCGCGTGGTATCTTGAAAAATAAAAACAAATCTATCCCACGAGAAATGTACATTTTTCCGTGATAAAAAGTAGCCTATGTGCTATTCCAGACTATAAGTAGTGTCTGTTTGTTACGCTTTCACGCTTATACCGCTGAACAGATTTTGATGAAATTTGGTACAAAGATAGACGTTTGAGAAAGGCTACCTTTTATCGCGAAAATGCTTGAAGGGGTTGAAGTAAGGGATGAAAGTTTGTATGGGAGTCCGTCATTTTCGAACGTAGACGAAGTCACGGGCAAAAGCTAGTAATAAATAAAACAGAATCCGGTGTTTCTGTCTGTACATTCATTGAAGAAACGTAAGTAGTAAAAAAAGAAAGAGGGCTTATTTTGTCTGTAGGTTTGTTAGTTGTTCGCGCATATCTCCGAAACTACTGAACGGATTTTCATGTAGTTTTCACAGGTGATCAGAGCGTAAATATGAGCAGAATATTGTTTTATTAAAAAAACGACATACGGCCCAAGTTTCTGCTTGTCTTACATAATTATAAATGCGAAAGTTTGTGTGTATGTTTGTCCCTCCTTCCTTATCTATGTAACTAAGATAAATAAAGTGAAAGTTTAACTAGTTATTACTGGATCTTATAATCTATAACTACTTTTATCCTAAAAATACGGACATAATAAAACAAACAAACATCCATTCAACTAATGACTAAACCACAGAAACTTACATTTGAAAAAAAAAAAAAAAAAAAAATATGATCACGACTGTAATCCCCAGGCTCGGTAGATATCTCCTCAGATCTTTAGTTACTTAGATCTTTGAGGATATCTAAAGGGGGTAGTCAGAGGCAAGTCCAAACATTACATTTGGTACATGCCCACATTTTGCACAGTAGTTAGTATTCCGTACGTGACAGGTTGCAAGCCCATCGCCGCTTATAAGAATACTAACCTATGACACATACCTTCGAATTTTTGGTTCTAGGGTATGCCGGTTTCCTCACGATGTTTTCCTTCACCGTTTAAGAGCACTGGCATTGCGCACATAAATTTTTCGAATGGAATAACTCATTGGTGCACGACCAGGTTTGAACCCACGACCATCGGATCGTGAGGCAGGGGTGCTACCGCTACACAACCAGCGCTCTCTTACATTTGGAAGAGTCTAAAATCAATTAGGTATAAGAATAAACAAAATAAACAATAATTTGGTATCCAACATTCTAACAAAAACCACTTTAATGCACATTAACCAAAATTATCATAAAAATACTGTTACTAGTTCAGTATTTATTGATGATATAAAATTTGTCGTAATCGTACATTTACAGACCACGTTCATAACCAAAATGAGCATAAAGACGGCTTAATTTGGACGGCAATAATGGACAAAGCTGTGCTCTTTTTAGGCAATGCTTTCAAAAATTGCTTAGCCTGATATTGAAAGTGTAAACTTGGAAGCTGAATAGTTTTGGATAAGATTTGCCTCCCATTGCATACACTTGGGAAATTAACGATTAGTTTCTTATGCCTCGTGATCACAAAACCCTCCCAGAACTTTCTGATTAGGTTGTGCATCAGTAGTTACAGGATGATGAGTCATCTATCGTATTTAACGTTGAAATGCTATCAAAAATTGCTTCCGAATTGCTTTTATTTGCTTCCATCAATGAGAGAATTGCTTCCTCTTTATTTTAGAAAAAAAACATCATTTAGAGCGGTTACGCACTACGTCCGATCCAAATCCGATCCGTATCAGTGAAAATATGGATCTAGAAAACTCGGACCGAATTCGAATATTGCTTACGCACTAGTCCGATCTCTGATACAAATCCAAGCAATTCAGGAGCCACCTTTTGGCATACGTCAAAATAATACTTTGGCTACTAACTTCTTCGGTTCGTCAAAAATCATCTCCGTGAGGGAGATTCTAGAATGACGGGAAGAAATCGGATGACGGATAACGGATGTAGTGCTTAAGGTACCATAGAAATAGTTCTACGACTACAGTCCGAACCATATTTTCACGGTTTCGGATCGGACGCAGCGCGTAGCCGCTCTTAGAGATTAGGCCATTCTGACGACTCATCATACTGACGGTAACTTGAATATTTTACGCAAAAGTTCTTTTATTAATTTGTGATTATTAAAATGTTAAAATTATCTTATTGGACGTGATGTGCTTAAAAAGATATTTTAGAATGGACAGATCAAAAGATATGATTGCGTTTATACTAAAAATGACATGGAATTATGTATGAAGATTTAACTAGTTCTGAATTTGACAAAACTCTAGCTAATAAAATACTGCAATCAGGGTCTGAAGTTGTACATACTAAGTACTGCACCCTTACTAATCTAACAACACGCTAAGTCTATGAATAGAAACTAAAGTTTTGCTATGGCACATTAAACCTTGCCAAATAAACATAGAAGAATAATCTAAAATAGTTGACTAAATAGTTGAATTGGTCTTAAAGACGCAAAAATATTAACTAAAGATAAAATCAAAAACTGTGACAACATCAAAAGAAACTCACTATAGAGTCAACAAAGACTGATATAACAAAAAGTTGACCGTAACGGCGAGTGTTGAGACAAGAAAGTATGATTAGATTGTCAAACAGTCGATTTCACTCGCACTATTTATAACCCAATTATCCGATACATACTCGTAGTCATTAAATTGGATAACACAAAAGCTGAGACACTAACATTGAAGGTGCCTTAACCACAAGCTCTTCAGGCAATATTAAAGTAACATAACTTTAGGTATGAATGTGGATGGATACAGGGGTAGAGGTAGACCAAAGAAGAGATGGATGGACTGTGTGAAATAGGACATGGGTAAGAAAAGAATGAGTACTGAGATGACGAATGATAGAGGGAAATGGAAGAAGATCACATATTGTGCCGACCCCACATAACGTGGGAAAAGGGCAGGAAGATGATGATGATGGTTTGTAAGAGTTTGTGGTAAGGCCCCTGCAAGGACTCAGGAACAAATCGATACAAAGACAACAAAACCAGCAATCGACATCTAGGACCTAGGAATAGGACCTAGGACGCCTGAGAAATCCTTGGGTTCCGAGGACACTGCATGAGATGACGTTGCCAAGGCAAGTCCCGGGCTAAAACGTTCTTGAAGCAGTATGGACACTTCCACTCGTCCATGCCGAGAGCTGTTGAAGGAAGGAAGATTTGTGTTACAAGGGCTTATCAAATACATGAGTACCTATCATCGGCGTAGTGAAAACCTCTTGTTATTCTTTATTGTACACAGTAAACTATTTACAAGCAAGGCAGAAAAAAATACATGTACAAGTGCGAGCTTAACCCTACAAAGCTTGTCTACCAGCAAACCTTAGAGACTTGGGAGAAGCTATAAAATGTGTAGCTAAAAATAATTTAAAATAATTATAACGTAAGTAACTACTTACGAAATTATTTTTATTGTCATAATCACCACCAACCAGGATACAAAATGTTGGTGGGGAAAACAGTTTGCTACGTGAATATCTTTCTTTCCTGTCTATAATGTTAGATAAATATAAACTTACGTATGCAATTGACGTGATAGTCGCTCTCGTCAACACGCAACGCGACACCGCACTTTTGACACACCTTCCAACAGCCTTCGCTCATCGTACACTCCTCTGAAAATTGAACAAAAGAAGTAAAGTAGACCACACGACTGAAGTAAAACTTCTGCACTGCGTCTAATAGATTAATTAACGTAGGTAACTGGCTATGAGAGAAAGAGAGACATAAAATGTATGCTCGCACCTCTCTCTCTTGCCCCTACAGTAATATACGAAACGTAACTCTCTTTCTATCTTCACTAACTTATATCTCCCTCTGAACTTCCGTTCGCTTCGCCCGATCACACTTTTCGTACCGATTCACGCATTCATCAGATTACTCTCCAAGTCAAGCGTGCTTAAAGAAGTTTTACTTCAATAATAATCTCACCTTATCGTACCTTCGAACCCATAACAATTAACTGATGCATCACAATGTTAAACAATTGAATAATGGTACTCGTATTTTCAATGACTTTTTTTATTTTACGTATTTTTTTAATTTTTTTGCAATATCTATCTATACATAAAATAAAATCTTCGAGAAGCTGGGTACTTTACTTTTGTACACTTCACTTTTGTGCTTTTGATATTTACAAATAAGAAACAGTGCTACTTAGCCTAAAACAACAGTTTTTGAAAAAAATATCTGTTTGTCTGTGCGTTCGTTCGCGCTAATCTCCACAACGGCTGAACCGAATCGAATGCAATTTTCACTAATGTATTGAGATAAGCTTGCATTAAAACTTAGGCTTTATTTCATAGAAATAAAAATAGGTTGACAAATTAAAAATATACATTTATTTTACTAATAATTATTTTAAAATTCGTTAAAGAAATCTAATGCGTACGAAGTCGCGGGTAACAAATTAGTATAATATAAGTTTGACAAAAAGCTTACCTAGTAAGTGTGAATGTAGCATCCTGGCTTCGAGCGCGACGCGGCAGTGCGGGCAGCGCGCCAGCATCACGCAGCGCCGCCAGTAGTGCGCCTCCAGGGCCTCCGCCCGCACGCGCCGCCCGCACCAAGTGCACGTTGTGCTGGAACATTGTACGATACAAACTTGAACTAGTGATGCAACGGATAGTGGATCAGCCGGAGACCGAATTTCGCATATTCGGCCTAGGCCGCGACTAGATGCCCTGTTACCTTTTCACGGCTAAACGACTGAACGGATCGTAATGAAATTTGGCAAGGAGATAGATAATATCCTGGAGACGGACATGTCTTTCTTTTATTTCAAAAAATGCTCTTGAAGGGGTTGAAATTTTATATGGGGTACGCATAGTTGCTGGGCGCAGTCACGTTTTGTACGAGCGCCTTTCTTGCACTTCATAGAAATTTCCTGATTGATCGTTATCAATAATTTAAAAACTAAATGTTATAGGTATTGATGGATTTTTGCGGACGAAACCGCGGGTAGCAGCTAGTAGATGATAACTTACTGTAAGCTGACATTCTCCGATACGTTCTCTCCGCAAGCGTCACTTCCACCTTCATAGGCGTCGTACTGCGTCTCGCTGCTAGACGCTTGGTTCCTTCGCCCTGAAATATTATTATCATCCCATTATAATCATACTATGCCGCCTCGGAAGACCAGGGATCGAGCAAAAGTATACTTAGCACACCCTGGGTGTTGGGAAATTACCTTATCTACCATCAAATTTATACTCTTCTAAATTATAATTCACACTTGACTGCCTGTCTACACAGGCACTGGCTAGCTATTGGCGTCTACTCCAATAATTGTTCATTTAACCAATTGAACAAATTGGATAACTTTCTTCCAATATTTTTAACTTTGACTTAAAAATGCAATAATGAACTTTTTGCATTTTTCTTTCCAAGTAGTTCAACTTATTTCTATTTATGTCTGTTTTCAAATTCATGGTAGGAAAAGTTTTGTTTTATTAATAAAAATATTGTGATTGAACTTATTGAATTTTTAGTCCAAGTAGTTCAACTGTTTTTATAAGTTGAATAAATAAATAAATAAATAAATAAATAATGCTGGACAATCCACACAACATAATCTAGCCCCAAAGTAAGCTACTCAAAGCTTGTGTTATGGGTACTAGATAACTGATATATTTAATACATTATATAGGTACATAGATAGATATTTTTTATTATACATAGAAAACACCCAGACCAACGGAACAAATTTCTGCAGATCATACACAAATTTGTTCCGAGGCGGGAATCGAACCCGCAACCTCTTGCGTCGCAGGTGGACTCTCGCCCGCTGCGCCACAGAGGTCGTCAAACTGGTCGAATAAACTGGAAGAAACTTATCCAATATGTTCAACCGGTAGAACAGATAGTTGAACATATTGGATAACACGATCTACCGGTAGGCGTAGCTGTTCTTCATAGGTAGACCTACTCACCAGGACTATAATATCCGCTCTCATCCATCCCGCTGTGCTCATCCAAATGCAGGTTCCTCAGCCCTGCTACCAGTTTCGGAGACTCCAACGGATTCTCTCTAAAATAATCAGCTTTTATCTTCGGAGAGTCCAAACTCCTGCTATCCGAGTCACATCTCAAATCACTCCTCGACAATTGGGGGGAGTCCGTTGGTAATGAGTCCATGGATCTATCTATTTTGGTTTTTGGCGAGCCTAAACTTGGGGAGTCTCTGTAGTCGATGTGCAAGGGCTCGTAGACTGTGATAGGCCGTTCTTTGAGCTGAGGTTTTGAGTTTTCGTGGTCGTAGTGGATCATGGAGTGGCGGTTTTCAGCGTTTCTTTGGGTGCGGCGGTAGATCACTTCAGGCTGAACTTGGTTCTGGCTTTCTTGGAAATGGACCTGCAATGTATTTAGACTCACAGTTGGTAGTATTTACGTCATTGTTCACACTATTCGTCATTGTCCGCAACAAACAATTTTGGCTATATCGTAAAATATTATTTAATTTTAAATATACCCTTCGTGAAATAACTTATTAACAACCAATCTTTTATTGCTCCATCTTCATGATATCAGCTTGAAAGACGATCTCTAAAATCAAGATTTAGAAAAGTTTTTAAAATAACGGTAAAATATCAAATTGAGGAAAATCGTCCAAGAACCAAAAAATCAATGTGCTCTTCTATGCGGTGATGTACCTACTTAGTATTACTCATTATTTGTAGTTTGTACCTACATAAAAACTTATTTTAATGAAACCTTTTTACTGTAAACGGCTAGGTTTTTATATGTACAAATAAAAATAAAGAGTACATTACACCTACTACGATTACATTTCCCCCAACAAACATGCTAAAAAGGCATGTATATAACAAACCAGTGGTACTTAAACCTCACCTTCTCAACACCACCAGCGGAAGTTTTAGGTGAGTGTTTAGGGCTGGTGGCGCTGTCTAGCCTTAGCTTATTGTACCCTGGATAGTTGGAGAAGTCCTTGGCAGTTCTGGCGGGAGTGTACTTCTTGGTTGGAGACTTCTTGAGGCTGCTCTTGGTTTTATTGGATGAGAAACTACCGCTAAGACTTGGGGCTAAGGTGGCTCCGCTGAAATGATTCGAGAATGATTTGAAAGGTATTTTTCAGAAGTGGAAAAGTTGTTTCAGTTTTATTTATGTGAATACCCCCCTTCCCTCCTACTTTTGTTCCTTATCCTCATCCTAAACATTCAATATCTAGGTACCTATCTACACGCAAGCATAGATACTGGAAGTGATTTCTAACACATTGAATCGGAAGTTAACTGTGGAAAACTGAAAAATTGGTTGACATTTCACACAATGCCATAAGTCCATAAGTAATAGCCCCAAACTAAGCAAAGTTTGCGCTATAAGAACCAGATAGCTGATAGATAAATTATATACTTTACTAATTTTTGTTGTACATACATGGAATATATACTAACACCTAGACACAGAATAAATATCTGCGTTCATCACACAAATGTTTGTCCTGGGTGGGGATCGAACCCACAACCTACAGAAGGCAGAACTACCTACCTATACCAATTGAGCTGTGAGGCCAGTCTAAATAGAAAGAAAGAAAATATATAAATTTTGTTGACCACATAAACACAAATAACTAAACAAAGTACCTACCTAGGTTAGTCTACTTAAAATCAAAAAAACAACGATTGCAAACAAAAATTGCAATGTAGCAAAATTGCTGCAAGCCTGGTATTCAGTGACGAAAGAAAATAAGGTAATTTCTTACCTGGCACTTGAAGTCATGGACTTCAAGCTGTAAGAAGAGGTGGCTCCGAGTGATGACGTCATGCCGAGCGATGACGTCATCCCGCTGGCTGTGCTGCGCGTGGATTGGCTGACGCTAGCGGTTTCCATCGCGTCTGCAGCTGACTCCTCGTTTAGCTGTTCCTCAGTGGGCGCTTGGTTGAGCATTTTCTGAAGAACAGAAACCAGTTGATAAAAAAGCTTGGGACGAATCAGCTCCAACTCTGCTAGGTGTCCCTAACAAAATTAACAAGGATCATACAAAAAAGCGCTAGGGCCCAGCGAGTTTCTTGTCAGTTCTTCTCGGACTGGGGATAGGACTGGAATTGGCACCTAAGGAGTGTAGAATACTCCACAGAATGTAGGTATATCTAATTTATTTTTATTATAGTTTTATTTTGTTTTAGTTTGATAAGTATTATCAAAAAACTTCTTAGATATTACCTACCCCTATATCAGCCAGCATTGATAAAGACACGGTAATTGATTCAATGTTATCAACTCGATCTAATCTTTGTACAATCTTGCGAGTGCGCTGGGGACTGGCTACAGAGCTCCGTTTTCCTCACGATGTTTTCCTTCACCGTTTAAGAACACTGGCAATGCGCACATATATTTTTATTTTTAGAATATAAAAACCGGCGGTGATATTTGACCAGATTTGAACCCAGGACCTTCGGATCGTGAGGCAAGGGTGCTAAATCTACACCACCAGTGCTCTTATATAGTCAGTAAATAAAATGTCTAGTTTGTCAATGTTTAGTCAAATAAGGCATCAGTTTTTATTCGTCAGTTTATATTCACTTACCTTTCTTTATTAATTTAGTTAATATAAAATATAAAATTAAGTTTTTTAAGCTGTTGTCTGTTTCCTTAAACATTATGGTAAATGTTGTGCATGCCTGTAATTGGCACACATTTCATAGTATAATTTGTTTTCATGTTTTTTTTTTAATGTTTTGTTGTGTGTGCTGTTGGCGTTGCCTAATAAATAAATAAATAAAATAAATACCTATTCTTACAAACTTAGGTAGGTAGGTACTTTTTAAGGTAAGTATTCGTACAGTGTGTTTTGAAGTTGTATATTTATGTTAATTGTTGATATTATTATGTGTGTCTGTGGTACCAAATCAATTCTTTATCTATCTATCTAGGTATCTATCTTTTATTCTGACCTGCATATCAATTCTATCGAACTGCTGGAACAGATGCCGATAGATGAGGTTCCTCCTCGTCACAGCATCATCAGGCGGCAGCTGTGCCCGGACCACTCTCGGAGACCTTGCATACGCGGCCAGCAGTATCCTCTCCGCTGCTGCCCGCACCGAACCTGCGGCGTGCTGCGCGCCTGCCGCCCCGCACTCCGCTAAGCGGCGAACGGTCAACCCACTGGAATGAACATGATGCCAAGTTAAAACCAAAGGAAACTCAAACTCAAAGTTTATTCAATTAAATCACAGGGATCATTTTGAATCGTCTTACACACTAGGTGAGTCTAGGTGCCAATTCCAGTCCTATCCCCAGTCCGAGAAGAACTGACAAGAAACTCGCTGGGCCCTAGCGCTTTTTTGTATGATCCTTGTTAATTTTGTTAGGGATACCTAGCAGAGTTGAAGCTGAAGGCTGGACCTGTTCAACCGCACATGCAGGGAAAGATTGTAGGTAGTTTTATTTTAATTTTATTTGCATGTTAGTAACCTTAATTTTTGGTTGGTTTATTCAAGATGTTATTAGTAAGTATTATTCTTTCTTTTTTAGCTTATTTTGTATTTCTTATCTTTTTTCTCTTTGTGCATTTTTGACAAATAAATAAATTCGAAATCAAAGTCAAAATATAAAATCACAAAAATCACTTTGAAACGTTTCACATGGTGCTAATTCCAGCCTAACTCAAGTCCGAAAAGAAAAGTAAAGAAACTCGTCTCGGTCCTAGCACTTTGTAGTATAGTAACTAGTGTGTTTCTCATCGCGATGGGATATCATCGTTATGATTTCTCTTTATATATTAAACTATGTATGAAGGTGGGTACCTTCATACATAGTATAATTATATAAAGAGAAAATTTCCAAAGATCACCCCTACCGTCCCTTACACCTTAGCACACAAACTTACAAACTTTAGGTACACTACTTACCAAGGTAACTCTACTAAGGTAGGGTGTGTTTGTTGTGTTATCATTATTACAAAGCCTACAAAAGCCAAATCAACAAAGACATGTGACATCACTACAATTTACATTATATACATATAAATAAAGATATATTAGTAATTTGCTTCTCATTAAATCCACCTACGTGCCTTCATATCGATACCTATAATGCTGCCCACAAACTAGTTATCGAAAATAAAGGGTCTGAGCCGACTCGACTATTTCGTGGTGCAATACATCGGGGATATAGCTCAGTGGTAGAGCAATCGACTGCAGATCGATAGGCCCCCGGTTCAAACCCGGGTGTCCCCTTAAGTTGTCCATTTTTGTATTTTATTCGAATATTTTTTTTATTTTTACATTCTTAAAAATCTGTCTTTAATACGTTTTTAATTGATTGAGCGAGCGAAGCAAGCGAAAATCTCAGAAGCAAGTAGGGCGATTTGGCGTTGTATGTGAACTTGATCGTTGAAGGGGTACCTAGGTACTTACTCGTAAGTTGAACAGGTATATTTATTCTTACCAATTGTAATGCCCAAAAGTTTGTTTAATAAAGTATAAATATAATAAAGATTACATACTTGTTACAGTAAAAACGCCTGTAGCTATTGCTGACAATATTGTAATAACTAGCATTTAGTACATTTACAAAATTGACAAGTTTCTACACAGGGTGAGCCCGCCTGTTAGAATTTACTACAATTTTATAAATATGTAAACTTGTAATTAATTATGTGTTCAACGAATTTTCCTACAAATATGTACCTAAATTATCGCTAATTAAGTTCTTTTGACAGAACAGAAATTTTGTAGAATATTGTAGGTACCTTCAATTTTACAATTTTGTAAATATTCCACCAATACAAATTTGTAAATCGTATTTTTTATTAAACAGAAAGTTAAAGCATTGTAGCCGGTTACAAATAATTGCATTTTTTTAATTTGTATTGCTTGTTCAATAGGGGCCCGGTAGGGCTTAGAGTAGAAATAACCAACCTGTTTTTATCGGTGCTGATGCCGTGGCTGAGTATGAGCTGTTCCAGCATCTGGAGCCGCGAGAGCGCCAAGCGGGGGTGCATGGACGCGGCCACCGGCCTGACCAGCTGCTGCGGGATCATGTGGATACTCCTGGGAATGTGTCATGCCATGAATATCCTATCCTACTAATATTATAAACTAGCTATGAAAAAATAATTAAATATTGGTGAACAGTTCACACAACGCCATCTAGCCCCAAAGTTAGCAAAACTTGTACTATGGGAACCAGATATCGTCCCACTGCTGGACAAGGTTCTCCCCCAAACCACGCCAACCATCTTTATCCTTCGAGATCTCCCGTCATCTACCCTCGAAGGTATAGAGATCATCCCTCCAACGCTTGCTGTATGCATCCAGTTATAAGCTTTAATTTAAGCCAAGGGCTGTAAGGCATCAATTGCAGCCCGAGATATTTAGGTGCACGAGCGCAGCGAGGGCGCCTATAGTTCGAGGGTGCAATTGATGCTTACACCCGAGCTAACTACTCTGCTTTACATCTCGATTGTGAGGTAAGTAGAATAAATGATTGATTCAGGCGTGACTTTGCGGAAATCCATTACAAATACTGAAAAGGACGGAAATGTCTATATATTAGCGGGAAAGTACTAGACATTTCCGTCCTTTTCAGTATAGGTAAGTAGAAAAAAACCGGCATTACAAGAATAAACAATATTAAAAGTAAAAGTTTTCTATTCCCGCCTTTTTTCATCTTTTTTTAATTATTTCTTTCAAGAACGAAATTGAGCTTCACCGTTCTATATTTAAAATTGATGACTATTATAGTACCTACTCATACGAAGACAAGGCTGAATAGCGAAGCGATCTCTTTTGTCATTGGGCTGAATGCATGATGTCTATTGCCAGTATGATGGTACGCGAACTTTTTGAAAGAGTGGAGTTTTTTTTTTTAATTACTTACCGCCCTAGGGCTTTTCTAGATACATTATTACCCTAGAGCGCTAATTGGTCACCTACAAGCCCCATTTGGGGGTAATAAGAACCTACTTACCGAATATGAAAGATGTAAAATGTAATTTTTTTTAAACTTGTTCAAGAATAAAGTAAAGTAAGTAACAGAGACTTCTAAGTAAATTAAGCGGCTCTGACAACTTCCAAAACAACTCCTCCTTCTCCAACTCACCTGACTGGGGGGCAGTCGGCTACAGTGAGCACAGTGTGCTGAGCGGTCGAGTGTACTCTGGGGGCGGGGTCGCCACAAGCTCTAAGCAGTTCTGGCAACAGCTTCTCAAGACATCTGCCTACTTCTGCCGCGCATACCCTGTGGAATTAAGGCATGTAAGTTTGCAAAGACTAATGCATCCTGGAAGTCTACTCTGCAAAACCATCAACGAAAATCGGCACAATAACAATGCCAAACGTACTTTACATGAAACAACAAACATTGACAATCGATCTCCTAAGCCTACCACTTACAGACGATACGATAATTTGAATAATTCGACTGAATTTGACGAACATTTACATTCGATTATATTTGTCGATTGTGGAGTAGCTGCTCTGGTTAAGGGGAAGGATAGGCAACGATAAGGCCATTACAGACCAAGATGGTGCACGATACACTGCAAATAATTGGGTCAAACCTGTTACCTGTCAGGCACAAACTCCTGGAACAGCGCCCGCACAACCTCATTCGCTTGACTGTAGACTGAGAAGACCTTGTCTCGCAGCGCTCGTTGCAGGAGTAAAGCAGCCGCTCTGGCTGTCTTGTTCGGGGAGGTCTTACTGCTGCCGTTGGAAGGGCAGGTCAGCTCAGAACGGAGGCGGGCGAGCCCCTCCTCTTTGTCCAAATAGTTTTTGGAGTAGAACTTTTCAACCTGGACAGAAAATGGTATTGAGCATGAGAGGCTAATGTACCTAGTTGCTAGTTTCTAATGTAGTAGCTATAAGTTGTGAAAACCAGAGATATAGCAGCCCTCACACTTCCGTATATGCTGCGTGGTACTCTGTATTAATCATTTAGTACAATTCAGTTTTGCGACGTGAAGTCTTAACTATTTATATCGATGCGTGAAGTAAATGATTAGTGAATGTTATCTGTCATTGAGTTACAAAATAACTCTATGATTGCTGCCCTCAAAAACCACTACAGAAAACGATTGTTCATAAAAGAAAACGCTTCTCTTGCTGGAAAAACGCCAGCCAGTTCTGCGTATGGGTAAAGCATGAAAGCTTTCACACCAGTTTCCAGCAGTTCATACAATCGCCGATACAGAGTCACAAAATTTGGTCGGTTACCGGATAAGGGCATCCGGAGGCTGAAAAGTCGAGAGTATCAGTACCAGAGGATATCCAAAGATGAGTATAGGTAGAGCAGCCTGCTTCCTCTCCCTCTCGTTCAGCTTATGGTGCGTGGTGCGAGGGTGTGACGTGGCGCTTCCACCGCTGGTTTCCTCCTCTCGAGCCTCGCGGAGGTACTCGTTTGTATGGGAGCTGTATAGAATATCATGACTATAAAGGCTAGATAGGACAGTAGGACTGGTTGGATCCCCCGCGGTTTCACTCGCATTACTCCCACTAAAACATAATAGCACTCCAGATAATCCAGCTATCAGTGAAAGAATAATAAAATTGAATGAGTTGTTTTGAAGATTACCTGCTATATCAAACTTACAAAGCTACTAAGACTTTCTCTTTATTGGCATGTGTGGTAAATTATTTCCTACACGTTTTTTAAATGTTAAAGAATACAGGAATTGAGCTGCTGAGCTACTTACTGTCGCAAAGCTGGTAGCAGCCTTTCCTCATAAGCTTCAAACGTAGATCTTGGACCAGCACTCTTATTTCTTCTTCTAACTAATGTTCCATTGGCAGCGTTTGGCGTGACACTCCTACGAGGGCTATCAGTCTCTTTTCTTAACTCCTCTTCTTCCACCTTCTTTTGTTCTTCTTTCACCTTCTCTTCTTGTGGTTGGGTGTGGAACGACAATGGTTGGGATGGTTGTGGCTGTGGTTGGAATGATAATGATTGCGGTTGTTGATACTGCGATGGTTGTGGTTGGGTTTGGAAAGTGAGAGATTGTGGTTGTTGAAATGTTAAAGACTGTGGTTGCTGATAGGGAAGTGACTGTGGTTGTGGTTGATACAGCATTGACTGTGGTTGTTCTGGCTGAATTGTCTGCTGATAGTATTCTTCAGGTTCCTCTTGCAGGATCTGTTGGGTTCTGGTGTGGATCGGTGACTAAAATAACAAAAACATTTGGAGCATTTTTAGATACAAATATTGTCAAAAGAGATCAGTGGTTATGAAAGATAAGTATTTAAAATGTTGATCGCGAAAGTAGCTGACTACTGTAGTGTAGGTTATTCTGTCTTATAGTTGGTCGTGATGTGATCTTATAGTGTTGTAATTTGCTAAAGATTATCATTCACTATCATGCAGACCATTTCCCTTTACACATTCGTGATGTGATGTATTACTTTTGTCATTACAATGTTGTCTTCCTTATCCATAGAGAAAAACGCTAAGGAAGCTGTTCCTACAAGTGCTTTTGCTTTCCTTAGCATGAGCATTGCAAGAACAGCTTCCTTATCTTAGCTCCTTGTCCTGCTATTTGTCTAGTTAGCTTAATAACTGGTCTTACCTCAGGCTCATTGTTAATATCTTCTTCTTCGTTTCCGTTGATATACTCCTCGCCAGGGTCTATTGGGGGTACTGGCGAGGGTATGTCCAGGCTCAGAGATCCAGCTGCTACTGACGGAGACAGGTGGTGGGAGAAATCATACTCCGCTGGCATCGACGAGTCGTTGCGTCTATCAGGCTGAATGAAAAAGGGAAATATATAGAAGCAATAATAGAAGACCAGTTATGGCTGTTCTTCTTACGAATGCTTTTGTTTTCTCTTCTTACGAATACTCTAGAGTCTAGCTAGAGCCTTTGATTTTTTTTGTTGTTTTAACAATGAGCAACACAGCTAGTTTGGCAACTTTATTCTTCGACCAGTCGACTGTTTATTTTTAATCGATCGTATTTTATCGAAAGTTAAAGATAGAAAGAACCCTAATTGTTTAAAAGAGGCTGTTGACTAAATAATTGAAAATAAAGAATAAATTGTGGGGTGATAGGATCTTACAGATGGCCTTCACAGGGGTAATTTTTGGGCAAATAATTAGTGTTAGACCATAGACACTTCTAATAGTCTTGTAGTCATGAATGTTCATAGGTATCTATCGACATTTGTCTCTTTTTATCACCAGATTTTTTTAACGATGCTAATGTACTCTATATTAGCATCGTTAAAAAAAATCCGGTCAAGTCTGTCAACAAGACTTACTCCTTCCTCCTCAAACAGCCTGCACAGTTGAGGGTCTTCCTTCACCCCGCACAGTGCATCAGCGATTCTGTCCCTCATTCTCCTGGCCAGTTCGAAGTCATCTCTCGCTGCGGCAGTACGCTTCCGCAGCCTCCACCGCCCAATGCGGATGCCAGCCGCTGCCAGTGCCGCACCAGCTGATTTCAATCGACGGGCGTATTCGAAGCGTTCTTCTAAAATAAGTAAATGGTTTTATGTGACTTTATTTAAGAGTTCTCGACTCCCTCCGACCAGGTGGAGTGACGACAGGCTGCTGGAAAGGATGCGTCGAGCTGAAGACAGGGCGCAATGGCGCTCATTAGGGGAGGCCCATGTCCAGCAGTACATAGCAGTAGACTGCTATAGGCTGATGATGATGACTATATTATGCAAAGTTTAGTTAACTGTCATGGTAACCCTAAAGGCCAAAAGGTAGCCTTGAAAAACAAATGTGTGTGGGCTATATAAACGAACCAGCGAGGCGCGAAATAAACCAGTGCACTTTTTCCACAATCTTTTTCCACTTTCCTCACAATGTTGACCTTTGTAAGATCACCCAGTAGTTCCGCACATAAAACTTATCAAGAAACCCCATTACATATATGCACAATTGTATTTGGAGATAAGTTATTAGAAAGACCCTGGTCTTATGCCTTCAACCTTTCGAGACAAGATAACTCTTTTAAAAAAGATTGCTTACGTTTTACCAATTATTCTACCACCTTAGTTGTCTGTGCTCAACTTCTAGAAGATGCTAAAGGTTTATCATACACTTACCAGTAACAGCAGCCTTCTTTTTATCATCCAAACTTCTCACCAGGTCAGCTATGTCAGTGTCCACATACATCACAAACGCTAGATCATCGTACGGCGAATACATAGGCTCAGATTTGTTGGAGACTGGGGACTTCTCAGCGTCTTCTACCACTTCCCCAAGGACATTCACTGCCATAAGGGCTACCTGAAGAAGAAGGAAAATAAGATAACTAATAGGAAACTTCATAAAAATCGGGAAAAAAAACTATTGGGTTTGGGAGCCAATAAATCGTTTTTCGTTTTCATTTTTACACTCACACTCACCAGTTTTAGCTCATTATTTTCATCAAAAATTCCCATAAAAAAATCTCCTAGGGGACACCCGGGTTTGAACCGGGGACCTACCGATCTGCAGTCGGTTGCTCTACCACTGAGCTATATCCCCGATAACTACATTGTTGAAAATCTGCTTCATATGGCCACTTATAGCACGTAGGTGGGTGACAACATCATTGATTCATGCTTATCAGCACTTTGTGTATTTTACTGTGATTTGTTTGATGTAAGTAGGTATTAGTAAGTAATTAGGTAATTTAACAGTACCTACAATCTAGCAGACGTGTCACTTATTTACGAAAGTTATAAATATCACACTCGTAATATATCAGGGAAATACCAACCTCCTTATTTACGTAGGTAGGTAAGTAAACTCTATTTTTATATTTGTGGAAGTAAATGGTACATGTGTTTTATAATTCTACGTCAAGAAGACGGAGTAAAGAAAATGAACTTTATTAAAATAGTCATATAGTTTCAAAATTGTCAACGCTGCAGTAAGTTATTGTCGCGGATTTTGGACGCCTTGAGGCCTTATTCCCAGTCTCTTCGGGCAAAATCAAAGGAATTTACCTAACTTTGAGATTTTGTACCATGACCTATAAAAAAATAATAAAAATATATAAGTAGTGTTACCTACTTTAAAATAGGTAAACGCTATGTATACCTACTCGTTTTTATAAATATCTTCAAGCTTGAAATTTAACGTTTCTGAAACGTGATAGTTCGTAAGAGTTTGTGGTAAGGCCCCAGGTTTGATACTGTAGCGACTTTTGTGCCTTGCAAATTCTATTCTTCATAGATACACGAGCTCTACCTTTAACGAGCGATTTCGGGGCATGCTATTGTATTATTATAAAGGTTAATGGCCATTCCTTATGTGTCACTCAAAAGCCTACGTGTGCATTTTAATTTCGTGTTAGTAACATTTTGCAGTACCTACCGTTAAAATCACAAAAAAAATTAGCTAAAGTCAAAATGTTGCATACGTGCGAATTTTTTGCACCCAAGTGTACCTATAAACCTATACCAATACCTATAAAAATATCTATGTATGTATTTTTTATACGGTTTCTTTTACATATCTGAGTGGAACGACTAACCTGATCATTTTCCTTCGCCGGTGGATGCGGCCCTGATAGTTTAAGCTTCACAAAGCGAGCGACTGTTGGTTCCGGCAGGGCTGCAGATCTGGAGCATTGTCAAAAATAAGAATACCACCCCCCTGTAAGGCCCAGTTCCTACCAAAGCAGAGAAGAGAGGAGACGAGAGGAGATGTGCTGCAAAGCAGATTATTTCCACCAAAGCGGAGAGAGATTTGATTGGAGATGTGAGCTAGCCGAGTGTGAGTGAGCCGCCCGACTAGCCACTTGCTCGCTCGAAAATAAGACGCATCTCCTCTCTTCTTGATCCATTTCCACAGAAGCTAAGCGGAGAAGAGATGCAGAATAACGAAATCTGATTGGTTTATTCAAACACATCTCCTCTCGTCTCCTCTCCTCTCTGCTTTGCTGGAAACGGGGCCTTACCATAGCTCAAGCTATCATGCATTTAAGTACCTAAGCTCCCGGGTCCTGGCTTGCGGCGTGGGACGTGCCAAGGTCACCTTCCCAACGCTGGTGTAAGTCGCGCCGCATGGAGTCGCCGCCCCTTCTGACACCAGCCCCCCTGATACGAGGACTTCTACGGACGCCGCTAAAATTAGAGTTATAATGACCAGTTCTTCTACCGTGTCAAGGTTAGATCGGAAAGTTGCAACCGTAAAATATCGAAGGAAAGTACTGGATTGCAACACTTGCCCTTAACCCATAATGCAACTTTAAACCATATCAAATAAGGGTAAAGTCTATAAGAAATGTTTGCCATGTTTAGTAATTAAAGGAGTATTATAAATTTCTTAGCATATCCTTAGCTCCAATAGAAAAGCACCCTTAAATGCGATATTCTGGAGCAACTATAGGTAATTGGGTGTCTCATAAACTACTCAACTAGGCACACCGGCAGTTAGATAAACTGATGATGAAATAGCTACATAAGTGGCGTATAAGTCTAAATACATGCCAGTTTCCTCACGCTCGCCTTCAGTGTTATACGGTACGAGTTGGCAGCGGGCGACGTGGGGAAGCGGCGGACGACGTGTCGGGGCGACACAACTGGTTTCTATGTATTTCTATGAAATTCCCTCCGTTGTTACTGAGAAGCTAGCGACGCATGTTATAGAAATTCATAGAAACCAGCAGTGTCGCCGCGACACGTCGTCCGCCGCCCGCCTCATGTCGCCCGCTGCCAACTCGTACCCTTAGAATTGGCGTGGCTTACGGATGAGCTGATGATGAGCGAGCAGTTGGAGCTTGTGCACGCTGGTGACATTCGTGAGGCGCAGTAGGAGCTCGTGGGGCGCGCCGCCGTCGCTGCGCCAGCCCCGCGCCGCCGGGCCCTGGCTGTTCAGCTCGCATGCTGGATACGCGCTGTCTTCGCCTGGGATTTCAAATTCAAATTCAGTTTATTAAACTTGGATGAAAGGAGATTGACGAAACAGTTGTATAAGGACAGTGTGAATGGGACAGTTCGAAGGGGAAGACCTCGGCGTACGTACCTCGATCAAATTGGGGACGTCTTAGAGAAAGGCCAGGTCCAGAGTATCCTAAACCGACGCGCATGTATGAAGAATGTAATGAGAGTGAATGAAGCAAAAGAAGTATGTCAGGATCGTAGCAAGTGGAGATCCGTGGTCTCTGCCTACCCCGTCGGGAAACAGGCGTGATTTTATGTATGTATGCATGTATGTTTGTTATTAAACTCAAAATAACATAACAGATAATAATTATCCAATGCGTGTGAATGGGATGTCAGATATGAAGACGTGGTTAACCACGTCATTTTAAAATGGGACTTGATTCATTAACCCGCATTATGACTAGCTACGCCCCGAGGATAGATATATCTTTTATCTCTTTTTCACCCTCTTCAGACATTTTATCCAGGGTAAAAAGTAGTCTAAATTTTAATCCTCTTATTTCACCCCCTTAGATGTTGTATCCGGGTTAAAAAGTAACCAAATCTGTGCGTCTTAATTAAACGTATAATCTACATTCACACCAAATTTCGTCCAAATCAGCCTTGATAGAGTAACTAGTTAGGTAGGTAATAGAGATACAAAAATAACAATGTACTTAGTAGGTTAAGATAGGATTATCACTCCTATTAGATACCTACCAACAGAAAAAGAAACAGAAGTTTATAGAAACCTACCTTCACAGTCAGCCCTTTGAAGCCTATTTTCCACAGTTTCCAAGAAATACGGCAAAGTTTCATTCGCCGACTTCGCTTACCTACCCAGCCCCGATAAGTTATCCAATAAGGGGTGAGTTTAAATATTTAACCAACGAAGTCGCCTGCCATTGGAAACATGACCTCGATGGGAATGTCAATTAATTAGCCATTAGAAAATACTGTACATAATTCAATACCGCTAGTTTTCTAAAGAGCGGTGAACGTTATATGACGATTCCGTCAAATGTAAAACGGTGAAGTGAGAAGAAAGAATGTGAGAATGAAGTGAGAAGAAAGAATAATGAATTCAGTGGCGGATTTACCAGTAGACTGGAGCCCAGTAGTGCGATTACGGAACTCTGATACAATCAACACTTGTCAAAACTGGCTCAAATTTATTGAATAAACACTCTTATGTCATACCAAATCACTTGATTACAATGAAAACGTATTGAAATTGATTGTAAGCAAAGATCCATAATCGCCCCTCAGGACGGCAGACTTTAAGGGCGTCAAATTTAGAGCCAATTTTTTTTTTTAAGAATTTATAATATTCATCTCTAGACCCAAATGCTAATAGGTTCACACAAACAATTCAACATGTAAATTATGTTTCACGATATTATCGCAAAAGTTTTTTTATTTATATGATTGTGAACTGGGTATCGAATTGTAGTGGC
The DNA here is from genome assembly GCA_963675405.1 of Cosmorhoe ocellata. Classification (NCBI taxonomy): domain Eukaryota; kingdom Metazoa; phylum Arthropoda; class Insecta; order Lepidoptera; family Geometridae; genus Cosmorhoe; species Cosmorhoe ocellata. Next base: position 6,122,369 of record OY776267.1, read on the forward strand.
CGGTAGGCAGCTAATATGCAATCCACCACTGATGAATATAATGTATATACAGGTAACTAATGACCAGAAGCGGTCACTAATTCATCACTAATTTTTATTTGAAACTATCAATAGTAGGTTACCTACAGACACGGGATCTCAACGATTTTATTATACCTACTCGTATGTGTATAGATATACTTTGAATTTGACTTACTGGTAGCGTAAACAACGTGGAACGGTATCCTCCTTGGCATCTCCACCTATCTCTTCACCAGGTCCAAAACCTTCCCTACTTCCATCATCACCATTTCAAAATCATAACTAGAAGAATCATTTAACACGTCACGGTCAACAACATATTGGGGATATAAATATTCAACTAAAAATCACATTTAAACTGGGTTTTAACTGAAATTTGATTGAAAATAAAGAAACAAAGAGCTGGTGTTGTTCTGATGGCAAGCCGACTGCGTCGATCGATGGTGGAGGGGCTAAGGAGACCCCTGGTCCGCGCATGCGTAGTTGTGTGCCCATAGTATTACTTAGTAGCGTTAGGGCGCAACGAGTTTCTTGCCAGTTCTTCTCGGACTGGGGATAGGACTGGAATTGGCACCTACACTCACCTAGTATGTAAGACGATTCAAAATAATCCCTGTGATTTTATTGAATAAACTAGCTTCCGTCCACGGCTTCGCCCGCGTGGTACCTTGAAAAACAAAAACAAATCTATCCCACGGGAACCGTACATTTTCTGGGATAATAAGTAGCCTAGGTATATGCTATTCCAGACTAAAAAGAAATCTGTGCCAAATTTCATCCAGATCCGTTAAGCCGTTTCAGCGTGAAAGAGTAACAAACATACATACATACAATATACAAACTTTCACTTGATTTGCATCAAACTAATATAAAAAAAAAAAAAAAAAAATGATCACGACTGTAATCCCCGGGCTCGGTAGATATCTTCCTCAGATCTTTAGTTACTTTGATCTTTGAGGATATCTAAAGAGGGTAGTCAGAGGCATGTTTAAACATGACATTTGGTACATGCCCACATTTTGCACAGTAGTTAGTATTCCGTACGTGACAGGTTGCAAGCCCATCGCCGCTTATAAGAATACTAACCTATGACACACACCTTCGAATTTTTGGTTCTACGGTATGCCGGTTTCCTCACGATGTTTTCCTTCACCGTTTAAGAGCACTGGCATTGCGCACATAAATTTTTCGAATGGAAAAACTCATTGGTGCACGACCAGATTTGAACTCACGACCTTCGGATCGTGAGGCCGGGACTACCACTGTACTACCACTACACCTCCAGCGCTCTTACAGCGGACTAATATACAGTACGATTAATCCCAGATACGTAACGTTTGCACTCTTCTTGTTAATTATACCTACTATCGTGTTAGTTATACCTATGATAAGAATAGTCAGGAAATAATCATAATTAAACGTATTTACAAAATATATCATACATCCTCCTTTTTATTAAATTATCATTCATAATATTATGCTTAGTTTTAGTAATGAGGTAATCCACGGGAGATTTTATTAAGAATACTAGTGACACAGGAAAGTAAAAGTGCCCTTCACTCTACTGGTAGTGCCAAGCGGTATTGCCTAAGGAAATAAAGGATATTTGGCGCATGCTTACATTTTGCAGTAGTACCTAGTTGGTATTCAGTAGGTACGTTGGTTGCAAGTAGACGTGTAAAAGTAACGACAAAAGGCGTACCCGCATGTACTCGTTACTATATTATCAAACAGTTAGTAAGTAGGTACTCGTTACTATCGTATCGAACACGTTACTCGTTACTTCATACCTCATACATAACATGCTATCGACCACCATGAGTTTTAACAATCTACACTCGCTAGCGACTGTAGTTAAAAATTGTATGAAAACTTGTACAGCGCCTCTAGCGGATAGTTGGGTACTAAAACGTCATGTAGTTAACTATCCTACGTCACAGCTTATTACAGGGACTGTAGTTTGCGCTTCATTAGTTTGCTTAGAATTTGGTACCATGAGTAACAGTTTTGACAATGTCATAGTAACGTACTATTACTACTGTAGTAACGTCAGCCGATCTAAATGTGACAACTCATTGTAGACGTACTGGTATACTACAGAAAATGAACCCTGTACGTCTACCATGAGTTGTCACATTTGTTACATTTAGATCGGCTGACGTTACTACAGTAGTAATAGTACGTTACTATGACATCTGTCAAAATTGTTACTCATGGTACCAAATTCTAAGCAAATTAATGAGCGCAAACTACAGTCGCTGTAGTACGCTGTGACGTAGGATAGTTAGCTACGTGAGGTTTTAGTACCCAACTATCCGCTAGAGGCGCTGTACCAAGTTTTCATACATTTTTTTAACTACAGTCGCTAGCGAGTGTAGATTGTGAAAACTCATGGTAGACCCTCTGAAAAATTAATTAAACTGGTCATTGTAGGTATCATTCATATATTTCTTATGGTACAGAACAGTAGGTGCCCGGAGCGTTGTTGACAACCCAGTTAAGGAATTCGGTGACGCGTGTGTTCACGCCTGGGCTGTTGGTGGTGCCACAGCCGTTGCCGTAGGACACCAGACCGAGAACGAAGAGGCGGCCTGTGCTGGGATCCGTGTAGAAGCCGGGACCACCAGAGTCAAACTAGGCAGAAAACGTCATTTAAAATAAAAAAAATGATCACGATTGTAATCCCCGGGCTCGGGGATCTTCCTCAGATCTTTAGTTACTTTAGGCCTTTGAGGATATCTCAAAGAGGGTAGGAGAGGGTAGTCAGAGGCACGTCCAAAGATGACATTTGGTACATGCCCACATTTTGCACAGTAGTTAGTATTCCTATCATCATCAGGTCCTGATTATGCATTTTTAAACGTCAAAGAAGAAGGTTGTCAATTCGTTTGTATGGTTTTTTGTATGTTTGTTACGCGTGACGCGATACCTAATCTACTGGTCCTATTAGGTAATCAAAGTATTCTAGACAAAAAAAAATTGCAAAAAAATCAGAAAAATAGTCAATTTGAAACAAAATTAGACTCAAATCTCACGAGGCGAGGCTCAGGCGCCCTCTTAAGGCCCAGAATACTCGTCACACTATTCCTAACGTAAAAGTAAAAAAAAAAGTGACATAGGTCCGTACTCCGTATAGCAACGCGGATCTCCGCGGAATCAGACATAGCACGAAGCGAAATACCCAAATGACAAGTAAGTAGAGTGCGGCATGATAATATGGCTTCTCTGAGTTATATAACGAAAGCGACAATTTATAAAAAACATAATTATGTTCAAGTAAATAGCTTATTTCAAAAAATTTGCTGGGTTGATTTCTTTCAAATTATCTGATTTATATTCATGTGAAATAGAAATTCAAAATACCTTACTGTTCTGGAAAAATTAGGGAATTTCTGTATTTTCAGAGGTGTTTTTGACCTGATTTATATCCAAGGTTTTCTAACTAATTCGTGTTTTAGCTCCGGTCGATTTATCACTTATATCCTTGAGTATCGTGTAGTTCAATTTCAATTTAATCTATTAAGCGGTAATAGAATGATTAGGGATGCAATACTTACAATTTTCAAAATGCTGGGCCTTAAAGGCAGGGACATAATGAGGAACTGAATGGTCTACCTGGCAAGCGTCCCGCCCCGGAGTCAGGGTACAGATCTGACGGATATTGACGTTCGGATTGGAGCGTTGACACTCCTGCTGACCGACCACCCTCACGTTCGTCTGCAGGAGATTCCGGGAGGTGGGACCACCGAAGGATGTTGTACCCCAACCTGGAAAAAAATGATTTTTTGTTTGTTTGTTTGCACCAAATAGGCTCCGAAACTATTTAACCGATTTGAAAATATCTTTCATTGTTGAGAAGCTACACTATCAGCGGCTATATTGTATTTTTATTATTTTATGATTTTCAAAAAAATTAGGGATCCTTATTAAAACTCCAATAATGTAACCCAAGATGTAAAAAAAATACCTAAAATATTCTTTACATCGCGTGCGCTGCGAAAACTATTGATGATAGAATAAAATAATATAGGTAGGTACTACGAATTTGAAGAACACATCATTAGGTATATAATACCTACTGTGTGAACCGGGAGGGACCTCTAGTATTCAATAAAAGCACAAGGATTATTTTGAAATCTCCGCTTCTGGCTGCTCGCTTTAGATATACTTAGGTTAATAGTAATTTCATAGAGAAGACGTCCACCAAGTCTGGAGTTTAATGTTGGTTTTATTCATAAAAATCATTTTTATACGTGTAATGTTTTTGGAGTTAAGTTAAGAGGGTAATGTTTTTGGAGTGTATCTTAGTGTACCTATGTGAATTCCTTCGGCTGTATGGCCGGACCAATTTCGGCAAATGTGGTGTCGATTCGTTTGGATTACAAGATTGACTAGGCTATGAAACAAGAACTACAAAATGTCAAAAAAATCCAATATGGCGCTCTAAGCAGCTATATAGAAATTTTATTGAAATGAATGCTGCTTGTTTAACACTATAAAGAAGTATACCTGTTAACGTGACGTTTGCTCCCACTAGATTCGTGTTCTGGTACTTAAAGGGCATGCATGCCGGGGTGACGGTGTCCGAGAACTGAATGCGAGGAGTCACCAACACCACAGCTATATCAAAATCGTAGGTGTCGCTAAAAAAAGAGTTAATGTTTTCACTAAACTCGGCATTATCACAAGAATAAGATTTATGCCCGCCTTCCACTAAAAAAGGGTAATGAGCGGAAACTGAGCTAATGATCTGAGCGGATTGAAATTGTATTGAAATCCGCTCATTCACAGTTGAAGCACTCCTATGAAGAAAGCCGGGTTGCGAGTTAAACGGAGTCCGTACGGAGCCCGCTCCGCTCGCAGTGGAAGGCGGGCATAAATTTACTTTGAATTTGAAGTAAAAGTACCTAATTGCATCTTAGTCATGTAACTTTGGTAGCTAGTTATCTAAATTTTTCCAATAAAGCCCGAGTTTGTAAAAGTTTCTTTCTAAATTAACAATATTAAACAAAACAGCCATATTTTGTTTAAAATTGACTTGACAACTTGACTATGACTCTGTGACGTTGACAAAACTAATAATTTAAAAGACTAGACACTGGCAAAATTTATCTCAAAAGAGACAAATGCCATAACATAAATGAAGAATAAGAAGAAGACTACTGACATCTCACTTTTCAAATAGTTTTCTAGCTACCCTAAGCAGTGATTTGTTATAGATACCCCTAAGTACTAGAAATTAGTTAAAACTATATTAATTTCAAAACTGTCAGATTAATTACTTACGAATTGAAATTAGGGTGTATCCTGAAAGCAGTTGCGTTGTATCTTGTCCCTGAAACATAGTAAAAAGGTCAATATATAATGTCAAAAACTAAGAGAGGCTAATGTCCAGCAGTGTCATGAGAAGGGCTATTGATGATGATGATAAAGATGATAGGTACCAAACGGTTAGTTTTCAACCTGCGACAGAGACGCAGAGGTGGAATCGCGACACGAACTCATTATTAGTTTGTACCCGTCGTGAAATAACTTATTATCAACCAATCTTTTATTGCTTCAATTCATGATATCAGCTTGAAAGACGAGCTCTAAAATCAAGTATACTTTTAAACTTTTTAAACTTCCGTGATTTGATGACATAATTATAATTGTTATAATACTTATAATAATTATAATACTTTTTCTTTTTAAATAACGGTCTTCTCCTTCTTCCTGCCCTTTCCCACGCCATGTGTGGTCGGCACAACACGTTTTCTTCCTCCATTTTTTTCTATCATCCATCCGTCATCTCAGTACTCACTCTTTTCTTACTCATAACTTTTTAAATAACGGTAAAATATCAAATTGAGTAGAAACGTGAAAACGTGACGCGAGAAGAGAACTACAATACCCACAGTTTTGAAATTGAAATTGTAATTGAAAAATAATTTATTCTAAAAATCACAAGGATCACTTTGAAACGTCTGACATGCGGTGAATCTATGTAAACTTAGTGGTTATATTATCTTTGAATCTATTTGTTATATTATCTATTTTCATTTTAGTTAATATTAAGTTTCTATTATGTTCTGTATTTGTGACACAAAATAAACTTATTTGATTTGATTTGATGTGCCAATTCCAACCTTTTTTTTTATCCAGAGGCAATTCTTTATGGATACCAACGGCCCTGGGAGCTGGGCCCTGCAAGAAGGTTATGTCAGACTCCTGATACTGACTAAAACCTCTGGGGTGTTCCGCTTTGCGCTTCCGGGATGAGATCGCGGGAACGCTCTTGCTTATTTCCGCAATCTCGTCAGCGTTTGTCCTTTCGGGCACATCACTGCCATGGTGCCAATTCCAACCTAACCCAAAGATTTAAATCGAAGATATGCCCGGACTCCAAAAACTGTGGCACTGTGCACGTACACTAATGATTAGTAAAAAATGAACCAAACAGTTATTTCACCATAATTATTTGATCTTTCGTAAAAATATATACCTACTTATTCCTTTTGTACCCTGAAACTGAAAATATTTGGTGTGCCAAACGAGCGAGGTATCTCATTTGTGTGGCAACAAAACGGCGCGGTCTCAGTACCGTACGGGCATATCTACGATTTAAATCTATGACCTAACCCAAGTAGGTACCTACGAGAGTTTCAGCTCCTCTAGTACTTCTTACCCGCGAAAAGATCCCGGTTCCCGATAGAAATAACGATGCTCCCCGGCGTTTGTCCCAACAAGCAGTGCGCAGCTGTCAGGATATAATCACTTGTTATAATGGTCGCTCCACACAAGATACTCTGTACACTTCGCTCTATAATTCCTGCCGTCATGGTGTACTCGTTTACGCCTGTCGGTGAGCCTCCTACTATGCGGTTCTGGAATAGAGAATGACATCAATTCTAACAAAACGCTAGGGTAAATTATTGATATCGGTTAATAGTTGAGAAATTTCTATGGACTGTATAATGAGGCGGTCACCATTCAAAAACTGACTGCGCTCAGCGTTGCTAAACTTTGCGTTCCCCATATAAACTTTCCACCCCTATTTCAGCCTCTTATGATTATTTTTGAGATAAAATATAGCCTATGTCCGTCTCCAGAATAGACTTTATCCCCTTGCTAGATTTAACAACGATCTGTTCAGCCGTTTAGTCGTGAAAAGGTAACAAACAGAGTTAGGTACTTTAGCATTAAGTAATCTAATACCTTTATACGAGCAATTCTTGTGTAAGTATCTCGGAAACGGCTCGGAATGTAATTTATTAGGCAGGAGGTTTCGGGGGCGATAAATCGATCTATCTAGGTTTTATTTTCCTAAAAACACGATTTAGGTACCAAAAAAACCGAGCTAAGCTCAGTCATCCAGGCACTATCAGTATGGATGATATATCAAAGTTATATTACCTTATATATGTATATCGGCATGGGATGATATGGATATCGGCATGGGATGATATGGATATCGGCATGGGGTGATATGAATATCAGCATGGGATGATATGGATATCGGCATGGGATGACAGGTTTGATGAATAACTAACCTGTTTCCTGAAGCCACATACGCAAGATTGTGACGGGGGTATCGCCTGAGATGTGAGGTTACAAATGAAGCGACCCCGAGGACTATTGTTTGGTACGATGAGCCCTGCAAGTAAAGTTTTAAAATAAAATAAGTAGTAGAGATAAATCCCGTTGTCCCCATTGGATGGGGACACCGTCAATGGGGACAACTGGAATTCATTCTAAGGAATGAGTATGTTAGGGGAAGTTTGAAAAAGACTGTTAAGATGAGAAGTTCTAGGGTATGCCGGTTTCCCCACGATGTTGTCACACACCATTTAAAAGACATAATCTCCTAAGAGCGGTTTCGCACTACGTCCGATCCGAATCCGATCTGAACCCGTGAAAATATGGTGCGGAGTAGTTGTAGAACTATTTCTATGGTAATTTACGCACTAGATCCGATTTACATCATCCGATTTCTTTCCGTCACGTAAAATCACGTATACCAAAAGGTGGCTCCTGAATTGCTTGGATTTGTATCAGAAATCGGACTAATGCGTAAGCAATAACCGAATTCGGTCAGAGTTTTTTATATCCATATTTTCATGGGTTCGTATCGGATTCGGATCGGAAGCAGTGCGAAACCGCTCTAATTAGGTACTTGTATAGTAGGTAAACGTGACATACCAACACTGATGTCTTGGTTTACAGACAATATCCCCGTCAAGGTTTGCCGTCCGCAGTAGCTTTCAGCGTTGTTGAGCTGAACATCTCCAGTCCTGGAGATGAGGAGTCTGTCCCCAGTGCACCCTGAGGTCTGTAAAGACAACAGCTTTTACAAAATACCAAATAACATCTCAATTTAACAGTGACCAGCGACTTTATCCGTACGATACCTACTGAATAAATCAAAGGAATGAAAATCTGCCCTCAATACTTTGTCTACGCGTGAAACTACCTATATGAAATTCCGTTCAGTAATTTCGGAAATGTGCGTGAACCCTCATTTTGTGTGTACAGACGGACCGGGTTCTAATGTTTTATTATACATATTTAAATATAGATTTAATACAGGAGGAAACTTTACCCAGCAGTTGGACGAAAAATTAAAAAACCCGACTAAACGTAACTGAAAATAGATTTTCACAGCCGCCTTAGTGGATTTTTTGACATTTTGTATAACCTTCATAATGTCACTCTTGTGATGCAGCCGAATTCAACGACACCTCATTTGTCAAAATCCATCCCGCCGTTTGGGCTACAGCGACAGCCAAAGGAACATACAAACAAACATACATATCTTCATACATACACCCCAAACACATGAACCTCCTTTGCTACGCAGCCAGGTAAAAAATACAAAGATTTGTTTTAACCCTTTTGCTCAATACCGTCTTTACCATAAGGGTACACGGGGCCCATGCCCCCAAAGAACCGACAAAATTGTCGGTTCTTTGGAGCCATTTCGATTCATTTCGGCCAAGTCGGTTCTTTCTTACATTTTTGTCGAGCGCAGCACCTAACAGCGCCGCCCTCAAAATATCATCATCATTCTCCTGCCCTTCTCCCACGCGTGGGGTCGGTACAACATGTTCTCTTCGTCCACTCACTCCTATCATTCGTCAAGTCTACACCTGTTACATTCATGTCATCTTTCACATAAACTAACCACTTTTTCTTCGGCCTTCCTCTACTTGCGAACACTCATACCCATAACTTTTTTGGTACCTACCTATATGGTTTTCATCCCACCTCATCAATAATTCGCTATCTTTACTTTCCAAAAGAGCCCTAACTTGTGTGCTCAAGGGCCCCAGCATCCTTGCCTTTGCTTTTTAGATCCATTCTTCAAAATTAACAAGGATCGTAAAGCGCTAGGGCCCAGCGAGTTTCTTGTCAGTTCTTCTCGGACTGGAGATGGACTGGAATTGACACCTAGAATCACCTAGTAAGTATGTAAGACGATTCAAAATGATCCCTGTGATTTAACTGAATAAAGTTATTTGAGTTTGAGTTCTTACTAGTGGCAACTCGAGGGTGCAGTCCAACCTGCACTGGGTCCCTGATTGGCAACTCGCGAGCCACCGGCACGTCACCCCGGGGTTGTACAATCCAGCATAGTTCGGACTGAATATAGAGTACCTCACTGATTGTTGCACCTAAGGAGTTATAGAAAGAAGAATTAGAAAAAAAGGAGATCATTCATGTTGGGTCCAAAGTGCCAAAATATCGGCCATTGGGAAGTCTAGTCGCGGTAGTGCCTAAGGAAATAAACGTAATATAAGGTACCTACTTAAGATCGTGATTCATCAAAGAAAATTAGGTAGGTAGGTACCTACGCTGTGCGCTGATTATAACTATATCGATTGATATAACGGCTTCATTATCTAAATATTTCTGTCATAAAACGCCTTAACTATTTATTAGGTACAATAACAGGTGCCTTAGTAAGATCAACGATAGCTAGTAAAATTTCCACGAAAAAGGTAAAGGAAAATTACGAACTGACCAGTGACATATTGCCTATTTTGGAAAATTGTTTGCGTAGGTAATATTTTTTCCAAAAAAATTATTATTAGACTATTGAGACTGACTAAGCGAACATTGGATTAGAATGAATCAGCCTAACAATTCGAAATGTTTCTGTCCAAACAGTTAGTTGTTTGATTGATTCTGATCCAATATGTTCAATTAGTCAATCTAACAAAAGTAGACGGTTTTTTATGATTTTTATCCAGCGTTAATAGAACTTTCTTCTCACTTACAGGACTCTGTAGCGTCTAGGACACTCTTTTAATCTCCGAGTACAAAGTAGGTAAGTAGGTAGGTACCTACCTACAATATAAATAAAGGTAAGGTACTTACATTTTGTCGAAAGTCGCAATTGGCATCTTGCGCAACCGCATATCCGAATAAAAGAGTCACGAGGAAAAAAAGCATTTCTGAAAAATAAAAAAATTAGGTATTTCAGGTATACCTAGGTAATACTTATGATAATAACTTTTAGGGGCTTGTAAAGTACCTACCACAGGTACATAATATAAAATAATATATGTATGTATAAGTATAATACCTTGTATCTAGGTTCTAGGTTTTAATTAGATTAGGAAGTAGGTACCTAATTTTAATATTCAGTTTAAATAGTAGGAACGTGCTTACTTTACAACATAATATGACTTAATTATTAAAGTACTGAAACTGAAGTGTTGAGTTGGATGAATAGTGTCTATCGGCCATTTTGAAATTCAAATAATTGAAACCACCTGAATACATTTTCAAAATGTCAATATTGTTGGTATATATAATTTGTGTGTATTCAATTTAAACCATCTGTATTTTTCAATTGTTAAGATATTTTTTCAAAAAATAACTGAGTCGTTAATCTTTACTTAAGGATTGGTTAATAGGTACTTACCTACTTGTTATTTACCTGATACTTGGTACATGACTGGTAGAAATTGCCTCCTTGTCATTAAGCCATCCTTTGTTACTTACATCTAATTTTACGTGGGTACTTACCTATATCTACATAACTAATAGGTGGGTACCTATACAATAAAGTTAATAAATTAAGAAGACAACCTAAATTGGGTTAATTCCCAAAGAAATTTTAAATATAACTAAAATAGAAAAAAAACTAAAAAATATTTATTTCATGAAGATAGGTAAAAGGTGAAATAAATATACTTGCCTAACAAAAAAAAATTACCTACCTGGATGCCGATTAAATTAATTAAGTAGGTACCTAATTATCTATGCATCTATAAAGGTACCTACGGCTTATTTTAAAAATATAAAAATCTATTATACAGTCGTGGTCAACTAATTAGGGACACTCTTTGGTTAAACCGAATTGTGAATTTATTTTTTATTTTCCAACGAGTCTAAACCATATTCCATATCTCTTACATGTAAGTATAATTAGTCATTTATGTGCCCGATTATACAAACAATAACAACTTCTTAAACATTAAACCTCTTTACAGTATAGCTGATAGATTATCGTAGTGCTATTTGTTCAAATAATGCTGGCTGGCCATTTAATTAGGGACACTGAGATATTGCGTTCTATTTTCAAAATTTGAATCTCAATACTTTTTTACTTCTTCTCTTATTGTTTCGTGGTAGTTTTGGCGGCAATCCCGATATTTATTTTAAGTTTTGAAAAATATTTTGAAGAAAAATGGGTAAAAATAAAAGTTGCGATCCAACACTACGAAAAATTATCATGAAGTTTGTTGTCGAGCATGGTTGGCCATACCGAAGGATAGCAGAACATTTAAATTGTTCAAAAACTATGGTATACAATGCAGTGCAACATGTCAGACGCAATAACACAGATTTAAATGTGCCCAGAACAAAAAGATCGAGAAAAACAACTCCGCAAGAAGATAGAATGATAGCCAGGTTAGCTAAGAAAGATCCGTTTCTAGGCTCTATTTTAATTAAACACGAAGTGTTTGGGACAGACGAAAGAGCTGGTGTCTCAGCTAGGACCGTTCGACGACGTCTGGTAGAAGCAGGGTTGTTCGGAAGAGTGGCTCGCAAAGTACCGTTGTTGAAGAAAGAACATAGAAATGCTCGTTTGGCGTTTGCACGTAAATATGGACATTGGACCTACGCCCAATGGCAACATGTATTATTCTCTGACGAGACCAAGGTTAATTTGATTTCTTCAGATGGAAGGCAATACGTACGGCGTCCAGTAAAAGCGGAAATGAATCCAAGATTCACAAAAAAGCAGGTGAAACATGGCGGTGGAAACATTAAAATGTGGGGTTCATTTTCTGGACGTGGAGTGGGACCTGTGAGGAAAGTTCAGGGTAACTTAGACCAACATCAATACAAGGCAATATTGGAGGAAACGATGCTTCCCTATGCTGAGGAGCATCTCCCTATTATATGGACGTTTCAGCATGATAACGACCCAAAACATACCGCCCGTTCAGTCAAGTCGTTTCTTACCAGTCAGTCAGTATCGGTGCTAGATTGGCCAGCAAATAGCCCGGACCTTAACCCAATCGAGCACCTTTGGCACGAAATCAAGAAAAAAGTAGCCACTTATCGTACCACAACTTTAGATGAACTTAATGAAGCTTTTTGTGAGGCATGGGCAAACATTCCTGTCGAAACATGCCAGAAACTGATAATGTCTATGCCACATCGGTGTCAAGCGGTAATTACTAACAAAGGTTTTGCTACTGGGTACTGATTTTACACGTAATAAAATGGAGCTGTTAAAGATATTATAATACTGCAGATTATTAGTTTTGTTTAACTCTATTTTTCATTATAGTTTACTGTCCTTAATTAAATGTCCAGCTACCTTAAAATTGAATACATGTTCAACCTTTGATATTAAATACTTTTTTCTATTTATTTATTCTTTTATTTACAGCCATTTAAAGCATAATAATCGGACCAAATTATGCAAATAATAGTTACTGAGAAATCAATAGGGTTTTATATTTGTATGTACATAACCGGTTATTGTTCTTCACTATCTTGCATGTCCCTAATTAGTTGACCACGACTGTATGTATTTATTTAATTTAAACTCACCTTTGCTGTAGATGCACATAGAACACAATATTGCAACAAAGGCAACACTTTAATCCGCTTCAATAACTTATCCCACCGAAAATTGCTTTATTATCAAATAAAATGACCAGTTTCAAAGTCTCATACCATCCCTTAAAATCACTTTAAAATGATAAAACACACGCTAAAATTCATTTTTACTAAATTTACTTTTAATTGACACGAAATAATTAAATCCAAGAATAAAATTACCACTGTTTCTCACACTAATACTTCAAAACCAATACCTGCTTATTTTACCCTTTATTTAGGGTTGGATTCTATTTGAAAGTATTAAGTTTACCCCTTAGGGGTAAGAGAAGAAATTAGTCTCGTATCTTTCTTCAGAATAAGCTATTAACAGACTGCAGTTCCTATATACGGGTCGTGTTGATTGATATATAATGTAGGTAGTTATATACCTAGGTATTTGCACATGAAATGATAAGACATCACAAGGTTTCATAGATAGCAAAGGTATTGTTTTTATTGTCGTACTAAGCGAAGCATTTTCTATTCTGAATTTTCAAAACGAAATAGCACTCGCTTTGTTTAACAATTTCATTTATCTCGCTTACGGTGCTGCTACACGAGAAACTATATTATAACACCGATTTTGGCCAAGATATACGGCTGTTTTAAGATAGATAGACCAATAGTATTTTTGTCAAAAATGTGGAAAAACTCCTGGAAGATTGAAAGGATGGAAAGGTTACGAAAAAAGTACCAGGACACCATACATGACTTAAGAGTTTCTCCGCTCGTTATGAAAACGGAAATAAGTCTTGTGTCCATAAAACTAAGGAATCTTGGTTGGAGTTGGCAACTCCAAAATATGCTATGAGCTTGACTGATTATGATGGCAATGACTACTTTCCCTTGATAATGACCTTCTGAAAGATCAATTTTTTTAATTTGCTTCTCAAATAAAAAAAACTTATAGGGGTAGTGTAACCTTAGCCTGCTTTTTAACTTAAAAAAACATCCGTCTTTCAAATACCGTAAATACTTCAGTAAATTATGTAACAAATTTCATCGAAATCCGTTCAGCCGATACGCGATTACCAAGTAGGTAGTAATGAATGTTCAAAGATTTATTTAGACACACAAACTTACTCTTGGAATATGTATATATAGAATTTTAGAAGTAGTTTAGATAGGAAGGTGTGAAAGAGTATTTACTGTACTTGAAAAGCGGTAACACAGTACACGGCAATTAAAATAGCACAACTAGCCTACTTGACTACGCCGGTGGCGCGGTGGGCGCGTGTTCGGCTGCGACGCAAGAGATGCGGGTTCGATTTCCACGGCGGAAGAAATGTTTGCATGTTCTAAATCTTATATGGCGGCTGTAAAAATCTATTTTCACGTTCGGGTTTTTTAATTATAGCAATAAATACTCGTTTACTGTTTTCATTCACCGTTTGTAAACATTTGGCGCTAAAAGGTTAAGTTGTGTATCGAATCTACGATCTTAGGATCAGAAGGCAAGGTCACTACTGCACCACCAATACCCTTAATAAGCATGAAAGTGGTAATTTCAATTTCAATTTCATAGAACGGCACTACGATGAAGGAAAACATCCGGAATACCCTCGAACCAAAAATTTGATGAGCTTGCAACCTATCATCTCTACGGAATACTACTTTTTGTGCAGTGTGGGCATGTGCCAAAATTAAATATCAGTTTGGACGTGCCTCTGACGACCTTCTTCAGATATCTTCATGGATCTATGTAACTAGAGATCTAAAGGGAATACAATCTACCAAGAGAGGGAGTCGTGAGGCACGTAAGTATACATACTTAAACACAAAGCAATAAGCTTAAATTTCTAAGTATTCTTGTAAATGCGCCATATGAGTTGCCGCGTACTATTAATTCAATATCTAATTATAAGAAATATGTAGGCTAAGACCTTTTTTTTATCCTAAACTAGGTACAAGGACAATAAACAATTAAAAACATGAACACACAATGTTAACTTTATTTTAGTACAGGGCATTACATTTTATTTAAAGTAATTACACTAATAGTTGTTTTTAACCGACTGTGAAAAGGTACTAAAGTCGAGTAGTATTTTTATTCTATAAACTACAACTAGATAACATATATTTAAAATATAACATAATCGCATGTAATAATTACTAGCAATACCCCTTTAGGGGTGCTATTTAGGAAATGTATTTCAAAATTTACCCCTAAATATAACCTTCACTTGAATAATTATAAAATAAATAAAATAAATAAATAATGCTGGACAATCCACACAGCATCATCTAGCCCCAAAGTAAGCTACTCAAAGCTCGTGTTATGGGTACTAGATAACTGATATATTTAATACATGATATAGGTACATAGATAGATATTTTTTATTATACATACACACCCAGACCAACGGAACTAATTTCTGCAGATCATACACAAATTTGTTCCGAGGCGGGAATCGAACCCGCAACCTCTTACGTCGCAGGCGGACTCTTGCCCGCTGCGCCACTGAGGTCGTCTTTAGGGTACTTAGGGGTACTATTTAGGAAATGTATTTCAAAATTTACCCCTAAAGTATAACTTTCACTTGCATATTTTAAAATAAGATTATAAACAAACTATACGTGATCACTTTGACTGAATTGAGATTATATTCAACCAGTAGCTTCTGCCTACGACTTAGCACGCGTGATACTTAAATATAATATGTATGTGCTATTCCAGCACCACAGGCAACTTTTTTTATATTTTCCATTCTGCAGACTATTAAGTATTACAAATTTCATCCAAATACGTCCAGCAGTTACAATATAATTATGACAAAAACACGACCCTATTGGTTCATTTTACACATCTTGTTTACTCTTTAGTGGATACTCTCCTTAAAAGTACATAAAATAAAGGGTGAATGGAAAGAACTATAATATATTTAACCTAGGTCGTGTATATTATTATTAATTATATTAACTCTAGCAATCGGTCATTGACCTCTGTATGTACTTATCAGTTTTATTAGCTTTTAATATCTTGTTCATGACAGTGTTACATTATAGTTAAAACATTTTGGTAATTCACAATGAGTCAATTTATCATGACTAACAGCTCAGTTGGTCACCTCTGCCTTCTGAGCCGCAAGTTGTGGGTTCGATTCCCACCCAGGACAATTAATATTTGTGTATACAGGTATTATTCTTAACTAGATGTTGCTAGCGACTTCGTCTGCGTGACGATAGCTTGTTGCAAGCCTATATTCAGTTCCCAACAGCACTGTCCACTTGTAAAAACTACATTTAAATCCGTTCAGTAGTTTCGGAGATGAGCGCGAACAAACAAGTAAACAGACAGACAGAAAGTTATCTCTTTTTACCCGACTGCGAAGCGAAGAAAGAGGGTAATGTGTTTGGGGCTGTCGCTGTAGCCCAAACGGCTAGACAGATTTTGATAAATAAGGTGTCGTTGGATTTGTCTGGATTACAAGAATGATATAGCATGAAATGTCAAAAAATCTAATTGTGCGGCTGCAAGAAGCTATTTTCAATGACTTTCAGTCAGGTTTTTTTTTAATTTTTTGCATTAAATATTTAAATAAATTATTACTTTTCTTCAATGTACAGATAGATCGGGTTATTCTGCTTTATTATATGATTTATAGGTATAAATTTACCCCTCGGTCTTATATATTTTAGTTTTACTTTCGTAGATTTATTAGTCACTAGCTTCTGCACGCGGCGTCGCCCGCGAAGTACCTACATAAAATATAGCCTATGTTCATCCTGAAAGTTCATTCTACACATTGGTGAAAGAATTTTTCAAATCGGTTCAGTAGTTTCGGAGCCTATTCATTTCAAACAAACAAACAAACAAACAAACAAACAATCAAAGTTTTCCTCTTTATAATATTAGTATAGATTAATTTTTCACCCCTTATTTTTTCTTTTACCCTCTCTGTCCTGAAAGTACCCCCCATCCCCCGGCACGAGTTTGACGTTCCTCGCCTCATACCCCTCAGGTGCTTTCGAGGTCCTCACTTCAGGATCTGTTGGAGACAGTTCTGGTGATGTGTCCAGGATGCCTTGAAGACGGTGGGTGTTCGTTTGACTTAATCTGTGTAAATATTATTATAAATTGTAATTAATAAAAAAATAAATAAATAAATATGATCACGACTGTAATCCCCAGGCTCGGTAGATATCTCCTCAGATCTTTAGTTTCTTAGATCTTTGAGGATATCTAAAGAGGGTAGTCAGAGGCAAGTCCAAACATGACATTTGGTACATGCCCACATTTTGCACAATAGTTAGTATTCCGTACGTGACAGGTTGCAAGCCCATCGCCGCTTATAAGAATACTAACCAATGACACATACCTTCGAATTTTTAGTTCTAGGGTATGCCGGTTTCCTCACGATGTTTTCCTTCACCGTTTAAGAGCACTGGCATTGCGCACATAAATTTTTCGAATGGAAAAACTCATTGGTGCACGACCAGGTTTGAACCCACGACCTTCGGATCGTGAGGCAGGGGTGCTACCACTACACCACCAGCGCTCGTTAATTAATGAATATTTTTTTATCAAAAAATCTAATAAGTATAATATACAAGAGTGACAAATTGCCTTACCTAAAACTATAAAACACATAACAACACTACCCCAATTCAAAATATTCCTAAAACGCCACATTTTAGAATGTTACATCGATGACTGTTGTCTAGCTAGAGCAGTGGTTACCAAACTTTTTTCTTTCATAGACCACTTTCAAAATTTTGCTGGATCCGGTGGACCCCCTGCATCTACATTACTACCAATTTCTAAATCTTGAAAAAAAAAAAGTGAAGATTAGATCTATCTATCTATGGAAACTTGCGTTGTGGCTGAGTTTGTGGCCAACATTTTAGTTCTTCACTATCGAAACCAAATTAATTTTCATGCACCCCCTGCTTACGATACCCCCATTTTTTGTTACGTCCAACGTAGACCCCCGTCCAGTCTCCCGTGGACCCCTGGGGGTCTACCTGGACCACTTTGGGAATCACTGAGCTAGAGTAAAGGAAGAAAGAATAAAAAAACACCCAGTTGAACAGACAAACGCTCAGCGCCCGCGCGTTTCTTTTCCTACTGCATAATAGTTTTTATAAGTACCCACGTTTGTGATGTTATACCTACCTAATATTTTTCTGCTCTAACTTTTAGAATAGTTTTTAGTTCTCGTAAGTGATTTGTAATGTTGAGAGAATTAATAAAGATCGTACTAATAATTGTCAATAAATCCAATATGACGGTTGTAATAAGCTATTTAGTCGGTTTTTTTTTTATTGTTGCAATAATAAATACTAGTTCGTTGATATGACTGCGTGTGAGTTGCCTGCCGCAGGCTGATTACGATACTCGCGACAGGTTTGCAACAGGCGTAAATCTCGCAATTATCGCTGTCAAACGTCAATTTTGTATTAGCTAACAGGCAACAGCAACCGAACACTATGTTTCCCTCTGCCGGACAATCGGTGAGCAATATTTGTTTCCACCAATTGCTGTTCTGTCGCTAGTGGCGCTATTGTTCAAAGGCAATGTGCATTCAGCAACAACTTAGCGACAGGCGGATGTGCCTTCCGTGATACCGTTTATGGTAACAACTTGCAACCGCAGGCTTATTATGTTAAACTTTGCAGTTGCGACAGCAGAGCAACAGCAGCAGCATAGCGACAGCGACCGCTACGCGATCGGTTGCAAGTTGTTACCTTAAACGGTATCACGGAAGGCACACCCGCCTATCGCTAAGTTGTTGCTGAATGCAGATTGCCTTTGAACACTTGCGCCACTAGCGATAAAAATAATGTTCACCGATTGTCCGGCAGAGGGAGTCATAGTGTTCGGTTGCTGTTGCCTGTTAGCTAATACAAAATTGACGTTTGACAGCGATAATTGCGAGATTTACGCCTGTTGCAAACCTGTCGCGAGTATCGTAATCAGCCTAATGATGGCGTAGCGGTCGCTGTCGCTTTGCTGCTGCTGTCGCTACTGCAAAGTTTAACATAATAACCCTCCCGTTGTACACACCTGACCTCCTCGACGTCGGCGACCTTGTCGACGAGGCTCCGGATGACGGCCTCCTTGTGCTGCAGCGCGAGCCGCGCGCGCTCCAGCTCGCGCCGGTGCTCGGCGTGCGCGTGCGCAGCGCGCCGCTCCTGCTCCACGATGCGCCGCTCCAGCTCTTCCAGCGAGCTGTATGCGCGGGATTTCACCACCTGAACGATAAGGTTCATTTGTGGGCACTCTAGGAGAGCACTGGTGGTGTAGTGGTAGCACCCCTGCCTCACGATCTGAAGTTTGTGGGTTCAATCTTCGTCGTGCACCAAACCAATAAGTTTTTCTATTCGAAAAAATGATGCGCATTGCCAGTGCTCTTAAACGGTGAAGGAAAACAGCGTGAAGAAACCGGCATACCCTAAAAAAAATACTGTTTCATAGTGACATAGTGTGTCATAGTGACGACCTCAGTGGCACAGCGGGCGAGAGTCCGCCTGCGACGCAAGAGGTTGCGGGTTCGATTCCCGCCGCGGAACAAATTTGTGAACGATCTGCAGAAATTTGTTCCGTTGGTCTGGGTGTTTTCTATGTATAATAAAAAAATATAATATCTATCTATGCATATAATGTATTAAATATATCAGTTATCTAGTACCCATAACACACGCTTTGAGTAGCTTACTTTGGGGCTAGATGATGCTGTGTGGATTGTCCAGCATTATTTATTTATAAGGTTCATTTGTGGGCACTCTAGAAAAAACTCTAGGTTTTCAGAAGCAGTTTAAGCAGTTTTTAGTAAGTTTTCTTTTTGATTCTTGATCATTTGTATTCATGCCCTGAAGTTCTTGGACACTTGTGACACATGTACTAACTTAAGTTGATCCTAATGATAAATATATATTTGATTATTGATTGGTGAGCGAAGCGAGCGAAAATTTCAAGGTAAGGTGATTTGGCGTTGGCATTTTGGGCACTGGTATGAAACCTGAATGACCTAATTTAGCGCCATCTAGTTACAAAATATGTAAAGTGTACTTAACTATTTATAAATAAATAAATATTGGAGAACATTTTACACTGAGCCATCTAGCCCCAAACTAAGCAAAGTTTGTACTATGGGAACCAGATAGCTGATATATTAATTATAATTATACTTTATTTTCGTAAATACTTACATAGAATACATCACACCCAGACTCAGAACAAACATCTGTGTTCATCCCAAGATTTAAATCGCCACACGTAATGAGATAGCTCGCTCATTTGGCACACCAAATATTTTCAATTTCAGGATACAAAAGGAATAAGTATATTTTTTTACGAAAGATCGTGCAATATAATTGCACAATAAATGGTGAAATAACTGTTTGGTTCATTTTTTACTAATAATAAGTGTGCGTGCATCGGCATTTTGTTAACACGCACAAGTAAAAACAGTGCCACAGTTTTTGGCGATTTAAATCTTTGTGTTCATCACACAAATGTTTATCCTGGATGGGGATCGAACCCCCAACCTGCAGTGCAGAAGGCAGAGCTACTACCAACTGAGCTGTGAGGCCAGTCAGTCAGTCATTTGTTTCTAGTTACCTTGATTTCGTTTTTGATCTTGTCGAGCGCGTGCAGGGCCTGGCGCAGGGGCTCGTTGCGCGCGCGCTTCACGCTGCAGCGGACCCTGGAGGCGCGCGCGGAGGCCGCCTTCAGCCGCTGACGGAATATCACGGCCGCTTTACGGTACAATCTGAGGATAAAGTACTAACTCCCTTAATATTGCTTAATAGCTTCCCCTGAAAAGGACGGAAATATCTAGTACTAGCTGACCCGGCAAACTTCGTACTTATTTAGAAAACGTTTGTATGGGAAATAGAAAAGGGCTATTTTTAGGGTTTTTCCGGCAGTTATTCGAATTTTTCTTAACTTTTAAACCTTCCCTAGACCTCCACGAACATTTCAAGACCAAGATAAGATAAATCCGTTTAGCCGTTCTCGAGTTTTAGCGAGACTAACGAACAGCAATTCATTTTTATATATAAGAAAGAAGAAGATAGTTCAAACACTTTTTAAAAGTACCAGTCTACTCGTGACCACAGTGATTGTAATATCATCGAAACGTCGAGGTAAATAGAATGTTTCACAATACGCGATTAAGTCCCGAGAATATATATTTAAACATAGTATAGTTCATCCAACGGATCTAGGCATTCGTGAAGTTAGCCACCGGTGCGAGTTTGCGCATATACAGTTCCTTCCCCCCCCTCCTCATACCTCCAATTGCTCCCGAAAAACGATACTGCGCAGCTCTTGCGGCTAACTTCACGAATGCCTAGATTCGTTGAGCCAACTATACCTGACGTTCTTCAGCGCCTTCTCCAGCTCCTCGTTAGCAGAGTCCAGTTCCTTGCAGACCTTGGAGTGTTTCTCCTCCAAGATCCTCATCTGCTCTTGGAGTTTGTGGTGCTGTTCCCCTTTGCGTTCCGTCTCCATTCCGTACTGGTGTTTCAGCTCTTCCAGCAATCTATACATATAATAAAACAGTAGAACCTGTCTGTCTGTACATTAAATAATAGTACTGATAGACTAGTATTTACGGCAAAAAATAAAAAAAACGGAGTCTTCTTCTTCTTCTTCTTAGTTTATAGCATATGTCACTTAGAGAACAATTTTACCAGTGTCAAGTGAATTATTAGTATTGTCACAAAGTCAGTCAAATTGTCAAGTCAATTTTAAACAAAAGTTGGCTGTTTTGTTAAAAATTCTCGGGTTTACCTCTGATGGATGTAATTGAAAATAGCTTTTAACAGCTTCCATATTTGATTTTCTGACATTTCATAATAACCTATGTCACTCTTGTGATCCAGACGAATCCAACGAGACCTCATTTGTCAAAATCTGTCCAGCAGTTTGGGCTCCAGCGACACCCGAAAGAACTGACATACATACATAAATACACCTCAAATATTACCCTTGTTCTTCGTAGTCGAGTAGGACAAGTCAACATGGTCACGACTGTAATCCTCAAGCTTGGTAGATACCTCCTCAGTAGGTCTACCATGAGTTGTCACATTTAAATCGGCTGACGTTACTACAGTAGTAATAGTACGTTACTATGACATCTGTCAAAATTGTTACTCATGGTACCAAATTCTAAGCAAATTTATGAGCGCAAACTACAGTCGCTGTAGTACGCTGTGACGTAGGATAGTTAACTACGTAAGGTTTTAGTACCCAACTATCCGCTAAAGGCGCTGTACCAAGTTTTCATACATTTTTTTAACTACAGTCGCTAGCGAGTGAGATTGTGAAAACTCATGGTAGACCTACAGATGTCTAAGTCACTTAATATATTTTGAGGATATCTAAAGTGGGTAGTGGATTTTCTGCGGTGTATTTGCCTGACAACTACGTCGCTCTGGTTTTTATATGTTTCCTCGTGTTATTTTGAGTTTTATTGCGTAATTTTGGTGGTTATTTTGCCAATAAAGCCCGGGTTCTTGACGCGAGTGTAAAGTATGTGAATTAGAGTGAATAGTTCTCTTGAAATTTCATTGGAGGAAATCCCGAAAATTTTCAACAAAACAGCCATCTTTTGTTTAAAATTGACTTGACTACTTGACTATGACTCTGTGACGTTGACAATACTTATAAATAAATACACTTGACACTGGCAAAATTGTTCTCTAAGAGACAGATGCCATAATTGAAGAAGAAGAAGAAGAAGTGGGTAGTCAGAAACATGATATTTGGCACGTGCACATATTTTGTATTGTAGTTAGTATTCCGTACGTGACAGGGTGCAAGCCCATGAAAAGATGACGCCAAGATAACGCAACCCACGCTACCCCTCCCGCGCCTCTAGCCACCCTAACAAATGAATTACGATCATTTAAATTAGAAATAGTTTTAATTTGAGTACTTGGATGATAAAAAAGCTTGGGACGAATCAGCTCGCAACTCTGCTGTCCCTACCAAAATTAACAAGGATCTTACAGAACAAGCGCTAGGGCCTCAGTTCTTCTCGGACTGGGGATAGAACTGGAATTGATCCCTGTGATTTCATTGAAATAAATATAAGACTAGCTGACCCGGCAGCCTGGCAGACTTCGTACTTATTTAGAAAAGGGCTATTTTTAGGGTTTTCTCGGCAGTTATTCGAATTTTTCTTACCTTTTAAACCTTCCCTAGACCTCCACGAACATTTCAAGACCAAGATAAGATAAATCCGTTTAGCCGTTCTCGAGTTTTAGCGAGATTATCGAACAGCAATTCATTTTTATATATAAGAGACTATTGACTATTGAAATATATCCGCTGGACACCCAATTGCTCATTTAAATGTATAAAATTAATATAAATACCTTTTGCAATGGTCCAGTCTCCTCTCGTGCAGGTCCGCGGGCACGGTCCGTCCGCGCAGGATGTCCAACTGCGCCATCTTTCCTTCGGACGCTTCCAGAGCGTTCTTCACGGTGAAGTATTCGCGATGGACTGTTTCGTAGTCTCGCATCATGGCTGCCACTGGGTATAAACATATTATACAGGGTGTTACCAGACAACATCCGAAAACTTCAGGGGGTTAAAGTACCCATCAATATAAACAACTTTTTCTAAGAAACCAACGCTGTGAGCGTGAAAAAAAAACAGCAGTTCCATGCAAAAATTCAATACCTACTTGGCCAAAATGTATGTTTGTTTTTTTTCTCGCGCTCACTGTGTTGGTTTCTTAGTAGAAGTTGTTTATATTGATGGGTACTTTAACCCCCTGAAGTTTTCGAAAGTATTCTGGTAACACCTTGTATATAGAGCACTGGTGGTCTAGTGGTAGCACCCCTGCCTCACGATCCGAAGGTCGTGGGTTCAAACCTGGTCGTGCATCAATGAGTTATCTATTCAAAAAATGTATGTGCACAATGCCAGTGCTCCTAAAACATCGTGAAGAAACCGGCATACCTTAGGACGAAAATTCGAAGGTGTGTGTCATATGTTAGTATTCCTATAAGCGGCGAGAAGCTTGCAACCTGTCACATACGGAATACTAACTACTGTGCAACATGTGCCAAATATCATGTTTGGACGTGCCTCTTACTAACCCCCTTTAGATATCCTCAACGATTTAAGTAACTATAGATCTGAGCAGATATGTACCGAGCCTGGGGATTAATGTCGTGATCATGTTATGTTTTTTATCTATACTTCTATACTAATATTATAAAGAGGAAAGTTTAGTATTTTGGTATATTTGTTTGTAACGAATAAACTCAAAAACGAATGGTCCGATTTCAAACACTCTTTCACCGTTAGAATGCTAGATTATCCCAGACTAACATAGGCTATATTTTATATAGGTACCTCGCGAGCAAAGTCGCGAGAGGAAGCTAGTTAAATATATTTTCTTTACCTAGCACTGGTGGTGTAGTGGTAGTACCCCTGCCTCACGATCCGAAGGTCGTGGGTTCAAACCTGGTCGTGCATCAATGAGTTATCTATTCAAAAAATGTATGTGCACAATGCCAGTGCTCCTAAAACATCGTGAAGAAACCGGCATACCTTAGGACGAAAATTCGAAGGTGTGTGTCATATGTTAGTATTCCTATAAGCGGCGAGAAGCTTGCAACCTGTCACATACGGAATACTAACTACTGTGCAACATGTGCCAAATATCATGTTTGGAAGTGCCTCTTACTAACCCCCTTTAGATACGATCCGAAGGTCGTGGGTTTTAGTTATTTCTGTAATATTTACCACATTTACTTACTTTTATCTTCATACAACTCATAAACTTCCTTCAATTTAGTTTCCGCGCGCTCCGCCCTTTCAACAAGCGTAGCTTTCTCAATATCAGCCGTCTCTTTCTCGACCGTAGTTCTCTTATAGCTCTGTCTCACTCGCGCTAACTCCTCTTCCATCGCGTTAACTCTTTCACTCAGAGATTTGTTCTCTGTGACTATTTGTTTGGACTTTTGGTTTATTATTTCAAATTGTTTTTCATAGTCGCTTATTAATATGTCTTTTTCTTGTAGATTTTCTTGATAGGCGTCAAAGAGCGGTGCTGAAATTAGACAGTTAACTTTATAGTAGTAAATAAGGTTTATTATATTTTGTATACTTACATACACAAGTTATATACGGACTGGCCTTACAGCTCAGTTGGTAGTAGCTCTGCCTTCTACACTGTAGGTTGTGGGTTCGATCCCCACCCAGGATAAACATCGTGATGAACACAGATATTTGTTCTGTGTCTGAGTGTTATTATGTATTTTATGACTTTATTTACAAAAAAAAGTAAGTATTTAATTAATCTATCTTGTTTTATATTACAAGCTTCGCTTAGTTTGGGGCTAGATGGCTCTACTTTTTTTTGTAAAATAAAAATAAAATAAATATGATCACGACTGTAATCCCCAGGCTCGGTAGATATCTCCTCAGATCTTTAGTTACTTAGATCTTTGAGGATATCTAAAGAGGGTAGTCAGAGGCAAGTCCAAACATGACATTTGGTACATGCCCACATTTTTTTGTAAATACATGCATAAAATACATAATTACACCCATTATGAATATATTATGTAAGTTTATATGTACAAATATGTATGTATGAATATACGAGTATATAATTATGTATGTTTGTATGTTACCTAAAGCTTGTGCACTTAGCAATCCGGATAGGTCGACCATTCTTGTAATTGTATGTTCATCCACATTCTTTGTATGTCCACCTTCTGTTGACGTAGTCTCTGTAAAACCAAATTAATTTTAATAAACATTTTTATATAAAAGATTGACTCAGGCGTGACTTCGCGGAAATCCATTACAAATACTGAAAAGGACGGAAATGCCTAGTACTTTCCCGCTGAAACAATTATCTAATGAGGCTATTATCAATAATCCCAACACAATACCTCAAAATTCAAGGAAATTTCCTCTCGGCGCTCGGTGGAGCAACACCAGTGCGGAGCGAGTCAACGGTCCTGAGGATGCTTCGTGGAGAAGCGAAACACGTGTCGAGTTTCTATTTGAGGTATTGTGTTGGGATTATTGATAATAGCCTCATTAGATAATTGTTTCAGCGGGAAAGTACTAGACATTTCCGTCCTTTTCAGTAAACATTTTTATGTATGTAAATATATAATTACTAGCTTCCGCCCACGGCTTCGTCCGAGTGGTATTTCGAAAAACAAAGTTAAACTTTCATCGAACTTGAAAAAAATTGTAACAAGATGTAGTATAAAAATAAAAAATCTTTATAACGTAATTTTTTACTGTCCTCACAGCTCAGTTGGTAGTAGCTCTGCCTTCTGCGCTGTAGGTTGTGGGTTCGATTCTCACCCAAGACAAACATTTGCGTGATGAACACAAGTGTTTGTTCTGAATCTGGGTGTTATTATGTATTCTATGTCTATACTAATATTATAAAGAGGAAAGATTTGATTGTTTGTTTGTTTGTTTGAATTGAATAGGCTCCGAAACTCATGAACCGATTTGAAAAATTCTTTCACCAATGTGTAGAATGAACTTTCAGGATGAACATAGGCTATAATTTATGTAGGTACTTCGCGGGCGACGCCGCGTGCAGAAGCTAGTATTTAATAAAAGTATATAACTAATCTATCAACCATCTGGTTCCCATAGTACAAGCTTTGCTTAGTTTGTGACTAGATGGCGTTGTGTGAAATGTCAACCAATATTTATTTGTTTATTTACCTGGAACTTTAAAACCTAGACTAGCATTGATGAGGGAATCCAGCCCGCCACTCCTGTCTCCAGGTGTGAAGGCGTCTCCCTTGCCCTCTGCCAAGTGCTGGATGCTGGAACGAAGCTTCTCCTGGTAACGTGAGAGCTGGACATTCAGTCTGCAAAAAAACAGTAATATATAATATAAAAAATATGATCACGACTGTAATCCCCGGGCTCGGTAGATATCTTCCTCAGATCTTTAGTTACTTAGATCTTTGAGGATATCTAAAGGGGGTAGTCAGAGGCAAGTCCAAACATGGCATTTGGTACATGCCCACATTTTGCACAGTAGTTAGTATTCCGTACGTGACAAGTTGCAAGCCCATCGCCGCTTATAAGAATACTAAGCTATGACACATACCTTCGAATTTTTGGTTCTAGGGTATGCCGGTTTCCTCACGATGTTTTCTTTCACCGTTTAAGAGCACTGGCATTGCGCACAAAAATTTTTCGAATGGAAAAACTCATTGGTGCACGACCAGGTTTGAACCCACGACGTAAGGATCGTGAGGCAGGGGTGCTACCACTACACCACCAGCGCTCTAAAAAACAATAGATCTTCAGAAAAACCATAGATTTTTCTATACGTACTAGTAGAGCGCTGGTGGTGTAGTGGTAGCACCCCTACCTGACGATCCAAAGGTCGCGGGTTCAAACCTGGTCGTGTAGGTACTGACATTGTAATTTTATTGGAAGAACTTTAGCTTTACCACAAGCTCTACGGGCAATATCAATTCGTACCATGACCTAAAATGTATTGAAGTAGTGTTACTTCAAGCTTGAAACATGACGTTTTTGAACAATATGGTTTGTAAGAGCTTATGGTAAGGCCAATGTATTTGAGGAAACGAAACGAATTAAAGTTTTGAAGCTTTGCTTCGTTTGAGGCTAGATGGCGTTGTGTGAAATGTTCACCACTATTTATTTATGCTAGTAGTTCGCCCCGAACTGAAATCTCGCGCGCGATGTCCACAATCCTTATTTGTATTCATGCCCTAAAGTTTTTGGATACACCTTAGTTACTATGCCATGTATGTATGTATAACCTTATCACAAACAAATACCTATTTCATTATCCTACCTAAGAAAGGAAAACTATCTCCCTACTGCTATTTATCTAACAAAGAAAAGAAAAGATAATTACGTGAGTAAAAAGATATATTACGTATGTACGTCCTGTATTACAAATTAGTCCCTCCCTACCTATACTATTTACAGTGAATTCATAAAAAATGAAACTGAGGCTAATAGAAATTAAAGAGTTTAGATATTAAATACAGATAAACGATTGAGGACATTATATTTAGGTAGTCTTCTGTTTTAAATGTTATTCAGAGTCCAGGACTGTCTAGCAGGAGCATCTAGCTCTTTCAGTTTCACTCGCGAGAGTCCCTTAAGATTCTGTATGACTCTGTTGGTCGCGCTGGTAGAAACTAACCCAATTCAAGGTGGTTCGTTCCTCAAGCTTTTCAAGCTTCGTCCTCAGGGCCTCACCAGGCTTTGTTCAAGATATTGGTTCCAGGATTAGTTATGCTTTATAGTATTACAATAGGTATCTGAAATTTAACGGGGTTAGCACTGGACTGGTCAAGGTTTTAAAATATTTTCCAGGACTTGAGTTGTTGAGATAAAGAAATCCTCGGAAGACATTTTTCAGCGATTCCTCGTAGGATTGTTTCTTCACTCAGACCTTGAGATCAGACCAGCGTCCGATTTTTATGTGTTTATCTTCTATTTTTTCCATCGATGTAAATATTATACTTTTTCTGCTCATGCTCATTCCTTCAAATATGACGTTTTTTCATTTGCTTTTTAGTTCGAGATAACAGTAAAAAGGTTTTATTTAGGTTTTATAATAAGTTTTTATTTACAAATAGAAATAAATAGTAATACTACACCGATTAAGCTCATATGCTTCCCAGTAAATTTGATTAGCAGTATCTCTAAACCCTCAAAGTTTCATGCAGATTGGATTTACGGTTCTTAAGTTATGCTCTAACAAACATATGTACACGCAAACATACAACGCCAAATCGCATAGCTGCCACTGTGATCTTCGCTCGCTTCGCTCGCTCGATCAATTACTTTGATATTGGTAGTTGTTTATTAATATTTATTGTAAGTAGGTATGTTTAGGCGACCAAGAAATTGGTTTACCACTCTAAGGCTGAATATCATTTGCACGTACAAAACATCAAGGGCTATTTTCGCTTGACAGATTAATAACTGCTACGTCAGAATCTGTCATAGTAATCCTTAGCGAATAATTATGTTACTGGGAGATGTCATCAAAAGTGGTAAACCAATTTCTTGGTCGCCTATACTTATATTCAACAGATTAGTAGGTAGTTCAATGCATATTTTTCGAATAACTTATTAAATTCTATTGTCCTTATTTTTCAAATATGTCCTGTCCACCCAAAGGTTGCCTGGAAGAGATCGCTTTTAGCGATAAGGCCGCCCATTGTAATTCATATTTTTTTATTCTGTGCCTATACTTATTTTTTTTTTTGTTTTTTTTTTTATGTTTTACAATAAACATATAGTACCTGGGTGACCGAGCTTTGCACGGTTTTTTTTATTGGTAAACGACGTTTTCTAAAAATGAAACCTAGCTAGATCGATTTATCGCCCCCGAAACCCTCAGCATACTAAATTTCATGAAAATCGCTGGAGCCGTTTCCGAGATTCCGATTATATACAGTCGTGGTCAACTAATTAGGGACACTCTTTGGTTAAACCAAATTGTGAATTTATTTTTTATTTTCCAACGAGTCTAAACCATATTCCATATCTCTTACATGTAAGTATAATTAGTCATTTATGTGCCCGATTATACAAACAATAACAACTTCTTAAACATTAAACCTCTTTACAGTATAGCTGATAGATTATCGTAGTGCTATTTGTTCAAATAATGCTGGCTGGCCATTTAATTAGGGACACTGAGATATTGCGTTCTATTTTCAAAATTTGAATCTCAATACTTTTTTACTTCTTCTCTTATTGTTTCGTGGTAGTTTTGGCGGCAATCCCGATATTTATTTTAAGTTTTGAAAAATATTTTGAAGAAAATTGGGTAAAAATAAAAGTTGCGATCCAACACTACGAAAAATTATCATGAAGTTTGTTGTCGAGCATGGTTGGCCATACCGAAGGATAGCAGAACATTTAAATTGTTCAAAAACTATGGTATACAATGCAGTGCAACATGTCAGACGCAATAACACAGATTTAAATGTGCCCAGAACAAAAAGATCGAGAAAAACAACTCCGCAAGAAGATAGAATGATAGCCAGGTTAGCTAAGAAAGATCCGTTTCTAGGCTCTATTTTAATTAAACACGAAGTGTTTGGGACAGACGAAAGAGCTGGTGTCTCAGCTAGGACCGTTCGACGACGTCTGGTAGAAGCAGGGTTGTTCGGAAGAGTGGCTCGCAAAGTACCGTTGTTGAAGAAAGAACATAGAAATGCTCGTTTGGCGTTTGCACGTAAATATGGACATTGGACCTACGCCCAATGGCAACATGTATTATTCTCTGACGAGACCAAGGTTAATTTGATTTCTTTAGATGGAAGGCAATACGTACGGCGTCCAGTAAAAGCGGAAATGAATCCAAGATTCACAAAAAAGCAGGTGAAACATGGCGGTGGAAACATTAAAATGTGGGGTTCATTTTCTGGACGTGGAGTGGGACCTGTGAGGAAAGTTCAGGGTAACTTAGACCAACATCAATACAAGGCAATATTGGAGGAAACGATGCTTCCCTATGCTGAGGAGCATCTCCCTATTATATGGACGTTTCAGCATGATAACGACCCAAAACATACCGCCCGTTCAGTCAAGTCGTTTCTTACCAGTCAGTCAGTATCGGTGCTAGATTGGCCAGCAAATAGCCCGGACCTTAACCCAATCGAGCACCTTTGGCACGAAATCAAGAAAAAAGTAGCCACTTATCGTACCACAACTTTAGATGAACTTAATGAAGCTTTTTGTGAGGCATGGGCAAACATTCCTGTCGAAACATGCCAGAAACTGATAATGTCTATGCCACATCGGTGTCAAGCGGTAATTACTAACAAAGGTTTTGCTACTGGGTACTGATTTTACACGTAATAAAATGGAGCTGTTAAAGATATTATAATACTGCAGATTATTAGTTTTGTTTAACTCTATTTTTCATTATAGTTTACTGTCCTTAATTAAATGTCCAGCTACAGAATTATACCTTAAAATTGAATACATGTTCAACCTTTGATATTAAATACTTTTTTCTATTTATTTATTCTTTTATTTACAGCCATTTAAAGCATAATAATCGGACCAAATTATGCAAATAATAGTTACTGAGAAATCAATAGGGTTTTATATTTGTATGTACATAACCGGTTATTGTTCTTCACTATCTTGCATGTCCCTAATTAGTTGACCACGACTGTATATATATATACAAGAATTGCTCGTTTATATATATATATGTATATATACAAGAAAAGTGCATGCGACAGAGATGCGAATGTTGAGATGGATGTGTGGAGTGACGAGGATGGATAAAATAAGGAATGAGCATATTAGAGGAAGTTTGAAAGTAGCGCCTGTGACAGAAAAGATGAAGAGCAATAGGTTGGCATGGTATGGGCATGTTATGCGGCGGGAGGAAAGCCATGTTACAAGAAGGGTGATGGATTTGAATGTGGATGGATACAAGAGCAGAGGTAGACCTAAGAAAAGATGGATGGACTGTGTGAAAGACGATATGTGTAAGAAGGGAGTGACTACTGAGATGACGGATGATAGGGGAGAGTGGAGGAAGAGAACCTGTTGTGCCGACCCCACCTAGTGGGATAAGGGCAGGAAGATGATGATGACAAGAATTGCTCGTTTAAAGGTATAAGATTGTATTGTTGTAGTTGATGGTGGTAAGGCCTATAGCGGTATACCTGTATAGCACATCTTTCATAGCCTGCATGTCCTTCTGTAGCCGCGAGTTATGCTCGCGCGCCTGACTTAGTATGATCTGACGGCTGCTGCAACTCATGCATACTTCCACCAGCGGTATGGCTTGACTGGCTGAATTATCTGTAACGTGATAGTTGAGAGCACTGGCGGTCTAGTGGTAGGGAACTTATTAAGTTTATGGGTTCGAAACCGTTCGTGCGCCAATGGATTTTTCAGTTAGAAAGTTTTAGGCTGGTTACAGTGCTTCACTGACCGTCGGTCCGTATGTCGGTCGCGCTTGTCATTAATATGAAAATCCATAATTCGTACAGTGCTGGACCGACCGTACGCACGCGTATATTGCTACGCACTGCGTACGAGGACCGTCGGTCGAGCGCGTCCGCATGCGTCCGTCGGTCGGCCGACGCGCTATGGAAACGGATGTACGCGTTCAGTGCTGCACCGATCGTTGGACCGACCGTACGGACCGACGACGGAGTCTGTATCAATTTTCATCTGGTCAGTCTGTTGATCAGGAGAGCACTGAATGATACAAACTGACGGTCGGTCGTGCGTATCGTCAGGACCGACCGTGCGCACCGACGATCGGTCGAGCACTGTAACCAGCCTTAAACGTTACCCAATACTTTCAGACACTCGAGATAAGATGTAATATTATGTTGCAATGAAAACTCTTAACCAGTCAAGTACAAATAGTAACAGGTTAGGGTTAGGTTAGGTTAGTTTAGTTTTTTTTTAGTCACTTGCGTGCAAAAAAATCGACCCACCCCGCATACTAAATAAAGCCTGGAGTCGACCAATTTTTTTGCACGCAAGTAATATATTATATCTCATGCCTTCTTCTTCTTCTTTTTGTAGTGTCATTGGTACTTTCGAACCAGTGTGTTGAAAGGATTAAAGTGCGTCTCAGAGGCCCTTTCCTCATGCGTCATAACATAATTATAGTACCTAATGTTTGTACCATAGAAATCTTAACAATAATGCACAAATACCAAATAAGTGCTTTATTATTTAAATTGCTGTGGTTTGTACCGAACTGATAGGAAGCAGAATACAATATCTGAGACTGTGTTGGTACCTCTATCAGGCATTTCAAACTTGTTCACTCTCTCTTCTAACTCTCTCCTCTTTCCCTCTAACTCTCTGATCCGCTCCCTCTCTTCTCTGATCACAGCTTTGCACTCTTCTGCAAACTAGAAAAAAAATTGTAAATAAACCTTTGAACTATTGTGTGTAGATGAGGATATAGTCGAAATAAGAACAATAGAGTCAACATGAGAATGAGTCTAAATGAGAAACAGAGATTAGAATACTAGCTCATTATAATCGAAATAAATAAAATCAGAGCATGGTCAAAACAAGAACAGGGTCGAAATAGGTCGAAATGAGAACAAACTCGAAATATAATTAGACGACCTCAGTGGCGCAGCGGGCGAGAGTCGGCCTGCGACGCAAGAGGTTGCGGGTTCGATTCCCGCCGCGGAACAAATTTGTGTACGATCTGCAGAAATTTGTTCCGTTGGTCTGGGTGTTTTCTATGTATATAAAAAATATCTATCTATGTATGTAATGTATGTATTAAATATATCAGTTATCTAGTACCCATAACACAAGCTTTGAGTAGCTTACTTTGGGGTTAGATGATGCTGAGTGGATTGTCCAGCATTATTTATTTTATATATTTATTTATAATTACCTTGGTGAGTGTTTCATTCTGGGTTCTCAATGTGTCATTCTCATCAGCAAAGAGGCGGTTATATTCTAAAACGCTACGTAGTTTATCCTTCAGTTTTGATATGAGGCTATCTTTTTCTGATAGCTGGAATAAGTCAATATTATTTATTATATAAATTTAGTTTGAGAGGTAACCTTTCACAATACAGAATCCTACTAATATTATAAAGGCGAAAGTTTGTAAGAATGTGTGGATGTATGGATGGATGTTTGTTACTCTTTCATGCTGAAACGGCTGAACGGATCTGTATGAAATTAGATTTGATTTTGTTTTTCAAGGTACCGCGCGGGCGAAGCCGCGGGGGAAGCTATTACTATAGTATTTTTAATCTGGGCTATTACTAAATAAGTAGGTACTGTGCAAAATGTGGACATAATTATGATAATGACTTTATATAATTTTATGAAAAAGAGTAAGAGTAAGAAACTTTGTACAAAATTATCTACCAAATATTCTAACAAATATTCTACCAAATATTTATTTTATGAATGCACCTTTACATGAAACAAAAATAAACCTCACCGTAACAATATTCTCCTCGCATCTATCCATAAGTGTGTTTATCAGATTTTCATATTTCTTGGTGAGTTTCCTCTTCTGGTCTCTAAGTAGAGATCTGTGCTCCTTGCTCTGCCGTGGTGATGTCACTGCTATGGCTTGGATAGTGCGCTTGCGAGGTGGCTTAGCCGGCTTCTCTGAAACAATAATTATGATGAAAGAATAAATATATGACTGAATAATGGTTTTTAAGTGTATGACAAACAGGCTACTTTTTTAGGGGTCCGTACCCAAAGGGTAAAACGGGATCCTATTACTAAGACTCTGCTGTCCGTCCATCTGTCTGTCCATCTGTCGCCAGGCTGTATCTTCAGCTGATAGTTAGACAGCTGAAATTTTCACAAATGATGTATTTATGTTGCTGCTATAACAACAAATACTAAAAAACAGAATTAAATAAATATTTAAGGGGCTCCCATACAACAAATGTGATTTTTTTGCTCGTTTATGCTCGATATTGATAACGCCAACAGGAAAACGCTTGAAATTCACAGATTATTTAGTTATTGATTCACTTTAAAAATAAATAATTAAACAAAAATTAAACAAATATTTAAAGGGGGCTCTCATGCCAACAACAGGCATGATTTTTTTGCTGTTTTTATAGATAATGGTATGGAACCCTTCATGCGCGAGTTCGACTCGCACTTGGCCGGTTTTATTCATCTTCTATTAGCAACATTGCTATTAGAATATGGCTATATCTAGCCCAAAATAAATTACCAATAACATCTCTCGGATCCTCGTACACCTGATTCTCTCCGTCCATCATTGACTCAGTCTTCTTCATGACTTCTTCCAGAATGTTCTGCCTCATGCTGTCTCTTACTGTGCTGTCTCTTTTAGGCAGTGTGACGTCAAACAGCTTGAGTTGTGATGAGAAGTTGGCTGTGAGTGTGCGCTTTGCTGGACTGTGCTGATGTGAGGGTCTGCCATAAGGTGTCTGCAATGATAGTAATCATCCATGTACATTTTAATAATAATAACGACTGATAGGAATGAGTGAAAGAGAAAAACATGTGCTGACCCCACTTAGCATGGGATAGGAGCAGGAGAATGACGATAATAAAATTAAATGTGAAAGTTTGTGAGGGTGTATGGATGTTTGTTACTCTTTTACTCTGAAACAGCTGAACTTATCTGGATAAATATTGATTGGCAAAGAAAGATATCTTAAATGTGGAATAGCACATGAGCTATAATTTAAAATGAGTGTGAAGCCGCGGGTGGCAGCTATGTTAAAATAATTTTATTCATAACATCACAAAGGTCACTTCAAAAACTCATAACATGTTAGGCAATTGTTTTTAATGTCAAACAGTGTAGAAAATCACCTTGAGAAAACTGTAAATATAAAAAAATCTAGAACCAAGAATTATTGAAAGGTGTCTGTCTATGGTTATTATTCTAGTAATTATTCTAGTATTCTAGTATTCTTATAGGCAGTGATGAGCTTGCAACTAGAAGTATATCAGAATCCTAGATCTATAACAAGACAGTATTTGAAAATGTTTGGCCTGCAAATAGACAGAGATACAAACACTGCTTTGGATGGTTCGCTGTTCATAATACAATTTGAAATCACACTAATAATTAGATACTAGATCTTACCTTTGGTGAAAAGACATCCATAGTCATCTACCTTCCAAACAGTCTATGTTTGCTTCCATTTTAAACATTCCTACGATAGTTCCTCACAACTTTTTATCAGTTTTGCAAAACCTACTTCTTTGTTTCAAATGCTCCCTTGTTCCCTATCCGTGACTTCTTACGACATAGGTAGGTATTTATGGGGTCACAAAACAAAGGGAAAAGTTAAATTAGGTCAACCGCTAGGCCAATCTTACCTACTAACATGTAAAATAACAATTTATGCGGCGGCTTATTGATAAAACTTTCGTATTTCAAAACATTTGTAAAACAAGTAGATTTGACTCTGAAGCGTATAATGTATTATCCCTACCATGGCTATTCAACGTTATATTTCCAAATCAATAAGTTTTACGTGTTAACGTGAGGTAAATTAATTAGTTTCTTTAAGTTTAGAGATGTAAACAAAATATTCACAAATTATTTATTTTGACAGTGCCGTTGCCATGGTGACCGACTGAGACTGAGTCTATTTTGTCAAATATCTACACTAAACTACCAATTTAGTAAAAAGCAAACTCAAAAAGAGCAACTTAAAACTGTCTTCGAGTAAGTTGGTATTGTATATAAAACTTGCGTCAATAAATCATTAATAACATTAATTCTATGATTTAATTCCGATTCCAAAGTTTTCGACAGGAACAACCAAACAGCAAACCTTTACGTTATAGTAGAATTTTAATTTATGTACTAGCAACATTTTATCCTGCCATCTAGTCAATTTGCTAAGAACTTTTTATTCTTAAGTTTTTATATCGTGGTATAGATAGCAGCACTAGTATTGTAGGTACTAGTATTGTAATTAATTATCCGGCCAATTAGAAATGCTTTTAAAATTCTTATAATCCATATGGCAGAGTTTGACGACCTGATTTAGGAGGGCAATACAAAGATGCTCATGCGCGAAAACAGCTGAGCGATGTCAGCGACGTGCTGTGACTACTTTTCGAACTAAACAAATCATCAGTCGCATCATGTCTGCCCGCCGGTACGGTGTATGACGAATTTGCGCATCGGTAACCTACAAAACAATTTGTTATCACTCTTCCGTCCTTTACTTTTGTCCTATCGATAATCCTTGCATTCGCTTCAGTGAAAGCTTAGTTTTTACTGTTTTATTGTGACAACAGTGAAGTAACTTTGTGTACCTGACACTGAAAACCTGAAAACGCATTTCGCCGTATCCTCAGCGTTATCGATTAATTCCACAATGAACGTTACGTTTTGTTTACTTTTTAATCTTGTGTAATATTTTCGATCGTAATGCTCGCGCTGTGCAGTTTTTGCCGCTAGTGTTGTGTGTGAGGATCGATTCAGCTATGTGCGAGAGTTCGCGCGAGACTGCTTGTTTTGGATGACAGAAAAATGGAATTTGAGAACGACTTTAGCTTGAAAGAATGGGCGAAGGACAAGCCTTTGTCCATTCTTCAGCTGGATCCGGCGGACCGTGCAGTTTTGAGGATAGCAGGTTGGTATTCAAGTTGCGAGCCAATGTTCCAGCACAAATTATACCTACCGGCAATTTACTTTATTCATTATACCTACCTACTGAATCGTTTTTTATAGTAATCGGGGTCACGTTATCGTGCACACGGCTAGGTTCTGAGATTAATGTTTGCACAGTCCTGATAGTGAGGAAAATGCGTAATCCTACTCAAATAATTTACCCCAGTAGTAGGTATCTACATAGGTAGGGTACACACAACAAGTGTCCAGTATTTGCGACATTGTGCGTTGCTATTAAAAGTTTTTCCAATCTTCTTCTTCCTGCCCTTTTCCCATGTGGGCACAGAATGTGATCTTCTTTCATTTCCCTCTGTCATTTTGTCATCTCAGTACTCACTCCTTTCTTACCCATGTCATCTTTCACACAAGTTTTTCCAATCAACAAAATAATTTCAAATTGTTGACAAAATTATCTAAAATTCACATAAATTACCTAGAATACCTACATAAGTAACATAGTAGTTAGATTAGATAGGAGGTAGGTACCTACATAGTTTTTTTGTTTACCGTTGAAATGTATGCACATAAAAAGGTAGGTAGGTAGGTATCTAGTTCAAGTAGGTAGTAGGTACATTACATACTAGAAGGTACTATATTTATATTTATTTTGCATAAATGCAAGGCATCATTTTTGTTTATGAATGAAATAACAAACACAAGATTCTCAAGTGTATGCATGTATTTTTTTATTACCTATTTTCTATCTAGGAAAGTGCATACTTACATATTTATTCATTACTTGATGTGCATGATTTTTTCAGTATTTCGATAACTTTTATTTTTTATCATTTGATATCTTACCCCGAACATTATCGAAGCAAAATTCTACACTTATAAATAAAAAATAACATGAACCACAAGCATATCCCTATACGGTGTAGGCCGGCATCATAGGTTCTTACGTTGTGCTTATATAATTCTATTTTTATTAAATAGAGAAAGAATGATTATTACATTATAATATTATACTTGTTCATAATAATAAGTAAGTAGTACTTACAAACAAATTTATGTTGCTGCCAATACCAAATCATCAAAAGCATTGATTCAAAACTAATAAGATGGTATTATACAAAACCTACTTCAATACTACAATATTAAATAATAATGCAATAACTAAGAAACAGTACTTATGTAATTCACAATAGACAACATACCTACCTACAATAATATTATTATTATTACAATTTACACTAGAAACCAAAAATGCTACAATCCCACCATATTTCATGAAATCAATTTGCCCAATTAGGTAACTGTCAATGTCAATGTCAAGATTTTCAAAAATGGAACTCAATATCCGGGATTTTCTGCGGTGTATTTGCCTGACAACTACGTCGCTCTGGTTTTTATATGTTTTCTCGTGTTATTTTGAGTTTTATTGCGTAATTTTGGTGGTTATTTTGCCAATAAAGCCTGGGTTCTTGACGCGAGTGTAAAGTATGTGAATTAGAGTGAATAGTTCTCTTCAAATTCCAAAATTCCGAAAATTTTCAACAAAACAGCCATCTTTTGTTTAAAATTGACTTGACTACTTGACTATGACTCTGTGACGTTGACAATACTTATAAATAAATACACTTGACACTGGCAAAATTGTTCTCTAAGAGACAGATGCCATAA
Organism: Cosmorhoe ocellata; assembly: GCA_963675405.1. Lineage (NCBI taxonomy): Eukaryota > Metazoa > Arthropoda > Insecta > Lepidoptera > Geometridae > Cosmorhoe > Cosmorhoe ocellata. The sequence goes on from OY776267.1 coordinate 6,161,233, forward strand.
TTGAAGAAGAAGAAGAAATTATCCTACAAATAATATTATGCAAAAATATTATGTGTAGTATATGTACTTATATAATATTATGTATGTCAATGTTTATTTCTGTAATGGATGTCTGAATATTATATGGATGAACTTTAATATGAATGTAGATTATATCCTGTTTATTACATAGTAGGTACTTTTTGGTTTCCTCTTTAGATATCCTCGAAGATTTAAGTGGGTAACTAGAGATCTGAGAAGATATTTACCGAGCCATGAGATTACTATCGTGATCGTGTTTTTTGTTGTTGTGTAGGTACTTTTTATCCCGTAACAAACTCCTTGGGTTTAAAAAAAAAGGTGCATTGAATAATCATGTTTAACCTGCATAACCGCCGTAGAAACTGCGAGGCGCAGTTAGTAATGGACAGAAAATTAAAAAGTTTTTTTTTTTAATACAAACAGGGTTGGCAAATGCGGGCCGTTTTTTTCTCATCGCTGTTGCTATCCACCTGCGTGGAATAACCCCATGTCGTGTGACTTTCCCATGAGACGGCTAGGCCAGTTAGATGTATTAATGTACTAACGTATGGTATTTTATTGGCGTGACCGCGAAAGTTGAACAATGAGTGGAAAAGGGAAAATTTACCGAAATAATAAAATGTTTGCTAGTACTACTTAATGATATCTAATCTACAGTCTACATTAATCATATAAAGTGTTTGTTTGTTTGTATGTAGGACGTTATCGCCAAAACTACCGAGCCGATTTCAAAAATTCTTTCACCACATTAGAATGAACTTTCAGGATGAACATAATACCGCGAGGTACTTACATATTTTAATTTTATTTAGGAACTTCGCGGGCAAAGCCGCGGACGGAAGCTAGTTTAGTTTAGCTAGTTTTTTAATAAAAGTAGGATTCTCTTTCGGTGAAGAAAAACACCGTGAACCTACGGCTTCGGCTCCGCTGACCTTCTCATTCCTGTGGATACGGTAGACTAAGCTGATAGGATGATATGTATACGTACTCGATCTAAAAACTGTCCTCAGACATAAAAACGTCATATAACTATAAAATATTCTGTATTGAAGTGTCGTTCGTACTAATCTAAGTCCTTTCGAAAAATTACAAATAAAGCCTTTTTGCTGAATGAATAATAAAAATTAAAAAAATAAAGTCTTCCTGTCAGTTTCGTCTGTAAAGCAATTAAAAACTCATTGTGCTTATTCAAAAGGGATAAAGTAGAACAAGGGTTCCGAAGGGCAGGTGAGCAAAAAGTATCCCCTACCTCTATTGTATAATTACCGGAAATTATATTTTTAAATTTCGTTTTTCCAAAAGTACCTACTGGTCTACCTCAAGGAATTGATTAATTCAACAGTACCTACCGGTTACTTTTCTCCGTCCTGCTCTTTATTCATTACATCATACATCCCTCTCTAACGAAAACAATACTGGCCTTCATCCCGTGAAACATAATACAACCCTTTGTTCTAAATTTAAACCGAGTTCCTTACTATGACAGCGCGTTTTCCTTTAATCCTGGCCAGTTCGAGGTCTACCAGAAAAAGTTTGTTGGGCTTCGAAATTTAAATTAGAAACTTTTTAAAATAACTGATATAAAACAAAATCCTCCGCGTCGTCTGTCTGTCTGTCTGTTCGCGATAAACTCAAAAACTACTGCACCGACATAAGAGTTGACAAAATGTTGTCATGGCTACCATAAAACTGTCGTGATGATGTTATTTTTATTATTCCATACTTCGCGCGTTATATGGTACGTGAGAAAGTAATAAAAAAATTCAATTCAAAGAATACTAAACCAGTTTTGATGCGAATAAATTTCGACAGATACAGTTCACGAAACCTGTTTGGACCACAGAAAAACAATAGTACTAGACTTCCAAGATTTTGAATGTCAAAGAAATAACGAAAATTATCGACCTACCTACCTACAATGATTACGACTGTGTGATCACGAATTTTTTCGAATGGAAAACTCATTGGTGCACGACCAGGTTTGAACCCACGACTTTCGGGTCGTGAGGCAGGGGTCTCACCACTAGACCACCAATACTCGCTAATAACAATTAACTACGATCCCCGTAGGACAGGGTGAACGAACTCTGAAATTAGGAACTTCCTTTTTAACGCGGCAGTAAAACTTGGAAGAATTCACATGTCACCTTTTGTTTTACGATTATTGCGCCTAAGTAGCTAAGTAATAAAGCGCTTGTGGTCTAGTGGTAGCGAACCGACCTGCCGATCTTAAAGTCGTGAGTTCGAATGAAGAGACAAGTCAAGAGAAGCATTTATTCAAACTAGCTGGTACCCGCGACTTCGTATGCGTTAGACTTTCTAATATTTTGTGACTGGGGCTGTACGAATGGATAAGGTATTTCAAAAGATACATCAAATTCTTATCTTTTTTTATTTGTCAACCGATTTCGATGAAACAAAGCCTAAGTTTTACACTCTTTAGATATCCTCAAAAGATCTAAGTAAGTAGAGATCTGAGTAGATATCTTGCTTAAGGATTACAGTCGTGATCCTGTTTTTTTTTAGTTTTCGTTTTAAAGAGAGTATTGGTCGTCTAGTAGTGCCTTCCGATCCTGAGGTCGTGGGCTCGAATCCAGTCGTGCACATTTTTTTCTGTTCGAAAAATTATTGTTAGTATTAAACGGGTATTTATCGCATTCTAATTACCTACCTATTTATTTTCCCGACGTTTCGACAGGTTTACACGCTGTCGTGGTCACGGGTAGACTAATAATATTGTGCTCAGATCGTGTAAGTTTAAAAGATTATATTGTTCGAAAAATGTAGACTTCCAAACGGGGAAGAAAAAGATGGGGAGGAAACCTATATTTATTTTTGTGTTTGTTTTAACCTTAACTTATTTATTTTCCAGATCCTGTTCCAACTCCCTAACGATCCTGTCTCCAATGATGGAACTCCTCGGCATCTATTCCTCCGACATCCTCAAACCCCATCAGAAAACCATCCTATCCTATCGTGTCACTAATTCCTTCGAACCAGTGAGGTGAAAGATTAGAAGAGCGCCTCGAAAGCTATCTCTTTCCTTTCGTGCACATGAAAATATCTTCCAACTTATATCCTTATTCCTTCATATTCTTTAGTCGTCTATAGATTTTTTTAGTAAATATAATGTGGAAATTTGTAATTATTATTATTAGTATTAAATGGGTATTTATCGCGCTTTGTATACCTATTTTTCCCGACGTTTATACAGGTTTACACACTGTCGGTCGTGGTCACAGTATGACTCAATAGTCCTTAATAGATTGTAATTACAAGCCCTCAGTAACGTGTTATCATGTATTCATCATGCTTATTATCTTATGTCTATAAAATATTATATCTTGTAAAAGAATAGTTGTAAATTTTCCTAAAATCCTTAAAATAAAAAAAAAAATTCAACTTGAAAACGTGAGTAACAATAGTAACATTACATTAGACGTAACTTGTAGGTACTATTCGAATCGCACGCGCCGCCGGCCGCCTTCGCGTAGGTATCAGGATGAATTACTATTGGTTCGGCTACTTTCATATTTTTATATCTAGCAAATAGCAAATAGCAATGATGGATGATACTTAAAATGAATGCAAAATATTGTGTAAAATCAAACCTCATAAAAAATAACAATAATGATGTAAGTATCCATAAAAAAGGTAATTTTGACGTTATCGCCCATATTTTGTGCCTCGAATTTCAGTGACAATGCGCCCCACTGTTTGTTATTCTAAAGAAACAGCGGTCATTGCAATACGACACCGTCTTTATTTTACTTCCAACATATTTACCAAATTAATCACCAACTCCACAACGCAGCCTTTGTTAAATAAATACGCAAACTTAGCTACCATTGTTTTATATGTTTGCGCGATACAAACTTCGCAAGTTTCCAAGAATCATGTGTGAAAAGGTCTGCCAGAATATAAATACAAGAATAGCTTTCCGAAAACGGTGTACCTACGTTTCCGGCTACACAACAACTACCTAAGTTTAAGGAGATGTTACACAAATTATTTATTACTAGCTTCCGTCCACGGCTTCGCACGCGTGGTACCTTGAAAAACAAAAACTAATCTATCCCAAAGGAACCATACATTTTTTCGGGATATGAAGTAGCCTATAGGCTATTCCAGACCATAATCGTCAGCTGTGCCAAATTTCATCCAGATCCGTTCGGCAGTTTAAGCGTGAAAGAGTAACAAACTTACATCTACACATCCATACATTCTTACAAACTTTCGCGTTTATAATATTAGAAGGAAGTGTGGATTGTTTTACAAAAGCTTTTTGCTGTGTAAAGCCTCATTATAACATAAATTCTAGACGTTGTATACAGTGACCTGTGGAACTTATTATCACTTATAGCACGCTGTAGCGCCTAGGACTTGTTTACATACATACATAAAATCACTCCTGTGTCCCGACGGGGTAGGCAGAGACCACGGATCTCCACTGGCTTCGACCCTGACATACCTCTTTTGCTTCATTCACTCGTCATTACATTCTTCATATATGCGCGTCGGTTTAGGGTACTCTTGACCTGGCTTTTCTCTAAATCGTCCCCAATTTGATCGAGGTACGTACGCCGAAGTCTTCCCCTTCCAACTGTCCTATTTGACACATGGACGTGTTTAGATTGAGTAAGCTGGCCGCTGCAGTAGGTACTTATTATATACCATCATCCCAGCGTGAGAATATTGGATAATTAACCTCTAATAACACTTCAAACCAACTCTTTGATAAGACTATAATCAAAGTTTATATATTAGGGCCATTCTTCTCAACCGTTTCGGCATTGTTCTCACTATTCGTCATTGTTCACAACAAATAATTTTGGTTATCTCGTATTATATTATTTAATTTTAAATGTACCCTTCGTAATAACTTATTATCAACCAATCTTTTATTGCTCCGTCTTCACGCTATCAGCTTGAAAGACGAGCTCTAAAATCAAGGTTAATTGTTAAAAAAAACGTCAAAAATAACAAAAAAAAATATGATCACGACTGTAATCCCCGGGCTCGGTAGATATCTCCTCAGATCTTTAGTTAGGTACTTAGATCTTTGTATCTAAAGAGGGTAGTCGGAGGCAGGTCCAAACTTGATATTTGGTACATGCCCACATTTTGCACAGTAGTTAGTATTCCTTACGTGGCAGGTTGCAAGTCCATCCCCGCTTATAAGAATACTTACCTATGACACACACCTTCGAAGTACACACACCTTTGAATTAAAATCAAAAATAACAAAAATAAAAAATAATAATTGAGAAGAATCGCCCATCAGCTGTTTGTCTTAACGATGAGTCAACAAATACTTCCCATGTGACTTCAGTTTAAGATGTTGAAAGCTCTTGTGTATTTAAGGCGTAAATCAATATCGTCTGCGAACAAAACCAGTCTGTTCTAAGCTAGGACATCTAGATGTGGATTCTAGTCTAGACTAGAATAGCAGCGCGAAGGCGTTACCAATCAATAATTCAGCGAAGAGGTATAAGGTCACGGCTTGGTATGCATGATTCATGGAAGGCTCCGCTTGTGACTCAAGGAACTTTCTGTACTTACGTCATGTAGAGGGACCTCATTTAGTTCTGGAGTCAGCATTCTCCTGCCCTTATCCCACGCGTGGGGTCGGCACAGCATGTTTTCTTCTTCCACTCACTCCTATCAACTCTGAGTCTACTCCTCTTACATTCATAATCATCTTTCACACAATCAAACCACTTTTTCTTCGGCGTACCCAGAAACATTTATACCCATTATTTTTTAGGTGACATGGTTTTCATCCCTCCTCATCACGTTAGTTCTGGAGTGCGACTAGCTTTTAATCGTGTTTTCGCTCGCGTGTCGTGATGGAATGAAAGTTAGATGTATGTTGATTGAAAGCCTGCGTTGGTCGTAACTTGATGTAAGTTGTATGATCTAAGTAGCTACTCTGCAAAACGAAATCGATATATCGGAATTCGGAACCGAATGTTCGTCAATTTCAGTCGAATTAGTAGATTATGGTGCCGATATATCGTTAATCGTTTTGCTGAGTAGACGCCCTGGCATTTAAACATCAAGTGAGACCTACTCACAGGACGCTGTGGTGTCTAGGATACTATCCCATGACCTTCGTTTTAGACAAGGGCGCCACTACGCCACCAGGGCTCACACACTATGCTTCATTTAAATTTTCGATCCGGTATTCCCAAACGGTTATTATTCTTATAAGCGGCGATGGGCTGCAACGCGTCACGTACGGAATACTAACTAATGTGCAAAATGTGGGCATGTACCAAATGTGCCTCTGACTGTCCTCTTTAGATATCCTCAAAAAGATCTAAGTAACTAAAGATCTGTGGAAGATATCTACCGAGCTCGGGGATTACAGTCGTGATCATGTTTTTTATGTTTTTATGTATTCCCGAACTATTCGTTGAACTAAGGATTGAACTTGAACTTCAAACTAGTTCAAACCATCTTCAAGTCTCACGCGTAGGAGCCTCGTCAGCGCTGACGCAGAGGTAAACAATCGAGCGGTCGCAGGTTCAAGGTCGGTTCCGTGTATTTATTGTATAGCGCTCTGCGTAAGCAATCACTTTTGAAGCGTATTCTTATAGCTGTCATAACATGATGCTAGTGAAAATCCTATCCCCAATCCCCACAGCTTGTTTGAGCAAATTGAAAACGGCAGATTTGCGATGTATGTAGGTCTCACGAGTTCTATTATGTACCTACCTACGCCAAACTGATACTATCTAAATATAAAAAACACTGACGTTACTGACTGACTGACAGCAACGCACAAGTTACACCATTAAGTCTAGAGCTGAAATTTGGAGGGTAGATTCTGCTTTCTAGGTCTAGAAGAGCAATAAGAATTTCTAAATCTCAATTTCTTAGGGGTGCAGCGAGAGGATTAAACTTTGTTCCACTGTTTAATTATAAAGTAAATTTCACTAGTATGCTATAAAACACATAATTATACAAACTTCGTGGCCATCATTTGTGTACCTATAGCTTTATCAGAATCGAACATACCAATTGGCGTGCAAGTTTTAATGGTCAATTCATTTTACTTTCGCACTGCGCAGCTTCTGCGGGTGATACCGTCACGGAAATGCTAAACAACCATTCATCATGCCGTGTACTGCACTCCACCTTGGAGGTAAATGAGGTCGTTTTTCAATAAACTAGCGAAATAAACACGCGAACAAGCTAAACTGGAACACGAGATATTTGTATCGTGAATTTTCAAGCACTCGCAAAGGCTCAACGAGGTTTTGCGCAGTGTAACTTTTCCCATTTATAAGGTGAAGTTGTCAATTTTAGAAATGTTACGCTAATCTTGTTTTTATCAATACTAATATTATAAAGAGTAAAGTCTTGTAATTTTGTTTGTAACGAATAAACTCAAGAACTACTGGGAACTACCACGAATTACTACCATTAGAATGGTATCATGGTCTATATTTCCAAATTATTATTTTCAAACATATCAGAGTTACTTTTCTACCCGTGTGAAGCCGGGGCAGTTCGCTGGTAGTGAATAAAATAACATCGTAAGTACGTTTTTTAAGTTAGTCTGCGGAAGAACAGAAGTACCACCAACCATTTCTTAGGGATGAAATTCTTGATGTGACATTGCGCCCCGTTTTTAATTTACATTGTGTCCCACCTAGTTGTGTCTCAACTTTTGGTAGTCTCGAAGAAACTCGTCCAAATGACGCCTTAGGTCAAGTTGGTCCAAGTGTTGCTTGACTTACTTACTGTTTATTTATTTACTTGTATGCTTCAAAAACATGAACATTATTCATGGCATACATACATTAAATATTTTTTTACAAATTTTTTGTTAAGTACCTAAGTATATATTTTGTGTACCTATGTTAATTTTGAGTGCGAAACATTGGACTAGCAATATGCATGTCGTGACGTCACATAACCGCATTATATAGCTTATGTGGAAATTTTTAGAAGGTCACAGCTGTTGCCGAGACAAATTCTATTATTGATCGTCCCCTTTGTAAGTTAAGTAGGTACCTAAACATCTTAAGTATACAATGCAGCTGCAGTCGTCATTAGTAAGGATTTGTTGGTAAAAAAAAAAGAAAATAATCAAGAGGTAAATGGAATAATATCACATGTTGTGCCGACCCCACATAACGTTGGAACAGAGCAAGAAAATGAAGATGACGATGATAATGATTGGCAAAAAAAAAGATTTAAAAAACCAACCAACTTGTCCACCACACAATTAATGTAGGTAAATACCCTAAAAATAAGTACTTAACCTAAAATTTGACTGCATCATGTATCGCATCAATGACACTGACATTTCAATCACTGTTATTCCAGCAAACATTGTACAACCAGATAAAAATATAACTAGGAAAATATTTCATACTAAATGGTGGTAGTACCCTATGCATTATGAAAACTTATGACGAACAATACATTCATTGAAAGGCAAAACTGGTGTGCGCTGATAATAAAGAAAGACTAGGTACCTACGAGTATAGTATGAAATTTCTGGGATTTCAATAACGTTTCATCCCCAATAGCGAAGTTTGCTAATACCACTGCAGTGTTTAATAACTGTACAGAATGAAATATGTGATTACCAGCACGATTACAACCACTAATAATATTCATAAATTCAAGGCCATTCCGCCCAGCAAATTACTTCTATGATTTTCTTACTTTCCATGCAGTCAATGGCCTGTTTTAACTCAGTAGACTATCAACACACGGGCGATTTATACGGCAATTTATCGTTTTGAAATCGATGCACATAGATCCAATAGGACTTATCATTATGAGAGAGGTAGCACCTGTAGCACTTGGGGGCTAGATGGCGTTTTGTGGAAATGTCAAAAAATATTGTTATCGTTATTGTAGTGTAAAGTCAAATACAACGAAACACCGTTTGTTTTGTTCAATGCTATTACTCAATTATGTTATGTACTCAATTGTGTTCGTATAATTATTAGTACCTGGTTGACCGAGCTTTGCTCGGTTTTTTTTTTGGTAAATATTGTTTTTTGGAAAATGAAACCTACCTAGATCGATTTATTATCCCCGAAACCCCCTGTATACAAAATTTCATGAAAATCGCTGGAGCCGTTTCCGAGATTCCAATTATATATACATATATACAATAATTGCTCGTTTAAAGGTAAGAGATTAAAAGCAATCCGTAATAAGAATAAATTCGAGTCTGCTCTAACCAACTTTCGCACCATATTATACCTAGTCAAATGGTTGGTATTTTATAGGTCTCACAGTATTGACGTTAATATTGTCAGTGATCGGTTACTAGATCCTATGGTAACGATATCAATTATTTAATCTGCAATTTTAATGCCACTATTGCTCGTCTGCCGGCACTATTAGATGCACCAACACTTTCTCCATGAATGAGTCCAACCAACCATTGTTGTATCGCTATAATGAGATTGCGGCGAACGATGCGTGAAATGCAGATCTATGTTTACCTTGAGAAATTGGAACGGATTTGCAAAGAGGTTATTCAATATCGAACTAAATCCATACTTAACTAGTTTTATTTCACTGGTATTTCGTTCTGAAATAAATTCAGAAAGGCAATTAATCTTTTCCGCAAAGAAAATGGAAGCATGTCCAACTTCCCCTAAATTCAATTGCAGGCTAGTTATATTCAGGCCATGCAGCTCAGTTGGTCGAATGCCAACGAACCAGAAACCCGATAAACTAGACTTACAGTCGCCGACAGAGCTACAAAAAATATTATTTCCTATGGGAACTCCCGCTGTAATCCCCCGCTGCGTCACTATTAAACATAAGCAAATATAGCATTTAGGCCTGGGTTAATACCCACCCAAAGTATAGTTAATAGGGCTGTGCAACAAACAATAGGGGGTAGGTACCGCATTTATAGAAACTCCATATCTACGAGTATCTATCTATGTCTTTGAACGTGTTAATTGGTCGTATTATTATAGTTGTTATAAGATGATGAGTAATAGGTTAATGCGGAGGGATGAATGTTATGTGACAAGAAGACTGTTAGCTATCAATTTGGATGGATATAGAGGTAGAGGTAGACTAAAGAAAAGATGGATGTGTGGAAGATGATATGAGTAAGAAAGGTGTGAGTACTGAGATGACGAATGATAGAGAGAAATGGAAGAAGAAAACGTGTTGTGCCGACCCCACATAGCGTGGGAAAGGGCAGGAAGAAATAGAAAATTATTATACATCTGAAAATGAACAGACTTATTAGGCGTCTAGAGCGCTGGCGCCTAAAGTGTGACGTCATTGATGGCCTCTCATTATCCATCCTCGTAACACGGGGTTGTTATATTGCGTAGATTAGCACGGCATACGTCATACGTTTATTTTATTATTTTGGCAATGGTTGGCTCAGCTATTATGGCAGACATAAGCATTTAATTTTCCGCCATTGGTGGTATGGTATGGGCATGTTATGAGGAGGGATGAATATGAATGTGGATGTGGGATGGATATAGTGATGGAAGATGTTTGTATCGAATTAACTCAAAAACTACTGGACCGATTTCAAAAATTCTTTCACTATTAAAATGCTACATTATCCTAGAGTAACATAGGCTATATTTTATATAAAAAAAATAGAGATACTTTGCCACCCGTGTGAAGCGGGGGCGTGTTGTCCGACCTTACCTTACTCTAGGAAGATACATACATACATAAAATCACGCCTGTTTCCCGACGGGGTAGGCAGAGATCACGGATCTCCATTGGATACGATCCTGACGTATCTCTTTTGCTTCAGTCACTCTCATTACATTCTCTATAACGCATTGGATAATTATTATCTGTCATGTTATTTTGAGTTTAATAAACTGAATTTGAATTTGAATTCATACACGCGTGTCGGTTTAGGGTACTCTTGACCTGGTGCCTCACCACTAATTCATAATATATTACCGAATTAATATTACATTGTTATTTCGTACCATGACCTATGCAAATTGTATTGAAGTAGTGTTACTTCAAGGTTCAAATGTGACGTTTCTAAAACGGAATCGTTCTGGAAGACTTCGTGGTAAGGCCCTGGCCTTTCTCTAAAAGATGATGACCTGGGACCTTACCACGAAGTCTTCCAGAACGATTCCGTTACAGAAACGTCATGAAGAAAGACTACTTTAATACAATTTGCATAGGTCATGGTACGAAATAACAATGTAATACCAATTCGGTAATCTATTATATATAATATATTATGAATTCGTGGTGAGGCCCCTGGCCTTTCTCTAAAAGATGATGACGATTTCCGTTTCTGGTCACCTATTTCGAAAGTATACCTAACGGAACGTAAGTAAAAACGTTATTGCATGGCCTTCTTGTAAATTAGGTAAAATGATGTAATGTTGGGTATGCGCTGAAAGTGCACTGTACCGTGACTGACGACTCGGCCTCGATCGCTTTCTTTAAAAAACAAATCGTAAATTATATTATCTTTGCTTATTTCTGCGTCTGGCAATCTATATCTATATAAGAGCTTAACCTGACTGACTGACTGACTGACTGACTGACTGACTGACTGACTGACTGACTGACTGACTGATTTATCATCGCCCAGCCGAAACCGCTGAAGCTAGAAAGCTGAAATTTGAAAGGTGGGTTCCTTTTATAACAAAACCACCCACTAAGACGGGATTTTTCGAAATTCCACCTCTAAGGGGGTGAAAAAGGGTGAAAACGTTAGTATGAAACTTTTTAACGCGTGGAGCGATTTTCATGAAACTTTGTTTGTGCACTGTAAATGCAAAATAAATGGACACGTGTTTCAGGATTTTTCAATATAACCATAAAAAAGGGGTCAAATGTGGGGTAAATTTTTGTATGGGAACTTTTTAACGGGTAATGCGATTAGCCTGAAACTTTGTTTGTGTACTGTAAATGCAAAATAAATGAAGACGTATTTCAGGATTTTTCAATATAACCTTCAAAAAGGGGTCAAATATGGGGTCAATGTTTGTATGGGAACTTTTAAACGGGTGGTGCGATTGGCTTGAAACTTTGTTTGTGTAGTGTAAATGCAAAATGAATGGACACGTGTTTCAGGATTTTTCAAAATAACCTTCAAAAAAGGGTCAAATGTGGGGTCAATGTTTGTATGTGAACTTCTTAACGGGTGGTGCGATTGGTCTGAAACTTTGTTTATGTACTGTAAATACAAAATGAACGGACACTTTTTTCAGGATATTTCAATATAACCTTCAAAAAGGGGTCAAATGTGGGGTCAATGTTTGTATGGGAACTTTTCAACGGGTGGTGCGATTGGTCTGAAACTTAATTTCGTGTTAAAGGATTTTTCAATATAACTCTAAATAGGGGGTCAATGTTTGTATGGGATTTTTTTAACGGGTGGTGCGATTGGCCTGAAACTTTGTTTTCTGTTTCAGGATTTTTCAATATAACTCTAAAAAAGGGGTCAATGTTTGTATGGGATTTTTTTTGACGGGTGGTGCGATTGGTCTGAAACTTTGTGTACTGTAAATGAACAAAATGAATGTACAAGTGTTTCAGGATTTTTCAATATGACCTTCACAAAGGGGTCAAATGTAGGGTAAATGTTTTTATGGGTAATTACTTTTTAAAGGGTGGTGTGATTGGTCTTAGTTTTGGTTTGGATACTTTAAATGCAAAGTAAATGGAAACGTATTCCTGGATATTTCAAAATAGCCCTCTAAAATGGGTAAAATTAGGTGTCAAAGTTATTTATGGGATTTTTTTATTAGTGTAATTTGTTTGAAACTCAGTTTAGATACCTACTTTAAGTGAACGAAGTCGCGGGCGGGACAGCTAGTATACCTATATAAGAGCTTAACCTGATTGACTGACTGACTGACTGACTGATTGATCATCGCCGAGCCGAAACCGCTGAAGATAGAAAGCTGAAATTTGGAAGGTGGCTTCCTTTTATAACAAAACCACCCACTAAGGCGGGATTTTTGGAAATTCTACCTCTAAGGGGGTGAAAAAGGGTGAAAACGTTAGTATGAAACTTTTTAACGCGTAGAGCGATGTTCATGAAAGTTTGTTTGTGTACTTTAAATGCAAAATAAATGAATACGTGTTTCAGGATTTTTCAATATAATCTCCAAAAAGGGGTAAAATGGGGTGTCAAAGTAGTATGGGATTTTTATGAGTTGCGTGATGTGTTTAAAACTCAGTTTAGATATTTTATGTGAACGAAGTCGCGGGCGGGACAGCTAGTTCTTGAATAAAATTAAAATAAAACATAGGTTAGTAGATTTTCGATTGAAGACGAGCCTACAAGCTTTTTACAAACCATCATGTTTCAGAAACGTCGCATTAGAAGGTTGAAGTAACACTACTTCAATACATTTTTTAAGATCATGGTACGAAATATCAAAGTTAGATTACTTTGATATTACCCGAACTGATTATGATAAGGCCCAACGGTAAGTAATATGAGTAACCAATATTGCATTTACGCAGATGTAACGTTTCAAGTTAAAGCGTTAGAGTTCCTGGTGCGACATTGCGCACCAATTTAAATTATTTCCCAAACTGGGGCACAGTGTCACTAGCTTTTTTTTCTCGACGTTGTGTCCCACTTTATTTATGTAGCAGCTGCTTCACATTACTTCGCTGAGTTATAGTACCTACCTACTCACTAACGAATGGAAAATCTTTTTGATAAACCTCCAACACTTACTTCTGTAGGTACCTAAGTCTACCTACTCATACTCACTAACGAATGGAAAATGTCACGAATGAAAATCATTTGATAAACCTCCAACACTTACTTCTGTAAGTAAACCGTACCTAACCTACACCCACGTCAGTTTCACATCATCATTTTAAGTTTACTATTATCTGATTGGGTCCTTGTTTCCCTTGGCCATAAATCATAATACTGTATTTTCTGAAAACACTCAGGTAAGTACCAAGTTTACGTTCTGGCTATTTTTAGGTATTGGATAATATTCTATAATTATTTTTAGTGCATCTGCCTATCTACCAAAATTAGGTTTTTTTTGGCGTCGCATTATTTATGCATTAGCCATTCACAAACAAAATTTAGGGACACAATTAATATTAAAAAAAAGCGAGGGAATTTAGGAATGGGAGAAAGATCAGGAGTTAAATCAGTTGAATGTAGTGAAATTTTTCTTCGTTTGTAAGTGACAAAATTAAAAAAAATATATATAAACTTGGTATAGTTGGCTCAAGGAATCTAGGCATTCGTGAAGTTAGCCGCAAGAGCTGCGCAGTATCGTTTTTTGGGAGCAATTGGAGGTATGAGGAGGGGGGGAAGGAACTGTACGTCATGCGCAAACTCGCACCTGTGACTAACTTCACGAATGCCTAGATCCGTTGGATGAACTATACTAACCTACCTATTTTTTACATTTTATAAATTCGTAAAAAGAACGTTTGCAATGCCATGAGTGGAGCCTGACCCGAGCATTGGTAAGTTTGCGGTCATTGATCCCGCGATCGCGAGTTCTTATCCACGATTGGTGGATTACGGTCCGAATCCTGTGACTCGACGTGGTATGAATTTTAAAATAAGAACGCGACATTTCGCTAGGTTCTACTGTTGTAGCGGATTTTGGTGGCCATTTTTTTTTTATAGCTTCCGTTCTGTTTCTTTGCGGCTGCGGGGTAGGTACAATACTAACCTACCTAACAAATTTCCACCAACTGATCGGTTATCCTGATATGAATCAAAATAATAAAATAAATCACATTGTAGATTGATGTATCTAATAAATATTACCTATCTAGTATTAACATAAATTCCATCTAAATACGAAACCTTGAGGAAGTAGACTAGGTACATTATAATTTTATCATTGAATCAAAATCGAGATTGTCACGACCGACCTTGCCGGCACTACATACATAATTTACTTGCTAGATAAGTTCCTTAGGTAACCTACAAAAAAATTAACATAACAATAAAACCTAAACTACGTTTTATGATAGTAATAAAACTTTAAAACCATTTAAATTACTCTATGCATAGTAAACTAACCGCGAACTAAATATTTATTTACACACGCCTTTGAACAGTACTTTTGTTATCCTGAGTGAGTGAATTATAATTGTTAGGTAGGTACGTAGCGTAGGGTAATTACAATTTAAATTTTAAAAAATCGTCAAAAAACTAGTAAGTGAGAAGTTGACTTCCGAATTTTTTTTTTATCAGTTAAAAAAGTCGGAGATTTGCAAAACATGAACGTAAGTTTCTTTATTTAAACGTATAATACGTTGCTTATTTGCTCCTACCTTTCCTTCAAAACCAAAGATCGGCATAAAGAATGAAAAATATCGCAATTATAAAAATAACAATAAAAATTCGGCGGGTAATTGTATAAAACTGGAAATTAAAGAAGCCTAGGTAGACACTCGATCCAGACGTTTATAAAACGAATTATTTTTTTTTTATTTCGCGTATGTTTTGCGTGCTCAATATAGTGGCACGATACTACGCTAGTGATGTCACCAGGCGCGGCTCACTTGTCGACCTGTCATAGATTATTAGCAGCGTCAGGTGTGTTAGTGATGAACAGCACACACGGGCGATTTTAAGCTATGAGCAACACTCGCACGTCGCCACGCAACTTTCCAGCCGAAAAAAGATCTTTTGAAATGCTCTTCAGAAACGTGACAAAAAAATGTATTTACTTATTTTATTATTATTATTATATCAGCCGATAGTATCCCACTGCTGGGCAAAGGCCTCCCCCCACTCTTTCCAGAGCTCGCGATCTTGAACGATATTGTTCCAGTTCGTCTATTTTAATAATTAATTAATAAAAACTACTAGGAAGTAGGGTAATAGAGACCTAAAAGTTTACTGCTCCAAACATCGCCAAATATAGTTAAAATCAAAATATTAATCATGATAATTTCTTAAAGTAATTGGTGAGCATGCCGTGTCCGGAACAAAAGTTTAATAACTGAACTGATTGATCGGCGCGAATCAATCGCTTTATGAACTTGTTTGAATGCATTATCTATGGTTTCCGAGTATAATACACTCGTGTCGTAAGTAGATAAATGTCGAGGAGTTATCGAGAACTAGGATTATGTATGAAGTAGGTAGGTACTAAGTACATCATAAACTTAGTTCTTCTGTACAAGCCCGGCAGATGAAGTTAGTCATTAACTGTTTAAATAACTAAATGTTCAAAACTATCACAATAATCACAAGGGAAATTTAAGAATCGTCTAAAAATACAAGCTAACTTAATTCAAGCTTTATCTCTAAAAACATGTAAGTATTTACAAAAATAAAGTTTAAATATAAACATCTTTTATTTTAAAATAAGTTAATAAAATACTGATTGTGTTAGACAAGACGATTTACTGCATGGTAATAAAAGTGCCGCGCACGCTACAATCACTCGCTACAGAGACATCATAGTTGCCCGTCTACAAAGCCGGAAAACAAACTAATTTGGTCTAATGCTCAAATGAGGCCTAATAAGGTAAATTATTTGTGCTTGTGGACGTAATAAGGCCTCAACCCCATAAATATTACTCGAAATTAAATAGGTAAACAGAAGTTTGTATGTTAGGTTTATTTAATACTAGCTTCCGCTCGCGGCGTCGCCCGCGAAGTACCTACATAAAATATAGCCTATGTTCATCCTAAAAGTATATTTTACACATTGGTGAAAGAATTTTTCAAATCGGATCATTAGTTTCGGAGCCTATTCGTTTCAAACAAACAAACAATCAAAGTTTTCCTCCTTATAATATTAGTATAGAAAACTCGAACACGCGCTTATCGCAACGAAGGAATTAGCCGGATAAGTTATTTTATCGTCTGTGGTCTTGTAAAAAGTAACGCCTTTAGCCAAATAAAAAAAAAAAGTAAAAGTGTGCATGACTTTTTTTTCTCGCAGAGCTGCGGTTCTTAGCGAACAGAAAATACACGCCAATTTAAATAAAAAAAAAAACTAACCACAAACATCTAAAACTCAGTATAATAAAGGCAAGTTCTAGAATATAATTATGTAGAATACGATAGAGCAGTAAATTTGTAGATTATTTTATACCGAGAATAGTGTTTGCTGGTACAGTTAACAATATTCTAGGGAAAATCTAGCTTCTTGCGGCATGTCAACCATTACCGCTAATGCTTTAAGAGATCGATGTCCAGATAGCCACGCCAATTAGAAACGTAATTGTGTTCTAGTTGCGATGGGACAAGTGATTAGCCAATAAATTCCTATCGTCTTTGGCTGTAATTGGTACTGGCTGCTTGAGTTTATAACAGCTTGGCCAAAATACTCTTATCCAGGTTTTAAAAAGTCGCGTGCGTAAAAAGTTTTTATGACGAAAATTAGGTAGATTGCATAACAAGGCTCACATACCCAATGTATTCTTATTTTAAAAATTGACTAGAAAACTCCGGTTAGATACGACAACAATGACAGTATGGCAAATGCATAAATAATGCGACGCCAAAAAAACAATGACAGTGACCACAAACAGGGCTCAGTCAATAATATTAGTCTAGATTTCAATTCAAACACCTACATTTACTGGAAGGATCCTTGCTGTACCTTCACGTTAATGTTCCCTTGTTCTTGGAAATAGAAAGAAACCAGTTTAGTACACGACTATAACTCAATTCTTTGGAAAGATTGTTGCATGTACCTAACCGTTTATGAACTAGAAATAGTATCCATTTCTGGACTAGATTTACCTAGGTATTTCTGAAACAGGATTTCTAGTTTTTGCTACTGCTTGTCGAGTCATGTAGCGCTATATGGGGATAACAAGGTGTGATTTTTATTGCAAGCTATAAAAATATCAGGATACCAGAGTTAATAATAAGTGGACCGTTCGAGACAGAAATAATTTAAAGCATTGTTCTATTCTATGTAACAGACTTTAAAACGAATTCAAATATCGAACTGGTTTTAAACTTTTTCGAAGTGTTTTGTCTATGGCAGGAAATTGAATTTAGAACAAAATTCAAGTTTGGTTTATCTGGTTTATTCAAGGCGTGAGAATGAATATTTCGCACAGCTTTCTAAGATTCTAGGGTCCATTATCTATGTGGATGTGCTCAGATTTTAAAAGGCGACGGTGTAAAATGCTGACTTCACAATTGTCTCGGGATGACCGACGCTGTACGGCGTGTATGGATCTGAATGTTGGACAACTAAGGCGACAGATGAAAGAAAAGTGCATGCGACAAAGATGCGAATGTTGAGATGGATGTGTGGAGTGACGAGAATGGATAAGATAAGGAATGAGCAAATCAGAGGAAGTTTGAAAGTGGCGCCAGTCACAGAAAAGTTGAAGAGTAATAGGTTGGCGTGGTATGGGCAAGTTATGTGGCGGGAAAAAAGTCATGTTACAAGATGGTGATGGATTTGAATGTGGATAGATGTAGACCTAAGATGGATGGACTGTGTGAAAGTCGTGTAAGGGAGACTACTGAGATGAGAGTGGAGGAAGAGAACCTGTTGTTCCGACCCCACCTAGTGGGATAAGGGCAGGGAGATAATGATGGCCGACGCAGTACATCCACGAGCGACACTATTCATGAACCGTTCACTAATGTGTTCTCAGCCTTCAAACGTCAGGTTCTGTACACTTGTTGTCTCGCCAGTCATGCATGGATAATGCGTTCTGTTTTCTAGTGTCACCGATCCGTTCGAAAGTTAATAAAGCGGTCACCGTCACTGCAAAGAGACTCTGGGCTTGTGTGTAAACAGAAAGATACTATAATATTATTATGTTACATTATTATACACTAGCTTCCGCCCGCGGCTTCGCCCGCTTTATACCTTGAAAAACAAAAACACATATCCCACGGGAACCATTCATTTTTCCGGGATAAAAAGTAGCTTATGTGTTATTCCAAACCATAATCTATATCTGTGCCAAATTTCATTCAGATCCGTTCAGCCGTTTTAGCGTGAAAGAGTAACAAACATACATCCATCCATCCATCCATACATTCTTACAAACTTTGGCGTTTATAATATTAAGTAGGATTATTAGACATAGCAGGTAGAAATGATTCAGTCTAAAAATGCACGCACCTCCACTTGTACTTGTACCGCATGTAGAGGTAAATACATTGGAAATACATTGGAGGGGCGTGCATTTTTAGACTGATCTCTACTTATATTATTTTGCGATGGCCTGTAAGAACTTAGCCCCCTTTTTAACCCCCGACGAAAAAAGAGGGGTGTTATAAGTTTAACGTGTCTGTCAGTGTATCTGTGTGTCTGTCTGTGGCATCGTAGCTCCCAAACGGATGAACCGATTTTCGATTACCTAGTTTTTTTGTGTCATTTATAATTTTATCCCGAGTGTTCTTAGCCATGTTTCATGAAAATCTGTTCAGTCGTTTGATGATCATCAGCTCTTTAATAGTTGATGAGGGGATCTGACTACCTTCCATGTATCCTATTGATTCGAAATTTGGTACCGTATTACTTTAATGATATTGAAAGAACATGGTAAGTTAACCATGACTTTAAATATGACATGTTAGGGTAAGGTTTAGATGTCGGGGGGTTTTAAAATTTGTAATTTTATATTTATATATATCTTTAAATATCTAAGCAACTGGAGATCTGAGAAGATTCTACCAAATCTAGATATTAATTGTCGTGATGAAAAAGTTTGTAAGTTTATATTTTTAAAGTCACTGCTGGTCGAATCCAAGTGAGTGGACCCGGTATTCATGACACAGCAAAGTCAGCAGTCGACTGCGCACGTGCATCGCATACCATAGACTAGACTAGTTATACTTTTCTTATTTGCAGGTATGGCATCAATCCGGTTTGAGATTCTACCCGGCAAGTGAGTCTGATGTAGCAAGGAGTTGAAACATCAACACTGATCTATAGCACTATTGATGTAATTACTATTTTATAACACAAACGGATAGTTACTAGATATCGGTTGACGTAAGTCACCTGACTAGTAAAAATATTTATCAAAAAAATAAAAAAAAACCTATATGAAAGTAGTATACCTAATTGAAACTTGCGGCTCAAAGCCACCATATTGTTTTTTGATACGAGCATTATATCACTCTAGTTATCTAGACAAAACCAGCGACGCCTCATTAGTCAAAATCTGTCCAGCCATTTGGGCTTTAGCGACAGCCAAAGGAAGTCAAATTATTCATAGATACATACCTCTTACTATCCTTTTTCGCAATCGGTAAAAGAAATATTGCTGGACATTTCACACAACGCCATCTAGCCATAATAACAGCCAGACACAGAACTAACATCTGCGTTCATCACACAAATGTTGATCCTGAGTGGAGATCGAACCCACAACCTACAGCACAGAAGGCAGAGCTACTACCAACTGAGCTGTGAGGCCAGTCAATGAAATAGGTACTTCGGTACTTATACTTAAACATTCTGCAGATAACGTCTCTTGCAAATTGCTAACAATAGACTTATAAACCCGCCTTTTCTCAGCGAGCGTTATCTGTCAATAGGCCATCGACCTCTAAAGATACTAACCATTTATCGGTCAAACGTGACGCGAACAGTTAAGCATAAATCAAACGATTAGAGCGAACAAAAAGTGTTCACTCGCCCACATGTACGTGGCACTGACCTACGGCAACTGTGGTTTGTATCATACATACATACAAAAAATCACGCCTGTTTCCCGACGGGATAGGCAGAAACCCTTTGTTCGGTGTTGGACAGATTCTGGATTCGGCAGATTCGTAATTCACTTCACTTCAATGGTGCTATTCCCGATTATAATCTAGTACCTGGATGACCGAGCTTTGCTCGGATTTTTTTTCTGGTAAATCGTGTTTTTTGGAAAATGAAACCTAGGTAGATCGATCTATCGCCCCCGAAACCTCCTGCATACTAAATTTCATGAAAATCGCTGGAGCCGTTTCCGAGATTCCGATTATATACATATATGTATATACAAGAATTGCTCGTTTAAAGGTATCAGATTATATATATAATATACATATATATATATACAAGAATTGCTCGTTTAAAGGTATAAGATATCTGTGCCAAATTACATCCAGATCCTTTCAAGCGTTTCAGCGTGAAAGAGTAACAAACATACATCCAGACATCCTTACATTCTTACAAACTTTCGCGTTTATAATATTAGTGGTATTGTGTTAATGTTGTAGTCTATCACTACATGATCATTGATTTGATTAATATCTATAAAAAGTGAGGTATTCGTCGATAAGACTACTTTTGCATACGGTTTCGTGCGAATGCCAGTGAAAGTGCTCGTCGCGGTACAGCGAGCAGTGTTTTTACGCAATAATATAGTGAGTTCAAGGAGTGAATGGCAGCGAAAGTCCAGGGGACTTACCACAAGCTCTTACAAACTATCATGGTTCAGAAACTTAGTTTCAAGCTTGAAGTAACACTACTTTAATACAAATTGTATAGGTCATTTACGAAATTTCAAAGATATATTACCTTGCTTTTTTATATTACTCTTCAGGCAATATCAAGGTAATATTACTTTGATATTTCGAACCATGACCATCTTCTTCATATGTCGCATTTCTCTCCTACGGTCGGTTTCTATATTCTATCTATCTGTGGATTTTGGGGTTTGGATAGAAGTTATGTCAAATACCTATCCAAAATCCAAAAACCGCAGATAGATAGAATTTTATAGAAACCGACCGTTAGAGATCAATTTTACCAATGTCAAGTGTATTTTTTAAAGTGTTGACCAGACTCATAATTATTCAAGTCAATTTTAAACAAAATTTGCTGTTTTGTTTAAATTTTTTGTATTATTTTTATAGTTTTAAAAACATTTACACCCGTGTCAAGAACTCGGGCTTTATTGGAATAAAAACCACCAAAATTAAACAATAAAACTCAAAAAACGAGAAAAAAAATGTATGATCTATTTCACATAATTTAAGATGATATCTGATAATTGATTGTGTAATTTGTGTATTTTACAACTTCTTAAACTGTGCAACTTTTTGTGTTAATGAATAGCGTCTGCAATTTTAATGAGGTACAGTTAACGACTATCGCTCTGGCACCTAAGAATACTGGTTTTTAGTTTTAGAACACAATATGTAGACAATGGAATGTACGGAATGATTAGAATAGAATAGAATAGAATAGAATATCACTTTATTGTACACCTTAAAAAGAAATACAAAAGAGAAACAAACTTAAAATTAATGTAACAATGGGCGACCTTATCGCTGAAAGCGATCTCTTCCAGGTAACCTTTGGATGGATAGGAAAAAACAATAGTTGTAGAGGACGGTGGTATACACAAAAGAAAAACAAATTTACTCGGATATTATAAACTATAAATAAAGCTAAATTGTAATAAATATAATACCTAAATAGATACAAGTTACAAAAAAATAATAATAATAATATAATAATTATGTATACACCTACATATATAAATTATAAATTAATGCACGTACGGAATACTAATTACTGTGCAAAATGTAGGCCTCTACCCTCTTTAGATATCCTCAAAGACCTAAGTAATACTTTCCTCGAACTGTTTATCGGTGAAGTTTTTCGGCTAACCGTTCATTGGCGATTCGTAGCCCATGTGCCACAGTATTAGCCGGGAGCTATATCTAACTGCCTGCAATTTTTAGAGTGGTTGTTTTTTTTACATTCGTTTTGCTATTTGATTCGAGTAACGATGCTCTGTTTTCATTTCACTTCTACTTTTATTGTATGTTTTCGATAATGTTGTTCCGGTATTGTAGTATTCTTGAGTTGAGTTGAATATGGCAATAGTCAATAGTCAATAATCTTTATTCAGTTATATCACAAGGATCAATTTGAATCGTCTTACATACTAGGTGAGTCTAGGTGCCAATTCCAGTCCTATCCCCAGTACGAGAAGAACTGACAAGACACTCGCTGGGCCCTAGCGCTTTTTTTGTATGAACCTTGTTAACATTGTTAGGGACACCTAGCAGAGTTGGAGCTGATTCGCCCCAAGCTTTTTTGTCATCTAAGTACTCTGATATTCTATAATAAGCTTACAACTAAATGTACTGTACATGCTTGTTTTTGATCTGCTGACCCTGCTGCTTCTGTATTTACACTGTGTCATTTCTTTAAATTTACACAATAGAAATTAGGAATAAGTAGGTGAGGGTAGAAACGAGCATAATATTTCAAAATTTTTGGTCGAAAGGAGAAAAATGCCTATTGGGTAGAATAATCTTGGGTCGTTGTTAGATATTTTCGCTCTGAATCAGAAGTATTGTGTAGTATTTTTTCTTTTTAAACGACTTCAAAAATGGGGGAGGTTCTAAATTTGTATCTATTTTGTTTTTTTTTTTGTATGGTGTTACTCCGCCAAAAAAACAGATTTTGATGATTCAAAATTGTTGTTATGCACATTTCGTGTCGACAAACGTTGCTCAACGTCTCCGAAACGTTCCTCGAAAATATGAAAATGTGGGCTTTATTTAAGAGAAAGGGATTTCTGAACAAAGAGTTCAGGAATCCCCTTCGCAGGGGATTTCTGGGCAAAGGTTCCACAAGTCCCCTTATCCATTTATTTAGTTTAGTACACTTTGTATCAAATACAAACCACTGATTAGGTAATCAAAGTCTTTATTTTTTATTATTAGGTAAGTAACTAATCAATCAATAACAATGATAACTTTCTAACATTGTAGACTTTTACATAAAATATATATTCTAGATAGAATTCGCAGGGGATTTCTGGAATAAGCCGAAAAAGTGTATAATGTAACGATTAATAAATGTAGCCTAAATGGTTAAGGCTTCTGTAAATAAAATATGTTAAAAATTACCGCGATTGCCTGCATGTTTAACACCGGAAACTACGTCATTTCGTGGAAGCTAGTAAGCCATTGCTTCACATAAGACCACCATGACACAATAAATCCTTCAAAAACCGGCATTAATGTCCTAATTCATAAGACCTTGTAGATAATCTAAGGGTACCTGTACAAACAGGTGATGTCAGTGACATAATAAATGTCTAAGGCCGTATTTAGTCTTAGTGATAGCGCGCACGAGTTACCTTTGTCACCGTGACTGTATCGTCACTCGTAGGTTATGTATGGAGACGTCACCCAGTGTCACGTCGTAACATGCGCGCATCTCCATCCATAACCACGGACTTTAGAAGAGTGACGAAACAGTCACGGCGACAAAAGTAACCCGTGCGTGCTATGGCTTATTTTTACAGCTCAGTTGGTAGTAGCTCTGCCTTCTGCGTTGTAGGTTGAGGGTTCGATCCCCACCCAGGACAGAAATTTGTGTCATGAACACAGATCTTTGTTCTGTGTCCGGGCGTTATTTTGTATTTACAAAAAAAGTAAGTAAGGAAGTATTAATTATAATTTATCTGGTTCTCAAAGTACAAGCATTGGTTTATTTGGGGCTAGATGGCGTTGTGTGAAATCTCCACCAATATTTATTATTTAAGTACTTATTTTTCTTTATGACTCCGACAGACGGTCAGATATTACTGCCGTATTATACATATAGAGTAGGTAGTGGGTGGTGTGGGAAGACAGCAAGTATCCACTGACCGTCACCTTAGCGATAACGCGCGCGGGTTACTAATGTCGCCGTGACTGCTTCGTCACTCTTATCAACTCCGTGGTTATGTATGGAGATGCGCGCATGTATCGTGACACTGGGTGACATCTCCATACATAACCTGGAGTGACGAAACAGTCACGGTGACATAAGTAACTTGTGCGCGCTATCACTTAGACTAAATACAGCCAAATGCTAATCAGTTGACCTAAAATCGTGCGGCGTTTGGCCTAGGTTTTAGAACTTAGGGTCAAGCCACGTTATATTGCTTCTGCTTGATTGTTTCGTATCGAATTCCATCAATATCCGTCTGAGTTTCATCACAATGCCTCAGATCTTCTGCCTCTAAGTAGAAGCTAGTGAACTTGGCACCCGAGTTTGGAAAAATAGATTTTTGTGACAACGAAAACTATGATCTATGATCTCACTCACCACGAATTCATAATACATTACCGAATTAATATTACATTGTTATTTCGTACCATGACCTATGCAAATTGTATTGAAGTAGTGACGTTTCTATAATGGAATCGTTATGGAATCGGTCTGGAAGACTTCGCGGTAAGGCCCCTCATACTAGGGGCTGAGCATATACTAACCTACTAAGCTTTTCTTGGTTCCACAATCATGTGAGCATTTCACACGAGCGACTGAACATTAGCTTGCACCGGAATAAACAACGTCATATTAGAGCGCTGGTGGTGTAGTGGTAGCACCCCTGCCTCACGATCCGAAGGTCGTGGGTTCAAACCTGGTCGTGCACCAATGAGTTTTTCCATTCGAAAAATTTATGTGCGCAATGCCAGTGCTCATAAACGGTGAAGGAAAACATCGTAAGGAAACCGGCACACCCTAGAACCAAAAATTCGAAGGAGTGTGTCATAGGTTAGTATTCTTACAAGCGGCGATGGGCTTGCAACCTGTCACGTATGGAATACTAACTACTGTGCAAAATGTGGGCATGTACCAAATGTCATGTTTGGACGTGCCTCTGACTACCCTCTTTAGATATCCTCAAAGATCTAAGTAACTAGAGATCTGAGGAGATATCTACCGAGCCCGGGGATTACAGTCGTGATCATATTTATTTATTTTATTTTATTGTTTATATTAGTGCCTTAGGGACATCATTCTATTTAGACGACCTCTGTGGCGCAGCGGGCGAGAGTCCGCTTGCGACGCAAGAGGTTGCGGGTTCGAATCCCGCCGCGGAACAAATTTGTGTACGGTCTGCAGAAATTTGTTCCGTTGGTCTGGGTGTTTTTCTATGTATAATAAAAAATATCTATCTATGTTTAATAATGTAGGTATTAAATATATCAGTTATCTGGTACCCAACACAAGCCTTGAGTTGCTTACTTTGGGGCTAGATGATGCTGTGTGGATTGTCCAGCATTATTTATTTATTTATTTATCATTCGTTCAATATTCTAGGTCCCAAACAAAACAATCGCCAATTTTTATTAAAAAAAAAAAAATTAAATTTTTAAAAATTACGTTACGATTTAACCAATTCACCGCCCACGCACTCATCTTAAATGTTATCTTTGTGGTTCAAGTAATAAGCGAAGGCGATTTAATTTTTATATCGTATTCGAGAAATAAAGATGTCTCTGCTTACCCCGCCGGAAAACAGGCGTGAATTGAAGGCATATTGACAAATGAAATAACATGAGATTATTTTTCTTTATATATTTATATCTGTCTCAGTTAAGATCATTTTTGTCAGAAGGTTTAGATGATGATTCAATCAGTTAAGAGCATTTTTGTCAGAGTCACAGTCAAATTGTCAAGTGGTGAATTTTAAGCAAATGACACTGGCAAAATTGTTCTCTAGAGACAGATGCCATAATTGAAGAAGAAGAAGAAGATGGTAGTTTTATTTAAAATTCTCGGGATTTTTTCCGACAGATTTAGAAAGGAACTATTCACTTTGATAAACATATTTTACAATCATCTCAAGCACTCGGGCTTTATTGGAAAAGTAACCACCAAAATAACACAATAAAAGTGAAAATAACATTTGAGTTCACATTCAAAGCAGAAATCCTCATGAGATTCAAAATACAGAATGTCAAGAAATACAAATGGTGTTTGTAAGATGCTATTTTCAATTATATTACTTTTAGTTGAGTATTTTTTAATAACTCTTCGCGTTAACTTATACAAACCTAACGCGAAATAAGTTTATGAATACTGAAATTAGCTCTTTCGCCAATTACCCATACCTTGGACCCGCTTTATCGCTCAATAACCAACAAACAATCAAATGGTTCGTTCGCTCGTTTGCATGCCGTATAAACCTGTTGCATTTTACGGCCGATGACATCATCAGTGACCCTCAATTTAAATTAAATGTCTTACTTTCGTCCACGGCTTCCCTCATATGATGATATTGAGCTATCTAAGGATCGTTACAAACGATCTACTGATGCTGATCACTGCCAGATATAATATCGAAAATCTAATTCAAATTATAGGATGTAGGAATAGATTCTATACATGCAGTGCATTCTGTAAGTCAAGGATCGAACTTGACTGACACACTTTCGAGGTCAAGCTCGTCAAGCTAGATGATATTAAGTCATAGATAAACCTGTTTACGTTTTAATTTTTACTATGAATGACATCAGTGTTGACCCTCACATTCAACTGTCATTTAAATTACAATATGATGATGAAGTGATGATTATGCAAGTTCACATGAAGCATTATCGGAATTTAATTTAATTCATATTTTTATAATATAATTGTTTCTATAAATTCTACATAATATTATGTAGACGAACTTTAGAAAAAAAAACTTTTTGAAACCTTAGAGAAACTTTTTGTTGTAAGTACCTACTAAATCAAACAGCTGATTAATATAGAAACTTCTTGGTGTGATATTCATACACTCAAAACCATAGACATAAAATTTTACATATACCTATTTCTTCTTTTGCTCGCCTTTTGACATTAAGATAGGTATTTAAGGTACTTAATTACATGTCAATGTAGAATTATTATGTTTCAAATTTTCAATCTATCTACCCACTAAGATAAAAAATCAAATTATAGTTTTATAGAATTTGATTAATATTCTGATTGAAATTGTTATTCACAGAATTACTGATTGTTTTATTATGATTGTATAAAGATATATTCTACTCGTACATTATATTATATGTACTATATTCATATAATAATAATGTTCTATCTAATCTAATCTTACACGTGGCAAAGGGATTGAAAATGTTTTGAAAAGTTAAACAACATTCTTACGATGACTGTCTAAAGTTTAGTGACCTTTTACAGATGCAAGTATAATAATATAAGTAGGTAACTAACTGATTAAAAAAATATACCTACAGTTAAGGCCCAGTATTTTGAAAATTGCAAGTATTGCAACCCTAATCATTCTATTACGGCTTAATAGATTACATTGAAATTGAACTACACGATACTCAAGGATATAAGTGATAAATCAACCGGAGCTAAAACACGAGTTAGTTAGAAAACCTTGGTTAAAAATCATGTCAAAAACACCTCTGAAAATTCAGAAATTCCCTAATTTATCCAGAACAGTAAGGTATTTAGAATTTCTATTTCACATGAATGTAAATCAGTTAATTTGAAACAAATCAACCCAGCCCTTTTTTGAAGTAAGCTATTTAATTGAACATATTTATGTTTTTTATAAATGTTGCTTTCGTTATGTAATTCAGAGCAGCCATATTATCATGCCGCACTCTACTTACTTGTCATTTGGGTATTTCGCTTCGTGCTTTGTCTGATTCCGCGGAGATCCGCGTTGCAATACGGACCTATGTCACTTTTTTTTGTAACTTTTACGTAAGGAATAGTGTGACGAGTATTCTGGGCCTTAAATACTTATTATAGTAAAATTAATACCTATTATCTCGAGAATTATTATCGCTTGTCTCGAAATAATAAGGCTTAGGTACATTAATATTAATAGAACAATGCTATGAAGTAATTTAATGAGGATAATAATCATTTGAAGCATTTTGCAGCTATTTGTCTTTATTTGCACTGATGGTTTAGAAGGAGTGTCTTTGGTAAGTATTCCCATAAACGGCGAAAGGCTTGCAAACTATCACCTGTCTGTTGATAAGTACGTGTTTATTTTACCAACAGATCTCTTAATTCAAAGGTATTTGCGTCGGAAGAAACTTCAAGCTTTTAGTATAAAAGGTAGAATCGAGAAAAATAATGACTGGGTTAAAAGATCTTTGTTTAAAACGACCTCAAACGACCAAACTCAACTTAACCCTCATTTGCATCGGGGGTAAAAAACGCCACGGCAAGATACGAATGCTTCAACAATGTGACATTTCAAGATGCATTTACATCACAAGGCTGTCAAGTTCATCAAACCGGGAAGCGTCTATTTCTGTCCCAGCATGAAAGTTTTGTTTTATTACTCCTCACTTTCAGCCGAGAGCAGTTGTTCCGTCAACACTTTCACTTTAAATTATCGTGTGGTAAAATATCAGGCTTATAATATTACATGCTTAAGCCGTTGTTTCTAACAATATTAGCTTTAGAATTAAAAATAAGTGAAGGAATTGTATGCTTAGAACAATCACGCTATTCTGTCACGTGAAAATTAAGTGAGAATGGGTGTTTAAAAAATACCGTTCGAAATTTAAATTTATGCATAGTTTACTTTTTTTCTTTATAAAAATATATCAAATTGTCTTGGTGTTGATAATTTGATTTTCTATTTTGTATATTTTTTAATTGTTCTATATTAGTTTTTTATGAGCAGTGCTTCAACTCAATTAATAAGGAATAGTGATGGGGGAACTAACCTAAAAATAACTTAAATACTACCTACATTGTTTGTTATCAGCATTGCAACAAATTTGCGCAGTTTAAATTAAATAGTAATCACAGATGAGTTTTCAATCACGACAGAATGACGAATGACATCATTATGCACCACAGATTACTGTGCAAGGCCAGGGGTCACAAAGGCACGCTGTTGGCTCTATTCAAAGCCATTTAATGCTGGTATTTTTTGTGTTTAGATTATACTCCGCCTATTGACCAATACATGACCTGCCTTATAAAGTCTACTGTTACTGTATTGACGGTTTTAATTGAATTTTAATTTAATTGATGTAAGTATACAAACTACAAAAATCTAGGTTGCTGTTTGTAGACATGTTTACCGAACTGGGGATCGCAGTCGTGCGTGATCATATGTTTGTTTTTTTGTTGTCATGGTAACGCTAGCTTATTATATCGTTATTTTAAAAAAGGAATTCCCATTTTTTTTCTTTTTATCATCATCTCTTTTGGGATCAATTTGGCCAATGTCAACTGTTTAAAATAGTAGTATTGTCAATGTCGCAAAGTCATAGTCAAATTGCCAAGTCAATTTAAAGAAAAGATGGCTGTTTTGTTCAAAATTCTCGGGATTTCCTCCGATGGATTTAGAAAGAAACTGTTCACTTTAACTCACATATTTTACACTCGAGTCAAGAACTCGGGCTTTATTGAAAAAATAATTACGAAAATTATACAATAAAACTCTGAATAACACGAGAAAAAACTAGAGCGACAAAGTTGACAGTCCAGCATTATTTATTTATTATTATTTATTTATCCCTACCTTAGTTCACAGATTCAGGAGTGTATTTGCGGAAATCTATTAAAGTATTATACTGAAGAGGAAGACAAATATCTAGTAGTAATCAACTAATAATAATTATAGCACATACATACTATGTATATATTATGTATTTATTTTCCTATTATTAACTACCGTGCAAAATGTATGTGCCATGTTCGGACGCGCCCCTGACTACTGTCTTTAGATATCCTCAAAGATCTAAGTCACTGAGGAGATATCTACCGAGCCTGGGGATACAGTCGTGATCATGTTTTAATTCCTTTCCATATTTTATAATTACCTTATTTTTGTCTTAGAGATTATCTAAAATTAAGATTTATTAGGTTGTCTAGTCAGGTATAGCGGTACAGGTTATATACCCATTCATCACAATCAAATGCATTTAGGAAACCGGTACTACCGGTAATTTTCGGTATCCTCACCATTGTAATAGGTATCGCTTTAAATTGTCACCATCCTTCCACCGCTCATCCGGTAGGTGGCGTAGGTGAGGTACTCAGAAACTCTAAGGATATTTATTCCGGGTTTAACAAGGGTCGTTTTGACCACCGATGCAACAAAAGGGTTAAAAGAGAACTTTTATTAAGGCTATCATTTGATGGGTGACCAGTGGTTAATATTTAAGATTTTAAGCGCTTAATCATAGCTAGCCAATATATTTTTCAATACCTACCTGCTTACGTGCGTATTTGGTTGGAATATTCTGTGATTATGAAATCATCATAGGCTTGTCATAGGTAGATGGTAATATAGATAAAATTATCTTATCTAGCAAATATACTGTGCTATAAAATAGTTTATCATTATAACTTTACACAGGTATTTTATTTACCTATTTATAAAAATAAGTAAATTCACGAAATTTAAGGTATATAAGTGAATAATAACGGATAAGTAAATAAAATATTATAAATACGGTTTCGAGATTTATGATGTGTGAAACGCACCACTCAAGGTATAATTTTGAGCTACGTTGGGGCCATGAAGATAGCGATTTTAGACGTTCGTGTGTCAAAAACAATATAAACAGTGATTAAAAAAAAAATATTGATTCGTCAGTCAGGGCTGCGATTAATAATTCTGATACCAACAAAATATTATTACTAACACCTTCTTGTTACCAGCTGTGAATTGTTTTATGGAAAGATTATTGCCATAAAATGATTATTATTAAATTTTTGATCATTGGCTTGAGTATATTGTTGTAAGTATCAGAATGCATAATCACAGACAGCACTGTTTCTGATATTGCGATTGATCATTGTGATTGATTGCAACTAGATTTCCGTAATAGCCTGCCAGGTCTATACTGTTTTTTTAATCTTTATTTCGAAGATTATTTACTAAAATTATGGAGTTTTGCATATCTTCTATAACATTACTTTATGAAATAATAGGTACTTACATAATAAAACACAAAATAAAATCAGTGTATTACTTAAAATTAACTATGCTGTTGTAGTAGCGCATGCAAATGTATGTATGTCAGTGTACCAATACAAAGTCCGGTGTTCTTGAGAAGCGACAAAAAATACCAGTGTGACTTTAGTCATGAAATTACAAGGATCAAAAGTCAATTATTATGGGTCATAAAAATAATTATGTAGAGCTGTACAGATATTTATTTTAATTTTAAAGGTTATCGTATTCCGCTTATCAACTAAATAATATAATTAAAAAAGTTATTGAATGACTCATAAAATGCACAGTCTAAGTCATAAGTTCAAGCGTCCTGCGGCACCACAAGCTCTTACAAACCATCATGTTTCAGAAACATAAAAGTTTCAAGCTTGAAGTTAACTACTTCAATACAAATTTTCTAGGTCAAAATATCAAAGTAATAAAACTATATTTTGTACATGACCTATAAAATTGTATTAAAGTAGTGTTACTCTGTGTCAATCTTGAAATGTGACGTTTCTGAAATATTATGATTTGTAAGAGCTCCTTTAGATAAAACCGAATGGTCCACTTGCAAACTTTAATAAAATCCTAGTATAAATATTTTAGTATACCGCATCTTGCAAGATAAACACAGCATTTACATTAAAATTACATACATAATTGTTTAATATTCTTTTACCATCATAGTTGGTGGATATTAAGACTTAGTTTCCTGCAATGAAAGCTCAGCTTTGACTGGTACTTACAATTATTATTACGAGTGCTCTTCACATTTATAGTCATCGTCCACTTGGGGTAATTGAGTTTTTATGAATGGTAATTAGAGAAATAGAATTTGTAATCATTATAGTTAGGAGTTTATAGGAAGCCATCATTGAATTATGTAGTCTGTGCCTAGGAAAATAAACTGTTTGTCTTTTATGTGATAATAGTATTTGCTAGTAAATAATAAATCTTTATTTCGTTTTTTTAAGAAGTATTTGCGGAGACTGTGCCCATATGTGGGACAAATAGGTTTAGAAAAAAATCTTCGTTATGTTATAATCCCGGAGGGTTTGAATTATAATTCGAATTCGATCTATAGAGCAAACTCTTAACCCTAACCACATACTATTTCTACAGTATTACAGATCTCTTATTTATACATATAAAACCGCATTTAGTAGTAATTTATGTATTATTTAGGTTTTATGCAAGTCGTTAGAAATATAAATTTGCATATTTTTAAACGTAGCAAAAACTATCGCGAATTTTAAGGCCACACCTAACGACGTGCCTTGCTTCTAAACTTCCCTCCAAATATTTTGTAAAACTGCATTAACACGGTCAGGAATGCGCGGTGAATTTCAATTGCTGTGTTTTGTATGTAGGTCAGGGTCATGTGGTTTTGCGAAGTAATAAGTTATAATAAGATTTTTTTATGGTTTTAAAAGTGCCGACCCCACGTAACGTGGAAAAGGGCAAGAAGATTGTTGTTAAATTATTCGCTCATTTGAGCAGGCTTATAGTCATAGACCTTACTGCCTAGTCTTGCGTAAATTAATTTCCTCCGTTTTCTATATTACTAAATCTAACCTAACCTAACCGCCATTTTCTCCTTGGCCAAGGGCAAGAAGATGATGATGAACCAAAGAGAACCAAAGAGTCCTTAAACTGAATGTATAAAGAATGTAATGAGTGTGAATGAAACATGTCGGGATCATCGTAGCGTGTAAGTGAAAATCCGTGGGATTTTTTGCGATGTAGGTATTCGACTGTCAAATTTGACGACCTCAGTGGCGCAGCGGGCGAGAGTCCGCCTGCGACGCAAGAGGTTGCGGGTTCGATTCCCGCCGCGGAACAAATTTGTGTACGATCTGCAGAAATTTGTTCCGTTGCTCTGGGTGTTTTCTATGTATAATAAAAAATATCTATCTATGTATCTAATCACTAATGTATTAAATATATCAGTTATCTAGTACCCATAACACAAGCTTTGAGTAGCTTACTTTGGGGCTAGATGATGCTGTGTGGATTGTCCAGCATTATTTATTTATTATTATTTATTTAACTTCGTCACTCTAGTTTTTATATATATTTTCTAGAGTTATTTTGAGTTTTATTGTGTAATTTTGGTGGTCATTTTTTTCAATAAAGCCCGAGTTCTTGGCGCAAGTGTCAAAGAATTAGTGTAGTTCCTTTCTAAAAACATCGGAGAAAATTTTGAACAAAACGGCTAGGTTACCTACCTTTTGTTTAAAATTGACTTAACAGTTTTAGACTATTGTTTTGTGACATTGACAATACTACTAATTTAAACACTTGAAACTGGAACTAAATATCTCAAAAGAGACAAACGAAAAAAAAAAAGAAATCCGTGGCTTTTGCCTACCCGGTTGGGAAACAAGTGTGAATTAAAAAAAAAACCAGTAGTCTACTTAGGGTTGGATTTGGCCAACTTTTGCTATAACTATTAATGGAATGTTTATCCCAAGGATAGTGCATAAACTAGTTAGGTCGAATCCAAGCTAAGTATGTATAAAAGTATAATGTACTTCTTTCAAAAATGTTTATAATCTCAACCGTTTATTATGATACTGTGCGACATTGAGAGGGCAGAAGAATAATGGTTCGGGGTGCATATGTATCGATCAATTGGAATACTAGTAGCGACCTCTATCGACATTGCCCTACAACTTTCGGGTTCACATTGCGATGAACCATGAGAATGACTATGTTCGTAATGGTTACGGTAGATGGCGCTATAAACAAACTTAAATATTGGAGCTTAATTTTCATGGTATTATTTTTTGTTATGGTATAATTAACAAGTCAACGTCTATCTGGAGATTTGTAAAGTTTCCAAGAATCACAATCACTTAAGTCGTCAACGCTATTTATTTAGCTAACTGTTCTTTAAAAAAATCATGAGTCTGTTCTGCGTATTTTTTGGTTTCTTGTTCTGATTTCGATTTGGTTTTCACTATTGCTCTTAATTAACTTATAGTTAATCAAGAGAGAAAAAGCTTTAAACATTCTCCCTTTTCAGGTGATTGTTTAAAGCTTTTTCTCTCTTAATCTGTGCTATTGTATAATAATCATTCCGGGGA
The DNA here is from genome assembly GCA_963675405.1 of Cosmorhoe ocellata. NCBI lineage: Eukaryota > Metazoa > Arthropoda > Insecta > Lepidoptera > Geometridae > Cosmorhoe > Cosmorhoe ocellata. The sequence goes on from OY776267.1 coordinate 6,195,951, forward strand.
ATTCCTAGATTCATACCAATTAGGTACCTACATGAGAAAGAAAAGTAGGTACTTTTTAAACTCAAATAACTGGCAAATAACCTTCCACTCGACATTTTAATTTTTCTGTTTTTTTTTACTGGCATTTCTAAAATTATTTAGTTAAAAAGAAACTATTAAGAAATATAATTCTACCAATATAAAATGTACCAAAAATAGTTACCTAAATAATGATAAATGTAAGTAGTTACTTAATTTAATAGTTAAATAATAAAGAAATTCGTTTTATTTATCTAAAAGTATTATTTAATTACTTGTTACATATATCGATGCCAGTATTTTCTCTCGAGTTAATACGCTACTTCCCGCTGGATGGCGCTGTCACTAACTTTCTTACTAAATAGTGTGAATTTCAGAAGTAAATCACGTCAAGCCGATGGTTTTCATTTGTTTCGCCTTTATTTGCCAGGGGTCAATGAACTAGACTAAGATTATCTGTCCCAACTGGGTAGATAAAGATTTATTGTTAAATATTGGTTTAGCGGTAGGTAACACAAAAATTCTTATTCTGCAAAAAGTAATTTTCAAAAATAGACCAGTATTCTTTTGCTATTGCAAAGTTACCATAGACAACTTGTTTTTTTTAAGAAATGAGCATGGTCTGAACCAGGCTCATTTCTTTTACTCCAAGTAAAATATTATCATGTAGAACTAAACCATTTATCTTGGACTCCCTCTAATGTAAAGCTATTCAGATATTGGCATCCTGTTCAGGCTGAACCCTAATGTACTCAATCATCGCCAAAAATTTTCAAACATAAAACTCTCTTGTCTGCGTACCTACCTAGTACTTTTCTTACAAAGCGTTAGATTTGTACGGTAGTTTGGGCTGAATAGGAACACACGCGTTCTTACATGTATTCCTGGTAGTTTTTTAACATTTGATATTTAAGTATACCTTCCGGGACCTTTAGACCAAAATTAGACTGCGTTGAATTAAAGCTACCATCTCACAAATATAATTAAGTGAAAATTCTATTCTTTGTTAATTTATCGACCTCATTAGCAACTTTAAACCCTCCTTCAGCGTTTCTATTCGCCCCGAACTGGACTTCTAATTGCCACCGTGATTTCTATACACCTCAATCTATCCATAAATAAATAGGTACCTACGCTTGTCATCTCGCCAGTCTTGGCGCCAACATGCTAAAGCCAAAAGCGAATGAACTAGGCAAAACTAGTTTACCTGATTTGAACTAATTCAGAGTAGAATGTTTAACAGATTTGGTCCTTGATAAAATGTTGCTCGCCTTCTAACGAACATGATCGTATTACCAGTTTGAAAAGAGGTAGAATACAATTTAAAAAAGCGTTGGTATTCGGAAATCAAATTGTAACATGTTCGCCTACCATGAAGGTCGGTTTGAATGCGACCTCATTCAGGACTTCAGGAGATATGACTGTAGCGCTGTACCTATTCTTCTTTGTCCTTTTTTTGTTTATGGCATCTGTCTCTTTTGAGATAAATTTTGCCAGTGTCAAGTGTTTAAATTAGTAGTTGTCAATGTCACAAAGTCAGTTAAACTGTTAAGTAAATTTTAAAGAAAAGATGGCTGTTTCGTTAAAAACTCTCGGGATTTCCTCCTATGGATTTAGAAAGGAACTGTACACCGTAATTCACATATTTTACACTCGGGCTTTATTGGAAAAATAACCAAACAAAATTACACAATAAAACTAAAATAACACGAGAAAAAATGTTAAAACTCGAGTGACAAAGTTAACAGTCGAATGCATTGCAGAAAATCTACCAAACCTATGTAAATAACTTTAAAGTTACTGCTTCGTGCCTAATATTATAAAGAGGAAATTTTTGTATTTTTGTATTTTTGTTTGTAACGAATAAACTCAAAAACTACAGGTCCGATTTCAAAAATTCTTTCACCGTTAGAATGCTACGTTATCCCTGAGTAACATAGGTTATATATTATGTAGGTACCTCGCGAGCAAAGCCGCGAACGGAAGCTAGTAAAATAAATTAAAAAAAGTTTTTACATCTTTATAGAATCCATGAAGGCCGGTTCTATCATTCAAGACATATTGCCATAAGGTTCTTCCTATCAAGGTGTACTTTCATGTCACCTTGGAAGGTAACATACTGTTTACCATCCGTAGGTGTAGCGGAGGCGCAGGCCAAATACGGACGGTGACATCAGCGAACGATGACATTATCGATTTTACGACAAACACGACAAAACTAAGTTCCGTATCTTCAAATAACTTCAAATGTAGATCTAAAGTTGGACTTTATGGAGTTGTTAGGGGACAGAGAGAACAATTGGTGCGAATCGTGAGTTCTTTATGGTTCCGCGTCTTCAAAGGAAGGTATTTAGACAATTTGACGCGTCAATGACGATTTGCAGTGCGTCAAAGTGTCAAAATTCCAAAACGCATTTTAATTCGACGCATCTTCGCCATTAGAATCAATCGATGTAGGTTAGATTTTAGGTTACAATATTATTATACTCTGTGATCCGGCTTTATTTTTTGCAGATCTGTACTCCCATATTAGGACAGATCGATATAAAAATGAATTAGTTTTTGTAACATAAAGTGAACGTTGTCTATGGTACCTACTGCTTAACTGTACTCGACAATACGATGATGGCTTGACGTGCTTGTCAGTTTTTATAAGGATTATGAGGGTTTAGGCGGGACTTTCGTTTTTATCTATTTTTAGTTTTACCGCTATAATTGATTTACTGATTGATTTGACTATGCCTGATGAGAAGACTGTCCAGCTGGGCTAACTATTTATTTATTTAACTAGTAGTTCGCCCCGAAAGATTTTGCGCGTGATGTCAACATACAACGCCAAATTGCCCTACTTGCTACTGAGATTTTCGCTCGCTTCACTCGCTCAATCAATTTTATCTACTCTGCTAGTGCAGTTGACATTGCATTCAACTCACGTTGTAGGATATCCTTAGATAATGATACGTAATTACATACATACATACATAGGTACTTACGTCAATGTTAATATACTAGAAACTCCTCATAAAAAAAAAACTTCTCATAAACCCACATAGGCCTTTATAGCCACGAACAGAAATGTTCGAGTACCTACTTCGAATTGTTCTATAACCTGACGCCACATAAATCATCTTTATTAGATGTTAACAGGCCAATGATGATGATGATGAGAAACTCCTCGTGACTTCGTTAGCTTGATTTTTTTTGTGAAAGCATCAACCTCCCACTGCACCCCTTAGGCTGAAATTCAATTTCTTTAGTTTACATCTATACCTACCTACCTCAGAAAGAACCTAACAATTTCAGCTTTATGACTTACTAGCTTCCGCGCGCGTATCCGCTCACGAATCTTACCTGCCCGGACAAAAAGTAGCCCGTGTTATTCCAGGTCATAAACTACGTTTATTTCAAGTTTCATCCAGAGACGTTCAGCTTTTTCAGCGTAATTCAGTAACAAACATCCATCCATCCACCTTAACTTTCAGTATTTTACTATAGTATCAGTCAGTCAGTCGGTAAGTAGGAGTTTTATATATTTAAAAGATTTAAATATATAATTGAAAATCTCATGTAAGTAAGCTATTTATTTACGTAATGATGGATTTGTCTGGTTATGCGTTTGCGATCATTGCGTAAACCTTTGTCTCGCTCGTTCAGGTTCTAACTAGGTGAGACAGAGTGGGATGTCATTTATCTTTTATATGATTTAACTAGCAGTCCGCCCCGGCTTCGCACGGGTATTATTAGCTATACAGGTCACGACTGTAATACCCAGGCTCGGTAGATATCTCCTCAGATCTCTAGTTACTTAGATCTTTGAGGATATCTAAAGAGGGTACTCAGAGGCACGTCCAAACATAATATTTGACACATGCCCACATTTTGCACAGTACTTAGTATTCGTACGTGACAGGTTGCAAGCCCATCGCCGCTTAAAGGAATACTAACCTATGACACACACCTTCGAATTTTTGGTTCTAATGTATGCCGGTTTCTTCAAGATGTTTTCTTTCACCGTTTAAGAACACAGGCATTGCGCACATAATTTTCTCAAATGCAAAAATTCATTGGTGTACGACCAGGTTTGAACCCACGACTTTCGGATCGTGAGGCAGGGGTACTACCACTACACCAAAAGTGCTCTCAAATTTAACAAAAATTTCAAAATTCAAAATTATAATACACACACATAACCAACCCTTCTATTTGCGTCAGGTTACTAAAAGAAGAAAATTATAAAAAAAGTTTGAATAGGTATTATTATATTTATGATTTTATTTTTATTTAAAAGATCTTTTTGTAATTATTTGAAATTTACTCCCCTCCCGTCCCGTACGTGCGTACGTACACTATGGTGCTGTCTAGCTAGCCGAGCAGGGTGAGCGGCTACCACGCAACTTTTTTCTAATACTTACATTCTTAATTTCGTGATTTCTTTCGAATGGAATGTCCAAATAGAGTAATTCAAAAAGTTATTTATAGATATTGAAACAGTCTAGGATATAATGTGATTTATTTTGATAAGGATTAATACTAAGACACAAATTAAGAGCGTTTTTTAACAGCGGCCTTTTAATTACAATTTTAAATAAAAGAACTCTTATTGTGGCAAAACCATAATAGTTAGACATATGCTGTCGCGACACTTTTTGGAAATAATGATGTGTTCTACAAAGTCGTAGTACATTATTTTATTCTATCGTCAATAGTTTTCGCAGCGCACGCGATGTAAAGAATATTTTAGGTAATTTTTTTACACCTTGGGTTACATTAATGAAGTTTTAGTAAGGATCCCTAATTTTTTCGAAAACATAATAATAGCCTATGTCACCCGCTGATAATGTAGCTTCCCAACAGTGAAAGAATTTTTTAAATCGGTTCAGTAGTTTCGGAGCCTATTCATTTCAAACAAACAAACAAACAAACAAACAATCAAAGTTTTCCTCTTTATAATATTAGTTTAGATGATTCAATCATTTATTGGTTCAATTATGTAGTATACACAGTGAACGTTTATTAATACCTCTGTCTTCAATGTCTACAAAATGTGTAAAACTTTTTAATTTTCCAAAATAATTTGTAATCGCCAGGTTTGGTAGACATCTCGGCACTCTAGATAGTAAGATCTTTGAGGATAGACAGAGTCAGAGGCATGACATTATTACGTGACAGGTTGGAAGCCAATTACCGCTTACTTATAGCTTTATTTCTATGTTCAACCCACGGGCAGTACCTAGTTCACCAAACTTTTAACGAGCAAAAATCCCAAAATAAATTAAAAAAACTCAATAAATCAATGGAATAATCGCTAATATAGGCTACGAAAAGCTACTATTCCATAATTCGTTGATTATAGAGGAAAACCTTACCATAATTGGTTAAGCGTTAGATCACCGCGCCCACTGCTGGGCCCACGTACTGGTATAATGTAGCTGGGCTTTACTATATTGGTCCTGTTGACAACAATATCGTATAATGTGTGACTATTGTCTTTCTGTGTCAGGGATTCTAACGCCTAAAACATGATCACGACTTCAATCCCCAGGCTCGGTAGATATCTCCTCAGTACTTAGATAATAAAAAAGCTTGGGATGAGTTAAGTACTGTATTTTATTTTAAATCTTCATTCATTTAGGTTTAGGTAAGGCATTTTATGACGTTATAGGCGGTTATCGCTATAATAAGAGTAGAAAAATCTGTTTATTGTACTATTAAAATATGTATTTCTTAAGCTGACTGTACGTCAGTTACCTTGTGGAGTAAAATGCGAAATAAATCAGTATTATTTACATTACTGATGACTAATATTAAATGTTTGGAGGAGTTTGAGAACGAATGTATGAGATAATTATTTTTGGACACCAGTAGGGTGGAGTCGAATTTAACTAAAAAAACAATATTTTGTTTGTGGAGTAGTTTGAGAATATTTCTTGGAGTACTTTGGGAACAAAACGTGGAGTACTTTGGGAATAAGCCAATCAGCTAAAACTCTGCTAGGTATTCCTTACAAAATTAGCAAGGATCATACAAAAAAAAAGCGCTAGGGCCCAGCGAGTTTCTTGCCAGTTCTTCTCGCACTGGGGATAGGACTGGAACTGGCACTTAGACTCACCTAGTATGTAAGACGTTTCAAAGTGATCCCTGTGATTCTATTGAAAATAAACATATTTTGATTTTGATTTTGATTTTGAAGTACGTCTACCATGAGTTGTCACATTTAGATCGGCTGACGTTACTACAGTAGTAATAGTACGTTACTATGACATTCAAAATTGTTACTCATGGTACCAAATTATAAGCAAATTAATGAGCGCAAACTACAGTCGCTGTAGTACGCTGTGACGTAGGATAGTTAGCTACGTGAGGTTTTAGTACCCAACTATCCGCTAGAGGCGCTTTAGGCAAGTTTTCATACATTTTTTAACTACAGTCGCTAGCGAGTGTAGATTGTGAAAACTCATGGTAGACCTACAGATCTCTAGTTACTTAGATCTTTGAGGATATCTAAAAGTCAGAGGCACGTCCAAACATGACATTTCGCACAGTGGTTAGTATTCCGTACATGACAGGTTGCAAGTTGCAAGCCCATCGCCGCTTATAAAAATACTAACCTAACATCATCATCATCTTTCTGCCCTTTTCCCACGTTATGTGGGGTCGGCACAACATGTGATCTTCTTCCATTTCCTTCTATCATCCGTCATCTCAGTACTCACTCCTTTCTTACCCATGTCATCTTTCACACAGTCCATCCATCTTTTCTTTGGTCTACCTCTACCCATGTATCCATCCACATTCATATCTAACACTCTCCTTAATAATACTAACCTATACAAGCTAAAATAATAATAATGACAGACCAAGTACCCAACTAACATGAATAATAATGGAGCCTAGGGTTCGTTCACACAAATTACTTTCTATTTGCAAAATCTCATGAACTTCACGCATTTTACGATTCACTTACGCGTGCTTGCAACCAACACAAATCGAGCTTTTGTCCACGATTATAGTTCTTATCGCTATCGTGCTAAGGTACTGTGAGATTTGTTTGGCATTTTCAGTTTTACGATGTAGGAAGTTATTAAGCATTAGGTACGTTATGTGACGTGCAGTGATTGGTCTGAGGTAGTGTGTGCAATAATATACGGAAGTATAAGTTACTAGCTTCCGCTCGCGGCGTCGCCCGCGAAGTACCTACTTACATAAAATATAGCCTATATTCATCCTGAAAGTTTATTCTACACATTGGTGAAAGAATTTTTCAAATCGGTTCAGTAGTTTCGGAGCCTATTCGTTTCAAACAAACAAACAAACAAACAATCAAAGTTTTCCTCTTTATAATATTAGTATAGATGAAGGAGTCCCATCTACCTATTATTTCCTGATCGCCTGGTACTTCATTTCGGTTATCCAGTCGCTATTGCGATCTCTTTTTATTTTACAGGGGCGCCTCTTACAATTTTCTAATTGCCTGGTACTTTCCTATAGCGACGCCTTTTGATTATAAAGGGGCACCTCTTTCAATTTTCTGATTGCCTGGTATTTATTTCAGTTTTCAGCCGCTAAGCGATTCCTTTTGATTTTAAATAGGTGCATCTCTTACGATTTTCTGTTCGCCTGGTACTTATTACTCCGTGTTTATTTGTGACAACATAGGTATTTTTCATTTTTGTCAAATCAGAATCTTCTTGTTGGTTTTTGGATATTTTCTTCAGATCGCTTTAGCAATTGATCCTCGATCGTGCTTCAATTCAGTGATTTGCTAAATGTCTCCTTGAGCTAACATAATTAGAATACAAAGTTCTAACACTAACCTAGGGAGATTGCAGATTCGTATTGCAAAAGTTGTCTCGTGAAAGTAACGTTTATCATCAAGCTCTAGAATGCAAAATAGATTTATTGCCTGCAATGATTTGTGTGCCCTAAGCTACTGCATAGTTAACGCCCGCGGGTTTACTTTCGTAGCCCGGATCTTTAATAAATACCAGTTCTTTCAAACGAGTGCTGCAGTGGTAAAAGGATTAAAGTCAGCTAAGCCTCGCAAAACTTTACAAACCATAATAAACTATCCCAGTTATTGAGTTAGAAAATAATCGCACGTACAGTGAAAGCTTATACAGGGGTAGAGGTAGGCCAAAGAAAAGATGGATGGACTGTATGAAAGATGACATGGGTAAGAAAGGAGTGAGTACTGAGATGAGGAATGACAGAGGGAAATGGAACAAGATCACATGTTGTACCGTCCCCACATAACGTGGGAAAAGGGCAGGAAGATGATGATGATGACAATGAAAGCCGCATCAAAATTTCTCCAGTACTTTATGCGTGATAAGTGAACAAAAATACAGACAGACAAAAAAATTAATGCTAGAATCAAATTTTGATAAAGATTTCTCTCATAAAAAGTTTTCATGAAAAATATTTTCAATATACACAGACTTTCGGCCTCAAACGATTTTTATTAAGTATAGTAAAACCAGTGCAAGACAGATTGCAAAATTTCTCGCTTCGGATATCGCCCACACCATAAAGTGACAATGTTATCTGAAATAGGGCTGTCTCCGTCTGTTACTCTACAACACCGCGTTCGACAAACTGTTCCTGATTTTCTGCGATTCATTTGACTGACAACTTTGTAACTCTAGTTTTTATTTATTTTCTCGTGTTATTTTAAAATGGTAAAAGGCAGAAATCCATAGGTGAACTTAAATCGAATCCTTAGGTCCTTAGGTCACATGGAATACCTACTAATTACTGTGTTTGGGCGTGTCTTTGACTACCTTTAGATATCCTACAAATATTATAAACGTATGTTTGTACATATGGATATTTGTTACTCTTTCACGCTGAAACGGCTGAACGGATCTGGATAAAATTTGGTATAGAGATACATAGATTTTAGTCTAGAATAGCATATAGTCTACTTTTAATCTCGGAAAATATACGTTTCCCGTGGATAGATTCGTTTTTGTTTTTTTAGGTACCACGCGGGCGGAAGCTAGTCATATGAATCCCCAGGTTTAGTTAACATCTCTTCATATCTCTAATTAAATTACTTATAATCCCCTTCGATATTCGCAAAAATCTAAGTCTTAGATCCTTCAGAATTTCTAAAGGATAGTAGTCAGAGGCACGTCCAAATATTACAATGGCACATACCTACAGATTAAACAGTATTTTGCAAATAAAGTTGCCAAGAGCTTCTTAGAGCCAACCCTACTTCTGCTAATTGCCAAAAAGAGATAGTTGAAAGTAGTGCTTACTCTGTCTCTCTAGTGGGTAGCATGCCTACACTTGTTGCTGACTAAGCAAACTCCTACGTACAAATTATTGCTCCACTGATCAGTCAGGTGTTTTGCAAGCAAACAAGGCACTTTGAGTCACAAATGCAAGCATTTTATTTATAGTTAACTGGCAAACAAGTATACGGCCCACCTATCGGCAAGTGGGAACCGGAACCAAGCAGAATAATTATTAAATAAAACATTTGAAAATGAATTTGTATTGTATACATTGTATACATGAGCAAAAACATATTGCAAACTTGCATACTTGTGTTTGTCATAGGTTATAAGCGGCGATGGGCTTGCAACCTGTTACGTACGGAATAATAACTCTTCTTCTTCCTGCCTTTTTCCGACGCTGTGTGGGGTCGGCACAACCGTTTTCTTCTTTTCCCTCTATCATCCGTCATCTCAGTACTGACACCTTTCTTACGGCATACTAACTACTGTGAAAAATTTGGGATTGCGCAAATGTCATGTTTGGACGTGCCTCTGACTCTTTAGATATCCTCAAAGAGCTAAAGCACTTATTACACTGAATTTAGGGACCCTTACCCTAAATAAGAGTGGTGTAATAAGAGTCAAGGCGAGTAGGCAGAGTAAGGCGTAGAGGTTAGGCGTTAGGCTCCCTTACCACCGGGCCCTGACTAAAGTGTAGTGTAATACCCGTTTAAGTAACTAGAGATCTGAGAAGATACATCTACCGAGCCTGGGGATTGCAGTCGTGATCATGTTTTTGAAAATTATTTTATGAAGTTGGTTATTAAAAATCTAAACACAAGCTAGTGTCCCATCTGTTGGTAATGGTGGCCATACACCATACTTCCTATTGTCCAATCGGCATGACGCTGCAGCTTGATCCAATCTGCAGTTTGTCCATAGAGACCACACACACACACACACAACGTTTGAATTGTCCAATCGGCAGCAACGTTCAGTTGAAGCCATGGCGTCACCGGTGACAGACGACGATGTTTTAGCCGTTTTGGGCGTTTTACTCGTAAAAATGAAACAAAAAAAACAAAAAAAAATCGAGCAGAGTGGTGCAAAAAGTGGTTAATGAAAAGAAAACAGTTTACTCATACAAATTTATTACACGAATTGAGGACTACGCCTAAAGATTATTCTATATTAAGATAGTGACGATCGCATACCGCCATACACGGTCCAATCGGCATGATCCAATCGCCATGATCAAGCCAAAAGAATCGAAATTCGATTGTTCCGTCAAGTTTAACTGTCATGCCAAATAATGCCAATCCACTCCCACACACGGTCAGTTCTAACTGATCCAATCGGTAGCGTCATGCCGAATGGACTATAGGAAGTAATGTGTATGGCCACCATAAGTTAGAAGGCTGGTTAGGTGTTGAATATAGTCATTAGTACATAGTATATCGTAGTCATTATGTAGTTCTGTAGATCATGATTTCAATTCTAAATACTACTATTAAAGTTTCCAGTCATTCAACGTAAAAGGCATTAGACGTACATAGTTATTATAAGTTCGTTCAGGTATGGTATTCCCTTAGCAGATATGGAGTGATGTTTGACCTAGGATTGTTTAAAGGACTCGTCCACCAAAGCACCAAGTCTGGTTTCAACTCTGCGTGCAACTAAAATGTTTGGTGTTGAAAAACTTATGTGTAGGTACTTATAGACTTTTCAAAACGGTTTTTAATTATATAAATGTAGTGGGCAATCCCAGTGTTCTTAAACGGTGAAGGAAAACATCGTGAGGCGTACCCTAGAACCCAAAATTCGAATGGAAAAACTCATTGGTGCACGACTAGGTTTGAACCCACGACCTTCGGATCGTGAGGCAGGGGTGCTACCACTATACCATCAGCGCTCCTACCTATAAATATAAGCATTGGTGGATACACTATATTTAATCTATTCGTTACCTTTGCCATATTTCGATATGGAAATTATTGAATGACTATTTATTATTCCTTAGCGGTCGAACGCTTACTAATAATAGAATTGCTATTTCTGTCATTACATAGGACATGACCTTTAAGGCCTTTATCAACGAAGGATCTTATTGATATAAGTTAGAAGACATTCATGAATAAAGGCATTAAGAAAATCAGTAATTTTGGGAATAAATCATTTTGGGATTTGTACAAAACAAGATTAGTACTTCATCATTCTCCTGCCCTTATCTATCCCACGCTAAGTGGGGTCGGCACAACATGTTTTCCTCTTCCACTCACTCCTATCATTTGTCAACTCTGAATCTACTCCTTTTACATTCATATCATCTTTCACACAATCCAACCACTTCTTCTTCGGCCTTCCTCTACTAGCGCACCCAGCCACAATTAGTAGGTACTTATGAATTTCAATCCAAACAGACCGCAACGAGGTAGGTACTAAGAACGGATTAGACCAATCTAGTTAAAGCACTATCCCCAGAACAAATCGTATTATCCAAGAGCAAATTGACATCATGCGTTTGACATTACATTATTCTGGGAATAGTCCAAAATAAATATAACTTGTAAGTTTGTATCGATTCAATTTTATTTAATAGTATAGTTCTAGTCCTTTAAGAAGATTAGTCAGTGTGCGTTAGAGGCACCTATCGCGCACTGAAAATCGCGCAACAATTTACCTAGTTAGCAACGAAGTTTTTTAGGAATAAAAAATCTGGATTCAAATAAAACTATAAAATTCCTAATTTAGATTATCAGCATAAATCGATCAAATCATAAATCAGACGAAACACTTAAACTACTAATAAAAATATTAATAAAAGTTGGAGGTCAAAGAGGTAATGAAAACTTATTTATTTGTATCTCCTTTACAAAAATAATAAGTAAGTACTTAAATGTTTCTCGATTTTTGAAACGGTTAGTGAAAAAGTGACAAAAAAATGGCGGCCGTTGGTGATGAAAATTAATTTAATTTTGACAAAAGGCATAAGTACATAAAACATAGAAGTACTAGGTAATGATACAAAGTAGGTATTTTGAATACCGTAGTAGGTAAATGTTTTTTTAAGCCAAGCCTGAATCATGTTTTTTTTATGATTGTAATTAAAACCATATTTATCAACCGACGAAAACCAAAAACGGAGAAGGCTCTAAAAACGTGTATATTTATTTATGATGGCATTTCAAAGTGCTCGAATTCGTTAGTTTAAATTCAAAAATATCTTAGACGCCTATTTCTAGGATTAATCCTGAGTCATTAGGCTCGATAAATTAGCATCTGTTCTTCCGAAGAAATCGTGACGTCATCTGACACCTCATTTATAGGTTAGGTATAAAATAATTATTCTTGTATGTCCTAGATTTTATTAGGTCAATTGCAGTTTTGCGAATTCTAGAACAATTAATCGTTACATATAAATAAGGAAAATTGTATTTATTATTCAGAAATAATTTATTTATATAGCATTAACCTTGACCACTTTGCAGTTTAACCTCGTTTCTGTAATCTTGCGGTACGGTTTTAAATATATGGGGTAATGGAGTTTGGAGGGGTGTGTCTCAAGGGGTCGTAAATGTAAGGGCAGTTACATTTGTATAGCACCCGCTGCATACCCCTTGAAAAAAAGACGATAGTTTAAAATATTTGAACATGCTTCTGACTTTTGTATTCTCAAAGACCTAAGTAACTAGAGATTTAGAGAATGTCACTACAAAGGTGTTACATATTTGTTCTACCAGTTGAATTTCTTAGTAGAACTACTGTAACAGAGGCGAAATTTCCACCAAACCTGGGAATCATAGGGCATATTTGTTACAATTTTCTAATATCACACAGATTCTAATTCCCTGAATTTCTTTGTTACAGGTTTGTCATCATTGCATTCGTCTTTATAGTCAACATGAAGGTAAAATTAAAAATATGAGGAAGTGTATGAAAGACGATAGTATTTGGTGAAGTAGCATAAGTTTTAGAGCTTTTATTTCACGCTAAGCCGAACTTTTAGACATAGACGTATATATAGATATACCTAGACACTCCTTTATTTATTACCTAAGCACACAAAACCAGTACAAACAATACTAGGGAAGATGCAAGTATAAGAGGGAAGTTGAGAAGGCAGGACGTGTCACATTTGAATGACAGCATGTTGAGTTGCAGTTTGTCAGGAACTTTATAACTAACGATCGCCATTTGAAGAAATAAACCAGCGAAGTGCTCAATAAAAACAGAAGCACATTTAGCATCATTCATTAAGTTCAAAAGCTTCTTTAAATAGGAAATAAAACAAACAATTTCATATTCTATGTTTTCTTCAATCATTTTATACAAAACATTCGTTAGCATAAATTTATTAGCATGGTATGGAAACGTGATAAGGCGGGATGAAAACCATGTCACCAAAAAAGTTATGAGTATGAGTGTGGATGGGTGCGCAAGTAGAGGAAGGCCGAAGAATTGGTTTGATTGTGTGAAAGATGATATGAATATAATAAGAGTTGATTCAGAGTCGACGAATGATAGGAGTGAGTGGAAGAAGAAAACCATGTTGTGCCGACCCCACTTAGTGTGGGATAATTTTTGATTTGCAGGGAGAATGATGATTCGTTAGCATAAATAGCTCATAAACTAAAACAATTGGATCAGTGAGCTGCTGGAATGTTAGCTCACTTACAGCAACGATGGACCTGTCAAATCGGACACACTTCAATGGACAGGAGTTAACAAGTGTTTATATCGTATCGTTTGATATCGATCGATGCATAATTTAAGTTTGTATGAGCTAGTGGATATTGAATTAAATTGATGTTCATTCGTAATTGAATGTTATGTTATATATTATGTAGCTCGCTATATTCATATAATTTACTAGCTGTCCCGCCCGCGACTTTGTTCACTTAAAGTAGGTATCTAAACTGAGTCTGAAACAAATCACACTAATAAAAAATCCCATATATAACTTTGACACCCAATTTTACCCATTTTAGAGGGCTATTTTGAAATATCCAGGAATACGTTTCCATTTATTTTGCATTTAAAGTATCCATACCAATACTAAGACCAATCGCACCATCCTTTAAAAAGTACCTATAGAAACATTGACTCCAAAGTTTCAGACCAATCGCACCACCCGTTAAAAAATCCCATACAAACATTGACCCCTTTTTTAGTTATATTAAAAATCCTGAAACAGAAAACAAAAATTCAGGTCAATCGCACCACCCGTTAAAAAAATCTTATGTGAAAAAAATTTTCCTTTCCCCCATTTGACCCCCTTTTTTACAGTTATATTGAAAAATCCTAAAACGCGAAATTAAGTTTCAGACCAATCACACCACCCGTTGAAAAGTTCCCATACAAAAATTGACCCCCCCCCATTTGACCCCTTTTTTAAGGTTTTATTGAAAAATCCTGAAACACGAAACAAAGTTTCAGACCAATCGCACCAGGTTAAAAAGATCCCATACAAATATTGACCCCACATTTGACCCCTTTTTGAAGGTTATATTGAAATATCCTGAAACAATTGTCCGTTCATTTTGTATTTACAGTACACAAACAAAGTTTCAGACCAATCGCACCACCCGTTAAAAAGTTCACATACAAACATTGACCCCTCATTTGACCCTTTTTTTATGGTTATATTGAAAAATCCTGAAATACGTGTTCATTCATTTTGTATTTACAGTACACAAACAAAGTTTCAGACCAATCGCACCACCCGTTAAAAAGTTCACATACAAAGATTGACCCCACATTTGACCCCTTTTTTATGGTTATATTGAAAAATCCTGAAACACGTGTCCATTCATTTTGCATTTACAGTGCACAAACAAAGTTTCATGAAAATCGCTCCACGCGTTAAAAAGTTTCATACTAACGTTTTCACCCTTTTTCACCCCCTTAGAGGTGGAATTTCCAAAAATCCCGTCTTAGTGGGTGGTTTTGTTATAAAAGGAAACCACCTTCCAAATTTCAGCTTTCTAGCTTCAGCGGTTTCGGCTGGGCGATGATAAATCAGTCAGTCAGTCAGTCAGTCAGTCAGGTTAAGCTCTTATATAGATATAGATAGATTAATTTAATGTGGGTTCCATCTCAATAATACTATTATCTTGTTATTTACGTGCAGCAATTTTTTTCTATTGTTATTTTACGCTCATTAATTTTGATAAAGATTTTTAATAAGTATTTATTATTATTATGGGATAATCAGCAATTTCCTGTTCATGTAGAATAGTTTGTTCCTGATGATTTTAATACTACATATTAATATTACTGCGACTTTCTTAATGAATTTATCTTCTCTGACTAGAAGTTAACCTGATTTTAAAAATTTATTTCAACTGGATTCATAACAAACTTATTCTTTATGTGATGTCGGCGACATGTTTTTCTCTTCCACTTTCTTTATCGGTAGTCATTTTAAAATTAACTCCGTTCTTATCTATCTCATATTTTCTTTGGTATCCCTCTATCCTTAAATCCGTCCACGTTAATACATAGTTTTAAATTCGAATTTCTACCATCAATATCATATCTATTTTAGTAACATTTCGGGCCAATACCGGCTTAATCTTTTGGGAAGATGGTATCTAAATTTGCAACGACCATTGTTTGCCTGTTCGGACTGCAGGTAACATCGGCAAGGACTCTCAATGTCAGATTCTTCCGATCCTGTTATTTTGATGTTTAGAGAATTGCGATTTTACGAATTTACATTTTATACGTGATCTATTGATGTCTTACTAAATCGTAATTGCAATCATTATTTTGGCAATCTTTTAAATTGTGATGATTGATTGTGTTTTATTAACATAAATCATTGGATTTCCAACAATTTGAATTGAAAATTTATGCAGTTAGAATCAGTTAGAATGTCGTCTAACAAATTCTTCAAAGCATGTGATGAATAAGCCGCCAATTTTTTCCTCGCTCTTAGTCAACGGGAAAACGAGAATGTCGCAATCAAAACACTTCAACCTCAAAATTTAGGTTAAATCGTCTGAACCAGTGTTTTAACTGTCAACCTTGACATTTGACAGCTCTCGAACCGCCAAATTGATAGCGCCGCTGGAAATAGTAGTGATAATTACGTATTTTTTACCATCCTACGTATTCTGAGTCACAAGTATGCATTGGCCGAGCACCATTGCCTTTACGAGGCTTTATCCATTCAATTCAAGCCTCCGTTCACCGTCGCACACGTACGGCACACAGGTGTAAACCCGCACACAGATAAGCCAAGCCAGTTTGACAGTTCGCCGCGTGAGCTTCAGTTGGCCGACCGATACTCGGCGACGCGGTACCCTCGCCGCCGCCATCTTGAATTTCGCGAATACCGGGCAGTAATAAATAAATACGTGTCAAATACAATTAGTGTATGTGTGTGTTTTTAACGTTTTTCGCTTATTATTCGATGGGAAGCTGAGGATTTTGGTAAAGAGAACAAGGAACCGTTTGAGAGGTTTTTCACGTTACATACTAATCTTTACCGGTGATGTAAATTGCAAAATAATTATCGGAAACTCGCATTGATCGTGCTAATGTGTCTTCAAGGCGAGTCGGGTCAGGTGTTTGTCTATGCCACGACTTTTTTTAAAATTAAAAAGTAGGTTACGGTTAACGTCCTAACCCAACTGTCGGATTCATCGCGTAAACTTCAATTATAGTAGTTTATTTTGCACTTTGCTGCTTCTTTCAACCATATAAATATACGTTACGTACCGACCGATAAAAGTCATTTTATGCCGTCATTGTTATTGAACGGAAAACAATTGATTCCGCGGTAGGTGCTATATTATTATTATAACAAATCCTGCTTATGTTCAACATTTTATCACCCACCCATATATATAGTACTAATTATTTAAACGTCAAAAAACGTTACAAAATAAACTCTGTAGGTATTTATGGAGGTTTTAAAACTCGGCCTGACTCACAGATAACGTCATACCTGTGACACAACTCATCGAATACTTTTATATTTTGGTATTTTATACAATCTTGAATCATACTTAAAATAAATATCTCGATGTACTCGTAAGTATCTCGAAACTTGTTATGATCTAAATAATTCCGTTAGTTTCCCAACTGCTCAAAAATACCTATCACTTTATCGAAATAAATGTCATTTTTGACAGTTAATATTCTGTCATTGTTTTATTAGTTTGTAGATATTAACATTTATGTTTCCATAATACGTAGTTCATTTAAAAATACGCATCAATAAATAGTTTCTTTGAAACCATTTTTAATTCACAAGAATTCATAATATTTTGATGCAGCGTACGGACGGCTGATAAAATTAGATTACAGCACGGATATTTGATGTAATATCAGTGTGATACGACGAGATTATAATATTACTTATTTATAACCAATATTTGAATCAAGTGTCAAATAAATAATTACCTACTTCATACAAAATTCTAACACAAAAAAAAAACATAAGGTGCAAAACGCTTTTAGCGTTGTTCCAAAATAAATATTAGTACTACAATATGCACGATGTGAAAATATGATGGAAAGAAAAGATGGATGGACTGTGTGAAAGATGACATGGGTAAGAAAGGAGTGAGTACTGAAATGACGAATGACAGAGAGAAATGGAAGAAGATCACATGTTGTGCCGACCCCACATAACGTGGGATAAGGGCAGGAAGATGATGATGATGCACGATGTGAAAATAATCTTATGACATTAACACGTAAAAATGGATCACACAAATACAAATAAAAAATCCAATTATAATAGCACACAAACAGAGGGTTATAGAACTTTTAACACAAAGAATTCTACAATAAACATACCACCGAAAAGGAATATGATAAAATAAAAGAAATGTAATTTGCCGGTCGTCAGTCTAATGATAACCGTAACAAACAGGACACAGTATAATTTTACGCACTTAACATCTGTTAACATGTATATAACGGTCATATCACGTAGTTTTGAAAATATTTAAAATATCTCTTTATATTTTGTAAATCTTATACCTTTAAACGAGCAATTCTTGTATATATATCGGAATCTCGGAAACGGCTCCAACGATTTTCATGAAATTTCGTTTGCAGGGGGTTTCGGGGGCGATAAATCGATTAAGCTAGGTTTCATTTTCCAAAAAACACCATATACCAGAAAAAAAACCCGAGCAAAGCTCGGTCATCCAGGTACTGTCAATTATACAAGTTAAGTGAGATGTTAAAAAGCAAAAAAGTAATCTCTAAAAAAGATCTTGAATACAAAGACATTCTATCTTCTGACGTAGCTTGAATATCTACAAAATACTTTGTTTACTCTATAATGTCACTGTCACTGACATTTATAGTTTTAGTGCACCACAGTAGCCACTAAAAAAAACTAATGTTATAGAGAGGTGCTAGGCAATTGGTTGTAATTACCTAATTATGTCATCCCAATTTAGTTACGTAAATTAGAAATGCATTGTCTAGCTCAGTTCAACAAATTAGCATCATAAAATAATTAAGAAATTACCATGCCGACATTAAATTGGGCTTAAATTCTAGAAAATATATTTTCTTACCGTTCGAGGTTTGGGATCGGAATGCACGTGAATTTGTTATCATAATGAACCGATTTCTATGCGATTTTCTGTAAACGTTAGATAATTTAATTCACAACGAGTTCTTGGTAATGAATTAACGATACCTACATTTCTTGAAATATCTCCAAATAACCATAAACCAGTGAGAACGACATTTGGTCAGATGAAGTTTGGAAATAATTTTGAAAAATTTGATACATCGATACTATACTTCAAATTATTTTTACTTCAAGGGCACGTGCCTCATATAACGTTATACGTGTCTCTGACTACCCCCTTTATACCTATCCTCAAAAGATCAAAGTAGGTAACTAAAGATCTTAAATATTTGTCTACCGAAAGTGAGACTTACAGTCTTCATCATCTTTATTTATTTTTAACAGTTTTAATTTTAAATCAAAATAACACATATCAGTATTTAAATACTTTAAACTTAAACAATATACTAAATGCATAAAGAGTCAAGTCATACGCTAAAAATGAACAATCAATTTACGTGATTACAACACCAATATTCCTTGAAATGATTAGATTAAAATATTCAACGAGATCCTATCTACAATATATATTTTAATATAATTAATAGTCTCTTCCAAGTATTTGAAGACATTGTTAGACATAGAATTATTCAAACGTAAACGGTGTCAAACAAAGCAATAATGTCTCTCGGAGAGTTAAACGGTGTATTTACAAAACATTTGGCTTCGAACGCACAGTCATACCAGATAACGATGTTCAAACAATTTAAATTCTAGACCAAGACGATAATATCGGTGAACAAGGTAACTATCGCGGGGTTTGTATAGTACTTTCCTGCCCTCGGGCTATTGAGTCAGCAGTGGTGAGCAAAGAGGTGAAAGGTACGATCTCGTTGTGATTTACCGGGAATTAAGAAGAAAAAATTGTGAAATTGTTTTATAGGTGTCGAAATTATATTTTTAATTCATTAAATGAGAAACCATTTAAAATAAACGAAGATATTTGTTCCATGTTTATCGCATTGTGTAAAAATCCCGTCCTTTGAAATTTTACGTTTTGACAATGACAATTTCAACAAGCATCTCAATCTGGTAATTTGACAGATAACTCTACGCATAAAAAAAATAGGCTTTGTGACATTCACGATACATAACACTACAAATTTAAAAAACTTGACACTAGCAAAATAAATAAATAATAAATAAATAAATAAATAAATAATGCTGGACAGTCCACACAGCATCATCTAGCCCCAAAGTAAGCTACTCAAAGCTTGTGTTATGGGTACTAGATAACTGATATATTTAATACATGATATAGGTACATAGATAGATATTTTTTATTATACATACACACCCAGACCAACGGAACAAATTTCTGCAGATCGTACACAAATTAGTTCCGAGGCGGGAATCGAACCCGCAACCTCTTGCATCGCAGGCGGACTCTTGCCCGCTGCGCCACTGAGGTCGTCAAAAATGATCTCAAAAGAGACCATAAAAAAGGAGAAGATTGAAATAACAGTTAGTTGTTTTCTATTAAATGTTATTTCAACGACTTCTTCCCCTAGACACCGGCAAAACTTAATGCCATAAATAAAGAAGGATTTCTTTATCTTCCATTTTGACTTTACATAAGATTCTTCTTTCTTTTCTTTTAATCTCTTTGTGTATATATACACCTGCCTCCTATCAAGAGAACTTTATACAGTGTTTTCCTCTACGGAAAAGAAGACAAAGCGACAGTTGTGACGGCAAACGACATATTCATTTCGCCAAATCACAACACGTTAATATTGTCTTTTCTTTCGTAGTTAAAAAGCTGTCTACGGAACTGCTAAAGGAGCTACTTCATGTATGCCAAAAATGATTGCCATATCCAATAGGTATTTGTTGTTTGTACGTCCGTGGTACTTAGGGAGGTACCGTTAGGACCGGTGCTGAGATGCCACGGGTGCCCGGCCGGCTCTCTTGGCATTGTTGCGGCCGGTGTGTTTACAGTGGTCAACACTGTTCCTGCCAATCGATTGCTTCTGAAAGCATTTCCTTGTTGACTTGGAATACGCTTGTCCTGACCCTTGCGTGTATGTGGATAAGTTTGATTTTATTACTAGTCAAAGATGATATTGAGAATAAAATTTGCAGGATTAAGCTATATACTCAAGCCTCCCACGCAGGGCCTTGCTAATCGTCGGGATATTGTGAAAACCTCATAAAATGATATTGGTAAACAAACCAGTCACCGAGATTTTCACTATACCCCGACAATATTGAGAAAAAAAATGTTCAATAACTTTTTTTTTTTTTTTTGGTTGGCGTCGCACTTCCATAACTTTTGTTTTTGTTTTTAGTTCTTTTTTTAACTTCTATGCATGCATCGATGACATCTGTGTTTATTAAGTTGTCAATTTTGCTAATGTCAAGTGATTTTTATTGTGTAACATAATGTCACTGTAGTTGTCAATGTCAACAACTTTTCTCACAGTAAACATCTTTGCGGATTTTCTGCGGTGTATTTGCCTGACAACTACGTCGCTCTGGTTTTTATATGTTTTCTCGTGTTATTTTGAGTTTTATTGCGTAATTTTGGTGGTTATTTTGCCAATAAAGCCTGGGTTCTTGACGCGAGTGTAAAGTATGTGAATTAGAGTGAATAGTTAGAGAACTATTTTCCGGATTTCCTCCGATGGAATTTGAAGAGTCAAATTCCATCGGAGGAAATCCGGAAAATTTTCAACAAAACAGCCATCTTTTGTTTAAAATTGACTTGACTACTTGACTATGACTCTGTGACGTTGACAATACTTATAAATAAATACACTTGACACTGGCAAAATTGTTCTCTAAGAGACAGATGCCATAATTGAAGAAGAAGAGGAAGAAACATCTTTGCATTATGTCAGTTGAGTTCTCTTTTCTATAGCATGATCTATCTATACTACTATAGGGTGTCCACAAGAAATGTGTCGTCTCTAACCTTTCTAATACACACCAAACTTTTGTTATTGAAACCTAGTTACTACGTATATAATAATTTACGATGTAGGGCTCTTCACAGCTTCATTTCATAAGATTTCACGGCGATGTCATCTAACGGGGCCGGTCGTTGGTCATAGACCGAGTAAGATATATTCCGAATGTAGTTATATCACGCACAATGAATTCGTCTTGGAATATTCAAATTTTGTTCGCACGAGATCTGATATCATTTTAGGGTCCCATTTTCTCACCAGCCACTGAACGAACCACCACCACGTCCTGAGGGTGCCACAGCTAATTAATCTATCAAAACAAACCACAGCTTGAGTAATAGTAGTTGTATCATATTTTGAAACGAGACAAAGTACATGTTTAGACATTTCTTATAAACTTTACCTGTACCGCGATGTAGCATTTGAATACTCCCGCAATCTAGTTATAAAAAACTAAATAAACAATTCTAACAGCCCCTATTCGTATATAGTAAGGATAGTTATTTCTGTATATATAGCAAACATTCAAAGCAGTTTGATTTTACTTCTTCTTTATCTATGGTATCTGTCATTTAGATAATTTTGCCAGTGTCAGATGCCATAAAAAAAGAAGAATGTATGTAAGTGCATACACTATCTAAATAAATGTACAGATACAATAAAATTAAAACATAACTAAACAGATGTGAAATCAGTTGAGCTATCCAAGGACCGTTACAAACGATTTGTAGATGGCTCATATGATTAAGGTAAATAATAAAACATATTGACTCGAAGACTTATCTATCTAATAACGCGTGCGTGCGTGCGTATGTATATGCTAAAGTGCACAGTTACGGAATGGAATCTGCTGCCGTCCTTTATTTTGCCTCGGTACTTTAACCTAGGTGTCCTCAAGGCTAGAATTAATAGACTTGCAATAGGCATAGTTACTCTTGCATCTAGGCACCATAGTTATCTTTTTTTTCTTTTAATTATGAGTTCTGTCTTTTTGTCTGTGGTTATGTTTTAAGCATCGCATGTCAGGACGATAGGTGCTCAGCAAATTCTTCTTATTCTTTTGGCTATGGAGTCTGTGGGTTTTTTTGTTTCATAATTTTGCCAATGTCGATGTCAAGATTTACCTAATTTTGAAAGACGATAAGGTCTGAGCAAATTGATAGAAGTTCGGTTTCTGGGCCAGTATATTAAAATTTGATCTGTTTGACTCAACAAAGCTAGCTTTTCATTCGATCCAAAGATCTAATGTATCCAACGATAGCATGGTTTCGACAAAATATCTAATATGGTTCAATATTTGCAATAAAAGAAATTGCAAGTTTATATCCTTCTGATAGAAATTAAATGCAAAAATGTACAGAACTCGGTAACAATTATTTTAATCTCACTTTACATGGATATTGTTAACATCACTATTTCGATTCGTTATTAGTTTCCGTAGAGTAGATTATCTACAAGAAAAAATATTACCTATACCTAGTGCCTACCTGCTTTTTAATCTGTGCTTTAGTATATACCTAACTCTTGAATAAAATAGGGTATTTGGATTTAGTAGGTACTTATGCCCACAGGTTATCGAATTTAGATATTATTACTACAAGTCATGGAATTTTGTATTATATTATTCTATTAGCTTGTGCCTGCGGATTTGCATGTGTTAGCGTGTGATACTCCAGTGATACCTACATAAAAGTGGCCTATCTCTTCCAAACTTATCCAAATCTTTTCTGCCGTGTAGTCGAAATTCTGTCACAAACAATTATCCAACTATCAACACAAAGTTTCACATTATATAATGTGTTTATGTATGATCCGATCTAGATCGCTTTCTCTACGTTCTCGTATTTTATTATAATTCGACAGGCAGCGTGAGACTCTAGTATCTGATGACAGCTGTCAGTTTCAATTCAACTGTCAACGTCAACTAAGCGCTTCAAAATATATTATATAATATATAACTTATTTTACTTTATTGTAGTAGATACTCAAAAACAACTTATCCTTTGGCCCTATAGGCTGATACCTGTTCCACGAATATTATTAAAATAAATAGTAGCTATATTTTTATTTCCTTATTCCCATCTATATTTTTTATAACACATTGCTATGTGAAAATCTCCACCAATATATATATTATTTTATAAACCGTTCTAAGACTTTAAGTTTATAAGACTGTTTAACCTCAATTTTGACGGATGTCACGTCAATACGGTTATAGTAACCACTTGTTAATGTGGTGGTGAGCTGTGGATTATTATGATATTTGACCAATAAAACCGTTTGTTAAGTCAAAAATTTGGTAATTCACACTTAACTATTGATATATTTATTCATAAAGTACTATCCGTTAAGTGAAGTCTTCGGCACAATCAGGTTTTAGATCTTAAACTAAGAGGTATATGATTTAAATTTGTATAAATTTTGCTTGGACGCACTTGGCAAACCTTAGCAAAGTCAAATATTTAAACAAAACCTACTACGAGTATAATAACAATACAAGTAGTTGTTCGTTCTACTGAATTTATTTTTCTATTGCATATCATATTGTAATTTGACATTTATCGAAAATCAGGTGTCAAAAATTTTGCACTTGTGTTCGGTAAAGATGAACAGACAGCTGATATCGTTATAGAATTTATGTATTTGTAAATTATAGAAGATTTATTTAGAACTAGCTTCCTCCCAGGGCTTCGCCCGCGTGGTTGAAACAGAAATATAATTTTGGGTTGAAACTGAAAACTACTCAAAAATTTCCAAAAACTCCACTACAAAAATTTGTGGTGGATTGAAACTTTAACATTTTTGTGAGAAACATTAAATTAAAAATTTGAGTGATATGAATTAAAACTTTGACTTTTTGGGGAGAAACATCTAAGTGATAAGAAACTGGGTTGAAACAGAAAATACACCGTGAAAGGTGAAGTCTTGAAACAGTAGTGCGATTACGGAACTCGGTTACAATCAAAACGTTAATACTAACAGGTCTCAGCGCCTATCGATGAATTTGGTATTACGGAAGGCCTGTCATTTGGATTGACATCGAACGTACGTAATACTAAATTCTTACAATGTATAGGATTTTACACTTGTCAAAACTGGCTCTAATGTCAATCAAACTTTTGATTGAATCCAAACTCTTACGTAATACCAAATGACTTCATTACAATCAAAACGGATTGACATTGATTGTAAGCAGAGATACATAATCGCCCCACTCACTGGTCATAATATTCAATACCTTATAAGCACAGTTTTTAAATCTTTTTTTTTACTGTTAAATACAATTTCAATTGTAATAATATCTACCTTGACACGGTTAAGTTAAAACCACCTTATTTCACGGCGATAATAAATACGAATAATTTGTGCTACCGACGACTGCACTGGACTCAATTGTTGAATGCTCAGTTTATTAAAACAAATTGTAATGATATCATACGATGCGAATTCAATTCGTCTTTCAGTTGCATGCCCTTGCTAACCTCTAAGCAATTAATTATGTTCTGTGTGCATCTCTTGTGCATATGGTTCGGTAATGTAAACCGTTAGTATATAAATTTCTTTTTTTTTTATTTGCATAATATTTGTAGACGGCCTCTGCAAGCGACAAGTGCCGCCTGCTTAGTCAAAGAGGTTGGATTGGGCAGTTTAAAAAAAAACATGTCATAGCTGTCAAAGAAAGCTATAACTATAAGCTATCTATAAGTCTATAGACTTCCCCAAGAATATATCCGAGGTGTTACCACGAACGGCATAAATTTCTTTTGCACACTTTTTTTCCCACTTCTGCACAAGTCACAAATTTTGTGCCGTTCGTAGAAATAAAAAAAATAAAAAAAATTAAGTAATTCCCATTTCTGCACACAACGATTTGTAGTGATGGGGTATACTCGTAATAGTTATTTTCTCATTATTATCATTATTAAATAACATCATCAATTTTAGCTTGTATAAAAAATCATTTAATTTATATTTTAAAGGATATTTTTTGACTTTCCGCTGTCTCCATAGCGGGAAAGGGTCAATGGGGATAACAGAAAGGAGTTTTTGACTTCCGTTATCCCCATAATGGGGACAGCGTCAATGGGGACAAGGGGAATACATCGAATTTTACTTGAGTAAAAAACTTTAAAAAGGTGAAATAGACAGATTACACATAGCCTTATCACCTGACAACACAAAAACTAAGTCTACAGTTGCTCAAGCTCAGAATTTCGTAACGGAGCGTGTACTTTTATAATTTCTATGTCATGTCATGTAAAAAACGACATTATCATTAGGTATTACAAAATATAATCTTTACGAATATGTTATACTTACATTGTTATTATTTCTAAATCTGACGAAATTCTCGCTCTGGTCAAGTTCTTAAAACTAACAATAGTTTCCGGTTTTGTAAAGGTACGGTCACATTGTAAGCGAATTTCGCGTGAACCTTGAAGTCTTTTTGAATGTCCAATTATTAGACCATACAAATACGTCCAAAGTCCTTTATATTGTGAGTTTATTTTTCTAAATGAAGTAATTTTTAGTCGAGCGATCGTATAGCAGCTGCTTGATGTACAATACAATGCAAATTGAAATTTAAATAGAGTACTTATACAATAATATATACATATAAAATAAATATATTGGCGGAAATGTACAGATCGGTACTTACCAGTACAATAAAAAAAAAGATACACGTGAAATAGTTGAACTGTCTAAGGATCGTTACAAGCGATCTATAGATAGGTAACATAATTAATTAATTAAACGAACTATAAAGTTTACTATACCATTCTGCATCTCTGTCTATCTCGGCCTCTTTAAAGTTGAACATTCATCCCAAAACATATAATTTTTAACTAATTCGATTCATTATACTCATATTAATTTAAAGTGCGATTAGAACCACTGTCTCGTAGTCTCTAGCTAAATAAATAAAATATCTGTCTATATGGCTTTTTTCAACCTAATAATTTTTATTTTTTTATTCTCGTTTCTACCTACACGGAATAGTGTAAGAGTTTAGAGTATAAAAAGTTACACGAAATGCTGAAGTTACTATTCTTATAGCAACGATGGGCTTGCAACCTGTCACATACGGAATACCTACCTAATTACTGTGCAAAATGTGGACATGTACCAAAAGTCATTTTCAGACGTGCCTCTGACCCTCTTTAGATATCCTTAAAGATCTTTGAGAGACGAGAAGAGATTTGACGGCCTCTGTGGTGCAGTGAGCGAAGGTCCGCCTGAGACGCAGAAGGCTGCGGGTTCGATTCCCGCCGCGTGACAAATGTTTGCATTATTTGCAGATATTTGTCTCAGGTGTTTTCTATGTACCTATAATATGTATGTATTTACAAAAAAAATGGATCTATGTAGTTTATCAGTCATGTGGTTCCCGTAATACAAGCTCTGCTTAGTTTGGGGCTACATGATGCTGTGTCAGTGTCCAGCATTATTATTATTATTATTATCTAAGTAACTGGAGATCTGAGAAGATATCTATCGAGCCTGGGGATAACAGTCGTGATCATGTTTTTTTTTCTATCTACACCTATCAGCGATGACCAAATACGCTTACACTGCGACCCTAATCTACCATTGTCCCCTCTTTCCCACGATGGAACAGCTATCATGAAGGTCGCGAATTGTAGTTTTGTCTGCGGACTGGGAACCTCTGTGCATTTTAGGGGGCACCCAAATTGTCTTTTTAAAAACCTGTTTTGGTCAATGATTTTTTATTCATCCTTCTTCATAATGTAACCAGACCGGCGTCTTTTGTCTTAATGATGACTGCCAGAGTGTTAATAGTAAAAAACGTTGTAAAAAACTGTAGCTTTGATTACAGTGTTGGATGATATTCTCACTGTGATTAGTTGCTTGCGGAAATACATATATTTTATTAGTTTTATTAGTTATACATTGGTTTTTGTGTGTTTCAATTTACTTGTATACTATTATTGATTGTTTTTATATTTATTAACCAAAAAAGTATTTAATGTATTGTATATAAAAATAAGAATATAATACCTAAGAAATAAACGTGGTATTTCAGCCATTGTAAAAAAACAAAAATATTATAAACGTGAAAGTTTGTTACTCTTTCATGCTGAAACGGCTGAACGGATCTGGTTGAAATTTGGCACAGAGATAGTTTTTCAAGGTACCACGCGGGCGAAGCCGTGGGCGGAAGCTAGTGTGTGCATAAATTTTAACGAAAAATCAAATAAATATCACCAATGCATTAAACTCAATCTTTATAATAAACTAGTTGTCACCCGCGACTTCGTCCGCAAAAATACATTAATTATTACACCTTGGGTTACATTATTGAAATTTCAGTAAGGATCCCTAATTTTTTCTAATAATAAATATAGCTTATGTTACTCTGGGATAATGAAGCATTAAAATGGTGAAATGGTTTTTGAAATCGGACCGGTAGTTTTTGAGTTTATTTGTTACAAACAAAAATACAAAACTTTCCTCTTTACATTATTAGTATAGATAAAGTTTTTTTGAAAACAATCTTTTCTTCTACGACGGAGTCAGCACGTGGAAAAAATTCTAAGAAATTGTTGACAAGGTCAATTTAGCATCCGGTCAATAACCTCACGAACTAGCAAAAAGCACAGTTGCTAAAGAGAAATTACTTACTGCGGTATTAAGTAATAGTACGCTTGCATTTCAAAGGAAATAGTTAATGGTGTTGAAATGAATTTAAATATATTTTTTGTTACCAATAAAAAGTTGATTAGCTTCAATCACTAGTATAGGTAAAGGAAGACGAAAAAATAAACTTGTATGTTTTTGTACTCAACGGGGTAATAGTAGTTCTCGTTTGAACACTTTCAACCCATGATCTTAGAAGGAACCAAATCTTTTTCGAAGTTTTTTCGACCCAAATTTTTTTTTTTCATATCTATTTAAGTACTTATTGTTTTCTATTTAAATTGTTACCTAATTGATTTAATTATTTATGAACTAGCTGAACCCGCTGTTTCACTTGCAACTTCAAAATATTTAATTAGATTCCATTTTTTATAGTGTTTAAGTTTTGGACAGTGGCCTTAAAAAACAAATTAAAACTGTCACTTTAAGTTGTTTGGGAAAACGTTTTTAAGTAAAGGAAATCTAGATTTCTTGGTCAGGCCGATTTCCAAGACCTAAAATCAGTTATTTACAATACCTACTAGAACGGCAACATCACAAAGTTCCACCTTACCTTGTAATAAGTAGGTAGATATGTACATATTATATCTTAGTATTTATTTATCAAAGTACTCAATGAATAATTAAAAAACATGAATGAAACCAAGGGAATCCGGTGCCTTAGCCGGCTTGTTTGAGGTCAACAAATGACAAATTGCAATTATATTTCGGCGTATCGCGAGCCAAGGTCTGTGTTGCCAGTCTATGGCAATTAATCGGTTCATGTGAAGTCCTCTTAAGGTATTATTGGTGCGGTTCTACGGGCAATTAATCAATAAAATGCTGACGTCATGTTGATGGATTTTATGTTGACTAAAAACCTATTTAGTTTTCTCGCACGTTCGAAACTTTTGTCATAAAATTAGGTGTAAAATGTTGTAATTCGCATATTTTTAAACTTACGCGATCTGAACACATTATTATTAATATTAAACGGGTATTTATCGCGTTTTATAGAGTCTAACCGTGACTACGACTGTGTGTAAACCTGTCGAAACGTCGGGAAAAATAGGTAAATAAAACGCGATAAATACCCGTTTAATACTAATATTAAGTTGTAATTATCTTAGATTAAATATGTAATTTTATATAAACAATCGTTTCAATAAGTACCTACTCGGTTTTTGACAAACAATAACATATTAAACAACGTAGGTAGACATACCTATATTTCATTATTAAATTACACTTACATTTAACATTAGTAATACATACACAATAAAACAATAGACAATAGCGTCTATAAAAGATGGGATAACTTTTTGATCTTCATTTTCATTCTACCGGTAAACGTGTCGGGGCATAGACAACGATTTATTTCATAAAACAAGGTCGTTCGTTACCAAAGTCCTCGGTGAAACAATAGCCTTTCTCTAAGCTAGTTCTCATACTAATGAAATACGCGAAAATCTTTAGTCTACAGCTTCTTAGTAGACTAGTTGCTTTTAAATTGAGTTTATTCTGCCTTTCGACATCACATTTTCGTATTTCTTGCGTATGAATAAAGGCGGTATTCAAAATAATGAGTCATTATTAGTATGGCAATTCGTTCCTTTACCATGTTCCTAGAGAATAACGTTCCTTTGTTTCCACAGGCAGTGTTTCCAACATTTATTTACACAAATGTCAACGAAACTACGTGAAAACCCAAAGAAGTCCGAGTGAAACGAAAAACGACTCTAAATTAAAAAATAAAACATTCCATTTTTAAACTAACGCTTAATGTTGCCATATAACTTTTTTTAAGAAACAGACGATTAATAAGAACAAAAACAGTGTCAAGATCAATAAGTGTATGTCAAGGGGGTTTTCAACTTTCCTTTTGTAGAACAGTGGACTGGATGACATCGATCGCGCGTGATTAAGCAGTGTATCGTTTCAATACGACCTTCTGCCCTACACGGGTTTATTGTGGAGGGATTTTGGCGGATCCCTTCATAGTTAACAGTGTTGTTTGTGATGAAAAGTGTTTAAAATGTCCACGCAAGCGTACTACAAGGAACGGCTCGGGTTCGACCCGCAAGAGGCAGAAGGAGTCAACGGCAATTACTACGACGGTCCTCACCAGCCGAAACGTCACCGAGGAGAGCTCTCCGAGACCCATGACCAGGTTTACGAGGAGAACTTGACGAAATTCAAAGGTACAACATGTTGGGAGTTCTTTGTTCAACAGTCAGGTTCGTGGCGATGGATATAGAGAATGTGTTTGGATGCGTGTCGTGTTAACGTGTTCACGTATTTACTAATTTCCGATTGTCTCTGGTTTGCGTTTATGGCTTGCTTTATATGGCAACTTCTTACTAGCTGTCAGTTTAAAAAAACTGATTATGGCAACTTTTAACTGTCAATCAGTGTATAGAAGTCACAAAGAGGTACCTAAATTACGATAGTTATTAAAATAGTCAGTCTTTATCATACCGACTATTTAGTAGAAAGACAGACAAAGCATTTTTCTTACTTAAAATATTCATACAAAAAAATCATTTATGTACTACAAAACAAAGTCTATGTTCTATGGTTTTTAATCGCTGAATTATAAAATATTTTTAGATTTTTTAACAAAATTTCAAGTTCAAATTATTGAGAACTGATCAATAATAAGGCAATAACAAGTTTAAATCATTGATAGAAGTTATACAAAAATCTCGTTTGTGTGACGCCTGGTTTTCCTATTAATAATGTTTATTACTTTATTAATATAAATAATATTGCGTGTCATTTAAAAACTACTTTTGACAAAAGGATTTGTGTGTTGTATTTGTTGGACGTGTTTTGTATATTACTTTTTGACGTTACTAACATTTAAGTGTAAAAAAATCGATGCATTTTGGAGCAAAAATTTTTTGGGTAGGTTTTTGGGTTGAATCTAAAACCGCTCTAAAATGTTACTTTATCAGACAAACCGTTTCCTTCAATTAATTTTGTAAAAATGTTATAGCAGTGTTGCCAGAAAATATAATTTTAAAGCTTTTATTTTTTTATGTAAGTATGTCAACATAAAAAAAACACATTAAAACTGTGGGTTTATCGTAATGAAAATTTTTTGTTAAAAAAATCTCTGATATTTATACAATATGTTGTATGCTGTATGACATAAGTTTTCTATATCATAGATTTTTAATTTACTGCATTAAATAAGTAGATTATGGTCAATTATAGGTACTATAAGTAGATATTCTTCAAACTGGTGATTCCTCACCTTGAGGTCTTATCGGAATCCTGTCCAAATCAGGAATAGAACTCACGCCATGTACGGAAGCAAGATACGGAGACACCGATAAACATAGTGACACTTGTAGCCATGAATATTCAGATGACACTTGGAATACTAAGCTTAGACACAGAATAACTAACCTATAAGGATACCTATCGGATTTCCTGCGATGCATTTTGACTGTCAACTTAGTCGCTCTAGTTTTTATAAATTTTATCGTGTTATTTTGAGTTTTATTGTGTGATTTTGGTGGTTATTGAACGAGAATTTTGAACAAAACAGCCATCTTTTGTTTAAAATTGACTTGACAATTTGACTGACTTTGCGAAAATATTACTACTATAAACACTTGACACTGGCAAAAATGATCTCTAAAAGACAGATGCCATTAAAAAAGGAAGAAGAATGTTTTACCTATCATTCTTTTGCAGTTTATAGTACCTAATAGTAGTATTAATCATAGTCCTGGGACCTTACGACAAGATCTTCGAGCAATATCAAAGTAATATAACTTCTATATATTGTACCATCATATAAAATTTATAATGAAGTCACTACTTGACGTTTCTGAAACATGATGGTTTGCAAGAGCTTGTGGTAAGGTCACTGGGTAAGTTAGTGTTTTAATAGTAACAAAACTTTACTTATTTATTCTATTATTGCGAAAGTTGAATGTGTTTTTAGGGTAAATAAATAAATAAATAAATAAAAAAAATAAATGAGATGTCGTTGCATTCGTTTAAATCACAAGAGTAATAGCCTATGTAAAACATTTAAAAAAACCAATATGTCGGCTGTAAAATTATGTAAAGTCGGATTTTTTAAATGTTATCTTGTTACAAAATAACAGCCTAAAATTTTGATATTCTTCCAACTTATCTATCAAATCGGCCTACCTTAGCCGTAATAGATAAACCACCTAAGTAGGTCAAAGCTGCAGAATTTGCATATCTCAAGGCGCCCGTTTTTGCTATGTATCACTGTCGGTTGTACGCCTACTGGTCTGTTTTGAATACTAGGCGATATTGCAACATGCCATACCCCATTGTTGATATGAATAATACTAGAGTTGAAATAATGGTCTTTGAAATTAAGGCCAATGCGGGGAATAATTTAAATAGAGTACCTACTGATGATCTGTGGTAGTGGCCTTTTGACCTTTCTGTTGTTCATGGGCTTTAATCAAGTTGTGCACCTATAGATATTTCTGTTAAAAATATATTTTACTAGCTTCCACCCGCGGCTTCGCCCGCGTGGCTTCGCCCGCGTGATACCTTGAAAATAAAAACAAATCTATCACGCGGGAACCTTTCATTTTTCCGGGATAAAATGGAGCCTATGTGTTATTCCAGACCATTATCTGTGCCAAATTTCATTCAGATCCGTTCAGCCGTTTTAGCGTGAAAGAGTAACAAACATACATCCTGACATCTACCCATCCATACATTCTTACAAACTTTCGCGTTTATAATATTAGTAGGATGCTCTCTTCTAGTCCCAAACGGTGGAGGAAAACATCGTGAGACACTACAGGACCTATTCGACCTCCTATCAAAAACACGGTACCCACTGGACCTTCAAATAGGACCCATTGAACTATCAAAAGGTCTTATAGGCACATAGAATATTCTTTTTAAGGCCGAATGGGCCATGTAAATGAGGTCCTATAGGCACCAGTGGGTACCAGATCGAGGAAACAGGCATGTCAACGAAAGAAGCTTCTGAGGTGTACTGTAAACCTTTCACAACACTGGTTTATTAGAACTCATGGCACGACAAGTAGGAGCAGTATGAAAAATGATCCCTATGATTTTATTGAGTTAATATTATTTTGAATTTATTATTATTATATTATTTAAATTCGAAGGTATGTGTCATAGGTTAGTATTCTTATAAGCGGCGATGGGCTTGCAACCTGTCACGTACGGAATACTAACTACTGTGCAAAATGTGGGCATGTACCAAATGTCATATTTGGACGTGCCTCTGACTACCCTCTTTAGATATCCTCAAAGATCTAAGTAACTAAAGACCTGAGAAGGTATCTACCGAGCCCGGGGATTACAGTCGTGATCATATATATATATATTTTTTTTTTTTTTTATTATTTTGAAATAGCTGATGTCGGTTATCGCGACCAAAAGTAATCATAAAATTTTGTATATGTTTACAAAAACTTGACAAATTATATACTAAAACCTTCCGCGATAACCGCTCTATCCTTTGGTGAAACTTCATGAAAGTTGGTGCAGTAGTTTTTGAGGTTATTGCGAACAGACAGACAGACGCGGCGGAGGACTTTGTTTTATAATATGTAGTGATTTTAATTTGATTTGACCCTTCTTACACCGCTTTTACCCTTGACAGATATTAAGCACAACATGGAACTAAACTTCGCAAAAACGAATAATATAAAATTGAGAATTCAAAACATTGATAGGTACATCAATTGCTATCTGATAAATACTGATAATAGCTGATAACACTGATGTAATGGAGACAACAGAAACGGGGCAAGGTGAATTGTTTGTACTTCCTGATATCTGTCTGAGATGGGGCCCTACCATAAGCTCTTCGGGCAATATCAAAGTAATATAATTTGAATTCGAAGGTGTGTGTTATAGGTTGGTATTCTTATAAGCGGGGATAGGCTTGCAACCTGTCACGTACGGAATACTAAAGTTAGTACATGTATTATTTATTTTATAGTATTTTGTACATGCCCACATTTTGCACAGTAGAAATGTCATATTTGGACGTGTCTCTGACGGGTAGTCTTTAGATATCCTCAAAGATCTAAGTAACTAGATATCTGAGCAGATAGATATCTACAAAGCTTGGGGATTACAGTCGTGTGTACTTTTAAACTTACGCGATCTGAACACATTATTATTAGTATTAGTCGGGTATTGTGTGACCACGACAGCGTGCAAACCTATCGAAACGTCGGGAAAATATAAGGTAATTTAAACGCGATAAATATCCGTCTAATACTAATAATAATTACAGTCGTGATCATGATATTTTTTTGTTCACCAATATTACCGGCCATTCACAGTATAATTTGTCTTGGGGACGCTTCCCTCTGACAGTGATCGAAGTCCATCGCCGCTTAGAAGAATACGTAACATTACGACACACACCTTCGAATTTTTAGCTCGAGGGTAGGTTAGGTATTCCGGTTTCCTCACGATGTTTTCCATTGGTGCACATAAGATTATTATTATCATATATACACTAAGGTCTTACCAAGATCTTACCTCATAGATATGTATACAGATTGTGTTCAAACGATAAATTAAATCAACACCGTTAATATAGGGACGATGCACTTGTATTTTTATCTAGGGCGAGCGCTGGGTTTATCAAGATACCAATATTTACTAGTATTATGGGATGTGTCAGAGATTCTGTATTATTTATTACCCCAATGGGAAGGAATCTAAAGTAGTTTTGGCTTTGTTAGATTTGGATTGTTTGATAGATTTGGATTAGTGGATAGTAGTGAAGATAATTTCGGTTGCAAAAGTGTCAAAAAAAATTGTGAATAATAAAAAAAGGCGGATCTTCTGCGATGCATTCGACTTCAACTTTGTCGCTCTAGTTTTTATATTTTTCCTCGTGTTATTTGAGTTTTATTGTGTAATTTTGTTAGTTATTTTTCCAATAATTTTTTATTTTTATTTTTTCCAATAAAGCCCGAGTTTTTGACGCGAGTGCAAAATATGTGAATTAAAGTAAATAGCTTCTTTCTAGATCCATCGGAAGAAATCCCGAGAATATTGAACAAAACAGCCATCTTTTCTTTGAAATTTACTTGACAACTTGACTATGACTCTTATAACACTTATATAAAAAATACACTTGACATTGGCAAAATTGTTCTATGAGACAGATGCCATAAATAAAGAAGAAGAAGAAAAATCATCCCGGACTTTATGCTTCTTTCTTACATTGCAAAAAAAAAACTTTTCCGTCTGTTTCTTGTCGGAAAACGTTAGTTTTATGTGTTTTTTCGTTTGTAGTAAAAAAGGAATGTAAAAAATACTATTCCAGTAAGTCGACCGTATCTTTTCCGAACTTGGCTCACACATTGCAGTGTCCAGGTTATTTGAAGTTGGCTTACTGTAATAAATGCATTAAGTGCAAAATTGTTTTTCCTTGATATCTGCAGACTGAGACCGGAAACAATGACCGTATTTGCTTGCACTAAGTGTTGACGTGCATTTATCGTGTTAATTATATCCCGAGGTATTTTAATGATCGTTTGAATTAAGACATTACGCATTCTGTCTCGCTTTAATTGAGTAATTTCCGTCTCATTCTAATGTGTGTTGATAAAATATTATGGTGGTAGGTTCGCGGATGCAATGACGGACGATGACATTGTAGAAATGTCAATGTCACATGTCAATTTTTGACAGTGAATGGAAATTATCTTGGAATGTAGTGTGGGCATGGAAAATAAAAGGAATGTGTCAGAATGTGAATAAAATGTAAGAATGTATGAGCGTATGTTTGTTTAATTATGTAGGAGCAATTCTTCTTTTTCTGAATGAGTATATTCGAGGAAGCCTGAAAGTAGCGCCGGGAAAAGATGAGGAGTAATAGGTTAGCGTGGTATGGGCATGTTATGAGGGGAGAAATGAATGTCATGTGACGAGAAGAGTTTATGTATGAATGTGGATGGATATAGGGGTAGAGGTAGGCCAATGAAAAGATAGACTGTGTGAAAGATGATATGAGTAAGAAATGTGTGAGTACTGAGATGACAGATGAAAGAGGGAAATGGAAGAAGAAAACGTGTTGTGCCGACCCCACATAGCGTGGGAAAAGGGCAGGAAGAAATAGAAGAACTCTGAAGGAGCAACTAAAAAGCGATAATCGCTTTAGATTAGTTTTTGAATGTTTGGCTAAGTGCGTAATCTAGTTCCGTTGTGCGAAGTAATATTTGGCAATGGCCTGCGTCTCGAATAGTTGCACATAAATAGACCATCACATTATCGATGAAGTTCGTTCAACCCGACAGATGTTTATAACGGTTCAGAGTTCCTAATTTGAAGTTCTTTTTTTAATGGCTCTGGTTGTCTATGAATTTCACGAAATATTCCTATGACTTATGTCAAGTTATAATGATGTACCTACACAAGTTGTTTTAGGTTGGTATCTTTACGTAGGTATTTTTTTTTTAAATTAGATAATACTGGCAAGTATAATGTAAGTTAGGTAGGTAACCATTGATTGGTCTAGAATTCAGTTTACTATTTTCTGGACTCTTAATTTATACACCAGAAAATATTGTATTAAATTGTCAATTTCTCTATTTCAGATGAACGAGACGCCATCCAGAAGAAGACGTTCACAAAATGGGTCAACAAACACCTAAAAAAGGTAAAATACATGTTAAAAAACTAATTATTATGAATTACTAGTTTAAGCTGTCACAATTTGCTTCAAAAACTAGATGTTCGTAAAATTAACAAAAAAAAACGTAAGTAACAAAAAATTTATATTTATATAATTTGACAGTGACTTTATCAAAATTGTCATGAATGATGACAAAGCGCAGATAACCGTGTCGCACTCGATAATTTCGTCAGCCTTGGCTAGTCTAGGTCAACTGTGAAAATAGACCTTGTCATTGAATACAGTTATTCAATCACTATAAAATTACATCACTAGCCGTTTATTGCTTGGTCTGAATGTATTTACATTTATACGGAAATCCGTAGCGTTAAAATAAATTAAATTGTTCGGTGTGAATGGGACAAATGGAAGGGGAAGACCTCGGCATACGTACGAATACCTCGCTGAAAAGGACGGAAATATCTAGTACTTTCCCGCTAAAAGCGTACTATAGCGTATTTAGCGGGAAAGTACTGGGTATTTCCGTCTTTTTTCAGTTTTTATAATGGATTTCCGCAAAGTCACGCCTGAATCAATCATTTATACGTACCTCGATCAAATTGGGGACGGTTTAGAGAAAAGCCAGGTCAAGAGTACCCTAAATCGACGCACATATTGTATGAAGAATGTAATGAGAGTGAATGAAGCAGCTGTCAGGATCGTAGCAAGTGGAGATCCGTGGTCTCTGTCTACCCCGTCGGGAAAAAGGCGTGATTTTATGTATTCAACATTCAACAAGATTATCAAATATTAATCACAAATCTAAGGTCATTGTTCCATAGTTTGAAGGATTTTACTCAAAAAACGAATACTTAAGTAAATCTAGTGATATCAAACAATAAAATAATTATATGCTAGTTTATGGAAAATTTAGGGTTTGTTCACGAGCCTCACCACGAATTCATAATATATTACCGAATTAGTATTACATTGTTATTTTGTACCATGACCTAAGCAAGTAGCAAGTAGTGACGTTTTTATAATGGAATCGTTACGGAATCGTTCTGGAAGACTTCGTGGTAAAGCCCCAGGTTAGTATTCTAAGACCAATATTGTACAGTGCTGCGGTACAGTAGCGCTGTAGCCTTACCACAAGCTCTTACAAACCACTGTGTTTTCTGAAACGTCAAAATTTCAAGCTTGAAGTAACACTACTTCTACATAATTATATAGGTCATGGAACATCAAAGTTATATTTCCCAAAGAGCTTGTGCTAAAAAGAGTAAGTAAGTACAATTTTTTTATTTTAAAATTACATAAAAAATAAATCTTGATAATGTAAGACTTTTTTAAATTACATAAAAAATAAATCTTGATAATGTAAGTCTTACAAAATACCTCTACTTAACACCTTATCTTATTCAACATGACGTTTCTACCGTTGCGTGTCACAATATTGTCTTAATATTATTCAAGAAAGTTGACAGAAAACTTTGTTTTTAACTTTAAAATGTATCAGTTATGCAAGAAAATCGAGCAGATAATACACTTATTATGTAAATAAAAATGTATTTTTAATATAAATTTAAATCACGTACAAAATACGTTTTATTGCAAATGCAATCTAATAAATTAAGATTAACAAAGGTTGTGAACCATAGCGTGAGAAATAAATATATTTCGTTCGTTTATAGTAATAATATAATCTATTTTTTATAGGAATCGAAATGTCCTAATCTGTAATGTAGCCTGTGTTAAATCTGAGTGCAAAATTAAAAAAAAGAATTAAATGTGTTATTTCAATTAGCTGTCATTTTTTTTTTTTTTTTTTTTTTTTTTTTTTTTTTATTCTTAAATTTGACAAAGGACTTGAAGTCGCTTAGCGACTATGTCAGCCCTGTTACAGTTTTCAATAAACTATCTACGACTTAACTAAATTGTACACCATTGTAAAAAGTGTCTTAGCTGCCTCAGATAACGGTGTTGATAAGACAGTTTGGAATGCACCAACATCTAACAAATTCAAATCATACTGACTATTCATCAGCGACCTCAGAGACTGACTCCGGTCACACTCCACTAGCAGATGATGCACATCCTCTATTACTCCGCAAGTCGAACAGTTAGGAGACTCTGAGATTTTCATCAGATGATTGAACTTCGCCAGTGGAATATGCCCCGAGCGCCCTGGCTGCAGTTATATTGGAAATGTTGTTATCCATCATAAAAGAGACCTAAGAGTTTCGTAATGACATCACCACTACTAAACATCTGCTTTATAAAAGACACTAGTTCGTCAAAAAGTAATTTCAGCACCTGACTTATCTTTTCTTCAAAACTTTTGCCTGAGAACACAATATCTTTAGCCTTACTAAATATACTGCTAAAATCAATCTTTTTCTTTTTATCTCTACCTAACTGTGTCTTATCACCTGACGGCGCTGCTGTCGATGGACCCTGAGAGCCTTCAGTGGGGTACGATGGTACTTTTTCATGTTTCTTATTCTTCTTTTTCTTTCCGTTTTTAGATCTCTTTCTGTTGTTGCTTGGCAAAGTTTCCTCACAGCTATCTTTAGACTCTTCGTCACTCATTTCTCCTTCAACATTATCTTGCAGAAAGTCTGTTTTGTCCAGGTGAATCGAAGCATCTCTTCGTGTAGCCTTCGCACCAACACTCTAGACTATAGGACATATTTGGTCGAACCCGTTCATAACTCTTCGTATTCGATTCATTGCCAAACGCGAATACAGGAGGACTCACAAAGAACTCATCGAACTTGCGTGTTTTGTTCTCTATATAGCTCGATAATGCAACTTTGTAAGTGGAGTTTTCGCGACACATAATAGATCTGACCTCTCTTTCTTTCAAATAAAATGGGCAGGACTTACTCAGGGCCATGTGCTCGCCTTTACAGTTGATGCATCGATACTTCGTCGTCTCACAGTTTGCATGTCCTCTGCCACATTTCGGACAAAGACTCTTTTTCGTAGGACACTGCTTAGTCAGATGGCCGTACTTCCAGCATGAGGCGCACTGCGTCACCGGGAATGTGTAAGGATCTACCTTGAACCTGCAACCATATCCGAAAACATAGGGCGGTAAAGTAGAGCCCTTGAAACCAAACCGCACAGTCTCACTACTGACCCATACACCGTCCTCCGACATTCTCTTCAATCTTTTAACTGAAACGATCTTATGTTCGCATTGTAATGACTCCATCAAATCTTCGTCTTTTACATCGAGCTCCAGATATTTCACCACACCATAGGTTACGCTAACTTCGCTGGTCAAGTAGCATCTGTACTCTGCCTCCATAAAAGCTTTACTCGAGACTAAGTTATTGGCGTCCTCTTTATTTTCAAAATTAATGACCACTCTGTACGGGCTTTTGTATTTAATTTTTGTCGCATTAGTTATCCCTTCAGCTTTCAGTAACATAGCGAGCCCAATTTGTTTTGGCAGCATTTTATGTGACGAGACGCATACTTCAAAACAATTATTATTAAATTTATCGGTACCTTTCAAAACATGCGGTTGAGATTTTCTAACCGCACGACGAATCGGCTTCTTCCCTACCAGAGTAAATCCTTCGTCATCATCATCACCACTTCTATTGTTGCTCCTCGCTCGTTTTGCCGGCAGCCGTGTCTCCTTCACAAATGAATTTTCGCATTTTTTATTTTCGTCAAAGATTGCCTGCACGCCTGCTATCTCTTCTTCACTCATGGAACTATTTCTTCCGGACCGAGGTCTAGAGTCGACCTCGGTCGCGTCCATTTTTGGAACGCGCGCAACTTCACAAATTTATTATTTAACGTATAGTCCGTAATTAATTATAGGTATTGATCGCAAAACTGAGTCCAAAATATAACTTTATCAAGTAAAAAACTAATTATTATTCAGGAAAAAATTTCAAACCATCCCGCGTCAAAAATTTTGAATTAGCTGTCATAAAAATAACAGTTAACGTAAAGTAATATAAGTAGGCTACAATTTTTGACAGCTTTTATTCAAGTCATGTCTTTTAAGTTTTGTCCCGATTTTCTGCGGTGCATTTGACTGACAACTACGTCTCTTTAGTTTTTATATTTTTTCTCGTGTTATTTTGAGTTTTATTGCGTAATTTTGGTGATTATTTTTCCAATAAAGCCCGGGTTCTTGACGCGAGTGTAAAATATGTGAATTAAAGTGAATAGTTTCCTTCAAAATCCATCGGAGGAAATCCCGAGAATTTGAAACAAAACAGCCATCTTTTGTTTAAAATTGACTTGACAACTTGACTATGATTCTGTGACGTTGACAATTCTTACTTAAGTAAAAATACACTTGACACTGGCAAAATTGTTCTTTAAGAGACAGATGCCATAATTAATTTTAAAAAAAAGTTTTGTCCCTAATGACAGCTAGGTGACATAGCTGTCATCTTTCAGTGTACAACAACCATTAATACTTTGTAATCACATGAGTATCGTGCATCAATATTTATTGATGAGCAACAATATTCCGCGGTTGATCGTGGTAAAGCTATTAAAGCGAGCATTGAATAATGATGACAGCACGTGTCATCCGTCACAACATAAACCCTACTGTCAAGGTGATAGAGTTCATTATTGTCACTATTCTAAGTGCAATGCACGTGGTAAATATATAAACAATGCTTTATTGGTAAGCAAATAGAGTTCACAGTTCTGACGTTTGTTTTAGTGGATATAGTTAAGGTTGCAGTCTTATTACCGAGAAATAAGGGTCAAAATAAGTGCTGAACCAAGTGCATAATATAATATATTTTATAATATAATATTTATGCAGCTTCCTGAATATGTCAACTTAGTTCCGTTCTTAGAAGCTGTCACTTTTAAAGGCAGGTGCATTTTAGGTCAAGTTTGTCTGACATCCTTACTGTCTTGTCAGTTTGGAAAATATATTTGTGCTTAGCAAGGGAGAAAGCGATAAAGCGGCGATATTGTAGCAATAGAGTGTCTATCAGACTTTAATAAGCGGACTTTAAGTTCGCATATGAAAACTTTAAACTTTAAGTTCTTATTTAACTTTAAGTTCGTATTTCAATAAGATTGACAAAGAAAAAGAATCTACATCAATATTATTATAAGAAAATATTATACATAGTGGATTTACAAAATTATACTGGGTGTTACCCAGTGATCTGTTATAGATTATCTCTATGGTGTTACCAGACTACTTCCGAAAACTTCAGGGGGTTAAAGCACCCATCAATATAAATAACTTTTTATAAGAAACTAACACTGTACGCGCGAAAAAAACATGATAACTTACGTCTCATAAATAGTCCCTTACTAATTTATAAACGCGAAAGTTTTGTAAGAATGTATGGATGTATGTTTGTTACTCTTTCACGCTGAAGCGGCTGAACGAATCTGGATGATATTTGGCACAGACATAGATTATAGTCTGGAATACTTATTATCTCGAAAAATTTACGGTTCCCGCGGGATAGATTTGTATTCGTTTTTCAAGGTACTAGTGCCTTATATATAACTCTTAAACCTCATTCACAGTAACCTCGCGTGAGTAATGACGCGAGACCCGCCATGTTCA
Source organism: Cosmorhoe ocellata (assembly GCA_963675405.1). Lineage (NCBI taxonomy): Eukaryota > Metazoa > Arthropoda > Insecta > Lepidoptera > Geometridae > Cosmorhoe > Cosmorhoe ocellata. Next base: position 6,238,546 of record OY776267.1, read on the forward strand.
AAACAAATTGCAGAATGCATTCCTTTGTCTGTCCGTTTGTAAATAAGCAGAGGATGTGAACCGTCTTCCTTTGTGGGTTTGTTTGAATTTAACCACATTTTGTGTATTTACAAGTTATATATATTTAGGAGTTCATTGCATTTTGCACTTAACATAACTCATTTTTGACCTGTCTGCGAAGGATAGTGTTATGTGTTTGGGGTATATGTATTGTATGTACATATGTATGTATGTATGTATGTATGTATTTATGTATGTTGGCTGTCGCTAGAGCCCAAACGGCTAGACAGATTTTGACAAAAGAGGTCGTTTTACCCCTTTGAAAGGGTAATTTTGAAAAGTTCTGAAACACGTTACTAGCCATTTATTATGCAATAGCTTCCGCCCGCGGCTTCGCCCGCGTGGTACTTTGAAAAATAAAAACGAATTCCCACGGGAACTGTTAATTTTTTCGGGATTCAAACTAGCCTATGTGGTATTTCAAACTATAATCTATCTCTGTGCCAAATTTCGTCCAGATCTGTTTAGCCGTTTCAGTGTGTAAGAGCAACAAACATCCATACATCCATAAATAAAAACTTTAACGCTTATAATATTAGTAGGAAATAGGATTTTAAGCATCCAAACCATGTTCAAACCCTTTGACTCAAACAAACTTTGACATCCCATTTTACCCCTGTGCGGGGGTTAAAATTGTAATTGGCATAATCAGGACCTAAAAAAGATAGCTGACGTCATCGACTCTGAACATAGTGACGTCATCAGGTCATCCGTACATAATGAAAGAACGCTTATCGAATCAAGCCAAATTGGGAGCCAATTACAATAAACACTGCCCAAAAGTGAACCTGACTCACGGACAGACAATCGTTCTTTATATATTAATAAAGGATTCTTTATATTCTCTCCATAATATGAAGACAAGCATCTAGAGATAAAAATAAAAAATATTAAGAAACTTAATGCGTGCGCGCACTTATTTAACCAATATCAAAAAAGGAGTTTATCACTTTGATTTTGTTTTTTTAGCAAGTTACTGCAAACTCACGTTTACGCCAACCAAGGTATAATACAGGTGTTCTACATGTATCAAACTGTTTTCATTTATTGTTTACATCTACAACAAGTTGTGAGAATGTACAAAAAACTTGCAGAAAACCTGTTAAAGACAAAAATGTTTTCTTTCAAAACAAAACATGTTTGACTCTTTTCTACAATGTGTTGCTAGTGTAGTATTAAACATGGTTGTAGATTTAAACGTGGGGTAGAGTATAATAAAAAAAAACTAACTAAGGCAGATATATCAAATGTAGTCGTAAATCTTTCTGAGTGTTCTTTACGATAACTATCAAGGCACTGCCTACACCCTGTATACATTAAAAAAGGGGGTAAAAGTTAAAAAGGGAGTAAAAGTTAAAAAAAGGGGGTAACAGTAAAAAAACTCGAAGCGAACGAAGCAATATAAAATTATAGCTTTGGATAAAATGTTGCGAACATCTGCAAGAAGAATAATGACCGTTTTGATATGAGCAACAACATTTTTAAGTATGAGCAAATGTTTCGAAGTGCAGAGGGTCTACCATGAGTTTTCACAATCTACACTCGCTAGCGACAGTAGTTAAAAAAATGTATGAAAACTTGGTGCAGCGCCTCTAGCGGATAGTTGGGTACTAAAACCTCACGTAGCTAACTATCCTACGTCACAGCGTACTACAGCAACTGTAGTTTGCGCTCATTAATTTGCTTAGAATTTGGTACCATGAGTAACAATTTTGACAGATGTCATAATAACGTACTATTACTACTGTAGTAACGTCAGCCAATCTAAATGTGACAACTCATGGTAGACGTACAGAAACCACATGAAACGAGTTTGATTGATGGCTTTGGGATGTGGATTTAGTTTTATTACACTGGTAATGATTTCTTTGATTTAAGGCCATTTATTAACTGAGCAAGTGACCTTTTGAACGAAGAACTTGTCATTTTTAGCAATAGAGACTATTCTAAGGTAACTGAGCGGCGATGGGCTTGCATCCTGTGCAAAATGTGGGCATACGCCAAATTTGTTTCGATGTGCCTCTATCTAGCCTCCTTTACATATCCCCAAAGATACAAGTAATTATATATCTGAAGTCTACTAAGCTTGGGATTACAATCGTAATAATGAATTTTTATACTATTTTTAAATCGAATTAGGTTATCAAATCTTAAACGATCTTTAGCAGCCGCGTAATTTCGGGTTTATATTATTCAAGTCGTTAGGGAAGTGCTTTAGTTGAAGTTTGTAAACGCTACTAGCTTTAGTACTAGCCGTAGCTGTACTACTTGCCTTTCAACTAATAACTGTTTTCAAATGGGAACGGGGAAATGAGCGCGGCGCGGGAAGGGTCTCACTCAAGGGTGTCACTCCTTTCCGCACCCCGCTCTCCACGCCTCACTACCCTTATCACTTGCTGTGTGGTAAACTATAATTTAGTGAGAACTTTGGGAAATTGCATTAGCTAATAGCTGGAGAGGACCCGAAAGAAATTGCATTCTACTGGCAGAAATGTAAACAATCACTCGCACGTGTACTAATGTACTAAAGCTGTCTCCTTCCAAGTTGCACTAAAGTACTTTCCTTAAAACTGGAATAATGTAAACCGGCCCTAAACTATATCAGTTCCTCAAGATTTTTCTAAGAAAGCTTAGCATAGATTGTTATTTAAACACCCATGCGCTTGCACAGCGTATTAAGTTCCAACAAAGGATGTTATCATAGGCTTGTGACGCATACTCCAACCATCCAGTTGACCCAATGATTGACTTGACTCATAATTTAGTTATGCCTATCTTATTAGGAGCTATCGAACCGCGGTTTAAGACTTGTTTACACCGTATGTATTAACATTTATACGAATCGGGTCTTTAGTCAACTGAGGCCGCTGTCAACTTATCCCGCGAGATGAGTTGACCTAATGCATTTTTGAATCGGACTCATCTTATTGTTACATTTTATGATTTGTATAGACACGTAAAAAAGTCTCATTTCGACATAAGATTTACGAAAACAGCAACGCAACCACAAACGAACAAATCATTCATATAAAGTAGGTAAGGAAATTAATTAATTATATTTTAAGGTTAAATAATAACATTCCTTTTTGTTTTTTTTTTGACAGCGGGATGAGTTGACCGATTCAAAAATGCATTAGGTCAACTCATCCCGCGGGATAAGTTAAGTTTCATGACTTACAGTAATATCCACCAGTCCACGAAGAATCCTATCCTATCACTGGTACATAAGAAGTAGAGACTCAGTAGGTTGAGGAAGAATAGTAATTCATTAATACAAAAGTTCAATACCTACTTGGCTAAAATGTATGGAACAGCTGTTTTTTTTCGCGCTCACAGTGTTGGTTTTTTAGAAAAAGTTGTTTATATTGATGGGTACTTTAACCTCCTGAAGTTTTCGGAAGTAGTCTGGTAATCTCTGTATATCTCTTTGCCAAATGTTATTAAGATGAATTCGACCGTTGGGTCATCGTGAAGAGGTAGGTAACAAACAAACAGACAGTTACATTTGCATAATATTAGTATGAATGTATCTGCTTCTATCACCTTTGACTATGATTCTGTGCTTTTTGTGGTTGTTAGCGTCATGTTTCTATGGCGTCATTTAGGTATTGGTAATTTTTACTTACCTGAGTCAAACTATCAATGACTGTTGTAATTAATGGTTTTTACCTGATTTTACTCACGACAGAAAGTAGTTAATATAACACACCTTTACACACGCCTTTACTTCCGTTTGGAACTTTTGGAATAGTTACTTTAGGCAGTACTTAATTTTAATTTTTTTCTTATTTTTACTTAACTTTCATCCCTTAGCAACCCTTTAGTAGAATTTAGGATAGAATTACTAGGGTAGTTTTTAGTCCTTTTGAATTATTTTAAGAAAATTAAATACTAAAGATCTTACCATTATAATACCGTCCTCTGCGTAGGAGTCTTAAACGAAGGACCATAAATGGAGGTAGTTAAGAAAGTGCATTTCACAATGTTTTATACGCAACTGTAAAATGATAAACGCATTTTTATTGTGACATTTTATGTTCGTGAAGTTATGTCATAACAATACCAATTTTTAATATTTTAAAACGTTTCGTGAATCAAAAAACCCATCGCCGCTTATAACAATACTAACTTATGACACACACCTTCGATTTTTTTTAGTTTCCAGCTAGGGTATGCCGTTTTCCTCACGATGTTTTCCTTGAAGAGCACTGGCATTGCGCACATCATTTTTTCGAATAGAAAAACTTGTTGCAGCAATTCTTGTATATATTATCTAAACTAATATTATAAAGAGGAAAACTTTGATTGTTTGTTTGTTTGTTTGTTTGAAATGAATAGGCTCCGAAACTACTGAACCGATTTAAAAAATTCTTTCACTGTTAGGAAGCTACACTATCAGCGGGTGACATAGGCTATATTATATTTTCGAAAAAATTAGGGATCCTTACTAAAACTTCAATAATGTAACCCAAGGTGTAAAAAAATTACCTAAAATATTCTTTACATCGCGTGCGCTGCGAAAACTATTGACGATAGAATAAAATAATGTACTACGACTTTGTAGAACACATCATTATTTCCAAAAAGTGTCGCGACAGCATATATGTCTAACTATTATGGTTTTGCCACAATAAGAGTTCTTTTATTTTAAAATTGTAATTAAAAGGCCGCTGTTAAAAAACGCTCTTAATTTGTGTCTTAGTATTAATCCTTATCAAAATAAATCACATCATATCCTAGACTGTTTCAATACCTATAAATAACTTTTTGAATTACTCAATTTAGACATTCCATTCGAAAGAAATCACGAAATTAAGAATGTAAGTATTAGAAAAAAGTTGCGTGGTAGCCGCTCACCCTGCTCGGCTAGCTAGACAGCACTATAGTGTACGTACCTACGTACGTACGGGACGGGAGGGGAGTAAATTTCAAATAATAACAAAAAGATCTTTTAAATAAAAATAAAATCATTAATACAATAATACCTGACGCAAATAGAAGGGTTGGTTATGTGTGTGTATTATAATTTTGAATTTTGAAATTTTTATTAAATTTGAGAGCATTGGTGGTGTAGTGGTAGTACCCCTGCCTCATGATCCGAAGGTCGTGGGTTCAAACCTGGTCATGCACCAATGAATTTTTGCATTTGAGAAAATTATGTGCGCAATGGCTGTGTTCTTAAACGGTGAAGGAAAACATCTTGAAGAAACCGGCATACATAAGAACCAAAAATTCGAAGGTGTGTGTCATAGGTTAGTATTCTTTTAAGCGGCGATGGGCTTGCAACCTGTCACGTACTAATACTAAGTACTGTGCAAATATAAATAAATAAATATAAATAAAAGATCTAAGTAACTAGAGATCTGAGGAGATATCTACCGTCGTGACCATGTATAGCTAATAATACCCGTTCGAAGCCGGGGCGGACTGCTAGTATTATATAATCTGGAACTGGGAAACGGCTCCATCGATTTTCATGAAATAGTATGCAGGGGGTTTCGAGGGCGTTAAATCGATCTAGCTAGGTTTCATTTTTAGAAAACGTCTCTAACGAAAACCGAGCAATTCTTGATCATCCAGGTACTAAACATTAAGCGAGCAAAGTCCGGGGAGTTCCTCTAGTAAACAGATGATAACCAAACCACTTATCTGAAGTCCTACAACAAACAGCCACCACTTACCATCCTAATAGGCACATTCATCATCCGACTGAACAGACTGACCTGTGTCTTGTAATGACCGATCAGTCATTGGGCTTGTGATCTTAATATAGCTTATCGGGGAAGCTGATGATGATTGGATGTTTCTCGTTGCACTGGTTCTTTCTTGCTCTCTCACTATATTACGTTGAAGCGCTGGCTGGTTTTATTAGTAGTGATATTGCGATAAAAGCAAAGACAAACAACGTCACGACAGTAATGCTTAGGCTTGGTAGATCTCTAGTTACTTTGATATTTGAGGATATCTTAAGGGTAGTCAGAGACACGTCCAAACATTAGGTATATTTTGGCACATGCCCATATTTCGCACAGTACTTAGTGGGATAAGGGCAGGAAGATGATGACTTAGTAATTGAGTTAAGTCATCAAGTTAGTAACTTAAAAAAATGGATATCTTGCAGTTCTTTGAAATAAATACTTACGCAAATTGTGACAGCTTTTACATTGTATGTATTCGATTTAGATATTATTATTTTCGTAATTTTAAGCACTATTTTTTAATAAAATATTTTAATCTGGAATTTCAACCATCCAGCTATGGTGTCTGATGCTTCTCTTAAGTGTAATACTGCTGGGTTATATTTTAATTAAAGATTATAATAGCAAAACAGGCCTCATGAAACATCAATTCTCGATGATTCATAAAGTTAAATAAAATAGGCCCAAGCATGCAACCCCAGAGCACCCCATGGTTTTAATTCCACTCCCTATTTCACAATTCTAAGATAATGTTTTTTTCCATTGCTTATCATTGGATTCGGAGCAGCACTGGAAGTACCTAAAGGTCTGTAGTATACACAGCTGGTTTTATTTAACATATTTTCATTTACATTTCATGTACTCATCGTATCGTATCATTCACCTATATTTGCTTTGTCATCAGTAATTACGTTTCTCATTTTGGCAGGTTTTACTTCACCTATCTATATCATCAAATTCTAAACAGTTAGTTACACATGTTTTTACCTGACTTCGAAGATGGGATGTTGCAAGTTCCTCTGGCTGGAGCCAGATTTGACAAATGATTTTTTGTTGTTACATTATTCGCTCATTTGAGCAGGCTATTAGTCTAATTATAGGGCTCTTTAGTCGACTGGCCCCGCTCGGACTGGCCCCTCGAGTACAGTTGACCTAATGCATGTTTTGAATTGGTCAACTGGCCCCGCTTACAGAGTTTATTATTAGAATAGTCAAGAAGAAAAGTGTTTCAACTTTTGTCGATATACTATATTGTTGATTTTGACTAGTTCTAAGCAAAAGAACCCAATAAACATAAGTATCATATTTATAAAAATGGTGTTTAATTTTTTTCTCTGAGTACGTTTTGTACACATCTGTACATGGATTTGATATAGACAATAGATTTTTTGTTCAAATTAGTAATGGGCCCAGTCGACTAAAAAAAAGCAATAAATTAAATGCATTAGGTCAAACTGGCCCCATAGGGCCAGTTTTTTCCGGGGCCAGTCGACTAAAGAGCTGTCTATAGACCGTACCGCTTAGTCTTACGTAAATTAATTTAATCCGTTTTCTTTAAAATCTAACTTAAAATATCTTTGACAAATGAGGTGTTGTTGGATCCGTCTGGATTAGAAAAGTATATAGGCTATACAATATATAAAAAAATCCAATATGGCGGACGGCTACTTACAGCCGGCCGGCCTTAATCTATTTTAAATTACTTTGTCAGATTTTTATTTTTTGCAATTAATACCAGTTTTACATTGAATCTGAAATATGTAGTTCATAGCCAAGTATATTTATTTTAAAACAAAAGTTGATTCTTGTATAATAACGCTTCAAAATGCATTTTTTGGCGTAAGCATTGTAACATCAATCATCATTATGTCTAGTTCTGTTTTTATTATACATAGTTACTAATTGTTTCTTCCTCGAGTTGCAAATTACTAAATCATCTGAATCATTGACTGATTCAACTAAATTGCGTAATTTACCAAGCATCATTTTAATATCTTCTACGTGAATTACTTCGGCATACTCGCCGATAATGTGTTCATCGAACATAGTTTTTGTTGTATTTTTTGCTTTATATTTTTTAACATGTTTAAGCATGTTTTGATTTTAACTCGTGTTTATCCAATGATCAAAACATCGTTGATAATAATCTTATTTGAATTTAATGTTAGCTAATTTTCAATTATGGGCATGATTTAATAGTAGGTACTTGTGTACATTTTCAATATCATTTGATGCTTTTAGTTTCATATATTTTTACTCGAATCTAGATTTAATTCCATTAATTTCATTGTGATATTGAAAATAATCTCTAGCTTTCGAAGTAATTATAGTAAGGATATTTATAATACTTACATATATCTGTAATATTTTGATCAATTATTTAATTTCAGTGAATTTAAAACAAATACTTATCTGTTCTTTTGATAGATAGATTTATCAATTTCAACGTAGTTAGTAGCTAGTTTTGCTTTACTAGACGTTATCTCTATAAATTGCAAATCAACAGTTGATGTTATTTTTTTTTATCAGAAACTGATATTATCAGCTGTTACTTCACGTCTTTTTTAGTAGCCCGATATTGCTTTAATTTCTAAAACTAGATATTATTCTGTTTAATTTTGTATTTAATTATAGTTATTGCTGGCCATCTATTTTTATACCGTTGTGTATAACATTTTGGTCTTTAGAATTGGCATCGCTTATATCTTCCGTATTTTACGTTTACCTTTTCTTCAAAATAATCATCAATGCATCAATCCTTTAGTTTATTAAACACCTCTTTTTCATCATTGTTGCGGCTTGTTTTGTTGTTTTTAAACAATATTTTTATAATCAACTTCATCTAGTTTCTTTGTATAAGTATCCAGGTGTTAATGTTCTTTTGCCCCACGCTGCCCGGACAGACGTACACCCGGCTTCACGTGTGTGAGGTCATCAACAACCAACCGTGCTGTCCCCCGCAGCAAGTAAGTTGTAGTTGTGATGTTAGCGGTTTTAGCTTGTTGGTAATTTCGCTCTTTGACATTACAAGTTGTAGTTGCGTTTGAGCTGTTTAGATTTGTGCTGCTTTCGATAAGTAATTTTAGATGCTGAGCTGCTGGAGCATTTTGCACCTTATTAACGGTTTCATTTAGTTGCTGAAACAGGTTTTTTCATGGTATTGAGATATTAGTATTGTATGATTCTGACTGTTTGCTGTTGGAATCGTACAAGTTTATTGTGTATTCGTCTATTTGTGGTTAAAATTATTGCATGGTCATTCGTAATTGTTATCATTTTCATTAAAAGTTCGATATTTTGCTTCTAACGCAGTTTTGATATTGATTTTTGTTTGCATAATATGCATATTAGTTCGCTGCTGTTTGATTTTTGCGTACGTGTTTTACCATAATCAAGGTATTTTCATTACACCGTAAGTTATCTCTTAGTTTACTGCCTTAGAATGAGTAGGTATTTATCTTTTCTGTTAATTATTTAGCTTCCCCAAGATTTTCTCTTTTCACAGTGATGTAACGATAATCTTTGAATAAGTTTAAAGTGTTTTTTTTGTATGCAGGTGAACCGTCACGTGAACGATCTCTTCGAGGACCTGCGCGATGGACTCAACCTCATATCGCTGCTGGAGGTGCTTTCTGGCGAACATCTCGTAAGTATTTCTTTTCCCTTCATCATTTCTCTCTTTTTTCTCTAAACATACTCAATACTATCTAATTTATTTGTCTCTCTTTCTTTATTCGTATTTATGCCCAATTCTATCTGGATAATACATCTGCTATAGAACTGAGCACCCATTCAGATCACTCTTCTATCGATGACCTAAACCCCGAACGCCGTTTGTACCGAACTTGGTCCCTATTTCACATAATGTTTGCCAGTATACGAATCCCTGAATATAATTTTCCAGTTTTATTCAGCTTACAATTGACTTTAACCTTTTTAACTTCACACACGTGTCTAATGGTCCATCGTTCTTTATGAATAAAGTATTCTAATGATTATTTCGCGTGACAGACCAGACAGGTTTATAATTAAGCTTATAAAATGTGGAACTAGTTCTGCCATTAACACGTTCAACGTAAACAAATATGTTAATTGGTTTCTAGTCCTTACCCCCGGGCTTCTTGCATGTTTAGTTTCTAGCTTAATAAATATAATAGCTTGTATAAACGGCTTGAGATCATTGCATCATGTGAGAGCTCGCATTGCAAGCCACGCAAGTACGACGCATTTTGAAAATACTTATCTCTATTATTTATTTTTTAATCGCGCAATAGATAACAAAGGGTCTATTGCTAAGAAATTATAAACTGTAAATCTATGGTCTATGGATGATAAAACTTCAAAATGTATAGACATGATACTTTTAATCGATGTTACCTCAGGCGCACTTAAACTATCTACGTATAACTTAGTACATCTACAGCACATTGCATTATTATTAGCAGTAGCCTTCTTTTTAACATTTCTCATGTCCTATCGTATTTAAACCCTTATTTCTCACCATGTTGCCAAAGCTTTCAAATTAACCCCAACCCCTATCAATTAACCCTAGTCGATTACTTCCGCCGGGGCCGGTCTATCAAAACTTAGCCCATCACCTATCACTTTTAATCAAGCTGATTGAAGGTTCAGATAGCACACACACCTTTTAGGCTTATTATTTACCTCACTGCCTTCCCACTGCTGAGTCTAATTTTCTATGTACATGCTATCAATGTCAAAAAAATCCATCTTCGTATCGTGCGTGGTTAGTTCTTTCGAACCTTCTTCTTCTTCTTTTTGCTCTTTTTCTACGCTATGTGGGGTCGGCACAACAAGTTCTTTCAAACCATACAAAGGTGTTAAAGTCCTCAAGTTGGTCAACATCACTATCCCCTTCTTTTCTTTACTTTTACATCTTGTCTGAGGCTGATGTTCTGTTACATGTTATCAACGTCCAAAATAAGACATCGTCCGCAAAAGACCTTAGAATTGGCTAAGTTCGTCAACATTGACTGACATTTGACTGGCCTCACAGCTCAGTTGGTAGTAGCTCTGCCTTCTGCGTTGTAGGTCGTGGGTTAGATCCCCTCCCAGAATAAACATTTGTGTGATGAACACAGATGTTTGTTCTGTGTCTAGGTTATTATTATTATGTATTCTATGTATGTATTTACAAAAAAAGGTATATAATTAATCTATCAGCTATCTGGTTCCCATAGTACAAGCTTTGCTTAGTTTGGGGCTAGATGGCGTTGTGTGATGTGTCCATCAATATTTATTTATTTAACATTTCTAGCACCTTCCTTTCCTTATTTTCACATCTAGTCTTATCATCTCTTATCTTTGTGTTGTAACGTTCCAGCCGCGCGAGCGAGGTCGGATGCGGTTCCATATGCTGCAGAACGTCCAGATGGCGCTGGACTTCCTCCGGTACAAGAAGATCAAGCTCGTCAACATCCGGGCCGAGGATATCGTAGATGGCAACCCTAAGCTGACGTTGGGGCTCATTTGGACGATCATTCTACACTTCCAGGTAAGTTTCGTTTTAAGACAGCGCCGGCGTAGAAATTTCCAGCGCTATGTATCATTAATGTCTTTAAAGCTGCAGCAGAATATAGCAAGATTACGAAAATATATGGAGGTATTAAAGAAAAACACTTACAAGGTAAAGGAATTTTTAAGGCAACGTATAAAACTAATGCGTCTAATGAAAGTTCTAGAGCGTCATCAGTGTCTATGATACCTCTTGATTATTTTCAGTTAAACACAATATTTAGAATTTATATTGGGTTAAAGATTATAAAAATAAACAAATTCTATCAGTTTTTATTAAAACGTGATTGACCTTTTACTGTTCTTTTCTTCGTGCAAATCGAATCTGTATGTTCTAGATTTAGATCGAAATCATAATTGGATCTTGTTGTATTCGTTTTGTATATTTTAATTGGTTTCTATAATATATCAAAATAAAAAGTTACCTACCTAATGTTTAAAAATATATCAAAGTGACCTTATTTAATAAAAGTTGCGTAAGTATTTATTTAAATTAGTATATTCCTTACCATTAATAATACAACTCCATATGCTTTTGAACGATCTACGAAATTTAAATATACCCAGGTATTATAAATAATATTTGTCTTTGGTCATCTTATGTTCGTTAGTACCTACTTATAATGAAATCAAATATCTACCTTATTTATTTACTTTGGGACGATTCTACATTTTATCACGGTGTTTTTATAAAGGCTGTTTAGTGTTTACCCACACATTATTTACGAGCGATTTATATAAAGTCGATTTCTTCAAAAGCCGGTATTCTATTTCCTTTTAGATCATCTCATTCAAGGCAACACGTTTTAATCTTTATATCGTAACCTTCCAGTATTTATCATGCCTTCTATCTTCCGAGAAAATCAGAAGTTTCAATTCTATCTGTAATCAGTTCCACAGACCAGCAAAAACTAACTCGCCGTCGGCTAGACTAACTAATAACCGACTCGTCCTCGGCCGTTTTCAAAGTAATCCAATTTAGTTCTATTGTGGCTATCGGCTTATTGATATACTAGCTGTCCCGCCCGCGACTTCGTTCACATAAAGTATCTAAACTGACTTTCAAACAAATCACACTAATAAAAAAAATCCATACATAACTTTAACACTAACACATTACCCTTTTTACTATTTTGAAATATCCAGAAATAAGTTTCCATTAATTTGGATTTAAAGTATCCAAACCAATATTCAGACCAATCGCACCACCCTTTAAAAAGTACCCATAGAAATATTGACCCCCCATTTGACCCCCTTTAGAAAGTTATATTGAAAAATCCTGAAACACATGTCCATTCATTTTGCATTTACAGAACACAAACAAAGTTTCAGACCAATCGCACCACCCGTTAAAAATATCCAATACAAACATTGACTCCCTTTTTAAGAGTTATATTGAAAAATCATGAAACACGAAATAAAGTGTCAGACCAATCGCACCACCCGTTAAAAAGTTCCCATAAAAACACTGACCCCCCATTTGACCCCTTTTTTAGGGTTTTATTGTAAAATCCTGAAACAGGTGTCCGTTCATTTTGTATTTACAGTACACAAACAAAGTTTCATACCAATCACATCACCCGTTAAAAAATTCCCATACAAATATTGACCCCACATTTGACCCCTTTTTGATGGTTATATTGAAAAATCCTGAAATACGTGTCCATTCATTTTGCATTCACAGTACACAAACAAAGTTTCAAGGCAATTGCACCACCCGTTAAAAAGTTCCCATACAAAAATTGACCCCACATTTGACCCCTTTTTGATGGTTATATTGAAAAATCCTGAAATACGTGTCCATTCATTTTGCATTTACAATGCACAAACAAAGATTCATGAAAATCGCTCCACGCGTTAAAAAGTTTCATACTAACGTTTTCACCCTTTTTCACCCCCTTAGAGGTGGAATTTCCAAAAATCCCGCCTTAGTGGGTGGTTTTGTTATAAAAGGAAACCACCTTCCAAATTTCAGCTTTCTAGCTTCAGCGGTTTCGGCTGGGCGATGATAAATCAGTCAGTCAGTCAGTCAGTCAGTCAGTCAGTCAGTCAGGTTAAGCTCTTATATAGATATAGATAGTTAGTATGTTATAGTACAGAGACGAGACATGGGACTATAGTTTAAGTTTCCTATTGTTACATTTTTGAGATATTATGTTCAAACTACAAAGATTCTTGAGATTCATAATGACCATTTGTGAATAGTAAATTTTTATTATCCTAATGTCATAACAGTTTTTCATTTTCTCTTAATTTATGACGTCAATTTTGCCAGTGTCAACTTATATTTTTTTTTAAACAGAACAGCCATTTTCTGTTTAATTAAAATTGCCTTTAAAATTTGGTTGTGGCTCCGACTGAAGTAATTCAATTCAAGACGGGATCTTTGGCTTTTGTGGCTAGTTGTCACAATTCTGCCAATTTCCGTTTCATAACGTTTCGTGAACTATGTGTTTAGCAGTGTTTGTACAATATGGTCGGATTCCGAATGGAGAATGAACCAAAATTCTGAAGCACTTAGTATGATGATGCCATAAATAAAGAAGAACCTTTTATTGCCTGTGTTTGGTAATGTCTGAAAAGTCATCAGTCACAAACTCCCTTTGATTTTATAACACAAACCTATTTTAAAATTGTCCAAAGAGCTTGACAATACCTTTTGAATGTCCCTACTTGCTCGTGAGCGGCTAAGACAGACGATAAAAAAGTTAATGTGAGTGATAAAATGTGTACCTAAGAGGCCACATACGAAATAGTAAACAATTTAGCTACCACTGCCTAGAGTACTAGGATGAAGTAACATGTTCCTAAATATCCTTATAAGTACTATGACGTAAATAGCCGTGACATAGAAATCACGTATTCTGGAGGTTTGTTGTTACATTCATAATAGGTACCTTGGTTTGAGATCACTAATGGTCTAGTAGGGGGTAGGTGGGTAGGATGGGCGTAGGTTCAAATCCAATAGTATTTCTGTTCGAAAAATTGCGCTAAACCAGTTTTAAAAAACGGTGAATAAAACACAACATATTAGGGATACGAAATAAGTCTTTAGGGCGCACATTAATCCATTAATCCTTTCACCACACTGGTGAATCTGGTGACATGACAAACAGAACTTCTTAGGATAGTAATGCAATAGGTAATACTTTTGATATTACCATCGCATATACTCCTAATAAGACATTAAATAACGAGAAATGTGCACTTCTTAACCCAAAAAGCATTCTTAGTTTTAAAATAGATTTCTGTGCGTTTTAATATCAGTTTTTTTTAGTATATTTGACAGTTCTTGAGTATTTTATTGCAGTGGGTACTTGCCTTGGACGGTTTTATATATTAGCGAAAGTGAATTCAGTTGGCGGCTGAACAATACACTTACTTATATCGTAAGTGAGTCATCCCCGGAGTTTCGCTCACTTGAATTGCAAATTCTTAATAAACAACACTCTTTATCATGTAAATTGTGCCACTGGGACTCTTCACTTGAATATAAGATGGGTGACTGATAAACTTAACGCCTCATTTACTCCCCAAACATGTTTGATACAAGCTATCAACAAAACTTGAAAAAGACGTCTTATTAATGTTATATACCAAAACTAAAGTTTTAGGTTAACGTTGATTCAAACAAGAATACAAGTTTGACAGGTTTTGACACATTTCTTGCTATTGTTCACAGATAGGTAATATAAACTACATGTAAAACAGCTGAGCTATCTAAGGACCGTTAGAAACAATCTACAGATATTTCAACTGATCCATATAACCTGAGGTAAGCGTCCCCAAAACGCCGGCTGCAATATCACAATTCACAAACTTGTTTGAGGTGTAACATTAAATGAAAGCAGTATACCACATGTATAATACATGTTTTATACCTTGGGGCAAACGTGCAAAAGTTTAGAGAAAGTGAGCGACATCATGACAAAATTGATATGTAACCTTTGTTTTTTTTTTGTAATATTTTGATGTTGATGCAACCAAACCACATGACATTTTGATAGAAGCTTTTACTAAGTCTTTATAAGGTCATTGAATTTCATAATAATACGTGATTGGGCATGGAAATAGTTGAAATAAAAAAAAGTGGTTTCGCTTTTAGAGACAAAAGTAGATGGATGGAAGATGAAATGAAGAAGTACTGAAAAGACGGATGATAGAGGGAAATGTACGAAAAAAATTAGTTCGAGTTTTTACTACATATTTGGTTATTTTGTATCATTGCTTAGGTATCCTCAAAAATCTAAGTTACAAAAAATCTGAGATGTCTACCGAGCCTGGGGATTACAGTCGTGATCATATTGTTTACGATTGTATTTTTCTACAATCCGCATACATTTCTATACGAGGTATGGTATTCCCTATACATATTATGCCGAAGATACATAAATAAGTATGACAATATACATTGTAGCAATTTATAATAATATTTATAACTTCATAACATTAACCTTAATAAGGATAAAGACGTATCAACAACTACTGAAAAGGACGGAAATTTCTAGTACTTTCCCGCTATAACTATTATCTAATGAGGTTGTTAATTAAGCTTATTAATATTAATGAGCCCCACAAAATGCCTTATAGAAATATTATTAATATTAATAATCCCAACACCATATCTCAAATAGAAACTCGACACGTGTTTCGCTTCTCCACGAAGCATCCTCAGGACCGTTGACTCGCTCCGCACTGATGTTGCTCCACCGAGCGCCGAGAGAAAAGATTAGACTAGAAATTTCCGTCCTTTTCAGTATTTGTAATGGATTTCCGCAAAGTCACGCCTGAATCAATCATTTTGTATCAACAACTTTTATATATCTCAATATCTACTAACTAATATTATTAACGTGGAAGTTTTGTATGTATGGATGTTGGATGTTTGTTACTCTTTCTCGCTGAAATGGCAGAACAGTCTGGAATAGCACATAGGCTACTTCTTATCCCGGAAAATGTACGGTTCCCGTGGGATAGATTCGTTTTTGTTTTTCAAGGTACCACGGGAAGCTGCGGGCTGAAGCTAGAATTATATACTTTCAACATAAAATAATTAACTTTCTCATTGTGGTACAGGATGTAAGTGCATTGTGTCCTTATTCGAAAACGCCTTGTTAATTTCCGACGGTGTCTTTCGCTCATAATTTTTTTCATACAAACACTAAATAGCTTTAACCATCATGTAGTGGTAATGATAATTATGATGCATTTTATATATAAAAGAAGTTCGCAATTATGAGTGACCGCGTGTAACGTTTGTGAATAGGGGCGCAATGGACTGGTTAATTGAAAGTGGCCACGCCTGCGCCTCCATCTGTGGTTATTGATGAAGTGTCACAATATATATTTTTAAACTTACGCGAACTTAACACATAATAATAGAGGCGATAGAGGCGATGGCTTCTGTACTCCAGTCTAGTCACGACAGTGTGTAAACCTGTCGAAACGTCGGGAAAAATAGGTAAATAAAACGCGAAAAATACCCGTTTTAAGCTCCGTACTCACATACGGTTTTGCTCGATCGAGCTATCATGTCGAGCCTACATTTGATGCGGATTACTAGATGCGAGCCTTCGAGCCGTGAGTCCACACGTTAATTTTTACTCGATTTCGAGTAAAACTATCGAGTAATACCGTATGTGAGTACGGAGCTTAATACTGATAATAATGAAGTGTCACAACTATGTTACCTACTTGCATTGATGTATAGATTTTGACAAATGGGGTGTCATTAGATTTGTCTGGATTACAAGTGTGACATAGGGAAATAGATCACTGTTATGACTAGTTTATGTATTTCTATACATTTTGACATCATTTCAAATTGAGAAAGAGCATGTACGTGACAGGTTGCAAGCCCATCGCCGCCTATAAGAATACTAGGTTACGACACACACCGAATTTTTGGTTCTAGGGTATGCCGGTTTCTTCACGATGTTTTCCTTCACCGTTTAAGAGCATTGATATTATAGCGCAAATTATTTTTTCGAATAGAAAAACTTATTGGTGCAGGACTATATTCGAACCGACGACCTACGGACCGTGAGGCAAGGGTTAACTCTACACCACCAGCGCTCACATACTAACAAAGTGTTTGCTAAACCCGACTTTTTTACCATTTCTTGAGATCTAAATATCCGGAACCAAGTAGGTATTTGGAAACGGAGACTGCGCTACACAGTTACAGGTCGGGGGTCAATGACCTGGGCCTTTGTCGGCATTGCTTGGGATAACAAGGTCACAATCATGTGATAAATGCAAAGTTTTACCGATAGATGGAGCTTACCGCTTACGAACTTCCGAAAAAAAAAAAATATATATAAAGATCGCGAGTTCGTTTTCGAGTTGGTATAGCGGAAAGATCGTGAGTTCGATTCTTGTCTGGGTCGTTGAATGATTGTCCAAATTCTGAAAAATATATGAAATACTAGCTTCCGCCCGCGTGGTACATTTAAAAACAAAATCAAATCTATCCCACGGGAACCGTACATTTTTCCGCGATAAAAAGTAGCTTGTGCTATAACTATAATCTGTCTCTGTGCCAAATTTCATCCCGATCCGTCTGCCGTTTCAGCGTGAAAGAGTAACAAACATCCATACATACAAGCTTAAAGTTATGAAATAAAAAGTTATCCAAATGGTAATCAGCCTCAAATAAACTATCTTTTTTGAAAATATCTCATCTCTACTAGGCACATATAAATAAGTATGGAGGTTGGTTAGGTACATAAGTTTGATTTGATCAATGAAACTACTAAGTAGGTACGTATCGATCTATTCGATCAGACCAATCTAGACACGCGGCAGCGTGTCAGCCAAGTTCAAGCGAAGCGAACGGGCGATGCGCGCCTAGTGTAATATTACAGGAACCATTTGGGTGATTTTTCACCCCCTCGTAACTCAAAAACTATTTCACATAAACAAGTCAAATTTGGCTCATCTATTGCCACTTGCGAGTAAAATATGTGCACCGAATTTCATAAACACACCTCAAACGGTTATTTAGATATTAACGTCCAAAAATGGCTGGTTATGGAAAATTTTATCACTGACTGATCTATAGACGTTAATTATAACCCAGTTCTAGATGACCTAGAACGTTCAAATTTGGCATCCAGGTAGGTAGTGGGGTGGATACAAAGGAAAAAATCTGAAACTTGTAATTTTTTTTATTTTTATCGTACTTTTTCAATTAATTGATTCTCCTAGGAACCCTTACTAGCGCCTGTAATATAAGAATAGCAATCTAAATAGATGACAGTTGGTCATTATGTGGATTTTAATAGGGTCTTGACGTGAATATAATAACGAGTGGAAGTAGTGTCTTGGATTGGTAAGTAGTACACTCTCGGTAAGTACCTACTATTATCGGGCTTACCTATCTACTTAGGTACCTAGGTATACAATGTGCTAATAGTTGAGCCGTCTATGTAGATAGGTAAGTATGACTAGATAAGTATTTAGGTTTAGACTAATAAAGTACTCTCGGTAAGTACCTATTATTATCGGGCTAACCTATCTACTTAGGTACCTAGGTAGGTATACAATGTGCTAATAGTTGAGCCGTCTATGTAGATAGGTAAGTATGACTAGATAAGTATTTAGGTTTAGACTAATATCTACTCTCGGTAAGTACCTACTATTATCGGGTTAACCTATCTACTTAGGTACCTAGGTATACAATGTGCCAATAGTTGAGCCGTCTAAGCAGATAGGTAATATGACTATAGGTATGTATACCTACAATGTGCCAATAGTTTGAGCAGTCTATGCAGGTAGGTAGATATGGCTAGATAACTATTCAGGCCTAGATTATAGTGTGTCTCGGCTTGTCGGATAGGTAGTAGGTAGGTATACTTATTCAGTAAGTACCTACTCAAGTACCTACCTACCTGCTTAGTATGTATACCTACAATGTGCCAATAGTTTGAGCCGTTTATGCAGGTAGATTATATAAGTGTAATAATATAAGAATAAGTACTTATTTACTAATAAGTTCTGTACAAAAAGTAATGATATCCCATCAAAAACATAAATGTGAAATGAGAGCCAAGTTCAATATGTATGTTTTACTTAGTCGTTGACTTCAGCGACAAAAGAAGTGAGATCTAAACGGGTGCCAAGTACAATGGTCAGTCCTGAAACTTATTTATAACAATATGATATATTTTTAACAACTTTAAAATATCATTTCATCTTAAAACTTAGGATATTATATTGAAGCCTAAGGTCTTACTTGGCTAGTTTTCTTAAGAGTACAAATTATATTAGGTATAGCCTTTGCAAGTTTTTATTTTATTCTTTTCAAAAATTTGGATTGCTGGTAGAAACTAGCGATTGGACATAGTAAGTAAGTAGTTAATTCCTATATGAGAACTAGCCAAGTTAGACCTTAGGCTTCAATATAATATCCTAAGTTTTAAGATGAAATGATATTTTAAAGTTGTTAAAAATATTTAATATTGTTATAAATAAGTTTCAGGACTGACCATTGTACTTGGCACCCGTTTAGATCTCACTTCTTTTGTCGCTGAAGTCAACGACTAAGTAAAACATACATATTGAACTTGGCTCTCATTTCACATTTATGTTTTTGATGGGATTGACTTCAATTGATTGATTGAATCGAATCAATTTGTATGTTGAAATATAAATAATTAAGTCCTCTGTCCACCACAGTCCACAATGTGCCCACAAAGAGGAATCTGAGTATAGTCGAAATTGTTTTTTGTAGTTCCGCTTCCAGTATGCGATTATACTATTTCTGGTAATACGCATTTTAATGGTTCAAAACCGCTTACAATACCGTGAGTATAATATTAGTTGTTACTGACAGCGCCATCTAGTGGCAAGTAGCGGTACCAATATTAATTAAAATCGATATATTTCGGAAACATATAATAACCTTGTCTGATGTTGTCTTTAATAATTAGGTAGGTAGATATAATTAAATATCCTAGTACTAATTAATAGATTATGGCTGTACCATACTGTTTGATAGATAATTGTTTCTTCAAATCTCTCTTAAGTTATTGTACTTATTATTATCTGTCTTCAAAGAAATAACAAATAATAACTCATATAAAATTACTTACCTCATGACCTCATGCACAGATGGTCAATGCAAGTCATATAAATGAATCACTTGTTGATCTGATCTGAGGGTATTGTGAATCAGCGGGTTTGTGGTCCCAGCATCCGAGTCACTGACTGACTGACTGACTGACTGAGTGGCTGACTAACTGACCTACCATAACTAAGTCTTAGAGAACTGAAATTAGGAGGGTAGGTTCACTGAAAGAACCGCATTTAATTCTTTTGGTTTTTTTTTTGACAAAATTTAGCCTATGTCCGTCCCCAGAATACAATCTATTTCCTTGCCAAATTTCTTTCAGCTGTATCGTGAAAATGTAACATACAGAGTGACGTTCACATTTATATTATTAGTATAGATCTACCATACTGGATTTATGTCATACTAGCTTCCGCCCACGGCTTCGCCCGAGTAGTACCTTGAAAAACAAAAACAAATCTATCCCACGGGAACCGTAAATTTTTCCGAGATTAAAAGTAGCCTATGTGCTATTCCAGATCATAATCTAGATCTGTGCCAAATTTCATCCAGATCCGTTCAGCCGTTTCAGCGTAAAAGAGTAACAAACATACATCCAAACATCCATACATTCTTACAAACCCTCGCGTTTATTTTATGCATTCCTGGTACCTACTTGAAAATACTCAAGTGTAGAAAAGTGGTTTTAATTTTAAATTGTGTAAATAGTGTTACGGTCAGGAAATTGGTTTCTTATAGTTCACACCAGTGTGAAGGTTAGGAAACAGTTTTCTTGCCTGTCACACTGCTTGACTGACAGTGTGGTGGTTAGGAAACTGATTTATAGGAAGCGGATTAATATTGGAATTCGGAACTGACAGCACTCGATACCTTCAAAAGTCATTATCAATGACATCACCAGCCACCACGGCTGACCACGCGTGGGCTGAAGGCTGCGACAGATGGCGTCGCCTACACCCACCTACACCTACCCCTCACTTTCTACCTTCGAGGTCCTTAGCTTGTGACATTCTCATGAATTCTTATGACGAAAAACTTCTAAGGTTATCTGGTAGAGATAGCTTACAGCGACAAGACCGTCCATTGTATATGATATGTCTGATATACATATAATAACTAGCTTCCGCCTACGGCTTCGCCCGCGTGGCACCTTGAAAAACAAAAACAAATCTATCCCACGGGAACCGTATATTCTTCCGGGATAAAAAGTAGCCTATTTGCTATTCCAGACTATAATCTATATCTGTGCTACATTTTCCGTTCAGCTGTTTCAGTATGGAAGAGTAACAAACTTACATCCATACAAACTTAGATCCGTACATCCACACATTCTTACAAACTTTCGCGTTTATAATTTTATGGTGTGCAATTGAATATAGTGTTTCTATCTTCTACTGTCTATGCGTTTCTTTAACAATAACAAAACCTTTACTTAAGGTTTTGGGTGCAAAAGAAGAAGATAAATAAATAAATTTTGGGGAGTCAACCGGCGAAGGGAAGAGAAGTATCAGACAATAAAATTAATAGTTGTTTATTCTGTAAGTGTTCAAGTTGAATGACACAATTTGACAACACTTTATGCCATAAATTAAGTACTTTTTTCACTGTATGTTAATGGGAAATATCTCACATGTTTTATTTGCACATGCGAACCTCTGGCAGACACTAATGGTAAGAGAAACGAAAAAAAAGTATTTTGGCGCAAGCGCAAGCTTGCTTGTGCTTCAGCTACTCGATACTAGATGGCGCCACTTGCTGAGTGTACAGAGGTTCGTATTTTGCGACTTCGCTTAATGGAGCTTTACAAGCGCGATTATAGATGGCGTTACTGGTTTAGTAAATATACTAAGTCGATAATGTACCTACAAACTTATTTAACCTATTTATTTTCACTTATTGCCATATATAAATCGTATTACTTACCTACTTTCGTATTGCTTATCCAATAATAGTAGCTACCTACATATATTTAAACTTAGATATACATAATTAATTATATTCATAAGTGTATAATCAAGCTTTTAAAATATAACAGTTAGTAAGTAGGTACCTAATACTAAAAATGAGAAAGGTTGTGTAGATGTTTCGATGTTAAGTTGTTTGTGACTCTATTTCGCCATAACGGCTGGACAGATTGTAACGAAATTTGAAATAGATTAGTCTGTGATCTGCCGGGCTAATATGACAACCGCGGCAAAATGTTTTCGACTCTTTGTTCGTGCATTTGTCGCGTATTCGCACGAGAAAGAATAGACAAATTGCCATATGGCGCTCATATTAGCCGATTGGAATAGCATACTACTTTTATGTGTATATACACGCGTGCAAAGTCACAGGCATTAGTTAGTATATCATAAACAAGATCAATGTCATTAATTTGCAATATCTTATAGAAATACGAGTTCTTATTATTATGCATATTTAAAAGTTATTAGTTAGTTCTTATTATTATAATTTGTTATTTATTAGCAAGTCAATCAGCTCAAAGGACAAAACAAAGTGTTTACTGATACCTAATCTCCCACACAGAGTCACACTGCTAGCTGGACGATTCTCCTCTACAGTTCATCATTGTTCTCACAATTCGTCATTGTTCGCAACAAACAATTTTGGTTATCTCGAAAAATATTTCCCACACGGAGTCTTGAACACTAGCTGGACGATTCTCCTCTACAGTTCATCATTGTTCTCACAATTCGTCATTGTTCGCAACAAACAATTTTGGTTAACTCGAAAAATATTTCCCACACGGAGTCTTGAACACTAGCTGGACGATTCTCCTCTACAGTTCATCATTGTTCTCACAATTCGTCATTGTTCGCAACAAACAATTTTGGTTATCTCTTAAAATATTTCCCATACGGAGTCTTGAACACTAGCTGGACGATTCTCCTCTACAGTTCATCATTGTTCTCACAATTCGTCATTGTTCGCAACAAACAATGATCTCGTAAAATTTAGTTAATTTTAAATGTACCCTTCGCGAAATAACTTATTATCAACCAATCTTTTATTGCTCCGTCTTCATGCTATCAGCTTGAAAGACGAGCTCTCAAATCAAGGCTAAAAAAAGTTTTTAAAATAACGTCTAAAATAGCAAATTCAGAAGAACCACTCGCTGTTGTTAGCGACTTCGTCTGTATTACGATAGCTTATTTCAAACAAAACAAATTTTAACAAAAAAAAAGCCGATAACATGCTCCCGATTTTACTCCCATCTGTGAAATATACATAGTCGTAGTATACCGAAGTATGAATTTTCGTTATATCGGTACTCTAATCAAACGTCAATGGGAAGAGAAAGAGGTACTCTAATGAAACGTCAATGGGAAGAGAAAGAGGTACTCTAATGAAACGTCAATGGGAAGAGAAAGAGGTAGGTACTCTAATGAAACGTCAATGGGAAGAGAAAGAGGTACTCTAATGAAACGTCAATGGGAAGAGAAAGAGGTAGGTACTCTAATGAAACGTCAATGGGAAGAGAAAGAGGTACTCTAATGAAACGTCAATGGGAAGAGAAAGAGGTAGGTACTCTAATGAAACGTCAATGGGAAGAGAAAGAGGTACTCTAATGAAACGTCAATGGGAAGAGAAAGAGGTAGGTACTCTAATGAAACGTCAATGGGAAGAGAAAGAGGTACTCTAATGAAACGTCAATGGGAAGAGAAAGAGCTACTCTAATGAAATGATACCGAAATATCGCCACGAGTTTCGGAATGGCAGTTCGAGAATTGCAGATGCGTAGAATGCGTGTGGACCCCCAGGTTCCAAGTTTCAAACAACATCTAAGCTGACGTGAAGCCGTTTCGTATGCGCAGTACAGCTTCTTAATACAAAATTTTCTACTGCGCATCTAAACGGCTAACTTCAAGACAGATCCGCTGGCCGTATAACTCTAACTCTACCTACAAATTGACCGTTAGTTTTTTGCAGATTAAAACAATTAGGTTTAACTTTACGAGCATGGTATGCAATGCAGTGCAAAACCATAGTCCCACGTACGAAATAACTTATTTTTTCACGGCGTCACAGGTACTCTAACTACAGTAGCGGCATAACTATAGCGCCAGTCACCTGCAACCTGCCAGCCGCAGCGCGCGCGTCGCGTTTTCAAATTAAATTTGAATTTCGAACGAGAACGAACTATTTTATAAATAAAACGACTAATAAAACTAAACAGTGCTGCTGTGTTCGAAAAACAAATTTGTGTATGTGTTTTGAATTTGGAAGGATAGTGTTGTGCAATCAGGATTCGATGCGCAAATTTAGTTACCGATAGATTTACCGGTGACAACGTAGCGGTTTAGGACAATAAACGTTTTCGGTCATTGCTCATTTCGAGGAAATCTTACGTTTTCCAATGTTAAACCTCGTTTTCACTACGGTTTAAAAAACGTATGTTTTGTACTCATGTTTGGACCTTTACATAAATAATAAGACGTCTAAGCAATAAATAAATAAATAAATATGAATATGGAGACTTATTCTTATGTATCAACTGTTTTCGCAAGTTGTAAGAACAGTTATTGCATACAAAACTTGCAGAAAACCTGTTAAAAACCGTATTTTTTGAAACATAACATGTATAAGACTCTTATCGTGTATCAAACATGTTTTTGCATGGAAATGAATGGATTGCAAAGCAACGAAATAGTTAGCTGTTAAGCTGATACAGCTAATTGGCGCTAAATTTATTTGCCAACGCGTAACAAGTGAGCATTGTTTGCGAAAACTTGCTTCATCAGGAGCCTTACTGCAAGCTCTTAGGGCAATATCAAAGTAATATAACTTTGATATTTCGTTCCATAACCTATAAAATTGTATTGAAGTAGTATTACTTTAGGCTTGATATGTGACGTTTCTGAAACATGATGGTTTGTAAGAGCCTGTGGTAGGCCCCAGTTAAGGTGTTTACATGTTAGAGAATAGAATGCGGAGATTTAAAGTCATAACATGATGTCATCAATTAAAGGTGTTTAACGATCAATATTGAACTTGACCAACATAAAATTGTTTATTCATCATTTTAGAATACGCTAAAAAAATAATAGTGCATCAAATAAAACCGGCATTTTGACACAATGCACTTCGCACGAAATGTTTGTAAACAATAAAACTGTCCACTTTCCTATTTCGGTGTTTTTGCGATGACACGTTAAAAAAATTACGGTCAAATTTTTTTTTACTCTTATGAGAGAAGCTAGTTAATTTAAACGAGTATTTATTGTACAAATTCAAAAAACCCAAAATATTTTCTCACAGACGCCATATTGGATTTTTTGACATTTTGTATAGCCTGACACTCAGATTGTCATCCAGACTCCAGACAAATTCAACGACACCTTATTTTGCTAAATCTGTCAAAATATAGATTGTAATTAATAAAAGATGATTATGTAGATATATCATAAAATACGGTAGCGTACTACAAATAGAGTTCAAAAGGTTGTTGATGCGAGACATCGAGTTTTTGTTTACAATCAGACCCCTGTTCAATCAGCTGAGAAAGGGGATACCTGGGTAGCCAACCGGATATCCGTTGGTCTAAGTTTCCGATACACAACTATACCTTTCTACCGAACTGTTTCGTCATTGTTCGCAACAAACAATTTTAGTTTATCTCGTAAAATATTAGTTAATTTTAACTGTACTCTTCGTGAAATAACTTATCATCAACCAATTTTTTATTGCTCCATCTTCATGTTATCAGTTTTTAAAATAACGGTAAGTATATAAAATTGAGTAGAAACGACCAACTATGTAAGTTAGGTAGTATTTCCCTACAGGAATCCTAACTATACCTAGTAACTATTATGATACCAGTAATATTAAAAAAAAAAACAGAAAAATATTCATGTACCTATCTACATTTTTTTACCAAACTGCGAAGAAGGAGAGTAATGTGGTTAGGGTGTATGTATGTATGCGAGTTCTTTGGTTGTCGCGGTAGCTCAAACAGCTGGACAGATTTTGACAACTGATGTATCATTAGATTCGTCTGGATAACAAAAACACGAATTTGGCGACTATTAAGCTATTTCTAATTAGTTAACTACATTTAGGTGGGTTTTTTGAATTAAAAATAAAGACTGGTAATAATAAATAACAACAAACTGAATAATTCTAATCGAAGGTAGGAAATACTTAATTTACTTCCTCTACATACTGCACCATGAATATCAAGCAGCTATTAGAATCAAAGCTTATTACATTCCAAATGTCATCCCCAAACAAGGAGTCGCAAGGTCCGATTACTGTGGGCGACACCATTGAATTCCTAACCACCCTCGCAAAAAATACATAAAATTATATACCAGTACTTCACCTACGCGATTGTACAATTGATTAGCATTAAAATGATGTATGGGTTAAGACAACAAATTATAAAAAGTGCAGGTTTTTGTGTTAAATTATGTCATCGATGTTTTACTAGGCCATATTTAAATTTTGTCTCTGCCTCCATTCTGACACCCACAGAAAAGCGTTCGAATTTCGAATGTAGATTCGGTTCGAAAAACAATGTTTTAGCTACTTTATTTTTTGTTATTGATATCTATGTTTTTGTAGAAACCGGTTTAAATAAAAACATAATAAAATTGATCCCATATTTGGATTCCTAATTAAAATAAATGCAATAAAAGAATACCAAAAAAGATTATTGTACAAAACTAAAGTCACAGAACAAAATAGTATATCAATTGACTCCGACTAAAGTATCAATGGCGGAATCCATTCAGTACATGTTATGTTCAAGTGTAAAACCAGTCGTTATATAAGTCATATTTACTCAGCATTCGGGTCAAGTTTAACCACATTTTGTTTCGGTGATGCATTGTCTCTGTTTACTTAGAAAATAACAATCATTTGAGATATTTTTAGAAGGCATGTGAGTTAGATATTCCTTTGCATTTATTAACTTTACAATAAAAAAACCGTCTTTCGATAAATATTTCAAAAAAATGGCCTAAAACTAGGTCCCAGTTAGTTATTACACTTTTGAAATCAAAGTATCGTTTTTTACGATCTTATGATAAGAAAATCTTGTCTTTTGTAGAAGATTCTCGAATGGTATTCGTGACACTATCCCAACACTGCTAAACTTTTTTGAACTGAATTCAAAAAAGAACTGAAACGTTTGTCGTTTTAACTTGTTATATTACTATGACACCTCTTTGCTAAGCATTGAGGTTGTAATAGAAAATACCACATCATTGTAACTCTGTCTGTCTGTCCTTATGAAGTTAAGCAATACGCCTGCCTCCGGCGGAAGGTTTGTCCATATACGCCCATGCAGCCCTTAAAAGGACAAGTGCCTTCAACGCGGTTACAACACAACTTTTAGTTTCAACACAAACATAAATCACTTTCTTATATCTTGCCTTCGAAAGAGCTAATTAGCGAGTGTTCGACAAATACTGGTATGTTTTGATTCTTGGAAATAGGATGTAGTATGAAATAAGTCAATGAAAGAGGTTTAAGCTCGTAGGTTCTGTTTTAACCTGGATTTATATCAGAAAGCCTAGTTTTACCATGTGTGGTGAAAGAATAAAAGTGTCCCTCAAAAGGCTCCGTTCGAGCACTAGATCTGAATTATTCACGTACATTCCTTTTCGTGGCTTTTTCCCTCTTCTATTTGACCGGAAAGAAGATTAGTAAGCCGACAGATGTGTATAACATACAAATTAGTATTTTTATATAAAACCTTTTTGCAAGTCCATTATCTTAAATATACGGTATTCGCACGAGTATTTGCACTATCATTTCTGTTTACTCGTAGTTTATAGAGAAACAAGTACTTTACGTTGTCACCTGTACAATATCAGATACGCGCATCGAATTTGTAATATCGTGATCGTATTCTATCCAGCCATCTAGCATGCGTCACCACAGCCTATAAGGCTACACCATGTCTATGTACCGATTCGTCAAAGAGGGCGGCAGCAAGCGGCTCTTCGTCCAAGGAACGTTAGAGGGAGATGACGCGAAGCCTCTCAAATCCAGCCTCAAAAAGTCCACTCCGTCGCCAGTAGGATCCCCCATCACGACGAGTTTGAATCTCGCTTCCGTCCCCAGAAGCTTGCGAGACGGACTGACGAGACACGAGACAGTCTACGATGGGAACTATCCTGGAGTAGAAAGGACTTCGAGCTATCGGTCTCGCTCTGGTTCATACCGTGAAGAGTATAACGGGAGAATAGTTCATGATGGCAATCAGACGCATTTTGAATATGATGGTGAGAGTGCATTGGCTGTGCCGACTTCGGCTGGTGGGCGAGGAGTGTCTGAAATGCAGGCGATTCATACGAACAAGCGGCTGTCGACCGAGGTCCTCGGCTCCTCGCTGGAGTCGACGAAGATCTCGAAGAAAGACGAACAGGGACAGAGAAGGATCACCACCAGGATCGTGAGGAAAGTGACTACGCTGACCCGGGGGGAGGAGAAAGCTTCGGCTGAGGATATAAGAGGAAGAGAAACGCATCGGTCGGAGCACTACAGACATGTTGAGATGGAATCATCTTCGCTTCCCAGAAGAGTCAAGGTAAAATGTTAAAAGGTTTTTATACTCGCTGTTTTAAACTAAACGATCAAAGTTAGAAGGTATAGTTTCTCCATGTTAAACTAGATCTAAAAACTTAAGAAATAAATCATGATAATTGTATGTTTTAAACGTGATAAAGCGTGAAAAAAGAGTAAGTAATCACCTTGTCAGTTAAATGCTGTACAAACGTAGGAATTACCGTATCAAGAACGGTTAAAGTAATTACAGTAGACACTTGAATAATTGTAATGGTATCACGACTGTGATTTAGTTTCGGGTCATCCGGTGTTTACTGCAAGATTTACCATTTACCAGATTTATTGCAAGAGGCTTCGTGACTCAATGCAAACAGTAACTTAATAACTTACCGTCAATATTTTGCCAAACCTTTTTAATATGAGTATTATTATGTAATGTAGTATTATATTATAACTCTTAAAGTATAGTCACACTGGAAAAATGATCAAGCTGTGTGTCTTATTTATTGTTATTAGAAACACTAGTAATAGAATAAACATATCTTAATTCTCGTATCTAACTTTTACATGCATACAATCAAACCTGTTACCCGAAGGGGAAGGCTTACTGATTCCCACTTGAATATCAAATATAGCATCAATATTTCAAGCAACCATGTCGTCCGGACAAATCTCTTTGATAAATTGCAATTCGATCAAATAGGTATCATAAGTGAATTCCTCTTGCTACGAGTATATCTTCCACATATGTAGCATAAGTGAAACGTATGATAGTATGATAACATTACCTAATTTGTTTGACCAAATTAAAATGACACTTGCTGACACCAATGTCACTTCAACTCAAAAAACATTACGGTGCTTATGCTAACCGGACTCTCAAATTCTCAATGCTCATTTTAAAAGCAAATGTCTCGAAACGAATCCATCCAAACATGGAGATCTATTAGATTAGACCATTCGTCTTCAGAGAGAGTGCTCTGGGATCGTGATCTCGGTTACATATGGCATTGTTTTGACCTCGTTTCTGGACGGCATTAATCTTTGTGTCTCTAATGGAGATTTAAACCCTGGCATTAGAGAGTGTATAGTGTTTGTTTGGAGTCAATTATGCAGTATTTAGTTTGCTAGCTGTATTTAAGGTAGTAATGGTTTTAACTACTGTGCCTCTGACCCTCGTTTAGACATCCTCAAATATCTAAGTAACTAGAGATCTGAGGAGATATCTACCAAAACCTGAGGGTTACAGTCGTGATCATGTTCCTTTAATGGCTTTTGATTGACTGTGATTTTTGGAAAATCAAATAGCTTTTGAATTTGTAATCTCTCTCATAAAACCACAAGAACTTTTTTTAGTGAACAAACAATGTTTTAAAATATTATTATTTAATACATAACAAGATGATCATCACCAAAACTGAATAAACATGAACCTTCGCCATGCTTATGACAGAATGTCGGTGTATCATCAGACATGACGTCATCAAGGCTATACAGGTCATACACTCGTGCGCAATTCGAGGTATTACTATTTGCATATAATTTTAGAGGTGGATAAGGATTTCAACTGACCTATATGGCGGAGAAACAATACAAATAGCCATCTGTCTCATGCAACCGATAATGGATTCAGAGACAACTATGTAATACGTTATAATATCGTTCTATAAGCAAGTGGACTACGTTGGCTTCATAACAAGGACTTAGATGTACGCCTCGGCTGTTCTTTGATTGTCAGTCAATCATTCAGTTTTATATACATATGTATAAAATGTCAAAAGTAATTACCCTGACCCTGTATTTTGAAGTTGGTTGATTGGTTCTATGCTTTGATTAAAATTTTAGGAACTTAAAGATAATATTTTAATTCTAGCCACAAGGTCAGTTGTTATTGATTTATTGCTAACGGATTTCTGATGTCGCTTTAATGGAAAGGTCAAACTGCACTTGAAGACAGAAGTAACGTAGGTAAACAAAGTCTTATTATGACTTATATTGAGCTTTATGTAGGTTGCAAAAGCACGATACTTATATACTTTGGCTACACACGCCGAGAGACAACATTATTACAACAGTAGAGGAAGACCAAACAAAAGATGGATATAATGTGTGAAAGGGGGGATATGGGTAAGAATAGAGTGAATGTGGAAGGCTGATAGAGGAGAGTGGAAGAAAAGAACTATGTAGTTGTCCCGACCCCACATGAAGTGGAGATGATGATAATAAAAGCACAAGGACCATTTGGCATGATTCTTACAATGTAAATGAATTTAGGTGCCTAACCCAGATTTTAAAAATATTCATATTGTTTAAAATCCGTGCTTAGTTTCTTCAGATTTAGTTCATCCACACAAACTTGTTATTACAAGTATGTCTGTATTATTGCATAGATCGAAAGTATCAGATAACATAACAATAGATGCATTCTAAAGTTCATCTCTTGAAATAACTTCAATACTTACCTAAATACCAACGTGAGTTTGTTTGCATCTACTCTAAAATTTATTACTTTCGGCTTATAGTTTATGTCTGTACGGCCGCCGTCGTATTATTAAATGCCAGTTTAAATTCAGTTGGTTTCTAAGTTTTACTTCTTACCAATTCACACCAGTCTCGACTCTCGACCAATCGTAGTACCACACATAGTGGGATTCGTGATTTTTTCAGCACATTTATGGTTTTTAAAAGCTTTCTGAACCACTCAATATAAAACATTACCTTTAGTGATAAATGATAAGATTCGTCGGTGACGTTTTCTTTTTAAATGTCAGCTTGCTTTAAGGACGTCTTGAAACCTTTTGCTCTTGGTTCCATTCTGAATTATACAAATGAAACATCTGTGTCTTATGAAACAGCTGATGCACATTCTTCAGACAAGTGTGTAATTGTATAACTATCACCTGCCATTGTTCCAGAAATATCAATAGATTTACGTACAGATGAACCAGTTTTTAAAAGAGATCTATCTATAACTAACATTCACGTATATTGAATGAACAAACACTTAATACACTTTGGATGTTTCACTAAATATAGATTTACTTAAAGCAAATTACGGTACGTGATAAATAATCTGAAAGAGAAATTACTAAGACATGCATAGTCACAAATTCAACGCTTCGATCAAACTAATACCACATAATAATAAAAGAAGCAGATAATGCTATGTTTTCTCCAATTAATGCAAGGAAGGAAGGCGTGGTGTTGCATGTGTAAACTCGTATGTGCTAAATTGACCGTGAGATGTGAGTTATGTGCTGGGAATCGTGCAGTTTTTGCATGGTCATACATAAATGATTGACAGAGTAAAAACTCGGTGAGTTTACTTGAAGATTTCAAGATTCTTTGATAATTGTTTCGGCTACAAATATTTTTGATTCCTATTTATTGAGGTTAACAAAATTGCAATATGGATGTATGATGCAAAATCTGAATCCAGGACATATGAAATATATGAAAACACAATAGCACACCTGAACAATACAGAGAATCTCCCAAGGTCTGCAATTATTGCCCGCGGCGATGCATGAGATCGTGCTGGAGAATGTGCAGTAGAATTTGCATAAAAAATGAAGATGTCATTCAGAAAATAGATGAAAGATATTGAAACACAATTTAATATTCAAAAGAATGCCATCTCATATTTGCCATAGAAATACTATAGTTTAATGGCTTGTTAATTGCATGTATGACGTTACTGACGCCAGTAAGATGTGGTTAGAGCTACAGCTACGTCTGAGTCTGAGTACTACTACTATTGCAAAATGTAACGCGGGGGCGTGAATTCCAGTTGCAGAACCGGAACGTGTATCTTAACTTCTAGAAAAATTGTATCACGTATAGTAGCAGAGTTTTTAAGATTAGGATTTTTAAACACAATGTCAAGACACATCTATTAGTATTATACGTTTATGTAATTTGTTGTCTTTATAATATTCATATTTTGCTCTACTTTAAATCTTACCAATGATTTATTAATATTGTCTCAAATCTAAATCTACAACGATTACAAGTACTTACATTACAAGTGATTTCACGCTAAACAAAGAAACAGCACATGTGTTTAAATCACTTGCCGGCGATTCGGCTCGGTGCGCGCATCGGTATCACAATCTCGCAGAGAATTTTAAATTTTGCGAACTCTTACTCTTTTACTGGCGTATTCCATAGTCCTTTCCTTTACCTCGTTAAGCTTGGTTGGTTTGGTTACTGTGTAGTGTAGATGTTTATTTTATCTGCCATCAATTTTAATATTTTGGTTTCCTATTTTAAGTTGTTGTATGTTGTAAGTTTTCATTTGTTTTTTATTGTTCGAAGTTATGTTTAGGAAATTCAACACATTCCGTTTGGACTTATCATTACTCCTGCTTCTGTGTTAATAGCTTAATCAAGTTGCTTCGTGTTTGAAAGCGATATCGTAAGCCGTATCGTATGATATCACTTTCACAGTAGCCCTTTCTAGAACCGGCAAGTTATTAGTGCGTAACGAACACTTTCGATGCTTTGCCCTGTGAGAGGTTTAGGTTTAGTTCTGTTTTAACTAAGTTTTTATCTGAACCCATGTTTTTGGTACAGTAGTAATTTAAAAAAACAGGTTGCAGAGATGGATCAATCAGTATGTCTATATCATCATCATCATCATCATTGGCAGCTCAAATAATTCCCCACTGCTGGGTATAAGCCTCCTCCCTCAAACGCCACTTCAATCGACCCTGTGCTGTTCTTGTCCAAGTTTTTCCCACTGTGGCCTCTATCCTACTAATATTATAAACGCGAAAGTTTGTTTGGATGTCTGGATGTCTGGATGTTTGTTCCTCTTTCACGCTAAAACGGCTGAACGGATCTGAATGAAATTTGGCACAGATATAGATTATGGTCTGGAGTAACACACAGGCTACATTTTATCCCGAAAAATCGTACGGTTCCCGTGGTATAGCGATGTTTTTGTTTTTCGCAGGCGAAGCTGTGATTGGCACAGGTATAGAATATAGTCTGGAATAGCACATAGGCTACTTTTTATCCCGGAAAAATATAAGGTTCCCGCGGGATAGATTCGTTTTTTCAAGGTATCAAGCGGGCGAAGCCGCGGGCGGAAGCTAGTATCATATGTATCTATGTCTATATAGCCTAAAAAAATATCTTTATTATCAATCAATCGATTTTCTAATAGGATTGCAATTCACCGCTGTTGGTTTTATTGTGACAGTGACTTTATTGTTGGTAATATCTTAGCTCTATTGAATGACTGGTTTTTCAACTCCTTATTGGAATAAAAAATAAACTGCAATAACAACTAGATAGAAAACATTATGACCCCTGCGTGATTAAAGTAACCCTCATCAACAAGCTCACAGATTACTAATAGGAACAGAGCCACTGAACCATATTGCACCGGCAAGTTCACGTTAACGCACGGCTGCGCATGCGCGCGGTAATGTCATGTGCGGGCGCACCTGCCGGCTTCCGGCCGCCATCTTGAGTCTTATTCTGAGTTTGAAAAGCCAATTTGTAGATCGTGACGGGGTTAAATTGAACTTTATCGTACGCAATCTTAGTATCTACGAATATAACAATATTGTAAATAGAAAACACCCTTTTGTATGACAGTAAGATTATTAAATAGGTAGGTATAGTTCGCTCAACGAATCTAGGCATTCGTGAAGTTGGCCGCAAGAGCTGCGCAGTATAGTTTTTCGGGAGCAATTGTAGGTATGAGGAGGGGGGAAGGAACTGTACATGCGCAAACTCGCACCTGTGGCTAATTTCACGAATGCCTGGATCCGTTGGATGACCTATACTAATAAAATGAAAATAGTGAAATACAAAAAGGTTCTAGCTAAGTGCGAACATTTCCATACGAAGTAGGATTCGATTTGATTTGTCAAAAAGTAAGTCTGCGTCTTATTCATCGATAATAGCATCACAAGTTTAATATGCAAAATGAACCGTAAATCCCACTCAAACGTCTTAATAACTGCAAATTCTCCGAAATGCAAAATTACAGTTAAATATTGTTGAACAAACTGGTATTTTATTGCAGAATATTGTTACTGTTCTCACTGATGTCATCATTCTCGATAATTTGAATATTATAATATATTTCACATCCGTTTTGTTGACGTATTGGAATTGATTAACAGTGTAGATTTATGATATCCTATAGAAGAAACATTTATTTTATAATACCATCATCAATATTATTATCATAATCATTATTTTATTTGCTAGTTCCCACGATTGCAATTAGCCGTGTCGTTTGTTACTAGAACTTTTGAAAGTTTGAAGTCTAGATTTAGTTTTACACTCACCAGCTTAATCACATGTGCTTTTATTACCTTTACGTGACCTTTGCTTGTCTTTCCATCCTTATCTAACGCCATTAGAACTCGTATGGGATCATCACAATTATGATTTATACTATTCCATTCCCTTTTGTCATTATAGTTAGTACCTTCTTAGTGAGAACAATGTTATTTTTCTCACAATCCATCAATCTTTTCTTTGATCTACCTTTACTTCTTCCATAACTTTGTTCATATGTCATGTAGATAACATTAGTTCCCGCATCAAGTGTTACCAGGACAACAGAACTCCCACGAAGCTCAGCGTTCCGTTAGCCCCCATATAGAGAAGCTTAATGCATCGCGAAATGTGAATTTGATTTACAAATACGACAATGAAAAAATCACATTTTGTTAAAGGCGTTGATACAAATAGTGTGTGAATTAAAATCGTTTTTATTGCTATAAACTTTCGCGATCATAATACGATTATTAAATTATTGTGTAATACTATTTTACAGGATATTATCGTTTATTATTTTGTTATTTATCCCGACGTTTCTTTTGACATCTTTACTATAGATTTCTTCGTCTTCCGGTTAGTTCGTTGGTCTTCGCCTTAGCTTTTAAATGCCCAGCGGTTTCATGTCATTTGTAAACCTGTTATGGTTCCTTGGTCTTATTTTGAGACCATCTAATTACCTTTCCTTAGCAAAGTTAAGCGTCACCGGCATTATCCAACTATTAAAAGTACCGCATTTTTAGGAAGAAATTAGATAATCAAACATACCGTCCACCATTGTGAAAATGTGGTCCATAAACACACCAGTTTTGTTGCGTATTCTGAAAAACTATCTAACCTATACATCAATTATTAAAGTATTGACTTCCCACGTTAGTTCACAGCAATTTTAGCTGTTTTTGCTTTACTTACCATTGAGTACGTCATCCTGGCTGTAGGCATGACCATTTAAGTATTGATGTTAGTGATCTCATCGGAATCGCTTTAAATGTATTTGAGATGTTGCTTACCGACCGGACTTAGCTGAAACATGTCCCTACTAGGTAATAACTAAAGCACCTTACCAACTAACAAAGTGATGAACTTCATCGAGATAGATAGATATCTTACTTATTTACCAATCTAAGAGTAGGCACTTAAATATTTAAAATGTCTTATTCAAATAGCAAAGACAAAAATTGCTAGTAAATTCTATGCATGAAAGTGGATGGATCAGGAAAAGGATAACCCTGCTATTATTGGAACACCAGCGTCTCGTGAGAACGAGGTTAATGAACTCTTTATCACATCACGAAGGCATCCGACTATGCGAATCTTGAAGTGAAGCCAGAATTTCCTATCCAACGCCCGTCGTCATAATACAACCCTATAGCAAAAGTAATACGGTACCAGAGCTTCTCTAAGAAGATAGTAGAAAATAGAACCTCATTTGCATAGCGACCTTCTTAATAAAGGAGCTGGTTTTAAAATGAAACGTCATTCAGACTGGCGGATGTCTGGTAACATGACTGGCGATCAAGTGATGAATATACGAGTAAAGGAATAAGCAATACAAAAGGCCCAATCGACAAGATAATTAGTAAACATTAATTTGTAATTTTGCTAAACAAAACTGACAAATTATCGTCATAATTAGTCTCTTTATCTTCTCTTCTTTAGAGAAAAGTTATGCTCTTGCTATTTATGATATTCCTCGCAGTGAAGGCTTTGATACGGCTGTAAAATTACGGTTGCCGGTATCAGGAAACGCGGCAACAGTTTGGTAAGGGAACAATCGAAGCCTTGCCACAATGGTTCAAAGCTTCCCATGTCCGATCTATCAGACGATCTGTCTGAAGCTTGCTGTCTAATTGACCAATTGTTTGGTCCCTTGTTAGTTTTATGGCTGGTAATACATTTATTTTTCCATGTTTAACTTCTTCAATTTATCCCTTGACTCTAATGAGCTGATGATCTTGAAGTCTGACGCAAATATCATTAACATTATCATCAAAATCAAAACTAAACCCGATGTGTTTCTTTACCGTGTGGGACAAAGTGCTACGATAAAATTTGCTTTTATATAGTTCTCTTACGCTATTATCACCATCATTCTTCAGCCTTTATCCCACGTTATAAGTGTGACAAATGAGTCTACAACATAGGATAGCGTAATTTTCACGCGCTAGCATTAGTTGATACATCAGATGGATATCCGCCCTTAGAGTGTAGTCTGTCTGTACCGTTAGGGGTGCCGTGATGCTCACTAGGTCGTGGCAGACGGTTATCAGGTGGTCACGAACTGAGCCCACGATTTTGATATTCCAGCTTTCTTACGCAACGATACTCCGTTGGGTATTAGAACTAGAGCGATATTGTTCATCTGGACCTACAATTGTGCTATTCGCATTCTTCTTCACTATCTCTTTCGCACCAGTGTGGTGAAAGGAAATGCGCCTTAGAGGATCTTTTCGTGCACTTGACATCTTCGAACTTTTTAGGTTCTACAACTGTCTACAACATGCCGGTTTCCTCGCAATGTTTTCCTTCACCGTTTGAGAGTGCTGGTATAGCGCACATAATATTTTGAACAGAAACATCTAATTGGTGCACGACTGGATTCGAATCCACGACCTTAGGGTCCGAAGTCGTCGAGGCCACTACCACAAGACCCACATAAGTCATAAGTCATAAGCACTAATGGTGTATTGGTTTGGTAGTATGGTTTTCCGATCAGTTTGTGAGTTCGAATCTGGTTGTTAAGCATTTTTATCATCGAAAAATGTATTTGCGTCTTCTTTAACCAAACTTGTCTTGATATCTTCAAAGGTATAATAGCTGGAGATCGTAGGTATGGCATCGTAGTATCTAGTTTAAAACTTATTTCTCATCACTGGTTTTTTCTCGAAGGTATGTGTCATAGGTTAGCATTCTTATAAGCGGCGATGGGCTTGCAACCTGTCACGTACGGAATACTAACTACTGTGTAAAATGTGGCCTTGTACCAAATGTCATGTTTGGACGTGCTTCTGACTACCCTCTTTAGATATCCTCAAAGATCTAAGTACTTAACTATAGATCTGAGAAGGTATCTATCTACCGAGCCCGGGGATTACAGTCGTGTTCATTTTTTTTTCTTTTTTTTTTTTTCTTAAATAAGAGTGACCGCACTCTTATTTAAGCTTAAGCTGAGTGAGATCATAACTAAAAGGAATTCATAAGTTCATTCAATGTATGACCAGTTATCGCCAGATGGGCCGTTAGCAATTAACCACGTGAACACTCTTCATAACACTCAAGTTACTTTCCGATGTACCGCTGCTGGATCCACTTCATCACAAGTGCTATATTTCAGTTCCAGTACGTACATAGTACCTACAACGATTTGTAGGTACTATGTAGGTACGTTCGTTGGCATCGGCCAACGAACCGTAATATGTGGAATATTACGTTTGCTAACAGTAGGTCTACCATGAGTTTTCACAATCTATACTCGCTAGCGACTGTAGTTAAAAAAATGTATGAAAACTTGTACAGCGGATAGTTGGGTACTAAAACGTCACGTAGTTAACTATCCTACGTCACAGCGTACCATAGCGACTGTAGTTTGCGCTCATTAATTTGCTTAGAATTTAGTACCATGAGTAACAATTTTGACAGATGTCATAGTAACGTACTATAACTACTGTAGTAACGTCAGCCGATCTAAATGTGACAAATCTTGGTGGACGTACAGAGCCCTCTTACGTACCATGTTTCAGAAATGTCATATTTCAAGCTTGAAGTAACTTTATTTCAATACATTTTTTATAGGCCATGGTACGAAAAGAGTTTGTGGTAGGGGCCTAGTCTGTAAAGGGCCATTACTGAATAAAAATATGACAGTCAACATTTCAAACACATGACTGTAATCCCCAGGCTCGGTAGATATCTCCTCAGATCTCTAGTGTCTTAGATCTTTGAGGGTATAGTCAGAGGAACGTCCGAACATGACATCTGGCACATGCTTACATTTTGCACAGTAGTTAGTATTCCGTGCTCGACAGGTTGCAAGCCCATGACCGCTTATAAGAATAGTAACCTAAGAAACACACCTAGAATTTTTGGTTCTAGGGTATGCCGGTTTCCTCACGATGTTTTTCTTCACCGTTTTAAAGAGCACTGTAAATGGCAGTGCTATTATTATTATTTAAAGTTGAGTACACAATGAACGAGTTTTAAATGTTACGCCATTATGTTACGATCACCGCTTTTTAAGAAACCGAAATATTCGTCTTGGTATTTTTAGAAACTTGATTAATGCGATCTAAATCGGTTCAGCATTGAACTTCAAGTATTTTGAGGGCAATGACCTGTTTATAGGATAGAATTCTTGTAAGCGATGAGCTTGCAACCTGTCACGTACCGAATACTAACTACTGTGAAAATTGTGGGCTTGTGCCCAAATATCATGTTTGGATGTGCCTCTGACTCCCTTCGAACAATCTTCTCATTTATAATATTAGTTAGATACGTGCAAAACAGTTCAGCTATTTAGAGTGACCAAGAAAGAATCAGTGTTACATGACAAACAAGGAGATGATGGAAGGCATTTACGTAATCCGTTCTGAGAAATACTAATTCTAGATTGCACAGATGCTAGACATAGTTCAGTAATTCCTCCTTCAAAGCCTTATATTAACTAGTGGAACTTCCGTGACTTTGATCGTGTAATGTTTTTTGATGTTAACCTCTCGCTGCACCCTTTACCCTGCACATTTACAAACATGTTTAATCAATATAACGTCTTTGTTTAATACACAATAAAAACAAATTAAAAAACAGGTGTAATAAAAAAAAGTCGAATGGATTGAAGTGTGCTCAAAAGCTCCTTTCGTAATAATAATAATATCTACATTAAACAAGAGTGAAAGAGTCCGATATAGAATAAACAAGAACTAAAGCGCCATTCCTTTTTTAAAAACTTGTTATACATTTAAATACTATCCTAATACAGATTTTCCGTTACAAAAACCGTTGATAAAATGTTGATTGACTATTGCAAGAAGTTATTTAAATAATGAAGGAATTTACGTAGGTATTGCAATATTGAGTAGGTAAGTTAAATTATGCCTTTAATAGATACGCCCCGCGGTTTCATTATACATGTATATACCATCCTGGGGATTACTACAGTCAAGATTTATGTTTTTTTGTTATTATACCTCTTTTTCATCCCATTTAGGTTATTTTCAGGATTAAAATTAGACTTTTTTTTATCCTAATTCGTCTCACTGCTGGGCAAATGTCGTCAAATCATGATAATATAATAACCATTTTTTTAAATTATAATAATATAAATAAGTAGGTTATAACATCAAAAGATTTTATATCAGATATTAATCTGTTACGAAATTGCAGCAAAAAATCTTAAACTGAGCAATCTTGTCCATAACAATAAAATGTTTTGTCTAAACTAGATTACAAAAACTCGAACCATATTTTACAGGCTATCTGTACAGTTAGTAAAAATATAAAGCCTTATCACAATGCGTTAAAGTCTAAAACAAAAATAATTTGGATTGTTGCAACTGTACCCTTTGTGGAAACCGCAGACCGCAACAACTTTAAAAATACAGTTGATCTTCCAGATTTTGAGCTTTATTTCTTTGTGTATAGAACTAGGATTCGTTGTAACTTGGTGTTACATAGAGCATGACTGTACCTTTTCATTACATTTGATGACTGTTGTTTGAATGATGTTCTTTGACTGCAGATTATTGTTTTAGATAACCAATTACTTTGAACAGATTGACAGTAATTTAATGTTTTTCTATATATAATTTGAAACGAACAAGATTTCTTACGTGTTCTGTACGGACTGGGCGTCTACTCCGAAAAACAATCAACGATATATCGGCACAATAATCGTGCAAAACTTACTCTTATTAACATTGTTTATGCTATTATTTGAACAATGGAATGACCGACATTACTTTTGATAACCGATCTCGTAAACCAATTTGACTACGAAACAACTGTTAATTCAACTGAATTCGACGAACATTCGACTCCGATAGTATCGTTGTCGTTTTGCGGAGTAGACTCCCTGGACGGTTTTATGTATCTTCTGGAATATTCTGGCAAAGGAGACTGATCATATTTTTATTACATTTGGCCTAAAATCTGTGTTCGGTATTTTTCTACTTCTATTATTTTTCTACTTCTATTAATAAAAGGACAACAATTGGCTTTTGAAATTAAATTTAAATTAAATTTCAAATTAGATTGGTGGAAATATTCGATAAATCAAAAAATAGAAAGTACAGACCAATAGAGCATCTCCCATTTTAATATTATTATCGTATCACTAGTTCTTATGATACTTAATATAAAAAAAAATATGGTAACAAAAACACCTTGTAATATTATTGGTTTACCGTTTACCGAATCTGTATGACGAATCTAAATAACTTCCATAAAATAAAACTTATAGTTATTACAGAGCTATTGTTGTGAGAAATTTATTAATTTTAATAGTAACGGGGTTTTTATTATCACTTTATTGACACCGTTATGTATATCGCGAGGTTGAGACCAATGCTAAGTATATTAAAGATATATTAACAAGTTATATTAACATTAATATAGAATTCAATCTCTCGGATGACAGCTAGGGTGAATTAGTTTGGTAGAAATCTACAGTTAAAATCTTTGACATGAATCGAAACGTGTTTGTTTTTAATAAAAAATTAAAGATCTAACCTACATGACATGTATAATAATTTTTTTTTAATAGGTAACTTTATCTTGAGCTGGAAACATAAAATATTGACATATATAAAAATGGGTAGAATAAAAAAATACTGACTGGGTTGAAAGATCAAAATAGGTAGAATAAAAAAATTAATAATGACTGGGTTGAAAGATCATGGGTCGAAACGAACTTATTTACTTACCTTAGCGATGGCAAGCATCTACATTATGGTTGTTTTAAAATTAAAAATTCAACTATCTGTTTGCAAACTTGCCACATAACAATTTATCATTATATGGAATCTGGTATAACCTTATTTAAATAACTTATTGTATCGCAGTCTTGGATTAATGTCCTCTATAAAAAGGTTCTAGCGAAGACCCTGACATGAAATGACATCATGGTGTATGCGCCTACGCAATTACATCTCTCTGTTATACTGTGATTTGATGCTAGAAGGGCTATATCTATAAGACTAATTAACATAGCTCTTATGTACAGTAGATAACGAAAGTGCCTAAACTTGTCAATAGTTTTTGCCTTATTGTTTTTATAATAGGGCTTATAATTGGCTTGCATAGAGAAACTTGATTGAGGTATGTATGTGTCATGGACTGATTCCCCCTACCGCACCATCGACTGATCTAATGATACTTTCATTCGCGAATTCATAGAGAGTTTCAATAGTGTAATGCATTATAATTTTAGTCAGTAAAAGTCCGCTAAAATTCTGTTTTCAACCCAGTATTTTTTTTTTCGATTTAACCTATTTTATATTTTTTTTTCATCCCACTACTACTTCTTGAGTTTCTTATTGTCTGAATTTAGTAAAATATCTGCTTCAAACCCTTTCAAATGTTACTTGCTATATGTCCTCCCAAACTCTAAAACTTCAACTCTTGTAGTTATAATTGTTTTTTAATAAATGCGATCATAATATTTTGTCTTGATTTGTTCGAATCAAGACTAGGAAGTAATAAATTACTTCATTTTTTGCTGTAACGTGAGCCTCACATTCCTATGATAGATGGTACTTAGCTAGGTAAAATAATATCATCACAGAGTCCTCAAGGACGAGGATTGAGCTTTGTCTGTTTCTTAAATTAGTAAGTCCATGCCATAATTAGTGAACGAATGATTCTCGTCAGTTTAATACCTGCGAGGTAAGTCGTCAAAAATTGCGAATGAGTGAACGCATGAAAGACTGAATCATCATCATCATCATCATCATCATCTTCCTGCCCTTATCCCACTAGGTGGGGTCGGCACAACAGGTTCTCTTCCTCCACTCTCCCCTATCATCCGTCATTTCAGTAGTCACTCCCTTCTTACACATATCGTCTTTCACACAGTCCATCCATCTCTTCCTCTACCCTTATATCCATCCACATTCAAATCCATCACACACATGCCCATACCACGTCAACCTATTACTCTTCAACTTGCAAGAAAGACTGAATGCTACATCAATCTGATACCCTCGAGGTAAGATTCGGTCTAAAACATTGCTAAACGATTCGCACAGAGTGTTTATGTCAAAATCATGATTGTGCATAAGGACATTACAACATTAACAACTCATTGAGATTCATGTACTTTGTGCCGCCAAGGTTTTAACTTAAACAGAGGTTAAATAGCTACGTCACACTCATTGCGTAATGTTTCTGTC
Organism: Cosmorhoe ocellata; assembly: GCA_963675405.1. Classification (NCBI taxonomy): domain Eukaryota; kingdom Metazoa; phylum Arthropoda; class Insecta; order Lepidoptera; family Geometridae; genus Cosmorhoe; species Cosmorhoe ocellata. Next base: position 6,282,117 of record OY776267.1, read on the forward strand.
CTTAGCTTTTCCATTAAAAGCGTTTGTATAATTTATGTTCTTATATGCGAAAATTTACTTGCGCAGTGCCAAACATCGTGAGGAAACCAGCATATACCTGAATTTAAAATTCTATGTTGTGTGTTGTCATAGGTTAGTTAGTATGCCCTTAAACGGTGATGATATTGCAACCTTTCCGTACGGAATACTAACTCCTGTGAAAACGTAGAAATTAGGCCAAATTTAATAATTGGTCCTACCTCTAGGGTTTTTTTAGATATCCTCAAAGATCAAACTAAACAGAGATCTGAAGAAATGTGGAACAAACTAACAAAATATTTGTTTTGTTAGCTAGTGTTTTATTCTATTGTTGAAGGTTATGGCTTCTATATGAATACCTGAGTAAATCTCATAGTTAATAATAAAGCCAATTTGCTTAAGAGCCGTGTCAACAGTACAGTCGCAACAAGCCAATGCACCCGTCTAGGCATAGAGTTAAGAAAGCACCAGTAAGATAGATGCGACATAAATTCCTCAAACGAGAAATTCATTTCACTTCTTCAAATACTGCAACTTCTGAAGTAGAAACTATTAAGCAATACGATACGAAGCATGACTTAGTTTTGCTACTTTTCATAGGGTGGCTGGCGTACGTTGTCTGGCCTACTTCTGCATACGAGTAGAATCAAAGTAAAACTAGGACCTGTGAATTCCATAATATATCAATACGAGCGTAGCCGCGCGCGGTTGCTAGTATATCAATACATATATATTTTCCTTTGGTTTAATTAGGATGATCTCATTTAAGCCTATTTTTTCAATTTTGTAGACTTCATCCCTTAGATCTACTCTGACTACCGTCTTTATAATATCCTCAAAGGTTTTAGTAACTAGAGATCCGAGTAGATTATCTAAAAAGCCTAGGGATTACAGTGATGATCATGTTTGTTTCGTTTGTTGTTTTTTTTATTTACAAACGAGTAGTGTTTTAACACGTAACACAGATGTGTAAAATACATTGTAACAGAAACATTGTAATTGTTTAGTCTCTAGTAACAGTCAGTCAGTACAAATGTCCATTTTCTATGAGTCTGGTGCCTGTTGCGAATCGATTACCGCCGGTACGGTAAGGTTCAATGACCTGGCAAATAATGTCAACTCTATAACGGACAACGGTCAATATTTACTTTTACTGGTAGGATTTGACAGTACCTATATAAAAGTTGCTCGGAGATATTTATACTAACGGGAAATCAATATGGCAACGTTTGCGATTTATGACATCAAATAATATTTCAAATATTCTTCAAACTCAGAAAAGTTACAAAGACTAAATTGGGTGGAAAGATTATGGGTTGAAACAGAAATAACTTAATTTGAAGAATGGTATCCGCACTTTCCAAAACCCGCAATGTCTTTGTGTGACATTGAAATTGCAGTCTACGTATAGAACTCTACAACTTCTATAGCGGGTTCAATTTTTTGCAGGACAGTTTTTTTGAAAGATCTGCAAGTATTTGTACTAGTTATGGCACTGTAGCTTCTGATACGCACGAAGGTCCTGACTTAACCCATCATTCAGGATTTGTTTGTTTATTTTTTAGTCTGTGCCTATAATAAATGTCCAATAACTCATAGGACCATTTCCTCATAGCATCAGCTATTCTTGGCCCTGGAAGACGGCCAGCAGCTTTCACTGGAATAGTTCAACTGCAATTTATAACTGCCATTCTATGGGTCAGTGATTTGACTTAATTAATAATTCTTAAACACCCATTACTTTTTGTCACAAACAAGAAGTAATCTCAAAGTCCTAACAGACCGGAAACGTCTCAAATAGTATTATTTTAGTGAATCTAATTTCAACCCATGATAAATTCAACCCAACCATTTTTCTAATAATTTTTCTGGATTCTACCCTTGTTGCTAAATTTTGATTCTGGTTTCAACCTAATATTTATCACACGCTTCCGTAAACATAAAAGAACTTTACAATGAAAGTTATTAAACAATTTTGTACATAGTAATACAAATTAAGTAGGTATGTAAAATGCAAATAACATAATGAAAATTCTCACTTTGACCGATGTTTTAAGGTGTAGAACTAATTAATTTAGTGTGAGTAATTTCTTTCAAACTATGTTCCCACATCTCTCACTTTCAAAGCAGATTTTATCGGACACGCTTGTATTTTATACTTCATTGTGGTAATGCCTTTAGTATTCCCATGACATGTCAAAAATTCTTCTGATAGCGTTAGAGAGTTCGGTCTGAAAGTGATGTCTCATACTTTTACTGTTTATCCGACTGCGGAGAAGGAGGGTAATGTTTTTGGATGTATGTATGCGAGTTCTTTTAGCTGTCGCTGTAGCCCAAACAGTTAGGAGGTATTTTGAGAAATGGATTTGTCTGGGTCGAGTTAAATAGGCTATATAAAATGTCAAAAACACCAATATGGCGGCTGTTAGATAACATTTCTCTACATAGTCTCTAACAAAGTCACTTCCCGCTGTCTGTCTGTCCCTATGTATGCTTAGATCATTAAAACTACGCAACCGATTTTGATGCGGGTTTTTTTAATAGATAGAGTCAGTGGTGGATTTATCACCAGGCTGAGTAGGCTGGAGCCTAGGGCGGCAAATTTTAGGGGGCGGCAAATTTGGCTTATTACCTTACACAAAATAATAAATAAAAATTATAATATACACGGAGAAAAAATTTAACAAAATTGCAATATTTTAATACTATACACCTATACCAAATAATCCAACGATTTTACATGATAAATTACTAAACGCTAAATTTAATAGCCTACTGGCGGCAAATGTGTAAATCCGCCACTGGATAGAGTGATTCAAGAAGAAGGTTTATATGTATAATAATTGCATAATATAGTAGAGAAACACAGATAATTTTAGAGGTTTCTAATGTGAGGTCGTAAATATATGTATGTATTTAGTATCAGCATTGCAACTGTGCGAAGTCGGGGCGGGTCGCTAGTTTAATATAAGATGAACTAAGAATATATATAATACTGGGATAATACTTAGTGATCATCCGACTGTGGAAAATATATTTTGGTAAATTAGACTTTATACCAAAATACTTTGAGCTGTGAAGCCAGTCATATACTATAGTGTGTAAATTGAGATATATCTGTTTCAGTAGATAAATATCGTTTACCATCTTCCCCAGATATCAGACATCATGGTCGGCCAGGAGATCGGTATATTTCAGTAGATAAATATCGTTTACCATCTTCCCCAGATATCAGACATCGTGGTCGGCCAGGAGATCTGTATATTTCAGTAGATTAATATCGTTTACCATCTTCCCCAGATATTAGACATCGTTGTCGGCCAGGAGATCGGTATATTTCAGTAGATAAATATCGTTTGCCATCTTCCCCAGATATCAGACATCGTGGTCGGCCAGGAGATCTGTATATTTCAGTAGATAAATATCGTTTACCATCTTCCCCAGATATTAGACATCGTGGTCGGCCAGGAGATCGGTATATTTCAGTAGATAAATATCGTTTGCCATCTTCCCCAGATATCAGACATCGTGGTCGGCCAGGAGCCGAACGTGACCGCCCGGGAGGCGCTGCTGAGCTGGGCGAGGAGGTCCACCGCCAAGTACCCCGGCGTCAGGGTCGCCGACTTCACCTCCTCCTGGCGAGACGGACTCGCGTTCAACGCGCTCATACACAGGAACCGACCTGACCTGATCGACTGGCGTAATATCAGGTAACGCAAAAATATATTTTTTTCTATTCCAATCAATACTTCAATACTAATATTATAAAGAGGAAAGTTTGTATTTTTGTTTGTAACGAATAAACTCAAAAACTACTGATCCGATTTCAAAAATTCTTTCACCGTTAGAATGCTACATTATCCCTGAGTAACATAGGCTATATTTTATGTAGGTACCTCGCGAGCAAAGCCGCGAGAGGAACTAGCAATGTATATTTGCAAAATCTATACCAATTAATGTTATAAAGCTGAAGAGTTTTATCTCAAGAACTACTGGTTCGAATTGAAATATTATTGTTGTGTTGTACCTATAGTCTATCTATTGGATCACTGGCCATAAAAGTGCCCTTAGTCTACTCGGGTGAACTTGACCAAAACTAATTAATATTATTGCCGGCATGGCGGCAATAATTAGTGGTTTTGGTGTTTAGCTCATGAGCTGTTATGAGTTCCTGAGGGTCTACCATGAGTTTTCACAATCTACACTCGCTAGCGACTGTAGTTACAAAAATGTATGAAAATATTGTACAGCCAGCTTCTCTAGCGGAAAGTTGGGTACTAAAACCTCACGTAGCTAACTATCCTACGTCACAGCGTACTACAGCGACTGTAGTGTGCGCTCATTAATTTGCTTAAAATTTGGTACCATGAGTAACAATTTTGACAGATGTCATAGTAACGAACTATTACTACTGTAGTAACGTCAGCTGATCTAAATGTGACAACTCATGGTAGACGTACTGAACCGTGGAGGACAGGTAGATCACGGGTCAGGAACTTTTTTATAATGCTATTTTTTTTATATTTCCAGGTCAAGACACGTTCGTGAGCGTTTGGAGACAGCATTCCACGTGGTCGAGAAGGAGTATGGCGTTACCCGACTTCTGGACCCCGAGGGTGAGTTATCATCATCTCGAGAACGGCTGGACCGATTTTCATGTTATTATTAATATTACACGGGTACTTATCGCCTTTTATTTACCTTTTTTTCCCGACGTTTCGACAGGTTTACACACTGTCGTGGTTACGGGATGACAGGAGTATACTGGAGTGACCACGACAGTGTGTAAACCTGTAAACTGTGTTCAGATCGATTTTAATTATTTTTGTTGTTTTTGGATTAAAATACGGAAGAAGTTGCGAGCTACACATAATTACGTGTTCAATAACAATTACGCTTGTGCGTGCATCGGCATTTTGTTAAAACACACAAGTAAAAACAGTGCCACAGTTTTTGGCGTCCGGGCATATCTAAGATTTAAATCTTTGGTATGTTATGTAACATAAAAGTTATTATTGTAATGGCATAATAACTCGCTGTAAAAGACAGAGGTCCAATATACCTAGGTCTAATTCGGAGTCACATCCACAGGGATAGAGGTAGGCCAAAGAAAAGATGGATGGACTGTGTGAAAGATGACATGAGTAAGAAAGGAATGAGTACTGATATGACGGATGATAGAGGGAGATGGAAGAAAGAAAAATATGATCGACAAGGAAATGAATATAAACAGTGACTTAAAATATTCCGAATACTTAGATATCAGAGTTAATTTTTTTCCAAACATATCGCAGGGCCCCAAATCACATAAAAACTGTTACAGCCAAGCTGTTAGCAGGTTCTTTATGGTCTATTGTTCGTAATTAAGACAGTGTGTTATGACGTCATCGATTCATACCATCTACACCGGTATGGTATAGTTTTATTAATAGTACTGCCAAGTTATCGTCTCATTTTATGGCAAAATTAGTTTTTTAAGATACCTATTATCTCAAGACATTTTTCTTTTGATAGTCCTGAGGCCTTACCACAAGGTTTTACAAACCTTCATGTTTCAAAAACGTCAATGTTTCAAGCTTGAAGTAACTACTTCAATACAATTTTTAGGTCATGGTACGATATATCAAAGTTATATTACTTTGATTTAGCTTTGAGAACTTGTGTTAAGGCCCCTGATATATAGCGAACATACATTTTTCGATAAATCTATTGGTGTATGTAAACTATCTGGGCCCGCGATCTAAGGATCGGAGACGCGATCGCTACCTTGACAAATAGTGCTAACAACTTTGGATTATTTCCATCTGTCCCTGCTCTGTTTACTTGAGAGTGGGGGGGGGCAGATGGGACTAAGAAGGTCCTTTATCCCCCCGTTGCCAAAAGGGGGACAAATGGAACTTTTATTAATTTAATTTTTTTTATCTGATCCCTCATTAAAATATATCTCCGATAAAAAAACTTCTTCCTGCCCTTTTTACAAGTTATGTGTGGGGTTCGGTACAACATTGGGTAGGGTATAGAAAGATGTATTAGGTTGAAACGAAAAACATTTCAACTGTTGTTTAGTGCAAGAAACTAAAACAATACCTAACGACTCGCATGCATATAATATGGCGTGAATAATGGCTACGGAGCGATTACTGTCGCGTTCGAACAACATGATTACAACTAGTGATGTGCCGGACGATTAAATGTAGATCCGCAGATACGGATACGGATCATGAGCGTCAAGATGCGCGGATACGGATGCGGATCTTAACTCAATTCTTGTCGGTGCGCGTGACTCGTTAAAACGATTTGCGTTGCGCGGCTTTTCTTATGTTTTGTTCTACTCTTTATGATGTTTCCAATATAAAGGATGCCAAATATTAGATCATTAGAAATAACAAATAATTTTATTGAAATTCAATAGTATTTAATTGCTACCTAATAACCTACATATTATGTAGAATTAAATCTATGGTTCGATATACATATATTCGAAGGTATGTGTCATAGGTTAGTATTCTTATAAGCGGCGATTTGCTTGCAACCTGTCACGTACGGAATACTAACTACTGTGCAAAATGTGGGCATGTACCAAATGTCATGTTTGGACTTGCCTCTGACTACCCTTTTTAGATATCCTCAAAGATCTAAGTAACTAAAGATCTGAGGAGATATCTACCGAGCCTGGGGATTACAGTCGTGATCATATTTATTTATTTTATTTATTTATTAAATCTATGTATTAAAAAATCATAAGGTAAAAGATTCGTCAAAAATGTAACGCATACGGATCTTTTTTCTCCCGCGGATATCCGCGGAAACGGATACGGATATCCGGAACATCACTACTTACAACGCTGGTATAATACTTATGTGACCTTAGGGCTGTAGGTGTTGTGTGGGTGTCGCCTTAAGGTTTGTCCTTAGGCTTTAATCGGCCAAACTGCAGTTTTAATTGCAACATTACTTGGCTGTTTAGTTTTTGTATACATTTAGGCCGAGACTCCACCAAAGAGGAGATGTTTTTTAAACAACCAATAGAATTGTGTTATTGATACATCCCCTCTCCGCTCAGCTTCAGTGGAGACCGCTATGCGGAGATGTGTAATATTTGTATGGCGCGACGGAAGCGGAGACGTGAGCTGTGCGCGGACGACGCGCTGTGGATGCGAGAGATATGATACACACCGCACACATCTCCGCTTTATTGGAATCCCCCGAGTTGAAAAACATCTCTTCTCGCACAGCCAGCACACAGCACACCGCACACAACTCCGCTTTGGTGGAGTCCTGGCCTTAGAATACCAAAATGCTTGTTATTATGTCACTAGTTTTCTCGAACCAGTGTGATGAAAGGATAAGGATATGGTAAGACAACAGTTGTCTTACCATTCAGCTCCGAAAATCTGGAGATGTAGATTAATTTATCTGAATTTTTCCCGATAGAAGGCGAATGAAAGGAGAGTGCATGCTACTGAAATGCGAATGTTATGATGAATTATTATTAGTATTAGACGGGTATTTATCGCGTTTAAATTACCTTATGTTTTCCCGACGTTTCGACAGGACGTGGTCACGGGTAGACTCACCCGTAGACGGGTAGAGTCTACCCGTGACCACGACAGCGTGCAAACCTGTCGAAACGTCGGGAAAACATAAGGTAATTTAAACGCGATAAATACCCGTCTAATACTAATAATAATGTGTTCAGATCGCGTAAGTTTAAAAGTACATATTGTTATGATGAATGTGTGGCAATCGCCTGTTATTGAAATAATCAGGAGTGCTAGATTAGTATGGTATGGACACGTAATGAGGAGGGATGAAAACCATGTCACCAATAATGTAATGGGTATGAGTGTAAACTGGGTACGCAAGTAGAGGAAGGCCGAAGAAAAAGTGGTTTGATTGTATGAGAGATGATATGAATGTAGACTCAGAGTTGAGGAATGTTAGGAGCGAGTAGAAGAAGAAAACATGTTGTGCCATCTGACGGAAAACGTTTATATTGTTTTATATTATCTGTAACGTGGCATGGCATCATCATCATCATCTTCCTGCCCTTTTCCCACGTTATGTGGGGTCGGCACAACATGTGATCTTCTTCCATTTCCCTCTATCATTCGTCATCTCAGTACTCACTCAGTATTATCTGTAACGTGGCATAAAATCAATAATTCTTATTCTATTCTATTCTAAATGAGGTTTTCTCTTCCAGATGTGGACACACACGAGCCTGATGAGAAGTCCCTTATCACGTACATCTCGTCCCTCTACGAGACGTTCCCGGAGCCGCCGGCGGTGCACCCGCTATTCGATGCTGAGTCCCAGCGCCGTGCTGCGTCTTACACCGAAAACGCGGCTATACACCGCGCGTGGCTGCACGAGAACTGCGCTCTTATGCAGGTCAGGAATAAGGGTTGAATTGCTTTACCCTTCAACTATTGATACAGTTGTTTAATCTTTACTAATATGGTAATGAAAGTTTTGTATTTTTGTTTGTAACGTATAAACTCAATAACTACCTACTTGTTAGATTTCAAAAATTATTTTACAATTAAAATGCTACATTATCCCTGAGTAACTAGGTTATAATTAAAAAAAATATATATATAATATGATCACGACTGTAATCCCCGGGCTCGGTAGATATCTCCTCAGATCTTTAGTAACTTAGATCTTTTGAGGATATCTAAAGAGGGTAGTCGGAGGCACGTCCGAACATGACATTTGGTATATGCCCACATTTTGCACAGTGATTAGTATTCCGTACGGGACAGGTTGCAAGCCCATCATCGCTTTGGAATACTAACCTAAGACACACACTTTCAAATTTTTGGTTCTAGGGTATGCCGGTTTCCTCACGATGTTTTCCTTCGCCATTTAAGAGCACTGGCTTTGCGCACATATTTTTTTCTAATGGAAAAACTCATTGGTGCACGACCAGGTTGGACCCACGAACTTCGGATCGTCAGGCAGGGGTGCTACCACTACACCACCAGCGCTCTTGTTGTATAATTGACTTTTAAAATGCTAAATAATTGGTTATTTTGTACAGGACCGTGCTTTCCCGTCAACTTTGATCGAGATGAAAAAGCTGCTGAGTGAATGCAGCCGGTTCCGCGCAGAGGAGGTGCCTCTGAGACAACGCGAGAAGCAGAAGCTGTTCCACCAGTACCGGGAGCTGGAGGTGAGTTGAGCACGTGGGGAAGTGAGCATTTTGTGGGGAACTGAGCATTTTGTGGCCAACTGAGCATTTTGTGGCAAACTGAGCATTTTGTGGGGAAGTGAGCATTTTGTGGAGAAGTGAGCATTTTGTGTGGAACTGAGCATGTTGTGGCGAACTGAGCATTCTGTGGGGAAGTGAGCATTTTGTGGGAACTGAGCTTTATGTGATAAATTGAGCATTTTGTCCTTTTTTTAAAAGGCTAAAGTTTTAAAACACGTTATTCTAAGCGAACGCTATTTATTCTTTTATTAAAAATTTGCAATTTATCCTTCTAGAAATACTTTGAGACGGTGGGTGAGTGTGACATCGAGCCCACCTTAAGGCCCGACGCGTTGGAGCAGGCGTGGGCACGGCTTATGATGGCGCAGCAGGAGCGGGAACGGGACCTTAACGACGAAATCCGACGGCTGGAGCGTCTGCAGCGGCTAGCCGAGAAATTACACAGGTAAGAGAAAGTAAATTGTACTATAGAAATCCTGCCGGCTACGCCAATTAACAATTTTTGCAACTAGCTGACTTGTGAGATAACATACAATGAATCTTAAAATTGCTCCAATTGTTTGGCTTTTTTTAATAAAATAAAAATAAATATGATCACGACTGTAATCCCCGGGCTCTAATTGAGAGCGTTGGTGGTTTTTTTTATACATTGTATGAATGGAGAGATGAATGTCATGTGCCGAGGAGAGTTAGACATGAATTTGGATGGATACAGGGGTAGAGGTAGACCAAAGAAAAGATGGATGGACTGTGTGAAAGATGACATGGGTAATAAAGGAGTGAGTACTGAGATGACGGATGACAGAGATGGAAGAAGATCACATGTTGTGCCGACCCCACATAACGTTGGAAAAGAGCAGGAACATGCTGATGGCTTTTAAATATTTGTACTTAGACTTAATTATTTATGTTTCAGGGATATAAAACAAACTGAAGCCGGCCTTGACAGCGTGGAGCGACACATTGAGAGCGAGATACGTCGCGTGGAGCGCGGTGTGCACCCCGCCGAGGCCAAGATGGCGGCTGAGCAGATCGAACAGGAACTGCGCAGTATGGAGCACACCATCCAGGAGATGTTCCAGGATGCGCACGCGCTGAGGGAAGGGCGGTATCCACAAGCCGCTGAGCTGCTCAGACGGTGAGTTTTTGGCAATAATCAATACTCAATACTCAAATAACTTTATTCAGTGAAATCACAGGGATCATTTTGAATCGTCTTACATAATTATTAGGTAATTCTAGGTGTCCTATCCCCAGTCCGAGAAGAACTGACAAGAAACTCGCTGGGCCCTAGCGCTTTTTTTTATGATCCTTGTTAATTGGCGATCGAGAACACAATCATATTATTTACTAGATGGCGCCACAGGAAAAGTTAGAACGCGCTATCTATGCGTTTTGGTGTTGGCGTCAGACCTTTAAGCGAGAATTGAATATCAATCTCAGGATAAGAACTTACACAGCAACTTACAAAATCTCTACATGAAATATTTTTAGTAAATTTTAATTGTGGATAGTATAACATACGATATAGATGCCGAAACAGCCTTTTTAGAATTTTTGTCTTTTTGAAATCGCATTCTGTCAAAACTACGTGATGGATTTTGGTGAAACTTGACATAATGCTAGCCTACACTAAATAGGATCTAACAATTATAAGTCATCACGCTCACTCACGAACAACAACATTACAAGTACAAATCAGTAGAGATGGACGTTTTCGTAAAACGATAGGTGTAAGAAGGGAGTGACTACTGAGATGACGGATGATAGGGGAGAGTGGAGGAAGAGAACCTGTTGTGCCGACCTCACCAGTGGAAAAAGGGCAGGAAGATGATGATATAAATCGGTTAACAGAATAATCGCCTTATAACATGTAATCGACAGAGTGCAACAGCTGCACGATCGCTGGCTGAACGCGCGGCAGGCGTTCACGGGGCGGCTGCTGCCGCGGCTGGCGAGCGTGCGCCTGCCCGTGCAGCAGACGACCGTGCGCCGCGAGACGCGCACCGTGCTGGAGACCCGGGTGCACGACACCGACCCCACCTTCCAGCACCTCAGCGAGGCCGCCAAGTGGTGCAAGGACAAGCTGGTACGTCTACTTACAGCTTGATAACAAACACGTCTACTTACAGCTTGATAACAAACACGTCAACTTACAGCTTGATAACAAACACGTCAATTTACAGCTTAATAACAAACACGTCAACTTACAGCTTGATAACAAACACGTCTACTTACAGCTTGATAACAAACACGTCTACTAATAGCTTGATAATGAACTGAGGACAAACTGGTACGTCTACTTATTTCCAGGGCTTGGAAAATGAAAAAAAAATCAAACCGGTATCGCTCTAAAGTCTAAATACCTACAACCTTCGGTTACGCTCTACCGTAACCTCTATTAAAACGGTTAGTCAAGAACGATAAATCCAAAAGTGTTTCGCTCAATTAACTGGTTAGATCGAAATGTTTTCGTTCTTAATGATTCGCATATTGACCTCCGCGATGCGCCCGCTCTTACGACGACACGAAGCTCGCTCTGACCGGTTAATCTAGGTTCAAGTTAAGATTTTGAAAAAGGTTGCGCTACGAACGCTATTATCGAAATACCGGTTAATACCGTTAATTCTGGTAAATTATTAACCAGTTCCAAGCCCTGCTTATTTCATTAATTCAAATTCAAAAATTTTTATTGATTAAAATCACAGAGATCATTTTGAATCGTCTTACATTAGGTGAGTGTAGGTGCCAATTCCAGTCCTATCCCCAGTCCGAGAAGAACTGACAAGAAACTCGCTGGGCCCTAGCGTTTTTTTTGTATGATCCTTATTAATTTAGTTAGGGACACCTAGCAGAGTTGGAGCTGATTCGTCCCAAGCTTTTTTGTCATTTAAGTACTCTGATTATTACTGATAATAGAGAGAAATGGAAGCCGAAAACGTGGGAAAAGAGCAGGAACATGGCTTAGACACTGTAAATACAAAATTATGAAGCACGATGTCGCGAGCAATAGCTAGTTAATCCTTTTGCATGTAAGAACGTAGATTCATGCGAGACATAATGGATCTTCTGTGTGTCTGAAACCCAAGCAACTGCAGGTTAATATATATATTTTCGTTATATACAGAAAAAGCTACAAGAGTCGGAGTATGGGTCTGACCTGCAGACGGTACAGCATGAGCTGGAGAAGCACGGACGAGAGCACAAGCAGATAGACCAGTTCCATTCTAAAGTGAGTCTCAATCTAAATATACAGGGTGTTACCAGACTACTACCGAAAACTTCAGGGCTAAAAGTACCCATAAATATAAACAACTTTTTCTAAGAAACCAACACTGTGAGCGCGGAAAAAAAGCAACTGTTTCATACAAAAGTTCAATACCTACTTGGCTAAATTGTTTGAAACGCTGTTTTTTTTCGCGCTACTGTTGGTTTCTTAAAAAAAGTTGTTAACTTAAAAGTGGTAACTGTTACCCCCTGAAGTTTTCGGTAGTAGTCTGGTAACACCCTGTATTTATTCTATAAAATCACGTTATTTGTTTTTGTGATGATTGTCGAAGTTTTAGCGGTGATTGGCTAGCAACCTGTCACGTAAGAAATACTAACTACTGTGCAAAATATGGATATGTCAAATGTCATGTTTGGCCGTGCCTCTGCCTATCCTCAAAAGATTTAATCACTCAAGAGGTTGGCGAAAATATCTACCGAGCCTGGAGATTACAGTCGTGATCATGTTTGTTTTGTTTTTATCTAAAACTATAAAACTGACTTATTGATTGACCGATTGACCGATTGACCGATTAACCGGTTGACCGATTGTCCGATTGATTAATTGATCTTACTTATTTACTATTAATTGATCTAAGGAGTAGTTGCATTAGTTATTGATAACGTTTGTGTTGTCAGGTGGAGCAGTGCGTCCACAACCGCGCCAACTTCACCGGTGAGGAGTTGAACCTGTACAACCAGCACCTTAGCCAACTCCAGAAGCTGTATGCCGACCTGCTGTCGACTAGCACAAAGCGGTACGTAAAAAAAATAGGTTTTAATATAACCGGTTCTAACTGGTTAAGCGGTCAAACCTTTTAACCGGTTAACACCGGTTTTGTAAGTGGATTGAGAAATGTTTAAAACAAAACTAAATTCCTACACTTTACTAGTTAAATCGCTGGTTGTAATGGGAATACCTAAACGCTTGTGGCTTTAAAACCAGTTTTTAACAGTTTTAAACCGGTTTGATTATTGTGAGTTGAAAATTTACATTTATTGAAAGACGACGTCTCCTCTAAATTAGGTACTTAGATAAAGGTTTACTTGTACAAAAGGCCTTTTTTAGTAATCCTAGAGTTTATTCCTATTACACTTGGGTGTAAACTACCGTGTAACGTGTAATAAGCTTATGTATATTTTTGATAAAATTCTTTGGCATAATTGACAAGGCCCCGCCTACCAGAGACCCATTTTTGTGAGGTTATTTTTATCTCAAGGAATACTTCCATCTATTGTCCGTTCACCGGTTCAATTCGATTAATTATACTATTTTTTATTGATCCTCATTTCACCACTAGTCCGAAAGATCTATTAACACAAGATGAAGAATCAAAATTAATTTTGAAAATAACATTACAGCATATCAGATCTGGATGCTCTCCAAGATTTCCTCCAGTCGGCGACTGCTGAGCTGAACTGGCTGAATGAGAAGGAGCAGGTGGAACTCTCCAGGGACTGGGCAGACCCTCACATCAACCTACCTGCCGTGCAGCATTACTACGAGGTACACTTACACTTCTAGTTAATTTTTCTACGCTTGTGTTAAGACATGTTAAAAAAATTGTAATAATAAGATTTTATTTACTAAGATACAGCCGCCACGTTAGATTTTTTGCCAGTCTATGTCGCTCTTGTGATCCAGACGAATCCACCGGTTTATCCAAAAGCCGGTTTTTCCGACGAATTTCAACCGTTACATAGGTGCACGTAGCATTTTATAAGATAAGTATTAAGAACTCATAGCCTTGTTCATTCCACAATTGAATGATTAGATGACATTCGTCTCTCATTCATTCACTCATTCGCTGAGGCATCGAACACCAGCTAAAAATTACCGCTACAAAGGAATGAAAAAAATTGGAAAAAATTGAAGTGTTTTTTTGTAAATTAATGTTATTGTTTTCAGTCGTGTGTTATTTAAATTGGTTTTATTTTTACAAGCATTCCTTTGGAGACGACAACGAGGTTCGTTTCGTTATTTGTTTATTTTTAATTGTTTGCCTGTTCATTATGAATGTGCTTTGTATGGGTTTAATTTAAAAAGTTTTGCTTATAATTTTACAATAAGGTTAAACTTATCAAAACTCTTTAGTGATTTTGTTGACGCCCACTTTACATACGTCACAGATGGAGATAATCGATAGTGAGGGCAATATAAATTCGTATTAAGTTTATTTGTCGTCTGACAATCGTAATCATGGCAAAAATAATCTTATACTCAGTTGTATAAGTGCGATATTAGCTCGACAGTAAACTTGAACTTTATATCTTGAAACTACTCGATCAAAATTTACTCTTAAACCTTCTAATTAAGGTGTATTTTTCTACAGCAACTGATGTCTTCGTTGGAGAAACGCGAGCTACAGTTCAGTAACGTGATAGACAGAGGAGAGGCGCTAATAGCACAACACCATCCCGCGTTGAAGACTATTGAAACACATCTGCAGGTTTGTGCGAAAATGAACCGTAAAACAATTGGCTTAAGATTACATTTACAGATACAGATTCTTACTAATATGACATCTCCCTATTTCAAATTACCTACAACCATTCTACAACCTAGAAAGTGAAGAAAGTCATGATCATCAATTTCTTTGAATTTAGAAATAGCTCCATCTAGTTACAGTTTTGGTACTAATACAATGTAATACTGTATTATAGCAAGTGCTTAAAGTAGTCTTCTTCTTCTTCAATTATGGCATCTGTCTCTTATAGAACAATTTTGCCAGTGTCAAGTGTATATTTATTTAAGTATTGTCAACGTTACAGAGTCATAATCAAGTCAATTTTAAACAAAAGATGGCGGTTTTGTTCAAAATTCTCGGGATTTCCTCCGATGGATTTTGAAGAGAACTATTCACTTTAATTCACATATTTTACACTCGCGTCGAGAACCCGGGCTTTATTGGAAAAATAACCACCAAAATTTCGCAATAAAACTCAAAATAACACGAGAAAAATATAAAAACTAGAGCGACGTAGTTGTCAGTCAAATGCATCGCAAGAAATCCCTTCTTCATATCGTGTAACATGACTCTGGTTCAAAATAACGAGCAACGGTACGTCATATCACGAGTGCTTCTTTCGGCCCTGCTGTGTGATTCTGTAAGACCTCATTCTAAACTTCGAATCTGAATCCGCTGTGAGTTTCTTGATTGGCATTCTAAAAACTCGGTTGATAATTCGAATTTACACTAGCGCCACTCTTGCGAGCGTGTCAGCGAGTTGAACTAAATTGACGGGGAGATTTTGACATAAAGTATAAGATAACGTAAGAAGGGTAATTCTATACGGTAATTCCCAAGTCACTTCGACGCTCGCTTCGCACTCAAACCCGATTCAAAGTGTCAAATAAAAAGGTCAATGTCAAATGTCATTTTGAACCCTAGGCGAAGTGAGAGTGAATTGCGATGGGAGAGGCGAGTTGATGTTTAAATTTTACAGAATCGACGTACTGATCCTCATATAATATGCTCTTCATCAGGTGATGCAGTCCCAATGGGCCTGGGTGCTGCAGCTGACGCTGTGCCTAGAAACCCACCTGAAGCACACCACTCAGTACCACCACTTCTTCGAGGAGGTCAAGGAGGCCGAGAAATGGATACAAAAGTAAGTTACCATCTAAAGATCAATATTTATCCTTCCAGGATAAAGATAGGCTTATAATCGCACCCCTAGATAAAAACTCCACTAACTCATAAAACCAGTTTTTTCAGAAATAACAAAAAACTGATATTAGCCTAACTAGATAAGATAAAAAATATCTAATTATTGTCCCGGAAAGGTAACATTTTTTGAAGCTTGTTTAATTCATTCATTCGTACCTATATTGTCTGAACCCAAGTTGTAAAAAAACGGTACTCACGTATAGTTGGCTCAACGAATCTAGGCATTCGTGAAGTTAGCCGCAAGAGCTGCGCAGTATCGTTTTTCGGGAGCAATTGGAGGTATGAGGAGGGGGGGAAGGAACTGTACATGCGCAAACTAGCACCTGTGGCTAACTTCACGAATGCCTAGATCCGTTGGATGAACTATACTGAGTACTAACCACTGTGCAAACTGTAGGCATGTGCCAAATGTTATGTATGAACGTCAGACTCTCTTTATAGATATCCTCAAATATCTAAGTAACAAGAGTTCTGAGGTATCTACCGAGCCAGGGTATTACAGTCGTGATCATATTTTTTTTTATTCAGACGTGAAGAAGCTCTGAACACTTCGTTCTCCCAATCCGAGTTTACCCTGGACCAGGGGGAACGCCTCCTGAAAGGCATGCAGGACCTGCGTGAGGAGCTGAACATCCACGGTGGAACTGTCTCCAGGCTGGTGGAGGAAGCCAGGACAGTCAGGCCGGTGAAGCAAAGACGAGCACCTATTACAAGACCGATTCGAGCTGAGACTGTCTGCGCTTATAAGCACGCTAATGTAAGTTATGGTGACGAAGGCGAATGATCTTGAGCAAAAATTACCTTCAACTTTGCCTCTTTGATGAAACCTAGATGGAACGTCGTAATTTGAATGCGTAACAAGTTAAATTCAATTAAAAAAACCCCTGACACAAATTTTTCCCGCCATTTTGTGGTAGCGGCCATCTGGGTTTTGAAATTTGTCATAGTGTATGGTATTCTACAACTCAAGCTCTTATTTGATACCTGTATTGAGGGAGTTGTGAAAAAAAAAGTTATTCGCCATTTTGTGGTGGCCGCCATCTTGGATTTGAAATTTGTCATAGTGTTTAGTATTCTACTACTCAAGCCCTTTTATTTGATAAGTACCTCTATTGAAATATGTAATCCGCCATTTTGTGTCGGCGGCCATCTTGGACCGATTTCCATCAAACATAGCTAAGAACGCTCCCGACTAGTTCACCTTTCAAACATAAAAACATAATCAAAATCGGTTTATACGTTCGAGAGCTACGATGCCACAGACACAGACACACACACACCCTCTCACACAAAAAATAATATCGGCGAACTATACAGGTGAAAGACGCTTAGTGTAAAAAAGGCCAAGTACGGTCTAAAAGAAGTTCGGGGATGACGGTGACATCGACAAAAATGTTGAATATATAAATTTATCTCTCAGGTGGCGATCGAAAAAGGTTCAGCACTGACCGTGCTCGACAACTCGGCTCGGTCCCGCTGGCGCGTGCGCTTAGGTGGAGCGGGAACTGAAGCCCAACTGCCGGGAGCCGTGCTGGCGTTACCACCACCATGCCAGGAGGCCATCGACTCTGCTGATGCACTCAGAAAGTCTTACGATAGGGTAAGTTAAATAATTTTACGCAAGGTTTTTAGGATTATTCCAATTTGTCCCCCTGCTCTGTCCCTTTGGGCGGATATAAACGTTCTATTTGTCCCCCTTTTGGCAACGGGGCTTTTTCTATTAAAAAAAAATCCATGTGTTCCCCTCTAAGGGAACAGAACAGGGGGACAGATGGAAATAATCTGGTTTTTAACTTTTACATAGTAATTCTTCAGACAACACCATAACTTAGTAGTCGAAGCAATTTTGTTTTGTTTAAAATTCTTCGAAAATTTCTGATGGGTTAAGAAAGGAACTTTCACTTTAATTCGCATATCTCACACTCGTGTCAAGAACCAAAATTACTACTAAAAAAAACACGAGAAAAAATATAATAACTAGAGCGAAAAGTTTTCATTCGAAAACATCAGAAAACAAATCCTTAAAATCAGTTATACGCAGAAATAAATGGGTAATTAAGAGCGCTGGTGGTGTAGTGGTAGCACCCCTGCCTCACGATCCGAAGGTCGTGGGTTCAAACCTGGTCGTGCACCAATGAGCTTTTCCATTCGAAAAATTTATGTGCGCAATGCCAGTGCTCTTAAACGGTGAAGGAAAACATCGTGAGGAAACCGGCATGCCCTAGAACCAAAAATTCGAAGGTATGTGTCATAGGTTAGTATTCTTATAAGCGGCGATGGGCTTGCAACCTGTCACGTACGGAATACTAACTACTGTGCAAAATGTGGGCATGTACCAAATGTCATGTTTGGACTTGCCTCTGACTACCCTCTTTAGATATCATCAAGGATCTAAGTAAGTAAAGATCTGATGAGATATCTACCGAGCCTGGGGATTACAGTCGTGATCATATTTTTTTTATTTTTTATAAATGGGTAATTAAGGGTGCAGCTAGCCGACCTAACAGTAGGTAAACAAATGACCGAACTGATAAATAACTATAATATAAATACCTATCACAAGCCATTTATAGTAAACTTGACCTTATATCCTCATTACATTATCAATATTGATGTAATTCTTATATTTACATACTAGCAGCGCCCCGGGGTTGCATTGTGGTAAGGCCCCTGATCCTTAAAAAATAATACAAAATTAAAAATTTTACAAACCTTACCCTAACATGTCATATTTAAAGTCAGGGTTACCTTACCGCGTTCTTTCAATATCATTGAAGTAACACGGTACCAAATTTCGAATCGATTGGACATAAGGAAGTTAGTCAGATCCCCTTATCAACTAGAAAAGAGCTGATGTTCTTCAAACGGCTGAACAGATTTTCATGAAACATGGCTAAGAACACTCGGGATAAAATTTAAAATTATCTATGACAAATAAACTAAACGAATATTGGTTCATCCGTTTGGGAGCTACGATACCACAGACAGATACACAGACACACAGATACACAGACAGACACGTTAAACTTATAACACCCTTATTTTTGCTTCGGGGGTTAAAAACAGACACACGCGCAGACACAAATGTTTGAATTTATAATAATTATATAGTAATAAATTAGTGATTCTAGTTCAGTATAAATTGTTCGTGACTCAGTGATGACATGAAGCTATTAGATTTATTTTTAATTGTAGTTATTTTAGTGCTTCTGTTAATATGTTACTTTATGTGGAAGGTACTTATTTATTTATTTCTAATAGAATATAAATCATTTATTTTACGCCATTTTACAGATACCTATGAAACAGTATAATAAATTATGTGACAGTAAAACAGGCAAACAAGCTCAATTTGAATCTGTTTTTTTATATTAGTCAAATAATTCTGAATGAACCTTTGAAAAAGAAAATTTATTAAAGCGCCATCTGTTAGATTTCGTTTCAAAAAAGTTATTTTGACATTTTTCGTACATTTTTATTTTCAGGTAAGCATACCTGAGTGCTTTGTATACAAATCTATCATAATATACAAACTATAATAATTATAAAATGTATTATGTGAAACAGTTATTTCAAAAGTACAAGCTTTGCTTAGTTTGGCGCTAGATGGCGTTGTGTGAATTGTCAAAAAAAATTTTTTTATACCAAGAAAACCAACATGATACGATAAGTATCATGTTTGTTTGTTTTCTTCGGAGATAAAAAAGTATGTTATAAATATTATATTCTATATTATATTGTATATTAGGCAAAAATATATAAATTGTTATTATTTCTACAGGTTATCCAACTATGGCAGAGGAAGCAGTTGCGAATGAGGCAAAACATGATTTTCGCAACCATTAAGGT
The DNA here is from genome assembly GCA_963675405.1 of Cosmorhoe ocellata. Lineage (NCBI taxonomy): Eukaryota > Metazoa > Arthropoda > Insecta > Lepidoptera > Geometridae > Cosmorhoe > Cosmorhoe ocellata. Next base: position 6,302,139 of record OY776267.1, read on the forward strand.
TGTGAAAGGATGGGACTTCCCCCAGGTAAGTCCAAAAGCAAATTAGTAACCTAGACGATAACCGTTGAACAGGCTAAGAGTATTTCGCCTTTATTAAAAGTGGTAAATTCTTAGTAATTGTAAGTAGTATAAAAGTTAGGTCACTGGTAATATTTGTGTTTTATTGTCGTTGACAATGTTTCTTGTGAGCTTATTTAAAAAAATTAGGTATTAATTAATTAATTAATGATTTTTATATTGTTCAATTCATAATTATCACAAGATACCTACATGGTTTTTGATGATTAAAAGATCCAAATAAAGAGAAATAATGATGAGTCTTATCGTAAAGGAAGCGATTTCTTCCAGTCAAACTTTAGATAAAGACTGAGTCTCTAACTTAAATCCATGTAAGTACTTTATCCATGTAAGTACTTAATCCATGTACTTTATCCATGAACATTATCCATGTACCTTATCCATGTACTTAATCCATGTACTTTAACCATATACTTAATCCATGAACTTTATCCAAGTACTCAATCCATATACTTTATCCATGTACGTAATCCATATACTTTATCCATGTACGTAATCCATATACTTTATCCATGTACTTAATCCATGTACCCTCCAGTTCGTAGCGATGGGTGCGGAACAGCGCCAGGCCATTAGACGCGCGCTGAACGAAGATGCGGAGAAGTTGCTGGCGGAAGGCGACCCTGCCGACCCTCAGCTGAGGAGACTGAGGAGGGAGATCGATGACGTCAACCGACTGTTCGACGAGTTCGAACGACGCGCCAGAGCAGAAGGTATACTATTGTCTTAGAGTATATTATTGAAGGTATTTATAGTCTAAAGTATACTATAGTCTGAGGGTATATTATATTCTGAAGGTATATTATAGTTTGAGGCTATATTATAGTTTAAAGTACACTATAGATTGAGGGTATATTATAGTCTAAAATACGAGGGTGGTCCGATAAGTACTTAGCCTCACCGCCCGATTGCGCCATTATTGCAAAAGGAATTTACTATAGTGTAGTACATTCTTCTAGACGGCTACTGTTAAAATTTCAGCCGAATCGAACGTTTACTTTTGTTTTGATTGCTTGTGAACGAGGGCGGGCCCGCGGATTTTCGAAAAATGGAAAAAGAGCAATATCGGTCGGTGATTCGATTCTTGTTTTTGGAAGGGAAATCGCGCAGCGAAATCAAAGAGCGCTTGGATGTTGTGTACGGTGATTCTTCTCCTTCAATGGCGACCGTCAAAAATTGGTTTAACGAGTTTCAACGTGGTCGCACGTCGGTTTTTGATGAGCCACGCCCAGGGGCCCCGAAAACGGCTACCACGGAGGATACCGTGACAAAAGTCCACGATCTCGTATTGGCAGACCGCCGATTGAAGGTGCGCGAGATATCCGAGACAGTAGGCATCTCAAAAGACCGGATGGGTCACATCCTGCACGAAATATTGGGCATGAAAAAGCTGTCGGCGCGATGGGTGCCGCGTTTGCACACTCCGGACAACAAGCGCAACCGTGAAACGACTTCAGAGCAGTCTTTGACGCTGTTTAAGCGCAATCCGAAAGAGTTTCTGCGTCGTTTCGTGACCGTCGATGAAACGTGGATCCACCGGTACACACCAGAGACCAAGGAACAGTCGAAACAATGGACTTCACCCGGAGAACGTGCTCCGAAGAAGGCGAATACTGTTTTTTCGGCCGGATAGGTGATGGCCACGTTTTCTGGGATTCACAAGGTGTGATCTTCATCGACTACCTGGAGAAGGGCAAAACGATCACAGGGCTCTACTATGCCGAATTATTGGGCCGATTCGACGCCGAATTTAAAAAAACCGTCCCATTTGGCGAAGAAAAAGGTGCTGTTCCACAAAGACAATGCATCGGCTCACACCTCCGCCGTCGCCACGGCCAAATTGGTGGAATTGGGCTACGAACTGCTGCCCCATCCACCCTATTCTTCAGATTTGGCCCCGTGCGACTACTTTTTGTTTCCAAACTTGAAAAAGTCACTCGCCGGCCAGAAATTTGAGTCGAAAGAGGAGGTTATCGCCGCTACAGAGGCCTATTTTGCAGACCTCCCGAAAACGTATTTTTCAGACGGGTTAAAGAAGTTGGAGAATCGCTGGGTCAAGTGTATTGAGCTAAAAGGAGACTATGTAGAAAAATAAATCGCTACTTTTCCAAAATTTTCGTTTTTTCTTTTGTAGGCTAAGTACTTATCGGACCACCCTCGTATACTATAGTCTAAAGGCATATTAAAGTCTAAAGGTAAGACAAATCATAAAATGTGTCAATAGAATCAGTTGCCCAATTTAAAATATTCATTAGGTCATCTCATCCCGCGAGATGAGTTAATAGCGGCCTCAGTTGACTAAAGAGCCTACCTATAGTCTGAATTATACTATAGGCTGAAGGTATATTATAGTCTGAAGGTATATTATAGTCTGAGGGTATATTATAGTCTGAAGGTATAATTATAGTTAAACGATAGTCTGATTTTTAATTAGGTATGAGAGCACTGATGAACTAGTGGTAGTAGCCACTTCTGATTCTAAGGTCGAGGGTTCGAATTCAGTCGTGCACCAATATATTTTTCTGTTATAAAAATAAACTTGCGTGCAAAAAAATCGACCCAAATCGTACAGAATTTAAAGCCTGGAGTAGGCCGATATGTTTTGTTTAGAAGATCCTAACTGTAAATATAACTATCTTATTACGTAATCAAACTATAACTAAACGGTTGTTTACTTGTACCCTAAGCACTGGTTTAAGACATAGTCGAAACTCGTCAAATAGACGTTTTTGATCTTGTAAGTGTCGAGGAACGTTTCAGAGACATTCAGCAATGTTTGACGATACGAAATGTGCATAGCGTGACGTTTAAAAATGTGTTTTGGCTTTGGTAAAAACGTTAAATTACCGCGATTGCCCTTCGTATCGGTACTCAAGGTTTTTTAAGGTTTAGGTCTAGTTTCAACATGCTCTGTTAATTAAACTAACAGCTTGTTGGCCTTTTAATCGCCTGTTGAAATTGTATTGTTTACCACCATACCCTGACAAAGGATTATTTTCCGTAAAATTAAATAGATAAATAAATAAAAAAATAAAATAAATAATGCTGGACAATCCACACAGCATCATCTAGCCCCAAAGTAAGCTATTCAAAGCTTGTGTTATGGGTACTAGATAACTGATATATTTAATAAATGATATAGGTACATAGATAGATATTTTTTATTATGCATACACACCCAGACTAACGGAACAAATTTCTGCAGATCGTACACAAATTTGTTCCGAGGCGGGAATCGAACCCGCAACCTCTTGCGTCGCAGGCGGACTCTTGCCCGCTGCGCCACTGAGGTCGTCAATCAGATAATGATACTTTGACATTCTTGTTAATTTTAATGCCGGATCAGGTGATGCTTTGTTAACAAAAGTTTGGAGAAATTAGACCTTGGAGTTACGGCTAATGAAATCTATAGTCTTTCGATATTGCCCACACACAAACCGGTGCTAACAGTCCATGTACAGTCACCCTCAGTGGAAATGAGACATAGATATGTACTCTTATCGCAACTGTACGAAACCTGACTTAATGTTTTGGTACTTGGAGACAATGACAGGCGATAAGCTAACGAATGGGAGGAGATTGTTATTTATTGTGTAGACCGTACCGTGTGGTTTTGATACTTAGTCGTACGGGGTCGTACTAAGCGTACGTAAAATGTACGTACGTCGCGTCAGACGCGTCGCGCGTATCAATATGTTACTGTCGTGAAACAGCAAAATATTCTCAAATATTTAAGTAATCAGAGATCGGAGGAGATTTCTACAAAATCTGGGGTTTGCAGTCGTTATCATGTTTATTTACCTGACCATGTTTGAGTGTATGTATGTTGAGATGGATGTGTGGAGTGACGAGGATGGATAAGATAAGGAATGAGCATATTAGAGGAAGTTTGAAAGTAGCGCCTGTGACAGAAAAGATGAAGAGCAATAGGTTGGCATGGTATGGGCATGTTATGCGGCGGGAGGAAAGCCATGTTACAAGAAGGGTGATGGATTTGAATGTGGATGGATACAAGAGTAGAGGTAGACCTAAGAAAAGATGGATGGACTGTGTGAAAGACGATATGTGTAAGAAGGGAGTGACTACTGAGATGACGGATGATAGGGGAGAGTGGAGGAAGAGAACCTGTTGTGCCGACCCCACCTAGTGGGATAAGGGCAGGAAGATGATGATGTTTGAGTGTATGTATGTAGGAATGTGAGTTTCTTTGACTGTCGCTGTAGCCCAAACGGCTGAACCGATTTTGGCAAATGATGTATCGTTGGATTCGTCTGGATGACAAGTCTCAGGCTATGTCAAATATACAAAATGTCAAAAAACGTTAATTGTAGATACTTACATATCATCATCATCAACCTATAGCAGTCCACTGCTGGACATAGAGAATGAGCTTACCTAATGAGCTTACATATAAATAACGTCAATTATAACATTACATTATTGACGTTTCTAGAGTAGCCGAATCTTTTCAAGTATCAAGACTATTGCTTATCGCTCGCCTTGGTGACAAAGGACATCTCCTACGGGACGCCAGTCGCAATTAGTCGATTGGCCGAGTACTATGCGCTTACGCATGCGGACGCGCGTTGTACAATTTTACGATACGAAGTGAACCATTTTTTTATGTTATCGTGTCATTAGTTTTTTAAACCAGTGTGGTGAATGAGAGGCCCCTTTCTTATATATTTCATGTATATTTTTATACACATTTAATAATGTAGTATTTTATATATTCTTGAACTATTTTATTTTTTTACTACGAATAAAAATGGACAAACAGACAAACTGATACCAGCGTGAGATTAAAATAATTGTTGTATTGTTTCATATTGTATTTTAGACCTGACCTCATCGTAAACAACTTTTGAATTTGAAACTAAGAAGTAATCTAGAGGTAGTGATGATGTTGCATTTTCTAAGACTAATGTAGTTGTTGTCCTTTTCTTTGTATACTAAAATGAAAGGGACCGCGTTAGTCAACTTTAATTACAGCAACATAAAATACTACATTATGTATATCTAAACTAATATAATAAAGAGGTAAAGTTTGTTTGTTTGTATATAATGAGGTAATCTCCAAAACTACCGATTTCAAAAATTCTTTCACCAATGTGTAGAATAAACTTTCAGCATGAACATAGGCTATTATTATTGTTGGTACCTCGCGGGCAAAGCCGCAGGCGGGAGTTTGTACATAATACCTACAATTGATTAATTTTATAGCTCGAATACCGAAAACTTGAAACATATTATATTATCAAACAATAATTAATTTAAGTGACATCAAAAGTGTAAAAGAAAAGTGTGCTTTAATTTTGGTGAACAAAGTCTAGTTTCAAATGACAGGATGAAGAAAATTAAGCGCATATTTTCTAGAGGGAAAGGAGGTAAATATTTCTAGATGTTTAGACTTATTTTTAGTCTAAAAATAGTTGAACTAGGGAACTGCTTCTACTTATCGTGTTAATAGTTCTTATCGACCAGTATGGTGAATGTTTGATCCAAATAGCTCTCTCTCTCTCTCTCTTTTATAATTAAATTAAAGGTAATGATGACTGAACCGATTCTCCATTTTCACTGGCTGATAGTTTTTATCCTACTAATATTATAAACGCGAAAGTTTGTAAGAATGTGTGGATGTCTGGATGTATGTTTGTTACTCTTTCACGCTGAAGCGACTGAACGGATCCGGGTGAAATTTGGCACAGATATAGATTATAGTTTGGAATAGCACATAGGCTACTTTTTATCCAGGAAAAATTTACGGTTCCTGCGGGATAGATTTGTTTTTGTTTTCAAGGTACTACGCGGGCGAAGCCGTGGGCGGAAGCTAATAATACTATAACGAGTAACTCAAGGTACTTTTATTTTAGAGAAGGAATTAGGGTACCGTACAAAGAAAATAATCTAAAACTGCAAAACCGCGGGGCACAGCTAGTCCTACTAATTTATAAACGCGAAAGTTTGTAAGAATGTATGGAAGTATGTGATGAAATTTGGCACAGGGATAGATTACAGTCTGGAATAGCTCATAGGCTACTTTTATTCCGGAAAAATGTACGGTTCCCGTGGGCTAGATTTGTTTTTGTTTTTCAAGGTACCACGCGGGCGAAGCCGTGGGTGGAAGCTAGTTTTCAATAAAATTGAGTTATGAGTTATGTAGGTGTCCACGCAAGGTCAATAACAAGTCAGAACGGCCTATTTAGATCCCAAGACTGTGACATCACCACTAATGACTTGATTACATTGTAAACAACAATTTGATTCTAGGGCTCGTTTACACGGTGTCTTAGGACTGGGTCTAATAATCCGAATAGGAGTAACTAGAATATGACTTTATTATAAAAAAATAAAAGACCTGGGGCCTCACCACGAAGTCTTCCAGAACGATTCCGTAACGATTCCATAATGAAACGTCACTTCTTCCATACAATTTGCATAGGTCATGGTACGAAATAACAATGTAATACTAATTCGGTAATGTATTATGAATTCGTAGTAAGACCCCTGAACAAAAATAATTGTAATTTACATCTCATAGCCGCCATATTGGATTTTTTGACATTTTCTACAGCCTGTGTCACTCTTGTAATCCAGACAAATCCAACAACTCCTCATTTATCAAAATCTGTTCATCAGTTTGGGCTTCAGTGGCAGCCAAAGGATTTCACATACATACATACATAATGTACAATGTACATACAACACAAACAAACTCACCTTCTTCGCAGTCGGGTCATAAAAAACTACATGTTTTTCGAAAAAATCATCTGGCTGACGCTGTAGAATAAACGGCTGGACAGATTTTGACAAAAAATAGGTTACGTTGGATACTTCTAAAGTACAAGAATCACATAGGCTATAATGAAATGTCAAAAAACACAAAATGGCAGCTGTAAAAATCTGTTTTACATTACTTTCAGCTGGAATTTGTTTTATTGAAAACAATACTTATTCGCTGTGAGACATTTTCGAAATTCAGTTTCATGATTTCATTCTAGCTGATTCAGTGTCGAGCAAAACTCGTAATTCAATTAAGATCAATCTCGTCCCCATAACAGTCTATCAAGCTAACACCCAGTGACCTCATAACATTTAGGCATCTAACAGTTGTCTTACGACCTTGGCTGGAATACTTTTTATTCACAGCGTGTCTCACTATTCTTTCGAAAGTGTAGTGAATTCTAGAATATTGGCTGGACTGATAGGTATACTAGCTGAGCCCGCGGTTTCACTCGTGATCTCAGTAAATTAAATTCTCTGTCCCACATGAACTCTCCCTTTTTTCAGGATAACTTAAAGTACTCGTATTTTTTTTGGATAACGCATATTATAGAAGTTTATTTTATAGTTCAGGCTAGCATTATGCCAAGTTTCATCAAAGTTTGTCGCGTAGTTTCGGCGTGATGCGATTTCAAATGCAGACAGACAGTCAAAAAATCTAACTGTTTCAGGACTTATATCGAATATTATTTCTTTCCCAAATTTAAAGGTTAAATTTATTCTTTTATATACAGATTTCGCTACTATAGTTAAAATATATACATAAGGTTATTCTTTGATGCTAGTAGTTTAAGTACAAACTATTCGTTATTCTACCGTAAAATGAGGACATAGCTGATATACTAAGTATTAGTTGCGCTGTGGTTTTATACTGATTGTAACAGTTGCAATTTCCAATCCAGTATCCAGTGGGTGGTGCACAGTGTAAATGATATTCAGTAGGTAAAGTTTAATATTTTTTTAAGACCTGAGTTTTCATGAGAGAAATGAATATTTTGTAAAGTGTGTGGAAATATGGTGGGTTAACAGACAGAGACAGATAGATTAATATACATTTTATTTTATTGAACACCACACAAAATTAAACAAAAACAAATTACACGATAGTTTAATGGGCGGTCACTAACAGCGATCTCTGCCAGGCAACCTTAGACGGATAAAAATAGAAGCGCCCTTTCTATTTTAGATTCCTGCTTTTTTATGTTGTAGAGGCATGTTTATTTAATATTTACTCCAATGCTTATGTACAAAGTTAACCCACTGCGTTTATTTTTACTGTGTTACGTTTAAGAAATCTAGATCTTTATTTTCATTTCTCATGAAGTAGCCGCACCAACAGTATTCAGCGTATTGTTATTTGACTCAATCATTTGACACAAATGTTTTTGAAGTGCATTATCTTAGTTTACAAAGAGAAAACTGTTGAGAGAGTTTTTTACGAATCATCAGGTAGTATTAAGTAACATATTTTGTTAAATATTTAAACCTACCAAGTTTTTTCCCACTAATTTTCCCACAAAAAATGTTTCGGCAAGTGGTGGCTTAAAATGACGAGAATTTATAATGACCAATTTCGGTTTATTTGTTGTTTCGCGCACATCTCCGAAAGTACTGAACGGATTTTAATTTAGTTTTCACAAGTGACCAGGGATAATTAGGAACTTAACAGGCTTTGTTTCATTAAAACCTGATGTCGGTAACATCGCTGGCAACAGCTAGTTGATAAAAGACCTTTAAACTAATCATGATGACTTACTACACAGAGGAATCCAAGAATGCTGCGCGAATCTTCACCGAGCAGTCTTCCCAACTGCTGGAGAGGCTCGATATCCTCGAGAGGCAGCTGCACGAGAGGATAGCCAGCCATATCCCCAGAGACCTGGACTCACTGGAACACCTGGTGCTGCAGCATAAGGACTGGCAGAGCAGTGTCCACGCGCTGACCACCGATGTAGAGGAAGTGCAGAATACTTTTAGAGGTGAGGAGTTGTTTTCAGGATTCTGATGATGCAGCTGGTAATAATCACGACTGTACGTCTACCATGAGTTGTCACATTTAGATCGGCTGACGTTACTACAGTAGTAATAGTACGTTACTATGACATCTGAGGGTCTACCATGAGTTTTCACAATCTACACTTGCTAGCGACTGTAGTTAAAAAAATGTATGAAAACTTGGTACAGCGCCTCTAGCGGATAGTTGGGTACTAAAGCCTCACGTAGCTAACTATCCTACGTCACAGCGTACTACAGCGACTGTAGTTTGCGCTCATTAATTTGCTTAGAATTTGGTACCATGAGTAACAATTTTGACAGATGTCATAGTACTATCACTACTGTACTAACGTCAGCCGATCTAAATGTGACAACTCATGGTAGATGTACAGTACGTCTACCATGAGTTATCACATTTAGATTGGCTGAAAACCCAATTATCCGCTAGAGGCGCCGTACAAGTTTTCATACATTTTTTTAACTACAGTCGCTGGTGAGTGTAGATTGTGAAAAGTCATGGTAGACCTATGGGTAATAATCACGACTGGCATTGAGCACATACATTTTTCGAATCTAAAAATTCATTGGTGCACGACCAGGTTTGATTCACAACCTTCTGATCGTGATCAGGGGTGCTACCACTACACCAGTGCTCACAGATCTTTAAATCTTGGTAACATTTCAGGCATCGCCCTTAAGACGCCGGCCATGAAGAAGAATCTCGACAAGGTGATTGGCAAATGGAATGACATGCATACCAAGAGCCAACTCTTCGTGGAAAGGTAAGAAATATATGGATATATCTTAATATGTTTAAACAACCACCTGACTCGACAGACAGAGACGGCAGATAGACGTTGTCCTGTCTTAACTATGAATATTTTAGTTTTTTCTTTCGTGAGAACCTTCTCCTCACAATAATAAACACAACAAAAAAAGAATTATTGAAATTGGTCCAGCCGTTCACGTGTGATGTCGTGACCAAGGGAAATAGTGATTCATTTTATGTATTAATTTTTATAATAAATAGATACTGGCTGAAGCCTGCGGCTTCGCCCGCGCAGATGTCGGTTAGCGCACTTAAAAACTTGACATATTATATACTAAAACCTTCCTCGAGAACTATACCCATTGGTGAAAACAGCTTGAAAATCAGTGCAGTAGATTTTGAGTTTATCGCAAACAGACAGACAGACGCGGCGGAGGACTTTGTTTTATAATATGTAGTGATAGTGACATATAAACAAAATACATGTGAAACAGTTGAGTTATCTAAGGACTGTACAAACGATCTATAGATAGCGCAACTGATCCAGACCACTGTTAGATAGAAGCACTCTTTAAATCTGAATTTCAGTTAGCCATTACTTTTTATTTGCTCTTTAGGTTGAAATTCGTGGAGATAGTCGTGAACAGCATGGAGGAGAATCACCAGAGCATCTCGGAGTTCGAGATCAAACTCGCGCAGTTCAATGACCTGCCCAATGACGTGGAACTACTCAAGGATGTAAGTATTATTTCCGTAGATTATTACATTGCATTGAATATGGTCCTTAATTAATGTGGATCTGATTAGTCGCCATGATTAGAGACCCTTCTTTTCTTTAACTTATTAAGCTGTTCCGTAATTCCATTTTAAGGAAAAGGAATAACTTTTTAGTTTTTATCTAGGAATCCCAGTGTCGTGTCAAGCAATATTCAACTGTCAGGCACAACAGACTTTCTCATCAACGCCATCTATCGTTGAATATTGAAGTTATAAATGAACTATAGATAGCGCTGATATTACACAATATTTTTTTAACATAATTTAGTTTTTGAGGTGGCAATAATAAGATCGAAATTCATTTTTTTTAGACAACGCACCGTAGGTTATAGTCCATTAGATACACAAATAGATAGACCATCTTAGAACAGAAGAAGATCTTTTATCTTTGAGGATATCTAAACAGAGTAGTCAGAGACACGTCCATACATGACATTTGGTACATGCCTATTGATACATTTTGCACAAGTTAGTATTCCGTACGTGACAGGTTGCAAGCCCATCGCCGCTTATAAGAATACTAACCTATGACACACACCTTCGCATAATGTCTAAAATTGCTTACATAAATTTTCAATTTCAGATGCACGAAGACTTACTCCGAATGCAAGTGGCAGTGAGTAAGCAGCAGATAGCAGTCGACCAGATGAACGATGACTCTGAGAACTGCCGGAGACTAGTGGAAAGTTCTAGGGCTTCGCTCCCTCACTCCTCGCTTCCAAGAGCAGGGAAGCACATCGACCTGGAGAGACTGGATAAGGAAGTCTCCCAGCTGAACAATAGATGGAACAGCGTCTGCACTCAACTGTCAGAAAGGTAAAAAGCTTTGAATAAAATCTTCTTTGATCCGCCATCTTGGATGTCTATTGAGAGTTTTAAATAGTTACCAAAAGATATTACTTTATATTACTATATATTACTTATGCATTTTGGAGTCTTTAGATCTGGGGCCTTACCACATGCTCTTACTTCAATTATTTTTTTATGTACGAAATATCAAAGTTATAATACCTTAAATTTTCCCATGACAGAATACTAACTACTGTGCAAAATGTAGGCATAGTATGTGCCAAATATCAAGTTTGGACAACGCTTTGATTGCCCTCCTTAGATATCCTCAAAGGTCTAAGTAACTGGAGATCTGTACGTCTACCATGAGTTGTCACATTTAGATCGGCTGACGTTACTACAGTAGTAATAGTACGTTACTATGACATCTGTCAAAATTGTTACTCATGGTACCAAATTCTATGCAAACTAATGAAGCGCAAACTAGTCGCTGTAGTACGCTGTGACATAGGATAGTAACTACGTGACGTTTTAGTAATCAAATATCCGCTAGAGGCGCCGTACAAGTTTTCATACATTTTTTTAACTACAGTCGCTAGCGAGTGTAGATTGTGAAAACTCATGGTAGACCTACTGAGGAGATATCTACCGAGCCCGGGGATTACAGTCGTGATCATCGTTTTTTACTTGATTTTATTTAACTTGCAATGATTATCCAGGTGAAATCTTGCAACTAAATTTTAAATCAGTTATCTCTAACCGATTGAGCTGAAATTTTGGACGACAATGCCTGCATAGCTATGTGACGTTATTCTAATTTCAATATGGCGGACTAGTAATTTTTTCTGCACTACCACAAAAGGACTTGCTGAGGAGAACACGAAAACTAATAAATAAATAAATAAAAATAAATAAATAACGCTGGACAATCCACACAGAATCATCTAGCCCCAAAGTAAGCTACTCAAAGCTTGTGTTATGGGTACTAGATATCTGATATATTTAATACATTATTATACATAGATAGATATTTTTATTATACATAGAAAACACCCAGACCAACGGAACAAATTTCTGCAGATCGTACACAAATTTGTTCCGCAGCGGGAATCGAACCCGCAAGCTCTTGCGTCGCAGGCGGACTCTCGCCCGCTGCGCCACAGAGGTCGTCAATAGAACGTCACATTAAATCGAAAAAGATTGTTTTTATAAAGTTTTTTTTTACCATTTATTTATTTAAATACGTCTTACAACTTGGTATATAAGTATTAAGTATACTTATTTGTAACTTCCTTGTCTCCCAGACTGCGCAGTTGCGAAGCGGCGTACCAACTCCTACGTAACTACAATGCTGGTCTTGAAAGGGAAGCTGAATGGATCGATGACGCCTACAACAAGCTGCAAGCTCAGCCACCGATCGAAGTCCGGCCGAAGGAACAATTCGAGCCGACTCGGGTATGTCAGTCTTACGGTTCATTGTCATAACCCCCACCAAGCTGCCACGTAATACGTGGTAATATACGTAATACTAATTTTAAAAATTGTCATAATCCTCATAGTATGGGGATTATGACAATATTAAAAAACGTTTTGGCGTTTGCCCTATCAACATTTTTTATCCTGTTTGGTGGGGATTATGATGATAAAAGTAATGTAGGTTTATTTTATAATATCACTTCAAACTTTGATATAGAACCATAGAGAAAGTGATATTTTACGAGCGATATCGCTAGTGAAAAAGAGAATTAGTTTTATTACCCGACTACTTTACTATTTTTTTTCTTGTTTGAAGATTTTTTATTTCAGTGCTGTTTTCTGCTTCATGTGTCCAGAAAGTTGCTTTTTCTACGTCTTTTTTCTTTGTTTTTGTTTTGTTTCTGCACAAATTTTGTAAATACACAAAAGAAACATTTTATCAACTAACAACGACATCTAAATACACAATTTCGTTAATAAATAAGTATCACATTATATTTAAGCATGAGAATGTTATAAATTAAATAGATACCATATTTCTAAATGGGTACTTAATCACAAAATGCATGAAAAGAATAGTGACACTAATAAATCCGCCATCTTGTTTTTTATCGAGATAATAATATGAGATAGATGTAAACAATGTTCAATATTGACAATATTGACAACGGTATAATTAGTTAATTTTAAAATTGTATGTGTTTAATAAAAAGTACCTGGGTGACCGAGCTTTGCTCGTTTTTTTTTAATGGTAAACGACGTTTTCTAAAAATGAAACCTAGCTAGAACGATTTATTGCCCCCGAAACCCCCTGCATGCTAAAATTCATGAAAATCGTTGGAGCCGTTTCCGAGATTCAGATTATATATATATATACATATATACAAGAATTGCTCGTTTAAAGGTATAAGATAAGATATTTCTAATAAGTTTCTACTATCTACAAAAACGGAAACATAATTCAAATGTTTTGAGTCGAAAGAGGAAAAATACCTCCTGGATGGAGAAATGTTGGGTCGAACGGGGAAGCACTCATGTTTTTTTGGAGTGCTTAAATCACGACGTAATTATTTATCAAAATACACAATGGTTTATTAGGTACGATTAAAATACGATGATAAAATTTTCCGAGGAGCGAAACTTAATTCAAATTATATCTATAAATGTTGTTATTGAAGAAAAACAAGATGGCGGCAATGGAACACCAAAATATACAAACTATACAATTCACAAAATTGTACATAATGCACTGTATTAATCCTAATAATAATGTTGGGGTCTCATGGTTCACAGACCCTACTGACCGGTGTGGTGGAGAGGACACCAAAGATTGAGAAGGTTAACGTTGACGGTGGCAGATTCATTCGAGAGGCCAAGGTATGATTGCTTACTGGAAAATATACACTGTGGCATTTTGAGAACTTACTACAAAAGCCTGTTTGGGTTTAAAAAAAACATGGCTGAATGCAATGTCCCGCAGTTGCCATAAAATTAACGTCAAAGAGTATTTATCTCAAAATGTCACTAGTATTTGTACCTACAAAATACATCGTTCATGTTTTCTTATGAAAATAATGTTTGATGTAACTCCAAGTTGATTTTAAGATGTGAGTTTTTGAAAGGTTTTAAATGAGAAGTCCAGCGTTTCGTCTCTTCTGTACTTGTGCTTCTAGTTGTCTTTGGGTCTTGAAGTCTTTTGTAGCGGATTTCTATTTCTATGTTGTCTTGATCATCGTGTGTCGCTTCTGTTAACGAGTAACGCTTGGCTGATCTTTGACGCTTTGATTTAATGCCAGCTTTTTAATAAATTTAACGTATTTAGTTTTGCAAACTAATTCTAACACTTTGAATGAGTGATGTTTGTATGATGAAATCAAATCTTAAACAGCAATTTATGATGCTGCTCGATTTTTTGCACTGTGACTAAGCAAAAGAAGTTTTACTCGAAAAGAATCAAAATTCAAAATGGAAAACGTTATTTTTTTATGTAGCTTTGCATGCCTTTGTGGGATTTTAGAGTTGCCAGTGTTCGAATTCCTACTATTTTAGTAAAAAATCGTAAAAAAATACACAAGTTTTTAATTTCATGTTATATGTTAATTTTATGAAATATAAATGGGGATTGCTTATAAAAACTGCACGAAAAATAGATGTCAATGTTATAGCACTATGCAATGGGTGTTGCACGCTTACATTCCTGTTTCGTGTACAGAATTGTTTCCAGCATGATTCTATCTGGGGTGCATTGAAAGCTGGACAGTGTTGCCAAGTGTGAAAATGATTGATCGAACGGAAGTAATATTTTATGTAACTTGAAAACAAAACCATTTCGAAACTGTTTTCGATGTTGTCTGACGTATGAATGTCGAAAGCAAAGTGTGCGTGAGATTTTAAAAGGAATTTAATAAAAATAATTTCTAATGATAGCTTTTTTATTGGCAGAATGTTTAACAAAACTTAAGTCTTTTTTTTACTCAGTTTTTTTTTATTTACGTCAGTCAAAAATCAAATCAAAAACATTCTGCCAAAAACTAACCTACAAACCTAACCCGCTTCGACCCTAACCAAATAGATCCACTCGTCGAGATGCCAACGGTACGCCGAGTGGCTTTGTGAGGAAGTGCACCCATCCCTCGACATGCGTCAGTTAAAACGCCAAGCGGACGTGGAAATGGCGGAATGGCTCCGCAAGCAGAACAAAGCCGTCGACCCTGACCGGATACCGGTGGGTTCCGAAGCGGTGGCGAAGGAGCTGGACGAGCTTAACGCGAAGTACCAAAGACTGATGGATTTGCTATACGAAAGACTGAGGAGGATCGCCGCTGCGAACCCTGGAGATATCGTTACTCTGGTGAGTTTTTTTTTTATTTAAAGTAGGTTGTTGTAGGGTGTTGTCTGTTATTTAAAAAAAAATCTGATTTCTTCCATTTTACATTTGTTGTAGAAGAATTGATTGAGCATTTTATGGCAACCCTATTTAGATAACACACGATAACTGCCAAATTAAAAAATATATGAATTAGTAAAATTACTTGGCAACTCTGTAACAGACAATAAGCCTTATTTTTATAATATCGATGATCTAATTGTATATTACTATAAAAAAATACTTTCCTATGCGTGTATTAATTTGTATGTAGACAATTTAACAGGATTCACACGTTATTCATAATTAAATTTTGTATATTCGGCTACTGGCAATGAATTCAACCTCTATAGACAGAGTCAGTTTATTGATATACCCTTTAGGATAAATTCACTAATTGATACGAATTAGCGAATATATTTATACAAAACGAGTAATTATGGTAACTACTAAAAGATCGTAAAGTGATAGGATCTTGGCTTTTTTGACTTTTTTTTCATAAAGTTACTTATAGCGATCGATATAAAGTAGTAACTATAGTTTTTAATCGCACTTTTATTTCATGTTGTCTGGTTTTAAAAATAAATATTATAATGCAGGTTTATATTCAGGTTTTAAAAAATTGTAGGTTTATTTATATTCATCTTGGTCAACGTTACATTCAATATTTCCTTCGTAAAGTTAAACTAATGTCATTGTAATCTGCGCGTGAGTTTAGCCGACGTAGTGATGTCATTGTCATGTCAGACTGGACCTTGTCCAAGGTCGTCTGCTGTCGCTTTTCAAACGTTATTTACCTTAATATATAAAGTTATTTTATTGCAAATCGAATTCCTTTATAGAACTTCATAAAAAAACTAATTGAAACGTTTTAAATATAATTGGTTATTATAAAAACCATACATACATAATAACCTAAATGAATAAATAATCTAAATGTTTATTTTAATATGGCTTTCATTCATGTCGTAAATTTGTCGATATTGCATCGATCGTCTACAGTTCATTTTTGCTAGTGTAAAGTGTTTTTTTAGTATTGGTAACGTCACAGAGCTACTGTCAAATTCACAAATTTAAAAAAAAAAGATAGCCATGTTGGTTTTGACATTGACACTATTCGTGATAAAAATAATTAAGTTTTTAAAACTAAAAAATAAAACGATTTCAATGTTGCACTACATATAAAATTACATGCGAGGATAAGGTATTTTAAGTTTTACGCAAAAGAGTCTAAAGTATGACTTACCAAACAAAAAAATAATCATCAAATTCCATTCATAATTGGCGGAATAATCGCGTAACGAAAATAGAAAAAAAAATCAGTCGAACTGAGAATCTCCTTTTTGTAGTAATTTATAAATAAAAAGACCAACATTTTGGTTTCGACTTAGTATGGTCAATGGCTTTAAAAAGCTATCAATTATCACCGCGTTAAAAACTACCCACACTAATTACTCCAATAGTATAACAGAAATCGCAAATAGCAAGTTAGATTATATTCTAAAAGTACAGTTTATGCGCCCACGCAGTTGTATAAATGAGCAGATTGAGCAGCGTAGGTTGTGGTTTGCCTATATTTGGAAACCATTTGTTTTATAGCTTTGAAATTATAGTTGAAGTTAATCTTCTATGTATTTAGGTATAACAAAAAATCGCATATTATCGTGTCACTAGTTTAAACCAGTGTGGTGAAATGATTAAAGTAAATAACACGTAAATTTATTGTTTCATGTATTGTTTTAATAAAACCGGCCAAGTGCAAGTCGGACTCGCGCACGAAGGGTTCCGTACCATAATCTAAAAAAACGACAAAAAAAACATTTTTGTTGTATGGGAGCCGCCTTAAATATTTATTTTATTCTGTTTTTTACTATTTGTTGTTCTAGCGGCAACAAAAATACATCATCTGTGAAAATTTCAACTGTCTAACTATCACGGTTCATGAGATACAGCCCGTTGACAGACAGACAGACCCCTAAAAATGCCTTCAAAGTATAAAAATCGATTTTGCTTGGGTTTAGGTAAAAAACTATATTCTTGAAGGTGACATTGACATAACCTTTTGATAAATTGAAACTACAACTACGAAATATCGAATTTTATCGTTGACTATCTACCATCGATATTTAGCCTATGTCACTCTGTGATTCAGACGAATCAATTCCAGCAGTTTTTTTCTAAATCCATCAGAAATAATACCAAGAACTCCAAACAAAACAGCCATCTTTTGTTTAAAATTGACTTGACAACTTGACTATGACGTGACGTTGACAACACTTATATAAAAATACACTTGACACTAGCAGAATTGTTCTTCAAGAGACAGATACCATAAATAAAGAAGAAGAAAACCATGTTTGTCAAGAAGAAAATCAAAAAGAGAAGAAATCTTTCCACCCGTTTTGTGCTATAGGGACATCCAAAAGAAACTCACATTATAAACATACATTTTATACGTACAAACATACATTCAATCTAGAAACCTTCTTCGCAGCCGGGTAAAAACAGTCAACCACTGCAGCAAAGAATCAAAACATTTACAAAAAACCCATTGAGCTCCAGTCATTGACACATAGATTCGGTTACTTAGGAACTCGCAAAAAGTCTTAATGCATGGCTGATTTGATCATCCATTCTTGGTTGTATCTTTCAAAATCTCGTATTTTTTTAAAGTTGTTGGCCTTTGTAATGTATGAGGAATGATCCTACTGATATTTCATGTACTTACTAGCTGTTACGACTCCGCCTGCAAAAAACAATTTATGTAACATTTTAATTACTTTCTTAGGTTACAATATTGAAGTTTTAGTAGGGATCCCTATTTTTTTTGTTATAAATATAGCCTATGTTACTTAGGGACAATGTAGCATTCTAAAGTTGAAAGGTATCGGCTTTTGTAAACAGAATCGAAATAATATTATTACGCCATGTTTTTAAATTGTAGATAGTTACTTATGGCTTATACATAGTTATTTATGGATACAACGAATAAAATAAAGTAGAACTTACCTTAATCTAGAATAATAATTGTGTTATGTCTGGCGTCTGCCGCCCACGACTTTTTATAAGTAGGTAGGTAGGTAGGTATTAGGTACCTATTTACCTAGACGATAAAAACTATAGCTTATGTTGAAAGAACGTGTTTACGTCAAAATTTCAGTGCATTTCGTGTAGAGGATTTTCTAGTAAGTATAGTTTATATAGTATTCTAGTCTAGACAAACCTTTTGAAACTCTAGAACTCTTTCGTCTTTACTAGTTTTTTAATGCTATAAACAACAATACAAAATATGAGAAATAAAGGCTTCAATATCTCTTAGCTGTTTTCTTTTTCTTTTTTGTGGCTTCTGTCTTATTAAAGATCATTTTGGCCAGTGTCAAGTCATTTTTATTTAAAAAGTATTTTCAATTCACTTTAGCTCACATGTTTTAACTCACGTCAAAAACAAGGGACTTTATTGGACAAATAACTGCCAAAATTACACAATAAAACTTAAAATAACACGAAAAAAAATGTAAAAATTAAAGTGATACACATGTCACACAGTTGAAAGCATCAGAAATAGTAGAGTCACCATATTTTACAACGCATACAAAATTGGTCATAAAGTGTCGTTTACTGAATGTGTCTAGTCTAGATTGTGAAAAAGCGGTAGAAAAAATTTAGATAAATAGAATACCTAGGTAGGAAACTAAGTTTTTTTGTGTAAAACGAGATAGTGGTTCCGTATACGGTAGTTGAGATATTTAATATCTCCTCCGACACGAGTTACTCAAATCCTTGAAAATGGCTTGAGGGATTGTATATAATATAAATTTCGTCTACGTAGTAGGTAATTAAATTAAACTCTCGTTCACAACAAAAATTTAGGTATTCTATTCTAATACTTTTTACCACCGCTAAAGTATTCAGTTACGTCATTATAATGACGAAGAGGCAACGTTTTCTACGAAACAGTCTCTTTGAATAATTATTTATAGACAATGAGTTGCACAAACCAGGGAAATGAGAGGTTTTTTTAAATCCTTATTTAAATCTCCAACTACATTCTTCTTTGTTTATGGCATCTCTCTCTTGAGATCAATTTGACTAGTGTGAAGTATTTAAATTAGAAGTATTGTCAATGTCATAGTCAAATTTTTAAGTTAATTTTAAACAAAAGATGGTTGTTTTGTTCAAAATCCTCGAGATTTCCTCCAATGGATTTATAAAGAAACTATTCACTTTACAAGAGTAAAGAATTAGAAGAAATAAATTTAAAAAAAAGCGTGGGGTGATTTTCATTTCGATAATATCTTAAAGAGCACCCCACGCTTTTTTTTAAATTTATTTTCTATTTTTTAGTTCGGTTTCTATAAAAAGCGTGTTTTTTATTTTTTTTAAACTATTATTTATTTTCTATTTTTTAGTAATTTTTTATCAAAATAGTGTATTGTCATCGGTCCTCGATAAATCTACAAAGTTTGAACGAAATCTGGCCGTTTAAAGTGGGTCAAAATCGCGCCCAAAGAAGTCGGTTACAAACAAACATACAAACATACAGGTGAAGCTAATATAAAGCGTGTAAAAATATAGAAATTAGAGCGACAAAGTTGACAGCCGAATGCATCGCAGAAAATCTTTCAAATCCTTATTCAAACAATCCTTAATCCTTCGACACTGACGTTTCAGTGACAAATGACGTTCAGGATGATCAAAAAGTAATTAGAATAAAAAATAAAAATTCTTTTAAAATTGATTTAATCTTATTTTTTATTTTTATTCATGCGTAGGTAACACAAAAAACATTTTTGTAAGAACGCCTACACTGGATCCAATTATTAAACTAGCAAAAATGACATCTGCCTTGAAAATTGTACATTTATAGTTAAATCTTTCAATCTCATAATGGTACTAAGTACTGCCTACATAATTTTATTTATTACTCATCGCAATTACATCATCGCCCAAACTTCAAGGAAAAAGTTAAAAAACAGATGAAGATTTTACCATTTACCTCTATACTAACGATACGAATAGGCCACGAAAAAAGATCAGTCAATAAACCGGATATACCCAGTTTCTCTTCAACGCTCTATTTGAATTCTCATGCATACCTTATAGCAAAAGGCACCATCTTTACAATTTTGCAAAATTCAGACAACTTGAATCAAATTTTATTCTTCATACTCTGAAGATAATTTTAATAAAACAAAACGTGGGCAAATTACAGGGGATGACACAGAAGGAAATTTTGGTAGACAATTAAATTGTTAGATTTACAGAAAAAAATCAAATCATAATCCTAAAACAGTTTGTCGATACACATTTTCTTTTTTTACATCGAACGTATAGCACTTTGAATCATTGCAAAGATTATTAACTATACTACATCACGGAACCATGTCATAAAAATATATTTAAAATTCACTATCTAGCCCGCATAGTCTTTACGTGAGGATATTACAAATTGCTTGGTGGAAACTGACGTCATTTGCGACATCAAGCACATGGTCATAGTGTCAAGGCCATTCAGAAAACATTGAATAACTTGATCTTTTACACATGGCATTATAAATATCAATCGCATAATCTGTACTAGACTTATTTAATTTTTCATTTCTCTATTTTATTGTAACATTTTGCTTTTGTTGATATGAATGGAAATTAATAAATAGAAGGTGATTTAATCTACATTCTTTAAAGGTCTTTGGCACTTCAATGAAAATAAAGATAGTTCTAATAAGAAAATAAAACTATCGTTCAATTATTGTGGTTTTGTATTAGTACACACTTTCCTGGCATGAAAAAATTCAGGTCAATCTGATAAAGAAAACGGTTGTACAATCGATTCGTATGATCACCCATGCGGGCTTATAGCAGGTGAAGCTAAACAACGCAAACAAAAAAGGTATTCACGAATGAAAGGAATTATCAGTATTATTTAGACTGCGAAAGTTATTCCATACCATTGATGTTGCCAGTGATAAAAAAATATAATTACTGTCAAAAATTTACCTAAAAACCAGTTTCTGCACGTATGTAGTTACTAATAAAACTCAGTAAGTAATGTTTTTACATCTATCCTTCTACATCTCGTGCACTATGGTTTAATTTCGGGCTTTATTTCTTAGACACAAAAATAAATATACCCTCCAAACAGCTAGAATTTATGGTTTGGCTGTGCATTTAGATCTGTCAGTCAGTCAGTAAGAATTTTATATATTTAGATAAGCTGGTTAGACATTGTCAAGTGGACTATAAATTAAGCCTTTAGGTCACGCAAGCTTCTAAACCGCTAGGGTTTGGCTCGATCGAGGTCGTATAAAGGTTAAGGTCACCAAAATAACATACATTGTAAAGATTATTTTGAAAATATTTTACAAAAATCCAGCTAGCGATAAGCGATAAGACGATTGTAATCTTAAATATAATCGGATGAAGCCGTATCAAATGACGTGTAACAAAAACTTGGTAGTATATTAATAATTTAACAGTTACATTTTTGTATGAATAGACGCTAATTACATGACGCTAATACTGTGTTAGTAACTTATTTATTCTTAAAAAAAACACGTTTGTGTTGGTAAAGCCGCATTCGTAACATTATGTCATGCTAAGTGTGTCAGCGCCCTTGAAAAGTCATCAAGATAAACAACTTAATGCCTAGTATTGAACTTATGAAACAAAATTAAATGTAAATTAAGTTGACTTGTTACGAAGCAGAATTCTTTAAAGCAAAAACATAAGTTACAATTAACTCTCAAGCTAGAGAGTTAGGAAACGATAGGTTGTGGTGACTGAAAAGATCCAAAAGCAGTAAAAAATTCTGTGAATGCGAAAATTTTCTTTTCTGAAAACTAGACTAAAACGCCGGTTAGGAAATTTGATGAAACTGATATTAAATGATGAGTTCCACTATTTAAGCCGAGTGCATCGTAACATCGTATCACGAAATAGCACAATCGATTTGTTGACGGTGACGAAACGCGTCCGTTTTCAGTAGCTCGCTTACACCGACGGCCGGTCGACGCGCGCCGCGGTACCGAACGAACGCGAAATTCGAATTTCGAAGTGTTGAGTGCCAGTGTTTGTTGTTTGTTATTTTTAATTTATGGAAAAAAAGTTTGTGGATTGATTGTTGCAAAAAGTTTTAACAGTGAATTTATCTTTGTTTTATAATGTACCTTATCTTAAGTTTACAATGGTTTATCTGAAGTTGTTATGGAAAGATAAAACCTCAATATCGGAATTTATTGAGTGATTTTTACTCATAAT
The DNA here is from genome assembly GCA_963675405.1 of Cosmorhoe ocellata. NCBI lineage: Eukaryota > Metazoa > Arthropoda > Insecta > Lepidoptera > Geometridae > Cosmorhoe > Cosmorhoe ocellata. The sequence continues at coordinate 6,324,929 of OY776267.1, forward strand.
ATCGCATTTATTTCATTTTCAAAATTTTTCAAGTTTTACGTATACCTAGGTACTTATAATTATTATGATGGCCTTAACCGTATTTTTGACAAGAATATAATTACCTGAACAGGCATAATTGTTGTGGCGGTCGTGACGTGACAATTTCAATAATTGTGAAACATAAAAAGTGTCTTTATTTTGGGTTGAAATGGGTAAACAAACATAAACCTTAATTTCTAAAAAGAAATTGTCACTGAAAAAAAAAAAACTACTTTTACTCTGCCCTCTCTACCTAACAGAATCATAATTATTTACATACCTTCCGGATGTTTTCACATAAAGTCAACCCTTCGCAATTTCAACAATGAAACTTAGTGGTTAATACCTATCTAGGCAACAGCTAGTGCTTTTGATGTTTTGAATTGTATGTCACCTACTGCATGCAATTACAGTGTCGCTAGTTTTGGAAAGGGTGAAATATTGCACTTTTTTTTTCATCACAAATAATGTAAACCTTTTTGCGTTTGATCTTATTTCCTGTCTCCAAAGAGTTTTAGAACCTTTTTCATTTTCCTTTTATGATAAATAACATCAGTTTCAATATTATTTATTATTTAGCTATTTGATCACAAATTTATACCATAAACTTTATTGCGTTTGATCTCTTTCGTTTTCTGCAAGGAGTTTTAGCAATGTCTTTCATTTTCCTCTCAGGATAATCAGCATCAATTTCAATCGCGTTTTCCGCGTCTTATTGTATCGTATTACTAAAGCCATGATGTCATACCGAAACGTTAAACATTAGGGTTAAAGTAGCTATAGGTAGGTACACTAAGCAAGTATAGATGCAGAATAATACACTATGAGAAAAGATAAATTGACTGTTCAATTTTATTTACATTATGAAAATTCATTTGACATGCATAGATGTACTTACTAAGTTTGGTTCAGAAGCTAAACGATTTGACTTTGGAGTTAGACTGAGTATTATTTAAATTGAGTTTTATGGTCTTAGTTACATATTACCTCTATTTATAATGTTCTACGTCTTACGTGTCTTCTATCTATTGTTCTAATCATTTGAATCAGGTTGGTTTAGGATTGCAGTGCGCCTTAAAGATGCTCATTTCGTGCACTCGACACCATGTCTTTGGTCTTTAAGTTCTGGGACACACCTGTTTTATTTACGATATTCTCCTTCATTGATAAGAAAACTGAGGTCTCAACAGGATTTCAACGTATTGTGTCGTAATTCAAAAAGTACTCCTTGTTCTATATTTAGGTACTTACTCGATAGTCTTGTCTTGCATCGACTTTTCGAATCTTCGACTCTCTTACTGCTTAAAATTATTCGCAGAATAATGACAAGGATCGCCCACATTGATATTGTCTTCAATCTATTCTCTTCGTTATGTTCTTAGTTCTCGACCTACAATTAAATCGTCTAGGTACTTAACCTTCGTAAATCTTTTGTCGAACGATATAAACGCACTCATTCAATGCACCATTCCACGATATTTGGCACCCGGCAGAGTGGTTTGCCACGTGTTGCCAGCTCACGTCAGATCTGCCTATTTTTGTGATGCTCTACCTTTTGTTACAAGCTTCACTTGTATTCACTTCTCATGCTTCTCTCGTGAATTTATTATCTATATCTATATTCGATTAAGGGTGATTTGAACAACTTCTGAAATAACTGTTCTCAGAATAATGTAATGTCAAATACAAGTAAAATGACTCTTACTCTTCGATAACTAAGATTTATTCTGAGGATAGTGTTTAATACCTATCGTATCAGTTGTTATTATTATAGTAATAGTCAGTAATATGTTCAAAAGAATAACCAATTCACAAGCATCCGTTTACCATTTTCAACAGTATGAATTTTGTATATATCGTTACATGAACTTCGCGCGAGTGCAATCTCTTATAATGCTATCTTCACGTGTATTTAGCTGAAACATTATCAGTATTTATTCAATTTCCGTCGCTATCACCGTGGATTATGGATTACTTTTGTTTTCTTTATGACGTGAGTGTGAGTTATTTTTTGTTACTAATGTTTGTAAATATCTTCTTATTTGTGTACACTCATATTTGAATAAGTTTGTAATAGCATTCCATTTTTCATAATCTTTGAGCGTGACTTCAATGTTTCTTACATTCCTTAAATTATTCCTTATCGTCTTGTAATCATTTTGCAATAATATTGAGGGCATTGCCTTCTTTCTTTGCATGCTACTTCGTATCTAAGATACCTATGTATTTAGCATTCAGTTAAATTATTGTGGCTTCTAGTAACACTATGCTACATTTGGAAGATATTTTGAATGTATATTTTTTTAATTAAGTACTTGAATTTACTTTAAAACTGTTATATTTTTTGCTTCCGTTTACTTCTTCAAACGGTTTATGACGGCGGTCGAGTTCTTCATAAATTGCGTTTACTGTCAGTTTATGAGTCTTGCCAACATTACTAAGATTTTATTTGTTCTCGTTTTGAAGGAGGTTTGATGGCCGAAGTAGTTGCGCAAACTGATTTATAGTTATCGCTGAAAAAAACGTATTTATAGTGGCTGGTTATAGGATTACGCGATCCAGGTCAATGGACTTATTAATTGCTGTCAATTCCCACTGGCGCTATGTAGTCTTTGTTTTAAAACTTGTCTTGCTTTTGGATTTGTTTTTGGAAATATTCAACTTAGGAATTTTAGATTTTCTATAAAAGCTAGTCAAAGATATAAGGTAAGGTAATCTAGCTACTTAAATCTTTTAGATCCTTATTAATATTTCACTTATATAAACCTACAAAATCAAGATATAGTTTGAACAATACAGAACCTAACAAACCCATAAACTCTGCAAAAGCAATCAATATTTTACCAAGAAACAATAACAATACAGTTGAAGACAACATTTGACATTAAATGCAGCCTTGGGTGGACGTGATCAATGGATTTAAAATTTGGCATGATGTAATTGTTATGACTAACACTTACATGCTAATAGAGCACTAGAATATTTTGACCTTATTTCAACAACCGTATAGTTCAAATTGTAAATGCTAAGCCTTTGACCACGTTGATCTTAGTATAAGTACCTAATAAAAATATATTTTAAGGGTTTTTTAAGTGATCTATCCCGTAATCTGTTTTGGGGCCATTTTGTGCTTAAGTGTCTTTCTGCGTGTCTGAAGTGTCGTTAGCAATGGAAAAGTTATGCTTGATCAGGCATCCAATTATCACATTGTTTATTTTAACAATTGCGAATTGAATGATCTAAACAACGAAGAAACCAATGCCTAATGTAACAAAATACATAAAAAAATCTTGTTAGAATCCAGTTAAAAGCTAGGAATTTCCGAAATTTGAAACATCTGTTCTTAATTGAGGAAGACAGATACTTTGAAAGATTCGACTACGATTTGATATCAAAATGATAGAGCCGAAAATTATTTATAATTTACTTTCCACCCAATATTTTCTCACTCCGGGGCAAAGGCCAGACAAAATAAAATCACATTTAAATGGGATACAAAAAAATCTAATGGGCGGGACTAAAGTCCGCGTCTTTATCTAAATAAAAAATCAAAATAAATCAATAGTAGACCCAATAAGTTCACGTTCCAAGTTAAATAAATCAAACCCAACAGAATCCCTACTCTACCTGCTCAGTGCTCGCCCACCCTCCGTCGGCTACACAACTAACAATGTACGCAATACCGCATCTACAAATGTTCCCATAGCCAAAATATTGTTGCGGAACCGTGTCATAGTGTCAAGATTAAGCGGGCAACGCTCCGCAGGGTTGCGCGCGCAACCACCCGATAAAATTTTCCTACCAGTATCGAATAAGCCAGTCAGCTTTCATAACCTCAAAACTATCTACCTCTGAACAGCTGTTCGTAACAATGTTACAATACATATTTATAATTGAACCTTAATCAGCTACCGGTAGTGTCTAGCTAGACGTCGCGTCCTTACGAAACATCATTGCGAAATGGTTTAAATATAGAATCGTCGTAGTTTTTTTCGGTTTACGGCTTTTTGGCGTTCATTCAGTTTTCAGCCAGTGCGGTCTGTGACTGTCTACGAGTATATTCTTTTTCAAAAATTTCCAATTGCATCATTTCGTTGTTATTGCCAGTATTTTCTTTCGTTATTTTTTTATTTTATTAATCGTTTTTTATTCAAATAGGTTATGTATGTCAGTTTTAATAAAATATGTGGATTTATAAACTACGTAAATTGATTTTAGAATAAGTGTGAACTGTGTTAACCATGTTAGTGATGATAAGTGAATGTGAAAAACGATTATAAGTTTATAGTGGAAGTGAACATGGCTGAGTATGAGTATGACTTCGCCTACGAATGCCGGGTTGGTACCTTTCAATAAGACTAAAGTTTAGAGCACTGGTGGTGCAGTAAAGTGGCCTTGCCTCTCGATCCTAAGCTCGTGAGATCAAATTCAGTCGTGCACTAATGACTTTCTGTTCGAAAAGTTTGTGCTTATTGGTAAAACTCTCAAACGGTGACGAAAAACATCATAAGGAAGCCGGCATGTTGTACAACCATGTTTCAAGTCACGAAAGAAGTATCTATGACTAACTTTAATCCTTCCACCACAGTGGTTCGAAAGAATAAGTGATGCAATAATAAAAAATAAGATTTAATTATAAATTTTGAACCTTTGAATATGGACAAATGCAATGTTTGTCTGCAGTTTGACGCAGTTTCATTATTATGCAAATTGCCCGCCGTACAAAATATTTTCATTGTATTGTTTTAAATTTTAGGTCGACTATAAATATAGTTATGTCATCCTAGTCGCGAATGTGCGATATATATCATTCATGATTTTTTTTATCTGCGAAAAATTCATTGCAATTTTTAGTAATTTAAATACTTAACAATGTTAAAATAATGTTTTAAGAAGAACTTCACACCATTGATTTAATCCTAAATTAAAAAGCCGCTTCCTCGCTACGCCTCCCTCTCCCTTAATGTATTTATCGATATAATAACGTGACATATTTTTAGGAAAAGTAAACTCCTGTTAAGCATCAACCCCATCGATTTATGGCATAAGTTTGAATATAACTATTTAATCGGTACGTTCATGAAGTTGAGAGGAATCCATCTAAATAGATGCTACAGAGTTTTCTAAAAGGCATTTTTAGTGCAATAATAGATTTTTCCATTCTAAAAAGTTATTCGCGCATTATGACCATTATCATAGTAAGTACAGCCATATTGGTCACGATAGAACCGGTATTTTGTCCTTATTATGAAAAACGTAAAATTTTGTAACAAACTCGTACACAGAATTAAATGGTTACCTACTAAGGAGTCATTTACCTCGTCAAATCCTGTTTTCTGGGTTTAATAATAAAAATTACAACGTTTTTGCAATAATGTCTCAATTTCGTGTTTTTTATGCGATCGTAGCTATAATTTTATTACGAGATAGCTTTAGGTACAAAGTAAGATCTTTTTGCAAAGGCATCTACGAAAAACAAATTACTGACCTGTAACAAAATACAAACCTCTTTTCGAAAATAAAATAAAACTCGTTTTAATTTCTTCTTCTTTATTTATCTGTATAAAGATCAGTTATTTTGCCAGTGTCAAATGTATTATTTATACCAAGGACGTTATAGATAGAACGTCTTTGATTTATACCTACTCAACCTGTGCGTTGTCAACGTAGTCAAGTTGTCAAGCAAACTAACAGAAAAAAATAACGTTCTTATTTCAAATAATATATATTTGTAACTAGAAAATTCAAACCTATTTTTGAAAAGAAGAACACTCGATCTTATTTCAAATATTTTTGCAGCGCCTCGTCGAGGCAATGGCGCCCCGGTCGGCGCGGTCGTTCCGCCAAGAGTTCAACATGCAAGACTTGACCACGGAGACGACCTACACGACGCACTACACATCCGAGAAGTGAGTATTACACGGGGTCGGCACATGTTTTCTTCTTCCACTCATTTCATTCGTCAAAATTTTGTCGAGTGTTTTATCTCGTTGTTTCTCGTACGAATTTGAGATAACATGCTCGACAAAAGCGTTGACAAAATTTTGTCGCGGATGCCATGTTAGCCTGGCAGCCCTCCCCCCACTCCGTGTTTTTCTGTACAGAAGAGTCTTCTCTTCCATAGAGAAAAACGCTGAACAGTGCTCATACTTGGGGGCCTGGATCCATTTATATCCTACCAATGAGAGTATTATTGTTTCGTTCAATGCTGCCTTTATCTTCATGTTTCTTAATTTTACATCTCTCCTAAATTCAGAAAATTTACATTCTGTACGTGATATATGTTTATCTTTGCGTACAAGTTCTTTTTTAACTTATATTTTCATGACATGTCATTCCCAACACAACAGATACGTGAGATCCTCGCATTCGACAGAGCTCGATGGTCAAGCACCAATCAAATCTATGGCCAATGGCAAACTAACCTCGCCTAACTACACAACGAAAACAATAATCTCTGACGATGACAGACCCGACGTAAGAAAACTAAAACGAGTCCACAGGATGTATGAAGGACCTAATATCATTGAATCCAGAGGTATAGTCCATCCAGAAACAAGAGAAATACTAACAGTCGGTCAAGCTATCAGTATGAGAATACTCGACGTCCGAACAGGGAGGTTATTATCTTCCCCGGACACAAGACAAACTATGACGATAGACCAAGCGGCAAAAGAAGGTCTTATTGACCCGAAGCTAGCTGCTAGGTTGACGGGACCATGCGGAATGACGGAAGATGGAAACGAAGTCACATTATTAGAAGCTATACAGAGTGAACTGTACGACGCAGAACAAGGAGTTTCAGATCCAGCAGAGAAGAGGATCAAGGTAACAGTTGAAGGCGAGAGGCCTAGCCAAGGAATGAGTATCTCGGATGCATTAAATCGCGGACAAGTTGACCTACAACGAGGTTTGTATAGACTACCTAACGGAAGCTTTATCACTATCGCAGAAGCTTACGAACGGGGATACCTCATATACAAAGAGATTATCAAAATAAAATCGAGTGCTCTGTCTCTATCCGACGCAATCAGTCAAGACGTAGTCGATAACAGCGGTTGGGTTCTGGATAGGAATTCGGGCGATAGATTCCAACTAGATGTAGCTATCAATAATGAATTGATCAATCCGAACGTACGCGAAATAGTTGATCACAAAAACGATACAAAAATAACGCTTGCTGAAGCTATAGAGAAAAACATAATAAATACGAAACACTCTAAATACGTACATAACGTGACAAAAGAAAAATTATCTTTCAAAGACGCAGCAAGTAAACGATACATTTGCAAACCAATGACTTTGAAAGATGTTTGTGACAATAATCTTATGACAAATGACAGTAAAATATTATCTCCAGCAAATAAAACACCGTTGAATATCCTAGAATCTATTTCTGTAGGAGTTCTCGATAGTGACTGTGTGAAATGTATTACGGACACAACTACGGGGCAACTTCTTACGCTGACAGAAGCGTTAGGTGCTAAAATAATTCTACTTGATAGTAAATTCCGCGATAACCTAACTGGTGAGATCTGTTCCATCCCGGAAGCAGTAGACAGAGGTCTGATTACTTCTGTTTCTCAAAGATCCATTTTCGATATTGACGGCTTTAGAGATCCTAAAACGGGTGAATTCGTTTCATTCAATGTTGCACTTAGCAAGGGATATCTAAAATACGTCAATGGCGAAACGTTCCTAAAATCAGAAAGCGGAGACCTTGTGTTCTTAGAAGACTGTACTAAAGTGTCAATTGTTAGGCCAGAAGTTTTAGAAATGTTTATTCGTAAGATAGGTATTTATGAAAATGGAAAGGAACTTACCGTTCTAGACGCAGTATTTAAAAATATTCTCGATCCAAAAACAGGTCATTTACTAGATGCGACCACTAAGAAACCCATTCCATTCAATAAAGCTGTTGAGATAAATATGATAACGCCTGAAGGCGCAGCTTTATTGAATTCTCTCCTAAACATAACCTTGACGCTACAAACTGTAACGAAGACTGTAAAACGTTACGTCACAGTAACAAATACACAGCAAAGATCTGAAACTATTGTCACATTCGCAGAAGCGATAAAACGCGGTTTGATTGATGAGAACAAACAAACGTTTATGGATCCTTCCACTGGCACAATAATGCCGATACAGCAGGCCTTAGACCAAGGCTTACTAGGCGTTGAACAAAACGAACCGCGTGTCGTTCATATTTCAGACCGTGCAACTCACAAAGACTTGATGCCCGGACAAGTCGTAGATCTCAAAATTACGAAAAAAACTTATTTCAAGGACTTGCCACCGAGCCCCGAAGGCAAAGTCCAACGCGATAGTCGTCCTGAAACTGTAAAAAGCCCTGACTTCACCATCCGTGAAACGATTCCATCCCGCGAGGGATTTGTTCAGGAAACAAGGACAGAGATTAAAGAATCCGTAGTCTCCGAACCATCAATCACGTCATTGACAATCAAGAAAAATACCATAGAACTACCTCGTGGTGGCTGGACTCTCAAAGAAGCGATACAGCAACAAATATTCGATCCAGCTACTGGTTATTTCACTATTCCTGGCACAGACAGAGTAATAGATCTAGATGAGGCTGTCAAACTCAACGTCATCAACCCAGATTCAGCTAAAGTTAAAGACCCTAAAACAATGAAAGAACTTCCACTAAATAAGGCTTCAGAAATGAGAGTAATTGATAACTTGGGTCGTTATAAGCATTCGACCGTATTGCTTACAATGATCGAAGCTATCGAACGCCAATACATAATTTTAATAACAATGACCACAACTACATCATCGCAAAAAGTTATAACGATAACATCTGTAGTCGGCATGCCAGATAAGATAGAAGTGTCCGAAGTATTCGACACACCCTTCGAAACGGTCATTGAAGATCAATCGGCCTTAGAACCAGTTCAAGTTGCGCCAGGAATTATTTTTGATCCGGCTACGGCTTTAGTTATTTCGACCACTACCGCAGTATCAGAAAATATTTTAGAAGCTGTTGACCGTGGAATAGTACCCGCTACTACGGTTTCTGTTGTAGATCCTAAAACAGGCAAATCAATAACATTACAGCAAGCTTTAGACAAAGGTATTGTAGACAAACGAACAGGGGAATACAAAGACAAATCGGGAAAGAAAGTTAGCCTTGTTGATGCAGCTAAAATAGGTTTAGTCGCGGTGGTAGGAGCTCCGTTAGTAGCAGCGTCTAAAGTTATTCAATTGGTTAAAAGTACAATGGTTATTGATCCACAAACTGGGGAGAAACTGCCTATGGAGGTTGCTTACGAAAGAGGTTTAGTCGATCAGGGGACGTATAAAAAATATGAGGATTCTATTAGGGATAAGACACCAGAGAGTGAAATCTATCGCCAAAGCCAAACAACTAGTTCAGAAACAGTAACGTTCTCTGAAGTCATAAGTAAGTCGTCTCCATCAAGTATGATTACTGTGACATACATAACGGATCCAAATACAGGTAAAGAGATACCTATTGAAGAAGCTTACGCAAAGGGTATTATAGATCCTGCAACGTTTAAACAATATCAAGAGTCTCCTGAAAGGCAGGGAACAGTAACAATATCGAAAGTGACAACTACAACACCATCTTCATCCAAAACGGTTACCGTGGTAGTAGATCCCAATACTGGTGAGAAACTACCTATTGAAGTAGCTTATGAAAGAGGTCTCATTGATCCAATTTCGTTTAAAAAATACGAACTTTCTATCAGAGATAATACACCTGAACGGGTATCTAGCACTACCAAAACATCTGGAGAAACTGTAGCTACTATGATCTTAGATCCTAAAACCGGTGAACAGATAAGTATTGATGAGGCATTCAAAAGAGGATTGATTGACACCGACTCGTATAACATTTATAAAGAAACAAAAACGATCGATTTTGCCCCTGGAGTTAGTAAATCTGGCTCAAGTATTGTTACTATTTCCCAATCCACGGCTAAGCCTATATCAGTTGGTGCGGCTGTTTCTGAAGGATTTATAACAGTAGAGTCTATTCAGAACAGCTTATCAGCTGACAACAGAAAAGTACTAGAACTTCCAACACATAAATCAAAGGTTCCTTCTGATGTAGTTCAAATTAACAAAACTTCTCCGTCCGAAAAACCAAAATATAAAATCAACATTGCTAGGGAAGGCACTCCTGAAACGCAAATTCTAGAAACTAAACCGATAGTCCTTCAGAAGCTGAGGAAACGAGTTGTTACTCCCCTCGAAGCTGTAGAGAAAGGACTTATTGACAAAGAAACGGCCAAAATTTTAGAGGCTGTTCGAGTTTACAAAGATGAAAGTGGGGCACCTGTCACACTTGATAAGGCCATCGAAATTGGTATAGTTAACGATAATACAGGTAAAATAGTTGACATAGTTCACGGTGATGTTTTGACGATCAAAGAAGCTATAAAAAGAGGTATCTTAGACGGTGCTGGTCAGGATGAAATATTGCTTCCTCTAGCTCGAAGCCTCTCCATACCTGAAGTTTTGGAGCAAGGCTTATTAGATCCTACCACAGGAAAAATAATTCATCCTGAAACTGGCAACCTCTTGACACTTAGAGAAGCAATAATTTGTGAGATTGTCGATCCTTTGTCAAGTATCACTATAGCACCTGGCAAAAAAATAACTCTCGCTGAAGCAATTGAAAGAAACATAGTGGACAATGAAAAAAATACAGTAAAATCTAGTGAAGGTCCTCTTAACCTCATTTCAGCAGTGAATGTTCATGTTTTCCCTGCTGCTGAAGTAAGAAAATCTGTAGAGGATATACCACCAGCAGCAATGACACTTAATGTTGCTATTAAAAAGAATCTGATCAATCCTCACACAGGAGAAATTAAACATCCACTTACAGGGGAAATTATTCCTGTAGGAGAAGCCATCGAAAAAGACCTAATTATGGCCATTCCCTATCCTCAAACTGCCGAAACGGTTTCTTTGGAGGATGCCTTAGATAAGGGCATAGTTAATATTAAACATGCAACATTTGTAGATCCCAATACCAAGGAAGTAATTCCTATAGAACAAGCATTAGAAAAAGGGTTGCTAGCTGTAAAACCTGTAACTGATGTCTCAGAAGCAAGTGGTGTGGTAACGACTATCACAGAAACGTTTTCATCACAGCATACAATAACCACTAAAATGATTGAGCTTTTGGCTGATTACGTGCTCGTTAATGCAACTGAAGTTCAGAACACTACGACTGGTGAAATTATTTCGATAGAAGAAGCACGAGCAAAGGGAATTATAAGAGGTGAACAAACTAGCAAAGAAGAGTTTTTAACTAACGATACAAACTTTAGTTTCGAGGACGCTCTTAATCTTGGATACATTAATATTGAAACCGGAACATTTACTCATCCTAAAACAGGAGAAGTTGTTAGCATATCCGAAGCTGTCAGCACTGGTGTACTCAATACTGAAATACCATCTGAAACCGTCAAGTCGACATCACCGACTAGGAAAGAACTAGAGATGTTAGATCTAAATGAAGCATTTGATATCTTATTTGATGTAAAAGCACAGAAGTTTAGAGATCCAAAATCACCTAACAAGAAACTTACACTTGAAGAAGCTCTGGAAAGAAAAGTCATTAATCCCGATTCTGTTATTTATAATGTGGCGGCGGGTAAACCAGTGACACTGAGAGAAGCACTGGATACCGGTTTAATTGATAATAAAACTGGTAAATTAAAAGAACCGAAAACTGGAAAGGTGGTTGACATTAAAAAAGCAGCAAAAATGGGCTTGATTGCCATAGTGGCTGCACCTGTATTGGCTGGTATGGCTGTTGTGCAGGGTGCAAAGGCGGTAGGAAGCAAAATCAAGCATAGCGTGCAAGAACAAGGAGAGTCTCCTAGTAGTGCTTCACTTGCTGATGTAGCATCAAAACATGAAGTTGTTGATTATTCCAGGCCAGTGTCCAAAATTACCCAAGTTATGCCTGTTACAAAAGGCACTGAGAAAAAAGATGAACCCAAACAGACTTCAAAGGATAAAAAATCATCTGAACCATTAGAAGTTATAACTGATAGTGCTGGTCAAAATATCATCATCAAAAATAAGACAGACAAGTCTACAAAACAAGTTTCTGAAGATGGATCAATTTATTCGGAAGTTAAAAGTATTACTAAAGAAAGTTCTGGAATTGCTACAGGAAAAGAAAGTAATATAATCAAAAAGCAATCTACAGAAGTCTTGCCAAAAACCGAGAATCCCGTAAACGTTGCAGCAAAAGATTTAGCTATTAAAAAAGACTCTGAAATTACTGACGATTATCTACCTCAACATCCGTCAGACAAAAAAGTTTCTTTAGACAAGCAGGCAGTTAAACAACAAGAGTTAGAAAAGCGTGAACCAAACCGAGTAATAAATATTGAAGAAAAAAATGTTGAAGGAAAACCAATCGTAGAAGAATACCGTCAGATGACTTCTGATGGTGAAGAAATATTAACTGTTATCAAAACAACAACATCGAAAACAGTAGAATATGATACGATACTTTCTGAGGCATGTGATGTCACTGGGCTACCTACATACCAATCAGCCACTAAACAAATCAACACAGAAAAAGGGCCAATCGCAGATGACAAAATATTTGACACCGAAAGTCAAAAGAATAAAAAAGCTTCTTTGGATAAAGATAAAACTAAGCCAAAGGATAAGTCAAGATTATTAGTTGAGGATGTAGTGACTGAGAGTACGCCGGTAGTTCAAGAGTTTAGACAAACTACTCCAGATGGAGAAGAAGTGACTACTATAGTCAGAACAACTGTTTCTACAACAGAACCTAAAGAGTATGTTACAGAACACAGCAGCACAGTGATTACTTCGTCACAATCAACAACTACTTCATCAAGAGTCACTACAGTTACAGAGTTTTCACAAAATGAATCATATCAAGTTGTAACTGAAGAAACAGCTAGCCCTCATAAGTCTTCTGAAACAGTTATGGAAGAGTATCGTGTTGAGTCACCGGATGATGACGAAGCAGATCAAACACAAGCACGTCCCCATGAAGACGTGAAATATCTATCCCCAGAAAAGGCACCAAATGAGTCAGACTCACTTCAGCAGCCTAAAGGTAAGACTGATGTGACTGAAGAACTCAATAAAATACCAGACGCAAGCAAATTAGAGAAATTAGAAATCAGCAAACCAGTCGAAGTAGCTCCAGGCGTAATATATGACCCTAACACATCTGTTGTCATTTCCGCCACATCCGGTGTAACAGATAACTTATGGGACGCAGTTAAACAAGGTGTAGTACCTTCTGAAAGTATTTTAATCAGGGATCCTCAAACAGGCAAAAATATCTCTTTAAATCAAGCCATTAACAAAGGAGTTGTTAATAAGCAATCTGGTGAATTTAAAGACTCGTCTGGCAAAAATATGAGCCTAGTCGATGCTGCTAAACTAGGAGCTCTAGCAGTTGTAGGTGCTCCAATTTTAGCAGCAGCAAAAGTTATCGAAATAGTAAAGAAGGCAGTAGTTGTTGATCCTAACACTGGTGAGAAAGTACCACTGGATCAAGCAGATAAGAGAGGTATAGTCAAGCCTGAAATATATAACGAATTGTCGAAATTTGGATTTGGTATGAAAATGCACACTTCCGAAAGTTCTACTATCAAACCTGACCTCATTACTGTATCCCATACAGATGCAGATGCCAAACCTGTAATTAAACGTCCTAAAGACGTTACATTTACAGAAGTTGTAACTACGCATACTTCTTCTACAAAAACAAATCATCCGAGTGATGTTATAATTACTGAAACAACTGAATACGGTCCAGTGGTTTCTTTTTCTGCACCAGTAGAAAAGAAAACCATGGAAATACCTTCTCTTACTAAGACCACGATACACGATGCCAAAACAATGTCTACTGCGCTTATTGATGCCGAGAGGCAGCCATTAAGAGTCATCGATGAAATCACTGAACAAAATGTAATTAAAGAAAAGTTAGAAGAAATCAAACCACTTTATGAAAACATTCCTTTGATTGACGCAATTGCTCAAGGTAAAATCGAGCCTAAAGTATGCAGGGTTATTATAAATGGTGTTGAATCGCCTCTTACCGTCCAAGACTCACTAGAACAAGAACAAATCAGTAGGTTCACTCCCGTAGACGTTATATCTAAAAACTGCGTCATTGTTAGAGAATCAAAGCCAATGTATTTTGTTGCTATTTCACACAGACTTACGCCAGAGGAGTTGTCTGAAATGGGTGTTTATGACATTGAAAAGCAAATATTCCTAAATCCGGAGACGGGCGCAAAGATTACGTTTGAAGAACTTGTCTATGGTCTTCAAATCTTTGATCCCCAATCCATTTTAGTAAAAGATTTAACTTCAAAACATGACAACTACATAACTTTTCACGAAGCCATCGCTATTCCTATTATCGACAAAACATCCGGTCACATGGTTCACCCTAAAACGGGAAAACGAGTTCCATTCTTAGAATGTATACAGTTAGGTTGGATCGTTGAAAAACCTGAAGATGTGTCTATTCTAGAACAAGTCACAATCGAGTCTGCCATTGAACAAGGTCTATACGATCCAAAGACGGGTGAAATAAAAGACGTTAACACAGGCGCATTAGTTCCAATAGGCGAGGCAATAGAAAAGGGTCTTGTTGATCAAGAAACTTTACTTATAAAAGTACCGCGCTCAGACGAAGTAATCTCATTAGCTGATGCAGTCGATCGCGGTATAATAGAAATACACGAAGGTGTGATCACAATCATTGAAACACACGAAACTATTGAAATATCCGTCGCCATCCAACGTGGACTCATCACTATTATTAGAAAAGCAATCTCAATCGAAGCCATTGTAGTAAAAGAATTGTACGAACCTAAGAGCGGAAAGATTAAAGATAAAATAACTGGCCAGCTAATCACCATTTCCGACGCGGTAGATAGGAATATAGTTCATCCTACAATATCTGAAATTAAAGATACAGTTTCGAATAAACTCGTACCCTTATTGGAAGCTCTTGATACGAAATTAATTAATCCTGAAACTGCTAAAATTAAAGATAAAAAGACTGGTAAGGACATTCCATTAGACGATGCTTTAAAGAAGGGTCTGATTGCTACTAAAGCAGTTACTTTCTCATTATTTGATGTTATTGAGTTAGGCTATTACTCCCCCGAGTCAGGCAAAATTTTAAATCCCAAAACTGGTGATGTGATAACACTCAAAGAAGCTATTAAAGATAATCTGATCGATCCTTCCGGTGTCAAAATTAAAGATGATAAATCTGAGGCAGTTGTGCCGTTCGAACAAGCTGTCAAGTCAGGGCTGATTGATTTAGAAAAGGGTATCATTACGTCACCTGCTATTAACCTCAAAGATGCAAGTGATAAGGGATACTTGCTAAGCGACAAAAAACCATGGACATTACAAGAAGGCTTAGTTCAGGGCTTCTATGACCCAGAGACAGGGCTTTTGACCATTAATGGTGTAACAATGACTTTAGAAGACGCTATCAAAGACGGTAACATTAATCCTAAGGCCTTGACTGTAAGAAACTCCGTTACTGGAGAGATCATTTCCTTAGCTGATGCCATCAAGGTAGGTATCATTGATTCGAAAGAAGGTAGAGTTAGAGACCCAGTTCACGGTGACAAGATTTCACTCACAGATGCATCAGAACGAGGTCTTATTGTTCCAGCTAAGAAAAACCTCAGTCTTCCTGAGGCAGTCTTCAAAGGCTTTTACGATCCTAAGACTGGAAAATTCTCGCATCCGCAAAGTAAAGAAAAAATACAAACAGACAGGGCAATAAAGAAGCGTATGATCGATCCTCAATCGACTCTAGTGCACGTAGCTGGCAAAGTAATTCCCTTCGAATTCGCAGTTGACAAAGGTATCGTTGACGGTAGAACAGGTACCATTGTGCTAGGCTCTGAAAAGATAGATTTCCGCGAAGCTTTCGAGAGAGGTATTTTAGTTGAAGTTCGTAAACCTCTGTCTCTGATGGAAGCATTAGAAAAAGGTGTTTACAATGAGATCACTGGTCTATTTATGGACCCGCAGAGTGGAAAAAAATACACATTAGCCGAAGCCATTAGAATGAATTTAATCGATCCTCACTCAGTTCATATTCGCGATAACAGATTCGGAAAGTGGGACAAAATTACGCTACCTGAATCTTTAGAAACTGGAGTAATTGATGACCAAACAGGTAAAATTAGAAACATTAACAGTGACAATGAAGAGATCACGATACGAAAGGCGTTTGAGATAGGACTTCTTGTAGATAGTAAGGCACCGATTAGTCTACAGCGAGCGTTACATCAAGGTCTGTACGAGGATAGTACTGGCAAAATTATTGACCCTGCCACAAACCGCAAGATAACCTTGCACGAGGCTATTAGAAAGTCTATTATTAGCCCAAAATATCTTTGCTATTTTGATAAGAAATCTGAAAAACCTCTATCGTTGGCAGATTGTTGCCGCAGCGAAATAGTTGATAGAAGAAGTGGTAAATTCCAAGAACCTGGTTCTGACGTTCTTATTCCCCTTTCTGAAGCAATGAGCCTAGGTCTGATTGTAGATATTGAAAGCGCAGGATTTACTTTGTACGAAACATTAGCAATGAACATGTACAACATTACTGAAATCATTTTTGTTCATCCAGTTACTGAAAGAAAGATATCTTTAAAAAGCGCTATAACCGAAGAATTCATCAACCCAGAAACATCTTTAGTCAAACACATTCCCTCAAGTAAATACATCAAATTAAATGAAGCTATAGAAACTGGTGTGGTTGACGAAGAAAACAATTTGTATAATTTGCCGAACGGAAATCAAATAAACTTTTATGATGCTAAACACCGGGGTCTTATTGTGACAACAAAGAAAAATTTGAGCCTTGAAGAAATAATTAGAAACGGCTTATTTAGAGCGGATAACGGTAAAATTGTCGATCCAAATACTAATGAATACATTGATATCAATAAAGCTATTGAAACCAATCTTTTGAATCCGGATTCTACTGTTGTTAAAGATAGCTTTACAAACAAATTTAAACCGTTACCTTTGGCTATTCAGCAAGGTGATGTAGACGTCACCAAGGGTAGGGTGCTTGACACTAAAGCTAAAAAGACCTATAGTTTAGACATTGCTTTTGATAAAGGTCTCCTTGTTACTATAATACAACCAATCACGTCTCAGACTGTTAACAAACGATACGTACCAGAGTCAAGCGCGTCCAAAGACCCTGTACTTAGAGAATTCACGTTGGACGAAGCTATTAAATACGAATTTATTGATCCCGAAACGGCTGTTATCAAAGATCCTCATAAGAATAAATACATTCCATTAAAGTTAGGTATAGTTGAAGGTATAATCGATAAAAATGTTAAGGGTTCTTTCGATACCCAAAACAGATCAAAAACGCTTTGCTTCGTCTTTGAAAATAGCTTGATAGTCTACGTTCGCGCACCTCTAACGTTTGAGCAAGCCGTGGAAAACGGTCAGCTGAACTTGGCTACCGCTCGCTTCACTGATTCACAATCCAACGAAGTGCTGACCATTAAAGACGCGGCCATATTGGGCTACATAGATTCAGACACTGCGCTCGTCAAAGATAATCTCAAGAAGAGGTTAGTAAAACTCCCAGAAGCGTTCCGTAAAGGCCTGATGGACGCTGAGAAAGGAAATATACTAGACACTGAAACATCAAAGCTAAACACATTGACCGCTGCGATCGAAAGTGGTCTGCTCATGACACCCAAAAAGAGCTTCAGCTTGATAGAGACTTTGAACTTCGGTATTTACAATCCTACTACCGGAGCTCTGAACGATCCTTTTATAACCACAAGCGTGATAGATAGAAAGAGACTGAATCTTGGCGAGGCGATCAACCAAAGAATTGTGGACGCATCAAGTACTGTCGTCAAAGAACCAGATACAGGAAAGATATGGCCATTAGTTCAAGCGATAGAACAGAATCTAGTCGACCCAGTAGAAGGCAGGCTCGTCGTTGACCCAAAGAAAGGAATAAAACTTGATTTGGTCAAGGCTCTAAAGAAGGGATACTTACTACCAGCAGAAACAAGGGTAAGTTGCAATTCGTTCTTGCTTTAAATGTTGTGCTTCTATCAAGCAAAGGTGTTGCTTTACGTTTCCTGTTTCCATTCTTAGACGGTGATCTTTATCTAAGCGTTTGGCTTAAAACATTGGCATGGCACGACACCATTGAATTTTCATTGTGTCGATAATGGGGTACATGTTTTATAGGGTTAAGTCACAATTTGTATTTGTGGCACAATAAACTCATCATAACAGCGAATTGTATCTACAATATTTTAAAATTTTAGAAGAAATTGTAGAAGCACTTGTTTATATTCACAAAGTAAATGTTTTTGAGTGTCATTTTATACTAGAAACCACTTTATCTGGTTGGAGATACAGTAGAAAAGTTGTTTGACAATTCAGTAGTTTTCATTTGCCTTCTGTGATGTCTCCTAGATGCTTAAGATTAGGTTATAGTACCTACAGCGCATATCAAATTGTCAATTTTCCTCCACACAAAACTAATTTGGAAAACTGTCAATTGAAAAGCGTGCTTATACACATTGTACTAAGGCTCGATGTATGTTGTTTTTTATTTACAGCCGTTGCCTGCGATGCTAAAGAACCCTTTTGAGCTAAATCGTGAATGCTTGCCTGTGAGGGATCATATTAACGACGATATAAAGAATCATCATCGTCCCGCCAAATATCTAACCTATCATAATCACTCTGTGCAATGCTGTCGGTCTGAGCAACGCCTCCATCGGCCTTAGTTCCGGCTTTAGTGTTTGCTTCCTCATTAAAAACCAGTGTTTTATGACAGCTGGTCGGAACGATATTTAGATTCCTAAGATCCAATATACTCATTCCTCGGACCCTATGCTCATTTGGAACGCATGATCGAAGCTATGCTATTGTGATGTTGAGGCGGACACTCGATACAAACATTCACAGTAACATCAATGGTAAAACATTTTCGAGAAACACAAACACGAAAGGTATTATCTATTAATTTATCGTCTTATTTTAAATCGTCTTGAGACTTCATTTCATCGTTTACATTGTTATTATCAACAGATGAAATGATGTTTCATTATTTGTGTAAATGTACATTCGTGAAGTTTAACGTGTAAATCACGTTTATTTGTACTTTTATTATACTTTCAACAATACTTTTTCAGATATCCATTGAAGGTATACTCTTAATTCTAAACTCTAACAATTAACTCTAAATTAAACTTTACTCTAAGGAAAAGGAATACCATAGTTTACAGACATCATGAGTTTCTTTTTGATGTTTGTCATCACCGCTTGCATGCCACGCTTCTTGCATGTTAGATATATGTTTTGTGTTCTACACAACATGGGTTTTTGTTGTGGTATCATCATGCTGTGAGTACTTTGGTGTCGCATCTCTTCGTTGAATCGTCTTTGCTTTCTGTTTGCATAGTTTTGTCTATCTGTGCTTTTTTTACAGGTATTGATACCTTTTCTTTTGCATGAAGCTAAGGTATCTGCGTCTCACATATTGCTTTACCATTTTCAACAATATCTACCATGGTATAAGTTTCAAAATGGTAAACGATGTCGGACGTTTCTTCGTCTTGTGTATTCGTGAATGTACAGTCAATGCATCCGATTACTTCATATTAGCACCTAATGTACATGATTACAAAGTCGTAAATTGAACGGCTGCACTTGTTGATAGTACTGTAAATGCTCAAGTAGTATACTAAGCACTGTGAATAAGAATGGTACTTTTGAACATGTGTAGATAGCGTAGGCCATCATCAGCCAGGAGACCATCCAACTTAAATACATATAACATAGAGGCGATTATTCTATGAAAAGTGTGGGTTGTCTTAGAAAATTCGCTTCTACTTTAATTCCTTTTGACAAGCTTTACGCTGTGAATTGATCAAACGACTGATCAAGCAATCCGTCTACTGGCTGATGAGAACGATGTTCAGAAAGTGCAGTCAATTCGCGCGAAGAATTTCGTACTGATACCCTTCTTTCTATATAGCAAGCTGTAGAAGAAAAGTACAGGCTATGCGACGAGACGCTCAGCAAACTGCTGGAATGGATCGCAGTTGTTGAAGACCGCCTCGCCAACCAGGAGGCTGTGAAAGAAGATCTGGATGAGCTACGGAACCAGATCAATATCCTGAAGGTACTTACGCTCGAATAAGGAGAGTATTAGGTATGAATGTGGATGGATACAGGGGTAGGGGTAGGCCAAAGAAAAGATGAATGGACTCTGTGAAAGAGGACATGGGTAAGAAAGGTGTGAGTAATAAGATGACGAAGGACAGAGAGAAATGGAAGAAGATCATTGTTGTTGTGCCGACCCCACATAACGTGGGAAAAGGGCAGGAAGAAGAAGACTTACGCTCGAATAAGTGCACTAAAGAAACCTGTGAGGGACACTTTAATCCTTTTATCATACTCGAAACGAATTAATGACACGAAGAGAAGAACTGATTTTAAGGAACTCATTGTGTAACTAGAACTTTAAAATTATTGTGGTGGAAGAATTGAAGTAAGCTCAAAGGTTCGAAAGCATCAAAAAGTATGTTACTTTCTATTGACTATTGTTACTGGTGGCCTGGAAGTGGCGCCGGTGACGGAAAAGATGAGGAGTAAGAGATGTTGCTATCATGGTATCTTTCATCTCTCCTTATAACACGCTCAATGTTATGAGGAGAGATGGACGTCATGTAACGGAGAGAGTGCTTGCTAGGTATAAATGTGGATGGATAAAGGGGTAGAGAGTAATATTTATATCGATGGTAGAGGTAGGCCAAAGAAAAGATGGATGGAGTGTGTGAAAGATGATATGAGTAAGAAAGGTAGAAAGTACTGAGATGACAAATGATAGAGGGAAATGGAAGAAGAAAACGTGTTGTGCCGACCGTTGATGATAAAGAGGAACCACTCTGAGTGGATCTACAGAACAGATCCTAACATTACTGTACTATTTGATTTCTTTCAGCTCATTAAGGATGACCTGGACAGCCACCAGCGCCAGGTGTCCGCGTGCGCAGACCAGGCTAAGCAACTGCTCGTGTCTGGTGGGGACGTGCTGGCTCCTCATGAGGTAAGCATTTATATCGCCCACATTCGTTGTTTATTTCACAACGCACGATAAGGAACTTCGTTCCAATAGACCTATGGCCCAACCGACGAAAAAGGGAATCTCTGGTTGTGATTTCCCTTGAAGAAATGTATCCATGTTTTTTTCCGTTCACTGCATAAAACCAATGAACCAGCAAGTTAACTTCACGGCCGGCTGCTCTTCACAGGTGGCAGCACTGGAGCGCGGCGTGCGGCAGCTGAAGACGCGCTGTGACAAGTGTACGGACAGGTGTGACAAGATGCTGCGCCGCCTCGCCGCCGCCAGGGACGAGCTCGGCAAGTTCACGTGAGTACTCCAACAATTCTGTCCTTAAAACGTAGTATACCGTATAATCCTATAATGTATAAGTTTGTAAGAATGTATGGATGTATGTATGTTTGTTACTCTTTCACGCTGAAACGACAGAACGGATCTGGATGAAAATTGGCACAGATATAGATTATAGTCTGGAATAGCACATAGGCTACTTTTTATCCCGGAAAAATGTACGGTTCCCGCGGGATAGATTGTTTTTGTTTTTCAAGGTACCACATAAAAAGGAAGATACATAAAATCATGCCTGTTTCACGACGGGGTAGACAGGGAGAACAGATCCCCACTTCCTCATATCTGTCATAAGAACCAGGGTTTAACAATGCCATATCTCCCCCAGAAATGAACTTAACGCCTTCAACACATGGATGGAATCCGCCTACCGTACCCTCGAGGAGAAGGAAGCATCGCTCTCCAAGCTGAATACCCTCCCCAATCAGAGTGAGGATATCAGAGAGTTTGTCTCTGACGTCATCGCTCATCAGGCAGACCTTCGCTTCATCACGATGTCTGCGCAGAAATTCGTTGACGAGAGCAAGGTAAATTATATCTTCTGGTTTTATGAAGATTTATGGTTAGGGGTCTACTGATATCATACTTAATATATTCTCGAAAAGTCGCAATCATTACTTTCCCCGATTATTTTTCCTCAATTTTACTCGAATTACTCTCCCAACTTTACCTCAAGTTGTTCTTCATCTTTATACCGACTATTTTCTTAACTTTACCTCGATTAATTCCTCAACTACTCTGATTGCTTCCTCAACTTTACCTACTCGAATTGCTTCCTCAACTTTACCCCGATTATGTCTATAACTTTACCCCGATTATTTCTTAAAACCCTGATAGCTTTGTCAACATCACCCCAATTACTGCCTCTTTATAATGATCCCAGCAGGTACTACAGAAACTCGAACGATCCACGAACAAGTAGACCGAATATATCGTTCTTCCCCCAGGAGTTCCTCTCCATCCTGAACGAGTACCGCACGACGCTGCCGACGCGGCTGTCGCACGTGGGCGCGGCGCCGGACGCGGTGCGCGGCGCGGCGGGCGCGGCCCGGCGGCGCCACGCCGAGCTGTGTGCGCGCGCGCAGCGCCTGCAGGAGCGCCTGCGCGCCGCGAGCGACGTCTCGCGCCACTACGACGACGCCGTGGACCGCGCCAGGAAGTGGATCAAGGATGTGAGTATTACCGTTACTACGTGCGTCTAGTTTATGTTTTCAAGAAAATGATATTAAAGCAGTAGTCCAAACTCACACTAACAATACTCGGGGTTTGTCAGCGAGCCATGGAGCGCAGTATTCTGGGAATTAAACTCACAGACCGCGTTCGTATAGCTCGCTCAACGAATCTAGGCATTCGTGAAGTTAGCCGCAAGAGCTGCGCAGTATCGTTTTTCGGGAGCAATCGGAGGTATGAGGAGGGGGGGGGGAAGGAACTGTACATGCGCAAACTCGCACCTGTGGCTAACTTCACGAATGCCTAGATCCGTTGGATGACCTGTAATACCATACTGCGCTCGAAAACACAAATCAGACAGTCGTCAGAGTGTCGGACAGCAAGCGGGTAGATTGAAATGTGATTGGGCGGGCCACCACGGAGTGGACGCCTCTCAACGGGAAACGACCTCGCGGCGACCGAGGCGGAGGTGGAGGGACGAGTTTGATGCCTACTTAAAGGACTGGTCCACGGTAGCCCAACTGTGATGAGTGGAGAGAAGGAAGGGAGGCCTTTGCCCTGCAGTGGGACACTACAGGCTCTTAATTATAATAATAATATCTGGTTCCCATAGTATAGTTGGCTCAACGAATTGGGAGCAATTGGAGGTATGAAGAGGGGGGGAAGGAACTGTACATGCGCAAACTCGCACCTGTGGCTAACTTCACGAATGCCTAGATCCGTTGGATAAACTATACAAGCTTTGCTTGGCTAGATGGCGTTATATGAACTGTCCACCAATAAATAAATAAATAAATAAATAATGCTGAACAATCCACACAGCATCATCTAGCCCCAAAGTAAGCTACTCAATGCTTGAGCTACCAATATTTATCTATTTGTTATGTTTGTCAGGTGGAGCCCCAGGTGCGGTCGGTGCTGTCGGAGCCGGTGGGCGGGGAGCCGCGCGCCGTCGAGACGCAGCTCTCCAAGGCCAAAGCCCTGCACAACGAGATCATCGCGCAGGGCCGTCTCATTGACAACGCTAAGGATGTAAGTGAAGAAGAATCCTAATAATTTATAAATGCGATATGTGTTACAATCACGCTTAAAATACAGAACCGATTTAAATGAAATTTGGTACAAAGATAGTTGACCTTGAGAAAGGACATAGACATAGTTGGCTGATTCCAGGCAAAGACGGGGTTCAAGTCCCGCCCGTTGCAAAATTTTGAATTATTTTGTTTTCAATTTGTACATGAACATTATCACGAATTTAATCCTCGGTAGATATCTCCTCAGTACTCTAGTTGATCTTTGAAGATATCTAAAGTGGGTAAAAAGAAAGAAAGAAAGAAAAACCATTTATTCAGTAGTAGAGGTAGGGTAGTCAGAGGGACGTCCAGTTTGCTCATTATGTTATTATTATAAGTTTCTTGATTACATTTTTTGTAAGAAGGATCACACAAAAAAGCGCTAGGACCGAGACGAGTTTCTTGCCTGTTCTTCTCGTACTTGGGTTAGGTTGGAATTGGCACATAGATTCCCTAGCATGTAAGACGTTTCAAAGTGATCCTTGTGATTTTATGGAATAAATAATTTTCAATTTCAATTATCAATTTGTTCTTTTGATAATAATCTTAAATTTCTTTCAGGCATGCGACCAATTAGTGAAATCCCTTGAAGGAAACCTAACACCGTCTGAGATACGTCATTTGGAGGTGCCGGTCATCGACCTCACCAATATCTACCGAGACCTGACGGAGGCGGTCGGCTCCAAGTGTGGGGAGTTGGAGGCGGCGCTCCTGCAGTGCCAGGGGCTCCAGGACGCCGCGGAGGCCCAGGCCTTGTGGCTGGCGCAGGCTGACGCAGCCAGCAAGTAAGTCACTGTCAAAGTTATGTCAACGTCATCTTTTTTTTTATTTTCTTATTAGCCTCACTTGTATGTATGTTTGTAACCGACTTCTTTGGGCGCGATTTTGACCCACTTTAAACGGCCAGATTTCGTTCAAACTTTGTAGATTTATCGAGGACCGATGACAATACACTATTTTGATAAAATTATTCCATTTTTCAATTTGCGAAATATAATTTTTGTTAATTTATATGTGATGCTAATGCTAGTAAAGCACTCTCTGATGCTTCGCATCATGAGTCGTGCAATAGTTTAAAATTAAATTTAAAAGCGTGTTTTTTAGTTTTTTTAAACTATTATTTACTTCAAGAATAAAGGTACGAGTTGGCAGCGGGCGACGTGAGGCGGCGGCGGACGACGTATCGCGGCGACACTACTGGTTTCTATGTGTTTCTATGAAATTCCCTCCGTAGTTAGCGACACGAAGCTAGCGACGCATTTCATAGAAATTCATAGTAACCAGCAGTGTCGCCGCGACTCGTCGTCCGCCGCCTCATGTTGCCCGCTGCCAACTCGTACCTTTAGGAGGTTTGATGTGTAAAATTCGGTGTCAAACACTGATATTTCCCTATATGTAATCCTATTAATATTATAAACGCGAAAGTTTGTAAGAATGTATGGATGTATGTTTGTTACTCTTTCACGCTGAAACGGCTGAACGGATCTGGATGAAATTTGGCACAGATATATATTATAC
The DNA here is from genome assembly GCA_963675405.1 of Cosmorhoe ocellata. Classification (NCBI taxonomy): domain Eukaryota; kingdom Metazoa; phylum Arthropoda; class Insecta; order Lepidoptera; family Geometridae; genus Cosmorhoe; species Cosmorhoe ocellata. The sequence continues at coordinate 6,350,228 of OY776267.1, forward strand.
TTTTTATTTCGGAAAAATGTACGGTTCCCGTGGGATAGATTCGTTTTTGTTTTTCAAGGTACTTACCACTTTTTTTGCGTGTACTAGTGTATAATATCTGTTTTGTTTTGTCCACAGGAACCAGAGTAAGCCTGCTTCACTGATCCGCGAGCGGTTGGACGAGCAAGTGCGCGAGCACCGCATCCAACAGGCGGAGCTAGACTCCCGGAGGCCTACTCTCGCCAAGCTGCTCTCCTCGGCTAGGGACGCTGCACTCACGCCGTCCAACGCTCGCATCGCTAAGAAGCTGGAGCAGAGGGCGGAGGATATATATTCAAAGTAAGTTAATTGAATTAATAGGTAAAACCGATTTGAAAAACATGTTAAATTAAATTTAAAATTTAAGAAACCCCCGACACAAAGTTTGTCCACCATTTTGTGGCGGCCATCTTGGATCGATTTCGATCAAATATAGCAAGAACACTCTCGACTAATTCACCTTTCAAACAAAAAAAAAAACAAGATCAAAATCGGTTCATGGGTTCGAGAGCTATGATGCCAGACACACACACACACACTACACACCCTCACTCTCTCACAGACAGACACGTCAAACTTATAACACCCCGGCGTTTTTGCGTCGGGGGTTAACAAATCTAATAAATCTAAAATAAATCTCTGCCTACCCTGACGGGAAGCAGGCGTGATTTTATGGATGTATAAATTAAAAAAAAAAATAAAAAAAAAAAAAAAAAAATGTGAACAAATTTCACAACACCCCCTAGCCTCAAACTAAGCAAAGCTTGGGAACCAGATAGCTGATAGATTAATTATATTTTTTTTGTAAATACTCGTACATACATACAATACATAATAACACCCAGACACAGAACAAACATGTGCGTTCATCACACAAATGTATATACTTTATTTGTTTCAGATACGAGAAACTCGTGGAACGTTCGATGAAGCGCGCTCAGTTCCTGGACGAGGTGTCGGCGGAGCTGGCGCACTTCTCCGCGCAGGCGGCGCAGCTGGACTCTGCGCACGCGCAGCTCGTGGAGCAGGCGGACGGCCGGGACCTGCAGAGGATCTCCGCTGATGAACTTAGCACCAGGCTTTCGGATCTTCAGCATTACAGGTACTATATTCATTATATTTTGATTTTATCTTTACTAGCTGTTCGGGCGAACTTCGTACCGCCCTAGAATTAATACAAAATTTGTTTAATTTTAAAAATGTTTTAATGTTTGTTCTGCTAATCGGGGCGGAGGCAAATCCAACAAATTAAAAATCATGAAAATCAGTCCAGCCGGGCTAGAGTTATAAGTTTTTGAACAAACCCGATTTTGTTTTATAAAAAAAATGTCCTATCATATCCTTCTAATATATTTAATGTGAAAGTTTTGATGGTTGTTTGTTACTCAATCATGCTGAAACGGCTGAATGGATCTTGATGAATCTTGGAATACGCGTAGTTTATGACCTGGAATAACACATAGGCTACTTTAATCCGGGTAGGTACAGTCAGGTTTGGGACATTTGGGACCCACCTTAGGTGTAATATCGCATAGCTACATTTTTACTGTGAGCTTTATTGCATTTTTATTGCATTCTGAGTGTTCTCAAAACATTTCAAGGAAATGGGTCCCAAATTAAAGTTCGTGACTGTACCACGCGAGTGGAACCACGTGCGGTTGCTAGTGGGTATGTAATATTAATAGAATAATTCATACAGAGATAAGCAAATGCCCCTTCTGGAAGAGTGTCTACGTAATGGTAAACAACTGATGGTGAAGAAAGACGTGACGGACACGCACGCGGTCCGTGACCGCATGAAGGCGCTGGAGAACGACTGGCGTGACTTCAACTCCTCGCTCGAGGAGAAACTGAAGTTATCCAAGCAGAGGGCTGACCAGCTCAACCAGTACGAGAGCTTGAAGATACAGGTACTTATCGTGTAGTGTGGTGAAAGGGTTCATGTGTGCCTTGGAGACTCCTCTTGGGCATTAGTATAAATAAATAATAATTAATAATAATTAAATAAATAAATAGATGTTCAAGACTTCATAATAATAAATAAAAAAATTGTGTATATATCACACAACGCCATCTAGCTTCGAATTAAGTAAAGCTTAAAAGCCGAAGATTGGTGATATACCTTTTGTATATACATATACATACAGATATAGGAAAAATATTTGTGTTCACATAAATATTGGTTTTTTGGTGAGAATCGAACCCACAACCTACAGCGCGGAAGGGAGAGCTACTACCAACTGAGCTGTGAGGGTAGGTATAAAAACATAGTTCATTAGGACGACCTCAGTGGCGCAGCGGGCGAAAGTCCGCCTGCGACGCAAGAGGTTGCGGGTTCGATTCCCGCCACGGAACAAATTTGTGTACGATCTGCAGAAATTTGTTCCGTTGGTCTGGGTGTTTTCTATGTATAATAAAAAATATCTATCTATGTATATAATGTATTAAATATATAAGTTATCTAGTACCCATAACACAAGCTTTGAGTAGCTTACTTTGGGGCTAGATGATGCTGTGTGGATAGTCCAGCATTATTTATTTATTTATTTATTATGTCTTTGAAATCTAAGGATTTTGTTAAAATTCGAACCCAATTTTGATAACCATAAATAATATATTATCTATGACTTATTTGTTACCCCAATTTTGGGGTGGGTAGTGGAAGATGAGGATGAAACGTATCAGTTATGCACAAGAGCTAATTAAAAATATAATGTGTTACCTATTTATTTATACTGACCTCTTTTTAGGGTATATAAAACTTATTTTGTGTTATACAGATCCTAGACTGGCTGCAGTCTATAGAGAACCGCGTGAACCGTCTCCAGCCTGTGGCGGTAGACCTGGAGGTGCTGAAGAAGCAACAAGACGAGCTCCGACCCTTGGCCAAAGAGCACAGGGACTATGGCATTACCATTGAGAAGGTACAAATGAAAACTTCTTTACGCTTGACTTGGGAGTGAACTGGTGAATGCGTTACGAAAATTGTGATCGGGCGAGGCGAACGGAAGTTGAGAGGGAGGTATAAGTTAGTGAAGATAGAAAGAGAGAGAGTTATGTCAATACATTGAAAACTTTTTTACGCACGCTTGACTTGTGTGAGTGAGCTGGTGAATACGTGATGAGAGCGTTACGAAAAGTGTGATCGGACGAGGCGAATGGAATTTGAGGGGATATAAGTTAGTAAAGATAGAAAGAGAGAGTTATGTTTCGTATATTACTGTAAGGGCAAGAGAGAGAGGTGCGGGCACACATTTTCTTTCTCTCTTTCGCTCATAGCCAGTAACGTTTCGTATTATCTAGTCTACATTATATAAAGATGGAGCTAAAGAAGTTTTACTTCAGTTGCACACTCGTTTTTTTTATAATTATTGCATTTTATATCTTCTAACAATTATATTAAAGGTCTCATTACCAATTGACACATAAAATAGTGATTAACTAACACATTTTAATTCTCAGCTGAACGAAGCGGGAGCAGTGTACGAAGCGTTGACTCGCGGTGACCGCGCTGATAGTCCGCATAGGAAGAGACAACTGTACAGCCCTACCAAGCGGCAAACACCTAGTAAGTACGCTTTCATTTACTAATAACTTAACGGTTTTTCAAACTTACCCCTAAAAAGGGGTATCAACACTTGTAATAAAAAATCCTACGGCGCACGAACAAGTCTTAAAAAATCATATATTTATTTCCTTAAATATTGGTTTTGGTGAGAATCGAACCCACAACCTACAGCGCGGAAGGCAGTTACTACCAACTGAGCTGCGATGGTTGGTATATGAACTTAATAAAGTCTTTGGTTTTCTAAAATCTACCCTAAAAGGGGATGTCAATATTTGTAGTATAATTAAATACGTAAATCGATTGATTCGATATTTGTTAAAAACACCTCTAGAGCTATGAATAAAATCAGATTTTAATCTTTTTCTAAAACATTATATTTAGCTTGAAGAATTTTTGTATCGTGACAGATAATGTATATTTGATTTGAATTATTTTTAGAGATATTGTATAAAATAAATTTTAATGTACTTATACGAGTATAATTCTTCTGTACGTGTGTTTATCACCTAACTCCTCCCAAACGGGTGGACTTGGTTGATTTGGATGAAATTTATGTATATTTCAATGGGTTCCTGGATGATTTGAACACACTGTTGGACCCGGTAGGTGGCGCTGTTATCAGGCAGTACGATGTCTGTCGGGTCCGCTAGTAGATATATAAAGATCTTAGCGTCGATGACACGATTACATTTATAGTTTTTTTATGTATGTAAGTCTCTAAGGTATTTATAATTATGGGTCCTAGTTAAGTTCCTTTTTGTACACTTTTCTTGTTAGGTACCTGAAATAAAGTGATGATTATTATTAGTAACTAGAGATCTGAGAAGATACTACCAAGTCCGGGGAGAATCGTGATCATGTTTTTAGAGATGTACTAATTTTATTTATGGTGTTAGGCCGCACCTTGGACGGACGCTCTCCATCCCCCAACAAGGGTCACGGACTCGTCAGTCCAGGGTCTACGCACTCCACCTCCAGCGGCTTCTCATCACGCCGCTCCAGCCAGGATGGATTCCACTTGGAAGGTACACAATGATACAAGCTTCTGCCTACGACTTTCCACGCGTTACTTAAATAAAAAGCCTACATATTTACGATGCCTGAACCTTTGGTCTATTATAGTAACTTTTTTTTACAAAACTCTTGGCTCGATTTTTTGAGAATTATATTATAATTTCTTCTTATTTATTCATGGCATCTGTCTCTTAGAGATCAATTTTGCCAGTGTCAAGTGTTTTTTAATAGATCTGTTTACGTCACACAGTCATATAAAGTCAATGTTAAAAATGATGGCTAAAATTCTCGGATTTTTTTTCCGATGGATTTAGAAAGGAACTATTCATTTAATTAACATATTTCACACCCGAGTCAAGAACTCTGGCTTTATTAGAAAAATAACCAACAAACTAAAAATGACACGAGAAAAATATATAAAAAATAGAGCGATAATGTTCACAGTCGAAAGCATGAGAAGAAAATCGAGTATATTAACCCTGGATATTGTCTTCCAGAGCTGTCACCAGTTCAGCAGCAGCTGTCAGACGTTAACAACCGGTACAGCCTGGTCGGTTCCAAGCTGTCAGACCGACAGGCGGAACTGGACGCCGTCAAGGAGGAAGTCAGGAGGCACCTTGACAGTCTCCGTGCCCTCAACACCTTCTTGGATAAGGTAAATGACATCTGCCCGTCTACCATGAGTTTTCACATTTATATCGGCTGCCGTTACTACAGCAGTATAGTTCATACAACGGATCTAGGCATTCGTGAAGTTAGCCACAGGTGCGAGTTTGCGCATGTACAGTTCCTCCTCATACCTCCAATTGCTCCCGAAAAACGATACTGCGCAGAATGCCTAGATTCGTTGAGCCAACTGTACCGTCATGCTATTCAGTCACAAATACAACACAATTACGTACGCACGTCCTTAATTTCATTTATATAGGAATCTAACTAAAACAGACCTTATTCACACCTCCACGTAGTTTGACCATAGTAACTATATGTATATCTATGTTACATATAGTACCTACATTCTTTTGTAACTATATATGTCACCAGTAAATTTGCCAGAACCCTAGATCGCGCTGACGAAAACGCACGGCGCGTAATGATTTCATCATCACATTTTCTTATTATGTGAACAGCTTAACTTACTGCAAAGTATTCTGTGAGAAATAACATTAATCAATTTCGGCAAATCCACGAAAGAAGGAGTTTCGATGTGCGAAATTCGGTGTTATATTTCGCGGATATTCCCCTTGAAGTAATCTTTCCATGTTTTTTTCCGTTCACTGGATATACCAGTACTCTCATTCACGAAAGAAGCCGGTGAGGTGCCCTTCCACTATTCTGTCTGTCACCATTAAGAACATGTTTTGACCTTAAGATGTACTCCTCAGATCCAGAGGCAGTTGCCCAAAGAGTCTGTGCCGACCAAGGAGGAAGCTGACAAGACCATCAAGCAGGCGCGCACGGTCCTCGAGGAGATGTATGAGAAGCAGAGCATCTTAGACTCCACCAAGACTCAGGTATGTTTTCCAGCAGACACTTTGTTACAGAACAACGAAGTGAATAGTTAAAATCAACATGGCTAATGCTAGGGGGTCAACCACATGGAGTTAAACTCTAGGGGGGGTCGAAATGGGGGTTAACGTTAGTCTTAACGTTTAGAGAAGAGAGGGGGGACGTTTAGAAGACTCTAAAGGTTCACCCCCAATCTGACCCCCGAAAATAGAGGGTTAAAATGTATGAAAGCGTTTAGAGTGTCAAGGCTTAGAGGGGGATTTATTTAAGATTTTACATCATGAGTTCTTTAGCATATAATATTACTTAATATTATAAACGTGAAAGTTTTTGAGGATGTATGGATGTTTGTTACTTTACGCTAAAACGGCTGAACGGATCTGGATAAAACTAGGAATACGCGTAGTTTTCGACCTGGAATAAAGTAGCCTATTGTGTTTGAAAAAAGGGTTTATAGTAAGTGTTTATTCTCATGTAAAATTGAATATTGTATTTCATACAATAATATCTAAATCGTCAGGTTCGTGAGCTCTTGAAACGCAAACAAAGCGTGCTGGGAGCCGACAGACTGCACGACGAGATGGAGGAAGTTGCAGCTAGATGGAAGGCCCTCCACGACGCTTTCAAAGACAAGTAAGTTTCATAAAAGACAAGTAAGGTTCATAATAGACGTACACATTAGGCGCTTGGCGTTGCGTTAAGCTGGATTTACATTACGAAATTAGTGGCATAAAATTAGTTTCGCGACATTAGTTTTACCAACAGTTTCACGTGTAATTTAATATATTCGTAATGCATGCATTAATTTCATTTCAAAACGCCTAATGTGTACCAGCTCATAATCTGTTCCTCTATAACGCATTGGACAATTGTATCTGTTATGTTATTGTGAGTTTTTAATGAACTGAATTTGAATTTGAATCATCATCAACTTTTACAACTGGTGGTCTAGTGGTGGCCCCTCCTTCCGAGCCTCGTGGGTTCGAATCCGGTCGTGCACCAATGGAGTTTTTTGTTCGATAAATTTGTGTGACCATACTGTCAAATGGTGAAAGAAAACATCGTGAGGAAACCGGCATGTAAAACCAAAAAAGTTCAAGAGGACGAAAAGTTTTTTTTTCACCACACTGGTTCGAAAGAACTAGTGACACGATATGAAGAAGAAGAAAAAGTCAGTCAGTCAGTCACCTAGCCTAATCAGTAATTTATTAATCTATAGAATCTATACCATCTCTATACCAATATTATAAAGATTAAATTTTTGTATTTTTTTTTGTTTGTAACGAATAAACTCAAAAACTAATGGTCCGTTTTAAAAAATTCTTTCACCATTAAAATGCTACATTATCCCTAAATAACATAGGCTATACATATTACTAGAAAAAATTAGGGATCCCTACTAAAACTTCAATAATGTAACCCAAGGTGTAATAATTTGATATTCGCGGTCGAAGTAGCGGGGAACAGCTAATAATATAACTCTGTTCACTCAGGATCCGTTTCATGGAAGAGATGAAGGACTTCCACGATACACACACAAACCTGTCGCAATGGCTGGGAGCTAAGGAGCGTATGATGACAGCTCTGGGTCCCATTTCTACCGATTCCAGGATGGTGCAGACACAAGTGCAACAGGTAAACGTCAATAAAAGTTGAAAAAAGTGATCGGTAAAATTCAATCAAAGACTGTAAAAGTCGATTAAAGACGATAAAAGTCAATCAAAGATGGTAAAAGTCAGTCAAAGGTGGTAAAAATAGGGCGCTGGTGGTGTAGTGGTAACACCCCTGCCTCACGATCCGAAGGCTGTGGATTCAAACCTGGTCGTGCACTAGTCGTGCTGGTCGTTGTCCAGCATTTATTATTATTATTATTATTATAAGGAAAACATCGTGACGAAAGCGGCATACTCTAGAACCATAAATTCGAAGGTATGTGTCGTTAGTATTCTTATAAGCGGTTATGGGCTTGCAACCTGTCACGTACGGAATACTAACTACTTACTGTGCAAAATGTGTGCATGTGCCAAATATCTAAAGTCAATCAAAGATGGTATATAGGTAAGTCGATCAAAGAAGGTAAAAGTCGATCATAGGTGGTAAAAGTTAATCAAAGACGGTAAAAGTCAGTTCTAAGATTGTGGTAAAAAAAATGTACCTCTAGAAGATTTAATCTAAATTTTTTCATTCGTTGAATGAGGTGTTTGTCAGCATCATATCAAGTGGAAATCGATGGGTCTCCCCCCACCCCTTCGGGAAAACACAGCTAATACCTCACAACCCCCCAGGTCCAGGTCCTCCGCGAGGAGTTCAGAAGCCAGCAGCCTCAGCTGGTGCACCTGGAGGAAGTCGGCAATGCTGTGCTGGACCGTCTGGATGCTAAATCTCCTGATGCTGTCAAACTGAAGCAGAAGGTCACTGACCTCGCTGATCGGTGGAATGACCTGCTAAGCAAGTGAGTAACTTTATGTGCAACTTTATGGTGAATTAAAACCCTATCTCCCGTTTGCAGACAATAAAAATCCACGCAATTTCATAGCAAATCTCAACCATATCTCTCTATAATTACAGACTAGAATAGCGTGCGGACAAAATTTACGTTATTCATACGAAATTTCAACTCTATTTCCTTATCTTTACAGACTAAAACAGCGTGCAGACAGCCTAGGCGCCGCGGCGGACACGTCTCGTGAGTTCGACGCCGGCCTGTCTCGTCTGCGAGACGCTTTACAAACGATCAGTGACAAATTAGATGACGTAGCTATGGAGAATGAACCCGAAGACCAGCTCAGGAAAATCGAGGTGAGTTTTGAACCTTATCCCGTGGAAATAGAGGTTGAAGGCTGTGTTGAGTTTCGAAGATTAAGGTGAGATTTGAACCTTATGCCATTAGTATAGAGGTTTAGCTCAGTTGGTAGTACCCGGCTACTATACAAAACTTTCAGTCGGGTTTTTTTTTGCAATAAATACTTACTACGAGTAGTTAGTTTACTTTATTTATTGATGCCTTTCCCTTTATAACAGAACTTGGAGCGTCAACTGGAAGGTCAGCGCCCTCTGCTGGCGGATCTAGAGGGCGCGGGCGCAGCCCTATCGAGCGTGCTGTCCGACCCGGCGTCGAGACAGGACATACAGAGCAAGCTAGCCGCTGTGATCAGGCAGTACGACAACCTGCAAAGGAAACTGGACCATAGGAAGGCGGAGATAGAAGCGGCTTTGAAGTGAGTATAATGTAGGAGAATATTCTGGAAGTATACAAAGGAGAGAATTTGTTCAACCTATGTATACAGGGCGTCCCACGGCTATGTCACATGAAGGGAAAGTACCTTGAATATTTAAAATGGAACATTTTACTGAAAGAAGACATTATTTGAATTTAAAAAACAATATAAACTGCATTTATAGATATTTAAATAATGACATGGTTGAACCGGGAATCGAACCCGTTACACGAGAAAAATAATCACCCTGTAGCTTTATCATACCGATCGAAAGGGTTCATCATAAGGATTATTTTTTGCTGAATTACATAGTGTCAGAAATAAAAAGAAGACCATGAATTTTAACATTTTTATACAAAATTAATCTTGTTATTGATGTATATGTACGAGTATTATGCAGTAAATAAACTAGTCTAATGATGTTTTTCTTCATCAGGGATGGTCGTAACCTTGAGAAGAACGTCGCTCTTATTGATGTATATGTATTATGCAGTAAATAAACTAGTCTAATGATGTTTTTCTTCATCAGGGATGGTCGTAACCTTGAGGAGAACGTGGCTAGGACGCTGGGCTGGCTGCAGTCGGAGCTGGGCGGCCTACCCTCCAGGTTACAGGTGTCCGCCGACGCGGCCAAGTTGCAGCAGCAATTGGAAAGGCACGAACCACTGTACAGAGAGCTGTCGCAACGAGAACACGAGCTAATCATGCTCCTGGATAAAGGTATGAGATATTTCTGGTATACTGGTAGCACTGGTGGCCTCACAGCTCAGTTGGTAGTAGCTCTGCCTTCTGCGCTGCAGGTTGTGGGTTCGATCCCCACCCAGGATAAACATTTGTGTGATGAACACAGATGTTTGTTTTGTGTCTGGGTGTTATTATGTATTCAATGTATTTACAAAAAAAGTATATATTAATTAGTCTACAGTAATCTAGTTCCCATAGTACAAGCTTTTGCTTCATTCGGGGCTAGATGGTGTTGTGTGAAATGTCCAACAATATTTATTTATTTTTATTCTAGTTACTAGCGGTGATTGTACTAATACGACTATTTTAGTTTGAAAATGCAACAAAACCAATTTATCGTTGTTATTTAGGGTTTAAGTACCTTATTCTCATACAAACACATGGTTTACTAAGAATGAGATACATAAGAACTAAATCAAGGTTTTACAATATTTAAACTATCCTCATTTTGTTGTGAAATGACCTCAAAATAAATGTCGTTCCTCCAGGTCGTGAAATGGAGAAGAAGCCAGCACACGCTAACCTCCGCAAAGACCTGGACAGAATTCAGGCGCAGTGGGACAAACTCAAACGGGAAACCGTCGACCGATACAACAGGCTACAAACCGCTATGGTGAGTATTTCCCTTAAACACTCAGACTTAAACTATCAGATTTAAACCTTCGGATCAAACCATTTGGGTATACCATTGATGGTACAATTGACACCGATTTGTCCAACTAGTACCTTTGATGGTACAATTGGCACATTTCTATATCAGATGCACCATTGGATAGTATCATTGATGGTACAATTGATACCGACTTGTCCCGCTATTACCTTTGATGTTACAATTGACACATTTTTAGATCAGATGCACTATTGAGTAGTATAATTGATGGTACAATTAACACGGATTTGTCACGCTTTTACTTTTAACGGTACAACTGGCACACCTCCGGACCAAATGCACCAATAAATAGTATCAATGATTGTACAAATGACATCGCTTCATCCATTAATGATTTGATAAATAAGATAAGAATTTTTCAAGATTATTCATAGAGCCAAGGTTTATCTTTTATTTCAAGTACAAAATAATTCAGTTTATCTATATTTGTGGTGAAGTTACATCGTATGTAACAAGATAGCGCAAAATGAAATTCCGAAGCGCACTTAATCCATTCACAAAACTGGTTTAAAGAAATAGTGACGCGATATGAAAGAAATTGTGAATGATATTCAAGGTTTAACACCAGTGTGGCGAAAGGATGAAAGTGCACGTTAGAAGCTTCTTTCAGTCTTTAGATGCTGAAATGATCCAAACACGTCATGTTTTGTTTCTGCCGATCCTTGCGAGCTAAGGTATATGAGGGTGTGTTGTGATTGGGACTATATTTTCAGTTACTTTCAGTCGGGTTTCTTAATTTTGCAATGAATACTTATAATTTTTTTAAAAAGAACGCTGGTGATGTAGTGGTAGCGCCCCTGCCTAACGATCCGAAGGTCGTGGGTTCATACCTGGACGCACCAATGAGTTTTTTCTATTCGAAAAAATTACGTGCGCAATGCCAGTGCTCTTAATCGGTGAAGGAAAACATAGTGAGGGAACCGGCATACCCTAGAACCAAAAATTCGAAGGTGTGTGTCATACGTTAGTATTCTTATAAACGGCGATGGGCTTGCAACCTGTCACGTACGGAATACTAACTACTGTGCAAAATGTGGGCATGTACCAAATGTCATGTTTGGACGTCTCTCTGACTACCCCCTTTAGCTATCCTCAAAGATTTAAGTAACTACAGATCTGAGGAAGATATCTACCGAGCCCGGGGATTACAGTCGTGATCATTATTAGGTATATACGAGTATAAAAATCTATTTTCAGTTACGTTTAGTCGGGTTTCTTAATTTTCGCAATAAATACTAATTGAATTATAACATTGTCATCAGGAACACTGCCGTAAGTTCCACAAGGCGCAAGAGTCGTTCGTCCCGTGGCTGGGCGACGCGGAAGCACGGCTCGCGCAGTTACCCGACACCGTGTTCACTAAAAAGGAGGTTGAGAAGCAGCTGAGGCAGCTGCAGCAAATCCGGAATGACATCTGGAAGAGGTAAGCTTCTGAATATAGGCATTGGACGAGCCCTTTTTCTGTTTTAATCTGCGATTTCGTCCGCAAAAATCCTTCAATATAACATACTGGCTGATCCGACAGACGTTGTACTGTCTTCACATTTAAATATAAAAACCTTCTCCTTACTATAACAAACACAACAAAAAATGAATTGGTGAAATCAGCTCAGCCGTTCTCGAGTTTTAGCGAGACAAACGAACAGCATAACAAGAGAAAAAGATATCTTCTTCTTTTTCTTCTTCTTATATATAAAAATTAATTGCTGTTCGTTAGTCTCGCTAAAACTAGAGAACGGCTAAACGGATTTATCTTATCTTGGTCGTGAAATGTTCGTGGAGGTCTAGGGAAGGTTTAAAAGGTAAGAAAAAATCGAATAACTGCCGGGAAAGCCCTTTTCTATTTCCCATACAAACGTTTTCTAAATAAAATGTAGAGTCAATTTGAACTTTATTACTATTTAATAAAGTTCATATTACTCACTGTTGTCTAAGCAATGTAGAAGGCGGTACGAAGTTTGCCGGGACAGCTAGTATAGATTAATTATTATACCTTGGATTACATCATGAAATGTTAGTAGAGATCCTTATTTTTTTTTCTAGTAATAAATATAGCCTACGTTACTCAGGGATAATATATCATTCTAATGGTGAAAGAATTTTTGAAATCTGTCCAGTGGTTTAAGAGTATATTCGTTACAAACATTAGTGTACATACTCGTAAATATCAGTAAATAAATATCCTTTAAGACCTTGTGGTAAGGCCCCTGGTAGATTATTTATGTAAACTTGTTATAGGTCTGGTGAATATGAGAATAATAAGACCTTGGGTGAGACCTTCATCTCGGCGTGTGACGTGGACCAGGATGTGGTGAGGAGTCAGCTGGACTCCATGAAGGAGCGGTGGGACAGACTCAACAACGGTGAGAATAAAAAAAAGTTTGAGAGGTGTCAAGGGACACCCGGATGGAACGAAGTTCCTTTCCTTGCTTTCTATGAGAGAGAGAGACAGACAGATAAACACGCGCACGCCGCACGGCTTACAACTATAGCAAAAAGTGTCGTTACAACTTTTCGTGAGAATTTTTTCCGTCTAGCCCCCTTTCACAACGCGCGATAAAGAACTTCGTTCCAAAATATCACGACTTTAATCCCCAGGCTCGGTAGACATCTCCTCAGATCTCTAGTTACTTAAATCTTTGAGTACGTCCAAACATGATTTGGCACATGCCTTTATTTTATACAGTTGTTAGTTCCGTACGTGACAAGTTGCAAGCCCATCGCCGCTTATAAGAGTTGTTACTTTGAAGTTCAAACCTGGGGCCTTACCATGAAGTCTTCCAGAACGATTCCGTAACGATTCCATTATAGAAACGTCACTACTTCCATACAATTTGCATAGGTCATGGTACGAAATATCAATGTAATACTAATTCGGTAATGTATTATGAATTCGTAGTAAGGCCCCTGGTCGTGTACCTACCAATGAGTATGTATTTTGAAAGTTTTATGTGCGCAATGCCAGTGCTGATAAACGGTAATGGAAAACATCTTGGGGAAATCGGCATACCCTAGAACCAAAAATAAGATAGTGTCACTCGCACCTATTCGTATAAGCGGCGACAGGTTTGCAGCCCGTCACGTTACTGTGCAAAACGTGGGCAAAATATAATGTTTAGACGTACCTCTGACTACCTCCATTAGATATCTTGATCTAACAACAGATAGGGGGATATCTACCAAGCGTATCTGGATAATCTACCAAGCTTATCGACATAGTTCGAGTTTGCATAATTGTAAGATAGATGGCGCTGAACTCAATTTTAATGAACATGTATTGAATCTACAGAAGTACTCCAGCAAGTGGAGTTCCTGGAGAGCACGGCGCGCAAGCTGGGCGAGTTCGCGGAGCGCGTGCGCGGCGTGGAGACCCCGCTGCAGCGCTGCGAGGAGCGCCTGCTGGAGGCGCTGGGCGCTCCGCCCGCGCGCGCCGCCGACGCCGTGGCGCGCCTCGCCGACCAGATCCACGCGCTCAGGGCGCCGCTGCAGGTAACACTTACATACAATCTGAGGGCTTTGATAGTTTACGAAACTTATTTTCGTAGCGTTTTCTTTCCTACATTTACCAGCACTGCCGTAAGTTTCGTCACTATATTTTTATATGCAATACATTTGTAACTATATATTTCATTGCAGAACTTAAACACGGCAGCTGACGACATCGTTACCTTAACTCTGGAGTGCAGCGGGCCGGAAGCAGCTGGAAGAGCCAGACAGGTTCTGGAGGAGCAGGCCCAGGCTTTGGGAGACAGGCTCGATGCGTTGGAAGCCAGGGCTGGTGAAGCTAAGGGCAGACTAGCCGGCGCTAACGCTGCGCTCACTCAATTCCAGGTAAAATTATGATCTTGACCTTCACCTTTGACCCTAACCTTGACTCTAACCTTGACCTTAAACTTGACTCTAACCCTTACTCTAAACCCTAACCTTGAATATATCCTTGACCTTTAACTTGACTCTAACCTTTACTCTAAACCCTAACCTTGACTCTGCCCTTGACGTTAAACTTGACTCTAAGCTTTACTCTAAACCCTAACCTTGACTCTAACCTTGTCCTTAAACTTGACTCTAAGCTTTACTCTAAACCCTAACCTTGACTCTTACCTTGTCCTTAAACTTGACTAACCTTTACCCTAAACTTGACTTTAACCTTGACCTTTTTTATTTTTTAAACTTTCCATTAACAGGAGAAAGTAAAGAGCCTATCCCACGACCTATCTGACCTGGAGAAGGAGCTCGATGGCATGAAGCCCCCAGGCCGTGACATCAAGACCGTTAAGCAACAGTTGGACGACATCGGCCGATACTACAAGAGGCTGGAGAAGGCCGATGACCTGGTCGGAGACACAGAAAGAGCTGCAGAGACATTAGTAGATAGTGGTTATACTGACACCGCTAATACTAGAGATCAAGTAAGTGATTCTATATTCTATATCTAAATATATATAACTCAAAGGTGACTGACTGACATAGTGATCTATCAACGCACAGCTTAAGCCACTAGACGGATCGGGCTGAAATTTGGCATGCAGGTAGATGTTATGACGTAGGCATCCGCTAAGAAAGGATTTTGATTAATTCTACCCCTACGCGGGCAAAGCCGTGGGCGGAAGCTAGTTTTAAAACTAAACTTAAAAATCTTATTAGTACAACATTCTAAATCCGGCCCTGCACTAATAGCTGCATTCCAAACTACAATCACCGTGAGGCTCGTCGTATGAAATGTTAATTTCTTTTGAAAATAAAGTTCTTTAATCACATATGCTGTACGTCTACCATGAGTTGTCACATTTAGATCGGCTGACGTTACTACAGTAGTAATAGTATGTTACTAATTTACTATGACATCTCTCGAAATTGTTACTCATGATACCAATTTCTAAGCAAATGAATGAAGCGCAAACTACAGTCGCTGTAGTACGCTGTGACGTAGGATAGTTAACTACGTGACATTTTAGTACGCAACTATCCGCTACAAGTTTTCATACATTTTTTTAACTACTGCCGCTAGCGAGTGTAGATTGTGAAAACTCAAGGTAGAAGACCTACTGTACTAACTTGACTGGCTCACAGCTCAGTTTTTCATTATTCATATATTTCCAGCTGGAAGGTCTACGCAAGCAGCTCGGTAAGCTGGACGAACGCGCTCGCTCCAAGGAACAAGACCTGGATGACACTCTTAGCAAGCTGGAGGCCTTCTACAAGGCATACGACTCAGTGATGGACGATGTACAAGAGGTATGTTACAGTTCAATTTCTTCTTCTTCCTGCCCTTTTCCTATGTTGAGCCGGCACAACACGTTTTCTTCCTCCATGTCCCTTTATCATCCGTCATCTCAGAACTCGCACCTTTTTATCTTATCTCACGCATCCTGCCGGGTTAACATGGCAGCTGCGAGTAAATTTTAGGGACGCTTTTCTCGTCATTTGTCTCAAATTCGCACGAGAAAGAGCGAGACAAAACAAGACTAAAACAAGCTGTGAGGATGCACTCGTGTATATACAAAACTTCTAAATAGCGATATTATTTACCAACATTAATTATATCTCTCTTTCCTAGGCTGGAGACCAAGTCAGAAATCTAAAACCCGTCTCCTCGGAGGTAGAACAGATCCGCGTCCAGCAGAAAGACTTCGCGGAACTCAAGCGTCGTACCCTGGAACCCCTTGGGCAGAACGTGGCTCATTGCAACAAGATCGGCCAAGGGCTCGTCAGGTCTGCCCTCCAGGGGGTAAACACGCAACTCCTGGAGAAGGATTTGGAGAAGATGAACGATAAATGGAACGCGTTGAAAGAAAAGGTATGGAATGATAGAGGTAAAGTTAAGGGGAATTTAATTTCTACCCTATAAGGGGTAAAAAGTTGATAGAGAAAGGCTTAGGAAAAAACAACGACACGTTAACAAAGCTTCATATATTCTGCTCTCTATTATGCTCTGGCCACCTTTGAAATAATGATAATTCGTGTAGTACTTTTGGAGATTTGCGCGAACAAACAAATAAACAGACAGAAAATAATTCTAATGATCGCTGATTTGTGTTTATTTATTCATCTTCTATAGTGAGTCCGGTTCTTCTTTATTACATTTTTTCAATGTACAGACACATAATTCTTCTGTATATTATATGTATAGTCTAGCTGCGCCCCACAGTTTTATGCTCGGCTATGCAGTTTTAAAATATTTTTTCACGGAACCCTAATTCTTTTTCTATAATACGAGTAGTTACTTAGTTACTCCTTAAAACATTAGTTATCGCCATTGAAAGTCTTGTCAAAATCGGTCCAGCCGTTACTGAGATTAGCCAAGACAAAAAGACAGACACACAATATTTTTTGGTTATAACTACCGTACATAATTTAGTAAAGCTGTTAGTGCGAGTCGGACTCGCGCAGACAGACAGACAGACAGACAGACAAACAGACAGACAGACAGACAGACAGACAGACAGACAGACAGACAGACAGACAGACAGACAGACAGACAGACAGACAGACAGACAGACAGACAGACAGACAGACAGACATACAGACGGATGGAGCGGAGTCTTAGTAATAAGGTTCCATTTTACCCTTTGGGAACGGAACCATAAAAACAGACACTTAAATTTTATTATTTGTATAGATGAACGAGCGCGAGCGTCGTTTAGACGTGGGCCTGCTACAGTCGGGCAAGTTCGCGGAAGCGCTCGCCGGGCTCGAGAAGTGGCTCGCTGACACGGAGGACATGGTCAACAACCAGAAACCACCGTCCGCTGACTACAAGGTGGTGAAGGCGCAACTGCAGGAGCAGAAGGTAGATAGTCAAAACAAATCAAATCAAATTTATTTATTCAATAAAATCACAGGGATCATTTTGAATCGTCTTACATACTAGGTGAGTCTAAAACACTTTTTAAACTATCGCGACTTGGAAACATGTTTAAATATATACTCTCGGGACTTAATCGCGTATTGTGAAACATTCTATTTACCTCGACGTTTCGATGATATTACAATCACCGTGGTCACGAGTAGACTGAGGGCCGGCGTCCGCTCGCATCTTCAACTGACGAGACTAGACTAGGTGAGTCTAGGTGCCAATTCCAGTCTTATCCCCAGTCCGAGAAGAACTGATAAGAAACTCGCTCTTTTTGTATGATCCTTGGTCATTTTGTAAGGGATAGCAGAGTTGAAGCTGATTCGTCCAAATGAAAGTAAATCTGAAAGTAAAATAGCTACTGATGGTAACTTTGTTTTGCAGACTAACTTAAAAATTGCTATAATATTATAGGTGGGCCGATTCTGCTCAATGTGATATTTTACAGTTATTTTAAACACTTTTTTAACCTTGATTTAGAGCTCGTCTTTCAAGCATGCATCGTCTTGATAGCATGAAGATGGAGCAATAAAGGATTGGTTAATAATAAGTTATTTCACAAAGGTCACTCATATGTCGTAACTAATATTAGTTAATTTTGAATGTATCAAAATTGACTAATTATATGTTAATAACCAAAATTGTATGTTGCAAACATGACGTTAGTGAGAACAAAGATGAAATCGTTGATTAGAATGGCCCAGCTGCGATCTTGTTTGTTCGTTACTAAATTACAGTTTTAAAAAAGCTAAAATTGAAATTATCTTCTAAATTGAATCAATTAAGTCCGCGGAACAACAGAAATACCACCACCTTATATCATAAGAAACCTTAAAAAAATCTCTTTCTTTCTGTGGAGTTTATATCTAGTTCCCGATAAAAAAATCTTTCTATCTCTGTCACTAACGAGAATCTCTTTTATAGTTCCTGAAGAAAATGCTGATGGACCGTCAGAATTCGATGTCATCCCTATTCGCGATGGGTAACGAGGTAGCGGCGGGCTGCGAGCCAGCCGAGCGGAAGGGGGTTGAGAAACAACTCAAGGGACTGATGCATAGGTTCGACGCGCTCACCACGGGCGCTCAACAGAGGATGCTCGACCTGGAACAGGCTATGAAGGTATGCTGGTGAAATCTCAGTTATTCGTTTTTTATCAAGGTCAAAGTTAAGGTCAATGTTAGAATCATGCTGGTGAAATCTCAGAATTCTTCTCACCACGGGCGCGCAACAGAGGATGCTCGACCTGGAACAGGCTGTGAAGGTAAATTGGTGAAATCTCAGAAATCTTAAGTTTTTTATCAAGGTTGAAATTGAAATTGAAAAATATTTATTCATTACAATCACAAGGATCACTTTGAAACGTCTTACATGCTAGGTGAATCTATGTGCCAATTCCAACCTAACCCAACTACGAGAAGAACAGGCAAGAAACTCGTCTCGGTCCTAGCGCTTTTTTGTATAAAATAAATAAATATGATCACGACTGTAATCCCCAGGCTCGGTAGATATCTCCTCAGATCTTTAGTTACTTAGATCTTTGAGGATATCTAAAGAGGGAAGTCGAGGTAGTAGAGGCACGTCCAAACATGACATGATGTATGTACTTTTTTGTATGATCCTTCTTAAAGTGTTTCTCGTGTTGAAAGGAGGCCTCTCTCTTGCATTATTACAGTAGGTCACTGACTGATAAATACTTCCTTCTTTTACCAGGTGGCGAAGCAGTTCCAGGAGGAACTGCAGCCGCTGATCGAGTGGCTGGGAACAGCGGAGCGGAAGGTCAAGTCTCTCCAGCTGGTGCCCACGGACGAGGAGAAGATCCAGCAGAAGATACGAGAGCACAAAGCGCTGCATGATGACATCATCTCGAAACAGGTGAGATAGTTACGGCAGATGTGAGAAGCTATCCTACTAATATTATAAACGCGAAAGTTTGTAAGAACGTATGGATGTATGTTTGTTACTCTTTCACGCTGAAACAAATCTGGATGAAATTTGGCACTGATATAGATTATAGTCTGGAATAGCGCATAGGCTACTTTTTATCCCGGAAAAATTTACGATTCCCGAGATTGTTTTCGTTCGTAGTTCTTAAAAAAAGCTAGCTGTCAACATCTATTTTCAGCTACGTTCGGGTTATTTTAATTTTTTCAACAAATATTAGTTCATTTTCTTATATATAGATTATGCATAAAACCTCATTGTACGTATAACTAATACTACTATTTGTTTACAGCCTCCGTTCAAACAGCTGACGGAAACTGCATCTACTCTGATGGGCCTGGTGGGTGATGATGAAGCCACTACTCTGGCTGACAAATTGCAAGCAGCTACCGATAGGTATTATACCATGTTACCTTAGACAGTACTGACCAGTCAATACTTCACATGTAGATAATAATAGAATAGAGTAAAATTTATTTGAACACACAGACATATACAGGAAAATACAAAAAAACAGGGTTGGTAGATCTTTAATTACTTAGATCTATGAGGATACCTGAAGGTAGTCAGAGGCACGTCCAAGCATGATATTTAGCACATGCCCACATTATGCACAGTTGTTAGTACCCCATACGTGACAGGTCGCAAGCCCATCGCTGCTTATAATACTAATCTATGACACATATCTTCGAATTTTTGGTTTTAGGGAATACCGGTTTACTCACGATGTTTTCTTTCACCGTGTAAGAGCACTGGCACTTCGCACATAATTTTTCGAATGGAAAAAGTCATTGGTGCATTACCAGGTTTGAACCCACGACCTTCGGATGGCAGGGGTGCTACCACTACACCACCTCTCGTTATATAGATAGATTTATAAACCATACGGTCCACTAATCTCCTCAGGTACCAAGCTCTAGTAGACCACAGCCTGAACGTGGGAGAACTCCTGGACAACTCCCGCAAGGGTCTGCGCCACCTGGTGCTGACGTACCAGGACCTGTCGGCGTGGATGGACAGCATGGAGCAGTACCTGGCCAGGAGGAAGGTGCTGCCGGTGCATATGGAGAAACTGCTCAGACAAATGGACGAACTTGCTGTGAGTATCCTACTAATATTATAAACGCGAAATTGTGTAAGAATATGGATGTATGTTTGTTACTCTTTCACGCTGAAACGGCTGAACGGATCTGGATGAAAGTTGGCACAGATATAGATTATATTCATAGGCTACTTTTCATCATCATCATTCATTCTCCTGCCCTTATCCCACGCTAAGTGGGGTCGACACAATGATCTCTTCCTCCACTCATTCCTATCATTCGTCAACTCTGAGTCTATTCCTCTTACATTCATCATCTTTCACACAATCAAACCACTTTTTCTTTGGTCTTCGTCTACTTGCGTACCCAATTACACTCATACCCATAACTTTTTTGGTGACATGGTTTTCATCCCTCCTCACCACGTGTCCACACCATGCTAATCTAGCACTCCTCATCTTTTCAGTAACAGGTGCCACTTTCAAACTTCCCCTGACATACTCATTCCTTATTTTGTCTAACGCCAATTTTAGGCTATTTTTCATCCCGGAAAATTTACGGTTACGTGGGATAGATTTGTTTTTGTTTTTCAAGGTACCACGCGAGCGAAGCCGTGGGCAGAAGCTAGTACATAATAACGCTCAGACACAACACACACATCTGTGTCCATCATACAAATATTCTTATAACATGGCGTGATACCAGTATTTATTACGAGTGTTTAATTCACTTTCAAATGTTTTAATAGTTATTCTGCTATTCGGGACAAAGACAAATACAACAAATGAAAAACCATGAAAATCCGTCCAGGCGTTCTAGAGTTATAAGTGTTCGAACAAACCCGACTTTTAGATATAAAATATCATCTAATGCCAATTTTGTATGACAGGAGAAAACGGAAGAGATAGCAGCGAAGCAGGAAGCCGTGGACAGCACGGTGGAGTCTGGCCTGGAGCTCATGAAGCACATCTCGGGAGATGAGGCGCTCCAGCTGAAGGACAAGCTCGACGTGCTGCAGCGCCGGTACAACGACCTCACTTCGCGGGGGGCGGAACTCCTGAGGATCGCCTCGGAGACTCTGCCCCTGTTGCAGCAGCTCTACAACAGTCATAGCAAGTGAGTTTTATTAATTGCTTTCATACCATTCCCACTCTAAAAGCTTATTTTATTCACCGCAAACAGTGTATAAAAAGCTTTTACTCACTGTTTTTTTTTAAATCAATTTTTTTTTGTTAAATTATTCGCTCATTTGAGTCTTACGTAAATTAATTTATTCCGTTTTCTATAATCCAACTTAATCTAACATAACCGCCCCTCTTTTTAAATCAATATATTCGAACTCCATCTCAATGCTAAACAACATCCTTGCGCAAAAAATATTCGATACAAACTCTTTATGCAAAGAATATTCGACATACAAACTCCTTTTTCAAATAACTCCTCGAGCTTTGATTAGTTGACATTTATACACACAAAAACTGTTTTGTGTTCTTTGTTGTCATTAGAATGGCGCTATTTTGAATGGACTACTGGATGTTGTACGAACATAAAGTTTAGTGTTACACAATAATCGATTGAAAATGCATTCAAGTGATGAAGAATATGTGTTAACACCTGAGGTTATGAAAGAAAAGGCGGCCGATTATAGTAGAAAACTTGCTACCCTACAAATCTCTCTTAAATCTTTCTTTTTCATGGTATAAAGTATCGTATGAAACTCGTGAATAAAACGGATTTAAAGCGAGGGCCATGAATCACTCGCGTTGTTCAGGATTCATGGTTTTTTTTTGCTCGGAAATTGATGCATTATAAAAAAAACAACACAACAATCAGACCTTTTTAGTACGCAAGGAATTAAAAAAAACACGAATTAACACGCCCGTAATATCTAGTACGACAATAAACTGCTGCACAGCAACTTTAAATAGGTACAACTACGAGTATAGTGTACAATACTATGACAAAAGCACTTATAAATCCATTTACTTTCAGACTGACTGACTGGATGTCCGGTGCGGAGACATGTCTACAATCCGTGGAACCGCGTGAAGAAGACATCCTCAGACTGGAGGTGGAGATCCAGGAGTTCAGACCTGTTCTGGACACCATCAACCTGATTGGACCTCAACTATGCCAGGTGAGGATCATCATCATCTTCCTGCCCTTATCCCACGTTATGTGGGGTCGGCACAACATGTAATCTTGTGCATAACATAAAATTGTGGGTTCGATTCTCGGTTTTGTTGACACTAATTTTTGTTTGCAGATATCGCCGGGAGATGGCGCCACCCACATCGAGGGTATCGTGACACGTGACAATAGACGCTTCGACACCATCGCTGAACAAGTGCAGAGGAAGGCTGAACGGGTACTGCTCAGCAAGAAGGTATATACTCGTAAATATATCATGAACTAGTTTCCGCCCACGGCTTCGCTCGCGTGGTACCTTGAAAAACAAAAATATCGCTATCCCACGGGAACCGTACATTTTTTCGAGATAAAATGTACGGTTCACAAATTTCGTTCAAATCCGTTCAGCCGTTTTAGCGTGAAAGAGTAACAAACATCCAGACATTCAGATATCTGGATGTTTGTTCCTCACAAACATTCGCGTTTATAATATTATTAGTAGGATAAATACTGGTGGATATTTCAAACAACGCCATCTGGATCGAAACTAAGCATTAATTCTTCCAACAGCGTTCCCTGGAAGTGGTAGGGGATATGGAGGAGCTCCTGGAATGGCTGCGATCTATCGACGCGCAGCTCCGCGCCGCTGAGCCGCCGTCCTGCGACGCGGGCGAAGTCAGACTGCAGCTCAAGGAGCAGAGACCTCTCAATGATGAGGTGGCCGCGCAGAGGGTGCGCGTCAGGGATCTACTCGGCCAGGCCAAGAAGGTAAGTCTACGACCAGCGGTTTACGCCCAGAATACTGTTCAACTTCAGTTTTAACTCTGAAGTCTACGCTATCGCAACCAGGGCTTGGTTAATAATTTACCAACCGGTTAATAATTTACCAGAAAAAAACCGCTATTAACCAGTAGGTATTTCGATAATAGCGTTCGGAGCGCAACCTCTTTCAAAACCTTAAGGCAAGGTTCCCACTATGCTGGACCGGTAGATCTCGATTGCTTATGACGATTTACGATAACTCGAACTTAGATTAACCGGTTAAAGCGAGCTTCGTTTGTTGTCGTAAAGACGGGCGCGTCGCGGAGACCAACGAAGCTAAGCGTCCACCTTTCGCCATCGTACAAAAATCGAAATAAAACTTTGATACTTCGTACCATGACCTATAAAAATTGTATGGAAGTAGTTTTCAAGCTTGAAACTATGACTTTTCTGAAACAGGATGGTTTAAGATAAATGATTGAATCCATTACGAATACTGAAAAGGACGGAAATATCTAATACTTTCCCGCTAAACTATTATCTAATGAGCTTAACAACACAAACTCAAATAGAAATTCGACGCGTGTTTCGCTTCTCCACGAAGCATCCTAAGGACCATTGACTCGCGCATTGGACATTGCGCCGAAAGAGAATTCTCTTTCGGCGCTCGGTGGAGCAACACTCCTTAGATAATACCTAGTTTAGTGGGAAAGTACTAGATATTTCCGTCCTTTTCAGTACATAGTGGTTTATAAGAGCTTGTTGTAAGGCCCATTTCTAAAAGTTTAAACGAGTATTGTGATATTGATATTACTATCTCTCTCAGGTGCTCCGCGAGTGCCAGTCGTCAGAGGAGACGGCTGTGATCCGCGACCGGAGCTCCGAGCTGAAGGAGATGATGGAGGAAGTCGGGCATCTCAGCGCCGAGCGCCTGGCCGCCTTGGAACAGGCCCTGCCGTTGGCTGAGCACTTCGCAGACACTCATCATGGGTGAGTCTTCAGTCGTGTTTTTATGTTTTATTTCGTCTTTTTCTATTAGATATCTCGATTACTAGCTCGCTAGCCACAAACCCATGAGGCAGAGAGTCTAAAAGAAACAAAATGGTGGCTGAGGCAGACGCCATTTTGTTTCCTTTAGACATTTCATGTTGTTTTAAATTTACAAGTTTCTCTTTTTTTTATGTGGGTCTAATCGAACAAATAAAGTTATTTTATTCTTTATTCTTATTTCATTTTTGTAAGAAGGATCATGCAAAAAAGCGCTAGGACCGAGACGAGTTTCTTGCCTGTTCTTCTCGTACTTGGGTTAGATTGGAATTGGCACATAGATTCACCTAGCATGTAAGACGTTTCAATGTTATCCTTGTGATTTTATTGAATAATTTATTTTTCTTTTTTTCTTTCTCCTTCGCACCGATTTTTGTCTTTTTTGACAGCGGGATGAGTTGACCGATTCAAAATATGCATTAGGTCAACTCATCCCGCGGGATAAGTTGACAGCGGTATCAGTTAACTAAAGAGTCAAAATAAAATCGGTTCCTGATATCGCTCTATTTATGACACCTGTGTTTTTGCCAGCTTGTCATCGTGGCTTGACGACATGGAGAAGCAAATCCAGATGCTGGCGATGCCGGCTCTGCGGCCCGAGCAGATAGTCCAGCAGCAAGACAAAAACGAGGTAAAATAAGAAACGAGTGTCTAACTCCACAAAAACTATATAATCGGAACGAAATTTTCGTTAAATTCAGTCAAATTATCAGTTATTTTGTTGTCAAATTCAAATTACCGTATAGTCTGTAAGTGGTGTTAGAGCAAAGACGTTCTATCTACTCTTAGAGTAAGATATATTGTCAAATGATAGTCGAAACGTTGAAACTTAAATTAGGTTTGGCGCTATTATTGTGGCTATATATTTACTCTCTATTAACGAGAGTGAACTTCACCTGCATCGTTGGATTTTTGGTCACTTAGCTAGAGACTTTTAGAAAGCTAATAAACATATCAATGACAAAGATCTATTAAGATAACCTTGTGCTATAACAGAATTTCTTTCAAAGCATCAGATAAATTCTTTCACCAGTAATAATACAGCAAGGCAATGACCAAAAAAACACTCAAACTAACGAAAGTCTGACTTGATATGTCTCCACAGATGCTGCAGCAATCAATCTCCGGGCACAAGCCTCTAGTCGACAAGCTGGTGAAGACCGGCGAGGCTCTCTGCCAGCTGGTGGGCCCTGATGATGCAGCCAGGGTCCAGGACACCGTGTACGCCGACTGTGAGAGATACGCCGCGCTCAAGGCCGAGCTTAGGGCTAGGCAACAACACCTTGAACAAGTTAGTATTGAGGAACGATTTGCTATCAAGTTAAAACTGTTCGTCCCGAACTGAGATTTCGCGCGTATAAGGACTTCGTACTAACATAAAAATAAAGAAACAGTCTCAAAAGCCAAATTGTAATCTTTATTATTGAATACCCTTCTTAGGACGACTATTTATGATTAAAACTATGTAGGTTTATATATTTAGCAGACCATTACATTTTAATCTAGGATAGCAAAATAACACGTTAAAATAACACACACAAAATAAAGAACATTTTAAACGTAGCGAACAGCAATGTAGAACACAGGAATTATATTACTTATCTGTTTTAAAATGGTATACTGGATGGACTGGTGGGTACTCAGAGCCGGATCTACCGACAGGGTGCAGAGTGAGTGTCTCGGTACTGCTTCTCTGGCGTCTTCCAACTCAAAAAGGTCCCCTCATGACCGTTGGAACCGCTTTTATACCATTCTCGCTCGGCACCACCTCTGACTACCAATAACAATTTATTTATTAAAAATAAATTGTTATTATTAGAGAATTTATAATATAATACTTTAAAAATTATATTACGAATTAAGGGTACGTGATACATACAAGTGATACATTTTAAACAATTAATTAAAATAATTTAATTAATTAAAGTACTTTAACAAAAGTTATCAAAATAAATATTTTAATAGTTGAATAATCTTTAAAAATCACATTTTGAATTATCAATAGGTATACTACATTAATAAGTTTATATTCAACAATAATTATTTACACAATTTTAATTATGACGGAAGTCCGATATTATTTTAAAAACTAATCTTAAATTACTGCAAGAACGATAATGATCATTCATAAATTGTTTTACGATTTTAAATAACTATTTAAAAACTCCTACATAGGATAACTTAAGGTTTTAATAATGATTGAACAATTAGTTACAACTTCCGATTTGCCTATCAAACATTTTCATATTTAAATCTGAAATATTGATAAAATAAATATAACACAGTCACAATGGTATCAACAAAAATGTAAAGATTATTTAGGAGCTTCTTATTTACTAATAATCACATAAGATCTCACACGCGCGACTCTCACTTGTATTTATATATGAAAACTTGATGTATGTTCACAAAAACATTAATTTATTTAAGAAAAATAGTGATAATCATAATGTTATTACTAGACATAAACTCGCTGTTCCCATGGTTAGGCTCACTATTAGTAAGTAAATCCTTTCTAGGACAATAGGCTTATTAAAGTAAGTAAATCCTTTATAGGGCAATGTGTACGCTTCTATAACAAGATCCCAAGTGACATGCTTGATTTATCGATTGGGAAATTCAAAAATGTAATTAAACTAACGGTCTCGAAAATCTTAGTATAAAATATCAGAGTACTTAGATGACAATAAAAGCTTGGGACGTATCAGCTCCAACTCTGCTAGGTGTCCCTAACAATGTTAACAAGGATCATACAAAAAAAGCGCTAGGCCCAGCGAGTTTCTTGTCAGTTCTTCTCGGACTGGGGATAGAACTGGAGTTGGCACCTAGACTCACCTAGTATGTAAGACAATTCAAAATGATTAAATAAGATGATTTGAATTTGAATTGAATTTTCGCCCTGAAGTGTTTGGACACACTTTATGTACTACATACATAGGTACTATATAGGCCTATGCTTACGTCACTTGGTCCTAATTAAAAGCAAATATTTGATTATTCTACTTATTTTGCTTTTATATTATGTTGTAATTCTTCCACAGGCGTTACAAGAGTCGTCTCAGTTCTCTGATAAGTTGGAGGGAATGCTGCGCGCTCTGTCGGGAACCGCTGATCAGTTGCAGCACGCGGAACCCGTGTCCGCGCATCCGCCTAAGATAAAGTAAGTATCTTGAAGAGCGCTGGTGTAGTGGTAGCACCCCTGCCTCACGATCCAAAGGTCGTGGGTTCAAACCTGAAAGAATAGAATAGATTTTTTTTTATTTGATACACACGCACGGTAAAGAATCAGTTTAAAACAGTGTTCAATTTCAATGTAATCTATTAAGCGGTAATAGAATGATTAGGGTTGCAATACTTTCAAAATGCTGGGCTTTAATTATGACGTACCAATTATGACGTTATGACGTACTACGTGCGACCCGGTCAGCACTAATCAGTTTTTCCTTTCGAAAAGTTTATTCGTGCAATGTCAGTGCTCTTAAACGGTGAAGGAAAACATCGTGAAGAAACCGGCACAAGAACCAAAAATTCAAAGGTTTAGTATTCTTATGAGCGGCGATGAACTTGCAACCTGTCACGTTCGGGATACTAACTACTGTGCAAAATTTGGACATGTGCCAAATGTCATGTTTGGACGTGTCTCTGTCTACCTACGTTAGAAATCCTCAAAGATCTGAGTAACTAGAGATCTGAGGAGATATCTACCGAGCCTGGGATTACAGTCGTGATCATTTTTTTCTTATTTGACTGACTCACAGCTCAGTTGGTAGTAGCTCTGCCTTCTACGCTGTACGTTGCGGGTTCGATCTCCATCCAGGATAATATACAATACGTTGAGCCAAGATAATCCACTTACACCTGTTATCCATACTGGTATAGTGCACATAAGTTTTTCGAACAGAAAAAATTGGTGCACGACTGGATTCGAACCCACGACCTTATAATCGGAAGATGGACTACCACTAGACCACCAGTGTTCTTAACTCCAACTTACTTCTAGGGATCAAATCGACGAGAACGACGCGTTAGTCGAAGACCTAGAGAAGCGTCAGGAAGCGTACAATACGGTCCAGCGCGCAGCGTCCGAAGTCATCAGCAAGGCGAACAAGAGCGACCCCGCAGTCAGAGACATTAAGAACAAACTCGAGAAACTCAACAAGTAAGTACAATATTAAAAAATAAAATAAAAATGTAGCACACACACAGATGACAAGGGGAAAGTAACGAAGCAACAACACATGATATACTTATGTTTGTGTTCTTAAACTTACGCGATCTGAACACATTATTATTAGTATTAAACGGGTATTTATCGCGTTTTATTTACCTCTGTCGAAACGTCGGGAAAAAATATGTAAATAAAACGCGATAAATACCCGTTTAAAACTAATAATAACACAAGATATCTAAGGGTTTTAAACTAAACTTAAGTAAAACTTAGACATATCACACCATTTTTTTTGTATGGTATGCCGGTTTCCTCACGATGTTTTCCTTTACCATGTAAACGCTGAAAAGTTTTATATATTTAGTATTTAACTTTCAATTGGATTTATTTTCTAGATTATGGGACGAAGTGCAAGGCCTAAGCGGCGACCGCGGCCGCTCGCTCGAGAGCGCTCTGGAAGCGGCCGACCGGTTTTGGAAGCAACTCGCCGCAGTAATGGGCGTGTTGGCGGATCTACAAGACACGCTGCATTCCCAACCTCCCCCAGCCGCGCAGCCGAGGGCAATACAACAGCAGCAATTAGCCCTGCAAGAGATCAGACAGGAGATCGATCATACTAAACCAGAGGTATTTTGTTGACCCTCTTTTTGACCCTCTTTCTTACCCCCTTTTTCCTTTGACGCATAGATAATATCGACCCTGTTTTCTGATCCAGTAATAATAATAATAATACTGGCCTTTATTCTGTCAGTTCTTATATCAGTTACATTATATGGTTATTCGTGATATATTATTACTATATTTCTATGCATCGACTTCCTATCTGTATGCCACTAGTTGACAAAGACCTTCTCCAACTGTTCCATTTTCTCCCCTTAAATCTCTATAGTTTAATTCACCCCCATTCTGACCCCCTTTCTCACCCACATTTTATTAATATCTCCATAATTTGTAACCTAAATTAGCATTACAAGAGTATAATAGCGGTTTTATATACCTGATTTCTGTTAGCCATCCATTACACAGCTTTTTGGTGTTACATGGGTTTAATTATTAATTATTTTACAGGTTGAAAAAGCGCGTAAGACAGGGTCCACACTCATGTCGCTCTGCGGGGAGCCTGACAAGCCGGAAGTGAAGAAGCACATGGAGGACCTCGACACGGCTTGGGATAACGTGACGGCGCTGTACGCAAGACGCGAAGAGAACCTCATTGACGCCATGGAGAAGGCTATGGAGTTCCATGACACCTTACAGGTTAGAAATATATGATTACTAGATGACTCTCGCGCAACTTTGCGCATTTTAAGTAATATATCCCATTTTTGCAATACTTGTTATTGATGCTCCGCTCCTATTAGTCGTAGCGTGATGTTATGTAGCCTATAGCCTTACTCGATAAATGTATAGTCCACAACACAACAGTAATATTTCAATTCGAACCAGTAGTTCCTGAGATTAGTGTGTATAACCAAACAAACAAACAAACTCTTCAGCTTTATAATATTATATAAGTATAGATTTCTTTTTTTTTACATACGGGCGAGACTAACTTGCGCCTTTTTCTTGAAGCCGGCGAACGCGTATCATTCTCTAGTACCTAGTTATATTTTTTACGAACAAAAATGTGTACCGAAACTTTGGTGTAGTGTAAAAAGGACAAAACATAAACAGAGACAGACAGCCTAACACTTGTTAACTCCACAGAATCTCCAAGAGTTCCTCGACACAGCTGAGGAGAAGTTCTGCCGCATGGGAGCGTTGGGTTCCGACATCGACGCTGTCAAACGTCAAATCGCTCAACTTGCGTCATTCAAGCAAGAAGTCGACCCCCACATGGTGAAGGTCGAGGCTTTGAATAGGTATGTATTGTGATCTATATAATTAAATAGTTGAGTGACTGACCGACAGTCAATATTCGATAAATTTTCTTTTATGTGTTTCTGGGTGGTAATTTTTTTTTACATTTACCCCTATTGAGGGGTAAAATTTGTAAAGAGGGCAAACTGAAAAAAATTGACGCGTTTAAAATAGTGCTTTGGTGAGTTTCCCACTTATTGGATACTCTAAATAACTATATCTAGGGTCGGCAACTCATGAATGATACCCCTGGTATTGCAAACGCATATAGATTACGGTAGTTTAGCAATAAATAGGCCGTGCTTATTGTCCGGCTCAGTTGTGTAAAGAAAACACTATGCCGTATGCCATGCATGTGGTATGTTTTTAAAGACTGATAATGATGAGGAAATATTAATTGGATAAGGGTTTTTAAGTTTCTAAATCTGGGTGATGGTATCTTCATTAACTTTGCAAGCAAACCCTAATCCTTTTATACAGTTAGTTAAAAAGGTGGGGCTAGTTTACAGGCACGCCGCGTTGTGTGAACATCTCCTTAAACAAGCCTTTAGTCTTTTTACTGTTACCCTTTCCTTAGTTGGTATATTTTATTTGACCCCATTTAACTCGTGTATTTAGATTTACCTTTAAGTACACATTTTTTGATTTTATCCTGCAGTAAACACTTCTTAAATACCCTCACATTGAAATTAATTTTTTGCAAAAGTTACCCCTTTTTGTGCCCAATATAATATTTAGAATTTGAGTCCCATTTCCTATGACTAATGTATAATTTTTCTATGCGCCCCTTTCCATGGATTGGCAACTGAAGGAGTCTGATAAGGCAAGAAACTGTAACATTCTTATGTGTGTGCTTCAAAACCTCTGTTTTATTAACCCCTCTTTTTACCCCTATATTCATAAATGCAATTTACTAAATATGGAACATGAATTACTACTATCTTTGTGGTTGTGTTAAATGTTTCATAAAAATATCGTTTATGAAAAAGGGGGTGAGAACATCTATAACTGGCATTTACGTAGTTTGATATCTGTACAATGTGATGTCCTGTTTTAAAATAGGTTTTGTATTTGTCTGCTTTTTGTTCGTTTTGTAGAATGTTAAACGTTTGCGTGTGTGTCTTGGGTTTTGACTGACTTAATGTTAAGCATGTTTACCTACCTACTTACTCTTAGCTATTCTTGATCAACGTACATCTTGCGAAATTGAGTTTTATTCTAACCCCCATATTTACCCATTTTAAAAATTAACCCCGTCATTATACTCTTGATCAGCTTTTGACACAAAGTAACATAGGTAAGCAATAGAATACCACTTTTTTATGAAAGAAAGAGTAAATGAATATGAAGAAAGAAAACTCAAAAATGCAGTAGGTAAAGTATGTCCAAAAACTTCAGGGCGTGAATACAAATGAGGAATGAGGTTAAAGTGGTATAACGTCACAGAGTCAAGTGAATTTTTAGCAGCTGTCAAATTTCAAATTCTTGGAAATTTATCTGATTTAGATAGGAATTTAATTTAATGAAATTTAATTTACATAT
Source organism: Cosmorhoe ocellata (assembly GCA_963675405.1). NCBI lineage: Eukaryota > Metazoa > Arthropoda > Insecta > Lepidoptera > Geometridae > Cosmorhoe > Cosmorhoe ocellata. Next base: position 6,382,315 of record OY776267.1, read on the forward strand.
TTTACACTCGCGTCAAGAACTCGAGCTTTATTGTAAAATTAATCACCAGAATTTCCAATAAACGAGAAAAAATACTAGAGTGATAAAGTTGACAGTTGAAGCATCAGAAATTAGATTTTTAGCAGCTGCTTTGTTTCAAACTCTTGGAATTTTTTCTGATGGATTTACAAACTTTCACAATTTTACACTTGCGTCAATAACTCGGGCTTCATTGGAAAAATAACCACCAGAATTACACAATAAAACTAAAATAACACAAGAAAAAATAAAAACTCTAGAGCGATAAAGTTGACAGTCGAAGCGTCAGAAAATTCTCCGAAAAACTCTCCCCCATTTAAACTCTATCTCCCAACAGGCAAGCTCAAGAGCTGACAGAACGCACATCGTCAGAACAAGCGTCAGCGATCAAACAGCCGTTGACTGAAGTGAACGCTAGATGGTCCGCCCTGCTGCGCGGCATGGTGGAGCGTCAGCAGCAATTGGAGCGGGCGTTGCTACGTCTCGGACAGTTGCAGCACGCGCTACAAGACACTCTGACCTGGATTAAGAATACCAGTGAAACTCTTGATACACTTAAACCGGTATGTCACCACTTAACCTTAAACCGCTAACTGTTTAGACATTTAGAAAAGGTACTGAAAAGGACGGAAATATCTAGTACTTTCCCGCTAAACTATTATCTAATAGTTACTCGGTATATAATAATTGCTCGGTGGAGCAACACCAGTGCGGAGCGAATCGATGGTCCTTAGGATGCTTCGTGAAGAAGCGAAACACGTGTCGAGTTTCTATTTGAGTTTGTGTTGTTAAGCTCATTAGATAATAGTTTAGCGGGAAAGTACTAGATATATCCGTCCTTTTCATTTGTAATTAATTTCCGCAAAGTCACGCCTGAATCAATCATTTATTTAGAAAGGGCCAGATTTTACCACAAGCTCTTCGGGCAATATCAAAGTAATATAACTTTGATATATCGTTGGTAATGATTTGTTAGAGCTTATGGTAAGTCCTCAGAACTTCAACTGTTACATGTTTGAATAACAGAGACTTTCGCATCTATAATTTAGTGTGATTATTAGATTTCTACTTACAAGATCCCTCTAAGTGGGCATATTTCTATCTTTCTATATCTTTCCTTCTATGCCAGGTGGCGGGAGACCCTCAGATCCTGGAGGTGGAACTGGCCAAGCTGAAGGTCCTGGTGAACGACATCGCAGCGCACCAGGCCAGCGTGGATACCCTCAATGATGCTGGCGCTCAAATCGTCAGCCAGGGTACGGGTATGTGCCAGCCGCTTTGCTAACTACCATTTTACTTACCATAAGATGTAACAACAATTACCATTAGATGTAACATCAAGTAACATCAATTACCATTAGATGAACAACTATTACAAATAGATAAACTACTATAACCATTAGTTGAACAACTATTACCATTAGATGTAACATCAATTACCATTACTTGAACTACTATTACCATTAGTTGAACAATAATTACCATTAGATGAACAACTATTACCATTAGATGTAGGTAACAACAATTTCCATTAGTTGAACAATTATTACCATTAGTTGAACAACTATTACCATTAGATGTAACATAAATTACCATTAGGTAACAGCAATTACTATTTGATAACCATTTATACTCGTACATCAATTATTCAGCACAATATTTCTGTAACAGTTCTGCAAAGTCTAATCGCTATTCTTTGAAATCAATTCACGCAAGAGCTAATTCTGCTTTATTTGTTTGTGTATGTCCTTGTATGATTCAAAATCTTATCCAGTGCTTTACTCTTCCTAATGCTAGTAAAAAGTGTTTTGTAGTATTAAAACAATAATAATTATAAAGAAATACGACATCACATCGCGATGACGTATCGTAATGCGTTGTTATATCGCGGAAATCTACGACGTGTATCGTGTAATGTATCGTAAAAGTACACAACATCGCAACGTGCCACGATGTGAGGTCTTAATTGTATGTATATGTTTTGGCCTTCAGCCGCGGGTATCATCGACAAAAACATAAATCATAAATATGAAAAGGGGCCAAGTTCGGTACAAATGGCGTTCAGGGTCGACGGCTACGTCAATAAAAACTAAAGATCTGAATAGGTGCCAACTGAGCAGTTCTTTAGATCGTAACTATAGGAATGATCTATACTGATCTATATCTCGACTGATAGGTACTGATGAGGCAGGCGAGACAGCTGAGAAGTTGGCCACACTGAACAGGAAATGGCGCGAGCTGCAGCAGCAGGCCAGAGACAAGCAATCCGAGCTAGAACAAGCTCTGAGAGAGGCCCAAAGGTATGTATCGAGAAGAGGTTTGGACCAGTGTGGAGAAATTATTAAAGTGCGCCTCAAAGGTTCGTTTGTAGCACTTGATGTGTTCGAACTTTAATTTTTCTACAACATGCCGGTTGATGATGTTTTCCTTCACCGTTTGAGTGTAATCATCATCATGATCATCACTCAGCCCGGTTGCACCCACTGTTGAGTATAGGTCTCCTGTTTATTACTTAAAATTATTATATTACTCTTTATTCTCTTTATTTTGAGTGTAATAAGAACAGGAAAATCTAGAAGATGGCGTTGCTACTACACTACACCTTAGCATGAAAACCGTACAGCGTCTTACAAAAAGAAGACAGATACATTTTTGACGACAAAACTATCTATTTTGTTTAGACAAATCACAAATGACTGTCGCTTTGTCTTTCCTTCTGAAGACAAAGGGGCTGCTAAGGGGGATTTAAATTTAGCGCCTCCGTAAGTTTTGTCTATCATCAGAATAACGAACGTCAAGACTACGTACCAAGACGTATACTCCAAATTTCAAGTCTCTACGACCAGCGGTTTAGGTTGTGCGTTTTCTATAATGTCAGCGAATGAGTGTGTCAGTCAGGACTTAGATTCTTATAATAATAGATAAGACCCAATAGTAAATATATATTTCAATCCACAGCTTCAACGCAGAGATAGGTGACCTGCTGTCCTGGTTGTCAGAGGTGGACAGTGTGATCGCCGCGTCCAAGCCCGTCGGCGGTCTGCCAGAGACTGCGACCGAACAACTCGAGAGATTCATGGTGAGTCAAATCAGCGTCTAATATTATAGTCAGTTCAGAACTATTTATTATTTTCATTGGTTCTTTGTCCGCAGAAATAATTCAATATAACATTTTATATTAATTATGAAATTATTAGGGAGGCCTTTGCCCAGGGGCCTTACCACGAAGTCTTCCAGAATGATTCCGCAACGATTCCATTATAGAAACGTCACTACTTCCATACAATTTGTATAGGTCATGGTACGAAATAACAATGTAATACTAATTCGGTAATGTATTATGAATTCGTGGTGGGGCCCCAGTAGTGGGACACAAACGGCTCATAATAATAATATGAAATGATTGATATCTGTTTATTGAATAATTTCTATGGAGTGCAAAGAATCTTTCTGTGTGAAAGATGACATGGGTAAGAAAGGAGTGAGTAATGAAATGACGAATGATGGAGGGAAATGGAAGAAGATCACATAATGTGCCGACCCTACATAACGTGGGAAAAGGGCAGGAAGATGATGGAGTGTAGAAACGGCCACGGTCACCCATCCAATAACTGACACCGCATTTCCTCAGGATGTGTACCACGAGATCGAAGCGAACCGGCCGAAGGTCGAGGCTGTTCTGCAGCAAGGCCAGGAGTACCTGAAGAGGCAGGAGAAACCCAACCCCACGTCACAGCTCCACCACAACCTGAAGAACTTGAAGAGCCGATGGGATAATGTTACTTCAAGGTAAGATGCGCGCACGCAATGAGGCTGCTATAACAGGCATGATGACAGATTTTGAAATCCTCTTTTATTATGTAGGTATACGTCTATAATTTTCGAAAGACACATTATTTTAGCATTAAATTAAGTTTTGCGCAATTTCTTTAATTTCATTATATCTATTTTGAACTATAGCCGAAAACGATCTTGGGATCGATTTTCATGCCGTAAAAATGACGTCACCCTGCATATTACAATACTACATAATATTATAAAACAAAGTCCTCCGCCGCGTCTGTCTGTCTGTTCGCGATAAACTCAAAAACTACTACACCGATTTTCATGCTGTTTTCACCAATGGATAGAGTGGTTCTCGAGGAAGGTTTTGTTATATAATTTGTTAAGTTTTTAAGTTGCGATAACCGACATACTAGTAGAGTTAGTGTAGCTTTTTGTAAAAAAAACGTATCATATTTTGTGAAGCTTTTTCTTGATAAAAGACACATTTTCTCTTCCAGGGCTTCGGACAAGAAGATAAAGCTGGAGATAGCTCTGAAGGAAGCCACCGAGTTCCACGACGCGCTGCAGGCCTTCGTTGACTGGCTCACCAGCGCGGAGAAGACCCTCACATCCGCCAAACCTGTCTCTAGAGTTATGGAGACATTGCTCAGTGAGTACTCATCGGAATCCTACTAATATTATAAACGCGAAATTTTGTAAGAATATAATAATATGGATCTGTGGATGTATGGATGTATGTTTGTTACTCTTTCGGATCAGGATGAAATTTGGCACAGATATAGATTATAGTCTGACAGGCTACTTTTTATCCCGGAAATATTTACGGTTTTCGTGGGATAGATGTTTTTGTTTTTCAAGGTACTACTCGAGCATAGCCGTGGGCGGAAGCTAGTACTAACTATTATGCAAAATGTGGGCATGTGCCAAATGTCATGTTTGGACGTGCCTCTGACTCTCTTTAGATATTCTCGAAGATCTAAGTAACTAGAGATCTGAGAAGATATCTACCGAGCCTGGGGATTACAGTCGTGATCATGTGTGTGAAAAGTCAACTGTCATATTTTTACTCTGTAACTAGCTCCCGCCAGCGGCTTCGCCCACGTGGTACCTTGAAAAACAAAAACAAATCTATCCCACTGGAACCGTACATTTCTCCGGAATAAAAAATAGCTTATGTGCTATTCCAGACTATAATCTCTCTCTAGGCTATGCCTAATGTAATCTATCTTTAGGGTATGAACCAAAACACCCAGGACTAACATTTGTGTGATGAACGCTAAGGTTTGTTCTGTGTCTGGGTGTTATTATGTATTCTATGTACGTATTTACTAAAAAAGTATATAATTAATCTATCAACCATCTGGTTCCCATAACAAGCTTTACTTAATTTGGGGCTAGATGGCGTTGTGTGAAATGTCTAATATTTATTTAACTTATGTACTCTTTGCAGCCCAAATCGAAGAGCACAAATCGTTCCAAAAGGAGATATCCACGCATCGCGAGACAATGCTGCATCTCGACAAGAAAGGCACCCACCTCAAGTACTTCAGTCAGAAGCAGGATGTGATCCTCATCAAGAATCTGCTGGTGTCGGTGCAGCATCGCTGGGAGAGAGTGGTGTCCAAGGCTGCGGAGAGGACCCGGGCCCTGGACCACGGCTTCAAGGAAGCCAAGGAGTTCGGAGACATGTGGTGAGTTCAGATTCAGTTTTTTATAAAGAACTAGCTGTCCCGGCAAACTTCGTACCGCCTTCTACATTGCTTAGACAACAGTGAGTGATTATAATTTCATAATAAAGTTCAAATTATGGGAAATAGAAAAGGGCTATTTTTAGGGCTTTCCTGGCAGTTATTCTAATTTTTCTTACCTTTTAAACCTTCCCTAGACCTCCACGAACATTTCAAGACCAAGATAAGATAAATTCGTTTAGCCGTTCTCGAGTTTTAGCGAGACTAACGAATTTTATACTCATTTTTATATATATAGATAAAAGAATAAAATAACTTTATTTGCTCAATTAGACCCACATAAAAAAAACATATAAATTTAAAACAACATAAAAAGTCTAAAGAAACAAAATGGCGTCTGCCTCAGCATGGGTTGGTTGCTAGCGAGCTAGCAGCCAACGCTGGTCTTCCGTCAGAGCCCCTTTTCTTTTCTTTTACTACTAAAACTTTGGACGACTTAAGTTTTTACCCGACTGAGGGTAATGTGTCTGTCGCTGTAGCCCGAACAGATTTTGACAAATTAGGTGTCATTGGATTCATCTGGATTACAAGACATAGGCATACAAATATCAAAAAATCGAATAATACGACAGTAATTTTATTGTTTTATTTTTACAATAAATATTCTCTATGGTAGGATACATAGTAGGAAACTAGGAAGAATCAATATCTGTCATGATTCCACATGATTCTAACACAACTTGTCTCTCCCAGGAACAACCTGATGAACTGGCTGACTGACACTGAGAAGCAGATAGACGAGCTCAACTCTGAAGCCACGGTCAACGACCCCGAGAAAATCAAGCAGAGGTAAATAACACCGTTTGACCTGGGCCTTACCACGAAGTCTTCCAGAACGATTCCGTTTTAGAAACGTCACATTTGAAGCTTGAAGTAACACTACTTCAATGCAAATTGCATAGGTCATGATACGAAATAACGAAATAAATGTAATATTAATTCGGTAATGTATTATGAATTTGTGGTGAGGCCTCTGCATCACATAGGGTGGGACCAGAACCAGTGTGGTGACGGGATTAAAGTGCTTAAAGACTCCATGCACTTGACACATCTTCAAACTTTTTATGTTCTAAGCTTATTAAATTACCAGAAAAAAACGATATTAACCGGTATTTCGATAATAGCGTTCGGAGTGCAAAAAAAAGTTCTTTCAAAACCTTAACTTGATCTTAGATTAACCGGTTAAGCTTTGTTTGTCGTCGTATGAGCGGGCGCGTCGCGGAGCTCACTAATATAAAAAAATGAAATAATTTCGTTCTAACCGGTTAAAGGTTGAAAAGGTTGTAGGTATTTCGAGCGATACCGGTTCCAAACCCTGGTTCTAAGATATGCCGCCTTATTCGAACCCACGACTTTTGGATCGGAATGCGGAGCCACTAAATCACTGATATAATTTCGCAGGTTGACAAAACACCGCGAGTTCCAAAAGGCCCTGGCCTCGAAACAGCCCGCCTACGACCAGACCATGAAGACAGGCAAGCACCTGAAGGACAAAGCCCCCAAGACAGACGAGCCAGCGCTGAAGACCATGCTCAATGATATGAAGACCAAGTGGACCACCGTCTGTTCCAAGGCTGTCGACAGGTAACGTCATTTGTGACATTTATTTTTCTGGTCGAGGTCAATGTCAAGGTCAAGATCAAAAGCAAGGTCAAAGTCAAGATCAACATTCTTCTGCCTGAATAAAAAAGTATTCATTATCCGGTTCCCAGAGTACAAGTTTTGCTTAGTTCGGGGATAGATGGCGGTGTTAGAGCTCCACCGTTAATTATTTACTTTTGTTGAGTTTATCTATTGAGGGACATCATTTTTGACATTTATTTTCTGTTCAAAGTCAAGATCAAGGTTACAGTCAAGGTCCAAGTTTTTGTCTGAATTAAAAAACATCTCATATCTGGTTTCGAGGTCAAAGTAAAAGTCAAGGTCAAAGTTTTTTTGTCTGAATAAAAATTTATCTATTATCTAGTTCACATAATACTAGTTTTGCTCAGTTCGGGGATAGATGGCGTTCTTAGAATTCCAGTACTCCAGTACCTCTGATTTGCCCTTTAGATATCCTCAAAGATATACGTTACTAGAGATCTGATGAGATATCTACCGAGCCTGGGGACTATAGTCGTGATCACATGATCCAAATGCTATCTGCTTTTAGTAACATCGTCTTTTAGTGTTGTTTAAGTGCTGGTTAATAAAGCCTGAATTACATTACGAAATTAGTGTCATGCAAGTTGATTTCAGTTTCCCGAAAGTAGTGTCGTTATAACTATGCGAAAGTAATTTCGTAAAATAATGGAGTCGTGAAATCCACAGTAGGTATCGCAGTAACCATAGCCCCGACAGCAACAAATGCTATATTTTTCTATGTTCAATGTAGATAAAGAGATGGTTCTATATAAACTTAAAAAAAGACTATCACTAGTTTCACGACGCATCTACACTATGCAATTAGTTGCATAACACTAATTTTACCATACATATTAAATTACACGTGAAACTGTTGGTAAAACTAATGTCGTGAAACTAATTTTGTGCCACTAATTTCGTAATGTAAATCCAGCTTTTATGTTTGTCTTGTCCACAGGCAACGTCGTCTTGAGGAAGCTTTGCTCTACTCTGGACAGTTCAAGGACGCCATGTCGGCCTTACTCGACTGGCTGAAGAAGCAGCAGAAGGCAATGGCCACTGACACGCCGGTGCACGGCGATTTGGACACTGTAATGGCACTTATTGAGCAGCACAAGGTAATTTTAACCTTATTTGTATAAAGATAATGACGCTTTAGTCTTATGTGGTTATTAAGTCACTGTCTGGCCGGTTTAAGAAGCAGCACAAGCTAATTTGGACTTTATTTCTATAAAGATAATGACGTTTAGACTTATGTGGCTATTAAGTCACTATCTGGCCGGTTTAAGAAACGGTACAAGCTAATTTGGACCTTATTTCTATATACATAACTAGCTTCTGCACGCGGCGTCGCCCGCGAAGTACCTACATAAAATAGAGCCTATGTTCATCCTGAAAGTTCATTCTACACATTGGTGAAAGAATTTTTCAAATCGGTTCAGTAGTTTCGGAGCCTATTCATTTCAAACAAACAAACAAACAAACAAACAATCAAAGTTTTCCTCTTTATAATATTATTATTATATACATAATGATGCTTTAGACTTGTGTAGCTATTAAGTCACTGTCTGGCCAGTTTTATGAAGCAGCACAAGGTAATTTGAACCTTATTTCTATAAACTAATAATGTGACTATAAACTAATAAACTAATAACTAAGACTTATGTGGCTATTAAGTCAATATCTGGCCGACTTAAGAAAGTGCACGTGGCAATTTTAACCTTATTTCTATAAACATAATGACTCTTTAGACTTATGTGGCTATCAAAAAGCAGTACAAGGTAATTTAGACCTTATTACTACGAATTACACTCAAACGCATCATCTTTCCAGCAATTCGAAGAGGATCTCCACTCTCGCGAGCAGCAGATGTCTTCGGTGATGAAAACAGGCAAAGAGCTTGAGGCCACGGTGCCGCGCGAGGATGCTGCCAGCATCCGCCAGCAGTGCACGGAGCTGAAGCAAGCTTGGGAGTCTGTCATCACCCTCACTGAGAAGAAGGCTACCCGGCTGGAAAGCGCTTTGAAAGAGGTATGGTTGAAATGGTACAACTTGATTATACTCTTAACACCTTGGACATTATGACCTTAACTTTGGCCATTATGACCTTAATCTTGGCCATTATGACCTTAACCTTGGACAATATGACCTTAACCTTGGACATTATGACCTTAACTTTGGACATAATGATCTTTATATATAACTAGCTTTTACCCGCGAATTTGTCCGCAAAAATCCATCAATATAACATATTAATTCTGAAATTATTAATATCGGTTAATTAGGAAAAATTTATATGCATGCCAGTTCCCTATAACATGCCAGTTTCCTCACGATGTTTTCCTTCACCGTTTGAGAGTACCGGTATAGCGCACATACATTTTTCGAACAGAAAAATCCATTGGTGCACTACTGGATTCGAACCCACGACCGGAAGGCGAAGCCATTATCACTAGACCACCAGTGCTCACCACTCTTGATAAATCTTATACAGGGTGTCCCAAAAAGTAGTGTCAAGCGAAAGTCCAGAGATAGAACACCTCTTGGGGTACCCGAAACACTCCCATGTATGTTCCGCGATTTTCTATAGTTTTCGAGTTATGATTTTTTTTCCGAATTTTGGAAAATTTACGACTTGAACAACTTAAAACATTCTTACAAAAAAAGTAGAAAACATTCTTGAGATTTTTTTTTGCTACTGAATTGTTATGAGTTGTTCTTTTATGCATAAAATAATCAGTTACGTGACTTTGATGAAAATCATGAAAATGTTGGAGTAAAGTCAAATAATTTCATTCGGTGAATTATGACTAAAATTTTCAACTTCAAATTAAAAATCTTAAAAAGTGATTTCATGGTTCCTAAATAAGTCTAAAGAATTTTCCAGACTCTCAGCTTTCATAATCATTAAAAAAAAGTAGTACTTAATAGGCTACTTTGGCCAAAAATCGGCTTTCAAAGACGGTGAGGTGGAATTTTTTTTAAATTATCTACCTGATTAATAAATAGATTTTGGCCATTTTATCATTCCGAACGAAAAATTACTGCAGGAAAGTAAGATATCATTAATATTTGAAGGTTTTATTTATTTAGTTTAGCTAAATTTATGAAATAAAACAGCAAGTAAAATTTATTAATTTTTTACAAAAAGTTTTCAAAATGTCAACCTTCTAGGTCGATACAAATCCTACATCGTCTTAAAAAGGTTTCCTTTAATCGTATGAAAGCTATTTTATGTTCCTTAATTTTTTCTTCGGCCCATCTCAATTTTGTTCTTAATTCGGCCATATTGCTGATTTCTTTGGAATAAACTAATTCTTTGTAGTCATTTTTGGATAGTTAATAAAACAAATTAAACTTAAGAATGATAAAATGGCCAAAATCTATTTTTTAATTAGGTTGCTAATTTTAAGAATTTTCCACCTCACCGTCTTTGAAGGCCGATTTTAGCCAAAGTAACCAATTAAGTACTACTTTTTTTTAATGATTATAAAAGCTGAGAGTCTGGAGAATTCTTTAGATTTATTTAGGAACCATGAAATCAATTTTTAAGATTTTAATTTGAAGTTGAAAATTTTAGTCATAATTCACCGAATGTAATTATTTGACTTTACACCAACATTTTCATAGTTTTCATCAAAGCCACGTAGCTGATTATTTTATGCATAAAAGAACAACTCATAACAATTCAGTAGCAAAAAAAAAAATCTCAAGAAAGTTATCTACTTTTTTTTAAAGTTCTTTTTAAGTTGTAGAAGTCGTAAATTTTCAAAAATTCGGAAGAAAATTCATAACTCGAAAACTATAAAAAATCGCGGAACATACATGGGGGTGATTCGGGTACCCCAAGGGGTGTTCTATCTCTGGACTTACGCTTGACACTACTTTTTGGGACACCCTGTATATAAAAATGAATTGCTGTTCGTTAGTCTCGCTAAAACTCGAGAACGGCTGAAATGTTTGTGGAGGTCTAGGGAAGGTTTAAAAGGTAAGAAAAATTCGAATAACTGCCGGGAAAACCCTAAAAATAGCCCTTTTATATTTCCCATACAAACGGTTTCACGAGTCAATTTGAACTTTATTACTATATAGTAAAGTTCATATTAAATTATAATCACTCACTGTTGTCTAAGCAATGTAGAAGGCGGTACGAAGTTTGCCGAGACAGCTAGTAAATAAATAAATAATAAATAATGCTGGACAATCCACACAGCATCATCTAGCTCCAAAGTAAGCTACTCAAAGCTTGTGTTATGGGTACTAGATAACTGATATATTTAATACATTATATACATAGATCGATTTTTTTTATTATACATAGAAAACACCCAGACCAACGGAACAAATTTCTGCAGATCGTACACAAATTTGTTCCGCGGCGGGAATCGACCCCGCATCCTCTTGCGTCGCAGGCGAACTCTCGCCCGCTGCGCCACTTGATGAAAACTCGAATCTTACTTATTGTAACTAATCCCTAGGCCGAAAAACTCCATCGCTCAGTGAACATGCTGCTGGAATGGCTGTCGGACGCTGAGACCAAGCTACGCTTCTCAGGACAGCTACCAGAGGGCGCGCAGGAGACGCAGCAACAGATCTTGGAGCACGAGCGCTTCGTGCGCGAACTCAATGAGAAGTTGCTAGATAAGGTAAGATAGATATTTCTATTCTCTGTCTCTGTCTTTCTATATGGATTGTATTCTAGAACTCTAGGATTGTACGTGAGCTATACAGTTTTTACGTAAACTGTACGAATTGTACGTAAATTATATAGTTTGTACGTAAACTGTACGGTTTATACGTAAACTATACGGATTGTACGTGAACTATACGTGAACTATACAGTTTGTTAGTGACCTATACAGTTTGTACGTGAACTATACAGTTTGTACGTGAACTATACAGTTTGTACGTGAACTATACAGTTTTTACGTGAACTATACAGTTTTTACGTGGTCTGTACAGTTTGTACGTGAACTATACACTTTGTACGTAAACTATACACTTTGTACGTAAACTATACACTTTGTACGTGAACTATTGTAACGTAGTAATTACAGGGCTCCCTAGATGGCGCCACGCGTACATCGATTTTATAATATTTCCTAATTATTGTTCTGTCAAGTGACGTTGACATTCCAGCTGGTGATTTATTATCAGATGACGTTGACATAGCTTTGTTATGAGGTTTGTGTTTCTCCATTGACCATTATATTTTTTTTTTGCTTGACCTTTGGGTGTCAGAGCTTGCTTCCAGTTCGGATGACTTTCATTTTTACAAATTTACTTGGTTGAGGCACTCGGTCCTCAAAATCTTCCAAGTGCTACTTTTCCTGAATTCGGTGAGTTAACTCGACTTTGCTGGGTCCGCTAATCGTGCAAGTATTTTTGATTGTGGGGAATTCCACAGATTTTGTCAAACCTTGGAGCGTGATTCCACCCACGCGGCCGGCGTTGCGTCGGCGCAGTTTCGGAGCCCTGCTGGAGTCTTCGTTGTTCTGCTGAGGCTGTATTAGTGTGAACCCCCTGCGTTATACGACAGGTATGCCTTCATATTGTTTTTGTTACCGTTAAAAGTCCTAGATTTCGTGTTGCCATGTGGCACCCCGTGACTCATCACACATTCCTCTTGTGGCCGGCTAAGAACCCATTGAAGCTATTGTTAGAACTATCTAACAGTTTTCCTCAAAGCTATGGAGTAATTTACTGTGTAAAATCAAGTGCCGTTCTCACATTTATTTTACAACTTTGTAATTGAGATGTTTCTCAATTACAGGGGGTTTTTATGTACGGGTCTACTTCCCTCCTTCCTCGTGCTACCTGCCGGCCTACCTTGCCAACACTACTCAGTCTAGAGGGCGGAGCCATCTCTACAGTGGAGCCGTGCTGTCTGGACCCAGTCGGCCCGAGGAATCTTTAGCAGGGCCTATCTTTACTTTTTTTACCCGGAATAGCAGCCGGTTAAACTGCTATTGGCGCTCAACTTTAAATACTATTACCTTTTATTAAACTGTATCACAAATATCAGTGCGGTGATTCCATAGGAAGAATGGGAACATATAGCGTTTAACTTTAAATCATATTAATAACTAGGATTAATGAACCGGGTTATTTATTCTTAATTTTAGTACCTGATTGCATCACAATTCATCTCAAGGGACCCCATCTCTCATTTTGAGTTTTAGCCGAGGCTCATTTATGTTCTTTAATTTAATTAAAATATAATACCTACTAGAAAACTACCACTTAAATAATATAACCTTGTGTATAATTAACAATCAATAAATAGACTATCCACCTTCAAGCAAACATTTTGTTTAATTTAGAATTTTCACTCGACTTCCGTTATCCTCTTTTTTTTCTTTCTTTCTTTTTTTTCCGGAACTTTTTTTAGCTTGTAATAGGGGAACTTTTTAGCTTGTAACAGTAGCGGCCCAACGTGTGGCTTTCCTTGAGATGATTGTCATGTCAATTTAGCTGTGACAAAAATTGAGTGTATATTTGGTACTACCTTTAATTAATTATTACTACTTTAACATACTACTTAAGCATACTACCTTAACATAGATATAACTAAACATAGCATTTACTTTAACATAATTATACCTAAATTGTAAACTTGAGCTGATTGCAATCTCGTACTGTTTAAAACATGGAAGAACGCCCCATTGCTTTTAACTCTCTTCACAAAGATGAACTCTTTTATGAGGTCCGTATTAGGGACGCGATACCTGCAGCGGATGTCGCTACATTGAGAACACAAATGAGAACGTTAGGCAGAGAGATCCCATCTGACCATATCACTGATTTCGAGGGAAAGGTAGCGGACGAATTGTTGCTAATTCAGGGCAAATTGGTAGAGTTGGCGGACCTTATAAAGGCGTTTGCTTTGCCCGCTGGTCTTAAGGCTTTAATTCGTATTCAGGCACTAGCACATCACTTGTTCCACCGCTTGTCTCGACTGAGGCCCGAGGATAGTGTGGATAAGGCAACCCATTCTGAGTTATCGCAGCAGCTTAATAAGTTTTTATCTAAATTAGATGGTATGTTTGAAGTTTTTAAGAGTGGTGTAGTGGACACTTCACCTGATGCGAATGTTACCGACGTTCCGGCTGTGCCTGCTTTAGCTCCCATCGGCAAGCACCAGTCTGTCTCTTCACTTAATTTAAAATTTGACGGGACATCTTGCGTTCGTGCGTTTTTGCAACGCCTAGAAGAGTTGTGCGGCTCACGTGGAATATCCGAGCTTCAGTTATTTGCGTCGGCACCAGAATTATTCGGGGGAGATGTTTTATGCTGGTTCCGAAGTGTTAAATCTGAGCTAAAGAACTGGTCCGAACTCAGGCAGTGCTTGGTAGAAGAGTACTTACCTTTCGATTTTGATCGCCGGCTTATGCAGGAAATCCGCACACGTACTCAGGGTCCCAGCGAAAATATCGTAACATTTGTAGCTATTATGCATAACTATTTTAGTCGTTTGTCTTACCCCGTTTCAGATAGAGAAAAGTTCGATATTGTTTTCCAAAATATTCGCCCCGAGTACTCGGTCCCGTTATGCACGACTGAGGTAACTTCACTTAAGAGACTCAAGGAGTTGTGTAGAATGTTGGAATGCGGCAAATATCGTGAACAGACTTTTGTCGAACCACCTAAACCGTCCAGTGGTTCCGTAGCACCCGATTTAGCTTGTAAAACCTTTAAGGCCCGGTCGGCTTCGGTTGCCGCTGTCTCTACGGAAAAAAAGTCTTGTCCACGTTGTCGTGTTGAAACTCACTCTTTGTCTGAGTGTAAGTCTACTGCTGTTGTGTGTTTCCGTTGTGGTAAAAGTGGGTTCGCTTTCCCAAAGTGCCCTAATTGCCATCCATCTCCATTGGCAACCCCAGTGAGTAAGGACTCGGCTAGCGGTTCAAAAAACTAGTTACTGCGAACTCTCGTGACAATTCCAATAAATTCGATGTTGCTGATTGGAAGCGTTACTTAAAACAATTATCTTTTTTCTTTTCTACCTACAAAAAAGTCTCGACAGTTCGTAATAATTACTTGTATAGAGATAATCGTCCGTATGTTTCTGTTGAAATTTCTAATCACGCCTTTCGTGGTTTATTAGATTCTGGTTCCACTATTTCTATTTTGGGATCTACTTATTCTGAGGTTTTCTTGAAGGCTGGAGTCACTCTACACGGTTGTGATGGTATTACCCACATCTCCACCGCTACCGACTCCAGTGCCGTAGTTCGTGGTTACCTTTTATTACCAGTAAAATTTGATAACTTAATTAAAACTATTAAACTTTTTGTTGTTCCGGAAGTGTCTACTCCCCTGGTTCTGGGCGTTGATTTTTGGAAGAGTTTCGATTTAGCTCCTAAAATTTTTGGAAACAATATATTTTTTTCGCATTCAAATGTTTCTGAAATTAGATTTTTACGGCCGTTAGACCAGTTGTCTGCCGACCAACAGCGCGTCGCGTCCTCGTTGATGGAAAAATTTGAATCCATTTCCTTCGACAAAAAAGGCTTAGGACGTACTACCCTCCTTGCTCACACTATCGACACGGGAGACTCGCCTCCGATTAAGCAACGGTACTATCCAATGTCACCTGAAAGGATTAAAGAGCTTAACCGGCAGTTAGACGAGATGTTGGAGCAAGACGTCGTCGAGTCTAGCTGTAGCGCTTGGAACAATCCTACGCTCTTTACCCCCAAGTCCAACGGCGAGTTACGTTTCTGCATAGATAGTCGTAAGTTAAATTCTGTGAGCAAACATGACGCATACCCCTTACCTTATATATCTAGAATCCTTGATCAACTTCGAGATGCAAGGTTTTTGAGTTCCATTGATCTTAAAAGTTCTTTTTGGCAGATTCCTTTAGATGTCACTTCGCGTGAAAAGACCGCATTTACCGTCCCAGGACGTGGTCTCTTTCATTTTAAAGTCATGTGCTTCGGCCTAACTTCAGCCCCTGCTACCCAGCAACGACTCATGGATAAGCTATTCGGTCCTGAGTTCAATGACAGGGTGTTTGTTTACCTAGATGATATTGTTATAGTGAGTCGTGACTTTGAGGAGCACATTTCGTTGCTTTCCCGTGTATTACAACGTTTAACTTCAGCTAATCTTACCATTAACCTTTCCAAGTGCCAATTTTTCCGCAAAGAACTAAAATACCTCGGTTATGTAGTCGATGATCGAGGTCTTCATACTGATCCTGCTAAAATACAGTCTATTGTAGAATACCCCACACCCTCGAACCGCAAAGAGGTTAAAATGTTCTTAGGAACTGCGTCGTATTACCGACGTTTTATTAAAAATTTCAGCTCCATAGCAGCGCCACTTAACGCTCTTACATCAACCCGTCAGAACGCCCCACCTTTTTGTTGGACTGAAGTCGCGGAACAGTCTTTTCAAGAATTGAAGACAGCGTTAGTGTCGGCCCCAATCTTAGCTTGCCCAGATTTCTCTAAGCCCTTTGCCGTTCACTGTGACGCATCTAGCTACGGAATCGCGGGGACCATAACTCAAATTCTAGAGGATGGTCTTGAACACCCGATTGCGTTTGCTAGTCGTTCTCTGAATAGGGCTGAACGAAATTACTCTGCAACTGAGAGAGAGGCTTTGGCAGTGGTGTTTTCTGTGGAACACTTTCGTCCGTACTTGGAAGGTGGTCCTCAATTTAAAATTATTACTGATCATTCCAGTCTGAAGTGGTTCTTTAATTTGTCTAACCCCACAGGCCGTCTCGCCCGCTGGGGATGTCGTCTTTCTCCCTACGACTTCGTTATCGAACATCGTAAGGGGAAGGATAACGTAGTTCCAGACGCATTATCGCGAGCCGTGCCTGTTCTCGCTATAGATTCCGACCGCCCTTCGGAGGAGGACCCTTGGTTTGATCACTTACTTAATAAATGCACTAAATACCCTAAATCTTGCCCAAATTATTCTGTAATCGATGGTAGGTTGTGTAGGTACTCTAAGAGTAAGTTCGGTTTTTCGAGTGAATTCGACTGGAAGGAAGTCGTTCACTCTTCTAAACGATCTGAAGTCTTAGAGTTTATTCATTGTCGTGATAATTCCCCTCATTTTGGTATTTTTAAAACGTTTAAACAATTGTCTTTGCGCTATTTTTGGCCTAAAATGTATCAGGATGTGGTCCAATTTGTAAACTCGTGTGAGGTTTGCTCCGCTTACAAGCATTCGCAGGAGCCACCCAAAGGTCTCATGGGTGATCCCAAAGTTTGCTCTCGTCCTTTTGAAACCATAAGTATCGATTTGGTTGGTCCACTTCCGCGTTCTAGAGCTGGTTTTACCTTTTTATTAGTCGTCGTTTGTTGTTTTTCTAAGTATTGTTTATTATTTCCTCTACGAAGAGCGGTTGGTAAGTCTATTGCACAGTGTCTGGAGAATGGCGTCTTCTTGATGCATGGTGTCCCACGCACAGTGATTGCAGATAATGGTACGCAATTCACTGGAAGTGAACTTAAATCCTTGTTCCAGAAGTACGACATTCCTCAGATACATTACACTCCTCGTTATTGTCCACAAGTCAACACGGTAGAAAGATATAATAAAACTATCGTTGTTGCTGTTTCTATTCTGGTGAAAGATGACCACCGTTCGTGGGACACTACCTTGTCCAAGGTTCAATTTGCGTTGAACTCGGCGGTCAACGAGACGACTCGTTTTACCCCTTTCTCTCTGGTACATGGTCGCGAAGCTGTTCCCAGTGGTAAATTTTACGGTCCCGCCAGTTACCCTCTGTCGGACCTTACATGTGCTTCGCGGGAGGACTACGTTTCTAAGCTTGGGGGTTTACAGGATATTTTCCGTAAGGTTGAGGAAGCCATTGCAAAAGCTCATCTAAAAAGCGCCGTCTATTATGATAAAGGACGTCGTTCTTGCGAATTCAGTATAGGTGATCTGGTTTGGAAGAAAACCTTTCCTCAAAGTGATGCTAGTAAATTTTTCATGGCCAAATTGGCCCCTAAATACGAAAAATGTCGTGTAATTGGTAAACGTTCACCTCTGGTCTATGAATTAGAAAGCTGCAGTACAGGCAAGCACTTGGGTGCTTGGCATATTCAATATCTTAAGAGAGATAGTTCTGATTGATTTTGTTATTTGTTAGATTGTGAAGCTCGGACAGTAGGGAATATTTTGGTTAGATAACATCAGTCCTGGCAGTTGGTTTTTATTGGTTTCGATTACTTTTGAAATGAGTATCTTATATATTTATCTATTATATATTTCTTGTATGTCTCTCTTTCTTACCTTAACTCCTGAATCCCTGTCCCTCACTAACAAATCCTATTCTTACTAATACCCTCATACCCCATACTAACTACCCTTACTACCCTTATTAACAACTACCCACCCTTACCAATTCTACCCTTTCTTTTGTATTTGTCTAGCATGTGTTTAAGGGGCGGTTTGTTGGAAACCCCTACTAATTAACAAGCCTATTCCATACCCTAGTTGTAGCTGTATTAAGAGTCTCAGGACTTAGGTCGCCTGCGCCTCGTTGCTTAAGTATTGTACCTATTTTTTTAGAACCTATTGTTTATTAGTCTTGTTGTTATTTCTTAGCTATTCGTTTTTTTTGCTTGAAGTAGGGTTGTTCTTGTTTTCCAACTTCGTTTACATGCTCGTTTTGCTGTTTTAGGTTACACTTCTAATCCTAGCAGTAACTCTTGTTATTTTTTTTTGTTGTTGCAGGGTCCTATGCCTATAAGCTGGAGGTCCAGCTTGAATTTTGCTTTTACTTTAGCAAAATTCTTCCGATTGGGGGGGTCATTGTAACGTAGTAATTACAGGGCTCCCTAGATGGCGCCACGCGTACATCGATTTTATAATATTTCCTAATTATTGTTCTGTCAAGTGACGTTGACATTCCAGCTGGTGATTTATTATCAGATGACGTTGACATAGCTTTGTTATGAGGTTTGTGTTTCTCCATTGACCATTATATTTTTTTTTTGCTTGACCTTTGGGTGTCAGAGCTTGCTTCCAGTTCGGATGACTTTCATTTTTACAAATTTACTTGGTTGAGGCACTCGGTCCTCAAAATCTTCCAAGTGCTACTTTTCCTGAATTCGGTGAGTTAACTCGACTTTGCTGGGTCCGCTAATCGTGCAAGTATTTTTGATTGTGGGGAATTCCACAGATTTTGTCAAACCTTGGAGCGTGATTCCACCCACGCGGCCGGCGTTGCGTCGGCGCAGTTTCGGAGCCCTGCTGGAGTCTTCGTTGTTCTGCTGAGGCTGTATTAGTGTGAACCCCCTGCGTTATACGACAGGTATGCCTTCATATTGTTTTTGTTACCGTTAAAAGTCCTAGATTTCGTGTTGCCATGTGGCACCCCGTGACTCATCACACATTCCTCTTGTGGCCGGCTAAGAACCCATTGAAGCTATTGTTAGAACTATCTAACAGTTTTCCTCAAAGCTATGGAGTAATTTACTGTGTAAAATCAAGTGCCGTTCTCACATTTATTTTACAACTTTGTAATTGAGATGTTTCTCAATTACAGGGGGTTTTTATGTACGGGTCTACTTCCCTCCTTCCTCGTGCTACCTGCCGGCCTACCTTGCCAACACTACTCAGTCTAGAGGGCGGAGCCATCTCTACAGTGGAGCCGTGCTGTCTGGACCCAGTCGGCCCGAGGAATCTTTAGCAGGGCCTATCTTTACTTTTTTTACCCGGAATAGCAGCCGGTTAAACTGCTATTGGCGCTCAACTTTAAATACTATTACCTTTTATTAAACTGTATCACAAATATCAGTGCGGTGATTCCATAGGAAGAATGGGAACATATAGCGTTTAACTTTAAATCATATTAATAACTAGGATTAATGAACCGGGTTATTTATTCTTAATTTTAGTACCTGATTGCATCACAATTCATCTCAAGGGACCCCATCTCTCATTTTGAGTTTTAGCCGAGGCTCATTTATGTTCTTTAATTTAATTAAAATATAATACCTACTAGAAAACTACCACTTAAATAATATAACCTTGTGTATAATTAACAATCAATAAATAGACTATCCACCTTCAAGCAAACATTTTGTTTAATTTAGAATTTTCACTCGACTTCCGTTATCCTCTTTTTTTTCTTTCTTTCTTTTTTTTCCGGAACTTTTTTTAGCTTGTAATAGGGGAACTTTTTAGCTTGTAACACTATACAGTTTGTACGTGATACCTCACGTACAAACTGTATAGTTCATGTACAAAGTGTACAGTTTGTACTTGTTTTTTTCGGAAAATGTCTATGGTTAGTACGTGAACTCTATCACCTTAATCTGTGCTTAGATTTCAACAGTGACCCAAACTAATTGTTTATTCTTGTTTGACAGGAGGAAACAGTGGCTCTGGCGCACTCGATCCTGAGCAAGGCACACCCTGACGCAGTGACGGTCATCAAACACTGGATCACCATCATACAGAGCAGATGGGACGAGGTAAGACTAGACTTTACATTCTTACAGTCTCAACCGCTATTTTGAACTAGCAACCTAAGGGGGTGAAAAAGGGGGTTAAAGTTTTAAACTGAACAAGTAAAGCCGCGAGCATTCTTACAGTCTCAACCGCTATTTTGAACTTGTATGGTGAAAGGATTGTACACCCTAAGAGGGTGAAAAAGGGGTTAAATTATCAAACTGGAAAAATTAAGCGGCGGGCTCAGCTATTAAAACAAATGTTAATTACCTACTAATAGCAATAGGTATTTATTTTACAAAATGCAGGAACGAGTAAAGAAAATCTTTAGTGACCAAGCATAAAATAATAATTATGAAGATCTAAAAGTTATCGTATCTACGTATTTTGTGTAACCTTGAAACATTGAAATCAGCGCAAGGAAAGATTATTATATAAAATAAGTAGACTAGTGGATCTTTCCGCGACTTTGTCCGCGTAATGTTTTCTTCATACAAACTTCAACACCCCTTAGAGGGTGAATTACGACAATTTCTTACTTAGTGCATCTTTAGATTCTGAAATGGACCCATCCAATATATTCTCTATTTCTTTTATTTTTATAGACCAGTCAGTCAATCAGTCAGTCAGTAGCGCAAAAATAATATAATTTAGATAAGGCCCCTGTTCACCTACACAAATGAACGATTAAAATAACTATCGGTGGTGTTTTTACACTCTCATACCCTGACACTAGGAAGGCTTGACAAAATGCCATTCGAACATCGATACGTAATAGAAAACTTTAAAATGTATATGAGTGATCTGACTGTTTGATTGGATATTCAATCCCATACATTTTGCTCATTTACATTAGCGACAGCGAATGTGACTTTAATCTACAGAATTGTCGTTATGCTACAGATAACTTACAAATAAACGGCTAGTTAAAGTATTGGTAAACTTTTAGCTATAGATCATTTAATAGATAAGTACTTAATCTTATCATACATGCAACAAATATGGCTCATTTCCATTAGCGTCATCGCTATTAGAATGTCACTTTATCTAAACTTGTCGTTGTGTTACAGATAACTTACTCGTACAAGTAAACGGCTTGTTAAAGTATTGGTGAACTTTTAGCTATAGATCATTTAATAGATAAGTACTTACCTAATCTTATCTAACATGCAACTAATGTTTGTATGTTTCCGTAACTCGTGATCGACTGACGATATTTTAATGCAAGTTATTATTTTGTAAAAGATCATAGGAGCAATAAAATGAGTGCGAAAAATAAGCGGCATCTGGTCGCATCTGTGTTACCAGTTATAAGGATATTCAGTAAAGTAACCCCAGGGCAGGTCGGTAAAAAAAACACAAACACGACTGTTATCGCCAGATTTGGGAGACGTAAAAATATAGTTATTTTAATAGTGTGTTTCGGAAATTATTTAAAACTGAAATTTGACCCTACTAATATTATAAACGCGAAAGTTTGTAAGAATGTATGGATGTATGTTTGTTACTCTCTCACGCTGAAACGTCTGAACGGATCTGGATGAAATATGGCACAGATATAGATTAAAGTCTGGAA
Source organism: Cosmorhoe ocellata (assembly GCA_963675405.1). Lineage (NCBI taxonomy): Eukaryota > Metazoa > Arthropoda > Insecta > Lepidoptera > Geometridae > Cosmorhoe > Cosmorhoe ocellata. The sequence continues at coordinate 6,404,494 of OY776267.1, forward strand.
TTAGCACATAAGCTACATTTTATCCCGGAAATAGGTATGCATAATATGCATACCTATTTCCATATTATGGTTATGGTCATGGTTCCCGTGAGATAGATTTGTTTTATTTTTCATTGGCGGAAGCTAGTTTTACCTACTACAACTCACTCTTCAGTCTGATACTTTAGAACTGGATAGCTAATCTTACGATTGTTCCAGGTCTGGCAATGGGCGATGCAGAGGGGCAGCAAGTTGGAGACGCACATGCAGAGCCTCAAAGACCTGGACTTGGTGCTGGAAGAACTGCTGCAATGGCTCACCGGCTTGGAGAACACCCTTATATGTACGTACTTTCGACCCCCTATTTGTTATACAAGAGAGGTATTTTATTTATACAAGAGAGGTATTTAATTTAGTAACCCCCCCCTTTTGACCCTCTACTTCACCCTCTTTTTGTCATGCACGTGGTATTAATTAACCCTTTTTTTAATTTATTTCTGGGTGGTATTCAATTAAGCTGACCTGAGCTCAACAATTCTTCACCCTCTTTTTGAACTGCACGTGGGGTATAAACACTCTTTTCTAATTTATTTCTGGATAGTACGAGTATACAGTTAAGCTGACCTGAGCTCAAAAATACTTCACCCCCTTTTTTGTCCTGCACGTGGGGTGTCAACCATCTTTTCTAATTTATTTCTTGGTGGTATACAATGAAATTCGTACCACAAAAGCTTACAAGAAAACTATTTCTCTTGCAGCATTGGAAGCGGAACCATTACCAGAGTCCATTGACCTGCTCCAAGGTCTGATTGAGGACCACAACGAACTCATGGAGCATACTCAGAAACGGCAGACTGAAGTAGACAGGGTCTGCAAGGCTTACCAGGTATATAATACACTTTAATACATTGAAATAGGGTTAATAATTGTTTAACTTGCATGCCAGTAGCTTGTATTTGAATTTAGTGGAGTACTCAAAAGATGGCGCTATAGTTGGAGTACCTTTGGGTCAATTAACAAATGGCGCTGTTAGACAATTATGACTAGTACGGACAGCATAATTATTATTGATGTCATTTGCTTGTAACTAATAAAATTTAGTTTTTATACTATGGAAATTGTATTATCGACTTGCTGTATGTACCTACATTAATTATTATGATTATTATTTAGGTCAAGAGTCAGAGTCAAGGTCGCGAAACAACTCCTCGGAAGATTTCAACAAAGAGTGCCACTAAGGGAACGCCTGGGTACGTACAAATAACTAATTTTCGCCAAATTGGACACCAAAAATCCAAGTTAAATGTGTATAGGTAAACGTTTTTATTTACGTTATTGTGTTTTATTTATTTTTGTAACGCATACTTTTTCTGTTTAGTATGGATATAGCGTAACTTATTTTTATTAATTTTTTGCTTCAGTTTTTTGTTTTGGTGCTTTAAATTTAGATACCTAGTGCTTTCTTTTGTTCTCTATAAAAAAAGGGCTAAAAAAAGAGACAGCCAAACTGTAGTTAAACTCATTCTACAGCCTCATATTTAAGGAATAGACATTTAATTTCATGTTTTCACTCATTCATTCTTTTGTTTTGTTTGTCCGTTATTTCACGCACGTTGTGACGTCATGCATGGTGCTTGGGAATGTTGCCATATCAGCCGAGGCTCGCAACTCGACCTGCATAGGGAGAGATCAGTGTCGCCAGATTATTACGGATCTAGGCGATTCAGGTGGGTTTTCTTTATTTTTTGTTGTTTTTTTACAGTCGACTGATATTATCTTTTGTTCTTATGAAGTGTCTTTACAGTTATTTCTGTTTTTTAGATTTTCTGTTTAGTACTAAAAATATCAGTTGACTGTACCTAACATCTACCAACTTTTTAACTTGGGAATAATGAATAATTGTTGGGTTTAAAAATAACTGCTATGATTTATTTTTGGTTATCGGAAAGAGGTCTTTTTCATAATATAATTATCTTGAGTAATTTTCACCGACAAAAACTAAAAACGAGTTTCTAAGTCGACGCGTATATTTATTGTTTCTTTTTAATGTCTCTGTTATGAAAAAGGCCAATTACATCATTAAATTACATGTTCTACCGTATCCTATCTACCATTATACTAAATACGTTTTCAAACTTATTTATTTAAGGCCCAGAATTTTGAAAATTGCAAGTATTGCAACCCTAATCATTCTATTACCGCTTAATAGATTACATTGAAATTGAACTACACGATACTCAAGGATATAAGTGATAAATCAACCGGAGCTAAAACACGAATTACTTGGTTAAAATTCATCTCAAAACCAGAGGTGGAAAATGCAGAAATTCCCTAATTTATCAAGAACAGTAAGGTATATTGAATTTCTATTTCACATGAATGTAAATCAGTTAATTTGAAACAAATCAACCCAGCCCTTTTTTTGAAATAAGCTATTTACTTGAACATATTTATGTTTTTTATAAATTGTCGCTTTCGGTATATAATTCAGAGCAGCCATATTATCATGCCGCACTCTACTTACTTGTCATTTGGGTATTTCGCTTCGTGCTACATATTATGTCTGATTCCGAGGAGATCCGCGTTGCTATACGGACCTATATGTCACTTTTTTTTGTAACTTTTACGTAAGTAATAGTGTGACGAGTATTCTGGGCCTTAATGTGGGATTCTAAAATTGTAACTTCAGTTAACTTTGAATGCTAATTTTGGTAAAAGTGTGAATCTAAAATGATTTTCATATATTTTCGTAGTTGAAAATCAGCTTAAATTCAGACAAAGTTCACAAACATAGTCTCATCTCGCTCTAACACGTGTACATGTTGCTTATGTCTCGTTCGCTCACGCTTCACCAGGTCCAGGATACACAATCGGAGTAGGAGAGGAAGGTTCGCCATTTTGTATTATTTTTTGTATTAGTTAGTATCGCTTTTGGACTTGATGCTTTCTAGAGTAGAATTATGAGAGTTGATTTTTATAGATTAGACTTTAGCTGATAATATTAGCTTTTTTTAAACAACATCCGGACTGCCGTTACAAAAATTAATTCAAAATAGCTACCTAAAGTTAATTATGTACATCTACAGGGATAACTTACCCTCTATTCGGGAAAACCCCGTTTATTGGTATTGAATAATATTCAATACCAATAATTATAAACTATTTGAATTATCTATTAAAAAATATTTTAATTTAGTTAGTGGAATACGAAGCATTAAAATCAAAGGCGCCATTTTGATTTTTAAAAATAAACATCGCACTTTTGAAAGAGGACCTAATAAACATCTCCTTAGATCTTTGCGAATGTCTAAAAGTGATCTAAGGGATAATAAATACCTACTTGATTGTAGTTTTTCAAGAATTCCTTCATTTTTTATTAACTATTGTTTTGCATGTTTGCATGAAAAGAAAGATCTATCATTATTATAATCTTTAAAAATGCATGTACCTACTTACCTAAGTAGTCATTACTTGTAAGTAAAAATACTGTTTGGCGTGGTCGTATAATTAAAACTATTAGGTAGATTTAAATAAATATCGGTTTAGGTAATTATAATAAAGTTGTAGTACACAATCACAAAATACTAACCAACCAAGCACTAATCTAACATCCGGTATCGATATGCAAAATCACAGTAATGCCAACCTATCAAACGCAGAACATAATGGTGCCAAGGTTGCAAGAGCCAAAAAAATACCTTACCACTTTTTCTTCTTTGTTTATGGCATCTGTTTTTTTTTTTAGATAAATTTTGCCAGTGTCAAATGTTTAAATTAATAGTATTGTCAGAAAGTCAGTCAAATTGTCAAGTTAATTTTAAACAAAAGATGGCTGTTTTGTTCAAAATTCTCGGAATTTCCTCCGATAGAATTAGGAAGAAATTATTCATTTTAATCTGTATATTTTACACTCGCGTCAAAAACTCTGGCTTTGTTGGAAAAATAACCACCAAAATTACACAATAAAACTCAAAATAACATAAAAAAACTTAGCGACAAGGTTGATAGTCGAATGCATCGCAGAAAATTTACCTTATTATTTATTATGGCAATCTTACAAAACGACCCATAGATAAAACGTATACGCGACAATAAATATAAGTGCGCCAGGGTCAATGCAACTTTAAGAACAGGGTTACCACAAACGCACGAGACTACTGGCAACCACAATCCTTGGCAACCATTACTCTAAGCAACTAACAAAATCACGAATTAAAACAACTAATCTTTGCTAAATTTTGAACTGACCGTCACTACAATCACGGCATTAACATGGTCACTCACGGTACTAACGGCACAAGTGTTGCCACTAACACCGGTGTGTGAGTTTCTGTGATTACATTGTTGCGTGTGCTCTAGTCGCGTGAGTCCGGGCCGGGAGACTCCGGACCGGAGCCTGCCGCAGTACGGACCCAGATTCCTGCCTAAGGGAAGGTAAGGATCCCTTCCATCGTCCATAAATCACTGTTTTTTCTAGAACAAACGTTGTTGAGACCACGGTTTACTTCCATTATGTACCAACAAATTAAAAAACTTGGTTATTTGTTGTTAAAAAGTTAAAATAATTCCTGGTTCTTTAAATAGTACCTAAAACCATTGATTTTTGTAATTCCACCATTGATACTTACTAATTATTTTTATTTTTTTATTTCGAGCCCTTACTAGCCAGAAATTCAATCATTTCAGGTGTTAGGTAAACTAAGATTTTAATACCGAAGATTTTTTTGAAACAGTAACTTTATTTCAATTAAATTTTTGTAGATTATGGTACCTACGAAATATCAAAGTTACCTTGATAGGCCCTAAAGCTTAATTTACTATTGTTTATAAAGATCGTACAAATGTTTGTTCTAGAAAAACAGTGATTTAAATGTCATAGCGTATAAGGCCACTCGAGAAACTTCTCAAATTCTATGACAACGGCGTGACTTTCCCGGTAAATTACAGTACTAAAGTATGGAGAGAAATAATGTTGTTAATATTATGGATTGGTACGTGAGAATACCTATTAAAGTTTTGCTTGGTTGTGTCTTAAAATCAAATTGAGTTTTGCGGTGTACGACGAATCATAAACAGGTGCTTCTCAATGTTGTGTGAGTTTTTGTGTTGCGTGACAACCCTATGTTATAACTACGAAATATTACTATACTGTACATTTGTCTAGAATACTTTTCTCTCTTTCTCTCTCGTAGGTACACAGCGTATTTTGTTTATTTTCGCTTACTCCTACCAAGTAGGTTCTACCGCACGTATTTTTTTTTATTTATTCTAAAAAGGAGTATGATGTATTTTTCTACTTAGTTTTCGTTTTCATTTTTTGTTATGTCAGTTTAACTTAAAGTATTTTAAGTTTTAAACGTACCGACTGATTAAGGTAAGCTGTAAAAGGGTAGCATTATTTACCTAAAATTGGGGTAAATTTATTGTTCTCGGTGAACACAATCTAAATCCAACCTTATTGTCATACAGCAAGGGCTCAGAACCGGAGTTCAGGTCACCGCGCGTCAAGACTCTATGGGACAAGTGGCGTAATGTATGGCTGCTCGCGTGGGAGCGACAGAGACACCTGCAAGCCCGTCTCGCTCATTTACAAGAGATCCAGCGTGTGTCCAACTTCAGCTGGGACGACTGGAGAAAGAGGGTAAGATTTATACAAAGTCTATTCAAAGCCTATCATAAAAAGAAATCATATAATAAATATAGAGCGCTGGTGGTAAAGTAGTAGCACTCCTGCCTCACGATCCGATCGTGGGTTCAAACCTGGTCGAGCACCAATGAGTTTTTCTATTTGAAAAAATATGAGCGCAATTTCAGCTCTCTTAAGCGGTGGTGAAAAACATCGTGAAGAAACCGGCACAGGTACCCTAGAACCAAAAATTCAAAGGTGTGTGTCATAGGTTAGTATTCGTACATATATGCGGCGATGGGCTTGCTACCTGTTGCGTACGGAATACTAACTGCTGTGAAAAATGTACGCATTTGCTAAATGTGACGTTCGGACGTGCCTCTGCCTACCCTTCCTTAGATATCCTCAAAGATCTGAGTCACTAGATAAGAGGTCTAAGGAGATATCTATCGAGCCTGGGGATTACAGTCGTGATCATATTTTTTGTTGTAAGAAGGTTTATACAAAAGATCCCTTGGACCCAGACGAGTTTCTTGCCTGTTCTTCTCGTAATTGTATAAGCTGTTGTTGACTTGTTGGTAAACGTACCAACAAGAGTCAACAAGGTGTTGTTGACTTGTTGGTACGTTTATCAACTTGTTGGTAAACGTACCAACAAGAGTCAACAAGGTGTTGTTGACTTGTTGGTACGTTTATCAACAAGAGTCAACAACACCTTCCATTTTCACCTCGTTGTCCCCAGTTCCTGAAGTTCATGAACCACAAGAAGTCACGCCTCACAGACCTCTTCCGTAAGATGGACAAAGACAACAACGGACTCATCTCCAGACACGAGTTCATGGACGGAATTATCAACACCAGTAAGCTTTTTTTTATTTCTATTTATTAGAACGAAGTTCCTTATCGCGCGTTGTGAAAGGGGGCTAGACGGAAAAAAATCTCACGAAAAGTTGTAACGACACTTTTTGCTATAGTTGTAAGCCGTGCGGCGTGCGTGTGTTTCTCTGTCTCTCTCTCTATCTCTCTCTCTCTTTCTCTCATAGAAAGCAAGGAAAGGAACTTCGTTCCATCCGGGTGTCCCTTGACACCTCTCAAGTTTTTATTGTTCAAAATTGGATTTTACGAGAATACTGACTGATTGGTTAGGTACTGACACCAGTTTATCAACACCGGTCAGTTTTTTTTTATATTTCTATTTTTAACTGTTCAAAATTGGGTTTTGACTGATTGGTGTTAGCAGTCAACAGTAGTGACAACATAAGAAAAATAAACAAAATGGCGTCCGATACCTTTTTTATGTTAGGTATCGGTACCATAATATTAAAAAAATCTTTACATAATTATTACTAACTAAGTACCTATAGGCGACCAAGAAATTGGTTTACCACTTTTGATGACATCTCCCAGTACCATAATTATTCGCTAAGGATTACTATGACAGATTCTGACGTGTAGCAATTATTAATCTATCAAGCGAAAATAGCCCTTGATGTTTTGTACGTGCAAATGATATTCAGCCTTAGAGTGGTAAACCAATTTCTTGGTCGCCTAAATACGTTACAATCGAGTAAGATATAATTTTAAAGTGTCAAGTGTATTGTCAACGTCACATAGTCAAAGTTGTCAAGTCAATATGAAACAAAAGATGGCTGTTATTTAAAATTCTTGGAACTTTTTCTGATGGATTTAGAAATAAACTATTGTAGACCAGTAACACTTGGCCAAATAACAACCCATCGTCTGAATTTAAATGGAGTATTTTTATGTTTGTGTGTTTGTCACAGAGTTCGACACGTCTCGCCTCGAGATGGGCGCCGTGGCCGACTTGTTCGACAGGAACGGAGGCGGCCTGATCGACTGGGAAGAGTTCATAGCGGCTCTTAGACCCGACTGGGTAAGTTATCATTGCTAGCGACATCTATACGTAACTTTAAACAACTATAGTTCACAAAGTTAGGGATGAGTACCTTTCCATAACTTAGTACCTACATAATGTACATAAATATACCTTTGATCATTTACCCTCGTCTTCAAAGGTACCTTTAGTTAAGTACCTTAAGATAAGGCTGTCGCTGTAGCCCAAACGGCTGAACGGATTTTGATAATTGAGGTGTCATTGGATTCGTTTGAATCACATATATCTATCTATATATATAAAAATGAATTGCTGTTCGTTAGTCTCGCTAAAACTCGAGAACGGCTAAACGGATTTAACTTATCTTGGTCTTGAAATGTTCGTGGAGGTCTAGGGAAGGTTTAAAAGGTAAGAAAAATAACTGCCGGGAAAACCCTAAAAATAGCCCTTTTCTATTTCCCATACAAACGTTTTCTAAATAAAATGTAGAGTCAATTTGAACTTTATTACTATTTAATAAAGTCAAATCACTCACTGTTGTCAAACCAATGTAGAAGGCGGTACGAAGTTTGCCCGGACAGCTAGTATATTATAAAAGTTTGGATAGATGTATGGATGTTTGTAACTCAATCACGCGGAAACGGCTAAACGGATCTGGATGAAATTTGATACCACGCGGGCGAAGCTGCGGGCGGAAGCTAGTAAGCTATAAACAGTATAAAATAATCCAATATGGCGGCTGTAAGCAAATTTCAATGTGTCATTGGTTTTTAGAACATATTAAAAAGGTGATGGTATGACAGGTGGAACGCCGCGGGCCGCCCACGGACGCCGACAAGATCCACGACGAGGTGAAGCGTCTCGTGATGCTGTGCACCTGTCGCCAGAAGTTCAGGGTCATGCAGGTCGGAGAGGGCAAGTACAGGGTGAGTCTATTTGTGAAGTGAACTTTGACTTTTTAGTTGTACCTACCTTGTGTTTGTATTTGTCTAATTGAACTGAAGTGGACTTTTTAGTGGTAATGTGTTTGGGGCAGCGAACGAAAAGAGAACATAGAACATTCCTTCAAGGCATGTAAATGCTGTCCTTTTGTTTTATGTATGTATGTATGTTTTGTTTTGTCTTTTGTTTTTATGTTATTATTATTAGATAATCTTGATTACATTTTTTGTAAGAAGGATCATACAAAAAAGCGCTAGGACCGAGACGAGTTTCTTGCCTGTTCTTCTCGTACTTGGGTTAGGTTGGAATTGGCACATAGATTCACCTAGCATGTAAGACGTTTCAAAGTGATCCTTGTGATTTTACTGAATAAATATTTTTCAATTTCAATTTCAATTTCAATTTCAATTTCATGCGCGAAACGTGACACCAAACACACATCGAAACTCTGGTGGATTTCCCAAAAATGTATTTAATGTTTACTTATTCCCTCGACTAAAACCCAAGTTTAAATCGCCATAAAAGCCATAGACTAACTAGAATTGAATTAAATACCTACTATAGAAAAATCCAATATGGCGCATTAATCGGGCTTTTGAGAATATTATTAAAAAGATGATTGTAAATTGACGGAATTCGACAAATCAAAAGCAGGAATAACCACCAAAATTACATACGAGAAAAAATATAAAAACTAAAGCGATGAATTTGACAGTCGAATGTATCAAGAAAAAAATCCTAATAAATAGTATTAGGTAAGTAACTTTAAGATTAAGATGTGTCATAATATTTCCTCCCGCACAGTTCGGCGATTCGCAAAAGCTACGGCTGGTCCGAATCCTGCGGTCTACGGTCATGGTCCGCGTCGGCGGGGGCTGGGTCGCCCTAGACGAGTTCCTAGTCAAAAACGATCCGTGCCGAGGTATGTACAACCCTAAAATTAATAACTTTGAAGCGTTGGGGCATTGTCTATGGGAAATTGACCATTTTAAAGACAAAAGCTTGGAACGAATCAGCTCCAACTCTGCTAGGTGTCCCTAACAAAATGAACAAGGATCATACAAAGAAAGCGCTAGGGCCCAGCGAGTTTCCTGTCAGTTCTTCTCGGACTGGGGATAGGACTGGAATTGGCACCTCGATTTACCTAGTACCTACCTGTGTAAGACGATTCAAAATTATCCCTGTGATTTTAATAAATAAAGGTATTTTATATTGATTATTTTAAAAAAAACATGATCTAGTCATTTTACCACTAGGTTAAAAAAGGAGTACCTACCTACCTACCTAGAAATCATTTTGCTTAAACCACTTTTGGTAATACTTAAGCATAATAATGTACCTAGGTAATATAATTATCTATAGCTAACTCAAAATTCAACAAGAATAGTGTAAATTAGTACCTACCTATTTTTAACCAAAATAAAAAAAGAGGTTATCAATTTGGATGATTAGGTATATTTTTCGACCACCTATATTTCTTCAGAGAAAGTCATAGTGTTTATTAAAAACTTCATACATAATCCATAATATATTATCGTTAAACTTCAGTACCTGGGTGACCGAGCTTTGCTCGGTTTTTTTTATTGGTAAACGACGTTTTCTTAAAATGAAACCTAGCTAGATCGATTTATCGCCCCCGAAACCCTCAGCATACTAAATTTCATGAAAATCGCTGGAGCCGTTTCCGAGATTCCAATTATATATATATATATATATATATATATATATTATTGCTGAATATATTATATGCAAGAATTGCTAGATAATGGACTTTAAAACTGATCCCCTTTGTTACAAAAATGGTCAATTTCTCAAAGGTTCCTGGTTAGAACTCATTTAAATTACCTACCGTTATTCTTTCTAGGTATCTAAAACTTGATTCAGTTATCAATTTCCTAATTGTCCTGGAACCTGATTATAATTAAATTTGACTGCACAACTTAAGTTTAATGCCTATCTAATTATACCTTATTATACTTAGGTACTTACGACCTTTTTTTATTTAAAAAATTTGAAAGTAATATCTTTAATTTTATAATTGGCTAAATTAAGTTATGCAGTCTCAATAAATAAATATATAATGATTTGACAATGTATTGTAATGCTCATCATGATAATACCAATTACTTACCATATAATTCCTTTACACTTTTGTTAATTATCAAGTTGACCTCACAGCTCAGTTGGTAGTAGCCCTGCCTTCTACACTGTAGGTTGCAGGTTCGATACCTATTCAGGATAAATATTTGTGTGATGAATACAGATGTTTGTTCTGTGTCTGGGTGTTATAAAATTATGATATGCATTTACAAAAATGTATAATAAGTATTCTTTTAGTTATCTGGTTCCAATTACTTACATTCACAAGCTTTGCTTAGGGTGGATATTGCTGTGTGAAATGTTCAGCAATATTTATTTATTTTAAGTGTTAAGGGATTAGTAAAATCCATCCACTTACACTTTTCACTCGCACTTGGTAGTTAATAAAGTGTAAATTAGGTTTAACTATACCAGTAAATTAATGTTTTTGTAGTTCATAAACCTAATCAGTCTTTCAGATGACTTTGGATATAAAGAATGAGCAATACAATAAACTTTATGTAGCCAAGTTTAATTTTATCAATTCAAAATTTTTGGAATCTGTCAAAAGATTTTATAAAACTAGAACTTTTATTGTATTAATTCAGTTATTGCTAGCTTGGCCTCATAATACAATTATTTGACATATGCTCTGCCTTTTTCAAAAAGCATTGCATAGGTCCTGATGTAACTTGGACACTGGTTTTTGGGCATTGAAAACCCCCCCTTTTTTATAAATGCCTAAAGACCAGTAGGTATTATAATTAACTTTTTAGGTAATATGGTATTCAAAGTGTCAATCAAACGTTTCGGGAATAATATTAGTGAATTTGTAACTGTGTTTTAACATAATAACCCTAATGGGAAAACTAATATTAAAGTATAACATAGAGTTGCAAAAATTATGTGTGTCAAATAACCAAATAACAATATAATTTAATATTTTATTACGGTACAAATCACTACACAAAACTTACAATTAATTAAGTAACGCTGGCAATACAAAATTAATCTAGCAATACTGTTACAAAATGCGAATCTTAAACTATCACAGAAAATAATACCAACTTAATATTCAAAACTTCCATGCATGATTTTATTTTAGGAAGCTTCTGCTGAAGGTCAAAACCGGTTTCAAAATGACTCAGCTTACATACAGATTAGTCTCAAGATAATGGCTACAAGTTTCTAAACAAACATTTCGAAAATCCTACACTACAGTTAACAATACCTTTTTAGGAATAAGTACATAATCGAAGCAAGACAAAGTTCCATTACATAAATAGCTATAACCTTTCTAGAAACAGGCAGTCTAAGTTTTAGGCAAAAACATCTTAGATCTAAAATAGATATTCAATCAATAGTAGTTTTTCTGATGAAGGATGTGAGAGATGAAATCTCACTGGTCGAGCATTCAGGCAATGGGTTGAATTCAATCTCCTCGCTCAAGTTCTGCGTGTCCGATGTGTTCTCAGCGACTGGCCAACGCTTGTGGCTTGGAGCGTACAGAACCAGCAAAGCAAAGATATAGATATTCCACATTCCGTAAACTCCAGTAAAGAATGCCGAAGTGTATTCCAATTCAATGTTCTCATCCCACTTCCATTGGCCTTCAGCAACTTGTCCCAAGATAAATCCGATCACAGTCAGCGCAGCACATAACAGGGTAGCCAGCATCAGGAATTGAAAACGGTAGATGATCCCTTCATAGTGCAAACGTCGTACCGAGCACATGGTTGGCAGAGACTGGCGTTTATGAGAGATATTGATGAACACCTGGTACACCAAGTAGCAGAGGAATAGGAAGTAGATACAAGTTGATATACCAGCCAGAATGATGAAAGTTAGAGCCAGATTTGTTCCAATATCGGTAACCCAGATGGAGTAGAATGGGTTGCGTAGCTGCACACCTCTCTCGCACATGTCAAAAATGAAAAGCGAGATGCAGCCCATAGCTACAGCGCTGAGATGGCGCCAGTACTGTTTCAGAGAGCTCTGCGCTGTTGCGTTCTGAATCAACATGTGCTCTCCGGCAAAAACCAGCCAAAACGAGAACAGCGTGGCATAAAACACTCCTTGACGTATATCTCCCAAAAGCAGCATGAAGGGTAGATCAAAATGCAGGGTTAGATACTCAATAGGCATGTTTAGAAAACATAATGATATTCCTAACCCGAGTAGCATTTTTTCCAAAAGCACAGGCTTCCTTTGCAGCATGTGAATACGTCTCCAAAACCAAACAAGTATAGCAATGATGCAGGGAAAAAATACAGTCTTCAAGGATAGCCATACCTTCGTGAACCCTCCGTTCTGGTTGATGACAGTCAGCCACATGTCTTGTACATGCCCTATGTTGATGTTCATATCCGGTGTATCGACTGGCAGTCGAACATTTAGCAAATAATAGTCATGAAACAGGGAGCCTAGTTCAAATAGGGGTATGGCAGTGCAGTTGTATAAGTATTCCTCGGCTTTTATGTCGATATCGCAATCCAAATGGCGTTTTTCAACTGATTGTGTGTACAATTTCCAATTGTCATCGGCGTCGCCTTTGTTCCGGTACGCCAACCGCGCATCTATAGTTATAATGCTTCGTGGCTGCACCTCCATCTGAGAATGGTAACTTACGTCCACTTGGAGCACTCCGATGAGGTTCTGTTGCCATCTCGAATAGTCCAGGACCCGGCTTTCGCGTGGAATCGGCATTTGAAACGCGAACACAATGTCGGTCTCGGAAAGGTCGTGAAGCGAGCCGCTGAGATCGACCGTGTCGCAAGCGCCCTTCCCACGTATGTAAAACCATTTCGTCGTATCATTTTTCACAGTCAAAGTATCCTTACACACTGTTCCGAGTATGTTTTGCGCATTTGCAGGCATGGGCGCGACCAGTCCACCGATCAAAAAACATACTATCTGGCACAACAATAGAAACGCGACTAATACGCCCAGTTTCCGGCCGCTCAAGTTCTCAATTATCGTGCCGGTCATTTTAGAGATTATATATTCGAGAAACACATCTACGACTGATTCAACGCAATATTAAAATCGACCCGTGGTGAATTCCATTGTCCTTGTTTTCTTTTTCGACTTCGACTCCGCCGGACCGACGCGATGTTTTTGACATGCGCAGCGCAATGCAAGCAAGCAAATGTAGGCGCTAAGTGTTGCCAGCACAAAACTAACCAGTTTCTACCAAAAAAAATAAAGTTATCATAAAACTTATATCGATACTATTTCGTTATAACTAAATAACGACTTTGAAAATAATTAAAACGACTTGTAAAAATTACATTTAGCACTTTTTCATAATCAACGTAGATTACCAACCATAATTGTGATTTTATAAAAATAAGTAGATAATTCATACTCACTTCACTTCCATTGTGAAGCTACCAACTTACAACGCTAGCATCAACAACCAGTAAATGGCTATAAAGTAAGCATCGTGAAACGTTCTTATTAAACTTTTGATGTTGCTACTAATTTACTAATTCGTATTCGCTTTGCCCATTCCAAATCCCGATGTCCTGAAAATTTATTTTTTACTTTTGTTTTATTTATATCCTCGTAAATCCCTATACATAAAGTAGTATCATTAGTGCTACCGCTGCCGGATCCATATAAGCCGGAGCAGCATGAGGCTTGTTGCCCGCTCGGTAAGCGACACGACTTGCCTTGGAACCTCTCTCTATTTTATTTTTAAAAATAAAATATATTGTACAGACAGACACTTAACTAGCTTTTTTATCAACAATATGATTGGTTCCTCTGCAAAGCGTTTGTAGTTGGTGTGGCTTAGATTTTACGTTCGCTATTGGTTTATAATGTAGATTTATTTGCTGTTTAAGGGTGCTCTTACACATTTGATGCTTTCGGTGTAGTGTGCTTTATATCTTAACTATTTATAATTTATCAAATGTGTAGAACATCTGTGGTAATTACTACTCTCGTATCAATTTATTACATTTAAATAATTATTATGGTGATGCGTTAATTAAAATAAACTAGAGCTTCTTATTCCTGGCATGTTACGGGATTTTTTTTGGCATTTAATAAATACTACGTATGTATTTATTATGTTTACCTAAAATTATTTTTATTTAGTAGAAAATGATGTGTATGAAACAAGTGCAAGATTAACTTGTGTTGAATGTTTTCACTGTTACATGTTTACCAACTTCAAGTCATTAACTGCACAATTTACCATTATGTATTACTTAATATGTAGGTAAATGCCAAGACATTGCGTAATCTTTTCCAATATTTACTCTATTTACGTAACTCAGTGAATACTTATATTATCAATTGAATCAATCAAATTTATCATTGTTTTCATTAATTAAATTGTTGTATACTTGTGTAAATATAATAATTAATTGATATCTTGCTCTTGATTTATACTAGTTGCATAATAATGTATGGTGAGGAATTAACTAATTTAATTGTATTATTCCCGTTCCTAACTGCACACTATTTTAAATCCTCTATTTTTTACTGTTATGTTTGTTTTGTTTGACATTGTTCTGATTTGTTTGTTGTTTTTTTTTCTTTCCCTCACTACCAATGCACGCTATCCCAATTTTCTGTTAACACCTTGGTGTTATTTTTATACCTGTCCTGTTACCGTACGGTTTTCTTTGCCCTCCCTTTCCCGTCCTTCCGTTTGCGATACGCACTGGACGCCGCCCGCATGCAGCCAAGGGACGCACCAACATTGAACTACGAGAACAATTCATATTGGCGGATGGAGTTTCACAGAGCATGGCAGCGTTCCGACCACGTACGCCCCGTTCTAACACCAACACACCACCATCCACTGGACCTATCACCAAGGTAAGTGATTCAGCTTTTATTACAATGTTCAGTCTTCTTTCCAACAGGATAGACTTAGTTTAATAGCGCACACGTATCATAAATCGCACCGTAGTTGTTGGGTGGAGCAAAACGGTTTGGGACTCAACTTTTGCTTAATTTTATTTTCTTGAGTTGCAAATTGCACACGGATCTTGGTATCCATTTGCAAGGTGCATCGACGTGAGTGCAGCATGCGTTGAGCTCGTAGCGTTTGGTCGTATTGCATTAGTGTGTTCAAGCTAAACATTGAAGCACAGGCTCGTTGTAGTTTTTGGTGTTGTTTGTTACTGTATCATTGGATTCACTGCATTGGAGAGGTGGCACGTCAGCGCCTGTGGATGTTTATGGTAAAGTATTTCGTTTACCCTTCCCGCTAGATCCCACTTTACCCGCATTTCGCAAAAAATAAATTCGCGTTCGTCGACTAAACGTTTGGACTAATCGTAACATAGAAACATCGTCGCGACACTCGTCTTTAAACAAACGCGTTTCGGCAAAACGATTGGCACTATGAAGGAAAAATGTTGTTTGTAACGGATATTGTGTTCCCTTCCCTCCTTAATGAGCTTCCCGGTTTTGTATTGGTACGTTTAGCTGAGGAGGTTATGGAGGCGCTGAGGCCTATATTTGAGGCTCTAAGGCAGCGAGAAGAGCTTCCCTGTTCGTATCCGCTGCACGTCGGATCGACACACGGCACTAAGCAGGCGTTTATATACGGACACTCAAGATCTCAAGGTTCCACCACACCCGGCGAACACCACTATACCCACCATCATGGATACCAGCCTTCTCCAGGATACCATTGGGTAATGCTTAATAGGCTATACCAAAGTGTGGCGGCTGATGCACTCCTATTGTTCATTATTGTATCGCAGGTGTTATTTCAGTTCATTTGTTCACTATACGACCATTGTGTATTAGTTATAGATAGTTTATGAGTGTCATTATTGTCAAGTCCAATAGTTTAGCATGCACATAGTTATTACTTATTACTCGAACTGTGTGATTTAAAAAAATATCATTATTGTCTCAATACTAATCATTGACTGGGCTATTTGTTTACTGAATAACATTATTCATATTGATATAGGTGAGGGAACGTACGGCTCGGTCGGTACCGATGTCAGCTGGTGGCATTGCTGGACGTGCATCAAGATCGTCTCTCAGTGCGGGAACGCCAGATTCCCTCAGCGACAACGAAGCAGCAAGCGGACTTGGATCAAGATATAGAAAACCTAGCGTTGCCAAGTAAGCATTCTGCAGTTTAAAGTTAATTTGCTCCCACTTTCTCCTTTCCCCTCTCCACTATCTCTTTCTTCCTCTGTTTCTTTGTTACCTAATGAGTATTTTGAAGATATCCCTTATGATAATTTATCATAATGTTAACAGGTCAACACTAACTCCTGGTGGCTCTAGACCAGGGTCAAGGACTGGATCAAGAGCTGGCTCCAAGCCACCATCACGACATGGGTCTAACCTGTCTCTCGATAGTACAGGTACGATATAAACGTTGTTGTTTTATTTAGTTTAGGTCGGCAGTAAAAATATTAACGATACTGTGCTTATTATTCACATGAAAATGAACTCCCATTTCCTCTTCTTTTAAAAATTATTTGTATGTTTGTTTTTATAGATGACGCAGGAACACCTTCGCGCATACCTATGCGTAAAGTGACCAACACCAAAGCGTCGACAGCGCGGGCTGCCGCCACTGCCAGCAAGTTCGGGCTCAACACGCCCAACGGGAGCTCAAGGCCCCGCACTCCCACCGGCCTGCTTACCCCTGCTAGTGGAAGGTACGCTAATTGAGACGTCTGGAGATTTCTTTCTTGAATGCAGATAGGATTAATAAAAGAGTTTAAATTAATAAAAATTGAGTCTTGGCTTAAGTATTTGGTTAAAAATGTTTTCAATTTAATAATCCAATTTTAAGTGGGTAATCTAAAATTTCTGCACCTATTGTGCAGAAATTTTAGATAACTTTAAATGTATTCATAGTTTTGACGTCATGTCATTACCATTGATCTATCTGCATTCTACATTCACTTATTTGTACGTAAAAATGCGAGTTTCAAACTGATCATTCTATTCAACGATCATCAAGTGACTAAGATAATTAAAACTCAATGAAACTAGCAAAAGGTACCTACTTAACCTACTTTTTACCTATGATTAAATCTTTAATGTTCAATTTTAAACTCGCATTTTTAATGATCTTGATAAATATAGCCAAAACAACGGTTGAAATGATATGCGCACAAACAGGTATCCAGGCGCCATGTACCGCACTTCAAGTATTCCCACATTGTCTGCTGTACCGGCGCTAGTGAGGTATAATTCAGTTTGTGGGTTTGAACGGATTGTGTATCTTTGCGGTCGATATTTGAGATGAAGCATTGAAACTAGCAGCAATTCATTGAATTACTTGAACGCTAACCTAAAACTTTGAGTGAGCCTTAAATAAAACCTTATACAGATAAAAACTATTCGGAATACTGCTATTTTTAATACAAAGCTTCAGTATACAAAAATTAACAGCGTTTTTGTACCAAATGACGACCGTATGTTTGTTTTGAGATACAGTATTGAAGCACGTCACATGCTTGTAAGGGATTACAGGGATTGTAGTGACGTCGAGTATTTTTGGGTGCACACAATTTTCAGCAGAACACAAAGGATGCCTGTTTATCAAAATTGAACTTGTTTAGTACTTTAGAGGGTGATGGATGCCACTGTCCAAAATTCTGGTTTAAATGAGCTTTTTAAAAATGTTGTCTAGCATGGTATAAAAGTTCCAACGATTACCCAAATAAAAGCTTATCACTTTATGAAAATACTAACCTTTATTTAAAAATGGGAATATAATGGTGCTGATCAAATTTTTTTCCCTTCCCGCATGCTTCAATTATCAACATGGAAACACCAGCTCAACACATTCCCAGCCGTCATCAATGGCGTCCGAACACCCCAAATCCTTATCCCATACTCATCCTGCATTCCAAACACAGGGAACCACAAAGATTCCCGTTTACGTGGGCTCTCGTTCTCAGAGAACCCCTTCCGTCGAAAGACGGTTGAAAACATCCCGGATGTCTCACTCTAGAGAGGTATCGCAAGAACCCAGTCCCACTTCCCAAGATCCCTCCAGGAAGTCTGAACAGAGGAGTCCCGAAGACGACTCTTCCCTCTTCAGCATTTCAGGAATGACGAGCGACAATGAATATGAGAGTAACATAAGTGAATCGAGCGGTGAAGCGTCTAAGCCGACGCAGCGCGACATCAAAGGGTACAGAGCCTGTAGAATGCTAGCTTCGTTTTTGCCCAATTATTTTGATTGACGCTCATTGAACATTTGATTTTTGTTGTTATTTGATATCATTCTTCCACCATTGCATTTTAAGGCATTAAATCGTTAAAGTTCATACGACATTAACTAAGATTACATGACTACTTCCCTTCTCAACACTTCTCATATAATTTATAATCATTTGCTTGCGAACACGTTCATTCGTTCGTCTCCGTCGTCCACCACTGATTCCGTATATGTATTATTTAAACTAACATAGCCTGACGCACAACTAACAGCATTTTGGAGTACGGTGAAAAGCTTTGCATCTTGTATTCAAAATAAATAAGAAACGTATGTATTTGTATGTACTTACATTAAGACTTGAAACCAAGCTTAAATCACCACACGCACACCATCCACAGCTTCTGACTATCGTGTTTCTTGTATTTTAACTTTGGCTTGAAATTATTATTCATGAAAGCAAGTTTAGTATTAAAAAAACCAACATGATAAACATGTTTAAATGAAATACTTTTGTTCTTGCACATGCACTTTATTGTAAAACCTACTTTGATACTGAATGAGATAATGAATAAAACGTTCCATTCATTCGTTAATTTATTGATACGTTTGAATGAAACGTTACAATAACTGCATTTTCATAAACTTGATTCGTCTAACGTTTCTTCTATTGTCTGCCTTATCTAATTTTCTATGTCTGTACTCGCTAACACCACCATAGGAGCGGTTCGTTCGCCTCCACCGACGGACAAACCCCTAGAAGGAGCGGCATCCCCGTACTTAAGGATCACCATACTAACTGTAATCTCAATAGGTAATAAATCAATTCGGCGTTTGCTTTTATATTGTTGTGATTTTTATGTTGTTTTATCGAATTCAGGTAATTTATATGTAGAGATAATTATTGGCGGTGTGGACAAAATTCTTTGGGTGTTTTTATAGAGCTTTGCATGGACTTGTTTCAGTTATCGATCAAGTATTAATTTGAATTTTCATGACAGGCAAAGGACGCCGTCTGGTAGCACGACCCCAGTGCGCTCTGGACAGCAGACGGCCGTATCTAGGCTGTTGAGAAAACCCTCGGATGCATCAGAAAATGGTACACCGACCACTCCAACAACACGAAGAGGGACTCCGGCGACTTCACGAACTACGGAGAAACGCGAACCATTCCGATTGTAGACGAAACTAAACTTAATGATTATGAATTGGATGAAACAATCTTTATAATATTAATCAACCACGCGATGCTCGTCGCTCTGACGGTTTGTAGACCGTTGAATTTTTCTCGTTAGAGCGGCTAGCATGAGCGGAAGAATGCCGATAATTTATTAAAATGATTACTAACACAAATAACCAATTCGCGAATTAAGCCAAGCTTATTATTACAAAATACGAATTTGCGAATGTGGCTTTTAAAAACAAGATGGTAGTAGTATAACTTAAAGTCTGCACATGTTGCCTTGTATACTTATTTTTTTGTACTATTCGTGCAAGTAATGCACTTTGGACTTTTTTATTTATTTTGTGCTGTCAATGTTATTGAGCTACTTTTTTCTCGATGTGAATATTCCCCCTTCCTCTTATTTATTGTCAACGTTGCCATAATTGTTAGTGTATGTTTTATGTTAAACGTATTTAGTCTCTGTGAGGAGAGCAAACAAGAAAGTGTGATTTCGATCTTATGTTTTATATTTTTCTTTAGGGACCATTTTTGTTAAATGAGTTGAGGATAGGTGATACCAGACATTTGTTTTTACGTGGTTATATCCGCAACTGTAGTTACGCCAGATTACTCTTGTCGGTAGACCAGTATAAAATTATGCCTGTTATTAATTAAGGTGATAATAGAATATTTATTAGTATATTTCATTGTATTGCACAATCATGTTTCATTTCTTGTTTTAGATCCTTTTTGTGTTCAAACTTCAATTTAGTGTCGATTGAATATTCATTCACTTTTTTGTACAATATTTTTATGATTTGTTTTTACGTTGATATCTGCACAACAGTTTTGTGATGGGAATTTATAAGTATTTTTTGGCCAGTTGATTACAAATATATTTCATGATTTTCGCCAGAAGTTATGAATAATTATTTTGTATCAACCAAATAAAATATGCTCACCATTATAATTCCTTAACTGACATCTATCTATAAGTGAATTAACTAAAGTACACTTTGTCAAAAAGACATTACTTAATAGTTCTAAGAATACTTTTGATATTTAAATAAATAAATGCTTTAAAATGTAACCCTTCCTTCGTTTAAAAATGTTAACCAAGACTCACATTATCTGTTAATATTATTATTATAAATCTGACTCTGTAATTAAGTCTTTATTATTAGAGTAAAACTATTAATCTGGTCATTTTTATTTAAAACATTGTTGTATTCGTTAAATGTAAAATCGAAGCAAATCTACTAAAAGCTTAAAAATCTTTTTTTGTGAATCATAATGGAACCTGGAGAGCTACAGTTAAAAATCTCATTATTGATTTCAAAATATAAAATAAAGAATAACAATAATTTAACTAGTTTGATTTTATTCCCCTCTTTATCTGTAATCTAAAAAAAGTAGAATTTAGACTTTTTATCTAAG
This sequence comes from Cosmorhoe ocellata, assembly GCA_963675405.1. Taxonomy (NCBI): domain Eukaryota; kingdom Metazoa; phylum Arthropoda; class Insecta; order Lepidoptera; family Geometridae; genus Cosmorhoe; species Cosmorhoe ocellata. Next base: position 6,425,741 of record OY776267.1, read on the forward strand.
TTGTGTCTTGAAGGTAATTTTATCATTGTGTTACCAAGAATACTCCTATTGAAACTAGAATTATCGCATCTAAAATGTAGAAATCGTATTAGAGAATCATTTTATAGATACCTATTTTAATAGTTGAAAATGAAAACATTTTGAGTTGGCAGCACCGGGTTTTGGTAGAAGAAATGAAATAAACTGTTGTGACAGTGACAGTGAAGTAAAATTACGACTTTGACAGTAGTTCCAGCCAGTCATTATAGTGTTGCCAGACCATGCTACTAAAAGATTAAACGTCCTATGGTGGTAATTGGTATTAATTAATATGTATGTAGATATGGATTTCTGTTATTGCTGCTTCGCTTTTATTAAAGTTAACATCTAAACGTAACAGATACATTGATAATCAAGTATTAAATTTTTTTGCACCGATATTGGAACCATCGCGGTACGAGTAATCGTCCTTACCGTACGAAATGTGTACGACGTACTAGTTGAGCGTCCTGTGCAGTGCTGCCAAAAGGTTACTTTTGTAACCTTTTAGGTGATTTTTGACTCCTTCGAGTTTCTCCTAGGTTACACGACTCAAAAGGTTACTTTTAGGTGATTTTCCGGAAGTTCAACTTAATTTTTGATTTCTACATGAAACGTAAAGCAATGTTGCGCATCGCAAAACTTTGTTCGTTGGTACGTAAGTCAGTGAGTGTAACTTCTAAAACCAAGTCTTTCTCGCTCGCACTAATGAATCCAAAGCATAATAAATGACCAATGTCTCGGTTACTCACTTGTTCGATTGGACGGATTCGTTGTTGTTCGAGTTAGTTCGTGCTTATCGCCTCATTCACTCGGTCGTCGCACAGCAGTACAGAGTTCTTTACCTTAGTTCATTATTATTACTTTACGGTCGGTAGCTCAAACTAATAAAATTTGAATAGACTTTGCACTGCAACAATTTTAGTGTTGATGGCTACAAAAGAATTCGACAGCATTTGAGGCATCTAAAGCTATGATCAAAACTAAAATTAAATCTGCTCGTAACCAGGATACTGACGTTTTTTTTTTAAATTGAACAAAAAATGGTAAAAATTACTAAACTATTCATATTTCTGTAAGATCATACAACTAACATATATCTATCAACCTTGCAAAATAGGTACTACTGTAAGAAGGTGATTTTTCATGCCAAAAGGTTACTTTTTTACCCAATTTAGGTAACTTTTGACAAGACCCGGCTGGCAACACTGGTCTTGTGTCAGTCCAGTCAATGTTTGTTGGCATGGCAACATCACGACAGATACAGATAAAGGACTAGCCTCAGAGTGGGACTAGCATCCAGGCAGGCATAAACAAAAAAAAAATAGACAGACAGACTACTTTACAAGTTAATTAGTAAACAAACTTAGTTTTTGTTTTCATGTGTTTGTTTTTATATAACAATCTACATTAAACTACAAACACTGTACCTAATTAAAGTTAAATTGAATATTATGTAGTGGTAAAACATTTCATTTCTCATTACATTCAGGGCCCGGTAGTAAGGGAGCTTAATAAATAACGAACTCACGAATTGAATGAATTGCCTGACAGACAGTTTAGAGTAGACACATCGTAAAATAGGTGCTTACTTTATATTTGCTTGTCTAAGAAATTGTTCTATGATTAACAGCATTTTTCGTTTGGTACGTACAAGCTCATCCCTATATATAAGTTACTCTATGGTTCATCCAACGGATCTAGGCATTCGTGAAGTTAGCCACAGGTGCGAGTTTGCACATGTACATTGTAGGTACAGTTCCTTCCCCCCTCCTCATACCTACTTACAATTGCTCCGGAAAAATTGCGCAGCTCTTGCTGCTTGCGAATCTAGGCATTCGTGAAGTTAGCCGCACGAGCTGCGCAGCATCGTTTTTCGGGAGCAATTGAAGGTATGAGGGGGGGAAGGAACTGTACATGCGCAAACTCGCACCTGTGGCTAGCTTCACGAATGCCTAGATCCGTTGGATGAACTCTAGGTACCTTTACTCCTACTTTGGGTACCTAGTACCTACCTACGGGTAATGTACCTACGAATATCTTCGGGAATAAATTCTCTAATACCTACCTACTTACATCGAAATAAAAGGTTAATTCAATAAATTCATGTTTTTATTTTAACTACTTACATTAGACAGTATTATAAGGTATACCTATATTCTACTAGATATTCCCGGGCTCGTTGGAGTAGAAGAGACGGAATACCTACTTGAAGAATGGTCAGGAGTGCAAGAGTCGGTCAGAGTGATGTCTCTCGGTCTCCTATGAGTATGAGGGAGGGCCCAGCCGTCGCCGAGGCTCGCGGCACTCGTTCTTTGTACTCCATCATCATTGGCAGCTCAGTTATTGGCCCACTAATGGGTATAAATAAGCCTCCTCAAACGCCACTTCTATCGGTCGTGCGGTTCTCGACTCGGAGTCTTCTCCTCTTTGGCCTTTCATGCACCCATAATTTAAATTGGGAATCGTCTATACATGCCAAATATCAATTTTATTTTATGTAGGGTCAAGGAGGCAACAGTGGCTCAGTCGGACACAGTGACTCATTCATGTTACTACCCGAAAGAAGCGCTCGATATTGCTCTCCTTGTAACACAATACAAGCGTGTGAACCCCAAACACGTTCTAACCAGTCGGTCGGCAGGTCAAGCGCCGTACAGCGGTGTTACGGCGTTTTTTTGTTTTCGTGCCCACAAAATTACTTTTTGAGGTAAGTTTCTTTTGTTTTCATCCATCAGGTTGTGATAATTTGTATTGCCTTTTATATTTGCCAATTAGTTGGTACTATAGTGTTCTCATTCATGTAGTTGTTTATTGTAATTATTGTTTGACTCGAATGCTATGAGGAAATATTTTCAAAATGGCGTAGTTGTACACAGTGGCTCAATTTTAAAAAGTACACAGTGACTCACTTACTGTGTACCACTTATTTTTGATTCTTTTTTTTCATTTTTAATTTCGAATTAGTAATGTTTTTTGAATTACCAATTATAGACAATACTTTTGATACTCATTAATTTGAAATTATTCATTTTATTCGTAGAATGCCGCGACCACAAACTGCGTGAAAAATTGGAAATACTCCCCACGAAAACATTAAAGAGGGCTTGAAGTTAATCAGAAAAGGGGAATCTATGCGAAAGGCGTCAAAGAGAGCTAATGTTCCTTTTGCTACACTTAAGAGATATTATTGGAAAACCAAAGACGGTCCTTCGCTTGAGGAGTTGTTACCCTCACAGCTGCAACCCAACTATTCGGTCAACAAAATTTTTACAGCAGAACAAGAGGCTGTCCTTGAAAACTATTTTACGCCTTGTGCCCTCTTGTTTTATGTATTGACCGTGAAAGAAAGTCGGAAGGTGGCATATCAGATATAAATATTAAAAATAAAAATAACGAAGTTTTTGATATTTATATAATAAATATAACTGTTTATTTGTTTTCTAATAAAAAATAATTTGAATTATTAATCTTTCATTTATTTCTCATATTGAGTCACTGTGTACTACTAGAGTCACTGTGTACTACAGGGTTGAGTCACTGTGTACAGCTAGGTGTACACAGTGGCTCAATTCTCGATGTTTAGTTTTTGCCCTCTCATTTTATTTTAGTACTATTTAGTGTAATTATAATAATGCAGTACTAAACTAGAATACCTAACTAACAATCTATGCATATTTCAGATAAATCCAATAATAATTTTCAGAATATTTAGCCTTTTGAAAAAATCCGAGCCACTGTTGCCTCCTTGACCCTACCTACATCATTTCTGGTCCATGAAATCGCTAATGAAGGGAAACCTTTCTTTGTCTCTGAAGCGAAAACTCATGGATATGTGTACCTATTCTGCCCGTCCTTACCTATGGTGCACAAACGTGGTCTTTAACCGAATCTCAAAAGTCCAAACTCAAGATTTGCCAACGAGCTATGGAGCGTAGCGTGCTAGGGGTGAAGAGAACAGACAGAATCCGCAATACAACCTTGCACGAAAAGACCAAGATCGCAGACGTCGGAGAAAAAACTGCCAAATTAAAGTGGAGTCGGAAGGGTGATGACAGGTGATCTGACGTGACACAATGGGTGCCTGATAGGCGACGCAGCCGGGGCAGGCCGAAGAAACCTTGGCGCGACGACCTCGATGCGCTTCAGAAAGGCTGGTGGAAGATAGCGGGTGACCGGGAGCATTGGAAGGAATTGGGGGAGACCTTTGCCCAGCAGTGGGACAGTATAGGTTAAAAAAAAAAACATCATTATTTCTTCTCTCAAAATATGGTGGAAGTGTGCGTGTGCGGTAGCTATTAACCTATCTTTACTCTGAGCTATTAACTCGCTAATAATTATTTAATTAATGTTTCGAGCTCAGTTTCGAGTTCAAATATTTAAGCCAAGCTGGTTATTTTACCGTACAAAATGGCAACTAACAAGATTGAATTGAATAAATGCCAAACAAAGATCCTGCTTATTTTGTACTGAATGTTGTAGTAACTATTATAGTGCTTGTGTAACGTAGTGATTATTATTCTCTTTGCTTGTGTACATTGACTTGACATTCATGACATGAATGAGTTGTGAATTTCATGAATTCATACGGTTTCTGTTTTGGTCTCGGTTTACGGTCATTATTCTACGTAAAGTGATCAAAATAAACAATTTTCCTCTAGAATTTGCCATTGTGAACAGTTACATTAAAATAGAGTAATGCATCCTGCTATGGAGGGTCAGAAAAGGGACCAAGTTCTGAAACAAATGGAGGAAAAGTTAAAGCTTGAAAATGAATTGCGCGAGTATCACGATATATTGGAGAACAACAACATTGGTATGACCGAGCCGCTAGTAGACGGTGGAGGCTACCCTCGGGACGATATCGATGTGTACCAAGTTCGCCACGCGAGGCATAAAATAATTTGTAAGTACCCGGAATTGAAAATTTTCTAAACATTAGTCTATTTTCTATCTATTTTGTACAAAATTATGAATAATTTTACTGCAAAAAAATGTTACAAATAAAAAACTATCAGCGCGGTATGACCTCCCAACTCCTACCCAATAGTGTACAACTATTTAATTTTTTGGATAGAATATTATCACCTCTCCATCGCCGTCTTGCCTGGTCAGTCAGTTAGTCAGTAAGAAGAGGAAGATATGATATGATTAATTAGCTATTGCATAGTGAGACTATGTTGCGTGTAACCTGTAGGTAATTACCTAATCCCAATCCCTATGTGGATTCATTAGTTACACTCATTTGAAAATAATCAGAACTTCCATCACTTAAAGCATAAATAAAATATATAATAATAAACAATGCAATAGTTCTGAAAGATCAGAGTTCTGAAAGATCTGTGAAACCTATACTATGGCTTTACCACAAGCTCTTCGGGCAATATCAAAGTAATAAAATTTCGATATTTCATACCACAATCTATAAAAATTGAATAGAATAGTGTTACTTCAAGCTTGAAATGTGACATTTCTGAAACATGGTTTGTAAGAGCTTGTAAGGCCCCTGGTTTCATAGATGGAAGATGATCATAAATAAGAAATGAATTATTACAAAAAAAATGTCCAAAACCCGGACCATATCTGATTATGACTAAATAGTAGCAGATGAACCAGGAGGGAAAAAAAAAATTACGAAAATGTATTTTTTCCACCTATCTGTTGCAGGCCTTAAAAATGACCTCAGAAACATATTCAAGCATATAGAAAATGGTTTGGCTGAAATACACGCAGAGGACTCTCCAGACAACACTGCTGCACGAAGAATAGCCATCATTGCTTCTAATGACGTCAATATGGAACATGTTGATAGTGTGCCACCAACACCTTTTGCTGTGGTCACTATGGTCGACAACGGCTCACCGGCTGATATTGCTGTAAGCTATACAGGGTGTTACCAAACTACTACCGAAAACTTCAGTGGGTTAAAGTACCCATCAATATAAACAACTTTTTCTAAAAAACCAACACTGTGAGCTCGAAACAAATAACTGCTTTTCCATGCAAAAGTTCAATACCCTATCTACTTGGCTAAAATGTATAAAACAGCTATTTATTTTTCTGCGCTCAATGTTGGTTTCTTTGTAAAAGTTGTTTATATTGATGGGTCCTTTAACCCCCTGAAGTTTTCGGTAGTAGTTTGGTAGCACCCCGTATTTACCACATGCCACCCCTATCAGAACAGATTTGCTTATAGACACAAGACCATTTGAAGATTAGCCCAAGAAAATAAAATTTATTTAAATATCTATAGTTCTTGTATTGGTTTCTTTATAGGGCCTGTGCAAAGATGACAAGATAATTCAGTTTGGATCGATGACATGCAGTAACTTCACAAATATGGAACAGATCTACAGCATAGTGTCGCATTCCATCGGACAGCCAATCAATGTACAGCTGATGAGAGGCTCATTGGTGGTCGGAGTCACCCTGGTCCCCAAACCTTGGTTGAACCGAGGGCTTCTCGGCTGTCACATACAGAAGGTTGAAATTGATTAAGGCGGTTGAATTATTTGAAACTTTATGTAATGTTAAAGTACCTTAAAATGTGTGTCAATAATTGATTTTTAAGTGGCCTAAAACTTTTAAAATGCATAGCATAAATAATTTTTAGTCATATGTTTGTATAAACTCGGTGAATTATTTGAATTTGAAGTGGGTAGACAATAATATTGTTAATTCCACAAAAGTCTATTGCGCATCTAATATAAAAAAAGTCAGTCAAGATCAAGCCCCTGAGTGAATACTAAATAACTTATTCTGGGGGGCAATATTAATTTGTTTTTTTTCCAAGTTTCACTAACTTATTTGTAACTAAATTGTAACTGGACCATTCTACTCAAATTGATATTTTATCTTTATTTAAAAAAGAAATTAAGTACCTTGATTTTAGAGCTCCTCTTCCAAGCTGATAGCATGAAGATGAGCAATAAAAGATTGGTTGATGATAAGTTATTTCACGAAGGGTACATTTAAAAATAACTTATATTTTACGAGATAACAAAATTGTTTGTTGCGAACAATGACGAAAGTGAGAACAACGAAGAAACTGTTGAGTAGAATGGCCGAACTATGCGTTGTAAGTATTTTACATTATCTAATAAAAGCTCAAAAAAACAGATTATGATGAATTTATTTTTACATCAGTGTCAAATGAGTTCCAATCTTTCATCAGTGAAGACATTTATTTACAACACGCATAAATCTACTTGGCACCTGCGTGAATGTAAATCCCTTACAGCGAGGTGCCTAGTTAACTTCTGCATGTTAAATTATATTATTATATCTATCTATCTATATCTATATAAGAGCTTAACCTGACTGACTGACTGACTGACTGACTGACTGACTGACTGACTGACTGACTGACTGACTGACTGATTGATCATCGCCGAGCCGAAACCGTTGAAGATAGAAAGCTGAAATTTGGAAGGTGGCTTCCTTTTATAACAAAACCACCCACTAAGGCGGGATTTTTGGAAATTCCACCTCTAAGAGGGTGAAAAAGGGTGAAAACGTTAGTATGAAACTTTTTAACGCGTGGAGCGATTTTCATGAAACTTTGGTTGTGCACTGTAAATACAAAATGAATAAACACGTGTTTCAGGATTTTTCAATATAATCTTCAAAAAGGGGTCAAATGTGGGGTCAATGTTTGTATGGGAACTTTTTAATGGGTGGTGCGATTGGTCTGAAATTTTGTTTGTGTACTTTAAATGCAAAATAAATGAATACGTGTTTCAGGATTTTTCAATATAACCTTTAAAAAGGGGTAAAATGGGGTGTCAACGTTAGTATGGGAACTTTTTAACGGGTAGTGCGATTGGTCTGAAACTTTGTTTGTGTGCTGTAAATGTAAAATGAATGGACACCTGTTTCAGGATTTTTCAATATAACTCTTAAAAAGGGGTCAAATGGGGAGTCAATGTTTGTATGGAATTTTTTTAACGGGTGGTGCGATTGCCTTGAAACTTTGTTTGTGTACTGTAAATGCAAAATAAATGGACACTATTTCAGGATTTTTCAATATAATCTTCAAAAAGGGGTTAAATGTTGGGTCAATGTTTGTATGGGAACTTTTTGACGGGTGGTGCGATTGGTTTGAAACTTTGTTTGTGTATTGTAAATGCAAAATGAATAGACACGTATTTCAGTATTTTTCAATATAACCTTCAAAAAGGGGTCAAATGGGGGGTCAATGTTTGTATGGGCACTTTTTAAAAGGTGGTGAGATTGAATTGAAACTTTTTTTGTGTACTGTAAATGAAAAATAAATGGACACCTGTTTCAGGATTTTTCAATATAACCTTCAAAAAGGGGTCAAATGGGGGGTCAATGTTTGTATGAGCATTTTTTAAAGGGTGGTGAGATTGATTTGAAATTTTGTTTGTGTACTGTAAATGAAAAATAAATGGACACGTGTTTCAGGATTATTCTAAATAACCATCAAAAGGAGGTCAATGTTTTTGTATGGGAACTTATTAAAGGGTGGTGCTATTGGCCTGAAACTTTGTTTGTGTACTGTAAATACAAAACGAATGGACACGTGTTTCAGGATTTTTCAATATAACCTTCAAAAAGGGGTAAAATGGGGTGTCAAAGTAGTATGGGATTTTTATGAGTTGCTTGATGTGTTTAAAACTCAGTTTAGATATTTTATGTGAACGAAGTCGCGGGCGGAACAGCTAGTATTTATATATACACCGGAATGGGTTGGCTGGTAGAAAATGCCCCCTAGGCATTAAGCCCTCCTTTTGTCACACATTTTTTTGTAAGTACCTGGTTGACCGAGCTTTGCTCGTTTTTTTGGGGTAAACGACGTTTTCTAAAAATGAAACCTAGCTAGTTCGATTTATCGCCCCCGAAACCCCTTGCATACTAAATTTTATGAAAATCGCTGGAGCCGTTTCCGAGATTCCGATTATATATATATATATATACAAGAATTGCTCGTTTAAAGGTATAATAAGATATGTGTACCTACAATAAAGTATAAATATTTACTTATGCAAAATGCAAGGGATATTAAAATAACAAAAGTTATTATGGTAAAGTTATGTTTGAACTGCAGTTACGTTAGTGTACGGAAGTAGTGTGAACTTTGAACCTTGAAGTGAACTTTAAGCCTTTCAGCACACTAGTTCAAGGTGACATCATAAGTTAACTTTAAAAGTAGATTTTATGATTGATCACCATTGCATGCGTTTTTTTCTTGCGACGCTTAAGTTTCACTTCTTTCTCTTTCTCTCCATCTGACTCCACTTTCTTCTCTTGAATCTCTTCTTCAAAGTCTTCTTCGCTATCCTCTTTGTCTCCGTAAGTGTGCTTCATGGACTTGTCAAAGTAAGCCTTGTCTTCTAATAGGCGGTAGTCTGGTTTCGGTATCCTTCCTCGAACGCAGTCGTGGTAATGACAAACTATCTTTTCTTGTTCGTAAGTCTCGCAAGAACCTGGAAATCAATAGTATATAGGTATTTAATAATATAATTATAATTGAATAACGGGTATTTATCACGTACCTATTTTGTTTTTATTCCCGACGTTTCGAACACATTACAGCGTTCGTGGTCGCGGGCAGACCACGCAACAGTCAGAGTAACAGAGTCAACGGGCAGAGTCTGCCCGCGACCACCAACGCTGTAATGTGTTCGAAACGTCGGGAATAAAAACAAAATAGGTACGTGATAAATACCCGTTATTCAATTATAATTATGTCATCAAATCACGGAAGTTTAAAAAGTTTATTTAATAATAGGTAACTTTATCATAATAAAATCATGTGAATAAATGTTTATAAATTAGCCCCAAATTCGCATTCATCATTCTATAATTTTTTTACTACTCTATTTTGTTACACTGCGAGGCAATGGTCTCCCAGAATATTCACACAGCGAAAAGATTAAAAAAATTGTTTCCCCAAATCCTTAATAATATCAATAAAGATTAAAAAAAAAACTTCTTCCATTTCCCTTTATCATCCGTCATCTCAGTACCTAGGTACCTATGTACATAAAATTAAAAAAATAATATCAAACAATTTTACACAAAAACCTAGGTACCTACAATAGGGTCGACGACATAGTTAGATCCGCAGGTCGTACATGGGCGAGGTTGGCGCAAGATAGAGGCGAATGGCAAAAGCGAAGATAGGCCTATGCCCAGTGGGATGAGAAGGGCTGATGATGATGATGATGATGAACCTAGGTACAGTTCTTCCAACGGATCCAGGCATTCGTGAAGTTAGCCACAGGTGTGAGTTTGCGCATGTATAGTTGGCTCAACGAGTCGAGGCATTCGTGAAGTTAGCCGTAAGAGCTGCGCAGTATCGTTTTTCAGGAGCAATTGGAGGTATGAGGAGGGGGGGAAGGAACTGTACCTACATGCGCAAACTCGCACTTGTGGCTAACTTCACAAATGCCTAGATCCGTTGGGTGAACTATACAGTCCCACCGTCCCATACCTCCAATTGCTCCCGAAAAACGATACTGCGCAGCGCTCTGCGGCTAACTTCACGAATGCCTCGACTCGTTGGGCCAACTGTAGTTCGGTAGACGGTGAAGCGTTGTGCATACCTGGTCTTTGGATCCTGACAGTGAGGACTGCTCGCTCGGGCGCCATATCCTTGAAGTGCACGAGGTAGCACGCTAGCATTGTGCCCGTCCGACCTCGACCGTGCCGGCAGTGCACGCCTACAGTCTGGAAGAATACGTGCTTCATCAGTATCGACTTCAAAGTATACATGCGACCGCGTTTGTTCAGCTTTATTTTACTCTCAAGCGAGATAGTTTGGCTCACGCAGATGGCTGGCGTTTGTACAAACTTATTTACCTACTTGCTGAATTGTTAGGTAGGTAGGTACCTAGGTAGTAAAGCTAATGATCGAATTACGAGACAAATCTCTACTCTTTAAAATATAGGTAAAGTTTATTTAGGTAGCTTGTAAAATGACGCCTGAATTGATTAGGTACCTACACAATAGGCAGACATACATGCTATTGTGTTTAGGCCAGGCGTTTTAGTTATGTTGAGTTCTCATTGTGACGAGCAATGTAGTGTGTAAATTCTCTACTAAAAATAAAATCGATGCTGTTACGATCTCAGATAGTTCATTTTTTAAATCAAATCCAAATCTTACTGAAAATTTGCATGAATTCATTACCTAAATGAATATGTTTATGTGTTCTAATAACTCAACACAGCCTCAGTATAGGTACTCGTAGGTATATCTCATGTAGAGTAGGTAGAAATCTGGTTAATATTCAGGTCGATCACAGTTTTTTATCAGCAAAACACTCACCTCTCCCCTTAGTGCTGCTCTCTCGCAGATCTCAATGAATTTTATTATCTGTTTTAATGTCGGCGCTCCAAATTCCTTTATTCTGATCTCAGTCCATTTCAGTTTTCTCTCAAACTCTTCGATAGGAGGATGTCTTTCCGGTGACAACGTTATGAGATGATCGACTCCTTCGTCCACTAAATAATTCAAGTTAGCCTCGTTTCTAGGGCATCCCATAGCGGCAATTTTTCCATCAATGAACCACGAAAAGTTGTATGGTGCATAAGCTTCATAATTCTCTGGTCTCACAAATGGTTTCTCCTGTTCTTGGAGCACTGGTTTCTCTCTGGGCTCGTCGTATTTGTAGAAAAGTCGTGCCAACTTTACGTTGAGACGATTGGGCACAGTACTCATTTCCACAACAACACAATCACACCACGAGAAAAGTATTGATTGAGCAATTTCACTTACGTTACAACTTCCGTGCTTTGAGAATAATAGCAAGTGAATTGCAGTTGTATTTTTGTACATCGGCATATCAGTATCTCGATTGGGTGTCTGCCAAATGGGATGTACCGTCATGTACCTATTGGCATCGTGGTTGGCACGTACCTATTGACATTTGGAGATGTAATGTGTGTGCCAGTTTATGATAATTAGGCCTACTTGGACCTAAAATTAGAATTAGATCGTTTGGTAAACAGATTGAAGAAGCAGGAGTTACCTTGGCTCTGATACCTACTTGCTCGAGTTTGTAATGAAGGTTGTTCCTAGACTCCTATATTCTAGTTATGGAAACCCTTAAATGTCTTCGACGTCCTAGGCTAGTGCTATTGCATTGAGTGTATCTGGCAAACACTAGCTAGAGGGATATCACAGTTAGAATATCAGTACCTGGTTGACCGACCGTTGGTTAAACGACGTTTTATTAAAATGAAACCTAGCTAGATCGATTTATCGCCCTCGAAACCCCCTCCATACTAAATTTCATGAAAATCGCTGGAGCTGTTTCCGAGATTCCGATTATATGTATGTATATATATTTACAAGAATTGCTCGTTTAAAGGTATCGATGTACCTAGATACCATGGAATCAATTAGCTTCCAATTTCTCTACTAGAGGCATTAAACAAATTGTAATTGCATGGAAGATACATACACAGGTAGGTATTACCTGACTGCATAGAGAAAATATTATCTAGTAACTATAACAGATCACTGCCTGACTGACTCTAGTAGCTATCATTGTAAATGATCAGTGAAATAACAGCAAAAGATTTAAAATGTCATCGCATTGTTTGGGAATTAATGTGTGGATTTTGGGAATATTTGTATGCTTCTCATTCTTCATGGATCGTCTCCAGCTTACCAGCTACATTAGATTTTCATGAATACCATCGGTGCGTTCGATGGGCGACCGTAGCGTCATACGTTGCGACTACCTAATGCGCACCTAGGTGTACAAGGTTTAATATAGCAGGGATAAATCCGTGTCTGAGGGAAATTAGCTCATGGTCAACCAACTGTTAGCACCCACGTGAAAAATCATGATAGTACGATTTTGAAGTCCGAGTTTTTAAATCACCTAAGAACATAAATACAAAGCTGGTTAATTTTAACCTTTTTTATCTACACTGCAAAGGAAGGTAATGTGTTTTGAAGTGTTTTCTGTCTCTGTAGCCCATCCAAAGACATTATATCTACTGACGGTAGAACGTCATTGAGCCCATCTCGCTCGCTGGTCTGATTTTGACAAAATGAGGTCTTGTTGGATTCGTCTGAATAACGCCAGTTATTATGCTTGCCTTATAGAATGGAAATGGAAGAGGATCACATGTTGTGCCGACCCCACATAACGTGGGATAAGGGCAGGAAGATGATGATTATGCTTGCTTTATAGAAACTCAAAAAATCTAATATGGCTGCTTTAATAAACTATTATCTTTAGATTACTTTCAATATTGATTTCTTAAATACTTACTGCTAATAGAAATTTCAAAGTACCTACCTAATCAGCTGGTTGATGAATTAAATTAACAGTCATCTTATTCGATTTTAAATTCATTAAAATTAATATAATTATATCCTACTAATATTATAAACGCGAAAGTTTGTAAGAATGTATGGATCCATCCATACATTCTTACAAACTTTCGCTTTCGGATGACAAGATGTCTGGATGTATGTTTGTTACTCTTTCACGCTGAAACGGCTGAACGGATCTCGATGAAATTTGGCACAGATATAGGTTATAGTCTGGAAGAACACATAGGCTACATTTTATCCCGGAAAAATGTACGGTTTCCGCGGGATAGATTTGTTTTTGTTTTTCATGGTACCACGCGAGCGAAGCCGTGGGCGGAAGCTAGTTCCAAATAATTATGGTGTCAGTGATATTTATTTCACTCGACCATAGCCTCATTTTAAGATTGATAAGGATGACAGTTAAAAAATTAGATTGACAAGTTGAACGAGTGCCCATGAAAGGTTCGTAGACTGTTTGGCGACTGGCAGTGTTGATAAAGATTTGAACACGATCAGTGCCTGTCTATTGGGATTTATTGGATTGCTGCTTTAAGGTAGATAAGTCCTGTACGCACAATTTTGTATCTAACTAACTATTTTTGAATAACCTTCTCATTAATTAATTATACGTTATTTACTAGAGTGATAAGAGTTTTGTCATCTTTGTCTGCCTTAGCTAAAGTCATAAAATTAATTCATTTACCATCTGCAACACAGCGTGAAGTAGGTAGGTATATGAGTGAGGTACTCAAATGAATTAAAATATGCACCTAAATGACCATTTGAGTTTCCAGAATGCCTTTTGGCCGTAAGAATGCACATGAAAATTTCTAGAAGTTGTTAATTCTAGTTTTATGTGTTTCCAATGGATTAGGTACTAGCTTATGTAAACACCATTTAAAGTAGATGGCTTGTGCGCAACTCCAAACGATCTGCCATCAAACTAAATTAGATTACGACAACATGGCCATCCTTCCGTATTTACAGAAACTGCGTCAATGAGCCACATACAAAGTACCTACATAACTACCCACTCGTAAATTCAAAGGCGTCACAAGCAAAATTACAATTTCCTTTCATTTAACTTTACTCGAAATACATTTATTAATGTTTTACAGCAATATGTCAACGTCTGGTCAACGTACTTATGCATAATATATATTTACTTCCAACAATATCGGCTTAAAAAAACTTAGATTTGTTTATTTTTGAGACGATAACGTTCATATTCCATTGTATTTTTTCTAATGCGCGTTTCGGCATTGGCAATGCTTCTCTGGTTTTGGGTCTCCAGAAATAAATGTTACATACATCTCCAGACTGTATGCTTTTGCCAATATTTTCTCAACGGTCAGTCAACGCGAGAAACTCAGTCAGAATACGTGTGCCACACCTGTTGTGTTAAAAATAATTTGTTTTTTCTGTGATAAGTGAGCCATGGAGGAAGAATACCATCCAGTTTACACGAGAACTGAAGCAATAACCGAAGCTGACGACAAGAATTTGGCGGGAGCGACTAAAGAATACAGAAATGAACTGCAAATAATTATTCCAGAAAACCCATTCCCTGAAATAGAGGTAGATGCGTACCCACCATTAAAATTCTCCTGGGTTATCCCCAAAAAGATGGCAGCTATGGCGTTCCCGAGAAACAAGGAAAATGTGAAGTTTATTGTGAATCAAGGTATTACGCATCTGGTAACACTGACGGCGGGGAAAAAGCCTCCAGTAGAAGATGTAGCCAGGTTAAATTGGACAGAAATACCGATAGAAGAGTTCGGTGTGCCAGATTTGGAGCAAATTAAGAAGTTTATTGATGTTTGTAAACGAGCAGACAAGAGTGGCGAGGTGAGTTTTATTATAGAGACAGATGAGCTAATTTTGATGAAAACCGTAGGGCCTGATAATATAACAATAGCTCGGACTAGTGCTGGATTTGAATCAAACACGTGACCTTTCGATCACTAGCTTATAACAAATTCAGTTTCGGAAGTGACCTAACTAGAGAAAGTGATTTATTAAGACTTTCAGCTGTTGGCATGACTTGTCTTTGTCTTCTTATTGTGCCAATGAGTCTTGCGAACCAGTGTGTCGAAAGGATTAAAGAACCCTTTAGAGTCAGGTGTCTTTATAATAAAAATATACGTATTAGGCACGTGTATATTTGTATAGGCGACCAAGAAATTGGTTTACCATTCTAAGGCTGAATATCATTTGCACGTACAAAACATCAAGGGCTATTTTCGCTTGACAGATTAATAATTGCTACGTCAGAATCTGTCATAGTAATCCTTAGCGAAACTCAATTTCTTGGTCGCCTATACATATAATAAATTCTTTCAGAAACCGTGTCTGTACTTTTGATATTTTTAAATAAAAATTAGTGCTACCTAAAGAAGACACGCTACTTACTTAGCCTAAAACAACCGTATGTTTTAAACTTACGCGATCTGAACAATTATAATTAGATACGATAGCTAAAAATACCCGTTTTATACTAAAAATAATCTAAAAAACCGTTTTTGAAAAAAAAAATGTCTGTTTGTCTGCGTTTGTGCACGCTATTCTCAGCGACAGCTAAACCAAATCGAACGAAATTTCACTAATGTATTGAGATAAGCTTGGATTAAAACTTAGGCTTTGTTTCATCGAGATCGATTGACAAATAAAAATGATTTGATAATTTTATAGCCCCGGTCATCGAATATTAAAAAGTAATCTAACGATTACGTAGTCGCGGGTATCAGCTAGTATTTGTATATAATATCTTTAAAGTAAGCACATAAAAACACTAGCTATAAAGTTCAGATAAATCACTTCCAATTATTGAGACATCAAAATGGTCCTTGTGACTTTTATTACTTAGATAAAACTATTTCGATATTGACGTCCATGTTATTAGGGAATTACCCGGAAATTGTTTTTAGTTTTTCGGTGATGCCTGAGTTGGTAGATAGGTATCTACATAGTTAGTCGGGTATTCACGGAAACGCGAAAACCTAACTAGGTATTATGTAGAATCTTGAAAATTTACTGTACAAATGGAAAATTTACATGTTCACCTCATCAGAAGATTAATCTTGAAAATTGAAAAATATTTTTTCAGTTCAATCACAAGGATCACTTTGAAACGTCTTACATGCGGTGAACCTATGTGCTAATTCCAACCTAACTTGGGTTAGGTTGGTACGAGAAGAACAGGCAAGAAACTCGTCTTGTTCCTAGCGCTTTTTTGTATGATCTTATACAGCCCCGGATCTTCAATTTTTTTTAGGCGGGGCAAAAATTGAAAAATGCCGCCCCCTTCTTTTTTTTCCTGCCCTTTTTCCCACACTATGTAGGGTCGGCACAACACGTTTTCTTCTTCCATTTCCCTCTATCATCCGTCATCTCAGTAGTCACACCTTTCTTACTCATATCATCTTCCACATAGTCCATCCATCTTTTTTTTGGCCTACCTCTACCCCTGTATATCCACATTCATACCTCTCGTCACATGACATGTAAATTTTCCCCTTAAGGGGCATTCGTGGATCACACACATGTTATTCCTGTGACCTGTCGCCATTTCATCCATTTATTTTATTCTTCACACCCCGATCAATCTCACCATCATTCTGTAGGTACTATGTAGGCTTTCCCATTTTTCATATCTTACACATCTTTTTTTTTCGTTCATACTCACATCTTTAACTAAATCCTTATTTACTGGCACACTGTCTACCACCACTTCAAACATTCTCTTCATTCATCAACTATTTAAAATACCCTTTCCAGCGCTCTTTTATATCATCATCGTTCGTCAAAACCTTACCTCCGTCATATTTTATACATTTTATGTGGACAATATATCTTGCATTCTTCTCTCTTTCTCTTGCTATTCGGTACAAGACTTTTTGCCCACTTGGGCTTTCCAGCGATTGTTACAGTTTGTCCTGTACCTTGGCCCTTGCAAAAGCAACTGCCTTCTTGGCTTTCCTTTTACACTCCAAAATACTGTCTTTTTATTATCTCTCACAACGTCATCTCCACTCACATCCCTTTTCCATTCCTTAAACGCAATCTTTTTTTCTTTCAAAACTTTTTGTAGGTACTTTTTCATTACACCACCTAGTTTCCTTGTCTATTTTATCTTTCTCTTTCGTTTCCCCAATCACATCCTTCGCCACAGCTCTAATACAAGTGGCCATTTCTTTACAACACTCATTCACTGTCAGCTCCGACATAATTATCTTTCATTTCTATCATTCTATCTACCACTCGCTTTTAAAATTCAACTGCATACTCACTATTTTCTATCAAATACCACTTAGTTTTGGGAAAGGACCAGGTTTTGGTTTTGGTGCTCTTGGCCTTGAATTTTAATTCCAATAATAGTAGCCGATGTTGAGAGACTACGCCTTCGCCCGGTATTATCTTGCAATCCATAACTTTCCCAATTTTCTCTCTTTTCGTTTGAAAATAATCGATTTGTATCATGTGATTGCCACTTTTGTATGTTATTAGATGTTGATCTAATTTTTGGAATAAAAGTCTTGGTAATAGCAAAGTCAAAGGTAAAAGCAGCTTGGAGCAAGGCCTCACCATCTTGATTTTTGATTCCGAAGCCCCATCCCCCATGCACTCTTTCATATCCTTCATTCGTTCTTCCCACATGACCATTCAAATCCCCCCCAATATAGATTTCCTCACATTCCGGTATACCAAATACCTATATACAAAATCCTTGCAAACCTTATTTTTCACATCATCATCACATCCAGTCTGCGGTGCGTAGGTACACATACACTATGTTTAAAACAAAATCTTCTAATAATAACTATACAACTATAATCTATCATTTTCATCCTCTTAACATTCGTCACACATTTTTTCAGCTAACTGACAATTACTACACCATTCCTCTCTCCATCGCTTCCTCAATAATACCTACAATTCACCCGCCCCGATTTCTCTAGCTTTCGTCCCCTTCCATTTCGTCTCTTGCAAACAGGTTAAATTTATTCGTCTTCTTTCTAAAACATCCGCTAGCTCTCTTCCCCTTCCAGTCAGCGTTCCTACATTCCAACTAGCAAACCTCATTCGGACTTCCCGGACTCGCTTCTTACGTAGCACCCGTCCCTGGTGCAACAACCCTAGTCCATTTCTCACAGCCGCCGCCCCGGTTGCAGCGTCTGCGCGTCGCCTCGGAGATACGCCCTAACATTATCACTATTTCCATTTATTCCAAAATGCCGCCCCCACCTGCGCCCCCTTATATTTATTTTAACCTTGATTGTCATTTGGACATAGGCCTCCAGGAAATAATGCATCCTACAATGTTCTTTAAGTGTTAAACCTCTTCAATAAGGTACCGATTTATAGACATGAACGTGCAGGATATATATTTTATGCACAGCATGATAGGATTAGAAATAAAAAAAAGCTAAGTTGATTAAATGATGAGTTGTCCATTCGTAAAGTTGAATTTGGCCATTCGAACTTGCCGCCCAAGGCAAGGACCCCGGCTTGCCCCCCCCCTAGATCCGGGGCTGATCCTATATGATATATGTTTTTATTTAATGACATTTTTAAAAGCACCCTTGTCCCTCAGGTAATAGGAGTCCACTGCCGGCAAGGCCGGACCCGGTGCGGCGTGATGCTGGCGTGCTACCTGGTGCACTTCCACCGCTTCGAGCCAGATCAAGCCATGAACGTTATCAGAACTATGAGGCCAGGTGGGTTTAATCATGATCTATTATTATAAGAATTAAATGCTAACTACTGACTAACTCACTGACATTATAGACAACTAGTTATAGGATATCTAAAGTAGTCAGAGGCACGCCTTCTACAAACCAAAACCTCCAAATTCCTAGTCCCTTGCGATTCTACTCAATTTGATATTTTACCGTTAATTTAAAAACTTTTTTAACCTTGATTTTAGAGCTAGTCTTTCAAGCTGATAGCATGAAGATGGAACAAGGGTCACGCAAATTTCACGAAGGGTCACATTTAAAATTAACTAATATTTTACGAGATAAACAAAAATCACAGCATATGCTGAGTCGAACGCCATTTTGTAGCTTTAAGGTAGGCTTTAAATGGGTTATTAAGTTTATAATGGTGTTGGTAATTTAATTAGTTTAGTAAGTTACGATTTTTATATTAATACCTACTACTTTCAGCTACAAATAAACTATATCTTTATCTTTTATCTTTAAAATTGTTTGTTGCAAACAATGACGAATAGTGAGAATAATGACGAAACTGTTGAGTAGAAAGGTTCCTCTAGGACGTTATATTTTTAGGCGTCCCTCTGATTTGAGTCAAAGTCTTTGTATCTATATTGAAAAACGAGGGTTTATTTTTATTTATTCCCACTTAGGGCGACCAGTGGTTTAGACTGTGCGTAGTGATCTAAACCAAGTCTGGGGATTACAGTCGTGATTAACTTTTTTCGCGATTAAAGTTGCTTGGAGTTTCAAACGAAACTAGTTATATTTCGTCATAAGTAGAGCGCTGGTGGTGTAGTGGTAGCACCCCTGCCTCACGATCCGAAGGTCGTGGGTTCAAACCTGGTCGTGCACCAATGAGTTTTTCCATTCGATAAATTTATGTGCGCAATGCCAGTGCTCTTAAACGGTGAAGGAAAACATCGTGAGGAAACCGGCATACCCTAGAACCAAAAATTCGAAGGTATGTGTCATATATTCTTATAAGCGGCGATGGGCTTGCAACCTGTCACGTACGGAATACTAACTACTGTGCAAAATGTGGGCATGTACCAAATGTCATGTTTGGACTTGCCTCTGACTACCCCCTTTAGATATCCTCAAAGATCTAAGTATCTAAAGATCTGAGGAGATATCTACCGAGCCCGGGGATTACGGTCGTGATCATATATATATATATATATATATATATATCGCGTTATTATTTACCTATTTTTTTCCGACGTTTCGACAGGTTTACAAAATGTCGTGGTCACGGGTAGACTGATAATAAGGATGATACTAACAATAAGGAGCTTCTAAGAGGCACTTTTGTTGGTTTATTTGTGGGAGAGAGAGTATAAAATATAAAGCCCTTGATACTAACAATAAGGAGCTTCTAAGAGGCACTTTTGTTGGTTTATTTGTGGGAGAGAGAGTATAAAATATAAAGCCCTATATTTTAATTTCGACCGGCTACATGGATGGACGTTTTATGACTTACAACTCAAGACACTGACAATCATCTTGTATCTTAGGGTGGTATTACACTTATCAAATATCTTTGTCCAATTATGATGTTCAATATTTCATCAAATTTCAATCAAATTTCTAAAAAAGTCGTCCAATTTCTTTGATCAAATGTACATTGGACCAAGATATTTGATAAGTGTACCTTACATTACAATAACTTTAATCCATTCACCACAGTAAGATGACGTGATAAGTAAAAAAAAATACTTTCCAGGATCCTGTGATAGTGACGAAGCACAAGAAGCAGTAGAGAAGTACTTCTCTTACCTGACCGAGGACAACCCGCTGCGCTTCGGAGTGAGCGGCGAGCTGATGGAGGAGTGGGTGGAGACAGCGAGGACTTACACCAAGAAAGTCCTCGGCGAACTGTGATACTGTACTTGTTTTAATAAATGGTTAATATTTTCAAATTTTTGTCTTATTTTTACTCGACTACGAAGGATGTTGTGGGGTGTATTTTGGCGAGTTACTTTGCGTCGCTGGAGCCCAAACCACAGAATACAAAACGGCTGAACAGATTTTGACAGTAATAAGGATGGAGATGGAGAGATGGAGAGCGCTGGTGGTGTAGTGGTAGCACCCCTGCCTCACGATCCGAAGGTCGTGGGTTCAAACCTGGTCGTGCACCAATGAGTTTTTCCATTCGAAAAATTTATGTGCGCAATACCAGTGCTCTTAAACGGTGAAGGAAAACATCGTGAGGAAACCGGCATACCCTAGAACCAAAAATTCGAAGGTATGTGTCATAGGTTAGTATTCTTATAAGCGGCGATGGGCTTGCAACCTGTCACGTACGGAATACTAACTACTGTGCAAAATGTGGGCATGTACCAAATGTCATGTTTGGACTTGCCTCTGACTACCCTCTTTAGATATCCTCAAAGATCTAAGTAACTAAAGATCTGAGGAGATATCTACCGAGCCTGGGGATTACAGTCGTGATCATATTTTTTTTTTTTTTTTTTTAAGGATGGATGAAATAAGGAAATTGATGTATTTTGTATTATGCGAGTTACAAGTATTTTGCCTGTCGCTGAAGCCCAAACGCCTAGACAGATTTTGACAAATGACGTGTCGTGAATTCGTCTGAATTTTATAGGTTATATAAAATGTCAAAAAAACCAATATGGCGGCTGTAAGAAGCTGTTTTTTTAACTTATTTAAGGTTATTTTCTGAATTTCATGTAATTTTCACAGGTAGACAGAGCATTAGTGGGATCAAAATGTAGGCTTTGTTTCATTAAAATCGGCTGCCAAAAAGTTATTGTCATCCGGACGAAGTCGCTGGCGATAGCCAGAACAAAATAAAAAAAATCTGACATAATAATATAAGCGGGTATAAGAAAATAAAATACTTACATTTATTAAATATGGATATATTTTAAATATGTAAGTACAACACATGGTAGCATTACTGCCTACATGTGTAAATATAAAATTATTTAAATTTAAAATATTAATTTGTCTGCAGTGAACAGATTTGGACTATTTTGAGCCAATTATTAAGATATAGGTAAAATTTATCCTCTACCTACTTTAAGTGGGCGTCCTACGTGAACGATACAAAGCGAAGCGATGAGACGCGACAGCGATGCGTAAAATCGCCGCATATATCGCCCACTGACCACGCTCGCTTCGCTCCAATCCGCACGTTGCAGACTTCGCTCACGGAATCATACGGTAAGACACTTCAAAAGGGGTTGCGATTTTTACCGCACTGTTTTAAATGCGCTAACGTAGGACGACGCTTAAGAAAGGTTAGAATTATGAATCGAAATATGCAAACGTCATAAGCCAGTATAAGATACACAAGGCATTTTATAAGTTGATTACTTGATATTAAAATACATAATCAATTGCACTGATCGTAAATTGAAACAAACGCCATCTATTAGACAAAACGAGAAACATTTAGGTCTAATTTCACCAAGCTTTTGTTAACAAAGCATTACATGATCTGGCAACAAAATTAACAAGGATATTAACGTATAGTTATCTATTTTACGGAAGATAATCCTTTGTCCGGACATGGTGGAATACAACTTGGTTGATTAAAAGGCTAACAAGCTGTTGGTTTAATGGCTTAATTAACCGATCATGGTGAAACTAGCCCTTAAGATTACATTTAAACGGTATAGGCTCAAAAACAACCACACCTCTTACAATATTGTGATCTTAGAGTAAGTACATTTGAAAAAATACAAATCACAGTAATTAAATACTCTAAATAATTTCAAATACTTGATTTATAAACAATATAATACAGAGGGAATACTGCAAAAATATATAATAAAGTACAGTTTAACTCAACATAAAAGTCACAATGGCTAAGTTCGTAAAACCTTCCAATTGTACCACCAACCTTATTGTTCAGAGGCAATGTGAGAATTCAAGAATATTCTATCATTATAACATCATATCTTTATGGCTTTGCCATAGACGGTGGCGAAACCCTTGCTTGAACGGATGATCTTGCACTATGCAATATTAATTGTATGCTATCGTAATGTTACTATTTACAGTATTTATTCTGTAAAATCCCGTTTCAGTTGACTTGAGACAAAAGTATCATGAATTTGACGATAAATAGTGTTGAAGACATGAATGGCGAAGAAACCGTAGGAATCTGTGGGTTTAACGAATTTAACCGATGCTACTTTCTAGTTGAGTCAAACTGTAAAAGGAATATCAATAATCTTAGAAGACATGATTTGATAACATATTTCTAAATCTGATATCACACTAGAATATACTATGAATGCAGATTTCTTATTATATAAATTTTCAATCGTATGTTTTAGTACTTATCCTAATGGACCTTATAACCTAGGAATTGATCAATTTAAGCTCTTAATTTAGCCGAATCATAAAAAGGAAATGCATTGCGACACTATAATTGATTTATAACCAGAGTACCAACAATAATAATAGAATTGATTTAAATATCGTACTAGCAAAACTTGACAAGTAGTGGCTAGATTTACCAAAGGCTTTCGACTGTATAACTATATTTTTTTAGGATAACATAAATCTTACATAATATGTATAATTGATGATTGATAATACATTGTTTTACTTCATATACCTAATCGATAAATCTATAAAAAAAATCAAAAATAGCCATTACGTTATCAACAAGTATCCCTCAAGGCACAATTCTAGGCCCCATACTATTCATTCTCTCTACGAATGCATCTTTATAAAAGCCGTTACTTTGAATACTTAAAATACTAATATTGAACTAATGGAAAGTTTAGTTTTTGCTTCTGATATGTTAAATTTAAAATTCGTTTTGGTTTTCTCAAAATGTCAATCCTATTAAGTATATAGATACACACTTTAAGAGATTCAAGACACATTTAGAAGGATGCAATTTAAAATACTGTGTATAAGCTCGCGGAGACGCGTCAAAATAAAACGTGGGGCCTGTTTTCTGACACTATTTGACACTTGACACGTCAATTCATTAAGAGAGCGATGCGTTTGTATTTGAACCGCTTCGGTAAAACGTAGGCCTTTATTTTAACCTATTGTTTATTGTACAAGCTTTGTTAATTAAACCCCCATAACAAATGCAACATTAACATTGTTAATAGACATTTTAAAAATACATTTTGAATGCGTCAACGTTTTTCGAGATTTTAAATGGCAAAAACACGCCCATCACTGTCTATACTTAAATATTTTATGGGCCTGGTTCAACAATATTAAATTTCAAAACGACAATTCTTTTGGTGAAATCTGACATAAGAACCAAATGGTTCTGAAGGCACGGAAGATGAGTACTAAGCGCAATTTTAATAAATATTTAAGTTTAGACAATATCTTAAGGGTGTAATTTTAACAAAATGGATGGATTTTTATACTTAAATTAATTTAAAACTAATTTTATTGTCCATGTTATAAAAACAAGTATAAATACTAATAAAATGGAATGATTAAGAATTAAGCACGATTTTATGATATCAAAAGGAATGGCCATTTTGAAAACAGGTTATAGGCCCAGCCGTAGCATCAGCTTCGTAGAAGTTTTTCTCTATGGAAAAGAAGACAAAGTGACATTAATTTGTAATTTGGCCAAGGAAAATGTCACTATTATTTTATCTACTCTTCTGTAGAGAAAAGCTTCTATGTTGTCTATGCTCGCGGAGAGGGAATCACATTTCTTGTCGTGACATTTTAGGCATTTAATTTCTAGATAGTTGCGCCAAAACTACCTCATTCTTTCTATCTATAGACTGGCCTGATCTATCAGAGTGAGATAACAATATGTGCTTTACTTCTGTATGTGGCTCTAGATTATTGGGCCATTTTGTATAAGATAAGACATATTCGGGGACTTTTTCGACTTTATATTTAATATTAATTTGTTTATAAACATGGATCGGTCTTGACATTTTAAGTAAATTGAATAATACTGAATACACCGACCCACATTATATACAGGGTGTTACCAAACTACTTCCGAAAACTTCAGGGGGTTTAAGTACCCATCAATGTAAACAACTTTTTCTAAGAAATCACACTGTGAGCGCGAAAAAAAACTGCTGTTTCATACAAAAGTTCAATACCTTGGCTAAAATGTATGAAACAGCTGTTTTTCGCGCTCACAGTGTTGGTTTCTTAGAAAAAGTTGTTTATATTGATGGGCACTTTAACCCCCTCAAGTTTTCGGAAGTAGTCTGGTAACATCCTGTATGTATAGCCAGGTTAATGCACGGTGCATAGGTGCCCCCTGATGCCCAATTTAACCCTTTCACCACACTAGTTCGTAAGACCTAGGTAACGACAAGAAACCCGCCTTATTTCTGATCTCAGGTCATTTAAGTTACTAACAATCTAGATTTCTGCTATGATCTAGGAATGAAGTATGTGGAATGAATCTAGCACTAAGTCACTTACAACTTAACAAGTATTGTGACTTAACTATTTTGACACTTCTTACATTGAAAATAAGGCATACATTGGAATGTTCTATACTAAAAGCTTAAAAATCTAATGGACGACATAAATTGAATAACCAAACAAAGATGATCACGATTGTAATTTTTAGGTTTAAAAGACATCACCTTAGATCTCTGGTTGGACGTGCCTCTGACTAACTCCCTTTTTTAGATATCTTCAAAGACCTTAATAGAGATCTGAGGAAATATCTATCAAGCCAAAGTATTATAGTCGTGATCACGTTTTGTTTTTAATTTTGATTTGGTACCACGCGAGCAGAACCGCGGTCAAATGCTAGTGAACTAATATAGGCTTCATGTATTATATACAATACAGGATATTAGTCAATTTATCTCATCCACTTAAGTACAATTTAGTATTTCTGTTGTTTTGATATTAAAAAATCTAAAATACAAATTACCTTATTTGGTTCATCCCAAAGACTAAATAAGCGTATCATTTTAATATATCAATTTATAAAAAGCTAAAGTTGTTTTCAATAAATTGATTTTTGCAATTTTTCACACTTCATTTTAGTCAAATTTATGTTTAAGCGAATTTAGTCTTTGGGGCGAACGAAATAAGATCTTAGGTACGTATTTTAGCATTTTTCTAGTTAGTCCGTGAAACAACAGAATACCCCTTAATCATATCGTCTTGCATTATAATATCTTATGGAAATCTCACTTATAAAATTTTGCACCATAACTACATAATGGAATGTTCGTCATTCGATTCTGACACTTATTGCTGTTGCGTTAGGGTAGAACTTACTGGGCCTATCCTATATTTTTCTCCATATCACAATGTATGTACTAAGTACATGTTGAGCGCTTCTGATAAAAAATACTGTATTTAGCAAAAAATTGAGCATATTTTATTGGTCAAAATACAAATTGCTTGTTATCCAATTGAAGGATCATTTTTCTTTTTAACTATTGGTTATGGGATCATTTTTCCCCCTAAATCACGCCAACCTTATCCCCATACGACCTCAGTGGCGCAGCGGGCGAGAGTCCGCCTGCGACGCAAGAGGTTGCGGGTTCGATTCCCGCCGCGGAACAAATTTGTGTACGATCTGCAGAAATTTGTTCCGTTGCTCTGGGTGTTTTCTATGTATAATAAAAAATATCTATCTATGTATCTAATCACTAATGTATTAAATATATCAGTTATCTAGTACCCATAACACAAGCTTTGAGTAGCTTACTTTGGGGCTAGATGATGCTGTGTGGATTGTCCAGCATTATTTATTTATTTATACAATGAGCCCAAAATATTTTTAAAAATCTCAGATATAACATCCATATTATATTATTATATTCCAAGGTTATGAGGTTAAACCTTGGTTTAAAGGTTTGCGTATCTCGTAATATATTTGTTTAAATACAAGTTAAAATCACGTTAAACCAAATTTAAACTAAAGTTTAACAAATCTACCTAGACGTTTAACACTGAAAATGTGTTGTAGGTCACTGTACATTTTTTTATCCAATTATTGACCATAATACCAATTGTTAATCCTATAATTAACTTAAAAACATTTTTTTTGAAGTCCCTTACCCTTGCTCAGTTTCTCAATGTACGTTTTTTATCCATACACTGACCATGACTGTACAATCTCTTGGAAAAGGTCCCTTTACTACCGTCCTAAGTTGCTCAATGTACGTTTTTTATCCATACACTGACCATGACTGTACAATCTCTTCGAAAAAGTACCTTTACTACCGTCCTAAGTTGCTCAATGTACGTTTTTTATCCATACACTGACCATGACTGTACAATCTCTTCGAAAAAGTACCTTTACTACCGTCCTAAGTTGCTCGATGTACGTTTTTTATCCATACACTGACCAATCTCTTTGAAAAGAAAAAAACAGGTTATGGGCCCAGTAAGTCTACTCTATATAAGAAAGTCTTGTATACCGCGGCGGTACCTACCGAGTATGTACTAGAGATGCAGCACTTGTCCGTCGTCCTTGCTTATATGAGGGAACGGTTCGGGCTGGTCTTCCAGGGTGACGGCCGTGAGGTCCACTATCTCATCATTGTCGTCCTGGTCGAATCTGAAATAAAAAAAATAGATAATAATATATTTACTTTCAAAGTTTTTTTGTTACACAAAGTCACTGTCAACATTTTAATTGCGTTTATTTTACGCACTGGCGCATGGCGGTGTAGTGGTAGCACCCCTGCCTCACGATTCGAAGGTCGTGGGTTCAAACTTGGTTGTGCACCAATGAGTTTTTCTATTCGAAAAATTTAAGTGCGCAATGCCAGTGCTCTAAAATGGTGAAGGAAAACATCGTGAGAACACCGGGGTCCAGCGCTCTCGCGGGGAAATAAAAGAGGGAATAATGGAAATGACAGCTGTTAAAGGAAGAAAAGGACATTGTGTCAACTACATGTTGAGGGTAGATTTGAGCTGAGGGTATACCTGTCCTCTATATATGTAATATACAGGGTGTCCCAAAAAGTAGTGTCAAGCGAAAGTCCAGAGATAGAACACCCCTTGGGGTACCCGAATCACCCCCATGTATGTTCCGCGATTTTCTATAGTTTTCGAGTTATTAATTTTTTCCGAATTTTTGTAAATTTACGACTCGAACAACTTAAAACATTCTTACAAAAAAAGTAGAAAACTTTCTTGACATTTTTTTTTGCTACTGAATTGTTATGAGTTGTTCTTTTATGCATAAAATAATCAGCTACGTGACTTTGATGAAAACTATGAAAATGTTGGTGTAAAGTCAAATAAACAATAAACAAACAAATTAAGCTTAGGAATGATAAAATGGCCAAAATCTATTTTTTAATCAAGTTGCTAGTTTTAAGAATTTTCCACCTCACCGTCTTTGAAGACCGATTTTAGCAAAACTATTAAGTACTACTTTTTTTTTAATGATTATGAAAGCTGAGAGTCTGGAGAATTCTTTAGACTTATTTAGGAACCATGAAATCACTTTTTAAGATTTTTAATTTAAAGTTGAAATTTTTAGTCATAATTCACCGAATGTAATTATTTGACTTTACACCAACATTTTCATAGTTTTCATCAAAATCACGTAGCTGATTATTTTATGCATAAAAGAACAACCCATAACAATTCAGTAGCAAAAAAAAAATGTCAAGAAAGTTTTCTACTTTTTTTGTAAGAATGTTTTAAGTTGTTCAAGTCCTAAATTTTCAAAAATTCGGAAAAAAATTAATAACTCGAAAACTATAGAAAATCGCGGAACATACATGGGGGTGATTCGGGTACCCCAAGGGGTGTTCTATCTCTGGACTTTCGCTTGACACTACTTTTTGGGACACCCTGTATATTGTGTGAAAGATGATATGAATGTAAAAGCAGTAGACTCAGAGTTGACGAATGATAGGAGTGAGTGGTAGAAGAAAACATGTTGTGCCAACCCCACGCGTGGGATAAGGGCAGGAGAATGATGGTATACCTGTCCTCGTCAGGCTCGCTGGAGGGCTGCGAGGTGCGCGAGAGCGTCTCGGGCGCGGGCGGCGGCGCGCGCTGGTTGGCCGGCCGCACCGTGATGATCAGGTTTGAAGAGTTGGCCACCATCATGTCTGTGACCTGTCACAGCAACAAAGGCGATATCAGACGGTTCACTCGAGAGAACATTCACACGAAGGAATGCTTCATTTTTCTTTCATTCCATGTACACAGTGTGAACATGGAATGAAAGAAAATTAAATTTTATAAATTACTAGCTTCTGCACGCGGCGTCGCCCGCAAAGTACCTACATAAAATATAGCCTATGTTCATCCTGAAAGTTCATTCTACACATTGGTGAAAGAATTTTTCAAATCGGTTCAGTAGTTTCGGAGCCTATTCAATTCAAACAAACAAACAAACAAATCTTTCCTCTTTATAATATTAGTATAGATATAATTCTAGTACCTACCTACCTCAGTAACTTGTCTGTGTACCTACTTAATCTATTGCTTAATTTCTCTCTCTACTACATTTTCCTATTTCTTTTTATTGATTTGTGCACATTTTAATACCTTCTACAGACCGAACGCACCTCCCCCTTTAACTCTTACTTATATAAATTATTACGTTAAGTTAATTAAGTGTTCTCATGTATGTAAGTGACTGTGTCTTTTTTGAGAATAAATATCTTTAAACCTTAAACCTTAAAGAAAAGACAGTGAGTCTTCAAAAGACAGAGAGTGGGAGTGAAAGATGAACGAAAAGTGAACCGTCTGATATCGCCTTTACGAAACGTAACCAACAAAACTTTAATCTATATAATAATAATAATAAATAAATAAATAATGCTGGACAATCCACACAGCATCATCTAGCCCCAAAGTAAGCTACTCAAAGCTTGTGTTATGGGTACTAGATAACTGATATAGTATTTAATACATGATGTAGGTACATAGATAGATATTTTTTATTATACGTACACACCCAGACCAACGGAACAAATTTTTGCAGATCGTACACAAATTTGTTCCGAGGCGGGAATCGAACCCGCAACCTCTTGCGTCGCAGGCGGACTCTTGCCCGCTGCGCCACTGAGGTCGTCAATATATATATAATAATATATATATATATGTACATAATATATATATAAAATGCTTTGTCCTGAATGACTGACAGACGGAGCAACGCACAGCCTAAACCGTTGATCGTAAAGACAAGAAACTTTGGCATGAATCGGATAAGAAAGGATTTTCCAAAATTCTACCCGTAAGGAGGTGAAAAAGAGGGGAAATGTTTGTATGGATTCCTCGGTCCAATCTACTTCAAATTTTGCTTAAACCTTTTTTAACAGAATTTATGGAAGACGTGTTTCGTATTTTATAATTCATCCCCCCCTATCGGGGTTATAGAAAGTTATTTTGGCGGTGAATTAATAAAGTATAAAACCAATTAAAAATCCTGTTAGAACCATAATCGTCTTCTTCGCGGACGAAGTCGCGGGCCAAAGATAGTCATTAGCAAAATGTTGTTCACTAAAGTCGACGTCTTCATTTTCCCCTCCACTTGTATTTGTACCGCATGTAGAGGTAAATAAATAAATAAATAAATAAATAAATAATGCTGGACAATCCACACAGCATCATCTAGCCCCAAAGTAAGCTACTCAAAGCTTGTGTTATGGGTAGGTACTAGATAACTGATATATTTAATACATTATATACATAGATAGATATTTTTTATTATACATAGAAAACACCCAGACCAACGGAACAAATTTCTGCAGATCATACACAAATTTGTTCAGAGGCGGGAATCGAACCCGCAACCTCTTGCGTCGCAGGTGGACTTGCGCCACAGAGGTCGTCAACATTACATTTGAAATAAAATGGAGGGGCGTGCATTTTTAGACTAATCTACCTCTACCTGGTGAGCTGAGTAGTTCCGCCACTGACCTGATCCAGGGTTTTATTGTTGACGTCGATGCCGTTCACCTCCAGGACCTCATCATTCACCCCCAGGAGGCCCGTGGACTCCGCCAACCCCCCGGGGACCAGTCGCGATATGAATATCCCGGGCGAACGCTCCACGCCGTTGGGGGTCACCCGGACTGATGTCCCGTCTCTGAAAGTTTTTTCTTTATAGGACAGTTCACGCGATCAGAACGCGATCTAGCCCCAAACTAAGCAAAGCTTGTATTAAGAACCTGATAGCTGATAGAATTGTATAATTTTTTTTGTAAATACATAAATAAAAATATTAACACCCAAACACAGAACAAACATCTGCGTTTATCACACAATTGTTGGTCTGGGGATCGAACCCACAACCTGCAGCGCAGAAGGCAGAGCTACTACCGACTGAGCTGTGAGGCCAGTCAAAGTCAGGATATAGTGAGCATAGTGGTCCATGTAGCGGCTTTCCGTAAGGTCGTGGGTTTAAATCCGGTCTTGCATTCATGGATTTTTCTGTTCGAATGTGTATGCGCTCCGAAGTTGAAAAATAAAAATAAAAAAACTTGTTCAAATTTATTGAGTGGGGTATAATATTAATGCTTTACTTGTACGCTCTTAAATAGTTTTTATTTTTATTTTAGGATGAACAGTATTTGAAATATAATGAAAAAAGTAAAATTTAGACCGTCTTAGCACAGGTCTCTTACAGAAAGAAAGAAAGAAAGAAAAAAATACAAATGAGTATTATTATTAGTATTAGACGGGTATTTATCGCGTTTAAATTACCTTATATTTTCCCGACGTTTCGACAGGTTTGCACGCCGTCGTGGTCACGGGTAGACACCCGTGTCTACCCGTGACCACGACAGCGTGCAAACCACGTCGGGAAAATATAAGGTAATTTAAACGCGATAAATACCCATCTAATACTAATAATAAAATGAGTATTGTGGACATCGCGCGCGAAATCATACTAAAGAAGACTGGCGAAGTTGTTTGAAGTTGAGACCCAAGTATCGTAGGCGTCGTTCAGTCATGAAATCAACCAAGATTTGTACATTGCAAACAAAATGATACTAACACTTACCCTCTAAAAGTTGGGATTATAGAGATCTAGGTAATCTTAAATAATGAGTTTACCTTCATATACCTTCTTCTTCTTCAATTATGGCATCTGTCTCTTAGAGAACAATTTTGCCAGTGTCAAGTGTATTTATTTATAAGTATTGTCAACGTCACAGAGTCATAGTCAAGTTGTCAAGTCAATTTTAAACAAAAGATGGCTGTTTTGTTGAAAATTTTCGGGATTTCCTCCGATGGATTTTGAAGAGAACTCACTCTAATTCACATACTTTACACTCGCGTCAAAAACCCGTGTTATTTGAGTTTTATTGCGTTACCACCAAAATTACGCAATAAAACTCAAATAACACGAGAAAACATATAAAAACCAGAGCGACGCAGTTGTCAGGCAAATACACCGCAGAAAATCCCCATATACCTTCTTTTGAAATAAGCGCGAGAGCGAAATGAAGTGTACAAACACAACGCACGCAGTCAGTCTGACTTTGACATTTGACACATTTTGACGTTTGAACGTTCCATTATTGGCATTTATTTTATCTCTTCTGCTGTTTCTCTTGCTATTTTAAAAAAACCTTTTCAGTAGATTCAAAACTAGTAATCTAATATTTTTCTGTAGTAAATTCACTATTAATCTAATTATAACAATGTGAAAGATAGTTTTGCACCAAAAATAAGAAACCACAATAAGTGTGTGCGTATAACGAAACGTTTCTCAGCAGATTTTGTTATTAGTTTATTTTTTTATTCCCAGCTTTAAAAATTACCAGTTTATAGGATGAAAGTCTGACAATAAAAGAGTATTCAAATATTATGTTTTTCACCGTGAACGGTTCCTTAAAATATTGGGTCCACTTTCGCCTATCTTCTTTGTGCCACCTAAGCATTTAATTACTTCAGTTAATTAAGTATTCCCATTTATGTGACTACTGTCTTT
Source organism: Cosmorhoe ocellata (assembly GCA_963675405.1). Classification (NCBI taxonomy): domain Eukaryota; kingdom Metazoa; phylum Arthropoda; class Insecta; order Lepidoptera; family Geometridae; genus Cosmorhoe; species Cosmorhoe ocellata. Next base: position 6,458,649 of record OY776267.1, read on the forward strand.
TTGAGAATAAATGTCTTTAAACCCAATCTCAGTTCGGGGCGAACTACTAGTTATTATGACTACTGCCATCTTTCTGCTTACCTTATAAAGAATCCCAGGGGGCGATCGGAGCCATGCTTCAGTAGTTTCACTCTTCGGCATGTCTCAGGGACGATATCCACGTCAATTATTGCTGACACCTGCAAACGTAACACATATATCACTAGTCTCTTGGTATAGGCACAAGAAGAAAAGACAGTGACATTTTGTAACAAAAACGCCTTTTTAGTTACAAAAATGTCACTTTTGTCATCATTACATGTCACTTTTGTCATCACAAAATGTCACTTTGTCTTCTCTAAGGGCGTTAACAGACCAATCGATCGATCGTCGATCGACGGCATCGATCGATGGTAGAATGGAATAGTCGACGTCGAACGATAGTTTCTACCAGACCAATCGATCGATCGTCGATCGACGGCATCGATCGATAGTAGAATGGAATAGTCGACGTCGATCGATATTTTCTATCAGTCGATCAACATCGATCGACGATCGATGCCATCGACCGGCAATCGATCGATTGGTTAGTCGAGCAGTATCTGTCGATCAATTGAATTTACTAGACCAGTCGATCAACTTCGATCGATGCCGTCGATCGACGATCGATCGATTGGTCTGGTAACACCAATCGATCGACGATCGATCGATTGGTCTGGTAACACCCTAAAATACCACGGTACTCAAGCTAGGAGGCAGATCTATTCACCTTGACAGAGTTGGGCAAACTTTTTACATCAAGGATCAAATAAAACTTATGTGATGGAGGCCACCTCTTTTTAACTAGTTTTTACTAGTAGGTGCCTTATTGTAACGTTGGATGAAGCATTAAAATTAAAAAAAATTAAAAGAAAATCATGAAAGTATACCGTACTAAAATAGTATACTTAGGTTTAAGTGTGCGGATTGAGTACGGAAATTGGCGTGGCACGGGCCGGATTAAAACGGATCGCGGGCCGCAGTTTGCCTATCACTGACCTTAGACAACTGGTTAGGACAGTTTCATTTTTTTTACAGTACATTAAAGTTTTTACAGGACAGTAAAAGTACCCACCATCCTGAAATCGTGAGGGTTTGAAATCGCCAGGCCTTTGTTCTTGGCCGGAGTACCGCTAAGGATGGATGAGATTATATTCCGAGGCCGCATAGTGCCATATCCATTCAGCTCCTCCAAACTGTCTCCTGGAATAACATTTAATAAAAATAAAAATTATATATTTTACGTCTTCGATCTCTAGTTACTTAGATCTTTTGAGGATATCTTAAGAGGGTCAGAGGCACGTCCAAACATGATATTTGGCACATGACCACAGTATGACAGGTTGCAAACCCATCGCCGCTTATAAAAATTCTAACATGACATTATTGCTATAGTATGCAGGTTTCCTCACGACGTTTTCCTTCACCGATTGAGAGCACCTATTAGTATAACGCACATACATTTTTCGAACAGAAAAAAAAAATCCGATCGTGGGTTCGCCTGGATTAGAACCCGCGACCTTAGGATCGGAAGGCGGAGACGCTAGGCCGCCTGATGTTATGAGGTACCACGCGTCCACAGCCAAAGGTTGACTGTAGTCTATACTAATATACTCAAAAACTACTGGACCGATTTTAAAAATTCTTTCACCATTAGACTGCTACATTATCCCTGAGTAACATAGGCTATATTTTTTGTACCTCGCGAGCAAAGCCGCGAGAGGAAGCTAGTATTAAATAAGTAGGTAATGTGCTAGATAGGAAACACACTGGCGGTATAATCAAATTAAACAGGCCTGTCTGATGGTCTGGTGGCGCGTGACAGCCACATGTGAAGAGCAGCTGCTAGAGTCGCACGAGCGGGGCGATAAGCGGAGCGGATTTGTTTTTCGTGATAGACAAACAGAAATTCTAAAATCAAAGAATCGTATTCTGTTTTTAAGTCATATATACGGTTTAGGGGCAAAATTGCCAAATACGCGCTTAGTAGATGTTTGCATGCTTTAAGGAATGTACCCTTTACATTTCAAGTCTCTACGCTATGCGGTTTACGCTCTGAATTGTTATTAGAAATATTTTTTGGAAATTCTACCCCTAAGAGTGCTAAGGGGGTGAAAAAATTGTATAAAAATATGTATTAATTCTTAATCGTACTAATAAATATACTAGCTGACTCTCGCGCAATTTCGTCTGCGCGTTTTAAGTAATTTATTTTTTCCCGTTTTGCATTTTTTTTATTGATGCTCCGCTCCTATTGGTCGTAGCGTGATGTGATATAAGTATATAACCTAAAGCCTTCCTCGATAAATGGACTATACAACAACAATAATATTTCAAATCGAACCAGTAGTTCCTGAGATTAGCGCGTTCAACCAAACAAACAAACTCTTCAGCTTTGTAAATTAGTATAATAAAGTAAGGTAAAGTAGAATTTATTGCAAGAAGTATATGTTACAAAGATGTTATTTTTCATAGTATGTCCCTTATATTCTGCCATGATATAGCGTGCAATATTTATTGAAGTACATCGATAGATTGATTATCTATATATATAAAAATGAATTGCTGTTCGTTAGTCTTGCTAAAACTCGAGAATGGCTAAACGGATTTATCTTATCTTGGTCTTGAAATGTTCGTGGAAGTCTAGGGAAGGTTTAAAAAAAGCCCTTTTCTATTTCCCAGACATTCCATCATCATCCAACATTCCAGACAGATTTATTTTACAGACGTTTTCTAAATAAGTACGAAGTCTGCCGGGACAGCTAGTACATGATATAGACTACACTCTCAGCTTATATCTCAGCCCGCAGTCTTATCTTTCATTGTATTTGTACTAGCACGAAGCCATGGTCACGGATTACGCGCTCGAACGTGTTAGCTTCCACTGGAGCGGAAGTACCGGTATCTGTGATCAGATGGCGGCGATGGGCTTGCAACCTATCACGTATCGAGTGCTAAAGTACCTACTGCGAGCCATCTTAACAAGGGTTGTGAACAGCGTTTTTATCTACGTCTTTTATTGTCTCCACAGAACCTGGTATCAGAATGAATCCTACTAATATTATAAACGCGAAAGTTTGTAGGAATGTATGGATGTATGTTTGTTACTCTTTCACGCTGAAACGGATGAACGGATCTAGATGAAATTTGGCACAGAGATAGATTATAGTCTGGAATAGCACATAGGCTACTTTTTACTCGGAAAAATGTAGGGTTCCCGTGGGATAGATTTGATTTTTTTTACAAGGAACCACGCGGGCGAAGCCGTGGGCGGAAGCTACTCAAATTATATAAAAAAAATCAAACATTAAAAATAAAACGAATTAATAACCTCTTGAATTTTTCAAATTCGGTTAAAATAAAAACGACCGAACGTGGGAATGAACCCACACATCACGCGTCTCATCTAGTGTGTATTAGTTCCGGTTCTGTGCACCTTATTGTTAATTACTTTATGTCGGTTGTTCATATCATAAAGGCATGTAGGTCAATTTCACTGCATAAAGTCGACTTCACATTGTTACTCTAAAGCAGTGGTTCCCAAACTCTTTTGTTTCATAGAACACTTTCAAAATTTTGCTGGATCCGGTGGACCCCCTGGCATCTACATTACTACCAATTACTAAATCTTGAAAAAAAAAAAGTAAAGATTACTATATCTATCTATCTATCTATGGAAACTTGCGTTGTGGCTGAGTTTCAACGACGATTAACAGATTACGAAAAAAAAATCTTTTCCATTTCCAAATTAAGTACCATTTTTTTCTCAATTTATTTATAAATTGTCTTATTGAAAAGATTTAGTAGAATAACAAGGCAACATTTTAGTTCTTCACTATAGAAACCAAATTAATTATGATGCACCTCTGCTTACGATTGTAGACCCCCATTTTTTGTCACGTCCAACGTAGACCCCCGTCAAGTCTCCCGTGGACCCCTGGATCACTTTGGGAATCACTGCTCTAAAGGTATAAAACAGTTATTCTACATGTTGTAACTGTTATCATTAATTATTTACATTTAAAACTAGTGCATATGGACGGAACCCTAAAAATCTATATATATAAAAATGAATTGCTGTTCGTTAGTCTCGCTAAAACTCGAGAACGGCTAAACGGATTTATCTTATCTTGGTCTTGAAATGTTCGTGGAGGTCTAGGGAAGGTTTAAAAGGTAAGAAAACGTATATTACTTACTTAAAACGCGCAGCCGAAGTCGCGCGCGGGTCAGCTAGTAATAAATAAATATTGATGGGCATATCACACCCTCTAGACCCAAACTAAGAAAAACTTGTACTATGGGAACTAGATAGCTGATAGATTAATAAAATACTTTTCTTTCGTTAATACTTACATGTTTAGAAGACACAACAAAAATCTTTAATCAACACACAAATGTCTGTCCTGGGTGGAGATCAAACACACAACCTACAGGCAAAAGGCAAAGCTACTACCAACTCAGCTATCACATATAATAATAATAATAATAAAGCTTTATTTGGTTCCGTACAAAATCAGTTCTTTAAAAGTTAAGTACAAAAAAGATTAATAATTAAATGTTTTGATTAGCTTGATATTTGTGCGGACCCCCTTTGGGTAAAAGCCTCCTCCAAGGCGTGCCATTTTTCTTTGTCGCTAGCTACTGTTAGCCAACTACGACCCGCCGTCTCTACTATCTCGTCCACCCATCTGGCGCTAGGTCTGCCTCTATTTCTAGTGCCTCGTGGCCCAGACCATGTCGTCACTCTCTTTGTCCATCTGCCGTCTGTGTACCTAGCCATGTGTCCTGCCCACTTCCATTTCCTGACTAGCGAGAAGGATAGAGCGTCAGTTATTTTTGTCTTCTTACGAATTTCTGTGTTCCTGACTTTGTCTTTTAACTTTATACCTAAATAACTTCTCTCCATTCTTCTTTGAGTCGTCTGGATTTTATTCCTGGATTTACGATCAAGGATCCAAGTTTGGCAGCCATATCACATATAAAGATATGATAAATATATAAATACATATAATATATCCCTATAATAGATAAATAAAAAAATATGATCACTACTGTAATCCCCGGGCTCGGTAGATACCTTCTCAGATCTTTAGTTACTTAGATCTTTGAGCATATCTAAAGAGGGTAGTCAGAGGCACGTCCAAACATGACATTTGGTACATGCCCACATTTTGCACAGTAGTTAGTGACAGGTTGCAAGCCCATCGCCGCTTATAAGAATACTAACCTATGACACATACCTTCGAATTTTTGGTTCTAGGGTATGCCGGTTTCCTCACGATGTTTTCCTTCACCGTTTTAAGAACACTGGCATTGTGCACATAACAATACTAATAACATATTATATAAATAAAGATTTCATTATAGACCAGTCTTATATAAAGTGTACATATAAAGGTGAACTATGTGGTTGACCAAGGGCGGATCCAGCTTTGGTGCCAGGGGGGGGTCACATAGCCGTGGTCAAGTCACAAAAAGTTATAATCCGTATTATATATCATTTTAATTAGTGGTCCACTTAGGTCCGTGCCAGGGGGGGGTCACATAGCCGTGGTCAAGTCACAAAAAGTTATAATCCGTATTATATATCATTTTAATTAGTGGTCCACTTAGGTCCGTGCCAGGGGGGGGGTCACAAAGCCGTGGTCAAGTCACAAAAAGTTATAATCCGTATTATATTCATTTTAATAAGTGGTCCACTTAGGTCCTGGACCCAGCCCAGGGGGGGGTCATGACCCCCATGACCCCCCCCTGGATCCGCCCTTGGGTTATACACCTTATATATACACCTTATATATCAATATGGTAACCCCATTGTGGTCTTATAGGAAGTTACTTAGCATTGAATGTGACACCTACAGCTTAATAGTAATCTTATCATAAGGTAATATGGTTCAGATTGCATTTAAGTTTCTAGTAGAGTGCTAGTTGTTTTAGGCTGTGTACAGTATACATAGTATATGTATGTATACACTGTATACATTATGACTGTTTGTCATTCAATGTAAACAAAAAATTGATGTACAGTTGGCCCAACAAGTTGAGGCATTCGTGAAGTTAGCCGCATGAGCTGCGCAGTATCGTTTTTCGGGAGCGATTGGAGGTATGGAGAGGGACGGTGGGAATGGACATGCGCAAACTCGCACATGTGGCTAACTTCACAAATGCCTAGATCCGTTGGATAAACTGTACTAAGATTTTGAATATGAAGTGCACAAAAGAAGCCACTAAGAGATACTAAGATATACTAAGAGCCATTAATAGTACATTAATCCTTTCACCACACTAATAAGAAAGAGCTTATGACATGATATGAAAGTGAAAAGGGGAGATTGATGTTTTATAACATTATAAGATCTTATGTGTAACCAATTTGAAACAGTGAATATATGAATATAAAAATAGATGGAATACTAACTACTACACAAAATGTGGTGCCAAATGTCATGTTCGGACATCTCTCTGACTACCTTCTTTAGATATCCTCAAAGATCTAAGTACCTAGACATCTGAGATATCTACTGAGCCTAAAGATTACATTTGTGATCATGTTTTTTGTTGTTTTTGAACACCAACCTTTTCTTTGAATGATGACTCTGAGCAGCGGGCGGGCTGTGAGCAGCGCCCTTGCCAGGTTATCATCATTGTTGATAGGCAGTAGGTCTCCGTCGCTAGGATCTGTGTATGATATGAGGAACGTCACATCATGGAGGCGATGCAACTTCTCAATCAGGGCTTTGAAGTCCTCATATTTCAACTTTTCAGAGCGGTTTAGGGAGAACCGCCGGAACTCCGCATCAAACTGTGGTAGAGAAAAAAGACACTGATTTGTTTTGATACATAACACCTATTGAAGCAAAGTTTTACCATGGGGCGCAATGCAGAACAACGGATTTCTAGTTCTAAATAAATCCATGAGATGGCGTAAGGAGTATCGATTCCTATTAATGATTGCGTTAAAATCATAAAAATCCGAAATTATGCACTGAAATAAATATTTTATATTTATACTATGTTTAGACTAAATAAACTCATGACAAGAACATAAAAAAACCTTTCACAACAAAATTTCAAAATCTTTGCAAAATATTTTGCACATTGCGGCCAGTAGCGGCAACACAATGATATTTTTGAACCAACTATATAGTTTCTTACTTGGTTTTCATAGATGGCGCCCGAAACCATGCCATCGCAAACTTGAACTTTATTACAATAGCAATACGTGAGTACTTGTGTCAATGATCATAAGGTTCATATTCTGGAGGATATAGTATGTGAGTAGGTACCTACCTATTATCTATGCTCGAAAAAAGTTCAAATTTATCGGAAGTTCGTGTGGAGTGGATGTAGGTACCTATAATACCTCAAGTCAGAGTAAAGTAAAGATGTACCTACAAGGATGTGGGTGTAGGTACCTACTTTTTCACGCAAAAACTAAATGGCTTTCTTCGATTATTCTTGATCAGAGAAGAGATGGCTTTGGTTGAATGAAATAAAATAGGTACCTACCTACACAGAGATAGATCCACAAATGCAACACTTTTTACAAGGCTACTTTTTACTACGAAAATTGAAGTAGGTAGGTACCAACATAATAAGTAGTCTACTAGTAGGTACCTATTATTTATTTGGGGTGTTACTAAATTGTGAAATTAAAATCGAAGTTTTTATCAAGACTTAGCTAGGTACCTACCTACTTGCTGCATAAAGTGATAATAATTAGTGAAGTCGCAATGTCTGTTCTGTAGGTAGGTAGGTACCTAGGTACACGCAATGACGAATTCAATTTGGTCGGATCTGAATTTAGAGACTAGGTAAAAATAAAAATGGTTATTTTTATACCTAGGTATACAAAAACTTAATTTACAATTTATGTAAGCTATCTAGGTAGGAACTTATTAAAAAAAAATATTATATACTTAAGTATGTACACTAACTATGTAGGTACCTGTACCTACCTACCTACCTAAACTAAATCACCCCAAATAGGTACCATAGGTAGGTAACCCATAGAGCTAGGTACCTACCTACTTAAAAAATCAAAGTGATAGATCGTGGATAGGTAGGTAGATCACTATGATTTGACTATGATTATCATTTATCCTACCTACTAATATTAAGTAGGTATAAACAAAATTTGCAAGAATATTGGATGAAATTCGGTATATCGGTAATTTCATCCAGACTATAATCCAGAATATAAATATATAAAAGAAATGGTTTATGGTTTACTAGCAGTCCGCCCCGGCTTCGCACGGGTATTTATATATACATACATGGTCACGACTGTAATCCCCAGGCTCGGTAGATATATCCTCAGATCTCTAGTTTCAGATCTTTAGTTAGATCTTTGAGGATATTTAAAGAGGGTACTCACACTCAGAGGCACGTCCAAACATGATATTTGACACATGGCCACATTTTGCACAGTGCTTAGTATTTATACGTCACAGGTTGCAAGCCCATCGCCGCTTATAAGAATACTAACATATGACACAAACCTTCGAATTTTTGGTTCTAGGGTATGCCGGTTTCCTCAAGATGTTTTCCTTCACCGTTTAAGAACACAGGCATCGCGCACATTATTTTCTCAAATGGAAAAATTCATTGGTGTACGACCAGGTTTGAACCCACCACTACACCAACAGAGGTCTCAAATAAAAAAAAAAAAAAAAACAAAATTCAAAATTATAATACACACTTGTCATAACCATGATACTCTTCTTTAAAGAAAGAATTTATATAGAAAGTTTTAGTTTTATTATTTTAGTGAACTTTTTTTTTAGAAGAGCGCTGGTGGTGCAGTGGTAGCACCCCGGCCTCACGATCCGAAATCGTGGGTTCAAACCTGGTCGTGCACCAATGAGTTTTTCCATTCGAAAAATGTATGTGCGCAATGCCAGTGCTCTTAAACGGTGAAGGAAAACATCGTGAGGAAACCGGCATACCCTAGAACCAAAAATTCGAAGGTGTGTGTCATAGGTTAGTATTCTTATAAGCGGCTGTCTGTGCCGACACCGGGGTTCCTCACGGGTTGGTTGCAAATGAATTGAAGTCAAGATAGATTGGTATTTTCGTGTAATATTAAATTTTGTAGAAAACAATTACAGAGTTTTATGTTGCGTTTTTGATACGAGCCGTTAACGTTCTACATATGACAAGCCAAGTGACACTAGCTGTCAAAATATTTGAATTTAGATAGACGCGCGTTCGGATACACGATCTGGAGCCGCGACAGCGGCGATGGGCTTGCAACCTGTCACGTACGGAATACTAACTACTGTGCAAAATGTGGGCATGTACCAAATGTCATGTTTGGACATGCCTCTGACTACCCTCTTTAGATATCCTCAAAGATCTAAGTAACTTAAGATCTGAGGAAGATATCTACCGCGAGCCCGGGGATTACAGTCGTGATCATATTTTTTTTTTTGCTTTTTTTTTTTACTTCCCCCTCCCGTACACCCAGTGACCCCTACATTGCATAAAGCTAGCCGAGAGCAGGGTGAGGCTCTCACGCAACTTTATTCTAATACTTACATTTTTAATTTCGTGGTATCTTTCGCATGGAATGTCCGAATTGAGTAATTCAAAAAGCTGTATAAAGGTATTGAAGCATGATGTCTAGAACATGATGTGATTTATTTTGATAAGGATTAATACTAAGATACAAATAAAGAGCGTTTTTCTAAGCGTAGCCTTCAATTAAAATGTTAAAATAAAAGAACTCTTATTGTGGCATCACTATAATAGTTGGACATATGCTATGGCGACACTTTTTGTAAATAATGATGTGTTCTACAAAGTCGTAGTACATTATTTTATTCTATCGTCAATAGTTTTCGCAGCGCACGCGATGTAAAGAATATTTTAGATAATTTTTTTACACCTTGGGTTACATTATTGAAGTTTTAGTAAGGATCCCTAATTTTTTTGAAAATATAATATAGCCTATGTCACCTGTTGATAATGTAGCTTCCCAACAGTGAAAGAGTTTTTCAAATCGGTTCAGTAGTTTCGGAGCCTATTCATTTCAAACAAACAAACAAACAATCAAAGTTTTCCTCTTTATAATATTAGTGTAGATATATATATAAACCATAAACCATATAGATTATAGTCTGGAATAGCACATAGGCTACTTTTTACCCCGGAAAAATGTACGGTTCCTGCGGGATAGATATGTTTTTGCTTTTCAAGGTAGGTACCACGTGGGCGAAGCCGCGGGTAGAAGCTAGTGATCCATAAAGAAGCACCAAATAAACCAAATTATGTAAAAGTGAACCTTACATAGATGCGATTAAGGTTTATAATTAACCGTCATAGCTCATCAACAATGGCATGCTTCCCCCGCTACCCCGCGTGGCGCCCCGCCGTCGCCTTATAAAAACTGTAGGTACATTGCACAAAAAACGTCATTCGGCCCGTGTCGTGTTGATTCGCCCGAGTTGTATGTACCTACACCCAAAGATTTGCACCTACACCATCCACCACATACCCAAGTAGTGTATGTAGTGATGTGCTGTTCCGGGTCGGGTAGTAAGTACATAATCAGAATATCGATTTGGGTTTATTATATTTATTCTATAAAAATCTTTTGAAATAATATTTAACGTCACATTGCTATATGGTAGGTAGGTATCTTTACATAACTAAATGTAGGTAAAGTACCTAAATGTTAACCCTACTAGTTATCACCCGATTATTATAGCTGCTAGATTACCACTGACTCACTGATTGACATAACATAATAAATTATTATATTATAAATATATATACAGTCGTGGTCAACTAATTAGGGACACTCTTTGGTTAAACCGAATTGCGAATTTATTTTTTATTTTCCAACGAGTCTAAACCATATTCCATATCTCTTACATGTAAGTATAATTAGTCATTTATGTGCCCGATTATACAAACAATAACAACTTCTTAAACATTAAACCTCTTTACAGTATAGCTGATAGATTATCGTAGTGCTATTTGTTCAAATAATGCTGGCTGGCCATTTAATTAGGGACACTGAGATATTGCGTCCTATTTTCAAAATTTGAATCTCAATACTTTTTTACTTCTTCTCTTATTGTTTCGTGGTAGTTTTGGCGGCAATCCCGATATTTATTTTAAGTTTTGAAAAATATTTTGAAGAAAAATGGGTAAAAATAAAAGTTGCGATCCAACACTACGAAAAATTATCATGAAGTTTGTTGTCGAGCATGGTTGGCCATACCGAAGGATAGCAGAACATTTAAATTGTTCAAAAACTATGGTATACAATGCAGTGCAACATGTCAGACGCAATAACACAGATTTAAATGTGCCCAGAACAAAAAGATCGAGAAAAACAACTCCGCAAGAAGATAGAATGATAGCCAGGTTAGCTAAGAAAGATCCGTTTCTAGGCTCTATTTTAATTAAACACGAAGTGTTTGGGACAGACGAAAGAGCTGGTGTCTCAGCTAGGACCGTTCGACGACGTCTGGTAGAAGCAGGGTTGTTCGGAAGAGTGGCTCGCAAAGTACCGTTGTTGAAGAAAGAACATAGAAATGCTCGTTTGGCGTTTGCACGTAAATATGGACATTGGACCTACGCCCAATGGCAACATGTATTATTCTCTGACGAGACCAAGGTTAATTTGATTTCTTCAGATGGAAGGCAATACGTACGGCGTCCAGTAAAAGCGGAAATGAATCCAAGATTCACAAAAAAGCAGGTGAAACATGGCGGTGGAAACATTAAAATGTGGGGTTCATTTTCTGGACGTGGAGTGGGACCTGTGAGGAAAGTTCAGGGTAACTTAGACCAACATCAATACAAGGCAATATTGGAGGAAACGATGCTTCCCTATGCTGAGGAGCATCTCCCTATTATATGGACGTTTCAGCATGATAACGACCCAAAACATACCGCCCGTTCAGTCAAGTCGTTTCTTACCAGTCAGTCAGTATCGGTGCTAGATTGGCCAGCAAATAGCCCGGACCTTAACCCAATCGAGCACCTTTGGCACGAAATCAAGAAAAAAGTAGCCACTTATCGTACCACAACTTTAGATGAACTTAATGAAGCTTTTTGTGAGGCATGGGCAAACATTCCTGTCGAAACATGCCAGAAACTGATAATGTCTATGCCACATCGGTGTCAAGCGGTAATTACTAACAAAGGTTTTGCTACTGGGTACTGATTTTACACGTAATAAAATGGAGCTGTTAAAGATATTATAATACTGCAGATTATTAGTTTTGTTTAACTCTATTTTTCATTATAGTTTACTGTCCTTAATTAAATGTCCAGCTACAGAATTATACCTTAAAATTGAATACATGTTCAACCTTTGATATTAAATACTTTTTTCTATTTATTTATTCTTTTATTTACAGCCATTTAAAGCATAATAATCGGACCAAATTATGCAAATAATAGTTACTGATAAATCAATAGGGTTTTATATTTGTATGTACATAACCGGCTATTGTTCTTCACTATCTTGCATGTCCCTAATTAGTTGACCACGACTGTATATACCTAATATACTTTGAAGCTTAACGTGACTACCTACTTGTTTACATCATTTCACTTTGCTTAAGTTAACAAAAAAAAAACAAGTATCGATTATTGTTTTCATAGAAACTAAGAACCCCATCCCTAATTTTGTTTATGATTTGTCGTAACCTTGAACGGACCAATCAACGCTCACTTCCCCGAAAAATCTCACGTAAGGTTGAACAAAATATAACGACATCTATCGTCGGTTGGCACACCCAACGTTTTAGCGCCATCTATGAGCACACACCTCCTTTTAGGGCCTTAGACCTGGACATCTAGCGTACAGTAGTGGAAGGCAAAATAGCCCGCAGAAAAATAGCCCGAAACCGTTTCACGATTCGAAGTAGAAGATTGTCTATCTGTCTATATAAAATCTGTGGTTTTACACACTAAAGTAGGTATTCTGTAATTATGATATGGTTCCTTTCCTATAGCATGATACTAACTTACACGGCATTTTTCTGGTGTACTGACAAGCGGAGTAGTTTGAAATTTAATTCATTTTTAGAGCGCTGGTGGTGTAGTGGTAGCACCCCTCCCTCACGATCCGAAGGTGGTGGGTTCAAACCTGGTTGTGCACCAATGAGTTTTTCCATTCGAAAAATTTATGTGCGCAATGCCAGTGCTCTTAAACGGTGAAGGAAAACATCGTGAGGAAACCGGCATACACTAGAACCAAAAATTCGAAGGTATGTGTCATAGGTTAGTATTCTTATAAGCGGCGATGGGCTTACAACCTGTCACGTACGGAATACTAACTACTGTGCAAAATGTGGGCATGTACCGGATGTCATGTTTGGACTTGCCTCTGACTACCCCCTTTAGATATCTTCAAAGATCTAAGTAACTAAAGATCTGAGGAAGACATCTACCAAGCCTGTGGATTACAGTCGTGATCATATTTTTTTTTTTTATTTTTTTATTCCTTTCCTATAGCATGATACTAACTTACACGGCATTTTTCTGGTGTACTGACAAGCGGAGTAGTTTGAAATTTAATTCATTTTTACATCACAATAAACGTTACCCAACATGGCAAGGAATGCATACGAATTACGGATATTCAGGAGATAATTTCTAATGAAAGCTGCTTTATATCTGTTCGATAACTATTTTAAATCATGAATTAATGTATGTAACCATCATTTTCGTTATAATAGCACGAAAAATCAAAGAAACATACCTTAGTTTTTACTTCCACACTCAGGCTGTCAATACGCGCAGCAATCTTGTTTTTAGACATCTCGAAAACATTTATTCAATAGCACTAACACTAAATATATTACTATAATATGTAGGCACTTTATTTCAAACACAACATTGTAAATTATGAAAATAATTTATAGTAAAAAAGTATCTTGCGGAACTCGACTCGCGTCGTAAAGTTCGAGTAGCAAACAAAATGAATGAACAAAATGAATGAATGTACAGTCACAGTCAGTCAAGTGACAAGGAGTATTTTCACAAGAGTTCAGCCAATAAGCGATCATGAAAGCATAAAAAGCTCTACTTTAATTGGTCAGATCAGACGCAGATCAATCCTCAGAGTAAAGATAGGATCAATCAAATCAAGTATTAGCAGTCAGTAATCTGACGTTCTACGTATAATTTTATCTGTGAAATCATATATGTTCATTAACTGAAATCTCAAACTTGACACTGTCAGACTGACAGTGTCATTCAAAGTAAAAATAAAATAACTAAAAACAGCGAGAAAAAGTAAAATAAAAAGTCTAAAAAACTAAAAAATATTATGTAAATAAACAAGTGGTTGGCACCCTGTTTTGTATTACATTACGTTTTATTCGCTTACTAAATCGGATCATGACTAAATTAGTTAATAAAGAAGCCGAGAGACTAAACCCCTGTCTTATGGTTAGAAAAATATTTGTTGTTAGAGATATTTTCAAAAATCTTTCCAGGTTATGTAATAAAAATATCTTTTTAGGAGCAGGAACAGTCATATGAATGTCTAAATAAAAATGGGTATGATAAATCGAAATGCGAGGCATATTTTGATAACTACAACATTTGCAAAAAGTTTTGGGTAAGTGAACTAACCTAAAGTAGATATAGTTCGCTCAACGAATCTAGGCATTCGTGAAGTTAGCCGTAAAAGCTGCGCAGTATCGTTTTTCGGGAGCAATTGGAGGTAGACGTGTGTCGTTCATGAATGAATCCTTCAAATGGACTACTTCAGTTCGGTTTGTCCTTCATTCTCTAGTTCAGTAACATTTCATATAGTTCAATAGTTCAATTAGTTCAGTCAGTGGTTTATTCCACTCCTTCGCGAACGATTCGAATCAAAACATGAAGGAAGTTGGTCTGAAGTAGTCCATTTGAAAGACTCATTCATGAACGACACACGTTGCTACGGATATGGTAACACTCACTCGAACGAATTTCAACTCGAAGCATCTGACCAGGGCGTATTAGTAAAATTTAAACTCTATTCCAAGGCAATAAAGATGCCAGCATTCAGCAACCGTAAATAACGAAAATTATCTAGATTGTCAGTCCTAAGCCTGACCAAGTATGAAGGGAAATCTGTGGTAAGTAGGTACCATTTATTTTTTGTGTCCTGTCTGACCTGTTTCAACGCGTCTAGTATGTAAAATAGTAGCGATAAGATGATTCAATGAACTGTTGTTGCAATCTATGCTATATATGTATCTCTACAGTCTCAATATTGAGTGAAAGAAAACCGAACGACACACAATACAAGTTCATTGAGCTACTGAACTAGGTTGAACTACTGAACTAGATTGAACTACTGAACTAGATGATAGATATAGTTCACCGAGATGAAAAGATATGTATATATCTTTTCATTTCAATGACACATTTTGCGCATGTCTAATTGGAGGTATGAGGAGGGGGGAAGGAACTGTACATGCGCAAACTCGCACCTGTGGCTAGCTTCATGAATGCCTAGATCCGTTGTATGAACTATACATGCCTGTCTTAGCCACAGCCTATCAGGGATACCATATTGATGACAAGTTCCCGGTCTACCTAGGTTGTAGTTTGAAAACTTACGAGTAATTATATAAACTAGTATTTATGACAACAATTCAAAATAACTAAAAAAAAAAAAAAATATGATCATGACTGTAATCCCCAGGCTCGGTAGATATCTCCTCAGATCTTTAGTTACTTAGATCTTTGAGGATATCTAAAGAGGGTAGTCAGAGGCAAGTCCAAACATGACATTTGGTACATGCCCACATTTTGCACAGTAGTTAGTATTTCGTACGTGACAGGTTGCAAGCCCATCGCCGCTTATAAGAATACTAACCTATGACACATACCTTCGAATTTTTGGTTCTAGGGTATGCCGGTTTCCTCACGATGTTTTCCTTCACCGTTTAAGAGCACTGGCATTGCGCACATAAATTTTTCGAATGGAAAAACTCATTGGTGCACGACCAGGTTTGAACCCACGATCTTCGGATCGTGAGGCAGGGGTGCTACCGCTACACCACCAGCGCTCTTCAAAATACCTGTCTGAATGTAACTGAAAATAGATTTTTACAGCCTTCATATTAGACTTTTTGACTTTTGTATAGCCTATGTCACTCTTGTGATCCACAGTAATGCAAAACCTTATTTGTCAAAATCGGTCCAGCCATTTGAGCTAAAGAAAAGAACTCTCACTAGTTCAGTTAACTGAACTGGACAACTGAACTAGTGGGAATAGACCTACAGCAACAGCCAAAGGAACTTGCAGACATACAAACATATTAAAAACATAAAATCACGCCTGTTTCCCGACGGGGTAGGCAGAGACCACGGATCTCCACTTGCTACGATCCTGACATACTTCTTTTGCTTCATTCACTCTCATTACCTACATTCTTCATACATGCGCGTCGGTTTAGGGTACTCTGGACCTGGCCTTTCTCTAAAACGTCCCCAATTTGATCGAGGTACGTACGCCGAGGTCTTCCCCTTCCAACTGTCCCATTCACACTATCCTTGTTTCGTCAATCTCCTTTCATCCATCCTTTCTACATGCCCAAACCATCTAACTTACCCTTCTCAATTTTCATCACTACGTCTTCTTTCACTCCACAGCGTTCTCTTATCACACTGTTCTTCACTCTATCATTCACAGTTAAACCACATATAATACAATTATATGTATATAAACACACACCCCAAGCTCAATACCCTCTTTTTTGCTTCGCAGTCATGTAAGATACAATACTCATAAAATACTTATGTTATGATATTTTCAGGGGAAAGTGTTCCGTGATAGACGAGCAAGAGGCATACAACCCTTTATGCCGGAACCGGAAGAAAGAAGCAAAATCAAGGCAGAATTCACAAAGTTTGCTAAAGGAGATTAATATTTATATTATACTGAAATTAACTTGCAATTAATTATTATGTAGATTAGATACCTGGGTGGTTCTTTTCAATTTGTTATTTTTGTCGTTATTTCAAAAACTTTAGCTTTAAAATTTATAGCTTGCCTCAAGCTGATAGCATGAAGATGGAACAATAAAAGATTGGTTGATAATAAGTAATTTTTCAAAAGTTACATTAAAAATTAACATATATTTTACGAGCGCCGGTGGTGTAGTGGTAGCACCCCTGCCTCACGATCCGAAGATCGTGGGTTCAAACCTGGTCGTGCACCAATGAGTTTTTCCACTCGAAAAATGTATGTGCGCAATGCCAGTGCTCTTAAACGGTGAAGGAAAACATCGTGAGGAAACCGGCATACCCTAGAACGAAAAATTCGTAGGTATGTGTCATAGGTTAGTGTTCTTATAAGCGGCGATGGACTTGCAACCTGTCACGTACGGAATACTAACTACTGTGCAAAATGTGGGCATGTACCAAATGTCATGTTTGGACTTGCGTCTGACTACCCTCTTTAGATATCCTCAAAGATCTAAGTAACTAAAGATCTGAGGAAGATATCTACCGAGCCCGGGGATTACAGTCGTGATCACATTTTTTTTATTTTTTTTTTTTTTTATTTTGAATATTTTACGAGATAACCAAAATTGTTTGTTGCGAACCAGTGATCTGTAATAGTTACTTTGCAAACAATGATGAATAGTAAGAATAATAATTAAACCATTGAGGAGAATAACCGACTTTAGGACTAATCTTCTATGAGCCATTTTCAAAAAAAAAACTAATAAATATATTTATTTTGTATGTAAGTAAGTACAGTTTTTTTTTTGTCCCTAAACAATATTGATAATAGTCAGACATTATTATGTCCGACTGTCCGTACAGTTTAGTCACGATTTTCAGCATGTTAGTCAGTCACATGTACATATTATTTGAAAATGGCTGGAGTATGTATTTATTTTAAGTTGGATTACATTATTCTGATACATTAAAAAATTAAATTGTTGATTTAATTTTCTGATTTAGGCAAAATTTAGGCTTACTAGCTCCCGCCCGCAGCTTTGGCCGCATGGTACCTTGTTAAATTACAGCCTATGTGCTATTCCAGACTATAATTTATCTCTGTGCCAAATTTAATGCAGATCCGTTGAGCAGTTTTAGCGTGATTGAGCAACAAACATCCATACGACCTCAGTGGCGCAGCGAGCGAGCGTCCGCCTGTGACGAAAGAGGTTGCGGGTTCGATTCCTGCCGCGGAACAAATTTGTGTACGATCTGCAGAAATTTGTTCCGGTTGTCTGGGTGTTTTCTATGTATAATAAAATATATCTAGGTATATAATGTATTAAATATATCAGTTATCTAGTACCCATAACACAAGCTTTGAGTAGCTTACTTTGGGGCTAGATGATGCTGTGTGGATTGTCCAGCATTATTTATTTATACATCCATCCATCAAAACTTTCGCATCCTACTAAATGTTATAAACGCGAAAGTTTGTAAGAATGTATAGATGTATGTTTGTTACTCTTTCACGCTGAAACCGCTGAACGGATCTGGATGAAATTTGGCAAAGAGATAGATTATAGTCTGGAATAGTACACAGGCTACTTTTTATCCCGTGAATATGAACGGTTCCCGTGGGATAGATTTGATTTTGTTTTTCAAGGTACCACGCGGGCGAAGCCGATAGAAGATAGTAAGATAATCTTATTATGTCACAAGTCCTTGCCAACCAGTGTGGTGGAAGGACTCAAGCCCTGAAGATGTCTTCAAACTTTTAAAATTTGCGACATGCCTTTTTCTCCAAGATATTTTTCTTCACCGTTTTTTTACCTAGATTAAACACTTGCGCTATACCAGTCCATTTACCTAATACTTATATTGCATGTCGGGGGTTCGAACCTGCGACCATAAGGTTGTAAGGCGATGCCACCTATAGACCACCCACTGTAAATACCTACAGAATTTTTTTTGACGTCACAATGCGTCATTCAATCTTAAGATAGTGTAGACAGGTGTATTCGCGTTAACAGATAAACCTACCTACCCCCTTTGTTACATTCTGACCAAAAAACCAGAGTGGGTATTACGTAACTCTGATTACAATCAATTACAATACAATGAATGTCTATCAGCAACTATACTGTGATTACCTACGTAAATTCTGATATTTACAAACAATATACTTATGGCAATAAACAAATAATATAATATAATAACTTTATGGCATAATACAAGTCACCACTAGCAAATATAAGCTGTTTGTAACAATGTTTTGCTAGTATCAGAATTATTTAATCGCAATTACAAAATAAGTATTTTAGGTAGTTAGGTGTTCATGAAACTATACAGTTAAAAGGTCAACAGCGAATTGCTTAGATATAGGTACGTTTTAAAATTAAAAAGGAAACTGACTTCAAAGTAGCACTGCGTAGAAAAAAAACCGGTTAAGTGCGCGTTGGATTCTTCCACCGGGGGTTCCGTAGAAATTTGTTGATACAATATTATTAAAAAATATGGTTTTCTCATGTATGCCATTGTCAGAACCGATCCACAATCTACACTCGCTAGCTAGCGACTAGTTAAAAAAATGTATAAAAACTTGTACAGCGCCTCTAGCGGATAGTTGGGTACTAAAACGTCACGTAGTTAACTATCCTACGTCACAGCGTACTACAGCGACTGTAGTTTGCGCTTCATTCATTTGCTTAGAATTTGGTACTTACCATGAGTTACAATTTTGACAGATGACATAGTAGGTACTATTACTACTGTAGTAACGTCAGCCGATCTAAATGTGACAGCTCATGGTAGACGTACTGGACTAAATTGAAATGGTGGTCCCATTTCACGGGAAGCAACGGCTAAAAAAAGGATCATCAAAATCGGTTCACCCTGTCGAAAGTTCCGGTAATAAACAAAAAAAGGAACATCCTATCCGGTTAAAAATGGGCACCTCTTATCTTTAGCATGAAATTCTATAAAGGGATATCAATAAAACGAAAACAACATGAGATTATCTATTTGTTATCGCTTCGATGCAGTGATGGTAGGTACGTAGGTACTTGATAAGATATCGAATATGAGGAAACTCTAAAAACATTGTGAAATAGACTTCACTTTCGAATTTCTCATGTAGTACGCGTTCGTACTGCGCTGCAAACTCGGGTTTTTTTTTAAATATACATCTGTATATCTCGTACCTGCCTACGAACTATTTAGTCCTAATGTACCGACCAACAGTTGAGTACTTATGTGATAAACAAGACATTAAACCCACAAAAGTGTTTTGAATTTGATTTTAAATTTGATTAAAATGGATAAAGACAATCATTTCGAAGTGTATTCAGATTTTCAGTTCGTTTCACGTAAAAATAAGGGCAGAAAAAAACGAAAGTCCAGGCCTAATATCAAATTAAATGTTGATCAAAACTCTGATAACTCAGACGCGGGAGTCGAACCTATTGAAAATGAACCGGAAGTAACAAGTCCAAATCAAACAAATGAGGTAGAAGATTTGACCTCCAATCATGGTGATACAAATGAAATTGACTATTGCAATGTTGATGATAAAATATATGTTGATGGACAAATGAAAACCAAGCCGAAAATTCCAGAAGTGGGAGAAATACTCACAAAAAAAGAACCACAACTCGAAGTAAAAGAATTAAATTCAGAAATGGGCCATAAATATCTTGAACAAGTGTCAGTAGAGCAAATTACTGGTGAAGAGAAGGGACCTTACAATGTTAGAGCATTATCTAAGCATGCACAAACGTACGAGCTTGAGACATTTGAAAAGAATGTGCTTTTAATTTTCAACCAAGAGAAGGTAGAGGGATATAATCCGAGATACGGTACAGAGAAAGATGTAGAGACGTTAAAAAATACTTTTAACAGGTTCAGCTTTGAAGTTATGGAGTACAAGGATCTTACTAAGAAGGAAATTTTTGACACTCTGGAAAAATGTGAGTGTTTTGTGTCCCATGTTTTAATAATCTTAAGAGACAATTATCGCATAGCCTAATAACGGTCGGTTTCTATATTCTATCAATCTGTGGTTTTTGGACTTTGGATTTGACATTAGGTACTTCTATTGGATTAATTTCAAATACCTTTCCAAAAACCGCAGATAGATAGAAAGATTGAATATAGAAACCGGCCGTAAACTAAGTTCTAATCAACTGAAATTTGAAAGGTAGGGTTCTTTACTTTGGAGTCTAGAGGTGCACTAATGGAACCTCTAAAAAGTGTAGTGGGAGGTTTAAGTTTGTATGAATAATGTTACGCGCTTGAAGTCACGTAAGGGGATTTCCCCTAGTGACGTTTTAATATAATATGTGCTAATAATCCATTTTAAATATGATTTTAAACATAAATTGGTTAACTGTGAACTTAGCACTTAGCTTAGAAATTATCTGTCGCAGGTTTACCTTGAAATAAGGATCGTCAAAACTGTTACGTAGGTACACATGATATTGGTCCCGGTAGTTTCAACAGTTTTACCCATTTAGGGCGTACCTATAATGTAGGTAGTAGTTTGATATAAGGTCATGTATGAGACAATGGCTACGAGTATAGCAGACACAGTGGCGCTCCTCCAAAAGTGTTAGAAATTCAAGATAATTTTAATTTTCCATCTCATTTACCTACACATTTGTAGCGCTTGATACGCTAACTCGTCCCTAACCAATCGGGAAACATATTACATACTTATTAGCTTGTTACCCATCAAAAATCCATCAAACTAACATATTGATAATTCAAAAATTATATAATGACATCGGTTAATTGGGTTATTTCTATGGAGTGCAAAAAGAGGCGGTCATCCATCTAAAAACCTCAGAATACAGAAGGAACAGAAACCGTGAACGCGCCTAATACTGAAGCGTCAAATACTATTCATAAAATGAGTAGTTTGAAGCGCAGCCGATCAGTCACTCTGGACGTCTCGTATCGCGTGACGTGACTTACCGGTGTGCAATTTAAACAAATTATGCCGTCTTGAGTCGTTCCTACCTGTAAAAATACAGCGGGGCTACAAAAAAAACAGGATGGGATCACATTTCACGTGTAAGTAGTGCATTTAGATGTCGTTTTATTTAATTACTGAATAAATTCTTTTGTTTGTAATTGTCCTAGAGAATGATGCGTCCATCTTGTTAGTGTTGCCAATGTAAGAGTTTTGATTTTCCCTGCTTTTTATTACGTAGGTAGGTACTGAGGGATTTTATTTTGAGTGATATTAAATTATTGAATACGTCTTTAAAAAACATTTTGACATTTTGATTTCGCTGAATAAAGTTATTTTGAGTTTGAGTTTAAGTTTCGTGTTTTATTTATAAAACTTTTATTTCTTGAGATTATTAGTTACATAGATATAAAATATGAATACATTTATAGGAAAGGGCAATGTCGATTTTATTATCTTACCTTCAATGCTCTCAACGCTTACCCAAAAAAACGAGTAAGCGATGTCTAGCTAGCAACATTACGCGGGTGGGAAGTAAGGTGGGTGCGGGACGCTTGTTTGGTTTTTGGACACAGCGTGCGGTTTGCGATTACAGTCGAACGCGGCTTCTGGTTCTTTCTGTATTCTGAGCTAAAACCTGACTGCGCCCAGCATTACTTAACCATGCATTTCCCGTATAGGTAGACTTTCAACCCTTATTGCAGCCCCTTCATTTCAAGATTATTTATTGAGACAAAAGGTCCATCTCCAGGATATAATCTATCCTTGCCAAATTTCTTTACGATCCGTTCAGCCGTTTAGTCGTGAAAAGTAACAGACAGACACAAGTTACTTTCGCATTTATCTTATACCTTTAATCCAGCAATTCTTGTAGGTATACGAGTATTTTAGTATGCTCCAACTATTTTCATGAAATTTAGTATGCAGGGAGTTTCGGGGGCGGTAAATCGATCTAGGTAGCTAGGTATCATTTTCCAAAAAATACGATTTAGGTAGGTACCAAAACAACGGAGCAAAGCATCCAATATTAGTATGGATTATTATAAGATATTTGTAATATTAGTATTCATTTCTCTTTCGGCGCTCGGTGGAGCAACACCAGTGCAGAGCAAGTCAACGGTCCTGAGGATGCTTCGTGGAGAAGCGAAACACGTGTCGAATTTCTATTTGAGTTTGTGTTGTGTTTAGCTCATTAGATAATAGTTTAGCGGTAAAGTAGGTACTAGATATTTCCGTCCTTTTCAGTATTAATATGGATAATGTATATTTCAGTTTTCACACAAGACTTCACTGATTACGGATGCGTCGGCATTGCAGTCATGACTCACGGTTCTAATATGGGTTTGCTACGTGCGAAGGACCAGCAATACAGCGAGATAGAGATTATCAATTACTTTAAGGTTCATGACAAGCCGACTCTAGTCACGAAGCCCAAATTTCTTATCATTCAGGTAATGTGTTTCGGTTAATAGATGAACTGATACTAAGGCGACCTTGGTGACGTTGTGCATATTCTTATCACCACATATCTGTAGAAATCTACCTCTAGGTACTGTTTTTAACCCCCGACGTAAAAAGAGGGGTGTTATAAGTTTAACGTGTCTGTGGGTGTATCTGTGTATCTGTATGTGGCATCGTCCAAACGGATGAACCAATTTTCGTTTAGTTTTTTTTGTATCATAGTTAATTTTATTACGAGTGTTCTTAAGCATGTTTCATGAAAATCTGTTCAGCCGTTTGAATATCATCAGCTCTTTTCTAGTTGATGAGGGGATCTGACTAACTTCTTTATGTCCAATGGGTTCGAAATTTGGTACCGTGTTACTTCTATGATATTGAAAGTATATGGTAAGGTAACCATGACTTGATCAGCCGTTTGAAGATCATCAGCTCTTTAATAGTTGATGAGGGATCTGACTACCTTCCATTATGTCCTATTGATTCGACGTACCGTATTACTTCAATGATATTGAAAGAACATGGTAAGGTAACCATGACTAAATATGACACGTTAGGGTAAGGTTTAGATGTCGGGGGGTTTTTTATTTTTTTAATGTTGTATTATTTATATATTTAGCTGAGGTAACATAGTAGGTACCTACTAGTAGTTCGCCCCGAAATGAGGTTTCGCGCGCGACGTTTACAATCCTCATTTGTATTCACGCTCTGAAGTTTTTGGACACACTTTATGTACTACATTAGGTAGGTGCTTATGCCTAACGTAAGATGGTCTTCATCACAAACAAATATTTGATTATCCTACCTATGTAGGTACTTATACCCGTGCTAAGACGTCAGCGGTTTTCTTAATTTTACTTATTTCGTTATATTTCAAAAACTATCCATCCTAGAATAAAAATAACAACCATTTTGGAATGTAGGTAGGTACAAGTAAAGGCCTTTCATTTGACACCCCACTAAAGAGTTATTTTTTCGACTTTGGCTCCCAATATCTTTTCAACACCTTCACCGATTAATCTCATACTCATATGCTTCCCAGCAAATTTACATAACAGAATCTCTAGACCTTCCAAGTCTATTACAGTTTGGATTATGCTCTAACATCTCTCTTCACTCGCTCAATCAACAATAATGTTGAATAATTTTATTGCTGCGATATTCAATTGTGCCTAAGCTATACGGAATGCATTCCGCTTTTTTCCGATTTACCAATTTTATGAATGACTAAGAAGCGATTGTCAGCTATCATCGATTAGATAACACCAAGTGATTACCTTTCTTTATTTTTAACCCCCGACGCAAAACGACGGGGTATTATAAGTTTGACGTACTGTCTGTCTGTGTGTGTGTCTGGCATCGTAGCTCCCGAACGCATGAACCGATTTTGATTTTGTTTTTTAGTTTGAAAAGTGATTAGTCGGAAGTGTTCCTAGCTATGTTTGATGGAAATCGGTCCAAGATGGCCGCCACTAAATGGTGGGCAAAATTTGTGTCGGGGTTTTTTAAAGTTTTTAATTTAATCTATTTTGTTGCACCTAAGTGTTTTTAATTTAATTTAACTTGTTGCACTTAGGTGCAACAAAATAAATTAAATTAAAAACTTAACATTTATTACACCTAAGTGTAGGCCTTAGAATTACATCATGGGTGGTTCTTCTCAATTTTTTGTTTTTGTCGTTATTTTCAAAACTATTTTACCTTGATTTTAGAACTCGTCTTTCAAGTTGATAGAATTCAGATGAAGCAACAAAGGATTGGTTAAAATAAGTTATTTCAATGACGAATAGTGGGAACAATGATAAAACCGTTGAGGAGAATCGCCCAGGTGTAGGCATAGGTACCTACCCAGCTTGTCAGAAGTACGACTTTAAAATAAAAAAAACTTAACACAAATGATTACGACTGTAATCCCCGGGCCTATCGGTAGATACCTATCTCTTCAAATCTCTAGTTACTAAGATCTTTTGAGGATATCTAAAGCGGGTTAATCAGAGGCACGTGAGGATAGTGATCGAATAGGATCGAATAGTGATCGATAGGATCGTGAGCCATGGGTTCTGTTTGCACCGTGCTCTTTCTCTTCGCTTTTACTTTAGGTAGGTAAAAGTTATTAAAACGTAGTCTTTTTCAATTATCACTGTCATCATCAAGCGCTATAGGTTTGCATAAGCTTAGTTTGGTACTAAATTTGAGGTGCCCTCTTTTAAAAATACCGGCCATATTCTTCACTATCTCCAGCAAGGTTTCTTCTTCTTCTTCTTCAATTATGGCATCTGTCTCTTAGAGAACAATTTTGCCAGTGTCAAGTGTATTTATTTATAAGTATTGTCAACGTCACAGAGTCATAGTCAAGTCGTCAAGTCAATTTTAAACAAAAGATGGCTGTTTTGTTGAAAATTTTCGGGATTTCCTCCGATGGAATTTGAAGAGAACTATTCACTCTAATTCACATACTTTACACTCGCGTCAAGAACCCGGGCTTTATTGGCAAAATAACCACCAAAATTACGCAATAAAACTCAAAATAACACGAGAAAACATATAAAAACCAGAGCGACGTAGTTGTCAGGCAAATACACCGCAGAAAATCCCCAGCAAGGTTTATGAAACTAGCATGAAACGGACACTGGCAGAATTGTGACAATCTCAAGTCACAGTAGCCATAAACCAAGAAATGAAATTTGAGGTGTTGATTGATGTGCACCATAATAGGATGTGCCTGACTAATTATTTCCGTGTCTGAAGGCTTGCAGGGGAGGGGAGATGAAACCAGGCGTTCCCGTGCTATTCTCCGGTAAAATACGCACAGACATGGATTCTTCCAAGGAGCCCTACATACTTCCCGTGGAGGCTGATCTGCTTATTTTACACAGCTCTTACGTTGGCAGCCCTAGTCACAGGTAGGTTTTACATAAATACATTTTATTATTATTATTAAGCTTTTTATTTCCATGACAACATAAAAAAATACACTATTTAAATATTAAACACACTTAAATGTAATTGTCAGGCCCCATCTCGGGTAGGTAGGTATAGGCCTCCGATGGAAGAGGCCTACATAAATACATACATACTTACATAAAATCGCGCCTGTTTCCTGACGGGGTAGGCAGAGACTACGGATCTCCACTTGCTAGATAATAATATCCTGACATCCCTAATTTAAAAAAAATACTTAAAATATTTCAAGTAAAGATTTTGCTCCGTTACAGTTTTTTTATAGTAAGGCACTTATATATATAGTACCTGGGTGACCGAGCTTTGCTCGTTTTTTTTGGGGTAAACGACGTTTTCTAAAAATGAAACCTAGCTAGATCGATTTATCACCCCCGAAACCCCCTGCATACTAAATTTCATGAAAATCGTTGGAGCCGTTTCCGAGATTCCGATTATATATATATATATATACAAAAGAATTGCTCGTTTAAAGGTATAACCGTATAAGATAAGATATAGCCTAGGTAACCTTTATAAGTAAGTAAATATTTTTTCAATTTCAGAGACGAACTCTACGGCTCCTGGCTAATACAATCACTGTGTAATAAAATAAACCAGCTGTCAGCCACGCACGATTTAGAATCTATAATAACGGAAGTCAAACGTGACGTCGCTATAGATAAAGAACACGAGATATACAATAGAGTGACTTTAGAAATGCAAGTGAATAAGCAAATGCCAGTAATGACATCAACTTTGATAAGAAAACTTTATCTGAAGAAGTTCGGGGACCCGGTGTTACTGCCTTTGACATCTGTCACAGATGGCGCCACTTGTCATATTTGCAAGAATGGCTCGAATGAAGTTTTGGATTTCGCTCCGCCGACGACCCCTATGCTGGTCCAATTTGGGCCGTGCTCCTGTTTTCTAGAACATTTTGAATACTTGAAAAACTGTCTTAGGTAAGTAACCTAAATCTCCTAAAGAACTATCATCAAAGAACAAGTACCTACCTACTTATCAAAGAAAAAAATAGGTAGTCCATCTAGGTATGTCTTTTTGAACTTACGCGATCTGAACACATTATTATTAGTACCTATCAAACGGGTATTTATCACGTTTTATTTGCCTATTTTTTTTCACGACAGTGTGTAAACCTGTCGAAGCGTCGGGAAAAAAATAGGTAAATAAAACGTGATAAATACCCGTTTGATACTAATAATAATAGATAGGTAGATAATCAGTAATCGCGTACCTATGTTATCTCCAGGCTCTATCATCCGTAAAATACTTAGGTACCTAACGATACTTTAACATTTTTGTTAATTTTGATGCCTCATCCATCAGGTATTGCTTTGTTAACAAAAGACTCATTTTTTGCAAAATTTTTATATATAAGTACTAAAAGTTGGTAAAAAAGGGTAGGTATTATTTTTAATTTTTGTATAATTGTGCCACAAAATTAACTTTTGATTTTGATTTGCAATCTTCCTTTAAAAATAGTTAGGCGGAAAGGTAAGACCTAGATATAGGTATACCTTATCCTATCCATATGTATATCCTTACTTATCTTACCTACCTACTTATCTACTTACTAACAACAAATACTATATTTATGAGTCATAAATTATGACTATTCCTTTCTTTTCTAGGTATTTTTATGAAGACAATCCCGAAGATGATGCAGCCGAATCTTACCTTGAATTAGCAGAAACATTCGAAGATGGAGTTAAGTTTAACGCTGCCAAAGAAAGATTAGCGAAAGCCATGTGTAGGCATTTAACAACGAAAGCAAAAAACTGCCATTATTATAAGTATTTGTACTTTTATAAGCATTTTTGAAAATACTGATTAAACTCACACGTACCTACTACAAAAAAAAACAAACAGTTTTTTAATTTTAATCAAATCATTTTAGATTAAAAGTATGTAGGTGTTTCTATAGGTAGGTTACACATAAATAAGGATAATTATTATTTTCTGAAGTCAAATGGTTAGTAGTATTATGTAAAACAAAAACTTTTGCCAATTTGTCTAATACTATTCATTCAAATCATTCTAAAAAAGGTTTAAAGCCACAATCATCCTGATTTCTGAACGAAATCTTTTTGTATTCGGTGTAATTTCTGAACTAAACTGTCAATATTATCAATGTAGCCAACAAAGCACTAATATGGCTACACCTGGCGCTATCGGACATTGTACAACGACAACAGTGAAAATATTTACAAATATTTAAATATTGATGGGTATCGTATGGTAATCGTAAAAACGATTGTTACGTCACTCATAATAATGTTTTTTTTTCATTTAGTTGTGAACAATACAGTAATGGCCACTGCTACACCCACCTACTGTTTGTTGACTTGTTGACATACTGTTGGTTAGTAGGTGTGAGTCAGCTGAGCTGATAAGTTAGAAGTTGCGGTTTCGATTGAGATCGCGCTGGCAGCACTGTTAAAAGTCGGGCGAGGAAGATCTCGCTCGGGTGTTGTGTGGGTAGGAATCTTAAAATTCATCAATAAAACAATGTAAAGAGTACTCAAAACCCAGGAAGTACCGTTTACAAAGTGTTTATATTAATTTATTGTGAGTGGAGTGAGTGAAAGAAATCGGTGAAAAATGAAAATCTTTAATTATAAATACCTTACCCGCTACCACCTCGATGGTTTTGATAACTACAAGGTAAGAATTTACTATTAATAGTTCTTTAAACCATTGTTAGTATTTTTTACCCAAATACATAACATTTGTTACAATAAAAGTGAAGAATAAGTTAAATTATGCAGTTAGATGCATTTTGTATGTCATGTTTCTAACCTATAAAAAATATCGATTTTATTTGCGCACCATTACATATGCCTGCACCTGCAAATTACATCCGTTTACTTACACAATAACAATAGCTGTAACGCTCGTATCTAAGCTGAAAAACATGTAAATAACTTTCATGATGATATAAATAATAGGAATACAATGACGAATCTACAACTGTAGTAGGTAGGTACATAATAAACTAACAATACATTACATTGTGCTATGGCTTCCCATGAACAGGAAAATGGCAACCATGGATATGCAAACTATAGAATACCTAATCTAAATATAGAAAAAATTATGTAGGTCTACATTACCTTCCTACCTGTCCACTTATTGGTGGTTTCCTGTTATGGAATTCATAAATAAACTTTGCTAGGTGTGTACCTACTAGCCTTACCTATGCCTGGTTAATTCATGCCAAATTTCATTCAAATTGGTTCAGCCATTACAGAGTTATAGATGTACAATACAAACAAACATGCACGCAAAAACTTGAATTCAATCACTTTTTATGTGTTTTTTACGATTATTTTTTAAAATTCTAAGTGTATATTAATTGTACACCTATATTTATTATTTTTTTCAGTACAAGGCCATAGACACTAGTCCACTGAGTGTATATGTGATGCACCCATTTTGGAACAAAGTGGTTGAGGTCAGTAATAATGTATAAGCTATCACCAGAATAAATTATTGATTACTTTATCAAGTTAATAAGCAGAAATGTTCATGCTATGAGTATTATAGATTGTAACTAACAATCTATAGATAGCTCAGCTGATCCTGATTGCAGGGATGGTTCATCTCAATTTGTTAGTTTTTATTGTTATTTTTAAAAAGCTTTTCTTAATCTTTCTTTTATTTTAGACCTCATCTTACAAGCTGAAACCGTGGAAATGGAGCAATAAAAGATGGTTGTTAATAAGTTGTTTCATATTTTAAAATTAACTAATATATTATGAGAATAACAATGAAACTGTTGAAGAGAATTGTCCAAAAACCCTTTAAGGCACTGACAACAAATATTATACAAAAAACTTAGTTTACTGAATAAAAATCTTTCCGTCTCCGAATTAATTTTTATTTGCAGCTCGTACCAAAATGGGTGGCACCAAATGTCCTGACCTTCGCTGGGTTTCTGCTAATAGTGCTGGACTTTCTCCTACTCTCCTACTACGACTACAATTACTACGCCTCCAGCAGTCCCGCCCACAACAGGACAGCTGAGGACTTGTTTGCAGCTCACAGTCCAATGGTTCCGCAGTCGCTGTGGTATGTCATTGGAGTTCTACTCTTCATCGCATATACTCTAGGTAAGTTTTTGATTGTACCGGTATTTCCACCATGACCATCATAATTACACATACATACATAAAATCACGCCTGTTCCATCATAATTATGTTGGTTTATAATAGGCACAATGGTTGTTGACCATCATAATTATGTTGGTTTATAATAGGCACAATGGTTGTTGACCATCATAATTATGTTGGTTTATAATAGGCACAATGGTTGTTGACCATCATAATTATGTTGGTTTATAATAGGCACAATGGTTGTTGACCATCATTATTATGTTGGTTTATAGGCCATGGGTTCGAATTGAATCCTACTAATATATTATAATAATAATAAACGCGAAAGTTTGTATGAATGTATGGATGTCTGGATGTATGTTTGTTACTCTTTCACGCCACTGAGGTCGTCAATATATGAATATATTGACGACCTCAGTGGCGCAGCGGGCGAGAGTCCGCCTGTGACGTAAGAAGTTGCGGGTTGGATTCCCGCCGCGGAACAAATTTGTGTACGATCTGCAGAAATTTGTTCCGTTGTTCTGGGTGTTTTCTATGTATAATAAAAAATATCGATCTATGTATATAATGTATCAAATATATCAGTTATCTAGTACCCATAACACAAGCTTACTTTGGGGCTAGATGATGCTGTGTGGATTGTCCAGCATTATTTATTTAAAAAAAAAAATATATGAATATGAATATACCTTGTTTAGATGGTATCGACGGCAAGCAGGCGCGACGCACGGGCGCTTCTGGACCCCTGGGAGAGTTGTTTGACCATGGCCTGGACTCCTACACAGTGTTCTTCATACCAGCTTGTCTATACTCTGTGTTTGGACGACTTGATTTCTCCGTTTCACCCCTAAGGTGAGCCTTTTCTAATTTTGCTTTTTATCTAATTATCAGCAATTAGATAAAAAGCATAATTAAAAATTTAAAAAACCCCCCGACATGTAAACCTTATTTTATCATGTCATATTTAAAGTCATGGTTACCTCACCATATACTTTCAATGTCATTTAAGTAATACTGTATCAATTTGGTATTAAATTTCGACTCGACCTGATATAAGGAAGTCAGTCAGATCCCCTCATCAACTAGAAAAGAGCTAATGATCTTCAAACAGCTGAACAGATTTTCATGAAACATGGCTAAGAACACTCGGGTTAAAATTATCTATGACACAAAAAAAAACTAAAAGAAAATCGGTTCATACGTTTGGGAGCTACGATGCCACAGACAGATACACAGATACACTGACAGAAACGTTAAACTTATAACAATGAAAAAATGAAAATGAAAAAATATTTATTTCACTAAAATAAAGTTAAGTTACACAATTTAGCAACGACTTCCACACTAGGTAAAGCCTGTATCGTGGAGACCAGTAATGAATTTACATGCATAGTGACGGACCACTAAAGTAAACATCTTAAAATAATAAATATAAAAAATATGAACCAAAATAACAATGGTTATAAGCATTTAAAATTAAAGTTAATAACACCCCTCTTTTTTGTCGGGGGTTTTTAATTTTGGAAAAATTCTCACGAAAAGTTGTAACGACACTTTTTGCTATAGTTGTAAGCCGTGCGGCGTGCGCGTGTTTCTCTGTCTGTCTCTCTCTCTCTCATAGAAAGCAAGGAAAAGAACTTCGTTCCATCCGGGTGTCCCTTGTCACCTCTCAAGTTTTTGTATTATTATATATTTACAACAAAATTTTTATATTTACAGAATGTATTACGTTATGTGGAATCTTCTGCTGAATTTCTACCTCAGCCACTGGGAGAAGTACATTACTGGTGTGCTGTTCCTACCCTGGGGGTACGACTTCGGAATGTGGGTAAGTGTTACCAAGTAGCTAGAGATCTGAGGGGGTGTCTGCCAAGCCAGGGGATTACAGGCGTGATCAAGTTTATTTGTTTTTGACCCCAGACGAAAAAGAGGGGTGTTACAATTTTAACGTGTCTGCGTGTGTGTCTATCTGTGTATCTGTGTATCTGTCTGTGGCATCGTAGCTCCCAAACGGATGAACCGATTTTCGTTTAGTTTTTTTTGTGTCATAGATAATTTTATCCCGAGTGTTCTTAGCCATGTTGCATGTAAATCTGTTCAGCCGTTTTATGATAATAATGAGGGCATCTGACTACCTTCCATATGTCCTATTCTAAATTTGGTATCGTGTCACATCAATGATATTGAAAGAACATGTTAAGGTAACCAAAAAAAAAAAAAAATGATTACGACTGTAATCCCCGGGCTCGGTAGATATCTTCCTCAGATCTTTAGTTACTTAGATCTTTGAGGATACCTAAAGAGTACATTACTGGTGTAGTCAGAGGCACGTCCAAACATGACATTTGGTACATGCCCACATTTTGCACAGTAGTTAGTATTCCGTACGTGACAGGTTGCAATCCCATCGCCGCTTATAAGAATACTAACCTATGATACACACCTTCGAATTTTTGGTCCTACGGTATGCCGGTTTCCTCACGATGTTTTCCTTCACCGTTTAAGAGCACTGGCATTGCGCACATAAATTTTTCGAATGGAAAAACTCATTGGTGCACGACCAGGTTTGAACCCACGACCTTCGGATCGTGAGGCAGGGGTGCTACCACTGCACCACCAGCGCTCTCTCGTTAAGGTAACCATGACTTTAAATATGACATGTTAGGGGAAGGTTTAGATGTCGGGGGGTTTTTTAAATTTTAAATTTTGTATTATTGAAAGTTTAATCGAGATAAAATGGCATTGACGTAGAAAAAATCATGTTTTTTTCTACCTTGGGTTATCGTTCCAAAAGTGACCACGTTATAAGAGTATTAATCGCGTAATAACGGAAAATATACTTTATTTGTTGCGTCTTCTGGTTCATTTCAAACTATAGTCTAATTCATAATCAGAGAACAAAAATGTAAACAAAGCCACTATCAAAATACCATCTCATACCAAAGCATGGAAAGAATTTTAAATACATACACATTATTTCGTCAAATTTACTGAACTACCATTTGGTAGCCTTAGTTGTTATGGCAACTATGGCCGAATGGTAGCTCAGTAAATTGATGGATGGACTGTGTGAAAGATGACATGGGTAAGAAAGGAGTGAGTACTGAGATGACGAGTGACAGAGGGAAATGGAAGAAGATCACATGTTGTGCCAACCACACATAACGTGGGATAAGGGCAGGTAGATGATGATGATGAGTTGTTATGGCAACCCCTTATATAAGCTATTTTAGTTCATCATTATGATTACACAAACACAAACATCTAGTAGCTAGGTACACATTACACTTGAAACTCGTTCTGCTCACTCCCAATGGGTTATGGCTGAAAATCAGTGTTTTTGCTTTCTAACAAATATCACGCTGAGCCAGCACCTTTTTGACTTACTGCAGCACACACAGACATTCTACTTAGATTTTTTATCTAAGTTTCTGTTTCTTTTTGTCCACTGTATTTTATTATTGTTTTTTTTTTTTACTAGTGTTTTGTATAACTGCTGAAGTCTGTATGTGTGTGTCTGAAGTAACCAATAAAGTTTTTATCTATCTATCTATCTATCCCTTTGTTTACATACATCTTTGTATTTTTATGATTAAAATGTTGAAATCTAAAGAATTTTGTCCGAGTCGCCAGCAACCTATTACATTTTCTTTATTTCCAGGCCTCCACAATACTGTTCCTATGGACCGGCGCTCACGGCACAGGTGTTTACAAGCAATACGTATTCGCAGACTATACAGTAGCGAATGTGTTCGAATTAGCCATCTACGGTACTGGGGTAGTAACCAACCTACCTGTAGCACTCTACAATATATACAAGTAAGTATACCTACAATCAGGGCTCGGAACCGGTTAATAATTTACCGGTTTATTATAATTAACCGGTATTTCGACGATAACGTTCGGAGCGCAGCCTCCTACAAAACCTTAACTCGAACTTAGATTAACCGTTATTATTAGTATTAGACGGGTATTTATCGCGTTCAAAATTACCTTTTATTTTCCCGACGTTTCGACAGGTTTGCACGCTGTCGTGGTCACGGGTAGACAACAAGGTAATTTTGAACGCGATAATTACCCGTCTAATACTAATAATAATGTGTTCAGATCGCGTAAGTTTAAAAGTACAAATTAGATTAACCGGTTAAAGCGAGCTTTGTTTGTCGTCGTAAGAGCGGGCTTGTCGCGGAGCTCACTAATATGGAAAAGAACGAAATCATTTCGTTCTAACCGGTTAATTGAGCGAAACCCTTTTGGATTTATCGTTCTTGACTAACCGTTTTAAAGAGGTTACGGTAGAACGTAACCGAAAAAAAAAGGTTTTAGGTACCTATGTATTTAGAGCGATACCGGTTTCCAAGCCCTGCCTACAATAACATAGGTGTATGGGCCTTTCTACTCAACGTTTTTGACATTTCTCACTTTTGTCTATGTTCACAACAAACAATTTTGGTTATCTCGTAAAATATTAGTTAATTTTAAATGTACCCTTCAGTTGTAATTGTATTTTGTATTATCCACCAATTTCTTATTGCTCTTATTAGAGCGCTGGTGGTGTAGTGGTAGCACCCCTGCCTCACGATCCGAAGGTCGTGGGTTCAAACCTGGTCGTGCACCAATGAGTTTTTCCATTCGAAAAATTTATGTGCGCAATGCCAGTGCTCTTAAACGGTGAAGGAAAACATCGTGAGGAAACCGGCATACCCTAGAACCAAAAATTCGAAGGTATGTGTCATAGGTTAGTATTCTTATAAGCGGCGATGGGCTTGCAACCTGTCACGTACGGAATACTAACTACTGTGCAAAATGTGGGCATGTACCAAATGTCATGTTTGGACTTGCCTCTGACTACCCCCTTTAGATATCCTCAAAGATCTAAGTAACTAAAGATCTGAGGAGATATCTACCGAGCCCGGGGATTACAGTCGTGATCATATTTTTTTTTTTTTTTTTTTTTTTTATTGCTCTCATGCTATCAGCTTGAAAGACGAGCTCTAAAATCAAGGTTGATAAAGTTTTTAAAATAACGTAAAATATCATATTGAGTAGAAACGCTCGTAATTCTCTTGTTATGTGGTACTTAACTAGCATTTATTGCAAAAAATAAAAAAATTCGACAGAGCGTAACTAAAAATAGATTTTTACAGCCGCCATATTACATTTTTGACATTTTGTGTAGCCTATGCCACTCTTGTGATCCACAGTAATGCAACACCTCATTTGTCAAAATCGATCCAGCCGTTAGGGCTACAGGGACATCCAAAGGAACTTTAAAGGCTATACAGAATGTCAAAAAATCTAATATGGCAGCTGTTAAAATCTATTTTCAGTTACTTTCAGTCGGGTTTTTTAATTTTTGTAATAAATACAAGTTTTAAAAGTGTTGTCAATGCCACAATGAGTCATAGTAAAGTTGTCAAACAAGCTATTTTCAAATACTTTCAGTCGGGCTTATGGATTTCCTGCGATGCATTTTGACTGTCATCTCTGTTGCTCTAGTTTTTATATTTTTTCTCGTGTTATTTTGAGTTTTATTGTGTAATTTTGGTGGTTATTTTTCCAATAAAACCCGAGTTCTTGACGCGAGTGTAAAGTATGTGAATTAAAGTGAAAAGTTCCTTTCTAAATCTATCGGAGGGAATCCCTATTGTCAACGTCACAGAGTCATAGTCAAGTTGTCAAGTCAAGTTTAAACAAAAGATGGGTGTTTTGTTAAAAATTCTCGGGATTTCCTCCGATGGATTTAGAAGGGAACTCATAATCATCATCTTCCTGCCCTTATCCCACGTTATGTGGGGTCGGCACAACATGTGATCTTCTTCCATTTCCCCCTGTCACTCGTCATCTCAGTACTCACTCCTTTCTTACCCATGTCATCTTTCACACAGTCCATCCATCTTTTCTTTGGCCTACCTCTACCACTGTATCCATCCACATTCATACCTAACACTCTCCTAGTCACATGGCATTCATCTCTTCTCATAACATGTCCATACCACGCTAACCTATTACTCCTCATCTTTTCTTTGGATTTTGAAGGGAACTATTCACTTTAATTAAAATTGATTTGACAATTTGACTGACTTTGTGACAATACTACTATTATAAACACTTGACACTGGCAAAAATGATCTATAAAAGACAGATGCCATTAAAAGAAGAAAAAGTCGTAAATATCTATCTATGTACCTATATCATGTATTAAATATATCAGTTATCTAGTACCCATAACACAAGCTTTGAGTAGCTTACTTTGGGGCTAGATGATGCTGTGTGGATTGTCCAGCATTATTTATTTATTTATTTATTTATAGATTACGTCTTCAAAAAAGGCCAGGGGCCTAACCACGAATTCATAATACATTACCGAATTAGTATTACATTGTTATTTCGTACCGTGACCTATGCAAATTGTATGGAAGTAGTGACGTTTCTATAATGGAATCGTTACGGAATCGTTCTGGAAGACTTCGTGGTGAGGCCCCAGGTCAAGAGTACCCTAAACCGAAGAGCATGTATGAAGGAAATCATGAAAGTGGACGAAGCGAAACAAGTATGTCAGGATCGTAGCAAGTGGAAAGAAGTGGTCTCTGCCTACCCCTACGGAAAAGAGGCGTGATTATTGTATGTACGTATTTATATAGATTATTTTTTTTCAGGCATTTTTCTGCCGGTAAGGGTAGAAGGATGAAGCTACGAGAAGCGTTGAGACCTTTTTTGTCTCTTTTCCTGATCTTCTTACTGTTATCCATGTGGATATTCGCATCCGACCAACTGATAGATCTCGACCTGAGAATACTGTTTCTACTGATGGGAACGCTGTTCAGTAATGTTGCTGTGAGTATTTTTACAATATACATTTTGAGGGTAAAAGGGTAAAACGGGGCCCTATTACTAACGGTCGATTTCTATATTCAATCTATCTGTGGTTCTTAGATTTTGGATAGGTATTTGAGATTTCATAAAAAAAAAAAAAAAAAAAAAAAAAATATGATCACGACTGTTATCCCCAGGCTCGGTAGATATCTTCTCAGATTTTTAGTTACTTAGATTTTTGAAGATATCTAAAGAGGGTAGTCAGAGGCAAGTCCAAACATGACATTTGGTACTTGCCCACATTTTGCAAAGTAGTTAGTATTCCGTACGTGCAACCTGAGATTTCTTCTATAGGATTAATGTCAAATATCTATCCAAAATACAAAAACCGCAGATAGATAGAATATAGAAACCTAGTATAAAAAAACCTCATGAACGATGATAGTTAGACTGTAGAAATTTTCATAGATGATGTATTTCTATTGCCGCTTTGATACTAATAATACAAAATTTAAAATTTTAAAAAACTCCCCGACAACTGAACGTTACTCTAACATGTCATATTTAAAGTCATGGTTACCTTACCATATACATTCAATATCATTGAAGTAACGCAGTACTAAATTTCGATAGGACATATAGAAGTTAGTCAGATGCCCTAATCAACTAGAAAAGAGCTGATGATCTTCAAACGGCTGAACAGATTTTCATGAAACATGACTAAGAACACTCGGGATAAAATTATCTATGACACATCAAAAAACTAAACGAAAATCGGTTCATCCGTTTGGGAGCTACGATGCCACAGACAGATACACAGACAAACACGTTCAACTTTTAACATCCCTCTTTTTCGTCGGGGCTTAAAAAGTACTATGCGGGAGTTGAGATGCACCTACTTGTGTTAAAGATAGCAGTACTATTAATATTTTTAAACACAAATTAAAACAATTGTTAATTAAGGAGGCCTATTATAATGTCAATGAATATCTGATGGATAAATTCTTGATGAGACAATTTACTTATTGATTAAATAATTTTGATATTGACCTTGTTTTAGACATCTATCGTGACTTTGCATGCTGTAAAGCTGATCATGGCTGTTCCCATTCTATTTTTTTTATTTAACATCCCTGTAACCCATGTTTTGGAAAATAAATGAATTTGATTTGATTTGATGTCATGTTCATCCACAGTGCCGCCTCATAGTGTGTCAGATGAGCGGCCTTCGCTGCGAGAGCACCAACCGGCTGACTGTCCCGCTGGCGCTGGCCGGGCTGGCGTCCATGGCGTGGCCGCAGCACGAGCTCACCGCGCTCTACGTGCTCACCGCCGTCTGCGTGCTGGCGCACCTGCATTACGGCTGCTGCGTGGTGAGTGCACCGCTGCCATTGTCTTATTCATGTTCATAGTCATAGACGTACTAATAGTCATGTTCATATTCATAGTCATGGTCATATTCATAAAAATACTAATAGTCATGTTCTATTGACTTATTCATGTTCATATTCATAGTCATGGTCATATTCATAAAAATACTAATAATCATATTCAGACATAGACATAACTACTAATACATACATACATACATACATAAAATCACGCCTGTTTCCCGACGGGGTAGGCAGAGACCACGGATCTCCACTTGCTACGATCCTGACATACTTCTTTTGCTTCATTCACTTTTATTATATTCTTCATACATGCGCGTAATCACTGACGATCAGGTAATACTTGCGTCGTCGGCAGAGGAGTTACAGGAGATGGTAACAGGTATACATGTAGCATTTGACAGGAAAGGAATGAAAATAAATGTAAGTAAGACGAAAGTTATGGTTTTTGAAAGAGATGAATGCATAACAGAATGATTAGAGGAGAAAGAGTGGAACAAGTGAAAGAGTTTGTATATTTGGGTACGCTGTTTAAGAATGATGGGAAACATGATGATGATATTGAAAGGAGGGTGAATGCTGGAAATCGTGTGAATGGGGCACTTCACTCATTTATGAGCAGTCGGATAGTGTCTAAAAAGGCACGACTGGCTGTGCACGGTGGAGTGTTAGTGCCGACATTAATGTATGGAAGTGAAAGTTGGGTATGGCAGAAGAAGCATCAAAGTAGAATAAATGCAGTGGAAATGAGAGCTTTAAGAAGTATGTGTGGTTTAACTTTGGATGATAGAGTGAAAAATAGTGTGATAAGAGAATGTTGTGGAGTGAAAGAAGACGTAGTGATGAAAATTGAGAAGGGTATGCTAAGATGGTTTGGGCATGTAGAAAGGATGGATGAAAGGAGATTGACGAAACAGGTGCATAAGGCGAGTGTGAATGGGACAGTTGGAAGGGGAAGACCTCGGCGTACGTACCTTGATCAAATTGGGGACGTTTTAGAGAAAGGCCAGGTCAAGAGTACCCTAAACCGACGCGCATGTATGAAGAATGTAATGAGAGTGAATGAAGCAAAAGAGGTGTGTCAGGATCGTAGCAAGTCTACCCCGTCGGGAAACAGGCGTGATTTTATGTATGTATGTATGTATGTACATGCGCGTCGCTTTAGGGTACTCTAATAATAATACATACTAATAGTCATATTCATACTCATAGTCTAGCTAGACATATTGTCATGTTCATATTCATAGTCATAGTTATATTCATACTAATAGTCATGTTCATATTCATTTCATAGTCATACTTATATTCAGTTTTATATTTTTTGTAGACGAGCCGACGGAGACATCATATTCTTAGACATAGTCGTGTTCATAATCTTATTCATTGTCATATTCATAGTCATAAACATTTATTATTCAGTTTTATGTTTTTCCTAGACAAATAGACAGAAAGGTGCATAATGCCCAGCTGTAGACGATCACACTGGATAGTGTGATCGTCAGATTGGATTAAGTTTTTGTCAATTCCTAGTAAAATAAGTAATTAATATTTTAGGAATAAAATGTACTAGAAATATACAAACAATATGAAAAATACGGCTTACTATAGAACTTCGTCAAGTCGGTTAAAAAAACATGGAAATAGAATTTTACATTTTACATGAGAGCGCTGGTGGTGTAGTGGTAGCACCCCTGCCTCACGATCCGTAGGTCGTGGGTTCAAACTGGTCGTGCACCAATGAGTTTTTCCATTCGAAAAATTTATGTGCGCAATGCCAGTGCTCTTAAACGGTGAAGGAAAACATCGTGAGGAAACCGGCATACCCTAGAACCAAAAATTCGAAGGTATGTGTCATAGGTTAATATTCTTATAAGCGGCGATGGGCTTGCAACCTGTCACGTATGGAATACTAACTACTGTGCAAAATGTGGGCATGTACCAAATGTCATGTTTGGACTTGCCTCTGACTACTCCCTTTAGATATCCTCAAAGATCTAAGTAACTAAAAATCTGAGGAGTTATTTACCGAGCCCGGGGATTACAGTCGTGATCATATTTATTTTTATTTTTTATTTTACATTTTACATAAAATATGTTAAACATTTTTTCAGGTTCGCCAGATGTGTGACCACTTTAGAATAGACTGTTTCCACATCAAGCACCGTGGAGAATGACTCTTGGACGGCGATCCGAGCTGGTACCACTCCATTGACCACCTACCACCGACCACTGACGTGACAGTAGGTCTACCATGAGTTTTCACAATCTACACTCGCTAGCGACTAGTTAAAAAAATGTATGAAAACTTGCCTACAGCGCCTCTAGCGGATAGTTGGGTACTAAAACGTCACGTAGCTATCCTACCTCACAGCGTACTACAGCGACTGTGGTTTGCGCTCATTAATTTGCTTAGAATTTGGTACCATGAGTAACAGTTTTGACAGATGTCATAGTAACGTACTATTACTACTGTAGTAACGTCAGCCGATCTAAATGTGACAACTCATGGTAGACGTACAGCTTAATACCCTCACTACAGTAACGCTTGGTAAAGTTTTAAGTACAAGTATAGTTGGCTCAACGAATCTAGGCATTCGTGAAGTTAGCCGCAAGAGCTGCGCAGTATCGTTTTTCGGGAGCAATTGGAGGTATGAGGGAGAGAGGAACTGTACATGCGCAAACTCGCACTTGTGGCTAACTTCACGAATGCCTAGATCCGTTGGATGAAGTATACCTGGATGACCGGTTTTTTTTTGGTAAATACTTTTCTAAAAATGAAACCTATCTAGATCGATTTATCGCCCCCGAAAACCCCTGGATACTAAATTTCATGAAAATCGTTGCAGCCGTTTCCGAGATATACAGGGTGTTACCAGACTACTTCCGAAAACTTCAGGGGCTTAAAGTACCCATCAATATAAACAACTTCTTCTAATAAACCAACACTGTGAGCGCGAAAAAAACAGCTATTGCATACAAAAGTTCAATACCTACTTGGCTAAAATGTATGAAACAGCTTTTTTGCGCTCACAGCGTTGGTTTCTTAGAAAAAGTTATTTGACGACCTCAGTGGCGCAGCGGGCAAGAGTCCGCCTGCGACGCAAGAGGTTGCGGGTTCGATTCCCGCCTCGGAACAAATTTGTGTACGATCTGCAGAAATTTGTTCCGTTGGTCTGGGTGTGTATGTATAATAAAAAATATCTATCTATGTACCTATATCATGTATTAAATATATCAGTTATCTAGTACCCATAACACAAGCTTTGAGTAGCTTACTTTGGGGCTAGATGATGCTGTGTGGATTGTCCAGCATTACTTTATTTATATTGATGGGTACTTTAACCCCCTGAAGTTTTCGGAAGTAGTCTGGTAACATCCTGTATACATTATATACAAGAGTTACTCGTTTAAAGGTATTATAATTGAAATGAGCATACGGCCCATGTGTCGGTAAGTGATTGTCGTACCTACAGTTATTGGTATTGTGTACTATTTCAATCATTATTGGACAATATCGCGATATAATAAAATCAGAAAAAGTATGAAAAAAAGTAATACTAACAATTAATCAATTACTATTAGTATTTTATTGTTTTCTGTCTACAATTGAAATGATAAAAAAAGCTATATCATATAGGTAAGTATATAAAAATAAATTATGTATTTCTTTGTATATAAAGCCAGTCATTGTAAATATAAGTATATAGCAATCGACGCCTATTTAGATTAATTTAAAATTTGTATATTAATTTAATACTTTTTTTATTATAAGTTTAACTTTGTAAAAGTACGGTTTGCACTGAGTACAGATTAGTACAAACACTATTTTGTACCAGTACTAGTACTATTTAGTACTGAGTACTATACTATTTTGTACTAAGTACAAGTACTATTTTGTACCGAGTACAAATACTATTTTGTAACAAGTACTAGTACTATTTTGTACTGAGTACTATACTATTTTGTACTGAGTACAAGTACTATTTTGTACCGAGTACAAATACTATTTTGTACCTACTGATTACAAATACTATTTTGTACCTACTGAGTACAAAGAAGTACTTGTACCGAGTTAATGGGGAACAGGTAGTGTCCCATCGATTATACAATTTATTACTTATATCTACTTATTTAATATTATTATTTAGCTTTCTGACTCCAGTATTATGTTAACGAAAATTATGATTTAAGATATTTTATGTGGATTTAAAATCCATTTTTACGTTAATATTTACCAACGTCGTAGGTTATGTTGTTTTGTATAGTCGGCCACAGACACGGTTTCTAAATCAACTACTTATCAATCACAGAGAATTTCATCTAAATCCATTCAGCTGTTACAGAGTTAAGAGGTACAAACACACGAGCCTTCGCAT
This sequence comes from Cosmorhoe ocellata, assembly GCA_963675405.1. Classification (NCBI taxonomy): domain Eukaryota; kingdom Metazoa; phylum Arthropoda; class Insecta; order Lepidoptera; family Geometridae; genus Cosmorhoe; species Cosmorhoe ocellata. The sequence continues at coordinate 6,501,674 of OY776267.1, forward strand.
TTATAATATTAATAGGATCTTTCAATATTCTATCTAATTAACATAAGAATTACTAAACCGATTCTGAAAAGTCTTTCACCGATAGATAGCTAGATTATTCCTAAGTGCTATAACAAACTAACTACTGTGCAAAATGTGGGCATGTGTCAAATATCATGTTTGGACGTGCCTCTGACTACCCTCTCTAGATATCCTCAAAGATCTAAGTAACTGGAGATCTGAAGAGATATCTACCGAGCCTGGGGATGACAGTCGTGATCTTTCGTGTTAAGTAATAAGTATCAAAATATTGAGATTATTTAGTGCTTAAAAGTTATAGGTATTTTGCCTCATTAATGTTTTATTTCGTGGTAAAACTGGCATATCTTAAAACTTAATATTCGAAGGTGCGAGTCATAGGTTAGTGCTCCCGTAGCGGCGATGGGCTTGCAACCTGTCACGTACGGAATACTAACTCACTGAATTGACTCTTAATAATTTTCTTGATGTATAACCAGTGAACGCATATAAACATAGAAGCATTTCTTCAAGGGAAATATCTGCGAAATTTGACACCAAATTTCACTAATAGAATAGAATAGAATAGAATAGAAAATATTGTATTAGACACACACACCCAAACTCTTTCGTGGATTTGCCAAAAACTAATTAATGTTGACATTATTCCCTCGACGTTTGGGTTTAAATTGCCGTGTAACGTGTAATAAGCTTGAGATTTTTTTTTACAATATTCTTTGACAAAACTGACAAGCCACGCCTACCAGGGCGGCTATATATTATCTGGGGTCATTTTTTACCTAAAGGAATACTTCCATATTTATATGCGTTCACAGTAAGTATATAACTTAATATTTATGTGTCTTACAATATATTAGATTTAACTAATATAATAAAAAGTTAGTTTAAGTGTATATTAAAAATCATGTTTTGCAATTTATTATCATTTATTTACAATCTCCAAAAAAAAAAAAAAATTCTCAAAAAATTTTTTATGTACATAAAGTGGGTAATTTTATTGTATATAAGCGAAATAAAAGTCTACGTAATATATTTTGAATCATGTTAAAAACCAATTATTATAAACCTAGACTTTTTTCAGTATTTTGACTGGTTTTTATTTTGAGAAATTAAATTCTTGTGTTCTGACCTTGTGAGAGTTCAATGCAAAATTAATATTAAGTTTTAATGTTTTATTGATGTTATTTATGTAGTGTATTATGTAAAATTAACCATATCTTTTAAACCACTCAGTGCAAAATATCTCCTAACTGCCTTATTTTAGAGGTCAGAGCGATGATCAAGAATTTTTATTTGCTAAATAAGTGTTATTTGGGTTGTAAATGATTTCGAGGGGTATGTCTGACATTGTACGGTATGTAAAAAGAAATGTACGTTTTTATAAAAAAACTATAGTAAGACACGGTAAATACAAATCACGCCGTAAAACGTACGGCAAATTGAATGAAAATGCATGTTATGGCAACACTGGGTGTTTCAGAAAAACGGTCCTAAATATAAAATATCTGTGTATGTAAAAAAAATGTAATCGTTTTAACATAGGTAGATATTATGTATAATATTATAGTATCGTATTATGTACTTAGTTTTATCAGTCTTTAAAAAGAATCTAAAATATGATAAATCGGACGCTCGCCTTATGAATCCGATCAAAATCAGTACAGCATTTATTTAAAAATAAGATTATTAGACACAATAGTAATTAATGGATATAGAAAAAAGTGAAGTTATCTGATTATGCAAAATAGATTGGGTAGTTAAATGTTTAAATCTAGTTTCACCATGCTCTGTTAATTAAACTAACAGCCTGTTAGTCCTAATCACCTGTTAAAATTGTTTTGTGTTCCACCTTATCATGACAAAGGATTATCTTCCGTAAAATGAAATGACGTGAAATAGGTAACGATATTTTAACATTACTGTTAACTTTGATGCCCGATCAGGTAATAATGCTTTGTTAACAAAAATTTGGTGAAATTTGACCCGTTTTTTTGTTATCACTTCACGTTTCGCTGATTTCGTTAATATCTATAAAATTGTGTTCATATTCTATATTAACTAGTCGTATTTTTAATGCTTTAAAACTGCATAATACTTATAATAAGTTTCAGTAACCTACAGGGTGTCCCACGAATGTGTTTTTTTAGAGATTTGGGTGTAATAAAATAGATTCTTCAAATTAGAAGAAAGAGTGCTGACACGTACAGGATTAAATTAGGCTTTTCCTAGGACACCCTGTACGTAACATAGTTATAACGATTTGTAAAGACTCCAAGGATTATTAAGTCTTGGTTTCCGATAAAAATAAAAATATCACAAAATAAGTCATATTTTTCAAACTCTAAATGTCTATGCGTACCTATTCAAGTATTCGTTTATAAATGTAAATGAGTGTATTAAATATAGTATGCGCGTGAGTCGATAGTCACATCCTATAGATAGAACAGAGTTTAAACACATAAAAAAAAAACATAATTGGATTGAACTTAAAAATGCCATTATCTAATTATAAGTTCATTCAGTAATCTTATCTGTGCTAAGGCATTCATTCATTCAGTCATTCAAACCGTTGATGAATAGGCGCGGTACGAATTTTGAACAAAGATTAGATATTTAGCTAGTAAACGACTCACGCGCAGCCAGGCTAACATGGCAGCCGCGGAAAATTTCGATGCAATTCAAATTCATTTTAATAAACATGAAATAACATAACAGATAGTTATCCAATTCGTTAATATGGATCAGAAAATATATAAATACTAGCTGATGCCCGCAGCTTTGCCCGCGTGGATGTCGATTATCGCGACTTTTCATACAAACTTTCATCCCCTATTTTATCCCCTTGGGGGTAGAATTAATCAAAATCCTTTCTTTGCGGATGCCTACGTCATAACATCTACCTGCATGCCAAATTTCAGCCCGATCTGTCAGTGGTTTAGGCTGTGCGTTGATAGATCACTACGTCAGTCAGTCAGTCAGTCCTTTGAGTTATATGTATATATTTAGATACTTCAACTAACATACATACTTACATAACAAAAATAAAATATCTACCTAGGTATTATACAAAACAAAATTTAAAATTAAGCATGCTTTTTCGAGCATGTCTCAATTCGCACGAGAAAGAGCAAGACGTTTTGTCTTCGACAAAATTTTATCGTGGCGCCATGTTAGGCCGGCAGAATGAAGTGTAACCGGTTCTTCCCTAATGCCTTTGTAGTCTTACAGTAGTTAGGCCATGGTACCACTATGCATAGGCAGTCGGTTTTTCATACAAACACTTGTAATGCACGATACATTATTATTAGTATTAAACGGCTATTTATCGCGGCTATTTATAATTTTTTTAAATAAAAAATTACCTATTTTTCCCGACGTTGCGGCGATGGGCTTGCAACCTGTCACGTACGGAATACTAACTACTGTGCAAAATGTGGGCATGTACCAAATGTCATATTTGGACTTGCCTCTGACTACCCCCTTTAGATATCCTCAAAGATCTATACAGGGTGTCCCAAAAAGTAGTGTATATACAGGGTGTCCCAAAAAGTAGTGTCAAGCGAAAGTCCAGAGATAGAACACCCCTTGGGGTACCCGAATCACCCCCATGTATGTTCCGCGATTTTTTATAGTTTTCGAGTTATGAATTTTTTTCCGAATTTTTGAAAATTTACGACTTGAACAACTTAAAAAGTTCTTTAAAAAAAGTAGATAACTTTCTTGAGATTTTTTTTTTTGCTACTGAATTGTTATGAGTTGTTCATTTATGCATAAAATAATCAGCTACGTGACTTTGATGAAAATCATGAAAATGTTGGTGTAAAGTCAAATAATTAAATTCGGTGAATTATGACTAAAATTTTCAACTTCAAATTAAAAATCTTAACAAGTGATTTCATGGTTCCTAAATAAGTCTAAAAAATTCTCCAGACTCTCAGCTTTCATAATCATTAAAAAAATTAGTACTTAATAGGCTACTTTTGCTAAAATCGACCTTCAAAGACGGTGAGGTGGAAAATTCTTAAAATTAGCAACCTGATTAAAAAATAGATTTTGGCCATTTTATCATTCCTAAGCTTAATTAGTTTGTTAAGAAAGTTTTCTACTTTTTTTGTAAGAATGTTTTAAGTTGTTCAAGTCGTAAATTTTCAAAAATTCGGAAAAAAAATAATAACTCGAAAACTATAGAAAATCGCGGAACATACATGGGGGTGATTCGGGTACCCCAAGGGGTGTTCTATCTCTGGACTTTCGCTTGATACTACTTTTTGGGACACCCTATATATTATATATTTTTCCCGTCGTTTCGACAGGTTTACACACTGTCTGGGGCCTTACCACGAAGTCATCCAGAAGGATTCCGTAATGATTCCATATAGAAACGTCACTACTTCCATACAATTTGCATAGGTCATGGTACGAAATAACAATGTAATACTAATTCGGTAATGTATTACGAATTCGTGGTAAGGCCCCTGGTCACGAGTAGAAAGAAAAACGCGATAAATACCCGTATAACTAATAATAATGTGTTCAGAATTTCAGATCGCATAAGTTTAAAAATATAAAATGAGTAGGTACAATTGAGATTCCACTCTTTTCTTCTCGTTTACACCCACAAACATGGTTAATACACGCTATCAACAACATCAGAGTCTTATACATGTTTAATACATGTTATGTATATAGGTACAAGAAAACAGTTTTGAATCCTTGACGCGTTTTCTGCTTGTAATTTATTCTCATAACCTAAAGGTGTCAACAGTTAACGAAAACAGTTTGATACATGTAGAATACGTGTTTTATACCTTGGTGTAAACTCGGGATTTTGTTACACCCTGTATACAGCGAGTTGTGGGAAGGGAGAGATTGCGGGTTCGATTCCCATGCTGCAAAATGTGTTTGACCAGCAATTTGCTTTTGATTATGAAAAGTTTGTATGGCTTGACTGTCTGTGTAAAATAAGACCTGTTTCACAAATGCGCTACGCTATGCGACGTTTGTGAATACGGGTGCACTTGAGACGTAGTTACGCTTGATGTCAAATTAATAAATGAAAATTTTACTAATTTGTTTTATTTTTAGGGTTCCATACACAAAGGTAAAACGGGACCCTATTATTAAGACTCCGTTGTCCGTCTGTCACCAGGCTGTACATACCTACTTATCTCATGAACCGTGATAGATAGACTGATAATAAAATCGATATTTGAAGGGCTCCCATACAACAAACGTGATTTTTTTCGCCGTTTTTATAGATTACTAGCTGTCCCGCCCGCGACTTCGTTCACATAAAATATCTAAACTGAGTTTTAAACCCATCACGCAACTCATAAAAATCCCATATTTTTTGAGATTTTATTGAAAAATCCTGAAACACGTATTCATTTATTTTGCATTTAAAGTATACAAACAAAATTTCAGACCAATCGCACCACCCGTTAAAAAGTTCCCATACAAACATTGACCCCACATTTGACCCCTTTTTGAAGATTATATTCAAAAATCCTGAAACACGTGTTCATTCATTTTGTATTTACAAAACACAAACAAAGTTTCATGAAAATCGCTCCACGCGTTAAAAAGTTTCATACTAACGTTTTCACCCTTTTTCACCCCCTTAGAGGTAGAATTTCCAAAAATCCCGCCTTAGTGGGTGGTTTTGTTATAAAAGGAAGCCACCTTCCAAATTTCAGCTTTCTATCTTCAGCGGTTTCGGCTCGGCGATGATCAATCAGTCAGTCAGTCAGTCAGTCAGTCAGGTTAAGCTCTTATATAGGTATAGATGATACAAAACCCTTCTTGCGCGATTCCGACGGTTTTTTGTCTATTGTCATAATCCCCACTAAGCTGTCCCCACTAGTGGGAATCATGACAATTTTTGACCGAATAGTTGGGGGAACGAGAATTGATTGGGTGATTATAATTATAATAAATTTTACAAAAAGTTGAAAACGACTTCATACATTAACAATCTCCCATCGTAATTATTGTGGTTGCAAGAAAATAGTAGGTATTCTATATGGTTTATGTAGGTAGGTACTAGGTACCCATCCACATCGAAATCAATTCAGCCGTGACTACGTAGTAAACCCTAGAAATACTTAATACAAATTAAAATTTGGTTTAAATGAAAGTTTATTCGTGTTATTTTAGAATGCAAAGTGTGGACCTAAATCATTTTTACTATCATAATCCCCACCATCATGTAAATGGGGAAAACGCCAATAAAAATCGAGTTTTGTCAAACATTTCCCCACTGAGCTGTGGGGATTATGACAAAACTCCAATAAATCCAAACAATAAACCAATATTAGTAGCCAGGCTGACGTAGTTACCTGAGTTAAGCAGACATCCAAATGCCGACCTTTCCATGACTAAGCTATTCGATCGGTAAATAATTTAATCACCGATCCATAATCTTCTTAATGCGTAAACAAAGATGATCTGAGCTAAGACAGAACTGTTATGAGATCATAGATGTACCTACCTACCTAAGGCCGGTTACAGTGCTCGACCGATCGTCGGTGCGCACGGTCGGTCCTGACGATACGCACGGACCGACCGTCAGTTTGTATCATTCAGTGCTCTCCTGACCAACAAACTGACCAGATGAAAATTGATACAGACATCCGTCGTCGGTCCGTACGGTCGGTCCAACGATCGGTGCAGCACTGAACGCGTTCTTACGTTTCCATAGCGCGTCGGCCGACCGACGGACGCTTGCGGACGCGCTCGACCGACGGTCCTCGTACGCAGTGCGTAGCAATATACGCGTGCGTACGGTCGGTCCAGCACTGTACGATTTTATGGATTTTCATATTAATGACAAGCGCGACCGACATACGCACCGACGGTCAGTGAAGCACTGTAACCAGCCTTAGTAAGATTTTCGGCAATGCAGTTTTCGAGTAATTTTCCACATTGGTGGTGATTCTGTTGTTCCGCGGACTAACTAAAACAATGCTAAAATAAACGCGACCTTATTTTGTTCACTTCAAATACTAAATTAGCGTATATAACATTTTAAATTACAATTCTAAATTTGACTAAACCGACGTATGATTGACGTGTTTCAGCTTATTTTAGAAGCCATGTAAATTGGTGTTGACTAAAGCTACGTGAAAATGGTGGAAAATTAATTAAATTAGAATGATTATGTCAATTTTAGCTATTTTTTAAAATGTTACGCTAATTTGGTCATTATAGTAAGCCAAATAAGATCGTACCTATGGTAGCATTTTTTAAGTTAGTCTGCAAAACAACCGAATTACCACCTTTCAGGGTTTAAAGTAGATAAACTTTTAACCCCCGAAGCAAAAACGACGGGAGTTTGACGTGTCTGGGTGTGTCTGTCTTTGGCATCGTAGCTCCCGAACGCATGAACCGATTTTGATTTCGTTTTTTTTTTGTTTGGAGGATGAACCTGATTGCGTAATGTACTTTACTTACGCGATCTGACCGACGTTTCGACAGGTTTGCACGCTGTCGTGGTCACGGGTAGTCTACCCGTGACCACGACAAAAAAATATAAGTATACCTATAATCAAAAAAATAAGTGAAAATAAAAGGTAATTAGAACGCGATAAATACCCGTCTAATACTAATAATAATCTGATTGCGTAATTTTGGTGGTTATTTTGGGTTAGTGTCAGTAGTACCATTGATTTGTACCATTGATGGTACAAGTGACACAACTTTGTATCCTTAGTACCATTAAAGAAAAATGAGGATATTCCCCCGTAATGTTATTAGATACCAATGGAACTAGTGATACAACTTTGTATCTCAAGTACCTACCATTAAAGAAAAGTAAAGATATTCCCCGTAATTTTGACAATAAAGCTCGAGTTTTTGACGCGAGTGTAAAACATGTGAATTAGGATGAATAGTTCCTTTCTAAATCCATCGGAAGAAAAAAAACAAATAGTGGCTGCTTTGTCAAAAATTCCCGGAATTTTGAACAAAACAGCCACTTTTTGTTTAAAATTGACTTGACAATTTGATTATGTGACGTGGACAACACTAGGTAATTATTTAAACACTTGACACTGGTAAAATTAATGTTGACATAATTATAGAAAAAGAGTTAAGCTGTAAACATATTATCGGATGCGGCTGATAAGTCGCGGCGCTTATGGACGAGTCCGAGAGGTATCTGGACAATGAAATTTCACTGAGCCTTGCACACTATCGGTGGACGGTGTTGCCAGCAGTGTTGGATTCAGATCAGACCCTTGAAAAATTATTGTCTATGGAACTTAAAATAATAGGTAACTACTACTCGACACTCACACTTTCACTACTCAACATGTTTCTCCGTCTACACCAGTGCTACCAGCCGATAGATAGATGTTGGTTGTATAAACTTACAGAAATATGAATAATTTAGTAATATTTTCGATTTTTGCTTGGTAATAAAAGTAACTTTCTGGCAACACTGGTCTACATAGTTGTCTATGGAATGGGCGTGGCCAGAATCGTCCGAAGACACCTTGCACACTATCAGCCGCATCCGTCAGCCGCGGGTTATGGACGAGTCCGACCGTATGTTTAACGCTTTAGGTAGTCAGTGTATGAAGTCGTTTTATACCTGCCTACCTACCTAAAATTGTCTCAACTGTCTGACATGCAAGTCTGCATGATTGTTTGTTTGTTGCTCAAAAACGGCTGCACAGAATCATCAAATTGAGGAGAATCCTCCTGTTACCATTTTGCATAGAATTCAGATGTGATGCTAATTACACCTATTACGTAGGTACCTACCCAGAGGGTAATGCCAAGGTGAATTGTTAAGGTGCACTCGGTGATATCATAATGTAAAAATGCGGGCAACAACATTGCAGGTTTGCAAAATGACCCGCCTACATTCAAATAGTTACCTAAGACGCATACCGGAAATCTGAAAAAAAATAGATTTAGGTATTCCATCCAGTCCTACTATTAAGTAGGTAGGTATCGCTTAAGCTACTTTTTATCCGGTTAGGTACCAATTATGTAGTAGGTAAAAATATCCCAGTAGGTCTACCATGAGTTGTCACATTTAGATTAGCTAACATTACTACAGTAGTAATAGTACGTTACTATGACATCTGTCAAAACTGTTACTCATGGTACCAAATTGTAAGCAAATTAAGAGCGCAAACTACAGTCGCTGTAGTACGCTGTGACGTAGGATAGTTAGCTACGTGAGGTTTTAGTACCCAACTATCCGCTAGAGGCGCTGTAGGCAAGTTTTCATACATTTTTTTAATTACAGTCGCTAGCGAGTGTAGATTGTGAAAACTCATGGTAGACCTACTGAGTAACATAGGCTTTATTAATGTGTTGGTACCTCGCGAGCAAAGCGCGAGTGGAAGCTAGTAACTAAAAATTCTATAGGTAGGTACCTAGGTAAGTACCTACCTACCTACTTGAGTTACCTTAGCCCCAGATTAAAATACTAGCCTTAGCCTAAATGTGCATTTTGACTCATTTCGCGTGACGCATAGAGGTAACTTTAAACAGCTGTTTTCAAATGGTTGTAAGCAAATATTTAATTTATCTACATAAACTGAAAAAGAGTTTGTTCAGCTTGAAAGTAGTATTTTTATATTATCTTTATTTACAAGCACTTTACCTAGGTAGGTAGGGTACATAATATATCATACCTGATTAGGTACCTAGGTAGGGTAGGTATATAGGTACCTATACCTACATAATATCATTATTTATTACACATAGTGGGTATTTTCAGGAAGCGATCGATACCTAATGTAGAATACCTACCTACTTATTAGTAAGATAGGTACCTACAGGCTATAACTAAGTAGGTACAAATTATTTTTTTAAGTCGTTCCCCATTTCACACCAAAATAGTTGGGGAAATACAAAAATAATAATAAGGTAGGGACTTGCCTAACTACTTTATTCTATTTTGTTAAATAGGGGAGTGTTAGATTAATTGGTATAGACGGAAAGATAGGCCAGCCTTCTAAAATTGAATGACTATTTAAGGTTAAGTACCTACCTAACACGTTTTTCATGTTGTTATTTTGTACCTTCCTAATTTATTCGGTATATTTTTGACACTTTTATACTTATTATTATAATTATAATATTATAATGTTTATGTTTACTTATCAGGAAAAAAAAAGGCCTACCTACTTGTTAACTGACAATTCTAAGATGAGAACTACACAATGATTATTTAAATACCTAAATAGGCACATGTTTCCGTAGATTACAACTAAAAAAGCTTGTAATTATCATGTTTTCCTATTATTTTATATTTACTCCATTCTTTAATATAACCATGTAAATACATATTTATTGAGAAAATACTTAATCATAAAACAAATGAGATGAAGAATTCAAATGAAATGAATCATTCGTTTTAAGCATAAGTTTTATGTAAATAGACTGTTACGTATATTTTATCGGTTGGTAAATAATACTACGTATTTATGGTGCGTTCACGACCGTATTATTCATAAAATATACGCCCATAATAACTAATATTTTAAATGACGAAGGAACAATGAGGTTATTTTTAAAGTTATGGCCAGTTTAAAGTACTTTGCATACCGCCAGCCTGATAAACGAAATGGTTTCAAACGATCAATTGATGCTATTCGACGAATCGATAAATGTTCCTTCGAGTGTTTCTTATTTTGACTCGTAACTGGCGCGTTTTAATTTAGCATGCGCGGCGCTGTAGGTATCCCTGTCGAGTTGACTTGATCCAACTAAGCCAGAACAATGAGGTCGCTAAAAGGTTGCAAAAAAGATATTTGTAGGACTGTTAACTAAAAACTAAGAGTTGTACAATGCTTTATACTTAGGTACTTAAAGTACCTACCTTAGTGACCATCAAAGCCCATCTCGCTACCAGACGACCGACCCACTTATACCTACCCGGTTCTTGGTCGCCATTCAGTTAACGCCTTACTCCACCTGTCATCATTATTACCACTATTATACCTATATAGTAAGAAAATCAGTAGGTTTATAACTGACCAAATTACTAGGTAAGCCTACGTAATGCCATTTCCGATTGCACACGTTATTTGGGACTAAATATAGATTATCCCTCCCTCATGGATTCCAACACAAAGGTGAGCTTGGCGTGCAGGGAATACAGACTTGCAACTTTCCAAAGACTATTTTCAATTTTAGGTATTACAATTTTTATCAAAAAACTAGCTTCCACCCACGGCTACGCCCGCGTGGTACCTTGAAAAACAAAAACATATCTATTCCAAGGGAACCGTACATTTTCCGGGATAAAAAGTAGGTAACCTATGTGCTATTTCAGACTATAATCTACATCTGTTTCAAATTTCATCCAGATCCGTTCTGCCGTTTCAGCGTGAAAGAGTACAAACATACATCCATATATCTTACATTCTTACAAACTTTTACGTTTTTTCGTTTTACAATTTTATTTAAAAAAAACACAACTAAATACTTAGCCCATTTAAACATGGCTTCATAATGACCCTATTTACCTTAATATTAAACTTATGTGGTTTAAAAAAATCTCGTCTAACCAATCCAGCTATTTCCATTGATCAACACAATACTGAATGAAGTTTCAGCGCGTGGGCAGTAGTGAATCGATCATTATGATCTATAGGTAAGTGGTAGGTAGGTGGGTATATCTAAATTTTGTAACACTAGCTTCCGCCCACGGCTGCGCCCGCGTGGTACCTTGAAAAACAAAAACAAATCTAACCCACGGGAGCCGTACTTTTTTCCGAGATTAAAAGTACGCTATGTGCTATTCGAGACTATAATACGACTATAATTTTGACGACCTGCAGTCCGCCTGCGACGCAAGAGGTTGCGGGTTCGATTCCCGCCTCGGAACAAATTTGTGTAAGATCTGCAGAAATTTGTTCTGTTGGTCTGGGTGTTTTCTATGTATACTAAAAAATATCTATCTATGTATTTATAATGTATTAAATATATCAGTTATCTAATACCCATAACACAAGCTTTGAGTAGCTTACTTTGGGGCTAGATGATGCTATGTGGATTGTCCAGCATTATTTATTTATTTATTTAATATATCTCTATGCCAAATTTCATCCAGATCCGTCCAGTCGTTTCAGTGTGATAGAGTAACAAACATCCATAGGTGCAAACTATCACGTTTATTAATATCAAGTACGTTTTATTTACCTACTTTTTCCGACGTTCAAGTCAAGTAGTGTAGGTAAGTAAGTAGGTACCTAACAGTAGGTAAAAAAACATGATCCTGCCTGACTGAAATGATAAAACGAGTAAAGATTAATAGAGCCTACTTCTTCTCTTTTATTTATTATCTAAATTAAAAAGTACTTAAGCTGTAACTGGGTATTTTAACCCTAATTTACCCTAATTTAAATTACGAATATGACAAGGTTGATTTGGTATTTTTCTTGTGATATTTTTGGTTTGAATTCAGGTCATTTTTATTAAGCTCTTGGTCGTATTTCAGTTTATTTATAAAGGACCTCGTTTCTGGGTTTTCAGGTCAGGACTGCAAATAAAACTCTTTCAGATTCATACTTAAGTGCCTACCTACCTATACCTACTTACCATATTGATGTGAAAAATACCTGTGATGAAAGTATTTTGTTGCTTTAATAATAATTACAATAGGCAGTGTGGTCTGGTCGCTCAGCGACAAAGCCTTTTGTTTTGTGTGGTAGAAATAAAAAAAAATAAAAAAATTACATAGGTAGGTGCTATTGTACCTACCTATCATTATAAAACCTGTTACTTAAAATTGGTAAGTACCTACATAATATGGCCATTGCTCCTTCTTTGTAAGTAGGTATAAGTAGGAAGTAAGTAGGTACGTATGTATTTCTCTACCCTCCTAAAATATCTAAACAAGTGGCATACGAAAGTAACATTTTGTAAATAAGTGCATAAGTAACCTACCTTTTTCTGCTTTACTTTCATAATTCTAACTAAAAAATATTCTAAATTCTAAACAAATAAATATGGCGGCAAACTCTATGGTAGCAAAAATACCTCTACGTAGAGTTCAATGCAAAAAAGATAAGTTTTTTTTTAAGAAAAAACTTCATTAGGTTGTGGTATAGAACTTTTGGTGGAATGATATTTTGTTCGCTTTATAGCTTGCCTTCGGGATGCGGCAAAAAGTTTAAAAGTTCAAAAAGATCGATTGCGTCATTTGAATTTGGAATTTTTAAATAAAACGAACATCGATTTTGTAGGGACGTCCATAAATCCTTTCTGCCATCGAGTTAGTTACTATTTTATTTTAGGTAAGTAGGTAGGTACCTATTGTACCTACATCGATTTTTAAGTGCCAAATTTGTGAAGATTGGTTCAATAAATTATTTCACGAAGGGTAGGTAGGTACATTTAAAATTAACTAATATTTTACGAGATAAACAAAATTATTTTGTTGTGAACAATGACGAATAGTGAGATAATGATAAAATTGTAGAGGAGAACCGACATAATAAGATAAAAAGTCAGTTTTCATCAGTTCTCAAATATAGATCGATCTCTGTACCCAAATAGTAATAGGTAGGTACCTAAGCGGTTTGGCAACACGCAACACTAAGCTCGTAAACCAATCCTCCTTCAGGTGTTGCTAGAGTTGGATAAGACACCGACACATTCAACGACAATGATTATAGAAAAAGACGGATTATTAATAAAAAAAAACAAACAAACACGATGACGACTGTATAATTATTATTGGAACGAAGTTCCTTATCGCGCGTTGTGAAAGGGTGCTAGACGGAAAAAATTCTCACGAAAAGTTGTAACGACACTTTTTGCTATAGTTGTAAGCCGTGCGGCGTGCGCGTGTTTCTCTGTCTGTCTCTCTCTCTCTCATAGAAAGCAAGGAAAGGAACTTCGTTCCATCCGGGTGTCCCTTGACACCTTTCAAGTTTTTTTAATTAAATTAAGATGGATAGGTAATATATAAAATATAATTCTAAATACCACAATGTAGGTACAATAGCATTATAGTAGTTAGGTATAGGTAGGTGAGTTGAGTTACCTAAATTATGTGATTACTATGGAGGCTTCCATGTTTTTAATATGATATTAAGTTATTTTTGTAAATTAATATCATTATTCCAAAAAAGCAATAAAAAAATCGATTTATCGGTCGGTGGTCATTTAAAGAGAAAAAAAAAGTTATCCGGCTTTTTAAATAGGTACTGGATTTGTCCGGCTTTTTATACCTGCCATTCCGTTTTGTGGCATAACATACGTTGTAAATGCACTAAATCATTTTTAGCTTGCGACGGGTCGCTTAGGAATTTACTTCAGCATTCTGGTAGAGATGGATTATGCAATACGGCTTTCAATCGTCTTTTACCGTGTGATTTAGAAAAATAAAAAATATTAGTACCTACCTATCTTACTTACTAATTGATAAAAAAAAAATTGCTTGGTAAAATATAAGAAAAAAAAAGATTTAATAAAATAATACTTACCAAGTACCTAAGATACCTTCTTTTTTCTCTGATTTTTTGTTGTTGCCGTCGTAATTTTTTATTTGTTTATTAAACTAAAAAATAACCCCTCAGTTGTAGGTAGGTACTAGTTATGGACATCATATAACACGCCTCTAAGTTTTACTTTACCAGAAAAATAATATAAAAATGAAAAGGGTTTTTTTTAACGTTTTGTGGAAATTGGCATAGTGCAATAGTTTTTTAGTTGTGTAAGTAGGTAAGTTTTTATGCAATAATCAACTTGTCTTAGGAGACATTGGAACTATTATAAGCGAAGGAGTCACTCTCCCGATTCACTTTCTGAATGCTTATGTCACGGGCTAAAGACAGAACCGTTTGTTTCGTGAATCTGAATCACTGATCAAAAATTAAGACATTACGAAGAATCAATGTATTGATATAAACGCGGTATATTTTTCTGCGGTATTAAAAACCAGGTGTGCTTTGGCGCCGGACGCAGTGTATTCGCGACTCGCACGCTGTACCGACGCTCTATCGTTCCAAATACGAATACGAGAGCGCGCGACGAATTTTTGAAATTCGAGTGTGTAACTTTTTTATTGTCCCTCGAACTGCCAGTGCTTTAACAATGGGCAGGAGACTTTCTTGAATATTTTTAGAACATTCTAGTGAAGGACAGATTTTGTGCTTGCAAAATTTGCATTTCGAGACTAATTTGACTGTGTTTAGTGTTTTGTAGCTGTCATGGCGCACAAGTAAGCAACTAAGCAATGATAATTTAATTAACATGGTAGCATTTAGTGAATAAGCTCAGATTGTAGATTGGTACTAAGTAGGTAGGTACTTCTTGTGTTACTAAGATATGTCTGAGATTTGAAGACCAGAATAAAATTAACATCTCAATAATTCTAAGCATTACTTAGGTGTACCTATTACAAATAAAAAAAAAAAATATTTAAGTACTTAGTCAATAACAACTTCTAAATTATCTATTCTTTTTGGGGTAAATTATGAATTAAATATTTTTTGAAGAAAATATGTTGTGCCGAACCCACATAAAGGGGAAAAGGGCAGAAAGATGATGATCATATTTTTAAAGTTATTCTAGTTTTTTAGGAACGTTTTTTTAACTATTTTTAACTACTTCAAAAACACACACATTACTCCACCATTTATGAACGGATTTTGATAATTCTTTTTTTGTTTGGTAGATCATACTTCAGAGGTGGTCCCATATAAATTTGATTCTTCAGAGATTAATACTTTTTCTGTAAAACTTGAAAACTTATTTGTTATCACGCTACGACCAATAGGAGCGGGCGGAGCATCAACAAAAAAAGTTGCAAAAACGGGAAAAAATATATTAACTTAAAACGGGACAAAGTTGCGCGAGAGTTGTTGAAAATACGAGGAGTCGAGATATCCTATCAAAGATAAGCCAATAGCTCAGTCAACAATATTCTAAAGATAAATGAAACTGTATCTTCCTATCAGGTTATGGCGGACAAATAGCAAACAGTAGGTTAAAAAGTCTGATAACTGTGATTTTTTTACTGATTTCACACGAAAACTACTTGACATTTTGTGATAGATAGACGATATAACATGATTAAATGTAAATAAAATAAATATTGGTAGATATTTATACAGTAGACCAGTGATTCCCAAAGTGGTCCAGGTGGACCCCCAGGGGTCCACGGAAGAATCGACGGGGGTCTACGTTGGACGTGAAAAAAATGGGGGTCTACAATCGTATGCATGAAAATTAATTTGGTTTCGATAGTGAAGAACTAAAATGTTGGCCACAAACTCAGCCATAACGCAAGTTTCCATAGATAGATAGATCTAATCTTCACTTTTTTTTTCAAGATTTAGAAATTGGTAGTAATGTAGATGCAGGGGGTCCACCGGATCCAGCAAAATTTTGGGAACCACTGCAGTAGACCTTACCTACTACCATACATAGGTACACCAAGCAAAGTTATGGGAACCAGATAAGCGATAAAGTCCAAAAATATTTTTTTAATACAAATCTGCTTAGGTGTACTTACTTAATTATGCATAACGCCTAGACACAGAAAAATGTCTGTGAATTAATTACCACACGAAATGTTTGTAAGTAGGTAGTTACTTAAAGTAAAACGACATCCATATAGCTTCTAAGTCAGGGCGTCTACTCCGCAAAACGATCAACGATATATCGGCACAATAATCGTGCAAAACTACTCTAAGTTACATCGTTTATAGGTCCTATTATTTTATAGATGTCGTTCCGAACGACAGACATTACTTTTGCCAACCGATCTCTTAAGGCGCGGTGGTCAGCTGATCGCGGAGTTTTGCTGTTTTTCAGATGCTTTACCCTCGTTTAATAAGGGTAGTGGAAAATAACTGAAAGGTCACTGAAAATAATCAATATTTTATCTCTAAAGTCTGAGTTTGAAATTTTGTTTAAACGTCGTACTAACTTTAGTATTAATTCTCGAAAAAACCTCAAAAAATAAACAAAATCTGCTTCTCCTTCTAAAGTTGAGGTCATTTCCATATTTTTTTACACCAACGGGTAGATAATTTACTTATAAATAAAATGTGTGTTTCATTTTTATTATTTAAATTTAACACGAATTATTATTTAAAATTATTACAATTCGAAGGGATAAAACTTAGACTTTTCATGCAACGGGCAGTATGCCGCTGGCCAGTAGCTAGCTGCCGCGCCTTAAACCTACTGTAACCCCTTACGGACGACACGAAATTTCCAATTTGGCAACGAAACAACCAGTCGATATAATCGTTTACATTTTGCGGAGTAGACACCCAGAACCAAATTATCGTGACACTTTAGCTTGAAGTAACACTACTTCAATAAAATTTTTGAAGGTCACGGTACGAAATATTAAAGTTAGGTAAGTATATTACTTTGATATTGCCCGAAGAGTTGATGGTAAGGCCCCAGAATACCAACTGAGTTGTAAAGCTTCGAAGAACTGAGATTTCTCTCAACTTCTTGTAAAAATAAAAATGCTTTTTTATACAGATTAAATGTAACACCTGAACATAATTATGCTCTGAAATAATAGTACCTGGTTGACCGAGCTTTGCTGCAGTTTTTTTTTGGTAAATCTTGTTTTTTGGAAAATTAAACCTAGCTAGATCGATTTTTAGCCCCCGAAACCCTCTGCATACTAAATTTCATGAAAATCGCTGGAGCCGTTTCCGAGATTCCAATTATAATATATACCTATATAATATATACCTATATATAAACAAGAATTGCTCGTTTAAAGGTATAAGATAATATTACTAGTACCTGCTTACCTAGCTAGGTACCTACTATTCAAAGCCATAAAAATAAATACTACACCTTTGCATTACGCCTTGTATTTATGTAAAAGATGATTGTTCCTATTGTAATAGGTACTCAAGAGCGCTGGTGGTGTAGTGGTAGCACCCCTGCCTCACGATCCGAAGGTCGTGGGTTCAAACCTGGTCGTGCACAAATAATAATAATAATAATAATAATAAATAATGCTGGACACTATCACACAGCATCATCTAGCCCCAAACTAAGCAGAGCTTGTATTATGGGAACCACATGACTGATAAACTACATAGATATACTTTTTTTTGTAAATACATACATATTATACATAGAAAACACCCAGACCTGAGACAAATATCTGCAAATAATGCAAACATTTGTCCCACGGCGGGAATCGAACCCGCAACCTTCTGCGTCTCAGGCGGACCTTCGCCCGCTGCGCCACAGAGGCCGTCGATATAAATGAGTTTTTCCACTCGAAAAAAATTATGTGCGCAATGCCAGTGCTCTTAAACGGTGAAGGAAAACATCGTGAGGAAACCAGCATACCCTAGAACCAAAAATTCGAAGGTATGTGTCATAGGTTAGTATTCTTATAAGCGGCGATGGGCTTGCAACCTGTCACGTACGGAACACTAACTACTGTGCAAAATGTGGGCATGTACCAAATGTCATGTTTGGACTTGCCTCTGACTACCCCCTTTAGATATCCTCAAAGATCTAAGTAACTAAAGATGTGAGGAAGATATCTACCGAGCCCGGGGATTACAGTCGTGATCATATTTTTTTTTTTTGTAATTCTCATGTGTAGGTACTTACCTAAATGTATTGATGTGAAAATGAAACATTTAACCAAAATATACATTAACCTTTTTAAACAGAGGTTTTCGATTCGACTGTTTTTTTGTATGTTTGTATTGTAACGTGAATATTCCGCCATTTATGAATGGATTTTGATGATATTTTTTTTGTTTGGTAAGTTATACTTCAGAGGTGGTCCCATATAAATTTGATTTTTCAGGGATTAATACTTTTTCCGTAAAACTTAAAAAACCTCAACCTCACTTGTAATTTTCTTCGTAGAGTAGCATAAAGGTAATAATTTTGATGTTAAGTTTTGTTTAATCATGACTGTATCTTTTAATCTTTTTACAATAAAGGTAATGAATTTATCAAAAAATACAAATATTGAAGCGCTAAAAGATAGAAGAGAGGGATTAAAAATAACAAATGTGAATTGCAGATTGGCTATTAAAGGAATGAGGCTAATTCATTTAACATGCATGGCATAATTAGTATTTAACACAAAACCTACATTAACAAACATTATAGGTATTTTTGATACCAGAAAGATCAAATTATTTCATAGTTAGGTACATTACTGGTCATAAATATCCGAAATTGTATTGATTGACCTCCATAAAAATAATATCCGAATGTACATACATACATACATACATACATAAAATCACGCCTGTTTCCCGACGGGGTAGGCAGAGACCACGGATCACCACTTGCTACGATCCTGACATACCTTTTTTGCTTCATTCACTCTCATTACATTCTTCATACATGCGCGTCGGTTTAGGGTACTCTTGACCTGGCCTTTCTCTAGTACGTAAATAATATCCGAATGTTGATAGGTTAAAAAGAAACACTGAGGCTCTACTGTCATAGACAATTTTTTTATATTAGTCAATAAGTATTAGAAAAATATTAACATAATTTGAAAATTATATTAAACAGGTAGGAACCTAATTACCTACTAAGTTTTGATAAATTATTTAGGTTTAAATTCTGTAAATCCGATATTCCGTTTGACAAAAAGTAGTTTGAATTAAAAACTATGAGGCTCTACTATCATAAACAATTTTTTTTTATTTTAGTGAATGTTAGAAAAATATTACTGCTATTTTGAAAATTATATTAAATAAATACCTACTAAGCTTAATTAAATTATTTAGTTTTTAATTCTGCCATTCGGAATAGCGGGACTATTCCGAATGGCACAAAGTAGTTTTGCATTTTGCAACAATTTACGTCAAATAAATTACCAGTTTAATTTTCAAACGGCTTTTTGAAATGTTTTCCAACGGTCAAGTGGCATCGCTCCGGAATTTAGTCCGCCATTAATGGACAATAGCCTTGGCTCCATTTAAATTTAAAAAAACTAAAAGATTTATTGTTTTGTTTGGCTCGCGATATAAATGCACATTGATACATTATAATTTGTTTGTTTATTGTTTTGCTCGTAAATATTGGTAAGTAGGTACTTATCTACTATTTTTTTTGATTTAGTCCTGGGTGGGGATCGAACCCACAACCTACAGCGCAGAAGGCAGAGTTACTACTAAC
This sequence comes from Cosmorhoe ocellata, assembly GCA_963675405.1. NCBI lineage: Eukaryota > Metazoa > Arthropoda > Insecta > Lepidoptera > Geometridae > Cosmorhoe > Cosmorhoe ocellata. The sequence continues at coordinate 6,521,807 of OY776267.1, forward strand.
AGAGCTGTTAGGAACTAACCTAGTACCTAAACATTAAATTTTCTAAAGCTCTATTAAAAGATCTCTACTTGGCTATAACTAGCTTAGCTGGCATTTGGTCGTGCGTGTTTTAAATTTTATCCTGTTTTTTAGGATAATTCGATGCACTTATTCACATACTAAACGAAATGACGGATTCCCATACAAATTTTCATATCTATTTCAAGTTTCAAGCATTTTTTCGCGATGAAAGGTAGCCTATCCTTTCGCAAGCTCTATCTTTGAAACAAATTTCATAATATTACTAACTGTTGCCCGCGCCTCCGTCCGCATTTAATTCGTTTTCAAATGATTTAATTAAATATCTAATCTGTTATTCGGGACGGAAGACAAATCCAACAAATCAAAAACTATGAAAATCGGTTCAGCGGTTCTCGAGTTATAAGTGTTCTAACTTAGATAATAGTATCTTATCTAAGTGTTCTAACAAACCCGACTTTGCTTTATAATTAAGAGTACCTGGGTGACCGAGCTTTGCTCGGTTTTTTTTCTGGTAAATTGTGTTTTTTTGAAAATGAAACCTAGCTAGATCGATTTATCGCTCCCAAAACCCCCTGCATACTAAATTTCATGAAAATCGTTGGAGCCGTTTCCGAGATCCAAATTATATATATATATACATATATACAAGAATTGCTCGTTTAAAGGTATAAGATACCTAGTATCATTATTTATAATATTGTTTATGGTATAGAGTTGTCAACTGTCGAATAAACATCCGGCCATAAACTCCGGCTATTATTCGTCATGATATTTAAACAAAGTATTTTTTAAAAGCCGTGTCAGGTCATTACACTGTACTTAGGTACCTACTGTAGGTGTTGCTAGGTACTGTAATTGTATGTACACAGAATACTGTCTGCGCTTAAAAAAGCGATGACATGTGATCTGGCGCCGGCGCAGATTAACGGGTTAACTTATCAGAGTGCGTGGATTTTTTTTTATGTGTCCGAATGTGGTCGTCATTTTGGACAGTTATATATAACTACTTACCTACCCATTGTATAAATAGTATAACAACTAAAAATCACGACTATAATCCCCAGGCTCGATAGATATCTCCTCAGATCTCTAGTTAGGTATTATATCTACTTTGTTATTTTTATATTATTATTTTTTTATCTATTATCTTTGAGGATATCTTAAGAGAGTCAGAAGCACGTCCAAACATGACATTTGCACATGCCCACATTTTGCACAGTGATTGTATTTTGTACATGACAGGTTGCAAGCCCATCGCCGCTTTTATATGTACCTTATCTATAATTTATATGTATGTACCTACTTATATTTTTAATTATACCTACTTGGAACAATGGATGGGATAAACATTGTTTATAACTATATTAATAACAATAGGATAAGACATTAGGAAAACCAGAAAAACTTATATTTCTACAATTATAGTTGGTAAGTACAGTTTTCAAATAAACTTATCAATAAAGTAGGTACCTACCTAAATATATTTTTTAAGTTTAAAAAATAATAAGACTAACTACTAACATAATTAATCCAAATATGCACATTATCTACCTACTAGGTACTTTGAACTATGGAGTTTCAACAATTTGCAGAAAAAAATAAAATATTTTTCCTTACCTATTTAATTTTTTTCTTAGATTATGTACAATTTCGAAGGTCAATAACAACTGTTGGCTTATCAAATAAAAAAAACCCAAATTTTAAAAATTGTTAAAAGAAATCAACTGTTGGCTTATCAAATAAAAAACCCATCGTTGTTTTAAAAATTGGTAGAAGAAATCGAAGAAATAAAAATTGTATGGTAGATCTAAGCATGGCGTGTGAAGGTCAACCCTGACCGATTAATTAACACTTCTCTCCGTACGATCACATTTAGGCCTAACATTGTGAGTCGGTTTAAAATAAAATTATCATCAAGATTTTTTTTATTTTTAGTAGGTATTAGTTGTAGGTATAAGGAGAGTGTGAATGGGACAGTTTGAAGGTTAAGACCTCGGCGTACGTAGGTACCTCGATTATATTGGGGACGTTTTAGAGAAAGGCCAGGTCCAGAGTACCCTAAACCGACGTGCATGTATGAAGAATGTAATGAGAGTGAATGAAGCAAAAGAGGTAATGTCAGGATCGTAGCAAGTGGAGGTCCGTGGTCTCTGCCTACCCCGTCGGGAAACAGGCGTGATTTTATGTAGTATTGTATTAAACGGGTATTTATCGCGTTTTATTTAGGTACCTATTTTTCCCCACGTTTCGACAGGTTTACACTTTACACACTGTCGTGGTTACGGGATGACAGGTAGGTACTAATAATAATGTGTAAGATCGCGTACGTTTTAAAAATAATATTTTGAGGTTATTTAGTTTTATTTCAGTACCCCTAGTATGAGTTTTTGATAGTTAACGAAAACTTTTTTCGAATAGTATCCTTTCATACATTTACCTCCATCGGAAATTTTAAGGAACTAAAATAAAGTTGATATCGTGAAAACTTGATTTAAAAATCATTGCTGGGACTGCCGATTACATAATATTTTCGATATTATCGACCTTATTTTAGTTCCTTAACATTTCCGATGGAGGAAAATGTATGAAAGGATACTATTCGAAAAAAGTTTTCGTAAATCAAAAACTCATACTAGGGGAACTGGCTTCAAACTATCTAGATGCAGACATTTTTATTTACAAAAATATATAAGTAGGGCGCCGTACCGCAAGCTCTTACAAACATTCAGAAACGTCACATTTTGAAGCTTGAAGTAACATTACTTCAATATTTTTTTTATAATTTTGAAACTTTGCAAACTTTGTGAACTTTGTAACTTCAAAATTATCCTTTATTTCACGAAATATAGGTAGGTACAGATATTAAATACAAATACAAACCAAAATAACTAACTCAACTGTTTCACATGTATTTGATATAAATGATATAAATTGTACATTAAAATATATCTGGGGCTTTACAAGAAGCTCTTCGGGAAATACCAAAGTAATATAACTTTGATATTTAGTGCCATAACCTAAAAAAAAATATTGAAGCAGTGTTATTTCAAGTTTGAAATGTGACGTTTCTGAAACATGATAGTTTTAAGAGCCTGTGGTAAGGCACCTGATAATATCTCGTGTTGCAAATTTAAATCCATCAAGTGTCTAACAAATCTGCGTTGGTACGACTCGCCAAATTGATTCCAAGTAGCATCACATTCCAGTGTCAGTTTTAATTCGTTGGATTGTTTGTTAGGTAGTTTGTTTAGTCTGGTCTGACTAAACCAATCTCTTGTCTAAACTAATATTATAAAGAGGAAAGATTTAAAAAGACTGGCCTCACAGCTCAGTTGGTAGTATCTCTGTCTTGTGCCTTCTGCGCTGTAGGTTCTTTCCCCACCGCAGTAAATCCATCGGAGGAAATGCCAAGAATTTTGAACAAAACAGCCATGCTTTGTTTAAAATTTACTTGACAATTTGACTGACTTTGTGACAATACTAATTTAAACACTTGACACTGGCAAAATTGATCTCAAATGAGACAGATGAGTTGTTACATTATTCGCTCATTTGAGCAGGGTATAGTCTATAGACCGTACCTAGTCTTACGTAACTAAATTTCTTCCGTTTTCTTTAAAATCAAACCTAACCTAACCGCCATTCCCTTCTAAATTCTGAGACAGATGACATAAACAAAGAAGAAGAAGATGAATCAGTGTGTGTCAGATTCTTGAATCTTTTTATGTTTTACGACATGCCGGGTTCCTTACGATGTTTTCCTTCACCGTTTGAGAGGGTAACGTTATGCAAGTATGCAAGTGTTCAATTAATATCTGAATACCATCAATTTACTATTATGCCATTTATCATCCTTAGAACCCTACACCTAACATGTTCTATGACTTTGCTCGCTCGACACTCTTAACTCAACGGCATAAGTTTCAAAATCATCATGAAGTTTGAGATTTAATATCAATGTAGGGTTCTTAATGTGATTAAAGTGATTTGCAGTCAAACGCGTTCAGCATAAATTAGATTTATTGAGCTACTGGTTAGTAACAGTTTTCAATTAATTTTATATGTTTTAGATTAAAAATGTTGTAACGGCCGATGATAATAATAATATGGCCAATGTTATAGAAGCATACTTCCCCGCTCGACCCAAGATTTTTCTTCCCATAAGGTATTTTTCCCCGTTAGAATTTGTGATCTTAAACGGTAAAGGAAAACATCGTGAGGAAGCCGGCATACTTAGAACCAAAAAATCCGTCATTGTTCGTAACAATCAATTTTGGTTAACTCGTAAAATATTAGTTAATTTTAAATGTACCCTTCGCGAAATAACTTACTAATTATAAACCATTTTTCTGTTGCTTCATCTTCATGCTATCAGCTTGAAAGACGAGCTCAAAGAAAATAAAGGTTAAAAAAGTTTTTAAAATATCAATTTTGAGTAGAATGGCCCAAAACGAATTTCAAAAATATAATTTGGTTTTAATTACCAAAAGTAGAGCACTAAAACAACCTTGCTACCACTTTGAACTCTAATTTAAGCTCTTAGAATCAATTTGAGATCTAGGTCGTATTGTTACGCTATATTTGATCTAGAATGGAAAAAGATCATTAGTCATTTCATCTGCCTAGAACTGATAATATCATGCCTAGTTAATTTTAGTTTCACAACAAAATTTTAGTAGATGAACTAATTCTATAACAGATGTTAAGAAGTTCATAAATTAAAATTAAAAAAAAACTGTTTAATTTTAAAACTTAGATTTTTTTTGTATAAGTAGTAACTTTATATTATTATAGATAAATAAGCAAGTAAGTACCATAACTACACATTAAAAAGAGCGCGGTAGGTACATTAAATAGTTCTAATTTCGAAAAAAGCCGGACTTCCGGCTTTTGGCAGCGAAATAAGACGCGTAGTTGGGCAACTCTATAACAATACTCTACAATAGTTAAGGTGTACCTATATTTACGGTTAAATACCTAGGTACCTCTATAAATTACTTACATCGGGCGACCTTACCGCAAGCTATTCGAGCAATATCAAAGTAATATAACTTGGATATTTCGTACCATAACCCATAAAAATTGAATTGAAATGTGATGTTTCTGAAATATGATCGTTTGTAAGAGCTTTTGGTAAAATCTTTGAATTACCTACTGTAGATATTTTGGACGTGTTACCGAAGTAGTAAAATACTTAGGTATACCTACATCATTTTTTGATGACTGGTGCGATAGCCTTAATGTCAATGGTATAAGATTCAAAATCCAGTAATTTAACGGTCTTTGTAAAATGGTCTAGCTGCTACATCAATCAACATTCACGACAATCGCTACCTTTGGTTCTGCTGAAACGATCTAAGTTTCAACCGTATTTTGTTACCAATAAAACTTGATTCAACTTGATTTTATTTTAAATATTAAATCGTAAATTGTGTTCTTGTTTTATTGTTTAGAGATTCATGTCATGTTGAGACAAAAGAATTTAAATTCGAACGCGAATCGATAACTTTTTTTTAAGATTGATGGCTGCGTGATGTTATTCTGTTCTACTCGTACCTACCTATAAATACGAAATATCGTGTTGTGCGTGTGTTTGTCCCAGGGTTGCCAGGTGGCGAATTCTTTTTCTCGTACCAGAGCTGCCAAAAATCTCGTAATTTCAATACAAATCTCGTAAAAGTATAAATGTCTATTTAATTTTATTTGGTATTTAAATTTCTTTAATAGTCTTTAATTAACACTATGTACTAGGTACTGCATACTATTTATGTATGTTACTATCTAGACTGGGGTAGGCATCTAGGCATATTCCCTAAGTTTGGGGCCGCTAAATGAAAATAACATTAACATTAGTGATCCATATTTTTTGTGTTTTTTATCCATTTTTGAATAAATCTTTAAAATTTACGAGATTTTTACTTTTCCGTTTCTCGTAAGAAACTGCTAAATCTCGTAAAAGTACGAGATTTCTACAAATGGCAACGCTGGTTTGTCCATTTTATCTTTGAAACGGCTAAACTGATTAGTTTGAAATTTGATTGGAATGTAGATCATACCTTGGTATAACACCATAGACAACTTTAATCGCAAAAAAATTTAAGAGGACCAAAGAGGGGGGGAAGGGAGTTGTTAAAAACTTCATAACCACGGGCCCAGGCGCAGCAAGTGTAAAATAAAATCCTAAATTGAAAGAGTTTTATCGCTTTTAATTACTCGCTACTTTATAACCAATTTGTGGTTGTTAAAAAGTTTCAAAGATTTTAAATCGATAGTAACAGAAGAGACAGATTTATAAAATTCACTATGGAACGTTCACGCTTAATTACGTATCCGATTTTATAACAAAAAAAGGGTTCTAGGCAAATGACTTTCGAAAATTTCAAGAATTTGTGTGAAAAGTGACTTGTCGATGAGAAATTCTCATACATTTGTCTTTTCCTTTAGCGACATTGCTAGTAATGTATCTTTGACTAGAGCCCAAAAATTAAATTATTTAAATAGTGCATTTTAAATACTTCAGTGGATAACTTGCTAACGAACAATAAAGTCATCGTACTTAATACTTTAGTTAACTATTTTTCATCGTAAGTAATTCTATTTTAGGATTATCTCAGTGTCACAAGCAATTAAGCAATTAATCATCTTTCACGGTTCACAGTGGGTAATAATGCTCGAAGATTAATTAATCATTTAATAAATATTTACATTAGGTAAGCTATTATAAATAGCGACAATGTTAAACTGTCACTCTAATTCAAATTAAAAATATGGTATTAAAGTATACTAATCCTAAAGTATAGTAATCCTAATTAATGTAAGTATAATTTTTTAAAATATTTTAATCTACTTTTACTATTGGCGATGGCAATTATCCAATTGCCCTTATCCCACTTAGTGTGGGATAAGGGCAGAAGAATATAGAATAGACTATAATCTATATCTGTGCCGAATTTCATCCAAATCCGTTCAGCTGTTTCAGCGTGAAAGAGTAACAAACATACATCCCTACATCCATAAATTCTTACAAACTTTCGCGTTTATAATAAGTATTAGCACTTACAGCTTTATAAATTAGTTTAAATATTTATATTATCATCTCTTTCAGATATCTGTTGTTCCTGACAGTGGGGGTATGTAGCGTGGCGGCTTATTGGGGGCCTGACCTACCACCCGGCCCATACTGCGGGATCGATAACCAGTGCTGCACCAACAGGCAGGATGGATGCTCACATAAGATTCTAGGTAAGTTGCTTTGCTGAGGAGCGAGAGGACTATTAGTGTCTAATACTCAGATACTTTTTCGAATAGAAAAACTTATGGGTGCACGACCAGGTTTGAACCCACGACATTCGGATCGTGAGGCAAGGGTGCTACCACTATACCACCAGTGCCCAGCTTAGTGAATAAACAAGTTAATGACTAGGAACTAAAATAAGGTCGATATCGTAAAAACTTGGTTTGAAAATCATTACTGGGACTACCGATTAGATATTATCGACCTTAGTTTAGTTCTTTAACATTTCCGATGGAGATAAATGTATGAAAGGATTCGAAGAAAGTTTTCGTAAACTATAAAAAACTTATATTAGGGGTACTGTAGACTGTGTTCGATCTCCGCCCAGAACTTAACTCTTAAGTTTTAAAGTCTTCTATTCCAGACACGCTATGCTATTGTGACGAGTTCTGCAACCGGACGAACTCGTGTGTTCGATCCTTACCCAGGGGCCTCACCACGAATTCATAATACATTACCGAATTAATATAACATTGATATTTCGTACCATGACCTATGCAAATTGTATTGAAGTAGTGACGTCTCTATAATGGAATCGTTACGGAATCATTCTGGAAGACTTCGTGGTAAGGCCCCAGAACCTTAACCTTAAAGTTTTAAAGTCTTCTTCCATTACCTTAATACCGGTTAAAACCGGATTTTTCTGGTAATTTATTAACTGGTTCCAAGCCCTGCCCACCCAGAACCAGCGCTCTTAAGTTTTAAAGTCTTCTATTCCAGACACGCTATGCTATTGTGACGAGTTCTGCAACCGGACGAACTCACACGACGACTGCTGTCCGGACTACGTGCCCGTGTGCCATGGCGAGCCCCAACCCATCATCCATGTACCAAGCTGCAGTCTCCACGGCAAGTCTTACTTCAGAGGCGAGACAGCCTTGAAAGACTGCAATAAATGGTAAGTCGCAACGGTAGTTTAGTTATTTAAAACTATGTAGCTTAAAAACTCCCGATTAAAATAAAGCTTATGTTCATCCTGAAAGTTCTCTCTAAACATTAGTGAAAGAATTTTTCAAATCAGTCCAGTAGTTTCGGAGCCTATTCAATTCAAACGAACAAATCTTTCCTCTTTATATATTTAGATATATATTTAGATTTTTAAATAGTTTAGAAGGAAAAACTTAGGATAGGTGGACTATTGATTTCTTTCGTTAATTTACAGCTTACCTAAAGGACATTCAAAATTCATATTAAAAATTATTTATTTGGAGACAGAAACCAGGTCAAATTAGGAGACCCAGGTGTGAACGCTATAGAAACTATATAAATCAATGGCTAACACTGCAAAAAATATAAAACTGAGTGTAAGCATCGTCTTCCATAGACTCAAGAATATTCCGGGAAGAAATTAGGCACAAATTGAGGTCATGATGTTATGCTAATTATTTCTACCATAATAATAACGTGAGACCATATTATCGTGAGTAAAAAAGGCGAAGTAAAACTTGAACATTCGAGAGATCGTCCTATGACTAGATGTTTTAATAAAATAAAACTGTCTTTATGACATCTAACGGTTAATATGAATAACTTAGACTGCCATTAGGATCAAATAATGCACCGTCTGATCCACAAAACAGTCTTTGGTTCGTTATCAACAAATATGCTGTAGCTACTTCATTGGCCACTGTTTGTTTAGTGTTCCGTACCAAAGTTGGTAAAACGCTTAGTAGATTATTATTATTACCTACACCTAAAAACAGTAAACGGCATAAGTAGGTGTTACGTGGGTACTATACCGATTCTACTTAAATTGATAATTGCCGTTATTTAAAAAAAACTTTTTTACCTTGATTTTAAAGCTCTTCTTTCAAGCTGATAGCATGAAGATGGAGCAATTAAAGAGTGGTTGATAATAAGTTATTGCACGAAGGGTACATTTAAAATTAACTAATATTTTACGAGATAGGTAACCAAAATTGTTTGTTGCGGACAATGACGATAGTGGGAACAATGACGAAGAATGGTACAGGTAGGTAACCTACTAAAAAGAATAAAATACTTATCAACTTATTACCCGTTTACAAAATATCTCAAAATAAAAAAAGTAGAGCATAATAATTTAAAGCGCTTAAGTTTGTAATCATGCCAATGTTCGCTAGAAGTGAGGTTTAATGAATATTTTCGGCACCGTTTACAAATTTTAAATGATCTACAAAGTCACACGTAATCTGGGATAATGTAAATCAGAGATGTTGGCTCAATTGTGTCGCCAAAGAATTCACGTTACAAAATAATGAGGTCATCGCCCGAAATTACCACGATGAGTTTGCTTTAGGTATCAATATTATTATTGTGAATAGGTACACAATGTTTTTATTCTTTGACTAGTTGATACCCGCGTACGCGTTAGATTACTTTTGCGCATAGTGACCAGCGCGCGCGAGGAATAAGTAAAATTATCATAGGTATATCGATTTTATTTGACAATCGATCTCGATGAAACAAAGCCTGAGTTTTAATCCAAGCTTATCTCAATACGTTAGTGAAAACTGCTTCGATTCGATTTGGTTCAACCGTTGCGTAGATTAGCGTGCACAAACGCAAAGATAAACGATTTATAATACGCGTGATAATTCTCATTCATTTTCTATTCCTTAAATCCAAAGTGCTTTAGATAATGCCAACTTATTGTAGGTAGGTTACTTAAAACTTATAGGTAAAGAAGCCTTTTTAACTAAGGCACATTTTAATATTTTCACCACACTGGTTTGAAATACCTAGTGATAAGAAAAATAAGCTTGGTAAGCTTCACTATAAATTCCCGCCTACTGCTAGTCCAGATTTTTATTTATGTTTCCCTAAAATATCTGTGATAATCATCGACCGAATCTAAATTCGCAAATCTAATGTCATCGCACTAGTTGTCACCAAAACCCAAATTCACTGTCATTTACATATTGCCCTTGCCAACTTTGATTAAGGATTTCTTCTGATGATCTAAGACTGATATATTTTTTCGGGTTATTTTGAATTTTATTGTGAAGGTAAATAACAAAAAAAAAATTTTAGGTTATTTTAGTGGTTGTTTTACCATGAAAGCCTGAGTTCTTGATGTGAGTTTGAAATAATTTCAACTCGAGTAAACTTCTTAATCCGTCCGAACCCAAGATATCTCGAGAACTTTAAACAAAACGGCCATCTCTTATTTAAATTTGATTAGGTTAGGTTAATTTGATTATTGACTCGTGACGTTGACAATATTAAATAATTATGTATTGTCAACGTCAAAAATTAGGTAGTCAGAGTACAGGAAAGTACCTACATATTTACACACTATTTATTTATAAGTTATGTATAGCAACATGTGCAATGTACATAACTGTTTTAACAGTCCCAAGCGAAGGTTCGATCTAAGATAAAAAACCTTCAGAAATAAAGTTTTTATTATTAATTTGCGTCGTCCAATTTTGGACATTACATAGTAACAAAGTTTGCCCCTGAACTTTGTATTCCTCTCTCAATTGTCCCAATTGAGATGATGACACAATTTTGTTTTGATTGATTTGTCAATACCAGTACCTACCTAAATTGAGATAGGTATAGGCAACCAAGAAATTGGTTTACCACTCTAAGGCTGAATATCATTTGCACGTACGAAACATCAAGGGCTATTTTCACTTGACAGATTAATAACTGCTACGTCAGAATCTGTCATAGTAATCCTTAGCGAATAATTACATATGTTATTACTGGTTCTTGGTCGCCTATACATAAAATAAAACTAAGCAGGGCCTCGCCGATCCCCCACAGCACCTGTGTGCGAAACCTATGAAGCGCCTCTTTTTTTCACGAATCTTCATGTTTCAACTTAGATACCTATGTGTCGCCTGATACGGCAAAAATTTTAAATCTTAATTTTTAATATGTTGAGTGTATCAAAAATAATTTCGATGGCGGCGCCTCTATTGTCTTGGCGCCTGTGTGCGCCGCACACTTCGCACATAGGGGCGGCTCGGCCCTGAAACTAAGTATACCTACTCGTATAGTTACCTAGGTATATAGAAGTCTGCAGGCTGAAAAAATGCCACCTGTAGGTACCTACCTACCCCTAGTAGGTAGGTACCTATTAGTTTTTGATAGTTTACGAGATTTTTTTTCGAATAGTATCCTTTTCATACATTTACCTACCTCCATCGGAAATGTTACTTATGGAAATAAAATAAAGTCGATAATAACGAAAATATGTAATTGGCGGCAGTCCCAGCAATGATTTTCAAACTAAGTTTTCACGATATCGACCTTATTCTATAGAGGTAAATGTACGAAAAGATACTACTATTCGAAAAAAGTTTTGTAAATTACCTATCAAAAACTCATACATACTAGGGGATGTTACTGAATGTTGAATTATCTCGCGTAGAGACTAAATATCGCTTTCTCTACCGGTGATAACATGATAGCACAGACTACTCGATACCTATACCTACGCCTTTAGATTTTTTTTAAATTGGCGCCAAATATTTCTGCTTAGACAGCAATAATTATACCTACAAAAAATAGTGTTGTGCTCGTTTCACGGAGTTCCACGAAATCCCAAGATACAATGTGAATTGTACCTATTTAAACTAATGCAATGTTTATATTTAGTCGTGACCCAGGTGTGCTAGAAGCAACGCCATCAATCTGACCCTTGGCGTGTAGCCATTGTGACACTTTCAGCACGCACTCTACTGAGCCGTCGCGTGCGCGTGCGTCATTTTTAAACTTACCATCAGTTACATACAGCTTGGCAAAAAAGTCTTGAATCGGAACGGAACTAAAACTCTCGTAGAAAACGAAAGGAATCAATGAATTACCTATATAAAATATCTATCTATGCATATAATGTATTAAATATATCAGTTATCTAGTACCTATAACACAAGCTTTGAGTAGCTCACTTTGGGGCTAGATGATGCTGTGTGGATTGTCCAGCAAAAAAAAAAAAATGTTTTATTACAAGGGAGTGGCGCCCTCAATTTTCTACACCTTAATGTGAAACTACTACTTTAGTTGACAATTTAAATATGTAGGTACCTACCCTAAATATTATTTCCTCTGTGCACAAGTGACACCTGCTAATTGTGGTTGTTTCATTAATTAGTCACTCATTTGAGCAGGCTAACGTCTAAAGATCATACTTCCTAATCTTACGTAAAATAATTTCTTCCGTTTTCTATGTAATCTAATTTAAAATCTACCTACCTACCTCACCGCCTTTTTACCTGTTAACGTAATGCATCTGTCAATGTGCCAGTGTCAAGTTTTTTAATTTTATTGTTCTGTCAACGCCACAGAGTCACAGTCAAATTGTCAAGACAGTTACATACCTATTGCTTTGGTAGACAGTTGCCTGTGTACTAGTAGTGCTACAAATATATCGATGAAATATTATATCGATGAGTGACCTAAAACCTGGTGTAAAGCGACACTGAATGGTTTGTTTTGAGGTATAATGGCATAACTGTTTGAATGCCCGATAAATTGCTATTAAGAAATATTTCTGTTAAGTGTTGCTAGCAAATTGTTCTCAAAATCTCTCATCAATGTATTTTTTAGGGAAGGTATAATGTTAATAGAAAAAAATCTAATGTTTTCTCAAACCTTATTTTTGACTCGGAACATAAAAAACATCATCTATCACAGTTAATTGACGCAATAATAAATGACAAATATTTAGGTTAAGCGGTGTTTTTTAAAATATCTGCTTACCTCATTTAAATAAATATTCCGTGGGTAGGCAGGCCATGTACCTACACGAAATATTATATAAAATAAACTGTAATATGGGTTCAGTGGGGATCAGTTAAACGAACTTACTTTTTACAATTAATTATATTTTAACATAAAAACTGTCTTTATAGGTTAAACAACAAACCAAAACACTAATATTTACAAAGAAACTAGGTACATTACTTTACAATTAATAAAAAGGGCGAAACCAAAAACTAAAAGAACTAAACAAAGAATACAAACTAAATGAAATTAACTTCTAACTCAACAAAACAAATACTCTATACAAAACAAAAGATTGGAACGCGGGGTGCGCGATAACCAAGGTGAGCGAGACGGGACCAATGCGGGCGCGCGTCACGTGATCACTCCGGTTAGGAGGGAGCCCGTTCAGTACGAGTAGTGTTCCAATGCGGAAGCGCTGCCGGCACCGAGCGAACTGTGGATGGTCTGGCCGGTGCGCCTTTTATATGAATCCGGGGCAAGATGGCCGTCGTGGGAGGGCTGCGTAGCCCGACACTGCCCGAGGCATCGCGAGCTTTGACGAGGGATGCGCGCGCGCTTTTGAATTGTCGTGTTACAGTCTCCCCCTCTGTCTTCGAGATCGTCCCGATGAGGAAGACAGGACGGTTGTGGTATCTGACTGCGTGGTTGGCCTTCCAACAGGCCGACGTGGTTTGGTAGCATGCGGAGCTGGAGCGGAAACTGCTTTCCGGGGTCGTCCTCTCCTGCGTATGGGCTGAGCTGGCTCTGGTGGTGTACCTGCAGGGCCTCTGTAAGGTCGCAGAGCGGAAGCATGGTAGAGTCCCACAGGCGTGTTGGGTGCCGAGGGATCTGCAATTTGAAAAGAACTAGGTCCATGACTTCGTAAAATGACATAAGGCCCATCACGTCGTGGGGCCAACTTAGCTGAAAAACCTTGTGATGATTTACTAAGCAGGTGAGAATCAACCATTACAGTGTCACCAGTTGAATAGTTGGGACACTTGAGACGTTTTTGGTCGACGTATTCCTTTCGCTTCTCCTCTTTCATTTCGCTTATCTCTCTGGATCTCTTCAAAGTTTCAGCTATTAGAAGAAGTTTTGGCGTAATCTCTGGGATGAAGTTTTCATTGAGAACTATTTCTCTCATATCATGATTCACATCATCTGGGGTTCGGAGCTCCCGTCCGAACGTTAAGTAGGCTGCGGTATATTTTGTAGCAGCGGAGACAGCAGTGTTCATGGCAAATCTTATGCATGGTAGTTTGTCTGCCCATGTTGCGTGATCGTCTTCAACTAGGATGCCTAACTGTGTCTTCAAGTCTCTATTTTTCCTTTCCACAGGGTTTGTCTCAGGGTGATACACAGGTGTGAAACCGTGATGTATCTTCATACAGTAGACCAGTTGTTGCATGACACTGCTTACAAACTGACTACCATTGTCGCTGATTAATCGGCGAGGGGTTCCATACCGTAGGAATATCTCATCAATTAGGAGTCTTGCACATTCTTCAGCAGTGGCGTGCTCTAGTGCGAACAATTCTACCCATCGTGTGGTCACGTCTTCGATGATGAATATCCAGGACTTATTGTTCGCTGTTTTTGGTAGTGGTCCAAACAAATCAAACGCGATCACTTCGAAACGTTGATTAATCACCGTCGTTTGCAAAAGTCCGGCTGGTTTTAGGTTTGAGGGTTTGTACCGTTGGCATTTAATACAGTTACGGATGTACTCTTCAATGTCTGTCCTCATACCCTTCCAGTAGTAACGGTTCGAAATTCTTTCGAAGGTTTTGTCAACACCATAGTGTCCAGCAGTGGCTTGGTCATGATATGCATACATGACTTTTTCGTGTTCATGTTTCGGAACAACTATTTGGGCATTTTCACTATCGCTAGAAGGATTGTATCTATATAAAAGCCCATTATTCATAAGATAACCTTTTCTAGTCCAGTAAAGTGCTTCTTCGTCTTTTCTATTTTCCTCTAATGATTTTACTATCTTCTGGATAACTTCATCTTTCATCTGTTCCTCTCTTATTTCTTTAACACTTTTTCTTGGTAGATCAATAATGATACTACAAACCCCACACTCAGATTCAGTACTAGGGTCACAGTTGGGTCTTGAAAGCGAATCAGCCACAACGTTGGTTCTTCCGGTTATATATTTAATCGTTATGTCGTAGGATTGCAGCTGTAGTGCCCATCTTGCTAACCGCCCTGAAGGAGATTTCAGGGTCATCAACCACCGAAGAGCTTGGTGATCAGTTAATACGGTTATCGGGGTACCTTCTATGTACCCTCGGAACTTATTTACGGCCCATACAACGGCGAGGGCCTCTCTCTCTGTAGTAGAATAATTTCTTTCAGCTGATATCAACAGTCGGCTCGCATACTCCACAGGGTGCTCATCCAGACCCTCCCCCTGCACTAAAACAGCACCGATGGCGTAACCGCTTGCATCCGTTTTTATAATGTAGGGTTTACTGTCATCTGCTTGCACTAATATTGGTGAGTTTGTCAAGAGTGTTTTAAGTTTCTCGAAGGCCGATTGTTGTTCATCTTTCCATTGCCACAAGACTTTCTTCCTTGTTAGCCGAGTCAGCGGTTCTGCGACTTCTGCAAAATTCGCGATAAATCTTCTGTACCAGGAACACATCTGGAGGAATGACAGAAGGTGCTTCACATTTCTGGGAATAGCCATGCTTGTGATTGAGCTAACTTTATCAGGATCTGTACTTAAACCTTTGGGGGTGATGTAATGACCCAGGTATTTTATATTAGGACAACAGAACTTGCATTTCTCTTTATTTGCCGTGAGATTATATTCTTTGAGTCGATTGAATACTTCCTGGAGGTCTTTTATATGCTCTTCAAATGTTGACGATAAACATATCAAATCATCCAAATATACCAAGAGCTTGATATGACTCAATGAGATGCGAAATTGATCCATGAGTCTCTGGAACGTAGCAGGTGCGTTGCGCAATCCAAATGGCATTCTCAGGAATTTATACATTCCAAACGGAGTTATGAATGTTGTCTTGGTTTGATCTTCTTCTCTAACTTTGATTTGCCAATATCCAGCACGAAGATCAATAGTCGTCATATACGGCGTAGGTTTGGCATTATTCAGAAGGTCATCTATCCTGGGAAGTGGGTAGACATCAGGAGTCGTAACTGAATTTAATTGTCGGTAATCGACGCAAACTCTAATTTTTCCATCCTTCTTCGGCACCATAACAACTGGGGCCGACCACGGCGATACACATGGCTCAATTACCTTTTCTTTAAGCATTTCTTTTACTTCATCCTTTAAGACTTGAATTCTAGCCGGGGACAATCTATAAGGAGGGACAGATATAGGGCTATGCTTACCGGTATCAATGACGTGTTCAGTCCTAGTGGTTGGTTTCATGTTAGATACGAACACACTTTCGTTTACACTTAGCAATTGTTCAAGTCGACCACGCTCTTCTTCTGTAAGTCCTGACATTGGGGTGACTTCCAATGATCCTATGTTGGTTTTTGGACTCGGGAACAAAGATGCAGAGTGGGGTGACAAATTTACTTCCTGCTCATTGAGGCTTCTTCGTGCATCATCATACAATTGAGTGATCACAGGGGAATGTCCATCGAACAGCATTATTTGCTTCTTTATTGGAGGACTCGCAAACTCTATCGGTAATACGGGTCCATAAGGCTTCTCTGAGGAACTATCTTCCCGGATACTAGATTGTTTCTTAACGCCAGACATGAAAAAATCTGAAATAGGTATCATCGCCTTTTCTGAGGTGAGCGAACCACAGGGTTCATCATCAATTATATCATTTGGCGTTTCCAAAAGTGACCGCTTCCTGCTGCTTTCAGGCATGTCAGGTGACTTTAACTCAGGTGAACTTGATAGCGGCGAAATCATATTTGGCACGGTTACATCTGATAGCAATCCGGCAACAACCGATGTCATATCAGGAACTTCATTCTCCAGCTCATACATACGTTCAGGCTGATCTAAGAATGTAAACGTCATTTGGGGCAGGTTCAATATGATCATAGCATCCTGAATGAAACCTACTCCCAACAGAGTTCTGTTTTCTCTTGCTTCGGGGAAAATAATGAACGACGTCGGAATCGCTCTCCCGAATACTTCGACAGGGGCTTTTACTGTCAGCACCCGCTGTCGTTTTGGTATGCCATCCGCAAGGGTAATAAACATCTGTTCCTCCTTGAAGGCATACCCCTTTTCTTTTAGACACATGTAAAGCTTGAATGAGGCTACACTTGATTTTGCGCATGTGTCAATGTAGGCCTTTCCATTTTCATTCGCGATCTTTACTGGTATGATTGGCCGTGGGCGAACATCAGTCTCAGATGTCCGCAGTGAGCAGAAACTAACAGATTCAACTGCTACTTTTCTATTTACGGCGCATTTAGGACAACGGCTTCGGACAACTCCTGGCTCACCACAACCATAGCAAGAAAACTTAGGCTTGCTATCAGTGCTTGCTAGGTGTTCCGTTTTCTCTGCTGCATCCTTGGAGACCTTTTGACTAGAGGCTTGCTCTTGCCTGATCCTCTTCCGGCAAGAAATCATAGTATGTCCTCGTAAGCGACAAAAGTTACATCTCCGTTCTTCCTTCAGCGTCAGCTGCTTTGGGATTTCTGGTTCCCTAGGACCTCTTTGTTTCTCGGCTAGATTGTTCTCTACGTCCTTAGCCTTTCTGAGAAGATCGCTGAAGTCACGAACTTCGTCCCGTGAGATCTTCTCTCTAATCTCAAATCGTATCTGTCCAAAAACTAAATCGATTTGGTGTTCTTCACTAGGAGCTGGTTTGGGGAGTTGAGCGATCAAAGCACGTTTCTCCGCCACAAATATCTCCAGAGGAGTGTTTGAGTCTTGTTTTATTTCAACGATGTCTTGGTAAATTTTATAGGCTGGTTTCTTGGGTGCAAATGCGCTTCGCAGACGATCAGTAAAATTATCCCAAGTCTTTACCTCCTCTTTTATACCTTGCCACCAAGTACCGGCTTCTTCAATAAGCAGTAGAGGTACTGCTGCCAATGCACTGTGGTCTTCCATTCCTTCCACTTCCTTAAAGATATTAACTGCAGCCAAAAAGGCTTCCAACAGCGATGACTGTTTTGATCCCGAAAACCTGGATGTACAGCTCGTGAAAGTCTTGCCTTTCTTTTTGTCTGGGCCTGATTGCATGGAGGACATGACCGTAGTCAACAGTTCTTTGAATTGGGAATCGGTCATGTTTACATTCGATGTCGAGGGTTTGCAAGTATCCATTTTCTTGTCAGTCTTCCTCTCTGTTTTCTCGACAGTCTCATTACCCATTTCTTCCAGTTTCTTTTTCCTTTTTGGTGTAGGTCGCAGTCTACCTAATGACAGCTCCACGTTGGGCCGCCAAATTGTAATATGGGTTCAGTGGGGATCAGTTAAACGAACTTACTTTTTACAATTAATTATATTTTAACATAAAAACTGTCTTTATAGGTTAAACAACAAACCAAAACACTAATATTTACAAAGAAACTAGGTACATTACTTTACAATTAATAAAAAGGGCGAAACCAAAAACTAAAAGAACTAAACAAAGAATACAAACTAAATGAAATTAACTTCTAACTCAACAAAACAAATACTCTATACAAAACAAAAGATTGGAACGCGGGGTGCGCGATAACCAAGGTGAGCGAGACGGGACCAATGCGGGCGCGCGTCACGTGATCACTCCGGTTAGGAGGGAGCCCGTTCAGTACGAGTAGTGTTCCAATGCGGAAGCGCTGCCGGCACCGAGCGAACTGTGGATGGTCTGGCCGGTGCGCCTTTTATATGAATCCGGGGCAAGATGGCCGTCGTGGGAGGGCTGCGTAGCCCGACACTGCCCGAGGCATCGCGAGCTTTGACGAGGGATGCGCGCGCGCTTTTGAATTGTCGTGTTACAAAACAGGAATATTGTACTTAGTAGTAGGTAAGTAGGTATTACATTACAACGTACGTACAATGTATGTATCTAGTAAAGTTCTCTAATAAAAAAAAAATGTTTAATTAGGAGTCTCAAAGGATTATGTTGTTGTGTTGGCCAGAGTTCAATTTTATAGTCAAGCATCGATAAATATTCTGCTTTCGTATTGCTTGAAGGCACACGTTTGAACGTAAATCCGCTTACGTGAGATGGGCACAAAGAAAAAAAGAACTAAGTATTTTAAATTCAGAACATTTCTCGGATTGGGGGGAAGTAGGTCATGATAGTTTCGATCTGAAGACTATTTGTTTAAAAAAAGAAGTTGGGCGACGAAAAAGGAGGTTCTTTCTTACTTATTGTCTATGTGTGTTTTTTTATCAATAAGTGCTAGCATTATGATAGTAGGTAGGCAGGTACTTACATAACAGTTCATTATAAAAAAAAACCGGAATTATAATAATAATTCCGTTTTTTATAAATTGCCTTAAATAGAATGTCTTTACCTATTTACTTACTTCGAAGTTGTCTCATTTAAATTTAGCTCATTAAAACAATAGGGGTGTGTTTGATTGTTTATTGTTGATATAAAAATATATATTATTTTATAGTTAGATGCCTACAGTTCAGGTAAATAAATCAAAACTTAAACTTCCCAGGCTATCTTTTAAAATATTTTATCTAACCTACTATCTTTACCTATCTGTTTGTTTATCAATCGTCATAGGTAGGTAGGTAAGTAGTTCAGTAGGTGGGTAGGTACCTACCTATGTTTTTGTAAATGATACAAACTCAAATAACATAAAGATACCTACACCTAAGAAGGTAGGTACATTTCCAGTAGGTAAGTCAATAAACTTCTTTCTTATCAACAATATACATAGAAGAATCAAAGTCATATCTGAGTAAATAAAATAAAATTGGGACAAAACACAGCCTCAACCGATGGTCGTACAGACCAGGGTGTCTACTCCGAAAAACGAAAACGATATAATCGGAATCGAATGTTCGTTAATTCAGTTGAATTAACAGTTGTTTCGTTGTGAAATTGAAAATTTCGTGTCGTCCGTAAGTACCTAACGCTATAGTAGGTTTACGAGATCGATTGTCAAATGTAATGTCGGTCGTTCCATCGTTCAAATAATGGTTGAAACGATGTAACTTAAAGTAGGTTTTGCACGATTATTGTGCCGATATATCGTTGATCGTTTTGCGGAGTAGGCCCCCTGGATATGGAGGATAGTGTGTAAGCATACGTACCTACTAGAGAATAATTACCGAAAAAATGCACACAAATAGGTATTTGGTAAGAAAACGACTGAATGTAAATAAAAATAGGTTCTTACAGACGCCATTTTGAATTTTTGGAAATTATATTGGTTATTCCTTCCTTTATAATCTTCTTTTCTCATATAGGTAAATTAAGGTAGTTAACTGTTTATTTAGGTATTTTTTTAAAGTAACTTACACAAATAAAAAAAATTTGGAAAAAAGGAGAGCCAAGGAGCATTTTTTGCAAGCCAACCCAATCTGAATGAGAATTAGGTCAGCGCACAAAAAATGTTTAACTAAATAATTAATCTAGGTAGGTATTTTAAAACTTAAACATTCCTTAACAAATTATAAGTAGGTAGCTTCCGCCCGCGTGGTGCCTACCTTGAAAAACAAAAACGAATCTTATTTCACGGGAACCGTACCTTTTTTGTTGATTATAGGTAAGTAGCCTATGTGCTATTCCAGACTATAATCTATCTCTGTGCCCAATTTCATCCAGATCCGCTCGACCGTTTCAGCGTCAAAGACTAATAAACATCCATACATACAAACTTTCACGTTTATAATATTAGTAGGACTAAACCAGTAGTTCCCAAACTATTTTGTTTCATAGACCACTTTCAAAATTTTGCTGGATCCGGTGGACCCCTGCATCTACATTACTACCAAACTACCAATTTCTAAAACTTGAATCTATCTATGGAAACTTGCGTTGTGGCTGAGTTTCAACGACGATTAAAAGATTTCGAAAAAAAAATCTTTTCCATTTCCAAATTACCATTTTTTTCTCAATGTATTTATAAATTGTCTTATTGAAAAGTTTTAATTTAGGTATCATATTATTTAAAATAACAAGCCAACATTTTAGTTCTCCACTATCGAAACCAAATTAATATTCATGCACCCCCTGCTTACGATTGTAGACCCCCACTTTTTGTCACGTCCAACGTAGACCCCCGTCGAGTCTCCCGTGGACCCCTGGGGGTCCACCTGAACCACTTTGGGAATCACTGGACTAAACGAATGAGGTTCTATTTTTTAACAGCTATACCTATCTACCTTAAAAATATCTGTCTAACTAAACGATACGATGACAAAAGTTGTTGATCCTTGAGAAATATCTTATCGTTAACGTCAACATGACAAGCGGATGACGTAATAGTACCAAGAATACATTGTAGATTCAAAATAATAGCTACAATCTACCAGCTGATTCATTGTTAATAATATTTACATTTATCACAATAATATTTACTATTAGTGATCAATGAAATGCCGCTTTGTAGATAAATGAATAGATAAAAACATAAATATTGGTAGGCATTTCACACGCCATCTAGCTCCAAACTAAGTAAACCTTGTAGTGGGTAAACGATTCTACTCAATTTGATATTTTACCGTTATTTTATAAAAATATTAACCTTGAATTTAGAGCTCGTCTTTCTGATAGCATGCAGATGGAG
This sequence comes from Cosmorhoe ocellata, assembly GCA_963675405.1. NCBI lineage: Eukaryota > Metazoa > Arthropoda > Insecta > Lepidoptera > Geometridae > Cosmorhoe > Cosmorhoe ocellata. The sequence continues at coordinate 6,543,529 of OY776267.1, forward strand.
CAATAAAAGATTGGTTCATAATAAGTTATACCTACGAAAGGTAGGTACATTTAAAATTAACTAATATTTTACAAGATAACCAAAATTTTTTTGCTGCGAACAATGACGAATAGTTAGAATAATGACGAAACTAATAATATAAATATTTATAATATAATAGAATGGCTCAGGTACTTACTAGATAGACTTTTTTTTGTAAATACATAAGTACCTACTTACTTACTTATATATGTATAAGTAAGTAGGTACTTATGTATTTTTGGTAATTTTTGGGTGTGATTTTTATCTTTTTTGGAATTGTTTGTACCAAACCTAAATTTAACCCGTTAGAGGTTGAATGTAACGACAATAAAACTGAAGGTTTTAATACTTAATAAATTACACCTAGACACAGAACAAACATCTGTGTTCATCACACAAATGTTTATCCTGGGTGGGGATCGAACCCACAACCTCAACACAGAAGGCAGAGCTATTACCAACTGAGCTGTGAGGTCAGTCAAAAGGTAACTGATTTTATTCACTCTACCCCTATTTCGGGGTTGAATGTTGAGAAATCTTTTGAATGTTTTGAATGCGAACCCAAGTTATATTTATATAAATAAGTATTTAAGAAGGTAAGTACTTAATATAGATCTAATGTCAAATTATCATTAGACTATTGAAATAGAATCCAATTAATTTTATTGCGTCTAAAATATGCAGGTCTTTTTTTAATATAATTTTTATAAATATTTAAATAACAAAATTAAATAGACAGCTAAATATGCATCTAAACTAGTTGACCTAGGTAGTATTTTGTGTTTCTATAAAGTACCTAGGTATTTATAAGAGTTTGTTTGTTTGTTTGAACGCGCTAATCTCAGGAACTACTGGTGCGAATTGAAATATTATTGCTGTGTTGTATAGTCCATTTATCGAGGAAGGTATAGGCTATACAACATCACGCTACGACCAATAGGAGAGAAGCATCCATGAAAAATGTTGCAAAAACGGAAAAAAAACAAAGTTGCGCGAAATAAAAAGTGCTATATTTTTGCAAATTTGTCATCTCCAATCGATCTTACGTCTGACGTTTAGTAAGGGACCTCGGAAGTAATCACTCAAAATCATCGATAAGACTGACCTTCACTCACTCGCCCATCACTAGTCTTGAGAAGGTAACTGACATTTTGTAATGTCTCTTTAGAATTGACAACTATTCCAAATTTAAAAGTAAAATTGACCTTGATTGCGGGCAGGGCCGAATTCAGGTAAACTGTAATGGGGCAAAATGAAATTATTATAAAAAAAATATAGCAACCTTTATAAGTTAAATAAATAAATAAATTAGCAATATCGAATGACGTGTTTGTTTATTTATGCAGAGCTTTATTAATAGTAGTTGTACCTATTTATTTCAATTTCAGCAATTAGCTTCGAAACGGAACCATAAAAAGAAGTTTGAACTCTTTTAACTGGCTATAAAACTTTACATCTAACCATAATTTATTGCCAAAAAATCATATCCGACAACAAAATTAGCCATTTGAATAATTCTCAAGGATTAAGTTATCTCAAGAGCAATTAACGCTAAAATTCCACTTTTGAATCGTAAATTAAAAGAACTTTACTACTAAGCTAGTTAATGATGACAGCTAAATATCACTTGCAGTCACCCATCGAAATGATTTAACCAAAATTTAGTAGGTTAGGTAGGTAAATTTAGTAGGACTTTACACCAACATTTTCATAGTTTTCATCAAAGTCACGTAGCTGATTATTTTATGCATAAAAGAACAACTCATAACAATTCAGTAGCAAAAAAAAATCTCAAGAAAGTTTTCTACTTTTTTTGTAAGAATGTTTTAAGTTGTTCAAGTCGTAAATTTTCAAAAATTAGGAAAAAAATTAATAACTCGAAAACTATAGAAGATCGCGGAACATACATGGGGGTGATTCGGGTACCCCAAGGGGTGTTCTATCTCTGGACTTTCGCTTGACACTACTTTTTGGGACACCCTGTATTATATTCCCATTTGTCGCTCTGCTCTGTCCCCTTGGGGTGACAGTTGTATTAAAACGTTCCATTTGTCCCTCTCTTGGCAACGGGGGCATTTGAGACATTTTCAAATTCATTCACCCACCACACTTTTTGGAAGAATAGCCTCAGAAAGTCCGTTTATAAGAACAGCAAAACAGTTAGGTACTTAAAATAGCCGTGTGAACGTGAGAAGGCACAGTATGATGTCACCTCTTGGACCTAAATAATGAATTTAGATGAAAATGCATTAGCCGGTAACTCTACCGCAACAATGCATTATAAATGTCTCTGGGTCGACCGCACACAACTTTGACCTTCTCAGTAAATAGATAGGTATTCTATGACAAGACTAGTATCCACATATTAAGCACTAGCTAGGTATTGCCCGCCCGCGGCTTTTGTGTACCTGGATAATGGTGGCGATTCTGTTGTACACTAATTTAACCAAAAGTTCTTACTTGTGTGTCATAGGTTAGAAAGTACCTATTCTTTTAAGCGGCGATGGGCTTGCAAGCTGGCACCGATGAAATACTAACTACTGTGCAAATGTGCCAAATAAAATCATGTTTAGACGTGCCTCTGACTAACCTGTAATTTACAACAATTTCATAAAATACGAACCTTTAAAATACCAACTTGGAATTTAGGTTGACTTTCAAATTGAGTATGACATACCGAAAATTAAGTTAAATGGGCGATATTCCCGTAGTTGTGGTCAGCAAGCAAAATCTGTGTTTTTTACTAAACCTTAAATCTAGACACGCGGCAGCGTGTCAAGCCAAGTTCAAGCGAACGGGCGAGGCGCGCACCGTGTGTAATATTACACGAACCATTTGGATACACTTTTTCTTTAAAAATTACTTAATTTTAAAATTGGCACTTTGAATGTCTTTAATTATATTGATCTTAAGAAGAATATAATAAAGACGTTCGTATTTTAGGAGTTATTAAATTTGCAAACAACAGATTCAACATCCATAATGTAGATACCTACTTAAACTTTAGTTAGAGGCGAGTATCTAAAGTTATGCCTTAACTCCTACGTGGACGGTCATTGAAAACAACATAATATATGGTTATTTATTATTCAATCACGCATGACTAATCCTAGGACTAACTGATTGTAAATTCGTAACGCCATCAACAATATAATAAGCCATGAGAGCCTTATTAAGAACTGAGGGTCTACCATGAGTTTTCACAATCTACACTCGCTAGCGACTGAAGTTAAAAAAATGTATGAAAACTTGTACAGCGCCTCTAGCGGATAGTTGGGTACTAAAACCTCACGTAGCTAACTATCCTACGTCACAGCGTACTACAGCGACTGTAGTTTGCGCTCATTAATTTGCTTAGAATTTGGTACCATGAGTAAAAATGTTGACAGATGTCATAGTAACGTACTATTACTACTGTAGTAACGTCAGCCGATCTAAATGCGACAACTCATGGTAGACGTACTGATGATGATATTAAGGTCATATGACACCATAACTGGCGTTTTGTTGACGATACAGACTGCTTAGAATGCTGACTCTGACTGTACCTTCCTTAAATTATGTCATCTGATAACTTAAGTATAACAGGGTTGTACTCGGACCTGTCGAAAAGGGGCTTGTGTTATTTATGATAAATAAAATAGTACAATTATTCATAAACACAGAAAGCTTATTACAATTTATTTATTTATTTTTACTTTATTGTACACAGATTATAAATATGTGTGTCAAAAGAAGGGCTTAATATCTAGAGGAAACTTTCTACCAGCCAACCCAGTCTAGTTCAGAGCTAGGTCGGCGCACAATAGAAATACAGAGAACAAATCTACTTATGAAGACTATGAATTCCTTTAGAAATAATAATTGCAATCTATACTATTAACATTATAAAGAGGAAAGAATTGTATTTTTTTTTGTAACGAATAAACTCAAAAACTACTGGTCCAATTTCAAAAAATCTTTTACCATTAGAATGCTACATTATCTTTGAGTAACATAGGCTATATTTTTGTTGGTAGCTCGCGAGCAAAGCCGCGAGTGGAAGCTAGTGTTTCTTAAACTTCATTAATGAATCGCAACAAAAGAAATTCAAGGTTATTCTTGTTCCAGCACATGCATATTCGACGAGTACCAAAACTCTACCACCTGGCAGTGCGAGCAGGACCAGTGCATTAACAACCAGGAGGTGATTGACGGCGTCCGACGCGGTTCCAGCTGGCGGGCAGAGAACTACAAGCAATTCGCCGGCAAGAAGCTGAAAGATGGACTGATTTATAAACTTGGTAAGTTTTTTTTAAACCAATAGTTTACGAATACTGAAAAAAGTGTAAATATCGGCACTCGGTGGAGCAGCACCAGTGCGGAGCGAGTCAAAGCCTGAGGATGCTTCGTGGAGAAGCGAAACACGTGTCGAATTTCTACTTGAAGTATGGTGTTGGGTTCATTAATTCATTAACAACCTTAATAATAGCGGATTTCCGCAAAGTCACGCCTGAATGCTATAAGAACTGCCATTTAGAAATATCAATCACGTTAGTTTATTCTTTCTAATGAACAAAATAAGATCATACCCTTATTATCATTTTTTAACACAAATAAAAAAAAAATTAAGTTAATCTGCGGAACAAAATAATTACCACGTATGTAAGACTTAAAAGTAGGTGCAGGGGCATGCCCCCCCCCCCTCCTCTCTCTGAGTCCATCTCTGTATTACTGTTTAAAGGTCAAAACGATCCAAAGCATTAATATATCAATTTAAACAAACAAACAATAAATCAAGCATGTCGAATCGAAATATTTAAGGGCAACCATAAAAACCTTTGTGTCCAAATACTACGAATAAAACCATAAACTTTGCGATAAGGCTAGAATTATGATGATTGTAGATGAACTAAGTAGTTTGTATTACGATGATTTTAAGGTTGATTATTGCGAAACTGTAGATAAAGAAAAACGAAAAATCTAAATTCATTTTAAAATTAGAACAAAGAATATTTTTTGAATTACAATTTACCTACTATTTATTTATGGCGGCAAAAGACGCAGCGGACCAAGCAGCTGTTAATTTTTATATATGTTTTTTGCAACAATCTAATCAAAATTAAATACCTACCTAATCATTTGACGTAATGACCACCTGAGGGTCTACCATGAGTTTTCACAATCTACACTCGCTAGCGACTGTAGTTACAAAAATGTATGAAAATATTGTACAGCGCCTCTAGCGGATAGATGGGTACTAAAACCTCACGTAGCTAACTATCCTACGTCACAGCGTACTACAGCGACTGTAGTTTGCGCTCATTAATTTGCTTAGAATTTGGTACCATGAGTAACAATTTCGACAGATGTCATAGTTACGAACTATTACTACTGTAGTAACGTCAGCTGATCTAAATGTGACAACTCATGGTAGACCTACTGTTTGGGTAAATACCTACCTACCTACTAAATCTCAGATATCTCTATCTTGTAAGTAGGCATTAGTAACTACCTATATCAGATCACTGTAAGTAGGTGTCACTTTTATGTATTCTTTTTTTGTGACAGATTAAAATAAAGATTTGCTAAAATTTTTTAAAGTCTTGAGCGGAATAAACGAAATATATCGTTTTTTTGGTTTTACTCGAACCTACAGAAGGTAACCTAGGTACCTACCTAGGTAGGTATTTACACCTACCTAGGTAAGTATAGGTAGGTACCTACCTACCTACCTACTTTTACTTACCAAAAAAAAAAAAAATATACTTAATAAAAAGTAAGCACCTTCCTTAGGCTACTTAATAATATAATACCTATCCTACGTAGGTACCTACACCTTAATTTCAATAATCTTTAATTTAATACGAATTTCTATCTAGTATCTACCTATAGCTCGATCAACGAATCTAGGCATTCGTGAAGTTAGCCGCAAGAGCTGCGCAGTATCGTTTTTCGGGAGCAATTGGAGGTAAGAGGAGGGGGGGAAGGAACTGTACATGCGCAAACTCGCACCTGTGGCTAATTTCACGAATGCCTAGATCCGTTGGATGACCTATACCTACCAATAACTAATAGTCTACATTACAATGATCTAAATAGACAATACAGACTTGTGCATGCAAAACACCACCCTTCAAACAAAAACCATGCAAATCGTTAGATTGTAGTTAGTAGGTAAATAGATCCGTGTCGAATTTCTGTTTTGTGGTTGCATCTAAAAAGAAATTCGACACGTTTCGCTTCCACGAAACTTCCTCTGAAACAATAAAATTGTCTTGCCGACTGAAACAAAAGAATATAAACCACAAGCCCCAGCATCGCAAGAAGTGTCAACTTCAACTCTCAAGCGAAATAATTGGCATCTCCGTATAACATAAATAAATAAATAATGCTGGACAATCCACACAGCATCATCTAGCCCCAAAGTAAGCTACTCAAAGCTTGTGTTATGGGTACTAGATAACTGATATATTGAATACATTATATACATAGATAGATAATTTTTTATTATACATAGAAAACACCCAGACCAACGGAACAAATTTCTGCAGATCGTACACAAATTTGTTCCGTGGCGGGAATCGAACCCGCAACCTCTTGCGTCGCAGGAGGACTCTCACCCGCTGCGCCACAGAGGTCGTCAAACGTGTTGCTACACCGAGCGCTGAGATGAAAATGAGCTTATTACGCCAATTTTTTAGGCTTTTGATTAGATATACCTAGGTACCTATAGTTGGCTCAACGAATCTAGGCATTCGTGAAGTTAGCCGCAAGAGCTGCGCAGTATCGTTTTTCGGGAGCAATTGGAGGTATGAGGAGGGGGGGAAGGAACTGTACATGCGCAAACTCGCACCTGTGGCTAACCTCACGAATGCATACGTATCCGTTTGATGACCTATAAATAGATTTGTAAAAATTTTACCCTAAAGGGGGTTAGAGTAGGGTATGAAAGCCTAAAAAATGTCAAAAGTCACTATTCCACGCGGACATAGCTAAGCTAATAAGTCATAATTCTATCGCTTAACTAACATGTTACTAGCAATATGAGCACTTTTTAAACTATCGCGACTTGGAAACATGTTTAAATATATACTCTCGGGACTTAATCGCGTATTGTGAAACATTCTATTTACCTCGACGTTTCGATGATATTACAATCACCGTGGTCACGAGTAGACTCACTATAATATACGGATATGACATCTATACTAATATTATAAAGAGGAAAGATTTGATTGTTTGTTTGTTTGTTTGAATTGAATAGGCTCCGAAACTACTGAACCGATTTGAAAAATTCTTTCACCAATGTGTAGAATGAACTTTCAGGATGAACATAGGCTATAATTTATGTAGGTACTTCGCGGGCGACGCCGCGTGCAGAAGCTAGTATAATATATGGGACAATACGCGATTAAGTCCCGAGAGTATATATTTAAACATAGCAATATGAGGTTTCTAAGTCTACTAAGTAGTAAGATAAACTTTTATATATACCTATCTTGTCTATACCTACCTTCTTCTTCTTGCCGTTTTCCCACGCTCGTCGTAGTCGGCACAACACGTTTTCTTCTTCAATTTCCCTTTATCATCCGTCATCTCAGTACCTACCTACTCACTCTTTTCTACCTCTATCATCTTTCACACAGTCCATCCATCCATACCTTGTACCTTCTTGCGTAAAATTGCATTTATTCCACTCGTACCTACCCCAACGGTAAAATAGCAATTGGATCTTGTCTGTTCAAAGGTCTCTGAACAATACGGTTTTGAACTGTCTCACAATAGTGAAAGCTAGGATGCATAAATACTCACCCAGTTTAGTACTGAGAGTAAAGCTAATGGTAGGTATTTAATACTTTCTCATAGTATTTCTAATAGGTAGGCTATTTATGTAGTGTTGTTTGGAATTGTAATGATTCAAGTTCAGTTATATATAACTAGCTTTTGCCCGCGATTTGTCCACATTGTACTTTTTTTGAGACAAAATGTAGCATAAAACCATTCCCGTGATGCGATCTCCTTGCCAAATTTCATTAAGATCCGTTCAGTAACAAACAGAGTTACTTTCGTATTTATAATTATTCAGCACATGTATGTACTTATGTCATGTTTGGACGTGCTTCTGACTACCCCTTTTATATATCCTCAAAGGAGGTCTGAGGAGATATTTACCGAGCCCGGGAATTACATTCGTGATCATTTTTTTTAGGTACCCTGCCTCTTAGTCCCGCCACCAGACGGATGGGGCCGATCAGATACGACAAAGATATCGATTATCCAGTCGAATTCGACGCGAGGAAACGTTGGCCGGGCTACATCTCACCTGTCGTCGACCAGGGCTGGTGCGGCTCCGACTGGGCTGTCACTTTGACAGGTGTCGCTTCTGACAGGTAATCCACTTTTGTTTTTATTATTATTATTATTATTATTAGATACCTAATCTTGATTACATTTTTTGTAAGAAGGATCATGATACAAAAAAGCGCTAGGACCGAGACGAGTTTCTTGCCTGTTCTTCTCGTACTTGGGTTAGGTTGGAATTGGCACATAGATTCACCTAGCATGTAAGACGTTTCAAAGTGATCCTTGTGATTTTACTGAATAAATATTTTTCAATTTCAATTTCAATTTCAATTTAAAAGAACAGGCAAGAAACTCGTCTCGGTCCTAGCGCTTTTTAACCCCGACGAAAAAGAGGGGTGTTATAAGTTTAACGTGTCTGTGGGTGTACCTGTGTATCTGTCTGTGGCATCGTAGCTCCCAAACGGATGAACCGATTTTCGTTTAGTTTTTTTGTATCATAGATAATTTTATCCCGAGTGTTCTTAGCCATGTTTCATGAAAATCTGTTCAGCCGTTTGAAGATCATCAGCTCTTTTCTAGTTGATGAGAGGACCTGACTACTTTCCATTATGTCCTATTGATTCGAAATTTGGTACCGTGTTACTTCAATGATATTTAAAGAACATGGTAAGGTAACCATGACTTTAATTATGACAATGGGGTAAGGTTTAGATGTCGGGGGGTTTTTTAAAATTTTTAATTTTGTAAAAAAATATATAAATAAATATGATCACGTCTGTAATCCCCAGGCTCGGTAGATATCTCCTCAGATCTTTAGTTACTTAGATCTTTGAGGATATCTAAAGAGGGTAGTCAGAGGTAAGTCCAAACATGCCATTTGGTACATGCCCACATTTTGCACAGTAGTTAGTATTCCGTACGTGACAGGTTGCAAGCCCATCGCCGCTTATAAGAATACTAACTTATGACACATACCTTCGAATTTTTGGTTCTAGGGTATGCCGGTTTCCTCACGATGTTTTCCTTCACCGTTTAAGAGCACTGGCATTGCGCACATAAATTTTTCGAATAGAAAAACTCATTGGTGCACGACCAGGTTTGAACCCACGACCTTCGGATCGTGAGGCAGGGGTGCTACCACTACACCACCAGCGCTCTCATTTTAATTTTGTAGTATTACCTAATGATCATTCTTGCAAAAATGGTAGGTTTTAGGACGAAAGTTTGAGAACTAACTGCTCTACATACATATGTACTTGGTAGATTCTTACAGTAAGACGTGCTCACAATCCCACTCTTGTTACTGCGAACTAAAAATAGCTAAGGGCACTGCAGTAGCGGGAAACTTGAGAGCCCTTGTTTTATTTGCTTGTATACCTGGTGCGACCGCGTTTACACGGAAAAGGTTACTGCAGTAATCCTACTAATACTCGTATAATAAACGCGAAAGTTTGTAAGAATGGATGGATGGATGTCAGAATGTCTGGATGTATGTTTGTTACTCTTTCACGCTGAAACGGCTGAACGGATCTAGATGAAATTTGGCACAGATATAGATTATGGTCTGGAATAACACATAGGCTACTTTTTATCCCGGAAAAATGTACTTTTCCCGCGGGATAGATTTGTTTTTGTTTTTCAAGATACCACGCGGGCGAAGCCGTGGGCGGAAGCTAGTCATACATAATGTTGTTGTCAATTGACTACCTATCACTAGTACCTACCTGAGTACCTACTAGTACACCCCGAACTGAGATTTAAGCCTCATATTTGTATTCCCGCCCTGAAGATTTTTTTTTGGACACACTTTACGTAGGTACTAGGTACATAGGTTCATGTCTATGCCTATGCCTACGTAAGTGGTCCAAATCAAAAACAAATATTTGATCATCCTACCTCGGTAGGTAAGTACTTATACCCGTGCTAAGACGTCCGCGGTTATCTTAATTTTATTTTTTCGTTATATTTCAAAAACTATCTAATCTGGAATAAAAATAAAAACGACTTTGAAACGTACAAGTAAAGGCCTTTCATTTGATACCCCACTCAATAAATTTAAAAAAGTTTTTCTTCGACTTTGGAAGCCAATATCTTTACAATCCCTTCATTGATAAAGCTAATTATGCTTCCCAGCCAATCTACACAGCAGAATCTTTAGACCTTCCAAGTTTCAGATTAGATTAACAGTTTTTAAGTTATGCTCTAACAAAATTATAGGTATACCTAGGTACACAAACATACAACGCCAAATCGCCCTACTTGCCACTGCGTTAGCACGCCAAATCACCCTACTTACCTACTTGCCACTGAGATTTCGCTCGCTTTGTTTGTTCAATCATTACCTACAACATGTACAGGTCATCCAACGGATCTAGGCATTCTTGAAGTAAGCCACAGGTGCGAGTTTGCGCATGTACAGTTCCTTCCCCCCCTCATACCTCCAATTGCTCCCGAAAAACCGATACTGCGCAGCTCTCGCGGCTAACTTCACGAATGCCTAGATTCGTTGAGCCAACTAAAGGTAGGTAGGTACTTGCCACTGAGATTTCGTTCGCTTCGTTCGCTCAATCATTAATACAACATATAGGATGCTTACCTGTTTTATACGTTGTTTTAACGTATTACTTTAACACTGTGATATTTTCCAGATTTGCGATCCAGTCGAACGGTGCCGAGAGTATGATCCTCAGCCCTCAGACTCTCCTCTCCTGCATCAGCAGACAGCAGCAAGGGTGCCGGGGAGGACACATCGACGTAGCATGGAACTTCGCCAGAACCTTTGGGTGAGCGAATATGGAGTCTTCTGATAGTCTCACTAGTTGGAACCAGTGTGGAGAAAGGATTAAAATGCTCCTTAGAGGCTTCTTTCATGCTTGCGTCTTTGAATTTTTTAGGTTCTTGACGGTTTCCTCACGATGTTTTCCTTCACCGTTTGAGAGTACCTACCTACTGGTGGTATGTAGGTATAGCGCACACCAACACATTTTTCGAACAGAAAAATCCATTGGTCCATGATTGGGTTCGAACCCTTAGGATCGGAAGGCGTAAACTGTCAAAACCCTGGGCCGCCTTTTCTACCACCTGACAGTAGTCAACTTTCGAAATCTTATGACGTCAGCTCGATGATATGGTTCAAGTCAATCGCATTGAATTGTACTTAATAGAGATATCATGTCTATAAATAAGCTGTTAATTTACCAAGTTGATTCAATCCACGACCAGTTAGTTCAGTCCAGGCGATTCACAATCATCATTATATCCAGTCTGTATCAAGTTTCAGTCAAGATCGAGTTCTAACAGTAACTTTATTGACCGCGACTTTTTCTACACTATTTTTCCAACATTCTTTGAACACGCAAATTGGAATAAGTACTTCGACTTTTCCACATAATCTTTGACCCTCCTTTTTACCCCTTCGGATGAAGTTAAGTTGGAAGCTAACGAGTTTTACAAACTTTATTGATAAGTCACACTTTGAACACGCATAAAGGGTTCCACATAATCTTTGACCCCCTTCTTACCCCGGCGTTGGGGGCGGCGTGATGAAACCTATCATTCACTAGTTGATAAATAAGCTAACGTGCAGTGAAATTCTCATCAAAATTGCTTTTCTCAAAAGCCGTGTTTTGCTGATTTTGCCTATTCATTACCGTCAGGATGATCAGTCACCTATCGTATTTAAAGTTAAAATACTATCCATAAAGTTGCTTCCGAATTGCTTCTATTTGCTTCCTTTAAGAGAGAATTGCTTCCTCTATATCCTAGAAGAAATTCAACATTTACCTACAGGTGACCGGCCATCCTGACGTCAGGATCCTATTGCGGTACCTATTAAAGGTACCTATCGAGGGATCTAGGACTAACATGCCTCCCTTTTCCAGCCTAGTAGATGAGATATGCTTCCCATACAAGGCGGCCCGAACCACTTGTCCCTTCAAGAAAGACAGCACTCTTCGCCAGGATGGATGCCGACCCTCCGTCAGGCAGAGGACCTCTAGATACAGGGTAAGTTGTTCCCATTCCATTAGTTGATAAAATTGTACCCGTTCTATTAGTAGTTAGTGTTGTAATACTTTGATATAATACTGACGTTGATAAAATACTTTGTTCCCTTTCCATTAGTTGATACAGTGCCTACGTTATTCCCGTTCCATTAGTTAATACGTTGTTAGTGACAACTAATGGAAAGGGAACAACGTTATCTAACAAATTGTTAGAGTGCCTATGTTGTTCCCTTTCCATTAGTTTTGTTAGAGTATGTTGTTACTGTTCCATTAGTTGTTAAAATACGTTATTCTCTTTCCATTAGTTGTTAGAGTAGGTTACCTACTTTACCTTAGTTATTCTTTCCGATAACATTAATTCTGACACAGAGATGTTATAATAGGTCTGATGTGTGTATGTGTGACAATGTAGCTCCCAAACGGATGAACCGATTTTGATTTAGTTTTTAACGTGGTTTCCAGGTCGGGCCCGTTGGAAGACTCTTGTACGAGAATGACATCATGTATGACATAATGGAGACCGGACCAGTTTTCGGTAAGTTCTTTCTTAAAAACTTGCAAAATCATAGATTTGGTTTGGTTTTTATAGTTAAAGACAGTTTGGTAAAGTATCAAAACCCCTATAACTAATGCATACTTAGGTACTTAATGTAATACGACAAACATTTTCCGAAAATTCGCTGTTTTATTGGGCTATTGTGTATTCCATGTACCTATGTATTTACAAAAAAAATCATAATTAATCTATCAGCTATCTGGTTCCCATAGGGCTAGATGTTTTGTGTGAAATGTCCACCAATATATTTTTATTTTTTTTACCCTGTTAAGAGGGTAATTAATGTGTTTGGGGCTGGGGTGTGCGTGTGCTTCCTTTTGGCTGTCGCTAGAACCCAAACGGCTGGACAGATTTCGACAAATGAGGTGTCATTAGATTCGTCTGGATCTCAAGAGTGACGCAAGCTTTACAAAATGTCAAAAAAATCCAATATGCCGCCATATTGCCTGTAAGAAGCTATTTTCAATGACTATTGTCAAGTTTTTTAATTTGGAAATAATACCTCCTAGTTATAAACAACTGCATTCCAATGATGAAACCTTTTCCTAACTAGGTAGTGATCAAATCAACTAGATAGCTATTATCAAGTCTTGATTTTTATCACGTTCTTAGCAAAACAAATAATACAGAACCGGGGTAATTTGCTTTGATATTAAACCTACTTACTGAGGAAGATAGGCCTCCTTGAAGTTTATTGAGGACGCGAAGATAATGGTAGACAAACCGGCATTTCCAAGAACGTTATGTACCTACATTATGTACAGGAGAAATAAATGAGATTTTAAAGAAAACGGAAGAAATTAATTTACGTAAGACTAGGCGGTCCGGTCTATAGACTATACCCTGCTCAAATAAGCGAATAATGTAACAAACAACCCACATAGGTACATAAAACCTTCTAATTTTGTTTTTTTATTTTACGAGTACCTATGTGAAAGAAGTAGTGATGAAAATTGAGAAGGGTATGTTAAGATGGTTTGGGCATGTAGAAAGAATGGATGAAAGGAGATTAAATATATATAACGACGACCTCAGTGGCGCAGCGGGCAAGAGTCCGCCTGCGACGCAAGAGGTTGCGGGTTCGATTCCCGCCTCGGAACAAATTTGTGTACGATCTGCAGAAATTTGTTCCGTTGCTCTGGGTGTGTATGTATAATAAAAAATATCTATCTATGTACATATATTATATCATTTATTAAATATATCAGTTATCTAGTACCCATAACACAAGCTTTGAACAGCTTACTTTGGGGCTAGATGATGCTGTGTGGATTGTCCAGCATTATTTATTTATTTATTTATAATAAATAAATATTGGTGGACAATTAACACATCGCCATCTAGCCCTAAACTAAGCAAAGCTTGTACTATGGGAACCAGATAGCTGATACATTAATTATATAGGTAGGTACTTCTTTTTTAGTAAATAGGTACATAGAATAGATATTAACACCCAGACAGAACAAACATCTGTATTCATCACACAAATGTTTATCCTGGGATCGAACCCACAACCTGCAGCGCAGAAGGCAGAGCTATTACCAACTGAGCTGTGAGGCCAGATTGACGAAACAAGTGCATAAGGAGAGTGTGAATGGGTCAGTTGGAAAGGGAAGACCTCGGCGTACGTACCTCGAGCAAATTGGGGACGTTTTAGAGAAAGGCCAGTACGTCTAGGTAGGTACCATGAGTTCTTCTTCTTCTTCAATTATGGCATCTGTCTCTAAGAGAACAATTTTGCCAGTGTCAAGTGTATTTATTTATAAGTATTGTCAACGCCACAGAGTCATAGTCAAGTTGTCACTTTTAGATCGGCTGACGTAACTAAAGTAGTAATAGTACGTTACTATGACATCTGTCAAAATTGTTACTCATGGTAGAGGTAGATCAGTCTAAAATTACACGCCCCTCCAATGTATTTGATACTCTATTTCCTCTACATACGGTACAAGTGGAGGGGCGTGCATTTTTAGATTGAAACATCTCTACCAAATTCTAAGCAAATTAATGAAGCGCAAACTACAGTCACTGTAGCACGCTGTGACGTATGATAGTTAACTACGCGACGTTTTAGTACCCAACTATCAGCTAGAGGCGCTGTACAAGTTTTCACACATTTTTGAACTACAGCCGCTAGCGAGTGTAGATTGTGAAAACTCATGGTAGACCTACAGATCTAAATGTGACAACTCATGGTAGACGAACTGTTAGTATGAACGTTTTGATTGTATCCGAGTACCGTAATCGCACTGGTCTTCGCTATCTTATGACCCTCGTCTTCCAGCTACCATGACGGTATACCAGGATTTCTTCCACTACCGCGACGGGGTCTACCGCCACAGCCGCTACGGAGACAACCAGCTCCAGGGACTTCACAGCGTCAGGATTGTGGGGTGGGGGCAGGAACGCGGAGACAAGTACTGGGTAAGACCAGGGTACAACATGTTGGGGGGGAAAACGGCAAAAAAATGAGTTTTGTCATAATCCCCACTGGTGGGGACAGCTTAATGGGGATTATGACAATAAACCAGGGGGCAGGAACGCGGAGACAAGTACTGGGTAAGACCAGGATACAACATGTTGGGGGGGAAAACGCCAAAAAATTGAGTTTTGTCATAATCCCCACTGGTGGGGACAGCTTAGTGGGGATTACGACAATAAACCAGATGTACCAACTTTTTGAGTTGTGACGACATGGTCTAATTGAGCTGATACCCAGATTTCCATACAATCAAAGATCTTGATTTACGTTATTGGACTAGCTGTTACCCGCAACTTCGTCCGCAAAAATCTATTAAACTAACATCCTAAAATTATTGGGAAACTATGGAGTGCAAAAAGAGGCGGTCACCCATCCAAAAACTGACTACGCCCAGCGTTGCTTAACCATGCATTCCCGGTACAAACTTTCATCCCCTATTTCAACCCTTTTCAGCTATTTTATCACATTAAAAATTAGCCTATGTCCTTTCTCAAGCTCTACAATATCTCTGTACCAAATTTCAGTTAAACTATCAAAAACGCATGCTAGGGGTATTTGATATCGGTTGTTCTCCCAGGTGGTAGCCAACAGTTGGGGTACGGAGTGGGGTGAGAACGGGTACTTCCGCATCGCACGGGGCTCCAACGAGTCGGGCATCGAGTCCTTCGTGGTATCCGCCACCAGCGAAGTGGAGGCCTACCAGAAGAAATAGCCCAGGGGGTTTTTGGTGAAGCCCCTCTGTGTGGTCACGAAGGCCGTACTGACTAGCCGGGGGGTGATTTATTTAAATAGTACCAGGGATTTCGGGTAGGGTATCACAAGTTGACAGCTTGATGTTAACTCTACCCCTTATACCCCTGGCTATTTTATATTATAATACGATCTCTGATTGTATAAAAAAAATGTATGTTTACCCCTATTAGTGCCATTTTTTAGATGTTTACCCTAACCTAGGGGTAATCCTCAAAAGTCGTGATTATGTGTGTTTTGTTTTTTAGAGCCATTTTAATGTTTTTTTAAAACGATTATAAAGGGGTCAATAATCAATCAATTACCTACATCACAATTTTATTTTTAAGTATTTACATTCAAAAATAACCCAAAAAAAAACAAACACGATTACGACTGTAATCCCCAGGCTAGGTAGATAAAAAAAAACCAGTGAAAAATAATACAAAATTATTTAGGTACATATTCAGATTTTTTTATTAAAAACAATTATGCTATTATTAGGTACTTATTATACAATACATACCTATTTTAACAAAAACTGCCATTTAAACTCTACAGAATTGTTTCCACAGTGACTCCACTTTTATTTTGCTATTTTTTAACAGAATTGGCATCTAGGTGTTTCGCCAGACTCAGATAGTTGCATCCTGGTCTTTAGAACCATTTAACTATACCTATTACTACTCAAAACAAAATAAGGGCCACCAATAATATTCAGTTTTTTTTGCTCTGAGTGTTATAAATTTAATGAAACATTTTTTTTTATTTAATGAATTTTAATGCATTAGTTAGACAAATAACTTAATCTTTGGATGTTTTATGTTTTTATGACATATGGAAAAAAAATACTTGTTGTCCCTTATTTTGTTTTGAGTAGTATAATAAGTAAACAAATATCTCAACAAAATTATAGATTTTAACAACAAACATAGGACATAGCCACTTATAGATCTATTTAAGTATTCTTATTCATAAATTTCACATAGCATTTAGAAAGTAGACAATAATCTATGTATATCTACCGTACGCCACTTTAATAGCTCACATTTGACTTTGTTTTATTTGAATTCTTAAAATTTATAGTAGGCTCATGATTAGGAAGTGCCTCATAGCTCAGTTGGTAGTAGCTCTGCCTTCTGCGCTGCAGGTTGTGGGTCCGATCCCCACCCAGGATAAACATTTGTGTGATGAACACAGATGTTTGTTCTGTGTCTGGGTATTATTATGTATTCTATGCATGTAATTACAAAAAAAAAGTATTTAATGAATCTATCAGCTATCTGGTTCCTATAGCAAAAGCTTTGCTTAGTTTGGGGCTAATAAGCGTTGTGTGAACTGTTGAACAATATTTTTAGTTTTCACTATAATTGCATTTCATTTACAAATATTTTGAAAGCATATTGAACTATTTAATTAGTTCACTTCATTGAAGGTTGAATGCTGCCAAATGTGACCTATTAAACTGGCCTCTAAGATGCAATAAAATAAGTTAGTGTCAACAAATATAGATATAAGTAATGCACTTTTAACAATTAGACAATAAAAAACAAATTAACATTATCATCACATGCAGTGATAAATATCTTGTATCTTAGCTTAAAAGTATTTTATTCTCTCCTTGCATGCCGTTATCAATGCAATAATGTAGTATTTATTTTATATTACGAAATTAGTAGTCATAGTAACTATAAAATGTATCTACTTGTATTAAGATAATAAAGTTTCTGAATAAATTTATTGTTTTTATTTCATATCTTTAACTTTTTTATGATTTTAATAAATAAAATATAGTTTTATGATAGGGTAAGTTAGGTACACACTAAACCCCCTAATAGGGTAAACTCTCTTCTACCCCTTTTAGGGGCAAATCTGGTTATATTTTTATTTATTTTAATCAACTTTCACTTACCCCTAGCTTCTTGTTCAACACAAGTGCTTTAAACATCAGTAGTGCGATTACAGAACTCTGATACAATCAACTCAAATTGATTGAATAAACACTCATAAGTCATACCAAATAACTTGATTACAATGAAAACATATTGACATCGATTGTAAGCAAAGATCCATAATCGCCCCTCAGATACTGCCCTTCTCAGGGTTACTGGCTCAAGGTTCACTGACCTTAATCAGGGTGACCAGAAGAGAACCAGTCATAAAGAGAGAGGATAGTATACTTGAACTAGCTGTTTGGTGATTTTCTCTGTGCTGCTTTGTTTTTTGCTGCCTTTTCAACATTAGCTGCTCTCAACTGTAAATAAATAATAAATAAATAAATAAATAAATAAAAATAAATTTATTTACAGTTATATAGGTATTAATATAGGTGGACATTACACACATCGCCATCTAGCCCCAAACTAAGCAAAGCTTGTACTATGTACTTTTAAACTTACGCGATCTGAACACATTATTATTAGTATTAGAGTCTACCCGTGACCACGACAGCGTGCAAACCTGTCGAAACGTCGGGAAAATATAAGGTAATTTAAACGCGATAAATACCCGTCTAATACTAATAATAAAGCTTGTACTATGGGAACCAGATAGCTGGTAGATTAATTATATACTTTTTTTAGTAAATAGATACATAGAATAGATATTAACACCCAGACACAGAACAAACATCTGTATTCATCACACAAATGTTTATTCTGGGTGGGGATCGAACCCAGAACCTACAGCGCAGAAGGCAGGGCTACTACCAACTGAGCTGTGAGGCTAGTCTACTGTGGAACAAATAATTTAATAATGGTGAGAGTTTATAATAAAACTAAGTTGTATTTGCTGTAAATTATCTAACCTAAAGAAGGTAGAAGATAAATAAGATAAGAAGAGGGGCTTACAGCTAATGACTGCACTCTCTTGTGCAAGTTCAGCATACAAGTAGACATGGATGCCAATTTCTCTTTATTTGTTGCTATGTCTGCCATCTGAAAACATAATAAATTATATAGGCTACATCTCAAGCTAAGTGAGTTAATGAGGCAATGGATTTTTCATTTATGTGGGCTAGCTATCACTTTCCAAAACCTTGACTCGCTTCAACACTCAGTTTGTACTTGCTCTAACTTGACTGTGTTCAATCCCCACTCATAACAAACACGTTTGTGATGAACACAGACGTTTCTTCTGTCTTGGTGTTTATGTGTGTGTAAGTACACATTTACAAAAAGTTTATAAAAGTACTCATCTATCAGTTATCAATCAGGTCCAATAATACAAGCTTGCTTAGTTGGAAGTCAAGACCTTAGCTTGTAGTGTGCTTTAATTAAGCTGACTATACATACCGCATGGTCACATCTGTGTGTCTAGTCTATATACTTATTGGAAATCTACCGGTAATATTGCAGTAGGTACTTACCAATGCATCTAAATCAGCATCATTTTGAAGATCTTCTAGTTTCCTTCTCTCTGATGTAATCATCCCTTGAACAGCTTCTTGTTTCTCCCTGTTAAGTTATCTTGAATTAGAACAGTGCTAAACAACATGGATTGTTTCAATTGGATATTGAACTTACGTTAACTCTTTTAAATGAGTGTTGATAGTCGTCAGGGGAGGTTCGTATAGCTCCAGTATACCCTTGGCAAGCAGCTGCACTGTCTTATCATCTTCGGAAGTAGGTGATCTTGGACTATATAACAAAAAACATGATTGTAATAATTGGGTCAACATGTGTTATTTCCAACGATATTATTACCGACCTTTCCATCTAAAGTTTTGATATTCAAACAAACTCAAGTTTTAGGTTACGATTGTGCATCTGTAAAGGAAGGACGCGAATAAATAATAGGTGCTTTATTTAATAAATTTTATGTAAATCAAATTTTGTAAACATCTCGCTCCTCGATTTTACTTCTCGCTTGCTTGATTGATTGAAGTTGACTGCAGGGCTGCCAACTGCAAAACAAAATCCCTCATACATAGGCAGCTAAAAATCTCGTATTTTGACGATTTTTGATGTTCAATCCTCGTACATTTTATTAGGTATGCATCTAAAACGTGCTAAAACCAATGTTAAGGCTTATTGAACTACTGGATGTAGGACATTTTACTCAATGAAATAAACTATTGCAAGTTTTCAATTACAAAAAACATCACTTTTTCGTTTTAAGAGATCTTTATTATTACCTACTCATTTCCCGATTGACTGAATAGCTACACAACCAGCTGGATAACTATAGACAATGAAGAATGTTCACTAATTTTGAACATTAGCTCTCCATATTCTCGGTCAAAAATAAAAAATGCAAGTGAATGAATTACTTCGATACGTCAATTAGTTTCCGAGTAAAAAAACGTAAAGTAAGTAAACTTGCGATGCGGACTCGTACTCGATGCGTGCGACGGTGTGACGTCATCACACTCCTCCGGTCGTCAATTTTAATGAAAGGCTACTCTTACAAAAACGCTCTTTATTTGTATCTTAGTATTAATCCTTATCAAAACAAATATAGACATATCTAGACTGCTTCAATACCTTTATATAGCTTTTTGAATTACTCAATTCGGACATTCCATTCGAAAGATACCACAAAATTAAAAATGTAAGTAAAAATAAAATACAAATATAAAGAGCGTTTTTATATGAATAGCCTTTCAATCAAAACTTTAAAATAAAAGAACACTTATTGTGGCATAACTATAATAGTTAGACATAATAATACTGTCATGACATTTTTTGTAAATAATGATGTGTTCTAAAAAGTTGTACTACATTATTTTATTCTATCATCAATAGTTTTCGCAGCGCGCGCGTTTTAAAGAATATATTAGGTAATTTTTTTACACCTTGGGTTACATTATTGGAGATTTAGTAAAGATCCCTATATTTTTTGAAAATTTAAATAGCTTTATGTCACCCGCTGATAGTGTAGCTTTCCAACAGTAAAATAATTTTTCAAATCGGTTCAGTAGTTTTGGAGCATTCGACACTGCCCGCGTGCACCATACTGAGAGCGCGACCGGAGGAGTGTGATGAATGACGTCACATGCAGTAACGTGACTGTTAGCGGGACTCGAAATTTATCGTAAGTTTAAATGCCTGTAAAATCAAAACTAATAGGTATTTTTGACTGGAACAAACTAGTGTATTTATATACGTACAAGCTTTACTGTAACAAACTTTCAACCGATTTGGCATACCTAGTAACATTCTCCATTATCGCGTAAACGTGGCAAGTAATTTTTTAGTTTATGAAGTTCCGACAAGTTCTGATAGAAGGTAGGTACTAGTTTTTATTACCTACTTTATGATAATGATGATACAAAATATTCCTGTGGCCAAATCTATCACCAAAATCTCGTACAATATTGTACGAGGTTGATAGTGTCCTCGTACCTCGTACAGAAGACCCAAATCTCGTACATGTACGAGGAACCTCGTACGTTTAGCAACCCTGGTTGACTGTGACTGACTGACAATGACAAATTATTTAAAAACAATCAACGTCAAAATACGTCAAATTGACAGTGACAAAATAATAAATTTGATTTTAGCATTACACGCGTCCTGAACTCTGTTCCACGCAGAAAACGCAAACGTGATTAGAATCAATTATTCATTTTATTCAATTGATTCTCCAAATTTTGTTCAGTCAGACTTTATCAAAAATGTTTGAAAAATATAAAAAAGTAATATTTTATAATTTTCCTTTTTAATATTTTTATATGTAATGTTTATTCCTAATACAAGCCCTAAACAAAAATGTATACTCCTAAAAGTTTTACGTAGTTTGAAACGGACAACAAAGTTTTCTATGGCCGCCCGCTGTTCCTTTGCGAGCTCGCTTGTTTTGACGTTCCTTCTTTCAATTAATTTTCTGTGAATCGAGAGGGGGATTTTCACAAATCTATCGTAAACTGGGTGTGCGATAACGCCACCAATTCTTCACTAGTCGTGCTTCAAAGCCGCCACCCTGGGAATTCAACAAAAAATCGGTCCGGACCGCAAAATGACATCTGTGGCTAGAAGAACTGATGATTCCGGTGAATTTTCGGAGGGATCACAAGAAATTGACCATAGCAACTCGGGGAACGTGAGTTCAGTGCATCAAGTCACCGTATAATAAACTTTCGTTTTGGCGCTTAAAGTATTACGGCTCACTTTCTCCGCTGCGCTCGCGTGTCGGAATGTCCATTTCTTTTCGATAGATTGAGGTCACGGAGTAACCACCACTCACTAAAACACCGCCGCTGTGTTTGGACTGTGATTTTAGAGATATCTGAGTCGCCACGTAGTTTTAAAAATATAAATAAACAATATTCTAAGTAGCCATCTCAGAATGCAGTTGCTCAAAGTGGAGGGATGTTTGGCTTTACAGGAAGGCGACCCAGTGGATTCAGACTATGACACGCCCGGAGATATATCGGACAGTGAGAATCCAGAGAACCAGGTATGCTAGTTAATCTAATTAGCTTGCTTATCTACCTCTAATGGTCTTCAAAGCAAAGTTCTATTTATCCGAAAAATCCACTAAACTATCTAGGACTCAAGATTTGCATAGAGGCAATGATTTGCAGTTAGAAAGCTTAACAAAATAGACTTGACAGTTATGATATATTCATTTTATAAAACTACCTTCATAACTATTAGTAAACTAAGTATCCAAGAATGAAATCAAATTGTTTCTTGTCTGAGAATTTTCACAAAAGCTAAATATTGATATCAAAAATCGACTAAAAAAGTTTCTGAAATTTATAAATTAATTGTAATAGAATAATGAGGGTATTTTACCCTTCTTATAACATAACTAGCTTTCGCTCGTGGCTTTGCTTGTAAGGTACCTATATAAAATATAGCATAAATTACTCAGAGATAATGTAGCATTCTAATGGTAAAAGAATATTTGAAATCAGACCAGTAGTTTTTGAGTTTATTTGTTACAAACAAAAATACCAAAATACAAAACTAAAAAAAAAAAAAAAAAACTTTCCTCTATAATTTTAGTATAGATATAACAAACTAGTCACATCTCAAGGTTTCACCCACAAAAGCAGATTTACAGTACTTACATGACTATAACACATCCTTTTTCATTCTCCTTTAATTATACTCATAGATGATTTGTATACAGCATATTACCTGAGGATAACCTGAGATGTAGTAACCATTAAAAAATTCATAGTCCATTACTACTAGTACCACTTATGTACCAGTGTGATGAAAGGATTATAGTCCGTTAAAAATCTCGATTTGCACCTGGCTTATAAATATCTTTATATTCAATGATTACAAACAAATCTACATAAAAGACCCTTTATGAATAGCGGCAGTTTTTAAACTACTTGTAAATACAGCTTTAATACCAATTCACAAGACTCATAATAAACCTATTTGCTGTAGCAATTTCAACTTTGCTCTCTTACAAAACAAAATAAGAATAAGAATTTACAATACATCAAAAGAAATCACTAAAAGAAACTGGTTTGTGATTACCTCCGTCCACTACAACCTCGGAGTATGGAATAAAAATTGCTGCCTATTTATTATAGAGATGCCTTGCTTACAATTATAACAACACAACTTATATATTTTTGTGTGCAATGTGATTTAAAAATAGTCTTGTATCATGTTCCTTTAACTTCTAAATTTATGTATTTAGTCTACATTTTCATGAAGTTTTTCTTAGTCAGAATACATTAAACAATACCTACATATTAAAACCTTTGTTTAATTATATTTTCTAATTGAACAAACAAATTGTAGAAAAAAAACAGAGTTCACTCAGAACATTGACTTCTTGCAATATTCCCAAAAAGCTTTCAATGTTACCTGATTAGATTCTATTTGGATTAATCTACTACTTAATTACCTAGGTATCCTCAAAGATCTAAGTAGCTAGAAATCCAAGAAGATCCTACCAAGTCTGACTATTCCAGTTGCTATCTTGTTTATTTTTCTTTCTAATGGCTGTCAAATCCTACTAATATTATAAAAGCGAAAGTTTGTGAGGATGTTTGGATGTATGTTTGTTACTCTTTAACGCTGAAACAGCTGAACGGACCTGGATGAAATTTGGCACTGATATAGATTATAGTCTGAAATAGCACATAGGCTACTCTTTGTCCCGACAAAATGTACGGTTCCCGCGGGATAGATTGTTTTTCAAGGTACCACGCGGGCGAAGCCGTGGGCGGAAGCTAGTATAAATAATGGACATGCCTGTAAATACCCCTGTTTAGATTTTTCAATGAGCTATTTAACTAGAGATCTGAAGAGGTGTCAGGTCTACCAAGCCAGGGGCTTATAGATGTGATTAGGTTTGTTTCATCTTATTATTTCGTCTCTATTTAACTGCATGATTTCATAGCTCTATGTTGCAATATTAAATTGCTAAGGTCAGATATTGTGAGATAATATAGATCAAGGTTGGAGAAAATGGTTAATAACATGTTAATTTAATATTATTATTATATTGTAACTGCCAATTAACACGCAAATTTACGTTTGGACTTGTCTTTGACTACTCTATTCAATTCAATATTGAATATTTATTCCAAACTACACTTGTAAATTACATAATTATATACAACATAATTATTACATAGCTATGTAAACTTGATTCAACATAAATTTTATTCTTGGGATAGTGATTTAACTAGTATAATCACTACCCTAAGATTAAATCTCAATTATCGAAGAGTAAACTGACTTTTTACTTGCATTTCACATAACAGTATTCTGAGAATAGTTATACTTACCAGAATTCGATTGAATCTGCCCTAAGTGGGGTAATAAATATTCTATTTAAGGCCCAGCATTTTGAAAATTGCAAGTATTGCAACCCTAATCATTCTATTACCGCTTAATAGATTACATTGAAATTGAACTACAAGATACTCAAGGATATAAGTGATAAATCAACCGGAGCTAAAACACGAATTAGTTAGAAAACCTTGGTTAAAAATCATGTCAAAAACCCCTCTGAAAATTCAGAAATTCCCTAATTTATCCAGAACAGTAAGTTATTTTGAATTTCTATTTCACATGAATATAAATCAGTTAATTTGAAACAAATCAACCCAGCCCTTTTTTTGAAATAAGCTATTTACTTGAACATATTTATGTTTTTTATAAATTGTCGCTTTCGTTATATAATTCAGAGCAGCCATAATATCATGCCGCACTCTACTTACTTGTCATTTGGGTATTTCGCTTCGTGCTACGTCTGATTCCGCGGAGATCCGCGTTGCTATACGGACCTATGTCACTTTTTTTTGTAACTTTTACGTAAGGAATAGTGTGACGAGTATTCTGGGCCTTAAGTGAAACCACAGGGCAGGTAGCTAGCTTGTAATATATTTACACTGTAGTTGCTACAAATGATTAGATTTTATTATATTTTATAGTATACTCAATTAACTTGCAATATGAAATGTGTAACCAATTTCAAACTTTACGCTATTGTAATAAAGACTACTTAATTTCTTCATACATTTATTTCTTTGAAAGTGAAAGCATGCTTTTACTATGATTTGAGGCATTAGGCATCTATTTACCTACTAGCAGAACTCTCCGACTTTGTTCGCGTGATGTTTTTTTAGATAATCCCGTACGGTACTGAAACCACGCCGTTTTGTTGCCACACGAAATGAGATAGCTCGCTCATTTGGCACACCAAATATTTTCAATTTCAGGGTAGGTACAAAAGAAATATATTTTTTTAGGAAAGATCGTGCAATATAATTGCACAATAAATGATGACATACATAACTGTTGCACGATCTTTCGTAAAAAAATATACTTATTCCTTTTGTACCCTGAAATTGAAAAATTTGGTATGTCAAATGAGCGAGCTATCTCATTTCGTGTGGCAACAAAACGGCGCGGTCTCAGTACCGTACGGACATATTTACGATTTAAATCTTTGTTTTTTTTCATATAAACCTTCCACCACCATAGAACCACTTCATAGAACCACCTAGGGTTAATTTTTTATGAAAAAATATATTTTTGCGGAACTCTCGTTAACTGAGTCATACTCGCACTTGTCCGGTTTTTTTTAGTTGAGTATTGACATTGAGGTGTATTATGTTATTAAAAAGGAAGGATTGAAAAGATCCCTTCTCAGTAGCAGATGTACGAATCTGAATTAAAATTAAAATTCAGTTTAAATAATTGAATAATATAATTCTTGACCATGAATATCGTTAATGTATACAGAAATCCAGTTTTTTTATTAAATTTTCTGCCACATTTCTGCAATATACATTACGCGGACAAAGTATCAGGAAGTTTATATAGTACTAGCTTGCGCCCACGGCTTTGCCCGCGTGGTACCTTGAAAAACATAAAAAAACCTATTCCACGGGAACCGTACACTTTCCGGGATAAAAAGTAGCCTATGTGCTATTATAGACTATAGTCTACATCCGTGCCAAATTTCATCCAGATCTGTTTAGCCGTTTCAGCGTGAGAGTAACAAACATACATCCATACATCTTCGAGAAGAGATTCTTGCCTGTTCTTCTCGTACTTGGGTTAGGTTGGAATTGGCACAGATTCACCTAGCATGTAAGACGTTTCCAAGTGATCCTTGTGATTTTATTAAATAAATGATTTTTCAATTTCAATTTCATCCATACATTCTTACATACTTTCGCGTTTATAATATTAGTAGGATTCATAGAACAACGCGAAGCGGGTATTTTTAGTTTTTTAAACTATATCTTATTATATTAGGTCTGGGGGTTTTCTATGTATAATATGTATATACAAAAAAAAAGTGTATCTATGTTAGTTTGGGGCTACATGATGCTGTGTTATAGTGTCCAGCATTATTTATTTATTTATATCTCAGGAACCTGGAACGGAAAGACGAGTGGACGATGATGAAGACAGAAGCAATCCTCAGTACATACCTAAACGTGGTACCTTTTACGAGCACGACGACCGTACTGCCGACAAGTAAGCAAATACATTTAAGGTAGTTGCAAGTAGGTGCACTTCCCACCCGCAAATGTAAAGCCATGCAAACAAAGATTTAAATCGTAGATATGCCCGTACGGTACTGAGACCGCGCCGTTTTGTTGCCACACGAAATGAGATAGCTCGCTCATTTGGCTCACCAAATTTTTTAAATTTCAGGGTACCAAAGCAATAATTATATATTTTTACGAAAGATTGTGCAATACAATTGCACAATAAATGGTGAAATAACTGTTTGGTTCATTTTTTAGTAATCATTAGTGTGCTTACATCGGCATTTTGTTAACACACACAAGTAAAAACAGTGCCACAGTTTTTGGTGTCCGGGCATATCTACGATTTAAATCTTTGCATGCAAAGCGCTAAAGGTAAAGGTATAGTTGGCTCAACGAATCTAGGCATTCGTGAAGTTAGCCGCAAGAGCTGCGCAGTATCGGCTTTCGGGAGCAATTGGAGGTAGGAACTGTACATGCGCAAACTCGCACCTGTGGCTAACTTCACGAATGCCTAGATCCGTTGGATGAACTATACATATATTCATGGTATTTTATTTGCGGGCGCGCGGGCGGTGCACGAGTCTGAATTGTGTTAAGCTCATAGTTAAGCTGGATAGTACTAGATTTTATATTATTATTTATTGCAAAAATTAAAAAAACCCGACTTGAAAATAGCTTCATAAAGACGCCATAATATGACATGGATTTTTTTGAAATTTTAAATAGCCTATATTACTCTCGCGATTCAGACAAATCCAACGATACCTAATTTGTCAAAATCCGTACAGCCGTTTGAGACACATCAACCGCCAAAAGAACTCGCATACATACATTCATACATCTCAAACACATAACCCTCCTTCGCGGTCGGGTAAATACACTAGGTATCTGTAAAAATAAATTTGTTTACATAATACCTACACATGCACCTGTGCAATCATGCGTTACATCAAAAGTAGTCCTTATCACTATCGTAATAAGAATCAATAAGATTTTACTAAACTGACACGCGATTATAGACCTTATCGCGCCGGAATAAAGTTCACGATGCGTGAGTGGTGTTGACTGATGACCGATCTGATCGTTGATGCGTTGTAGAAAGTTACTGAAAATGTAATTTGTGTGTTTGCCTTGAGAATGCCGTTTTATTTGGTCTGCTCTTAAACGGTGAAGGAAAACATCGTGATGAAACCGGCATGTTGTAGAAACTTAAAAGTTTGACGGTAAGAAGAAGAAGTCAGGCAGTCAGGCAAATAGTCTGTCATAAACTCATAACGCAAGCGTTTTGCATAACTAAGACTATTTTGACTGTGACAGATTAGTAATTACTACAATTCACTGGTGACAGTCATAGGAAGAACAAAAAATGTCGGTTAGGATATAGGTTAGATTTTAAGTTAGATTTTATAGAAAACGGAAGAAATTAATTTACGTAAGACGTAGGCAGTATGACTTTAGCCTGCTCAAATGAGCGAATAATGTAACAACAAAATGTGACAGTTATATTTTGACTATTATCACTTTGACTATGCGAATGTTGAGATGGATGTGTGGAGTGACAAGGATAGATAAAATAAGGAATGAGTATATTAGAGGAAGTCTGAAAGTGGTAACAGATAAACCGGTAACAGAAAAGATGAGGAGTAATAGGTTAGCGTGGTACGGGCATGTTATGAGAAGAGATGAATGTCACGTGACGAGGAGAGTGTTAGGTATGAATGTGGATGGATACGGGGGTAGAGGTAGGACGAAAAAAAGATGGATGGACTGTGTGAAAGATGACATGGGTAAGAAAAGAGTGAGTACTGAGATGACGAATGACAGAGGGAAATGGAAGAAGATCACATGTTGTGCCGACCCCACATAACGTGGGAAAAGGGCAGGAAGATGATGATGATGATGATATCACTTTGACTATGCCAGTGGCGAGGAGACCACGAACACGACTTCGGAGCTGTCGACGGAGAAGGAAGGGAGCGAGACGGGAGCGGAACGACGTCGGCCGCCGCGGAAGAGTGACGTCATCAACAAGTGGTCTCACGACAAGTTCAACGAGAACGAACAGGTCAGTAAGAAAGACGACTGTAATCCCCAGACTAGGTAGATATCTCCTCAGATCTCTAGTCACCTAGATCTCTGAGGATGTCTAAAAAGAGTCAAAGGCATATCCAAACATGATATTTGTTTGACACATATCCACATTATGCCTTATAGTTAATATTCCGTACTAGCTTCCGCTCGCAGCTTTGCTCGCGAGGTACCTACATAAAATATAGCCTATGTTACTCAGGGATAATGTAGCATTCTAATTTTATGTACTTTTTGAAAACGAAATAAAAACATTTATTTATTATTATTATTATAATGGTAAAAGAATTTTTGAAATCGGACCAGTAGTTTTTGAGTTTATTCGTTACAAACAAAAATACTAAACTTTCCTTTTTATAATATTAGTATAGACTAACATGACACATACATACGTTCGAACTTTTGATTCAAGGGTATGCCGGTTTCCGGATGTTTTCCTTCACCGTTTAAGAGCACTGGCATTGCGCACTTAATTTTTCGGATTGTTAAACTCATTGGTACACGACCAGGTTTGAACCAACGACCTTCGGATCGTGAGTTCTACATCACTTGTGCTATTTATTTGTACTATGAGACAAGTATACCTAGTATACCTTTTTACTTCTCGCACTGTAGTTTGTGGGTTCGATCCCCACCCAGCATAAACATTTGTATTAATTATATGTATTTACAAAAAATAGTATATAATTAATCTATCAACTACCAAGTTTCCATAGTACGAGCTTTGCTTAGTTGTAACTAGATGGCGTTGTGTGAAATGTAAACTAAAAACAAAAAATACGGTATCAGTACAATAAGTTTTGTTTCATAGATGCCAAAATCTCGCGACGAGTTAGTTTCAATTTATGGCTACGACATCAGAAACGAAGACGCTCCACCTCACGCCAGACGGAACAGGAGATACGGGTGAGTTTCCCTTAGCAAGTGATGGAACCTTGGAACCGCGTCACGGTTCAGTGGACCACTAGTGACACTAGGTTGGTAGAAAATGTCGAGCGGCAGACGCCAGTGTCGCCCGACTGCGGTACAGGGGCCTTACCACGAAGTCTTCGAATAGAAACGTCACTACTTTAATACAACTTGCATAGGTCATGGTACGAAATAACAATGTAATATCAATTCGGTAATGTATAACCAACTGGATGAACCGTCTGCAGTCGGGTTCGAAATCATGACTGCAGCGACAGGACGCAACGACGTGTCGTGGCGACATGAAGCGACGACACGTCGTCCGCTGCTGCCTCATGTCGTCCGCTGCCAACTCGTACCTTTAAGCTCTCCTTTTGTCACATATGTATCCTTTACTCTGTGTACAATAAAGTAATAAATAAATCAACTAAGGGCGGATTAGACCAAACAAAACAAACTAATATAGGCCTTAACATAAGCTCTTACAAATCACCATGTTTCAGAAACGTCACATTTCAAGCTTGAAGTAACACTACTTCAATACAATGCCACTTATAAAATGTATTTAATTTATTTTCTTGCAAACAATAAGGTTTCGAAGCGGACGGTTAGTGGATGCATTTTTGCATGCGCACGAGTTGATATTTAAAATTTAGAACTGCATACCCAAAGCGTTAGATGGTAAATTGGGGGTAACAAAATATCTTTTCAAAATTCAACCCCTAAAGTTTGGGGGTTGAATTTTGGGGTTTTCTTTGGACCATGAAGTCTGCGTGATTTTTTTAAATTAAGTGCACCGAGGTAGAAGTAGAACTGCGTAGTTATATTATTTTTGTTAGTATTTTAATATAATATCAATATATTATTTAATTGTGATAGTTAAAGAAAGTTGTAGAAAGTATTTGCTTTTTAGTGAATACGATTGGCTGGTGTTATAAGTAACTTTGCATGCGTAGTACCTACATGTTATTCTATCAGAGTTTATGTATACATAAATTGCAAATGAAATCAAATTTTGTCCAGCCAATTTGGCGTGATTGAACTAGAAACAAAAATTCACATCAAATATTTCCATTTATAATTATTACTAGCTTCCGCCCGAAGCTTCGCCCGCGTCGTATCTTGTCAATTATAGCCTTTGCTATTCCAGACTATAATCTATCTCTGTGCCAAATTTCATCCAGATCCTTTCAGCGTGACTGAGTTACAAACTTCCATCCAAACTTTCGCTTTTATAATATCAGTAATATAAGGTAAGATAAAATAACTTTATTTACAAAAATAGATCTAAAGATCTATCTTAATAGTTGAGCTATCTAAGGACGATTACAAACGATCTATAGACAGCTCAATTGATCCAGATCACTGCCAGATGGAAGCGTCCTCACAACTGGCTTTAAGATAAGATTAGTAAGATTAATATTAATTAATCTGTACAGTCGCGGTCCCAACAAGTACACTCGTACCTGGGAGGACGAGGAGGCGTACAAGCGCCAGACGGCGGCGCAGGCGCAGCCGCGCAAGCCGCCCAACCCCGAGGACTTCCCCGAACTGGATGCTTCGAAACGGAACCCGTTAGTATACTTATACCAGCTTCTGCCCACGGCTTCGCCCGCGTGGTACCTTAAAAAACAAATCTCGTCCCACGGGAACCATACATTTTTCCGGGATAAAATGTAGCCTATGTGTTATTCCAGACTATAATCTATGTCTGTGCCAAATTTCATCCAGGCCCGTTCAGCCGTTTCAGCGTGAAAGAGTAACAAACATACATGCATTCATCCATATTTCCATACATCCATAGATCCATTCCATACATCCATACATACATAAATCCATTCCATACATCCATACATCCATAATATTAGTAGGATAAATAAATTTGTATTTCCCTCCAACAGTCGCAAGCCCCGCACGCCCCGGCCGCGCTCGCAGTCCCAGCCGGAGTCCAACGAGTCGCTGTCAGGCGCGGGCGTGCGGCGCGCCGGCTCCACGCGGAGCCCTAAGCGGCGCCCCGCGCCCGCCATCAAGTCAGGCCTGCGTGCCACGGTCCGCACGCCGCCCGCGCGCGCCTCCAGGCGGGAACCGCGGGAGGGCGACGTGAGAAACAGAGGGGGAGAAAGTGGCGATGTGAGAAACCGAGGAGGAGATAGTGGCGATGTGAGAAACCGGGGAGGAGATAGTGGCGATGTAAGAAACAGAGGCGGAGAAGGTGATGTGAGAAATAGAGGTGATAACGGCGATGTGAGAAACAGAGGGGAAATCGGTGATGCTAGAAACAGGGAAAGTGGTGACGTGAGAAATAGAGGAGATAATGATGTGAGAAGTCGCGGGGGAGAAAGTGGTGATGTGAGAAATAGAGGAGGAGATAGTGGTGATGTGAGAAATGTGAGGGAGAGCGGAGATGTTAGGAATAGCGGCGATGTGAGGAGGGACCAAGTGAGGGAGCTCAAGATGCCAGCGATTGAGAATTTGACCATTGCTGTCAATAATAGGTGAGGTTACTTTATCAAAACTATTTATAGGTTTTTTCTGATCAAAAAAATGTAGTTCGTCCAACTACATTTTTTTGATCAGAAAAAACCTTGAAACAAACAGTAAAGAAAAACTTCCCGAGGAAACCATCATGTCATAGAACCAACGTTCAAAAACAAGTGTCAATAACAAGTCAAATAAGTGCATAAAAAATGTCTCGAGGCACATTGACCCTTTCATCACACCGGTTCTCAAGTAAATAAAAGATAAAAAAAACTTGTGGTATAAATAAATAAATAAATAAATATTGTTGAACATTTCACAAAGCGCCATCTAGCCCCAAACTAAGCAAGCTTGTACTATGGGAAACATAACTGATAGAGTAAATTATATACTTTTTTTTTGTAAATACATACATAGAATACATAATAACACCCAGACATAGAACAAAACTCTGCGTTCATCACACAAATGTTTATCCTGGGTGGGGATCGAACCCACAACCTGCAGCGCAGAAGGCAGAGCTACTACCAACTGAGCTGTGAGGCTAGCCATGTATGAATACAACAAAAAAAGAATTAGCGAAATTATTCCAGCCGTTCACGCGTGATGCCGTGACCAAGGGATCATCATCATGATCATCTGCAGCCCGACTTCACCCACTGCTGGGTATAGGCCTCTCTTTGCATATGCCATTGTCCACGGTCTGCTGCTAGCCTCATCCAGGTCCGGCCCGCGACGGATGCTGTCGTCAGCCAATCTCGACCGACGCACCTATACCCGGTTCTTGGACGCCATTCAGTTAACGCCTTACTTCATCTGTCGTCACCTCGCCTTGCCAGGTGTCCTGCCCAACTCTATTTTAGTCCCGTTATGCGGTTCCTAACGTCTTTGACCTTTGTTCGACTTCTTTGACCAAGGGATATAGGGATTAATTTTAATATAATAGAAGATTAATAGTATATTGTGCATTTCACAGTGAAGGTCAGCAACAGAGGAAGGTGCTGTCGGCCGTCGCGCAGCAGCGGCCCGTGCCGACCGAGCACGCCAAAAAGAAACCCTCTCCTCAGGTCAGTACCCCCCCCCTCCCTTCCCCCTTGAGGAATAAAGCTTGAAAGTTAGGTAGAAATTATCAAGAACAAATATTTATTTCAAAAATCAATAAACTTCTCTCAAGGTATTATAAAATAGCATTTACAGCTGCCATCTTATATATCTTATCTATATATATAAAAATGAATTGCAGTTCGTTAGTCTCGCTAAAACTCGAGAACGTCTAAACGAATTTATCTTATCTTGGTCTTGAAATGTTCGTGGAGGTCTAGGGAAGGTTTAAAAGGTAAGAAAAATTCGAATAACTGCCGGGAAACCCCTAAAAATAGCCCTTTTCTATTTCCCATACAAACGTTTTCTAAATAAGTACGAAGTCTGCCGGGTCAGCTAGTATTCAATAAATCTTCAAAGCAACATAGAAATTATCAAGACAAGAACAAGTATTTATTTAAAAAATCACGAAACTTCTCTGTAGGTAATGTAAAATAGCTTTGAACAGCCGCCATGTTGTATTTTTTGGTTGTGATCCATACGAATCCAATGGTATCTCATTTGTCAAAATCCGTTCAGCCGTTTGGGCTACAGTGATAGCCAAATAAACTCTTATATACACATACACCCCAAACACAATATTTACTTACCCTCCTCCTTCGCAGTCAGGTAAAAAACAAATATGATCACGACTATAATCCCCAGGCTCGGTAGATATCTCCTCAGATCTCTAGTTACTTCGATCTTTTGGGATATCTAAAGAGGGTAGACAGAGAAACGACAAATATGATATTTGGTACATGCCCACACTTTACACAGTAGCTAGTATTCCATACATGACAGGTTGCAAGCCCACCGCTTCTTATAAAACGTTAGTGGAGATATCTAAAGATCGGAGGCACTTACGTTTCGCACAGTATTTACGGTGTTTTTCTTCACCAATATATCTGAAACTGTACATCTACCATGAATTGTCACATTTAGATCGGCTGACGTTACTACAGTAGTAATAGTACGTTAATATGACATCTGTCAAAATTGTTACTCATGGTACCGCATTGTAAGCAAATGAATGAAGCGCAAACTACAGTCGCTGTAGTACGCTGTGACGTAGGATAGTTAACTACGTGACGTTTCAGAGGGTCTACCATGAGTTTTCACAATCTACACTCGCTAGCGACTGTATTAGAAAAATGTATGAAAACTTGTGCAGCGCCTCTAGCGGATAGTTGGGTACTAAAACGTCGCGTAGTTAACTATCCTACGTCACAGCGTACTACAGCGACTGTGGTTTGCGCTTCATTCATTTGCTTAGAATTTGGCACCATGAGCATCAATTTTGACAGATGTCATAGTAACTTTCTATTACTACTATAGTTACGTCAGCTGATTTAAATGTGACAACTCATGGTAGACGTACTGTTATATATCAACAGGGTCCGCCGTTGAACGCATCGCAGAGTAAGCAACACCCGCAGCCGGCGCAAGCGCAGCAAAAGTCGCAAGCGCCGCAACAGCCCACACCGTCTGCTGGTAAGTACTTTGATTCTTGTGGGTTATAAATAATAAAAATAAAATAAATAATGCTGGACAATCCACACAGCATCATCTAGCCCCAAAGTAAGCTACTCAAAGCTTGTGTTATGGTTACTAGATAACTGATATATTTAATACATTATAAATACATAGATAGATATTTTTTATTATACATAGAAAACACCCAGACCAACGGAACAAATTTCTGCAGATCGTACACAAATTTGTTCCGCGCCGGGAATCGAACCCGCAACCTCTTGCGTCGCAGGCGGACTCTCGCCCGCTGCGCCACTGAGGTCGTCAAAGGTTATGGATTGGATATGATGGATACAGGGGTAGAGGTAGGCCACAGAAAAGATGGATGGACTGAGTGAAAGATGATTTGGGTAAGAAAGGAGTGAGTACTGAGATGACGAATGACAGAGGGAGATGGAAGATCTATGTTGTACCACACATAAAGTGGGAAAAGGGCAGGAAGATGTTGATGATATACTTGTAAGATGATTGTAAGTGTCACTCAGTCAGTAATATAGACTTTTATATATTTAATAAACCCCCGACGCAAAAACGATGGTTGATGGCATCGTAGCTCCCGAACGCATGAACCGATTTTGATTTTTTTTTTTTTTCGTTTGAAAGGTAAACTTGATATTTGAAAGTGTTCTTAGCTATGTTTGATGGAAATCGGTCCAAGATGGCCGCCGCTACAAAATGGCGGATTAAATATATTTTTTTTTCACAATTTCCTCAGTATAGTTATCAAATAAAAGGGCTTGAGTAGTAGAATACTATCCACTATGATACATTTCAAATCCAAGATGGCTGCCGCCACAAAATGGCGAATATTTTTTTTTTCACAACTGCATCAATATAGGTGTGGGCTGGGATATGAAATAATAGATGCGGTTTTGGTACACTTGAATAGTTTTATTGTTACGTGGGAGAAATACTGATTTTTACAATATTTATTCTTCTTCTTCTTCTTCTTCTTCAATTATGGCATCTGTCTCTTAGAGAACAATTTTGCCAGTGTCAAGTGTATTTATTTATAAGTATTGTGAACGTCACAGAGTCATAGTCAAGTAGTCAAGTCAATTTTAAACAAAAGATGGCTGTTTTGTTGAAAATTTTCGGGATTTCCTCCGATGGAATTTGAAGAGAACTATTCACTCTAATTCACATACTTTACACTCGCGTCAAGAACCCGGGCTTTATTGGCAAAATAAACACCAAAATTACGCAATAAAACTCAAAATAACACGAGAAAACATATAAAAACCAGAGCGACGAAGTTGTCAGACAAATACACTGCAGAAAATCCCATATTTATTATAAACGGTGCGATTACCATTTGCTTTATTCCTTTCACAGCTGTCATTCATCCATCATTCAGTCAGTCATCTCAGTCATACCATAGATTATAATACCTTTCACCATTTCGTTCACTCTACATAGGTATCAAATGAAAGGGCTTGAGTAGTAGAATACACTATGACAAATTTCAAATCCACGATGACCACAAAATGGCGGTCAAAGTTTGTTTGTTTTTTATTTAATTTAACTTGTTCGTAACAGGATCGGAATCCCGCGGCGGCAGCAAGCGTTACAGCAGTCTACGACAGCGCCCTCTAGCGGACCCATCTTACGCGCCTCAGTTGCCGCAGCAACAGTTGCAACAGCCGCAGCAACAGTTGCAGCAACCGCAAATGCCACAGCAACAGTTGCAGCAACAGCCGCCGCCGCTGCCGCAAAACGCACAACAGCACAGATACGCCGGTCCTCCTGGTATATATTAACACATTTTCTATTATTACGAGTATACCTAACCTATGTCCAGCAGTATAGAGCGCTGGTGGTGTAGGGGTAGCACCCCTGCCTCACGATCCGAAGGTCGTGGGTTCAAACCTGGTCGTGCACCAATGAGTTTTTCCATTCGAAAAATTTATGTGCGCAATGCCAGTGCTCTTAAACGGTGAAGGAAAACATCGTGAGGAAACCGGCATACCCTAGAACCAAAAATTCGAAGGTATGGGTCATAGGTTAGTATTCTTATAAGCGGCGATGGGCTTGCTACCTGTCACGTACGGAATACTAACTTAACTATTGTGCAAAATGTGGGCATGTACCAAATGTCATGTTTAGACTTGCCTCTGACTACCCCCTTTAGATATCCCTAAAAGATCTAAGTAACTAAAAGATCTGAGGAGATATCTACCGAGCCCGGGGATTACAGTCGTGATCATATTTTTTTTTTTATGTCTAGCAATGGACTGCTATAGGCTGATGATGATGATGATAAACTAGCTTCCGCCTACGGATTCGCCCGTGTGGTACCTTGAAAAACAAAAACAAAACTATTTCGCGCTAACCTTACATTTTCCGGGATAAAAAGTAGCCTATGTTCTAATTCAGACTATAATCTATATCTGTGCCGAATTTCATTCAGATCCGTTGAGCCGTTTCAGCGTGAAAGAGTAACAAACATCATCCATACATTCTTACAAACTCTTGCGTTTATAATATTAGTAGGATGGACAGCATTGATGGCCTAGTGGTAGTATCCGTACTTCCTAATCCTATGGTCGTGGGTTCTTACCGGTTGTGCACTTGAGTTTTGTTGAAAAAAGTATGGCTGCTGTAACTGTACTCTTAAACGGTGACGGAAAACATCATGAGGAAACCGGTCGAAAGGAGCCTCTGAACTTTAATCAACACAAGAAAAACCATCAGCACACAGTAGGTCTACCATGAGTTTTCACAATCTACACTCGCTAGCGACTGTAGTTAAAAAAATGTATGAAAACTTGTACAGCGCCTCTAGCGGATAGTTGGGTACTAAAACCTCACGTAGCTAACTATCCTACGTCACAGCGTACTACAGCGACTGTAGTTTGCGCTCATTAATTTGCTTAGAATTTGGTACCATGAGTAACAGTTTTGACAATTGTCATAGTAACGTACTATTACTACTGTAGTAACGTCAGCCGATCTAAATGTGACAACTCATGGTAGACGTACAGATCATAGTTCAGTACTGTACTGACTATCAGTGCGTGGTGAGATGACGTAAGGTTGCGTGTGCGCAGGCGGCGCGGAGTTCCCGGGCGGCGCGCCGCACGCGCAGCACCTCCTGCACCAGGTACGTCGCACTTCTTCATATTAGCCTCTGGTGGGTTTCAAGCAGCGAAAGTAGCGACCCCCCTCGTAAAATAAAGAATTACAAGAAGGAAAGAGGAAGAGAAAGACCGAGGATAAGGAACCTGAGCCGAGTGAAAGAGACGGTTGCCATCATATCGTATTTAGAGGTGAAGGAGGTTGCCCTAAAAAGAGCTAAGTGGAGAAAGCAGTGAACTACAATACATGAAAAAAATGAAAAAAAAAAATGCTAAAAAATGACCTCACAGAAATAGAACCCTGGTAGGCGTGTCTTGTCAAATATGCCAAAGATTTAAATTATTTTTATGCCAACCTATATCGTCCCACTGCTGGGCAAAGGTCTCCCCCAAATCACGCCAACCATCCTCCTTCGAGGTCTCCCACCATCTAAATTTAAAGAAAGAAAAAAAATTCTGTAAATTTTTGATATTAAAATTTACAGAAGCTTATTACACGTTACACGGCAATTTGAACTCAAACGTCGAGGGAATAAAGTCAACATTAATCACTTTTTGGCAAATCCACGTAAAAGTTTCGATGGGGATTTTCTGCGGTGTATTTGCCTGACAACTTCGTCGCTCTGGTTTTTATATGTTTTCTCGTGTTATTTTGAGTTTTATTGCGTAATTTTGGTGGTTATTTTGCCAATAAAGCCTGGGTTCTTGACGCGAGTGTAAGGTATGTGAATTATAGTGAATAGTTCTCTTCAAATTCCATCGGAGGAAATCCCGAAAATTTTCAACAAAACAGCCATCTTTTGTTTAAAATTGACTTGACAACTTGACTATGACTCTGTGACGTTGACAATACTTATAAATAAATACGCTTGACACTGGCAAAATTATTCTCTAAGAGACAGATGCCATAATTGAAGAAGAAGAAGAAGAGTTTCGATGGGTGAAATATGGTATCATGTTTCGCGGATTCCCTTGAAGAAATCCTTCTATGTTTTTTACCGTTCACTGGGAGAAAGATTGATCAGTTATGCCGACAAGAGACAAACTCGAAACAATCAAAACTCTTATTAAAACTCCCTATTTCTAGGATCTATGGTGTAGGCCAGTGGTTCCTAAACTCTTTTGTTTCATAGACCACTTTCAAAATTTGGCTGGAGCCGGTGGACCCCCTGGGAAACTTGCGTTGTGGCTTGTGGCTGACTTTCAACGACGATTAAAAGATTTCGAAAAAAAAAATCTTTTCCATTTCCAAATTACCATTTTCTTCTCAATTTATTTATAAATTGTCTTAGTGAGAAGGTTTAATTCAGGTATCATATTATTTAAAATAACAAGCCAACATTTTAGTTCTTCACTGTCGAAACCAAATTAATTTTCATGCACCCCTGCTTACGATTATAGACCCCCATTTTTTGTCACGTCCAACGTAGACCCCCGTCGAGTCTCCCGTGGACCCCTGGGGGTCCACCTGGACCACTTTGGGAATCACTGGTGTAGGCTGTACATCTATCAGTCAGTCAGTCAGTAACGTGAAAGTTAATTTTATATTATTATTTCAGCAGGTTGTTCGTAACACTTCAGCGCCGCCGCACGCGTCGTCTCCCCCCCATCAGCACCCCCCCTCGCAACCCCCCCATGCACAACAGGTATGAAAATATACATTAAAATTAAAATAACTTTGAAGTACACAATTTTAAGGAAGGTATTAAATATTATTATGCTAAGACCTTTTTACTTGTTTATTAAGTGTACTGCAATTAGCGGTCTTATCGCTTATGACGACACCTTCCAGACAACCTTTTGATTCGAATAGAGCTACATTTAATTTAATTTTTGTTTGTTTGTAGGTAAGGTCTATTGAGTTAAATGTTCCATTTTACGCTGTTTCAATGATTTGGAGTAGATGTGGTGTCCCGCCGCGGGAATCGAACCCACAGCCCGCTCTCGTCAAAAATCAAAAGTTGAAATAAACATTTTAAAATCAATTTCAGACTGCTAAATATGAAGATTCAAAGTACGAGGTTCGTGTTTTTCAATAACAAGCCTTATCCATCTCGCAACAACGTTCAAAATCATGTGCATGACGTGTGATGCTGAGTTCATTTTGTTTTGTTGGCAATATAGTGATGCTTTTCATTTTTGTCTCATACTGGTGGTGTAGTGGCACCCCTGCCTCACGATCCGAAGGTCGTGGGTTCAAACCTGGTCGTGTACCAATGAGTTTTTCTATTCGATAAACTTATGTTCGCCAGTGCTCTTAAACGGTGAAGGAAAACATCGTGAGGAAACCGGCATACCCTAGAACAAAAAATTCGAAGATATGGGTCATAGTTTAGTGTTCTTATAAGCGGCGATTGGCTTGCAACCTGTCACGTACGGAATACTAACTACTGTGCAAAATGTGGGCATGTACCAAATGTCATGTTTGGACTTGCCTCTGACTACCCCCTTTAGATATCCTCAAAGATCTAAGTAACTAAAGATCTGAGGAAGATATCTACCGAGCCTGAGGATTACAGTCGTGATCATATTATTTATTTATTTATTTCTTATTTTATAAATTCAAAGGTGTTCATTATGTTAGTGTTATTATAAGCGGCGATGGGCTTGCAACCTGTCACGTAAGAAATACTAAGTATTTTGCAAAAGTGGGCGTGAGCTTAATATCATATTTGGACGTGCCTCTGACTCTTTAGATATCCTCAAAGATCTAAGTAACTAGAGATCTGAGGAGATATCTACCGAGCCTGGGGATTATAGTCGTGATCATATTATTTATTTATTAATTTTTTATGTTAGTGTTATTATAAGCGGCGATGGGCTTGCAACCTGTCACGTAAGAAATACTAAGTATTGTGCAAAAGTGGGCGTGAGCTTAATATCATATTTAGACGTGCCTCTGACTCTTTAGATATCCTCAAAGATCTAAGTAACTAGAGATCTGAGGAGATATCTACCGAGCCCGGGGATTACAGTCGTGTGAGTGTTAGTTTGTTTTGTTTTGTAGTGTCATTTTTGCTTAGCTGTTTTATTAATTAACTAGCCGTCCCGGCAAACTTCGTACCGCCTTCTACATTGCTTAGACAACAGTGAGTGATTATAATTTAATATGAACTTTATTAAATAGTAATAAAGTTCAAATTGACTCATTTATTTAGAAAACGTTTGTATGGGAAATAGAAAAGGGCTATTTTTAGGGTTTTCCCGGCAGTTATTCGAATTTTTCTTACCTTTT
Organism: Cosmorhoe ocellata; assembly: GCA_963675405.1. Taxonomy (NCBI): domain Eukaryota; kingdom Metazoa; phylum Arthropoda; class Insecta; order Lepidoptera; family Geometridae; genus Cosmorhoe; species Cosmorhoe ocellata. The sequence goes on from OY776267.1 coordinate 6,584,937, forward strand.
AAACCTTCCCTAGACCTCCACGAACATTTCAAGACCAAGATAAGATAAATCCGTTTAGCCGTTCTCGAGTTTTAGCGAGACTAACGAACAGCAATTCATTTTTATATATATCGAAGATAGAATATTGAATATGCAATGCAGACGCAGTCCATACGTGCACATAAAAAAAAATGCAAAAAAAATAATCATGCCAAAAAGGAATCCGTGTATGGTAGCATTATGTCACGATGTTTTCCTTCACTGTTACTTCAAGCTGAAAATTTGAAGTTTCTAAATCATTATGTTTATCAGCTTGTGGTAAGCTTGTGTATATACACCGTGAAATTTTAATGGTTGTTTTCCCGCAGCGAAATGGTTTGGTCTTGGTAATACAATCGTTATAAACAAATTAAATATTAGAAACAAAAAAAAAAAAAAAAATTAATTAGAAAGCGACCACGAACCAATAGTAATTCATCCCGATACCTACGCGAAGGCGGCCGGCGGCGCGTGCGATTCGAATAGTACCTACAAGTTACGTCTAATGTTACTATTGTTCCTCGCATTTTCGAGTTTATGAATATTTTTAAATTATTTTAAAACAAAAACATCTTTATTGTTTTACTTTTACTCTATTTTTCGAAAGCACTCCTTATGGCAAGTTGTTCTGCCGCGGGAAAACAACCATTAAAATTTCACGGTGTATATATCTATCTATAAATAATGTAAACCAAGTATACCTTATAGGTGAGATTGGGATTACTCGAGCAGCAACAGTTGGTCCAACACCAGATTCAACAAGCCCAACAAGTCCAACAACAAGTCCAACAACAAGTGCAACAAGTGCAACAAGTCCAACAAGTGCAACACTCCAACCCGCAGCAAGTCCAACACTCTATGCACAACATGTCACAACCTCATACTATAGGTATACATAATATGTATAAATACTAATAGGGCTAGATGGCATTGTGTGAATTGTCCACCAATATTTATTTATTTATTACTAGCTTCCGCCCACAAGGTACCTACATAAAATGTAGGTTATGTCTTAAGCTTCTAGTCTATTTTTGTGCCAAATTTCATCAAAATCGGTTCAGCGGTTTAAGCGTGAAAGCGTAACAGACAGATAGAGTTTCTTGCGCATTTATATTATACTAGCTTCTGCACGCGGCGTCGCCCGCGAAGTACCTACATAAAATATAGCCTATGTTCATCCTGAAAGTTCATTCTACACATTGGTGAAAGAATTTTTCAAATCGGTTCAGTAGTTTCGGAGCCTATTCATTTCAAACAAACAAACAAACAAACAAACAATCAAAGTTTTCCTCTTTATAATATTAGTATAGATGGATCCATATACATATATCCATATTATTATCAATAAAGGTATCCATATTATAAGTATCATAAAAATAGTATGGATTTATTTACTTTTATATTTTCCAGGTCAAATGCAACCACAATTACAGCCGACCCAGGGCTACGCCCCGCCAGCTATGATGCCCGCTCAGTATATGCAGGTAATATACTTCATCTTCTATTTCACTAGTTATATAATAATTAGACTAAATTATTAGTCTCACAACTCCCTTAATATATGTAGGTATCAAATAAAAGGGCTTGAGTAGTAGAATACTATATATTATATACTATAATCTATGACAAATTTTAAATCCAAGATGGCCGCCACCACAAAATGGCTAATAACTTTTTTTTTCACAACTCAATATTATAGGTATCAAATAAAAGACCTTGAGTAGTAGAATATACTATGACAAACTTCAAATCCAAGATGGCCGCCACCACAAAATGGCGGGCAAAATTTGTGTCGGGTTTTTTTTTTAAATTTAATTTAACTTGTGTTATGTTGAATTTGAACGTGTTGCAGAGCGGGTCCCAGGCAGTGTTCGGCGGAGCCCCGATGTACGCGTCGCCCCCGGCGCCCTACACCGCCCATCCGCCCATCTACCCACATCATAACTATGTATGTTTGTTTGTTTAACTTATCGTGTCACTAACTAGCTGTCGCTCGCGGCTTTGCTCGCGTATACCTAAATAAAATATAGCCTATGTTACTCAGGGATAATGTAGCATTCTAATGGTGAAAGAATTTATGAAATCGGACCAGTAGTTTTTGAGTTTATTTGTTACAAACAAAAATACAAAAATACAAAACTTTCCTCTTTATAATCTATATCTATAAAAGAGCTTAACCTGACTGACTGACTGATTCATCATCGCCCAGCTGAAACCGCTGAAGCTAGAAAGCTGAAATTTGGAAGGGGGTTTCCATTTATAACAAAACCACCCACTAAGGCGGGATTTTTGGAAATTCCACCTCTAAGGGGGTGAAAAAGGGTGAAAACGTTAGTATGAAACTTTTTAACGCGTGGAGCGATTTTCATGAAACTTTGTTTGTGTACTGTAAATGCAAAATGAATGGACACATGTTTCAGGATTTTTCAATATAACCATCAAAAAGGGGTCAAATGTGGGGTCAATGTTTGTATGAGATCTTTTTAACCTGGTGCGATTGGTCTGAAACTTTGTTTCGTGTTTCAGGATTATTCAATATAACTCTAAAAAAGGGGGTCAAATGTGGGGTCAATGTTTAGTTAGATACCTACTTTAAGTAAACGAAGTCGCGGGCGGGACAGCTAGTATTAGTATAGATTAAACCCTAAGAGCCTGTCCAGATGCCGCGTTTCACGTGCGTTCCTACGCGCGTTGTGTGCGAGGGACTCAGGGCAGAACATTATTTATGTACCTACGTAGGTAGTAGGTAGTTTTATGTAGTAGGTGCCTGAGAACGCGCGAGTGCCTACGCGCGTGACACGCTCCATCTGGACAGGCTTTAAATTTACCTCTGCCCCCAGGCGACGCAGGCCGGCGGCGTGACGTACTTCAACTGCGCCGAGCAGGAGGTGCCCCCCCCGCAGCGCACCACGCGCCGCCCCACCGCCGCCATCCCCATCGTGAAGCCCAACCAGCCGGAACGGTAATATCCCGCCGCCTGCGCCAAACCCACGGACTGGGCCCATCCTACCGACTGCGCCGAACTTACCGACTGCGCCCATATTACCGACTGCGCCCATATTACCGAATGCGTCCATCTTACCGACTGTGCCGATCCTAACGCCTGCGCTAAACCTACCGACTGCGCCCATCTTACGGACTGCGACCATCTTACCGACTGCGCCCATCTTACCGACTGTGCCAATCCTAATGCCTGCGCCAATCTTACGGACTGTGCCCATCTTACCGACAGCTCATCTTACCGACTGCGCCCATCTTACCGACTTCGCCCATCTTACCGACTACGCCCATCTTACCGTCTGCGCACATCTTACCGACTACGCCCATCTTACCGACTGCGCACATCTTACCGACTTCGCCCATCTTACCGACTGCGCCCATCTTACCGACTTCGCCCATCTTACCGACTACGTCCATCTTACCGAATGCGCCGATTTTACCGCCTTTTCCGATCCTAGCGCCTGCGCCAAACCTACGGACTCCGCCCACCTTACAGAATTCGCCCATTTAACCGACTGCGCCCATCTTACCGAATGCGTCCATCTTACCGACTGCGCCTGTGCTGATCCTAGCGCCTACGCTAAAACTACGGACTGCGCCCATTTTATCGACATCGGCGATATTACCACTTGCGCCAATTTTACCGACTAAGCCGGCTACAATACTTATACTTGCAAGTTCCAATTATGGAAGGTGTTATTAACTACTGTGCAGAATATGGGCATGTGCCAAATGTCATGTTTGGTCGTGCCTCTGTCTACCCTTTTATGTAGTGCCCTCTTTAGATATCCTCAAAGATCTAAGTACCTACCTAGAGACCTGAGGAGATATCTACCGAGCCTGGGGATTATTATTATAGGTATCGATACTAAAATATCGGTATTTTCAATAAGTATCGGTATAATTACCGATATTACTACAAATTAAACATAATTATATACTACAAATATTGCGCCACTACAAATTATGCACAAGTTGGCAAGCACGCGCACCCGCCCCGGGCCCCGCTCAGTGCGCTAGGACCGGAGAGCTGGCAACGTCGCGAGAACCGCTTTGAATACCGGTATTTTAGAGCAAAATATCGATACTTCAAAAATATCGATACTCGAATATATCGAAAAGAAAATACCGTTATTACCGCTACAGTACAGGTATTATTGGTACCGGTAGCAAGCCCTGCTTGGTAGACACAAACTCAATGTTCATCAGTACTCGCTTGTTACCAAGCACGTAGTAGGTACCTACCTTCGCTGCTGATTAGTTTTAGTTCACCGTACCGCCACAACGGTTCTCTTTTTGCGCAGACTCTAACGGATATAATTTAACATTCTCTTTCTCCCTCAGACCAACGAACTCGATAGAGAAGGACAACATCGACCGAATCGTAGAGAATATGTTCGTCAGGAAACCTTGGCCCGCAACACATGGCGCTGGTATGTAGCATATCAGCACTGGTGGTGTAGTGGTAGCACCCCTGCCTCGCGATGCGAAGGACGCGGGTTCAAACCTGCGGCCTTACCACGAAGTCTTCCAGAACGATACCGTAACGATTCCATTCTTGAAGTACAATTTGCTTAGGTCATAGTACGAAATAACAATGTAATACTAATTCGGTAATGTATTATGAATTCGTGGTGAGGCCCCTGGGGCCTTTTCACGAAGTCTTCCAGACGATTCCGTAACGATTCCATTATAGAAACGTCACTACATCCATACAATTTGCATGGGTCATGGGACGAAATTACAATGTAATACTAATTCGGTAATGTATTATGAATTCGTGGTGAGGCCCCTGGTCGTGCACCAATGAGTTTTTCTATTCGAAAAAAATATTTGCGCAATGCCAGTGCTCTTAAATGAAGGAAAACATCGTGAGGAAACCTGCATACCCTAGAACCAAAAATTCGAAGGTGCGAGTCATAGGTTCGTTTTCCTACAAGCGGTGATGGGCTTACAACCTGTCACGTACGGAATACTACTGTGCATATTGTGGACATGTGCCAAATATCAAGTTTAAACGTGCCTCTGACTCCCTTTAAAGATCTAAGTAACAAGAGATTACTAACAAAACATTGTTAAATATTAACAAAAGGTTATTGCCATAAAATTATTTATCTTATTATTGTTTGTAAGTATCACAATTACGTAATCACAGCACGGTAGGTCTACCATGAGTTGTCACATTTAGATTGGCTGACGTTACTACAGTAGTAATAGTACGTTACTATGACATCTGTCAAAATTGTTACTCATGGCACCAAATTCTAAGCAAATTAATGAGCGCAAACTACAGTCGCTGTAGTACGCTGTGACGTAGGATAGTTAGCTACGTGAGGTTTTAGTACCCAACTATCCGCTAGAGGCGCTGTACCAAGTTTTCATACATTTTCTTAACTACAGTCGCTAGCGAGTGTAGATTGTGAAAACTCATGGTAGACCCTCTGTTCCTGATAGACATTATTTGTGATTGATTGCAACAAGAGTTCCTTAATAGCCACTGTAAGCCCGTAATATGATGACGTTAATGAAAAGAAATATCTTTGTAATCATCAATTTTGAAGCTTTTACAAAGCTTTTTTAATTATTAAAACTTTATTTTCCTCGTCTAAGATATTGGCTTGATGTGGATGAAGCTACTAGCCCGAATTCGGGCAAATAATTTGCTAAACTAATGGCGTTTCTGTAAGAAGATTTCGAAACGCCACGGAAGATTTGCGAACAAGCCCAGAGGGGGCGAATTGAGTTAAGATTTTAATTTCATATGTTAGTACTACTACTTTTAGTACTCAAAGTACGAGTACCTTTAGTACATCTATATTTTTGGTATTCGTTGTATTGTAGATTAAGGTTTCAAAACGAAATGTATAGTTAACAATAATATTGTATACATAAGCTAACAAATTTTAATTTCAGATATAAGTACTTTTAGTATTCTTAGTACACTTAGTACGTTAATATTTTTAGTATTCGTTGTATTGTAGTTTATTGTTTCAAAACAGAAATGTATTATAAATGTATAATAAACAATAATATTGTATACATTAATAAGTGAATTGTCTAATTGTGTGCTGTCTTAGTACCGTTTAAAACGATCTGTAGATAGCTCTAATGATCCAGATCACTGCGAGGTGCGTCCCCAAGACGTTGTAGTTATGTAGATTGATGTTAGAACATTAATATTTTGGATTTCGATGTAGACAATGATATGCATGTTATACAATTCTCTTCATTTATATATTATATTATATAAAAAAAGTATGTCAAAATTGTGCAAAGTCAAAATATGTGTTACCTATAACCTCCCCCAAAACAGCTATAATTTGACGTATTTATTGGATCTCTCCACGGAACTGCCCGTTTAGGAGATACTATCGTGCAAACTTTCACCCCCTGCACCCTCTCCACTTGCAGATTCAAAAGAAAAATCCCAATCTGAGCGAAGCTCTCAGGAGCCGACCTCCAGGGAACTGTCACAGTCCAACAGCCTCACCTCCAGCTCCACCTCGACCGACTCCAAACCCTCGGAGAGCATAGACAAGGAAGAACCCAAAGAAACCTGTGTACCAGAGGTAATTTTTTTAAGTCAGTTTTTACTCAGTGAACATGAATCGAGGGCCATGAATCACTCGCGTTGCTCAGGATTCTAACACTTGAATCCTAACAGCATGAATCACTCTCTACACTCGTGATTCAAATACTGAAAAGGACGGAAATGTCTAGTACTTTCAGCGGGAAAGTACTAGACATTTCCGTCCTTTTCAGTATTTGTAATGGATTTCCGCAAAGTCACGCCTGAGTCAATATTTTAACTCGTGATTCAATCATCATGAATCACTCTTTACGGTCGTGATTCAGTAGTTAGAATCATTCACTTGCTCGTCTACACTCGTGATTCAATCATCATGAATCACTCTCTACGGTTGTGATTCAATCGTTAGAATCCTTTGCTTGCTCGTGACTCATCTATGGCCCTCGTAATCACTAGTTGCATAATATACAATTTCTTGTTTAAACGGAAAATATATATGGCATTTTTAGACGTTTTGCTATTTTAGTGTATCAACATGTTTGTATTAAACGCGCCCGGCATAAATACTATAAGATATTTTTTTTTTCAGAAAAAGGATACCATAGACAATGTCATAGAGCAACTAACGGATGTAGAGGCGACAGAAGAGATCGCAGCGACACCATCGGAGAGTATAGCGACAGATGCTTGACCTATACTACACTCTCAGCCTGTTTTACTCGTCACTTATAGTTATAATATAAGTCGCTCTGCGAAGATAGTTTTCAAAAAAGTTCAGTTCAACTCAACATAAATACAAACCGCTTCAGTTTTCCCGTGTGTTTACAAAATTGATAATCACATGTGAATGGTATAGGAATTATTGGCCGATGCGACGTCTATGTTGGGTCGAACTGTTCTATTAGGTAACTAATTACTCAATAAATTAAGGGCCACTGATTATTGCATATAATTTCACCTTTTTAATGAACCAAAGTGGTAATAATAATTTAGGTGTTTGCAAACTATACAGCTATTTATTTCTACAATCGGCGATGGGCTTGCCACCTGTCACGTACCGAATACTTAGTACTGTGTGTAATAAGGGCATGTGCCAAATGTAATGGTTAGACATGCCCCTGACTAACCTATAGACATCCTCAAAGGTTTAATTTAAATAACTAGAGATTTGAGATGTCTATCAAAAACGGGGTTAGTCGTGATCACATTGGACGTGCCTCTGACTGTCCCCTTCAGACATCCTCATAACTAAAAAGTTCATAGATCTGAGGGAAGTCTACCAAACTTTGCTTTGTTTTAGAAATTTTAGTTACTATGACTTAACAGAATTAACCACTATCAGATAATCGAATAATTAGGTAAATATATAATTAATACGTAGTTAGAAAGTAAAAGAATCAATGTAAAATGTACTCTAATATCTAAGCAATAATAGTTATATTTCGGCGTAAGCGTCACGACAAAATTTTAGAATTTTTTCTAATGTCTTTGGCTGTGTTTAGCTCTGATTTGTAAATTGTAATGATAGTCTAGAACCCATTTTTCATAATCTCAATAATATAAAAAAAAATCCGCCGTTTGTCCCTTTATGTATACGCTTCTTAAAATACATTACGGATTTTAATGCGGTTTTCATCAATAGATAGCGTGATTCAAGAGAAAGGTTTTTTACGTATAGTTCATTGTTTTGTGTGAATTTGTTGAAATATAACAATAAATTGTTCAAGATGTCAAAAAAAATCACGCCGAGAGTTTTCATTGAAAATGCTGTCTTATTATTTTGAATATACATTGCAAGTCGGGGCGGGTCGCTAGTAAGTAAATAAATATCAGTATAAAAGTACCTGGGTGACCGAGCTTTGCTCGTTTTTTTGGGGTAAACGACGTTTTCTAAAAATGAAACCTAGCTAGATCGATTTATCACCCCCGAAACCCTCTGCATACTAAATTTCATGAAAATCGTTGGAGCCGTTTCCGAGATTCAGATTATATATATACATATATATACAAGAATTGCTCGTTTAAAGGTATAAGATTAAATTTAAAAAACCCTCGTCACAAATTGCCCGCCATTTTGTGGCGGCCATCTTGGAACGATTTCGATCAAACATAGCTAAGAACACACCCGCATAATTCACATATCAAATAAAAAAAATCTAAATTAAAGTCTGTTCATGCGTTCGGGAGCTACGATGCCACAGACAGACACACACTTACACAGACAGACATACACACAGACAGACACGTCAAACTTATAACACCCCTTGTATGCTTCGGGGTTTAAAAACAAGAATATTTTTTTCAAAAATGTCCCGAATATTTGTTTTAAGTAAAATTAAACTATGTCTATGATAAAGTGATCCATTAATGGGTCAGATAGGAATACTTATTTCCTGTTGGTTCTATTTTAAATGATCAATTCCCTATCAATAAAGTATTGAGCATTAGATCTCACCTGTTGTTAAAGTCTATTTACTCGTATCATTATCATATTTCTCCTGCTCTTTTCCCACGCGTGGGGTCGGCACATGTTCCACAACTATAATTCGTCATGTACGGTCGACCAAAAAATTGGTTTACCACCCTAAGGTTGACTGCCGCTTGCAGATTCATAGGTGATAAAGATTAGTTTCGCTTGCAGATCTATCTGACAGCTTCTATTTTAGTATGTACTGAACCTTGTTGTAATTTTTGATGACTAGGAAACTAAATCAAAACTGGTACACCACTTTTATTGGCCTACCGTACGGTATTTACTCATATATTGGATTTTTTAATAGAAGTCCCGAATATTTGTTTTAATTGTTCTACTCATCCTCATAAATGGGTCAGATAGGAATACTTATTTCCTGTTAGGTCTCTTTTAAATGATCAATTCTCCATCAATAAGTATTGAGCATTAGTTATCAGATCTCACCGCTTGTTAAAGTGTATGTTGCGTATGATTATTATATTATATTGCTTTATAATTTTATCCAAATAATTTTAAAACTAAGTTCGCTTATACAACACTGACTAAACATTTGAAATCATTATACGTTTTAAGATCAAAATATTTTTTTAAGATGCAAATAAATCTTATTATTGGGTCAGTATTCTTATAAGCAACGATGGGCCTGCAACCTGTCACGTACGGAATACTATACTGCCAAATGTGGGCATATGTACCATATGTCGTGCCTCCGACTAGCTTTAGATATCCTCAAAGATCTAAGTAACTAAAGATCTGAGGAGATATCTACCGAACCCGGAGATTACAGACGTGATTATATTTTATTTTTTTAATAAACCTGAAATTGGTTTTAGATAAGTACCTACTCTATTTCTAAATACTTTAGTGTTGAAATTAAAACCCATATCTTACAGGGTTGATATACATACGAATCATTTATGACGAAAATAATTCACAGTAAACCTAAATGCTAAGAAAAATAAATAAAAAAATCATCAAAATCTGTGTTATCATAAAGGTAAAAATAAAAAAGTACCAAAAAAAATATACGCGTAGACTTTGAGAAAGTTTTTGTTTTCGTCGGTTGTAGTAAAAATAAGTTTTCTCATAAAAAATATTTTTTGATAATGTTACTTGTAATTTTAACGTTTCAGACTCCGTTACAAAATTATAGTTTAGATAATATACGTATTCGAAAGTTAATATAACTAAATTATATTAATACGTTTTTAGAAAAAGTGCATAGATTGTATGGTCGTGTTTCTTTGGTCTCTGGTTGCTTTTTTATAACTTAATGTAATTTCCTATATTTCACTCTGATTAACTTCCATAGGGTGATAGACTTGACAGTTTTAGTCCCAACTGTCCCACTGGTAAGGGTGCAAACAGGAATTTGGTCCCGTAAGTCCCCTTGCTGAAAAAGCAAAACTATTTTGCTGTATTTTACCCAGATTAAGTCAGTTTTTGTACGGACTGTCTTTCAAAAACTTCAGGGAGTTAAAGTATAGGCGACCAAGAAATTGATTTACCACTCTAAGGCTGAATATCATTTGCACGTACAAAACATCAAGGGCTATTTTCGCTTGACAGATTAATAACTGCTACGTCAGAATCTGTCATAGTAATCCTTAGCGAATAATTATGTTACTGGGAGATGTCATCAAAAGTGGTCAACCAATTTCTTGGTCGCCTATACATCAATATAAACAACTTTTTCTAAGAAACCTAACGAACGAAAACAGTTGTTCCATGCAAAAGTTCAATACCTTGGCTAAAATGTATGAAACAGCTTTTTTTTTCGCGCTCACAGTGTTGGTTTCTTAAAAAAAGTTGTTTATATTGATGGGTACTTTAACCCCTGAAGTTTTCGGAAGTAGTCTGGTAACACCCTTCATACCTGATATATTGATTTCGATTATAAACGCTACTTTTGTTAGAATTACTTTCTATTAAACTTCACTTATTATGAAATCAGGTTATTAAGTTTAATGTAACTTTTCACCGCACTGGTACGAATGAACTAATGACTATAGAAACCTCTAATGTATTTTAAAACGTTTGACCTAGTCCTTTGCCCGACTGCGCGTAAACGCAGAGGGTTATGTTGTATAAGTTGATTTGTGATGGACACGTACTGTTTCAGTTGTTTTTTTAATAAAATGCGAACAAAATTGAAAAAAAATGTGCTTTCTGTAATAAGCCGGTTATTTATTACGTTAAGTAAATCTTCCTAAACTGTATTTTGTGTTTTTCTATATGCCCCACCATATTAGAAGTATATAGGTAGATACATTTAAGTAAGTATATTATACAGGGTGTAAAATTTAGATCGGTCAGTAAGAGAAAGTCTGATACATACATGAAAAACACGAAGATCTGTTCGTAGGAAAATTTAGAAACATACTTATTTTCATGACATTGATTTTAGATTTTTACCAAATTGGAGATCTGAGATATTCGGAGATTAGGTGATCATCTAATTGTTTTAGTTAAACAAAATATTATAAAATGTTTATTTAATAACAGCCAAAACTTACAATCTAGTTACTTAATTCTTACTTATTATTTTGGTGGATTCCATTAAATTAATATTAAGCATTATCCCCAGAATGAATGGTATGGATAATAATGGATTTTACTTACATTTGACATTATTCTGAGAATAGTTATAGCAGAATTTGGTTAAATCCACCCTTAATAAACTAAACAGATTTTTGCATTTATTCTAATTTGATTTGGAGTAAGCTTAGTCAGTCGTATCCACAGGAAATACGTGGCCAACACCGCGGCCCTGACTTAGCCCCAGGTTACTTCACGGTGTTTTCCTTCACCGTTTTGAGAGCATAGCTCTGCGTACTTTGTCCGATGAAATACACGACCGGATTCGAATCCACGACTATGTTCACTTTAATTAATCTGACCAATAATTAATATAACATCTTTACAAGTTTAATTTAAACTTATTCCAATTTACTAAAACAACCTAGGTATTTACTGACTATTGTACTAGTTTACTACCTAATAGATCTATTAACATTTGTCACCTACTTATGTGATATTTATATTCTACTAGCTTCCGCCCACGGCTTCGCCCGCGTGGTACCGTGAAAAACAAAAAAATCTATCCCACGGGAACCGTTCATTTTTCCGGGATAAAATGTAGCCTATGTGTTACCTATTTCAGACCATAATCTACATCTGTGCCAAATTTCATTCAGATCCGTTCAGCCGTTTTAGCGTGAAAGAGTAACAAACATACATCCATCCATACATTCTTACAAACTTTCGCGTTTATAATATTAGTAGGATTTCATATCAGAGAATTGTGAAGCTGTAAATTTTCATACAAAAAGCGATGACGTTTTGCTCCCCTTTAACTTAGTTCAATATTTATATTTTTTGGAAATGTTGTAGACACTACGAAAAACTAGGATTGTACGTTTTTATTATAAAGAAATATTGCTTAAAATAAAAGTTATGGATCTAAATATCCATATTATGGATTCTCCGCTTAGCTTCGGTAAATTCGGAAATGGATCAAGCGGAGAGGAGAGGAGAGGAGAATCATTTTTCTATAGACATATTTGCGGCGAGCGGAGAGCGGAGTAGTTTCTAAACGGACGGCTCACTCATACTCGGCTAGCTCACTCAATCAATCATCTCTCCGCTACACTTCTCTCCGCTTTGTTGGAAATAACCTGCCAGCTTTGCAGCACATAATTATCTCTTCTCCTCTTTGCTTTAGTGGAAACCGGGCCTTATACACTTTTTGTAAGTAAATACATAGTAATATCATCCAGACTCGGAACAAACTGTGATGTTTAATTTTATGTTCATCACAAGTCCTATTTTATAACATTCTTATGTAGGTATTATAAATATAAAAACTAGGTTTTACACAGGGTGTTGCCAGACTACTTCCGAAAACTTCAGGGGGTTAAAGAAACCAACACTGAGCGCGGAAAAAACAGCTGTTTCATACATTTTAGCCAACTAGGTATTGAACTTTTGTATGAAGCAGCTGTGTTTTTTCGCGCTCACAGTGTTGGTTTCTTAGAGAAAAGTTGTTTATATAGGTATTTTAACCCCCTGAAGTTTTCGGAAGTAGCCTGGTAACACCCATACGGAGAGGATCAACTTCATACATGGTTTGTTTCTACAACCAATTCACTTTTCTTTAATTTTTTCTTCCTGCCTTCTAAGTCAGCGTAAATGTCTTCCAAACTCCTCATTTTGGTCTCTGGCACGCAGAATATAAGGTAGAATACATTAGCCAGGCATATAAAGCTGAAAAGCCAGAATGTGTAGTGGTAGCCGATGAGAATGGTGAGGGGAGAGAATAGTTTGAGGAGTGCGAAGTCGGTTCCCAGTGAGATCGCCATGATGAGGGTAGCCACAGTGCCTCGAAGCTGGAAGAATTTGTTTTATTTTATTCATAGAACGAACAATTTTACACACTTCTATTTATCTATCAAAATACAGGACGTTACCAGACTACTTCCGAAAACTTCAGGGGGTTAAAGTACCTACCCATCAATATAAACAATTTTTTCTAAGAAACCAACACTAAGCGCGAAAAAAAAAAACCAGCCGTTTCATACATTTTAGCCAAATAGGTATTGAAATTTTGCATGGAACAGCTATTTTTTTCGCGCTCACAGTGTTGGTTTCTTAGAAAAAGTTGGTTATAAAAAATGGGTAGGTACTTTAACCCCCTGATGTTTTCGGAAGTAGTTTGGTAACACCCTGTATAAAAATGAATCCCTATTGCTTGGTTAATTTCGCTTTTTCTTTTTTTGTTGTGTTATTATGTAAAGACGACCTCAGTGGCGCAGCGGGCAAGAGTCCGCCTGCGACGCAAGAGGTTGCGGGTTCGATTCCCGCCTCGGTACAAATTTGTGTACGATCTGCAGAAATTTGTTCCGTTGGTCTGGGTGTGTATGTATAATAAAAAATATCTATCTATGTACCTACATCATGTATTAAATATATCAGTTATCTAGTACCCATAACACAAGCTTTGAGTAGCTTACTTTGGGGCTAGATGATGCTGTGTGGATTGTCCAGCATTATTTATTTATTTTATTTTTTATTTAAAGAGACGGTTTTATGAAAGAAAAAATCAATAAATAAATAAAATAAATAAATAGAAAATAAGTAAATATTAGTGGACAATTCACACAATCTATTCACAAACTAAGCAAAGCTTGTATTATGGGAACAAGATAGCTGATGGATTAGGCCCCCCGCGCACTAGGCAGCCTGGCTGCGCAGCCAGGCTGCGGCAGCCAGTAAAACATATGACGTTGTGTAGGAGCCCGCGCACTAGGCAACCACGAATTCCCGGCTGCGGCAGCCAACAAGTGCGCGGAGACTGACCGCAGCCACATACATTCGCCTACACACGTTCTGGCTGCCGTGCAAACAAGCACGTTGTATTGGCTGCCGCTGCCGCAGCCGGGAATTCGTGGTTGCCTAGTGCGCGGGCTCCTATACAACGTCATATGTTTTACTGGCTGCCGCAGCCAGGCTGCCTAGTGCGCTGGTGGTCTTAATTATCTACATTTTATTTGTAAATACATAAGTCATTACCTGGAAGTTGAACATCTCAGTCATGATAACGAAAGGCAGTGGCTGCAGGCCAGAAGCATCCGCGAAGATGCAGACGCATAACGCCGTGATGGGCACCCAGCCAGGCATGTCCACCCCGACGCTCTGCAGGTAGAACCACACCCCCAGGAGACACATGGCAAAGCCCCCGCCTGCACTCGTCACCGCCAGAAGAGGCTGAGGAGTTCAATTGGATTTCAATTGGAGTTAGAGGGTTGTGAAGCTGTAAATTTTCATACAAAAAGCGATGTTTTGCTCCCCTCTAACTTAGTCCAATATTTATAATTTTTGGAAATGTTGTAGATACAACGAAAAACTAGGCTTGTACGTTTTTATTTTTAAGAAATATTGTTTAGCTTAAAAGTTATTAGCATATTATTATATCCATAATAGGATATTTAGATCCATAACTTTTAGGTTTGTTAAGCAATATTTTCTAGTCGAAGGAGTGTAGTGAAAAAATGTGTGTACTATATTAGTAACTCGCATATGGTGAAGGAAAACTGGCATGTAGAACCTAAAAAGTTCGAAACGGAGCCTCTGAGCTAAGTACCTACCTATATCTACAGGTACCGTGAAGTGTGATTCTGTTTCGTCTAAAACTTCCAAAAATAGGTACCTACGAAAGATCTTATTTGGTGTAGATCCCCAAGGAATAAAAGAGAGTAGATAACAATTTTAAATTATAGGTACCTACTTACTTCCTGTATCTGAAACGATCTTCATTCACAAGTGCTTGGTGATAATCTTTTAATCGTGTCATCGCTTCATCAATTAAAAGGACTGACGACAATGTCATTGTTTTAAACTGTCGTGTGGGTAGGTAGATAGAAATAACACGAAAGATCTTAAATTAAAAAATCAGTCTTTATGATAAGTAGGTATATGATTAGGTACCTACCTAGGTATAGAAAACAAAATGAAATACTGAATAGTGAATACATACAGCTAGGTATAAACCTACTTATAAACCTAGTCAATGAACGTAAGTAAACACCTACTTAGTATTTATTTAAAAAATCAAAAAAGCAACTGAAAGTGTCTACCCAATTCAAAATAGCTACCTAAAGACGCCATATACGGGTAATAGTCGGGTAAAAAATTCCATAATACCTAATGACAGTTTCCGTGAATTTTCAAATTACAAGTTACAAAGAAACTAATACAATGCTCTTGTATTAGAAACAATGATGTGTTAAAACTGTAACTAATCACTTGTTTACATCCGAAAACATGTTTGATACAAGTTATCAACAAAAATTATTAAAGTTGTTTTAAAACATGTTATCATCATGCACTTGGCTTTGTCTCAAACGGGTTTTGTTTATTAGGTTTAGTATTATTAAAATATTTAATCTTTTGACTTATAAGCAATGCAAGTTTTGTATAATACTTAACTATGTAGGTAGGTACATATCTACAATTACTTAGAAAATATATAAAAGAGTCCTAGTATCTACCTAAACAATTTGTTTGACACGTCTTCTACTAGTTTTTATAGTATATTTATTCTCAAAACTTGTTTTTGGTGTAGGTAAATAATAAACAAAAACAGTTTAATATACTTAACATGTATAGTACTTGTTTCATACCTTGGTGTAAACGTGGGGTAACCCAGTCTTTTTTATGAAATAATGATACGTTATGATGCCTAATCTATACTTATAAACGGATAGTACGTAATCTAGTTGTAGTGAGGAGGGCACGGCATGTAATGAATAGGCGGGTAGTTGAATAATCTTATGTAGTTTGATGTAATCGAGATTTACGGGCAGGGTTTTATGAATGGTTTGTCAATGGTATTTTCCACGGCATTTTCATGGTCGGCAGCAGTGATGCATGAACACTTTAGATTCTATACCAGTGGCCAGTTAATAATTCGATTGCATTGATCTACGTATAACTCAATGATTTCTTCTTCTTCTTCAATTATGGCATCTGTCTTTTAGATAACAATTTTGCCAGTGTCAAGTGTATTTATTTATAAGTATTGTCAACGTCACAGAGTCATAGTCAAGTTGTCAAGTCAACTTTAAACAAAAGATGGCTGTTTTGTTGAAAATTTTCGGGATTTCCTCCGATGGAATTTGAAGAGAACTATTCACTCTAATTCACATACTTTACACTCGCGTCAAGAACCCGGGCTTTATTGGCAAAATAACCACCAAAATTACGCAATAAAACTCAAAATAACACGAGAAAACATATAAAAACCAGAGCGACGTAGTTGTCAGGCCAATGTACCGCAGAAAATCCACTCAATGATTTAAAAAATCTATCAACCCTACTGAAAGTACTTTCTTCTTTGTTTATGGCATCTGTCTCTTTTGAGACCAACTTTGCCAGCGTCAGGTGTTTAAATTAGTAGTATTGTCAATGTCACAAAGTCATAATCAAATTATCAAGTCAATTTTAAACAAAAGATGGCTGTATATAGTTTGAAAGTATGTAGGTACATAGGTAATTGAAAATAGCTTCTTACAGCTGATTTTTTGTAAATTTTATGTAACTTGTCAATCCAACGAGATCTCTTTTATCAAAATCCGTCCAACCGTTTGGGCTTCAACGACAGTCAAAAGAACACAATACCTACATAACTGTAATTACCATTCTTCGCATAAAATGTCAAAAAATCTAATTATGGCGGCTGTGAAAATCAATTTTCAGTTACGATCAGTCGGGTCTTTTTTTATTTTTGCCATAAATACTTAAAATTATATATAAATGCATGGAGTCTCTCGAAAACATACCTTTCTCCCAGCTCGATCGACCAGCTGGCACGCCAAAAAGGACCCTACGATCTGGACAGTAGCGAGCAAGATCGACTGCTTATTCGGCGACAGTGAAATACTGGTGCTTGTGTCTTTGCCAGCTTCTGCGAAGATGTGGCTGGCGTAGACCAGGACGGCTATACATCCGCAGAACTCCCTGGTCAGGTTGACTATCAGAGCCACCCAGAAGGCTTTGACAGCTGTCTTGTCGGCGACTGTGGAAGGAAAGGTAGAATGAGGGAGATTTTAGAATTTAAAAGAGATATTTCTGATGCTTCGACTGTCAACTTTACCACAGTTTTTGTATTTTTTCTCGTGCTATTTTGAGTTTTATTGTGCAACTTATTGTAAGAATTCGGATTATATCATATCTGTAAAATATACTGACAGAGCACTGGTGGTGTAGTGGTGCCTAGCACCATGCGATCTAAAGGTTGTGGATTCTATTCGCACATGGTCTAATGATGGGTTTATCCATTCGATAACAAAGTGTGAAAAATGTAAGCATTGGTAATGTTTGGGCATGCCTCTGACTATCTCCTTTAGATCCTCAAAAATCTTAGTAACTAGAGATCTGAGGTATCATCAAGCCTGGAGATTATAGTGATCATATTTGTTTTTTATAAATAGGTAGACCACTTAGGTACTAATTGTTCTCCGCGACTTCGCCCGCATTGAGTTTTTTTTAAATGTACCTACTTATCCTATGTCTAGGATACAATCTGCCAAAATGAATTAAAATTCCTTTTTTAATGTCCTCCCGAATCCAGAAAAAGAAGACCCCGATTTTCTTAGCCAGATTTTCAAGTTTTTAGCACAGAAGTGTCTGGTGTAATGTTCTAGGTCTAGTCAGAGCCATTTAACCTTTCCCCCCTCTTAATAAGGCGTGCCAGTGCCCACATTCATTCAAACTACAGCGCAACACGCCTGTTTTTTTGCGTCTCCAGTCTAAAACATCACTTGACCCCTGCCATATATTTGCATCGGCAAACAAATTCAAACGAATTAATAAAAGGAGCAAATTGATATTCACAACTGGGCTCAAGAATCAAGGCCGTGTTTCTGTGAAAAATAAGTGGGTAGGTATTAAAAGGTCAGTTATTTATTAGGTCGATTCAACAATTGTTATCGATACATATAAAATGCTTTGTCCGGCGGAATGACTGACGGATCAACGCACAGCTTAAACCGCTGATCGTAGAGACGTAGACATCCGATAAGAAAGGATTTTCCGAAATTTTACCCTCAAGGGAGTGAAAAAGAGGGCCAAAGTTTGTATGGGACAACGTTATTCCTTGGTCCAATCTACTTAAAATTTTGTATTAACCTTTCTTCGTTTTGTTTTTTATTTAAATTCTTTAAATAAAACACGCAAACGAATTCGCGAGCGGGCCAGCTAGTCTATATATAAAAGTCTTCCGTTATCGACTGATTGAATGAATGACTGGCAAATCAATGCACAGTATTGTAAGTACTGAGAGCATTGGCATATTTCTGGTATTATTAAATCTCCAAAGGCCAAAACTAAAGTCTCTTTTTTTTTCGTTTCACGAAACATTGTGGTGAAAGGAATAAACTGCGCCTATAATACTTATGCCTAACGCCAGTTTCCTCACCGTTTGAAAGTTACTAAAAAAGGGGCATATCATTTTTTAGGACGGAAAAACCCATTGGTGCATGACTAGATTCGAACCCACGACCTTGAATTGGAAAGCAGGGCTACTACCACAACACCATCATCGCTCTGCGAAGTGTAAGCACTGAAGAAGTAAAGGAGTGATCTTATAACGCTGTTTTTATGCCAAGTTCCTTAATGGGCCTGTGCCAGGTGCAATAAACAAGAAATTTCTAAAATTCAACTTCAAAATGGGTGCAGCGCAAGGTTAAAGTTTTTAAGGTTAATTGAAATAGGATACAATATCCGGATATAAGGGAAGAGTGGAGAAAGAGAACCTGTTGTGTCGCCACCTAGTGGGATAAAATATGGTCCAGCATTTTTTTTATTTTTTTATTCAACCTATTTTGTCCCACTGCTGGGCAAAGGTCTCCCCCAAATCCCTCCAGTCATCCCTGTTCTTGGTCCAGCATGCCATTTTTTATTTATATAGTTCATTATTTAAGTTGCTGTGCCATATCCGGGCTCATGTTAAAAGTACACCTAGGTACTTCTTAAAGACCTTAATGTGTTACAAGAATGCAATAAACGTTTTGAATTTTGATATTTGAAGTGTTTATTACAAAGCCATTTCGCGAACAAAGTCACGGGGAATTCATTATTACGTATTCAATCTGTTTGTCTGATTTCAGCACATGTTTATTTATTTTCCGTGTACTTAACCCACCTAATGGATGACTCAGTCGATCATAGAATCAATCATTTAGCAATCACGTGCATAGTTCTGACCTCGACCCTCTCATTAAAGATTGTGATAGGAACCCTAGTAGGGTTTATTCAAAAACTTAAGGTTATGAAAATTAAATGGGAGCCTTTTATAACACCTTAAGGGCCGATTTGACCAAACTACATAGTTTAAGATCCCTAGAATAAATCGTATTTATCGAAAAGTTAACTGAAATTTTCGAGTTTTGCATCGATTGAACTTTTGCATGGTATAGCTGTTTTGTTTTTTCGCGCTCACAGTGTTTCTTAGAAAAAGTTGTTTATATTGATGGGTACTTTAACCCCCTGAATTTTTCAGTACTAGTCAAGGTAACACCCTGTATCTATGTATAATCAATTTCATATTATACATCTATGTATGTACCTATGTATGTATATATGGTACGTGCATAGGTACCTACTAATCATAATTATAATACTTAGTACCTGGATGACCGAGCTTTGCTCGGTTTTTTTGGTACATAGTGTTTTTGGAAAAATGAAACCTAGCTATATAGATTTATCGCCCTCGAAACCCCCTGCATACTAAAATTCATGAAAATCGTTGTAGCTGTTTCGGAGATTCAGATAGTATAGTATAGATAGGTATAAAATAGGTACCTACATAATAGTTTGGGAGAGAACTTGGGTTCGCAGGTGGTCTGCTCAATGATGAGGGCATCCACCGCTTCGCTGATATTCTTATCATCAGCAGGGAGGGAGCGGAGCCAGCCCAGGACCCTGGCAGCTTCCTGGAAGCCAGGAGAAATGGGTGACTAAAGTACTTACCAAGGCACTGAAAAGACCATGTAAATTGAAAGGGTTTAACAATTCTTATTTTCAGAAAAGTACCTACACCAATCACCTGGGGCCTCACCACGAATTCATAATACATTACCGAATTAGTATCTATTTCATTGTTATTTCGTAGCATGTTCACCTATGCAAATTGTATCGAAGTAGTGACGTTTCTATAATGAAATCGCTACGGAATCGTTCTGGAAGACTTCGTGGTAAGGCCCCGGTCACCAACATACTTAGATAGGTATTAGGTACTTAGAAGAGCTTATAAAAAAAATATTACCCGACTGAGAAGCGAAAAAGAACGGTAATGTGTCGGTATTGTAGGTATGCGAGTTCTTTTGGCTGTCGCTGAAGCTCAATCGGCTAGACAAATTTTGACAAATGAAGAATCATTGAATCTGTATTCTGACAATCTAGGCTACACACACACCCTCACACGGTTCTTTTGAACTATTTATGTGTTGCTTCTTTTATTTTTGCATAGTAGGTAGGTTCTTATAATAAAACCTGGGTACCTACCTACCATTATCAAACTAGAGGCTATCATGAAGTTAGCCGTTATTGAAACGGCTAACTTCATGAAACTCAACTTCATGAAACTTCATGAATGAATGTTCACTAGAACGGCGCATTAAGAATAGAATATCACTTTATTGTACAGCTTAAAA
Organism: Cosmorhoe ocellata; assembly: GCA_963675405.1. NCBI lineage: Eukaryota > Metazoa > Arthropoda > Insecta > Lepidoptera > Geometridae > Cosmorhoe > Cosmorhoe ocellata. Next base: position 6,606,169 of record OY776267.1, read on the forward strand.
AGAAATACAAAAGAGAAACAAACTTAAAATTAATGTAACAATCATCGACCTTATTGCTAAAAGCGGTAAACAATTTAGTATGAAAAAGCTTCACTGCACAAACGGTTAACTTCACAAGTCTAGATGCACTGGCCATAGAATACCTACCTTGCTAAATTGTTGCTATCATAATCTATTAATTAGGTATGTTATGTAGGTGGGAAAAACGCTGTTACTATTGCAAGTGTTCGCGGCTATATAAATAAATTGAATTGAATGACAGCAATTACTTCAAGTGGAAAATAGGTAATAAATACTAACTTCTTTGTATCTTTGAATGTATAAATGTATAGATAAATATGTATAAATAGATAGATAGATAGATAAAAACAAAAAGAAGAAGCAAAAAAAATAGAGTATAGTAATTGTGTATCAAAGAGACTAATACTAAGACTAAAGACTGCTAATTTTACCTCATTCTTTCCTTGCTTGATGAGGAATGAGGGTGTCTCCGGCAGGCGCAGCAGCATGCAGAAATGCAACAGTGGAATGGCCAGCAGGATCCACAGCACCGTGTAGAATGGTAGCTGGTCTCCCAGAATGAATATCAGTAGATTTCCTACCGTCTGCAAGAGAATTTATGTTTCACTAGGTTCACCCAAGGCTTTACCCGCTTGAAAAACAAAAACAAATCTATCCCGCGGGAACCGTAAATTTTTCCGCGATAAAAATTAGCCTATGTGCTATTCCAGACTATAATCTATATCTGTGCCTAATTTCATCCAGATCCGTTCAGCCGTTTCAGCGTGAAAGAGTAACAAACATCCATACATCCGGACATACAAACTTTCACGTTTATAATGTTATAGTAGGATTAGCAACCGCACACGGCTCCGCTCGCGTATAGGGGAGGTAGGGGTGGGACGGGCAGTCGGGAGAGATGGGCACCCGCATATGTTGAAAATGTATACAGAGGGAGTAATGGGCATTCTAATATGAGGGAGGTTTGGGCATGCCCAATGCCCTCCTATATGTTGAGTGCATGAGGATTTTTTATTTACAGAAAGATGCCATTCAAATTAAAACAAAAAGGTTTGCGACGGGAAATTCCCAAAGATTTGATATTTCGAGCCATTAGAAGAGGTATCAAGAGGACCAAAAATAAAAACAGCAGCTTTAATATAAAACAACCTTTATGGGTTAAACCTAATCTTAGATATGTTAAGATACTATTTAAGATGGTTTTTATTTTATTTTTGGATTCTATTGTGGATTTAGAGTGTTTTATAGGTCATGCCCAAGCCTCCCATAGGGTGTGTCCAAACCTCCCTACCATAGGGAGCATTGGGCACTTTTGCCTTAATTTATAAAATGATCTCTTAATGTCAAGATTGATTTTAATTTTAAGAAATTTCTCCTAAGATATCTAGCCAAATGTGTGGTGCAATAAGATTTGGCATTAAATTTTGATTATCTAGAAAATCTAATTTGCTATGCATTAAATTGTGAAAAAGTGCCCATCCCACCCCTACCTCCCCTACTTACCCGAATAAAATGTAGCCTATGGTTTATTCGAGGTCATAAACTAAGTATATTTCAAGTTTCATCCAAATCCGTCCAGCCGTTCCAGCATAATTTAGTAACAAACATCCATACTACAACATTTATCCAAACTTTCGCATTTAAAGAAGTAATGTGAAATAACTCTGTTTGTTACCTTTTCACCTCTAAACGGCTGAACAGATCGTGATAAAATTTATAAGGAGATAGTTTATATCCTGGAGACGGACATAGGCTATCTTTAGTCTCAAAAAATAAACTTGAAGAGGTTGAAATAGGGGTGAAAGTATGTATGGAGAAAGCATGGTTAAGGTTCGCTGGGCGTAGTCAGTTTTTGGATGGGTGACCGCTTCTTTTTGCATTCATCAAACCCCATGCATAATTGGCGAAGTAATGGCGTAACAAAAAAAATGCATGCAAAAAAATGCAAAGTTGAATTATGAACCTCTTTTTTTAAAGTCGGTTAAAATAATATCTAATTACCCAGTTAAAAGGTAAATCCCTATTGCACGTATCTTTGGGTAATTCCGCAGGCGCTAGGGTAATTGTTTGTCTATATTCGACTTTTTTGCATATCTAAGAATCACAACAGGAAAAATAAGGTACTTTACCGTCTCGTACTAAAAAAAAACTAACTACTGTGCAAAATGTGGGCATTTACTAAATGTCATGTCAGGACGTACCTCTGACTACCCTCTTAAGATATCCTCAAAGATCTACGTCACTAGAGGTCTGAGGAAATATCTAACGAGCCTTGGGTTTACAGTCACGATCTTATAAACATAAGTATTCTATTAATTAATATTATAAACGTGAAGGCTTGTAAGAATGTATGTATGTAGGGATGTATGGATGTATGTTTGTTACTCTTTCACGCTGAAACAGGTGAACGGATCTGAACGAAATTTGTCACAGATATAGATTATAGTCTGGAATAGCATATAGGCTACTTTTTATCCCGGAAAAAATTATGATTCCCGTGGGATGGATTTGTTTTTTTTCAAGGTACCACGCGGGCGAAGCCGTGGGCGGTAGCTAGTAAACAATAAGTATGAATGTAGCTAGTAGTACAAGTAGGTACACTCTACAACTGTAAGAAAATAATGAGGAGAGTGAAAGAGAAACAATTTTCAGTAGGTCTACCATGAGTTTTCACAATCTACACTCGCTAGCGACTGTAGTTAAAAAAATGTATGAAAACTTGTACAGCGCCTCTAGCTATGATATAGTTGGGTACTAAAACGTCATAGTAACGTCACAGCGTACCTACTACAGCGACTGTAGTTTGTTTTAGAATTTGGTACCTACCATGAGTAACAATTTCGACAGATGTCATAGTAACGTACTATTACTAATGTAGTAACGTCAGCCGATCTAAATGTGACAACTCATGGTAGACGTACTGGCCGTCTGGCGACTCCACATGAAAGACTCACTTGAGAGAATATAACAAAGGTTCCAGTCATCCCTCGGATGCTGTCTTCGCTGATCTCCTTCACGTAAAGAGGACAGACCACGAAGCCACCTCCAGAGCCGAAGCCAATGAGTGCGCGTGCCCCGATCAGCGCGATGGGATGTGCGCAAAGCAACTTCACCGCCCAGCCGAGCTGTGTGTGGAACAGTATGATGATAAAAAACATAAATAATAAATAAATAATGCTGGACAATCCACACAGCATCATCCCCAAAGTAAGCTACTCAAAGCTTGTGTTATGGGTACTAGATAACTGATATATTTAATACATTATGTACATGGATAGATATCCTTATATTTTTTTATTATACATAGAAATCACCCAGACCAACCGAACAAATTTCTGTAGATCGTACAAAAATTTGTTCCGAGGCCGGAATCGAACCTGCAACCTCTTGCGTCGCAAGCGGACTGATCTGCGCCACTAAGGTCGTCAAAAAATAAATAAGTATTGGTGGACATAACGCCAACTAGCTCCAAACTAAGCAAAGCTTGTACTATGGGAGCCAGATGGTTGATTGATTAATTATTACTTCTTTTTTTTGTAAATACATACATAATAACACCTAGACATAGAACAAACAAAGTGTTCATCAAACAAATGTTTATTCTGGGTGGGGATCGAACCCACAACCTACAGCGCAGAAGACAGAGCTACTACCAACTGAGCTGTGAGGCCAGTCAATACCCTGTAGATGTCCATAAGATGTATGAATGTTTGTTACTTTTTCACGCTGAAACGGCTGAACGGATCTGGATGAAATTTGGCACAGATATACATAGATTATAGTCTGGAACAGCACATAGGCTACTTTTTAAGCCGGAAAAATGTACGGATTCGTGGGATAGATTTGTTCTTGTTCAAGGTACCACGAGGGCGAATCTGAAGGCGGAAGCAAGAAATGAATGTCGAAAATTTAACTTACGGCTATAGGTATAGAAGCACAGAGCAAAGCGTTTTTTCTCCCAAACTTGTCGGCTGCAACCCCATACACAAACACGGCGATCGGTGCGAAGATGAACATGATAGATGCCATCCAGGAGACGTCTTCCTCGGAAGACGGTGTGTTGGAAGGACTCTGGTCACCCATCAGTAATGCTTTGTTCGGCGAAATCCATCCCATAGCTGTGCCATACGCTAGAATCGGCATACACACTGAAAACAAATTTAAGACAAAAAATTCAAAAATGTATTTATTTTTCAATACCTAAATTTCAATAAGAGGTGGTGTAGCTGTAGCACCCCTGTCTCACGATCCATCGATTTGATCACGGTCGTGGGTTCAAACTGGTCGTGTAGGCACTAATGAGTTTTTCTGTTCGAAATAATTATGTGCGCAATATTAATGATCTTAAACGGAAGGAAAACATCGTGAGGAAACCGGCTTACTCTAGAACCAAAACTTCGAAGGTGTGTGTCATAGTATTCTTATAAGCGGCGATGGGCTTGCAACCTGTCACGCACGGAATACTACTACTGTGCAAAATGTGGGCATGTTTCAAATGTCATGTTCAGACGTGCCTCTGACTACCCTCTTTAGAATAGCTGATTAAGAAACGTCACATTTCAAGCTACAAGTAACACTACTTCAATACGATTTTAAAGGTTATACGAAAATATCAAAGTAAGTAATATTATTTTGTTTATTTATTATATTGACTGAAGATTTTATGGGGCCTGGGGCTCTACGTTGTTATTAATTTATCTTCACAAATATGTTTTGTCAGTGTCAAGTTTTTTTATTGAGACTAGCCATGTCTCGCGGTTTTACTCTGGTTATGCAATTTTTTTTTGTGTTTACGTTCATAAGTACCTAAGGATGTCATTCAATTTGTGTCTAAAATGCCAAAACAAAAAAAAAATAATCTGATTTCCACATATTTTACATACATACATAAAATCACCCGACGGGGTAGGCAGAGACCACGGATCTCCACTTGCTACGATCCTGACATACTCTTTTACTTTCATTACATTCTTCATAAATGCACGTCGGTTTAGGATCTGGCTTTTTTCTAAAACTTTCCCATACATTTTATGACAAAATATTAAAAAAAAAAACAACTGTAGGAATGTTTTTAGAGACTTGGTGCCTAAATGATAATTACTCAGACTGACTTTCCAAACGTGGTCATACTTTTTTTTGATGGCCGACATTTTGTCATTTTGGGCCCAACCTACGAAACCTGAATGACCTCCTTTAAAAATCCATTCATTGAGCTGTTATAGGGATATAACGAAGGACAAACACAGACACACAAACTTTCGCATTTAAAATATGTATTAGTAGGATATTTATTTATCAAGTATCTTTTACTAGCTCTAGGGCTGAATTATTTTTAATATTCTGTAATGGACACTGACTTGACTTAAATCAGCTCTAACTCTGCTAGGTGTCCCTAACAAAATTAACAAGGATCATAGGTACATAGATATAAATTACTAAGTACGTAGTAACTATAACCAATCTGTGCTATAACAGATCACTGGGATCATACAAAAAAGCGCTAGGGCCCAGAAAGTTTCTTGTCAGTTCTTCACTTTTCCTCGGACTGGGGATAGGACTGGAATTGGCACCTAAACTCACCTAGTATGTAAGACGATTCAAAATGATCCCTGTGATTTTAATGAATAAAATAAATTGACTATTGACACTAATAATAGCCCTTACTACTCCACCAGCAGGGGTAACAAGCGACCGGTCTAACATGAAGCACCACGATAAAATTTTGTCGACTGTTTTGTCTTGCTCTTTCTCGTGTAAAAATGAGACAAATGCACGACAAAGGTGTAGATAAAATTTTGTCGTGTATATAAATAAAACCGGCCAAGTGCGAGTCAACTCGCGCACGAAGGGTTCCGTACCATTATCTAGAAAATCGGCAAAAAAATCACGTTGGTTGTATGGGAGCCCTCTTAAATATTTATTCTATTTTGTTTTTATAGCGGCAACAGAAATACATCAGTGTGAAAATTTCAACTAACTATCACAGTTCATGCGATACAGCCGGTGACAGATGGATGGACTTACGCGACGACGCGCGACGGACGGACAGTGGAGTCTTAGTAATAGGGTCCCGTTTTACCCTTTGGGTACGGAACCCTACGGATACAAATTAAAAAAGGGACGTTAAGGTATAAACTTACGGTTTGACCTGCGCGAAATGGGACTACTTCTTTCTATAGGTATACTTTGCACCCAAATGTGTTTTTAGAATCCGCAAATATTAAAAAAATTCTCACCAAAATACTCAAACATAGGTACTTAACGCAATTTCTAAAACAATCATCCATAGGTATTATCCATACTTAATAATCGTAATATACTAAGGTACTTAATCCTACTAATATTATAAACGCGAAAGTTTGTACTAATGTATGGATGTGTGGATGTATGGATGTATGTTTGTTACTCTTTCACGCAAAAACTACAGAATGGATTTTGATGAAATTTGGCACAGAGATAGATTACCTATAGTTTGAAATAACACATAGGAGACTTTTTATCCCAGAAAAATTTACGGTTCCCACGGGATAGTACAAGTCGAACAGTACCCCTAGTATGAGTTTTAGATAGTACCTACCTATACGAAAACTTTTTTTGAATAAAATCGAAAGTATGTAATCGGCAGTCCCAGTAATTATTTTCAAATCAAGTTTTCACGATATCGACCTTATTTTAGTTCCTTAATATTTCCGATGGAGGTAAATGTATGAAAGGATACTATTCGAAAAAAGTTTTCGTAAACTATCAAAAACTCATACTAGGGGTAGGTACAGATCTTCGTATGTCATAGTTTCAGACTTTCCCATACTGACCAATCAAAATGTTACACCCTGTATATGTACAGGTGATCTGGGCATCAAAAGAAATAATAAAAAAGGTTTGGCCACGGGTTTGTTATCGCTTTTTGGTTTCAAATTTGGAAGGTTTATTCATAAACTCAATAAACCGGGCATAATAAAAATTGTTTTGCTAGTACTTTGGGAATAAGCCAAATAAAGTACCTAACTGGATGACCGAGCCTTGCTCTTTTTTTTGTTAAATCATGTTTTTTGGCTGAAAACAGGGCTAAAACGACATTTTCTAAATGTGAAACCTAGCTAGATCGATTTATCGACATCGAAACCTCTTGCATACCTACTAAATTTCATGAAAATCGTTGCAGCCGTTTCCGAGATTCATAAATATACCTACACATAATAAGTATAAAAGAATTGCCCGTTTAAAGGTATTACATAATTATCTATTTTATAAAAAAATATGTCCTGACTGATTTGAATAGATACAACGCACAGCCTAAACCGCTGGTCGTACAGACTTGAAGTTTGGTTGTGTTGTATAGTCCGTTTAACGAGGAAGGCTATATAACACCACGCTACGACCAATAGGAGCGGACCATCAATAAAAATGTTGAAAACGGGAAAAAATAAATTAATTAAAACTCGCAAAGTTACGCGAAGTTTTCTAATCATTCGGTTGTGTAATGTTATTTTATTTATTCTTAACTAGTAACACGCCCCGATTTCACACGGGTAGAAAAGTACCTATCTATTTTTTTTTAATTTAATATATCCTATGTTACTAAGGGAACGGACGAGAAAAGAGTGCATGCGGCGGAAATGCGAATGTTGAGATGGATGTGTGGAGTGACAAGGATGGATAAAATAAGGAATGAGTATATCAGAGGAAGTCTGAAAGTGGCACCGGTGACAGAAAAGATGAGGAGTAATAGGTTAGCGTGGTATGGACATGTTATGAGAAGAGATGAATGTCATGTGACAAGGAGAGTGTTAGGTATGAATGTGGATGGATACAGGGGTATAGGTAGGCCAAAGAAAAGATGGATGGACTGTGTGAAAGATGACATGGGTAAGAAAGGAGTGAGTAATGAGATGACGAGTGACAGAGGGAAATGGAAGAAGATCACATGTTGTGCCGACCCCACATAACGTGGGAAAAGGGCAGGAAGATGATGATGATGATGATATCCTATGTTACTAAAATATAATGTAGCATTCTAATGGTGAAAGAGTAGTTTTTGAGTTTATTCGTTACAAACAAAAATACAAAACTTTCCTCTTTATAATATTAGTATTGATACACCAGTGATCATTTAAATAACTTCTTGATTGAACAGAACAATATTTTGTTACGTCTTTGTTCTTCTTCTTCTTTATGTATGGCATCTGAGAATAATGTTGCCAGTGTCAAGTGAATTTTTGTATAATATGTAGTTGGATTTTCTGCGGTGCATTTACCTGACAACTACATACGTCGCTCTGGTTTTTATATTTTTTCTCGTATTATTTTGAGTTTTATTGCGTAATTTTGGTGGTTATTTTGCCAATAAAGCCCGGGTTCTTGACGCGAGTGTAAAATATGTGAATTAAAGTGAATAGTTCACTTCAAATTCCATCGGAGGAAATCCCGAGAATTTTCAACAAAACCGTCATCTCAGTAGTCACTCCTTGTTATTTAAACTTATTTAAACTAGCCCAATATTTATATATATAATATATATATATATAAACAAAAAACTAGGTTTGTACCTTTTTATTTTAAAGAAATATTGCTTGAAACAAAACGAAATTTTGTGTTTCCATGAACTTTTTAAAACACTAAAAACTAAGTTTAAATATAATATATTCTCGGGACTTAATCGCGTATTGTGAAACATTCTATTTACCTCGACGTTTCGATGATATTAAGTCCCGAGAATATATTGAAACATGTTTTCAAGCCGCGATTGTTTAAAAAGTGTACTAAAAACCTAAGGTTGAAATTTTCGGTGTGAGTTGGGGGACTAGGTATTCTAGCTTACCTAGGTCGCTATGTCCTAGGTACTCACCGACAATAGACATTAGCACTTGATGATGTTTACTTCCCATTTTCTTGTCCTCCGTACTAACTTCATACACTTTGTTCGCCATATTTTGTAAATATACCACAAAATGATTACTCTACTGTTTATTAACACTTAATTTTATATTTAGATGATTTCCAAATGTATATACCTAATGAATTAGTAAAGTTCTTTGATAAATTGTTATGTACCTATCACAAAATATTTAAAAACCTTTTTTGGTTTTTCTTTTATCACTTTTATTTATTTTTATGTTATATTATGTATCACAAAATATTTTTAGACCTTTTCTTTGTTTTTCTTAATCACAATTTATGTTAAACGTACCTACGTTTACGTGCCAAATTTATTTGTATTGTCAATTTTTATTTTTATGTTAAAATTCATTCAATTTATTTATAGTTCTGTGCTAAATTTATTTATTTATTGCCTATGTCGCGCGTCGCTGCCGTCAGGGCAGATATCTCGATTCGTCTGTAATTGTCCACGCGAACTTGTTTACAGTCACATCTAACACGGAACGATGATTACTAACTACTGGTCACTACTACCATTCACTGGCATATAGATGCTTATATTATATACATAATCTATCTATCTATGTATCTATTATGTAAATATGAATCCCTATTTCTTTGGTCACAGCGCATGACGCGTGAACGGCTGGACCAATTTCGCAAATTTTGTTGTGTTTGTAGCACCCTTGTCTCACGATCCGAAGGTCGTGGGTTCACCTAATTACCAAATCTAAATATATATAACTTAAAGGTGACTGACTGACTGACTGACTGACTGACTGACTGACTGACTGACTGACTGACTGACATAGTGATCTATCAACGCACAGCCCAAACCACTGGACGGATCGGGCTGAAATTTGGCATGCAGGTAGATGTTATGACGTAGGTATCCGCTAAGAAAGGATTTTGATTAATTCTACCCCCAAGCGGATAAAATAGGGGATGAAAGTTTGTATGAAAAGTCGCGATTATCGACATTCACGCGGGCGAAGCTGCGGGCATCAGCTAGTAATATAGTAAAATACTAAATAATTAATAAATATTTTTTTTTAAATAGATAAACTCATTGATGGTTTTGACTCACGACAGGTTTGAACCTACGACCATTGGATCACAGGGGTGCTACCACTACACCACTAGCTTTCCAATTAAGTTATGTAAAACATCTTTTGACGGGAACTCCCTAGGACTCCTTGGGACTCCCAGTTATCAGCTATTTCGAAATAGGTAGATAAATATGAACGTCTTATCTTATAGTACACAAAGTTATTGCTTTGACTTGTAGATGGGCCATTTTACTCAATTTAATATATACACCGTTATTTTATAAACTTTTTTAACCTTGATTTTAAAGCTCATCTTTCAAGCTGATAGCATGAATGTATGGCGGTAAAAGATTTTTAGATACCTAATAAGCTATTTCAGGAAGTAGGTACGTTTAAAATTAACTAATATTTAACGAAAATTGTTTGTTGCGGATTTCGAAAGTGAGAATAATGATGAAATCGTTGAGCAGAATGGTCCAGATGTAGACAAAAGTACTTTTATCCTACTTAGTATTATAAACGCGAAAGTTTGTAAGAATGTATGGATGTAGTTTGTTACCTACTCTTTCACGCTGAAACGTCTGAACCGACCTGGATGAAATTTGGCACAGATATAGATTATAGTCTGGAATAGGCTACTTCTTATACCGGAAAATGTACGGTTCCCGTGGGATAGATAAGAGTAACAAACATAGGTACATCTATAAATCCATACCTACATTCTTACAAACTTTCGCGTTTATAATATTAGTTGGCTATTAGACATTTTATACTTGTAGGTAGGCGAATCAGAAACCTACCTACACTAGTTAGGTACGCTTCTGATTCATATCATCTTTCAGTAGTATGATAAAGAAATCATTGTTAATTGATAAGTAAGGTCGCTCGATATATTACATAAGTTCAATAACATAACATTAAAACATACCACACGCGTACATTTATCTATCATTACTGGCATACCTATAGGTACTCGGTTACTATAACAGACGTAGGTACCTACATAGGCGAGGCATTTAGGAAATCAGTCATTTTGGGAAAAGTTCATTTTGGGATTTGTATCTCCGAGTACCTAACAAGATTAGTATTATCCTACTAATATCATAAACGCGAAAGTTTGTAAGAATGTATGGATGTATGGATGTCTGGATGTATGGATGTATGTTTGTTACTCTTACAGGCTGAAACGGCTGAACGGATCTGTATGTAATTTGGCACATATATAGATTATAGTCTGAAATAGCACATAGGCTACTTTTTATCCCGAAAAAAATTACGGTTCCCGTAGGATAGATATGTTTTTGTTTTTCAAGGTACCAAGCGGGCGAAGCCGTTTGTGGAAGCTAGTTATTAAATTCACCAATGAATCTTTTCAATATTGTTAGACTTTGTTTAAAAATAAGTACCAACTCTCTAGAAATTGTTTGAAAGAAAACATACCTTTTTATCTAATTGGTAGGTATAATATTACACCTAATATTCTGAAATAAAAGCTAATTCTAGCGAATAGAATATCGGACAGACAGTTTTAATAAGTTATTTTCTCGAGTTTAGTTTCATTGTGTAGGTAGTCTTTGCGGTATTTTTCCAATAAAGCCTGAATTCTTGGTATGGCTCTACGACAAATTGTTTCACTCTAATTTGCCCGAAGATTCCTTAACAGAATGGCAATTGTTTATACCACGCGAAAGAGCCGCGGCCGGAAGCTTGTATTTAATAATTAAATTAATTGATTTTCAGTACTTAATAGTAAAGGTGTTAGTTTCAAAATATAAGAAAAAAGAATTAGGTATTGCTAGAATTACAAAGATAATAAAATAATTGTGGATTAGTACCTATAAGTACTTAGCAATAATTATGTGACGAGTCCTCTGATTTTAGATTTAATTAAAATATGATTCATTTTTAAATAAAAAAAATATGATCACGACTGTAATCCCCAGGCTCGGTAGATATCTCCTCAGATCTTTAGTTACTTAGATCTTTGAGGATATCTAAAGGGGGTAGTCAGAGACAAGTCCAAACATGGCATTTGGTACATGCCCACATTTTGCACAGTAGTTAGTATTCCGTACGTGACGGGTTGCAAGCCCATCGCCGCTTAAAAGAATACTAATATGACACATACCTTCGAATTTTTGGTTCTAGGGTATGCCGGTTTCCTCACGATGTTTTCCTTCACCGTTTAAGAGCACTGGCATTGCGCACATAAATTTTTCGAATGGAAAAACTCATTGGTGCACGACCAGGTTTGACCTTCGGATCGTGAGGCAGGGGTGCTACCGCTACACCACCAGCGCTCTCTTTATTCACTTTTAAAACTAAGTTATTTAATTTCTTGTCACCGCGGACACTGTTATCGTTGGATTAATTTGGTTTTTTGTTGGAAACCGATCCCGATATCAATAAAAAAAGAATAAAGAATAAAATAACTTTATCTGTTCGATTAGACTAACATACGAAAACAAAAAAAACTTATAAAAACAACATAAAAAGTCTAAAGAAACAAAATGGCGTCTGCCTCAGCATGGGTTGGTTGCTAGCGAGCTAGCAGCCAACGCTGGTCTTCCGTCAGAGCCCTTTTTCTTTTTGTTGGCATTACGGACAATCTATTCACACACACAAATTTTGAATAACATTAAATTACTCTAACTATTAACTAACACACTATTAACCACCTTAAACTACCAAATGCGATTATATAACACTCGTGTCATGTCTTTGACCTTCTTGCTCCCTTTGATGAATAAACAAGAATTTTTGAAGAAATTTATCAGTGCATACAACTTGGCGGGATCAGTTCTATCTGATCCCGGTATTCTCGGACACAAACCCGTTTTGACTTTCACCTGACACTAAAGAAATAGCAATCATTATTCATTGCTGCTACTAAAGTTACGTAAAAACTAACGTTTTTATTACATTCTCAAAAAATCAAAAGAGATAAATGCTACACGATAGAAAGGGATAGAAAATTAAAAAGTTTCAGAAACGTCACATTTTAAACTTGTACTTAGTAACATTAGGTACTTTAATACATTTTTTATAGGTCATAGTACGAGATATCAAAGTTTTATTGCATTGATATTGCCCGAAGAATTTGTGGTAAACCCCTGTTTTGCACTTTGATTAGTGTGAGTGCGAGTGATTATTTATAGTTAGTTACTTTATTTAAGTATACGCTTGGATAACAAGAGGTTTCGAAAAAAAAAATTTTTTTTTCTTGATTTTTATGTTCGTAGCCATCACCAATACCAAACATTCGTAAAAAAATGATTATAAAAATACGCGACAATCTCAACTGCATTCTCAAAATTGCATCTTTACATTCTTTATCAGTTTCTACTTTTCCTATAAGCGGCGATGGGTTCGCAACCCGTCACGCACGGAATAATAACCACTGCAAAAAGGTGGCATGTGCCAAATAAAATGTTTATACGTGCCTCTGACTCTCTTTAGATATCCTCAAAGATGTAAGTAACTAGAGATCTGTACGTCTACCATGAGTTGTCACATTTAGATCGGCTGACGTTACTACAGTAGTAATACTACGTTACTATGAAATCTGTCAACATTGTTACCAAATTCTAAGCAAATGAATGAAGCGCAAACTACAGTCGCTGTAGTACTGTGACTATAGTTAACTACGACTAGTGACGTTTTAGTACCCAACTATCCCAACTATATAGAGGCGCTGTACAAGTTTTCATACAATTTTTTAACTACAGTCGCTAGCGAGTGTAGATTGTGAAAACTCATGGTAGACCTACTGAGAAGATATCTACCGAGCCCGGGGATTACAGTCGGGATTATGTTGTACTTTTTCGAGTAGGTACCTATCTATTAAAAATACAGCGTGAAATTTTAATGGTTGTTTCCCCGCAGCGAAATGGTTTGGTCTTGGTAATACAATCGTTGTATAAACAAATTAAGTATTAGAAAAAAAAAATATTTGAAAATTTAATTCGAAAGCGACCACGAACCAATAGTAATTCATACCGACACCTACGCGAAGGCGGCCGACGCGTGCGATTCGAATAGTACCTAGAACTTACGTCTAATGTTACTATTGTACCTCACATTTTCGAGTTTATGAATATTTTTAAATTATTTTAAAACAAAAACATCCTTATTTTTTTACTTTTACTCATTTTTTTCGAAAGTACTCCTTATTGCAAGTTGTTCTGCCGCGGGAAAACAACCATTAAAATTTCACGGTGTAAATATTTTCATTCTATTCTAAAACGTTCAGCTTGGAGGCAGGAGTGCTACCACTACACCCCCAAGTCTTTATACTGTTCTTAATCCCTTTAAAGCATTTAGCTTTGCCTCAAATACTTACATAAGTAAATTATGTTTATTTTATTCATTTTTGTCACAATTGCATTGTTTCCCGTAGAGAAAAAGGCTGTTTATGATAGGTAGGGACTCTTATCAGAGGGGGAGGTTTAAGCGCTTTCCAGACGAACGTACCTAATCCAGCGTCCCAACAGGGGTGACCTTGGTGAGAACTTGGTTTCCATCCGCGAATTGTGTTTCGGCTACACGATCTCATCAACACGCTCGCGAATCGTCTACTATCGTGAAAATATCGTATCGTGTTGTAGAAATGACTCCAAATTTGTCGAAATTTCAAAGAGAGGGCTTTGCTTTAGCAGTTTTGTCCCAATATGGCGGAAAAAAAAGAAATTTGATGAAGCGTTGGTTAAGAACGATTGACTGTGGATACGATGGAAAACACGCGCTCGTTCTCCAAAGTCATATTATAATTTGGATTTCATCTGCAGTCTACATGGATGGCAACAAGCAAGGTCACCTCTGTTGGGAAGCTGCATTACATCCGTCTGGAAAGTGCTTTAGATGACTTACCCCGCTAAATCAAAGAACAGGGAATAGGGATGTTAACAATTTTTCGGAATTGCTTTCATTTTGAAGATTGACTCTTGTTTAGGTACCTTAAAAAAATATTTTATTCAAAAATATTAGTATTTTCGATGAGAAAATATACAAAATACAGAGTAATTTTGAATTTTCCCGCTAAAACACTAACAGCTGTCACGTGACTGTCATGACGTCACTAACCGCAAAACATTGGCCGCGTTAGAAAATGCTGAGATGTAAACAGTCTTTGACAGCTTGTTTTGTGGTTTTACTGACATCTTATTAATGTTTGGAGTCACGTGACAACAAATTATAAATATATAATTTGTTATTTTCAATTTTCTAATAAAACAAACTATCATAAAATTAACCGTTAATTTGTGATTAGTGATAACATCCCTATTCTATGTTATGTGTGCGCATTGCGCAATACAAGCTCAGTCATCATTCGAACTCTAAGGAACACTCAACGTTCATCGCGAGCGATAAAAACGCGCGAACTTCCATTTGACATTTCACAACAAAAAGTTTGTGCTGTTTTATGAAAACTTTGTAACAAGGGCGTGCATGAAGGTTTACCTAATAGTTTTGTTTTGGAAAATAGAACGGAAAAGTTTCCTGTGCTTAAAAAAAAGGATTATTTTGTGGTGAGTCAATTGAATAAGCTAAGATTATTTTTATTTAATTTTGTTAATATTTAATTCATTCTGTTTAGGTAGGTATTTATAAAATTTTAGTGAAGTAGGTAATTAATATTTTATTTTTACCTAAGTACCTACCTACTCTACAGCGAAATAGGTTAAAAAAATCGTTTAAAATATTCGTTTAAATGTATGCAGTGTCGCACACAACGAATTATATATAGTAATAGATTATATTATATGAACAAAATATAAATTCTATATTAAAATCAGCTATTTACTCGAAGCAATCAGAATTATGTAGAGAAAATTAAGAACTTAAATACTTTTTTCAAAATGATTTTATATAAAATTAAGGTAAAATTAGGTAAGTAGGTAGAATAGAATAGAATAGAAATAGTTTATTTTCTTCACAAAAGGTTCTCTTAAAAGATGCAAAAAATAACAATAATAAATGGCCATCCAGTAGTACAGTAAGTTTTTTTTGCCAAATAAAGTTATTATTAATTTATTACCTACTAGTAGTTCGCCCCGAACTGAGATTTCGCGCACGATGTCCACTATCCTCATTGTATTCACGCCCTGAAGTTTTTGGATACACTTTATGTGCTAATGCATAATTGCCATGCTTACGTAGGTAACCTAATTACAAACAAATATTTTACTATCCTACCTAAGTAGGTAAGTACTTATGCCCGTGCTAAGACGTCCGCGATTTTGTTAATTTTCTTTTTTTCGTTATATTTCAAAAACTATCCATCCTAGAATAAAAATAAAAACCATTTTGTAATGTACAAGTAAAGGCTTTCATTTGATACCACACTCAATATATTTTTTTTATGGAACCCAATATCTTTACAACCCCTTCAACGATAAAGCTCATTATGCTTTTCAGCAAATCTACACAGTAGAATCCCTAGACCTTCCAAGTTTCATGCAGATTGGATCAACGGTTATGCTCTAACAAGCATATACTTACACAAAAATACAAACATACAACGACATTGCGCCATTATTCGGTATTACCTAAATACAAAAATCTTTATTAGGAACAAAGAAAAACAATGTAGAATAGGTACAGTTGTGGGCTGACTACTGCAAAAGTTAAAAAAACTGTGTAGCAGAGTCAGCGCCCTCCTCCGCTAGCAAAACAATATAATGTTCCATCTAAGTATTACCTAAGTATACATAGGTATCACCTAAGTATACATAAATGTTCTGTGAACGTACTTAAACTATCACTTAGTTAGAATATCAATCGCTAAGATGCCTACAGTACGAAATATGGATTTGGGGTAGGAAGATACGTAACTGTATGAGGTTTTTATAATGCAAATAATATATCCCACCAAAAACATTTTTATGTAAAACTAGCTGTCCCGGCAAACTTCGTACCGCCTTCTACATTGCTTTGACAACAGCGAGTGATTATAATTTAATATGAACTTTATTAAATAGTAATAAAGTTCAAATTGACTCTACATTTTATTTAGAAATCGTTTGTATGGGAAATAGAAAAGGGCTATTTTTAGGGTTTTATCGGCAGTTATTCGATTTTTTCTTACCTTTTAAACCTTCCCTAGACCTCCACGAATATTTCAAGACCAAGATAAGATAAATCCGTTTAGCCGTTCTCGAGTTTTAGCGAGACTAACGAACAGCAATTCATTTTTATATATAAGAAGATGTTGCCAAGACGAGACTTTATGGCTCGCACTGTTAAAAAGTTTTCAGATCAGGGGCCTTACCACCAATTCATAATAAATTAGGTACCGAATGTTATTTCGTACCATGACCTATGCAAATTGTATGGAAGTAGTGACGTTTCTATAATGGAATCGTTCTGGTAGACTTCGTGGTGAGGTGGCACTGACTCTTGACACTGGCATAATTTGATCTCAAACGAGACAGATGTCAGAAATAAAGAAGAGAACAAGAATATGTTCAAGAGATTGAAACATCGCAAGCTCCAGTGAAAAATGCTATTTTTATAACCAAAACAATGAGTCAGGAATGAAACGTTCATAGCGACTGTTTGCTTTCGGAATGTTTACTGATATTGATGGCTTGTTTGATTATCTGAACGCTCCGGTAAGATTAATGTAGGCAGGAGGTACCTACAATTAGGTACTTAGGTATTTTTGTCCGAACATTCGTAAGTAGTTGGCTACCCAGTCTCGCAATTTAGCGTATTGAAAAAAATCTACATTAATACTGATACCATTCTACTCAATTTGATATTTTAAAGTTAAAAAAAAAAATTAACCTTGATTTTTAAGTAAGTCTTTCAAGCGTAAGTAGTTGGCTACCCAGTCTCGCAATTTAGAGTATTGAAAAAAAATTACATAAATACTGATACCATTCTACTGAATTTGATATTTAAACGTTATTTTAAAAACTTTTCTAACCTTGATTTTAGAGTTCATCTTTCAAACATGAAAATTGAGCAATAAAAGATTGGTTGATAATAAGTTATTTCACGTAGGGTACATTAAACTAATATTTTACGAGATAACCAAAGATAACCAAAGTTGTTTGTTGCGTGCGAACAATGACGAAAGTGAGAACAATGACGCGGAAAAAAGTAAGCGTCATGCGAACGAAGTCGCTGGCATCAGCTAGGTATTAACCCTGTTTATATTTAATTATTTTACTTTGGTTTCCACTTTACTTGACTTGTTCGTCATCTCGCGCTATTTTATTTAACTTAAGTACTTATTCGTCAAGTGCGTCATAGTCGCGAGTGGGTGTGAGTTGACACCTTCTGATTTTACCTATTTCTTTTGTAGTTAACGTTAAGTGATCGTTAAATTGTGACGTATTTATGTACAGTCATTGACAAAAATGTTTTAATAAATTTAATATAGGTATTTAATTTACCTACTTTAAATGTGTAAGACACGATACGATTCGAGTTAAAAATAAAAGACAAATTTCATTTACATTATAATATTGTACCTACTAGCTTCCGCCCACGGCTTCGCTGCGTGGTACCTTGAAAAACAAAAACAAACCTATCCCGTGGGAACCGTAAATTTTTTCGGGATAAAATATAGCCTATGTGTTCTTCCAGACTTTAATCTATATCTGTGCCAATTTTCATCCAGATCCGTTCAGCCGTTTCAGCGTGAAAGTGTAACAAACATACCTACATCCATACATCCATACATTCTTACAAACTTTCGCGTTTATAATATTAGTAGGATTAATATGTACTATGGTATAGGTATAGCTAATCTATCCAATCTAAGAATTTAAACAATTTAAGAACCCTTCGAGTAGCGAATCTGCCGATTTACGAATCTGTATCTATCTGTAGATACCTATACCGATCAAAGGCTCTAAATAAATGAATCAAAAGTTCAAAACTTTGTTAAAGATACAATAGTTTACTTTTTTACTTTATGAAAGAATTGGAAAGTTATCCAATATGTTCAACTACGGAACATATTGGATAACACGTACTTATACCTATTAATTTCATTTTAACTTTAAGAGCGCTGGTGGTGTAGTGGTGGCACCCCTGTCTCACGATCTGAAGGTCGTGGGTTCAAACCTGGTCGTGCACCAATGAGTTTTTCCATTCGAAAAATTTATGTGCGCAATGCCAGTGCTCTGAAACGGTGAAGGAAAACATCGTGAGGAAACCGGCATACCCTAGAACCAAAAATTCGAAGGTATGTGTCATAGGTTAGTATTCTTATAAGCGGCGATGGGCTTGCAACCTGTCACGTACCGAATACTAACTACTGTGCAAAATGTGGGCATGTACTAAATGTCATGTTTGGACTTGCCCCTCTTTAGATATCCTCAAAGATCTAAGTCACTAAAGATCTGAGGAGATATCTACCAAGCCTGAGGATTACAGTCGTGATCATATTTTTTTTTAACTATAAGTGGCCTAGAAGGTTGAGGGTTCGATCTCTGCCCAGGGCAAATATTTGTGTGATGAACGCAAATGATGTTTGTTCTGTATTGGGTGTTATAATTATGTAAGCTATTCTTGTTTGTATTCACAAAGAATAGCTATAGTTCCCATTTGAAGCTCTGCTTGGTTTGGGGCTAGATAGCCGCGTTGCGTGATGTCCACCAATATTTATTTTTTAAATTTATCCTAATTTATACATTTCTTATAAACCTTTTGAAATAACCTTATAATAAATCTCTAATTACAGAAATAAACAGATATATCAAACTAGTATAAAATACCTACATGTGAATCAGTTAAGCTATCTAAGAACCAAATTAAAAACGATCTATTGATAGCTTGTCTTAACTGCAAAATCCGGTTAAAACAAAATATTTTAACATTTTATTAGACACCAACTGGCAAGTAGGCCCTGATGCCTTACCACGAGCTCTTCAGGCAATATTAAAGTAATATAAATTTGATATATCGTACCATGACCTAAAAAAAATATTGAAGTAGTATTACTTCAAGCTTGAAATGTGAAGTTTCTGAAACATGATGGTTTGTAAGAGCTTGTGGTAACGGTTTTTATAAATCATCTTCAATCAATTGTTCTTTATAAATCATCATCATCATCTTCCTGCCCTCATCCCACTAGGTGGAGTTGGCACAACAGGTTCTCTTCCTCCACTCTCCCCTATCATCCGTCATCTCAGTAGATTATAAGTCTTTCTTCTGCTATAATATAAAAAAACTCCTATTTCCCTCGGTCACGGCATCACGCGTGAATGACTGGACCGATTTCGCTAATTCTTTTTTTGTTATGCTTGTTATTGTAAGGAGAAGGTTTTAAGGCAGGACAACGTTTGTCGGCTCAGCTAGTAATTTATAAATGAAAAGTTGTCCAACTGGGAAGTCGAACTTTGCACCAGCTTAAGTAGATACACCCAGACATTTTGATAGGCACTTAATTATTGTACGCTTCATGTGATTTGATAGCTTTATATCGTGTTTACGACTGTGACTTACCTACATTTACAAATTAATTACTCATTCTGATTCTGTGACCCATTTTGTAAGGTTCACTTACACTTACCCCAAGGTCATGGGTTCAAATCTGGAACCCTACCACAAGATCTTACAAACAATCATGCGTCAGAAACGGTTCTGGAGCCAAAAATTCAAAAGTGTGTGTCAGTACTCGTACAATTCGTATATATTTAGCCATTCAAAAAACACAAAAGTCAGACCGAAATTGTCTACCTAAAAAAAAATATTAAAGGAGATGTTTCATTGTTGGGTATCCCATGTACGCCATAGGGAAAAATGGTAATAAAATACAGAATTTCGAATAAATACGAAAAAACTCTATAATAATCAAGCAATGAATTTTCCAGAAGAGTTGTCAACAGCTGCCAAAATATTTTACTCAACAACGCCCCGCCATATCGTTTTACGTTTTGTGTTGCTCTCCGTGAGAAAGGTATTTTAGAAATATGCCTTTTTCGAACAAATTAAAGTACTTAGGTGAAGAAAAATCACAAGTATAACAATGAAATTGCAAAAGTTGTAACTGAAGAAGTCTCAATGGCAATGTATTAAACAACTATTAAACAAAATAATATAAAAACTCTTATATCTCGGGAATAATGTTCAAATATTATTTTACTTAAGTACCTTTATAAAAAAGAGATAGTACCTACCTACATAATTAGGTCTATGTAGGTACATAAAAAGACGAATTAACAAA
The DNA here is from genome assembly GCA_963675405.1 of Cosmorhoe ocellata. Taxonomy (NCBI): domain Eukaryota; kingdom Metazoa; phylum Arthropoda; class Insecta; order Lepidoptera; family Geometridae; genus Cosmorhoe; species Cosmorhoe ocellata. The sequence continues at coordinate 6,627,298 of OY776267.1, forward strand.
TTGCTTGCACATATAAATAAACAAAACAACTAGTATTTATTGCAAACATTCAATATGGCATCTTACAGCCGCCATATTGGGTTTTTTGACATTACATAATTATTGCTTACTCTTGAAATCCCAGTGATCTGTTATAGTTACTTCAGTGTGTAATCCAGACGAATAGAACGACAACTCATTTGTATTATTCTGTCCAGTCTTTTGGGCTACAGCGACAGCCAAAGAGTTTTTAAGTATTTTCAAGTAGTTTCTAAGTATTTTCCATCTTGTACCAGACTATTGTTGCCTGAAATAAAGTTATTATTATTATTATAAAAAAAAGAAACTCGCATACATACTTAAACATACTTACATACATAAGTACATACACCCCAAACACAATACCCTCTTTCTTCGCTTCACATTCGGGTAAAAAAGAAAAGGCCACCCACTTATAAAGAGTACCTAATATCGTACAAACAAATCAGCGATTTTTTTTGAATTATTATCTGTATGTTTATTTGGTTATTCACGCTCATAGTTAATATTAATTAATTATAATTAATAATTAATTATTCGGAACTACTGAACGAATTTTCATGAAGTTTACAGTTAGACAGAGCAAAATTGGGAGCAGTCTGAATCTAGTACAGTACTTGATTACCTTGTTTCATTAAAATCGGTTGTCAGAGAAAGTTATCATCGTGAATGAAGTCGCTGGCATTAGCTAGTTGTTTTTTTGGGGTCACTGTATCATTAGCGTGGAGTCATTATTGACTATGCGCGTATTTTCAAAGTAATTTATCTAATCTAATCGCTATACCTACGTATTTGAGTTAAGCCTATCAAACGATAAATAAGTACCTAGGTACTTAGATATTAATTTTAGGCACTCAAGTAGCAGTACTTAGTACAATAATTAGTAAAATGAGGGAAGTTTAATAAAAAAAAAATATTTTTCTCTGCCGTAAAAGTTGACCAATCGTGAAATCAACCACAAAAATGAAGCCAAGGATATGATAAAAAAATATATATTAATAATCAATCATCTATCGTTCCTTCTTGTACTGTGAAAAATTAAAAGCAACGTTTATATTCAGAATACTACCTACTATAATAACCAATTTCCGCCACATCTAAACACGTACAAGCTCGGACAACATCAAAGTAATATAGCTTTAATATTTCGTAACATGACCTATAAAAATTGTATTGAAGTAGTGCTCTTCAAACTTGATAAACTTGACGTTCTGAAACATGGTTTGTAAGAGCTTGTGGTAAGTCCCCTAACTAGAATAAATATACATCGTAATTGAATTTTTGTTATTATTTGTCTAATGTAGGTACCTAACAGCTATCGTAATGTGAATATCATTCAAAAATCAAAAATCAAAGTATGTTTATTTTCAATAGAATCACAGGGATCACTTTGAAACGTCTTACATACTAGGTGAGTCTAAGTGCCAGTTCCAGTCCTATCCCCAGTGCGAGAAGAACTGACAAGAAACTCGCTGGGCCCTAGCGCTTTTTTTTGTATGATCCTTGTTAATTTTGTAAGGAATACCTAGCAGAGTTGGAGCTGATTCATCCCAAGCTTTTTTATCATCTAAGTACTCTGATATTTTATAGTAAGCTTTTCTAGACAGTTTCTGTTTAATTACATTTTTGAATTTTCCAATTGATTTCCATTTTTTCCATGATTTTCCATTAAGTTTTGTTCCATTTTTATTTCATACAGTTTATTTCTAGGAATCTAAGGGTGAGGTCAAACGAGCGTAATTTTGTGTGTCGTGAGTCGCAGAATTTCGGTCGCAGAAATTCTCGTCGTCGAAAAAACTTCGTCGGCAGACAACTCATTTTGCGTCGCCGTGTGAATGGATTAGGACTTTTGTATGAAACCGAATGCAGCAGAAATTACGCGACTGAAATTCTGCGACTCACGACTCACTAAATTACGCTCGTTTGGCCTCACCCTTAGTGTTGCTTTTGTTTATCATAATTATTATTTTCTAAGAATAATCGGCTCTTTAGTCAACTGAGGCCGCTGTTAACTTATCCCGTGGGATGAGTTGACCGAATGCATTTTTGAATCGGTCAACTCATCCCGTTGTCAAAAAAAAAAAAAACGAAAAGGAATGTATTATCTACCTACCTAGTTTTCGACTGTGACTTGGCTTGCGTAGGACATTTGAAAATTGTGAACTCTAGTGTCTAGTTAAACCTAATTTAGGATTTAAGACTCTAACCTACATTATTAAAGTCATGTTTTTTAACAATAAATGCTATCTATCTATCTATTTAATTTAATTTATTTAGAGCTTTGATGTTTGCGTGTTCACCCGCTATCATGCAGGTTTAAAGGTTAACAAGCTAGGTTATAAAGCTCTTTTCTTCCATTTGACGTTTTTTCCAACATGAAAGTACTTACTTATGTTATTATTTTATTGTTACAGAACATGGATTAAACTTAGCCTGACATTTTCAAAATGGCTAATTTGCTCAAGATAGCCTTTGGCATAGTCTTAATCTCCTACAACGTATTTTCAATGAATAATAAAGACGATAAAACGAATGCAGTCAATGCAAAGAAATTGCAGAATTCCAATGAAGTAAACACTACTGAAGACGTAAACGATGATAAAAAAGAAAATAAATCAATTGCAGAAGAGAAAAAAAACAATTCAGACAAACATACTTTCAGAGATATCAAAGAATTATGTGTAGGTGCTGAAGAGTATTGCAACATGACAGAAGAAGAATACACAAAGATGCTAAGGAATTACATCTACCCTCAAACATACGAATGGGTGCTTATAGGCACACACACAATGGTATTCATCATGGGATTGGTTGGAAACGCGCTGGTGTGTGTAGCAGTTTACAGGAATCATTATATGAGGACGGTGACGAATTATTTCATTGTGAACCTTGCTGCTGCAGACTTTATGGTGATTTTGGTGTGTCTGCCACCGACCGTGCTTTGGGATGTTACTGAGACATGGTTCTTCGGGGATGCTATGTGCAAAATCGTGCTATATTTACAGGTAATGTTCACATGATCACAGATCAACCGATTTCTATACAATTACATTCTAAAACTAACTAGTATTTATTCATAAAAGAAAAAAAACCGGAAGGAGCTTACGGCCGCCATTTTGTATTTTTTGATCAGACGAATCCAATGACATCGGGTAACGGAAATCATACCTTTGTCAAAATTTGTTCAGCCGTTTGGGCTCCTGGAACTGCCAAAGGAACTCGTATACATAGGTACATACCTATATAATTATGTACAAACACATTACCTCCTTCGTCGCTTTGCAGACGGGTAAAAGGAAAACTAATTTCAATGTTGTAATTACTACGTAGAAAATTTCAATTTTTTTAAAGCTTTACGTTACTTTTAATAATGTTATTCTAACGAATAAACATACGATAATTTTTAAAATGCCAAAAATTTCATTGATTTCAGTTTGTAAACAAACTAACACTCACTCAAACCAGGGATCATTGGTCTTTGTAAACAAACTTTTAAAGCTCTTTCACGCTGAAACGGCTGAACGGCTTTAAATGAAAATTGTCAAAAAGATGGATTATAGTCTGGAATAACACATAGGCTACTTTTTTACCCGGAAAATGTACGGTTCCCGTGGGAAAGATTTGTTTTTGTTTTTCAAAGTACCATGCGGGCGAAGCCGTGGGCGGAAGCTGGTATAAAGTAAACGATAAATATTTCACGAATGAGTGTCATTCACGTAAATATTTTTCAGTATTAATTCCGGTTCAAGAACGTTCGTGGGTTCAAATCTGATCGCGGACCAATGGATTAATCTGTTAGAAAATTAACATGTGATTTGTAACGGTGAAGGAAAACATCGTGAGGAAACCGGTATACCCTAGAACCAAATATTCGAAGGTGTGTGTCATAGGTTAGTATTCTTATAAGCGGCGATGGATTTGCAACCTGTCACGTACGGAATACTAACTACTGTGCAAAATGTGGGCATGTACCAAATGTCATGTTTGGACTTGCTTCTCACTCTCTTTAGATATCTTCAAAGATCTAAGTAACTAAAGATCTTAGGAAGATATCTACCGAGCCCGGGGATTACAGTCGTGATCATTATCTATAATATTTTTAAAAGAAAGTCGTGTTATTTACACTTTTTATAACTCAAGATCAGCTGTACCAATTTGGCTGAAAATTGGTGGGGAGGTAGCTTAGAACCAGGAGACGAACAAAGATTACTTATTATCCCGTTCGACCGCGTTCCCGTGTGACGTGACATATAAACGTCAAAGGTAATATAAGTCACTAAGGCGGTACGAGTCGCGAAAATCTCTCCATAGTTTATGCATTCCTGGTACTTGGAAATACTCAAGTGTAGAAAAGAGGTTTTAATTTTAAATTGTTTAAGTAGTGTTATAATGAGGATTTTTTTTCCTATATTTCACACCAGTGTGAAGGTTAGGAAACAGATTTCTTGCCTGTCACACTGCTTGACTGACAGTGTGGTGGTTAGTAAAATTATTTCCTAACCGTCACACCAGTATGACAGGCAGTGTGAAGGTTAGTCGGGCGCGGAAGTTCGCCGTGACAGCTAGATAAATCCAAGTTAAATCTATATAATTTTTTTCCAGTCGGTGTCAGTGACGGTGTCAGTGCTGACACTGACATTTATCTCCATGGACCGTTGGTACGCCATCTGCTTCCCGCTCAAATTCAAGTCCACCACAAGACGGGCCAAACTGTTTATACTGATCATATGGATTTCATCACTCACTTTTAGTAAGTATGCTGTACGTCTACCATGAGTTGTCACATTTAGATTGGCTGACGTTACTAATATTACGTTACTATGACATCTGTCAAAATTGTTACTCATGGTACCAAATTCTAAGCAAATTAATGAGCGCAAACTACAGACGCTGTAGTACGCTGTGACGTAGAATAGTTAGCTACGTGAGGTTTTAGTACCCAACTATCCGCTAGAGGCGCTGTACCACGCTGTACCAAGTTTTCATACATTTTTTAACTACAGTCGTTAGCGAGTGTAGATTGTGAAAACTCATGGTAGACCCTCAGGTAATGCCGCCAGCCAGCGTCTTGTACACATCCCTCTGAACCTACGCGATCTGAACACAATATTATTAGTATTATACGGGTATTTATCGCGTTTTAATTACCATTCAGTCATCCCGCGACCACGATAGTGTGTAAACCTGTCGAAACGTTGGGAAAAATAGGTAAATAAAACGCGATAAATCCGTTCAATACTAATATTAATGTGTATGTTTAAAAATATACATTTACATAATTATAGATAACTCAACTGATCTAGATCACCGCCAAAAGGAAAAGTCACAAAATTGAGCCAGAATCACATTAGTTGTACTTAATGTCATACAGATTCTCCTGAGCTACAAAAGGAAACGTTACTAAATTGAGCCAGAATCACATAAGTGACAGAATAAACTAAATGACATTAAGTTTTACTTAATGTCACTAAGTTGTACTTACTGTCACTAAGTTGTACTTAATGTCATACAGATTCTCCTGAGCTACAAAAGGAATCGTCACTAAATTGAGCCAGAATCACATAAGTGACAGAATAAACTAAATGACATTAAGTTTTACTTAATGTCACTAAGTTGTACTTACTGTCACTAAGTTGTACTTAATGTCATACAGATTCTCATGAGCTACAAAAGGAAACGTCACTAAATTGAGCCAGAATCACATAAGTGACAGAATAAACTAAATGACATTAAGTTTTACTTAATGTCACTAAGTTGTACTTACTGTCACTAAGTTGTACTTAATGTCATACAGATTCTCCTGAGCTGGTGGTGCTCACCACCCAAACGACAGTACCACTCCGCTTCAACCTGGAGTACCTGGTGCAATGCGTCGCCACATGGTCAGATCGCACTGACCTCATCTGGCATGTCGTGAAGCTGACGTTGATCTATACGTGAGTTTACAGCCGGCGCTGGTGGTGTAGTGGTAGCACCCCTCACGATCCAAAGGTCGTAGGTTCGAACCTGGTCGTCCAATGAGTTTTTCCGTTCGAAGAATTTATATGTGAAATGACAGTGCTCTGAAATGGCGAAGGAAAACGTCGTGAGGAAACCGGCATACCTTAGAACCGAAAATTCGAAGGTGTGTGTCATGGGTTTGTATTCTTATGAGCGGCGATGGGCTTGCAACCTGTCACGTACGGAATACTAACTACTGCGTAAAATGTGGGCATGTACCAAATGTCATGTTTAGACGTGCCTCTTTAGATATCCTCAAAGATCTAAGTAACTAAAAGATCTGAGGAGATATGTACCGAGCCCGGGGATTAAGTCGTGATCGTTTTTTTTTAATGATTAGATTATTCTCTCCCCAGCATTCCATTGATGCTGATGACGGTGGCGTATTACCAGATTGTGAAGGTGCTTTGGCATTCAGACAAGATCCCTGGACAGACAGAGATGGCGAAGTTGGCGCCCGCAGAACAAAGTAAGACGCTAGACGTACGTAAGTACCTACGACCATAAATCGACGAAGAGGTGCCATATTGCCTTTAATATTTGGAGCCGTTACAGTGATAAATTTATCTGATACGTTATTGTGAGAGAACTCATCTATATTTGCATCTCTCGTTTCTGCTACTAACACCAGTACTTGGATACATGCAGTGGTACATGGCTATAAATGGAATCAAAACAATAAATGACGTTGTCTTAAACGTTTTTTAATGTATGAAACACAACGGTGGCCTACTCTACCTTTGTACGAAAGGTCGGAAAACCAAATTTATGGCATTAATTTTCGCGTAGATAATAAAATCATTTATTATCTAGGTACTCGAAATAGAATAGTGACATCTACATGAATTTTCCAAAACTAGATCCAATCAAACAGCCGAACAGTCCCTGAAAATTTTTAAAGGGTGGCTTTGAAACGCAAAAATGAACCTGACAATCAAGCAAAATATTCGAGGAAATTTTCAATAGATGGCGTTAGAAGCAGGTTGTTTAAAAATACTAATAGTGTTACCTACTGTAGGTACCTAGCTATGAATACCTGCTGTTTCGATGATTCGAATCGTAAATTAGAAGTTTGAGCGTAGTTTTGGTGGTTATTTTGCCAATAAGGCCTGGGTTCTTGACGCGAGTGTAAAGTAGGTATGTGAATTAGAGTGAATAGTTCTCTTCAAATTCCATCGGAGGAAATCCCGAGATTTTCAACAAAACAGCCATCTTTTGTTTAAAATTGACTTGACAACTTGACTATGACTCTGTGACGTTGACAATACTTATAAATAAATACACTTGACACTGGCAAAATTGTTCTCTAAGAGACAGATGCCATAATTGAAAAAGAAGAAGATTTGGTATTACATAAGAGTGTTTATTCAATCAATTTGATTGAACTTTTAAACTTACGCGATCTGATCACATTATTATTAGTATTAGACGGGTATTTATCGCGTTTAAATTACCTTATATTTTCCCGACGTTTCGACAGGTTTGCACACTGTCTACCCGTGACCACGACAGTGTGCAAACCTGTCGAAACGTCGGGAAAATATAAGGTAATTTAAACGCGATAAATACCCGTCTAATACTAATAACAATTTGATTGACATTTGACAATTAGTGTTGATTGTATCAGAATACCGTAATCGCACTACTATGATCCCCAGGCTAAGTAGACATTTTCTCAAATCCATTATGAAAAACTTAAAACTCTAAATAGCAAAAAACTGTTAATTTTCTTTCTAACTAGCCGGCCTAACTTCACCAAGTTCACACCATCACTTACCAAGCAATCATCATCCACACCGGTCTCCAAGCACATGACTCCTTCATGACCGGCGCCGATTTCTTCCAACTCCTCATAACATTCTTCAGGGTCTGATGGATGCAGATGTGTCACAGATAAGATACGGCGATGCTTGATAGCACCTATCGATACTGATTTATTGGTGATCGGTTCCTGAAAAGAGAATATTTGAAAACGCTAGTGGTGTAGTGGTAGCACCCCTGCCTCACGATCCGAAGATTGTGGAGTGCACCATTAGCTTTTTCATACGAAACATTTATGAGTGCAATGCCAGTGCTCTTAAATGGTGAAAGAAAACATCCTGAGGAAACCGGCATACCGTAGAACCATGAATTCGAAAGTGTGCATCATAGATTAGTATTATTATTATAAGCGGCGATGGGCTTGCAACCTGTCTTGCAACGTACGGAATACTGTGCAAAATTTGGGCATGTGCCAAATACCTATCATGTTTGGCCGTGCCTCTGACTACCCTATTTAGATATCCTCAAAGATCAAATTCACTAGAGGTCTGAGGAGATATCTACTGAATTTAGGGATCACGTAACCATGTTTCTTTTATTTAAAAAGGGCTAGTGTAACATCAATTTAGTGAATTAATTAAGACGACTCACCATAACACTAGGCCAGGAAGTCATTATAAAATGAGTTGAAGGCACGTCTTTAGGTTTCGGTAGCAGCCTTATGGAACTCAAAGTTGCTGTGTACCTCACTGGCTTTGACAGCATGACGAGTGCCAGGTCATAAGTAGGCTTGCCGCTATTGAAATAAGGATGAATTTCGAGATACTTGACGAAGAGTACCGTTCCACCCTTCTTGAAGTTGATACTGCCAAGTCTGATGCGTAGAAGCCGAGTGTGTTCTCTCATCCTATGAGTGAGGGTTGAGAATAAAGAACCAATTAGTTTTTGTTCTTTACCACAAGCTCTTACAAACTATCATGTTTCAGAAACATCAAATTTCAAGCTTGAAGCAAAACTACTTCAAGGTCAAAGCGAAATATCATAGTTATACTACTTTGATATTGTCCGAAAAGCTTGCGGTAAGGCCTGGTCCTTAACATTTCCGATGGAGGTAAATGTATGAAAAGATACTATTCGAAAAAAGTTTTCGTAAACTATCAAAAACTCATACTAGGTACAGGTTTTGGAAGGAGCCAGAATCTAGATCCAAGCTAAACTTACAAGTGTATTCCACCAGCAGCAGTCAGTACCCAGCTCTCATCTATCAAAGCTCCGGCATAAAGATACGTTGTGCCCTTCAATATAGCCACCATAAATCCAAAATTATTCTCTGTCACTGTTGTATGCTTATGCTGACCTGGTCTACCTTTATTAAAATGTCTGTCATGTTCAGTTATTTGTTCTTCTTTAGGAATTGGACTAGATTTTGTGTTTCTATTTTTAAATTTAGGAGTTGTCTGTTCATTTAGACGATTTAGTTGATTATTTTTATCTTGTTTCATATTTCGTTCGTATATCCTTTCTTGTTCAATAAGTTGACTTGGTCTATGGTCATGATTTAGATGACTTTGATGTGCAGGAGTGGTCGGTATATCTGATCGGCTAAATTTTATATCTTCATCAAGTTCTTTATCTCGAATGAGGTTTTGCATTTCTTTTTCAATTAGCTGACTCGGTCTGTGGTTATGGTTAACATGATTTTGATATTCTGTTGTTATTTCTTCGGTTATACGATTTGTAGTGTCTTCGTCATCATTTAAATCTTCATTTAAATGTTCACTAGAGTTTTGTTCATCTGCTTGACTTGGTTTTTCTTCTTTCAAATGATCATCATCGTTTGCATTCCTACGATCAGATTGTTCAGGCGTTTTTTGTTCAGCTAGATAAGTTCTTGGTCTTGAGTCGTCACTTAAGTTCTCTTTGCTAAGCTGATTTTGATCTTGAAGTTGAGATTTCTTAGTTGCTAATGTTGGTATCAGAAATGTTATGAGAAGTAGCTTTGTTATTGCTTTTATCATTGTTGTTTTTGATTGATTTAACTCCACTGTCTTTAACTTATGGGCCAATAGCTACTTTACTCTCAAAGTCTAGCAGATTTTAAACCTAGAAAAAATCGTCACTATATTATATATTAGTACCTGGGTGACCGAGCTTTGCTCGGTTTTTTTTATTGGTAAAAGACGTTTTCTAAAAATGAAACCAAGCTAGATCGATTTATCGCCCCCGAAACCCCCTACATACGAAATTTCACGAAAATCGCTGGAGCTGTTTCCGAGATCCCGATTATATATATATATATATATACACAAGAATTGCTCGTTTAAAGGTATAAGATGTATACATTATGTCGTTTATAACTACACTAGCTTCAGCACGCGGCGTCGCCCGCGAAGTACCTACATAAAATATAGCCTATGTTCATCCTGAAAGTTCATTCTACACATTGGTGAAAGAATTTTTCAAATCGGTTCAGTAGTTTCGGAGCCTATTCATTTCAATCAAACAAACAAACAATCAAAGTTTTCCTCTTTATAATATTAGTATAGATAAGTCTCGACGTTTTGAGTGTGGTTTTGTTAATCACCTTAAATATTCTTTGTCACCTAATAGGAAATTATTAATTAAGATTTCTTGTTAAAAGTCCCGTAATCACTGCGATGATGAAATATATGTTATAAAGACTGGCGCGATGATCTTTATGTTATAGATATACCTAAATAATAAAACTCAATAACTTACCAATCTTCGTGAAATGAAATAACTCTACTGTACCTATGCTGTAATATCTACTGTAAGAAAAAAATTCCGTCGGCTGAGCCGTAAGGCTCAAATGTTTGTTGGTATTGTGTATTACAAACATGTTGATAAGAAAATTGTTTCTGATTTCAACTGAAAACATGAAGCTACCACTGAAATTCATTATAACCTGCGCACGATCATAGTGGATTGGAACATTGATTTTAGCTGTGGGTCAATTTACCGCAATTTTTATTCAATTATTATTTACTAGCTTCCGCCCACGCCCACGGCTTCGCCCGCGTGGTAACTTGAAAAATAAAAATAAATATTCATATCCCGCGGGAGCCGTACATTTTTCCGGGAAGTAGCCGATGTGCTATTCTAGACTATAATATTATATCTGTGCCAAATTTCATCCAGATCCGTTCAGCCGTTCCAGTATGAAAGAGTAACGAACATACATCCATACATCCTTACATCCATACATGCTTACAAACTTTCGCGTTTTCGCGTAATATTAGTAGGATTAACCTAAATAGTGGACAAGGTCCACTCATGTTTTTCATCCATCGTTTTTCTGAATATGGGTACTTTCGAGGTTTATTTTGAATTCAAAGGTGTGTGCCATGGTTTTTTTTTTTTTTGTTTTTTTTTATTTTTTTTTTTATTTTATATGTTTCACAATTTGAATTTAATATGCAGTTATTAATTTTGTTTCGCATTGGAATTAAGCAATGTTATTGCAGTACACGAAGGAAGAACTTGCGAATGGATACATGGTTTAGTATTCTTAATAGCAGCAATGGTCTTGCATCATCATCATCATCATCTTCCTGCCCTTTTCCCACGTTATGTGGGGTCGGCACAACATGTGATTTTCTTCCATTTTCCTTTATGATTCGTCATCTCAGTACTCACTCCTTTCTTACCCATGTCATGTTCTTCATGGTCTTGCAACCATCACGTCATCATCATCATCATCAGCCTATAGCAGTCCACTGCTGGACATAGGCCTCCCCTAATGAGCGCCATTGCGCCCTGTCTTCAGCTCGACGCATCCAGCCTCCACCAGCAGCCTTTCGCAGATCGTCACTCCACCTAGCCGGAGGGCGTCCTACACTACGTTTGCCGAGCCGCGGTCTCCACTCGAGAACTCGTTTACCCCAACGGTTATCGGTTCTTCGACAGATATGGCCAGCCCACTGCCTTCACGTACGGAATACTAACTACTTTGCTAAATGTGGGCATATGCCAAATATCATGTTTGGATATGCCTCTGACTTTAGATATCCTCAAAGATCTAAGGAAATATCTACTGAGCCTGGCGATTACAGTCGTGATCAAATGAGTATACTAATCGTCTATGTAAAAAAAAATAAAAAAATAAAAAAAAATGATCACGACTGTAATCCCCGGGCTCGGTAGATATCTCCTCAGATCTTTTAGTTACTTAGATCTTTGAGGATATCTAAAGGGGGTAGTCAGAGGCAAGTCCCAACATGACATTTGGTAGGTACATGCCCACATTTTGCACAGTAGTTAGTATTCCGTACGTGACAGGTTGCAAGCCCATCGCCGCTTATAACAATACTAGCTTCTGCACGCGGCGTCGCCCGCGAAGTACCTACATAAAATATAGCCTATGTTCATCCTGAAAGTTCATTCTACACATTGGTGAAAGAATTTTTCAAATCGGTTCAGTAGTTTCGGAGCCTATTCATTTCAAACAAACAAACAAACAAACAAACAAACAATCAAAGTTTTCCTCTTTATAATATTAGTATAGACTAACCCATGACACATACCTTCGAATTTTTGGTTCTAGGGTATGCCGGTTTCCTCACGATGTTTTCTTTCACCGTTTAAGAGCACTGGCATTGCGCACATGATTTTTTCGAATGGAAAAACTCTTTGGTGCACGACCAGGTTTGAACCCACGACCTTCGGATCGTGGGTGGAGGCCGGGGTGCTACCACTACACCACCAGCGCTCAAATCGTATGTGTTCAGCATTTTTGCGAAATTTTATGAGACAGATGTACATGTTGAAACTATGCATTTATTTCTTGGACTTCGGAACCCAGAAAACGAAATTTCAGTCAGTCAGTTTCAGGGTTTGTCTTATTGTCTGTCTGTTGATTTAGGCCGACCCACGGGAAATAATGGGGAAAAGTGACTGTAAGGGAAAGGGCGACTAGCTTTATTAACCATCTTACCGCCATTTGACGTTGCTTGCTATGATTTTGATGTTTCCAAACTTGCTTGCTGTTTACTTGCTATTGTTTGCCTCGCTAGTTTTTTTTTAATAAAGTTAGCAGTTTTTATTCTTTCTGTACAAAAAAAAAAAGAAAAAAAGAGAGCGAATGCGTTTAAGATGCTAATATTCCAATAATTATTTTCAAAAATTCAATGGATTCCAAACTTTCGCACCCTTTCTTGAGTTGCCTTTAATAAATATTGACACATAAGTAACTACTTACGTAGTTTTCAAAATGAGAGATGAGAGATGAGAGATGTTATTGAGAATTTTGATAATATTTTATATCGAATGTCCACAGATAAAGAAAACTGATTCAATGAAGTTACTCGAGCGAAGAAATCAAATGAGTAGACTCTTTCTCAGAGTAATAAAGCTAAGAATAAAAGCATTATAAAAAGGTTTTTTTGCAATGCATTAGTTAGGCTGTTAACTTTGTCACTCTAAAAAAATAGTACCTACGATTTGCTAAATCAAAATGGCTTATTCCACTAATCCCCGTTAACGGAGATTAGTGAACTTTTTGTTCATTTTCCCCGTTGACGCTGATGCGAACTCGTAACGGGGAGTAGTGATCTAAAAAGTTCACTAATCCCCGTTAATTTTTACCAGAAGAATATAATATACCAGGTTGCCTATCAATATGTGGCTAATATTTTTTCGTAAAAAAGTTTTTTAAATAAAATATCGTCCAATTCACGGCGATATACATATCTAAAGACTCTCTTAATCGCCGCTGATATGTAATTAGCGGCGATGGGCCGTACATATTTGTATACGTATTCCGTACATATATATATATTATGTATACATATTCCTATGCGTTCTACAATAAGATAGAACCTAGGCTACCGACTACCACAGTTAGTTCATGATCTATAGCTTGCTAATAAGATAGCTCTAAGCTGCCCCTCTCTCCCCTTTCATAACGGCAGGTATATTGGCTGCTTGAACGAGTATTGGTTTTCATTGGAATGACAGCTTGAAAATTTCTTTGAATTTTATTTTAGATATTTTGCTGAATGAAAAGTGGCTGGCACTAGATTACAACCACCTATTGATGATCAAAGTCACTCACGAAGTCTTGTGTGCTGAAATTTATGAAATTGGCAACTAGTAATTTATTTTTTAACAAAATTTATACATATTTATGACTTTTAGAAGATAAGAGTAAGGTAGAAGAGCATTGGTGGTTAAGTGGTAGCACCCCTGCCCCACGATCCGAAGGTCAGTTTTTCCATTCGAAAAATGTATGTGCTTATGCTTGTGTCAGTTAATATAAAAGAGCATGCTGAAACTGGTCCTTAAAACCTCAGTTTCCGTGGGATAGTTTCCACAGAACGCCACTTAAGTTACTTTTACTTATCTCATTAGTGATCTCCCAAGAGTATCGTAACGAATATTATATCGATGGCATAGATGTATAAACTCTTGGAAAATCCATTTATTATCACGCTAATTGACCTCACCAGAGATGCTAGCACCAGTTACAGATACAATATTACCTACAATTCACTAGCGAGCACGCTTACATCACAAAAAGTGAGTGCTTTTCGATTCGATTGTTTCCATCCAGTCTTTATTTGTTTTATTTCAACCCATTTGACAATGTATTGCCGGCTAGGTGGAGTGACGATCTACGAAAGGCTGCTGGTGGAGGCTGGATGCGTCGAGCTGAAGACAGGGCGCAATGGCGCTCATTAGGGGAGGCCTATGTCCAGCAGTGGACTGCTATAGGCTGATGATGATGATGATGACGATGACAATGTATAGGACTCCTAAAAAACTTGAAGCTCGAAATCTGTATTCCACTAAAGTCGGCGGAAAACCCCATTCTACCGAAAAAACTAACGCTCCCTAAGAAAGAACTCATTACAAATGTCACTGTCAACTCGCCAGTTGTAAAAAGAAAGTTGCATTTGAATTTGGAACGTGATGAGGCGAAGGTTTCGAAAACCAAAGATAAATGTAAGTACTGAAAAATGAATTGATAAATAAATGAAAATAGCACCAAATAAATATCATGCCTAATAATTTAAATGAAGAAGAATTTTCTGAGAAAGAATGAACATTTTTTGAATAGACTTAAAATAATGTTGCCATATTGCTGGAAAATTAAGTGGGCAGTTACGGGGGCGATAAATCGATCTAGCTAGGTTTCATTTTTGCAAAGGTCATCCCGGTACTGAAGTTTTAAGTTCAGAGAATAAACGCTGATAGAAAGTAGAAAAAGATATACCTAACTTTGATATACCATACACAATTAAATGAAGTAGTGTTACTTCAAGCTTGAAATGTGACGTTTCAGAAACATGATGGTTTGTAAGAGCTTGTGGTGAGGCCCCTGTATATTTCTTTGTAAAGAAAAGTGCCCGTGCCACGTCACTGGGCGCGTTTCAGTGTTTGAATGCCCTAAAAATCATGTTATGCGGTTCTTGATAAAATAGCCGAGAACATTTTCCATAACCACATTACTTCGATGCCAGCTAATAGCGTTAGTATTAAACTAAACACGGCATCGGGGAACAGCTAGGTCACTCTGTTATTGAAAATTTAATTAATCTTTCTATACAATGTGATAATAAGTAAGGTAATACGTACAAAAAATACAAAAAAATACAAAATCATTTATTTGCCTAATAACAGAAAATAGGTACACATTACTAGCGGCCCCCGCACGAGGCAAGCCTGTATCGCGGGAAGCCTGTTTACAAAGGTAACTTTAACAATAAGATTAGTTGTGACTTATACAGGGCAAACAAGTAAAGAAGTATTTTAATATGGATAATTATCTAATTAATTAGTGAACCAAGAATTCAACATTGAACGAAATCTGCAACTTAAGTCACGAACTGAGTACTTACATATGCGTAAAGCGGAGTGACTGACTTGAGGGTAAGGGAGGGAGGAGTAGAAGAGGAGAAAGGAGATTTTGGATTGAATTATTTTACTTACTAACCGGAGCTTAAGTGAAACAATTATAGTAGACTTTACCTTTTTACTCTAATATACTTAATAGGTCTTCAGTGGCATCGTAGTCAAGGGTGAGTAGCCATCGTCTAATCTTTTCCTTAACGCCATATAGCGCGCTAGACAGGTTGCAATGCTTTATTACCCGGCGATAGATGAAAGGGAAGGCGAACTTACGGAAACGCTTAGCAAAGGCGGTTTTAATGGCTGGAACATTGACTCTCACCCGTCGACTGGTCGACGAGGCACTTGCAGAAAATGTCTTGTGAAAAACTGTGGCCACACCCAACACATAGAGTTGACGAACCGACAAGGTTTGGGTTTCCAGATGTAGGGTAACGGTTGGGAATTTAAATGGCTTTCGGAACATGACTTTTAGCACAGACCTATGAGCTCGTTCGAGTTTGATCATGATGGATTTAGCAGCACCGCCCCAGGCGGTGATGCAATAACCCATGATGGACCGGCAGAGAGCTGAATACACGGACATAAGAGTGGCATTATCCGCGCCCACACGTAGTAATTTCATAACATGAATGAGCTTCCTAACTCTACCAGACAAGGTATTTATGTGCTGGCGAAAACACAGGTTTTCATCCAGGTGAACTCCTAAATATTTAAACACGGAAGACCGTTCAAGCACAGGACAAGAATGTGCACAAGTAAGAGAAAAATTTAAATTTATTTGGTCACATTTGTGAATACGCAGGGATAGAGTGGTGGGAGGACAGGAAGCAGCTGTTTTATGGAAGCACACATATTTTGTTTTGTTGGCGTTTAGTGTAAGTAAATTTAAATCGAGCCAAGAAGCAACCCGTGCCAAGCCTACCTCCGCCAGTCGTGCAACCACGTCCCAGGAGTTACCGCGAAACACAAGAGCTGTGTCATCTGCGTAACACAGTATCTGAGTCTGGGAAAGGTCAGAAAACAGAGACGTTATATCATTAATGTATAATGAAAACAGGGTAGGACCCAGTATGCTACCCTGGGGAACTCCAAAATATACACTCCGCGGTTCGCTGGAAAAACCTGCAACTGAGACACACTGAACTCTATTGGACAAGTAGCTCTCAAACCATTGCAACGGGATTCCTCTAATTCCCATGCATTCTAACTTATTGAGAAGAATTTTTGGGCAGACCGTGTCAAACGCTTTGGCCAAATCTAGGAAGACGCCGATGCATTTTTCGTTATTATCTAGTGCAGATGCAACAAAGTCAAGGAGATATTGAACAGCGTCTTCTGTCGACTTGCCCTTTCTAAACCCGAATTGATATGGCGACAAGACATTGTTATTCTCTAGAAATTTGTAAAGTCTCGTATGAACAATTTTCTCAAGAATTTTTGAGAAAACTGGTAAGAGAGATATCGGCCGATAGTTAGAAGGTGATGAAACAGGACCGTCTTTGTGGATAGGAATCACGGAGGCAGCCTTCCAGCATTGGGGAAACTCACCCGTAGACAGGCTTAAGTTAAGCACATGACACAGGGGCTGCATGAATGACAAGCCAAAACGCTTTAAAAAGTCGTTTGAAAGACCATCGTTACCAGGGGCGCAATTGCTTTTCAGAGTGCATATCATGGAGCTAATTTCACTACAATCCGTCGGAGTCATGAAAAAAGAGTTCGAAAAATTTGTGGAGATGCGAACCTGTGCTGCTAGTGCATCCTGAGACTTGTCCAATTTGTCAGCTAAGGATTGACCAACACTAACAAAGTAGTCGTTACAAACATTCAATGACTCGGAGGGCGAAGGTCTAATGCCCAACAGGTCTGTAGAGCAGTTCTTTCGTTTCGGGAGTTCACAAACCGATTTGATAGTTTGCCATAGTCGGAAGGGGTTATTTTTGGTTTTAAAGAATAACTCTTTATTATACGAAGCTTTGGCGTTTCTTAACATGGATCGATGCTCGTTGTGATAAGCGTTATAACTGGCACGAAATAAAGGATTATCCGGATCCTTATTGACTTTGAGATGTAAAGCGTCTCTATGTCGCATACTTTTGATAAGATAATTTGTGGTAAGACCCCTGTTTTGCACTTTGATTAGTGTGAGTGCGAGTGATTAGTTATAGTTAGTACTTTATTTAAGTACTAGCTGACCCGGCGAACTTCGTACCGCCTTAGCGTAGCAATGATGCACTAGGTACTTTATTTTGTATAGCTGACCTATCTTAGGTATGAGTACCTATTTAATTTGAACTGGAATCTATAAATCCTCCATTTAAAAACGAAAATCCAACTGAAAATAAAAAGCTCTCATACATTTTCTGTATAACCATGTATACCAAATTATAGAAATATTTATTTATTTTTATATATAAAAAATTTTTTTTTCGTGATTTTTATGTTCGTAGCCATCACCAAACATTCGTAAAAAAATTATTATTAAAATACGCGACAATCTCAACTGCATTCTCAAAATTGCATCTTTACATTCTTTATCAGTTTCTACTTTTCCTATAAGCGGCGATGGGTTCGCAACCCGTCACGCACGGAATAATAACCACTTAAAAAAGGTGGCATGTGCCAAATAAAATGTTTATACGTGCCTCTGACTCTCTTTAGATATCCTCAAAGATGTAAGTAACTAGAGATCTGTACGTCTACCATGAGTTGTCACATTTAGATCGGCTGACGTTACTACAGTAGTAATAGTACGTTACTATGACATCTGTCAACATTGTTACTCATGGTACCAAATTCTAAGCAAATGAATGAAGCGCAAACTACAGTCGCTGTAGTACTGTGACGTAGGATAGTTAACTACGACTAGTGACGTTTTAGTACCCAACTATCCCCTAGAGGCGCTGTACAAGTTTTCATAAAAATTTTTAACTACAGTCGCTAGCGAGTGTAGATTGTGAAAACTCATGGTAGACCTACTGAGAAGATATCTACCGAGCCCGGGGATTACAGTCGGGATTATGTTGTACTTTTTCGAGTAGGTACCTATCTATTAAAAATACAGCGTGAAATTTTAATGGTTGTTTTCCCGCAGCGAAATGTTTGGTCTTGGTAATACAATCGTTGTATAAACAAAATTAAGTATTAGAAAAAAAAATATTCGAAAATTTAATTCGAAAGCGACCACGAACAATAGTACCTAATTCATCCCGACACCTACGCGAAGGCGGCCGACGCGTGCGATTCGAATAGTACCTAGAACTTACGTCTAATGTTACTATTGTTCCTCACATTTTCGAGTTTATGAATACTTTTAAATTACCTATTTTAAAACAAAAACATCCTTATTTTTTTACTTTTACTCATTTTTTTCGAAAGTACTCCTTATTGCAAGTTGTTCTGCCGCGGGAAAACAACCATTAAAATTTCACGGTGTATATATTTTCTTTCTATTCTAAAACGTTCAGCTTGGAGGCAGGAGTGCTACCACTACACCCCCAAGTCTTTATACTGTTCTTAATCCCTTTAAAGCATTTAGCTTTGCCTCAAATACTTACATAAGTAAATTATGTTTATTTTATTCATTTTTGTCACAATTGCATTGTTTCCCGTAGAGAAAAAGGCTGTTTATGATAGGTAGGGACTCTTGTCTGAGGGGGAGGTTTAAGCGCTTTCCAGACGAACGTACCTAATCCAGCGTCCCAACAGGGGTGACCTTGGTGAGAACTTGGTTTCCATCCGCGAATTGTGTTTCGGCTACACGATCTCATCAACACGCTCGCGAATCGTCTACTATCGTGAAAATCTCGTAACGTGTTGTAGAAATGACTCCAAATTTGTCGAAATTTCAAAGAGAGGGCTTTGCTATAGCAGTTTTGTCCCAATATGGCGGAAAAAAAAGAAATTTGATGAAGCGTTGGTTAAGAACGATTGACTGTGGATGCGATGGTAAACACGCGCTCGTTCTCCAAAGACGATGAAAGTCATATTATAATTTGGATTTCATCTGCAATCTACATGGATGGCAACAAGCAAGGTCACCTCTGTTGGGAAGCTGCATTACATCCGTCTGGAAAGTGCTTTAGATGACTTACCCTGCTAAATCAAAGACCAGGGAATAGGGATGTTAACAATTTTTCGGAATTGCTTTCATTTTGAAGATTGACTCTTGTTTACCTTAAAAAAATATTTTATTCAAAAATATTAGTATTTTCGATGAGAAAATATACAAAGTACAGAGTAATTTTGAATTTTCCCGCTAAAACACTAACAGCTGTCACGTGACTGTCATGACGTCACTAACCGCAAAACATTGGCCGCGTTAGAAAATGCTGAGATGTAAACAGTCTTTGACAGCTTGTTTTGTGGTTTTACTGACATCTTATTAATGTTTGGAGTCACGTGACATCAAATTATAAATATATAATTTGTTATTTTCAATTTTCTAATAAAACAAACTATCATAAAATTAACCGTTAATTTGTGATTAGTGATAACATCCCTATTCTATGTTATGTGTGCGCATTGCGCAATACAAGCTCAGTCATCATTCGAACTCTAAGGAACACTCAACGTTCATCGCGAGCGATAAAAACGCGCGAACTTCCATTTTGACATTTCACAACAAAAAGTTTGTGCTGTTTTATGAAAACTTTTTAACAAGGGCGTGCATGAACGTTTACTTAATAGTTTTGTTTTGGAAAATAGAACGGAAAAAGTTTGCTGTGCTTAAAAAAAAGAGGATTATTTTGTGGTGAGTCAATTGAATAAGCTTAGGATTATTTTAATTTAATTTTGTTAATATTTAATTCATTCTGTTTAGGTATTTATAAAATTTTATTGAAGTAGGTAATTAATATTTTATTTTTACCTAAGTACCTACCTACTCTACAGCGAAATAGGTAAAAAAAATCGTTTAAAATATTCGTTTAAATGTATGCAGTGTCGCACACAACTAATTACCTATAGTTATAAATTATATTATATGAACAAAATATAAATTCTATATTAAAATCAGCTATTTACTCGAAGCAATCTGAACTTATGTAGAAAAAAATTAAGAACTTAAATACTGTTTTCAAAATGATTTTATATAAAATTAAGGTAAAATTAGGTAAGTAGGTAGAATAGAATAGAATAGAAATAGTTTATTTTCTTCACAAAAGGTTCTCTTAAAAGATGCAAAAAATAACAATAATAAATGGCCATCCAGTAGTACTGTAAGTTTTTTTGCCAAATAAAGTTATTATTAATTTATTATCTACTAGTAGTTCGCCCCGAACTGAGATTTCGCGCACGATGTCCACAATCCTCATTGTATTCACGCCCTGAAGTCTTTGGATACACTTTATGTACTAACTAGCTGTCCCGCTCGCGACTTCGTTCACATAAAATCGCACCACCCGTTAAAAAAGTCCCATACAAACATTGACCCCCATTTGACCTCTTTTTAAGAGTTATATTGAAAAATCCTGAAACAGGTGTCCATTCATTTTGCATTTACGGTGCACAAACAAAGTTTCATGAAAATCGCTCCACGCGTTAAAAAGTTTCATTGTAACGTTTTCATCCTTTTTCACCCCCTTAGAGGTGGAATTTCCAAAAATCCCGCCTTAGTGGGTGGTTTTGTTATAAAAGGAAGCCACCTTCCAAATTTCAGCTTTCTATCTTCAGCGGTTTCGGCTCGGCGATGATCAATCAGTCAGTCAGTCAGTCAGTCAGTCAGTCAGGTTAAGCTCTTATATAGATATAGATGTAAGTTGCCATGCTTACGTAACCTAATCACAAACCAATATTTTACTATCCTACCTAAGTAGGTAAGTACTTATGCCCGTGCTAAGACGTCCGCGGTTTTCTTAATTTTCCTTTTTTTCGTTATATTTCAAAAATAAAAACCATTTTGTAATGTACAAGTAAAGGCTTTCATTTGATACCACACTCAATATTTTTTTTTATGGAACCCAATATCTTTACAACCCCTTCAACGATAAAGCTCATTATGCTTTTCAGCAAATCTACACAGTAGAATCCCTAGACCTTCCAAGTTTCATGCAGATTGGATCAACGGTTATGCTCTAACAAGCATATACTTACACAAAAATACAAACATACAACGACATTGCGCCATTATTCGGTATTACCTAAGTATACATAAATGTTCTGTGAACGTATACTATCACTTAGTTAGAATATCAATCGCTAAGATGCCTACAGTACGAAATATGGATTTGGGGTAGGAAGATACGTAACTATAGATGAGGTTTTTATAATGCAAATAATATATCCCACCAAAAACATTTTTATGTAAAACTAGCTGTCCCGGCAAATTTCGTACCGCCTTCTACATTGCTTTGACAACAGCGAGTGATTATAATTTAATATGAACTTTATTAAATAGTAATAAAGTTCAAATTGACTCTACATTTTATTTAGAAATCGTTTGTATGGGAAATAGAAAAGGGCTATTTTTAGGGTTTTATCGGCAGTTATTCGAATTTTTCTTACCTTTTAAACCTTCCCTAGACCTCCACGAACATTTCAAGACCAAGATAAGATAAATCCGTTTAGCCGTTCTCGAGTTTTAGCGAGACTAACGAACAGCAATTCATTTTTATATATAAGAAGATGTTGCCAAGACGAGACTTTATGGCTCGCACTGTTAAAAAGTTTTCAGATCAGGGGCCTTACCACGAATTCATAATAAATTAGGTACCGAATGTTATTTCGTACCATGACCTATGTAAATTGTATGGAAGTAGTGACGTTTCTATAATGGAATCGTGACGGAATCGTTCTGGTAGACTTCGTGGTGAGGCCCCTACAACTCTACACCTTAGTCAAAACATAATTATAGCTTGGCCGTTTCGTTACTACAAGAACTCATCGTATGCTTATGAATATAGCGAAATTATGAGGGTTAAAAAATACGACGAATCACTTCGAGAAAAGGTAGGTAGTGCCTGTCCCTTGCGCTTCGCGACTCGTCTTGGCTCGGCCACTACCGTGTCCCCAGATGTATCACAGAAAGTTGAAAACGACTTCATACGATACACTGACAATCTCAATCGAAATAATTAAGTACGATTGTTCAATTTTGATAATAAGTAAAAGTATTTTGAAGTCGTTTAAGGCGCGGCAGCTAGCTAGTGGCCAGCGGCATACTGCCCGTTGCATGAAAAGTCTAAGTTTTATCCCTTCGAATTGTATTAATTTGAAATAATAATTTGTGTTAAACACACATTTTATTTATAAGTAAATTATCTACCCATTGGTGTAAAAAAAATATGGAAATGACCTCAACTTTAGAAGGAGAAGCAGATTTTGTTTATATTTTGAGGTTTTTTCGAGAATTAATACTAAAGTTAGTTCGACGTTTAAACAAAATTTCAAACTCAGACTTTAGAGATAAAATATTGATTATTTTCAGTGACCTTTCAGTTATTTTCCACTACCCTTATTTACCGAGGGTAAAGCATCTGAAAAACAGCAAAACTCCGCGATCAGCTGACCACCGCGCCTTAAACAAAACGAAATTCTCAATTCGTCTGTATGTTTTTTTTACCTATGTTAAAAGGAACTCGCATACATTACATACAAACATACCTAATAAAGCCTAAAACAAACAAGTGAAGTCACTTAGGCAAAAGACTAAGAAGTGAGAAATGATCCAAAGACAAAATGACATAATTGTAGGTATTTTTTGCGATGCATTCGACTGTCAAGTTTCTCGCTCTAGTTTTTATATTTTTAATATTTGTAATATTTTGAGTTTTATAGCGTAATTTTGGTGGTAGTTTTCCAATAAAGGCCGAGTTCTTGACGCGAATGTAAAATATGTGAATTAAAGTGATTATTTCCTTTCAAAATCCACCGCAGGAAATCCCGAGAATTTTGAATAAAACAGTCATCTTTTGTTTAAAATTGACTTGTCAATTTGACTATGACTTTGTGACATTGAGAATACTACTAATTTAAACTCTTGACACTGGCATAATTTGATCTCAAACGAGACAGATGTCAGAAATAAAGAAGAGAATAAGAAAATGTTCAAGAGATTGAAACATCGCAAGCTCCAGTGAAAAATGCTATTTTTATAACCAAAACAATGAGTCAGGAATGAAACGTTCATAGCGACTGTTTGCTTTCGGAATGTTTACTGATATTGATGGCTTGTTTGATTATCTGAACGCTCCGGTAAGATTAATGTAGGTAGGAGGTACCCACAATTAGGTACTTAGGTATTTTTGTCCGAACATTCGTAAGTAGTTGGCTACCCAGTCTCGCAATTTAGCGTATTGAAAAAAATCTACATTAATACTGATACCATTCTACTCAATTTGATATTTTAAAGTTAAAAAAAAAATTTACTTTGATTTTTAAGTTAGTCTTTCAAGCGTAAGTAGTTGGCTACCCAGTCTCGCAATTTAGAGTATTGAACAAAAATTACATAAATACTGATACCATTCTACTGAATTTGATATTTTAACGTTATTTTAAAAACTTGTCTAACCTTGATTTTAGAGTTCATCTTTCAAAGATGAAAATTGAGCAATAAAAGATTGGTTGATAAGTTATTTCACGTAGGGTACATTAAACTAATATTTTACGAGATAAACCAAAGATAACCAAAGTTGTTTGTTGCGTGCGAACAATGACGAAAGTGAGAACAATGACGCGGAAAAAAGTAAGCGTCATGCGAACGAAGTCGCTGGCATCAGCTAGGTATTAACCCTGTTTATATTTAATTATTTGACTTTGGTTTCCACTTTACTTGACTTGTTCGTCATCTCGCGCTATTTTATTTAACTTAAGTACTTATTCGTCAAGTGCGTCATAGTCGCGAGTGGGTGTGAGTTGACACCTTCTGATTTTACCTATTTCTTTTGTAGTTAACGTTAAGTGATCGTTAAATTGTGACGTATTTATGTACAGTCATTGACAAAAATGTTTTAATAAATTTAATATAGGTATTTACCTACTTTAAATGTGTAAGACACGATACGATTCGAGTTAAAAATAAAAGACAAATTTCATTTACATTATAATATTGTACCTACTAGCTTCCGCCCACGGCTTCGCTGCGTGCCTTGAAAAACAAAAACAAACCTATCCCGTGGGAACCGTAATTTTTTTCGGGATAAAATATAGCCTATGTGTTCTTCCAGACTTTAATCTATATCTGTGCCAATTTTCATCCAGATCCGTTCAGCCGTTTCAGCGTGAAAGTGTAACAAACATACCTACATCCATACATCCATACATTCTTACAAACTTTCGCGTTTATAATATTAGTAGGATTAATATGTACTATGGTATAGGTATAGCTAATCTATCCAATCTAAGAATTTAAACAATTTAAGAACCCTTCGAGTAGCGAATCTGCCGATTTACGAATCTGTATCTATCTGTAGATACCTATACCGATCAAAGGCTCTAAATAAATGAATCAAAAGTTCAAAACTTTGTTAAAGATACAATAGTTTACTTTTTTACTTTATGAAAAAATTGGAAAGTTATCCAATATGTTCAACTACGAAACATATTGGATAACACGTACTTATACCTATTAATTTCGTTTTAACTTTAAGAGCGCTGGTGGTGTAGTGGTGGCACCCCTGTCTCACGATCCGAAGGTCGTGGGTTCAAACCTGGTCGTGCACCAATGAGTTTTTCCATTCGAAAAATTTATGTGCGCAATGCCAGTGCTCTTAAACGGTGAAGGAAAACATCGTGAGGAAACCGGCATACCCTAGAACCTAAAATTCGAAGGTATGTGTCATAGGTTAGTATTCTTATAAGCGGCGATGGGCTTGCAACCTGTCACGTACCGAATACTAACTATTGTGCAAAATGTGGGCATGTACTAAATGTCATGTTTGGACTTGCCCCTCTTTAGATATCCTCAAAGATCTAAGTCACTAAAGATCTGAGGAGATATCTACCAAGCCTGAGGATTACAGTCGTGATCATATTTTTTTTTAACTATAAGTGGCCTAGAAGGTTGAGGGTTCGATCTCTGCCCAGGGCAAATATTTGTGTGATGAACGCAAATGATGTTTGTTCTGTATTGGGTGTTATAATTATGTAAGCTATTCTTGTTTGTATTCACAAAGAATAGCTATGGTACCCATTTGAAGCTCTGCTTGGTTTGGGGCTAGATAGCCGCGTTGCGTGATGTCCACCAATATTTATTTTTTAAATTTATCCTAATTTATACATTTCTTATAAACCTTTTGAAATAACCTAATAATAAATCTCTAATTACAGAAATAAACAGATATATCAAACTAGTATAAAATACCTACATGTGAATCAGTTAAGCTATCTAAGAACCAAATTAAAAACGATCTATACCTAGATAGCTCGTCGTAACTGCAAAATCCGGTTAAAACAAAATATTTTAACATTTTATTAGACACCAACTGGCAAGTAGGCCCTGATGCCTTACCACGAGCTCTTCAGGCAATATTAAAGTAATATAAATTTGATATATCGTACCATGACCTAAAAAAATTATTGAAGTAGTATTACTTCAAGCTTGAAATGTGAAGTTTCTGAAACATGATGGTTTGTAAGAGCTTGTGGTAACGGTGCGTCTAAGTCGCATTTACCTTTAATATTTTTAACTTCGGGAAAATAATAAATGGCCATTGTTCTTTATAAATCATCATCATCATCTTCCTGCCCTCATCCCACTAGGTGGAGTTGGCACAACAGGTTCTCTTCCTCCACTCTCCCCTATCATCCGTCATCTCAGTAGATTATAAGTCTTTCTTCTGCTATAATATAAAAAAACTCCTATTTCCCTCGGTCACGGCATCACGCGTGAATGACTGGACCGATTTCGCTAATTCTTTTTTTGTTATGCTTGTTATTGTAAGGAGAAGGTTTTAAGGCAGGACAACATTTGTCGGCTCAGCTAGTAATTTATAAATGAAAAGTTGTCCAACTGGGAAGTCGAACTTTGCACCAGCTTAAGTAGATACACCCAGACATTTTGATAGGCACTTAATTATTGTACGCTTCATGTGATTTGATAGCTTTATATCGTGTTTACGACTGTGACTTACCTACATTTACAAATTAATTACTCATTCTGATTCTGTGACCCATTTTGTAAGGTTCACTTACACTTACCCCAAGGTCATGGGTTCAAATCTGGAACCTTACCACAAGATCTTACAAACAATCATGCGTCAGAAACGGTTCTGGAGCCAAATATTCAAAAGTGTGTGTCAGTACTCCGTACAATTCGTATATATTTAGCCATTCAAAAAACACAAAAGTCAGACCGAAATTGTCTACCTAAAAAAAAATATTAAAGGAGATGTTTCATTGTTGGCTATCCCATACGCCATAGAGAAAAATGGTAATAAAACAGAGAATTTCGAAAAAATGCGAAAAAACTCTATAATATCAAGCAATGAATTTTACAGAAGAGTTGTCAACAGCTGCCAAAATATTTTACTCAACAACGCCCCGCCATATCGTTTTAAGTTTTGTGTTGCTCTCCGTGAGAAAGGTATTTTAGAAATATGCATTTTTAGAACAAATTAAAGTACCTACCTACTGTGAAGAAATATCACAAGTAAAACAATGAAATTGCAAAAGTTGTCCCTGAAGAAGTCTCAATGGCAATGTATTAAACAACTATTAAACAAAATAATATAAAAACTCTTATATCTCGGGAATAATGTTCAAATATTATTTTACTTAAGTACCTTTATGAAAAAGAGATAGTACCTACCTACATAATTAGGTCTATGTAGGTACATAAAAAGACGAATTAACTAATTGTTTGCACATATAAATAAACAAAACAACTAATATTTATTGCAAACATTCAACATGGCATCTTACAGCGGCCATATTGGATTTTTTGACATTACATAATTATTGCTTACTCTTACAATCAATGTCAATACGTTTTCATTGTAATCAAGTGATTTGGTATGACATAAGAGTGTTTATTCAATAAATTTGAGCCAGTTTTGACAAGTGTCGATTGTATCAGAGTTCCGTAATCGCACTACAGTTATAGTTACTTCAGTGTGTAATCCAGACGAATAGAACGACAACTCATTTGTATTATTCTGTCCAGTCTTTTGGGCTACAGCGACAGCCAAAGAGTTTTTAAGTATTTTCAAGTAGTTTCTAAGTATTTTCCATCTTGTACCAGACTATTGTTGCCTGAAATAAAGTTATTATTATTATTATAAAAAAAAGAAACTCGCATACATACTTACGTACATAAGTACATATACCCCAAACACAATACCCTTTTTCTTCGCTTCACATTCGGGTAAAAAAGAAAGGGCCACCCACTTATAAAGAGTACCTAATATCGTAGCAAACAAATCAGCGATTTTTTTTGAATTATTATCTGTATGTTTATTTGGTTGTTCACGCTCATAATTAATATTAATTAATTATAATTAATAATTAATTATTCGGAACTACTGAACGAATCTTCATGAAGTTTACAGTTTGACAGAGCAAAATTGGGAGCATTTTGAATCTAGTACTTGATTACCTTGTTTCATTAAAATCGGTTGTCAGAGAAAGTTATCACCATGAAAGAAGTCGCTGGCATTAGCTAGTTGTTTTTTTGGGGTCACTGTATCATTAGCGTGGAGTCATTATTGACTATGCGCGTATTTTCAAAGTAATTTATCTAATCTAATCGCTATACCTACGTATTTGAGTTAAGCCTATCAAACGATAAATAAGTACCTACCTACTTAGATATTAATTTTAGGCACTCAAGTAGCAGTACTTACCTACTACAATAATTAGTAAAATGAGGAAAGTTTAATAAAAAAAAAAATATTTTTCTCTGCCGTAAAAGTTGACCAATCGTGAAAAACAACCACAAAAATGAAGCCAAGGATATGATAAAAAAATATATATTAATAATCAATCATCTACGACCTCAGTGGCGCAGCGAGCGAGAGTCCGCCTGTGACGCAAGAGGTTGCGGGTTCGATTCCCGCCGCGGAACAAATTTGTGTACGATCTGCAGAAATTTGTTCCGGTTGTCTGGGTGTTTTCTATGTATAATAAAAAATATCTATCTATGTATATAATGTATTAAATATATCAGTTATCTAGTACCCATAACACAAGCTTTGAGTAGCTTACTTTGGGGCTGGATGATGCTGTGTGGATTGTCCAGCATTATTTATTTATTTATTTTTTATCTATCGTTCCTTCTTGTACTGTGAAAAATTAAAAGCAACGTTTATGTTCAGAATACTACCTACTATAATAACCAATTTCCGCCACATCTAAACACGTACAAGCTCGGACAACATCAAAGTAATATAGCTTTAATATTTCGTAACATGACCTATAAAAATTGTATTGAAGTAGTGCTCTTCAAACTTGATAAACCTGACGTTCTGAAACATGGTTTGTAAGAGCTTGTGGTAAGTCCCCTAACTAGAATAAATATACATCGTAATTGAATTTTTGTTATTATTTGTCTAATGTAGGTACCTAACAGCTATCGTAATGTGAATATCATTAAGTTTTGTTCCATTTTTATTTCAACAGTTTATTTCTAGGAATCTAAGGGTGAGGTCAAACGAGCGTAATTTTGTGTGTCGTGAGTCGCAGAATTTCGGTCGCAGAAATTATCGTCGTCGAAAAAACTTCGTCGGCAGACAACTCATTTTGCGTCGCCGTGTGAATGGATTAAGACTTTTGTATGAAACCGAATGCAGCAGAAATTACGCGACTGAAATTCTGCGACTCACGACTCACTAAATTACGCTCGTTTGGCCTCACCCTTAGTGTTGCTTTTGTTTATCATAATTATTATTTTCTAAGAATAATCGGCTCTTTAGTCAACTGAGGCCGCTGTTAACTTATCCCGTGGGATGAGTTGACCGAATGCATTTTTGAATCGGTCAACTCATCCCGTTGTCAAAAAAAAAACAAAAAGGAATGTACGAGTATTATCTACCTATCTAGTTTTCGACTACTGTGACTTGGCTTGGGTGAAACATTTGAAAATTGTGAACTCTAGTGTCTAGTTAAACCTAATTTAGGATTTAAGACTCTAACCCCCATTAATAAAGTCATGTTTTTTAACAATAAATGCTATCTATCTATCTATTTAATTTAATTTATTTAGGGCTTTGATGTTTGCGGTTTCATATTACCCGCTATCATGCAGGTTTAAAGGTTAACAAGCTAGGTTATAAAGCTCTTTTCTTCCATTTGACGTTTTTTCCAACATGAAAGTACTTACTTATGTTATTATTTTATTGTTACAGAACATGGATTAAACTTAGCCTGACATTTTCAAAATGGCTAATTTGCTCAAGATAGCCTTTGGCATAGTCTTAATCTCCTACAACGTATTTTCAATGAATAATAAAGACGATAAAACTAATACAGTCAATGCAAAGAAATTGCAGAATTCCAATGAAGTAAACACTACTGAAGACGTAAACGATGATAAAAAAGAAAATAAATCAATTGCAGAAGAGAAAAAAAACAATTCAGACAAACATACTTTCAGAGATATCAAAGAATTATGTGTAGGTGCTGAAGAGTATTGCAACATGACAGAAGAAGAATACACAAAGATGCTAAGGAATTACATCTACCCTCAAACATACGAATGGGTGCTTATAGGCACACACACAATGGTATTTATCATGGGATTGGTTGGAAACGCGCTGGTGTGTGTAGCAGTTTACAGGAATCATTATATGAGGACGGTGACGAATTATTTCATTGTGAACCTTGCTGCTGCAGACTTTATGGTGATTTTGGTGTGTCTGCCACCGACCGTGCTTTGGGATGTTACTGAGACATGGTTCTTCGGGGATGCTATGTGCAAAATCGTGCTATATTTACAGGTAATGTTTACATGATCACAGATCAACCGATTTCTATACAATTACATTCTAAAACTAACTAGTATTTATTCATAAAAGAAAAAAAACCGGAAGGAGCTTACGGCCGCCATTTTGTATTTTTTGATCAGACGAATCCAATGACATCGGGTAACGGAAATCATAACTTTGTCAAAATTTGTTCAGCCGTTTGGGCTCCAGGAACTGCCAAAGGAACTCGCATACATAGGTACATACCTACATAATTATGTACAAACACATTACCTCCTTCGTCTCTTCGCAGACGGGTAAAAGGAAAACTGATTTCAATGTTGTAATTACTACGTAGAAAATTTCATTTTTTTTAAAGCTTTACGTTACTTTTAATAATGTTATTCTAACGAATAAACATACGATAATTTTTAAAATGCCAAAAATTTCATTGATTTCAGTTTGTAAACAAACTAACACTCACTCAAACCAGGGATCATTGGTCTTTGTAAACAAACTTTTAAAGCTCTTTCACGCTGAAACGGCTGAACGGCTTTAAATGAAAATTGTCAAAAAGATGGATTATAGTCTGGAATAACACATAGGCTACTTTTTTACCCGGAAAATGTACGGTTCCCGTGGAAAGATTTATTTTGTTTTTCAAAGTACCATACGGGCGAAGCCGTGGGCGGAAGCTGGTATAAAGTAAACGATAAATATTTCACGAATGAGTGTCATTCACGTAAATATTTTACAGTATTAATTCCGGTTCAAGAACGTTCGTGGGTTCAAATCTGATCGCGGACCAATGGATTAATCTGTTAGAAAATTAACATGTGATTTGTAACGGTGAAGGAAAACATCGTGAGGAAACCGGTATACCCTAGAACCAAATATTCGAAGGTGTGTGTCATAGGTTAGTATTCTTATAAGCGGCGATGGATTTGCAACCTGTCACGTACGGAATACTAACTACTGTGCAAAATGTGGGCATGTACCAAATGTCATGTTTGGACTTGCTTCTCACTCTCTTTAGATATCTTCAAAGATCTAAGTAACTAAAGATCTGAGAAAGATATCTACCGAGCCCGGGGATTACAGTCGTGATCATTATCTATAATATTTTTAAAAGAAAGTCGTGTTATTTACACTTTTTATAACTCAAGATCAGCTGTACCAATTTGGCTGAAAATTGGTGGGGAGGTAGCTTAGAACCAGGAGACGAACAAAGATTACTTATTATCCCGTTCGACCGCGTTCCCGTGTGACGTGACATATAAACGTCAAAGGTAATATAAGTCACTAAGGCGGTACGAGTCGCGAAAATCTCTCCATAGTTTATGCATTCCTGGTACTTGGAAATACTCAAGTGTAGAAAAGAGGTTTTAATTTTAAATTGTTTAAGTAGTGTTATAATGAGGATTTTTTTTCCTATATTTCACACCAGTGTGAAGGTTAGGAAACAGTTTTCTTGCCCGTCGCACTGCTTGACTAACAGTGTGGTGGTTACTAAATTATTTCCTTACCGTCACACCAGTATGACAGGCAGTGTGAAGGTTAGTCGGGCGCGGAAGTTCGCCGTGACAGCTAGATAAATCCAAGTTAAATCTATATAATTTTTTTCCAGTCGGTGTCAGTGACGGTGTCAGTGCTGACACTGACATTTATCTCCATGGACCGTTGGTACGCCATCTGCTTCCCGCTCAAATTCAAGTCCACCACAAGACGGGCCAAACTGTTTATACTGATCATATGGATTTCATCACTCACTTTTAGTAAGTATGCTGTACTCAAAGATGTAAGTAACTAGAGATCTGTACGTCTACCATGAGTTGTCACATTTAGATTGGCTGACGTTACTAATATTACGTTACTATGACATCTGTCAAAATTGTTACTCATGGTACCAAATTCTAAGCAAATTAATGAGCGCAAACTACAGACGCTGTAGTACGCTGTGACGTAGAATAGTTAGCTACGTGAGGTTTTAGTACCCAACTATCCGCTAGAGGCGCTGTACCACGCTGTACCAAGTTTTCATACATTTTTTAACTACAGTCGCTAGCGATTGTAGATTGTGAAAACTCATGGTAGACCCTCAGGTAATGCCGCCAGCCAGCGTCTTGTACACATCCCTCTGAACCTACGCGATCTGAACACAATATTATTAGTATTATACGGGTATTTATCGCGTTTTAATTACCATTCAGTCATCCCGCGACCACGATAGTGTGTAAACCTGTCGAAACGTTGGGAAAAATAGGTAAATAAAACGCGATAAATCCGTTCTATACTAATATTAATGTGTATGTTTAAAAATATACATTTACATAATTATAGATAACTCAACTGATCTAGATCACCGCCAAAAGGAAAAGTCACAAAATTGAGCCAGAATCACATTAGTTGTACTTAATGTCATACAGATTATCCTGAGCTACAAAAGGAAACGTCACTAAATTGAGCCAGAATCACATAAGTGACAGAATAAACTAAATGACATTAAGTTTTACTTAATGTCACTAAGTTGTACTTACTGTCACTAAGTTGTACTTAATGTCATACAGATTCTCCTGAGCTACAAAAGGAAACGTCACTAAATTGAGCCAGAATCACATAAGTGACAGAATAAACTAAATGACATTAAGTTTTACTTAATGTCACTAAGTTGTACTTACTGTCACTAAGTTGTACTTAATGTCATACAGATTCTCCTGAGCTACAAAAGGAAACGTCACTAAATTGAGCCAGAATCACATAAGTGACAGAATAAACTAAATGACATTAAGTTTTACTTAATGTCACTAAGTTGTACTTACTGTCACTAAGTTGTACTTAATGTCATACAGATTCTCCCGAGCTACAAAAGGAAACGTCACTAAATTGAGCCAGAATCACATAAGTGACAGAATAAACTAAATGACATTAAGTTTTACTTAATGTCACTAAGTTGTACTTACTGTCACTAAGTTGTACTTAATGTCATACAGATTCTCCTGAGCTGGTGGTGCTCACCACCCAAACGACAGTACCACTTCGCTTCAACCTGGAGTACCTGGTGCAATGCGTCGCCACATGGTCAGATCGCACTGACCTCATCTGGCATGTCGTGAAGCTGACGTTGATCTATACGTGAGTTTACAGCCGGCGCTGGTGGTGTAGTGGTAGCACCCCTCACGATCCAAAGGTCGTAGGTTCGAACCTGGTCGTCCAATGAGTTTTTCCGTTCGAAGAATTTATATGTGAAATGACAGTGCTCTGAAATGGCGAAGGAAAACGTCGTGAGGAAACCGGCATACCTTAGAACCGAAAATTCGAAGGTGTGTGTCATGGGTTTGTATTCTTATGAGCGGCGATGGGCTTGCAACCTGTCACGTACGGAATACTAACTACTGCGTAAAATGTGGGCATGTACCAAATGTCATGTTTAGACGTGCCTCTTTAGATATCCTCAAAGATCTAAGTAACTAAAAGATCTGAGGAGATATCTACCGAGCCCGGGGATTACAGTCGTGATCGTTTTTAATGATTAGATTATTCTCTCCCCAGCATTCCATTGATGCTGATGACGGTGGCGTATTACCAGATTGTGAAGGTGCTTTGGCATTCAGACAAGATCCCTGGACAGACAGAGATGGCGAAGTTGGCGCCCGCAGAACAAAGTAAGACGCTAGACGTACGTAAGTACCTACGACCATTTAATATTTGGAGCCGTAACAGTGATAAATTTATCTGATACGTTATTTTGAGTTTAATAAACTGAATTTGAATTGATAATACATTTTGTATGAAAAGGGCGCTTTCTCTAGATACACCTCTTTTTCTCGCCTCTCCTATCTGCAAAAGGTAATTAAAATAAGTTAGTAAATCGTTTACATTATGCCCTTCTTTGTTAAATTAGTATCCAATTTAGTATTGGCTTTAAAATGGTGAGGGACTGCTTTTGAACTTTGGCTAGGTAAAAACAAGAACAAGCACAAAAGCCTGATTAAATTGTTCACCTAGTTATTTACCTATATCTACCTATATTAATAATTTCGTCGAGGGGTACGGTAGACTCGATCGAAACCTTACCTGAGTAATAAAACATAAAAAGTAAAGATTTCGAGTCGACAACATATATCCGCAAAATTCGGATTGTCGAGTATTTTGTAAAATTCTAATGGTGCTGAGAGACAAATCGCAGTCGCCAAAGAGGCAGTCGCCATATTCATCACTGACACCGGATGACATCTTGGATAATAAAAACTCAAAGTAGGTACAATCAACAGTGCAACCAACCTCTTTGTTCTACTGCACTACGCAGGTTGGTAGGTAGGTACCTACATAGGTATATTCTCTTTGGGTACCTAGGTATCGTAAACTTGGTAGCATAATATCCGTTATTATTTGTTATGTTGAATTCTAATGGTGCTCAGAGACACATATTGTGTATTATGATGAGGCACATTTCACCCGAGCGAAGCCGGGTTTTCATCTCGTTGCTAAATAATAATCCAAGAACCCACGTTTTGGTGTTAGTAATATGCGACTCGCAACACTCACACTACACTCAGACAGACATCACTATTTGTAGATACTGTTTATGTTATTCCTGTTGATCTTATTACGTGCCTGTTTTATTTAAAAATCGGTTGAATGTACATTCCTTTGCGTTGAGTTATAGAACGTACGTACTACGTACCTACTCCATTTTGGACATCACCGTCCACCCACAGCCCATAATTTCTCACTTCTAGGTGTAGGCCTACTGTTTCGTACGCCATTTTTTTATTTTGTTTCACGCATCCAAAAGTTATCCTTGACTTTATACATTTTAAACTCATCAAAATACCATGTAGGTCTTAGTCTTAGTAGGTTCATCTAAGCTTCGCATCAATACTAAACTTATGATTCTATTTTAATCTTATTTTTTTAATAGTAGTACGAGTTTTTGATAGTTCACGAAAACTTTTTTCGAATAGTATCATTCCATTACCTCCATGGGAAAAATAAGGTCGATATCGTGAAAACTTGGTTTGAAAATCATTGCTGGGACTGCCGATTAGATATTTTCGATATTATCGACCTTATTTTAGTTCCACATTTCCGATGGAGGTGAATGTATGAAAGGATTCAAAACAGTTTTCTTAAACTTATACTAGGGGTACAGTTTAGCAATATTATTAGTATTAGACGGGTATTTATCGCGTTCAAATTACCTTTTATTTTACCAACGTTTCGACAGGTTTGCACGCTGTCGTGGTCACGGGTAGACTCACGGACGACAGCGTGCAAACCTGTCGAAACGTCGGGAAAATAAAAGGTAATTTGAACGCGATAAATACCCGTCTAATACTAATAATAATGTGTTCAGATCGCGTAAATTTAAAAGTGCATAGTTTAGCAATAACTGTTTTAAACCAGTTGAAGAAGCAGACAAATTATTGAATGTAAAGAATGTAAAGAACGACGTTCCTTGCCGTTAAACTGTTATTTTATTACATTCGTAAATTGATTCAGTAACCATACATCAGCATAAAACCTATGAACGGTTATTTGAGTATAATTACATTTGTCTGGTTATTTTTATTCTTATTGGTCGGTTATTATTGGAATCTGTTTTCATTTGTTTACAATTGTACTGTTTTCATTTGTATTGTGTACCTTACCTTACCTACACATAAGTTGTAAAAAACTTGTAAAATATAGATAAAAATGTTTTCTTGTAAAAAAATATAACTCTTTAAAGACGTTTTATTGTTATGGTGTATCA
Source organism: Cosmorhoe ocellata (assembly GCA_963675405.1). NCBI lineage: Eukaryota > Metazoa > Arthropoda > Insecta > Lepidoptera > Geometridae > Cosmorhoe > Cosmorhoe ocellata. Next base: position 6,663,541 of record OY776267.1, read on the forward strand.
AAAATGTTTGTAGATGAAAACGTGCGGCAGCTTAAAGAAACTCACTCTAGCCCTAGATAGATAACCATATTGCGAGTGACGTAAAAGATAACCACGTGCTTCAGAGGCGCTAGATTTTTCATATATGAGATAGACATCTCAAATAATAAGTTAGGGTTTTAAGTAACTACATTGTTTGAAAGCTTTTGCTATAGCCTTCAAAATAAAAATACAGTTATAGTTTACTTTGTTTATTAAAAGTTATTTATAAGTAAATATGCACACCTCCAAAAAAATTAACAAAACTCAACAGTCTTCTGTTTATAGGAACAATTTCCGTAAATTATCATATAAATCAGTGTTTTTTTCTTACAATCTAGTTGATTAGAATATAATCAACTAGAATGTAATCAGTCAGAAAATAAAAATCATCACCATAAGAGTTAGCTTTATAGACAGTCATGACAATGAGCTCGCCACAAATTGTCATCACCAAGTCATCCTACTAAAGTATTGTACTTACCGCACAGAAACAGAAGTCATCCCGCGGAAGAGTACACCGACGACTGGTTTGGCTTAGAAACACGAGTCGATACACGTGTCGAATAAAAAGATACAGCATGTTTCTCGCGGGCTCCTTTGCGGCACAGGATAACTTCCTAGGACTAGAGTTTTTTTTAAATATTTTTTTTTAATTTTCAGTTCAGCTCAGGTCTCGGAGGAAAGCAGCTAAGATGTTGGCTGCTGTGGTCATCATGTTTGCTGTTTGCTACTTCCCAGTCCACCTTCTATCTATGCTCAGGTTGGTGCCTCTCTGTCTATTCCCCTAGACAGCGTTTTTCTTTACGGAAGTAAAAACAGTGATGATAGTAGACAAGAAAGATGTATAAAACGGATTTCCTATAATCGAGGATTAATAAGCGGAAATCCATGATTAAGGATTAAATATTGAATAAAGAGAATTATTACTATTCCGCTAATATTCTCGAATGAACTAATCACAATGCGTGTACCACCAACCCGCAAATTAAAAGCAAATTGAAATAAATGGATAAAAAGGGCTGTTAAAATTGGAAAACTATAAACTTTTTTTTTCCTAGCCTATTTTGCCCCACCAAAAAGATATTCAACACGTGTTTCGCCTCCACTGATGAAGATACCTCGCAGAGAGGCGAAACACGTGTAGAACTTTCTGAAGAATAGATTAGTGGTATAGAAGGTAATCTACCTATTCATTTCCCATAATTGTAATCTCTGTGGAGAAATTTACTCAGAAATAGATAAAATTATTGGAAACACAGATCTAAATTCTACAAATGGAGATTTCCTGCTACGCCACGCGATTTCACTGACAGTAGTCTAATGGATTCAGAGGATCATGCGTTCTCTTCACTATTAACACGACTGTTATTAATTTTAAGGATAAATTTTCGTTTTTAGGTCGTATTTGTGATTTTTCTCATCGGACATTATGTGGGTTGTTTGTTAAAGCATCATTCAACTCTATGCTGTCATAAATAACAGTAGCTGATTGACCGAGCTTATACCGGTTTTTTTTTAATTTTAATTAACGACGTTTTCTAAAAATTAAACCTACCTAGATCGATTTATTGCCCACGAAATCCATTTGAGAGTGCTGATAGAGCGCAAATATATTTTTCGAACAAAAAATCTACTGCATGACTAGATTCAAACAAACGACCTTAGGATCGGAAGAGGTCATTACGACTAGACTATAATAATTATGTAATGTATAAATTGGTTGTATAAATGGTCCTTTAATGACTTAAGGCCCAGCATTTTGAAAATTGGAAGTATTGCAACCCTAATCATTCTATTACCGCTTAATAGATTACATTGAAATTGAACTACACAATACTCAAGGATATAAGTGATAAATTAACCGGAGCCAAAACACGAATTAGTTAGAAAACCTAGGTTAAAAATCATGTCAAAGACACCTCTGAAAATTCAGAAATTCCCTAATTTATCCAGAACAGTAAGGTATTTTGAATTTCTATTTCACATGAATATAAATCAGTTAATTTGAAACAAATCAACCCAGCCCTTTTTTTGAAATAAGCTATTTACTTGAAAATATTTATGTTTTTTATAAATTGTCGCTTTCGTTATGTAATTCAGAGCAGCCATATTATCATGCCGCACTCTACTTTTCATTTGGGTATTTCGCTTCGTGCTATGTCTGATTCCGCGGAGATCCGCGTTGCTATACGGACCTATGTCACTTTTTTTTGTAACTTTTAGGTAAGGAATATTGTGACGAGTATTCTGGGCCTTAACTGTTTCACATGTATTTTATACTAAAGATGGTGGGGATTTTATTTTATATAAAAGTGTGTATTAAGATAATAGGTAATAATTGTATTTTCTGCAAATAAATATTAAGTAGAAGTATTACAAAAATAATGTTAGCTCCGGATGTCAGGTTTGATAATAAACAGGATGTTTATCATGAGACGGATATCTGATTCAATAGAGCATTTGATTGTTTTCTATTTAGCAATATTTATTTCTTTTAATGAATTACGTATTATGTAGTTGAGTTATGAGATCTCCGATCACGGAGATTATTAGGCTGCCCAAAGTAATTGCCCAATGTTGAAAATGAAAATGGTTTACAATTCGCAAAACTACAAAATTCCTTTTAATTTGGGGAAAAGCAATTTGAAGTATTTTACGAGACAGTTTATTATCTGCCAATAATTTGGATTCGCTTGCTTTCGAATTCATGTTTCAGTGATATTCTTCTATTCAAACCTGATATTTTAATTATTTTTATAAGAAACTCTGACCAAAATGATTTGACAAAACATTAGTGTATAGGTTTTCTTTATAACTCTGTGAATAAATTACTTTTTCAGATATACAAGTTTATTAGAAAATATGGAACAGAACGATGTAATTACATTCCTCGCCCTGGTCTCCCACGTCCTTTGCTATGCCAACTCCGCCATCAACCCTCTTATCTACAACTTCATGAGCGGTGAGTGAGCAAACATTTAACAGATCTATTAGGAATGATTTTACGAGTACCTACAGTGTGAATTAGAACTTTTTTAACTCACTTATGTTAACATTGTAGGCTTGCTCGGCACTTATCTCTCAGCCTAGTCAAACAAGTGCTAAAAGCGATTGAAAAATCGGATCAAATTTGTGTACGATCTGCAGAAATTTGTTCCGTTGGTCTGGGTGTTTTCTATTTGTAATAAAAAATATCCACTACTTCCCTATCTATCTATTTATATAATGTATTAAATTTATCAGCTGTCTAGTACCCATAACATAAGCTTTGAATAGCTTACTTTGGGGCTAGATGATGCTGTGTGGATTGTCCAGCATTATTTATTTAAGCCAAAAGGCATCATCGAGAACTAATAATGACCAAACAGTGTGAAAACCACCCTTACCATATTTCAGGAAAATTTCGTCGCGAGTTCCGCAGGGCATTCTGCTGTGATACGCACCCAGGACTGGAGCACCCCTCGACCCTGACGCGTTTGACGAACTCGTACCGGATGCGTAACGCCATGCATGAAACCCGTCGCCACGGGAATAGATACGCCTATAATACAGATTTCTTTTGAAACTATCTCTATCTAGATATTGTGTTAAAAGTTAAGTTGCTGACTTACTGATTCATAGTATACCTAATGATGTTAGTCCTAGAAGCTTTAAACTGTTAGAATGTAAGCAGGAAAGGAATATCTCCTAAATAAACCTTCAGCGTGCAGCAAGGGGTTTAAGCAACGGGCACTCGACTAGTCATTAGTACATATTCAATGTTTGCATTTATAAACTAAGTTATATATTTAAGTAAATAATACGTAATGAGTAGGTATATACATCACTTTTACACCCAAGTTTAAAACAGGTATTTTACATGTTCTATAAAACTGTTTTTATTTATTGTTTACAAATAATATAATCTAAGAGGATAGTTGTGTACAAAACTTTGCAGAAAACGTGTCTGAACAAAACTGATTGAAATTGATGCTACCGAAATGTAGCAGCGTCCTCCGATTTATAATGCAAGTATAAATTACCTCATCGGGGACATGCGATGTGTTTCCTGTTCTAAAGTTTTCGCTAAAGATAATGGTATAAGAAAAATACAATAGCAAGGAGAGTACAAATTTTGTACATCTGAAGAAGAGTTAGATACATTTTCCTCATTCTCAGATCTTTACTAGTCACTGATTTGTTATAAACATAAAATCTTGACTCAAGAGATGATGCGTATTATGGTAGGTATAATCTGATTTTAGCATCAAAATTTTGACTGTTTTACTAAGCTAGTCATAATAAGTATTATGTATTTACATACGTATAATTAGGTTATTATGTGGCGCTATTTGTGGCGTTACACATAGACTAAATACGAATGACATTGTGTCCCTTGGGACATTTTTGGAGTAATTACTAATCGCAAATTAGTTAGTAGTGATTAGTAATTATGGTACAGTAGGTTATTATCGCCCACCTAATTTTAAATTGAAATGTCGTTTAATTACTTACATGTAAATAAAAAAACAAGATTTTATACAAAGATGAAATAATTATGAAAAAAAAAACACTTTAAAATGTACTTGATTAATAATTCCTATGTTTATCCAGCTTAAAAAAAATAGCCTTACTAGAAAAAAAGTGAATAGCACAACCAAAATCTTACGTTGTTATCTTCATTGCACTTAAAATATACAAATTAAATAAATATTTTGATATTTAGTACCTACCCAATTAAGCAATAGGTACAGCTAACAAGGTCTCTTACGCGTAATCACGGTCTCTTTGGGTTTGGTTAGAATTAAGAACTGCATATTATTTATAGTGCACACAATCAAATTTGCTTATTCTTAGTATGTTGTATATTAACTGGCCCTAATTCGACAGTGGGCGTTAATCACCCACCCTACCTTAGTTATTAAGTAGGTTATAATAGGGCTCCTATAAAGGCCAATTGAGATTTATACCAATCTCAGATACCTAAGCTTTAGAAACCTAGTAGATAAATAAAACTAATATTATTAAGTAAATTGGCTACGGTGTGTTGGAGCTTCGTTCTGCGTTCCCACACTTTGAAATGATTTAGAAGATGGTTTAGTCGGACGATTTATGTAATGCGCTTAGTGGGTGGTCGACGAGAATTTAGCAAATATTTGGTAAGTTTTGTAAATATTACTCAATTACATTCGTAAGTTTTGTACTTGATTAAATGTCTTTGTTTTAAAACTTTTTTAATTACTAGCTGACCCGGCAGACTTCGTACTTATTTAGAAAACGTTTGTATGGGAAATAGAAAAGGGCTATTTTTAGGGTTTTCCCGGCAGTTATTCGATTTTTTCTTACCTTTTAAACCTACCCTAGACCTCCACGAACATTTCAAGACCAAGGTAAGATAAATCCGTTTAGCCGTTCTCGAGTTTTAGCGAGACTAACGAACAGCAATTCATTTTTATATATTTATATAGATTATCGCCCAAGTAGGTAAATTATGCAGGTAGTAGATACCTCCCCTACATTTATAGGTACTCACGTCACTTCCTATCTGCGCTCAGCGGGCTAATAACCCTTTGCTTCCTTCTCTAGGCTCTTGTGGACTCTGAGTAGTTGATGAATATCGCCCACCAATAATCTTGTATGTCTGATGTCACTGTCATTTTGACATTGACATTTTGCGCGGGGTAACCGCTTGACAGGCAGGTACTAATATATCTACACACTTATGTCTCAAACTTCTAATTTACGATTCGAATCATCGAAACAGCAGGTATTCATAGCTAGGTACCTACAGTTAGGTAACACTATTAGTATTTTTAAACAACCTGCTTCTAACGCCATCTATTGAAAATTTCCTCGAATATTTTGCTTGATTGTCAGGTTCATTTTTGCGTTTCAAAGCCACCCTTCAAAAATTTTCAGGGACTGTTCGGCTGTTTCATTGGATCTAGTTTTGGAAAATTCATGTAGATGTCACTATTCTATTTCGAGTACCTAGATAATAAATGATTTTATTATCTACGCGAAAATTACTGTCATAAATTTGGTTTCTTTCGTACAAAGGTAGAGTAGGCCACCGTTGTGTTTCATACATTAAAAAACGTTTAAGACAACGTCATTTATTGTTTTGATTCCATTTATAGCCATGTACCACTGCATGTATCCAAGTACTGGTGTTAGTAGCAGAAACGAGAGATGCAAATATAGATGAGTTCTCTTCATCACATTCCTCTGGTCTCCATGAAGAGATGATCCCCCAGAGAACGCCGTTGATCACTATTGGAGCTCCTGTATCTCTCTGAGAAATTAACATAAAAAAATATTATCCTTGTGCTGAATTTAGAACCGTATGTATCACTCTTACTCGAGAATAGCCCATCAGTGTTTTTTTAGAACTTTTTGTAACACAATTTTTTTTGAAATCGGTTCTAAAAGTCACATACAGTCGAACATAGAAATTTCTTTTTTGAAGTCGATTAGAAAAAAGCACCAGTTTTGGCGACAGGAATTGTGGTCTCGTTCAGGGGCCTCACCACGAAATCATAATACATTATCGAATTAGTATTACATTGTTATTTCGTGCCACGACCTATGCAAATTGTATGGAAGTGACGATTCTATAATGGAATCGTTACGGAATCGTTCTGGAAGACTTCGTGGTAAGGCCTCAGATGACGACATAGTTTGAAGGTGAATTAAAAAAAAAAAGTAATACTGTGGCGCGACTATGGATCTTTGCTTACAATCAAAGTCAATACGTTTTCATTGTAATCAAGTGATTTGGTATTAGGGATTTTCTGCGGTGCTTTCCCTGACAACTACGTCGCTCTGGTTTTTATATGTTTTCTCGTGTTATTTTGAGTTTTATTGCGTAGTTTTGGTGGTTATTTTACCAATAAGGCCCGGGTTCTTGACGCGAGTGTAAAGTATGTGAATTAGAGTGAATAGTTCTCTTCAAATTCCATCGGAGGAAATCCCGAGATTTTCAACAAAACAGCCATCTTTTGTTTAAAATTGACTTGACAACTTGACTATGACTCTGTGACGTTGACAATACTTATAAATAAATACACTTGACACTGGCAAAATTGTTCTCTAAGAGACAGATGCCATAATTGAAGAAGAAGAAGATTTGGTATTAAGAGTGTTTATTCAATCAATTTGATTGAACTTTTAAACTTACGCGATCTGAACACATTATTATTAGTATTAGACGGGTATTTATCGCGTTTAAATTACCTTATATTTTCCCGACGTTTCGACAGGTTTGCACACTGTCTACCCGTGACCACGACAGTGTGCAAACCTGTCGAAACGTCGGGAAAATATAAGGTAATTTAAACGCGATAAATACCCGTCTAATACTAATAACAATTTGATTGACATTTGACAATTAGTGTTGATTGTATCAGAATACCGTAATCGCACTACTATAATCCCCAGGCTAAGTAGACATTTTCTCAAATCCATTATGAAAAACTTAAAACTCTAAATAGCAAAAAACTGTTAATTTTCTTTCTAACTAGCCGGCCTAGTTTCACCAAGTTCACACCATCACTTACCAAGCAATCATCATCCACACCGGTCTCCAAGCACATGACTCCTTCATGACCGGCGCCGATTTCTTCCAACTCCTCGTAACATTCTTCAGGGTCTGATGGATGCAGATGTGTCACAGATAAGATACGGCGATGCTTGATAGCACCTATCGATACTGATTTATTGGTGATCGGTTCCTGAAAAGAGAATATTTGAAAACGCTAATGGTGTAGTGGTAGCACCCCTGCCTCACGATCCGAAGATTGTGGAGTGCACCATTAGCTTTTTCATACGAAACATTTATGAGTGCAATGCCAGTGCTCTTAAATGGTGAAAGAAAACATCCTGAGGAAACCGGCATACCGTAGAACCATGAATTCGAAAGTGTGCATCATAGATTAGTATTATTATTATAAGCGGCGATGGGCTTGCAACCTGTCTTGCAACGTACGGAATACTGTGCAAAATTTGGGCATGTGCCAAATACCTATCATGTTTGGCCGTGCCTCTGACTACCCTATTTAGTTATCCTCAAAGATCAAATTCACTAGATGTCTGAGGAGATATCTACCGAATTTAGGGATCACGTAACCATGTTTCTTTTATTTAAAAAGGGCTAGTGTAATATCAATTTAGTGAATTAATTAAGACGACTCACCATAACACTAGGCCAGGAAGTCATTATAAAATGAGTTGAAGGCACGTCTTTAGGTTTCGGTAGCAGCCTTATGGAACTCAAAGTTGCTGTGTACCTCACTGGCTTTGACAGCATGACGAGTGCCAGGTCATAAGTAGGCTTGCCGCTATTGAAATAAGGATGAATTTCGAGATACTTGACGAAGAGTACCGTTCCACCCTTCTTGAAGTTGATACTGCCAAGTCTGATGCGTAGAAGCCGAGTGTGTTCTCTCATCCTATGAGTGAGGGTTGAGAATAAAGAACCAATTAGTTTTTGTTCTTTACCATAAGCTCTTACAAACTATCATGTTTCAGAAACATCAAATTTCAAGCTTGAAGCAAAACTACTTCAAGGTCAAAGCGAAATATCATAGTTATACTACTTTGATATTGTCCGAAAAGCTTGCGGTAAGGCCTGGTCCTTAACATTTCCGATGGAGGTAAATGTATGAAAAGATACTATTCGAAAAAAGTTTTCGTAAACTATCAAAAACTCATACTAGGTACAGGTTTTGGGAGGAGCCAGAATCTAGATTCAAGCTATACTTACAAGTGTATTCCACCAGCAGCAGTCAGTACCCAGCTCTCATCTATCAAAGCTCCGGCATAAAGATATGTTGTGCCTTTCAATATAGCCACCATAAATCCAAAATTATTCTCTGTCACTGTTGTATGCTTATGCTGACCTGGTCTACCTTTATTGAAATGTCTGTCATGTTCAGTTATTTGTTCTTCTTTAGGAATTGGACTAGATTTTGTGTTTCTATTTTTAAATTTAGGAGTTGTCTGTTCATTTAGACGATTTAGTTGATTATTTTTATCTTGTTTCATATTTCGTTCGTATATCCTTTCTTGTTCAATAAGTTGACTTGGTCTATGGTCATGATTTAGATGACTTTGATGTGCTGGAGTGGTCGGTATATCTGATCGGCTAAATTTTATATATTCGTCAAGTTCTTTATCACGAATGAGGTGTTTCATTTCTTTTTCAATTAGCTGACTCGGTCTGTGGTTATGATTAATATGGTTTTGATATTCTGTTGTAATTTCTTCGCTTATACGATTTGTAGTGTCTTCATCATCATTTATACCTTCATTTAAATGTTCACTAGAGATTTGTTCATCTGCTTGACTTGGTTTTTCTTCTTTCAAATGATCATCATCGTTTGCATTCCTACGATCAGATTGTTCAGGCGTTTTTTGTTCAGCTAGATAAGTTCTTGGTCTTGAGTCGTCACTTAAGTTCTCTTTGCTAAGCTGATTTTGATCTTGAAGTTGAGATTTCTTAGTTGCTAATGTTGGTATCAGAAATGTTATGAGAAGTAGCTTTGTTATTGCTTTTATCATTGTTGTTTTTGATTGATTTAACTCCACTGTCTTTAACTTATGGGCCAATAGCTACTTTACTCTCAAAGTCTAGCAGATTTTAAACCTAGAAAAAATCGTCACTATATTATATACTAGCTTCTGCACGCGGCGTCGCCCGCGAAGTACCTACATAAAATATAGCCTATGTTCATCCTGAAAGTTCATTCTACACATTGGTGAAAGAATGTTTCAAATCGGTTCAGTAGTTTCGGAGCCTATTCAATTCAAACAAACAAACAAACAAACAATCAAATCTTTCCTCTTTATAATATTAGTATAGATTAGTACCTGGGTGACCGAGCTTTGCTCGGTTTTTTTTATTGGTAAAAGACGTTTTCTAAAAATGAAACCAAGCTAGATCGATTTATCGCCCCCGAAACCCCCTACATACGAAATTTCACGAAAATCGCTGGAGCTGTTTCCGAGATCCCGATTATACATATATATATATATACACAAGAATTGCTCGTTTAAAGGTATAAGATGTATACATTATGTCGTTTATAACTACATAAGTCTCGACGATTTGAGTGTGGTTTTGTTAATCACCTTAAATATTCTTTGTCACCTAATAGGAAATTATTAATTAAGATTTCTTGTTAAAAGTCCCGTAATCACTGCGATGATGAAATATATGTTATAAAGACTGGCGCGATGATCTTTATGCTATAGATATACCTAAATAATAAAACTCAATAACTTACCAATCTTCGTGAAATGAAATAACTCTACTGTACCTATGCTGTAATATCTACTGTAAGAAAAAAATTCCGTCGGCTGAGCCGTAAGGCTCAAATGTTTGTTGGTATTGTGTATTACAAACATGTTGATAAGAAAATTGTTTCTGATTTCAACTGAAAACATGAAGCTACCACTGAATTCATTATAACCTGCGCACGATCATAGTGGATTGGAACATTGTTTTTAGCTGTTTTTTTTTGGCCAATTACCCCAATTTTAATTCAATTATTATTTACTAGCTTCCGCCCACGCCCACGGCTTCGCCCGCGTGGTAGCTTGAAAAATAAAAATAAATATTTATATCCCGCGGGAGCCGTACATTTTTCCGGGAAGTAGCCGATGTGCTATTCTAGACTATAATATTATATCTGTGCCAAATTTCATCCAAATCCGTTCAGCCGTTCCAGTATGAAAGAGTAACGAACATACATCCATACATCCTTACATCCATACATGCTTAACTTTCGCGTTTTCGCGTAATATTAGTAGGATTAACCTAAATAGTGGACAAGGTCCACTCATGTTTTTCATCCATCGTTTTTCTGAATATGGGTACTTTCGAGGTTTATTTTGAATTCAAAGGTGTGTGCCATGGTTTTTTTTTTTTTATTTTTTTTTTATTTTATATGTTTCACAATTTGAATTTAATATGCAGTTATTAATTTTGTTTCGCATTGGAATTAAGCAATGTTATTGCAGTACACGAAGGAAGAACTTGCGAATGGATACATGGTTTAGTATTCTTAATAGCAGCAATGGTCTTGCATCATCATCATCATCATCTTCCTGCCCTTTTCCTCGATTTTCTTCCATTTTCCTTTATGATTCGTCATCTCAGTACTCACTCCTTTCTTACCCATGTCATGTTCTTCATGGTCTTGCAACCATCACGTCATCATCATCATCATCAGCCTATAGCAGTCCACTGCTGGACATAGGCCTCCCCTAATGAGCGCCATTGCGCCCTGTCTTCAGCTCGACGCATCCAGCCTCCACCAGCAGCCTTTCGCAGATCGTCACTCCACCTAGCCGGAGGGCGTCCTACACTACGTTTGCCGAGCCGCGGTCTCCACTCGAGAACTCGTTTACCCCAACGGTTATCGGTTCTTCGACAGATATGGCCAGCCCACTGCCTTCACGTACGGAATACTAACTACTTTGCTAAATGTGGGCATATGCCAAATATCATGTTTGGATATGCCTCTGACTTTAGATATCCTCAAAGATCTAAGGAAATATCTACTGAGCCTGGCGATTACAGTCGTGATCAAATGAGTATATTAATCGTCTATGTAAAAAAAAATAAAAAAATAAAAAAATCCCCGGGCTCGGTAGATATCTCCTCAGATCTTTTAGTTACTTAGATCTTTGAGGATATCTAAAGGGGGTAGTCAGAGGCAAGTCCCAACATGACATTTGGTACATGCCCACATTTTGCACAGTACTTAGTATTCCGTACGTGACAGGTTGCAAGCCCATCGCCGCTTATAACAATACTAACCCATGACACATACCTTCGAATTTTTGGTTCTAGGGTATGCCGGTTTCCTCACGGTGTTTTCCTTCACCGTTTAAGAGCACTGACATTGCGCACATAATTTTTTCGAATGGAAAAACTCTTTGGTGCACGACCAGGTTTGAACCCACGACCTTCGGATCGTGGGTGGAGGCCGGGGTGCTACCACTACACCACCAGCGCTCAAATCGTATGTGTTCAGCATTTTTGCGAAATTTTATGAGACAGATGTACATGTTGAAACTATGCATTTATTTCTTGGACTTCGGAACCCAGAAAACGAAACAATGTCCTTCCCGTTGTGACGCATCTTTCATGAATTACTAATTTCAGTCAGTCAGTTTCAGGGTTTGTCTTATTGTCTGTCTGTTGATTTAGGCCGACCCACGGGAAATAATGGGGAAAAGTGACTGTAAGGGAAAGGGCGACTAGCTTTATTAACCATCTTACCGCCATTTGACGTTGCTTGCTATGATTTTGATGTTTCCAAACTTGCTTGCTGTTTACTTGCTATTGTTTGCCTCGCTAGTTTTTTTTTAATAAAGTTAGCAGTCTTTATTCTTTCTGTACAAAAAAAAAAGAAAAAAAGAGAGCGAATGCGTTTAAGATGCTAATATTCCAATAATTATTTTCAAAAATTCAATGGATTCCAAACTTTCGCACCCTTTCTTGAGTTGCCTTTAATAAATATTGACACATCAGTAACTACTTACGTAGTTTTCAAAATGAGAGATGAGAGATGAGAGATGTTATTGAGAATTTTGATAATATTTTATTTCGAATGTCCACAGATAAAGCAAACTGATTCAATGAAGTTACTCGAGCGAAGAAATCAAATAAGTAGACTCTTTCTCAGAGTAATAAAGCTAAGAATAAAAGCATTATAAAGGTTTTTTTGCAATGCATTAGTTAGGCTGTTAACTTTGTCACTCTAAAAAAATAGTACCTACGATTTGCTAAATCAAAATGGCTTATTCCACTAATCCCCGTTAACGGAGATTAGTGAACTTTTTGTTCATTTTCCCCGTTGACGCTGATGCGAACTCGTAACGGGGAGTAGTGATCTAAAAAGTTCACTAATCCCCGTTAATTTTTACCAGAAGAATATAATATACCAGGCCCCTATTCAATAAACATTACAATATTGTAAAATACAATTAATTGTAAGCGGCTACAATTCTACAAGTTTCTGTTTAATAAATAATACGGTTTACTCGAGGAAAATTTACAAATATGTAAAATTTTCTTACAATTCTACATATTTGTAGGTTTTATTAAACAGCACTTGTCATAAAATTCGACAATATTGTCACTTTTTTACAAATTTGTAGACTTGTAATTTTTATTGAATAGGGGCCAGGTTGCCTATCAATATGTGGCTAATATTTTTTATGAAATTTTTGTCAATTGATTTTTCGTAAAAAAGTTTTTTAAATAAAATATCGTCCAATTCACGGCGATATACATATCTAAAGACTCTCTTAATCGCCGCTGATATGTAATTAGCGGCGATGGGCCGTACATATTTGTATACGTATTCCGTACATATATATATATTATGTATACATATTCCTATGCGTTCTACAATAAGATAGAACCTAGGCTACCGACTACCACAGTTAGTTCATGATCTATAGCTTGCTAATAAGATAGCTCTAAGCTGCCCCTCTCTCCCCTTTCATAACGGCAGGTATATTGGCTGTTTGAACGAGTATTGGTTTTCATTGGAATGACAGCTTGAAAATTTCTTTGAATTTTATTTTAGATATTTTGCTGAATGAAAAGTGGCTGGCACTAGATTACAATCACCTATTCATGATCAAAGTCACTCACGAAGTCTTGTGTGCTGAAATTTATGAAATTGGCAACTAGTAATTTATATTTTAACAAAATTTATACATATTTATGACTTTTAGAAGATAAGAGTAAGGTAGAAGAGCATTGGTGGTGAAGTGGTAGCACCCCTGCCCCACGATCCGAAGGTCAGTTTTTCCATTCGAAAAATGTATGTGCTTATGCTTGTGTCAGTTAATATAAAAGAGCATGGTGAAACTGGTCCTTAAAACCTCAGTTTCCGTGGAATAGTTTCCACAGAACGCCACTTAAGTTACTTTTACTTATCTCATTAGTGATCTCCCAAGAGTATCGTAACGAATATTATATCGATGGCATAGATGTATAAACTCTTGGAAAATCCATTTATTATCACGCTAATTGACCTCACCAGAGATGCTAGCACCAGTTACAGACGCCTACAATTGACTAGCGAGCACGCTTACATCACAAAAAGTGAGTGCTTTTCGATTCGATTGTTTCCATCCAGTCTTTATTTGTTTTATTTCAACCCATTTGACAATGTATTGCCGGCTAGGTGGAGTGACGATCTGCGAAAGGCTGCTGGTGGAGGCTGGATGCGTCGAGCTGAAGACAGGGCGCAATGGCGCTCATTAGGGGAGGCCTATGTCCAGCAGTGGACTGCTATAGGCTGATGATGATGATGATGACGATGACAATGTATAGGACTCCTAAAAAACTTGAAGCTCGAAATCTGTATTCCACTAAGTCGGCGGAAAACCCCATTCTACCGAAAAAACTAACGCTCCCTAAGAAAGAACTCATTACAAATGTCACTGTCAACTCGCCAGTTGTAAAAAGAAAGTTGCATTTGAATTTGGAACGTGATGAGGCGAAGGTTTCGAAAACCAAAGATAAATGTAAGTACTGAAAAATGAATTGATAAATAAATGAAAATAGCACCAAATAAATATCATGCCTAATAATTTAAATGAAGAAGAATTTTCTGAGAAAGAATGAACATTTTTTGAATAGACTTAAAATAATGTTGCCATATTGCTGGAAAATTAAGTGGGCAGTTACGGGGGCGATAAATCGATCTAGCTAGGTTTCATTTTTGCAAAGGTCATCCCGGTACTGAAGTTTTAAGTTCAGAGAATAAACGCTGATAGAAAGTAGAAAAAGATATACCTAACTTTGATATAACATACACAATTAAATGAAGTAGTGTTACTTCAAGCTTGAAATGTGACGTTTCAGAAACATGATGGTTTGTAAGAGCTTGTGGTGAGGCCCCTGTATATTTCTTTGTAAAGAAAAGTGCCCGTGCCACGTCACTGGGCGCGTTTCAGTGTTTGAATGCCCTAAAAATCATGTTGTGCGGTTCTTGATAAAATAGCCGAGAACATTTTCCATAACCACATTACTTCGATGCCAGCTAATAGCGTTAGTATTAAACTAAACACGGCATCGGGGAACAGCTAGGTCACTCTGTTATTGAAAATTTAATTAATCTTTCTATACAATGTGATAATAAGTAGGTAATACGTAATACTATTTATACTAACGTGGTATGGGCATCTTATCTTGTGTGGAGGGTTGAATGTTATGTGACGAGGATTGTTAGATATGAGTGTGGATGGATACAGGAGTAGAGGTAGGCCAAAGAAGAGATAGATGGACTGTGTGAAAGATGACATGAGTAAGAAAGTAGTAAGTACTAAGATGCCGGATGACAAAGGGAGATGGAAGAAGATCACAATATTGTGCCGACCACACGTAATGTGGGAAAAGGACAGGAAAAAGATGATGATACATATCGAAGTACAACAATAAAACAGTAGAACCCATTGAAGATAATTTATAAAAAATAGGGTACTTACTAAAGAAGAGATTAGAGCACACAAATCAACGATTTATAGAATTAATTTTTGTCTGTTTGTTTGTTTGCGAAAATCTCCAAAATGACTACACAGATTTTCATGTAATTTTCACAGGTGGTGAATGTGGACATTTTTTGATAAAAATGTTTTGTTATATATTATAAACTTACCTATTGTTTAAATCTAATAAAAAATAAAGTAATTTTTGTGAAGTATTTAGTAAGGTCGTAATTTACATTATCTAAATATATATAACTTAAAGGTGACTGACTGATTGACTAACTGACTGACTGACTTGACATAGTGATCTATCAACGCACGGCCCAAACCACTGGACGGGTCGGGCTGAAATTTGGCATGCAGGTAGATGTTGTGACGTAGGCATCCGCTGAGAAAGGATTTTGATTCATTCTACCCCCAAGGGGATAAAATAGTGGAAGAAAATTTGTATGAAAAGTCGCGATAATCGACATTCACGCAGGCGAAGCTGCGGGCATCAGCTAGTCTGTTATAAAAATACTTTTAAAAAAATGAATAAAATGAATCAATTGATTAATTCTCAGAAATTTTCTTTTTTGCCTCAGGAACAATAAAGCCTCGATTAGTTTGTGGACCTGCGGTTTGGTCTGCGCTGTGGTCTGTTTGAGGCATCTTTGAACGAAATGAAGTTTACCACAGGTTAACCTATTTTACCTAGAAGGTTTCATTTTACCTATATAATTTGTTTGTTACTGGTTCTAATATAATTATCAAGGTTGAAAAAGATTAATCAAGGTTTTGTTAACAAAGATTAATCTAGGTTTTGTTAACCTTGATTAATCTTATTCACTACTGGAATAAAAGAGATTAATTATGTTTTAATTAATTAGCAACGTTTTATATTGCTTATATTATATGTAATTAATTACTTAATACCAAAAATACGATGGTGTGTCATTAATCAATTACAAGCAACAAAGAGCTTGCAATCTGTGTACCTATGCAAAATGTGAGCATGTGCCAAATATTATATAACATTTGGAAGTGCCTCTGACTAACCATCAAAGCTAAGTAACTTGAGATCTGTTACTATCAAAAATATCTAATCGGCAGTCCCAGCAACGATTTTCAAAACAAGTTTTCACGATATCGACCTTATTTTAGTTCCTAAACATTTCCGATGGAGGTAAATGTATGAAAGGATAATATTTGAAAAAAGTTTTCGTAAACTAAGTATCAAAAACTCATACTAGGGGTACAGAGATGTTTACTGAGCCTTATTAACTAAGGGATTACATTCGTGATCCTGTTTCTTTTGTTTATTTCACCTTAAGGTTAAATAACTGGCCTAAACTCAAGCCTAAGTAAACCTTGCATAGTAATTTGTAGACTAGGTATACAAACTACAAATCAAGGAGCCACCACAAGCTCTCCCACAAACCATCATGTTTCAGTAACGTCACATTTCAAGCTTGAAGTAACACTACTTCTATACAATATAATACCTTATTATTATCTATCTATCTAATCTAATAGTACCTTTAGCCGAGCAATGTCGGAAACGGCTCCACCGATTTTCATGAAATTTAGTATGCAGGGGGTGTGAGGGGTGATAAATCGATCTAGCTAGCTTTAATTTTTAGAAAACATCGTTTACCAAAAAAAAACCGAGTGAAGCCCGGTTATCCAGGTACTTTATATAGGTCATGGTACGAAATATCACCGTAATATTAGTTTGATATCGCCCGAAAAGCTTGTGATAAGGCCCCATCCTGACGTCATGGTTATGCATGACTGTTTAACATAGGAATTAGCAACAACGTGAATAATTTATTCAAAAGAACACTGGTGGTCTAGTTGTAGTCTAGCTTTCCAATCCTCAGATCGTAGGTTCGAATCTGACCATGTATATGGAATATCCTTTAAAAGTCAAAAATTCTTTAAAAAAATCTGTCAAAAAGGACTTTACATGACTTCAGAAAGAAGGAAAAAGTCAAAAATCCTTCATAAATTCATTAAGTTAAAAAAAGTCAAAAACGGATTTTTTAAACGACTTCGTTTATAAGGAAGTTTTAAATTCAACTTTTTTTGTATGTTTGGTTCGCGATTATTCCGACAATAATGAATGGATTTCGATGATTCTTTTTTTGTTTGGTAGTTCATACTTCAGAGGTGGCCAGAGGTATTTGATTTATTAGATATTGATAACATTTTCCGTAAAACTTAAAAAACTATGCATTATGACGTAATAATACCCTACGTAGTAGTGAAGTAGGTTTTTTTTATTTTTAGGCCGTAATTCTTTGCGCAACACAAATTATATGAAAAAGGGTTCATCATTTGGTCACAAAAAATGTCATAATTATTTTCTAGAGTTCCGTACTAGAAAATAATGATGACATTTTTTGTACAACTTAAAAAACGATGCATAATGACGATTACAAGTAAGGATGACGGTCTGTTCGCTGCCCCCTTTCTGGTTTTGTCTTTTGCGTTACACGAATTATATGCAAAAGGGTTAATTATTGTTTTACGGAACCCTAGAAAAATAATGGAAAGACCCCTATTCTTATAATGCGAATGCCTATAAAAGTTTGGCGAACTCGTCAGTCCGCGTTTCTTTGTGTTTCAAGTAAATAGGTATCAAAAGAAATTGTGTTTCTTTTGGGAGTCACTTTGATTTATCTTGATTGGACAGAACTAAGGGTATTTTATTCATTTTCCTCAAAAATGGGACAAGGTCGCGTTTGTTTGGTGAAAATTGTCTGTCTATAATTTCCGAGTAAAACTATCGATAAAAAATTATGCTCTAAATGTCTACTGAAAATTGTTTGTAGTTACATAATTTCCGAATTAAACTATCGTTAAAAAAAATGTGCTAAAATGTCTAAGTACTGAAAATTGTCTGTAGTTATATAATTTCCGAGTGAAAGTATGGATGAAAAATTGTGCTCTATAATTATGTCTACTGAATTTGTCTGTACTTACATAATTTCTAAGTTAAACTATTGATAAAAATTTGTGCTCTACCTAAATGACTACAGCACTAGGTGCTCTTAATGTCTACTGAAAATTGTTTGTACACAAGGACTTTCTACTAGATGTCTTTGTTTGTACATCATTTCCGAGTTGAACTATCGATAAAAAATGTTGTCCTCTAAAAAATGTCTACTGAAAATTGTCTGCATATAATTTCCATCAATGAAATAAGCTTCCAAATGTCTACAGCATTAGGACCCAACGAGTTTCTTCTTGGACTGAGGTTTTACTTATTGGACTTCTTCTGATATTTTGGACAGTTAAAAATTCTCACGTGTTATTTAAAAGATTTATCGTGTAGTTTTGGTGGTTGGAGGTGGTTATCTATACTAATATTATAAAGAGGAAAACTTTGATTGTTTGTTTGTTTGTTTGAAATGAATAGGCTCCGAAACTACTGAACCGATTTGAAAAATTCTTTCACCAATGTGTAGAATGAACATTCAGGATGAACATAGGCTATATTTTATGTAGGTGCCTCGCGAGCAAAGCCGCGAGCGGAAGCTAGTATAATATAATATAATTATATATTAGGAATATAAGTATTACAAAAGCTAAACACACCATACAAAAGTGGCTAGCAACTTTGTCAGATGACAAAACAGAGGAAATTCTGCAAGCTCCATCCTAGTCGTATTTGATGGTTTTACCCAATTTTATTATACTTAGGAATTTTATATTATTAATAATACATGTAAGTACATATAATATATTTTGTTCTTAGGCTCATCTCTAATTTAATTTATGTTTCTTTTTATTTTATTATCAGTAACTTTCCGTTATAATGCTACTCTTGGAACTGTCGTACATAGGTTTTCTCGATACAGGCCTAGCCTAGTGAGGGAACCATCAGAAATCACCTATCACTGTAGATACCTACATCTCGGCAACAACTAAAATGTGCTTAATCTTGTAGATAATTAGTTACTTAATAAGAACCCATGTAGTTTTAGTATCATGTATTAGTTTTTTGCTGTAAATAAATGTTTTTATCTTATCTTATCTTATCTTATAACAGCTCTAATTTACTTTGTTGCTGTATATAAAGCCATTATATTCTTGTCCAATTCACTTTGAATGCATTGTAGGTACTTCAGGGTAGTTTAGTTGCTAAATTGTTCGAACTAGTCTAGTGATGGGACACAAACACTAGCATAATAAATAAATAAATAATGCTGGACAATCCACACAGCATCATCTAGCCCCAAAGTAAGCTTGTGTTATGGGTACTAGATAACTGATATATCTTATACATTATATGTATAGATTTATATTTTTTATTATACATAGAAAACACCCAGACCAACGGAACAAATTTCTGCAGATCGTACACAAATTTGTTCCGAAGCGGGAATCGAACCCGCACCTCTTGCGTCGCAGGCGGACTCTCGCCCGCTGCGCCACTGAGGTTGTCTCCTAATAATCTCTCAGATCTCTAATTACTTAGATCTTTATGGATACAAAAGGGGTAGTCGCACGTCCAAACATGATATTTGGCGCATGATCACATTTTTGTAGTGATTGGTATACCGTACGTGACAGGTTGCAAGCCTACCGCCGCTTATAGTAACAAATACTAGTATCAAATAAATATAAATATTATATTGGTAGACATTTCACACAAAGCAATCTATCCCCAAATTAAGCAAAGCCTGTACTAAGGGAACCGGATTATACATTTTTTGTAAATAAATACATAGAATAATCGTATAATTATAACAGCCACAGAACAAAACATTCATTAAACAAATGTTAATTTTGAGTGGGGATCGAACCCACAACCTGTAGCGCAGAAGACAGAGCTATTACCAACTGAGATGTGAGGCCAGTATATATTATAATGCAAAAAGTAAAAAATACCGACCGAAAGTAATTGAAAATAGCTTTTTTCAGCCGCCATATTCGATTTATTGACATTTTGTATAGCATAAGAAAAAAGTAAAGTAAATAAGAAATTTTCATTGAAGACTTATGTAGAATGAACAGGAAAATACACTCACCGGCACAATTAACCGCCCACTTATAGTTTTGCTGTTTTTGGTAAATAAAAATGATTGTCTGAATACTGCTGGTATTTTCTTGGTTTTAGAGGTATTTTTACACTAATTAAAGGCATAAATTGGTATGATTGATTATGATAATTAAAAAAAACGGAGAAAATAATAATTGCCATTAACCTTAAAATTGTTAAAAAATAAAAAAACGTGTTTAATGAAATTTAATGATGAGTATTTCCACTTCTAGCCCTGATCGCTTCCCGCAAACGGTTTGGAATGCTATCCATGACGTCTTTAATTCGCTGTTGAGGGATGTTCGGCCATTCTTCGATGACGGCGTTTTTCAGCTGTTCTATTGTTGTTGGAGCTGGTACACGGCTTCGAGCACGTCTTTTTTAATTGTCCTAAATGTGTTCAATGAGGTTTAAATCAGGGCTGCAAGGTAGCCATAGTAATCTTCAAATACCAACAGTATCCAGGAACTCAGCAACAGCTTTAGCGACGCGAGGGCGAGCGATATCCTGCATTAAAAAAAATCTTCTCAGATAAATGGTGCAAATGGCATGATATGAGGTTCTAGGACTTCCGTTCCGTATCTTTGGGTATTTATTCTGCCTCTTTCCAAGATGATTAAGTCTGTACGTGCTTCATAAGATATGCCACCCCCTACCATAGTAGAGCCTCTTTGATAGCTGTCTGTTTCCACGCCAGTACATGGTGCAAACCTTTCATTCTTGCATCTGTAGACACGCTGGTGACCGTCAGAGCCGTGCAAAGATATTCTGGTCTCGCAAGAAGACATCACATTCTTCCATTGCTCTATAGTCCATTCGACGTGCTTTTGAGAAAAACGAAGTCTTTCTCTTCGGGTTCCTACGAGCAGTTGTGGCACTCGTAAAGGATGGAAAACTTTAAGTTCGCTTTCCTTTAACTTTATTCTCACTGTTATTTCACTAAAATGGACATCACGAACTTCACGAAGCTGGTTACGTGCTTCAACAGCCGTGGTGAACCGGTTTCTGAGGACGTTGGTTACAAGAAATCGATCATCGCGAGCTGAAGTGCACCTTTTTCGGCCCTGGCCTGGTCTTCGTTCATAAGAGCCAGTCTCTTGGAACCCTTGGACTGCATCCCTCAAGGTGGTACATGCTACCCCGAGCTCATGCGCCTTGTAACGCTGACTAAACCTTCGGCCAATAAGGGCGACAGCTCTAGCCACTTCAGGAGCATCAAATGGCATGTTTATGTTATTCAGACACTAGCTTTAGTCAGTAGAAACAAAAAAAATCTCAAATTGTTTACAGTCAATGCAATAAAACGATGTTAACAGCTTAGCAACAATAACGTCAGTGAAGTGAAATTCGTCTCATATCATATCCAAAGCTTTAAGTGTGTCAAAAAGTGGAGTTAAGTAGGTAGTTTTTATTTTTTTGTTCGTAAAATACCCTTCAAATTTCAATAATTTACATTTCAGGAGTTAAAACTACGAGAAGTAAAAAATATGCCACTTAAATTGAGTGGGCGGTTAATTGTGCCGGTGAGTGTAGTATGGACACGTGATGAGGAGGGATGAAAGCCATGTCACCAAAAAAGTTATGAGTATGAGTGTGTCTGGGTGCGCAAGTAGAGGAAGACCGAAGAAAAAGTGGTTTGATTGTGTAAGATGATATGAATGTAAGAGGAGTAGACTCAGAGTTGACGAATGATAGGAGTGAGTGGAGGAAGAAAATATGTTGTGCCGACCCCACGCGTGGGATAACGCAGGAGAATTATGATGTAGAATGAACAGGAAAAAATAAAACTATTTTCGTAGCTTATAAGTGGTGATGGGCTTGCAAGCTGTCATGTACGGAATACTGGGCAAAATGAGTAGGTAACTAGAGATCTGAGGAGATATCTACCGAGCCTGGGGATTACAGTCGTGATCAGTATTTTTACAATTGTGGACTGGGAAGTCCACTGCCCAAGATCAGTCTTGCATAAACTGATACACTACCCATCCCTACCTGTACATAACTACCCCGGACAACCCAATGGCATCTGTTGTATAGATTTGATTCAAAGTTAACTCTCAATTGTGCAGTTTGACTATTTTTAAAGATAAATTGGAAAAGTTTCAGACATTGTAAAGCATTTTGGAGAAGTACTTTCATATTGTCCACTTCGCAATTTTGTTTAAGTTAAATCGAATTTTCAAACGAGAATTGTTTGGAACTGTTTTTGAGGAAAACCTGGGGCTATACCACAAGGTTTTCGGGCAATATCAAAGTAATATAACTTGTGGAGCACTGGTGGTGTAGTGGTAGCACCCCTGCTTTACGATCCGAAGGTCATGGGTTCAAACCTGGTCGTGCGCCAATAAGTTTTGCCATTCGAATAGATGAGGATACCGACATTCCTTAAAACCAAAAATTCGATAGTGTGTCATTGGTTAGTATTCTTATAAGCGGCGATGAGCTTGCAACCTGTCACCTACGGAATACTAACTACTGTGCAAAGTGTGGGCATTTACAAATATCATGTTTGCCTATTTATAATTTTGTGGAAAATGCGTATATGTGTATGTGAGAAAGAGAAACTAAACATAAAGCATGACACAGCAAAGTACTGTAGCAATTCAGCACGAAGCATCCCATGACCTATTTTAGAAATGGGTCAGGTTATTGAAAATGCTATCTGTGCGAGGATTGAACCTGCTATCCATCGATTTGTGCAAACATGGCGAGAATATGACCTAAATACACATGGCGATTACGGTGGATCACACATTGCAACTTGCCTCGTTACGTCACGCATATTAATGCAGTCTGTAGCATTGTTCAAATCGAACAAGAGTGATTGAGGTAATGATAAATTAGTGTATGAGTAGATGAGTGAAAGAGTGTATGAGTAAATGGGTAAAAGAGTGAATGAAATAATCATTTAATGAGTATGGGTCGAAGAGTGTATGAGAGAAAGAGTGAATACGTGAATGAAAAAATGATTGAATTGTAAATGAGAAATGAGTGATTAATTGGCTGAGTGATTGAATGAATCAGTTAATACGTGAATGAGTGAACAAGTGAGTGAGTAAATGATTGAATGAGCGTTTTTTATTCGACCGTAATGTTTGTTTGATTGTGGAATTTAAAATATTTGTATCATAAAACTCTGCTGAGCCGTCGACATTACAAGTAACGCAGTGATTGTGTTCGCGTGTCCCACGCCTCGTTGCGGTGTTCATCGCCGTGTGCGATCCGGCTACATGCCCACGCCTTCAGTGCCAAGTTTAAAGATAATGGCTTTAGAGATCTATTGGCTGAATAATAGAATACACATTGAGTCGACAAAATCGGATATTGGCATAATGTTAAAGCTAGTTTCTTAGTCTTGTGATGTGTTTGGGTTTATATGTATGGGTGTGAGTTCTTTTGGTTGTCGCTAGAGCCCAAACGATTTGACAGATTTTGACTAATGGGGTGTTGTTGGATTTGTCTGGATCACAAAAAAGTGACATAGGCTTCAAAAATGTCAAAAAATCTAAGCATTTATTGAATACTAGTGGTATCATTGTGCAAAATGTAGGTGTCAAAATATCATGGTTGGACGTTCTCTGACTACCCTCTTTATAATATCCTCAAAGATCTAAGTAGGAATCGAACCGACGACCGCGCGGGGCCACTCACTACTCCACCAGCGCTTGCATTCTTGACACTTGGAGCACCAAAACTGGTGGTCTTCACATCACTCCACATTCCGTTATAGACCTGCTCACATAGTTAAACCACAGTCTATTTATACAGCAGCTGGGGCACTAGGTTCTCGAGTGGAGACCACTACGTCGATTCTGTAAAATTCAAACATCAATTCGCATCTCACATCGCTATTCACTCTCACTTCGCTTAAGACGCTTTTTATTTGACACTTTGAATCGGATTCAAGTGCGAAGCGAGTGTCGAAGTGACTTGGGAATTACCGTATAGAATGCCACTTCTTACGTCATCTCATACATTATCTGTCAAAATCTCCCCGTCAATTTAGTTCAACTCGCTGACACGCTCGCAAGAGTGGCGCTAGTGTAAATTCGAATTATCAACTGAGTTTTTAGAATGCTAATCAAGAAACTCACAGCGGATTCAGATTCGAAGTTTAAAATGAGGTCTTACAGAATCACACGGCACCCACTGGAAACCGCAGTAGAGGACGGCCCCTCACAAGATGGAAAGACGTAGTGAATGTTGCTGGAAGCCGTTGGGTGCAGGCCGCAAGATCGATCACTCTGGAAATCTATGGGGGAGGCCTATGAGCAGTGGACGTTATGCGGCTGATATGATGATGATGATGATCAAATCATCCCTCCGTAGTTAGCGACACGAATCTAGCGACACGTTTCATAAAAATTCATAGAAACCAGCAGTGTCGCCGCGACACGTCGTCCGCCGCCGCCTCATGTCGCCCGCTGCCAACTCGTACCCTTACGGTGACCAAAGTAACTCGTGTGCGCTATCACTTAGATTGACCTAGCTATTCTAATACTGGTCTATGTGACTCCGGGTCGAGGGCTGTCTTGAACTTGCTGCAATCAGTGTGCTTTGTGACATTTCTCGAGCAGGTAGCTATGTTCTAAGTATTTAGCTAGGTACAGTCATCCCCAAAAGACATGTTTCAAAGATTCAAATTCAAATTCAAATTCAGTTTATTAAACTCAAAATAACATAACAGATAATAATTATCCAATGCGTTATAGAGGAACAGATAAAATACAACATACTTACTAGCTTCTGCACGCGGCGTCGCCCGCGAAGTACCTACATAAAATATAGCCTATGTTCATCCTGAAAGTTCATTCTACACATTGGTGAAATAATTTTTCAAATCGGTTCAGCAGTTTCGGAGCCTATTCAATTCAAACAAATAATCAAATCTTTCCTCTTTATAATATTAGTATAGATACTAACATTTCAAAGATGACATGGGTAAGAATGGAGTGAGTACTGAGATGACGAATGTTAGAGGGAAATGGAAGAGGATCACTGTTGTGCCGGCCGCACAATATAACGTGGAAATAGGGCAGGAAGATGATGATGAGTCACCTACAAAATAGAAGTGTAAAAACTCATAGAAAATTTTAAAACATTTTGAAAAAACATTTAATTTTGGATTACTGTAAGCTGTCTGTTACGCTTTTGCGTTTAAACCACTGAACCAATTCCCTTCTGTCGCGTACGAAACCGGAGCTTCGTAACCAGTTGCGGTAAAAAAAAAATTCTTCTTTTTACGATACTAGTTACCAAACAACAGGATTTTTTCCTTACACGATACTGGTTTCGACATTTTGGTACAAAAATAAACTAAAGCTTGAGAAAGGATATCTACCTAGTATTATGAAAAAATGCTTGAAGGGGTTGAAGTAAGGGATGCAAGTTAAGTACAAAATAAGAATCATAAAAAAATATGGACTTTATAAAGTGACTATCACTTTAGGCAGTACAATTTATTTTTTATTTATACGCGAATGAAGTCGCTGGCAAAAGCTAGTAGATAACAATAATGTCTTTAATCTTTTCAGCACACTGGTTTGACTCGATAAGAAGAATAAAATAAAAAAGTTAAGACTCATTTACAAAGTATTTTATTATATTGATTTCAAAGACTGACTCACAGCTCAGTCGGTAATAGCTCTGCCTTCTGCGCTGTAGGTTGTGGGTTCGATCACCACCCAGGACATTTGTGTGATGAACACAGATGCTTGTTCTGTGTTCTGGTGTTATTATGTATTTAACTATTTACAAAAAAAGAATATAATTAATCTATCAACTACATATCTGGTTACCATAATACTAGCTTTGCTTAGTTTGGGGCTAGATGGCGCTGTGTAAATAAATGGTCACCAATATTTAGCAATATTTAAAGAGTTTTTATAGTCTTTTTGGGGGTGACTGTACTTCATGTTAGGCATAATGAGATGCCTGTGGTTTGTCCTGTAATTCACAAAGTTTAACATTGTTTGTTTAGGCATTTACATCATGGAATGCTAACGTGCTAAAGTGGATATAATAAGCCAATTTATGTTTGGACATGCCTCATTACTACCCCCCAAACTACGTACCTACACCACGTTCAAAAAGTTCAGCAGTGATATAGCTAACTTAGTCGATAAACAAAGATGCGAGGTTCTGAGATTTTTTTATTTAGATGGGTGACGACAGGTGCTTTTTCAATGGCTTTTGAAAGTTACGCTTTCACGTTTAAACCGCTGAATCGATTTTTATGAAATTCAGTAGAAAGATAGACTAGAACTTGAGAAAAAACATAGGCTACCTTTTCTAGCGAAAAAATTCTTCAAGGTGTTGAAATAAGGGATGAATGTTTGTGTGGGAATCCGTCAATTTCAAACGCGGACAAAGTCGCATACAAAAGTTATATAAAGAAAATTTCAAAATCATTTCATAAGATGGTGAAACAATACGAAGCAATTCCCCTGGCGTACAAAAATAGCCTTCGATATCGAGATGTCATCGAATTGTTGTCGACTAGTACGAGATCTGGCTGCAAAATTATGAACTCATCGAGTATTTGCTAAAATCAAAATTTTGACGCGTATTTATGACCAGGAGAATATATATCTACCAGGTTGCCTATTTAAATGTGGCCGCTAATATATTTTTTTTAATTTTTGTTCATTAATTTTTCGTAAAAAAAATCACTAAATAAGTATCGTCCAATTCATCACGGCAATATACCTAAAGACTCTGAAAAATTATGGTTGCCGTGGCGCGATTGGCCTTTGGGTATATTGCCGTGCATTGGACGATATTTTATTTAAAAACAAGAGATTTTTTTTTCTTAAAAATCAATGATTAAAAATTTAATAAAAAATATATTGTCCTGGTCATAAATATACATAAAAGTTTTGATTAGAGCAAATACTCAATGAGTGCATAATTTTGCAGCCGGATCTTAAACTAGACGCAAAGTGAATTTTTTACTTCACCTCCATTTACATGATTGTTTCCATCTCCGAGCCAGTTCATCCCTCACGGTTCAGTGGCCTTTCTATCTACCCTACATAAAGGGCAAAAGTACCCCAAAAAGTACCCCGGTAAAGTAATCTACCTATACAAATTCTATTGGGAATAAGAAAGAGTACCTACAATTAAAGGTTTTCGATATTATGTATTTTACCAACGTAAAAACGGATATGATCTCTTTGGGGTATGTCATAGTAAAACTTAAACTTTGATATTTTGTACCATGACCTGAAACATGATAGTTTGTAAGAGCTTGTGGTAAGGCTTTTGATCTATCATTGCCTTTCAACGAGGACAGAGCTTAAACTGGCCTCACAGCTCAGTTGGTAGTAGCTCTGCCTTCTGTGCTGTAGGTTGTGGGTTCGATCCTCACCCAGGATATACATTTATGTGATGAACACAGATGTTTGTTCGGTGTCTGGGTAATTTTATATCCAATGTATGTAACTATACTTCATCTATCACCCATCTGGTTCTAAGCAAAGCTTTACTATGGAGTAAAGCTTTGCTTAGTTTGAGGCTAGATGGCGTTGTGTGATATGACCACCAATATTTAACTATTTTATTTTATTCATTTGTTGAAAATGGTTGTCGGAAAAATGGTTACTATCATGCAGACAAAATCGCTGGCAACACTATAGAAATATGTTTAGAACCATGGCTTAAGCTAATGACAGATTCGCGTGGCCATAACCTTTAGCAGAAAGTAACCAGACTTATTGAAATTATGACTGAAATTGCTTGAAATCACACTCAAACGGGCCGAACACACGAAAATAATTTTCGCCAAAAGATACTATCTGCGACGAAATTTATGGATACCTAAGTAAGCTAAGGTCGTGGGTTTTAATCCGGTTGTGCACCAATGGATTTTTCTATTATTAAGTGTATGTGTACCTAACGTTTACAAAATATGTTTTAGCTTTAGTAAATACGTTCAAAATTAGCGCAAACCTACCTATTATACAAGCCGAGACATTATTACACCTTGGGTTACATTATAGAACTGTTAGTAAGGGACCCTAATTTTTTCTACTAAAAAATATAATCTATGATTTTCAGGTATAATGTAGCATTTTAATGGTTAAAGAATTTTTTAAATTAGTCTAGTATTTTTTGAGTTAATTCGTTACAAACATGCAAAAATCAGCTTCCGCTCGCGGCGTTGCCCGCGAAGTACCTATAGTAAAATTATAGCCTATGTTCATCCTGAAAGTTAATTCAACACATTGGTGAAAGAATTTTTCAAATCGGTCTAGTAGTTTCGGAGGCTATTCAATGCAAACAAACAATCAAATCTTTCCTCTCTATAACATTTTTACAAACAACACGACCCGGCTTCACACGGGTAGCAAGAGTATCTCTATTTTTTTTAATATAAAATATATCCTATGTTACTCAGGGGTAATATAATATAATGTAACACTCTAATTGAGAAAGAATTTTTGAAATCGGTTTTGAAGTTTTTGAACTTATTCGTTACAAACAAAAATACAAAACTTTTTTCTTTATAATATTAGCACAAGTACACAGTACATAGTACAAGTATTGAAGTATAGATTAGTGTAGATATAAATTCACTAGTTAGTGATTTATCATCATCATCTCCCTGTCCTTTTCCCACTTCATTTTGGGGTCCGCACAGCTTGATGAAATAAATTAACCAAAAAATATGTAGATACTCTCGGCCGGACATCGATCAGCAGGTAATTAATGATTGCTCTCACGAGGGTTGATATATCGTTAGCCTCCATAAGGCCCAGTTTCCACCAAAGCAGAGAGAGAGGAAACGAGAGATATGTTTGAATAAACTAATCAAATTTCGTTATTTAAACATCTCTTCTCCGCTTAGCTTCAGTGGAAATGGATCAAGCAGAGAAACCTCTCTGCTTGATCCATTTCCACTGAAATTCCACAAAATTTTATGTCAAAATGTCTCATTTTTCTATAAAATTTTGTGCTGTGAGCGAGCAAGCGCGGCAGAGCGGAGAAGTGTCTAGTCGGGCCTCTAACTCACACTCGGCTAGCTCACAATCTCCAATCAATCATCTCTCTCCACTACACTTCTCTTCTCCGCTTTGGTAGAAATCAAGCCTCACAGATCGACATGGAGTCGGGTTTATTCAATAATGCTGATAATACGAGCTCCACCCTACTTCCTACTTATCTAATCTAATCATTATAAGTAATACCTATTATAAATGTGAAAATTGGTTGCTAGTATTATTTTACAGCGTTTGTATCTACAGAAGAGAAGACAAAGTGCCTCCTTCTTTTTCTTTCTTTATTTGTCCTTCTAGTTTTTTGTTTGGCATCTGTCTCTTTGGAGATTAATTTTGCCAGTGTCAAGTGTTTAAAATAATAGTATTATCAATGTAACAAGGTCATGGTCAAAAATTGTAAAGTTGATTTTAAACAAAAGATGGCTGCTTTGTGTGCCGAAACATACGCGTGACTTTATGGAGTGACCGTGTCTCTCAAACAAACGTGCCAACTTGACAGATTTTCATCGGATTTCGTAAAAAAAACACAATTCATTTGTCGTGACACGTACAGACCTGCGTGACAAATGTGGGCGTGTGTCACAGGCACGGGAAAATGTCACAAGTGTAAAAGAATGCACCACGTTTTCTGTGGATGTACCTACAGTCAGCATGTCGTCATTTATGGTATTAAGGCCCAGCATTTTGAAAATTGCAAGTATTGCAACCCTAATCATTCTATTACCGCTTAATAGATTACATTGAAATTGAACTACACGATACTCAAGAATATAAATGACTAGCTTCTGCACGCGGCGTCGCCCGCGAAGTACCTACATAAAATATAGCCTATGTTCATCCTGAAAGTTCATTCTACACATTGGTGAAAGAATTTTTCAAATCGGTTCAGTAGTTTCGGAGCCTATTCGTTTCAAACAAACAAACAAACAAACAAACAATCAAATCTTTCCTCTTTATAATATTAGTATAGATACATCAACCGAAGCTAAAACACGAATTAGTTAGAAAACCTTGGTTAAAAATCATGTCAAAAACACCTCTGAAAATTCAGAAATTCCCTAATTTATCCCGAAGAGTAAGATATTTTGAATTTCTATTTCACATGAATATAAATCAGTTAATTTGAAACAAATCAACCCAGCCCTTTTTTTGAAATAAGCTATTTACTTAAACATATTTATGTTTTTTATAAATTGTCGCTTTCGTTATATAATTCAGAGCAGCCATATTATCATGCCGCACTCTACTTACTGGTCATTTGGGTAGTTCGCTTCGTGCTATGTCTGATTCCGCGGAGATCCGCGTTGCTAACACGGACCTACCTATGTCACTTTTTTTTGTAACTTTTACGTAAGGAATAGTGTGACGAGTATACTGGGCCTTAAGGCTTGGTATTCCAGCAGAGGCCGCTTTTATGAATTTTAAAATTATCTGAGTCATGGAAAATAGCTTTTAGAATTCTGAAAAAATATAGGTATATATTACTTAAGGATCTAATGTAAGTCAAAGTCGCAGTCAGTTACAAAATCAAATGAAATTCACTCGCTAAAAAAAAATTTCAAAGTTACTCCTTTTTGTATTTTTTTTTTCAATATTATGACTGATCTACTGGCAATTTACATATTTGTTTTGTACTAAATTAGAGAATAGAACTATTTCTAAACGAATTTGCTGAGTTTGGCTTGATTGTGACTATGAAAATAATTTTATATATTTTGTAGTTATTTCCTGAAATAAACTTTCGCGTTTATAATATTAGTAAGATTCCAGATTCAGCTCCAGATCTTTATATTTTTCCACCACTTTCTTTCACGATTTCCCGTTCCAGTCTGCCTGACGTTTTCCGTCCGTCATTCTTTTCAAATTTTTAAATTTTTTTGAATTATAAAAATCTTATTAGTAAAAAGTATTTATTAAAATTAGTTTTAAGTTTTTATACAAATAAAAATACAAAAAATATAAGGCGGTGGCTTGGCGGCCCGGGACAGTGCTAAATGTCTACTGCTGCTGGAATACCTGGCCTTAACGACATTGTAATCTCTATAATGATACAAAACCAAATGGCTGTTTGTCTTGAGACAATGATCTAGGAGTCAACACCACATTGACTACCAAGGCGTGTGATAACACACGTATTCATGAGTCAATATTTAAATGAGATGACTAACTTAAGGTTAGGATGATTAGGTAAAAAAACAGCCTTTTGATAATCATTTTTGAGCGCTGGTATAGTGGTAGCACCCCGGCCTCACGATCCGAAGGTCGTGGGCTCAAACCTGGTCGTGCACCAAAGAGTTTTACCATTCAAAAACACAATGTGCGCAATGCCGGTGCTCTTAAACGGGGAAGGAAAAAATTGTGAGGAAACCGGCATACTTATACTTACCCCAAAAATTTGAAGGTGTGTGTCGTAGGTTAGGTATTCTTTTAAGCGGCGATGGGCTTGCAACCTGTCACGAACGGAATACTGACTCCTGTGCAAAATGTGGGCATGTGCCAAATATCGTGTTTGGACGTAGGTGCCTTTAGATAGATAACCTCAAAGATCTAAATAACTAAGATCTGAGGAAGATATCTCCCGAGCCCGGGGATTACAGTCGTGATCAAGTTTTTTTTTGTTTACTTTTACGGACAATCAAAGATGTACCTGGGTGACTTTTTCTGATTTTTTTTTGGTAAACGAAATTTTCTAAAAATGAAACCTAGTTAGATTTCATTTATCGCCCCCGAAATCTCCTGCATACTAACAAAAATATTTTTGTTATTAGACCCAGCACTTGATTAATTGAAAGATGGGTACAAATGAAGCAGCGAGGCCACTCAAACGGAGCCCTATTGACGTCACTGATCCAATTGGTGGAGGAAATGATTGGTTGAGCGTTTGAACTGGTAAGTCTAGACTGGTATGGCAAGTAGCAAGCCAGGTACAACTCTAAAAATTATCTATGCTATGAATTTTTATTCACAACTAAAACACAGCACTTAAAAACATTCTTACATCACAAGAGTTAAAAAAAGAGCCCAATTCGGATGCCGGATAGGTAGTAACTCTGCCTTCTACGCTATAGGTTGTGGGTTCGATCCCCACCCAGGATAAACATTTATTTGTGTGATGAACACTGATATCTTTTTTTTATATCTAGCTGTTATAAATTTTTAAGTATGTGTACCTACATACACAAAAAGTGTATACTCGTAACTATTTTATCAACTATATAGTACAAGCTTTTTGGGACTTGATGGCAGGGCCTGGAAACCCGAAAATTTTTCAAACCGGTATCGCTCTAAATACCTACAACCGTTTCGTTTCTGTTACGTTCTACCTTAACCTCTATTAAAACGGTTAGTCAAGAACGATAATTCAAAAATGTTTCGCTCAATTAACCGGTTAGAACGAAATTATTTCGTTCTTGTCCATATTAGTTTACAGCACCACGGTATTCGAAATGCGTTCGTTGCGTGTGCGCTCGCTTTAATCGGTTAATTAAAGTTCGTAGTTAAGGTTTTGAAAGTGGTTGCGCTCCGAAAGCTATTATCGAAATACCAGTTAATACAGTTTTTCGGTTATACGGTTCCAAGTCCTGCTTGATGGCATTGTGTGAATATGAATTTATTTGTTACTAACACCCGCGGTTTCACCCGCGTGGATGTCGGTTATCGCGACTTAAAAACATTACAAATTATAATACTAAAACGTTCCTCAAGAACGACTCTATCCGTTGGTGAAAATAATTATGAATCGGTGCAGTAGTTTTTGAGTTTTTCGCGAACAGACAGACAGACGCGGGGCGGAGGACTTTGTTTACTAATATTGTAGTGATTTTAGTATTGAGCAAGTTGATAAGCAATCTAAACACTCCACAAGCTTCTCTTCAACTACACACGTCTTGACTTGCTATCATCAAAATAGTTCATTGTCTTTTAGCCGAGACATTTTATATTTTTATTTCTTTACCTTGCGATACTCTTTAGTTTTAATAATCATTGTAATTTGAATTCTAAAATACAAAATATACAGTTTGAGTTATATTGTAATGGTAGAATAAAGTTTAGTGATAAGAAATGTATGAACAAAGTGCTATATAAGGATGGTCGAGTCAGTATGATCTTGACTTCTTTGTTAATAGGATGGTTTTAGAGTTTTAAAATGGTTTACGCAATAACTTGTAAGAAGGCAGAGCCGGTGGCTAATGCTAGTGGTAGTGTTTTTTGGGAAGTGTTCCTAGTATTTACGGGTGAGTTTTTATATTACAAAAACCATTACTTAATGACATCATTTCACGAATTAATTTTGAGTTCAAGTGAAAGATTTAAAAAAGCGTTATAACAGTGTTCGAACTGCCAATTGACTTATTTACAGGTTAAACAAACAAACATGACCACGACTGTGATTACCAGACTTGCTAAATATATCTATATCTCAAATCGCAGTTAGGTTAGATATTTGAAGAAATCTTTGACATTTTGATATATTTGACCTATCTAACTAGGTACTTAGGCCGAGAATATCATACAAGGGGGTAATTAGAGATCCGACCAAACATTATATTTAGCACATATGCTAATTTATACAATGAAATTCTGAAATAATACGGAATTTTTTTACTCTTACCTACTTCTTTTTTTTAGCAGAAAAGTGTAAGTTCTAACTATTATAACGAAATGAATAATATTTAGTACCTACTTACAGAAAATATGTTACCAACATTAAAATAACAAATACATAATTATATTTAGCAAATTATTATTATGTTAACTTTCCAGCTAATAAAAGAAATAGAGTTAAACAACGTTAAAGTTTTAACTCAAGTCTTATTTTAGAATTTCATTGAATAAGTTTTAATAAATTTTCTATTTGACTACGATAGACTTTGATTAAATTTCCTCAATGCCTTCACGAACACTCAATAAACGCAAATGTACTTGTCAAGTCTCCCCGAGATTGTGCAAAAGCCTTCGAAACCAATTTTCATTGCTTTTATTTCGTTCCCAAGTTTTCGCGTTGTAATACAAACAGGAAACGAACGTTTGGGACTCTTAAACCGATCAATTGGTCTTTAAACTCGCAAATTAAAACTTATTGGCCTGTTTACGAATGATTTTGGTTCGAATTCGATGTATTTACAAAAACAATAAACATGAATCTTACTGTAATCCTGATACACTGGCCTCACAGTTCAGTACGTCGTTTCTGTAAAATTTAAACATCAACTCGCATCTCACTTCGCTATTCACTCTCACTTCGCTTAAGACGCTTTTTATTTGACACTTTGAATCGGGTTCAAGTGCGAAGCGAGCGTCGAAGTGACTTGAGAATTACCGTATAGAATGCCACTTCTTACGTCATCTCATACTTTATCTGTCAAAATCTCCCCGTCAATTTAGTTCAAGTCGCTGACACGCTCGCAAGAGTGGCGCTAGTGTAAATTCGAATTATCAACCGAGTTTTTAGAATACCAATCAAGAAACTCACAGCGGATTCAGATTCGAAGTTTAAAATGAGGTCTTATAGAATCACACGGCAGCTAGTAGTAGCTCTGCCTTCTGGGTTGCAGGTTGTGGGTTCGATCTCCACCCAGGACTAACATTTTGTGTTATGAACGCAGACGTTTTCGCTCATTAAATTCAAAAGGGCCACATCTCAAAAAAAATCAAAATCGTTTTTATTGCAAAAATCATATCTAAACTGTTCATATTTTTATATTTGAAAGAGACACCCATTGATTTAGCGTTTAAAATGGTCCGTTCAAACAACTGCCTCTTTTACATTTTGACACATTGATAACTAATTTTACTTCAAAACTGGCATATTGCCAATTACGACCAGTAGTCTGCGGTATTTTTTGTGAAAAAGGGCCATATTCCGAAGAAAAACTGAATATCCACAAATAATTATAGTGAAAAGCGCTATATTTTGAAATGTGACCGTCTTGAATATTAAGAGCACGTGAGTACAATATCATATTTATAAGCAAAAAAGCCATTTTTTGAAATATGACTGTTTTCCGCATAAGTTTATCGAGATTATGGTAGAAATTATTCAAACAAAATTGCCGTTTTTGATTAACGACTGTTTTTGTGCTTGTTAGCTATGAAATTGTAAAAAGTTTTATAGTCTAAAGTGCATTTTTTTATTTTGATGATTAAAATTGAACTGTTAAATTAAAATTTTTTGTAACTATTTTGACGTATTGCTATTTTTATTTTGAAGATACGAAATAATCTATTAAAGGGTCAACTTTCTGCCTGTTTGTGTATGTGTCAGCTACCTGTTTTCTTCTTCTTCTTCTCAGAGTGCCTCTCCAACTAGTGAAGGTTAGCAGTCAGCTGAGCATATTCTTCTTTATCTCTCGCGAGGCGAAATAGCTGTGAAGCACTCGCGATACCCGTCCATTCCCTGATGTTACGTAACCAAGATTTCTTTCTACGACCGACACGCCTTTTCCCTGCGACCTTGCCCATCATTATTAGTTGCAAGAGCTCATATCTCTCGTGCCTTAGCACGTGCCCTAGATATGCAACTTTCCTTCGCTTGATGGTCTGCAAGAGTTCACGCTTCTTTCCAACTCGACGTAGAACTTCTTCGTTGGTAACTTTCTGGGTCCAGCTGATGGCCAGCATGTAGGCCTGTAGGCCCACATTTCGAAAGCTTCTATTCGTTTCCTCAGATCTTCTTTAATAGTCCAGGCCTCACTTCCATATAAAAGTATGGGCCAGATGTAGCATTGCAGGAGACGAGTGCGCAAGGGGATCTTGAGACTGCGACTGCAAAGAACTTTTTTCATGTTATTGAAGGCACTTCTGGCGATTTCAATTCTGGTCTTGATCTCTAGGTCACTATCCCAGGTTTCAGTCAGCCATGTGCCCAGGTATTTATACTTGCGCACCCTCTCAAGATTCTGGCCTGACACCATTATCATAGGATCTAATGTGGTTTTCCTAGAGACCACCATGAGTTTTGTCTTGGCTACATTCATTGTCAGACCTACTTTCACACTGTATTCGTTTACTCTACTAACAATTTCTTGCAATTCCGCTTCTGTAGACGCTATAAGGACTGTGTCATCGGCATATCGTAAGTTGTTGATTACGCGCCCGTTGACCTTGACACCACAGTCGAGCTCCTCTAGTGCTTCTGCTATGATAGCCTCCGAATACAGATTGAAGAGAATAGGAGACAAAATGCAACCTTGCCGTACTCCTCGTTTGATTTCGATATTTTTGGTTTCCTCTCCCTCAATTCGGACAGTAGCTCGTTGGTTCCAGTACAAGTTTCGAATGATTTGTATGTCCTTGCCATCTAGACCTATGTCATTCAAGAGCGTGATAAGGCGATCATGCCGAACTCGATCAAATGCTTTTTCATAGTCAATGAAACAAAGGAACACGTCCTGCTGCATATCTAGACACTTTTGCACTAGAACTTGCACCGCGAACAGAGCCTCTCTTGTGCCCACGCCGGAGCGAAATCCAAACTGGCTGTCTCCCAGCTGTTCATCGCACTTCACCCTGATGCGCTCATGTATAATGCTAAGGAAAAGTTTTAACACTTGGCTCATAAGGCTTATCGTTCTGTACTCTTCGCATTTCTTGGCGTTTTTCTTCTTTGGGAGAGTGACAAATGTAGACGCCAACCAATCCTCAGGCAGTTGTCCCGTTTCATATATGAGGTTCATTAGTGTCGTCAAGGCATCAAGGTGTTCATCATGTATAAGTTTCAGTATTTCTATGTGAACGTCATCAGGTCCAGCAGACTTTCCCGTTTTCGCTTTCCGTAGTGCTTTTCTAACTTCGTCCTTTAAGATGGTGGGACCATCTTCTGCACTTGGAGATGCCGTTGAGGATCTGTAGTCGTCTGCAAACATGGATTCTATGTAATGTTCCCATAGTTTCTTTTTCTCGGCCATGTCCAATACCGGGTGATTGTTTTCATCTACTAGCTGATGTGTTTGTGGCTTGTGACCTATCAATGCTTTTATTTCTTTATGCAGATGGAAAGCGTCGTGCTTTTGATGAAGTTTCTCTATATAATCGCATTTTCCATGGTACCAGGAATTACGTGCGAATCTAACTTCTTTCCGTATTTCCTTATCAATGCTGTCATATTTAGCACTATCTACGTTTTTGTAATGTCTACGTTCTTCCATCAGCTGATAAATTTTGTTGTTCATCCAATCTTGTTTTTGCACCCACTGTGGCGGCCTTAGGTGTTCTTTATTAACATTTAGCACTGTTGTTTTCAGTTTGTGCCATGATTCCTGTATCGAACTTGATGCCACTGTTTTTGTATTCACTGCCCACTCGTTGATTTCATTGGCCACCTTAACTCTGATGTCCTTGTCGTTTATTCGACGTATATCGACTCTACATCGTGTCTTCTTTCGAATTCGTTTAAGGGTACAAGACAGTACAGCAACAACAGGATTATGATCAGACTTAATATCGGCCCCTGGATAGGTCTTGACACTCTTGATACAATTTTTAAAGCGACTGTTGATCATGACATAGTCTATTTGATTCCGCATTATGTGTTCAGGGGTGTGTTTGGGTGAAGTCCAAGTATATAATCTTCTTGCCGGTAATTTGAAGTTTGTGTTTGTGATGACAAGATCTTTTTCTTGACAAAACTGGATTAGGGTATCTCCTCTATCATTTCTTTTACCCAAACCATATTTTCCGACTACTCCTTCGACCTCGCCTTCACCAACCTTAGCGTTCATGTCGCCCATTACGATATTTATCTCATGCATTTTTGTCAGATCAAATAGTTGTTCAGCTTCGCTATAGAAGTCCGTGATTTCTTGGTCTGACCCGTCTGTAGTCGGAGCGTACAATTGAATGATGTTAATGTTTCTCGGTTTGGCCTGAATTTGCAGCATCATGGCACGGTTAGACTTAGGTATGAAGTCAACAAGGGTATTTACAGTTTTTGTATTGATTATGACACCCACTCCGTGCATGTTAGATGATTCATCTGACCCCGAGTAATACAATACTAGATACTCATCTACGCGATGCCTTCCATTCCCCTTCCACCTCACGTCGCTCAATCCGAGTAGATCGATGTTCAGGCGTTTCATCTCTTTACACACATTATATATTTTTTCAGGACGCAATAGGCTTCGGACATTCCACGTTCCAATCTTGATAGGTTTTTGAGTTTTCCGCCCGGAGATTCTTAGCACCCCTGTCCCATCAAAGGGACGCCGGGCACTCGGGGCCATTGCTTTATTCGACATATCCATGTTTTGAAAGTTGTCAGCTGACAACAAGGGAGAATAGTGCAGTGGTTTCCCGTTGCCTTCTGCACCAAGCATTTTTGGAGTTATTTGGACCCCAAGGCCGTTGAAGCCTCTTCCAGGTAGTTTCCCATCTGGGTGTATGGTTATCCCGCCATTGCTCGGTCGCCAGAGCCTCGTCCGTTATCCAGCAGGGAGCACCACGACGACTGTGAGGCCGCCGCCGCCAGCTATTCTTGAGAACAGCCGGCGCGTGCAGGTGAGGTTGACATTAGGGCCGGATTCGATGATATATCCGTTCTCCCCTTACTCCCCAACTCCCTTACTACCTGTTTTGGTAACATGTTATTTATTTTTGGGGCTTAGATACAGAAACTCATAATTTTATTTTCTTTATTCATAGAATGAATACATAAATATCCGCGCACATAGAATTTTAAACATGGTCAGAACAAAAAACGAATATCTTTAAACCACTTCAACGCAGAACACAAGGTTCGAGTCAACTTCCACCTTCGCCGATCAACGGTTGTCGTTCCCGTCGTATCTGATGATACTGGTGTTACATATTCCAAAAAATACTGTATCTGATTTTGGAAGTCCAGAAAAAAGACCAAATATCGATGTTCCTTTAGGAAAGCGATTCAGATAGCAATTCTAAAGAATCTTCGTCTGCGAATGCTGTTTGACAGCAGTACAGAAGATATTTTATCAGGATGATAGCGCAAAGGATAGACTCCAAATTTAACCCGTTGGTCTGGGTGTTTTCTATGTATAATAAAAAAAATCTATATTGGTATATAATGTATTAAAATATATCATTTATCTAGTACCCATAACACAAGCTTTGAGTAGCTTACTTTGGGGCTAGATGATGCTGTGTGGATTGTCCAGCATTATTTATTATTTATTTTATTATTTATTAATTCTAATTTAGACTAGAATGAAGATTTATCATCAAAAGCTGGACCCTCTTTCATATAAAAATCATTGAAGCTAGGAAAGAAGAAGCTGAAAGCAGTCAGGAATAGAAGAAAAAAATGCCGAGCGTTACCCAACCACTAGGTGGTTGGGTAACATCCAATTGATATCCAGCCACCAAGCGCTGTTACCCAGTTACCAAGCGATGATACCCAGCCACCATGAGCTGTTTTGCAGTCTCAAACAGTCTCAGTAAACTCCACCGGTGTATCAAGGTTAGGCGACTGGTAATCTACGCTCATCGTAAGCAACCCAGTCTTGAAACCCAGCCGGAGTTCCAGGACTGGTTTGCTGGGATTTAATGTTGGTTGGCTAAACATCAAAGCTAGGTGGTAACGTATCGCTGCTTGGCATAATGGTCTTTTTTCTGGACTTTCAAAATAAAATATAGTATTTTCATCAACTACTGGTTAATTTTTTTATTTAATTTAATATGATATAGTCAACTTTGTTTCGAAACTCTAATAAACATCATAAACTTAACTAATTAATAGTGTTCTCAAGATTATTGATAGCATTTTTACTATAAACACGACTTTCGTTTTTGTTTCTTACAAGCTTTTCCAATTTAAAAATTGTTTTTGTTGATTGATTTTCTATGGTTTTACTACTGAGTATTCGCACAACTTGTGTAATTATTTACTATTGTTTTTATGTTACATTTAACAAAACAGTGATGTAAAACACGTATAAAAGTGTACGATTTTGTATGATTTGTGGCCTTCTATTCAAAAAAATCATATGAGATTTCGACCATTTTTATAAACAAAAGAGACTTATGTGAGTTTGTACGATTCTGGGTGAAAGTGCAATAAATTGGATACTATAGGTAAATGATGATTTAAAATACGCATCGACTGATATATAATACATTTAAATAGAAAATAGGGTTTTCAAAATAAAAGAAAAAAACGACCACCAAAACTTTAAAAGGCTCCCCTGAACAATTTGTGGTTTTTGAGATGTGGCCGTTTTGAATTTAATGAGCGGTTTGTTCTGTGGGTGTTATTATGTATTCTATGTATGTATTTACTAAAAAAATCTGGCTCCCATAGTAGGTTACTCCGACAAGGTTTGCTAAGTTTAGGGCTAGATGGCGTTGTGTGAACTGTCCACCATTATTTATTTATTTTATCCCTAGATTGATAAACAACTATAGTTATAACATATTTGAGGTTATGTAAAGGTTTACCAGTGATGCTTCTGTACTTCGAACTGCTGCGCAGATAATTAAGAAACATAATATGGTTTCAGTGAGTCTACCATTCTTCACTCATGGAGTTGAGACATCGCTGGGCGAGCAATTTGAAGACACTTTCGTTTTCAACAACATGACGATTAGATGGTACCAGACAGCAATGCTGGTAGCTGCTGCAGCATCAGCCCCGGTCTTTGCCTTTATTTCCCAGAAGTTTGGGAGAAAAATGGGGTATTTTTGCATCAGCATAGTTCAAGGGGTGAGTTTTTTATTTTCTTTTTGTCAGTGACTCTTAGAATAGGCCTGTATCAATCGACCCTTTCGTGCACCCGAAGTTGGTCATGACCCATCGGCTATGTGATCGGGTTACAAAAATTCGAGCCATGCGAGTAATCTAGGAGACAGATGTATTTGTTGTGCCCATAGGTATCTTGATCGCAGGTTATTACTAACAGGTAGTTGGCGTAGGTCGCAGATTAGGATGATCGATAATCGCGACCCAATTCGCGCGCGAGCCTTGTAAGCTAGCCTAAACAAAGGGTAGGTGGGTCAAAAATGATCAAATCCCATATAGAGTCGTGATCGAATCACTCGCGTATGGGTTTATCCAATCAATCCTGATCGGCACAGGTCTAACTGAGAAGGTGGAAACGCATTTCATAAAAAATTGTCTGTTTTGGCATTACGCGACCGATAATACGCAACATACCTTCGGTCAGATGTGATCCAGACCCCAAGTTTAAAATACTTTCGGTATACAATTTGTGGGTTTGCAAAAAAATCAATTAATTATAAATATTTTCTTTCAGCTAGTATTTATACCAGTTTTCATTGCCACAAATGAAAGTCTACACTACACTTACATACTGATCGGAATATCGTCCGGTGGAGTTTTCACAACTTTACTACCTTACATAAGAGAAATCACTTCGGTCCGTACCCGAGGGTTCTGCCTCACCATGTCAATAGTGATGGAAGCGGCCGGATACCAGTTGAGAGTTTTAGTTCGGGAGTTCTATGACCCCATGACGTATCTGGTGTTGGGACTGGTGGCTGTTCAGCTGATCCTCGTGTTGTGGATTGTGGAGTCGCCGGCGTATTTAGTGCTAGTTGGAAAGACTGAGGTGAGGAACAAAGCTTGCAGTTTGAGCAAAGTCGCCAGGTTTCAGAAGCTCACACGTCAGATTCACTACTTTTCTTTGGCACTACCGCTTGGCTCTACCAGTAGTTTTGGAGTATTTTCATGAATTACCAAATGTCTTTAAAAACCGGCCAAGTGCGAGTCGGACTCGCTCACGAAGGGTTCCTTCATAACTATAAAAACGGCAAAGAAATCATGTCTGTTGTTTGGGAGCCCCTTTAGAATTATTTTATTATTATTTTTTTGTTGTTATAGGGGCAACAGAAATAAATCTGGGATAGTTACAACTGTATAACTATTATTAATTATCCATCACCATTTTATTGATACGCACGTCTTCATCAAATAGGTACTTACATTAAAATATTTTTCAAAAATGTATGTTTAATTTCAGCGCGCAAAAGAGTCTTTGGCAACTTTGAAACGAATACCTGAAGATAGTTCCTCTATTTTATATGAAATGAACATTGCATGTGATGAGATTGCAAGTGGAACTAATGGAAAAACTACACTTCTAAGTCTATGTAAGCATCCTTCTTTATCTTCTCTTAACTCTTCATTTCTGAAGGTCATGATAATGTGCATAGAGTGAAAATGGAAATCCTACTAATATTTCAAACGTGAAAGTTTTGTATATATGGATGTTTGTTACTCTTTCACACTAAAACGGCTGAACGGATCTGGATGAAATTTGGCACATAGATAGGTTATAATATGGAATAGCACATAGGCACATAGGCTTTTTATCCTGGAAAAATGTACGTACTACGCGGGCGAAGCCGTGGGCGGAAGCTTGTGTTGAAATATAAGTGTGTAGTAACGAGAATTAATAAATCAAGTAATGAATATTGTCAGAAGAAGTTTGAAAGAGGTGCCATTGACGGAAAAGTTTATAAGTAGGTACCTAATATTTAATTGTTGTATGACCGTGATATGGGGGAGATGAATGTGATATGACGAGAAGAGTGTTAATTTTGAATGCGGATGTATACTAACCTACCTACTTTTTTTGTAAGACCTCTCTACACGTGTTTTTGCAAATAAATGATCTTTATCTTTATCTTATCTTTATCTTTACTGACAAAAGAAAATATATGCCAGAAAGCTACACAATACAGACATTAAAAACCCTCAGTCGAATAAAAAAGAACTTATTTACCTCGGGGTGCCTTTGTTTAGTTGTTATTGTATTGTTTTTGAAGGTCAATGTCAACCCCTTATGTGTCCTGCAAAAGCCTACAGTATGCACTTTAATTTCATTCTATTTTTATTTACTGCTACCTCCAAATAAAACAAATATTGAACTTTTATAAATATAAAAATAAATATATGATCACGACTGTAATCCCCGGGCTCGGTAGATATCTCCTCAGATCTTTAGATACTTAGATCTTTGAGGATATCTAAAGGGGGTAGTCAGAGGCAAGTCCAAACATGACATTTGGTACATGCCCACATTTTGCACAGTAGTTACTATTCCGTACGTGACAGGTTGCAAGCCCATCGCCGCTTATAAGAATACTAACCTATGACACATACCTTCGAATTTTTGGTTCTAGGGTATGCCGGTTTCCTCACGATGTTTTCCTTCACCGTTTAAGAGCACTGGCATTGCGCACATAAATTTTTCGAATGGAAAAACTCATTGGTGCACGACCAGGTTTGAACCCACGACCTTCGGATCGTGAGGCAGGGGTGCTACTACCACTACACCACCAGCGCTCTACTAACTTTTATTGAACAATAAATGT
Source organism: Cosmorhoe ocellata (assembly GCA_963675405.1). Lineage (NCBI taxonomy): Eukaryota > Metazoa > Arthropoda > Insecta > Lepidoptera > Geometridae > Cosmorhoe > Cosmorhoe ocellata. Next base: position 6,707,395 of record OY776267.1, read on the forward strand.
GTGGGTGTGCGATTTTATTGCTCTCAAGTATATTACAGATCGTAATAAAATATGCTGGGACAGCATAAAGATGGGTCTACTTCTCTACACCACCATGGAGCTGTGTGGTAGCCTGGTCTTCTTGGATGCAAAGAACGCGTGCGACTGTGGCATTGGGCTGAGGGATCCAAATATGATTGTAGCGTTCGTGCTGCTGGGAAGCATTGTGACTTTGATATTAGTTACATTTTGGGATAGAAAGGTAAGTCAAGGCAGGTTGCAGGTCAAAGCACATCTATAAGAATTATTAATAGGATTATATATTATATTATTTAAGTAATTGTAGTTTGTGTAGGTATTTTTTTATTTATATTATATAGGTAGGTATATATGTATATGTTTACTATTATATTTCTTTACCACGCCTCATCATCATTCAGCACGCCCAGAATGACTGGTAGAGAATGCTTTTAGCATTAAGTTCTCCTAGCATAAATAATTTGTGTGAAAGTGTTAAATAAATAAATAATTAAGGTAAAGAGCGTAACTTATTGATTTGTAAGACTTTCGGTCGCAGAAATTATGTCACTATAAGACTTTTCTGATCATCATCATTTTCCTGCTCTTATCCCACGCGTGGGGTCGGCACAACATGTTTTCTTCCACTCACTCCTATCATTCGTCAACTCTGAGTCTACTCCTCTTACATTGACGGCCTCTGTGGCGCAGCGGGCGAAGGTCCGACTGAGACGCAGAAGGTTGCGGGTTCGATTCCCGCCGTGGGGCAAATGTTTGCATTACTTGCAGATATTTGTCTCAGGTCTGGGTGTTTTCTATGTATAATATGTATGTATTTACAAAAAAAAAAGTATATCTATGTAGTTTATCAGTCATGTGGTTCCCATAATACAAGCTCCGCTTAGTTTGGGGCTACATGATGCTGTGTGATAGTGTCCAGCATTATTTATTTATTTATTTATTCATATCATCTTTCACACAATCAAACCACGTTTTCTTTATTGTATGGCTCTTCTGATAAATTCTATAATTATACATGGCTGTTGTTCAACTTCAATTTTGACTGGCATCGTAGGTCAGTTGGTAGTAGCTCTGCCTTCTGCGCTGTAGGTTGTGGGTTCGATCCCCATCCAGGACTAACATTTGTGTGATGAACGCAGATTTTCGTTCTGTATCTGGATGTTATTATGTATTCTATGTATGTATTTTCAAATAAAAAGGATATAATTAATCTATCAGCTGATCTATATCTGGTTACCATATTACAAGCTTTGCTTAGTTTGGGGGCTTAGTTTAGAAAAGATGAAGAGTAATAGGTTAGCGTGGTATGGGCATGATATGAGAAGAGATGAATGTCATGTGACGAGGAGAGTGTTAGGTATGAATATGGATGGATACAAGGGTAGAGGTAGGCGAAAAAAAAGATGGATGGACTGTGTAAAAGATGACATGGGTAAGAAAGGAGTGAGTACTGAGATGACGAATGATAGAGGGAAATGGAAGAAGATATGTAGTGCCGACCCCACATAACGTGGGAAAAGCGCAGGAAGATGATGATGATAATGATGATGACGAGTGCACTGAAGATCACCGCTTCAACTAGTTGTATCTTTTAAAGCCTTGTTTGTTTTTCAGTATATAATTACACTCGGCTACGTAGCCATGGCTATGTCTCTCGGGGTGTACGCTGTCTTCAGTCAAACACACCTCAGCGGTGCCGTTGGCACGGCTCTAGCGATGGCAACTGGCTTGTCTCTGCCAGTTCTGCTGGTAGCCTATGGCATGGCGGGTGGACTGCCAGCTGTCGTCGTTGTAGAGCTGTTCAATATTAAGGTACTTTTATTATTAACTAGCTGAGCCGACAATTTAACGTTGTCCAGTCTTAAAAACTTCTCCTTATAAAAAAAAAAAAAAATATGATCACGACTGTAATCCCCAGGCTCGGTAGATATCTCCTCAGATCTTTAGTTACTTAGATCTTTGAGGATATCTAAAGGGGGTAGTCAGAGGCAAGTCAAACCTGACATTTGGTACATGCCCCCATTTTGCACAGTAGTTAGTATTCCGTACGTGACAGGTTGCAAGCCCATCGCCGCTTCCTTATAATAACAAACACATCAAAAGAAATAGGGATTCATTTTTATAATATAGATAAGGTTTTTTTTTAAAGAAATATACACATCTATAATATAACAAGTGGATGGAAAATACATGGAAGCATTTCATGAGGTAAAAAATTACCACACAAAAAATGAGCTCTGGTAGGCGGGGCTTGTCAATTATGCCAAAGAATTATATCAAAAAATTACATAAACTTATTTCACGTTACGTGGAAATTTAAACCTAAACATTGAGAGAATAAGGTCGACATTAATAATATTTTGGCAAAACTACGAAGAAGTTTCGATGTGTGAAAGATGTCATGTTTCGCGGATTTCCCTTGAAGAAATTCTTCTATGTTTTTTTCCGTTCACTAGCATACAGCTGAGTGACGACCCTTTTTGCTGTCATAAATAATTTTAGTATTAAGTTTCAGATTAATATTAAGTTTCGCTCTTAAACGGTGAAGGAAAACATCGTGAGGAAACCGGCATACCCTAGAACTAAAAATTCGAAGGTATGTGTCATTGGTTAGTATTCTTATAAGCGGCGATGGGCTTGCAACCTGTCACGTACGGAATACTAACTATTGTGCAAAATGTGGGCATGTACCAAATGTCATGTTTGGACTTGTCTCTGACTACCCTCTTTAGATATCCTCAAAGATCTAAGAAACTAAAGATCTGAGGAGATATCTACCGAGCCCGGGGATTACAGTCGTGATCATATTTATTTATTTATTTTTTTATTTTTATTAAGTTTCAGTTACATTCTATTATGTTCTGTATTTGTGACAAATAAATTTCTTTGATTTGATTTGATTTTGGTTTATTCCAGGTCTGCACACCGGTTCTAGCAGCATTATACTCCTACTCCCAACTCCTGAAGCTCTTACACGCACACACCTACCGGTACTTGGACGAGTACATTGGCACGCACAGCATGTTCTACATATTCGCCGGTGTTAACTTGTATGGTGGGGTGTACGCTCTGTTTGTACTTCCCAATATTAGAAATAAGAATTTGAAACAGATCGAGAGACAGGTTAAAAGGATACCCTTGCCCGCGTGAAGAAATAAAAATGGCTGCTCTTTTGGTATTTTTATTTGATAATTGCTAACCATGACTGTTGTATTACTTATCTTATACCTTTAAACAAGCAATTCTTGTATATATACTACTCGTATAATATATCTGTATGTATATAAATAAAATAAAAAATAAAAAATATGATCACGACTGTAATCCCTGGGGTCAGTAGATATTATCTTCCAAACCAGCCTCAGATCTTTAGTTACTTAGATCTTTGAGAATATCTAAAAAGGGTAGACAGAGGCACGTCACGTAAACTCTGCAAAATGTATTCATGTGCCAAATATAATATTTGGTCATGCCTCTGACTACTTACCCCCTTTAGACATCCTCAAAGATGTAATTAACTTGAAATCTTTGGACATATTTACCGAGCTTGGGGTAACAGTAATAGTGATCATGTTTTTTTTTTATTTAAGTATGACGACTATCTGGTACCATTCCGCTAAACTAATATTTGATACAAACATAGTGCATTATTATTAGTATACGGTTATTTAACGCGTTTTATTTACCTATTTTTCCCGACGTATCAACAGGTTTACACATTGTCGTGGTCGCGGAATGACCAGTTATCAATAAAATAGACAAATAAAACGCGATAAATACCCGTTTTATATAATTGTGTTCAGATCGAGTAAGTTTTAAAATAATCATACTGCAGATTCGTGTACCAACCGCCTGCAAATAAAAATCTTGCAAAATGGTAGGTAGTACACAATAAGCACATGTAATCTCAAATAATAAATCTGACACGTGTTTCGCTTCTCCACGAATCATCTTCAGGACGATTGACTCGCTCCAAACTGGTGTTGCTTCATCGAGCGCTGAAATGAAATTCATATTTATTTTTGCACTAGCTTTTACCCGCGACTTTGTCCGCAAAAATCCATCAAACTAATACATTAAGTCTACAATTATTGATATCGGTTTATTGGGAAATAGTGCAAAAAGAGGCTGAAAAACAAAACTGAAAAAACTAAAAACTCTCCCAGCGTTGCTTAAGCATGTGTTCCCCATACGAACTTTAAACTCCTATTTCAGCCTCTTCAAGATTATTTTTTGGGACAAAAGATAGCCTATGTCCATCTCCAGGATATGATCTATCTCCTTGCTAAATTTCTTTACGATCCGTTCAGTCGTTTAGTCGTGAAAAGGTAACAGACAGATAAGTTACTTTCACATTTATAATATTAGTAAGTATAGTTTTTTTATAAATAATGTGAATCTTTTCGACTAAATAAAAACAGACACATGGAAGAGACAGGGCGAAATAACTCGTTTGGAGAATAAATTAGATTTTTTTGGAAAACATACAAAATGCGCTATAGTGTCCTAACGTTATAATAATACCTACGCTAAAGTAGAAAAACTAATTGGTGCTTAACTGAGATTTGAGCAAGACCTAGCTAGATAGATAATCATTAGCACTATTCGGCGCTTATAAAAACTGAAAATAGGCTTTAGAGGCTTTATTCTGAAAAACTATCAAAGTGAAAGTTATAGATCTCGATACGGCGATTCTGAATAATATGGTACTAACTCAATTTTGGAATAAGTGTTACAAGTTGGGCGCCAGTTTAACATTCTAATGTGATGGTCCGTCTATGTACCGAAGAAATGCACAACACCTTGTTAAAATAGTTATAGGGGGTTATCTCATTAAGCCGTGCTCTGTGCCAAAAAGTAGGGGCCTTACCACAAACTCTTACAAACCATAATGTTTCAGAAACGTCAAATATCAAGCTTGAAGTAACACTACGTTATTAAACTACATTGCATTACAATATGATCACGACTGTAATCCTCAGTCTCAGTAGATATTCTAGTAATTTAAACTTCAATTCAATTTAATAGATCATGGTACGAATTATCATAGTTTTATAACTTTGATATTGCCCGAAGAGCTTGTGGTAAGCTTGCTCTTCATCGCACTTTCGTTGTTCAAGTACATTTGTATAGACTGTGCTGTCAAAATTCAACTTCTATAGGGTACAATAAGAGACCGAAGTTTGTATAAAAAAACATTTACCGAACGAAGTCACGGGGATTTCAATTGTAGGTAACTTACGAGATAATTTTGGCAAGTCTGCAACTGAGCTACCTGAATTGATTTTACCGTCTACGTTCCACGTTTAGACCATTAATTTGCCTTTTTATGTCGGCCTGCAATGCAAAATAAGCTCTATAGCAAAGGCATATGATTCAAAATTACAACGACTAAACGCCTAGCATTAAACCAATGGCAATTCACAGTGCCTCTTAAAATAGGCAATGTCTGTTTCGACTGAATCTGAATTGTCACTCTTTATATATAGAGCATATTTTCGTTTAAACTTATTTATGTGCAGTACTATATGAAAAACTAAGTCTGAATACGTCTGAATAAGTTATTTACGTACTAATAGTATACTTTAAAATAATACACTTGTATATATCATGCTTTTGTAGCTGGTTCCATAGTTATCAAGACATTAATGCCTGCCCCGTGTTGGGAGCCAAATTTCAAACAATGCGCTAAAAATAGCTTAACTCAATCTGAATAAACTGATTATGAATCCTTATACGTAAACAGACTCTTTAATGGCCAATAATAGATTCTTAAACGGCATTAACTAAGCCCTGGTTGGGTGCCAAAGTTCAAAAGGGATTAAAAGCTATTATTACAGAAACTCATTTAATATCGTTCCAACTTATTTTCCTTTGAACTTAAGTTCCGTAACAAATAACGTTGAAAACTAAATAAAGCTATGTAGGTAGCGATAGGACTGGCTTTTGAACTGGTAGTAATTATTTTAGAAAATTAAAAATTCGAAACTCTGCATAGTATTTAAAACTTGGAAATTGTTATTATTAATGAAAATGACTACTTAGGCAACTAGCGGTTAATATTACTTCGTAACCTCAAAATTAGTTTATAGCCCCATGTTGTGCGCCATTATGTGAAGTTTAGTAAATGTGAACCGATTTATTTGAAACGAAAAGTTCACATTATAACCGCCTAACAAGATTAGGCTGGCGATTATTTTATTAGCAGCAACTGTTGACACTCAACATGTTGCGCTACTTTTTTGCTTTGGGTTCGATACCGGTGGTGGGAGAAATGTAAGCGTGTTCTGCAGATATTTCTTTCGTGTCTGGGTGTTGTGGTACCAACACAGGGGATCCCAGTGTGGGATCAGAACTATGTAAAAGTTGGGATTGATGGATGGATGATGGGGTAGGTTGGAATTGGCAGATTCATCTAGCATGTAAGACGTTTCAAGTGATTTGATCCTTGTGATTTTTTTTGAATAAATATATTAGGATTGATTGATTGATCGATTGATGTATGGATATTTGTTACTCAATTACGCTAAAACGGCTATACAGATCTGCACGAAACTTAGAATACGCGTAGTTGATGAACTGGTATTATTAAACCTAGGCTACTTTTTATCCGTTTTTTTTTAAGTCTGAGAAAAAAAAATGGTTCCGTGGTTCGTCAAAAAATAACGCGTAACCCAAAAGGTAGCTTAAATGTACTTAAAATTTTCTCGTCTAATTTTAGTTAAATTTTAACATCTTGATAACATTAAATTTATAAGGCGGGAATCCAATTACATTTAAAGTAGCGGTTTCTAAAAAACGTCAGCCGCTGTACAGCTATTCAATAAAATCCAACGTAGGCACTATTGCAATTCATAAGACGGTCGCCGTTTTTTTAAATCATCTGCAATCACTTTACGAGAAACCTTCTAGCTTGCTATAGGTAAAATTAAAATGTCGTTTAGTATTATGAAATTCGTATCTAATTTGTTGACTCCCTTCCCTTGTCGGGTTATCATGAATTGCATAGCAATGCTGTTGCTATTGCAATTACCTATTTTAATAATTGAAATATTAACGTTGTGTTGTATATAGTTCATTTATCGAGGAAGGCTTGTTATATAAACATCAGGTTCGACCAATAGGAGCGGAGCATCAATAACAAATGTTGCAAAAATGGAAAATTTAATATACAAAACGCGCAGACAAAGTTACGTGAGAGTCAGCTAGTAATGAATAAATTTTATTTTGTAGCACACTAGATGACAAGCGTTAAGTGTCGAAATAACAACACAAAATATAATAATATGATCACGACTCTGTAATCCCCGGGCTCGGTAGATATCTCCTCAGATCTTTAGTTACTTAGATCTTTGAGGATATCTAAAGAGGGTAGTCAGAGGCAAGTCCAAACATGACATTTGGTACATGCCCACATTTTGCACAGTAGTTAGTATTCCGTACGTGACAGGTTGCAAGCCCATCGCCGCTTATAAGAATACTAACCTATGACACATACCTTCGAATTTTTGGTTCTAGGGTATGCCGGTTTCCTCACGATGTTTTCCTTCACTGTTTAAGAGCACTGGCATTGCGCACATAAATTTTTCGAATGGAAAAACTCATTGGTGCACGACCAGGTTTGAACCCACGACCTTCGGATCGTGAGGCAGGGGTGCTACCACTACACCACCAGCACTCTAAAATCCACACAAAATATCCAAGGCTTTTAAAACTAAATTTAAGTAAAACTCTTCATATAAAGTTGGACATAAGTCTTTCCCAGTATGTGCGGCTAAAATGCCATCTGAATGCGAATTAAGACGAAAATGGTACTTTAAGATGCACTCAGCTTGGTTTGCTTAAAACTTCTAATAGTTCCGGTAGGTACCTACTTATCTTTATCTCATGGATGTTGAAACTTACAGCAAACTAAACTGTTTAGTTTCCTATTCTATGTATTTAATAAAATCGCGCCTTTTCACAACAGGGTGAGCAATGATCAACGGATTTCCATGCGATTCTGTGTGTAGGTAAAGCTTTTTGGCATACATAATGTGACGGTTTAGATTTGTTGGTTAGCTTACATAATATATTTTTTATATATCAGTAGACATTTCACACAACGCTTCAAAAAAGCAAGCTTCTATTATGGAAACCAGATAGCTTATAGATTAATTATTATACTTTTTTTTGTAAATACATAGGTTAAGGGAACGGACGAGAAAAGAGTGCATGCGGCGGAGATGCGAATGCTGAGATGGATGTGTGGAGTGACAAGGATGGATAAAATAAGGAATGAGTATATCAGAGGAAGTCTGAAAGTAGCACCGGTGACAGAAAAGATGAGGAGTAATAGGTTAGCGTGGTATGGGCATGTTATGAGAAGAGATGAATGTCACGTGACGAGGAGAGTGTTAGCTATGAATGTGGATGGATACAAGGGTAAAGGTAGACCAAAGAAAAGATGGATGGACTGTGTGAAAGATGACATGGGTAAGAAAGGAGTGAGTACTGAGATGACGAATGATAGAGGGAAGTGGAAGAAGATCACATGTTGTGCCGACCCCACATAACGTGGGAAAAGGGCAGGAAGATGATGATAGGTATATAGTCCTCCTCATCGATTTCGATGACGGCGACCCCGACTAAGTATTTTTTTTTTTTTTTTTATTATTATTCTTATTTTAAACTGATATTATTATTTACACCTACTTAAATGATATTAAAAACAATTCTATAATATACTAGCTGTCCCGCCCGCGACTTCGTTCACTTAAAGTAGGTATCTAACTAAAATGAGTTTCAAACAAATCACACTAATAAAAAAATCCCATAATAACTTTGACACCCCATTTTACCCTTTTTAGAGGGCTATTTTGAAATATCCAGGAATACGTTTCCATTTATTTTGCATTTATCCAAACCAACATTAAGACCAATCGCACCACCCTTAAAAAAGTACTCATAAAAACATTGACCCTACATTTGATCCCTTTTTGAAGGTTATATTGAAAAATCCTGAAACACGTGTCCATTAATTTTGTATTTACAGTAAGTACACAAAGTTTCAGACTAATCGCACCACCAGTCAAAAAAATCCCATACAAACATTGACCCCTTTTTTAGAGTTAAATTGAAAAATTCTGAAACAGGAAACAAAGTTTAAGGCCAATCGCACCACCCGTTAAATAAATTTCATATAAACATTGACCCCCCCATTTCACCCCCTTTTTTAAAGTTATATTGAAAAATCCGAATCCGAAATTAAGTTTCAGACCAATCGCACCACCCGTTGAAAAGTTCCCATACAAACATTGATCCCCCATTTGACCCCTTTTTCAAGGTTTTATCGAAATATCCTGAAACACGTGTCCGTTCATTTTGTATTTACAGTACACAAACAAAGTTTCAGACCATTCGCACCACCCGTTACAAAGTTCACATACAAACATTGACCCCACATTTGACCCCTTTTTGAAGGTCATTTTGAAAAATCCTGAAACACGTGTCCATTCATTTTGCATTTACAGTACACACACAAAGTTTCAGACCAATCGCACCACCCGTTAGAAAAAATCCATACTAACATTGACTTTTCAATATAACCTTCAAAAAGGGGTCAAAGGGGACCCCTTTTTGAAGGTTATATTGAAAAATCCTGAAACACGTGTTCATTTATATTGCATTTACAGTACACAAACAAAGTTTCAGGCCAATCGCACCACCCGTTAAAAAGTTCCCATACAAAAGTTGACCCCACATTTGACCCCTTTTTGATGGTTATATTGATAAATCCTGAAACACGTGTCCATTCATTTTGCATTTACAGTGCACAAACAAAGTTTCATGAAAATCGCTCCACGCGTTAAAAAGTTTCATACTAACGTTTTCACCCTTTTTCACCCCTTTAGAGGTGGAATTTCCAAAAATCCCGCCTTAGTGGATGGTTTTGTTATAAAAGGAAACCACCTTCCAAATTTCAGCTTTCTAGCTTCAGCGGTTTCGGCTGGGCGATGATAAATCAGTCAGTCAGTCAGTCAGTCAGTCAGTCAGTCAGTCAGTCAGTCAGGTTAAGCTCTTATATAGATATAGATAATAAGTTCAATTCTAGAATGTAGACTATATTATTTGACAGTGGTGTTAAAATGGTGTAAGTATTGCTTCAACCTTAAGCTAGAACAACAGTACAGAAAATGTTTGCATAAATTCAACATAAAATTGCTGAGCATCCCACTTATGCACACAAGCGGAATGCGAGATGTGTTCTTAGTATCTCTTTAGAACTTGAAACTAAGTAACACCTTCTGTGAGTTATGACTGGTAGATTTGCGGTCTTACCACAAGCTCTTCGGGCAATATCAAAGTAATATTACTTTGATTAATAATAATAACATTGGTTCTAATTCCATTGGTAACTTCTTTCTTACTTACTACGAGTAGATAGTCGGTACTTAAATGGTTTCACTCAGTTTTTTTACAATGACTGTACTTAAAAATTTGTGCGCGCGAGTTGACGACAGAAAAAGTAGGTTAAAACGGAAAGTGCCAACTCGCGCGCACTCGCGAGATGCACGCTCACCAGTTGACGGATAAGTCAATCACACAACACCCTCTAGCCCCATACAAAGCTTGTACTATGGAAACGAGATAGCTGATAGATTGATAAAATTCTTTTTTTTTGTGAATACATACATAGAATAAATATTAACAACCCACACAGAACAAACATCTGTTTTTACATACAAATGTCTGTCCTGGGTGGGGATTGAACTTACAACTTACAGCGCAGAAGGCAAAGCTACTACCAATGGAGCTGTGAGGCCAGTAGGTCTACCATGAGTTTTCACAATCAACACTCGCTAGCGACTGTAGTTAAAAAAATGTATGAAAGCTTGCCTACAGCGCCTCTAGCGGATAGTTGGGTACTAAAACCTCACGTAGCTAACTATCCTACGTCACAGTACTACAGCGACTGTAGTTTGCGCTCATTAATTTGCTTAGAATTTGGTACCATGAGTAACAATTTTGACAAATGTCATAGTAACGTACTATTACTACTGTAGTAACGTCAGCCGATCTAAATGTGACAACTCATGGTAGACGTACAGTCCGTATATTTCGTAGCATGACCTGTAAAAATTTAAGTAGTGTTACTTTAAGCTTGTTTGACGTTTCTGAAACACGATGGTTTGTTAGAGCTGGTGGTAAGCTCCAGTTCTGTATAACCTTGCACTTATGAACATGAGTCTTGATGAATCTTCGATTATTGTCACAGTAGAAAAGGATCTTAAGTGGCAAAAATATTGATTAAAAGGCTGAGACCTCGCCAGATACCTACAGTAGCATGATTGAATACCATAGCAACAACTCAACACAGCTACGCACTTAGTCCTTATTACAAGAAAGGGATAGGTAGAACTAAGCATAAAATGATTTTTTTTACCAACTGGTTCAAAATAAAATTGATTATAATGGAAGAAAAATGGCAAATAGAGACGAGCCGCATTTATGGAAAATATTTCTTTGTAAGATACTTCATGTGTTCAATGTGTTTTATGAACGAAAAAAGAATTACAAAAAAATATGTCTCGATTATGAAAAATATTGCGTTGTACTATACTTCATGTGTTAAATTATAATAGCTTTTTCATGAATGAAAGAAGAACGCCAAAAAAGTAAAAGCCAGAGGTCGCAATTATGAAAAAATTGCGTTGTACGATACTTCATTTGTTAAATTATTAAAGACTAGTAGTCCGCCCCGGCTTCGCACGGGTATTTATATATAAGTACCTATAAATGGTCACGACTTTAATACCCATTCTCGGTAGATATCTCCCAGATCTCTAGTTACTTTGTTCTTTGAGGTTATCGAGGATATAAAGAGGGTAGTCAGAGGCACGTCCAAACATGATATATGACACATGCCCACATTTTGCACAGTAGTTAGTACTCGTACATGACAGGATGCAAGCCCATCGCCGCTTAACTAACCTATGACACACACCTTCGAACTTTTGGTTCTAGGGTATGCTGGTTTCTTCACGCTGTTTTCCTTCACCGTTTAAGAGCACAGGCATTGCGCACATAAATTGTTCGAATAGAAAAACACAGTGGTGCATGACCAGGTTTTGAACCCATGACCTTCAGATCGTGAGGCAGGGGTGCTACCACTACACCACCACTGCTCTCAAATTTAACAAAAATTTCAAATTTCAATATTATAATACACACACGTCTAACCATACCCTGCGTCAGGTTACTAAAAAAAGAAAATTGTATAGAAAGTTTTAGTATTATTATTTTAATGAACTTTTTTTTTAATATAATGTTTTTTTTTGTTTATATTTTTTATTTATTTTTTCACATTGACTCCATCCTGTACACATCCTGTACACATCCTGTACACCCAGTGACGCCTACAGTGCATAAGCTAGCGCGGCTCTCACGCAACTTTTTTCTATTGCTTACATTTTTAATTTAATGGTATCTTTTGAATGGAATGTCCGAATTGAGTAATTCAAAAAACTGTATAAAGGTATTGAAGCAGTCTAGAATATGATGTGATTTATTTTGATAAGGATTAATACTAAGATACAAATAAAGAGCGTTTTTCTAAGAGTAGCCTTTCAATTAAAATTTTAAAATAAAAGAACTCTTATTGTGGCATAACTATTATAGTTGGACATATGCTATCGCGACACTTTTTGTAAATAATGATGTGTTCTACAAAGTCGTAGTACATTATTTTATTCTATCGTCAATAGTTTTCGCAGCGCACGCGATATAAAGAATATTTTAGGTAATTTTTTTACACCTTGGCTTACATTATTGAAGTTTTAGTAAGGATCACTAATTTTTTTTGAAAATATAATATAGCCTATGTCACCCGCTGATAGTGTAGCTTTCCAACAGTGAAAGAATTTTTCAAATCGGTTCAGTAGTTTCGGAGCCTATTCATTTCAAACAAACAAACAAACAAACAAACAAACAAACAAACAAACAAACAAACAATCAAAATTTTTCTCTTTATAATATTAGTTTAGATGTTTCATGAATGAAAGCAGAATGCCAAAAAAATCTAGAGACAAAGGCCGCAATAAAAAAATATTTCGTTGTACGCTACTTCATTGTGTCTATACTCTATACTATAATAATATTTTAAAGAGGAAAGATTTGATTGTTTGTTTGTTTGTTTGAATTGAATAGGCTCCGAAACTACTGAACCGATTTGAAAAATTAATTCACCAATGTGTAGAATGAACTTTCAGGATGAACATAGGCTATATTTCATGTAGGTACTTCGCGGGCGACGCTGCGTGCAGAAGCTAGTTTAATTATAAGCAGCTGTTAGCTGTTTATCAATGAAAGAAGAAATGATGCCAAAAACGTGTTGAGGCCTCAATTAAACAAAAAATAAATAATTTCGTTGTAAGTACGATACTTCGTGTGTTCAATTATAACCGTAGGTAACGTATAATTATTAATGAACTTTAAAATAAGGGCTCTGATTCAATTGTAATCTATAGGGTACAAAAGGGTTGATATGCTTTCACGGTGATACATTTCATTACTGAACAATACTTCCTGAATTTAACAATGGCTGAAAAGCCTAAAGCTGTGATGAAATAACAATATGTAAAAACTAATGAAACTCCCCGTGACTTTGCCCGCATAATAAAGTAACGAAACGGGGTATTATTTAATTAAAAATTTTCAACCATTTTGAAAATATAAAATACTTTATCGTGACTAATCTTTTGATATCTTTTGACAGCTAGAGAACCGTTAAGTTCCTTTTAAAGTCGAGAGGTGCACTTAAAAAGGAATTCATGAAATTCAACCTCTAAAAGGAGCAAACGGGAGGTTGAAATTTGTAATATACATATTATTCATGTCTCAATTTGTCAAAAACTCTATTTTTTTCATAAAATTGCTGAATTCAACCACCACAATTCATTGGAGGTTGAATTTTGGAATAATCATTTGGGTAGGTATTATAAAATCTGGGATATACACGGCGAAAGTCATCGTTCCATTAAACCCGTTTCGGGGAATTCATTAGATCTTTTTTCATATAAATGACCGCTTATTACGCTAACAAGGCTAACTATTTGACTTTTTTGGTCAGAAATTTTCTTGCGTCAGCAGTTTTTGGCCATTCGAAGAAAGTGATAGTAGGTATATATGATAAAATAAGTAGAAATACTATGATCTTTATTAAAATATGTATAAAATAAAGTTATCTAAACATTACTTTATTAATTGTATATAATTAGTAGTAGGTACATCTACTTTAGGGAGTAGGTACATTTTTTTGCTACTTTTTTGTTTACTTAATTATTTTTAGGTGACTGTAATTAGTGTCTATGGATAGATTTGTCTAAATTTTGTAAATTACCCTTATATTTATTCTGATAATTTCACAAAGTTACTTTAAAAATGGTAACATATATGTCAAAAAGCTTCAATTATCACCCGTTTCAAAAATGCAGACCCTTTTTTGCTGTTCCAAAAAGTTCCGTTAACTTTCGTCTGAGTATTCGTTTTTACAAATGCTCTTTTTTGGAAAATTGAGACTTGCGAAGTCGTTTATTGAATGGGGCTTTCAAAATGTGCGTTGGGTAAGTTGGAAACCTCAAGGGATAAGGGTCTACTATGCCTTTTAGGGGTTACGCAACATTTGAGGTTATTTTTATAAAAAATATTTAAGAGTCCATCAAAAAGGAACTTACATTCTCATGAGGGTTGTATTTTGACGCGATTATAGTATTTAGCATCGAAGGGATTTGCTTCCAGTAAACCCCCTTTTACCCTCTTTCACCCCCTTTCTGCCCCCATTTTTAAGAGTAAACATCCATTACCTAGCCAGTTAGTCTTTTGGGTTTTTGGTACAGTCACCTTCAAAAGACTTGCTTGGAAATCCCTTAAAATTGACGAAATCTTGTCATAAAAATATACTTGTAAAATGATATGCAAAATGTTCAAATTAAAAAATTGCTAAAAATCCATAAGATTTCCATTTACTTATCTAGATCCCATAGTACAAGCTTTGCTTAGTTCGGGGCTAGAGGGTGTTGTGTTATAATGTCCGCAAATATTTATTTTATTTTATTTTTTATTCTTTTGTGTTAGCGTGGATGACATTAAGATGACATGGGTAAGAAAGGAGTGAGTACTGAGATGAAGAATGAAAGAGGGAAATAGAAGAAGATCACATGTTGTGCCGACCCATATAACGTGGGAAAAGCGCAGGAAGATGATGATGATGATAGTATGCTTGTTTGATCTCCAGATAAGATTGAATTTTTGGTATCAGATTTAACTAATGAGTACTGTAGCGAGCACCGCAGCTGTTTAGATTTAAACTTTAAAGGGGTTACCAGTACGTCTACTATGAGTTGTCACATTTAGATCGGCTGACTTTACTACAGTAATAGTACGTTACTATGACACCTGTCAAAATTGTTACTCATGGTACCAAATTTTAAGCAAATGAATAAAGCGCAAACTACAGTCGCTGTAGTACGCTGTGACGTAGGATAGTTAACTGCGTGACGTTTTAGTACCCAACTATCCGCTAGAGGCGCTGTACATTTCATAAAAAATTGTTTCTACAGTCGCTAGCGAGTGTAGATTGTGAAAACTCATGGTAGACCTACTGTTAGTGACTCTGTCTGTACCTTCAAAAACGGGACCAAAAAGCCTTGCGATTTCGTTTTTGCTCTTGAAATAGGACACAAAATACAAACGGAGTTTTTAATTGAAGTGATGTGGAGATTCACTTATTGTAGCATCAATTTGGCACCTGCAACAGCAGTCCAGGTCTTAATTGAAAGCACTAGACTAACTTGACTGGCCGCACAGCTCAGTTGGTAGTAGCTCTGCCTTCTGCGTTGCAGGTTGTGAGTTCGATCCCCACCCGGGATAAACATTTTGTTTGTTTTTGTGAGGAAACATACCCTAGAACCAAAAATTCGAAGGTGTGTCATAGGTTAGTATTCTTATAAGCGGTGATGGGCTTGCAACCTGTTTATGTTTTTACTATGTATGGGCCGCGGGATACCGGTGTGATACCTAATGGCTATACAGGTAGAATTTGTTGATAGTAGTAGTTGTTCTGACAGTACAGCACTTATGTATATTATCGTCACTGATAATAGTTACTTGAAAGTTCTAGCCAGTTAAGTTGATGATGAGTACGTAAAACACAAGAATCACAAGTTAAAGTTAGTTTATTCCAAGTTAGGTAAATGAAATTTTTTTTTTTTTTTTTTTGTTAGGTAAATAACAAGGTTAAGGTGGCTAATCTTTCCTTGGTAGTGTCTCTTGCGCGAGTAGGTCACGTACTGCTGGTTAAAATGCATGTAATAATTAATATAGCCTAGATTGTGCTACTTAAAGTAAACCGCCGCGTGCGCAAATTGCAAATGTATGGTGAAACCGTACATACTACTTATGTTTGGACGTGCCAAAACTACCCTCTTTAGATATCCTCAAAGATCTAAGTAACTAGAGATCTGAGGAAATATCTACCGAGCCTGGGGATTAAAGTCGTTATCATGTTTTTTATATACTCGTATATAGCTTGCTTTCCGCAATATAATATAAGCTACTTTTTATTGTAATATTTTTTTTAATAAATATAGCATGTTATGCGCAAAATCATAAGCTACTTTTATTGAAACACCATGCGTGCGAAGCCGTAGACAGAAGCTAGTATTTATCATGTTTTTTATATACTCGTATATAGCTTGCTTTCCGCAATATAATATAAGCTACTTTTTATTGTAATATTTTTTTTTTATATATATAGCTTTTTATGCGCAAAATCATAAGCTACTTTTATTGAAGCACCATGCGTGCGAAGCCGTAGACAGAAGCTAGTATTCCATAAAAGCAAACGCAATAAATTCATTTAAAAACAAAGAACGACGGAAAATGTAAAAGCGGACCTTTTGCAGAATATCTTTTTACTTTCAAAGGCTTTGAAATGGAGTTATAATTCCCGATATCCAAAGCTAAATGTCATTTAACGGTGAATAGAGTAGAGGGACCGTTAGCACGAGTTTATCTATACTAATATTATAAAGCTGAAGAGTTTGTTTGGTTGAACGCGCTAATCTCAGAAAATACTGGTTCGAATTGAAATATTATTGTTGGTGTAGGTGTATAGTACATTAAAGTAAAGCTATAGACTAAATTAAAGTTAAAACCAATAATTGACATCAGAAACTGGTGTTGTGGCTACCGGGTAAGCCCCAAATTTGACATCAGAATTGGTGTTGTGGCTATGGGGTAAGCCTAATATTTAACATCAGAAACTTTGTGGCTACGGGGTAAGCCCAATAACTGACATCAGAAACTGGTGTTGTGGCTACGAGGTAAGTCCCATATTTGACATCAGAAACTGGTGTTATAGAAGCGGGGTAAATCCCCATATTTGACATCAGAAACTAGTGTTGTGACTACTACCAGGTATTAGGGTAAGCCCCATATTTATAGTTTAGGTTACTGCAATAGGTTTTGCTTCATTCACAACCCCTTTGTATTGAAGCTTACTGGCGAGGCTTTATTATTATCACCTTGAACGGAAAAAAACAAATACTTTGGGTAACACTGTAACTCAACGTGACTTTTTGTCCAGACAGTGTATCTCAAGTCACGTTGTGTAACAAGTGTTAAATAAAAAAGAAATATATTTTAACGCCTGTAATTCCCGGGCTCGGTACATATCTCCTCAGATCTTTAGTTACATGGATCTTTGAGGATATCTAAAGGGGGTAGTCAGAGACACGTCCAAACATGACATTTGGTACATGCCCACATCTTGCACAGTAATGTAGTTCCGTACGCGACAGGTTGCAAGCCCATCGCCGCTTATAAGAATACTAACCCATGGCACACACCTTCGAATTTTTGGTTCTAGGGTATGCCGGTCGATGTTTTCCTTCACCGTTTATGAGCACATACATTTTTCGAAAAAAACTCATTGGTGCACGATCAGGTTTGAATTCACGACCTTCGGATCGTGAGGCATAGGGGCTACCACTACACCACCAGCGCTCTTACAACAACAACGAGTAACAGGTGTTACCCGTGTGAAATATTTATTACTATTTTAATATTCTATTCAGGTTCAGTTACAGTGTGACACAAAGGCTGTGAGTCTCACAACCCTTATTACCCTTAACTATTCAAGTCTTTTTTTGTAAAAAATATATTTGAATATATCAATTCTTCGTTCAATCATTTTGTATAAGGAATAAGTTAGATACACCAATGCGAAGTGTATAGCTTTTTGAACTTTAGACTATTTATATGTAGATAAAGTCGTAACGAAGAATGTTAACTAATTTTGAATAATTAGCTCTCCATATTCTCGGTCAAAAATAAAAAGTCAAGTGAAAGAATTACTTCGATACGTCGACGGTGTGACGGTGTGACGTCATCGCACAACACAACTACTAAGCGGAGCGTTAGAAATTGACGTCACATGCGGTCACGTGACTATTAGCGGGACGATATTTATCGAAGTTTAAATGTGTCTGTAAAGAACAAAAACTAGTGTAATTATACATACAAGCTTTACTGTAACAAACTTTTAACCGATTTGGCATACCTAATTAAATTAAAGTAATTATTCATTACTAGCTGATCCGGCAGACTTCGTACTTATTTAGAAGACGTTTGTATGGGAAATAGAATAGGGCTATTTTTAGGGTTTTCCCGGCAGTTTTTCGAATTTTTCTTACCTTTTAAACCTTCCCTAGACCCCCACAAACATTTCAAGACCAAGATAAGATAAATCCGTTTAGCCGTTCTCGAGTTTTAGCGAGACTAACGAACAGCAATTCATTTTTATATATATATAGATTACCTAATTAGTTTATTATTAATTGAAGCGACGAATGAAAGTCTTTTTAAGGCACACTTTATTCCTTTCGCCACACTGGTTTAAAGAAACTAGTGACACGATAAAATGTCGTTTTGCAGAGTAGACATCCAGTACTGTAACTGTAGGTACAGTGGTTCCCATATTCGCTCAGCGAAGAGATTCAGGGGGTCTACTCCGCAAAACGACAACGATACTATCGGAGTCGAATGTTCGTCGAATTCAGTCGAATTAGCAGTTGTTTCGTTGTCAAATTGGAAATTGGTTTACGAATTCGGTTATCAAAAGTAATGTCGGTCGTTCCATTGTTCAAATAATAGCATAAACAATGTTACTAAGAGTAAGTTTTGCACGATTACTGTGCCGATATATCGTTGATCGTTTTTCGGAGTAGACGCCCTGAGAAGCGAAGAGATCTGCGGCGTCACGGAAGACCAGCGTTATAGCAGCACTAGACGCTAGCGCTACTATAGCATACAGCTGAGTGACGATCGAACTTATTTGATTTGATTTGATTTAGATTAATAAAGATTTAAAAAAAAAACTGTAGGTAGGTACATGTTGTGCCAACCCCACATACTCGTAACGTAGGAAAATTGCAGGAAGATGATGATGATGATAACACCCTGTAATTACAGGATTTTTCATTTGGACTTTGAACTCACTGTTAATACGGCTTAGTCTATAGAGACTTGATGAATGTGCAAAATTTTCCAACCTTTCGTGAGGCTTTAATGGAGTTAGGTTTTGTCAAAAAGGCATTTCCTGTGGGAGAGCCGATCGAAAATAGTTCGACTTTTGATTAGATTTACGGCTTTGAAGTTTTATTGGATTGCCGTGTCATATTTTGACCAACTAATAGGATTTTCGTCTGATGCTTTGTCTAGTTTTTATATTTTATTGATTGCTTAATTGGTTTTTGATATTTTAATCATTATGTTATGTATGTATAATGGATTGACATATTTTATGTTCGTAATTTTTATTTAATTTGAAGTTTTTTTTATTATTTTTCATACTTTTTTATCTATATAATTTAATAAAATTGCACTACTCGTAATAGTATTAGATGCCTCTGTAAAAATAGTGTACTTTTAATTCTTAAATCAATTAATTAATATTTTTTTCACACGTCATTGTGTTATCTAAACTAATATTATAAAGAGGAAAACTTTGATTGTTTGTTTGTTTGTTTGTTTGAAATGAATAGGCTCCGAAACTACTGAACCGATTTGAAAATTTCTTTCACTGTTGGGAAGCTACACTATCAGCGGGTGACATAGGCTATATTATATTTTCAAAAAAATTAGGGATCCTAGCCCTAGAACCAAAAGTTCGAAGGTGTGTTATAGGTTATAGGTTAGTATTCTTATAAGCGGCGATGGGCTTGCATCCTGTCATGTACGAGTACTAACTACTGTGCAAAATGTGGGCATGTGTCATATATCATGTTTGGACGTGCCCCCGACTAACCCTCTTTATATCCTCGATAACCTCAAAGATCAAAGTAACTAGAAATCTGGGAGATATCTACCGAGCCTGGGAATTACAGTCGTGACCATTTATAGGTATATATAAATACCTGTGCGAAGCCGGGGCGGACTACTAGTTATTCCAATAAAGCTCGAGTTGACTGTGAAACTGTGACGTTGACAACATGACACTGGCAAACTACTAGTTTTTACATATTTTCTCGTCTTATTTTGAGTTTTATTGTGTAATTTTGGTGGTTATTTAAAAATATCATTTCTGTTTTTCCAAATAACAAAATTTTGTCTCTCGTGCACAAAGGTAGGTACATTTTTTCAAACAGAAAATTTCAGTGCAAGCCTACTTTCGAACCTACGACCTTACGATGCAAAGAAACCACTAAACCACCAGTGCCCTCAGGTATAATTACCAATCTATCAACCACAAAAACAAGAAATTTTCTTTTGTCATCAATCACTCCACGAACCTACTGCATGAATATTGATATATGGCATTTCTTGAATACATAAGATGCCATAAGCTTCATATTACTGATATTACGGACGTAATATAACGGCCTCGGTAATGTTGTTAACGTCAGCTTTAGCATGAGTATCGTAGAAAGATTTTCTATCCATGGAAAAGAAGACTAAGTAAAAAAATAATATTCTGGGAATTACAGTCGTGATCATATATTTTTTTTTGTTTTTCCATAGATATCTCCTATCTCTAGTTACTTAAATATTTAAGAAGGGTAGTCAGAGGTAGGTAGATATTTGGCACATAGCCACTTTTTGCACCGCAGTTAGTAAGTGTTCCATTAATTGACAGGTTGCAAGCCCATCGCCGCTTATAAGAATACTATTATATAACCTATGACACAATCCTTCGAATTTTTGGTTTTAGGGTATGCCGGTTTCCTCACGATATTTTCCTTCACCGTTGAAAACATGAGTTATGATATGACATTCGATATTTTTTTTCATTGCATTATTGTTATCCTCAAAACCACGGCTTAAGGAAACTTATCCAATTCCGATGTTGGGTTTCAAATAATAGAATTATTTCTTCACTCCAATGAGTACGTTATTAAGATATTGGAAAAATAAATCGATTACCTATGTACTTCGATGCGTCGCGTGGGCCCGCCTTGACATTGTATACGGGTAAGACAATACTTCCCCTACTTCCCTTGTATTCCCGTTGTCCCCATTCAATGGGGACAAGAGATGGACCCCATCTTTGACTGACTCACAGCTCAGTTGTAGTAGCTCTGCCTTCTGCGCTGTAGGTTGTGGGTTCGATCCAGGATAAACCTTTGTGTGATGACCGCAGATGTTTGTTCTGTGTTTTGGTGAAAAACCCAAGTTTAAAATTAATCTATCAACTATTCCAATACTACAAGCTTTGCTTAGCTTGGGGCTAGATGACGTTGTGTTGAGTGAATTGTCCACCAATATTTATTATTTTCTATTATATTTATAACGACGACCTCAGTGGCGCAGCGGGCGAGAGTCCGCCTGCGACACAAGAGGTTGTGGGTTCGTTTCCCGCCGCGGAACAAATTTGTGTACGATCTGCAGAAATTTGTTCCGTTGGTCTGGGTGTTTTCTATGTATAATAAAAAAATATCTATCTATGTATATAATGTATTAAATATATCAGTTATCTAGTACCCATAACACAAGCTTTGAGTAGCTTACTTTTGGGCTAGAAAATGCTGTGTGGATTGTCCAGCATTATTTATTTATTTATTAACTATATAATATCAATGGGGTCCACATATCGTGACATGTCACAGAGCTATGATATATTAGAACCTCACAAGTGTAGACGCATCTTTACCTACACAAAGGGTACAACCTTATCAAAGAAAAACCCTACAAAATCACGTAAACTGCTAGATATGAATTATGGGTCAGTTTATTTCCTAGTAATCATAAATACGTGCGCGCACGCACTTTTATTGTTATCACAACATTATTAACAAGTGCGTGCAGGCACCTACGCATAAATAAGTCAGCATGTCATTATTTATTGATATTCTTTGTCCTTTTCACTAATAGGTGAGTAAGATGGTCGTACCTATGTAGAAAATCAGACATTTTGGTATTTGTAGATTAGTACTTTATGAATTTTAGTCCAAACAGACCGCAACGTAATCAACAAATGTCTATGGTTTAAGAAAAATGATCACGATTGTAATCGGTAGGTAAAGGTTCGCTAGATAATTTCACATTTTGCACAGTAGTTAGAATTCCGTACGTGACAGGTTGCGAGCCCATTGCCGCTTATAGGAATACTTACCTATGACACATACCTTCAAACTTTTGGTTCTAGGGTATGCCAGTTTCCTCATGATGTTTTCCTTCACCGGTTAAGAGCTCTGGCATTGCGCACAGAAATTTTCCGATCAGAAAAACTCATTGGTGCACGACCAATTTTGAATCCACGACCTTTGGATCGTGAGGCAGGGGTGCTACCACTACACCACCAGAGCTCTTAGGCAGGTTATTTAAAATATGAAAAAACCCGGCTTCACTAATTCTTTCATCTAATGTGATGAAAACTCGGCTGAGTAGTTTTCATTCGTTATTGATAACTTTTTAGTTCATACATACATACATACATAAAATCACGCCTGTTTCCCAACGGGGTAGGCAGAGGCCACGGATCTCCACTTGCTACGATCCTGACATACTTCTTTTGCTTCATTCACTCTCATTACATTGTTCATACATGCGCGTCGGTTAAGGGTACTCTGGACCTGGCCTTTCTCTAGTACGTCCCCAATTTGATCGAGGTACGTACGCCGAGGTCTTCCCCTTCCAACTGTTCCATTCACACTCTCCTTATACAACTGTTTCGTCATTCTCCTTTCATCCATCCTTTCTACATGCCCAAACCATCTTAGCATACCCTTCTCAATTTTCATTTTTAGTTTTAATTTTAATTTTTATTTTAATTTTTAGTTCATTGTAAAAATAAACCGCCATATTGGATTTTTTGCCATTGTTTTGAAATTATAATATTATAATGGCTTTAAAACTACAGCCAAATAAACGTACATAAGTACATAACTACATACCTGCCCCAAAGACAGTACCGTCTTTCTTCGCAGTTAGATACAAAATAAAAAAAAAACGAGTGCTGGTGGTGTAGTGGTAGCACCCCTGCCTCACGATCCGAAGGTCGTGGGTTCAAACCTGGTCGTGCACCTATGAGTTTTTCCACTCGGAAAATTTATGTGCGCAATGCCAGTGCTCTTAAACGGTGAAGGAAAACATCGTGAGGAAACCGGCATACCCTAGAACCAAAAATTCGAAGGTATGTGTCATAGGTTAGTATTCTTATAAGCGGCGATGGGCTTGCAACCTGTCACGTACGGAATACTAACTACTGTGCAAAATGTGGGCATGTACCAAATGTCATGTTTGGACTTGCCTCTGACTACCCTCTTTAGATATCCTCAAAGATCTAAGTAACTAAAGATCTGAGGAGATATCTACCGAGCCTGGGGACTACAGTCGTGATCATATTTATTATTAATTTTTTTTATAGACACAAAATTTAAATATTTAAGTTGGTAAGTACATAAGTAATATCAAGGTACTTTAAATATACATATTAAAACAGTTTATTATATTTAAAACTTTAAGTAGTCATTTTTATTGAAATTGAAACACGCTCTAGGTAGTCAAATAGAGATGTGCACATTTACAAATAGCAAACAGTTATCGATAGTTCTCAATTTTTCCTATCGCAACACATGAGACAACGTGTCAAATAAAATATAAAAATAAAGAAAAAGATTTTTTTGATTTGTTTACAATGTGATTTTCTCAAATGAAATATGAAAATATAAACACTATTAAAATCTAAATTAAACGATTTGAACGCGATAAATACCCGTCTAGTACTAATAATAAGGTGTTCAGATCGCGTAAGTTTAAAAGTACATAAATTGAACAATATTGAAAACAAAATTGGCCACCACTCAGCTTCGTCCTAAAGTAAATGTGGCAGATGTACTTAAATTTCTGTAGAAGATACATTTATACAAATGTTTTGTGCTGACCATTAGTGGTCTAGCTGTAGATAAACCTATCTTCTAATCCTAAGGTCCTATGTTCGAATCCAGTTGTGACATAATGCACTATTCTATTTGAAAAATAGAAAACTCTTGTAGGGTTAAGCTCGCGTTTGAACATGTATTTTTTTCATTGACTTTGTTTTTGAATATTTTATGGTGTACAATCTATATATATATCTATATAAGAGCTTAACCTGACTGACTGACTGACTGACTGACTGATTTATCATCGCCCAGCCGAAACCGCTGAAGCTAGAAAGCTGAAATTTGGAAGGTGGTTTCCTTTTATAACAAAACCACCCACTAAGATGGGATTTTTGGAAATTCCACTTCTAAGGGGGTGAAAAAGGGTGAAAACGTTAGTATGAAACTTTTTAACGCGTAGAGCGATTTTCATGAAACTTTGTTTGTGCACTGTAAATGTAAAATGAATGGACACGTGTTTCAGGATTTTTCAATATAACCATCAAAAAGGGGTCAAATGTGGGGTCAATGTTTGTATGGGAACTTTTTAACGGGTGGTGCGATTGGTCTGAAACTTTGTTTGTGTACTGTAAATGTAAAATGAATGGACACGTGTTTTAGGATTTTTCAAAATAACCTTCAAAAAGGGGTCAAATGTGGGGTCAATGTTTGTATGGGAACTTTTTAATGGGTGGCGCGATTGGTCTGAAACTTTGTTCGTGTACTGTAAATGCAAAATGAATGGATACCTGTTTCAGGATTTTTCAATATAACTCTTAAAAGGGGTGAAATGGGGGGTCAATGTTTGTATGGGACTTTTTTAACGGGTGGTGCGATTGGTCTGAAACTTTATATTAGACTTAGATATTTTATGTGAACGAAGTCGCGAGCGGGACAGCTAGTATAGAATAACAAGAATTACATTGTGTTGTAATATGTAATACCTAATATGCAGTTTATTTAGTGTCATAAGTTTTCATCGATATAATTTATCGATATCACGATTCACATCCCTAGTTCTATAAATAAATCTCATAAATAGCAGTTTGCGATGCGTTATTTACGGCTGTGGTCGAAGTAATTTCATATTTTATATGGCTTTTAAAGCAGTTTCTCACGTAATATACGGCTGTTTAAATCACGCGTCATCTAAAGTAGGCTATTTAGGCTAAAACTTTGTAACATTATCTAGGTTATTTTGTGTAAAAACCTGAAAAACTGCTATCGTCACATGACGTCCGCAAAGTAGGTAAACAAAATGGCCGCCGGTGCCAGTGAGCTTAGTACGAGCTATGATAGTTTAGGAACTATTCGTTTTATTCTTTTCATACATGATTAGCCTCACACACAGCTCAGTTGGTAGTAGCCTGCCTTCTGTGCTGTAGGTCGTGGGTTCGATCCCCACTTAAGACGAACATTAATTTGTGTGATGAACGCAGATGTTTGTTCTGTGTCTGGGCGTTATTGTGTATTCTATGAATGTACCTACGTATTTACAAAAAAAATATTAAATTAAGTAATCTATCAACTATCTAGTTCCCATAGTAAAAGCTTAGTTTGGGACTAGAGACTAGATGGCGTTGTGTGAAATGTCCACCAATTTATTTATTTATTAGTTAAGTATCTTTCACTTTCAATCCAAAAAGTATTTCTGTTTCAACCCGCAGCCTCAATCTACAGACGGCCCTTAGTATTACCTATGTTACATTTTTCTCAATAAAAGCACTTTAGTATAAGCACAATTTCAAAAACTTTTAAACGCTATTACGGGTCGCTATAGTACCTAACATACCAAAGTTTTTAAGAAGATTTAACTATTTTAAATCATGTTTGCGTAAAGTTTACCTACACAAAATTCGAAGGTATGTGTCATAGGTTAGTATTCTTATAAGCGGCGATGGGCTTGCAACCTGTCACGTACGGAATACTAACTATTGTGCAAAATGTGTGCATGTACCAAATGTCATGTTTGGACTTGCCTCTGACTACCCTCTTTAGATATCCTCAAAGATCTAAGTAACTAAAGATCTGAGGAGATATCTACCGAGCCTGGGGATTTTAATTGTAATGGGTTAAATCGACATAGTTGAGAAACTGAAAATAAATCCAAGTGGAAACTATGCGGTGGATGAAAAACCAAAGAATCACGTATTTTGCATACGTTTTCATTTAATACTTATCTTATCTCTAAGCTGAAAATTTTAAGGGGAAACTATGGGGTGGACAAAACACCAAAAAATAACGTATATTTGCATACGTTTTAATTTAATACTTATCTTATCTCTGTTTGTGTATTTTACACATGCATTTTATAAGCGTGTCTAAGTGACCGCAACGCAGCATTGACACGTGCTTGAGTTGCTACTAGCGTTGGCTACATCAGTCTTAAAACGCTTACCGCCAGAGAAGCCTGCCTCGCGCGATGCGATTCGACCAAGCAGTTCGAAAACTTTTAGATAAAAACCGTTTAGAATAAATCGTGTTCCATTTTCAAAACAAAATTAGGTTGGTGATTTGAAGTTTTTCGACCTCATTTGAATTAAACCTAATTTAAAAAAAGTTTTTATTTTATCGTGCACGTATTTTCTAGAGTTTGTAATCATCGATAATAAAAGTGCGAAAACTATTTTTTATTTTTTTTGAACTGAACACTCAACTGTGAAGAAAGAACTTTTTCTTAATTTAAAAATTCAAAAGTATTTTGAGTGAAGATTTTGTGGTTTGTGATTTTCAATGAACATTTTTTGTGATATTATTAAGTGAAACGTGATTTTATCATCATTTGGAACTGGTCTGTTGAATCGTTGCCAGCAGTGAAAACGTAAGTACCTAGTTATTAATTTTACCAATAGTTCCGTTATTGCTTTTGGCAATGCCCATTTTTATGAACTTCAAACGAGAAAAAAATATAAATTTTTGTTTATTGATGTTTCTCCATAATTTGAAGATCCGTATTCTTAAAAGTTATCCAAATGGCATTAAAGAAATCAGTGAATTGTTATAGTTACTAAAGATGAAATAAATTGACTAAATGTGAATATATGTAGGTAGTTACTTACTGAATATTACACCTTTTTCAGTGATAATAACATACTTTTAGGTATATTAGGTATACCAATAAAACTTGTGTTCAGCAATTTTATAGAATTGGAAGCAGTCATAAAATTGAGCTTACAATCAATACCACTTCGATGGCACGACGAGTGGGTTGTCCTTAAAATCAGAATGATACAAGGTTGACTCCCGTTCAGGGATAAAGGTTTCATTGCAAATAAGTTATGATAATTATGAGCAGAAGCTAGTAGGTACCATAATAAAACTGTGACGGAGCAAAATCTGTACTTACGTGAAATATTTTCAGTAATTAAATTCAAGACAGCATAAAATACGATATAGATTTTAGAATTTTTATCTGTCTGAAAATGGCATACTGTCAAAACTGCGTGATGAATTTTGATGAAACTCGACATAATGCTAGCCTATAGGTACTATGTAGTACTTGTAAATCCTTTGTTAAAATAATCATTAATTACATTACAATATCCGACGCGCATGTACGAAGAATGTAATGAGAGTGAATGAAACAAAAGATTTAAGTAGGTATGTCAGGATCGTAGCCACTGGAGATCCGCGATCTCTGCCTACCCCTTCGAGAAACAGGCGTGATTTTATGTATGTACGTATGTAAATACATTACTTATACAGGGTGTCCCAAAAAGTAGTGTCTAGCGAAAGTCCAGAGATAGAACACCCCTTGGGGTACCCGAATCACCCCCATGTATGCTCCGCGATTTTTTATAGTTTTCGAGTTAATAATTTTTTTCCGAATTTTTGAAAATTTACGACTTGATCAACTTAAAAAGTTCTCTAAAAAAAAGTAGAAAACTTTCTTGAGATTTTTTTTTTGCTACTGAATTGTTATGAGTTGGTCTTTTATGCATAAAATAATCAGCTACGTGACTTTGATGAAAACTATGAAAATGTTGGTGTAAAGTCAAATAATTACATTCGGTGAATTATGACTAAAATTTTTAACTTTAAATTAAAAATCTTAACAAGTAATTTCATGGTTCCTAAATAAGTCTAAAGAATTTTCCAGACTCTCAGCTTTCATAATCATTAAAAAAAAGTAGTACTTAATTGGCTACTTTGGCTAAAATCGGCCTTCAAAGACGGTGAGGTGGAAAATTCTTAAAATTAGCTACCTGATTAAAAAATAGATTTTGGCCATTTTATCATTCCTAAGCTTAATTTGTTTGTTAACTAACCAAAAATGACTACAAATAATTAGTTTACGCCAAAAAAATCAGCAATATGGCCGAATTAAGAACAAAATTAAGACAGCTGAAAAAAAAATTAAGGCACTAAAAATAGCTTTCATACGATTAAAAAAAACTTTTCAAGACAATGTAGGATTTGTATCGACCTAGAAAGTTGACATTTTAAAAACTTTATGTAAAAAATTAATAAATTTTACTTGTTGTTTTATTTCATAAATTTAGCTAAACTAAATAAATAAAACCTTCAAATATTAATGAAATCTTACTTTCCTGCAGTCATTTTTGGTTAGTTAACATACGAATTAAGCTTAGAAATGATAAAATGGCCAAAATCTATTTTTTAATCAGGTAGGCTAATTTTAAAAATGTTCCACCTCACCGTCTTTGACGGCCGATTTTAGCCAAAGTAGCCAATTAAGAACTACTTTTTTTTAATGATTATGAAAGCTGAGAGTCTGGAAAATTCTTTAGACTTATTTAGGAACCATGAAATCACTTGTTAAGATTTTTATTTTAAAGTTGAAAAAAGTTTTCTACTTTTTTTTAGAGAACTTTTTAAGTTGTTCAAGTCGTAAATTTTCAAAAATTCGGAAAAAAATTAATAACTCGAAAACTATAAAAAATCGCGGAACATACATGGGGGTGATTCGGGTACCCCAAGGGGTGTTCTATCCCTGGACTTTCGCTTGACACTACTTTTTGGGACACCCTGTATATCAACACAATCTTATGAGGTGTAGATATCGTATGGAAAAGCCATAAATTCAAATTATTCATGGTTCATTTGAATCATGTACTCGTACTAAAATTACCATTCAATCAATAAAGTCACGTTATTTCAGATAACCTTGCCAAGAGAATTTAATATTATGCTTTTATTTTAACTAATTATTGCTACTTTTGTAAAAAAAATAAGTACTTTTTTATTGCGCTCACAGTGTTGGTTTCTTAGAAAAAGTTGTTTATTTATATCAGTGATTCCCAAAGTGGTCCAGGTGGACCCCCAGGGGTCCACGGGAGACTCGACGGGGGTCTACGTTGGACGTGACAAAAAATGGGGGTCTACAGTCGTAAGCACTAAAATGTTGACTTAAATTAAACTGTCCTAAATTAAACCTTCTCAATAAGACAATTTATAAATAAATTGAGAAAAAAATGGTTATTTGGAGATAAAAAAGTTTTTTTTTTCGAAATCTGTTAATCGTCGTTGAAACACAGCCACAACGCAAGTTTCCATAGATAGATAGATCTAATCTTCATTTTTTTTTTTTCAAGATTTTGAAATTGATAGTAATATAGATGCAGGGGGTCCACCGGATCCAGCAACATTTTGAAAGTGGTCTATGAAACATAAGAGTTTGGGAACCACTAATTTATATTGATGCGTACCTTAGAAGTAGTCTGGTAACATCCTGTATCTTTACATACTTACAAATATTTCGGGAACGCGACACTTTAGGGTAGGTACCTAAATTATTATTACTAACTTGGCATTTTCGGATCCTGTCTTCTACCCATAATGTACTTACCTACTACTAATTAATCATCATCATCATCATCATTCAGCCCGTTTGCACCCACTGTTGGGTATAGGCCTTCTCTTTGTTACGCCACTCTTTCCGATCTAATTAATACATAAAATAAAATTGTTTATCTTTGCTTTTGTGCACGCTAATCTCTTTTTAAACTTCCGTGATTTGATGACATAATTATAATTGAATAACGGGTATTTATCACGTACCTATTTTGTTTTTATTCCCGACGTTTCGAACACATTACAGCGTTGGTGGTCGCGGGCAGACTCTGCCCGTTGACTCTGTTACTCTGACTCTGTTGCGTGGTCTGCCCGCGACCACGAACGCTGTAATGTGTTCGAAACGTCGGGAATAAAAACAAAATAGGTACGTGATAAATACCCGTTATTCAATTATAATCACGCTAATCTCCACAACGGCTCAACCAAATCGAATGTAATGTCACTAATGTATTGAGATAAGCTTGGATTAAAACTTAGGCTTTGTTTCATTGAAATTGGTTGACGAATAAAGAGATAAGTATTTGATGAAAAACCTTATCCATCCGTACAGCCCCAGCCACAGAATAGTAAAAAGTAATCTTAATACCTACTCGTAGTTGTACGTTCTCGCAAGTATCAACTAGTTTGAAATAAAAAAAAATTGAAATAATTATTTTAATTATCATTTTTAAGCA
Source organism: Cosmorhoe ocellata (assembly GCA_963675405.1). Lineage (NCBI taxonomy): Eukaryota > Metazoa > Arthropoda > Insecta > Lepidoptera > Geometridae > Cosmorhoe > Cosmorhoe ocellata. The sequence goes on from OY776267.1 coordinate 6,738,305, forward strand.
AACTATTTTTTTGTAAACTATTCTTTTTTTGTATTTAAATTTTATCCATATTAGGTAGGTATGTTACTAGCCCATGATTATATTTTTTTGCATGCAGTCTTCACCTATTATACTGACACTTGACATGTTTTTTTAAGGTATTTTTAAGCTTGTTTTGGTGTACACTATGTTGGTGATCAATAAATAAATAAATAAATATAACAAAATGGCGGTTTGTTATGCCAGCTTTCATACAAAAATTTTCGAACCCCTTTGCGTTGTATTCATAACTTAAATAAATACTGAATATTAAATTCTGATGGACTTTTCACTCAACGCCATCCAGCCTCAAACTAAGCAAACTTTTTACTGTATGGGAACCAGGACTTATTCGTCAACTGGCGAGCGTGAATCTCGCGAGTGCGCGCGAGTTGGCACCTTCCGATTTTACCTACTTTTTCTGTCGTCAACTCGCGCGCACACATTTTTAAGTACAGTCATGCTAAAAAACTGATTGAAACCAGTTAAGTACCTACCGACTATCTAGTAAGTAAGAAAGAAAGAAGTATGTTTATCTCTCATTCTCTCTCTATTAACCGAGTCTTCGGTCGCCCGTGCGGGTACAGGAGCGGGGATTGACGACGAAGGGGATCGGGCGGGTATCGGAATATTATGTTTATTTGACATGATATGTTTGACATATACAAATAAACCATAAAATATGACTGTCAAATAATATATAAAACAATTTATTTTCCAGCTAATTAAATTTTCCTAATAATTAACAACAATATCATACAGACTAAATGAGTGAAACGAAATCGCTCATTATCATCTAAATATAATAAATATAGTAATCAACGAGTATAAATTATAGCATTTGACGAATTCTTACTTACTTATAAAATTGATCAGTTATCGGGTTAAGAACTATAAAAATCACAGATCAGGGTTTGTTATAATTTTTTTTATCATACGTTACTATTAAAAACTATGCTAAAAATAATTACTTATAAATATTATTTATATAAAAAACCACAAGATTAGACGTTCGATACATCCTACTAATATTATAAACGCGAAAGTTTGTATGGATGGATGTATGTTTGTTACTCTTTCACACTAAAACGGCTGAACGGATCTGGTTGAAATTTGGCACAGATATAGATTATGATCTGGAATAACACATAGGCTACTTTTTATCCCGGAAAAATGTACGGTTTCCGCGGGATAGATTTGTTTTTATTTTTCAAGGTACCACGCGGGCGAAGCCAAAGGCGGAAGCTAGTAAATCAATAATATAAATATAACTCCGTTGATAAATTCATTAATGATGAAGGTCATCTACAATATACTACATCTATAACGTTTTATATGGGTATTAAAAGTTTAAGATTTGATTTGAGTTTAAAATAAAGGAAGAAATATTTTTTGTGATAGATAATATATTATGATGTAAAACAACATGTCAAAAATATAGAACTGCTGATTTTCCTACTAACTAACTTTTCTTAATAATTATATCAACAATATCACAATGACTCAAGAATTTGGTTTATTACCTACGTACATATATGTAAATTGTCTTAAACTAAGAAAAAAAATCAACAATGTTGTCAATTCAGTTGTCGCAAAAACTAAACTTAACTATTTTGACACCACTAAAATGGATCTGGGAATGGATGGGATGGTATCCTTTTTATTTTGATCGTTATGAAAGGGACGGTAACAATTAATGCTGTCAAATTAGTTTAGTTTAGTTTTTGCGACAACTGAATTGACATCATTGTTGGTTTTTTTTTATTTTAAGACGGATTTATTTTATAAATAAAGTAATAATTATTAGCCAAATACTTGTTGATTGCTATTTTTATTATATTAAGATGATAATGAGCGATTTCGCTTCACTCACCTAGTATGATATTGTTGATAATTATTAGGAAAATATAATTTGCAGGAATGTAAACAGTTAGATATATTATTTGACATATTTGTAATTTTATTTTGTATTTATGTGAAGCTGTCATGTTAATTATATCCCATCAAAAACATAAATGTGAAATGAGAGCCAAGTTCAATAAGTAAGTAGGTATGCTTTAATCGTTGACTTCAGCGACAAAAGAAGTGAGATCTAAACGGGTGCCAAGTACAATGGTCAGTCCTAAAACTTATTTATAACAATAAGAAATATTTTTAACGACTTTAAAATATCATTTCATCTCATAACTTAGGATATTATATTGAAGCCTAAGGTCTAACTTGGCTAGTTCTCATTATACGAATTACCTTCCTATTATTAACTACTTACCTACCATGTCCGATCGCTAGTTTCTACCAGCAAGCCAAATTTTTAGAAAAATAAAATAAGAACTTGCAAAGGCTATACCTAATATAATTCGTACTCTTAAGAAAACTAGCCAAGTCAGACCTTAGGCTTCAATATAATATCCTAAATTATGAGATGAAATGATATTTTAAAGTTGTTAAAAATATTTCATATTGTTATAAATAAGTTTCAGGACTGACCATTGTACTTGGCACCCGTTTGGATCTCACTTCTTTTGTCGCTGAAGTCAACGACTAAAGCATACCTACTTACTTATTGAACTTGGCTCTCATTTCACATTTATGTTTTTGATGGGATATCATTACTTTTTGTACAGAACTTAGATATTAGTAAGTAAGTACTTATTCTTATATTATTACACTTAGGTATATAATCTACCTGCATAAACGGCTCAAACTATTGGCACATTGTAGGTATACATACTAAGCAGGTAGGTAGGTACTTGAGTACTTACTGAATAAGTATACCTACCTACTACCTATCCGACAAGCCGAGACACACTATAATCTAGGCCTGAATAGTTATCTAGCCATATCTATCTACCTGCATAGGCTGCTCAAACTATTGGCACATTGTAGGTATACATACCTATAGTCATACTTACCTATCTGCATAGACGGCTCAACTATTGGCACATTGTATACCTAGGTAAGAGTGTACTACTTACCAATCCAAGACACTACTTCCACTCGTTATTATATTCACGTCAAGACCCTATTAAAATCCACATAATGACCGACTGTCATCTATTTAGATTGCTATTCTTATATTACAGGCGCTAGTAAGGGTTCCTAGGAGAATCAATTAATTGAAAAAGTACGTTAAAAATATAAAAATTTGCAAGTTTCAGATTTTTTCCTTTGTATCCACTCCACTACCTACCTGGATGCCAAATTTGAACGTTCTAGGTCAACTGGAACTGGGTTATAATTAACGTCTATAGGTCAGTCAGTGATAAAATTTTCCATAACCAGGCATTTTTGGACGTTAATATCTAAATAACCGTTTGAGGTGTGTTTAAGAAATTCGGTGCACATATTTTACTCGCAAGTGGCAATAGATGAGCCAAATTTGACTTGTTTATGTGAAATAGTTTTTGAGTTACGAGGGGGTGAAAAATCACCCAAATGGTTCCTGTAATATTACACTAGGCGCGCATCGCCCGTTCGCTTCGCTTGAACTTGGCTTGACACGCTGCCGCGTGTCTAGATTCCAATATCCGATACCCGCCCGATCTTCTCGTCGTCATACCCCGCTCCTGTGGGGCACAGGAGCGGGGTACCGAAGACCGAGTTAATAGAGATTGAATGAGAGATAAACATAATTTTCTTCTTCTTTCTTTCGTCGGTAGGTACTTACCCTGTTTCAATCCGTTTTATACATGACTGTACTTTATACGTGCGCGCGAGTTGACGACAGAAAAAATAGGTAAAATCGGAAGGTGCCAACTCGCGCGCACTCGCGAGATCCACGCTCGCCAGTTGACGAATAAGTCGGAACCAGTAGTGCGATTACGAAACTCTGATACAATCTACACTTGTCAAAACTGGCTCAAATTTATTGAATAAATACTCTTATGTCATACCAAATCACTTGATTACAATGAAAACGTATTGACATTGATTGTAAGAAAATATCCATAATCGCCCCCCAGATGGTTGATAGATTGATTATAATATTTTTTTGTAAATACTCGTACATAATTATGTATGGTAGAATACATAATTACCTAAACATAACCAGACACAGAACAAACATCTGCGTTCATCACACAAAATGTTTGCCCTGTGTGGGGATCGAACCCATAACCTACAGCGTAAAAAGAGCTACTACCAACTGAGCTGTGAGGACAGTCAAAATCTTTTGTGATTGATATTTAATTTTTAATTTTAATTTGGAAAATCGGTTTCATAATAGAGATTCATTGTTATTTTTCGCTCGTCTTAGATTTTTAAGACACCTTAATCGTTTAGCTGAAGGCTTTATAGGGATTTGTCGAGGCTTAAGCTTGGGCGGGCGGGACGTTGACTTTGTAACTTATCTTTGGACTAATGGATGTTTCATGGCTTCGCTCAGAGTTATTCGTTTTAACTAGAGACGACACTCTAAGTCCACTTATCGTGTCACCAATACTTTTGGACAATTTTTAAAAGAGGGGACTTTTCTAACACAGTTCTTTTAACCTAACAGAAAAGTTCGTAACCCTTGTTTAAAAAACTTTCTTTCCACAAATGTGGGGAAGATTTAAAGTTAAAGCTAAATATAGAAGTACTAGCTTTTGCCCGCGACTTTGTCCGCGTGAAATAGTTAAGTACTTTAGGCAGTAAATGATAATGAGGGGCCTAATACAAAGTTTGATGTTTTATTTTCGAAAATGAAGGACTCTCATACAAACTTTCATGCCTTATTTCACCCCTTCAAGCATATTTTCGCGATAAGAAGTAGCCTATGTCTTTTCTCAAACTCTAGTCCATCTTTGTACCAAATTTTATAAAAAATTGTTTAGTGCTTAAAGCGTGAAAGCGTAACAGACAGACAGTTACTTTCGCATTTATGTATTAAGTATGGATTTTTCCTTTTTTATCTATTCTTTACATATTAATAAAAACCGATAGGTAAGTACAAGTTTGACTGACACACCGAGGGTTCCGCAAAAAAATGTAATAATAAAACTACATGCTTTTATTACCTAAAGGTTTTTGGATTTTCTTCTTAGATGTGCCAAGTTTTTAGATTATGTATTATAATTATTGATTTCGTTTTATTGTGCCTTAACAGACAAACAGTATCTAAATTAGTAGGTACCTACAAACTTGCTGCGTCATCTTATCGAATAAGTAGGTACATAAGAAATGTTATAATATATGTAGGTTAAATAAATAGAATGGACGCGTGCGAGACGCGTCCCTAAGTTTTGTACTGTGAATCTTTTTGATTCTATCATTCCATTCCCATTCCAAGGTAAAAATGTCAAACATTTTCAATTTTAGATGTTTTCCTGTATTTGTGTCAAAGAAGGCTGCGTGCTGCCATTCTTATCTCAATTGTTAAGTTGGGAGTCCCTACATTTTAATCTTTGCCTTAGTAAAAAAAAAATACATTAATTACCATTTATGTTTTTAATGAATTGCTAGAAGCTAGCCATTTTCAAAAATTACGATATTGCCATATATATTTAGATAGTGATAGAGGAAAATGGAGGAAGAAAGCGTGTTGTGCCGACACACATAGCGTGGGAAACGGACAGGAAGAAGAATAAGATTGCCATATTTTTAATGACTTGCTAGAAGGTTATTTTTTACACAGCAAGCTTAAAGACTTGATTATTTGTAACCGTCTATACGTCTTTTCCTGAAGTCAACATACAGATAGATAGTTAACAAAGTGCTCATGGTTTATTTTTTTCCTTTATTAGTACCTACTGAGTCCTTGTTCTAATAGCAAACTTTGGGGTAAGCGTATGAAATTAAAGTAAATGAGTACGTATCTTTACGTACGTACTTTTTTTTATTCTTCTTTAATACGGCCATAAACTTCCAGTTCGTAATCCATAGATGCCGCTTCTGTAAATAAAATTATTTATAATTAGTTATTTTGATCAGAGTTTTTTTTCTGTTCGTTTTTTTATATTGAATTCACAAATTTTACACCCGTGTCAAGAACTCTGACTTTAGTGGAAAAATAACCACCAAAATTACACAATAAAACTCAAAATAACAAAAAAATAAATCTAGAGCGATAAAGTTCACAGTCGAAGCATCAGAAAAAAATTCTCGCTTTCACAATAGTGTGCTGTGTCTAGTGTCATGTCAGTATGACACGTAGACGTTATAGTTATAAAATCCTTCGATAAACTCGCGTTTTCTAGTCCACAACACAGTTATAATGATTGGGGTTGTATTGTAAATCAGGGTAGCTATATTTGAAGACGACCGCGGGTATGCGAATCGCCAGATTGAAATGGAAATGGGCAGGATACTTATTTGGCAAGAAGGGATGACGGAAGATGGATAAAAGCGATAACTGTGTGGTGGTCAAGGACGCTCAACGGCCAAGAGGTATACCATCCGATAGTCCAATGACATTGTTAGTGTAATCGGAAACTACTGGACCGGAAAGAGTGACGTAATAAAGAGGAGGCCTATACCCAACAGTGGGTGCAAACGGGCTTAATGATGATGATAATGATACAATTGAAGTCAATTAAAATAACTTTACAGTACCCTTGCTTGTTGATGTCGGCGTTGCCCATATTGAACGGGCTTCCAGTACACTGCACATTCTCCGCCTGGGTGATGTCAGTACACTGTCTGCCTACCAAGTGGTCGGTCCTAACACTTGACGCGAAGTAGTCCCAAGCGCGGTGGTGCGAGCAAATGTTGCCAATGCAACCTGGTTGAGGGTCTCGCCCTCCGTTGGGATAGAAGTCTGCGTGGCCACTCCTGTGATACAAAGCATAGATGATAGATAATAGGAGTTAGTGAATTTCTTCTCAAACCAAGTTGTCCTCAAGAATCTGGTACAAGCTGGCATCACAGCTTAGCAGGTAGTAGCTCTGCCTCCTATAACACTGGTTATAATCATGACTACAACGTAATCCCCAGGTTCGGTTGAAACCTCATTAGATATCTAATGAGGGCAGTCCAAACATGATACAATTATCACATTTTGCACGCCCATTGCCGCTTATAAGAACGCTAACCTATGACACATACTTTCACATTTTTGGTTCAAGGTTATGCCGGTTCCCTCACGATGTTTTCCTACATCGTTTAAGAGCATTATTATTTAATTAATTCATTCATTTACTGGCATTACGCACATACATTTTTCGAATAAATTATACTCATACCTGTTAAAAATTCCGTAACCTCCTCCTCCTCCATCAGTGTGGATGGCTTCCACGTATACGGCGTCTCCACTGTTCAAGGCATTCGGGTTGTTTTCCCATCCATCACCAGCCGGGTCCAATCCTGGTAATAGATAAAATTTACAGTACCTTCTAAGACCAACATCAAAACCAGCATTTTTGATGAATTGTATTATTTATTTGCTGTCAAATAATTTATTACCAGTAATCCTTCTGGCTTCAACGCCCTCAACCCTGGCAGAACTCGCCACAACATGAGCTCCCATGCTGAAGCCAACCAAATGCACATTATTCCAGTCGCCACCACCAGTTCTGATCAGCCACACCAGGAATCTGCCAAGGTACTGGCCCACACCGTATACATTTGCAGCTGCATTCTCATAAGAAGTGGTGGATATATGACTCCAGTCTACCACGATCACGTTGGCGTCCTGGACTTGAAGGAAAGCAGCTGTGAGGGTGGGGTTGTATAGAGAATTTCCATGGTTGTTCCAACCGTGGACCATGGCTACCAGAGGACGGCTTCCTTGGTAATTGGAGCTGGATAGGGCATCGATGTCGTTGATGGTCAGGTATTGTGGGGAGCTCGGGTTTTGTCTGCGTTGTTGAAAAAAAACAAACATGATCATGTTAACATAACATATTAACTGTAATCTCTAGGATTTAAAATATGTTAGATCTAGAGTTACTTAGATCTTCGAGCATTATCGTATGCAGAGATAGTCAGAGGCATGTCTTAACTTAATGCTTACGTGGCATATTGCAAACCCATCGTCACTTAGGGGAACACTTACCAATGTTACAAACTTTCAAATTCTTTGTTCCATGTATGCCAGTTTCATCACGATATTTTCCTTCATATTAAAGCTTCAACCAATGTATGATAACTCGATTCAATGTAAGAAAACTCAAGACTATTTTTCCGTCGTTCATCGAGTCGGTCTTATTGCTATTGAAGTGAAGGATTTTATTTTCATAGATTACAGTAAGCGCTGTAGTGGTGGTGTGCTTGGTGCCTTACCTCGTATACAGCCAGTATTGGTTATCAGAACCATTTCTAGATGCCAGCAAAGCTTCATTAAGCATGTGCTGGTCTACCACAGGGCTGCCTTCATCATCAGATCCCCAGATGTACCGGCTCTGACCCGGGTCTTCGAGACTGTCCCCGGGCACCATGGGAATGGCATTGCCGTGGCCCACTAGAATAAAAGTTTTACACTTTTAATCACTAGTCATTAGAACCAGTAGTGAAATAATTGAAGAGGTGCTCAGAGGCTGCATCGGGTACCCTCTCGTCATGTCTATTGAAAGCAGCCGGTATACCATAGTTTTAGGGTGCCAAGATAGGAGGCTGGTGATCCGTAAATGAAATTTCACATCTAAACTTACAACTTTCTGAACGCCATCGCGAGGATGTTTTTTTATAACAGTTTTCTGAGTCCTTCAAATCACTTTTCCACTAGTATTACTTGGAGTTTGACTGAGATAAGTTTTCTGTGGATTGAGGGTTGTCTGTGGTTCGCTAGAAAGAAGCATCAGTGGTGCCGCTACAGTTCTCAATATTTGCCCATCATAATTGTTGTCATATTGTGAACGCAACAATGTCTTCGAACTTTTTAGATTCTACGACATACCGGATCCACACGATGTCTTTCTTTATCACCGGTATACTGCACATCGACTTATGTAGCAAGCGCATTAGACATAGTACCTACAAAACATACAGAGCGTATATTTTTGGGAAACAGGTAGATGAAAATCAAACAAAAAAACCTCACCAGTCACTAAAGCAGCCAACACAACTAATCGCTCCATCCTCAACGATACTGATATGAATAAGGCCATAGCAGCTCAATTTATATCAGAATTCAGAACTAGTGGGACTCCTCACAACTCTGGTTGCAAATTGTAATTTAAAGGTCAGTATCTGGTTGACCGAGCTTTGCTTTTTTTTGGTAAATCTTGTTTTTTGGAAAATGAAACCTAGCTAGATCGATTTATCGCCCCATAAACACCCTGCGTAGTAAATTTCATGAAAATCGTTGGAGCCGTTGCCGAGATTCAGATTATGTAATACAAGAATTGCTTGTTAAAAGGTATAAGATGAGAGGAGCCTCTACGCTCAGTAGTCCTTCCACCACACTGGTTGAAAGAACTAGAAGACACGATCAGTCTATTATAAACTTTAAAAAATTTACAAGTTTTTTGGTCTTACGGGAAAAATATCAAGCCCTTAGGTATCAAAGACTAGAAAATATCCGTTCATACATAAAAAAAAATACAGAACAAGAAACTCCTCTAAGTCGGGTAGACTGTGAAGAAAGGTAATTGTGTTTGGGGTGTATGTATATAATGTATGGTTTGAATTGCGCGTCGATTTTCGGTCAGTCAGTCAGCCAATTAACGATTTTATATGATTAGATTTGATCTATTAAATTCATCTATCTTTACGTATATCTGGCTATCATCAGAATTACCTACATGATAAGATTTTTCAATAGATTTTATCTAGATAATTATTATGACCAATTACAATAACAAATTTACAAAATACAAAAAACCAGTTCTGCCTACTCGTAAATATATGAGCTAGAAATAACTTTAATATGGAAATTCCTTTCCATCAATCCCTTAAGGGGTTTTCAAGAGAAAAAAGTAACCTAGCTTTAGTTTAGAGGGCACATTCACAGCATATCTATACTTAATATTATAAAGAGGAAAGTTATGTATTGTAACAAATAAACTCAAAAACTACTGGTCCGATTTCAAAAATCTTTTACCATTAGAATGCTACATTATCCCTGAGTAACATAGGCTATATTTTATGTAGGTACCTAGCGAGAAAAGCCACAAGCGAAAGCTAGTTTTATATAAAGCAGAGTCGGATAGACGGACAAGCATACACTTTTGCATTTATGTAATTTTTTTATATTCATCAAGTATTTAATTTAATTCAAGTATTTCATATATTTATTTACGGAATGATGTACAGATTTATCATAATACTAGCTTCTGCACGCGGCGTCGCCCGCGAAGTACCTACATAAAATATAGCCTATGTTCATCCTGAAAGTTCATTCTACACATTGGTGAAAGAATTTTTTAAATCGGTTCAGTAGTTTCGGAGCCTATTCATTTCAAACAAACAAACAAACAAACAAACAAACAAACAATCAAAGTTTTCCTCTTTATAATATTAGTATAGATAAATAAATTAAAATTCTGGACGTTTTAAAGAAAGGCCGAGTCAATCAACGCGTATGAATGAAGAATGTAATGAGAGTAAATGAAGCAAAAGAGAATCTGATACACGTATCAGGATCATAGCAAGTGGAGATCTATGGTCTCTGCCTACCCCGTCGGGAAACGGGCGTGATTTTATGGGTTGTTATCATTATGAATAGTACCTGGTTGGCCGAGCTTTGCTCGGTTTTTTTTCTCGTAAATCTTGTTTTTTGGAAAATGAAACCTAGCTAGATCGATTTATCGCCCCCGAAAGCCCCTGCATACTAAATTTCATGAAAATCGCTGGAGCCGTTTCCGAGATTCCAATTATATATATATATATATATATATATATATATATATACAAGAATTGCTCGTTTAAAGGCATAAGATGAAATCACATCAACATCGTCTACGAGTAATTTGCATAAAGTTCAATCTAAAAAATATTGCCTGGTTTTAAAATATTTTGAAGAAATCTTGTTTTACAGGCTTTTTTGAATTATTTCGAAGTTGAATTTGAAAAATACATTAAAGATTTGCGCGGCATAACTCTAGCAAATTTCGAGTTTATGCCACTAACTGCATCACGACGCCATTTAACTAGAGATGAACCATTAAACATTTAACATTTGCTCTGAGAAGATAACCAGTGGTCTGTAGTGCTTGAGTTCTCATTGGGGTTTCTTCCTCACTCACGAAAAGTACATGTATGGCGATTTCCTGTACCCCTAGTATGAGTTCACGAATTTTTTTTTCAAATAATCCTTTCATAAATTTACCTCCGTCGGAAATGTTAAGGAACTAAGGTCGATACTGGTGGTAATTCGGTTGTTTTGCAGACTAACTTAAAAAATGCTACCATAGGTACGATCTTATATCGCTTTCTATAATAACCAAATTAGCGTAACATTTTTGAATGACAGTTTTAAAAGATCTAAAATTGACATAATAATTCTAATTTAATTAATTTTCCACCATTTTCACGTAGCTTTAGTCAACACCAATTTACATGGCTTCTAAAATAAGCTAAAACACGTCAATCATACGTCAGTTTAGTCAAATTTAGAATTGTAATTTAAAATGTTTACGGTAATTTAGTATTTGATTTGAGCAAAATAAGATCTCGTTTATTTCAGCATTTTTTTAGTTAGTTTTAGATAATCCGCGAAACAACAGAATCACCACCAATATCGAAAATATCTAATCGGCAGTCCCAGCAATGATTTTCAAACCAAGTTTTTACGATATTGACCTTATTTTAGTTCCTTAACATTTCCGATGGAGGTAAATGTATGACAGGATACTATTAGAAATAAGTTTTCGTAAACTATAAAAAACTCATAAATACTGTTCAAAAGACCACTCTCAGGAAGCCCAATTTGTGTTGGTGGGAAAAACAGACCTCGTTTGGATCAGAAACACCAGACCGCTGAAAAATACCGAAGCCAGTTGCTAGTACCAATAGTCTACCCCCATCGATTAAAAATGGGCCAAGAATTCACGCTTATGCACGTCCGCGCACAGCGCGAGCGGTGACCAGCAGGCGGTAGGCTCACGACTTGTCGGTCTTGAACTGGCCCGCGCCACCACCAGACCTAAACCCCATAGAGCACGCGTGAAACAGGCTCCAAAGAAGGTCTATGAACAAGTTTCCTGCAAACATTGCGACTGAAGAGCAACTTTTTTTGCATCTTAGCAAGAACCGAGACCATAATATCCTAGGAAGACTTTGATAACTTGTTTTAAGGTATGAAAAACCGTTGCAGGACCATTGTTAACGTCATGGCTGGCTACTGAGTTTTTGTATAATTGCACAAAACGGAATCATTTTGCTTAATTTTTTACTTTTTCTTAAAAAACACATTCATCCTAAGTTTTACCATTTTTTCACGTTCTGATTGGGCTTTTCAAAAATGTATACAAATGCTGCATGTTATTTATATAAACAAATTGCATGGACGTTCTTGATGTGTGTAAGTGAGAAACATGTGAGCTATACGGACGTTTTTAATGATTTTTTTATTTTCTTTCTCATAATTATGTAGGTAAGTACTTTATTTGAATGAAAAACGTTTGTTAATAATGAATAATAATATATTAAACATATTAAATAATCACATACTTACTTAACAATGACTCATTTATTATTAGAGATATTTATTTAATACGGCCATAAGCTTCCAGTTCTCAAACCATAGATGCCGCTTCTGTAAATAGAAAGAAGCTGTTGAATTTCAAGAATACAAATAATTATTTCTGAAAAATAACCTAGAAAACTAGACCGCTAAAGTTCACAGTCAAAGCATCAGAAGAAAATGCTCGAACAATTTCACAATAGTATTCAGTGTCTAGTGTCATGTCAGTGTGTCACGTAGAAGTTAGAGCAATAAAATCCTTCGATAAACTCGCGTTTTATAGCCCACAACACAATTACGATTGAGGTTGTATGTGTAAATCAGGGTAGCTACGTTTGAATTCGGTCGTGGGTATGCAAATCGCCAGATTGAAGTGGAAATGGGCAGGACACTGGCAAGAAGAGAAGACGGGAGATGGAAAAGGCGATAACTGAGTGGTGGCTGAGAATGCTCAACGGCCAAGAGGCAGACAACCCGATGGTCCAATGACATTGTTAGCGTAGTCGGCAACCACTGGACGGGACTTGCTCGAGACCGGAAAGAATGACGTAATAAATAGGAGGCTTATACCCAACAGTGGGTGAAACGGGCTGAATGATAATGACACAATTAAAGTCAATTAAAACAACTTTACAGTACCCTTGCTTGTTGATGTTGGCGTTGCCCATATTGAACGAGCTTCCAGTACACTGCACATTCTCCGCCTGGGTGATGTCAGTACACTGTCGGCCTACCAAGTGGTCGGTCCTAATACTTGACGCGAAGTAGTCCCAAGCGCGGGCGTGCGAGCAAATGTTGCCAAAGCAACCTGGTTGAGGGTCACGCCCTCCGTTGGGATAGAAGTCTGCGTGACCAGTCCTGTGATACAAAGCATAGATGATAGATATAGGAGTTAGTGAATTTCTTCTAAAACCAAGTTGTCCTCAAGAATCTGGTACAAACAGGCATCACAACATAGCTAATAGTATTAGCTCTGTTTTCTTTGTTGTAAGCTGTGGGTTCGATGACTAGGACACACATTGCGATAACTTTGCGGAAATCCATTACATAATAATGAAAAAGATGACAGATAGCTAGTACGATCCCGCTAATCTAAACGTTATTGATCATGCTTTCCCATAGTATAAGCCTAGTTTATAACTATAAAGTCTTTGAGACAAACACTCATTTCAGCACACTAGTTTTGCAAGTGACACAATAAAAAGAAACCTCGTTTAATGTGGAAAAAAAGGCGTTAAAATGTCGACTTCGTATTCTAGAGAGAAATAAGTACTGGTTATATATATATATTGCAATATCAATACTATACTATATATTGCAATACTATATATTGCAATATTAGATACTAGGTAGTTGCCCGTGACTTCGTCCACGTTTTATTCGTTTTTAAATGATTTTGTTTAGTAAAAATACATCAAATCAAAAACTATGAAAATCGGTTCAGCCGTTCTGGAGTTATAAGTGTTTGAACAAACCCTTCTTTATGTACCTATGTATTTCGTATGTCTTTTTATCCAAACTGACTTTACAACTAATCACACCACTCGTCAAAAAGATCATACAAACTTTGACACCCTTTTTTCCCTTAGTTTTATTTTTTTTTATTTTTGAAAACGCTAAAATACTGGTAAGTGTCCATTTATTTTGCCTTCTAAGTGTTAAAACCGAGTTCTCGTCAAAAAAACTTTAACACCCCACTTAACCCTTTTTGGTGGGTTATTTTGAAAAATCCAGAAATATATGACTATTTATTTTGTCTATTAAGTATTTAAACCGAGCTTCAAACAAATCACTCTACTCGTCGAAAAAACTTTAACACCCTGTTTAACCCTATTTGGCGGGTTATTTTGAAAAATCAAGATATACGTTTTACATCATTTTGCATTTAAAGTATCCAAACCAAGATTCAGGTCGATCGTACCACCCCTTAAAAAGTTCCCATATAAACATTGAGCCCCCATTTTACCCCTTTTTAAAGGTTATATTGAAAAATCTTGAAACACGTGTACATTTTTTTTGTATTTACATTACACACACAAAGTTTCATGAAAATCGTACAGCGCGTTAAAAAGTTTCATACAACCGTTTTTAGCCTTTTTCACCCCCTTAAAAGTGGAATTTCCAAAAATCCCGTCTTATTGCTCGCCTACATACCAAGACGAATATACCCTCCAAATTTCAAGTCTGTATGACCGGCGGTTTGGGCTGTGCGTTGTATCTATTCAAATCAGTCAGGACTTATCCTTTTATATAGTAGATTGCAATATCATCGATATATCTAAAGAGGGTAGTCCAAACATGATATTTAACACATGACCACATTTTGTACGCTCATCGCCGCTAAAAAGAACATTAATCTATGACAACTTTTAAATTTTTGGTTCAAAGGTATGGCGGTTTCCTTGCAATGTTTTCCTTCAGCGTTTAAGAGCACTGGCATTGCGCACATATTTTTTTCGAATGAAATACTCATACCTGGTGAAAATTCCATAACCTCCTCCATCAGTGTGGATGGCTTCTACGTATACGGCGTCTCCACTGTTCAAGGCATTCGGGTTGTTTGCAAATGCATCACCAGCCGGGTCCAATCCTGTAAAAATACAAAATTTACAGTACCTACATACACCTTCTAAGACCAACATCGAAACAAGTATTGTTGATGGATTGCACTCTTTGCTTTCAAATAATTTATTACCAGTAATTCTTCTGGCTTCTACGCCCTCAACCCTGGCAGCACTCGCCACAACATGAGATCCCATGCTGAAGCCAACCAAATGCACATTATTCCAGTCGCCACCACCAGTTCTGATCAGCCAGACCAGAAATCTGCCAAAGTTCTGGCCCACATCGTATACATTTGCAGCTGCGTTCTCAGCAGAAGTGGTTGATATGTGACTCCAGTCTACCACGATCACGTTGGCGTCCTGGACTTGTAGGAAAGCAGCTGTGAGGGTGGGGTTGTATAGAGAATTTCCATGGTTGTTCCAACCGTGGACCATGGCTACCAGAGGACGGCTTCCTTGGTAATTGGAGCTGGACAGAGCATCAATGTCGTTGATTGTGAGGTATTGTGGGGAGCTCGGGTTTTGCCTGCGTTATTGAAAAAAAACAAACATGATAATTACTCTAATCTCCAGGATTTAAAATATGTTAGATCTAGAGTTACTTAGATCTTCGAGCATAACTTCAGAGATAGAGGCACGTCTTAACATTATATTTGGCACATGCTTAGTGCTTACGTGACATGTTGCAAGCCCATCGTCACCTAGGGAACACTTACCAATGTTACACACCTTCAAATTCTTGTTCCATGTATGCCAGTTTCATCACGATATTCTCCTTCATATTTATAAAGCTTCAACCGATGTGTGATGATAACTTGATTCAATGTAAGAAAACTCAAGACTATTTTAATTTCCACCTTGGCGGTATGCGTCTTACGGTCTAGTGCTCCGTCGTTCATCGCATCGGTCTTATCTAGACACGCGGCAGCGTGTCAGCCAAGTTCAAGCGAACGGGCGAAGCGCGCACCGTGTGTAATATTACACGAACCATTTGGAGCCATTTTCACCCCCTCGTAACTCAAAAACTATTTCACATAAACAAGTCAAATTTGGCTCATCTATTGCCATTTGCGAGTAAAATATGTACTCTGAATTTCAAAAACACACCTCAAACGGTTATTTAGATATCAACGTCCAAAAATCGTATTTTATGAAAAAAATTATCACTGACTGACCTATAGACATTAATTATAACCCAGTTCCAGATGACCTAGAACGTTCAAATTTGGCATCCAGGTAGGTAGTGGGGTGGATACAAAGGAAAAAATCTGAAACTTGTAAATTTTTATATTTTTATCGTACTTTTTCAATTAATTGATTCTCCTAGGAACCCTAACTAGCGCCTGTAATATATGAATAGCAATCTAAATAGATGACAGTCGGTCATTATATGGATTTTAATAGGGTCTTGACGTGAATATAATAACGAGTGGAAGTAGTGTCTTGGATTGGTAAGTAGTACACTCTCGGTATACAATGTGCCAATAGTTGAGCCGTCTATGCAGATAGGTAAGTATGACTATAGGTATGTATACAATGTGCCAATAGTTTGAGCTAGATAACTATTCAGGCCTAGATTATAGTGTGTCGGCTTGTCGGATAGTTAGTTAAGGTATACTTATTCAGTAAGTAAGTACCTACCTACTTAGTATGTATACAATGTGCCAATAGTTTGAGCCGTCTATGCAGGTAGATATATAAGTGTAATAATATAAGAATAAGTACCTACGTACTTACTAATAAGTTCTGTACAAAAAGTAATGATATCCCATCAAAAACATAAATGTGAAATGAGAGCCAAGTTCAATAAGTATGTTTTAGTCGTTGACTTCAGCAACAAAAGAAGTGAGATCTAAATGGGTGCCAAGTACAATGGTCAGTCCTGAAACTTATTCATAACAATATGAAATATTTTTTAACAACTTTAAAATATCATTTCATCTCATAATTTAGGATATTATTTGAATCCTAACGTCTGACTTGGCTAGTTTTCTTAAGAGTACGAATTATATTAGGTATAGCCTTTGCAAGTTCTTATTTTATTCTTCTAAAAATTTGGCTTGCTGGTAGAAACTAGCGATCGGACATAGTAGGTAAGTAGTTAATAATAGGTAAGTAATTCGTATAATGAGAACTAGCCAAGTTAGACCTTAGGCTTCAATATAATATCCTAAGTTATGAGATGAAATGATATTTTAAAGTTGTCAAAAATATTTAATATTGTTATAAATAAGTTTCAGGACTGACCATTGTACTTGGCACCCGTTTAGATCTCACTTCTTTTGTTGCTGAAGTCAACGACTAAAACATACTTATTGAACTTGGCTCTCATTTCACATTTATGTTTTTGATGGGATTGCTATTAAAGTGTAGGACTTTAATATCATAGATTACAGTAAGCGCTGTAGTGGTGGTGTGCTTGGTGCCTTACCTCGTATAAAGCCAGTATTGGTTATCAGAAATATTTCTAGATGCCAGCAAAGCTTCATCAAGCTTGTGCCGGTCTACCACAGGGCTGCCTTTATCACCAGACCCCCAGATGTTCTGGCTCTGACCCGGGTCTTGGAGACTGTCCCCAGGCACCATGGGAATGGCGTTGCCGTAGCACACTGGAATAATAGTTAGACTAGTTTTATGGTTTTGATCATTAATGATGTCATTAGAGCCAAAAAAACGACTGTAATTCCCAGGCTCGGCTCCTCAGACCTCTAGTTACATAGATCTTTGAGGATATCTAATGAGAGAGGCATGTCCTAACATGACATTTATTGGCACATGCCCACATTTTGCACAGAAGTTAGTATTCCTCACGTGACAGGTTGCAAACCCGTCGCCGCTTATAAGAATACTAACCTAATGCTCTATACTTACATACGGTTTTGCTCGATTGAGCTATCATGTCGAGCCTACATTTGATGCGGATTACTACTAGATGCGAGCCTTCGAGTCGTGAGTTTTGCGGTCCACACGTTAATTTTTACTCGATTTCGAATAAAACTATCGAGTAATACCGTATGTGAGTACGGAGCTTATGACACACACCTTCGAATTTTTGGTTCTAGATGCCGGTTTCCTCACGATGTTTTCCTTCAACGTTTAAGAGCACTGGCATTGCGCATATAATTTTTTCGAATCGAAAAATTTAATTGGTGCACAACCAGGTTTGAAACCACGACCTTCGGTTCGAAAGACAGGGGCTACTACTACACCACCAGCGCTCTTCATTAGAACCAGTAGTGTAATAATTGAAGAGGAACTCAGAAGCTGCATCGGGCATCTTCTAGTCATGTCTATTGAAAGCAGCCTGTATATATTCTCTGTATGTATTAACTGGCCTCACAGCTCAGTTGGTAGTAGCTCTGCCTTCTGCACTGTAGGCTGTAGGTTCGATCCCCACCCAGGACAAACATTTATGTGATGCTTCCTTTACCACCGATATGCTACACATAAACTTATGAAGCAAGCGCATTAGACATAGTACCTACAAAATATACAAATCGTATTTATTCAGGAAATAGGTAAATCAAACAAGGGCAACTCACCAGCCACTAAAGCAGCCAATACAACCAATCGCTCCATTCTCAATGATACTGATATCAATAAGCCTATTGCACCACATAATATAATATCAGAATTCAAAACTAGCGGAACAACTCACAACTTTGTTTGCAAATTTTAAGTTTTACAATTTAAAGTGATTGAAAGGTAGTCCTTTCGCCACACTGGTGGAAAGAACTAGAAGATATCTTATAAAATCAAAGGTGGCAATCTGTACTTGGGATGAATTTTTGCAATTCAATAAAAACGTTTTTAAGTCTGTTTTGAAATTATTTTTACTATCTAAGATTGAAAATAATGCTGATTTTTAGGTAAATTTTGACATTAAAAAATTTGAATTTTTGATATTAATGCCGCTTTGATATCAATTGAGAAAATAATATGTCTATGTCCAGCAGCGGACTGCTATAGGCCGATGATGATGATGATGATGATGAGAAAATAATATTGTTACGTTATATAAATTTATTCTTTCAAATTCCCTAAACCAAGAAGAAATTTTTAATTAAGACTTCTATGAAATACTTCTAAAAAATTACAGCATCCTCGCTGTAATTTTTAGTCTTACGGGAAAAATATCAAACCCTTAGAAATCAAAAAATTAGACTAGAAAATTCCTATACATACATAAACTAATTCATAGAACATTGAAACTCTCCTTTTTACCCGACTGCGAAGCGAAGTGGAAGGGTTATATTATGTTTGGGTGGATGTATATTAAAATGCATGTTTGTAATTATTTTTCTAGTGTTTGTATGTATGGTTTAAACTACACGTCGGTTTTTAGTCAGTCAGTCAGCCAACTAACGATTTTATATGATTAGATTTGATCTTTTAAATTCATCTATCTTTATCTAATTCTCGTTATCATCAAAATTACTACATGATAATATTTTTCAATGGATTATAAACTAGTTATGACTAAGATAAATGATTGATTCAGGCATCGTGACTGCGGAAATCTATTACAAATACTGAAAAGAACGGAAATATATAGTACTTTCCCGCTAAACTATTATCTAAAAAGACTCGTTCGGCGCTCGGTGGAGCAACACCAGTGCGGAGCGAGAATGGTCCTGAGGATGCTTCGTGGAGAAGCGAAGCACGTGTCGAATTTCTATTTTAGTTTGTGTTGTGTTAAGCTCATTAGATAATGGTTTAACGGGAAAGTACTAGATATTCCCGTCCTTTTCAGTATTAGTTATGACTAGTAAAAATATTAAAATAAAAAAAAAAATATGATCACGACTGTAATCCCCGGGCTCGGTAGATATCTCCTCAGATCTTTAGTTACTTAGATCTTTGAGGATATCTAAAGGGGGTAGTCAGAGGCAAGTCCAAACATGACATCTGGTACATGCCCACATTTTGCACAGTAGTTAGTATTCCGTACGTGACAGGTTGCAAGCCCATCGCCGCTTATAAGAATACTAACCTATGACACATACCTTCGAATTTTTGGTTCTAGGGTATGGCGGTTTCCTCACGATGTTTTCCTTCACCGATTAAGAGCACTGGCATTGCGCACATACATTTTTCAAATGGAAAAACTCATTGGTACACGACCAGGTTTGAACCCACGACCTTCGGATCGTGAGGCAGGGGTGCTACCACTACACCACCAGCGCTCTTAGTATGTATCTAGCTAGGTTATCTCAATATACACACTAAATATGAAATTATGTAAAACAGGTAATAAGGACGTTTTTAATATTTTTTATTCTTTTCTTCCTCATATTGTAGGTAAGTACTTTATTTGAATAAAAAAATAGTTTATATAACAATATTAAATAAGCACATACATAAACAATTTATTATTTTTAGCGATATTTATTTTAATACGGCCATAAGCTTCCAGTTCTCAATCCAAAGAGGCCGCCTCTGTAAATTAAAATAAGCTGTTGAATTTCAACGATACAAATGTCTAAAAAACAAAATTAAAAAAAAAACATAATTATAAATAAATAATTAATTAATCACATAACGTGGGAAAAGGGCAGGGAGATGATGATGATGATTAATGTCTAAAAAATAACCCAAGTAAAAATTCTGTGATGGTTTTTGAAGCATTTATAAAATTGCAATTTTTTTTGCCACCTTGTAGTATTGGGAGTACTACTGGTGGTATAATGAAAGCCTTTGTTCTCCAATCATAAAATGTTTTCGAGCCCGGTCGTGCACTAATGAAGAATTAATTTCCAAAAATGTATATGAGCAGTCCCACAATTCTCGATGGTAAAGGAAAACATAATGAAGTCATGAATTATTCAACTCCACATGTGGATACGGGTGACGTTATAGGTGCTGGGCTTGTAAATGTAATTTATAAAATATACCCTATACTTCAGCATCTTGTAAGTAGAGTTTCCAATTGACACTGTAAATTCATGTAAGATAAGATGCAAAGACTTTTACGACTTAAGGTACAAGTGCGACACACAACTTAAGACATGTCGCTAGTTAATCAGGTCGTTAGGTCATCAGGTAAGGTCGACAGGTTGTTGAAGCGACATCACCATCACAGGTTCGATACGTCGTTAGGTCGACAGGTCGCTACGTCAACAGGTCGGGTCGACAGGTTGTTGAAACGACATCACAGGTTCGATACGTTGTTAGGTCGTTAGGTCGTTAGGTTGTTGAAGCGACATCATGGGATTCGTCATTTATGGGATTGGTTGTTGAAGCGACATGATAAATAACGACCGGTGCTTAGACATTAAATAAAAAAACGAGTGTGCTTTAGACGACTGAAATCTGGCTATGAGAGAAAGAGAGAAAGAAAATGTGTGCTCGCACCTCTCTCTCTTGCTTCTATAATATACGAAACGTAACTCTCTCGCTTTCTTATCTTCACTAACTTATATCTCCTAACTTTCGTTCACCTCACTCGACCACACTTTTCGTAACGCTCTCTTCTCGCATTCATCTTACTCCCGAAGTCAAGCGTGCGAGAAGTTTTACTTCAAAAACTATGTGAAACACCGAGAAGTGACTTCTCTTTATCTTCTCTTTCGGCGCTCGGTGGAACAACACCAGTGCGGAGCGAGTCAATGGCCCTGAGGATGCTTCGCGGAGAAGCGAAACACGTGTCGAATTTCTATTTGAGTTTGTGTTGTCAAGCTCATTAGATAATTATAGTTTAGCGGGAAAGTACTAAATATTTCCGTTCTTTTCAGTATTTCTACGCACCCTTGTTTATTTATATCACCGTTGCCCATAACGAATGTGTCGCCAGAGCAGTTCACGCTCACTGCTTGCTCCAGATTGACGCATCGCCTGCCCATCAAGTGGTTGACATTCAATATAGTTGTCGCATAGTAGTCCCACACTCGGACGTGTGAGCAGGTGTCGGCAGAGCAGCCGGGCTGGGGGCTTCGTCCACCGTTGGGGAAGAAGTCAGCGTGGCCACTCCTGTGGAAACATGATGATGACTGTAATTCCCAAGCTCGGTAGATATCTCCTACCTATCTACTTATCCTGTTTTTTTCTGTGGCGCCATCTATGAAGTATAAAATATTTTATATAATTTGGATAGGTAACATTTTGCTACGACAAAATAGTTTTTTGTTTGGCCATCTCTTCTATTACGTAGATAAAACCCTATCTATGTTCCTCATATTACGAGGGTAGGTCGTAAAATCTTTGGACAATTATATTAAACCTACTCGTAACTAGTTCGCCTCGAACTGAGATCTCGCGCGCTATGTCCACAATTCGAAACACTTTATGTGCTCACCTATATGGATGCCTATGCTTACCTAACTATAATCAAAAACAAATACAAATTTGATTATACTACCTAAGTAAAACCCGTGCCAAGACGTCAGCGATTTTCTTAATTTTCCTTTTTTCGTTATATTTCAAAAACTATTTAGAATTAAAATTAAAGCCATTATTAAATTTCCAAGTAGAGCCCTTTCATTTGATACCCCACTCAATAAACTAAAAAAATATATTTTTATTTTTTTAACTTGCGAACCCAATAATTTCTTTACAACCCCTTCACCGATTAAACTCATAATGCGCTCCAGCAAATCTACATAGCAGAATCTCTTGACCTTCCTTAACCTTCTTGAGTTTCATGCAGATTGGATTAACAGTTCTCATGTTATGCTCTCACAAGCATAGAAACATGCAACACCAAACCGCCCGGTACTTTCCACTGAAATTTTCGGTTTAAAGATCTTTATTTATACTCAAAAAGAACAAACTAGTCCACTTAGAATGAGTATACATTGGTATCTAAAGATAAAGTATTACTTAAGCAAAGTTGCGGTAGATCTACGGCGTTAACAGTTAGGTATAGATGAAAGCAGTACCTACCCAAAAAAATAAAAAATAAGTGACCCAACAAAGGAAGGTACATAGTTAGGATTAAAATAAAATAAAGTAAAGTGGGTAGGCGTAGTAGATAAGACAAAAAACAGTGTGTCGCATCGTTGCGAATGCATTCCTAGCGCAAGAAATCGTGGAGTGGTTATTAGTTTTTTTTTTTTTTTTTTTACTTTAGGTTGTTATTTTATTATATTTTTGCTCGCTTCGCTTGCTTAATCAATTATAGTCTACTTATTATAAAGAGGAAAGATTTGATTGTTTGTTTGTTAATTTGCATTGAATAAGCTCCGACACTAGTGAACCGATTTCAAAAATGCTTTCACTGTTGGGAAGCTACACTATCCCCGGGTGATATAGGCTATATTTTATATTATAAAAAATAGATACTTTTGCTACCCGTGTGAAGCCGGGGCGTGTTGCTAATGTCTTTATACAATTGAGTGTAATAGCCTTGAAAGAATGAGTTGAACGTACGTGTTAGTGGTTCCAAATCCACCTCCGTCAGTGTGGATACCCTCCACGTATCTTGCGTCATTCTGGTTCAGGGCCAATGGTGTATTTTCAAATTGGGGACCAGCGGGATCTAGACCTGAAAAAATATGTTCAGTTCTTACGTCCTTTTCCAGTGGTTTCCACTTGTCTATAACTTTATCTCTTTCTGACAAGTTGAGCATAGTAGGTGGGCCATGGGCCCGGGTTGAGCCGTTGGTACCATAGTGTTGCAGAAGAGGGCTGTTCGTGCAATTTATAACATGGGTCCCAGAGAGTCTCTTAGAGATAAGTTTAAAGAAATAAACATCATGACAATGCCATGTCAGTATAAATAAGAACTTGATGTATAAACGCATTAATTTATTTAAGAAAATTAGTAATAATCATAATGTTAATACTAGACATAAAAATAAACTCGCTGTTCCCACGGTTAGGCTCAATAAAGTAAGTACCTAAATTCTTTTTATGGCAATGTGGCTATAGTAGTTGTGCCTTGGATCCGGAAGACACAAAATTACTTTGTTTCCTGTCTATAGAGAAAATGCTGTCGACTGTACTCATTAAAGTAGCAAGTAAAACTTACCAGTGATTCTCCTAGGATTTGCACCCTGAACCCTAGCGGCACTCGCCGACACATGAGCTCCCATACTGAAGCCGACCAAGTGAACATTGTTCCAGTTACCACCAGCACTATTTATGAGCCACACCAGGAATCTGCCAAGGTACTGGCCCACATCGTAAACTCCTGCAGCCGCGGTGGGGTATTCATTGCTGGCCAGCTCATGCCAGTCTACTACGATGATGTTCACGTCTTGCGTTTCAAGGAACGCCGCGGTAAGGGTAGGGTTGATTAGGGAGTTTCCACTGTTGTGCCAACCGTGGGTGAGCACGATGAGAGGGCGGCGAGAGTTGTAGTTAGAGTAAAACACAGAGTCCAAGTTGCCCATGACGAGAAACTGCGGGCTGGTGGGGTTTTCCCTGCGAAATCACGATAATACTAGTTTAATTTAATTTGACGACCTCAGTGGCGCAGCGGGCGATAGTCCGCCTGCGACGGTAGAGGTTGCGGGTTCGATTCCCGCCTCGGAACAAATTTGTGCATGATATGCAGAAATTTGTTCCGTTGGTCTGGGTATTTTCTATAATATATCCCTTTCATTTGATATCCCCAATCAATAAATTTAAAAAAGTTTTTTTTATTTTTCAACTTCGGATTCCAATATCCTTACAACCTCTTCACCGATTAAGCTCATATGCTTCCCAGAAACTTTATACAGCAAAATCTCTAGACCTTCCAAGTTTCATGCACATTAAAATAACAGTTCTTAAGTTATGCTCAAACAAAAATAAAAATAGTTATTGAAAATCAGTCACGGAGACTAATTGCGGTCTGTTTGGACTGAAATTCATAAAACTCGTTTGGTACGAATCCCAAAATGCACTTTTCCCAAAATGACTGATTTTCGAAATGGCTTTCTTCTGAAATGTCTTAAATTAAAAAAAACGGTCCAAACAGACCGCAAACACGGAGACGTGTTCACGGCAGTTTGCCACTAGTGTGGACGCAGTTTTACCTGCTGTATAGCCAATACTGGTTATTGGAACCATTCCTGGTAGCCAGGAACTCCTCGTCGACTGGCTGGTGCAAGTCGATCAACACAGGGCTGCCGTCATCATCTGGTCCCCAGATGTACCGGCTTTCGCCCGGGACATAATGACTGTTGTCACCAGGGACCATTGGGATGGCATTGCCGTAGCACACTGGAATCAAGATGAAAATGAATTAAATAGGTATATGAGAAGATCACATGTTGTGCCGACCCCACATAACGTGGGATAAGGGCAGGAAGATGATGATGAGCACAATGAAATAAAAAAATATTTATATAATGTTACTCCTTAAACGGTGAAGGAAAACATCGTAAATACACCTGTAGTAGGTCTACCATGAGTTTTCACAATCTACACTCGCTAGCGACTGTAGTTAAAAAAATGTATGAAAACTTGTACAGCACCTCTAGCGGATGGTTGGGTACTAAAACGTCACGTAGTTAACAATCCTACGTCACAGCGTACTACAGCGACTGTAGTTGGCGCTTCGTTCATTTGCTTAGAATTTGGTACCATGAGTAACAATGTGTGTGTGTCTATCTGTGTCATCTGTCAGGAGTGTTCTTAGCTATGTTTAATGGAAATCGGTCTAAGATGGCCGCTGCCACAAAATGGCGGATTACAAATTTTTTCACATCTCCCTCAATATAGGTATCAAATAAAAGGACTTGAGTAGTAGAATACTATTGACAAATTTAAAATCCAAGATGGCCGCCACTACAAAATGGCGGAGACAGTTTGTGTCGGGTTTTTTTTAATTTAAGGTTTAATTTAACTTGTTTATCGTTATGCCTGACTGTGAAGACAGTGTAGTGTGTTAGTGAATTCCTTCGGGTGTCTTTGTAGCCCAAACGGCTGGACAGATTTTGACAAAGAGTTATCTATAGATCCGTCCAGCCATTTGAGCTACAGCGGAAGGAACTCACACACGTAGGTACATACACCCCAAAAACATTACCCTCCTTCTTTGCTGTTCGGTAAAAAACAAATCAAGGACAAACTTACATGCCACTGCCGCAGCCAATACCAATAAATATTTCATTTTCACTGAAACTGAAGTTTATAATCCCATAGCAGCACGTATTTATACTAGAATCTATGATTGATACTCAATGTGTGGTAGATAAGATTTAAAAAGTTGCCTAATATTTTCTGATAGTGCTGTTTTTGATCAATGAATGCATAGAAACAAAAACGTAAGCGGATCACGCGGTGTCAATGTCAGGTACACTCTGCATCATATTCTTTAGCCTGTTGCTTATATCAATGTGAAATCGTCCACAAAAACTTTTCTGTAAGTTGTATTTCAAAGAAATTATGACATCTTTGAAGATTTTCAGGAAAATTAACAGTTTCACGGGTATATAATTTTTATGGGTTTAGACCACTGCAGGATTAAAACGGTTAAGTAATAAAATTAGAGTAGATGATCGAGTAATAATACCTATCATAATAAGAAATGATAGTAAAATTTAGATTAATTGTTGGAAAATTCTAAGGTGTGTGCATACGTCAGTATTCTTACAGTGGCGATGGGCTTGCAACCTGTCACGTACGGAATAACTCCTGTACAAAACGCGAGCATGCTCTAAATACCATGTTTGGACGTCTCTGACTATAAATTAGATAACTTCAATAATCTAAATAACTTGATCTGAGGAGATATCTACAAAGCCTGAAAATAAGTCGTGATATTTTTAAATTGTCTTTTCCTGCTTGAAGTCAGTTAAAAAAGCAAAATTAAAAACGAAGTAAGAGTTTTGTGGCCAATTAATATTTCATGAAACCGATCAAGTCTTTTGTAAGTGACTGTACCTGAATCGACTATTTCCTTTACGATTTTTAGGGCAACAGCTGCTAGATACTAATTTTATAAATTTATTTTTAGATTTTAAGCATTTGATAATCATGATCAGATCGTGTGATCCTAGTGTAGGCACTTACCGTTATCTAGGTTTAATTAAATTCATGATTAATCTAATCAACCTTTATATCTGAATATGGAGCAGGTACCTATAGAAATTTGGTGAATGACTGGCCGAGTAACAAGGAATGAAAATAATTGTGAATGGGACAGTCAGAAGGTGAAGACCTCGGCTTACTTTATCATCATCATCTTTCTGACTTATCCCACTAGGTGGGGTCGGCACAACAGGTTCTCTTCCTCCACTCTCCCCTATCATCCGTCATTTCAGTAGTCTCTCCCATCTTACAAATATCGTATTTCACACAATCTATCCATCTTTTCTTAGGTCTACATCTACCCTTATCTATCCACATTTAAATCCATCAACCTTCTTGTAACATGACTTTCTTCCCGCCGCATAATATACCCATACCACGCCATCCTATTACTCTTCAACTTTTCTGTCACTGGCGCTACTTTCAAACTTCCTCTAATATGCTCATTCCTTATCTTATCCATCCTCGTCACTCCACACATATCCATCTCAACATTCGCATCTCCGTCGCATGCAGACTTCTTTCATCCGTCGCCTTAGTTGTCCAACATTCAGATCCATACAATACGACAGGTCTAATGATCGTCTTGTAGATTTTTCCCTTAATCTTAAGAAGCGAAGACCTCAGCTTATCTCAGATCGAATTGGGGATGTTTTAGAGAAAGGTCAGGTCAAGAGTAAACCTAACTGAGAGGGAATAAAGCAAAAGAGATAATTATGTCAGGATCGTAGCCAGCTGTGGAGATCCATGGTTTTGCCTACCCCGCCGGGAAACATACATAGAATCACTCACGATGTTTTCCTTCACCGTTCAAAAGCACTGGCATCGCGCATATATATTTTTCGAATGGAAAAACTCATTGGTACACGATCAGGTTTGAACCCACGACCTTTGGATCGTGAGGCAGGGGTATTACCACTACACCACCAGTGATCATACACCACCAATGCTATTATAATATAGTGTAAATATATACAAAGATCATCGTGACCCATGTGTGCAAATAAATTATCTGTATTCTGTATTCTGTATTCTGATCTATTTACTCAATAAAACAAGAAAGATTTCAAGCAATTCTTTATTGTTGTAAAACAATTATTTAGTACGGCCACGAGCTACCAGTCTGAAGTCCGTAAATTCCACTCCTGTAAAATAAAGTCGTAGTTAATACGAAAACAAATTACTTTTCTAAGGTTTTTAACAGTGCATTTTTTATTGGCTGTTCTTTCTCTTAAGTGAAAAAGTAATTTATTTAAAAACAAAATAATAAGTTAGACTTATAGAGGACTATTAGCACAAGCTTTGCTTAGTTTGGAAATACATAGCGTTGTGTGAACTATCCCCCGATATTTATATTCCACACTGGTTAAAAAGAACTAATGCCACGCTATGTACAAAGAAGGATGTTAGGATCGTACCCTCGCTTGCTCAGGATGCCGTTGCCCATATTGAAAGAGCTACCGGTGCACTGGACATTCTGTGCCTGGTTGATATTACTGCACTGTCTGCCGACCAGGTGGTTGCTCCTCACGGTAGACGCGAAGAGGTCCGGGGCGCGGCCGTGCGAGCAGGTGCTCAGCGAACATCCTGGTTGTGGGTTTCTGCCGCCGTTGGGATAGAAGTCTGCATCGGCAACCCTAATAATTATGTTAAACTAGTAGTTCGCCCCGAACTAAAATTTTGCGCGCGAAGTCTGCAATCCTCATTTATTGTATTCACGCTGCTCTGAAGTTTTTGGACATTGTACTACATACTTAGCCTATGCCTACGTTAGATGGTCCATATCAAAATCAATTAATCCTACCTGGGTAGGTAGGTTATACCCGTACTAAAACGTCAGCGGTTTTATTAATTTCACTTTTATCGTTATATTTCAAAAACTATCCATTCTTGAATGAAAATAAAAACCATTTTAGAATGTACAAGTAAAATCCATCAGACCAGCCCGAAATGATAACTTTCTTGATTCTCACATTGAGTCAAATTTGACAAATCTATTTTTAGAAAAGGACTTCGGCTTTGAAGAATGTCGTCTCTCACTCGCCAAATGGTAAACGATTTCGCATTCTTTTATCTATATCTATACTAATATTATAAAGAGGAAAGATTTGATTGTTTGTTTGTTTGTTTGTTTGTTTGAATTGAATAGGCTCCGAAACTACTAAACCGATTTGAAAAATTCTTTCACCAATGTGTAGAATGAACTTTCAGGATGAACATAGGCTATAATTTATGTAGGTACTTCGCGGGCGACGCCGCGTGCAGAAGCTAGTATCTTATACCTTTAAACGAGCAATTCTTATACATAATCGGAATCTCGGAGACGGCTCCAGCGATTTTCATGAAATTTAGTATGCAGGGGGTTTAGAAGGCGATAAATCGATCTAGCTAGGTTTCAGTTTCAAAAAAACACAATTTACCAAAAAAAACCGAGCAAAGCTCGGTCACCCAGGTACTATAATCTGAATCTAGGAAACGGCTTCAACGATTTTCATGAAATTTAGTATGCAGTGTGTTTTGGCGGCAATAAATCGAGCTAGGTTTCATTTTTAGAAAACGTCGTTTACCGAAAAAAAACGAGCAAAGCTCGGTCACCCAGGTAAAGGTAGATCTGTCTAAAAATGCACGCCCCTCCAATGTATTTGCTACTCTATTTCGGTTATTATTATTTATATATGATACAAGTACAAGTGGAGGGGCGTGCATTTTTAGATTGGATCATCTCTACCTACTATTGATATTATGGTAGGCACCTGTTGAAAATGCCAAGAAGACCGCCATCAGTATGGATAGCCTCCACATATTGGCCATCATTGCTCGTCAGGGCATTTCTGTTATTCTGCCAACCGGGACCGGCTGGGTCTAGACCTGGAATGTTAACATTTTCACCATATTATTACAAAATAGGCATTTATCGTCCTGTAAGTTAGTAAATTGCCACTTGACGCTTCATAAATTGGCTGTGACATACGGACGAATCTATAAGGGTTCCGTTTTTTACGGAACCCTTAAAAGAGAACCTATTCTTACATTCATACCAGTAATTCTCCTTGGACGGTTGCCAGCAGTCCTTCCAGCACTGCCCACCACGTGGGCTCCCAGGCTGAAGCCGACCAGGTGCACATTATTCCAGTTCCCACCTCCGGTGTTGATCAGCCACGTCAGAAAGTTGCCCAAGTACTGGCCAACACCGGGAACTCCCAGCACTGCAGTTGTGTATCCAGAATTGGCCAATGCTCTCCAATCTAAGAAAGAAAGAAAGAAAGAAAGAAAAAAGGAAAAAAAGAAAGTATTTTATTTGACACACACACATAGTAAATAATCAACTTAAAACAGAACCGGAAATACGACACGAGAGACAAAATGACGTAACCTAACTACCTATCATCATCATAACATCAGCATAGAGCCAGTCCACTGCTGGACAAAGGCCTTCCCTGAGCACCATTGCGCCCTGTCCTCAGCTCGACGCATCCAGCCTCCACCAGCAGCCTTTCGCAGACCGTCACTCCAAATGGCCGGAGGGCGTCCTACACTACGTTTGCCGAGCCACGGTCTCCACCCAAGAACCCGTTTACCCCAACGGTTATCGGTTCTTCGACAGATATAGCCAGCCCACTGCCACTTTAGCTTGCTAATTCTCTGAGCTATGTCGACAACCTTAGTTCTGTGTTGGATAGTCTCACTACTACCTCACTACCTATCCTAATGCCTACAACCGCAGGTAATAATATTATGTTACCTAAAACGATCACGTTGGCGTCTTCCACGGCAAGGAAGGCAGATGTAATGGCAGGATTCATTCCGGTGTTTCCATTATTGTTCCATCCGTGGACGATGACTTTAAGGGGACGAGCTGCGCGGTAATTGGAGTTCCAAATGCTATTGGCGTTATTGTGGACGATGATTTGAGCGTTGGTTGGGTTTTGTCTGCAATTTGTTAAGTAAACATCATAATTAGTATCAGTTATTTTTCTTACCGTGTTACTATTGGACCAGAGTGGTGGAATTACCGTGCGCCTTAAAGTTAGCCACTGACATGGAAAATTATTTCAATAAGTAATCAGTTACAATTCCAACTCTGCTAGGTATCCCTAACAAAATGACCAAATACAAAAAAAAGCGCTAGGGCCCAGCGAGTTGCTTGTCAGTTCTTTTCGGACTGGAAATAGCACTGGAATTGACACTTAGACTCACTTAGTATGTAAGACGATTCAAAATGATCCCTGAGATTTTATAGAATAAAAAGATTTTGACTTTGACTTTCATTGGAATTTAAAAATTTGAATTCGCGAAATTTTATAACTGCAAATTTTACCTGGTATAAAGCCAGTACTGGTTGTTCGCACCATTTCTGGTTTTCAGAATAGCTTCATCAGCTGGCTCGTGCAGGTCTACCAGGTGAGGGTTGCCGTCACCATCTGGCATCCAGATGTATCGGCTGTGTCCCGGGACATAATGGCTGTTATTTCCGGGCACCATGAAAATGGCATTTCCGGAACACACTAGAATTACATTTAATTTTATTGGCTGAAGTGATCATAGTAGACCCACGCAATACCTTGATCAGCATTGCCAGGGTAATGATGCCAGAGTCGTAAAGATCTTTCTGGCAGTAATCTGGATTAATAATGCTATCTATAGATAATTTTACGCTTGTAACTGTGTAAAAAATATGTTTAACATGATTGCATGATCATTGCACATTTGAGTTACATACATAAGATCACGCCCGTTTCCCAACGGGCTAGGCAGAGACCACAGATCCCCACTTGCTACGATCTTGACATACCTCTTTTGCTTCATTCACTCTCATTACATTCTTCAAAAATTATAGAAGCTTAGGGTACTCTTGACCCGACTTTTCTCTAAAACGTCTCACATTTGATCGAGGTGCGTACGCCGAGATCTTCCCTTTCCAACTGTCCCATTCACACTCACTTTATGTACCTGTTTCATCTCTTATCATACATCCTTTCTACATGCCCAAACTATACGAGTATCAACATACCCTTCTCAATTTTTATCACTGCGTCTTTTTTCACTCCACAACGTTCGCTTATCACACTCTCTATCATTCAAAATTAAACCTCACATTCTTCAAAGTTCTTGACGACCTCAGTGGCGCAGCGGGCGAGAGTCCGTCTTCCGGTTGCGGGTTCGATTCCGGCCTCGGAACAAATTCGTGTATGATCTGCAGAAATTTGTTCCGTTGGTCTGGGTGTTTTCTATGTATAATAAAAATATATCTATCTATGTATATAATGTATTAAATATATCAGTTATCTAGTACCCATAACACAGGCTTTGAGTAGCTTACTTTGGGGCTAGATGATGCTGTGTGGATTGTCCAGCATTGTTTTTATGTTTTTTTATTTATTTTAGCTCTCATTTCCACAAAATTTGAATTAAATTACCTAAATTATTTAAAGTTACTACTTAGGTAGGTACTCACAGGCCAATAGACCAGCTAGAAGTACTAGACACTTCATTACGACAAAAACCAAACTAAACTATCTCAATGAATGAGCATTATTTTTATACAAATAATTAATTAATCAATCAACCAACATTATTTGATAAGATATAAAATTAAGTATTAATTACATATTAATTAATGATGTATGTACTAGCTTATGTAATTAGATAAATAAAATAGTAATTCAGCGTGCAAAGGTTAGCATTGACTTTGCTTGATTCGGTTTGGTCTAATGTAAAATGATGGTCAA
Organism: Cosmorhoe ocellata; assembly: GCA_963675405.1. Lineage (NCBI taxonomy): Eukaryota > Metazoa > Arthropoda > Insecta > Lepidoptera > Geometridae > Cosmorhoe > Cosmorhoe ocellata. The sequence goes on from OY776267.1 coordinate 6,771,115, forward strand.
TAATTTTCTATTAATAATTTTAATAATTTACAAAACTTAACCCATTACTATAAACCTATGTATGGGACTTCATATTGTACCTATATAATTTTTGCTTGATTCGGTTTGGTCTAATGTATAATGATGGTCAATTAATTTTTTTGAAAGTCCTTATTTAGGAGTTTTGACTCCTACATAAGGAGTTTGAAAGAAAATAATTTACAAAACTTAACCCATTATAAACCTACGTATGGGAGTTCATATTGTACCTATATAATAATTATTGTTAAAAAGAGTTTGGAATGTGTAATGAAAAATGCATTTTTGTATTTCGTAAATTTTTAATCAGTTTTTTCAATGACTAGTCTACTTAATTTTGCAGACATATCTTCATGATAATAACATGATAATAACCTACATCTTACAAAAAAATAAAACTAATACAGTCCAAGAAACCACAAAACATCGATATTTTTAATCAGAAAGTACCTATTATATATTTTTTCAAAAGAATTCAAAAGAACTCAAATGTTTTTTTGTATCTATACTAATATTATAAAGAGGAAAACTTTGATTGTTTGTTTGTTTGTTTGTTTGTTTGAAATGAATAGGCTCCGAAACTACTGAACCGATTTGAAAAATTCTTTCACCAATGTGTAGAATGAACTTTCAGGATGAACATAGGCTATATTTTATGTAGGTACTTCGCGGGCGACGCCGCGTGCAGAAGCTAGTATTTTATATAATGATATTACTACATTATTATTATTTATATACATTTAATATGGCCATAAAGGTCTGGTTCTCGCGCTATAGATGCCATTTCTGTAACAAAAAAAATATTTTAAAGGCTTTCTTTATTATCGTTTTGTTTGTGACCAATTTTTTGTTGTGACCGCCTTACAGAATTTGTTGTGTGTGACCGATTTTTCTTCATAGCAAAATTTTCTTACCTAAAAAAAATCTATTTGTACTATAAAACCTTCTTCTTCTCCCTTTCTCTCTTTTTTCTCACGCTGTGTGGGTCGGCACAACACGATTTCTGTCTGCACTGACTCCTTTCTTACTGATATCTTCTTTCACACAGTTTATACATATTTTGTTTGGTCTACCTCTACCTCTATATCTCTATCCATATTTCTACATTAATATTTATTTTAATTTAAAACCAACCAAAAAAATTAACTTTAAATATGTAGCATAAAGTCAAAATTTAACTGAATGTTTTATAGAGCTAAAGCTTATTATTAAAACCTAGAATTTTCTTAACATGCCCCAGGCACCAGCTTTCCGTGAGCGAAAAGATCTGTTATATGAGCAAATTTCTGTTATACAGAGTACCGGATATTAGATATTATCACGAGAGGAAGCGATTCTTAATACTTACGGGAACCACAAATTGTAGAATGCAAAAAGAATTGTAACCACCTCTTCATTTGCATGGTCTGAATCCTATACTAGATCGATCCGGGATACCCTGTTATCCAGGATATTATTAGGAGTTTAAAAACTCTGGATAGAAAAACTTACCCTCGTTTGTCCCAAAGACCGTTTCCCATATTCAATGTAGAGCCATTGCACTGCATATTGATCGCCTCATCTAAATCTGCACATTGTGTGCCCACCAAATGGTTGGTCCTCACTGAAGACTCGAAGTAGTCAAGTATGATGAGGTGCGAGCAACTCGTGCCCGGGATACAGTTTGGCTGCGGAGCGATACCACCGTTCACGTAGAAGTCTACGTGACCACATCTGTGGAAGTTACGCAGATAAGGTCGTATAAATCTTTTGCTGTCTGGTGATAGAGTTATACAAACATCACGACTGTAATCTCTAAGCATAACAGGCTCCTCAGCCCCTAGCCGCCTAGTAAAAATACTAACAAATTCTTCATCTTATTGTGTTACTAGTTCTTTTGAACCGGTAGATCCCATTTGTTCCATGGAACATCACGTAATATAACAATTTGAGAAAATATTGTCCCTATTTGTACAGTTTGTATTTTTTGTCAAAGATTTAAATCCTTTTGTCTCAAATTATTCCCTAAAGTACATATATATGTATATATAAACTTATTGAAGTTGATATGTACATTGGCCACTCGAGAATGATTTGCTACCACTTGTCTTAGTGACATTGATGATTAGACGATGGATGAGAAAAGGGATTCCCATTTATTTCAGTGCATTCACAGACAATTAAAAACAGGAGCAAAAGCTAGTATGTAGTTCTATAGTACAAATAGGGACAATATTTTCTCAAATTGTTATATTTATTAATCATGTTCCATAGAACAAATGCGACCTACCGTTTCGAACTAGTGTGGTGAAGAATTAAAGTCAGAAGTTTCTCTCATGCAAAATTGCTTGCGAATGTGATAGTTATGTAAAAGCTGGAACTGCTTGCGACTAATATTTTTTGCATACAAAATTCAATCCGCTGCATCTCCTATAGGTTGAACATCGGAAATTTCTTTCTTAGTAGACCTAGTAGACCCTATTTCCGTTCTTTAGAACTGATAGCTTAGACTGTGCACCTCAAATAAAAAGCCATGTAAATAAAAACAATTCAGGTGCTTATTTATTAATGCCTTAGCTTTGCATGGCGTTTTATTTGTGAATAGGAAAGTGTTGCTCAAGTCTATTAGATAATAGTTTATCTACATAATACTAGATAGCCAGGCCTGATTCGATCAGTTATCAACATAGCATCATTTACTTCATCAAAGATTTGAAGTCGATTACCTTTCGAACGAGCCATAATTGTCTGCATCAGTATGGATGGCCTCCACGTATTGAGCATCATTGCTGTTCAAGACCAAATCGGTACCTTCAAAATATGGACCTGGTGGTTCCAGACCTGCAACCGAAAACCAAGTAGCTAAGTCGAAAAGCCAGGCATTTTTATCTAAGAAAAAACCCTCATATCGGTGAAAAGAAGGGTTACAATCACATAACTGTACGCCAGTGTCTTGGAGACACTTCCCTCTAAAGCTCTAAGATAAACCTGTATATTTCTATAAATTAAGATTTTTCTCATGCCTCCATAATCGAGAAACACTATATAAGTAGTTATTTCTAAAATATCAAAAATCTATTCGGATACATAACCTGATTTAATAGCAACTATTACATCAGGTTATTTATCCGAACTAATACAGCATTGTTTAACTGACAAAACTAGAGCCGTTTTTGTAACTTCTGATTTATTCTGTAGCTGTTCTTAATTTCAGTTTGATATTCAGTAACCTTAAGGTCAGCTTAGTAAAGTTAAAGTGGTATAGACATGTCATGTGGAGAGACGAAAGTCATGTAACAAGAAGGTTGACAGATTTTATGTGGATGAATGATGAAAAGATGATGGGACTATGATACTGTAAAATATTATTTAAAATGTGATAATGTGAAAGACGATAATGTAAAATAAGATGATGCTGAGATGACCGATGATAGAAGAGAGGGGAGGAAAAGAACCTGTTGAGAATGAAGGCTAAGAGCAGAGAGATGATCATCACTTACCAGTAAGCCTCCTCGCGCGTCCACGAAGATACCTCCCAGCACTCGCCGCGATAGGGACACCCATGCTATAGCCAATCACATGAACGAAGTTCCAGTCTCCTCCAGCAGTATTGATCAGCCACTCCACAAATATGCCAAGTTCCTGACCGCAACCAAACGTTCCCGCGGCCGCAGTGTTGTAGTCATTCATGGCTAGATACCCCCAGTCTAACACCAGGATGTTGACATCTTGCGTGTCCAGGAACGCAGAGGTGAAGGCTGGGTTCATAGAAGAGTCTCCATTGCTGTTCCACCCGTGGACTTGAACTACGAGAGGTCTGCTCGGGCGGTAGTTGGAGTTCCGAATGGATTCGGTGTCGTTCAGGAGTAGGATTTGCGGGCTGGTTGGGTTTTCCCTGTTTAAAATCATTTGTGTGTGTTTATTTCACTAATAATTTGTTTTAATTCGGTTACTTATTGTTTGAGTTAGCATGTGGTTCTAAAAAACGGCGGGCATATAAAAAACAACGGACAAGTGTGAGTGAGAAAAGTTTGTTATTATCATCACCATCTCACTCTCCCATATCATCCGTCATCCCAGTGCTCACACCTTTCTTACAGTCTATCCATCTTTTCTTAGGTCTACCTCTACTATTATTTCCATCCACATTCCAATCCATCACCCTTCTAACATGACTTTTTCCCTCATAACATGCCTTCTCTATCATCCGTCAACTCAGTACTCACACCTTTATTACAGTCCATCCAACTTCTCTTAGGTCAACATATATTCCTATTTTCATCCACACTCATATCCATTACCCTTTTTAACATGACAATCTCATTACAAAAGTTATCAACTTAAAACTATCATGTATCTTACCTGGAGTAAAGCCAGTATCCGTTGTTATTCTGATCATTGTTTATAACTGCTTCATCGACTGGCTTGTGCAGGTCTACAAGATGAAGTTTACCTTCACCATCTGACACCCAGACGTACCGACTCTGTCCCTTCACGAAGTGACTGTTGTCACCGGGGACTGTGGGAATGGCATTGCTGGAACACCCTGAAAGGTTTCGCTGTCAGAAACTTACGAGTACAAGTCTATTCAAAAGCTTACTATCTGAACATTATAATGTTTTTAACATTATAATGTAATATATTATAATGTTTTATAATGTTTTTAACATTATAATGCTATACTGGTTCTGGAGTCACCCTTTAAACAACATTTGCCTGTGTTAGGAGACCGAATGTGCTAGACCTTTTAACTTTAAAATGAGGAAGTTCTATGTATGTTTGTTTTTTATTCAAATAATAAATATTATAATAAAAAAATCGGCCGTGATTTTATATACTTATGTAGGTATTGTATGTTGTGCACTCTAAATACCACAATGATACCTACAAGCAAAAATACCAGCCAACACTAGAATAAGCTTCATTTTCAGTGTTCCGAACTAAACAAACCCATAATTATTAGCATTCTCATATTTATACTCATCATAGAACACTATATTCTACCCACGATTTCGTTCATAAAAAAATAAGTAAGTAGGTAAGTAATAAATAATTTATTTAAAAAAAAACAAAAGATGGATGGACTGTGTGAAAGATGGTATGAGTAAGAAAGGAGTGAGTACCAAAATGACGAGTGATGGAGGAAATGGAAGAAGGTCACATGTTGTGACCACACATAACGTGGCAAAAGGGAGGAACATGATAACATAACTTTGATATTTCGTACCATGACCTATAGAAATTGTATTGTAGTAGTGTTACTTCATCATCATCGACCATCATGACGTTTCTAAAACAAAATCGTTCTGGAAGACTTCGTGGTAATGCCCCTGAACTGTATCGAAATCATTTGACTGTCAGTCAATACCTTGTTTTAATTATGTTATTAATAGTTATCTGTGTTCTTCATCGAGCGTTTTAATCGAATATAACTGTATCAGCTAGACGTCAAGATTACTATTTATGTATATAAAAGACTTGACTGACTGACTTACACCGCAAAGCCTAAATTGTCGGTCATAGAAAGTTAAAATTTGAAGGGTAGGTTTCTTTTAATGTCTTAAGGTGAACTAAGAAAGGAATTACAAAATATTATACACCGCTAAACTATCTGAGCTAAACACAATGAACGGACAATAATGGAAATATTCCTTGAGCTAAAAATGACACAATATCAAAAAATTACAGAAGCTTATTACACGTTAAGCTGCGTACGGATAGCTCGTTCCTGTGTTACGCGTAGTTGGGAAACACACCATGAAACTCGAAGAACACGCATGTCTATTCATCTTGCCGTCCAAATATAGCGTAAATGGTCGTGTGCGTCCTTTTTGACGCGCGACCAAAAACCGACCGACGGCGGCTCGCGCTGCGAGCTAGCTCGCGTGGTACGCGTTCCCCAAGAGTGTACGCATACTACACGTATGGACATGGCGTTCCGGACACGCGTATACTGACTACGCGTACCAGTGTACGCGCTATCCGTACGCACCTTTACACGGCAATTTAAACCCAAATGTCGATGGAATAAAGTCAAAATTAATCTATTTTTTGTGTCATATTTCGCGGATATTTCCCTTGAAGCAATGCTTCTATGTTTATTCATTCACTAGCTAAACACAATGCAGACACGTGCACCGCCCGCCCGCCTGCAAATAATCCATGCAAGTGCTAAAGGTAGTACACGCAACCCGCAGGCAACCTCAATTAAAAATTCGATACGATTCTAATTTAATATTTATCTTGTAATGGATGTCATTGATTTCATTGTCACTGAATCTGTTCATTATCTTTAGTACATTAGATAATCTAACATGTAGTCATAATCTGTACTGTAGATATCTTTTTTAAGATTATAATTTTATAACAGCAATCGTAATAAGCAAATCAGTTATGAGCATCCGGTCATTAATTTCAAAAAGTTGTGAAATTTTTGAATAAACATCTGGTGGATTTCAACTTATTTATCTACTCTAATTGCGAGAGCGGGGAGTTCTAATCATATAATAACAGTTAGTTTTTTTAATGCAAAATTAGTGCATGATTAAATTCGAACCCGTTTTAAAATAAAAGAGTACCAAATGCTACTACGCCAGTGCTCTCATCACTTCTAGGTACAAAAACTGACGCACGAGAACAAATCAAAGAATGCAGTCACCATTCATACACAAATTATTTCACTAGGGTTGCCAATCGTTCATTCTCTAAGACCACACTGCCAGGCTAACATGCCAGCCACGACATAATTTTGTCAAGCATGTTCTTTCATATTCGTACGAGAAAAAGCGAGACAAAACAGCCGACAAAATTTTGTCGCGTCGCTCATATTGTTAGCTAGATAATTGCGAAACTAAGAAATAACTCTAAAAAACATTCTGTTAAAATCAAGATAATTACTGATTATAATATAATTAAATGATAAAATTAAATTTATCAATCTTACCTAGACTATTTTTAAAATGATGGCGATATTTTTGCTTGTTCGATTGATCTGATCTGCGCTAAATTTTGTAGGTCACAATGAAAGGATTTTGTGTCTACACCCTAAAATATTTTTTATTTTTTTTATTTAACACCACAAAACAAAAGGCTTTGTCGCTGAGCGACCACACCGCCTAAAATAAATAATGGACACTTCATTGATAAATTAGTTATACCAGCTATAGATACTGACTTATTTTTTTGTAAACACTGAACAAGCGTGTCGAGGGAATAGTGAATGAGTGATTGTAAGATTGATTTAACCTGTGACATGCCGGAACGCAGATCCACGCGAGACATAATAGATTTTCTATTATGTCTGGAATCCCGGCATACCACAGGTTAATGAGTAAAACTTTAAGATACGCGCGCTTCCGTACAAATTTAAAAATAGCAAACATATCAAAAAATATCAGATGAAGGTGCGAATGGGTCAACTAGTCTATACTAATATTAAAGAGGAAATATTTGATTGTTTGTTTGTTTGCATTGAATAGGCTCGGAAACAGGTAGGTACTGGACCGATTTCAAAAATTCTTTCACCAATGTGTAGAATTAACTTTCAGGATAAACATAGATTATATTGTATGTAGGTAGGTACTTCTCCAGCGACGCCGCAAGCTGAATAATTTACAATTTTTTTTTTTAACCTTAATAAATAATTTTCTAAGCTAGCAACAAAAGATTCTAGCAACCCTATACATAAGTCAAAGTTCATGAATGGTGTAAGTAGTTATTATTCAATTTTAGCTCTGACTGTTGAACTATTTTCAGGATAACATTGTTGTGGCACTAGGTGGACGATTCTCCTCAACGGTTTCATTGTTCTCACTATTCGTCATTGTCCGCAACAAACAATTTGGGTTATCTCGTACAATATTAGTTATTTTCAAATGTACCTTTTGTGAAATAACTTAGGTATCAACTAATCTTTTATTGCTTCATCTTCATGCTATCAGCTTGAAAGACGAGCTCTAAAATCAAGGTTATTTTTATAAATAACGATAAATAAATAAATTGAGAAGACCCACCCAGTTACGGTTGCTCAGTAATTGACGTTTGGCTGTCAAATGTCAAACCTCTTCCGTCACAAGACAAAAGAAGAGTTGTCTCTACTCTATGATTGTATGTGTCGCGGTGTCAAGTTCAAATAGAATAGAATAGAATAGAAAAATTTTTATTCAGACACGGACACATACAGGAAAATAAAAGTAGATAAAAAAAACAAAACAAAGGTAAAACCAAACAAAATTAGAAAAGTAACACAGAAAGTAAAATAAAAAAAAGATATAAATTGTCTTTCCTGCATGCAAGTCGCGTGGCTGAATAGGACCAATCTCAGCTTAATGCTACCACCTAATGCTAAGGAGGTAGCGCTGGTTTTCGGATTGGACCTAACAGAAGTGACATCACTAGCGAAAACACATAGCAAACTTGAAAAAAAACGATATATAATACTACTGCAAACATAGCTCTAAATAGGTAGTTATTAACGGGAAATAACAGAATATAATACCATTACATACAATAGGATAGCGCAAAATACATAAAATAGGTACATAATATACAAAAAAAATATGAAAAATGAAAATATCAGTGCTTACTGCATATAAAAATAACAATCTAATAGGATTTTCTTCTAATGCATTCGACTGTGAAATTTATTGCTCTAGTTTTTGTATGTATTCTTGTGTTATTTATAGTTTTATTGTATAAGGTTAAGGTATTTTTTCATTAAAACCCAAACCATCGACACGGGTGAGATATGTGATAAGAGTGAATAGCTCCTTTCTAAATCCATCAAGAAAACATTCCGAGAATCAAAACAGCAACTTTTTATTAAAATTGACTTGACAATTTGACTGACTTCGTGACATTGACAAATTATTAATTTAAAAAACTTGACACTCGCAAAATTTATTTCAAAAGAGACAACTTTATATTATATAGACAACAGAAGATAAAATGTCTTTGTATATAAAAGAACGACAAGAAGAAAAACAAATCCTACTAATGATCTATCTATAAGTACTAATAAAAGGCTTTATCCTGAATGACTGACAGACGGATCAACGCACAGCCTAAACCGCTGATCGAAGAGACCTGAAACTTGGAAGGTGTGTTCTTTGTATGGCGTAGGCATCCAATTAGAAAAGATTTTCTGATATTCTATCCCTGAGTGGGTGAAAAAGGGGGGGCAACGATTGTATGGGACAACGTAGATTCCGTCCAATCTACTTCAAATTTTGTATAAAACTTTTATAACCGAATTGATAAACGATTTGTTTGGTATATTATTGAATTCATCCCCTACCGGGGTTTAAAAGGGGTAGGGATTTATTTAGGCGGTGATTTGCTTCGAAGTTGATATCAATATTGACTTCTACGCGGACGAAGTCACGGGCAAAAGCTAGTCCTACTAATATTAGGTATAAACGCGAAAGTTTGTAAGAATGTATGGATGGATGTATGTTTTTTACTCTTTCACGCTAAAACGGCTGAACAGATCTGAATGAAATTTGGCACAGATCTATATCTGATATGATATAGATATATATAGATTATGGTCTGGAATAACACATAGGCTACATTTTATCCCGAAAAAATGTACGGCTCCCGTGGGATAGCAATGTTTTTGTTTTTTAAGGTATCACGTGGGCGAAGCCGCGGGCGGAAGATAGTAATTAATAAATGTGAAAGTTTGGATTATATGGATGTTTACGTTTGTTACTAAATTACGCTGAAAGGGCTGAATAGGATGAAATTTGGCACATAGATATAGTCTGGAATAATTTAACAAGGCTATAATTTAATGGAACAGTTGGAAGGGGAAGACCACGGCGTACGTACCTCGATCAAATTGGGGACGTACTAGAGAAAGGCCAGGTCCAGAGTACCCTTAACCGACGCGCATGTATGAAGAATGTAATGAGAGTGAATGAAGCAAAAGAAGTATGTCAGGATCGTAGCAAGTGGAGATCCGTGGTCTCTGCCTACCCCGTTGGGAAACAGGCGTGATTTTATGTATGTATGTATGTATGTATAATTTAACAAGGTACCACGCGAGCGAAACAGCGGGCGGAAGCTAGTATTTTGTAGTAAAACAATATCAAGTATCAGAGGCGCGCTGTGCCTACACTAAGAGTATAATAAATAACAACACTCCGTAACAACATCTCATAAGAGACGACCCTAATGGCTCAAGCGAGCAAAGCCGGGGGCGATGTTTAGTTAGTAGAAGTACCTAATGATGTTATCATAAAATACTAGCTGTTACCCGCGACTTTGTCCGCAAAAATCCATCAATATAACATATCCTGAAATTATTATGGATAGAAATTTCTATGGAGTGTATAAAGAGGCGGTCACCCATCCAAAAACTGACTGCGCCCAACGTTGCTTAACCATGCGTTCCCATACAAACTTTCAACCCCTATTTCAGCCCTTTAAAGATTATATTTTGAGACAAAAAATAGTCTATGTCTGTTTCCAGGATATAATCTATCTCCTTGCCAAATTTCATCACGATCCGTTTAGTCGTGAAAAGGTAACAAACAAACAGAGAGTTACTTTCGCATTTATAATATACTAGGTGGTTGCCCGTGACTTCGTCCACGTTTCATTCGTTTTTAAATGGTTTTGTTTAGTAAAAATACATCAAATCAAAAACTATAAAAATCTGTCCAGCCGTTCTGGAGTTATTTTAAGTGTTCGAACAAACCCGTCTTTTTGTACCTATGTATTTCGTATGTCTTTTTATCCAAACCGATTTTACAACTAATCACACCACTCGTCAAAAAGATCATACAAACTTTGACACCCTTTTTTCCCTTAGTGAGGGTTATTTTTGAAAACGCTTAAATACTGATAAGTGTCCATTTATTTTGCCTTCTAAGTATTTAAACCGACTTCTCGTCAAAAAAACTTTAACACCCCATTTAACCCTTTTTTGGTGGGTTATTTTGAAAAATCCAGAAATGTGTGTTTATTTATTTTGTCTATTAAGTATTTAAACCGAGTTTCAAACAAATCGCACCACTCGTCGAAAAAACTTTAACACCCCATTTAACCTTCTTTGGAGGGTTATTTTGTAAAATAAAGATATACGTTTTACATCATTTTGCATTTAAAGTATCCAAACCAAGATTCAGACTGATCGTACCTCCCGTTAAAAAGTTCCCTTACAAACATTGAGGCCCCATTTTACCCCTTTTTATAGGTTATATTGAAAAATCTCGAAACACGTATACATTTGTTTTGTATTTACATTACACACACAAAGTTTTATGAAAATCGTACAGCGCGTTAAAAAGTTTCATACAAACGTTTTTAGCCCTTTTCACCCATTTAACCCTTTTTGGAGAGTTATTTTGAAAAATCCAGATATACGTTTTAAATTATTTCGTATTCAAAGTATCCAAACCAAGATTCAGACCGATCGTACTACCCCTTAAAAAGTTCCCATATAAACATTGAGCCCCCATTTTACCCCTTTTTAAAGGTTATATTGAAAAATCTTGAAACACGTATACATTTGTTTTGTATTTACATTACACAAACAAAGTTTCATGAAAATCGTACAACGCGTTAAAAAATTTCATACAAAATTTTGTAGTCCTTTTCACCCCCTTAAAAGTGGAATTTTCAAAAATACCGTCTTAGTGGGCGTCTACATACCAAGACGAACATACCCTCCAAAACTCAAGTCTGTACGACCGGCGGTTTTGGCTGTGCGTTGTATCTATTCAAATCAGTCAGGACTTATCCTTTTATATAGTAGATGTAAGTATGGGTAATGATGCCTTACGGCAAGTTGAGGGATAGATTTATTTATTTTTGATACGAACCCAAGCAAATAGTAACTCGGTGTAATGAAATAAAAACACGCTCACGACTGACTTCCAGGTTTGGTAAACATCTCCTCAGGGGCCTTACCACGAAGTCTTCCAGAACGATTCCGTTTTAGAAACGTCATGAAGTAACACTACTTCAATACAATTTGCATAGGTCATGGTACGAAATAAGAATGTAATACTATTTCGGTAATGTTAAGCAACGCTGGGCGCAGTCAGTTTTTGGATGGGTGATCGCCTCTTTTTGCACTCTATAGAAATTACAATAATTATCAATAATTTCATAACTAATAATAATATATTAAAGGTACTAGCTTCCGCCCACGGTTTCTCCCGAGTGGTACCATGAAGAACAAAAATAGATCTATCCCACGAGAACCGTACATTTTTCCGAGAAAATGTGCTATGTGCTATTCCAGAATATAATCTTTCTGTGTGCCAAATTTCATCTAGATCTGTTCAACCGTTTCAGCGTGAAAGAGTAACAAACATCCATACATACAAACTTTCACGTATAATATACTCGTAATTAGTAGGATTGAAGGATTTTTGCATCTGTGCGATATTAATTCGCTAGTAGGTAGGTACTTAAATACTATCTACTTATAAAATTTTACTGAGTTCTCAAAAAACAATATCCACTTTATTAGAGTAAGAAGATACTTACAAGACCCTTAAAAAGGTAAGTACAAAGAGTTTTCAAGGCCCAGTCAGCTTACATTAAGTGTTTTGCATACATCAATTTTGCATTTGCGATAAAATCTTACAAAGCTATTATCATGTCTTCTTACATGAATAAAATTAAATAGGCACAAATATAACTATAATTGAATAACGGGTATTTATCACGTACCTATTTTGTTTTTATTCCCGACGTTTCGAACACATTACAGCGTTCGTGGTCGCGGGCAGACTCTATTCAATTATATATTCAATTATAATTATGTCATCAAATCACGGAAGTTTAAAAAGTTTAAACACATAAAATAATACAATTTTTATACTAATTTAATACAATTTTTTTGTAAGTCATAGTACGAAATATCAAAGAATAAAGATTTTATTTTGTAGCACATAATTATGACAAGGGGAGAGTAACGAAACAACAACACATACTTAGATATTATTATATCCAAGGGTTTTAAGTTAAACTCTACATACAAAGTTATACATTGGCCTTTCCCTTCTTCTTCTTCTTCCTGCCCTTTTCCCACGCTAAGAGGGGTCGGCACAACACGTTTTCTTCCTTCCTTTCCCTCTATCATCCGTCATCTCAGTACTCACTTCATTCTTACTCATTATAGCCTATGTTACTCAGGGATAATATAGCATTATAATGGTGAAAGAATTTTTTAAAGTGATCCAGTAGTTTTTAAGGTTATTCGTTACAAACAAAAATACCAAACTTTCCTCTATAATAATAAGTATACATAGATTACATTGGTCTTTTCCTATGTGTGAAAAAAGTTATATTACTTTCATATTGCTCAAAGAGCCGGTAGGCCCCTGGCGGTCTATTAAGGCTGTCAAATAAGCGAGTTAACATAATTTGGCACATGTCCACATAAGAACTTGTCAAACTAAATCAGCAGGTCACAATCCGGGCAGGGTCTCGAATATTTATTCAATAAATTTGCAAGGTCAATTTTATTTTCGTCTGCTCTAGTTCCGAATAGATGGAAATATCCAGTCGCTATTCCGTTTCGATGCTCTCCCGGTTTTGATGGCGCGATGTTTGCGATCGTAAAGTTGCAATCACACGAGGACAGTTACTGGAACCGCTCTAGAAGTTTTAACTTCACAAAAACATAAAATACGAATGAGACCAAGTTCGTTAAAAACGAAGTTCCGGGTTGACAGTGATGTCGGTTAGTGAGTAAAAATCAGTGCCAAGTTCTATGAATTACAAAGTTTTGGTACCTACTTATCAGCTCTAGAAATATACTTAAGTACATTATATGAAACTAATTCTACTTATCATAAATTTGTGTTTGTCCATTTCTATCTCACTAGCAAGATGGTGCATCTACTATTAGAAAAGCTTCTCTCCCTTACATTTATATTAACCCAATCAACATAATTATCAGATTTACAATATTATAAATTAAAGTTTAGTAAACACGGATTCGTGGTAAATGACTTACAATTGTCGCAAAACTACATCTGCTCAAGCATACTACTCAAGCAACGAAGGAATTATCAAAAACCGCAAATAATTTGAATCTTGCACCCGAATGAGACGAATATAGTGGAAACCCAGTGGAGCTAGCTGGAGTAATGTTTCAAGTTTCAAAATTACAAGAATTTAAGGTCTCATGGCGTTACAATTCAAAATAGTTCAGGCTAACTTTACAAGTGTTGAACTGATTTCGTCATCCTTCGGTACAATTTGACCCAAGATTCTTGTTTAGGGTTCTGTATCCGAACGAGTAACGAATGAATAACCAAAAAGAACCCTCTTACACGCCCACTTTGGCACTATAAGTGCCTTGAAAATCTGTCAAATCGTAACTCGTGTTTTAACGCTAGTTAGGACGGTCATGAAGTTTATTTCTTTAAAGTTAACGGTGAAGGAAAACATCGCGAGGAATACGTATAACATAAGTAATAATAAAACCTATTTAATATAATTGAGCGTAATTTTTTATATATTAAAATATTCATTTTACTACTTTTTAACTCCTATTTCTAGAACTAGAAAGAAATTATAAAATAAGGACATCTCTATAGTTGGTATTTGGACCTTTATATTCCTGGTCAGTTTTCTAGAGGGTCTTTTCTATTATGTGGTCAATTTTCTATTTGGGCCTGTTTATACTTGGGCATTTTTCTGATTGAGCGTTTTTGTAGTTGGATATTATGCCCTTGGGCATTTATCTTTTTTTACATTAGTTTTGCAAATTATACTAACTACTGTGCAAAATGTGAACATGTGCCATAACATCATGTTTGGCCAGGCCATTCTCTTAAGATATCCTCAAAGATCTAAGTAACATGAATATGAATCTACTAGCTTCCGCCCGCGGCTCCGCCCGCGTGATACCTTGAAAAACCAAAACAAATCTATCCCGCGGGAACCTTATATTTTTCCGGGATAAAAAGTAGCCTATGTGTTATTCCAGAACATAATCTATATCTGTGCCAAATTTCATTTAGATCCGTTCAGCCGTTTTAGCGTGAAAGAGTAACAAACATACATCCATCCATCCATACATTCTTACAAACTTTCGCGTTTATAATATTAGTAGGAAGTAGGATGGGGAGTACAGTCGTGATCATGTTCATTTTTTGTATTTTCTTAGTATTCGAGTTTGTACGTTCTTCATCTGATCACATCATACGCTTTGTCTAAACGTTTAACTAGTTCAAAGCAAATGTCAATCTGTCCACTGCAGTAGAACGGATGGCGGCAATTTTCGTTGCGAATGTGCTTTGAACAATTTCCGGACTAATTTGCGCCTTAATTCGTGCACAATAGAGTCCGCTCGATCAACAACCGGTGATTTGGAAGTCTCGTTTGTGTTGATACACTTTTTATGAGATTTTTTTTATGTTTGTTTTATGAGAGCTAGTATTTTTCCTGTGTATTTTTTCCAAGTACTGGGGCCTTATCACAAGCTCTCCGGGCAATATCAAAGTAAGGCGAATCAGCCCCAACTCTGCTAGGTGTCCCTAACAAAATTAACAAGAATCATACAAAAAAAACCGCTAGGGCCCAGCGAGTTTCTTGTCAGTTCTTCTCGGACTGGGGATAGGACTGGAATTGGCACCTAGACTCACCTAGTATGTAAGACGATTCAAAATGATCCCTGTGATTTTACTGTGATGTTAGCTATCAGAGGGTGGAGGTGCTGGGCCTGCCTTCTTCTTCTTTATTCTTCTTCTTCTTCTGACATCGGTCTTCTACAGATCTATCGCCAGCATCAAGAGTTACTTAGTTATTTTGGTTACTTTGCTTTAATTTCTAAAGTTTCTGAAGTTTTGAGTCGAGCGAGACCAACGGCCGTTACGAACTCATATAATGGGCGCAAAGTGATTGTAAACTAGGCTTTGAGGATCAACACTAGCCTTTGGTATGTTGATTAGTATTGCCCTGACTTGCCCTGACTTGCCCTGACCAGCCCTGACCTTAAGCTCCAAGTCAACATAACTTACCCCATGTCAACGTAATCAACTCAAACTTATATTGAGCAAGGTAAAGTCAACAAACCTGGAAGCCCCAATTAAGTAAGTTTAGTCGATAGATAAAAAGATATTACGCCATTAAATAAATACAAATTTAAAAATTTAAATAACCCCCCCGACATTTAAATTTTACCTTAGCATGTCATATTTAAGTCATGGTTACCTTACCATGTTCTTTCAATTATCATAGAAGTAATACGGCACCAAATTTCGAATCGATAGGACATATGGAAGGTAGTCAGATCCTCTCATCAACTATTAAAGAGCTGATGATCTTCAAACGGCTGAACAAATTATTATAAAACATGGCTAAGAACACTTGAGGTAAAATTATCTATGACACCAAAAAAACTAAACGAAAATCGGTTCATCCGTTTGGGAGCTACGATGCCACAGACAAATACACAAATACACAGACACACAGTTACACTAACAGACACGTTAAGCTTATAACACCCCTCTTTTTTGTCGGGGGTTAAAAACCATCATGCTTCAGTAACGTCGCACATCAAAAAAAAAAAAAAATTGTTACTCATGGTACCAAATTCTAAGCAAACTAATGAAGCGCAAACTACAGTCGCTGTAGTACGCTGTAGGATTGTTAACTACGTGACGTTTTAGTGCCCAACTATCCGCTAGAGGCGCTGTACAAGTTTTCATACATGTTTTTAACTAGTCGCTAGCGAGTGTACATAGATTGTGAAAACTTATGGTAGACCTACTGACCTATCAGACCATAATTGTGTTTAAGGCCAGGTATTCCAGCAGCAGTAGACATTAGGCGCTGTCCCGGGCCGCCAAGCTTCCGCGCTTATATTATTTTGTAGTTATTTAAACATAGTGTACATGAAAATCATTTTATAAAGCTAAACTCTGCAAATTCGTTTAGAAATAGTTCTAATCTTTAGTTCAAAAAAATATGTAAAATATCAGTAGTTCAGTCATAATATTGAAAAAACAGATACAAAAAGTGCTAACTTTGGGACTTTTTTTAGCAAGTAAAGTTCATTAGATTTTGTAACTGACTGCGATTTAGACTAGATTAGATCCTTAAGAATTCTAAACGCTATTTTCCATGTCTCAGATGGTTTTAAAATTCATAAAAGCGCGGCCTCTGCTGGAATACCAAGCCTTAGTATTACCATGGGTACTACCATAGACGCAGGTTGTATGAAAATAGCAAAAATGTCTAGGTAGACTAACACAATAAGTAGATGTCATCTCCAGACCCAAGACTGCAGCATCACTCGCGACCTATTTCTATATCCGGAGCTATCAGTAGATTGTAATTGAGTTTAAAATACCTTTGTTGTGATGTAGGTAGACTTTCTTATTTTTCTTTTAGTGTCACATGTTTTTTGTGTGGTGAAAAAATTAAAATTCACCTCAGAGGGATGGATGTTGGACCGATTTTCATCATTTCTCATTGATTTATTTATATATTTACATAAACATTAGATCTATTATTACAGGTAGGACAGAGTAGTCATCCAAACACTAAATACGTAAAATCAACAAGCTAAAATTAAATACAAATGTCAAAAAGAAACGTACAATGCAGTAAAACAATAAGCAAAATAATTATATACAGATATCAATATTCGAAGTCGAACAAAGGTCAAAGACGTTGGGAACCGCATAACGGAACTAAAATGGAGTTGGGCAGGACACCTGGCAAGGCGAGGTGACGACAGGTGGAGTAAGGCGTTAACTGAATGGCGTCCAAGAACCGGATATAGGTGCGTCGGTCGTCCGGTAGCGAGATGGGCTGACGACAGCATCCGTCGCGGCCGGACCTGGATGAGGCTAGCAGCAGACCGTGGACAATGGCATATGCAAAGAGAGCCTATACCCAGCTGTGGGTGAAGACGGGCTGCGGATGATGATGATGATGTCAATAAGCAAAACAATTCAATAATGAGTAAGCAAAAGATAAAATTTGCCCCTGCCCCGAATAGCAGAACATTTGAAAATGAATTAGGTAAATACGGACAAAGTCGCGGGCATCAGCTAGTAATCCCTACTTTAAACGTTGTACATACAGGTATAAACCATTCAAACGTTAAAGAATTCCTCAAAGACGGACTAAGCTAAACCTAGCCAGGCTTGGCTTAGCCAAGTACCAACTCTTGCCAACGTTCTTGTGAATCTGGGCCAAGCGTTTCGTATATTCAAATTCAATCAATTATACGTAAAAGGTTCTAGATATTTGAAGATTGCTATGGCGTTGTATTGGCCAAATATAATAAAGAAGTAGAAAGCCCGGCACCCAAGTAACATTAAAAAATACTTACATACCTAGGTACATGATAACGACTGCAATCCCCAGACTCGGTAGATATCTCCTCAAATCTCTAGTTATTTAGATCTTTTATATTTCATATTTAAAGATAATAATATAAAGCTAATAATATAATAAAAAGATAATAGCCATGTGAAGTGCCACCATTTTATATTTATTTATTTTAAATCTTCATCATGTGACGAGGAGGGTGTTAGATATGAATGCAGATGGATTAGAGGTAGGCCATAGAAAAGATGATGGAATGTGTGAAAGATGACATGAGCAAGAAAGGAGTAAGTACCCAGATGACGGATGATAGAGGGAAATGGAAGATCACATGTTGTGCTGATCCTTCATAACGTGAGAAAAGGACGGGAAGATGTTGATATGATTTAAATCCATATTCAGTTAGTTCATACTCCATTGAATATCACTTATCAGCGAAAATGTACTGTGATATAGTGCCTGCCCTAACCCACGGCTCATTATCCCCCGATAAAGGATTTGGCACGAAACGTCAGCACAACCAAAAGTAGACCTTATCACCACATAGCTAAAGCAGTATCTCGCTTATAGACGAATCTTCATTACCGTCATCCGTCGACCATATAACGTGATAATGCCAAGTTAATTTGAGCGGTAAGTTGGAGGGATAAAGCTGGGTGTTGTGTGGATAAAACGATTTATGATAATGTATCAAGTATTTGCATGTGTTTGTATTGAAACGCGTGAAAATTAACATGAATAAAATTTCAATACGCATGTGCTCTGGAAATGTGAATGAACGTATTAAATGAACGGGTTCAGCAATGATGCCACAGAGTTGAGTGATGACATGTGAATCGATGAAAAAAGGTTTTAAGGTCGTCGCGTATATTATGTTTTTTTTTACTTTAACCTCGCGTAACTTTTTACGATGGGTCCCAATCGAGTCACTGTAGTCCGATTTTAATGATTCTTTTTTATTGGATAGAAGTAGAATGAAAGTGATTTGTTTTTGTTTTTCAAGCGCGGACAAAGCCGTGGGTGGAAGCTAGCCAGTAAAAATTACGAAGCTTCAACGGGGAATGCTCAAATAAGTGAGGGGATCAAATCATTTGGATTAATAAAGCGTTTCGTATGACTGGAATCTAATAAAGTTAATCAAAATACCTATAATGTGATATGTGATATTATTTCGTGTTTTTTATTCTGTTATATCTGACGTCTGTAGGAAAAAAAGCACAACTTCTAAAAACTAAATTTCGAGATTTATATTGAAAAAACTTCGCGTTTTTGCGTCTGATGTCACGATATGCTGTTTCATCATAAAACAGGAAGCTCTTTTGAGAAAATGTAATGCACTTGTGCTCGTCTAACTTGGCTTTTATGAGGAATATCGCCGATATTCCTAGACAGAAAAATCACATTTTTGCCAGCCTTTATATCTGACAAATCAGAAAAAAAAACAGCCTTTATAACTGACTGGCATTTTGAATGACCCCACAGCTCAGTTGGTAGTAGTTCTGCCTTCTGCGCTGCAAGTTGTGAGTTCCATCTCCACCCAGGACAAATATTTGTGTGATGAACGCAGATGTTTGTTCTGTGTGTGGGTGTTTTATTATATTCTATGTAATTATTTACAAAAAAAATATTTATCAGCCATCTGGTTCCAATAGCACAAGCTTTGCTTAGTTTGGGGCTAGATAGCATTGTGTGAACTATCCACCAATATTTATTTATTTATCTATTCTATTGAAGCACATTTGTTGATTAAAACAGAAATACCTACACCAAATTTCGAGCAGAAGAATCCATTGATGCACGACTGGATTCGGACCTACGACCTCAGAATCCGAAGGTGGGGTCGACACTGCTAAACCAGCCGGGATCATTCACTGTAGACAATGATTAAAGCGCCGGATATACGCTCAAACCGATTATGAAAATTATCCGAATTTATTCATCAGGAACACGACAATTTTGTGCCTTTGTTTATATCACTACAAATGAAGAACATTAAATATTTGGAGCGTGAACGATTGTGCGTCTTCAAGTGCAAATAACAGACAAGCTAAGTTAAAAGGATGGTATGAGTCAGTGATGATCAAACTACGGTCCGCGGGCCATCTACGGCCCGCAAACCGTTTTAATCCGGCCCGCGCCGACACCCGTACTCAATGCGCGGAGAGTCTATACCGAGCCTGGGGATTACAGTCAGTGTTTCCACTGAGGATTTTGGTTTTACCCTAAATTCTTTGGATATTAACCCTAATAATCCTTATTTTTTTTTAAATTCCCTAATAAGGCGCGCACGAATAATAATTTAAAAACACATCTTTTTTATAAATGCGAAAAAAATGAAAAACTAATTCGTCAGTGGAAAGGAAAAAATGCTAAAGCGCCAAAATGGCGAAAATGAGTTATATATATCATTGGATTCGATTTTTTTTTCTGCGTCGATCTGTTTAGGTTTTAAGGCAATCCGAGCACATTTTTGGCGCTTTAACATTTCGTAAAATTCAAGCAAACCTTCATTTCCCTTTTCTTAAGCGACTACAAAACGATGTTTTTGGAACAGAAGTGACAGAAGTATTACATTGGTAAGGTATTTTAACTCATAAGCACTTTTCATTTTTAACGTTTATTCGATCACATAAGCACATTACCTTTTTTTTACTTTGGGCGGCATTGCCACATAAGCAATTAGATGTTTTCTTATTTTAACCGTAAGTGACTTTTATTTGCATTTATTCATTAGATATGTGTATTTTAGCTAATTTTATGTATTCTACTATGAAACGTGTCAGGTCTTTTTGTTACGGCATATCACCTCATTTTGTATGATGTTAGCAATTTTTCTCTAAAATTTTAATAATTTAATTAACTTAGCATTTACGTTTTTTGTATAAATTTAAATTCCATTTATTAGCATTTTTAAATTATTGACTTTCTTTTATTTTCGGTAGATAAGCAGTTTTTTCCGGACTAACTTTTAGAACACTTTTGCTTAAGCGACAGTTATTTCATGAAATAGAAGAGCTGTACAAATGAAAATATTTCATAAAAATAGGTACAAATTTAAAATTAATATTACAATTTAACAAACCAATTAAAATAAAAAAAAACAAAAAAGTTATGATTTTTTTTCTAAAAATAAAAACTTTAAACTTGATTTCCCACAAGTAGCATTTTGGCGCTTTAGCATTTCTTCCTTTCCACTGACGAATTCATTCGAAGACTCAGAAGAAGAAGCATTACTTTTGCAGGCTTTCACTGACTTCTCTTCTTTAGCTTGAGATGAAGAAGGTTACTAGCTCACTACACACACTTGTCTCTTCCATTACCTAATAGGAAGAGCTATTGAGCATATAATAAAAAGGTTTACCACCTCAAAGTAATCCTTAAGTACCTAAAATTTCTTATGTCCCTGTCGCAATAAAAATAGCCCTAAGTCGTACATGAACTAAGTAGTATCGCCCTAAAAAAGGGCGAAATCCCTAAAAGTGGAAACACTGATTACAGGTCGTGATCATGTTTTTTTTACGTTCAAAGATTTGTGTCTCGTCCACGAATGAGGCACACTAATACTTTCAACAGACTGTCTCGAAAGAACTGTGACACAAGAGTCATTATGCACAAGGTTCTCCTTAGTTTGTGTTTATTCACACCAAGTTATGCTCAGTTTTGAAAATTAACAGCTGAACAACAAGAAAACAATGTTTGAAGTGACAAAACAACTACGCAACTAATCTCCCCGGACACGGAATGGGCGGGATTTATAATAAAGCGGTTCAAATGTTGAGTTCTGTGTAAAGTTAGGAAGTGTGAAGTTTTCCAGGCGTTTTTTTAAAAAAACACGAACTTCCTAAGCCGTATTTATAAGACTAAAAGGGGTCTATATCGTGTTTACCTATTATTTTTCCGACGTTTCCCGGACGTTTTCCGTTATCTATAGTAATATTAAACATATCAGATCAAATTCTGTAAGTACCTACATTGAAGATAATATTATAAAGAGGAAAATATTGTATATTTGTATTTTTGTTTGTAAAGAAAAAACTACTGGACCGATTTCAAAAATTCTTTCACCGTTAGAATGCTACGTTATCCCTGAGTAACATAGGCTATATTTTATGTAGGTACCTTGCGAGCAAAGCCGCGAACGGAAGCTAGTTGAAGATATTTTGAAAATTCTTTTGTGTCTGATCAATACTGAAGTCGAAACTGTAAGTACCTATTTATTTTTTTGACTGTCTTTCTATCTATGAGCATCACGCCGAAACTACTTAATGAAATCAAATGAAACTTGACACAGTTTGAGTTCATACTACGAGGTACTATTACTGATACTTTTTATCCTGAAATTTAGCACGGTTCTTTTGGAAGAGGGAATGATGAGGGGAACTCATCAACGTGTAGTCTGATTTCATTCATTCATTTATTTGTTAGAAAGGAGGTACTTTAAAGATTGTCCCGTAAATATTTCAAGATCATCGGGTTCACAGTTTCAAAATTACAAAAACAATTCAAAGTACTCGAATATTCGCGATCAAAGCCTGATATCACTAGTTATTTTCTATTTTCCTTAGCTTTGAGAGATTTCCCTGCCATAAAGCCCCATAAAAAGGACTATTTGGTATCCTTTTTCCTTATTTTGTGAGTGATAACTTGCTTTATGGTCCGTCGGCTCCGGTATTTCATATTAATTTAATAAGAAGAGGATGAAGCGATGCTTTAATAATATTTCAACATTTCTGAACAAAAAACTCTATAGCACTATCATTTTTACCTGACTGAGATAAATATAAGACGGAGGGTAATATGTTTGGGGTGTATTGTATGTATGTATATAAGTAAGCGAATAGCAATTTTTTTTTTAAATTTGGGTTCTCTACTTACTTTCGGTTTCTATATTCTACCTATCTGCGGTTTTTATATTAAAAAAAATTGTAAAACGTTTCAAAGTGATCCTAGTGAATTTATTGAATAAATATATTTTGACTTTGACTTTTGATGGATTTTTGCAGACAAAGTCGCGGGTAACAGCTAGTACTTAATAAATCAGACCTCTAAAATAAGCTTGTTGAAACCGCGCCTCAACTGCGAAGATATCCTTTGTCTTTGGAGATCACCAGAACAATATGGGACTTCATTTTCAATTATACCGCGCCTTGGGATTACTCTCGACTATCGAGAGTGAACACGCTGTAATCAACGTTATTAATACTGATATGACAATATTAGTGTCTGTCATCATCATCATCAGCAAATCTAATGGCAGGTAGACCACATTTGCGACAATATTTTCCGATATCCAATACCCGCCCGATCTCCTTTGTCGTCATACCTGATGGCTCCTGTGCCCACACGGCAGGGTTGCCAAACGTACGAGGTTCCTCGTACAAATACGAGATTTGTGGTCTTCTGTACGAGGTACGAGGACACTATCAACCTCGTACAATATTGTACGTGATTTTAGTAATAGCTATGGCCATAGGAACATTTTGCATCACCATCTTATACCTTTAAACGAGCAATTCTTGTATATATATATATATATATATATATATATGTATATATATTTACGAGCTTCCGATTATATAATCGGAATCTCGGAAACGGCTCCAGCGATTTTCATGAAAATTAGTATGCAGGGGGTTTCGGGGGCGAAAAATCGATCTAGCTAGGTTTCATGTTTAGAAAACGTCGTTTACCACAAAAAAACGAGCAAAGCTCGGTCACCCAGGTACTTATCATAATAGTAGTAAAAAGTAGTACCATCTATCAGAACTTGAGGAACTTCTTACAATAAAAATTTGATTGTCACGTTTACGCGATGATTGTCTATAGTTATCCAGCAGGTTATGTAGCTATTCAGTCAATCGGGAAATGAGTAGGTAATAATAAAGATTTTTAAATACAAATAGTGATGTTTTATGTGGTAGAAAACTTACAATACTTTATTTCATTGAGTAAAAAGTCCTAAATCCAGTAGTTCAATTAGCCTTAACATTGGTTTTAGCACGATTTAAATATATACTCTCGGGACTTAATCGCGTATTGTGAAACATCGCCGGACATTGTTAGTGTGGTGTGTCGCGACCCTAATAGTAGTTTGTGAAGACTGATTGAGGGTAGTCTCGTCAGTTGAAGATGCGAGCGGACGCCGGCCTTCAGTCTACTCGTGACCACGGTGATTGTAATATCATCGAAACGTCGAGGTAAATAAGAATGTTTCACAATACGCGATTAAGTCCCGAGAGTATATATTTAAACATGTTTCCAAGTCGCGATAGTTTAAAAAGTGTTTTAGCACGATTTGATGCATAATAAAATGTACGAGGTTTGAAAGTCAAGTACGAGATTTTTAGCTGCATGTACGAGGGATTTTGTTTTGCAGTTGGCAACCCTGCCACACGGGCGACCAGTTAGGCGATTATGGATCTTAGCTTACAATCAATGTCAATACGTTTTCATTGTAATCAAGTGATTTGGTATTACATAAGGGTGTTTATTCAATCAATTTGATTGACATTTGACAAGTGTTGATTGTATCAGAGTTCCGTAAACGCACTACAAAGCTGCGATTACGTAATTTTGATACTAACAAAACATTATGTACTAACAGCTTTTAGTTACTAGCGGTGAATTGTTTTATGGAAAGTTTATTGCCATAAAATTATTATTATTATATTTTTGGTTTAATGTCTTGGGTATATTGTTTGTAAGTATCAGAATCACGTAGTAACAGCACTATTGCTGATAGACGTTCATTGTAATTGATTGCAACTAGAGTTCCGTAGGTACTGGAGTTAATAGAGAGAGAAATAGAGAGAGAATGAGAGATAAACATATTTTCTTCTTCTTTCTTTCTAGATAGTCGGTAGGTAGATACAAACACAACTAGTTTCAATCCGTTTTGTAATATACATATAAAAGTTTTGTTAAATCCGCCCTCTGTTTATTACACAGCAAAATTCGTTTGTCTTTGAGCTGTCATACACCCGGCCTTTGATACGAAGAACAAAAGATTGGTTATAGCTTTAGGGTTCTGTATATCAACAAGAAATCCGTTAGGGCCCGTTTATCCATCCGCCTGCGTTCATACTTCTAATACTAGCTGGAACCCTACACTAAGCGCAATTTGAAGAGTTCTTTCCAATTAATTTCTAACTAGCTGTTCCCGGCGAGTTCGTCCGCATTCAATTGATTTTCAAATATCACTACGTAACAAAGTCCTCCGCCACTTTTGTCTGTCGGTTCGTGATAAACTTAAAAATTACCTATTGCACCGATTTTCATGCTGATTTCACCAATGGATAGAATGGTTCTTGGGAAAGGTTTTAGTATATAATTTGTCAATTATTATTAGTATTAACCGTGTATTTATCACGTTTTATTTACCTATTTTTCCCGATGTTTATACGCAAATCGCGATAAATACCCGGTTAATACTAATAATAATGTGTTTAGAGTGTAAGTTTAAAAATATTATTTAATTTGTATACATTGACTAAAATATAATAATAGCCAAGAGTCATAAATAATTAATAACCTACTCCAAGATTCCCTGTATCATTTGTATCAGAAACTGCGAGAATAGAACCCTTTACTCACGTCTCAGCCGGACACTCGCCCACTACGCCAGTAAGGTCATCAGCTTGATAGACGTTTCCTATTCTGCGACGTGCCCGACACAGATTTAAATGGATTTTCTCCAATTTAAACAGAGTTGTTGATTTATAACTAGATTTAATGAAATTATGTTTCTATGGAGCACGATTAAATAAATCTCCTTGGATTAAATGCTTTCAAAACCAGAGGTTTCTCCATTTTACTGCAATTTTTCAGTTTTTAATCCTATTTTATCGCTGCCTTTAATAATCCCCTGAATAATAAGGGTAACTATTCATGCTTCATTGTTGGATAGTATCTTTATAAACAACTAGCAACACGCCCCCGGCTTTACACGGATAGCAAAATTATCTCTATTTTTTTTATATAAAATATAGCCTATGTTACTCAAAGATAAGTACCTGGGTGACCAAGCTTTGCTCGTTTTTTTGGGGGAAACGACGTTTTCTAAAAATGAAACCTAGCTAGATCGATTTATCGCCCCCAAAACCCCCTGCATACTAAATTTTATGAAAATCGCTGGAGCCGTTTCCGAGATTCCGATTATATATTATATATACATATATATATATACAAGAATTGCTCGTTTAAAGGTATAAGATGTAGCATTCTAATGGTGAAAGAATTTTTAAAATCAGTCCAGTAGTTTTTGAGTTGGTTCGTTACAAACAAAAATAATAAACTTTCCTTTTTATACTTAACTGGCAACACGCCCCGGCTTCACACGGATTGCAAAAGTATCTCAATTTTTTTTTAAATATAAAATATCAGTAGCCTATGTCTCCCGGGGATATTGAAGCTTCCCAACAGTGAAATAATTTAGAAATCGGTTCAGTAGTTTCGGAGCCTATTCAATGCAAACAAACAAACAATCAAATCTTTCCTCTTTATAATATTAGTAGATAGATAGATACTAGATTAGTAGATATTAGTATAGACTTGCTGTGCCGACAGACGTTGTCCTGTCTCAAAACCTTCTCCTTACAATAACTAACACAACAAAAAAGAATTAGCGAAATCGGTCCAGCCGTTCACGCGCGATGCCGAGACCAAGGGAAATACGGATTCATTTTTATATAATAAGATAGATCTACCGAAAATTTGTATTCTCGAACGGTGAGCAAAATATGAACTTAATAAAGAAGTTTTCATTTAGTTTCATAAGAATTATCAATTTTAGGTAAAACGCGATTTAGACTGATTAAGAATGCGGTCTAAAGCTCACTAGACTAACGGCTAATTAGTCTCAACGCTTATTTGTTTAACGGCTAATTATAAGTATTATGAGTACCTAAGTATTAATCCTACTAATATTATAAACGCAAAAGTTTGTACCTAAGAATGTATGGATGTATGTTTGTTGCTCTTTCAAGCTGAAGAGGTCTGGATGAAATTTGACACAGATATAAATTACAGTCTGGAGTAGCACAAATGCTACTTTTTATCCCGGAAAAATGTATGGTTCCCGCGGGATAGATTTGTTTTGGTTCTCCAAGGCACCACGCGGGCGAAGCCGTGGGCGGAGCTACGATGATTTTTGTGTCTGTAATCTCAAAGTGGCTTCGCCTGTTGGTTTTTTATTTCTATTTCCAGTCCACTTCGATCGCCTCTCGTATCGTACAATTAGAGCGGAGAGAGACAACACTACGTCCGATCCGAATCCGATCCGAACCCGTGAAAATATGGATCTAGAAAACACTGAAAGAATTCGGATATTACCTACTTATATTACGCACTAGTCCGATCTCTGATACAAATCCAAGCAATTCAGGTGGCGCCTTTGTATCAGAGATCGGCATACTTACGTCATTTTACGGGGCGAAAATGACGAATGACGGAGAGAAATCGGATCTAGTGCGTAAGTTACAATAGAAACAGTTCTACAACTACTTCGGACCATATTTTCACGGGTTCGGATCGGATCCGGATCGGACGTAGTGCGAAATCGCTCTTAAACGATGACATACAGAGAGCAGTTCTCTCTGTTATGACATTTTAAAATTCTATGATGAATGCTTTTTGAAGCTCGCACAAACAGAATCTTTTGTTTTTCACGCTTCTAACGTAATTGCCTCTTAAAATTATCATAGTCCATTGTAGAATAGTTTCATCACTTCTATCTTCAATATACAACAGTTTGTTATTTTACATAGAGAATTTGCTAGTTGGCACCAGCAACTTTGTTTGCACTTTTTAAGAAAAACACACAATAACGCAACTTCATATCTATCTCTAATAATAATAATTGAAAAGAAACACCCAAGTGTAACATAGCTTAGCACCTAGTAAGCATACTAGAAATAGTAAGTACCTAGTAAGTATACTAGGTGCTAAGCTATGTTACACTTGGGTGTTTCTTCTCAATTTGTTATTTTTATCGTTATTTTAAAACTTTTTTAACCTTTATTATAGAGCTCGTCTTTCAAGCTGATAGCATGAAGATGGAGCAATAAAAGATTGGTTGATGATAAGTTATTTCACGAAGATTACATCTAATATTAAGCAATATTTTACGAGATAACCAAAATTGTTTGGTGCGAACAATGATGAATAGTGAGAACATTGATGAAGTCGTTGAGGAGAATCGCATACAAACAATTATTATTATTTTCAATTGGAAAGACCTATTTATGCAAGTTGGGAAATTTCACAGATTTTTACTTATGTTGAAAATATTGCCAAAAACATTGAAACTCTCAAATGATGAAGGAAAACATCGGTTGTAAGACCAAAATAATTATATACCTCACCAGTTAAGTTATAATTCGATAAACTACCGTTTAACGTTTGAGTTCAGTGAACTAGCTGCAATATTCCCGGGCTGTGACTTTGTTTATTTTTTCAACGCCCATAGGCTTTTCATCTAATGGTAAAATAAATATACTTAGTGCTCCAATATCCGGTCCATTACAATAGTAAGCTGTGTAATAAGTAAACCAAAATCGATCAAACTATATCCGGCCCATTACAATAAACAGAGTCTGAAAGTAACGCCTGTTACTGAAAAGATGAGGGATACTAGATTAGCATGGTATGGACACGTGATGAGGAGAGATGAAAACCATGTCACCAAAAGAGTTATGAGTATGAGTGTGGATGGGTGCGCAAGTAGAGGAAGGCCGATGAAAAATAAGAATAAGAATAAAATAACTTTATTTGTTCGATTAGACTAACATACGAAAACAAAAAAAAACTTATAAAAACAACATAAAAAGTGTAAAGAAACAAAATGGCGTCTGCCTCAGCATGGGTTGGTTGCTAGCGAGCTAGCAGCCAACGCTGGTCTTCCGTCAGAGCCCTTTTTCTTTTTGTTGGCATTACGGACAATCTATTCACACACACAAATTATGAATTACATTAAATTACTCTAACTATTAACTAACACACTATTAACCACCTTAAACTACCAAATGCGATTATATAAAATTGGTTTGATTGTGTGAAAGATGATATGAATGTAAGAGTAGACTCAGAGTTGACGAATGATAAGAGTGAGTGGAAGAACAAAACATGTTGTGCCGACCCCACGCGTGGGATAAGGGCAGGAGAATGATGAGAGGTAGCAGAGTAATAAGTAAACAAATATAAAGTGATCGAACTAACAATTCTTGAATTATTAAGACAGTCCTCACAGCTCAGTTGGTAGTAGATCTCTTACACTGTAGGTTGCAGGTTCGATCCCCACCCAGAACTAATATTTGTGTGATGAACTTATATTATGGACTCATTGTTGTCTGAAATAAAACATTTTTATTTATTTACTAGCTTCCGCCCGCGGCTTCGCCTACGTGATACCTTAAAAAACAAAAACATCGCTATCCCACGGGAACCGTAAATTTTTTCGGGATAAAATGTAGCCTATGTGTTATTCCAGACCATAATCTATATCTGTGCCAAATTTCATTCAGATCTGTTCAGCCGTTTTAGCGTGAAAGAGTAACAAACATACATCCATCCATCCATCCATCCATACATTCTTACAAACTTTCGCGTTTATAATATTAGTAGGATTTATATTATTTTGAAATGGGCGAATGCCTATACAACGTAGCCCTACGGAAGGCCACGGAACGGACACGGACGGGATAATCTCGACACCTTTGAGGGCAGATGATGGTAGACCTCAAAGGATAGGGAGGGTTGGCGTGATTTGGGGGAGACCTTTGCCCAGTAGTGGGATGACGTAAAACGCGTTAAAAAGTACAAAGACGTATCAAAGATCAAAGCCCTTTCAGGGTCACTGTCTTTTCACCACACTAGTTCGATGGAACTGTACTTAACTAGGTGTAGCACGAGTCTTCTCTGCCCACGAAATCTCCAGGCACACATAAAAGTACTTTTCAGCCTACGTAAGTACTTAGTTACTGAAAATAACGCCTCATGGTAATTATTATTCGCCAGAAACTTTGTGTGAGTTTGTTCGGTTGTTATTGTCATACTGTGACGTCCCATTTAATTTTCAGTACCTGGGTGACCGAGCTTTGCTCGGTTTTTTTAATTGGTAAACGACGTTTTCTAAAAATGAAACCTAGCTAGATCGATTTATCGCCCCCGAAACCCTCTGCATACTATAATTCATGAAAATCGTTGGAGCCGTTGCCGAGATTCAGAAAATATATATTTATATACATACATACATACATACATAAAATCACGCCTGTTTCCCAACGGGGTAGGCAGAGACCACGGATCTCCACTTGCTACGATCCTGACATACTTCTTTTGCTTCATTCACTCTCATTACATTCTTCATACATGCGCGTCGGTTAAGGGTACTCTGGACCTATATACATATATACAAGAATTGCTTGTTTAAAGGTATTTTCATAAAGAAAATATTGATAAAACATAATAATCTGTCTATAGAATTTTTTTATTTGAAAAATGTATGTGCGCAATGCCAGTGCTCATAAACAGTGAAAGAAAACGTCGTGGGAAAACCGGCATACCTTATCTTATACCTTAAGGCCCAGAATACTCGTCACTCTATTCCATACGTAAAAGTAACAAAAAAAGTGACATAGGTCCGTATAGCATTGCGGATCTCCGCGGAATCAGACATAGCACGAAGCGAAATACCCAAATGACAAGTAAGTAGAGTGCGACATGATAATTGGCTGCTCTGAATTACATAACGAAAGCGACAATTTATAAAAAACATAAATATGTTCAAGTAACTAGCTTATTTCAAAAAAAGGGCTGGGTTGATTTGTTTCAAATTAACTGATTTATATTCATGTGAAATAGAAATTCAAAATACCTTACTGTTCTGGATAAATTAGGGAATTTCTGAATTTTCAGAGGTGTTTTTGACATGATTTTTAACCAAGGTTTTCTAACTAATTCGTGTTTAACTAAACTCCGGTTTATTTATCACTTATATCCTTGAGTATCGTGTAGTTCAATTTCAATGTAATCTATTAAGCGGTAATAGAATGATTAGGGTTGCAATACTTGCAATTTTCAAAATGCTGGGCCTTAAACGAGCAATTCTTGTTTATATATGTATATGTATATATATTTATAATCGGAACCTCGGAAACGGTTCCAGCGATTTTCATGAAATTTAGTATGCAGGGAGTTTAGGGGGCGATAAATCGATCTAGCTAGGTTTCATTTTCCAAAAAACACGATTTACCAGAAAAAAACCCGAGCATAGCTCGGTCATCCAGGTACTTAGAACTAAAAACTCTAATGTGTGTGTCATACATAAGTTAGTATTCCTAAAAGCGGCGATGGGCTAGCAACCTGTCACGTACAGAATAATATCTAGTGGAAAATGTGGGTATGTGCAAAATATCATGTTTGGACGTGCCTCTGACTACCTTATTTAGTTATCCTCAAAGATTAAGTAAATAGACTGATCTAATCTGAGGAGATATCTACCGAGCCTCGGGATTACAGTCGTGTGAGTGTTTTAGTGAAATATTTTACAAAACTTATCTGTAACTACCAACACTTTGATGGTAGCTTTGAACCATGTGCGTAATACATACATACACCAAACACATTACTCTCCTTCGCTCCACAGTCGGGTAAAAAAGATTTTCATTTCGCACGCCACTTCGTGACTTCCCCGGCGTTTTAATTAATCATCCCTAGCGACGTGTGACGTCATAGCCAGGCCGGAAAGGTCACATAGGGTCAACTTCAGCACGTCGCCATTCATACCATCGCATGCATGATGCGATCACTCTTAGTGATTTATGGTACCACACAGAACACAAAAAAAACTATATTTGGTTCTGAAACTGTACATTTTTGTGAAGAAAGAACTCTGGTTAGAAAGAAGAAAGTACACTAATAAGATTCTGGCTTTAGTATCATACATACATTTTAAAATCACGCCTGTAGTGTACGCTACAGTATAATTTATATAAATAAATAATATGTGTATATTGGTGGACAGTCCACACAAGGCCATCTAGCCCCAATCTAGCAAATCTTTCTTGTGTATATGTACATTATTATGTATTATATATAAAATCTGAATCTCGGAAATCTGCAAACATTTTCACACTCTCCACACTTTCTGTCACATAACCCTTCTAAATTCACTATTCCGTTGATCATTTATATTCAAGTCCACATCGCGTGTGTCTAGTTGCGCCATTCAATTTTATGAGGGTAACAACACAAACATTCATTCTACGGACAGACCGAACATTAAAGTTAATCAATTTTATGATTGGAGCTTTATTCTGATTCAAATCTATACTTTTTTCGCCCGACGAAAAAGAGGGGTTTTATAAGTTTAACGTGTCTATCAGTGTATCTGAGTGTCTGTGTATCTGTCTGTGGCATCGTAGCTCCCAAACGGATAAACCGATTTTCGTTTAGTTTTTTTTGTGTCATAGATAATTTTATTCTGAGATGTTTCATGAAAATCTGTTCATCCGTTTGAATATCATCATCTCTTTTCTAGTTGATGAGGGGATCTGACTAACTTCCTTATGTCCGATCGATTCGAGATTTGGTACCGTGTTAATTCAATGATATTGAAAGAACATGGTAAGGTAACCATGACTTTAAATATGACATGTTAGGGCAAGGTTTAAACTTCGGGGGGTTTTTAAATTTTTTAATTTTGTATTATTAATCGTCTTACATTCTAGGTGCTAATTTCATTTCTATCTCCAGTCTACGAAGAACTGACAAGAAGTTCGCCACGCCAATCTCTTAGTTATAGTTAGTAAGAAACTTATTATTTTGTAATAACGTAGGAAACGCGATGCAGTGACGTCAGTTGCCAGCGTCTGAACTTGCAAGCGCAGATAAAGTAACACAGCCTCACGACCCTTAGCACCAGTTTTAGCATCTTAGTGTCTACTCCACATAACGACAACGATACAATAAATAAATAATAATAAGTAATAAATAATGCTGGACAATCCACACAGCATCATCTAGCCCCAAAGTAAGCTACTCAAAGCTTGTGTTATGGGTACTAGATAACTGATATATTTAATACATTATATAGGTACATAGATATTTTTTATTATTCATACACACCCAGACCAACGGAACAAATTTCTGCAGATCGTACACAAATTTGTTCCGAGGCGGGAATCGAACCCGCAACCTCTTGCGTCGCAGGCGGACTCTTGCCCGCTGCGCCACTGAGGTCGTCAATAATCATAACGAAATATTCCTCGGATTCAGTTATTTTATTGTCAAATTCAAACTATGGTATCGTCCGTAAATGGTGTTATAGGTTTACGAGATCTATATTGTCAAAAGTCAAAAG
This sequence comes from Cosmorhoe ocellata, assembly GCA_963675405.1. NCBI lineage: Eukaryota > Metazoa > Arthropoda > Insecta > Lepidoptera > Geometridae > Cosmorhoe > Cosmorhoe ocellata. Next base: position 6,804,779 of record OY776267.1, read on the forward strand.
TAATGTCAAATGGTATTCGAAATTATATAACTTGTAACTGGGATTTTCTGCGGTGCTTTGCCTGACAACTACGTCGCTCTGATTTTTATATGTTTTCTCGTGTTATTTTGAATTTTATTACGTAATTTTGGTGGTTATTTTGCCAATAAAGCCCGGGTTCTTGACGCGAGTGTAAAGTATGTGAATTAGAGTGAATAGTTCTCTTCAAATTCCATCGGAGGAAATCCCGAAAATTTTCAACAAAACAGCCATCTTTTGTTTAAAATTGACTTGACTACTTGACTATGACTCTGTGACGTTGACAATACTTATAAATAAATACACTTGACACTGGCAAAATTGTTCTCTAAGAGACAGATGCCATAATTGAAGAAGAAGAAGAACTTGTAACTGACACACATCGAAACTTAGAGCAGGTTTTGCATGATTATCGTGCTGATATGTCGTTGATCGTTTTACGTAGTAGACACCCTGCACTGCCGGCCTAACATAGCAGACGCGACAAAATAAAGAGCAAAACAAAATTGACGCTCATGCTGCCTGACAAGTTGATAGCGATTTTATTTACCCAAGAAAAAAACAAAGTACCTAAGTTGTGTTACGGCAAATGCGTAGGTAAGTAATTTTTTTGTCAAATAACAAATTAGTGTCGGAAATTACGAGAAGATAAATGAACATAATTTTGAATAAAAAAGGAAGGGTTACATTTTAGATGTTCCACCGTAACGCCTGAACATAACGTTTTTTATCCGGGTGACATTACGTATATTCGTCTTCTTCTTATTTTTTTTTTTTTGTTAAATTATTCGCTCATATGAGCAGGCTTATAGTCATAGACCTTACTGCCTAGTCTTGCGTAAATTAATTTCTTCCGTTTTCTATAATCTAACTTAATCTAACCTAACCTAACCGCCCGTCTTCTTCTTAATTTATTTTATTAATTGTTTCATAAATTAAAGATAAATTTTGTCAGTGTCAAGTGATTATTATTGATAATTGTCAACGTCACAGAGTCACAGTAAATTTTATACAAAAATGGCCGTTCTGCTCAAAATTTTCGGATGATTTAGAGAAAATCATTTCACTTTAACTCTCATAAATCACACCAGAGCCAAGAGCTCGGGCTTTAACAAAAAAATACCACCAGGATTACACAATGAAGCTCATAATACTACGAGAAAACTCATAAGACTTTTTGGGACGCACAAAATTTTCTTCTTCCATTTCCCTCTATCATTCGTCATATCCACAGAAATCTAAATAAGGCACGTCATAATCAGTACTTACTCCTTTCTTACCCATGTCATCTTTCACAGTGCATCTATCCCTCCCCCCCCCCCAAACCTCCTGTATCCATCCCCATTCATAGCTAACACTCTCCTCGTCACATAACATTCATCTCTGATAACATGCCCATACCACGCTAACCCTACTCCTTATCTGTTCCGTCACCGGTCCCACTTTTAGAACATCAGAAGGCATTGGTGGTAATTTGGTTGTTTTGCAGACTAACTTAAAAAATGCTACCATAGGTATGATCTTATTTGGCTTACTATAAAGACCAAATTAGCGTAACATTTTTGAATGACAGTTTTAAATAGATCTAAAATCATTCTAATTTAATTAATTTTCCACCATTTTCACGTAGCTTTAGTCAACATCAATTTACATGGCTTCTAAAATAAGCTAAAACACGTCAATCATACGTCAGTTTAGTCAAATTTAGAATTGTAATTTAAAATGTTTACGCTAATTTAGTATTTGATGTGAACAAAATAAGGTCGTGTTTAGTTCAGCATTTTTTTAGATTTTTTTAGTTAGTCCGCGGAACAACAGAATCGCCACCATTATATGGACTTGTTAGTTTAGCTACTCTCAAACTAGTGCTAACTTTATGGCATAATTCGGTAACGTGTCAGAGTGTCACGCTCTCGGGCTGCCACCGTGGGGCGCTCGTTTTGACAGCAATATTACGCCAATGCGAAGCAAGTTTCACGTGAAACTCTCACGTAGTTAATAACAATAGAATTATTACCACTCATTCGTGGTTAAGATCGCTGGTGGTGTAGTGGTAGCACCTGCCTCACGATCCGAAGGTCGTGGGTTCAAACCTGATCGTGCACCAATGAGTTTTTCTATTCGAAACATTTATGTGTGCAATGCCAGTGCTCTTAGAAAGTGAAGGAAAATATCGTGAGGAAACCGGCATACCCTAGAACCAAAATTCGAAGGTGTGTGTCATACGTTAGTATTCTTATAAGCGGTGATGGGCTTGCAACCTGTCACGTACGGAATACTAACTACTGTGCAAAATGTGGGCATGTACCAAATGTCATGTTTGGACGTGCCTCTGACTACCCTCTTTAGATATCTTCTAAAGATCTGGGGAAGATATCTACCGAGCCCGGGGATTACAGTCGTGATCATATTTTTTATTTTTTATTTTTATTCCTCTTTTTCTTGTCATCATATCACCAGTTCTAAAAAATGTAGAAAAATATCGTAATTATTGAGTTCTCTACGAGTTTAACTAGGGTGCAAATTCCCACTGTTCCCACTTTGGGACAATGGGAACAGTTTGCAATCTGCAAATTGTGGTTATGACATTTGGACTAAGGCCTAATCAAGTAATTGGAAGACTCAGTGTGGCTCAGACATCTGTGAGATGGGTAAATTGGCAAAGTCGTGAGCGTAGGTTCATAATACGAGCGTAAGATAGTGCGAAATGTCACCAACTAAGCCCTTACTTAGTCTTATCCTGACGATCTTAATACGCACTAAGGGAGATAATTAAGCAAGTGTAAGCAAGGCGTGCAACTTACTTACACAACTAAAGATTAGGTAATTACTTTATTATTAGCAACTCTGTCATGACAGTGTGTAAACCTGTCGAAACGTCTGAAATATTGAAAAATCTAAAATATTGATCGCTATAGTTATACTTATAGATATTATAGTTACTAATATTATAAAGAGGAAAGATTCGATTGTTTGTTTGCATTGAATAGACTCCGAAACTACTAGACCGATTATATACATATATCATAATACAAAAAAAGCGCTAGGGCCCAGCGAGTTTCTTGCCAGTTCTTCTCGTACTGGGGATAGGACTGGAATTGGCACCTAGACTCACCTAGTATGTAAGACGATTCAAAATGATCCTTGTGATATTACTGAATAAAGATTATTGACTATTGACTAAAAAAAAATTTGAAAAATTATTTCACCAATGAACTTTCAGAATGAACATAGGCTATATTTTATGTAAGTAGGTACTTCGCGGGCGATGCCGCGGACGGAAGCTAGTAATTTATAAAAAATCGCATATTATTAACTTAATTTTGGGGATAACATTTTGGAAATCATGTTAACTTGATTCTTAGCGTGAGGTAAATAAGAATGTAAATTGCAAACACATTTTACGAAATTATAGTAAATCATTGAACAACAAATTCACCAGCATCTTACAACGTAAAAACAAAGTGATTATTTGTAAACTCAAACTTTAAAACTCACGAAATTTTTTGTAAACAACAAATTCACCAGTAGTAACAACAGTATCTCACTGAGTTATATGCGTATCGTCAAAACTGCTTTTCGTCAAAACATAATTTTTGCCAAAGGTGCGTTTCGTCAAAGGTTCGTTTTGCCAAAGTTATGTATGGTCAAGACATTTTCGTCAAAATTTCACTACGTATAAGTGATTATTTGTAAGCTTAAACTTTAAAACCTGAGCAAGTATAAAATCTGGTAAAACCACAGCGCAGAAACAAACGACATCTAATACGTCCATTTGTCTGCTGTCACTGTCAAACCGATCGCTAATGCCGCGGAAATCCCGTTAAGTTCTTTAAAAATGGTCACTGCAGTGAAATGTCGCGTTGAGCAAACTTTATACATTGTGAGATGCAATTGAAAATAAATACTTAACATTTTATTTATTTTTTTAAACATGGTCACGACAGTCCCCAGGCACGGTAAATATCTCTGTACGTCTACCATGAGTTGTCACATTTAGATCAGCTGACGTTAATACAGTAGTAATAGTACGTTACTATGACATCTGTCAAAATTGTTACTCATGGTACCAAATTTTGAGCAAATTAATGAGCGCAAACTACAGTCGCTGTAGTACTCTGTGACGTAAGATAGTTAGCTACGTGAGGTTTTAGTACCTAACTATCCGCTAGAGGCGCTGTATAAGTTTGCATACAATTTTTTAACTACAGACGCTAGTGAGTGTAGATTGGGAAAACTCATGGTAGATCCTCTGAGTCTTCACAATCTACAATCTATCCTACGTCACAGCGTACAACAGCGACTGTAGTTTGCGCTTCATTCATTTGCTTAGAGTTTGGTACCATGAGTAACAATTTTGACAGATGTCATAGTAACGTACTATTAGGTACTACTCATGGTAGACGTACTGGTCTAAGTAAAAACTAAAGTAAACGATTTCGTATAATAAAATACATTTAATTGTGACCAACAAAAGCGTAAATTACGTCTCTAAAGCCTGAATCTTAAAGCCTTAGATGATCTCTAAGCCGCAATGAGGTCTAAAAGTCACACAACCATGCTGGATTCTGTTTACTCTAGAAATAACTGTAATTATATAACGCTAAAGTCGTTTATTGCAAATCTTGTCGCCTGCCCAGACTCACTAGCGCTTGGTAAACCAAACAGATATTCAACTCAATTGCAATACAGACAAAGTTCAAATTAACTTATATGTACATCAAAGGTTGGATCTCGCATGATTCGGCCGGATTGACGGCATTTTAAGGCACATTTTACACAAAGGCTAGTGCACAAAGAGTTATCATCTGTCACTGTCAGCTGTCAGTGTAAATGGAAAGTGTCCGGCGAAATTGTAAACACGTGGTCACACGAACGCCGTGTCAAACATAATGTTTATTCTGTAACTTACCTGTTTGTGCATTTGGACGTGCAATTGGCTTTAGTTTTGATGTCTTGTTGTCTTGTTTAAAAACAAGAAAAGGTTTTTGACAGACTTTGACATTATTATCTTATACCTCTAAACGAGCAATTTATGTATATACTTATCTTGTTAATCGCGAACAGACAGACAAACAGACGCGGCAGAGGATTTTTATAATATTTAGTTTCATCCTACTAATATTATAAACGCGGAAGTTTGTAAGAATGTATGGATGGATGGATGGATGGATGGATGGATGGATGGATGGATGTATGTTTGTTACTCTTTCACGCTAAAACGGCTGAACGGATCTGAATGAAAAGACAATGGGCAGATTGGGACTACCCTCCAATAGCAATAAAATATATGTCGTTGGATAGGTCTTTTCAATTGGAACAACTATTGCTATGACAGCTTTGCTGTCACAACTGTCCGTTCAGAGATATAAGACTTTTAAGTTTTGATAAAATGTTAAAATAAATAAAATATTATTATTATAATAATGATTTATTACACAGTAACATAAAAAAGGGGCCCCCTTTTATCAGTTTTATCAGTGTTTTATTTTATGCTACTGTATAATAAATCATTATTGTAATAATAATATTTTATTTATTTTAACATTTTATCAAAACTTAAAAGTCTTATATCTTTGAACGGACAGTTGTGACTGCAACGCTGTCTAGGCAATAGTTGTTCCGGTTGATTAGACCTATCCAACGACATATATTTTATGTCTATTGGAGGGTGGTCCCAGGTTCCATACATTTTTGCCCATTGTCCTTTGGCACAGATATAGATTATGGTCTGGAAAAACACATAGGCTACTTTTTATCCCGGAAAAATATAAGGTTCCCGCGGGATAGATTTGTTTTGGTTTTTCTAGGTATCACGCGGGCGGAAGCTAGTACTTAATAATTGTGTGTCATATCCCCACTGGTGGGGACACCTTAGTGAGGATTATGACAATATACCTAGGTATAAATTGTATTAAAGTAGTATTACTTCAAGCTTGAAATGTGACGTTTCTGAAACATGATAGTTTGTAAAAACTTGTGGTAAAACGCCTGATGGAGATCTAGCAGTACTTAATCCGTTGAAATGTTGTGCCGTTTAGACATCCACCGCGTACCCTCTCAAAGGCTTCTAGGGTTCGCGTGCAACTTTGTAGATTTAAGGATCGTGAGGGTTTTTATAAAGTTTATTTGGTGAGAGATAACGAGGCACGAATGGAAAAAATACAGTGTTCTAGCAAGTGTCACCGGACATAATTTATTAAAGCTACCCTTTTTTGGAACCTTTTGAATTCTAACTAAAAGAAAAACATGATCACGACTTTAATCCCCAGGCTCGGTAGATAATCTCCTCACATCTCTAGCTACTTAGATTTTTTAAGGATATATAAAGGAGGTTTTCAGAGGCATGTCCAATCCAAACATGATTTTGGTATATGACCACATTTTGCACAATGGTTAGTATTACGTACGTCAGGTTGCAAGCCCATCGCCGCTTATAAGAATACAAAAATATGACACACATCTTCGATTTTCTGGTTCTAGGCTTTGCCGGTTTCCTCAAGATGTTTTCTTTCACCCTTTAAAAGCACTGGCATTGCGCACTTAGATTTTTTGAATGGAAAAATTCATTGGTGCACGACCAGGTGCACCCATGGACTTTGGATCGTGAGGCAGGGGTGCTACCACTACGCCACCAGCGCTCTAATTCACTAGTTCTTTCGCACCAGTGTCGTGAAAGGATTAAAGTGTGCCTCAGAGGCTTTTTCATGCTGAAAACACTGAAAATTAAGCACGTAAATTGAAAAGCGCTATATTGTGAATCACGTAATGCCTCAAGGATTTTTTTCATCTCAAATCCATTGTTTCCGTGACTAGATAGAATATAATATACGTGAAAATAACAGTGAAGATACACGGAATATAACCATTTCCTTTAATTAAATACGTGAGTGTGTTGTAAAATCGTGAGAATGAGCCAACGGTAAGTCTCAGGCTGTTTTGAAACGGTGAAAGAAAACATTGTGAGGAAACCGGCTAAGGGTGGATTTGACCAAAATACTCTCTTTTATATAAAAATGAATCCCTATTTCTGATGAATCTTTCTCCACTTAGTTCTTTCCAGGGCAATCTCCTTGACCTCTTTATACGACATGACAGCAACCTTCTCTTTCACTCTGCTCATATAGCTTATCCTCGGTCTTCCTCTTCCTCTCTTTCCTTCCACTTTTACTTCTATAATGTTCTTGATGAAACTGCCATGTCGTATAAGATGACCAATCATTTCTCCTCTTCTGTTTTCCACAACTCGTAATAGAATCCTTTTCTCCTATACCCTACGCAATACTTCCATATTTGTCACTTTATCGGTCTACCTGATTTTTTACATTCTTCTCCAACCCCACATCTCAAATGTTTCTAAGGTTTCTTTATGTTTCTCAAAATATAAGATGACAAATTCCCACGGTAACAACGCAGTCTCCTAAATTGGACACCGAATTTACGACACTCATTTGTCCAAGCGATCAATCCGACATCCAAGACGGCCAACAACCTCTACAATCTTCACTTTCTTTAGTTACCTCGGAGTTTATACCCAGGGAGAAAAATTACTAAAACGCCATATTATTAATTCATCCTGAAAATTTAATAAATATGCCAAAGATAGTATGAGTGTGGGTGAGAGTTTGTACCTCTTTAACTCTTATGATGGATGAATGGATTGGATGAAATTGAATGCAGATTTTACACTAAATAAAGACAGGGTACTTTGATCCTGTAATAAACCCTAAACTTGAACCCCCCTTTTTATCCCCTTAGTGTGAAAAAAGGGGGTGAAAGTTTAAAACTGCATGACCACGGATGAAAGCGCAGAGTGCCTATACAATGCCTACAAAATAAAACAATACCAAATTATATGTTACCAGAGAATTAGCAAGCTGAAGTGGCAGTGGGTTGGCCATATCTGTCGAAGAACCGATAACCGTTGGGGTAAACGAGTTCTCGAGTGGAGACCGCGGCTCGGCAAACGTAGTGTAGGACGCCCTCCGGCTAGGTGGAGTGACGATCTGCGAAAGGCTGCTGGCGGAGGCTGGATGCGTCGAGCTGAAGACAGGGCGCAATGGCGCTCATTAGGGGAGGCCTATGTCCAGCAGTGGACTGCTATAGGCTGATGATGATGATGATGAAATTATATGTTTAGAAAAACATCTTTACTTAAACAAGATAATAATATGAATACATGTTTGAAAAAATTTAATACTAGTTTATACTTAATCAAAACTTGTTTGAAATTTCTCTTTTATACGTTTTGTTGATAAATTGTATTTAAACATGTTTGTAAACGAAAGACAACAGAGCCTCATAAAATTAGCCGTTATATTTTAAAAGATTTAAAATATAAAATGTTCTATGTTCTTTTGTTACAGATGCAAATATAAACCGGGATGAAGAGGAAACGAAGCAAGAGAACCAAAATTACCTGTAGATTTTCAACTATAAAAATAATAACAGTAAAGTAACTCGAACCAAAGATAATAAACGGGAAAAAAACTTACGTCAACTAAAGTAACAAATTAAACTAAATAAATTAACAAAAAAATATACATTATTGTGATAAAATACATAAATGACAAGATAAAATAAGGATCAAGACTTTGAAATAAAACCTAAAAGGAACAATTACAAGAGAGTAATCTAGAAAATGAAATAGAATCATAATGGCGGTCAAACAACATTTACGAGCACTCACAGTGCTTCTAATCTGTAATCTATGCCTCAGCAACGAACACACAAACACCACAGACATAGATATCCATAATAATATCAAAGACAATACTATAGATTCTCTAACCATAGACGAAATAACCAAAGACAATGGCACTAGAAACGAAAGCGACATAGTATACGATGATCTGATAGACTACATGAATGGTACCGAAGAGCCGTGTGTAGGCGATCCGCAGTATTGCAAAATGTCTGAAGAAGATTATATAGAAATGCTGAACGAGTACATTTTCCCACAGCCGTACGAATGGGTATTAATAGCGACACATGCAATAGTTTTTGTGATAGGGCTGATAGGGAATGCGCTGGTGTGTGTGGCGGTGTATAGAAACCATTCTATGCGGACAGTTACCAACTACTTCATAGTAAACTTAGCTGTGGCTGACTTCATGGTGATTCTCATCTGCCTACCCCCAACGGTTCTGTGGGACGTGACTAAGACCTGGTTCTTCGGGACGGCCATGTGCAGAATTGTTCTGTATTTTCAGGTAAGTTTATTTCATTGTTGAGTTCGAATAATATTTATATGTTGCAGTCGAAAGTACTTTTTACTGAAATAGGGGAAAGAGTTGACTGAGCAGGTTGGTCAAAAGTAGTTTTGCCCAATGGAGCTGGTTAAAAGTAGTTTTGATTAACTGATTCCGTCAAAAGTAGTTTTAAGTAGTTAAAACTCTTCAAAAGTTAACAAGGTCGACAAAAATAACATAAAAAAGGACTATTTTACATAATTATACATTTAAGACAGTAGAACTCGATGTGTCGAAGTTAAAACAATAGTACCTATTCATTGCAAAATTTAAAAAAAGTTTAGTGAAAGTAACCGAAAATAGATTTTTACAGCCACCATATTCCATTTTTTGATAATGTGATAGCCTAGGCCTATGTGATTCTCATGACCCAGACGAATACAACGACAACTCATTAATCAAAATCTGTCCAGCTGTTTGGGCTACTTGGAACTTTGACGTTTCTGAAACATGGTGGTCTGTAAGAGGTTGTGGTAACCCCTGACTTAACGATCGCTGTGTAACCTACGGTAGTTACCGCGTAGGCCTCTACACAGGTAGGTTATGAAGGCTTTTTATTCGTAGACCCTCTACGCTTATGATGCGTAGGCTCTGCTACGTTTGTACGTAGCAGACTGACCGTAGACTGTTCTACGGAATCGAACCGGAAAGCAAGCTACCGCGATGCCTGCAACGCTTTTTACAATCAGAATACCTACAATCTTTATTTCTCGTACCACCAACACTCTATTTCAATAAATTGTTTAATTTCCAGAAGCCTTATGAACGTGATAACTTAGCTTTCAGAGACGTCTTACGAAAACGTTAATAAATTCAATAGTGCACGCGATTTGCAACCTTACAAAGTAAAAATAGGAATTTTACTCAAATAAACCTAGTTCATTGTTAAGAAGTTTAAACATTTTGTAATGGAAGTTGCATTTTTAATGTTTTTTATTGTTTTCACTACTTTCTTTATAAATTCTATCTTTAGCCCTAAATATTTCGGTAACGTGACACTTTACGGAACCATATTACTTGACATTTTTTGTTTTATAATAGTGCTCTATCCATATACTACGAGTACTTAGAAAGTGCGCGAAAATTTTGAAAAAAAAAAACAAAATGGCGGCGGGTCGATATGCTACGAAGGTATTCCCTTTTAGCGAAAATAATTGTAAAAAACTAACCTTTTGTAACAGTTATACTCGTAATGGTAATCTAATCTAACTGTTTTGGATTCATGATTACTAGATTTGACCTTATCATAAAACCTCAAATAAGCGGTAGTTTGTAGGGATGTTAGGTTTTATCATACCCATCATACCATTGTTTTATAGACTATGAAGGTTAATGACCCCTCGTCACGCGAATTGTAGCCAGAATAAATCATCAATGCGCCATTTTCTTATCCATTACGTAACTCCACGCCACTTTGTCCGAGTAATGTTTTTTGTTCATAAGTACAAACTTCATTCTTACCCCTTTAATTCAACCTGAATTTCAGGTATAACTTTCTTGTGCACGTCTTGTCCTCGAGCCGAACGTCTCCAAATTTCAAATATCTAGGACCAGCGGTTCAGGCTCTGTCTTTAAACGACTTCAAAAAGGAGAAGGTTTTCAATAAGGCTTTATGGTTTTATTTAATTATGATAATTCTTTTTGGTCCCATGTAAATTTTACCGAAATTGATTAGCACATTTTGAAAAAATCAGCAATAACAAAAATTATATACACACAGGACGTTTCATTGGAACGTTTTTGTTAGTGAGTGTCACGTCAAGTGTCACACAGACGTCGTCTGAGCTCTTGACTCCTTCGATAAACTCTTCTTCTTCTTCTTCTTCTTTTAGATATGGCGTCTGTGGTTTTCGATAAACTCACGGTTTTAGTTTAGAGAAACAAGATTCGGCCAAGGAGAAAATGGCGGTTAGGTTAGGCTAGATTAAGTTAGATTATAGAAAACGGAAGAAATTAATTTACGCAAGACTAGGCAGTAAGGTCTATGACTATAAGCCTGCTCAAATGAGCGAATAATTTAACAAAAAAAAAACAATTAGAGAAACAATAATTACGATTGAGATTGTCAAAGTACGAAGTCGTTTTAAATTTTTTATTCAAAACATAGTAATACGACACGGAAAAAACATACATTCGGGTACCCTTTCTTTAGTCAGTTAAAATACAGTTTGGTATGGTGGCGTGGCGCCTTAAAAAAACTACGTCACTACGTGACGAACAGGAATTGAGATCGTACTAACAAGTCTCTGGTGCTCGGGGCGCGTGATTGGAGAGCTACGTGCCAAGGTTTTTGCAGATCCTTATTTTCACCGATGTACCTATAATCTCTGGGCTTTACCACAAGCTCTTACAAACCATCGTGTTTCGAAAACGCCACATTTTAAGCTTTAAGTATCACTACTTCAATAAAAAATTTATAGGTTATAATACGAAATGTCAAAGTTATATTACTTTCATATTACTCAAAGACATGGTAGTCAGGCCTCTAGTAGTAGTGGCTTAAGCTTTTCGACTGGTAAAAAAACGACAATAGTTTTTGGGGCGTTATTTTGGGAAAACTGAAAAAATGTGGTAGAGATGACATCAAATCTGCGTCAAAACTCAGCGGAATGAGATTGGGTCGTTCCTCCCAATGACATCTATCTCGCTTCCGAGCAGAGCCCAGCTTATCGTAAACCCAATAAATCCACACAATATTGCTAGAAAGTCGTATCGTTTATACCAAATTACATTAAGAGCATTTCACTCCTCTCGATAAAAGTTCCATCCTTCCCAAAGACCCTATAAAAGGGTACCTAACGCTGAGAGTGCTCGGAGTACGTTGGGAGGTCGCGAATAATCTCTGTTGAGGCATTAATCGCGAGAATGATTTACTCTGGTGAGTTAAAAGCGCAGTATACCAGAAACGGCTGATAAAATCGAAAATACAGGCGAAAAATATACTGATCACGACTGTAATTCCCAGGCTCGGTTGATATCTCCTCAGATCCTTAGTGACTTAGATCTTTGAGGAGTTTAAATTAGTAGTATTGTCAATGTCACAAAATCGTAGTCAAATTGGCAAGTCAATTTTAAACAAAAGATGGCTGTTTTGTTCAAAATTCTCGGGATTTCCTCCGACGTATAAACTCTGGAGGAGGAGAACTCGGGCTTTATTGGAAAATACCCACCAAAATTATACAATAACACTCAGATAACACGAGAAAATATATAAAACCAGAGCGACGAAATTGACAAACGAATGTTTCGTAGGTTTAAAAGCCATAGACAAGAATTGAATTGAATTAATCCAAAATTAATCTCAAAAGAGACAGCTACCATAAACAAAGAAGATGAATATGAAGAAAAAGATTCCGTAATTGCCATTGTGACCTTTTTTGGTTTGTTTCAGTCGGTGTCGGTGACGGTGTCAGTGCTGACACTGACATTTATCTCCATGGACCGCTGGTACGCCATCTGCTTCCCGCTCAAATTCAAGTCCACCACGGGACGGGCGAAGACAGCCATCCTCATCATATGGCTGCTGTCATTGACCTTCAGTAAGTTATCACCACACTAGAGCTTCATGTAGACGAGTTTCTTGCCTGTTCTTCTCGTACTTGGGTTAGGTTGGAATTGGCACATAGATTCACCTAGCATGTAAGACGTTTCAAAGTGATCCTTGTGATTGTACTGAATAAATATTTTTCAATTTCAATTTCAAATTTCAATTTCAATTTCAATTTGTAAGAAGGATAGGAGAAAGGTAGGAGCGAGAAGAGTTTCTAGCCTGGTCTTTTCGGAATTGGGTTAGGCTGAAAGTGACAAATTTATCTACGGCTGGTTTTTTTATTCTATCTATCTGCGTGCGGTTTTTGGATTTTGGATAGGTATTTGACATAAATCCTATAGAAGTAATGTCAAATATCTAAAATCCAAAAACCGCAGATAGATAAAATATAGTAGCTAGCCGTTACTTTGTCAAATTTGCAAAATCCTTTGATCCTAAGGTTCTGATTGATTGTAACAGCACTTTTTAAATTTTTTGTATGTGTAGGTATTTCTTGAAATTGCATACTGTCGGAACTACGTAATGGATTTTGATGAAACTTGACGTAATGCTAGCCTACAATATAGAATAGGATCTAAGACATAAGTCATCACGCTCACTCACGACCAACAACTTTGTTTCGCAGACGAAGTCGCGGGTACAGCTAGTTTGTAATATTATTCAATTTTACTGAAAAGCATTTTAAGCTATCATATACAAGCCACAAACATACCATTATTCACTACAAGCACTTCATCACAGCACAAACACAAACAACATAACTCGACACTGCTCAAAGTATTGCAATAACTCGTTATAAGGCCGGCAGCAAACGTCATGGTACGAATAGTAGCCTCTTACTTGAATCCTACTAATATTATAGATGCTATCTTATACCTTTAAACGAGCAATTCTTGTATATATGTATATATACATATGTATATATAATCGGAATCTCGGAAACGGCTCCAAAGATTTTCGTGAAATTTAGTATGCAGGGGGTTTCGGGGGCGATAAATCGATCTAGCTAGGTTTCATTTTTAGAAAACTTCGTTTACCCCAAAAAAACGAGCAAAGCTCGGTCATCCAGGTACTAGTTTGTTTATATGATATAGATGTATGGATGTTTGTTACTCAATCACACTGAAATGACTGAATGAATCTGGATGAAATTTGGCACAGATGTAGATTATAGTCTTGAATGGCACATAGGCTATAACTGAACAAGGTACTCCGCGGGTGAAGCCGCTGGCGCAAGCTTGCGAAAGTTTGTATGTATGCTATAGATGTATGGATGTTTGTTACTTACTCTATCACGCTGAAACTACTGAACGAATCTGGATGCAATTTGGCACAGATATAGATTATAGTCTTGAATGGCACATAGGCTATTGAACAAGGAACTCCGCGGGTGAAGCCGCTGGCGCAAGCTTGCGAAAGTTTGTATGTATGATATAGATGTATAGATGTTTGTTACTCAATCACACTGAAACGACAATGAATCTGGATGCAATTTGGCACAGATATAGATTATAGTCTTGAATGGCACATAGGCTATTGAACAAGGAACTCCGCGGGTGAAGCCGCTGGCGCAAGCTTGCGAAAGTTTGTATGTATGCTATAGATGTATAGATGTTTGTTACTCAATCACACTGAAATGACTGAATGAATCTGGATGCAATTTAGCACAGATATAGATTATAGTCTTGAATGGCACATAGGCTATTGAACAAGGAACTCCGCGGGTGAAGCCGCTGGCGTAAGCTTGCGAAAGTTTGTATGTATGCTATAGATGTATGGATGTTTGTTACTTACTCTATCACGCTGAAACTACTGAATGAATCTGGATGCAATTTGGCACAGATATAGATTATAGTCTTGAATGGCACATAGGCTATAACTGAACAAGGTATTCCGCGGGCGAAGACGCTAGTTGTAAATATAACCATCAAAATAACACGAGAAAAAAATATTAAAACTAGAGTAATAATATTCGCAGTCGAAAACCTCCTGTAACTGAAAAGGACCAACTTTGAAGTATACCGTATCCAATTAATAAAAGTTTCATCAAAATCCGACGTCTGCGGCCGGGCTAAGTTTTATCAAAACAAGCGTGTGCTCGATGACTTTAGTTAGACCATTTGAGAACGAAGTAATTGAGGCAATATTTCTATAGATATCGCGATATGCAGGCGAGCTTAGAAACCAAGCCTTCTTTGGCCCATTGACGCAAACATCTTTAATTACAATTAGCTTACATAACCACCAATTTATTTGTGCTTAGTTTTTGATATTATACTAGCTTCCGCTCGCGGTTTTGCCCGCAAGATACCTATTTAAAATATAGCTTATGTTCATCCTGAAAGTTCATTCTACACAATAGTGAAATATTTTTTGAAATAGGGTAAGTAGTTTCTGAGATTACCTCATACATACAAAGGAACAAATTTTATCGTTTTATTATATTACTTTTGATTAACTAGTAACTGCGGTAATATTCACTACAAAGGTATAAAATCGATGAATAAGTTTATATGTAACTAGCTGTCCCGCCCGCGACTTTGTTCACTTAAAGTAGGTACCTATCTAAACTGAGTTTCAAACAAATCACAGTAATAAAAAATCCCATAAATAACTTTGACACCCAATTTTACCCATTTTAGAGGGCTTTTTTGAAATATCCAGGAATACGTTTCCATTTATTTTGCATTTAAATTTATTTTGCATTTAAAGTATCCAAACCAAAACTAAGACCAATCGCACCACCCTTTAAAAAGTACCTATAGAAACATTGAACCCAAAGTTTCAGACCAATCGCACCACCCGTTAAAAAATCCCATACAAACATTGACCCCTTTTTTAGTTATATTAAAAATCCTAAAACAGAAAACAAAAATTCAGCACCACCCGTTAAAAAAATCTTATACAAACATTGACCCTCCCCCCATTTGACCCCCTTTTTTAGAGTTATATTGAAGAATCCTAAAACGCGAAATTAAGTTTCAGACCAATCGCACCACCCGTTGAAAAGTTCCCATACAAACATTGACCCCCCATTGACCCCCCTTGACCCCCCCCCCCCATTTGACCCCTTTTTTAAGGTTTTATTGAAAAATCCTGAAACACGAAACAAAGTTTCAGACCAATCGCACCAGGTTAAAAAGATCCCATACAAATATTGACCCCACATTTGACCCCTTTTTGAAGGTTATATTGAAATATCCTGAAACACGTGTCCGTTCATTTTGTATTTACAGTACACAAACAAAGTTTCAGACCAATCGCACCACCCGTTAAAAAGTTCACATACAAACATTGACCCCTAATTTGACCCTTTTTTATGGTTATATTGAAAAATCCTGAAACACGTGTTCATTCATTTTGCATTTACAGTATACAAACAAAGTTTCAGGCCAATCGCACCACCTGTTAAAAAGTTCCCATACAAAGATTGACCCCACATTTGACCCCTTTTTTATGTTTATATTGAAAAATCCTGAAACACGTGTCCATTCATTTTGCATTTACAGTGCACAAACAAAGTTTCATGATAATCGCTTCACGCGTTAAAAAGTTTCATACTAACGTTTTCACCCTTTTTCACCCCCTTAGAGGTGGAATTTCCAAAAATCCCGTCTTAGTGGGTGGTTTTGTTATAAAAGGAAACCACCTTCCAAATTTCAGCTTTCTAGCTTCAGCGGTTTCGGCTGGGCGATGATAAATCAGTCAGTCAGTCAGTCAGTCAGTCGGTCAGTCAGTCAGGTTAAGCTCTTATATAGATATAGATTTAATAATGCAAGGACCTGGGTGGATGATAGATTGACATTTAAAAGAGATAGTGAATTAATCAAGGTAATTAATTAATTGCTATGATAATTAATCAAGGTAGTGCCTTCTTCGTTGTTTTAATCAATTGTTGTGATTAATTAATCGTTCCGATTAACTAATAGTAACATTTGTCCACAGATACGCCGGAACTGGTAGTGCTGCAGGTGCAAAGGAAAATGCAGCTGCGGTTCAATGTGCAGTATTTTATGCAGTGTACGTCCACGTGGTCAGACGAAAGTGACCTCAAGTGGCACATCATAAAGGCGCTTTTTCTATACACGTGAGTATTACTTGGTTAATCTCGGCCAAGTTGTCGGGTCTTACTTATTTCACTACTAGGAGTGAGTGGAAGAAGAAAACAAGTTTGGCGACACCACGCGTGGGATAAGGGCAGGAGAATGATGATGACTTATTCGACTACGCACTAGTGGTTTAGTGGTTGTGGCCCGGCTTTAGATTCTAAGATCTTGTGGTAAATCTGATCATGCGTTAATGGATTTTTGTAAAGATGTCGTAAATCGTAAATGTCAAATGCACGAAAAAAGTATCTGAGGTGCACTTTAATCCTTTTGCCACACTTATTTTAAAGATATAGTGACTCTTATCAAGTTTTTAATTACAAGTTATTTGATCGTTGATGTTTTTATTCAACGTCCGGTTGAACCCACCACCTTATGGTTGAAAGGCAAGAAAGCTACCACTACGCCAACAGTGATCATATTCAGTACACCGATCTCTTGTATATTTTACTAATGATCGCATCTTTGAAACTTTAAACATTAATTAAAAGACCCATTAAATAATATATTCTAACTTTTAGAAAGTTAATTCTACATTCTTTGGAGATATTTTAATGAAACTCGTAAGACTAAGCCTCAATTTTATCAATTTTGAAGTGAAGTTTTTAAGCTTTTTTCACGCTCGAACACCCTCCAGTAAGCTTGTCAATGTAATTGCAATCTTTTATCGTTGATAATAAAATAACAATTTCCTCGTGACTTATTATTAGAAGAAAATAATGATATCCGTCCAATTTCCTCCGGATTAATAACAGTAATTGTGTTTGGATTTCTAAGTGGCGAAGACTGTCAACTACGTACATAATCATCATCATCATCATCTTCCTGCCCTTTTCCCACGTTATATGGTCGGCACAACATGTGATCTTCTTCCATTTCCCTCTATCATTCATCATCTCAGTACTCACTCCTTTCTTACCCATGTCATCTTTCACACAGTCCATCCATCTTTTCTTTGGTCTACGTCTACCCCTGTATCCATCCACATTCATATCTAACACTCTCCTCGTCACATGACATTCATCTCTTCTCATAACATGCCCATACCACGCCTATTACTCCTCATCTTTTCTTTTCTACAACTACGTACATAATATCGTGCGTAAAATGACAGATATAAACCTTGAAGATCTAAAGACCGCGATTAAGTTAATTAAATCGGATTCACTGAAAAGGATTTAGAGTAATCGTAATAAAGTATTTTTAATCGCTTAAAGATGGGTGTTATACTTAATTTTGCTGTGTGTATCTCTGTAGCATCATAGCTCCTGTACAGATGAGCCGATTTTGATGAAGTTTTTACGTTAACTATTTTTTCAATGTAGAATGATTTCGATTTATTCGTCAAAATATTTATTGAAGGTAATTCTGTTATTTTAACGGACTATATATATAATTTTGTTTACTCCAAAGGCTAAATTAGCGTAGGTAATATTTTTAAAAGCTGAAATTGTCATTTTGTTCATTGATTGAAATAATTGATATCTATATTTATCCGTGATTTTATTCAAGGCAAAGTATATTTTCATTTATATTTACGCTAATTAAATCTTTTGGTAAATCAAAATAATATAGTAAGTATTTTAGCGGTTTTTTTAAAGTTTCGCTAAACAACAGAATCGCTCAACGACCATTATCGCTCTCTTCGTCTTGTGTGCAAGCACAAAGGCAAGTAAGTGTTCTATGTCACAGCCGCGTGTTCACTGTCACTATATAGCCGCATTACGAACGCCATAAGACGAACACTGTTTCTTGGGATAGCAGAGTATAATGCACACTTCCCGGACACTACCCACGCTATCCGATATGACAGCTCAACGAAATATAATAGATTGATTATAAATTAGAGGAACTCCTAGTTATTTTGTACGTACGCGTAATGATTTTTCCATTCAAACTTAAACCATCCACTGCGATTAAGGCAATAGAAGTGGACAAAACGAACACAAACACAACACAAAGTGTTTTAAGCACGAACACGAAGTGTTTTTAAGCAAGTTTTCGGAAGCAAATATAAAGTTAAGGGAGTCGCGCGCAGCTTACAAATAAATCCTTACTAATATTATAAATGCGAAAGTAACTTGTGTTACTCAATCACGCCTAAACTACAAAATGATATTTGATACAGAGATAGCTTGAGAAAGGACATAGACTACTTTTTAATGCGAAAAAAGAGCTGTAAAGGGTTGAAATAGGGGATGAAAGTGTGCATCATTTTTAAAGTTAGACTCTTGTAACTTATTTATAAGGCTTTTGATAAGATCAAAATAAATACGACATTCAAAGTTTATAAAAATTTACCCTAAAGGGGGTAAAAATGGGGGCTGAAAGTTTTTTTGTGATGACGTCGGCAAAAAGTTAGCCTAAAAATTTTAAAGTGCTGCCGAAAGTCACTATTCCGCACAGACGAAGTCGCGGACACAGCTAGTAAATATATAAATAAAGCTCTCCTATGTAACGCGGTCTTATCAAAACTTTCCAATGCAAGTTTCATGTTCCTGTAAAATTGTAAGGAATAATAAACCGAGCTTCTGCGCTGCATAATGCCGTCAACAAAGCGGGCCGGGCAAATAACCAATTTGAATAACAAGAGAGGCATTATGCTCTACGTTTTTATTATAAATTTCGAGTCCTTCCTTTAACCAACTTTGTAAAGAAAAAAACCGGACAAGTGCGAGTCGGACTCGCCCACCGAGGGTTCCGTACTTTTATGATTTGATTACAAAGTTTTCAGATTTTCCCTTAATATACTTATAGTATATGACAGTACTACGTGCCAAATTTTATAATTCTAGGTCAACGGAAAATACCCTATAAATTTTGATTTCTTTGAGAGTGTCAAAATATACCTATTTTACGTTAACTTAGAAGTTTTATTTTATCACAACTTTCAGAGACTATAGACCTGAGTAGTGAGTATCTCGTTTTAATTTCAACTCGATACCGCCACGCGTTCCCGAGATAAAGGGTCTTGACAGACAGACAGACGGACGGACAACAAAGCTATCCTATAAAGGTTCCGTTTTTTCCTTAAGAGGGTACGGAACCCTAAATACAATAAAACAATAAGGTTTTTATGCAACTTTATTAGAACTTTTTTGAAGACGTATTTAGGCTTGTTTTATTGTATTTTTTACTGCCCCGCAGTTTCACCAGCTTTTATGCAGTTTTAAAATTTTCCCTTTTCCTTTTTTATTTTATAACAAGCTAACCCGACAGATCTTGTCCTGTCTTAAAACCTTCTCCGTACAAACACAACAAAAAAATAATTAGCGAAATCAGTCCAGCCGTTCACGCGTAATTCCGTGTCCAAGGAAATAGAGATTCATTCTTAAATACATACTAGCAGTTACCCGGAATTCGTAAAAAAAAAATCGTAAAATAAGTAAAATGATCATAATATCTTTTTATATCAACCGATCTCGATGAAACAAAGCCTAAGCTTCAATCCAAGCTTATATACATAAAAACTGCATTCGATTTGGCTCATCCGTTGCGGAGATAGCGTGCACATACAAACAGATAAACAGACAAACTACAATATTACAAAGACTTTTTTTCAAAAACAGTTGTTTTAGCGTGTCTTTTTTAGGAACCTAGCACTAATTTGTATTTGAAAATATTTAAAATACAGACATGTCTTTTCGACAATTTATTATATGTATTGAAGATATAGATATAGCTTATAAAACGTAATAATTATGATTGTATTTTGTCTAGGTTACCACTGTTTCTGATGATAGTGGCGTACTGTCAGATCGTCAGAGTGCTGTGGCGGTCGGACAACATCCCGGGACATACTGAGTCCCACAAACTGTGCACCACGCCCAGCTCTGGGCAAAACTGTAAGTACTTATCCCAATTTCTGGGCAAACACTTTTTTTTCTTTATGTGAAAACTTTTAATTGGCTATCAACAAACATTACATGTCAAAGGCATGACATGTTCTTTGATTTGCACAACAAATGTAAAAAAAAAATGTCCAAGAGTTTAATAATATCTAATCTATATAAAATTGACCATAATACAGAAAGGCCCTATAGAGGAATATAAGTACCCAACCAGAAAAATATCTAACTATAGAGATGTTTTGATTTGGCTATCTGAAAGTTTCAAAAAATAAAATAAAATTGTATATCCTTCTTTCTTATTCTTTCTAGTTTTTTAAAACAAAACTAGTGCGGTGAAAGGGTAAAAATTGACTTAAAATATGCCTTCAAACTTTTTAGGTTCTACATACCGATGATTTTCTTCACCGTTTAAGAGCACTGGCATTGCGCACATACATTTTTCGATAGGAAAAACTCATATGCACGACCAGGATTGAAACCACGACCTTCGAATCGTGAGGTGTGATCAGGGGTGCTACCACTACACCACCAGTGCTCGACTTGAATTATCAATTTAGCAAAATAATGGCCATATTGGAATATCCATCAATCGCCAGACATTATTAAGCTTTATTACCTTATTTAACTTGAAACGTTAAAGGTAATTGCGTTGAATTACCATAGTGAATGCCTTAAGAATACTGAATGTCACCGGCTCCACCATTTCCCATTAGTCAAATTAAGACAAACTTTGAAATGTGGGTTGCCCATTTGAGAAAACTTTAATTAGTATTTTTAGACAAAAATCAAGAATTTTCTTACACCATCTAATTATGAGAGTCGCCATAGAAAAGACTGGAAAACGAGCTACTCTCTTTGCACAGAGAACTAATACCGACCACCAATCATACAGAATTTTACGAATAGAATGTGTGAGAGATGAGAAAAAAGCGAGTAAGAAAAGAGTGAGTGACGGAGATGACGAATGATGAAGGAAAATTGAAGAACATGATGAAGAAGCTTCTGAGACGCTTTTTAACCTTTTCACCACACTGGTTTCGAATTAGTAACACGTTAAGAAGAAGATAAAGGTGATGATGATAGCCAGTCATCTGTCATCCTAGTGATAAACTATGTAATTCAGCTTTTAAACCAAGGTTTTTTTCTAAGGCTAGATTTAAAGAAAAAGGCAAAAGTGATGATTATAGCTAGATCTGCTATCCTAGCCTTATTTAACTTTACTCCAGTTTTGAACGAAGGTTTTTTTCTAGGGCTAGCAGCCAACAGAAGAACAGCTCCGGCACTCCACACCAACGCGTCCACCGAAGGCCAGCTGCGGTCGCGGAGGAAGGCAGCTAAGATGCTGGTGGCTGTGGTCGCCATGTTTGCTGTCTGCTATTTCCCTGTGCATCTGTTATCTGTTCTCAGGTATTCACTGTTACCATGCATCTTATTTTGTCCAATAAGCACTTTATGTCATGACGCAACATCATATTTTAAGAACAATCATAAGAGACCAGTTTTTTGCCTAATTCTTCTTGGACATAGGCTAGGCCTGAAAACTTTGACGCCCCGTAGTGGTAGATTTATGAGAGAAAATGTATATCTGTTACACATGACACGCAAATCAAAAAGACACATGACACGCAGATCTAAAAGCCCTTGCAGAGTTTCCAATCCACATACAAATTAACATCTACAAACATTCCCATTATTTATATTATTAAGAAGAATAAGTAGAAGATTGCATTTAAAGGGTAGTCAGAGGAATTTTGTAGAAATGACAGGAATCTTCTAGAGCCAGTTCTTTACTGTGAAGTGTTCTCCTCCAGAGTAGCCATCGACGTGCAGCAGAGTGACGTCATGACGTGCATCGCACTCATCTCCCACGTCATGTGTTACGCGAACTCCGCTGTCAACCCTCTCATCTACAACTTCATGAGCGGTAAGCAACACTTTGCCAAGTCTATGTATCTATGCTTTGATTTTATCTTCTGTCTAATCTGTGGTCTGATGGAAGTGAACGAAAATTTCTGATATTAAAATCAGCAGCTCAATTTTTTTGCTCTATGAAGTAAGGGGCCTTACCACAATCGGGTAATCAAAGTAATATAACTTTATTATTTGCGTGAGTTAGTTTTTGTGGATTTGTATGGATGTTTGTTACTCAATCACGCTAAAACTGCTGAACGGATCTGAATTAAATTTGGCACAGAGAAAGATTAGTCTGGAATAGTATGTCTATACTCGTATATTTATAGATAATAATCTGGCTATAATTTATCAAAGTACCACGCGATTGAAGCTGTGGGCGGAAGCTAGTAATCTATAAAAAATGAATTGAAGTACACAAAAAACGCTTCTGATAAACCAAATTCCAAGCTTAAAGTAAGCTAAGTAAAGCTGTGGTAAGGCCTGAAGAAACGCAAAAGGCACGTCATGGTTAGTTTAAACATTATCTATCGTGCTATCTCTCTCTTCATTCTAATTGGGTAAACCATGATCATCGCTTGCTTTTACGAATATGGGTCAACTTTTAATTTTGCTTGCAGGATTTCCTGGGTTTTCAGGTTAGTAACTCTGCCCTCATGGTACACTGGGTCTGATATAATTCCTACATTCTGTTTTTTTCCCGTTTTTGTGCCACTTTTTTCCGCAAGAGCCATACGATTTTCACCCTTAGCTAACGGCTGCTCTTTTTGATTTCACTTTTTTTTGTGCTTTATTTTTGTTTGTTTTTTACTTTATTTTACTTTTTGTTGTTGGTTTTTCCTGGTTTTAAAGTTTTATTTATTTACAAAAACAATAACAAATGTCTAAAAACCTTTAGCAATAATGCTTAACTTTTTAATGTTTGAGTCCAAATAATTTTCGTATTACGATGTTAAAAAAACCAATATGGCGGCTGTCCTAAGCTATTTTTCCTAAACACTTCTTTGTAACTATTTCCTGTTGGCAAGTAAAATAAGTAACCTAAAAATCAATTAAGTTTCGTTTGTTCAATATCAAATACCTAGGCAACGAGCCTAAGTCGCATAATGCCTAATTTATTTTAAATCGATGGCTTATATTATCCCGTCACGGACTTTGTTTGACAGTTGTTAAGATTTGCTAAAACGGGTTCACAGCTGTCAAACTTAGACAATTAATCCCGTTTAATAGCTGTCAAACTGATAAAAAGGATTTCAATTAATTACCATTCAGAGAATTGGCATCGTAACACGTCTAAAAGTGGGTTCAATAAAATTAAAAATATCTTTATCAATAAAATCACACGGACCATTTTGAATCGTCATAAATGCTATCCCCAGTCCAAGAAAAACAGACAAGAAACTCGCTGGGCCTAGCGCTTTGTAATTATGATCCTTGTTAATTTAGTTAGGGATGCCGAGCCGAGTTGGAGTTGATTCGTTCCAAGCTTTTTTATTATGTAAATAGTCTGATATTTTATCATAATCTTTTCGAGACAGTTTTAGTTTAATAATATTTTTTAATTTACCAATAGGTAAGTACAAGAAATTTACCAGTACACGAACCTCTAAAACGCACTTTAATCTTTCACCACACTGGTTTGAAAGAATGAGTAAGAAGTAGAAGAAGAAGAAAAAGAAGAGAACGGACATCGAAATAACACTACTGTCATACTATTACTTGTAAATTTTTTTTACTCAAAATTGCCTACAGCCTAACAGAATTTTTAACAAAACTACGCCTTTGCCAGTTCTTAAGGAGGTCATTCAAATTTCATACATTTGGTTGGGCCCTAAATGACAAAAGGGAGGCCAGCAAAAAAAATGGTTTTGTTGTTTGGCACTTACGCAATAGTCAATAGTCAAATATATTTATTTCATTGAAATCACAGGGATCATTTTGAAACGTCTTACATACTGTGAGTCTAGGTGCCAATTCCAGTCCTATCCCCAATCCGAGAAGAACTGACAAGAAACTCGTCGCCCTAGCGCTTTTTTGTCTGATCCTTGTTAATTTTGTTAGGAACACCTAGCAGGGTTGGAGCTGATTCGTCCCAAGCTTTTTTGTCATCTAAGCAATTTTTGGCTTAAAACGAAATGACCTTCTTTAGAACTCAAAGTTGTGAAAAATTTCATCTCTAGACAGACAATTCTAGTCCCAAGCGTTTAAAAAAATTGGATAGCTTTTAAAAGAACTATTTCAGTACCAACTTGTTTACGAGTCGAGTAGGGCACACTTTGGCTTTGTTTGACGCAACCCAAACTTAGCTTGAGTGTTTGTATAATCGCAGTTCCCTAAAAAACGGTCAACGCTATAAGATTTTCGAGGTTAATGTATGGTTCCTAAAATTCTGTCGAGCCAGTATGGTATAGAACAGGGTTCTTACCACAAACTCTTCAGGAAATATCAAGTAGTATTATTCTAGTATTATGTATTGAAATATTTTTATTTAAAGTTTGAAATGTGACGTTTCTGAAACATGATGACTTTTAAGAGCTCTTATAAGAAGCGTTGGGCTTGCAACCTGTCACATACGGAATACTAACTACTGTGCAAAATGTGGGCATGTACCAAATGTCATGTTTGAATATGCCTCTGCCTATATTTTCGATTTTATCAGCCGTTTCTGGTATACTGTGCTTTAACTTACCAGAGTAAATAATTCTCGCGATTACTGTCTCAACAGAGATTATTCGCTGTGAAAATGCAATCAAGTACTGTTAAAGTTTTTTTGTGTCATTATCATCATCATCCTGCTCTTTTCCCACGTTATGTGGGTTCGGCACAACATGTGATCTTCTTCCATTTTCCTCTATCATTCGTCATCTCAGTACTCACTCCTTTCTTACCCATGTCATCTTTCACACTGCCCATCCATCTCTATACATCCATCTTGTGTACGAATACGATTACAACCCGGTCACATTATCTCGAGACCCCGCTGGAATGAGAACCTCCCGCCCCGTTCTCCTTTCACCTCCCCGCGCTCGCACTTTCGTTGCCGAGAGAGAGAGAGATCAGAGCGCCGACGCGACGCGACGTGACGTCATCGACGCCAGGTCTCGTGATAATGTAACCGGGTTGTATGTATTTTAACGACTGTAATCCTCAAGCTCGGTAGATATCTCCTCACATCTCTAGTTACTTAGATCTCTGAGGATATCTAAAGTCGGAGGCACGTCCAAGCATGATATTTCGCACATAACCACATGTATTTTAGCGTCGCCGCCATTTTGAGGATATTATGTCCGCCGCTTTTCCAAACATGTAAGCTTAAGCCAAATATTAGTCGTTGAAGGATGTGTCAGCGAATGCGGCACTTATTCACGTAATGGCACATTCGAAGTGGTTTATCTGCGGTTTAATAGAAGCCCAAATTAACTGGCTAATAAAATGTTTAGCGCGCGCGTGCGGGCGCGAAGAATACTGATGCCATGAGTATATACTTGTGACGTGCGTAGACGGAATGTGGGCGGACTTATCCCCTTATGTGTCCAGTATACACAGTTCGTATAAACAGTACCCTTTTGAGTGTCTACATCGCTAAACGTATATAAACTAGTTAGGAACATTTCAACTAGTGTGTCTTTTTATAAATACTAACGATGCCACGCTGTTTCACTCGCGTTTATGCAGTTGAAGATTTTAATATCCTTTTTCATCAACTTTGGGATTTTCCGGTATAAAAAACCAGTCTCGACTGTAATCTCCAGGCTCGGTAGATATCTCCTCAGATCTCTAGTTACTTAGATCTCTGAGGATATCTAAAGTCGGAGGCATGTCCAAGCATTATATTTCGCACATGACCACAAAAGAGGGTAGTCAGAGGCACGTCCAAACATGATATTTGATATTTGGATAATCTCCAGGCTCGGAAGATATCTCCTCAAATTTTTAGTTACTTACTTAGATTTAGAGAAACATGATATTTGACACATGCCCACATTCTGCACAGTAGTTAGTATTCCGTTCATGACAGGCTGCAAGACCATCGCTGCTTATGACAATATTAACCTATGACTCACACCTCCGAATATGAATATTAATAGGAACCTGTAAATAATATATTAAAAAAACATTATCACGACTGTAGGTATTCACCTTATCCCAAAACTGGGTAAACATTTATACATAATTTCACACAAATTCGTTCAGCTGGTTACAAAAGAGATGGAAACACACACATTAAAACATAAAGTACCTACCCATGGACTATTACAGCTGGAGAGTCATCAAAAATACCTCATCGACAAAGAATTTGAAAAAAAGTTGACACAGGAATCTCTCCGAGCCACTACGCCACTCAAGCCGCTCTCAATTGTTCCAGGTAAATTCCGGCGAGAGTTCCACCGCTCCTACTTCAAATGCTTCTGCTGCTGCCACACCCCACCTCCAGAACAGAACGGAACATCGTTCGCTCCGATCGGCAGTTCCAGGGGGACCACGCGCACCGTCGTCAGGAGGAACGACTCCTGCGCAAGCTACCGGCTAACCCACCTGTCACCGTCCAATCACAACATCCATAGGGATTACGTCAGAAACACTAACACGTCATTCATCGAAAATTTGAATGGCAATCGTCGTCCGAAGATCCGCGACGATTCGATCAGCGAGAGCGGACGATTCACATTAACAAATGAAGTATGTAGGGATTGACAGATTAACAAAAACTCGTGTTGTGAAAAGGCTATTGCTTGCAGCACGAACAGCATCGATTGTAAGCCTTACTACGACTGCTTTAAGGTCGATGATTGCGTGGCGGAGAGGCATAGCGATTCGGCCGATTACAGAGGCTGCGAGAATGGGTTCCAGGTGAGGTTTAACACGAGTTTAAATAGTCGGTAAGTTGTTTTAACACTAAAAACACCGGTATTCTTAGACTTACAGCAAAGTTTTCATATTCACACAAAGATTTTAGTACTTAAGGCCTCAAATAGAACCTTTGTTACATCTAAAACTTCAACATTAACTTTGTAAATTAAGTAGAATTAAGTATACAGTTATTTTTCGTTTATTTAAAAAAATAACATTATTTTAACTGCGTTTTTCTCATAGCTCGACAGCTGTCTTAAGTGCCATGTTAGAGCACGTTGTAATTTCAACTATAACTCAACTGCATAAGTCAGTTATTTGTAACTGCGTGAATCAAAATGCCATCAGCCCATCTAGTATTACCAACGTAATTTTGTTTGGCCAAATCACAAATCTATGTCACTTTATCTGCTAGTTGTTAACTGTGTTCATGCTATGAGTTGAACCAATAGTATTTAGATCCTGACGGTCAGTTCTGTACTGACGGTCAGTTCTGTACTGACGTTCAGTGCGTACAAACTTCGTTCAGTATCGTATGCTGACGCGATCAGAATGTTATTATACGGACGGGGTTTCTATATAGCTATGCACGATTGACATCAGTACCTATACTGACCGTCACGATAACACTAAATTTGACCTAAATATTTTGTTAGACCAAATCACAAATGTCACAAATTCACCAAAAAGTCACTCTATCTGCTCTCAGAAATAAGCTGGCTACTGTGCTTATGCTATATTGAGTCTGTAGCATAAAGTCTTTAGGCTGCATGTGTTATCCTGACGATCAGTTCTGCACTGACGGTCAGTGCGTGCAAACTTCGTTCTGTATCAGTTGTTCAGTATGTTCTTAGACGCACGCAGTTTCTAAAAAGTCAGCTATATATCGACGTCAGTACCTACTGACCATCAGGCTAACACTAAATACGATCAAAGTAATTTAGGAAGTGAAGATTACGTACCTATCTCAACACAATTTAGTGTTATCCAGACGGTCAATGCATACAAAATTTATTTTAAATCGGATGCGAAAACGATCAGTATGTTGCTAATTGCACTCAGTTTCTATAAGCTGACGTTGGAACTGACCGTCAGAACTGACCGTCAGGATCACACTAAGTAAGGCCTTAATAAGTATTTGAACTTTTGAAACCAGATTAGATATTTCAAAGAGTATTTTTATCTAGTTTATTTATACCGAGGTATTGTAAATCGTTTAATAAGAAGAAGAAGAAATAAGTATTATTTATTTGTAAATTTATTATAATAATCGTTTATATAAGTGTACCTAATTTTAGGGTTCCGTACCTCAAAAGGGAAAAGGAACCTCTATAGAATCACTTCGATGTCCATGTTTGTGAGATTCAAAATGAAAGCCAATGTACCCACTTCCCGTTGATCGTAGAAATTTGGCTATAAGCAAAATCTGACAGCACAAGTTAAGAAAAAAATCCGAAATTGATTAGTTAGTTTTATCACATTAAAAAATTGTTTAACTGAACCCTCTGTGCGCGAGTCAGACTCGCACTTGTCATATTTTAATGAATTACCTTTCTCGTTGTTCGTGTTGATCTCTAAATAGAAAATTAGCTTATAAATTCAATGTTTAAATATAAAGACTATGTACTTAACTTATGTTTAATTTTAAGTGTAACTTGGGCCCTGTTGCATTATAGTTCAAAAAACACCCGAGTATTATGTATTTGTTTCCACAAAAGATGATATAAACCAAAAACACACTAAGATTAAGTATTTTAAAAATTTTGTCTCATTGTACCTATTAAAATTCAAAAATCATTGTTTTATTAAATTTAAAACAATCAACAAAAACTACTGACCAAAGGAAAATAAGTGGTTGCCCTTATTTTGTTTTGAGTAGTAAATATATTTATCTGTGTCATAATTAGATATGTCAGTGGTTAGTATTCCTAAAAGTGGCGATGGTCTTGCGACCTGTCACGTACGGAATACTAACTACTTTGCAAAACGTGAACTTGTACCAAATATAATGTTACGACGTGCCTCCGACTACCCCTAAGACCCTCATAGATTTAAGCAAGTAGATATTTGAAAAAATGTCTAACAAACTAGAAATTTCAGGCGTGATCATATTTTCTTGTATTTACTAACAACCGGTTTAAAAAATATCTTTAACTTGTATTTTATAGTGCAACTAGACTCTTAAATCCACCAGAGCTCATTTTAGCTAAGGATATAGTTTCTTTTTAATTTTGCAATTTTATCAAAAGTATACGAACCCTACCTTTATTTAATGGCTTTTTTTCACCAAAACACATAATCGTCCTCAGACGTCCTCAGTGGCGCAGCGGGCGAGAGTCCGCCTGCGGCGCTAGAGGTTGCGGGTTCGATTCCCGCCGCGGAACAAATTTGTGTACGATCTGCAGAAATTTGTTCCGTTGGTCTGGGTGTTTTCTATGTATGATAAAAAAAATATCCATCTACGAGTATGTATATAATGTATTAAATATATCAGTTATCTAGTACCCATAACACAAGCTTTGAGTAGCTTACTTTGGGGCTAGATGATGCTGTGTGGATTGTCCAGCATTATTTATTTATTTATTATTATTTATCTATCGTAAGTAACCCTATGTCTAATTAGGGCTTTGTATGTTTAAGGTCCTACTTTGATTTCGAAAGTAAGAAAGAGACAAACACACACCATAATAATTGTTTTTATGACTTCATTATCATTTTGTTTTACAAAAACTTAGGTAGCAGAGTTTCTTCTTCTTCAATTATGGCATCTGTCTCTTAGAGAACAATTTTGCCAGTGTCAAGTGTATTTATTTATAAGTATTGTCAACGTCACAGAGTCATAGTCAAGTCGTCAAGTCAATTTTAAACAAAAGATGGCTGTTTTGTTGAAAATTTTCGGGATTTCCTCCGATGGAATTTCAAGAGAACTATTCACTCTAATTCACATACTTTACACTCGCGTCAAGAACCCGGGCTTTATTGGCAAAATAACCACCAAAATTACGCAATAAAACTCAAAATAACACGAGAAAACATATAAAAACCAGAGCGACGTAGTTGTCAGGCAAATACACCGCAGAAAATCCCGTAGCAGAGTTTGTCATTTTTATTTGCCAATACCTGACAGTTAACAAAATGACGTTTATGTAGTATCATAAATATCATAATTTCATTTATTTCAATATAAAAAACACTTGACACTGGCAAGAATCAAGAATAATCTCAAAAAGAGACAGATGCCAAAAATAAAGAAGAAAAAGAATAATTTTAATTATTACTAGCTTCCGCTCGCGGCTTTGCTCACGAGGTACCTACATAAAATATAGCCCATGTTACTTAGGGATAATGTAGCATTCTAATGGTAAAAAAAATTTTGAAATCGGACCAGTAGTTTTTGAGTTTATTCGTGACAAACAAAAATACAAAAATACACAACTTTCCTCTTTATAATATTATTAGTATTAGTATAGATAATATATTATTTTTTAATACATCCTGGTTGCTCTCTGCTTTTGGTGAAAAAGGGCCCAATGCCATTCCACTAACTCCCTGTAAAAAAATATGTAAAATAAGTTATTAAGAAATAAATTAAACTTAAGTATACGTGGTGATCTTTGTATTGTAGTTGTAAATAAAATTAATTAAATAAAAAAAACTTTTGTTTTCTTTCTCGAAACCCAAGCACATATTAAGTAACAAGTTAATAATAATACCAATAGTAAAGTTTGCACTATTAAAGGTGGATTCGACAAAACTAGAAAGAAGAGAAAGGAGTAATTTAGTTGTATTATACTTTTAACATTAACTGAATAGAGAATTATTTTTTTGTGAACTTAAAATTCAAAATAATCCAAATCTATTATACTCAAATTAGGGGCAAATTACAAAGTACCAAAAAAATAGGTATACCTACTTAGATATAAATTTAAATTCCTGGCCGTAATTTTTCTAGCTCTAACATTCAATACTTTGGTAGTATTCAATGGTTAAAAATATATTATGTATTTTACCAGCATTTGTGCCAGATCTACCATCACATCGCCATCTCTATCGCTACCCCTTTTTTGAAGCTCTACTCAAACTTTACCCTTCAATCCCTTTATTCTCAAAGGTCCCTACTTAAATCGCACTAAACTGAGTTGCGATCGTGATTCTGATAGTAACAAATATTGATACTAACAACTTCTTGTTATTCTGAAAAGACCCAAGGACCTTTGAGAATAACTAACTAAAACGCACTAAAAAAACTGCGATTACGTGATTCTAACACAAACAGCTTTTGTTATTCTCAAAAGTGCCTACTAAAAATGCACTAAAAAACTGAGCTACGATTTGTGATTATGATATTAACAACTTTTACTTATTCTCAATACAGGTCCATACTTAAAACGCACTAAAGGCACACAACAAAAGTGATTTTTTGGCCATTTTTATAGATAATGGTACAGAACTCTTCGTGCGCGAGTCTGACTCGCTCTTGGCTGGTTTTTTTATTTTATAGCATTTGAGAATAAGGGGACGTATTGTTCACCAGTCTGTCGTGTATAGAGGCATTGACAAAAGAATAATTACGGCGCAGATTCCAAAAAGAGCGACGTATTTTTGCGAATTTCTCTTGCGAAGTTTATAATTGTTTTTGGCTTTGATTAGGCATGATGACTGAGTGGAAGCGAGAAAGCAGTATTTAAAACTGAGACAACTGCAGATTTAACTTAAAAAATAGAAGTGTATAAGTGTAGGTTAGTATTCTTATAAGCGGCGATGGGCTTGCAACCTGTTACGTACGGAATACTAACTACTGTGCAAAATGTGGGCATGTACCAAATGTCATGTTTGACGTGCCTCTGACTACCATCTTTAGATATCCTCAATATCTAAGTAACTAAAGATCTGAGGTATCTCCTCAGATCTACCGAGCCCGGGGATTACAGTCGTAATCATAAATATTATTATATACAATGTGTACATGTACAGAGTGTCTCAATAAATAAGAGCAAGGGGAAGGTCAGAGGTAGAGTAGAGCCAGGTGCTCTGTGGTGGTCGATTCTCCGCTACAGTTTCATCATTGTTCTCACTATTTGTCATTGTTTGCACCAAACAATTTTGGTTATCTTGTAAAATATTAGATAATTTTAAATGTCCCCTTCGTGAAATAACTTATTATCAACCAATCTTTTATTGCTCCATCTTCGTGCTATCAGCTTGAAAGACGAGCTTTAAAACCAGGGTTAAAAAAGTTATTAAAATAACGAGAACACTATAGATTGAGTAGAATCTCCTAGGTACCCGATTGTAAGTATACAGGGTGTCCCAATAAATATGTTTGTGGTCTGTTAGGACTGATATTCATAAAGTACTAATTTCGTTTGGTACAAATCCCAAAATGAACTTTTCCCAAAATGACTGACTTTCGAAATAGACCAATCAGAAGTGAATCGGGTATATCTACTTAAAATTGACTAAGTTCTCAATTCGACTGAGCATTTCCCATATTATGTATGTTTCATAGCAAAGTAATCATGAAATTTTAAAAATACCTTGAATAAATTTGATTAGATTTCTTTCATCATAAATTCGTTCTACATTACAAATATACATTTTCCACAAACATGATAAAATATGTCATGTTGTTTCGCGATGTTCAATACTGATTCACGGTACAGTCGGAGTGAAAATCTTATTGAAATCCTACTAATATTATAAACGTAAGTTTGTATGGACGGTTGTTTGTTACTCTTTCACGCTGAAACAGCGGAACGGATCTGGGTGTAATTTTGCACAGAGAAAGATTATAGTCTGGAAGAGGTGATTTTGAAAGGAACTTTAACTTTAATTCACAAATCTCACACCAGTGTAAGCTGTGTAGCTTTATTGGAAAAATAACCACCAAAATTACAGAGTAAAACTCAAATTAACACGAGAAAAATATAAAAACTAGAGCGACAAAGTTGACAGTCGAATGCATCGCAAAAAATCCACCAATATTCTTACATAAAATAATGAAACTTTCATGACATTGACATTTCAATAAAACCTCACACTTGTCACTCCAACTGTACATACCCTAAGATTTGGTTTACGATATTCAGAGCGAGATTATATAACATCAGCAAATATTTGATATCTCCATTTCGTAAGACATTATTTTAGGGGGAAACCCATTCACCCCCCCAATGAGATAGTATTCAGTAGAGATGCAACGGATATCCGGTATCCGGCTAAAATCTATAGATAGTTGAATTAATATGGTTAAAGAAGGTCATTCATTTTCGGCCCAAATATGTATAAAAATAATAATTCAATAAAATGTATCGAAATCAGATTTTTTTACCTGAAGGAGTGGTTGCAGAGACTTTTGTGCGCTAATAATAAATACTCAGACTGACTCCCCAAACGTGGGCACACGTTTTCTTGTTGCCTGGCACTTTGATATTTTGGGCCCAACCATGTACAAAACCTGAATGACCTCTTGTGCAAAAAAAAACAATAAATTTATACGACTATACTTACGTATTAATAATATACAAATATGTACACCGCTTCTTTCTCGATCACATGTCCAAAACCCTCTGCAGATTAAACAACTTGAATTAAGTCACGTGGGATGACATTGTCTGCGCTAGATATCCGGCGCTCCGGCTGAAACCTACACCGAATACTATCCGGTATCCGGCCACTATCCGGTGCATCTCTAGTATTCAATAAACATTGCTGGAAGCGAAACTGCGGAAACTGCGTTCACACGCAACCTTCTCCACAACCTTCGGGCAATAAATATAATGTCATAATCTTGTCTATTGCTAGATCAGTCACTATAGGAACTACCCGCGACTTCGCGTATTAAAATTTAATATAGTGTTGATAATTGAAAGATTATTGATTGTATTGTATTTGATTGTAATTTTATGATATGAATAAATAAATAAAGTAAATAAATAATGCTGGACAATCCACACATCATCTAGCCCAAAGTAAGCTACTTAAAGCTTGTGTTATAGGTACTAGATAACTGATATATTTAATACATTATAATATACATAGATAGATATTTTTTATTATACATAGAAAACACCCAGACCAACGGAACAAATTTCTGCAGATCATACACAAATTTGTTCCGCGGCGGGAATCGAACCCGCAACCTCTTGCGTCGCAGGCGGACTCTCGCCCGCTGCGCCACTGAGGTTGTCAAATGAATGAGTGTTATGTAATGATATTTAATAAGTCCATTGTGATGTACCTTTACATTTTATGTAACTTATATTTTGTGACCTGTAACATAATTGTTATGAATAAATGAACTATGAACTTTGTTCACGAAATGTTTTTTTAATACAAACTACAACCTTCCGCTGCAAACTACTGTGACACGTCATGACGTAAACTTAAAATCCAATATGGCGGCTGTGAGAAAACATTCTTACAGTCGCCATATTGGTTTTTTTATACTTTGTATAGTCTATGTCATTCTCGTAATCCAGACGAATACGATGACTCTTCATTTCATCAAAATCTAATTGTAAAGTGCATAAAGTTTAGCACATTTTGTGAAAATTACAGCCGAAAGAACAGGCAAGCATCTCGTATTCATAGAAAGTCTTTTAAGATTTGCAGGCAAAGTAGCTATCCCACAGAAATCAAATTTATACGAGACTAGCTGACCCGCGCGCGACTTCGTCTGCGCGTTTTAAGTAAGTAATATACGTTTTCTTACCCTTTAAACCTTCCCTAGACCTCCACGAACATTTCAAGACCAAGGTTAAGATAAATCCGTTTAGCCGTTCTCGAGTTTTAGCGAGACTAACGAACAGCAATTCATTTATATATATATATAGATCACTGCGCAATGATTCTCAACAACAGTCAAAGAAACATCAAAATCGGTTAACAATTGAGGCGATAATGACCCTTTTACCTCACTGGTTCGAAAGTATAATGATTTTATTGAACCGTATCTAAGGGCATTAATTTTTTTTTTTTTTTTTATAAATAATGCTAGACAGTCCACGCAGCATCATCTAGCCCCAAAGTAAGCTACTCAAAGCTTGTGTTATGGGTACTAGATAACTGATATATTTAATACATTATATACATAGATAGATATTTTTTATTATACATAGAAAACACCCAGACCAACGGAACAAATTTCTGCAGATCATACACAAATTTGTTCCAAGGCGGGAATCGAACCCGCAACCTCTTGCGTCGCAGGTGGACTCTCGCCCGCTGCGCCACAGAGGTCGTTAATTACATAAGTGTTGGCCTCTTTGTACATTAGAAAATAATTTATAACCTTTTTTTGTGAGTTCCTTTGGCTGTCGCTATAGCTCAAACGGCTGGACTGTTTTTAACAAATTGAGGTATCGTTACATTCGTTTGTACCACAAGAGTGACATGTTATTATCATTATTATTTTAGCCTGTGAGTGTTATCAAGTTTATTATTATAGTTTACTGGCTATCCCGCTCGCGACTTTGTTCGGTTAAAGCATCTAAACCCAGTTTCAAAGAAATCACCCAACTCTTAAAAAAAATTCCATACTAACTTTGACACCGCATTTTACCCTTTTTAGAGGGTTATTTTTAAATATCCAGAAATACGTATCCATTTATTTTCAATCAAACAGATTGAGCTTTTAGATACCTAGGTATAGATTATAAAGAGTGACATAGGTTATACAAAATGTCAAAAAACTTAAAATGGCGGTTGTAAGAAAGTATTTTCAGATACTTTCAGTTGCTTTCAATCGGGTTTTTTTTTTCATTTTACTTCGTCTTATGTTTCATGGAGAAAGATGCTGTCATAATGCTTATGTTAAGGGGGTTGATGTTAGGTCCCAAATAGGTGACGCACAACGTCAATAATTCGGAACGGGGCGTTACATTGGGTCGAGAAATTGGCACAAAATGTGAGGCTTTATCATCCCGCATTTACGGATGGTTTGGTGAGGGCCAATCTCAATTCATTCAAAAATATTCACGACCCGTGACCACATCAATCCCGGATTTTAATTACGTCGAAAAGGAGGAATTGTGAATACAATCACTCACAAATTGGACCGGTGACATCATCCAACTTTATTGGTATTTCAACCTGGCTCCTATTCAATAAACATTACAAGCCTACAAATTTGTAAAAAAGTGACAATGTTGTCGAATTTTATGACAAGTGCTGTTAATAAAACCTACAAATATGTAGAATTGTAAGAAAATTTTACAATTTTGTAAATTTTCTTTCAGTAAATCGTATTTTTTTACTTGTAGAATTGTAGCCGCTTACAATTAATTGTATTTTATAATTTGTAATGTCTATTGAATAGGGGCCAGGTTTAATTTGTAGGTATTTTAGGTGTAATCTTAAGTGCAATGCGGTGTAGTGTTAGACCCCTGCTTCACGATCCGAAGGTCGTGGGTTCAAACCTGGGTTTGAAAGAAGTGACTTTTTCTATTCGAAACATTTTTGTGCGCAATGCCAGTGCTCTTAAAACATCATGAAGAAACCTAGAACTAAGAATTCGAAGATGTGTATCATAAGTTAGTTAGTATTATTTTCTTATAAGCGGCGATGGGCTTGCAACTTGTCATGTACGGAATACTGACTACTGTGCAAAATGTGGGCATGTGCCAAATAACATGTTTGGACGTGCCTCTGACTGTTTCTTTAGATATCCCCAAAAGGTTTAAGTAACTAGAGATCTGAGGAGGTATCCACCGAGCCTGGGGATTACAGTCGTGATCATACTTTATGAAATTCAGTCCAAACAGACCGCAAACATTTTAGGTCGCAAATGTTTCAGGACTCCTGAAACTGAGTAAAAAGTTCCACTTAAGGCCGTATAAATCATCTGGTCATGATGTGGTGGTGCTATGCAATTTTCAACCTTACGGCAGCTACGTTTTAAAAGCCTATTAATGTAATAATGTTATTCACATTTACACGGAAGCCTGTGGCGGATTAGATAAATGCAATTTGCGTTTAACATCGTTTCGTAAGATTACCGCTAACGCTAGCGCTAAACGAGACGGCAATTAGGACTTAGGTATACTTACGGTCGACTTCTATATTCTATCTATCTGTGGTTTTTTTTATTTTGGATCTTAGGTATTTTATATTACTTCTATAGGATTAATGTCAAATACCAATCCAAAATTCAAAAACTGATAGAATATAGAAACCGGTTGTTAGATATAGGTAAGGCAAACTAGTGATACGAAAAAGTAAGATCTGTTTAGGTATTTCTTCTTTCTAGATCACTAAAATTATGAATAGTTAAACCGTTGCTGCAAAATATTCGTTTCACTTTATTTTTAAGATAATTCCGCTGTAACGAACTTTTGCTTTGTTAATTAAACATGAATGATCAAATTTATTTCTGCTGCTGTGCACAGTGAAATGTTAAAAAGCTGGAGCAAAAGCTTTGAACGCAGCTGTTGTTCTAGCATACATAACACACCGATACAGCACCTAATTGCAATTAAGTTACGACTTTTACCCTGTAAAGTAAAGTATATTTTAAAATGACAAGATAAAATAATGGGCGTTTACGCGAGCCGTCTGTTTGGTATGTCAAAATAACAGCATTTTACTAAATGCTTCTTAAATAAATAAATAATTAATGGTGGATCTCTCACACATACTAGTAAATATATAAAATAGTTATGCATTTATTACCTTCTATCTTAAAAAAACTACAAAGACATCAAAAGTATAACCCGGGCGCAATAACTTGACACCTGGCTCAAATGACGTTTGTCTATAGTACTGAGTGCAAAAAAGAAACGTAAACATAATTTTTTATTTTTATAATTTAACAGATTTATAATTTCATTACCTACTGAGATAAAACATCTGTATACTAATAACGAATACAGTATTTATTGCTTAATTACGAATTGGAGCGGTAATAAACTATTTAGAGTCTATTTTGGGATTAATTTTCAATATTGTTAATCAAATGTATTTTTTTTAATTTAAGTTTATACTTAGTACCTATACATTAAGTAGGTAAAACAATAAATTTCTTACGGAAATAAAACAAAAAAGAATGTTATATTAATTTATTATTAAAATTATGATTACGTGCAACGGTAACAGTGATGCTAACGCTACTGAAGGACGAGAGCGGGGCCTCGCGCGGGGTAGCGGGAGGGGGGTCGAGTTTCGAGCCAGGTGTCAAGTTATTACGCCCGGGTTGTACATTATCCAATAAGTTAACAAGCTTTTTGTCATTACCTGTGTCTTTCCAGGATATTACAATGGGGTTTCACCCTCTGTTTCTATAAAATTTTATTGTACTTTTATTAACCCTTAACGTTAATTAAGAAAAGTTAAAACTGATTGATTCTACTATACTATGATTATACTACTATAGATGAAACTGAGTACACGAGAGTTATCTTGTCACCACACTGGTTATAAATAAAAATTAAAAAAATAAGAAAAATTCATTTTGGTTCACTAAAAGTTTTATTCATTTATTTTTAACGTGAGTTAGCAAATAATGGTCCTATTTAAAAACGTTGAAAATAAAAATTGTATTATGGGTTAGACAATTTTCATACTGGACAAAATTAGGATTGGACAAAAATCATGTTGTACATTAACTGTTGGACAAAAATAGTGTTGACCAAAAATCATGTTGGTCATTTTGTTCATCAATCCTAATTGGACATTTTGTATTTTGGATGTACTCATGCAAAGGGTTGTTTTTGTATACTGAAAGATGGAAGTAAGTATAGATCTGAAGACTATCTATCAACCCGTGATTTTTTATTTTATTAACTGCTTTTATAACTGCTTTTTCCGGGTGTTTTCCTTTACCGTTTGAGAGCACTAATGTTATTACGTAAGTAAACATGAACACTATTTACTGTAGTCGGCCATATCCACATAGTCAATACATGCGGAGAAAAAAGCCGTGAAATTTCTCACAAAGTTTTCCTCAAGGCTCGGCGCAAACGGGCCACCGACCACAGCGACGTTTGGCTAGCGACAGCGTCTTTTCATATATTTTGTAGCTGTAGCGAGTGGCCGCCACTGGCTACACGTGTGCGGCGCGTCAAAACTACAGGAAATATGCCGGTAGCGGCGTTTTGTGGTTGTGGCCGGTGGCCCGTGTGCGAGAGCCCTAACCGTTTGAAAACACTAGCACAGCATTAAACGCTGAACATTAACACTTGTGACATTATGCCGTGACCGTAACCGTGACAATCATACGGACTTCGTGAAAAAGTACAGACATCCGTGACAGAAAACCACCGCGTGACATTTACAGTAAAATGTGGGTGCGTTTTAACGTCAAGGGTCCTAAACACCACTACACCACCAGCGCTCCTAATATTTGAATTTGCTGCAAATATTTAAACAAGACAATAGACAAAGAGTTATGGAAGCTTACTGCTTGTTATTTCACCGATAAATTCTACACCGAAATGTGGTACACAAGGATATGTGAAGAGATAATATGTTAAGCACAACTTCTTTGTGAATCCATTTCCTGGTGAAAAAGAACACTAAAGAAAATAGAAGTGTGTCTACTAGTGAGAGTCACTAGACTGTCGTGTTAGAAAATAGAACCTCATTTTAAGAACGTAAGAAGGTTGCTCATAGGGTTAGAAGCTTTATGACGATAGTTTGTTTTTTGTTAAATTATTCGCTCATTTGAGCAGGCTTATAGCCATAGACCTTACTGCCTAGTCTTGCGTAAATTAATTTCTTCCGTTTTGTATAATCTAACTTAATCTAATCTAACCTAACCGCCATTTTCTCCTTCTTTATGACGATAGTCACTAGAATGTCGTGTTAGAAAATAGAACCTCATTTGAAGAAAGTAAGAAGGTTGCTTATAGGGTTAGAAGCTTTATGACGACATCTTGATAAGACTAGGTATTGAATTGGCTCGATTGAAATAAGTCGTAGTTGGCCTAAATCTTGATTCCGCTAAATAGCAAAGTGACTATATTATCGATATTTGACTAAGTTTTTGGTCTACATAGCGATATGTCGAACTATAGTTAGCAAGGAGCTTCTAAGATTATAAAGGAGCTTCTAAGATCTTTGAGGATATCTTAAGAGGGTAGTCAGAGGCACGTCACATTTTGCACAGATGTTAGTATTCCGTACGTGACAGGTTGCAAGCCCATCGTCTCTAATAAGAAAACTTACTTATGGCTGACACCTTTGGACTTTTGGTTCTAGGGTAGGTATGCCGGTTTCCTCAGGATGTTTTCCTTCACCGTTTAAGAGCACTGGCGTTGCGCACTTATTTTTTTTGGAATGGAATAACTCATTAGTGCACGACCAAGTTTGAACTCACGACCTTCGGATCGTGCTACCACTACACCACCAGTACTCTGGACATTCTGGTAACATGTATTTGGAATTTTGGGATATATTTTTTTTCATTTTTATTTTAAATCCTGGCACGACAGACTCGCCTACAGTCAATAACATCAGTAACTGGTGCTAAGGGTACGGCGCTCTTGCCCTCCCGCTCGCTACCACAATTAAACATTGCTACTTGTTTTTCTATTTCATTTTCACGGAGATACGGTTTCAGACACAGCCCATTTAAAACGGCTCATATTCTCCTTATTATGTTTTCCTATCGGTTCGAAAACCCGGCCACATCCTACTAATATTATTAATTCGAAAGTTGAAGAATGTATGGATGTATGTTTGTTACTGTTTCACGCTGAACCGGGTGTACGGAACTTTATGAAATTTGG
Organism: Cosmorhoe ocellata; assembly: GCA_963675405.1. Taxonomy (NCBI): domain Eukaryota; kingdom Metazoa; phylum Arthropoda; class Insecta; order Lepidoptera; family Geometridae; genus Cosmorhoe; species Cosmorhoe ocellata. Next base: position 6,846,044 of record OY776267.1, read on the forward strand.
CACAGATATAGTTTAAAGTCTACAATAGCACATAGGCTACTTTTTATCCCGGAAAAATATAAGGACCCGTTTTTTTTTCAAAACACCACGCGAGCGAAGCCGTAGTCGGAAGCTAGTAACCTATAAACATTGTACCTACTTATTGAAGTAGTATTATTTCAAGCTTGAAATGTGATTTTTCAGAAACATTATGGTTTGTAAGAGCCCCAGGTTTAGTTATCATAATAATTGGCATACGTTGCATGCGTTAGCTATTTAAATATATATAATATAACTCAAAGGTGACTGACTGACTGACTGACTGACATAGTGATCTATCAACGCACAGCCCAAACCACTGGACGGATCGGGCTGAAATTTAGCATGCAGGTAGATGTTATGACGTAGGCATCCTCTAAGAAAGGATTTTGATTAATTCTACCCCCAAGGGGATAAAATAGAGGATAAAAGTTTGTATGAAAACTCGCGATAATCGACATTTTGAATCGAAGCTGCGGGCATCAGCTCGTTCTACATAAGTTTTATTCACAGGAGTGGACCAACTGTTTGCTCGGCTCTGTGGCTACAGTAGTACGGAGGCCAACATTATCAGCTCGCTCTGAAAACTTTAAAAAACCTTTAATTTCAGCTCAGTTTTATCTTAACTTTGTTAAACTGTCAGCAACATTGCTAAGAAGGAAACTAATATTTTGTAGAACTTAAAATGTTCGTAATATAAAGCCAGAGGTACACTTTACTCATTTCACAACACTGGTTTAAAATAACTGACACTATTAAAATGAAGAAACAAGTATTTATCTACATATACCTATATACCTGACTGACTGACTGACTTACTGACTGACTGATTCATCGTCAGAAAGCTGAAATCTAGAAGGTGGCTTTCTTTTAAAACAAAACCATTCACTAGGGTGGGATTTTTGGAAATTCCACCCCTAAGGGAGCGAAAAAGGGTGAAAACGAGTATGAAACTTAAAGCGTGGAGAAATTTCCATGAAACTTTGTTTGTGTACTGTAAATGCAATATGAATGGACACGTGTTTCAGGATTATTCAATATAACCTTCAAAAAGGGGTAAAGTGGGGTTAGAGCAGTCTCATTTTCAGAAGCCCTGGGGGCTTACCACAAACTCTTCCGGCAATATCAAAATAATATTACATTGATATTATGTACTAGCTGAGGAGATAGCTACCGAGCCTGGGGATTACAGTCGTGACCATTTTATTTTATTATGACCTATAAAAATTGTATTGAAGTAGTGTTACTTCAAGCTTGAAATGTGACCTTTCTGAAACATTATGTTTTGTAAGAGCTTGTGGTAAGGCCTAGGACTTCAGCTACACATATTAAAGCCATATTTTTACGGCTCGGAAGAACTTGAGTTGATCGCGGTTTTCGTATCAACTGTTATACCGCCTCCTTGGGAAATTCAAAGTGGGTACCTACTCTAGCTACTGAACTTTAGTACCATAGTACCTACAATACAGTATCACTCTCTATATGTTTTTTCATCGTGCCATTTTGAAACAACGTGGTCAAAAAGGTAAGTGCGCAAAGTTTCCTCTCATGTATATGAGATGTATATCTTCTATCTTCTTCTTCTATATATATAAAAATGAATTGCTGTTCGTTAGTCTCGCTAAAACTCGAGAACGGCTAAACGGATTTATCTTATCTTGGTCTTGATATGTTCGTGGAGGTCTAGGGAAGGTTTAAAAGGTAAGAAAAATTCGAATAATTGCCGGGAAAACCCTGAAAATAGCCCTTTTCTATTTCCCATACAAACGTTTTCTAAATAAAATGTAGAGTCAATTTGGACCTTATTACTATTTACTAAAGTTCATATTAAATTATAATCACTCACTGTTGTCTAAGCAATGTAGAAGGCGGTACGAAGTTTGCCGGGACAGCTAGTAGGTATATTTATAAATCGAACGGAGATGGGGCGGGACGAAATGGATAAATTTCTAGCGACATCTGGAAAGATTGAGGGAGGCCTTTGCCCAGCAGTGGGACACAAACGGCTCATAATAATAATAATCATGTAAGTACAATACATATAATATATAATACATCGTATGCTCTATGCTACGCCACGCCGGCGCCGGTTTGGGATAGTAACATACGGATGCCGAAACAGCACTTTTTAGAATTTTTGTCTGTCTGTAGGTACTGAAATCGCATACTGTCAAAATTACGCGATGAATTTTGATGAAACTTGACCTAATGCTAGTCTATACTATAGAATAGGATCTAATAGTCATCGCCTTTAGTAACTATTACAATTCACTGGTCATTACGCTCACTAACGATCGACAACATTTGCGCCTTTCACGAAGTCGGCTAGTTTCGAAATAAAACAATAACTTTAATATTTTTTTTACATAATTGCTTTATAAATTTTTTAAACTTATTTTCAAATGTTTCAATAGTTATTCTGCTATTCAGGGCGGAGACATATCCAGCAAATTAAGAATCATGAAAATCGGTTTGGCCGTTCTCGAGTTATAAGTGTTCGAACAAACCCGAATTTGATTTTTAAAGTAAACTAGCTTCCGTTCGCGGCTTTGCTCGCGAGGTATCTACTAGTCAGGGATACTGTATCATTCTAATGCTAAAAGAATTTTTGAAATCGGACCAGTTGTTTTTGAGTTCGTTGGTTACAAACAAAAATACAAAACTTTCCTCTTTATAATATTAGTATAGAAAACAAAAGAAGACTAATCTGGATGTTTTGGCTTTTGCGTTACTGATAACTTATTTCTACTATGCAACTAGCGAAGGGACTACCGTAGCCATAAAGTCGTATTCATGGCATTTTTATGGCTAAAAACCAACACAACTTTTACGTACCTACTTGTAAATTACGAAAACTATTTGACTGAATGTTGACTATATTCAAAACATGGCTTTATGAAAGTGATGTTGCAAATGTAGGATTTTTTCTGATGCATTCGACTGTTAACTTTATCGCTCTTGTTTTTATATTTTTCCTTCTTCTTTCTTTCTTACTAGATAGTCTGTACTTAACTGGTTTCAATCAGTTTTTTAGCACGACTGTACTTTAAAATGTGTGCGCGCGAGTTGACGACAGAAAAAGTAGGTAAAATCGAAAAGTGCTAACTCGCGCGCACTCGCGAGATTCACGCTCGCCAGTTGACGAATAAGTCAATTTCATCGTGTTATCGCTCAGCCAAACCACTTGCAACTCGAAATTCGGTTACTTTTGTTTGAACAAGTTTATGTCATAAATAAGCTCGATATATTTCTACATAACTATTGCAGATCACTGGTAAAAACCATCAAAATTAGGTACTCGCCTCTAAGGTACCTAATTTTTTAATTTTTTGAGATAGTTTGAGTAAAAAAACAGAATCACACCAATAAAAGTCAAAAAAAAGTCAAAAGTCAAAAAAAAAATTATTCTGTAATATCACAGGGATCATTTTGAATCGTCTTACATACTAAGTGAGGATAGGTAAGTCTCTTTAATCAATCTGAATCATCATCATCATCATCATCATCATCAGCCTATAGCAGTCTACTGCTGAATATTAAAAAAAAAAATATATATGATCACGACTGTAATCCCCGGGCTCGGTAGATAACTCTCCTCAGATTTTTAGTTACTTAGATCTTTGAGGATATCTAAAGGGGGTGGTCAGAGGCAAGCCCAAACATGACATTTGGTACATGCCCACATTTTGCACAGTAGTTAGTATTCCGTACGTGACAGGTTGCAAGCCCATCGCCGCTTATAAGAATACTAACCTATGACACATACCTTCAAATTTTTGGTTCTAGGGTATGCCGGTTTCCTCACGATGTTTTTCCTTCACCGTTTAAGAGCACTGGCATTGCGCACATAAATTTTTCGAGTGGAAAAACTCATAGGTGCACGACCAGGTTTGAACCCACGACCTTCGGATCGTGAGGCAGGGGTGCTACCACTACACCACCAGCGCTCTATATATATAATATTTATCAATCTGAATATTTCATATAATCTCTCTGAAATATTTCAGATTCCTGTGCGACCAATATTTAACTATAAATTGTGGTGTGCGCGCGCATCGCGAAAAGTTCTCAAATTAGCGATATAACATTGACTTGAAAAATATATTAACTTCGTAATTGGTTTCGCAAGTTGCCACAAAGTTAGTGCGTAGTGCCCTACGGTTTTATAAAGGGTCGTTTACACGGCGGGAGTTTCTTACCTCAAAAACGCGGTCACCAAAGCATGGATACATTTCATGCTACATCTAACCTACAATGCAAAATGTAGATCAGAGCAAAATAAAATTCTCCTTTTTATATATCCTACTAAAATTATAAACGCGAAAGTTTGTATGGATGGATGGATGGATGGATGGATGTCAAGATGTCTGGATGTATGTTTGTTACTCTTTCACGCTTAAACGGCTGAACGGATCTGAATGTAATTTGGCACAGATATAGATTATAGTCTAGAATAGCACATGGGTTACTTTTTATCCCGGAAAAATGTACGGTTCCGGCGGGATAGATTTGTTTTTGTTTTTCAAGGTACCACGCGGGCGAAGCCGTGGGTGGAAGCTAGTATATTATATAATTGTAAATAAAAACTTGTTCTAATTCATAAGCGACAGCGATCTAAACTATATCGCTCGTCCACAGACCAAACCCAAACCGTGTCAATGTTTAAAATATTCAAAATTAATTATACTACAATCAAGAACATCAAAGAAAATACCTGAGGCTTTCGTTTTGTAAATAACGGCAGTAATATAACGTTCAACTTTTACTAGCTAGTGCTGGGGCCATACCACGAAGTCTTCTAGAACGATTCCGCAGCGATTCCGTTTTAGAAACGTCACATTTGAAGCTTAAAGTAACACTACTTCAATACAATTTGCATAGGTCATGGTACGTAATAACAATGTAATATTAATTCGGTATTGTATTATGAAGTTGTGGTGAGGCCCCAGGAAAGGTGCTTTGCAGTCACACATGAATCCTTTCACCACACTAATACGAAAGAATTAGACTCGATAAGAAAAACAGAGGTAGAAAACTAGTGAATATACGCCTTAATAACAATATTTTTTTATTACAAAATCCTGGAAACGATTCAAACATAACCAATACTTACAACCTTATTATTAGTTCGACTGGCCCCACAGCTCAGTTGGTAGTAGCTCTGCCTTCTGCGCTTCAGGTTGTGGGTTCGATCCCCACCCAGAACTAACATTTGTGTGAAACTTAGACGTTTGTTCTGCGTCTGGGTGTTATTATGTATTCTATGTAAGTATTTACAAATCTTATACCTTTAAACGAGCAATTTTTGTATATATAATAATAAATAATAATAATAAATAATGCTGGACAATCCACACAGCATCATCTAGCCCCAAAGTAAGCTACTCAAAGCTTGTGTTATGGGTACTAGATAACTGATATATTTAATACATTATATACATAGATTTATATACATTTTTTTATTATACATAGAAAACACCCAGACCAACGAAACAAATTTCTGCAGATCGTACACAAATTTATATATATATATATGTATATATATAATCTGAATCTCGGAAACGGCTACAGCGATTTTCATGAAATTTAGTATGCAGGGGGTTTCGGGGGCGATAAATCGATCTAGCTAGGTTTCATTTTTAGAAAATGTCGTTTACCCCAAAAAACCGAGCAAAGCTCGGTCACCCAGGTACTAGTGTTTAATATGAAGATCACATCGCCGCTAAAAGACGTCTGCCGTTTCTCAGCAAACAGTCCAATTACAAAAACCGTTCTCAGTCTCAAAGAGCGTTGTATTTTCTTGTTAGCGCGAAGGCAATGCAATTAATATAGCGCACTAGGTACGAGTATATAGAGTGCGGTCACTTTTTGAATAGTAAATAACCTCTTCAAATTTATTTATTTCATTCTTTGTTTTAGACATTTGTCTCTTCTTCTTCTTCTTCTTCTTCAATTATGGCATCTGTCTCTTAGAGAACAATTTTGCCAGTGTCAAGTGTAAAGTAGGTAAGTATTGTCAACGTCACAAAGTCATAGTCAAATTGTCAAGTCAATTTTAAACAAAAGATGGCTGTTTTGTTCAAAATTCTCTCGGGATTTCCTCCGATGGAATTTGAAGGGAACTATTCACTGTAATTCACATATTTTACACTCGTGTCAAGAACCCGGGCTTTATTGGCAAAATAACCACCAAAATTACGCAATAAAACTCAAAATAACACGAGAAAAAATATAAAAACTAGAGCCACAAAGATGACAGTCAAATGCATCGCAGAAAATCCCATTTTTTATTCACTAACATCACGTTTGTATATACAGTGTGTAAAATAGTTATATAATTATTATAATTTGTGTATATAATATACCTACCTACTTACCTACAATTTAAGTAGTAGGTACCTACCTACAATTAGTAAAAAAATAATCTGTATAATAATTGATAAATCTGATTAAGATACATTAGTTTCTTTCTGTAAATAAAAGATGATCACTACTGTAATCTTGAATCTTGGTTATGACACACATTTCCATACGATGTTTTCCTTGGGTCTGAATGTTGGGCCACCAAGGGAACGGACGAAAAAAGAGTGCATGCGGCGGAGATGCGAATGTTGAGATGGATGTGTGGCGTGACAAGGATGGATAAAATAAGGAATGAGTATATCAGAGGAAGTCTGAAAGTGGCACCGGTGACAGAAAAGATGAGGAATAGGTTAGCGTGGTATGGACACGTTATGAGAAGAGATGAATGCCATGTGACAAGGAGAGTGTTAGGTATGAATGTAGATGGATACAAAGGTAGAGGTAGGCCAAAGAAAAGATCCCCCTCGAGGGTTGCCCGCCTTGTCGTGGTGGGGGGGCTTAGTAACCGTGGACTGGTCACCCACGGTGAAGCTAAGAGGCAACCAACCAGGGCCAGCCTGTTTGGGTCGCCGGCTGGCCCGAGAGGGGGGCGCTCCCAGCGGGCTGAGCAGGTCCGCTGCGGACGCGCGTGGAGAGGGGACCGCAGAAGAAGAGGAGTGCCGGTATTGCGGTGCGCCGTTCTCCCTATCTTCTTCGGCCGTGGAGTGCTGGGGCCGCAGAGGAAGAGACATGTTGGTATATCGGTGCGCCGCTTGTCCTATCCTCTGCGGCCGAGGTGTGGTAGATGGCAGAGCCACGGACCTGATCTGCCACCGGGTACCAGTTGTCTGGTATCCGTGGCCTCCTAGTAGCAGACTCAGGGGGAGTCTGCTACAGTACTGGTGGAGGCCGGGGAGGGAGGCGCGCCTTACCATCTGGTGCGCCCATCGTGGAGGGCCTTCGGGCTTCCGGGATGGAGCCGCTTGTAGGTGGCTACCGCCGGTGGAGTCGCGGATATGTGCGAGAGCGTTCCCGTGGCCCCGTCACTAGGCGGCGAGGCGGAAGACGGGGGGTTTTTAGTGGGTATACCGTGGGTCTCATTAGCCTATACGGGGAGTCCCACACAACTACACAACTAACGGGTGCCCCCTGCGCCCGGGTGGTATGCGTAATGCATTTCCCCCCCCGGAAAAAAAAAAAAAAAAAAAAAAAAAAAAAGGCCAAAGAAAAGATGGATGGACTGTGTGAAAGATGACATGGGTAAGAAAGGAGATGACAGAGAGAAATGGAAGAAGATCACATGTTGTTCCGACCCCACATAACGTGGGATAAGGGCAGGAAGATGATGATGATGTTTTCCTTCACCGTTTAAGAGCACTCTGGTCTAAATATCCTCAAAGATCTATGTAACTGAGATCTGAAAAAATATCTACCAAGCCTGGGAATAGTCGACATCATGTATATAAAAATAATCTATATTATATAAATAAGTATTTCTATTGTATGTCATCTAACAAGGCAATATACTGATTGAGTTCTGTCGATGAGCGAGACGCCATCTTGCGGTAATTTGAAATGCAAATTGCCGATCTTGCTAATAATTCAGTTATAATCTATGTATGTACTGAAACCAGCTATAAAGGAATAGAATATATTTATTTAAACAGGGTAGTCAAATCATAAAAATAAATACTTAATCTTATACCTTTACCTAAACGAGCAATTCTTGTATATATATATGTAATCGGAATCTCGGAAACGGCTCCAGCTATTTTCATGAAATTTAGTATGCAGAGGGTTTCGGGGGCGATAAATCGATCTAGCTAGGTTTCATTTTTAGAAAACGTCGTTTACCCCAAAAAAACGAGCAAAGCTCGTTCACCCATGTACTATTTATTTAAACAGGGTAGTCAAAAAATAAATAATAATAGTAATCTAAGTAACTAAAGATCTGAGGAAGTAATTTACCGAGCCCGGGGATTGCAGTCGTGAGCATGTTGCAAATTTTATATGAAAAAAAAATTTGCATGCGAAGTCGCGGGAAATGTCGCTAGTTTTACTGGAACACATATTTTCTACCGCGAACATTAACTTACCTCTAATGTTCGTATTCCTGTAAAATTACAAGCACATGCTATTAATTATTTCGTTACACTGTATGGCATAGATGGGCAAAGCCCGGCCCGCGGTTGCGGCCCGCCTTGGCTTTTGATCTGGCCCGAGAACATTTTAAAACCGCACGCGGAAGAAATTTAATATTTCCGGTACGCGCTGCAAGAATAAGTAAAATAAAGCAATAAATCTTATAATTCTATCATGCTCATGATTGTTTTGCATTCTTAAGCTTAAGATCAACTAACTTGTGAGTCACACAACTTTATCGCTTGAACTACATAATATATCTGATCGAAACTTGGACAACTTTTTATTATACGATCCACGTACATAACTTCTGTATTAACTTGTTAAATGTATAGGTAAATTAAACAGATTTTTTTTCACATCTGAAACCCTGCGGCCCGCAACCTAAAGTATGACCCATAACTTTCCAAAGGTTGCCCATACCTGCTGTAGGGTGTACTTCTTATAATAACCCTTATTCTCAAGCACTGCAAGACTCCATTCATTATTCGCTTCGTTTCGCAAGATTAATTAAAACTCAGCAAGTTTTTAAACACAAGGGTTGTCATAACATAACCGGAATAGCCGGATATGATCCGGCTTCCGGCTACGTACATTCTTTTAAACCGATTTCTGTAAGTTTTCTATGTGCATCTGATGCAATGTGTCTCTCTCTGAACGTCATAGAGGCTTAAGTAAGTACCATACATACATACATACATACATAAAACCACGCCTGTTTCCCGACGGGGTAGGCAGAGACCACGGATCTCCACTTGCTACGATCCTGACATACTTCTTTTGCTTCATTCACTCTCATTAAATTCTTCATACATGCGCGTCGGTTTAGAGTACTCTGGACCTGGCCTTTCTCTAAGACGTCCGCAATTTGATCGAGTAAGTACCAACCTAAGAATAACTAAGAACGTTCGTATTATTTAAATACTTTCTATTTACTATTATTTAAAAAATACTTTCAGAGGCACGTCCAAATAATACACATGCCCACATTTCACATGCATGACAGGTTGCAAGCACTCTTAAACTATTATCCCAAGCACTAAAACCTAAGTGTGTAAAAAATGTCAATTGATAATGTAAAACTACACGGTATTCAGGGCCCGGTAGTAAGGGAGCCTAACGCCTAGCCTCTACGCCTCTACGCCTTAACTCTTATTACACTAGGGTCCCTGAATTCAGGGTAGTGTAATAAGTGCTTGAGTCCTCCAGAACAAATGCATATGTTTAATCACTTGAGTCGGATACATAATAAATTATCCGGCTTTTTTCATACACGGATCGTCCCTATAAGCGCGTGTTTCATCAAATATTGACAGGTTGTTACTACATGTGTTTATGGATACGCTACAAAGTGCTTGGAGATAAACATCTTGTTTATATCCATTTTCTTACCTAATCCACGTAGGAATTTGCTCGTTAGTCTACTTACATTTTCGCGTAATCAGCGCTGCGATTACGTAACTTTGGTACTATCAATCATTATTTCTAAAAGCTTCTAGTTACTAGCGGTGAATTGTATTATGGAAAGTTTCTTGCCATAAAATTATTATATTATATTATTCGTTAATTGCCATAAGTATATTGTTTTTAAATATCAGAATAACGTAATCACAGTACCGTTGCTGATAGACATTCATTATAATCAGAGTTCCGTAATAGCAACTCTGTTCTAATTATATCCTACTAATATTATAAACGCGAAAGTTTGTAAGAATGTATGGATGTATGGATGTACCTACCTATGTTTGTTACTCTTTCACGCAAAAACTACTGAATGGATTTTAATGAAATTTGGCACAGAGATTATAGTCTGGAATAACACATAGGTTACTTTTTATCCCGGAAAAATGTACGGTTCCCGTGGGTGGGATAGATTCGTTTGTTTTTCAAGGTACCACGCTGAGCCATGAGTGGAAGCTAGATATAAATATATTATTTATACATACATTTATGACAGGATAAGATGAAAAACTTACCTTACATAGTATTAATTTTTAGTATTTACAAAAAAATATATAATTAATCTATCAGCTATCAGAGTCCCCATAGTACCTACAAGCTTTGCTTAGTTTGGGGCTAGATGGCGTTGTGTGAATTGTCCGCCAATATTTATTTATTTTTAATAAGTAGGTATAACGACTATCAAAAACTGAAGTCAAGTAATTTATATTTCTGAAAATTCCGTGTTTCTAATCAAACTTTACAAGCAACTTTTTAATATTGTATTCCTTTGATGTAAGGCAGCTCAGAGTAGAAATACACTAGAGGGCGCGCAACTCAATTTGGACAGTTGTTCTTTGTTCATAATTTTCCATACCTACCTAGATATTTACTATGTGAGTTTTATTTTAGTAAAAACTAGCTTCTGCTCGCGGCGTCGCCCGCGAAGTACCTACATAAAATATAGCCTATGTTCATCCTGAAAGTTCATTCTACACATTGGTGAAAGAATTTTTCAAATCGGTTCAGTAGTTTCGGAGCCTATTCGTTTCAAACAAACAAACAATTAAAGTTTTCCTCTTTATAATATTAGTATAGATTATGTAAAAAGACTGATAGTTTCAAAAGTTAGTTATTTGTTAATTCGGAAAAAGTAGCATACCTACCTAGATATATGGCATACCTATACCATAATGCTAATAATAAAAAAATCATGATCACGATTGTAATCCCCAAGCTCGGTAGATATTCTCTTCAGGATCTCTAGTTACTTAGATCTTTGAGTAGACAGAGGCACGTCCAAACATGATGTGCGCATGACTACATTTTGCACAGTGATTTTTTTTTTATTTCCGTACGTGCCAACTACTAACTTTTAAACGGTGAAGAAAAACATCGTGAGGAAACCGGCATACCTACCCTAGGACCAAAAATTCGATTTATTATACTAATCTCACAAACCTTGTGTCATAGATTAGTATTCTTATAAGCGGCGATGGGCTTGCAACCTGCCATGTACAGAATACTCATCACCATGCAAAATAATTATGATCATGTGCCAAATATCATGTTTGGATGTCCCTCTGACTCTCTTTAGTAATCCTCAAGGATCTAAATAACTAGAGATTATCTACCGAGCCTGGGGATTACAGGCGTGATCATGTTTTAATTTAAATATTAAAAAAAAAAAAAAAAAAAATATACACGACTGTAATCCCCGGGCTCGGTAGATACCTTCTCAGGTCTTTAGTTACTTAGATCTTTGAGGATATCTAAAGAGGGTAGTCAGAGGCACGTCCAAATATGACATTTGGTACATGCCCACATTTTGCACAGTAGTTAGTATTCCGTACGTGACAGGTTGCAAGCCCATCGCCGCTTATAAGAATACTAACCTATGACACATACCTTCGAATTTTTGGTTCTAGGGTATGCCGGTTTCCTCACGATGTTTTCCTTCACCGTTTAAGAGCACTGGCATTGTGCACATACATTTTTCAAATTGAAATACTCATTGGTGCACGACCAGGTTTGAACCCACAACCTTCGGATCGTGAGGCAGGGGTGCTACCACTACACCACCAGCGCTCAACTGACTAATATTAAGGGTTTTTTAATACGAGTATGTTGGTATTCACCGTTATCCTTCGTTATCCCTCCTCGCACAGAAGTACTGTGCTGTTTTGTGAATATTCATTAACTTTGTTTTAATTTATGCTTTTGACGGTATGTGTAAAATGGAATTATAATCTATCAAACCAAGGACTTGCAAATACAAGCGCTCATGTAAATGATAAGTCATACAGGTTTTTATAAAATAGTAGCTGACCCGGTGAACTTCGTATCACCTACTATTCTTCGCAATTTTTTTTATTTTCTCACCATCTAGACACGCGGCAGCGTGTCAAGACAAGTTCAAGCGAACGGGCGAGGCGCGCACCGTGTGTAATATTACACGAACCATTTGAAGCCATTTTCACCCCCTCGTAACTCAAAAACTATTTCACATAAACAAGTCAAATTTGGCTCATCTATTGCCACTTGCGAGTAAAATATATACTCCGAATTTCATAAACACACCTCAAACAGTTATTTAGATATCAACGTCCAAAAATGGTTTTTTATGAAAAATTTTATCACTGACTGACCTATAGACGTTAATTATAACCCAGTTCCAGATAACCTAGAACGTTCAAATTTGGCATCCAGGTAGGTAGTGGGGTGGATACAAAGGAAAAAATCTGAAAATTGCAAATTTTTATATTTTTAACGTACTTTTTCAATTAATTGATTCTCCTAGGAACCCTTACTAGCGCCTGTAATATAAGAATAGCAATCTAAATAGATGACAGTCGGTCATTATGTGGATTTTAATAGGGTCTTGACGTGAATATAATAACGAGTGGAAGTAGTGTCTTGGATTGGTAAGTGGTACACTCTTACCTAGGTATACAATGTGCCAGTAGTTGAGCCGTCTATGTAGATAGGTAAGTATGACTATTAGGTATGTATACCTACAATGTGTCAATAGTTTGAGCAGTCTATGCAGGTAGATAGATATGGCTAGATAACTATTCAGGCCTAGATTATAGTGTGTCTCGGCTTGTCGGATAGGTAGTAGGTAGGTATACTTATTCAGTAAGTACTCAAGTACCTACCTACCTGCTTAGTATGTATCCCATCAAAAACATAAATGTGAAATGAGAGCCAAGTTCAATAAGTAGGTATGCTTTAGTCGTTGACTTCAGCGACAAAAGAAGTGAGATCTAAACGGGTGCCAAGTACAATGGTCAGTCCTAAAACATATTTATAACAATATGAAATATTTTTAACAACTTTAAAATATAATTTCATCTTAAAACTTAGGATATTATATTGAAGCCTAAGGTCTAACTTGGCTAGTTCTCATATACGAATTAACTACTTACTTACTATGTCCAATCGCTAGTTTCTACCAGCAATCCAAATTTTTAGAAGAATAAAATAAAAACTTGCAAATAAAATAAAAAAAAATACCTAAAATTATAATTTGTACTCTTAAGAAAACTAGCCAAGTCAGACCTTAGACTTCAATATAATATCCTAAGTTTTAAGATGAAATTATATTTTAGAGTTGTTAAAAATATTTCATAATTGTTATAAATAAGTTTTAGGACTGACCATTGTACTTGGCACCCGTTTAGATCTCACTTCTTTTGTCGCTGAAGTCAACGACTAAAGCATACCTACTTATTGAACTTGGCTCTCATTTCACATTTATGTTTTTGATGGGATTTAAACCTTCCCTGAACTTGAACGAATATTTCAAAACCGAAATTACCCAAATCAGTCCAGCCGTTCTCGAGTTTTAGCGAGACTAACGAACAGCAATTCATTTTTATATATAAGAGAAGAAGACTAGCTTCCGCTTGCGGCTTTGTTCGCTAGGTACCTACATAAATATAGCCTATATTACTCAGAGATAATGTAGCATTCTAATGGTAAATGAATTCTTGAAATCGGAACAGTAGTTTTTGAGTTAATTCGTTACAAACAAAAACACAGATCTTTCCTTTTTATAATATTAGTATAGATTAGGGCATTTTACCACAAACGGTGATATTAAACACTGTTAAAGACTGCCTTCACCGGTTCGCTGGACTCGGTTGGAGCTACGATTAAAAAGGTCGAAGTCAATATTCTTCTTTGTTTATGGCATCTGTCTCTTTTGAGATATATTTTGCCAACGTCAAGTGTTTAAATTAGTAGTACGTATTGTCAATGTCACAAAGTCAAATTTTCAAGTCAATTTTAAACATAAGATGGCTGTTTTGTTCAAAATTCCCGGGATTTTCTCCGATGAATTCAGAAAGGAATTATTCACTTTAATTCATATATTTTACACTCGCGTCAAGAACTCGGGCTTTATTGGATAAATAATCACCAAAATTACACAATAAAACTCGAAATAATACGGGGAAAAAAACAAGAGCGATAATGTTGACAGTCGAATGCATCGCTGAAAATCCTACTATTTTAAAAAAAAAGTATTTTTTGTTTTGGCATCGCACTATTTTTTCTAAGTTATCATTATCGTTTGCGTAACGTTTTTGATAAATGGCATCAGAGCCCCACCACAAGCTCTTACAAACCATCATGTTTCAGAAACGTAACATTTCAAGCTTTAAGTAATACTACTTCAATACAGTTTTTATAGATCATGCTACGAAATATCAAAGCTGGATTACTTTAATATTGTCCGGAGAGCTTGTGGTAAGGCCCTAGTACCTACTGCATAATTATGTACCTACCTACTATGGGCTGATGTAGGTATATGTTTCCAACATCATGGCCTCTTTGAGTCAGAATAACGTACCTATTTAATATTATGTATTCTGTGTCGGAAATTGTGATTTGTATCAACATACTGACAGATATTAAACAATCCAAAAGTTTCTCTCAAACAGAATGTTGAGAACTTTTCTAAGAGATTCTCCAGAATTGGATTACAAAGTTTTTCAGCCATCTTTGATTTATTTTTTACTAGTTTCAGCCCACGGCTTCGCCCGCGTGGTACTTTGAAAAACAAAAACAAATCTATTCCACGGGAACCGTACATTTTATCGGGATAAAAAGTAGTCTGTGTGCTATTCCAGACTATAATCTATATCGGTGCCAAATTTCATCTAGTCAAATCTAAGTTCAAAGTAAGTTTTTAAGTCAAAATCTAGTTCAGCCGTTTCAGCGCGAAAGAGTAACAAACATACATCCATACATTATTAGGTAGGTACATACTTTCGCTTCATTTTTTCTTGTGGTCTTTGAAGTTTTAATACGTAGTTTTAGTGATATAATCAAATGACTTCATAGCACAAGTAGATAATTTAAATTGAAACAGACGTGTAAAATTTAACAGAAAAATTTCCAAGAATTTTAAACAAAATGGCCATCTTTTGTTTAAAATTGACTTGTCAATTTGACTATGATCTGTAAAGTCAGTGATCTGTTATAGTTACTAAAGTGTAAAGTTGACAACACTTTTATAAAAAAACACAGACACTGGCAAAATTTATTTTTGAAACCGATGCCATAAATGAAGATTTTTTTTTATAAATACCTATTGAGCTATTATTACATCACAAATTCGCAGTCTAACGTTAAATTTACAACAAAAGAATCGTTGGTCTTTCAAAAATTGATCACAGGAAGTCTTCGGTGAAATCAAAAAGAAACATCTTTATCTTTCATTCCAGTTTTTCGCCTTCCGCCAGAACTCTTGTTTATTGGAAAGAGAAACGATGATCGTTGGCGTAACAAACGTAGTGTAGGACGCCCTCCGGCCAGGTGGAGTGACGATCTGCGAAAGGCTGCTGGTGGAGGCTGGATGCGTCGAGCTGAGGGACAGACGCTGACAGGGACGCCTATGTCCAACAATGGACATGCAATATGCTGATGATGATGATTGGACAAATACTTTAAAAGGTTTATTTGGCCTTTGCGGCATGTGTGAACATCGATGGCGTCAGAAACCAGTGCTAGCCTGGTGCGGTCACGTTCCGATTTCATTATAAAGGCTTCGAAAGAATTAGCGCTTGATTTGTGCGGCCCTTTTTATTACCGAAATGTGAATAAAACCCAAACGAGAAAATGATACAAAGTGAAATTATGAAGTCAAAATTCAAATTATTCAAAAATCACAATATTTTATGCTTATTATAAAAGCGGGGGCCCACCGCTGCGCATTTTAGCTGCGTGTATTAATTTGTTCGACAACGTGGGTCTACGTTTCCACTGCAGTACACGAATATGAACCCACGACTATACTATGTATAGCGTGGCACGGCGCACGGAGAGGCTACGCACGTACTGCAATCCACGGGATTAAAAAACGAGAAAACTGCGCTACGATAAACGAGCTACATAGTCGTGGGTCATATTCGTGTACTCCACGGAAAAGTAGACCCACGTCGACAGCGGTGAGCTATGTAACCGCCTATTCGAGCAACCCACGCGTGTATCAATGACGTCATGCATACTCGTAGCCTCTCCGTGGGTTGCAGTGGACACAACCATATACATTTTCTTACAAAGCGAAGCTTAATCCACGTGCGTAGCATCTCCGTGCGCTGCGGTGGGCCCGCGCCTCAAATAGGTAAGTATTATAAATGCGAAATTAACTGTCTGTCTGTGTGTGTTACGCAATCACGCCTAAGCTAGTGAACCGATTTTGATGAAATTTTGTACAAAGATAGACTAGAGCTTGAGAAAGGACATAGACTATCTTTTATCACGAAAAATATTACGGATAGTTATGTTTTTGTTTTTCAAGGTAACATGCGGGCAAAGCCGCTGGCGGAAGCAAGTACCTAAGTAATAAAGGACTTTGTCGTAACTGGCTGACCTATTGACAGAAACGAAAACCAAACCAATGGTCCTAACTACGTCAGTAGATAGAATGCCTTTGGGTCCTAAAGATTTGAAATTATAAAATTGACTTTAGGTAACAACTTGACTATGACACGTGACGTTGTCAACACTTATTCAATTACACTTGGCACTGGCAAAGTAAGAGACGTTGTTCTTCTTCTTCTTCTTCTTCAATTATGGCATCTGTCTCTTAGAGAACAATTTTACCAGTGTCAAGTGTATTTATTTATAAGTATTGTCAACGTCACAGAGTCATAGTCAAGTAGTCAAGTCAATTTTAAACAAAAGATGGAATTTGAAGAGAACTATTCACTCTAATTCACATACTTTACACTCGCGTCAAGAACCCGGGCTTTATTGGCAAAATAACCACCAAAATTACGCAATAAAACTCAAAATAACACGAGAAAACATATAAAAACCAGAGCGACGTAGTTGTCAGGCAAATACACCGCAGAAAATCAAGAGACGTTGTTATAAATGGGTCTTTAGACAACTGAGGGCCCGCTGTCAACTTATCCCGCGGGATGAGTTGACTTATGCATTTTTTTGAATCGGTCAACTCTGTCGGCCTACTGTCACATTTTATGATTTGTATAGACACGTAAAAAAGTGTTTCGGCATAAAGAAGTTGTTGTGTGATATGACTTGTCTCCGGTGTGCGGCCTGCCTTATTCTATAATAGGGTTGCACCCACGCGCGCCCGAAATATTGGCCTTGTTACGATTAGGTATCAGTAAACATTGATATCTCGAGTGGACACGGGGTATTTAATCAAGCTTATTGGCACGTGCCTTCCTGTTGCTAACCTTCTATTAATTATAATTGCGAAAGTTTGTTTGTGTGTATTTTGTCACTGTCTATTTTTTACTTACCCTTTTTAATTGTCAACCAATTTCGATGAAACAAAGCCTATATATATATTTATCCAAGCTTTTTGTAGAAAACTGCATTTGATTCAGCCATTGTGGAGATTCACTGTGGCCGGATCTGGTGTGACTCGTTGGGATTTTTTTCCCACGTTTTACAAAAAACTTGCTGATGTAAGATAAATGATTGAATCAGGCATTAAGTATATTCATAGTTTAGCGGGAAAGTACTAAATATTTCCGTCCTTTTCAGCATCCTACATCTAGCGACCTGTCCCAGCTTCGCACGGGTGCAATGCTGATAATAAATACACTAAAATCTCCTTATTTACGACATCACATGAGAAAAACCTCTAAAATTATCAGTGTTCCTCTACTATCATGGATGTATCCTACTATCCTACTTCCTACTAATATTATAAACGCGAAAGTTTGTAAGAATGTATGGATGGATGGATGGATGGATGGATGTATGTTTGTTACTCTTTCACGCTAAAACGGCTGAACAGATCTGAATGAAATTTGGCACAGATATAGATTATGGTCTGGAATAACACATAGGCTACATTTTATCCCGAAAAAATGTACGGTTCTCGTTGGATAGCGATGTTTTTGTTTTTTAAGGTATCACGTGGGCGAAGCCGCGGGCGGAAGCTAGTTATTTATATTGTTTTTTGAGTAGGGTTACAGATATAGATTACGTGGGCGCCGGCTTTAAACTGACCAAAAACTCACCTTGTATAGTACAATTGTTTCAGTGTGTATTTACTAAACCCTACCTCTTTTTAAAAAATACTTTGGATTAGATCAATACAGCAATCTGGGCGGTTCTATCGCGAAGGAAAGTAGAGTCATGCTCATTTATCATGATAAACCTTCAGCACGGCGACCTTAAACTAACAGTGAATTATTACGTGACATGGCAATAGGCAAGTGTCGCTTTCAACCGACGAAAACAAAAAGGAGGTTTTCAAAACAACATTTTTATATATTTTTTATGATCATTTCTTCAATTTTGCCGATTCATTTTTTATTGTAAGTATCTATTATAAGTCGTTCAAAGTTTGTCCCGTATATTTTTTTTTTCTAGAGAGTGCTACTTCTGCCGTAAAACTTAAAAAACTTCGCACAATTAAAACTCAGTCGATATTTTTCTCGATTCAATCCATTTTTTAAACTTTAGTTCTCGTTTCAACCCTATTTACTAACTTCGGTCTGATTTCAATATGACACAGTGCAACAAAGAAACAGCTGTACCACTGCAGATAAGAAACATGTTTTTGAAAAATTTACTAATACTAGCTATGGCCCGCGTTTCTACTGCAAAATGAAACCAAATTATCGCACAGTAAATCTTACTAATTTTTGATCAGCACCTACCGATGTATGTAGTACGTAAAGTGTGTCCAAACACTTCAGGGCGTGAATACAAATGAGTATTGTGGACATTTCGAGCGAAATCTCAGTTCGGGGCTAACTAATAGTTAGGAAACTACGTTTTAGGAAACGATTTTGAAGGTTGTGGGGGGTGGGGGGGAGTAGGTATTGTCTAGTATTTCCTCTTATACATTCTCCTCGCTATAATGTGGCTTACCGTGAGGTAACTTAATTTTATCTAAACAAGACTTTGTGGTAAAACCAAGCTTAATAGTAATTAAATTAAAAATAACCGGCTAAGCGCGTGTCGGTATGCCTAGTTTTGTTTATTTTGTTTTTTAAATCTTTTTTTTTTAATCTCCTAGCTTCCACCTACGGGTGCGCCAGCGTGGTACCTTGAAAAAACAAAAACAAATTTATCCCACGGGAACCGTACATTATTCCGGGATAAAAAGTAGTCTATGTGCTATTCCAGATTATAATCTATATCTTTGCCATATTTCATCAACATAACTTTAACATTATTTTGACAGCTATAAATTTGGCTGACAATGTCCTGTCTCTATTTCTTTATAAATAAACGAAGGAGACGTGTGTACTTTTTCAATTGGCTTTAACCTGTTACCCAGAATTGGGACCATAGCTATAAATTTGGCTGACAAAGTCCTGTCTCTATTTCTTTATAAATAAACGAAAGAGACGTGTATACTTTTTCAATTAGCTCTAAAACGGGTATTACACTACACGGTATTCAGGGCCCGGTAGTAAGGGAGCCTAACGCCTAGCCTCTACGCCTTACGCCTTAACTCTTATTACATCACTCTTATTTAGGGTAAGGGCCCCTGAATTCAGGGTAGTGTAATAAGTGCTTAACCTGTTACCCAGAATCAAGACCATTATTTATTTATTTATTGTACACAGATACAAAAAATGTGTCAAAAAGAGGGCGTTATTGTTGCATTAATAAATAAAAGTTATCGTCCATTGTGGCTTATTGAAATAATATTTTAAAAGCCATTGTCCAGCAGTGGGCTTTGTTCGATTCCCTATCATTCGTCTGGAAGAATGCCAATATCTATCGATAGTGAAGGTATAGGCTGAAGTTCACCAATTAAACAGGCGGTTATTGTAACCAAAGTATTTTTGGCTTATTCCACCAATCCCCGTTAAATGGGGATTAGTGAACTTTTTGTTCATTATTCTTCTACTCGATGCAAACTCGTAATGGGGATTAGTGAACTAAAAAGTTCATGGGGATTAGTGAACTAAAAAATTCGTTAATCCCCATTACGTTAAAAATAAAATACCTACTTATTTGTAACTAGCTTCTGCACGCGGCGTTGCCCGCGAAGTACCTACATAAAATATAGCCTATGTTCATCCTGAAAGTTCATTCTACACATTGGTGAAAGAATTTTTCAAATCGGTTCAGTAGTTTCGGAGCCTATTCATTTCAAACAAACAAACAAACAATCTAAGTTTTCCTCTTTATAATATTAGTGTATATAAGCCTAAGAATCATGTTTTTATTGTTTGTCCCAGATTCAATCTGCATCTGATCATGCAAATATTTGCATCTATTAGGTACATCATACCTGTCCACTTACCGTTAGTTATTTACTATTCGCTGGTGAGTAAGTTAGTGTAACATAACCATGAAATAGTCAATAATATAAAATATCGATGAGTAGGTACCTAAAACAAATATAATATTAAGTATGCTTTTAGGTTCAATAACCTCTTCCCAAAATGTACAGTCAAATACCCACATCCTTAATTGTCAGTTTCCCAAACTGTCACTTTCCCAAACTGTCCGGTTCCCAAATAGGTAGTTCGTTTCCCGAAATATCCGTTTCCCAAAATTGTGGCAAAGTGAAATTGTGTCAAAGTATCAAGAACTAATCAGCCGTTAAAAAGAGGATTAAAGTATCGGTGAACCCAAAATAATACCAACTTTCGATAAACAAGATTAATTGTTGAAGCTCGATAGCGAATAAGCTACTAATAAAGATTAAAAAAAAGATTAATGGATTAACAAACTGATAAGTTTAAGCTAATACATTATTTACACGTATAAAAATATATTTCTCGAATTGTTTTGACTTTTATCGTCTAGCCTGGTGTTATTTTTCCAATAAAGCAAGATTAATTAGGGCCATAGACAAGCTCTTACAAACCATTATAAACGCGAAAGTTTAAGAGTATATGGATGTATGGATGTGTGGATGTGTGGATGTATGGATGTATGTTTGTATGTTTGTTACTTTTTCACGCAGAAACGGCTGAACGGATTTGGATGAAATTTAGCATAGATTTAGATTATAGTCTGGAGTCTACATTTTTCCGGGATAGATTTGTTTTTGTTTTTCAAGGTACCACGCGGGCGAAGCCGTGGGCAGAAGCTAGTACTAATATAAACAGTTAATGTAAACTTTAGAAACGTTTAAACCTTAAAGTAGTTTGAGGTGGTTAATAGTGTGTTAGTTAATAGTTAGAGTAATTTAATGTAATTCATAATTTGTGTGTGTGAATAGATTGTCCGTAATGCCAACAAAAAGAAAAAGGGCTCTGACGGAAGACCAGCGTTGGCTGCTAGCTCGCTAGCAACCAACCCATGCTGAGGCAGACGCCATTTTGTTTCTTTACACTTTTTATGTTGTTTTTATAAGTTTTTTTTGTTTTCGTATGTTAGTCTAATCGAAAAAATAAAGTTATTTTATTCTTTTATTCTTTATTATTTATTCTTTAAAGTGCGTTTCGTTACTATGCCATCAAATGTATGGGTAATAACTTAATAAGCCCTCTATAACTTAACATACCAAGGTATACAAAAATAACCCTTTTCCATGGACGTGGTGTTGTGGGAATAAATCAGACTTTGAATTAAATTAAGTGGTTTTTTCTACTTTTATTTAGGGGAGTGAGAAATAAATCGTGTGGCCACACGCAAAACTAATGGTCCGTCCACACGGCTCCCGACCGCTATCGCCATATTGTTGTTATCAAAAAACCGGCTAAGTGCGAGTCGGACTCGCGTACGAAAGGTTCTTTAAAGGTTTCTGTGGAATTTCATACATGAAACTTTATCTACTACAATGAAATTACGAGGAACCTCAAACCAGTACGAAAGACACACCGCGCCATACATCAAGAACTGTAAACGATGTCATGATACGATGGTCTTGTTCCGCAATACTACCAGTGTCGCTTGAGCTCTTGCTGTAAAGGAAATGTACGTATAGACCGGCCAATAGACTGGATGCTAGATTGACTATAACCGTCCTTTTTCCTTCCATACAATTGTGCAAGAGAGAGCGCCCTATATATGACATTCTCCGCGATCAGGGGCCTCACCATGAATTCATAATACATTACTGAATTAATATTACATTGTTATTACGTACCATGACTTATTCAAATTGTATTGAAGTAGTATTACTTCAAGCTTCAAATCTGACGTTTCAAAAACGGAATCGTTCTGGAAGACTTCGTGGTAAGGTCCCAGGTCAAGAGTACCCACTCTAAACCGACGTGCTTGTATGAAGAATGTAATGAGTGTGAATGAAGCAAGAGGTATCCATATCAGGATCGTAGGAAATGGAGATTCATGGTCTCTGCCTACCCCGTCGAGAAACAGGCCTTACCACGAAGTCTGCCATAATGATTCCATGGAATCATTATGGCAGACTTCGTGGTAAGGCCCCAGATAATAGATGTCGTTTTTGCTTGGTTCGCCATGCTACAACTAACGCCATCAATCAGCGTGATTTAATCAACTGCATCGTCTGTTGGTGGTAATTCGGTTGTTTTGCAGACTAACTTAAAAAATGCTACCATAGGTACGATCTTATTCGGCCTACTATAAAGACCAAATTAGCGTAACATTTTTGAATGACAGTTTTAAAAAGATCGAAAATTGACATAATCATTCTAATTTAATTAATTTTTCACCATATTCACTTAGCTTTAGTCAACACCAATTTACATGGCTTCTAAAATAAGCTAAAACACGTCAATCATACGTCAGTTTAGTCAAATTTAGAATTGTAATTTAAAATGTTTACGCTAATTTAGTATTTGATGTGAACAAAATAAGGTCGCGTTTATTTTAGCATTTTTTTAGTTAGTCCGCGTAACAACAGAATCACCACCTTTGTCTTGATTTTAGGAGCTGAGATCGCCTTAAAAACTCGTGCTACGGTTACAGAGCTCTCTTACGACTTGAATATAATTGCATCTGCATTCCAACAATTCTAACTGCATAATTATGCTTAAATGCTAAGGGCTCAGCCACACAATTTACGGCGCGAGAATGCGGCAGAATGCGGCTTGTAAAGGTTCTTACGCTACTGCCTTCACCGCTCAGTTGATAGTAAGTAGCTATAATCTTCAACGCCGTTGGTTTCAGGTTCGATTCCCATCCAAGACATTTTCTGTATCTGGATTTTATTATGTAACTGTTCATTATTAGGTAGACATTATAAATAATCCTACTAAGTATAATTTATAAATTTGAAAATTTGGATGGATGGGTGTATGGATGTTTGTAACTTAATCACGCTGAAACGGCTAAACAGATCTGGATGAAAATTGGAATACGCATAGTTTATAACCTGTATTAACACACAGGCTACTTTTTATCTGGGTCGGTACGATGCGAGCGGAGCTAGTCTATAAAAAAATTATAAAAAAGTGGTACATGTAGGTAGGTACTACCTACTTATTCTTCCAACTAATGGTTTCCATAACACCTACACTTAGCTTAGTTTGAGGCTGGATGGTGTTATGAAAATCTACACCAATAAAAGCCATGGATACTACTAATACTAATACTTGACTATACCAAACTTATATCTAAACTAATTGTTACTGTCTCATTGCGCATCTATACCGCAACGCTTCCGCACTGTGTGGCCGAGGCTTAAGTTCAACACTGGGAATTAACGCGAAAATTAGGCTTTCCACTTTGTACTTGCAGTTTAATAATAATTAAATGCAAATTATATAATAACCTTTTGGATCACTGGCATTGCGCACATATTTTTTTGGAAAAATCCATTGACGCCCAACCGGTTCGAACCCACGACCATCGTATCGCAAGGCACGTTCACCACTACACTACCAGTGCTTATCACGTGCACATGTGGACGTTTACAATTCATTTTGTGAATTGTATTTTGAAAAATACATTCTGAAAAATTCAATTTACAAAATGAATGTACCTACTTTCAAAATACAATTTACAAAATGAATGCATTTTCAAAATATAATTTACAAAATAAATGTATTTTCAAAATACAATTTACAAAAATAACAATAAACGTCCGTCATGTGCACGTGTTAAGCACTGGTGGTGTAGTGGTAAACGTGCCTTGCGATACGATGGTCGTGGGTTCGAACCGGTTGTATGTTAATGGATTTTTACAAAAAAAATGTATTTTCAAAATACAATTTACAAAATAAATGTATTTTCAAAATACAATTTACGAAATGAATTGTAAAGGATTTGAACATCTGTCATAGTAGCATTTAGTTTTAAACGAAGCCTAATGGAAATGTCGTGTCGCGAGTGCCCGATTTGTCTATGCCCTGTTCACACGACATAGACTTATTCTATGTTATTCTCTTATTATATCACTAGCTTCCGCCCGCGGCTTCGCCCGCTTTATACCTTGAAAAACAAAAACACATATCCCACGGGAACCATTCATTTTTCCGGGATAAAAAGTAGCCTATGTGTTATTCCAGACCATAATCTATATCTGTGCCAAATTTCATTCAGATCCGTTCAGCCGTTTTAGCGTGAAAGAGTAACAAACATACATACATCCATCCATCCATCCATACATTATTACAAACTTTCACGTTTATAATATTACTTAGTAGGATTCTCTAATATCGACTTACGTCTGTAAGGTCCTAGGCCCAGCATTTTGAAAATTGCAAGTATTGCAACCCTAATCATTCTATTATCGCTTAATAAATTACATTGAAATTGAACTACACGATACTCAAGGATATAAGTGATAAATCAACCGGAGCTAAAACACGAATTAGTTAGAAAACTTTGGTTTTAAAATCATGTCAAAAACACCTCTGAAATTTCAGAAATTCCTTAATTTATCCAGAACAGTAAGGTATTTTGAATTTCTATTTCACATGAATATAAATCAGTTAATTTGAAACAAATCAACCCAGCCCTTTTTTTGAAATAAGCTTATTACTTGAACATATTTATGTTTTTTATAAATTGTCGCTTTCGTTATATAGTTCAAAGCAGCCATATTGATAATATGCCGCACTCTACTTACTTGCCATTTGGGTATTTTGCTTCGTGCTATGTCTGATTCCGCGGAGATTCGCGTTGCTATACGGACCTATGTCACTTTTTTTGTAACTTTTACGTAAAGAATAGTGTGACGAGTATTCTGGGCCTTAAACTATTGTACAAACTACCAGTTGTACAACTTATACTATATAGTACCTAGGTAATACTTATGGTACTACATAGGTAATAGTTTGTTAAGTATTCATTATTTAGATCTATTTTGAAGGAATAAAAGCCTTTCAAAGCCTTTAAAAGTCTTTCAAGAGTTTCTGATATATTAAGGTATATAGTGAATAAAAAATGTATTTCGCATTGAAATATAAAGCGGCGTCCTGACTGACAGACAGTCGGATATTCAGACCCGGGGCTAGATTTATGAGGGTTTCTGCCAAAAATACCTACAGCTTTAAATAATGGAATGATAAAAACAGGTCAACCTTGAACCGAGCTTAACAACGTATTATTTTAAAATTATATACCTAATTTCAATATTATTTTATAATTTTTTTATCCTACTAATACTAAAGCGAAAGTTTGTAAGAATGTATAGATGTATGAATGTATGTTTGTTACTCTTTCACGCTGAAACGGCTAAACGGATCTGAATGAAATTTGGCACAGATATAGATTATAGTATCGAATAGCAGATAGGCTACTTTTATCCCGGAAAAATGTACGGTTTCCGAGGAATAGATTCGTTTTTGTTTTTCAAGGTACCACGCAGGCGAAGCCGTGGGCGGAAGCTAATCAAAAATATTTGGATACAAACTTTAAGGCCCTACCTCTTCCCTACCCCATTTAGGGGTTGAATTACATAATATCCTCCATTGATGCCACTTTAGGACATACTGCTTATCAGACACCTTCCCTTCACCGTCTAGGACTATACACCATGAAATTTTAGTGGTTGTTTTCCCGCGGCAGAACAACTTGCCATAGGAGTACTTTCGAAAAACAGAGTAAAAGTAAAAAAATAAAGATGTTTTAGTTTTAAAATAATTTAAAAATATTCATAAACTCGAGAATGTGAGGAACAATAGTAACATTGGACGTAACTTGTAGGTACTATTCGAATCGCACGCGCCGCCTTCTCGTAGGTTTAGGGATGAATTACTATTGGTTCGTGGTCGCTTTCGAACTAAATTTTCAATTTTTTTTTGTTATTTTATGGTTAACGAAGCTTTATTTCTCATAAAAAACTATACTAGTTCACTTACAATGAGAATATGTAATTATAAAAATTTAACTTATATTATTATTACCTCTAGGACCTACTTTTAGGTACTTAATCGATGTTCTTATTATAAAAGTGCAAGCAGATGTAACAACAATCTAACAAAACAAAATCAAAATAGGCTAGATAGAAAAAAATATTTTTTGTTTTTAATATTAAATTTGTTTATACAACGATTGTATTACCAAGACCAAACCATTTCGCTGCGGGAAAACAACCATTAAAATTTCACGGTGTATAGTGACTATCAGCTAGTCAGTAACCGATTATATTAACAGATATTTACATAGAAAAAAATTAAAAACAAAACAATTTTGCCAAGATAATGAAATAAGACGAAGTTTGAGAACACTTTGAGACAATTATCCCTAAACGTGTGCAAATCGACAAACATGACTCTATACATAGAAACTTTGGAAAGAGGTAGGGGTGGAGGGGTAGCTTAACTTAGATCCAGAGCAAGTGTAAAAATAATACCTACACATTGTTTAACAAGGGGTCAATAAGGTGCCTTGGGCCTCACCGAATTCATAATACATTATTTTATTATTATTTATTTTATTTTTCAGCCATTATTGTCCCACTGCAGGGCAAAGGCCTCCCTTCCTTCCTTCCTACTCCTCGCGATTTAACGCTGCTGTAGGCCAAGATGGTAAATACGCGTCGAGCTCGTCTCGCCATCGCCTCCTGGGTCTGCCACGTCGCCGTCTCTCGTTGGGTGGGCTCCACTCGGTGGTGGTGTTCGCCCACAAGTCGCTCGTCATGCGGCTGACGTGTCCGGCCCAGTTCCACTTTAGGCTTCCGGCTTTCTGCCCAACATCCACAATTTTTGTTTTGGAGCGCATCATGCTGTTCCGCACGCGGTCTGACAGCTTTATTTCTAGGATACTGCGCTCCATGGCTCGCTGACATACCCCTAGTGAGAACTTCTGATGGTTAGTCAGAGACCAAGTCTGAGCACCGTATGTAAGGATGGGGAGAATGCGCACGTCCATGAGTTTCTTTTTTAGGGATAGTGGTAGTTTACCCTTCATCAGCTCTTTCATTGACCAAAAGCTCCTCCAGGCGTTTTCTGTGCGTCTTGCAACCTCTTTAACTTGTCTCGCCTGTTGGAGGGAGACTATTTGGCCAAGATATAGATACTCCTGAACGTACTCAATCTCCACATCCCCCACGTTTACCTAGCGTTGTGTGCTGTTTGTCATGAGCTTGGTCTTCGACATATTCATCTTAAGCCCCACTTCGAGGCTAGCCTTGTTAAGTTGGTTGATCATCATGCTGAGCTCTGCTGCAGAAGAGGAAAACAACACGATGTCGTCGGCAAAACGGAGGTTTGTTAACCTCCTAGCTCCGACGACAATGCCTTTCTCTTCCCAACTTTCGCCTAAATTCCTAAAAACCTCTTCTAATGTGGCAGTAAAAAGCTTAGGAGACAATGGATCACCCTGCTTGACACCTTTCTGTATGGGAAAGGATGGTCCGGAGGTTTGCAGTTTGACTGCTGCGGTGCTGCTACGATAAATGTTATGTAATAAGTGTATGTAAGTGGGTTCTATTTGTTGGTTGTGAAGTGATTTAAATATTGAACAGTGGTTAAGACTGTCGAATGCTTTCGAATAATCGATAAAGGCAAGGTACAAGGGTAAATTAAACTCGAAATGTTTTTCTAAAACTTGATTAAGAGAGTGGAGGTGATCGGTGGTTGAAAGTCCTCGTCGAAAACCAGCCTGTTCTGGTGGTTGATGTGAATCTAATGGGCCGGAAATTCTATTTTCAATGACTTTGATAAAGGTTTTGTAGAGATGAGAGACAAGGCTAATAGGGCGATAGTTGCCTATATCCGATTTGTCGCCTTTTTTATGGAGCAAAATAATGTTTGAGTGGCAAAAATTGTTTGGAAAAGTTCCTGTATTTAATATGGAGTAAAAAGATTTGTTAGGTGTGGAAGCAAAGCTGGTTCGCCAATTTTTAGAGCTTCTGTGGTGATATTATCGTGTCCTATTGTACTTCATGTTGAGTAGAGCTCGATGTACTTCAGATCCAGTTATCGGCTCTACATTTTCGGAACATGAGTATGGGGTTGGATCTAGTTGGGCTGTTGTAGAGTTGTCTGTATATAGATTTCTATAGAATTCTGTGCAGATGTTTAGTATGGTTGACCTGTCACCCTGTTTTACACCATTACTATCCTTTAAATTACCTATGACGCGTTTTCCTATTTCTGTACCTCTAATTGTAGATTTTAAGTTGCGATTGCTTTCTAGTGCTATTTGGACTGAGATAACATTGTGATTTCTTATATCTTTGCGTATGCTTCTTTTTACTTCCCTGTCCTTATGACTATACTCGCGAGAATATTTAGTAAGTCTTTGTCTCTCTTCGATAAGGGACTTAGTGGCTATGCTTAGCTTGTTTATTTTATTTGAACATGATTTAATTGTTTGGCTGGCTTTTTTGATACTATTTTGAATATTATTGTATTGGGTTTCAATGTCGTCTGGGCTATCTAATGGCAGTAAACTGAAGTTATTTTGTAGTTCGAGTAGAAAATTATCTTTATTTTGAAGTAGACTCAGTTTATCTATTCGTTTAATTGTGCTTTTAATAACACGGAGGCGATGTATTTTCAAATTAAATTTAAGCGTTACGCGCAACGGCCGGTGATCTGAACTAAATTTGAAGCGATTAAGCATCTCAATATTCTTAACTATTTGCTTTTCGGAAGAAAGACAGTAGTCAATCTCATTTTTTGTAATTTTGTCGGGTGAGAACCAAGACCAACGACGCTGTGGTTTTTTATAAAAATAGCTATTGCTGATGCTTAAAGTTTGGCCAAAGGCAAACTGTAAAAGGCTTTTGCCACGTTGGTTTCTGGTTCCTAGTCCATATGGGCCAAGTATATTATGATCATCTGAGTCGGATCTTGAACCAACTTTTGCATTGAAATCTCCCATAACTAATGTCCAGGTTCCCCTTTGTTCATCACACGCTTTATTGAGTAGGTCATAAAACTCTTCAACTTCCTCGTCTGGATGTGTGGAAGTTGGTGCATAAACCTGAACAATGGTTAGAGCCTTCTTGTCTGTAATATTTAGTTTTAATACTGCTATTCTGGCTGAATATGAAATAAATTCTTTAATGTTATTTTTCCACTTCTTTGAAATTAAAAATCCAACACCATACTGGCTGGTACTTTTTCCTGTGTAATAAAATATGTTGTTGTTCCATTCGATTATTTCCTCTCCATCTCTTCTGACTTCTGAAAGTCCTATTATGTCCCAGTTAATATCTTGTAATGCGTTTTCAAGTTCTAATAAGCGCTCTTCTGTGCGTAGTGTCCTGGTATTGTAAGTTAGAATGTTGATTTTTTCGGAGTCCATATGGCAAGCCGTGGTCGTCTGACAGTTGAACCTCGCTCGGAGATTGTATGCGCCCCGTGCTCCAGGGGTCACCATCCCACTGTCATCGGCGGTGATCCCGCTAGAGGCGCCGAGCACTAGAGGCTTGTTCCTTGAAGTGTACATCATGAGGGAAGGGGGTTGGACCATAACCTACCGCGCTGGTCCGCGTGCAGGTAAGGTTGGCTTGAGTCCCGAAGATGGTAGTTGGGACCCCATACACCCCGATATAATACATTACCGAATTAATATTACATTGTTATTTCGTACCATGACCTATGCAAATTGTATTGAAGTAGTGTTACTTCAAGCCTCAAATGTGACGTTTCTAAAACGGAATCGTTCTAGAAGACTTCGTGGTAAGGCCCATTGTAGGACACTCGTCTCATAATTTAGACATATGTAAGTCTAAATTATGAGACGAGTGTACTACAATGTCTGTCAATAATATATGTCATAAAGTGCGCGAAAAAAACCTCCAGTTCATGAAAGAAGCCTTCAGTGACGAAAAAGCCTCTAATCTTATACCTTTAAACGAGCAATTCTTGTATATTTATATATAATCGGAATCTCGGAAACGGCTCCAGCGATTTTCATGAAATTTAGTATGCAGGGGGTTTTGGGGGCGATAAATCGATCTAGCTAGGTTTTATTTTCCAAAAACACGATTTACCAGAAAAAAACCCGAGCAAAACTCGGACATCCAGGTACTATCACTTTAACACTTTAACACTTAGGCGCTTTGCACACGGAGCAACTTTAGCTGAGGCAAATATCAACTTTTTGAAAGGTTTCTTTGCAAATTGCTTGTTGCTACATTGCTATTGAGCGCAATCCCATTTGATAATAAATATGTAAAAAGCTAGTTGCCAGTTGCTGCAATAGTTGCTCCATGTGTAAAGTAAAGCGCCAAGGATGATTGCGATTTTATTGTTATTTTAAATTTTTGTAGGTATCATTGTAATTTTTTTTTGATTATACATATTTTAACTAACATTTTTGACTATGATTTATATTTTATTCTGTGTAGTTTTTTTTTATACAATTAGCGTAAATAATTGGTGCTTCTGTAATCGTGCTAGTTCAATCCTACTAATATGTATTATAAACGCGAAAGTTTGTTTGGATGTCTGGATGTCTGGATGTATGTTTGTTACTCTTTCACGCTAAAACGGCTGAACGGATCTAAATGAAAATTGGCACAGCTATAGAATATGGTCTGGAATAACACATAGGCTACATTTTATCCCGAAAAAATGTACGGTTCCCGCGGGATAGATTTGTTTTTGTTTTTCAAGGTATCACGCGGGCGAAGCCGCGAGTGGAAGCTAGTTAATAAATAAAATTTTACACCGTAGATTCGCGTCCATTTACTCCTGCTCTATTTTGTCAAATGAAGCGTTCTCTATCAAATATTTGCTCGGAGCCCGACTTTCATAACTTATTCAGGATTCGAAGATACGACAAAGGCGTCCCAGCTGAGAGAGCCCAGAGGTACAATAAACTACATCACACCTTTATAACACAACGAATCCTACTAATATTGTAAACGCGAAAGTTTGTAAGAATGTATGGATGATATATAATGATATGATAATGATGATAACGCCGGATGATGCTGTGTGAAAAGTCAGAAAAAGAGATTTTATTATATGCGTTTAATCAGCCAATAAGAATGATAGTGTCACGGGAAAGTAAAATTTCCCTTCACTCTACTAGTAGAGCCAAGCGATAGTGCCAAAGGGAAGTAGTGATCTCTGGATGTATGTTTGTTACCCTTTCACATAAGTATATAGCATAAAGGCTACTTTTATCCTGGAAAAATGTACGTTTCCTGCGAGATATATTTTTGTTTTTCAAGGTACCACGTGGGCGAAGCCGTGAGCGGAAGCTAGTAGGTTAATAATAGAAAAAAACATGAACACGACTGTAATCTCCAGGCTCGGTAGATTCTCCTCAGATCTTTAGTTAAGTACTTGGTTCATACTAATGAGCGATCTACATTATTCTTACTCCGTAGTCCCATCTGGGAAAATACGTTTGAGAAATAAAATACCTCTATGAAAAGTTGTAAAAGTACTTTCTTTACGATCACTTGTTTATCGGAAAAGGCGCTAAACTGAAAATAGAAGGGACATTTTATGAAAAGATACTCACTTATGTTTTTATCGACTAGTGAAAAACCCGTGACTTCGTGTGAAATTAAATAAGTAGGTACCTACCTACATTTAGGACTGAAATGTAGAGAAACCTCAGCGACTTCGTTCGTATTTTTTTATTCAGAATGTCAGAAGCTGTAGGTAAATTCAGCCTCCTGTGAGTAGGACCGTGTGGCCTAATGGATAAGGCGTCGGACTTCGGATCCGAAGATTGCAGGTTCGAGTCCTGTCACGGTCGAATCATCAACACTTATTTTGTTTTCATTTCAAACACTTTGGGTCGGGTATTATTTTTTAAGTAGGTAGATAGCTACTTTTTATCTGCTTTGGTTGATACTTGCCTTTATATGATTGGATTGTATCGTAGATATTAAAAATGAACACCATAGCTTTCCATTCAATGTCGTACTGTTTCACGATGTTGCAACGTGTAACGATGCGACGCGGCGTCAGTTTGATTTTATATATTTAATTTTTGGAAAACTTACAGTTTGATAAAACATATAGAAATGATAATTAAATTAACATGATTGTGTCTATGTGAGATAGGTTGGCTGGTAGAAAATGCCCCTAGGCATTAAGCCCTCCTTTTGTAACACATTTTTTTGTAATTGTGTACAATAAAGTATAAATAAATAAATAAAAAATAAATAAAATACTAGAAATGAAAATGACCCATTTCCACCGAAGCAAAGCGGAGAAGAGATGTGGAAATAACGAAATCTTATCGGTTTATTCAAACACATCTTCTTTTGTCTCCGCTTTGGTGGAAACCGGGCCTTATATTCCGTAATCTTGTATTACAGGTGGTGAAGACTACCTAAACTAAACTAACAGAGGAGTCTTTAATAGAAATATGTTTGGAATCCTTTGAGTGCTTAGGTTAGTGCTAGTTATATTACCTACTTAGATAGTTATTATGTCCTATCACATAAAACAAGTATTTTATACCTAGATATAGGTCTTTTGTATCTATTCTAGGTACCTAAGTTTTTCTTGTACACTTAGACTAATGTTGCCTGAAATAAAGTTATTATTATTATTATTATTATTTACTGAAATAGCTTTAACACTATTACGAGGATAAACTTATAATTTACAAGATAACTAAACTACCTACCTATTTACCAGGGTACTTACTACCTAAGGGGAAACCTCGGCGTACGTACCTTGATCAAATTGAGGACGTTGTAGAGAAAGGCCAGGTCAAGAGTAACCTAAACCGACGCGCATGTATGAAGAATGTAATGAGAGTGAATTAAGCAAAAGAGGTATGTCAGGATCGTAGCAAGTAGAGATCCTCTGCCTACCCCGTTGGGTGCATAGTTGAGTTTTTCCAGTCGAAAAAATTATGTGCGCAATGCCAGTGCTCTTAAACGGTGAAGGAAAACATCGTGAGGAAACCGGCATAGGCACCCTAGAACTAAAATTCGAAGGTGTGCGTCATGGTTAGTATTCTTATAAGCGGCGATGGGTTTGCAACAATTGCAACCTGTCACTTACGGAATACTAACTACTGTGCAAAATGTAGGCAGGTGCCAAATCACAGCCAAATGTCGTTGGACGTGCCTCTGACTCTCTGACTTTGAGATATCTTCAAAGATCTTAGTAACTAGAGATCTGAGGAGATATCTACCGAGTCTGGGGATTACAGTCGTGACCATGCTTTTTAACTAGAGGGCGCAGATAGAAAAAGAAAAAATGATCACGACTGTAATCCCCAGGCTCGGTAGATATCACCTCAGACCTCCAGTGACTTATTTCTTTGAGGATATCTAAAGAGGGTAGTCAGAGGTACTTCCGAACATGGCATTTGGTACATGACCACATTTTGCACAGTAGTTGGGGCGCAGCTAGTCTTGAATAAATTCCAGTTAATAAATCATCCAAAAGTTCCAGCAATTTTTCTTTCGCGGAACGAAACACCCGACTAATTACAAAAGGAATAATTAGTTACTTATTATTACTAAAAGAATGCCAAAGTTACTAAAAGTTTTAACGTCTTGACCAACTGCGCCCGCCACGGGAAATTTCCGGGGAATTATCTTCAAAGTGCGTAGCGCTTCCAAACACAGTGTCGAAAGCTTATTATAAAATATCAGATTATTTAGATGACAAAATAGCTTGGGGCAAATCAGCTCAAACTCTCGGCATCCCTAACAATATTAATAAACAAGGATCATACAAAGCTAGGGCCAGCGAGTTTCTTGTCAGTTCTTAGGTAGGTACCTAGGCTGTCTCAAGTCCGAGAAGAACTGACAAGAATAAAGATAGGTACCTATTTTGAATTTCATTTCATTTCATTCGTTGATTTAATTGGGTACATCTGGTAGGTACTTTTAATATTATAAACGCGAAAGTTTGTAAGAAATAATGTATGGGTGTGTGGATGTATGGATGGATGTATTATGTACCTACTTAGGTACCTATGTTTGTTACTCTTTCACGCTGAAACGGCTGAAAGGATCTGGATGAAATTTGGCACAGATATAAATTACTTATAGTCTGGAATACCACATAGGCTATTTCCTTTGCCGGAAAATGTACGGTTCCCACGGGATAGCTTTGTTTTTCAAGGTACCACGCGGGCGAAGCCGTGGGTGGAAGCTAGTCATATAAAGACGCGAATTCGCGCCTTTGATGCCATTTTTACGATGACCTACCCTTGAACTTTAGATACCTATCTAGCCTCGCCTTATTCAAATTCGTGGGCGCGGGCGGGAAAGCTGACTTTGGACGTTTTCGATCAAAATAATGGGCCGCCATCCGCCGCTGATTGCAGTACCTAATGATGAAGCGGAAATGAGCGTAGGTACAGCGAACTGGCTATACCTACCTCAAACTGGTGATAGCATAATGCTGGAAGAGAAACCTTGAAAATTTACCCCCGAAACCAGAGTTAACAATGCTCAGTAAAATACCCACTAATTATTAGTATTAAACGGGTATTTATCGCGTTTTATTTACCTAGCAGCTTCCGCTCGCAGCGTCGTACATACCTACATAAAATATAGCCTATGTTTTCCTGAAAGTTCATTGTACACATTGGTGAAAGAATTTCTCAAATCGGTCAAGTAGTTTCGGAGCCTATCTATCTATACCTATATAAGAGCTTAACCTGACTGACTGACTGACTGACTGACTGACTGACTGACTGACTGACTGACTGATTGATCATCGCCGAGCCGAAACCGCTGAAGATAGAAAGCTGAAATTTGGAAGGTGTTTTCCTTTTATAACAAAATCACACACTAAGGCGGGATTTTTGGAAATTCCACCTCTAAGGGGGTGAAAAAGGGTGAAAACGTTAGTATGAAACTTTTTAACGCGTGGAGCGATTTTCATGAAACTTTGTTTGTGCACTATAAATGCAATTTGAATGGACACGTGTCTCAGGATTTTTCAATATAAGCATCAAACAGGGGTCAAATGTGGGGTCAATTTTTGTATTGAAACTTTTTAACGGGTGGTGCGATTGGTCTGAAACTTTGTTTGTGTACTGTAATTGCAAAATGAATCAAAACGTGTTTCAGGATTTTTCAATATAACCTTCAAAAAGGGGTCAAATGTGGGGTCAATGTGTGTATGGGAACTTTTTAACGGGTGGTGCGATTGGCCTGAAACTTTGTTTGTGTACTGTAATTGCAAAATGAATGAAAACGTGTTTCAGGATTTTTCAATATAACCTTCAAAAAGGGGTCAAATGTGGGGTCAATGTTTGTATGGGAACTTTTTAACGGGTGGTGCGATTGGCCTGAAACTTTGTTTGTGTACTGCAAATGCAAAATAAATGGACACGTGTTTCAGGATTTTTCAAAATAACCTTCAAAAAGGGGTAAAATGTGGGGTCAATGTTTGTATGGGAACTTTTTAACGAGTGGTGCGAATAATCTGAAACTTTGTTTGTGTACTGTAAATGCATGTTTCAGGATTTTTCAACATAACTCGAAAAAAGAGTGTCAAATGGGGGGGGGTCAATGTTTGTATGGGAATTTTTTAACGGGTGGTGCGATTGGCCTGAAACTTTGTTTCCTGTTTCAAGGTTTTGCAATATATGTAACTCTAAAAAAGGGGTCAATGTTTGTATGGGGTTTTTTAACGGGTGGTGCGATTGGTCTGAATTTTGGTTTGGATACTTTATATGCAAAATAAATGTAAACGTATAACTGGATATTTCAAAATAGCCCCTAAAAAGGGTAAAATTGGGTGTCAAAGTTATTTAGGGGATTTTTTTATAAGTGTGATTTGTTTGAAACTTAGTTTCGATACTTTAATTAAGTGAACGAAGTCGCGGGCGGGACAGCTAGTTCAATATAAACCAACAATCAAATCTTTCCTCTTTATAATATTAATAGATTTTTGCCACGTAGCTATTAGTCAACACTAATTTACATGGCTAGGTACTAAAATAAGCTAAAACACGTCTATCACACGTCAGTTTAGTCAGATTAGGGTTTGTCATTTAAAATGTTTACGCTAATTAGGTATTCTGTTTGAAATAAATAAGGTCGTGTATAATTACACCATTTTTTTAGTTAGTCCGCGGAACAACGGAATCACCACTAGGTAGGTACCTACTATAGATATACCTATGGGTTGTTACCAAAGTACTCCACGTTTTGTTCCCAAAGTATTACAAGAAATATTCTCAAACTACTCCACGAATAAAACCTACCTACCTGCTTACGCCAAATCGCGGAAAATTCCCGTGCCATAAATATTCATAATATAAACAGTAAAAACATCTTTCGCCGCTCCATTACAATGTGGATCAGAGAGCAAACAAATTTTTAATTAATGTTTGCCTGATAAATATTATACGACGTACCTAATGAGTTTGGTTTATCTCAATAACGCCATCAATCGGAGTCATGTTTTGTAAAACATCGTCAGTTGTAAATGAGAAAGTTTGTTTGTTCGTGGTTCAATCAAACTTTTTTATTTGTGTAGAATGGGTACCTCGTATCAAGGTATCGCCAGCCTACAGCCGGTGGGGGGCAAATTGATAGTACCTACTTATAAGAGTAGCTTGCCGCCCACGGCTTCGCCCACGTGGTACCTCTTCTTTCACAACTCATAAAAAAATCTCATACTAACTTTGACAACCCATTTTACCCATTTTAAAGAGCTATTTTGAAATATCCAGAAATACTTACCTATCTATTCATTTATTTTGCATTTAAAGTATCGATATCTGTATAGTGTTAGTTTTATATTTCAAAAGTCTTTTTTCAAGAGTTTTTTTAAAAGTATTCATGCAGTTTTCCTTGTTACTCGTACTAAAATCGATGACATGGTTCCTAAGAACATTATCTTCTCGTACCTATGTCTTATAGTTTCAGACTTTCCCATACTGACCGATGTAAATGTCACACCCTGTATCTGTAGTTCATTTGTTTTTTGTAGGATCATACAAAAAAGCTAGGACCGAGACGAGTTTCTTGCCTGTTCTTCTCGTACTTGAGTTAGGTCGGAACTGGCACATAGATTCAGCATGTAGGTAAGACGTTACAAAGTGCTCCTTGTGATTTTATTAAATAAAAATTGATTGACTTGACTTGGCTGTGGAGAGAACACTACTTCCTGGCCTCACCCTTTTCAACAAACTCATGAAAATTAATGAGTTACAATTGGTTCACATTTTTTCACTACTCATGAGAGCACTGATAGTCTAGTTGGTTGGCCCTACCTCCAGATCCTAAGGTCGTGGGTTCGTATACAGTCGTGCACAAATAGATTTTTCTTTTCGAAAAAAATATGTGCGCTATTACAGTATACGCTATACCAGTAGGTACCTACCTACTTTCAAATGGTGATGGAAAACATCGTGAGGAAACCGGCATGTTGTAAAACTTAAACCCTTTCACCACCTGGTTCGAAAAAATCTAGCTAACATTTAAATTAGAGCTGTGTTGGGGCCTAAAAGTACGATGTTAGAATACTAGGTATCACACAATTTGGTCTAGCCTCAACGTCCAAAAGACACAGTAAAAATGAGTTGGCTTCTCGTGATTTTTTCCGATGGATTCAGAAATGAACTTTAATTCGAATATTTTAGGTACACTCGCGTCAAAAACTTTATTGGAAAAAATATAACCACCAAAACTAAACAATTAACAAGGAAAAATATGTTAATTTTTTAGAGCGATAAAATTCACGTCCTTATGAAAACTTCTGAGTCTTCTTCTTCATGCAGACTTGAAACGTTTGAGATACATTAAGACTCTGTCAGTTAGCTGTCGAATTAAACGCGATTGCCGCAAAAAACGGCACGCCCTCTGTTAAGTTCAGTGTTTCATTGTTATTTCAGGAAGGGTACCTACCTACATTTAAAATTAACTAATATTTTACGAGATAAACAAAATTGTTTATGCGAACAATGACGAAAGTGAAAACAATGTCGAAACCGTTGAGTAGAAAGGGCCTGTAACAATTCTAACTGTCATAATAGATAATAATACAAAACTAAACCTCCCGACATCAAAACCTTACCCTAACATGTCATATTTAAAGTCATGGTTACCTTACCATGTTCTTTCAATATCATTGAAGTAACACGGTCCCAAATTTCGAATCGATCGGCCATAAGAAAGTTAGTCAGATCCCCTCATCAACTACAAAAGAGCTGATGATCTTCAAATGGCTAAACAGATTTTCATGAAACATGGCTAAGAACACTCGGGATAAAATTATCTATGACACAAAAAAACTAAACGAAAATCGGTTCATCCGTTTGGGAGCTACGTTACCACAGACAGATACACTGACATACCTACACGTTAAACTTATAACACCCCTCTTTTTGCGTCGGGGGTTAAAAGCACTGACCAGTAGGTCTACCATGAGTTTTCACAATCTACACTCGCTAGCGACTGTAGTTAAAAATATGTATGAAAACTTGTACAGCGCCTCTAACGGATAGTGGGTACTAAAACGTCACGTAGTTAACTATCCTACGTCACAGCGTACAACAGCGACTGTAGTTTGCGCTTCATTCAGTTTCTTAGAATTTGGTACCATGAGCACCATGAGTAACAACTTTGACAGATGTCATAGTAACGTACCTACTATTACTACTGATAGTAACGTCAGCCGATCAAAATGTGACAACTCATGGTAGACGTACAGAAACTTTCACGCAGAACAGTTTCGAACGAGTGTCATCTCCCCAACCTTGATATATTCAGAGATAGCCTTTATTTCAACCCTCCTGTGCCAGTCAAGTCCCCTAGATTTGCCCTAAAGCAATTTCAATCGCCTGCGTAGCGTAGAGTAGAAAGATAGATAGCTCTTACCTACCCTTCGTATCGAAATGTAAAAAAGTGCGAGTGGGACTCGCGACAAAGGGCTCCGTACCATCTTAAACGCGAAAGTTTGTAAAAATTTGGATGAATGGATGCATATTTGTTACTCTTTCACGCTGAAGCGGCTAAACGGATCTGGATGAAATTTGGCACATAGGCTACTTTTAATCCCGGAAAATTGTACGGTTCCCGTGGGATAATTTCAAGAAACGTTTTTCATGGAACCCCTTAAATACATAGGTAACCCTTCCTTGGCAGTCGGATGAAAAGGACCTTTACTTCGATACGAAGGTAACGTAAGCCCATCATGACTCGCAAATATATTTGAAGTTGGCAGTCATCCTTTGCTTAGGTACAAGCGATTGAATATCTGGAAATTCTACTCAACAGTTTTGTCATTGTTCTCACTCTCGTCATTGTTCGCACCAAAACACTTCGCGCGAAAGATAAATCTGCTGTTTCATACAAAAGTTCAATATCTCGGTAGGTACCTACTTGGCTAAAATGTATGAAACGGATGTTTATTATTCGCACTCGCAGTGTTGGTTTCTTAGAAAAAGTTGTTTGTATTGATAGTTTGGTAATACCCTGAATACTTTTTTTAAGTCAATACATACCTACATAGAATAGATATTAACACCCAGACACCGAACAAAGATCTGATTTCATCACACAAATGTTTATCCTGGGTGGGGATCGAACCCACAACCTACAGCGCAGAAGGCAGAGCTACTATACCAACTGAGCTGTGAGGCTAGTCTGATTGGCACACTAACCTAACTAACCTCACTTTGAGTTACTCGCAACAAGTAGTTAACACTTGGTAACCGCTGATTGGACTCGCATAGAGTTCAGATTTGCATGTATTTAGTTTAAACTAACTTTGCATAGTTGAACGCAGTTTGAAGGAAACCACAGAATGAAAATTAGTTCTGTGAAGTGATTAATTTTACAACTCAAAGAAATATTTAAGAACTAAAATTTATGTTTACGAACTTATGAAAATGTTTAAGAAGTATGAAGTTAACAAACTTAAAAATTAGTTTAAGATCTGAAAATAAAGATTACGAACTTAAAAATTTGTTTAAGAACTGAAAATAAAGTTTACGAACTTAAAAAAATTTTCAAGAACTGAAAATAAAGTTTACGAAATAAAGAAATGTTTAAGAACTAAAACTAAAATTACGAGCCTAAGGAATTGTTTAAGAACTAAAAATAGTCAACTACGAACTTAAAGAAATGTTTAATAGTAAATTTAATTAAATTTTGAATTCAAGTACCTAAGTCCACATATTGATACAATGAATCTAGAGTGGGAAAAGATCCCAGAAGTGGGATCAAAGTTAATCGTAAACAAAGTTGCGGGGAGTTTTATGTAAAAAAAATAAACAAATCTTTGCATTATGTATTTCATTCACATACACATTTAAAAAAACAAGCGCAAATAGCTCCACATACACATTCTAAATAATTTCTTAATCTTTATTTTTTTATGCAATTTATTTCATTCAAAGTCAAGCCTTGTTTAGATCATTTTTCCTTACTACATTTATTTATTTTTATTAAATATATTGTTTCTTAACACGAATATAATACAATAAATCATACTTAGCACTTGCATTCATAAATCAATATTGCTACTGTACTTATATAATTCACATTTCAGGAAGATATCCTTTGACTCTGCGACTTTTGTCATTGATATAAGACTCAAAATGCAATGATTCACGCCCCGCTAACTAAATTTAATATCTATTTATTAATACTTTAATGTATATTATTAAAATTCACTTCATTTTGGAAGAGATGCGTATAACGGCACTTCGCTTGTTTGGCGATTTCTATTCTTTCTGTTGTAAGTCCTGAAATACAAAAACAAAATTAAAAACTACAGTAGTTTTAGTATGGTGAACTATTCAGTTTAGGGTAAACCCAAGGTATTTTACTTAAAAGGGGGTACTGAAACTTTCCTCTCGGCGCTCGGTGGAGCAACACCAGTGCGGAGCGAGTCAACGGTCCTGAGGATGCTTCGTGGAGAAGCGAAACACATGTCGAGTTTCTATTTGAGGTATTGTGTTGGGATTATTGATAATAGCCTCATTAGATAATTGTTTCATCGGGAAAGTACTAGACATTTCCGTCCTTTTCAGTATTTGTAATGGATTTCCGCAAAGTCACGCCTGAGTCAATCATTTATAAAAGGGGGTAATTATAACACTACCCTAAAGGGGGTAAATCGAACTTTTTAGGTATAACGTACCTTTTAGGGTAAGGTTCTTTTAAATGCACCCTCCTATAGTGTACATCCATGTCCGAGGCGTACGCGAAGGGTTTGCTACATATAGGGCACAGCTTAGGCCCACTGCGTCACGCATTAGTTCCGGGGGTGACATGGAAAGTGAAAAAATACTAGATCAGTTTTAGTAAAACTTTTAATTTAAAAAAAAAGAGGAAATAATAACTGTGTTTTTTAGTTATATATTTTATTGTAAATCTCTTTTTACTTTCCACTTTACCCCCTTTTCTAACGATGTAATATTTGAAATCTTTTCGTCTTAATTGAAGAGTGCACAAAAAGGATCCTTATTGGTCGAAACAATATAATCTAAAAGGCACGTTATACGTATTTCATAGAGTTTATTATTTATGTTATTTTACAATCAATAAGACACAATTTAACGCCAGTTTTTTGATCGTTAAACTTAGTAAGAATTGTGATAATTGTAAAATAAGTAAGACTAACCGTGACTTTCTTGTCAAAATGTATTAAACGTTTTGTAAAAACAGGACTTTAGATATTTTGGAAAATGTATGACGTACCTTTTAGGGTAAGGTTCCTTTAAATGCACTCTCCGTAGGTGTGTATCCATGTGCGAGCGAGACTGTAACGTTTTGTGGCAGACCGGGCACGCGGTAGGCTTGGACTTTTGCACGCTGTAATACCCCATTTTAGGGGGAAAATGACATTGAACGTAGCGTAGCTTAGTTATTCCTAACATTGTTACATAATTTAGTCGTCATGATCTTGGTTTGCGCGCTGTAATACCCCTTTTTAGGGTGAAAATTATATCTAGGCGCAGCTGGTATTCTTAACCTGTCAGTTAGTCATACCTAGGCACTCTGTGTTAGGACATACTCTAGCACACTGCTATATCATAATCAACTATATCAGTCTTTTGCACTCTGTATGGTAGTACCCCTATTTACGGGAAAAATGATATTAAGTTAGTTATAATGCTGTAAACCAGCCATACCTAGGAACTCTGTATTAGGGAATACTCTAGCCCACTGCTATATATTATCAACTATATTTAATTCTTTTGCAATCTGTACCCCTATTTAGGGGTAAATGACAATGAGTTAGTTATAATGCTGTAAACCTGTCAGTTAGTTATACCTAGGAGCTCTGTGTTAGGGCATACTTAGCACACTGCTATATCATATCATATCTAAATTAGTCTTTTGCACATTGCACTGTACCTACCCCTTTTTAGGGTAAAAATGTCATTGAGTTTTTTTTTCGTACCTTTTAGGGTACGGCTCCTTTAAGTGTACCCTTTTGTAGTGTACCTCCATGTGACCTTTTAGTCCAAACCGCTTGGGGCAGATCGGGCAAGCGTGAGGCTTTTCGCCGCTGTGCGTCTGAAAGTTTAGATAAATTCATGTGTCGCCGCCTTTAGCGTGATCATCGTAGACGAGTGTTAACGATATTTTTTAAGCGAATGATAAAATAAATGAATATTGGTGGATAATTCACACAGCGCCATCTAGCCCCAGACTAAGCAAAGCTTGTACTAAAAAAAACATATAGTTAGCCTATCAGTTATCTGGTTCCCACAGATAACTAATCGACTAATTATATACATAAATAGAATAGATATCAACAGCCAGACACAAAAACGTCTGAGTTCATCACACAAATTATGTTAGTCCTGGGTGGGGATCGAACCCACAACCTGCAGCGCAGAAGGCAGAGCTACTACCAACTGAGCTGTGAGGCCAGTCTGTGTCAAAATCATGGTCGCTCGCTCAATCCATTAGAATAGTAGACACCATTATTATTAGGATTAAACGGGTATTTATCACGTTCAAACTACCTTTATTTTCCCGACGTTTCGACAGGTTTGCACGTCTTTTTTCACGTTTCAGTGTATCCGTGACTACGACAGCGTGCAAACCTGTCGAAACGTCGGGAAAATATAGGTAATTTGAACGCGATAAATACCCGTCTAATACTAATAATAATCAAAGATTTAAATCGTAGATATGCCAGGACGCCAATAACTGTGGCACTGTTTTTCTTCTGTGTGCTATCAAAATGCCGATGCACGCACACTAATGATTAGTAAAAAATGAACCAAACAGTTATTTCACCATTTAATGTGCAATTATATTGCACGATCTTTCGAAAAAAAATATTATTATTCCTTTTGTACCCTGAAATCGAAAATATTTGGTGTGCCAAATGAGCGAGCTATCTCATTTCGTGTGGCAACAAAACGGCGCGGTCTCAGTACCGTACGGGCATATCTACGATTTAAGTCTTTAAGTTTTTAGAGCGCTGGTGGTGCAGTGGTATCACCCCTGCCTCACGATCCGAAGGTCGTGGGTTCAAACCTGGTCGTGCACCAATGAGTTTTTCCATTCGAAAAATTTATGTGCGCAATGCCAGTGCTCTTAAACGGTGTAGGAAAACATCGTGAGGAAACCAGCATATCCTAGAACCAAAAATTGGATGGTGTGTGTCATAGGTTAGTATTCTTATAAGGGGCGATGGGCTTGCAACCTGTCACGTACGGAATACTAACTACTGTGCAAAATGTGGGCATGTACCAAATGTCACGTTTGAGGACGAGGAAGATATCTACCGAGCCCGGGGATTACTGAGTCGTGATCATTTTTTTTTTTTAAGTCTTTGATAACAATGTGTTCAGATCGCGTAAGTTTAAAAGTATATATAGTAGGTACCAGCTGGTGTGTGTTATGGCTGGTGACACACAGGAACTCCTTCCCGCAAGTCTGACAGGGATACACTTTTTTCCGCGTATGTCTGTTCATGTGTATCTCTATATAGGCGGACTGTAACAAACAAATATTACATTAGAGATGATTCAATCTAAAAATGCACGCCCCTCCACTTGTACTTGTACCGTATGTAGAGGAAATAGAATAGCAAATACATTGGAGGGGCGTGCATTTTTAGACTGATCTACCTTTACTAGCTTTCGCCCGCGTGGTATCTTGAAAAACAAAGACAATTATTCCACGGGAACCGTAAATTTTTCCGGGATAAAAAGTAGCCTATGTGCTATTTCAGACTATAATCTATATCTGTGCCAAATTTCATCCGGTTCCGTTAAGCCGTTTCAGCGTGAAAGAGTAACAAACATACATCCAGACATCCTCAAACTTTCGCGTTTATAATAGTAGGATTAATGACT
Source organism: Cosmorhoe ocellata (assembly GCA_963675405.1). Lineage (NCBI taxonomy): Eukaryota > Metazoa > Arthropoda > Insecta > Lepidoptera > Geometridae > Cosmorhoe > Cosmorhoe ocellata. The sequence goes on from OY776267.1 coordinate 6,891,002, forward strand.
AGCAAGTAGCAACACGGCTTCACATTATGGGTAGCAATAGTATCTCTTTTTTTTTAATATAAAATATAGCCTATGCTACTCAGGGATAATGTAGCATTCTAATGACCTTCTTTTATTTCCTTAACATTAGGTACCGATGGAGGTAAATGTATGAAAGGATAACTATTCGAAAAAAGTTTTCGTAAACTATCAAAAACTACTAAACTAGGTGTACTGAAAAGTTCGAAGTGTGCACGAAAGGAGCCTTTGAGAGGTGAGGTACTCTGCTCCTTCCACCACACTGGTCAGTGACACTCACCGAGAGAACAGCTCCACATATCTCGCAGACCACCCGTTCCACCTTGTTCTGGCCAGGATGCTCTTCAGCAATGTGCGCTTTCACCTCGGTCTTGGACTTACACTTCTTATTGCACTGAAACAATATTAATAACTATCTAACTCCCAAATACTGAAAAGGACGGAAATATCTAGCACTTACCCGATAAACTATTATCTAATGAGCATAACAACACAAACTCAAAAGGTTTTTCTGGCAATGCCAGTGCTCTTAAACGGTGAAGGAAAACATCGTGAGGAAACCAGCATACTCTAGAACCAAAAATTTGAAGGTGTGTCATAAAATAGCATTCTTCTTCTTCTTCTTCTTCTTCAATTATGGCATCTGTCTCTTAGAGAACAATTTTGCCAGTGTCAAGTGTATTATATAAGTACTGTCAACGTCACAGAGTCATAGTCAAGTTGTCAAGGCAATTTTAAACAAAAGATGGCTGTTTTGTTCAAAATTCTCGGGATTTTCTCCGATGGAATTTGAAGGGAACTATTCACTTTAATTCACATATTTTACACTCGCGTCAAGAACCCGGGCTTTATTGGCAAAATAACCACCAAAATTACGCAATAAAACTCATAATAACACGAGAAAAAATATAAAAACCAGAGCGACGTAGTTGTCAGTCAAATGCACAGCAGTTATTAGCGGCGATGGACTTAAAACCTGTCACGTACGGAATAGCCACTGAGCATGTGCAAACAAACTGTGGGCATGTGTCAAATGTCATGTTTAGACTACTTTTAGAAATCCTCAAAGAACCAAGTAACTAGATGACAAAAAAGCTTGGGACGAATCAGCTCCAACTCTGCTAGGTGTCCCTAACAATATTAACAAGGTTCATAATACAAAAAAAGCACTAGGCCCAGCGAGTTTCTTGTCAGTTCTTCTCGGACTGGGGATAGGACTGGAATTGGCACCTAGACTCACCTAGTATGTAAGACGGTTCAAAATGATCGTTGTGATATTACTGAATAAAGATTATTGACTATAGAGATCTGAGGAGATATCTACCGAACCTGGGGATTACGGTCGTGATCATATTTGTGTTTTGCTTACATGCATACATCTGGACGCGTTGGCGAGTATCTCTCTTCGTTTCCGCCTAGTTCGTTTGAATTCTCTGAAATCATAAAAATAATAATAAATATTAGTGGACAATTCACACAAGGCTATCTAGCCCCAAAGTAACCAATGCTTGTATTGTGGGAACTACATAGCTGATAGATTAATTAAATACATTTTTTTTTGTAAATATACAATGTGTATCATAATATCCCTATAAGGCCGGAACGGGAGTATTCTATACGTCATTGCGAACAACGTTTGTTCAACGACTTTTGGAGTTTCAAAGGTTTTCATTCATGAAATGTCTCTTAAACTTTGCTCCAATACGTACCTTGACACCACATGAGGCAACCCTATTAACAGCTGTTTTTTGACCTTTAGGTGTGAACTCTAGATGAAATAGGTAACAGAACGGACCCCAATTAATAATGTGCCTACCTAGCCTACTTACTTAATAACGAGGTAGCTTAATAAGTAACTTCTGTTTTTTTTGAAGGCCTAGTTGGTAGGTACCTTGGTATTTATTGGTAATTAAAATGTAAAGTCACATCACGACTAAAATCCCTATGCACGGTAAAGATTCTTTCAAATCTCTTTGTTAACTACCTACCTAGTCTCCTACTAGGTAGGTACCTACTCAATTTTGTACCTACCTACTTGGGCCTTAAAGGTATCTTGAGTAGATACCAAGAAGTGTGAGAGGATGTCTACCGTGCCTGAGGATAAAGCCGTGACCATATTTCACTTTCATTTTTCCAACGATGTACCTATTATTGTTGATCGGAGCATTTTTCAATACAATTTTGTACCTACCTACTTGGGCACTAAAGTCAAAGGTTGTGACTTTTCTGTCTTCATCTTCATTTTTATGTGAACAGCCTATTTGTCATTGGTTGCTATCTCAGGCTATGTTTTTGCATCTCTGTCTCACTTTGTCTGCTGTCAGTTGTCAGTCTGTTAACGGCTTTCTGTTTCAAATTTTTTTACTGCAAATTGCAAAGTTTTATGTTTCTTCGGTCTTTTATGCGTGGTTTTGTGCTGTGAGAAAGTTAAAAATAGTTTTAATGTGACTTTCAACAAAAAGGCACCGACTCCACGTTGTAGAACATGTACAATATGTCGAAAAAGATATGGTCGAATAAATGACAAAAAAAGGAAATTTATGACGAAATTCCCTCTAGGTGAAGAAAAGTAAGTACAAATTGAGTATCATACGGAAGTATTTTGTATCTTTGTACTGTCTGCAGAGCAAAATAATAGGTACCTACTCGGCAGGAAAAATACTTTCGTGTTTACAAACAGTAGTGATGTAGCACAAGTATTTTCATTACTTATCGATAAACTTCGATAAACTTTATTACATAATTATTAACATTATTAACATTATTAGAAGTTTTGGGCTATACTTAAGTACATGGCTTTTGTTAGTGATATTTTCAATAGTGTGTTTAATTTTAGATGTAGACAATGGGTGCAGATCATCGGAATTGAAGACTTGGCCTATTGAAAAACTTCATGAAATGAAAAAAAAATGATGTGGTGTCGTGGGACACCAGGTAGGAACGAAGTTCCTTCGGCTAATGTAGAATAAATGTGAATTACAAAAATGAATATCTTACGATTGTGGAGCTTCACTCTTTTCAAATAGTAAAGCATCAAGTTGAACACGGTGCCTTTTCAATCTAGATTTCTGCTGATACTCTTTACAATGTTCAGATTGAGTTTTTTTAGTTTTAGATGGTGCATTTAATGCAGCGTTACTAAAAAAAATTTTTTTTTTTTTTTTTTCTAACCTATATCGTCCCACTGCTGGGCAAAGGTCTCCCCCAAATCACGCCAACCATCTCTATCCTTCGAGGTCTCCCACCATCTGCCCTCGAAGGTATCGAGATCATCCCTCCTACGCTTGCGTGGCCGGCCACGACCTCGCTTTCCGTCAGGCTGCCAGGTTGTTATTAAAAAAAATTATTTAACATAAAAAAAAAAATCTATATACACATTTGAGTGCTTCTTTTCTTTGAATTTATATATTTTCACTCCACACACGAATTATTATTCTAAACTCAGAGTGTAATTTTTTTTCTAATTTACAATGATACTTTTTCGTAGATGAGGCCAAAAATAGAATTCGAAAAAAAAGGAGCACTTATTTATACATCCACATCGATATTTTTGTATTGTACCTTTCTCGATTATTTATTTTTTGACGTTCCCTGAATGCCTTTTGATGTTCTGCATTTGTTTTTGGTGGTTTTGCGGTACTGAAAATGATTAAAAATACATTTTTTGTTTAAATTAAAACTTAAAAAAAAGTATTCAATAAACTTTTTAAACATTTTCATAAGTTTACTAGATATTTTTGCTTGATATTGTACCTTTCTTGCTTATTCACTTTTTTTTTAGCTTTTTGGCGTTCTCTATACTCCTTTTGATACTCTGCTTTGGTTTTTCGTGGTTTTGCAGAACTAAAAATGATTAGTAAAAAAAAATAGAATTATATATATTTAAATGTTTGGAATTGAAGGGAGAATTTTTTTATTAATTATTAAAAAAAATCAATTAACTTTTTAAATATTTTCATTAGTTTAGAGGATATCATTGCTTAATATTTTACCTTTCTTGCTTATTTTCATTTTTTTTAGCTTTTTCGCGTTCCCTATACGCTTTTTGATACTCTGCTTTGGTTTTTGGTGGTTTTCTAGTACTGAAAATGATTAAATATAAATAGAATTATTTATAACATGTATATACAGGGTGTCCCAAAAAGTAGTGTCAAGCGAAAGTCCAGAGATAGAACACCCCTTGGGGTACCCGAATCACCCCCATCTATGTTCCGCGATTTTCTATAGTTTTCGAGTTATTAATTTTTTTCCAAATTTTTGAAAATTTACGACTTGAACAACTTAAAACATTCTTACAAAAAAAGTAGAAAACTTTCTTGAGAATTTTTTTTTGCTACTGAATTGTTATGAGTTGTTCTTTTATGCATAAAATAATTAGCTACGTGACTTTGATGAAAACTATATAAATGTTGGTGTAAAGTCAAATAATTACATTCGGTGAATTATGACTAAAATTTTCAATTTCAAATTAAAAATCTTAACAAGTGATTTCATGGTTCCTAAATAAGTCTAAAGAATTCTCCAAACTCTCAGCTTTCATAATCATTAAAAAAAAGTAGTACTTAATAGGCTACTTTGGCTAAAATCGGCCTTCAAAGACGGTGAGGTGGAAAATTCTTAAAATTAGCAAGGTCGATTTTAGCAAAAGTAGCCTATTAAGTACTACTTTTTTTTTAATGATTATGAAAGCTGAGAGTCTGGAGCATTCTTTAGACTTATTTAGGAACCATGAAATCACTTGTTAAGATTTTTAATTTGAAGTTGAAAATTTTAGTCATAATTCACCGAATGTAATTATTTGACTTTACACCAACATTTTCATAGTTTTCATCAAAGTCACGTAGCTGATTATTTTATGCATAAAAGAAAAACTCATAACAATTCAGTAGCAAAAAAAAAATCTCAAGAAAGTTTTTTACTTTTTTTGTAAGAATGTTTTAAGTTGTTCAAGTCGTAAATTTTCAAAAATTCGGAAAGAAATTAATAACTCGAAAACTATAGAAAATCGCGGAACATACATGGGGGTGATTCGGGTACCCCAAAGGGTGTTCTATCTCTGGACTTTCGCTTGACACTACTTTTTGGGACACCCTGTGTATATTTAGGACAGAATTAACTTTTAAAAAGAAATATTCATACACACACACACACACCCTCACACATATGTATATATATATATATATATATATATATATATAATCTCTATGAAGTTTCGTAGTTTTTTTCTCAATTTTTCCGTATGACCCACAAAACAGCAAGAAAGATAACCTAGAAAACCTTACTTAACCAATGTAAAATATTTTATATTTATAAATATATATTTATTAATAAAGAATAAACTAATATTTACGTATTTAATTCTTTTGCACTGAATAATTTCCCACTATTATCACTGTCAATTGCATTCAAGTCACTTGTTTGTTCACTTGCCATTTGTTGCATAGAACTATGGCAACATTGAATGTTAATTTCTACTAGATTATTTTAGTACCTATAGAGCAACACTGTTTCCTGTTTCCTCTCTCTTCCGTCCGACGTCGATGATGGCGTACATTAATAAACGTTGTAAGTCAGCAAAATATTTTATTTACTGAATCCAGATACCAGACTTACTCAGCACCTAAATATAGGATATACAGGCTGCACCCAACATGGTCCTTCGACGATATTTTTATAGAAAAGTCTGTGGTTAGTAAATCGAAATAGCCGACACGACACGGCGTCATCCCGTAGTGGTCTGGTGCGATATTGCAAGCAAGTGGACACAATTATCTCATTCGTCCACTTCATCAGACCAGTAACATCTACAAGAGCAATAATAATCATTTAACACCTTGCTGTTCAATTTGTGTAACCCAATAATTACTTCACGCACTTGTTACAAACACGTGCGCAAAACAAAATGGAGGAGTTGAAAAAACTGGTTGCTGCGCGTGGGTACTCGAAGGCGGCGATAACAAGAGCCTTAAAGTTTGCTACGGAAGGAGACATAGTTAAGGATTCGCGCGAAAGGCTTTCTGTTAGAAGAGAAAGACTAGTGACAGCGTTCCACGACTACGACAATTATAACATTCAAATAGCTACATTAGACCCAGAAGACAAGGAGTGCATACAAGAAGTGGAAGAGAGCTACTTCCAAGCCCTGGCATGTTTCGACAAAGGTATAGGCGCAGATACTACAAGCAACGACACATCAAGCAGCAACACGAGGACAGCAAAAACGAGGTTACCTCCGATAGAAATAAAAACCTTTGATGGTAACTTTACGGATTACATACCCTTCATAAACATGTACAAGTCAATGATAGACAGCGATACGAGCCTGGATCAAGTTCAAAAACTGTATTATTTAAGATCATTTTTAAAAAATGAGCCCTATGCTCTAATTAAAAACTTACCCATCACCGAAGCAAGCTATAGTGAGGCTCTAAATATTCTGCATGACAGGTATAACAATAAATTGAAAATTGTAAGTAGTCACATAAATAATATACTTGATTGTAAGAGCATTACTAGATCCACAGCCAGTAGTTTGAGAGAATTTGTGTCTGTAATCAGGCAAGAGATGGCCGCAATTAAAAATCATGAGCCTGATGCAAAGTACTGGGATGTTATATTGGTGTGTGTTCTCTCTCGCAAACTAGATGCATACACTTCAAAGGCCTTCCAGCTTGACCGAGATGTTGATGCACCAGCCAATCTGGAAGAGTTTTTGAGGTATCTGGAGCGCAGGGCACTGGCGTTGGAGAATGCTGAATATCCACAGGTGAATACCAAGGTGGTTGCACATATGGCTACTTCTCAAGAACAGCCCGCATGCAGCTATTGTAAGTACAACCATAAGTTATTTACATGCAAAACATTTAAAATGCTTCAGGCAACAGAACGTTTAAAATTCATCACTGACAACAAAAGGTGTAACATTTGTCTAGGTGCGCACACAGGCAAATGCAAATTTCACTTTAGGTGCTCAGAGTGCAGAGGATCACACAACTCTCTGTTACACTGCGATGAACCTGCACCACCTGTCACACTGGCAGGCAATTTAAATAACAATGAACCTGCATCACCTGTCATACTGGCAGGCAATTTAAATAACAATGTGCTTCTTCCCACAATTAGAATCAAAATTCTTGGGAGAGATGGTACAGAGTTCCATGTTAAGGCGTTATTGGATAGCGGATCTCAGGTCTCACTAGTAACCTCAAAGCTTGTCCAACAATTAGGATTCACACCCAAGCATAGCAATGCCAATATCATTGGAATATCCAATGCGATAAATAATACCAAGTACTGCATTCCATTAGAAATCCACTCGCTGAAGAACCCATTCAAGACTGAAGTGACCTGTCATGTTGTAGATCAGATAACTTGCAAGTTACCTCAAACCATGATTGACATCTCAAGAGTGGTCATCCCTCACAATGTCACATTATCTGATGACCAGTTTAATGTGCCCAGTGAAATACATATGCTGATATCTGCTGATGTATTTTTTCAGACACTGCTGCCGAATCAGCAGCCACTGAGGCTAGTAGAGCTGCCAGCAGTCCCACGGGAAACACCAGTGCACCGTGAATCAGCACTGCACAACTCAACGCAGCTCTTCATATTCAATACACAATTTGGACACATTATTGGGGGTAGCCTGCCTCAGGATTTATCACAATCATCATGCAATAAGGTAACACTAAAATGCGAGCTAGGTCTTAATGAAACACTTGCTCAGTTTTGGACAAATGAAAAGGTTCCAGAATTATTCAGTGAACAAAATTCAGAACAGGAACTTTGCGAAAAGATCTTTCAAAGTACTGTCCAATTGAATAACAATCAATTTCAAGTAGCATTACCTTTAAAAATGAAGCTCTCTAAAATAAATGATACTCTTGGTGAATCATTTCACCTTGCCCTAAAAAGATTCTTTAATCTAGAAAAAAAGTTGCATGCAAATCCAGACTTACTTATGCAGTATACAAAATTTGTTCATGAATATTTGGAACTTGGTCATGGTCATTATGTTGACATTGAATCATATAACATGAGCAGGGAACCAGTGTACTTTCTCCCACATCATGCAGTATTCAATGAAAATAGTAAAACAACCAAGCTCCGTACTGTGTTTGATGGTTCAATGAAAACAAACAAAAAGATTTCACTAAATGACTTACAATTAAATGGGCCGGTAGTTCAGAGAGACTTATTCGATATCATCTTGCTATTTCGCTTAGGTAAATACACATTCACCACAGACATCAAACGTATGTTCAGAAATATAAAAGTAGATCCTATGTATACAACACTACAAAATATACTATGGAGGGACTCTCCCACTCAAACTGTAAAATGTATTAGACTAGATACAGTAACATATGGTTTAAAGAGCTCAAACTACCTAGCTACTAGATGTCTGGAAGAATTAGCCAATCGCTTTGGGGATGTGTATCCTACAGCATCAAGTGTGGTCAAAAACAATGCCTATGTTGATGATGTCATATACTCTAATAATGATCTAAATACAACCATCAATGCAAAGAACCAACTGCGCAAGTTACTAGAGTTAGGTAGCTTTCATACTCATAAATGGTCTGCAAATGATGAGCGAATCCTTACTGACATATCACCTGCTGAGCAGCAGCTTGATAACCTTGATTTACAGAAAGACAATTACAATATGAAGGCATTAGGATTAAAAATTAACATTAAAAAGGATCAATTCATAATTTCATCTCCAGAACCATTCAATTCAGAAAAGATAACAAAGAAGAATATATTGAGTTATATAGGGAGGTTTTATGACCCCATGGGCTTTGCTAGTCCCATTGTAGTAACTGCCAAAGCTATCATGCAAAAGTTGTGGATACTGGACTTAGGTTGGAACGATAGCCCCTCAACTGAAATCCAAAAAGAATGGCTTCAATTCACAGCTGATTTAGCTGCGATGGATGCAATTTTATTAAACAGAAATATTAGCATTTCAGACTCTGACACAGCAGAACTCATAGGCTTCGCTGATGCTTCGAGCACGACAGGCTACGGGTGCTGCGTATATCTGCGCGTCACTGAATCATCAGGTTTGACGAATGTACATTTACTCTGTTCTAAATCCCGAATAAATCCTGTGCAAAAGAAAGGCATGACTATCCCAAGACTCGAACTGAATGCTGCGCTGTTACTGTCAAAGCTAATTGTCAAAACTCACAATACTATAAAACTCAAAGTCAATATAAATAATGTATACTTATTCAGCGATTCCAATATTGTCCTTGCTTGGTTGAATACTGAAATAACAAAACTTCAAGCTTATGTAGCAAACAGAGTAAGTGTCATCCGTCAAAACACTGGTAAATGGAGCTGGCTGTATGTTAACACCCATGAAAATCCTGCTGACCTGATTAGCAGAGGAGTCAAGCCGAGCGACCTGGGTAAATGCGACTTGTGGTGGTTTGGACCACAATTCCTTCACAACAGTAAGTATGAATTTGTTTACTGCAATATGAATATACCGCATGATCTTCCCGATGTGAAGTCTTGCCTGGCGGTCACCAGCGCTGTGTGTGATAGCCCGCATGTTCTTGAGTATGTATTCAAACGCTTAAAAGATTGCTCAGACGTTAGAAAAATGGTACGATTACTGGCATACATACTGAGGTTCCTTAATAACATTAAAGCTACAGAAAAAATATCTACGAAATTCCTGCAATCGTCAGAACTCGAACAATCACTCATGCTTATAATAAAGTATGAACAAAGTATATACTTCAAAGGCGAAATTACCGCTCTGAATCATGGTAACAATTTAAAGGGCAATATGGCTAATTTGCATCCCTTTCTAGATAAGTCAGGTCTCTTGCGTGTTGGTGGTAGGCTTCATCATGCCAATATAAGCTATATGCAAAAACATCCTATCATACTACCCAAAGATTCTCAAATTACTGGCTTGCTCATCAGAGCTGAGCATGAAAGGCTACTGCATGCAGGACCAAAATTATTGTTATCAAACCTAAGTCAAAGGTTTTGGATTGTAAATGGCTTATTAGTAGTTAAGAAAATAACACACAAATGTATAACCTGTTTCAGGCAAAAAGCAACCATAGCCAAGCAGTTAATGGGCTCCCTGCCAGCTGCCCGAGTCACTGCTAGCCGACCATTTGAAAAAGTTGGAGTGGATTTTGCTGGGCCTATTGAAGTGAAACTTTCACGCATAAGGAGATCAGTCACCGGTAAAGGTTACATCTGCGTTTTTGTATGCTTCACAACAAAGGCAATTCACTTAGAACTAGCCTCAGATCTAACCACTGATACTTTTCTTGCATGTCTGAAAAGATTTATTGCTAGAAGAGGCTTACCCAGGGAAATCCACTGTGACAATGCTAGTACATTTAAATGTGCAGGGAGCCAATTATCTGAACTTCACAAACTGCATGCATCCCCGAGTCACCAGAATGAGGTTCATAGATTCACATCAGAACATGCAATTAAATTTCACTACATACCTGGCTATTCGCCTACATTCGGTGGACTGTGGGAGGCAGCTGTGAAGAGCACTAAATATCATTTGAAGAGAATATTACAAAAAAATGTATTGACGTATGAACAGCTACACACAATTCTTTCGGAAATTGAAGCTGTGTTGAACTCTAGGCCGCTTATACCTCTGACAACAGACCCCAACGACTATTGTTATCTAGCACCGGGTCATTTCATAATAGGTGCGCCGTTAACTATGTATCCTGAAACTGATGTATCAGACATTCCAGACAATAAACTTAAATTTTGGAAATCTTGCACTAATATAAAGCAAAGGTTCTGGAAAGTCTGGCACAATTATTACTTAAATGAATTGCAGAATAGACCTAAATGGCTGTCTGACAAGGATAATGTAAAAATTGGCAGTCTAGTAATTCTAAAACAGGACAATATCCCAACAATGTCCTGGCCAATGGCTCGAATTGTAAATGTGTTTCCTGGACATGATGGAAAGGTTCGAGCAGTTGAAGTTAGGATGCCTAATAATAAAACACATGTACGAGCAATTAATAAAATTGCTGTACTGCCATTACAAGACTAAAGTGTCAATTTTAGAATTTAAGTTAACTGACTGTTCTAGCTATGATAACATATTTTAATAATATTAATGTAATTAAGATATTTCAATGTTGAGCTTATCTCAGCAGACATGTGTGTCTACACTTACTGATAACTTTAATTTGAAAATGTATATCAATAAACATAGGTATAAAGTAATATTAATTTAGCTTTAAGAAATTTTATAGTAGATTTTAGACATTGGTGATTTTAGACACTTGCTGATAACTTATAACTTTCATTAGAAATGTTTGACTGATTGTTTATGTTAAAATAATAAATATGGCATACATAGTAATAAGATTAGTAAGTAGTTAATTACTAATAAGTATAATTTGATTAATTAGTTAATTTAGTTTAAGAAATTTCAATGCTGAACCTGTCTTGACCAATGTGTATGTTTGATACCCATACTAATAACATTTTAACCTAGGGTGATAGATTAAGTTTACATAATTACTGGTTGATTTCATAACCTGCATTGCTTATAGGTAATTAAAAAGTTAAAATTGTTTAGTATACTTTTGTCTCTAATGATATGTCTTTGTAAATGCAAGATTTAGTTAACATAATGGTTAATTTCATAAATAACTGTAATTGAAAAATGTAAGAGTTAAAATCGTCCAGTGTACCTAATTTAGAATTGGGTATTATGTAAAATGATAATTTAATGTACCTACACATAATTTAAAATATTTAGAGAAATAAGTAATATGAATCTTGTGAGGCCGCAACATGTTGCATAGAACTATGGCAACATTGAATGTTAATTTCTACTAGATTATTTTAGTACCTATAGAGCAACACTGTTTCCTGTTTCCTCTCTCTTCCGTCCGACGTCGATGATGGCGTACATTAATAAACGTTGTAAGTCAGCAAAATATTTTATTTACTGAATCCAGATACCAGACTTACTCAGCACCTAAATATAGGATATACAGGCTGCACCCAACACCATTGTTACTATATTTATTATTGTTTTGACGATTTGAAATTATATGAACATAAACGTGGCTACTCACGAGTAAAATGTATCTATAATGTGAGTATTCGCCATGTGCTTGTCCATGAATTCATGAGTATATACTATGCATTGGCGGGGTGGAGTGGTAATAGAAAGAGAAGGGATGAGAGAACGAAAAGAAAGAGGGAGAAAGAGAAAGGTATTATACACTACTCGCTTGTGTATGCGACTGTCGCGCCTGCGCACGTCTCATTTAACGGTTTTATTCCACGCACTTTTTCTTACGGTTTTACTATCACATTTTTTTCAGTTCGGTCGCGCAGCAAAATCCCTATCCCCTCCAAGCCTGCCGTAAGGAACTTCGTTCCAAAAATACGTTTGTGGAGATCATTTTCATTTGTATGCTATGATGCCTGGTTCATCACCATACTGGTCGCGAAGGAACAGGAGTAGAATCATCTAGCTATAAGACGATTCAGTGTGATCCATTTGTAATCTTACTGAAAAAAATCTGTTTGACTTTGACCGAGCGAGGCGAGTCGAGCTATCACACGGCACAATAGCTGTCTACTGACACATCAGCTGCTTGTACTTTGTATAATATCCTTAAGTATAAGTTGTACCTAAATGTAAATTAACGTTGAATAAATTTGATTTTTAAATCCATAACTATTCATTTTATTTGCAACGGTAATTATTTTTCTTTATTTTGTAGCTGGAATCCACGATGCATTTCATAATAATTTATCGATATCGATATAATCAGGAATAACCTGAGAACATCCCTATATTCTTATCGTTACGTCGTTATAACGTATTCTGACTGACACTGTTGACGTTTTTATTTATTTTTTAATAGATGCTAGGCTAAATGAAGGTCATTAAAAAGTCTCTATGTCCCATTAGTGATTATATTCTCTTTGGTAGTGATTATATTCTCTTTGGCAATAGGTACTTTTGGTTGAATGCAATTGTCATTTTTAATCAGTCGCAATTAGCATTCGTTTCTTGCAACAACTGCAATCGGTTCGCGAAACTTTATTAACGTACGATACAATGTAGGTTTGGCGAGTGGATCAGTCGTGCTGGTACAGTATCAAGGCCTCCACGCTCCCCTGATCTGACGCCCCTTGATTTTTTTTGTGGGGCTACCTCAAGTCTATGTCTAACGCCTGAAAAGCTTCGGAACGCAACAAAATCGGTGGCTCGCAGAGCAGACATTTGCATCCTTCGTGAAGGAGGGCACATTGAGCCTTTCCTGTGAAATGTGTTGTTGTACCTACCTACTTCCCTTCTTTGATGGATACCGAGTAACTATGTGTGTGTCAACAGTGATAAAAACGTGTCAAAATTCAGTGATAGATAGGTACATACCCCATTAGTAGCTTACTAATAAAAAGATATCGTGATTTTAATCTTTGACCTTAATTTCTACGTAGAATTATGTAAGTAAGATCCGTAAAAAATTGCAAATTCTTTTGAAAACTTTCGTGATTACACCTAGATAGGTACTTAAACATTCCGCGCTGTAGTTACTATTATCTCATCTGGAGCATGGCACACGCGTTCAATTGTCTACGTGTGTGTGTGTGGGTCCGACGGAAGAGGGTGCGCGTGTGTTTGTTACCGACGCAAATAGTAAACAAACACATAGGGTTGTCACAAATTTATCATAAAATAATTTGTTTTAAATTGTATTGGAATTTCAAATATGATGTATTGAACCTGTGCACACGTCAATGTACTCTAGTGCTCGGTCTGAATACACCCCTTTCGTTCTTATAAGGGTATTACGTTACACGCTGTATACATAGAATACGTATAAAATAACACCCAGACTCAGAACAAACATCTGCGTTCATCACACAAATGTTTGTCCTGGGTGGGGATCGAACCCACAACCTACAGCGCAGAAAGCAGAGCTACTACCAACTGAGCTGTGAGGCTAGTCAAAGAATAAATCAAATTCAAACTCTTTATTCAGTACTAGCTTCCGCCCACGGCTTCGATCCCACGAGAACCGTACATTCTCTGGGATAAAAAGTAGCCTATGTGATATTCCAGACTATAACCTACATCGGTGCCAAATTTCATCCAGATCGGTTCAGCCGTTTCAGCGTGAAAGAGTAACAAACATACATCCAGACATCCATACATTCTTACAAACTTTCGCGTTTATAATATTAGTAGGACTAGCTTCCGCTCGCGGCTTTGCTCGCGAGGTACCTACATAAAATGTAATCGTTTGCTTTCTGAACTCACTTATTCTCTTCCTCGTGCAGTTTGGACTGCGAGAGATGTTCGTCGTACGCGCTCTGCGATACGAAAGAAATCTCGCATTTCTGACAGTAAATATCAGTTGAAGCTTCCTCCTGAAATCACAATAAACTAATATTATAACAAATCATTGGTGCAAATTGACGTAGAAAAAAACATGAGACTTCTATTATATTTTAGTTCCATATCATTTCCGATGGAGCCATGGAGGTAAATGTATGAAAGCATACTATTCGAAAAAAGTTTTCGTAAACTTTTTAGTAGAAAGAGACGGACTACACACTAAGTGTCCTTTCTCACCGTGTTGGGCACATGAGGTAAAGAAAAGAGATAAAGTACTGTAGTAGAAAGAGACAGACTACACACTGATGTGTCCTTTCTCACCGTGTTGGGCACATGAGGTAAAGAAAAGAGATAAAGTACTGTAGTAGAAAGAGACAGACTACACACTGATGTGTCCTTTCTCACCGTGTTGGGCACATGAGGTAAAGAAAAGAGATAAAGCACTGTAGTAGAAAGAGACAGACTACACACTGATGTGTCTTTTCTCACCGTGTTGGGCACATGAGGTAAAGAAAAGAGACACAGCACTGTAGTAGAAACAGACGGAGGTAAAGAATAGAGACTCAGCACTGTAGTAGAAAGAGACAGACTACACACTGATGTGTCGTTTCTCACCGTATTAGGCACATGCATAACGTGTTTCCGCTTCATATGCACCAGCACGCCGGCCTGGCTGACGAAGGTGGCGCCACATAGCTTGCACGCGTGAGCGTTGCGGTGTGACGTACGCAGGTGGGTGTAGTATGTAGATATGTGCCTGCGACAAACATTAACCGTTACAAAACAAGAACTTCAAATCAAACAATATAAATTTCAAAAATATATATAGCACGATTGAGGTAAAATAGCTTACACAGGCCGCCATATTGGATTTTTTGACACTTTGCATAACCTATGTGGAAAAGAAGGAAATAGAAATATTTATTTATTAATAAAATAAAGTTGAGTAGGTACCTACATAGTTTATCTACACTAATATTATAAAGAGGAAAACTTTGATTGTTTGTTTGTTTGAAATGAATAGGCTCCGAAACTACTGAACCGATTTGAAAAATTCTTTCACTATTAGGAAGCTACTACATTTATCTAAAATATTCTTTACATCGCGTGCGCTGCGAAAAATATTGACGATAGAATAAAATAATGTACTACGACTTTGTAGAACACATCATTATTTACAAAAAGTGTCGCGATAGCATATGTCTAACTATTATAGTTATGCCACAATAAGAGTTCTTTTATTTTAACATTTTAATTGAAGGCTACTCTTAGAAAAACGCTCTTTATTTGTATCTTAGTATTAATCCTTATCAAAATAAATCACATCATGTTCTAGGCTGCTTCAATACCTTTATACAGCTTTTTGAATTACTCAATTTATCTATAATAGTCATCTAGTGACTGGTTGTGGAACTAATTTAAGCTGCGTTCGGTGAAATAGTAGAAAAAAATTAGGTACGAGCGAGAGATGGCGCCTAGGGACTGTAGGCTCCACGAACAGTTGAGGATTGAGGCAATAATCTTTTTTGTCTTTTTGGTGACTACCGTCACCGTGGGCAAGTGGGACTACACTCTTAACGTCCGGTAGCTGTAGCAAACCGTATGTATTCGGTACTGAGTAACGGGTTTGGCGTCTAGTACCGAGTATTGAAACGTTACTCACCTATGTGTCTCGTTTATTGCATTTTTCGTAATATTTACCTGACTTTTTACTCTTTTTATTGATACCATTATGTCTGTAAATAATTCAAATATGATATCAAAATAAAGCGAAACAATTTACCTAGTCTTCTATTTAGTCGCACGCGCTTCTACATCTTAAACTATACCAAGATGGCTGCCTAATAAGGGCCCTTGCGCACGGAAGGACGAATATTAATTATAACATTGATTAACATTTTGATTGTTTTATTTTTAAATAAAACACATTTTAAATGAAAATTATTTAATTAAATAGAATAAATTACTTACTACTAACTATTACTAACTTAAAAAAAAATATAAAGTAACTATTAAAAAAAATATATCCTTGGACATTTCTCACAGCGACATTTATGATCACATTTTTTTTATTCAATAACTTAACCATACATACAGGATGTTACCAAACTACTTCCGAGAACTTCAGGGGGTTAAAGTACCCATCAATATAAACAACTTTTTCTAAGAAATCAACATTGTGAGCGCGTAAAAAAACAGCTGTTTCATAAATTTTAACCAATCAAGTAGGTATTGAACTTTTGTATGGAACAGCTTATTTATTTCGCGCTCACAGTTCGCTGCAATTTATAAAGACTTTGAAAGTTGACCCATTTATTTGTCTCTGTCTCTGCTTTGCCCGAGCGACATCAGGCCATGCAAATTAATCATTAAAATAAAATCATTAATAGAGTAATAATAGGCTTTTTTTAAAAGATTGTTTTTTTTTTGTAATTTTTAAATCTTCCGAGTAGGAAGTTTAGTTACGTTTTCAAGAAGTTTATTATAAAATATTACCGTATTCTCAATAAAAGTACTAAGTATTTACTTTTTTTATCTATATTTAATAAATTTATGTGTCTATAGTTGGCTCAACGAATCTAGGCATTCGTGAAACTGCGCAGTACCGTTTTTCGGGAGCAATTGGAGGTATGAGGAGGGGGGAAGGAACTGTACATGCGTAAACTCGCACCTGTGGCTAATTTCACGAATGCCTAGATCCGTTGGATGATCTGTACACATAGTTTATTCTTATTTGATAAGAGAAAACTGCTTAAATAGAAGTTTAGCAACTAGAAGGAACCTATGTGTGGTATTCCATGAAGCAGCCTTCAACACAGAGATTCACATCACACTGCAAACACTTCCACACCGTGCGGCTTCCAAGTTTTCGTTGTGCACACAGCCAACAACGACTTTTCTTGAACCCAGTTTTAACTGGGAAGTGTTTATGTTCCAATTTAGGTCTAGTACTGGTCGATGTCTTTGCTTTCGTTATCTGCAGTCCTGACTGTGTCATTGAAAGTCTCGGCTCTGTCGACAAATCGATCTGTCTGTGACGTTTCAATAAGTCTTCTGCCAGTATTGTCTTGAACTGCCGGTGTGAAACATTAGGGTGGGCTTTGCTGTATATTACGAAACAGTTGAATACAGCCGTATTGAACAGACGGCGGAACAACTTCTTGTACCACACCTTATTTCTCACCCTTTCCATGGATTGAGCAGACAAAAATTGGTCCTTCCTGTCTACTCCACCCATGGATTTGTTATAGTCCAGGACAACATTGGGTTTATATTTCAGTCGGTCGTATTTATCAGTCGTTCCAATTTGTAGTCGATGAAAAGTCGAAATCATTGCGACTATTTTCGCATCCCGGCACGCCATCACAGAAATGTCGGAGCAGTAGCTAACCACTACTTCACCTTGACGCAAGTCTGATAGTTTCAGCGTCTTTAATGAATCGGGAACAAAATCCCGATTCAAACGCAAGGTGCCGAAACAGTCAGTGTTACGTCTTTTTAGACATCGCACTAATAATGGACTATTGTAAAAATTGTCCATTATTAGTGTGTGTCCGCGGTCAAGTAGTGGTGTCACCAGCTCATAGACGATTTTGGCAGTCGCGGTGGTGGGTCGTGTGTCAGTTCCCGTCGCCAGTGGGTCCCTCGTGTCGTCGTTAGTCGGCTCAGTTTCGTCTTTGTCGTCATTTGTGTCCGTCATTCGTGGTTTGTCTCTTCCAGCATATACAAAGAATCTCCAGAGATAGCCACTCGCTGAGTCGCACAGTTCGTACGTTTTCACGCCGACCCGTGCGGCCTTCGACAAAATCTTCTGAGCGAAGCCTAGTCTCCCGTGCCACTTCAGAAGAGATTCGTCGATGACTATATCTCGAGATGGATAGTATAGGCTGGAGAATTTGTCGTTAAAATAGTCAGTCACCGGTTGGATCTTCGTAAGTTTATTTGGTTCAGTCAAAGTTTCATTGTCGGTGAAATGAAGCATGGATTTTAGCAATTGGTACCTATTGTAAGACATTATTCTTGAAAAATACGGCATAGTCCCAAACCCGTTAAAAGAGAAATAGGACTCCTCTTCCGGGAGTGGGTATAAGCCTTGTAAGATACCTATTGCTAAAAAGCTGATCATTTCGTCTCTGTCAGTCGGAGTCCATCTATGCAGCCGGGAATTCGGAAGAAGGTTGTTGGAATTTCTCAACAACGCTATCTTCTGGCTGGCATAGAGGTTAGTTTGCTTACACAAAAGGTCTATAAATTCACTATCGAACATTTTATAGAACACGTCAACAACTGACGTCTGGGCAGTAACTAGAAAAGTCGGTCCAGGAGTCATGTTAAAAGTTTCTCTCTGCCCTACAAAAGTACGCTTGTCTGCCTTCAAGTTGAAAGTGTAACAGTCGTCGTTTGGCACAATATTTCTTACAGCGAGGTCGTTAAGTCGATCTACGTCAGTCAATATACTCGCCTGAAGACTTGTCAAGTCGGATTCAGTCGCAGGCTCTGCCGTAGCATCGCGTGGCGTCAAAGTCGGAAGGAAGCAAGTTTCGCTGTCAATAATCAAGTCATCGTTATCGTCATCGTCATTACTCAGTTCGTCAACAAACCGCGTCCAATCGTCAAAAGTGTTACCTAAGTTAACGTCAATCCCTGAAAAAAAAACAGAACTTAGACACTTGTCGTTGTGAATAGAATAATTGGTTGTTAAAAAATAATCACCAGTTGAAATGCGCTGTTCGCTTGTGGATGGTACTTCAGTACTAATCTCGCACTCCGCTCCCACATTCATATTACTTCCTGGAATTAAATCTTATATTATAGGTGGACCAAATTAAAACAAGTTTTATTTATTCTTCATCAGTAATTTTAAATGATTTCCTCGTTTCCTTGACGTCATCACAATCAAATTGGACCTAGTAGTAATCTACCTGAGTTACTATCTAACGAACTCAGGGAATTTGGCATCTGGCGTACCTTCTCGGAATAAATCTCCGGGCGTCGTTGGTACAAGATTCACTGTAACAAATAAGATCTAATTAGAATTTACAATTATTATTATGGGACAGTTGGAAGGGAAGAGCTCGGCGTACGTACCTTGATCAAATTGGAGACGTAATAGAGAAAGGCCAGGTCAAGAGTACCCTAAACCGACGCGCGTGTATGAAAAATGTAATGAGAGTGAATGAAGCAAGAGGTATGTCAGGATCGTAGCAAGTGGCGATCCGTGGTCTCTGCCTACCCCGTCGGGAAACAGGCGTGATTTTATGTATGTATGTATTATTATTATGAGCCGCTTGTGTTCCACTGGGCATAGGCCTCTCCCCCCAAATCTTTCCAGATGTCGCGATCCTGTGCTATTTTCTCCCAGTCAGCTAACAATTTATCCAGTTCGTCCCGCTATCTCCGTTGCGGTCTGCCGTTTACAATATCAAAAGTTTATAAGTTTCTATTTTTATCTTTAATCTACTTACGAATTTTTACATCTGCAAAATGCTGAAGAGATTGTTTTAGGGCGAGTTCTATGTTCATTTTAACAAATAAAATTAATTAAACTATTTTACCTGACTGGGCTATAGAAAAATAAAATTCAATTTTAATTTCTTAGAAAAAATACCTGGTTCCAGTTCCCCCACTGACTCTGGCTGGTTTAATGGCACTAGTTGTGTTTCTTCTGCAACAAATAAAATCTGATTAAAAATGATTTAACGAACTTACCCTAAGTGAAGTTCTATCACAATTATTTGAGGTCCCCGTCTGGGTTACTAATCGAAAGACGAAGTCCGAAGTATAATTTTAAATATATTTACAGCTATCATTTTAACAACTAAAAATATCTTACCTGAAGTTTGGATTCTTGAACTTGTAGAAACCAAAAACTCGCACGGCTCTCTTTCCGGAGATTCTTTTCTGAAACAATAATATTAAACTGAATAATGCAACTAGCACAAAGTCAAAACGGTGGTCTTAAGGCGGCCTAAAACTCCGTCACCACAGAGAGCCACTAGTTCACATGAACGTATACTTAAAAAGTTAAGAGAGCGCTCGTGGTGTAGTGGTATCACCCTAGCCTCACGATCTGAAGGTCGTGGTTTCAAAAGTGGTCGTGCACCAATGAGTTTTTCTGTTCGAAAAATGTATGTGCGCAATGCCAGTGCTCTTAAGCGGTGAAGGAAAACATCGTGAGGAAACCGGCATACCCTAGAACCAAAAATTCGAAAGGGTGCGTTATAGGTTAGTATTCTTATAAGCGGCGATGGACTTGCAACCTGTCACGTACGGAATACTAACTACTGTGCAAAAAATGTGGGCATGTACCAAATGTCATGTTTTGACGTGGCTCTGACCTTCTTTAGATATCCTCAAAGATCTAAGTCACTAGAGGTCTGAGGAGATATCTACCGAGCCTAGGGATTACAGTCACGATCATATTTCAAAAAGTAAATGTATAAAATTATGCTGACAATTACCCTGTCTTCCTTTTCTTGTCCGGCGCATCAGGCAGCAGCACTTGTTGGAACTCAGCCCTTCTCTTTCGATCGGCGAGCGCCTGCTTCAGCGCAGGCGACAGCTGGGTGACCCTCATTCTGGTAACCTGGTTTTGCTTCACAAGCTTTAGTCCACTGCAAAAAAGGCTCTAATGATCTACACTCTTTTACATTCATAAGGCACTTTGCACACGGAACAACTTTAGTTGAGGCAACTGTCAACTTTTTGAAAGGTTTCAATCGAAACTCGAGTTGCTATGTGTGCGAAATTCCATCTATACTATCTATACATACATACGAGTCGAGGCATTCGTGAAGTTAGCCGCAGGCGCTGCGTAGTATCGTTTTTTGGGAGCAATTGGAGGTATGGAGAGGGGCGGTGGGACTGTACATGCGCAAACTCGCACTTGTGGCTAACTTCACGAGTGCCTAGATCCGTTGGATGAACTGTACATACATACATACATAAAATCACGCCTGTTTCCCGACGGGGTAGGCAGAGACCACTATCTATACTAATGTAATATTATAAACAGGAAACTTTTGTATGTTTGTGTTTTTGTTTGTAACTAATAAACGCAAAAACTACAGGGCCGATTTCATAAATTCTTTCACCGTTTGAATGCTACGTTATCCCTGAGTAACATAGGCTATATTTTATATAGGTACCTCGCGAGCAAAGCCGCGAGCGGAAGCTAGTTTGATATGTAAAAAGCTAGTTGCCAGTTGCTGCAATAGTTGCTCCATGTGCAAAGCGCCTAAATCATTGAATATGTAAACTTACCCTAATTCTTTTGAAGGCGCACTTGAAGCAGCCCCCCCGCCTCTACACCCTCTTAGGGCTACTTGCGGGGTACCGCGACCGCAGCCCCCGCGCACTCGGGCTCCAAACTTCCCCCGAATTGCCATGGTTGCCTCGCATGCTGCACTTTCATTGCTCGACTCAGATTCAGATGATGATCTAAAATAACAGTAGATACATTTAGTTAACCTTCACAAAAAATAATGAAAAGCAAATGAAGCCATACGAAAACGCAAATAGCATCACAACTAACTAACTAACATGTCAGAGGCAAATCCAAAAAAAAACACAAGATGCAATTTTCATATATTGGGTCCATCAGTGAACGATAGGCTGATGATTATGATGAAAATGTTAACCTATTCATGTATGCTGTGTAAACCTGTCGAAACGTCAGGAAAAATAGGTAAATAAAACGCGATAAACACCCTTTAAATACTAATAGTAATACTAAAATGAAAAAAGATATCATGCTACCCAACTAGGTTTCTCCAAGGGTGTCTTGGATACAATTCCCTACAGACCAGAAGAGCGTACGATCAGAAAGCAACAATGTGCAAGGTGCTCCGTGGTATGATCGACGTTCCTGATCTGCACAATCTTCTGTTTCGGCTCTACCTCCCTAATAATTACGTTCGCAGTAGAGGCCATACACTTTTCTCTGTGCCCTCTAGTAGAACCGTCGCTCGTGCCAACTCCCCACTGCCTCGCACCCTCGCCGGGCTTAACAGACTTCTTGACCAGAACCCAGACTGTGATATGTTCGCAGACGAATGGAAGAGTTTAATGTTGGTATGCCTGAGGTTTTGCGAGAGTGATGACTGAAAGGATGCTTGTTTGTTTTGTTAATATTATAATTATTTGTATTATTTAGTATTAAGAAATCTTATTTACTATTTCAATTAATTAATTTATTTGCCTTGTTTGAATACCATTTATTTTTCAATGTTTAATAGCTATTTATATTGATTTTAATATTTT
This sequence comes from Cosmorhoe ocellata, assembly GCA_963675405.1. Taxonomy (NCBI): domain Eukaryota; kingdom Metazoa; phylum Arthropoda; class Insecta; order Lepidoptera; family Geometridae; genus Cosmorhoe; species Cosmorhoe ocellata. Next base: position 6,913,671 of record OY776267.1, read on the forward strand.
TTTTTTTTTTTTTTTAATTTCTTAATCTTAAGTAACTTATGTAATTGGTTTCTTAAAATCATGTAAGTTACTGTATAAATAAATAAAATAAATAAATGCTATGAAGTTTATAATAGGATATCTTTTTTTCAATATAAAAAAAATGATAAGTATTGTTATTTTTAAATCTGTGAATATAGGAAGTGTAGACACTTCTCTTTTCGTTCATTCTCTGAAATCGCCATGCTCGAGACTGTAGACAAATCGCATTGTCTTCATCCGAGTGTCATTTTTGTCTTCTCTTTCGTCGACAAAACCCTTGTCTACACTGCTTACGCTAAGCGGGCTGGGTAGCAAAATCTCCATAGCGATATTCCTGCCGAATGCATTGAGTTTAGCATAGAATCCTAAATAAATCGTGTATATTACTTAAAACACAAATAAGACAGACAATTAATAATGTTATTCGCCTAAAATTTCAGTAAGTAAAACCATGTAAAACTAATTTTTATAATAATTTACTAGTTTTATCCGCCGTTGTTGTCATGTGGACAACATTTAGAAACTTGATGTTCAGTTTACAATCCGTATGTATCTACAACGTTTAATCGATAGTAGCGATTACTAGTATCGATTATCGATACATAATCGTAGTAGTAAAATATTCACGATTTTGATATACATATAGTAAACCCAGAAATATACAGTAATTGTTTAATACTTACGCTATAATTGCTGGAACTCCGTAACACAAAACACGTTGAAATCACGCACTGAGCACTAACTTTAGCAAATTTTTTTTATAAAAACAGTCTTAAAATAACCAAACTCGTACGTTTGCGCCTTTCTACTCAACCGTTTCGTCATTGTTCTAACATTCGTAACATAACAATCGCAACAAAAAAAATTGTTATCTCGAAAAATATCAGTTAATTCCAAATGTTTCCTTCGTGTAATAACTTATTAACAACCAATCTTTTATTGCTCCATCTTCATGCTAAAGGCTTGAAAGATGAGCTCTAAAATCAAGGTTATCTAAAAAAAAAAAGACCGGGGAGATAAACACAGCTGAATGTAGCTGTCACTGTCACTGTCACTGTCAACTTACGTGTATTCTTCACCACAACTGTTGCACTTGTGCGTGACACCGTTGTGGTGGTTATCATGGAACAGCGCCACATGCCTGGAGACAAAAACTAACTGTAGTCTCAAACTTACGTGTACTCTTCACCACAATGTTTGCATTTGTGGATGACGCCATTGTGGTGGCCGTCGTGGAACACCGCCCCGTTCCTTGAAATTAAAAGTAAAGGTGCATTTTAGACCACACCAACCGAAAGGTTCATAGCGGTGAAGCTAGATAGCTGAGATGTCTACCGAGCCTGGGGTTTACAGGGGCGTACGTATATATTACGAGTATACGTTTTTCCAACGGCGAAAACTAAAATAGACTAAATAGTATTTATTGCAAAAGTTAACAAGTATTTATTGCTAAAGTGAACTAGTATTGATGGCAAAAATTAACAAGTACTTATTGCAAAAATGAACTAGTATTTATTGCAAAAATTACCGAGTATTTATTGCCAATATTACCGAGTATTTATTGCAATAATTTACGAGTATTTATTGCAAAAATTTACGAGTATTTATTGCAAAAATTACCGAGTATTTATTGCAAAAATTAACGAGAATTTATTGCAAAAATTACCGAGTATTTATTGCAAAAATTACCGAGTATTTATTGCAAAAATTAACGAGTATTTATTGCCAAAATTACCGAGTATTTATTGCAAAAATTAACGAGTATTTATTGCCAAAATTACCGAGTATTTATTGCAAAAATTACCGAGTATTTATTGCAAAAATTAACGAGTATTTATTGCAAAAATTTCCGAGTATTTATTGCAAAAATTACCGAGTATTTATTGCAAAAGTTCAATGAAAGGAGTCTCTGAGGCGCACTATAATCTTTTCACCGCACTGGATCAAACTAGTGTCACGATTAAAAGAGATATTCGTTCATTCATTCAAGTTCATCTTCCTGCCCTTTCCCACGTTATGTGATCGGCACAACATGTGATCTTCCATTTCCCTCTATCATTCGTCATCTCAGTACTCACTTCCTTCTTACCCATGTCATCTTTCACACAGTCCATCTTTTCTTTGGCCTACCTCTACCCCTGTATTTAAGAATATATTGATAGGAACTCATGGCCCGATGTTGCTCCACCCTCCGACAGCTAACCAATTTGCAATGTTAACGCTGTCCTTTTGTGTTATGTTTTGTTATAAGTTATTAGTACCTGGTTGACCGAGCTTTGCTCGGTTTTTTTTTGGTAAATCTTGTTTTTTGGAAAATGAAACCTAGCTAGATCGATTTATCGCCCCCAAAACCCCCTGCATACAAAATTTCATGAAAATCGCTGGAGCCGTTTCAGAGATTCCGATTATATATATATTTACATATATATATACAAGAATTGCTCGTTTAAAGGTATAAGATTATAATGTATCTCGATTACATTTTTTGTGAGAAGGATCGTACAAAAAAGCGCTAGGACCGAGACGAGTTTCTTGCCTGTTCTTCTCGTACATGGGTTAGGTTGGAATTGGCACATACATAGATTCACCTAGCATGTAAGACGTTTCAAAGTGATCCTTGTGATTTTAATGAATAAAATATTTTTCAATTTCAATTTAAGTAATAATAAACTTACTTGAGGTAAAACTGCAGTCCGCAGCGCAGGCACTTGTATATATAGTAGTGGTTCATCATGTGAACTTGCAGCTTACTCTTCCACTTGAACTGCATGTGGCAGAAGCGACACTCGTTCTCACCCTGCAACATGGCAAACATTTAAAGATTTAGATTATTGTCAATAGTCAATAACATTTATTCGATCCGAAAATGCCCCTTAAAATTAAGGGGAAATCTACAAAACGATCATAAGACCTGTCGTATTGTATGGGTCTGAATGTTGGGCCACCAAGGGAACGGATGACAAGAGAGTGCATGCGGCGGAGATGCGAAAGTTGAGATGGATGTGTGGAGTGACAAGGATGAAAGTAAGGAATGAGTATATTAGAGGAAGTCTGAAAGTGGCGCCGCCGGTAACAGAAAAGATGAGGAGTAATAGGTTAGCGTGGTATGGCATATGAAGAGATGAATGTCATGCGATGAGGAGAGTGTTAGATATGAATGTGGATGGATACAAGGGTAGAGGTAGACCAAAGAAAAGATGGATGGACTGTGTGAAAGATGACATGGGTAAGAAAGGAGTGAGTACTGAGATGACGAATGATAGAGGGAAATGGAAGAAGATCACATGTTGTGCCGACCCCACATAACGTGGGAAAAGGGCAGGAAGATGATGAGTCAATAACATTTATTCATTGAAATCACAGGGGTCATTTTGAATCGTCTTACATACTAAGTGAGTCTAGGTGCCAATTCCAGTCCTATCCCCAGTCTGAGAAGAACTGACAAGAAACTTGCTGGGCCTAGCGTTTTTTTGTATGATCCTTGTTAATTTTGTTAGGGACACCTAGCAGAGTTGGAGCTGATTCGTCCCAAGCTTTTTGTCATCAAAGTACTCTGATATTCTATAATAAGCTCTTCGAGATAGTTTTTGTTTAATTACATTTTTGAATTTCCCAATCGATAAATCAAGCATGTCGCTTGGGATCTTCTTATAGAAGTGTACACATTGCCCTATAAAGGATTTACTTATTAAGATTATTATTATGACGAAGAAGTATGTGTGGTTTAACTTTTAATGATAGAGTGAAGAACAGTGTGATAAGAGAATGTTGTGGAGTGAAAGAAGACATATTGATGAAAGTTAAGAAGGGTATGTTAAGATGGGCATGTAGAAAGATGGATGAAAGAAGATTTACGGAACAGGTGCATAAGCGAGTGTAAATGGGACAGTTGGAAGGGGAAGATCTCGGCGTGCGTACTTTGAATTGGGGACGTTTTAGAGAAAGGCCAGATCAAGAGTACCCTAAACCGACGCGCTGTATGAAGAATGTAATGTAATGTAGGTATGCCAGGATCGTAGCAGGTAGAGGCCTACCCCGACGGGAAACAGGCATGATTTTATGTATGTAGTACTATGAATATCAGTCTATATAGACCGGAAACTTTTAATTTACTAGTTTTATCACTTACCGTTACCTTCTCATGCCACATCTTATTATGCCTCAGCAACATCTCATGCTTGGAAAATCCTTTGAAACACTTGGTACATTTAAACTCCATTCTCTCATATTTGCTATCAAACTCTTTCTTCTTAAATTGTTCTATTGCCTCATCCTCAGTCAGGAGTTTCGTTTCCCAGTTGCCTTTACTCAGCTCTCCTTTCGGCTCTCTGATGATTCCCACGAATCTATGGTTTGCATCAGATTCTTTTACGTTGGCATTGGCCTTTTTGTTATTCTTTTTGCTCCTTGTTGCTCTTTTATTAATTAATGGCATATCTTCATCATCATTTGATACCTTGGTATCGTGATCTTCATCAATATTAAAGCTAGGGTCATCTGATGAGTCGTCTATATCTGATTCGTAGAATAAACGGTTTAAGATTGATGCATCACCTTTCTTCGTTGGACTTTCTTGTTCTGTCTTTGGGAGAACCAAGCCAGCTTCAGTGGTTTCAGAAACAATGGGCGTAGGTAAATCTGTGTTGGTGGAGAAAATTGTTGGAATGTCAGTATTGAGTTTTGAATCTGTTTCAATTTTGGTGTCCAAGTTTGTGTCAACTTCGAATTTTATAATACCAGGTACATCATTATCATGATCGGAATCTGGTATGAACTCATACTTGAGGGGCTCTTCATCATCAGGGAATGAGTTGATGACGACATTCTCCATTTCAAGAGGTTCTGACTCAGCCTTGTACTTCATGTTTATAGTTTTCATACGCTTGCTGGATAAATAGTTAATGTAATTCGATGATGGTTGGAAATCCGAGCGGTTTTTGCGAATATCTTCAACCATTTGGTAGGTCAGCTATAATAGACAATTTTCATTTACATATTATTTAAATATTTAATAAGCTGCACCGGACACAGAGACACAGGATTGCGACGTGCCCATTAAATATTTTTTTAAAATCGTTATATATTTTCTCTTTACCTAAGTCATAGATCTATACATTAACTTACAAACATAAGCTTTTGAAAATATCTTTTTAGTTGGATTTTACCAAATTTTTGTTTATCTATTCTAATAATGTTTTGTGAAATACAAGTTAAATGTAAGTTTACTCTTCAATAACTGATTTATTCTAGGGATTATGATTAGTTTGGTTGAATCCACACTAAGAAATAAGTATCATTTTAATAAGTAAATATTAGTGGACATTTTATTATTAGTATTAGACGGGTATTTATCGCGTTTAAATTACCTTATATTTTCCCGACGTTTCGACAGGTTTGCACGCTGTCGTGGTCACGGGTAGACAGTCTACCCGTGACCACGACAGCGTGCAAACGTGATAAATACCCGTCTAATACTAATAATAATGTGTTCAGATCGCGTAAGTTTAAAAGTACATAGTGGACATTTCACACGATGCCATCTATCCCCAAATTAACCAAAGCTTGTACTGAAGCTGATTACTTATTGATTAGTTATATACTTTTTTGTAAAAACATGACCATGGTACCAGACAGAACAAACATCTGCATTCATCACGCAATATTTATCCTGGGTGGAGATCAAATCCCCACCCTACAGCGTGGACGGCAGTAGGTCTACCATGAGTTGTCACATTTAGATCAGCTGACGTTACTACAGTAGTAATAGTTCGTAACTATGACATCTGTCGAAATTGTTACTCATGGTACCAAATTCTAAGCAAATTAATGAGCGCAAACTACAGTCGCTGTAGTACGCTGTGACGTAGGATAGTTAGCTATGTGAGGTTTTAGTACCCAACTATCCGCTAGAGGCGCTGTACAATATTTTCATACATTTTTGTAACTACAGTCGCTAGCGAGTGTAGATTGTGAAAACTCATGGTAGACCCTCTGAGCTACTGAGCTGTGATTGGCCGGTCAGATTTAACTATAGACATAGTGACACTTACAAATCCACTACACACTAGCTGTTTGAGGGTGTTCTGTGCGTACGTGCACTTCTCTTTGAATTTGTTGTACTTGTGTAACAACGCCGCACACTCAAAGCAGAAGTAGCGAGGCAACTCATCTTTGGGCATGATCTGAAACAGGACAGGCGCATCGAGTAATAGTCTGTTTACATTATACAGAATTCATAGAAATGTAAGTTGAATGTTTCAAACCTGGGGCTTTACCACCAAGTTTTGAAGATGATTTCATAACGATTCCATTTTAATGTAACACTACTTCCATACAATTTGCATAGGTCACAATACGAAATAACAATTTAATACTAATTTGGTAATGTATTATCAATTCGTGGTGAGGCCCCTGGTCGTGCACCAATGAGTTTTTCTATTCGAAAAATTTATGTGCGCAATGACAGTTCTCTTAGACAATGAAGAAAAATTCGACGATGGGCTTACCACCTGTCATGTACGGAATACTAACTAATGTGCAAACTGTGGGCATGTACCAAATGTCATGTTCGAAAGTGCTTCTGACTACCCTCTTTAGATAATCCTCAAAGATCTTTATCATGTTTGTAGGTTTTTAGGATGCAATTACATATTCACTGGAAGTACCAGGAATCAGATTAAAAGCTTTATCTTTAAAAATGTGATGTATACCTACTCAGCCAGACTAGTTATACACAGCAGTCTAGTTTGCAAAATTCTAAAAAAAGTGCTAGAAGTAAGATATCGATCCGGCGATACTAAAATATACCATGCCATACCTTGCTCCGCATAATTTGTTCGTAGTATTGTTTTAGATTGCACTGCTCCATTTTGAATAGCTTCACATTTTTGTTTAAACATATACGACACAGTTTTAAGTCAGACATAGCGTAATTTCACACGATTTTCCTAATACCGAATGTTCGATACAAATAAAAATGCCCAAACAAAAATCGATATCAATCAATCAGTCAAACAAAGGAAAGAGCTATTTTCACGTAACTCATTTTTTTTTTAAAGCGAAAAAAATGGATGTCGTCAGTTCACTCAGAAAACTAAATTGTTGCCATTATCTGTTGTTTTTGTGAAAGCACCTAAAGCACAGATCAAATACCCAAGATTAAATTACTTTTTACAGAGACAATCTCTCTCTAGACAATCTTTACTCTGAGGAGACAAGCTAGGTAGTCTAGTTTCCCCCTCGAGGGTTGCCCGCCTTGTCGTGGCGGGGGCGCTTAGTAACCGTGGATTGGTCACCCACGGTGAAGCTAAGAGGCAACCAACCAGGGCCGGCCTAGTTGGGTCGCCCCGGCAGGCCCGAGAGGAAGGCGCTCCCAGCGGGCTGAACAAGTCTGCTGCGGACGCGCGTGGAGAGGGGACCGCAGAAGAAGAGGAGTGCCGGTATTGCGGTGCGCCGTTCTCCCTATCTTCTGCGGCCGTGGAGTGCTGGGGCCGCAGAGGAAGAGACATGTCGGTATATCGGTGCGCCGCTTGTCCTATCCTCTGCGGCCGAGGTGTGATAGATGGCAGAACCACAGACCTGATCTGCCACCGGGTACCAGTTATCTGGTATCCGTGGCCTCCTAGTAGCAGACTCGGGGGGAGTCTGCTACAGTAGGTACTGGTGGAGGCCGGGGAGGGAGGCGCGCCTTACCATCTGGTGCGCCCATCGTGGAGGGCCTTCGGGCTTCCGGGATGGAGCCGCTTGTAGGCGGCTACCGCCGGCGGGGTCGCGGATGTGTGCGAGAGCGTTCCCGTGACCCCGTCACTAGGCGGCGAAGCGGAAGACGGGGGGTTTTAGTGGGTACACCGTGGGTCTCATTAGCCTATACGGGAGTCCCACCTAAACTAAATTATACAAAGGAAAGAGCTATTTTCACGTAACTCGTTTTTTTTTTAAACTTGGGTCATAACTTATACTTACTAGTACTTCATATTCAGAGTTGTCTGTATCGTCTATGGATAAATTTGACAGTATTAAACAGACCAAGATAAAGTGAAACGAGGTCATTGAACTTCGTAATTGCTTGCTGGCTTGAGTGGCTTAGCTTGCTCATGCTCAGTCAGTCAGTCAACTGAGATTGCTTGCTTAGTTTGATGCATTTTTTTATTTTCCTTTCGATGAAAGGAAGGAAGGAAAACATTTTTATCGTGAGGTCTTGCTTGCTGTGCAAGATTTTAATTTATATTTGAATGGAAACTTAATCAATATCATAGAAATGGGCGATATTAAAATTTGTCGTATATGTTTGAATAAAGATACAAAGCTTTTTCAATTAGATCAGTTCGATCTGAGACATTATTACGAACAAATCATGAACATCAAGGTGAGGAAAGTTTTGATTTTTTCCATAAATTTGGTTTTTAGCACGGGTGGGACTCGAACCCGCGTTTTTGCCTAATGCCGACCTACTCATTACCTACTAAACTACCGTTAGTAGGCAGCCAAATGCAAAAGTAAAATATATTTTATTTAATTCACTCAGAATAACTAAAACTATCTATTTTCAGATTCAAAAAGGTGATAATCTTCCCCAATGGGTCTGCTACGAATGCGCTGCGCTACTACACAAGTACCACAAGTTCAAGGAGAAGTGTAATTATGGAGAAAGCACACTAAAAAACCTACTTTGTAAAGGATATGTTAGTAAACAAGCTCTGTCATCTATTCTGCCATACTAAAATCCTACTAATATTATAAAACCGAAAGTTTGTAAGGATGTATGGATGTATGTTTGTTACTCTTTCACGCTGAAACAGCTGAACAGATCTGGATGAAATTTGGCACAGATAAAGATCATAGTCTGGAATAGCACATAGGCTTTTATCCCGGAAAAATGTACGGTTCCTGTGGGATAGGTTGGTTTTTGTTTTTCAAGGTACCACGCGGGCGAAGCCGTGGGCGGAAGGTAGTCTTTGTAGTAATTATTTAGATATGGCCGTGGCTCTCACTCCCACATAGGCCTTTTCAGCCACAAACAGAAATGTTTGAGTGCCACAAATTGTTCTGTAACCTGATGTCACATAAATCATGCTTATTAGATTTAAACAGGCCAATGATGATGATGATGATAGTAATATCAAAATGAATCCCTATTTACCTTGGTTATGGCATCATCACAAAGTGAAAATTAAAAAAAAATAAAAAATGTTTATTTTTAGCCAAAAACTTAAAACTAGATACAAACATAGATAATAGTTGTTATACTTATTATTAAAGTTGATTGCTAATTCTAGGATTTCAGGAATATGTAGTCGTCAGCGCTCTTCACACTAGGCAAAGCCCGTATCGTAAAGTCATGTTAATTACACTATTTATAACTCGAGAATGGCTGATTGAATCATCATGATTTTTGATTTGTTAGATTTGTCTGTACACCAAATTGTAGAATAATAATTATTTAACATTTGAAAATGTTGCAGGCTACAGCTAATTTTTAAATATTCTACACTTCCAGATGACTTATGAAGTGATAGAAGACATCCGCAAAAACCGTGATGACCTGCTGTCACCGATCAACTATGTCATCCTCAACAGACATGTCAAAACATATCACATTAAATACAAAAGTGATACTAAGCCATCACAAATTGAAAATATACTATTAAACGATTTCAACTATGACAGTCTCAAGTATGAATATATTCCAGAGACTGACGATGAGAACACTACCCTAGATAAATTGAAATACCGCCTAAATTCCAGTGAAAAGAGTTTGAAAATTGAAATACCAGCATTTCCTGATAATCCTGCAGATCATACAAACTATTCTGATGATGGTTTTGATCTAGATTCATTTCAAAATACTCCCGAAACAGATGTAGATAGTAAAAATGAAGATATTAAAACACAGTTTGCTCCGGCTAAGCGGAATCAAATCTTAAATGGCAACAAAAGTCTGGAAATATTAACAAACTCGGTCGATGAAAAACTTTTAAACGTTGAAGACAGCAGAGACTCCTTACTTCTCTCGCTCCTGACCACTAAACCGAAACGGAGTAAAAAAAAACTTGAAGTTGACATAGACTTGAAACCGAGAAAGTTTGAAAAGAAGAAAAAAGCTAGAATAAATAAAGATAATTGGGAGATAAAGATATTAACGGAAGACGAAGCGCTAGAGCAGTTTAAACAGAGAGTGAATAATAGCAAATATATTAAATTCAACTTCAAGTGTGAGAAGTGTTTGAAAGGGTTTTCGAGGAACGATATTCTGATGAGACATAACAAGCAAAGTCATGATAAGGTACACCTGAGTTGTCTAAGCTTACATGAACGCAGGCTCTCTAAAAATAAATAAATAAATAATGCTGGACAATCCACACAGCATCATCTAGCCCCAAAGTAAGCTACTCAAAGCTTGTGTTATGGGTACTAAATAACTGATATATTTAATACATTATATACATAGATAGATATATTTTTATTATACATAGAAAACACCCAGACCAACGGAACAAATACATACTAAGACATAATTATATAATAAGACAGCAAATACATGCTAGTTCTTTCAAACGTGCGCCTTAGAGGCTCTTGATTGGCCTCACAGCTCAGTTGGTAGTAGCTCTGTCTTCTGCGCTGCAGGTTGTGGGTTCGATCCCCACCCAGGACAAACATTTGTGTGATGAACACAGGCGTTTGTTCTGTGTCTGAGTGTTATTATGTATTCTATGTATGTATTTTTTTTGTAAAAAGGGAATATAATTAATCTATCAGCTATCAGGTTCCCATAGTTCAAGCTTTGCTTAGTTTGGGGCTAGATGGCGCTGTGTAGAATGTCCACCGATATTTATTTATTTACTAGCTTCCGCCCACGGCTTCGCCCGCGTGGGCGAACCAAAACAAATCCATCCCACGGGAACCGTACCTTTTTTGTGGGATCATAAGTAGCCTATGTGTTATTCCAGGCTAAAATCTATATCTGTGCCAAATTTCATCCAGATCCGTTCAGCCGTTTCAGCGTGAAAGAGTAACAAACATACATCCAGACATCCATACATTCTTACAAGCTTTCGCGTTTATAATATTAGTAGGATAGGATTTACTTAAAGGCAGAATATCTGTCAATATGGAGGTACTCACAGTACTCTTGCTTATTCCCATTACCAGGTTAAGAGTGCTTTTGTCTCCAGGGTTCTTTCGAGTGTCGGTTCTGCCACATGCTGTTCAAACGCAAGTTCCAACTCGGACGACATATGGTTGTACATTACTACGTATACCAATGCCTGAGGTGTGATTTGAAATGTAATCTACTGTGAGTATGAATATTATTTTACAGAAAGAGAAAGAAAAATATTTTATTCAATAAAATCACAAGGATCACTTTGAAACGTGTGAATCACAAGTGAATCTATGTGCCTTTGAATTATAACATAAAACAAAAGGACAGCGTTTACATTGCAAATTGGTTAGCTGTCGGAGGGCGAAGCGACATCGGGCCATGAGTTTCTATCATCAATATATTAATTTATATTATAACTAGCTTCCGTTCGCGGCTTAGCTCGCGAGGTACCTACATAAAATATAGCCTATGTTACTCAGGGATAACGTAGCATTCTAACGGTGAAAGAATTTTTGAAATCGGACCAGTAGTTTTGAGTTTATTTGTTACAAACAAAAATACAAAACTTTCCTCTTTATAATATTAGTATAAATATGCTTTCTTTAATAGATTACTTTTGATGAAGACTTTGAATTTCCTAACAGGAAGTTTATTATAGAAACGTATCATGTTCCCCATAAATAAAAATCTTTACTCTTTATAATAATTTGTTTAGAATTGATTTTTTCAAAGTTTATACTAATTTTATTTATAATATAATCTAGCTATGTACAAACAAACCTTTATTTTTTAAGGAGTACCGCCGCTTTTCACGAGGATTCTCATAATGGAGTGACAAGAACTTGCAAACTTTGTGGCGAACAGTTCAAGTAAGTTTGCAAACAGACAGACAAGAGCTATATAAAATTTGCCTTGTAACTCTTCTAAAATCAAAGTCAATCCATCAATCCATAGAAATCAACCCATTATATTACTAGCTTCCGCCCACGGCTTCGCCCGCGTGGCACCTTGAAAAACAAAAATAAATCTATCCCGCGGGAACTGTACATTTTTCTGGGATAAGAAGTAGCCTATGTGCTTTTCCAAACTATAATCTATATCTGTGCCAAATTTCATCCAGATCCGTTCAGCCGTTTCAGCGTGAAAGAGTAACAAACATACATCCATACATTCTTACAAACTTTCGCGTTTATAATATTAGTAGGATAAATGCGAAAGTAACTCTTACGCTTTCACGCTTAAACCGTTTAACCGATTTTGATGAAATTTGGTACAAAGATAGAGCTTGAGAAAGGACATAGGCTACCTTTTATCGCGTTAACATGCTTGAAGGGGTTGAAATAAGGGATGAAAGTTAAAAGGCAAAAGCTACTAAAGCACTTATTACACTACCCTGAATTCAGGGACCCTTACCCTAAATAAGAGTGGTGTAATAAGAGTTAGGGCGTAAGGCGTAGAGGCTAGGCGTTAGGCTCCCTTACTACCGGGCCCTGAATACCGTGTAGTGTAATACCCGTTTAATCAATATTTTTATTATTAGTATTAGACGGGTATTTATCGCGTTCAAATTACCTTTTATTTTCCCGACGTGTCTACCCGTGACCACGGCAGCGTGCAAACCTGTCGAAACGTCGGGAAAATAAAAGGTAATTTGAATAAATAAATAAATAAATATGATCATGACTGTAATCCCCAGGCTCGGTAGACATCTCCTCAGATCTTTAGTTACTTAGATCTTTGAGGATATCTAAAGGGGGTGGTCAGAGGCAAGTCCAAACATGACATTTGGTACATGCCCACATTTTGCACAGTAGTTAGTATTCCGTACGTGGCAGGTTGCAAGCCCATCGCCGCTTATAAGAATACTAACCTATGACACATACCTTCGAATTTTTGGTTCTGAGGTATGCCGGTTTCCTCAAAATGTTTTCCTTCACCGTTTAAGAGCACTGGCATTGCGCACATACATTTTTCGAATGGAAAAACTCATTGGTGCACTACCAGGTTTGAACCCACGACCTTCGTATCGTGAGGCAGGGGTGCTACCACTACACCACCAGTGCTCTTTATTAAAGGTAATTTGAACGCGATAAATACCCGTCTAATACTAATAAATTGTGTTCAGATCGCGTAAGTTTAAAAGTACAAATTAATATATTCTTGTGACATTACAGACATGTATCCACCTACTACACTCACTTGCGGATGTCGCACAGAAACTCTCACATATGTAAGTTGTGCGGCGCGAGCTTCGTCAGCGAAACTGGTCTCGAGTTCCATATGAAGAGGCAGCATTGTATCTCTGAAGAAATCACTGTAAGTCTTATTACCATCACCCTCTAAAAAATTTAAGTTTTATTACCATTACCCTCTAATGTAGCGAACACCACGTTGGACCTGGCCTGCCGGGCGAGGCCCAATCATGGCCAACGCCCAGCGTGTAGTGAGGTGGTTCGCCTAGGGTCGCCGACGCCTGGTACAGGCCTGTACAGGCTGGCCGCCGATCCCGTCGAGTGTCGGTTTTTGGGCCAAGATCAAAGAGAGTTGGCCGCGCGGCCCGCCTGCCGTCTACACGTTGGCTTGCTATTCAGTCTCTTGCAAACTAGCGCACGGGACGGACGTGCGTGTCTACTCGCTGAATGCACTATGATACGTGTCGCACAATGAGCGACAGGTCCAATGAACGTATTTGATGTTTGTTGAGCTACTTTTTTATTTATTTATTTAGGTATGATCAATAAATGTAAGTAACTAGGTAGGTTCCATAGGTACAGCGCTGGTTTCCATAACATCGCATAATGTAGGTAGTAATCATTTTTACCAATCTACCTACTTTACCTACTGTTTGGTATGTACCTACCTAAGTGTACCTGTAAATGTGTGATATAAGATGGTAATAAAATAAGTAGGTACTTAGACTTATTTTATACATAAATAATGCATTCAGGAATAGGTATGTACGTACCTACTGTAAGTATGTGATATGATGGTAATAAAATAAGTACCTAGACTTATTTTATTTTATGTAATGCATTCAGGAATAGGTATATAGGCTGCATATTTCATTCCATCCATGACCTCATTTTTTTTTTTAAATATCGATCGTAATTCGCCGGCGCGCCGAGTCAAAATCGACGTGCGCCTTGCCTGCCTGATCGGAGCGCACTGAGGCGAGGGCCAACGTGTGGATGGCACGCCGGGCGTGGCCCGGTGTTATCGCCATCCTTGTCTAAATTTTTTGTCCTTGTCACACTGACCAATCATCGCCAACATGTGGAAGCCCTATAAAGATCATCATCATTCTCCTGCCCTTATCCCACACTAAGTGGGGTCGGCACAACATGTTTTCTTCTTCCACTCACTCCTATCATTCGTCAACTCTGAATCAAATCCTCTTACATTCATATCATCCTTCACACAATCAAACCACTTCTTCTTCGGCCTTCCTCTACTTGCGCACCCATCCACACTCATACTCATAGCTCTTCTGGTGACATGGTTTTCATCCCTCCTCATCACGTGTCCTAAAGATATTACTGTAAATCTTATTACCATTACCACCTGAAGAAATTACTGCAAGTCTTATTTCCATTACCCTCCAAAAATATTGCTGTAAGTCTTATTGCCATTACCCTATAAAGATATTACTGTAAGTTTTATTACCAATACCAAGAAAAAAATACTGATTACTTTTATTACATGGCTTTTATACGATCTTGTTCTATTACCCGACTGCTAAGCGAAGGAGGGTAATTTGAGGGTGTTTGGGGTAGAAAAGGCTAGAAAAAGAGAGGGAGTTAGGTACATGTCCACTTTTTGCACAGTAGTTAGTATTCCGTACGTGACAGGTTGCAAGCCCGTCGCCGCTTACAATACAAGCTAAAATAATAATAATACTAGTTCTATTCGTATTTATGTTTGCAGGCGCTGACAGACGCCAACATCTACTGTGCGAAGTGCGACGTGTCGTTCGTGTCGCAGCGCGCGCACGACGAGCACCTCGCGCACTCCAAGCTGCACGAGGACGAGCAGCCCGCCAGGAGGAAACGGTCCAGGAGAGAGATTCTAGAAAATGCCACTACATGCCGACTGGTAAGTCTTACAACACTCATAAATGCCACTACATGCCGACTGGTAAGTCTTACAACATTAAATGCCACTACATGCCGACTGGTAAGTCTTACAACACTCATAAATGCCACTACATGCCGATTGGTAAGTCTTACAACACTCATAAATGCCACTACATGCCGATTGGTAAGTCTTACAACACTAATAAATGCCACTACATGCCGATTGGTAAGTCTTACAACACTAATATGCCACTACATGCCGACTGGTAAGTCTTAAATCACTAATATGCCACTACATGCCGACTGGTAAGTCTTAAAACACTAATAAGCCACTACATGCCGAATGGTAAGTCTTACAACACTAATATGCCACTACATGCCGACTGGTAAGTCTTAAAACACTAATAAGCCACTACATGCCGACTGGTAAGTCTTAAAACACTAATAAGCCACTACATGCCGAATGGTAAGTCTTAAAACACTAATAAGCCACTACATGCCGAATGGTAAGTCTTACAACACTAATATGCCACTACTTTGAGTGGTTAATGTAGGTACACCCGATACCTACTTAAGTATGTAATATCTTTGTTTTGTGTTTTTTTTTATTTTTAATCCTGTTTTGTCGTCCACTTTCTTTTCTTTTATACCTAATAATTACTGTAGCTATTAGTGGAAACTTTTAATTGGCCGTCAGCATTACATGTACTTCGCATGTATTTTTAGTATAATAAGTTGTTTTCTGTATACCTAGCTGTAAGTTTTCCTAAAATTTGAAAATAAAATAAAATAAGATACATGCCGACTGGTAAGTCTTAAAACACTAATAAGCCACTACATGCCGAATGGTAAGTCTTACAACACTAATATGCCACTACATGCCGACTGGTAAGTTTATCTCGTCATTCTCCTGCCCTTATCCCACGCGTGGGGTCGCCACAACATGTTTTCTTCCTCCACTTCTATGTTCTTCCTCCACTTCTTATCCCACGCGTGGGGTCGCCACAACATGTTTTCTTCCTCCACTTCTATCTTCTTACTCCACTTCTTATCCCACGCGTGGGGTCGCCACAACATGTTTTCTTCCTCCACTTCTATCTTCTTCCTCCACTTCTTATCCCACGCGTGGGGTCGCCACAACATTCATATTTTATCATCTTTCACAGAATCAAACCACTTCTTGTTAGGCCTTAAGTTTATCTAATACCTTTAAACAATCTTGGATATAAATAAAACAAACATGATCACGCACGACTGTAATCCCCAGGCTCGGTAGATATCTCCTCAGACCTCTGGTTACTAGATCTTTTGGGGATATCTAAAGAGGGTAGTCAGAGGCACATCCAAACAAGATATTTGGGACATGCCCACATTTGGCACAGTTAGTATTCCCAGTTTGTTTGTAACTTGCAGTGCAAGGAGAGGTTCACGACGCGCGCCGAGTGCCGCGCGCACGTCAGCGCGCAGCACGGGCTGCGGGGCGGCGCGCGCGCAGAGCCCGAGCGCGTCATGTGCGAGATCTGCGGCGCCTGGCTCGCGGTGAGCGCCTGCTGCTTAGCGCGGTCACTTCCGGCTAGGCTAAGCTATTGACTAAAACAGCGACAGAGTTCTACTCGGTTTAAATGTTTGCCGTTACTATGAAAACTGTCTTTAACTTGATTTTAGAACTCGTCTTTCAAGCTGATAGCATGAAGATGGAGCAATAAAAGATTGGTCGATAATAAGTTATATCACGAAGGGTACATTTAAAATCATAAAAAAAAAACAAAATGATATGATCATGACTGTAATCCTCAGGCTCGGTAGATATCTCCTCAGATCTTTGGTTACTTAGATCTTTGAGGATATCTAAAGGGGGTAGTCAGAGGCAAGTCCAAACATGACATTTGGTACATGCCCACATTTTGCACAGTAGTTAGTATTCCGTACGTGACAGGTTGCAAGCCCATCGCCACTTATAAGAATAATAACCTATGACACACACTTTCGAATTTTTGGTTCTAGGGTATGCCGGTTTCCTCACGATGTTTTCATTCACCGTTTATGAGCACTGGCATTGCGCACATAAAATTTTCGAATGGAAAAACTCATTGGTCCTCGACCAGGTTTGAACCCACGACCTTCGGATCGTGAGCCCGGGGTGCTACCACTGAACCACCAGCGCTTTTTTTAAAATCATACTAATATTAATATTAATAACCGCGAAAGTGTGTATGGATGTATGTTTGTTACTCTTTCACGCTGAAACGGGTGAACGGAACTGGATGAATTTGGCACAGATACCAGTACCAGTAGAAGTATGGAAGTTTTTAAAAGGTGATGGATGGAAGTGGCTGACCTTATTCTTCAACAAGTTGTTACAAGATGAGGCGATCCCGGATGAATGGTGCAACAGTTCTCTGGTGCCCATTTTCAAAAACAAGGGTGATGTACAGAACTGTAACAACTATAGGGGAATAAAGCTCATGTCACATAGTATGAAAGTTTGGGAAAAAGTGATAGCGAGACGAATGAGAAGTGAGTGTGAGGTATCGCAGAACCAGTTTGGGTTTATGCCGGGTCGTGGGACAACGGACGCCATATTTGCGCTTCGGCAACTTTGCGAGAAATATAGACGTGCGCACAAAAACCTCCATATGGTGTTCGTTGACCTCGAGAAGGCATACGATAGAGTACCCCGTGAGCTTCTGTGGTGGAGTATGAAAGAGAAGAGAGTGCCTGAGAAATACTTGCAGCTTGTACGTGCCATGTACAGGCAGGCCAGTACACACGTCCGGTCAGAAGCTGCCGTCACAGACAAGTTCAGTGTGGCTGTAGGCTTGCACCAGGGATCGGCACTAAGCCCCCTATTGTTCCTCCTGGTAATGGATGCTTTGACATCAGACATCCAGGAGGAAGCACCCTGGTGTATGCTGTTCGCCGATGACATTGTTCTTGTCGGAGAAGATGCAACCGAGGTGCAGAGCAGGCTGGAAAAATGGCGAGAGAAATTGGAGAATGTTGGCCTGAAAATAAGTAGGACCAAAACAGAACACCTGTTTTGTGATTTCGGCGGTCTCTCCAATTTCTCTCATATTGCCTTAGACGGTGTATTCCTACCAGTCTGCTCCGATTTCCGCTACCTCGGTTCACTCATCCAGAACGACGGTGAGGTAGACCGAGACGTGAAAAACAGAATGAATGCGGGATGGCTGAAATGGCGACAGGTCACAGGCACTACGTGTGATCCGTGGATGCCCCTTAAGCTTAAGGGGAAAATCTACAAGACGATCATTAGACCTGTCGTATTGTATGGATCTGAATGTTGGACAACTAAGGCGACGGATGAAAGAAAAATGCATGCGACGGAGATGCGAATGTTGAGATGGATGTGTGGAGTGACGAGAATGGATAAGATAAGGAATGAGCATATTAGAGGAAGTTTGAAAGTAGCGCCGGTGACAGAAAAAATGAAGAGTAATAGGTTGGCGTGGTATGGGCATGTTATGCGGCGGGAGGAAAGCCATGTCACAAAAAGGGTGATGGATTTGAATGTGGATGGATACAAGAGTAGAGGTAGACCCAAGAAAAGATGGATGGACTGTGTGAAAGAAGATATGTGTAAGAAGGGAGTGACTACTGAGATGACGGATGATAGGGGAGAGTGGAGGAGGAGAACCTGTTGTGCCGACCCCACCTAGTGGGATAAGGGCAGGAAGATGATGATAAATTTTAGTCTGGAATAGCACATAGGCTACTTTATTCCGGAAAATGTACGGTTCCCGTGGGATAGATTTGTTTTTGTGCTTCAAGGTACCATGCGGGCGGAAGCTAGTATACTCGTTATATATAATGAATTACAATTTTTTGGCAAATTCACGAAGGAGTTTTGGTGTTTGAAATATAGATTCACTGGTCAACTCAGCCCGCGGGCCGAAACGTCCACTGCGAAATTTATTTACTTATATTTTTTTATAATCAACTCAGCCCGCGCGCGGGCCATATCTACCCCATTGTTGGTATCATGTTTCGCGGATATTTTCCTTGATAATTTGCCCGTTCACAGTTTAAATTAACTAATATTTTACAAGATTATGGTGCGAGTGAGACAGCTAGTGATGGATTATTTTGCTTTTCAGGCGTCTAGTATAGAGGTACACATGAACCGGCATACAAAGAAAGTGGTGTTCCCATGCCAGTACTGCGGCAAGGAATTCCTGTGCAAATCGGGTTACAACGCGCATCAAGCGGTAAGAAAAAAGTTTTGAGGGAACAGATAAATATACATAATCATCATCAGTGCAAAGATTTAAATCGTAGATATGCCCGGACGCCAAAAACTGTGGCACTGTTTTTACGTGTGTGTGTTAACAAAATGCCGATGCACGCACACTAATGATTAGTAAAAAATGAACCAAACAGTTATTTCACCATTTATTGAGCAACTATATTGCACGATCTTTCGTAAAAAAATAGAATTATTCCTTTTGTACCCTGAAATCTATATCTATATAAGAGCTTAACCTGACTGACTGACTGACTGACTGACTGATTCATCATCGCCCAGCCAAAACAGCTGAAGCTAGAGAGCTGAAATTTGGAAGGTGGTTTCCTTTTATAACAAAACCACCCACTAAGGAGGGATTTTTGGAAATTCCACCTCTAAGGGGGTGAAAAAGGGTGAAAACGTTCGTATGAAACTTTTTAACGCGTGGAGCGATTTTCATGAAACTTTGTTTGTGCACTATAAATGAAAAATGATCGAACACGTGTTTCAGGATTTTTCAATATAACCTTCAAAAAGGGGTCAAATGTGGGGTCAATTTTTGTATGAGAACTTTTTAACGGGTGGTGCGATTAGTCTGAAACTTTGTTTGTGTACTGTAAATGCAAAATGAATGGACACGTGTTTCAGGATTTTTCAATATAACCTTCAAAAAGGGGTCAAATGTGGGGTCAATGTTTGTATGGGAACTTTTTAACGGGTGGTGCGATTTGTTTGAAATTCGGTTTATATACTTTAAGTGAACAAAGTCGCGAGCGGGACAGCTAGTTGAAAATATTTGGTGTGCCAAATGAGCGAGCTATCTCATTTCGTGTGGCAACAAAACGGCGCGGTCTCAGTACCGTACGGGCATATCTACAATTTAAATCTTTGCATCAGTAATCGAAATTGGTCGTAAACTTCAAAGAACAATGACATAATGTGATTATTAATGATTAATTATGATGATTAATGTGCCTATACCTGCATTAAACTTATATTATAATAATAGATTAGTCATAATTTAATGTTTATTTATTTATTTATTTATTTTATTTTGTTATATTCGGAGAACAAACAGTTTTACACACTTTACAAATAAACTTACATAAAATAACTAATAACCATTGATGTTGCTTGTTTATAACTTACTATTCTGTTATATATCCGTGAAAACCTTCGATAAGCTTTCTAGTATTTAAGATAGTTATATTAAGTTGTTATTATAAGCCTCTGGTTTTCCTCGAAATAAATATTAAAAAAAAAAAAAAAATATGATCACGACTGTAATCCCCGGGCTCGGTAGATATCTCCTCAGATCTTTGGTTACTTATATCTTTTGAGGATATCTAAAGGGGAGAGTCAGAGGCAAGTCCAAACATGACATTTGGTACATGCCCACATTTTGCACAGTAGTTAGTATTCCGTACGTGACAGGTTGCAAGCCCATCGCCGCTTATAAGAATACTAACCTATGACGCACACCTTCGAATTTTTGGTTCTAAGGTATGCCGGTTTCCCCACGATGTTTTCCTTCACCGTTTAAGAGCACTGGCATTGCGCACATAAATTTTTCGAATGGAAAAACTCATTGGTGCACGACCAGGTTTGAACCCACGACCTTCGGATCGTGAAGCCGGGGTGCTACCACTACACCACCAGCGCTCACAAACTAAATAAATATAAATATAAATAAATGGAGACTGTCTATAACTATTTTTTTCCGGGTCATTTTTCCCAGGGTTAAAAATATTACATAAGTGTAGGTACCAACTTAACTAAAATTAATACAGTAAAAGAACTATCGAATGTTTCTTAAAAAAATATATTCACGATTTTTATTAAAAAAAAAAAAAAAAATTTAGTTTCTGTATTAACAAAATTAATATTTGATGTCCCTAAGTAATGTCCTCAAACCCTGAAAAAATATTCCGGAAAAAAGATTTTGTCGTAAGGAAGTCTCCATTTTATCTATCTTTCTTACAACTTTAGGTATATTAGCTCACCCAAATGTATCCATCCACATTCATAGCTAACACTCTCCTCGTCACATGACATTCATCTCTTCTCATAATATGTCCATACCACGCTAACCTATTACTCCTCATCTTTTCTGTCACCGGTGCCACTTTCAGACTTCCTCTGATATACTCATTCCTTATTTTATCCATCCTTGTCACTCCACACATCCATCTCAACGTTCGCATCTCCGCCGCATGCACTCTTTTCTCATCCGTTCCCTTGGTGGCCCAACATTCAGACCCATACAATACGACATACAATATTTCTTTATTAAAAAAACGAAAAGTTAAAATATCAATTTGTAAGCCTCAAAAACTTATTGAAAAATACTATAAAATATTTTTTACGATTAACAAACGACTCCTATTTAATATACTCCAGAATACTCGTCACACTATTCCTTACGTAAAAGGGACAAAAAAAAGTGACATAGGTCTGTATAGCAACGCGGATCTCCGCGGAATCAGACATAGCACGAAGCGAAATACCCATGACAAGTAAGTAGAGTGCGGCATGATAATATGGCTGCTCTGAATTACATAACGAAAGCGACAATTTATAAAAAACATAAATATGTCCAAGTAAATAGCTTATTTCAAAAAAAGGGCTGGGATGATTTGTTTCAAATTAACTGATTTACATTCATGTGAAATAGAAATTCAAAATACCTTACTGTTCTGGATAAATTAGGGAATTTCTGAATTTTCAGGTGTTTTTGACATGATTTTTAACCAAGGTTTTCGTGTAGTTCAATTTCAATGTAATCTATTAAGCGGTAATAGAATGATTAGGGTTGCAATACTTGCAATTTTCAAAATTCTGGGCCTTAAGTAAATAGACGTAATTAAACGGTTTGATTTAGTTTGCCATGTTTATTGGCTAATTTGTGATGAAGAATAAGATAATTTCTAAGAAGAGTGCATGCTACTGAGATGCGGATGTTAAGATGGATGTGTGGGGTGACACGGTTGGACAGGATTAGGAATGAGTATGTCAGGGGAAGTCTGAAAGTAGCGCCTATTACTGAAAAGATGAGGAGTGCTAGGTTAGCATGGTATGGACACGTGATGAGGAGGGATGAAAACCATGTCACCAGAAGAGTTATGAGTATGAGTGTGGATGGGTGCGCAAGTAGAGGAAGGCCGAAGAAGAAATGGTTTGATTGTGTGAAAGATGATATGAATGTAAGAGGAGTTGATTCAGAGTTGACGAATGATAAGGGTGAATGGAAGAAGAAAACATGTTGTGCCGACCCCACTTAGCGTGGGATAAAGGCAGGAGAATGATGATGTTTATTGGCTAATTTGTATTTATTTGTATTTCTTTCTATTCATTTTTCTTTTTCAGAAACACACCGGCATCCGACCTCACGCCTGCAAGATCTGTAACAAACGCTTCTCTCAAAAGTTCTCCATGGATATACATTACAGACGAGTGCATCTCAAGGAACCCTATCCAAAAAGGTACAGCCGTTTCCGTGACAGAAGCCATCAACCTTTTTCTACAACCTGTCACCAGTCCCGGACGATTCTACTCAATTTGATGTTAACCGTTATTTTAAAAACTTGTATAACCTTCATTTTATAGCTCGTCTTTCAAGCAATCATACTTTTATTAATAAAAAAATAAAAAAAAATTAAAAAAAAATATGATCACGACTGTAATCCCCAGGCTCAGTAGATATCTCCTCAGATCTTTAGTTACTTCGATCTTTGAGGATATCTAAAGGTGGTAGTCAGAGGCAAGTCCAAACATGACATTTGGTACATGCCCACATTTTGCACAGTAGTTAGTATTCCGTACGTGACAGGTTGCAAGCCCATCGCCGCTTATAAGAATACTAACCTATGACACATACCTTCGAATTTTTGGTTCTAGGGTATGCCGGTTTCCTCACGATGTTTTCCTTCACCGTTTAAGAGCACTGGCATTGCGCACATAAATTTTTCGAATGGAAAAACTCATTGGTGCACGACCAGGTTTGAACCCACGACCTTCGGATCGTGAAGCCGGGGTGCTACCACTACACCACCGGCGCTCTTTTATTAATAAAACTAAAAATTATTTGGCACATGCCTACGTTTAGCACAGAGTATTCCGAACGTGACAGGTTGCAAGCCTATCGCAGCTTATATAAACACTTACCAATTAAACACCTTAGATGTTTTGCCTTTAGGTTATGCCGGTTTCCACACGATGTTTTCCTTCAACGTTCAAGAATAATCTTCCAAAACCACTTTTTTGTTACAGAAACAGAAAGAAGAATTCAGACGAAGTCCCGCTCTTTGAGAAAATGAATAAATGGTCTTGATGAACATATTCGCGAGAATCTCACGACTAGTTCACCCGACAGACGTTGTTCTGTCCAAATTTCAATAGATACAAACAGGAGGTTGAATTTAGGAAGTCCTTAGTGCACCTCTAGACACTGAAAAACCCCCAAAAAGGGGATGAAAAGGGGGTCAAAGTTTAAAACTGCGTAGCCGCCGGTGAATCCGCGGGGCGCCGCTTTGTCCTTTCCAAATTTCAATGGATACAAAAGTGAGGTTGAATTATAGAAATTCCTTTCTTAGTGAACCTCTAGACACTGAAAAAACCCCAGAAAAGGGGATGAAAAGGGGTCAAAGTTGAAAACTGCGTAACCGCGGGTGAAACCGCGGGGCGTCGCTATAAATAAATATTGATAGATGTATCACACAGCGCCATCTATTGCCAAACTAAGTGAAGCTATTGTGCTCTATTGAACCATACCACAAGCTCTTACAAACCATCATGTTTCAGAAACGCAAAGGTCCAAGCTTGAAGCAACACTACTTCATTATTTGTAGGTCATGGTACGAATTATCAAAGTTATATTACTTTCATATTGCCCGAAGAGCTTGTGGTAAGGTAACCTGGATCTAGTGTTTTTGCGTTACTTTAAAAACTTCACAAAATGAATAATTCGCACAATCATGTGTAGTCGTTCTATTGATAAGCAGCAATAAATTATTTAAGCAAATACATAATTTGGCTATTTTTTATATCTACTAGTTTAAAGGGTTAATTATGTAATATAACATAATTTGTTACGAATAATTCACCGAACTTTGGTAACTAGAATAAATAAGTATCCTAAATCCGTAACAGGCTGTTACGGATTTAGGATACTTATTACTTAATTAGGATAAGTAATTAATAAGTAGTAAGTATTTAATACTTATTTAGGATACTTACTGTTACTAACAGCCCTTTCACACGGCAGTCCAGTTTTTTACTTTACAGTATCCGGTTTTCTGCAGGATCCCGTTTGATGGCGAATGTGTTTATATGCTAGCGTTCGCACGAGCATCCCGCATGCGGGATCCTGCAAAAAACCGATCCGGTCGAATTGTGCCATTCAGGTCTACCATGAGTTTACACAATCTACACTCGCTAGCGACTGTAGTTAAAAAAATGTATGAAGTTTGGTACAGCGCCTCTAGCGGATAGTTGGGTACTAAAACGTCACGTAGCTAACTATCCTACGTCACAGCGTACTACAGCGACTGTAGTTTGCGCTCATTAATTTGCCTAAAATTTGGTACCATGAGTAACAATTTTGACAGATGTCATAGTAACGTACTATTACTACTGTAGTAACGTCAGCTGATCTAAATGTGACAACTCATGGTAGACCTACTGTATCCGTAGTCCAGTAAAAAGCGGGATCCCGTTTAATCACACATATAATATTTCAATAGCAGTGTTCACACGGCTTCCTGCTTTTATCTTCTAGCTTTTTACTGAATCCTGCAAAACTAAACTGCCGTGTGAACACAGCGTCCAGTTTAGCAGGATACCGTAAAAAGCCGATCCTGCAAAACTGGACTGCCGTGTGAAAGAGGTGTTACGTTTATGTTGTGGGAGATATTCTAATTCACTAAGCTCGGTGAATTATTTGATTATCATAACAATACTAGTGGAACTCCCGACTTTGTTCACTTAATGATTTTTTCATACAAACTTCCCGCTGCTAATTTCAGTGATTTCTTAGTACATACATATAAAATACACCATCCAGAAGAAGAAAGAACTAAGAACAGCAGTTGAGGTCAGTCAGTCAAGACAAAACATCTCGTGCTGTGATTATAAATGCCTTTACACAGTATTTTGAGAAATAAATAAAAAATATATGATCACGACTGTAATCCCCAGGCTCGGTAGATATCTCAGATCTCTAGTTACTTAGATCTTTGAGGATATCTAAAGGGGGTAGTCAGAGGTAAGTCCAAACATGACATTTGGTACATGCCCACATTTTGCACAGTAGTTAGTATTCCGTACGTGACAGGTTGCACCTTCGCCGCTTATAAGAATACTAACCTATGACACATACCTTCGAATTTTTGGTTCTAGGGTATACCGGTTTCCTCACGATGTTTTCCTTCACCGTTTAAGAGCACTGGCATTGCGCACATACATTTTTCGAATGGAAAAACTCATTGGTGTGCACCAATGAGTTTGACCAGGTTTGAACCCACGACCTTCGGATCGTGAGGCAGGGGTGCTACCACTACACCACCAGCGCACTAAAGAAATAAATTAAGCTTTACAAAATAAAAGAAACAATAAAAAGAGAAGT
The DNA here is from genome assembly GCA_963675405.1 of Cosmorhoe ocellata. Classification (NCBI taxonomy): domain Eukaryota; kingdom Metazoa; phylum Arthropoda; class Insecta; order Lepidoptera; family Geometridae; genus Cosmorhoe; species Cosmorhoe ocellata. Next base: position 6,939,734 of record OY776267.1, read on the forward strand.
ATTTATTTTAGGAAATGTGTATGTATTGACTTAGCTACTTTTAAATCTACCAAATTACGAAGTAGGCCACAAAAATGCCAAGTTTACTTACTAATGACTTAAAAATTAACAAATATTGGTATATTATTTCACAAAACGCCATCTCTACCTAAACTAAGCAAAGTAGTATTATGGGAATCATATTAATAGATTAATTATGGGTACGGTCAATATTAAAAAACTAATCAGGTCATGACAGTTATTCCCAAATATAAAAAAAACTTTTGTAAATACCCACATATTAACACCTAGACACAGAAAAAACATGTTCATCAGACAATATAACAACAAAACACAATTTTTTTACACAATAAATATTAAAAAAATTTTACTAAGCGATTTGCAGGGTTGTTTGCAAATTTATAATAATTGTATTGTACCACATACTTAAAGTAACAATAAGTGAAAATATGTTTTAAGGGTTTACATACTTTCAATATGTTTTAAGGGTTTACATTATTACCTAACTACACTTAAATTCTCAACTTGAATTTAAAATCTTAAAATAATGTTGCCATTTTACATCTTAATGCTGTTACTGCTAATATTTTCAAACAAGTGATTTGATACAGTTAAATTAGCATTTTCTTAAAATGGCATGAATCTTAAAAAGTCATATTAATCTTATTATTTAGAATACACCTAATAATTATACCTCTTACATTTACACAGTTTAAAATATTAATAATTCAGTCACAAATTCTGGTAATTGTTTTGCTTTTTCACACACACCACTTCATCATCATTAACTGCAGATCTTAAACAAGGGCGGCACTTTTCATCATAACACTGCTTCGTAATACACTTAATTTATTGGGTAGCATTCGGGGTAATTTTTAACATACATATTTACCAAACCCTTAGCACATTTTTAAACGATTTAGAATTAGTGGCGAGGAACTTTTTAGGGGCATTGACCAACATTTGACGATACGAATTGAGTGTAATGTAGTATATGATTGTGTTTTATCTTTGGTGAATGCCCTACGTCAAAATACCCTTAATATGGAATGTTATCAGCCCGCTAGTTTACGGTGAAACTCTGTAAGTTAATCAAAGCACACGAAATCACCACAGCATCATCCAACACCCTGAGCAACTCAGGACTTATGAAGGTACGGTCCTTAACAAGTGTGAATTCTCTCACTCTCTGCACCACTATATCTAATTCTTCCTTCGGTTTGTATGAAACAGAATAATCATTATCATCGTCTCTCTCTTCAGCACTGTACACATTATCGGTATCACTGTAATTTGACATTGAATCTTGTTCGTTCTGAGTACCGTTTTGATTATCTCTTCCTTGTGCCTTGGATTTCAAAAGTTGCAATCCTTTATTCGCCACTAAATGATCTACATTCCTAAAGCCATTAGCGATAATGCTGGCACCAGGTTTGAACCGCTCCAACAAATTAGTGTTTTCTAACAGTGCTTCATAGCTTTGCCTCCCTCCGTAGCCCGGTGAGACATAGTTGATGAAACCCTCTGGACTGCAGCAAACTATGTACTTCACTGTGTTCCCTTGTTCAGTCTGAGTTAAGGCTTCACTTTTGGCTGACACCGGCTGGACATTAAGCTCCAAAGTTTCTATAATGGTTGTACTGTGGTACTTTCTGTACAGGGTTGGCATATTGTTTGTATCCTCACTGTCACTGTTTATAAATGATTGCAGAATGTTGGATAAGATGGGTATATTTTTCATGAAGATGTCGATAGCTTCATAGGCCTTTATACCAAATTGGTCGGCGAGTTCATCGAAATGTGTGTCTAATTTGACCTTCTTTAGACATAAGAGTATGTGCTCGGTCGGTATTTGGGTCTGCGTTTGGAGTATATTTATAAGGTGGTAGCAGTTTTTTGGAATACCGATGTAAAGTTGAGGGTTCGCTTGTATTCTTGTTAGAGTGATATTCAACGCTTGTTCGTTGAGGTTTCTCAGCTCGGCTTCATCTGCTTCTTCGTCTGCGATAACTTGGATGGTGGTTTTGTCATCTTGGAGATCCATCAAGTTTGTAGCGGGAGGTTCTGTTGACAAAATAATGAATATTTAGGTAAGAAGAGATATTTGACTTCTTACATTTTTTTGTAAGAAGGATCATACAAAAAAGAGCTAGGACCGAGACGAGTTTCTTGCCTGTTCTTCTCGTACTTGGGTTAGGTTGGAATTGGCACATAGATTCACCTAGCATGTAAGACGTTTCAAAGTGATCCTTGTGATTGTACTGAATAAATATTTTTCAATTTCAATTTCCATTTCAATTTATAGTGAAGCACTGGTGGTGTAGTGGTGGCAGCCTTGCCTCACGATCTGAAGGTCATGGGTTCAGACCACCGATGAGTTTTTCCATTCGAAAAAATTATATGCGCAATGCTAGTGCTCTTAGACGGTGAAGGAAAACATCGTGAGAAAACCGGCATACCCTAGAACCAAAAATTCGAAGGTATGTGTCATAGGTTAGTATTCTTATAAGCGGCGATGGGCTTGCAACCTGTCACGTACGGAATAATAATCACTGTGCAAAATGTAGTCGTGTGCCAAATATCATTTTGGACGTGCCTCTGACTACCCCACTTTAGAAATCCTCAAAGAACTAAGTAACTAGAGATCTGAGGAGATATCTACCGAACCTGGGGATTAGTCGTGATCATGTTTTCTTTTTGTTAGGTGGGCAAATCTCAGTTTGATATTTTACCGTTTTTTTTTTTAACTTTTCGTTTGAACCCACGACCTTAAGATCGCGAGGCCGGGGTGCTACCACAACACCACCAGCGCTCCTACTAGGTGAATTAAGTGCCAATTCCTATACGAACGTATAATTTCATTGTCTTCTTCTTGACGTGTTTAGTAGGTACCTAATAGATTTTTAGGATTTTTTTGTGTGATGAAAATATTAAAGTGCACTACAGAAACTCATTTACACTATATCTTCAAAATATTTCATTGCACTATTTTCCTATAGGAAAGAGACCTAGAGACGAGAAGAAAACGTTACATCAGGTTGCTGACGATTCGGACAAAAATTATTGGGACACAGTGTCCCAATTGACACTTTTAATTTTAATATTTTTGTTACAGTCGATTCGGACACCATTAAAAATACCTGCATTGTACAGTCACATAAGAAACAGTTTTTATTTTATTTCGTTGATTTTAAAGTGTTTATTATGTAAAATATCTTACCTTCAGAAGTCTTGACACTCGCCCCAGCGACTTGCTGACTTCCTGCTGACTTCTGACTAACTTCAGAGTGTTCACTGGCTGCTTCTTCATCCTCGCTGTCACTGTCACTGGCGTTTTCTCTCTGTATAAACATAAAAAAAAATTAATGCAGAAATTAAAAAACCCGTTTAAAAGTCAGAGGTAAAAAAAATGTCATGTGGGTCAAGTGTGCGCACGATAGCTCTCCGAAATGAAAATTATAATCTAAATGAAACAAATAGTAGGTATATTTTTTATATGGACTATTTATTAATCAACAATTCAATGAAAATAATCATCATAATGGCACGAATTCTTTGAACTTAAAAAATACAAAGGTAGTAAAAATGCGTAGGTAACTAAATTTACCCCGAGCACGGGGTAACTGTACGCAGTGGTGGGGGTAAGTGTACGCCGCATAAATCAACATTTTGAGTTGATAACATACTCAAAAGCTCATGATTACAACCTAACAATCTAAGTAATAACTATCCAACGAATAAATTGAAAACAAAAGGCCATTCTTCCCAGAATAAAGGTTAAAAAAAGTTCTAGTTATGGTTAGGTATATTTTTTATTTTACTTATTTTTATATGCTCTTTATTCTTTTAAGGTCTCTCATCATTTAGTGGTGGTAGATAAATGGTTTTTCTCTCTTCCTTTTTTCTTCAGATTGGTAAATATATATTCACCTGGGCTTTATTGGACCTCATCGCTCCAGCAATGCTGGTGGGAGTGGGTTGTCCTAATTTTAGTTCTGGAAATCGTTTCATAACCCCATAAACCCAATCTCGTCCAGCTAGTTTCGAGAATTTGTTGAAGCGATGCGTAATATTGTTTATTTCAGCATATTCATAAATAAATTTCCGAAGGCTGTTCATGGTAAACCCATAGCGATCATTAGACTTTTTCAAGTATCGGTATATTTCACCTTCTTGAGCCTTTGAAAACGTTGGTAAATATCTTCCCAAACTCTCCGCAGCCTTTCCAAGTTTTAGCCGTCTTCTTAAAGCACTCTCTGATAAACCAACTTGTGAAGCAGCTTTGCGTTTAGTAGTACCATTCGCAATTAACTTTTTGGCAGTTTCTAGCTGTTCCTTCGTCACCACACATCTATCGGGAGCCTTCCGTTGGTAATTTCGAGGCATTTCAAGTAGTTAATCAGGAATCTGAAACAAAATATTGTAGTTTTATTTACCTAGGGAAAAAATGACGATTGGATTACTCTCATCAACGTTATCTCGTGACCCACAACAGTGTGTAAACCTGTTGAAACGTCGGGAAAAATAGGAAATTAAAACGCGATAAATACCCGTTTAATACTAAGTAATAATAATGTGTTCAGATCGCGTAAGTTTAAAAATATATTGAAGTATTTACCATTGAACTTACTCAAAACAATGCAAAATTAAATAGAGAGGTGGGCGCGCGCACACTTACACGCAAGCTTGTCAAATTAAGACTGTCGAAATTGTTAATTATTGCGTCATACAAACTCTGTTGATTTTAAAAACATTATATATACAAATATCGATGACAATTACACTGTTTACATAAAGGCATGCACAATTACAAAAGATTACACTGTAAATATGATACAAAATCGTATGAATTAAGCAAAATAAATAACTCGCCCACAAAATGAAATATCGCGCGACCGGGCGCTGACGAACAAGCACTTCGTGGGACGCCGTGCGGGGTACTGAGAGTGGGAGATGCCATCTCGAAATTCGGTTGTCGAGATATTTAGCGTGCGTACACTTACCCGCTATACACTTGCATACGCCGGATTTTTTGTCATTTAGTACAGGAAGCTATCACACTTGTCGGTGATTTATAGGGCTTACCTGTGGCGGCTGGGCAGGGGTCTAGGACACTGATTTTACTAGATTTATTTTGTTTTGTGAAAATGTCAATGATTTTGCATGCGCACGATCGTAATTAGTTTTTCGAAGAGAGTGAGTGAGTGAAAGTAGGGAGGGGACAAGGAATGGAAAAAATAGGGATGGGAAACAGATCGGCCCCGACAACCACAGACAATAATTTGGTCGTGTCGAAATATGCACAGAATACGCAACATGGCCCCCCACAAAAAGGCTTTGCCTTTTTCAAAATTGAAAACATTTAACTACCTATACTGATCGGAAAGATATTAGGTTGTACAATACTGATACTAGATACTAGATAATAAAGAAATGGACTGTATACATTTTGCAAACTACTTACAAGCTAAAGATAATACTAAGAAGTTAGTCTTAATTACAAGGTAAAAGAATGAAACTTAAAAACTAACGACAATGCTATGAATTTAGTCCTGATTACAAGGCAAAGGAACCAATTTCGCCACCGATCGAGTAAATTGTCCCTTAGCAGTCTTAAGTTCTACCACATGAACGACTAAATCTCGACCTGGAAAGAGTTTGGTCACCCTACCGCGAGGCCAGTGAAGCGACGGAAGTCCGTCTTCTTTGATTAAGACTAAATCTCCTATTTTAATGTTATATTGAGTTTTATGCCATTTAACACGCTGTTGTAAAGTGTGGAGATAATCGTGACTCCACCGTTTCCAAACACTTGAAGTCATTTGTCTAATAAGCTGCCACCGAGCAAGCTGATTTGTGTGTTTGGTTTCCAATACAGGTGTTTCTGGGAAGGATATTAGAGGAGAACCAACTATGAAGTGACTCGGAGTTAGAACAGCTAGATCGTTGGGGTCATTGGATAGAGGGCACAACGGTCGCGAATTCAAAATAGCTTCGATTTGAGTAAAAAGCGTTGTGAGTTCCTCGAAAGTTAAAGGTCGGTCTCCTACAACTCGCTTCAGATGAGATTTGCTAGATTTAACAGCTGCTTCCGCTAACCCGTTGAAAGCGGGACTTAAAGGAGGCGAGAAGCGCCATCGAATGAAATGTTCTGCGTAAAAATGATTTAAATCAGGATCCTTGCCGATATCTCGTTTGAACTTTTCTAAAATGTTACAAGCTCCTTTGAAATTAGAGCCGGAATCTGACCAGATTTCTTTAGGTAGGCCGCGTCTTGCAATAAATCTTTTGAAGGCAGCTAAGAATGCATCAGTGGTCAAGTCGCTGACAACCTCTAAATGGACAGATTTTGTCGTGAAACAAACAAATACGCATAAATACGACTTGATTATTTTAGAATTCCGCAATAAACTAGATTTTGTCTGAAATGGACCCGCGTAGTCTAAAGCTACAGATATGAACGGTCTCTGAGATTCCGTGACACGACTGGCTGGTAAGTCTCCCATTTTGATCTGAGGTGGTTGACACCTCAATCGAAAACAGCTGATACATTTATGTATTCTACTGCGTATAACGCGTCGTGCCGATAATATCCAAAATTGTTCGCGGAGAATAGACATTAACGCATTGGGACCCACGTGCAAGTACTTGATATGATAATAATCTACTACGAGATTTGTGAAATGATGCACTGAAGGCAACACTAGAGGATGCTTAGACGAGTAGCTTAGCGAAGAGTTCACTAGCCTTCCTCCTACCCTAAGTAGACCGTTCTCGTCTAAGAATGGTTGCAAGCGTATTATCCCGGTACTACATGCTTTTTTAGACAGAAGGTTGTTTATGTCATTACAAAATGAGTGGGATTGTACGCATTTAACGAGCGCATGAATGCCTCGTTGAAGCTCCTTACTAGTTAAAGGTCCGGAAAGTGGCTCAGTTTTCGACAACCTTTGTTTTGATTTTAAAGCGTTATTAACGAATCGAAAGCACCAAGATGTGATTCGTACAAGTTTACTGAATGAACTACACTTTTGAATAAAATGAGACGTTTCATCTTCATGAGTGACGGCAGCTACAACGGAAGTAGATTTCTTAAGGCCGGGTAACTCGTTACGTTCGAGCTGCTTGCATGGCGGTGGCCATAATTTCGGATCACAAGTGAGCCAAGCTGGACCCCACCACAGTTCATGGATTACTAACTCTTGTGGTGTGATACCTCTCGATGCAGGGTCAGCTGGGTTCAGATGGGTCGGTACGTAACGCCAATACTCGGGTGCAATCAAATTTTGAATTTGACTGACACGATTCGATTCAAATACCTTGAGGAGGTGCGGGGGAGTTCGTAACCAACACAATACAATGGATGAGTCACTCCAAGCGTAGGTGTTTCGATGCAGGTTTGTTCTTAATTTTAGGCAATCAGAAACACGACCTAAAAGCTGAGCTAGAATGAAAGCGCCTGAAAGTTCCAGTTTTGGAACTGTAAGTTTCTGCTTGATCGGAGCGACGCGTGTCTTGGAGATGAGCAAGTGTATAGTTACGCTATTATCTATGTGGACGCACCGAATATACACACATGCCGAATAGGCGGACTCAGAGGCATCGCTAAAACCGTGTAAATCGAAATGTTGAACCGTGTTAGACAAAACCTTGCGTTCTATAGATATGCTTTGCAAATGATGTAAATCATTGCAGAAGCGCTGCCATTCTTCTATAATTTCTCGAGGGGGTGTCTCGTCCCAGTCTAAACCTAACGTCCACAGACGTTGCATCAGTATCTTCGCAAAGATAACGCAGGGTGCTAGCCACCCATTGGGATCATAAATGGAACTAACCCTCGACAAAATGATTCGTTTTGTGCACTCATTACTATCTAATGACACTTGATATGAAAAAGTATCTGTTATCGGACTATACTTGAAACCTAGTATCTTAAGCGACATGTCCGCGTCTTCACTGAATTTTAACTCACAATGCTCAGTTGGCAGGTCAGTAAGCAACTGAGGCTCATTGCTCATCCATTTACGAAGCTCGAATTCTCCTTTACCTAACAGATCGATTAACTCGTACTTTATGTTGTGAGCTTCGGTCAATGAACTTGCGCCAGTTACGATATCATCTACGAATATATCGTGAAGAAGGATTTGCGAAGCGCGCGGATGTGTCTTTTTGCCTAGATAGGCCAGTTCGTGTAAACAACGCATCGCTAGAAACGCTGCTGTTGTGACGCCATAACTTAAAGTGTTCAGCTGAAATTTTTGAATTTCCGGCTGAACCCGATCGTCACCCTGATTTATGTGATCGCGCCACACGATCAGCTGATATTGGCGGTCTAAGGGATGTAATATCACTTGACGATACATCATTCGAATATCTGCGGAGAATACTATCTCATGTAACCTAAAATGGAGTATAATGTCTACTATATCCTGTTGCAATTTGGGACCAGCTAATAACTCATCATTTAACGACTTCCCACCCGGGCCTTTGGAAGAAGCGTTAAAAACGCACCTAATTTTTTCCGTACCCTTTTTGTATACCCCGTGGTGAGGTATGAAATATTGTGGAAAACGTTGTGCAATCGAAGTATCGATTGGCTGCATGTGGCCCAGTTCAATGTACTCTCGCATGAAATCCCTATACCGCGCTTCTAAAACCTTATCGCTTTTGAATTTGTTTTCTAATGATAAAAGCCGACGGATGGCTATGTGTAAGGTATCCCCAAAATTTTGTCCTACTTCATGGTCACCCTGGCGAAAGGGCAAACGAACGATGAAACGCCCCGTAGGAGTACGTGAATGCGTTTGCTTGAAATGATCCTCACACATAACATCGCTAGGATCGGGCTGCCTGACTTTGTTCACTTCCTCTATTTCCCAAAATTTTTTCAATGTCTCATCTATTGATGTCACGCAATGCAATGATTGGATTTCCGATTTACGTCCGTTGATGTCGCCCATTAAAACCCAACCGAAAATTGTTTCAAACGCTGTTGGCAATCCTGCCCCTAATTCGATTTTAGGCCCGTTGAAAATGTTCGCGCATACACCCGCACCTAGCAGCATATCAATACTATTCCTTTCGTGAAAGCGCGGGTCGGCCAATCGAAGATGATCGTATTTGGCTAAAATCGAGATATCAATGTTCGAAGTAGGTAGTGGAGCTGTAATCTTCGGAAGAACTAACATATCTACGCATAACGGATCTCCTGTTCTATTATTTAGGTACATGTATAGTTCACCTTTAGGATGTACCCGATTCGATTCACCGACACCCGAGATCGTTATGTTTGTTTTGTTGTAGCACATCCCTAGTCGATGCATACAAGATGATGTTACGAAATTCGCCATACTACCCGGATCTAAAAGCGCGCGAACCGAATGATATTCGCCGTCTTTTGACCATGAAATTTCGACTATGGCCGTAGCAAGCAATGTGTGACGCGTTGCGGCGTCGTTGATACGCGGAACATGCGAGTGCGAAAGAGACAGAAGAGGTGCGCTCGGCGCGGACTCTATCGCGGGTGCTGACGACACTTCGGATGTACTCGTGCAATGAGCGATTTGTTTGTCGTCAGGCGATGATTGCGTTTCGTTACTGCTAGTTGTACCTACGTTTGCTTGCGGCTGATTGTTTGAACATAGCAATGTATTATGTTTGCGTGAGCAATTTTGACATCTGAATCGTGAATGACAATTTATCACTCTGTGCGGGCGCAGACAATTGAAGCACAGGTTTTGTTTTTTGACTAAATCCTGTCGAGATGCTACGTCCATGGCTATGAACTTCTCACACTTCCCCATTAAGTGGGAGCCCTTACAGATTGTACATGAAACTGTTTTTTGCTCTTCGGAACTCTGCTTGATCGGCTCGGCGGATATCACACTAGACGCATAGGACTGTTTACTACTTTTTATGGGCTGAGTACTGTTTGACTTGCCGCTACTTGATTGACCTACTACGCCAGTGGTTTCTAATGTTTTACAATAACTGCCTAGGAATACTATCAGGTTATCAAAAGTAGGTATTTTGACTTGTTGGTGCGCTAATTCAAATCGGGATCGTAACTCACTATCGAGTTTTCTGGTGAATATATGCAGAAGTAAGAATGACCACTCTGTTACCGGAAACCCTAGACTAGTTAGACCACATGTGTTTTCTTGAAGTGTGTTTACAAAATTGCGCAGCTGTACCGGGTTTTTGTGTGAGATTGCAGGTAACGCGAATATAGAACTGAGATGCGCATCTGCAATCAATCTTTTGTCATCGTACCTATCTAGAAGTAACTTCCGAGCGACTTCATAGTTATCTGGGTTGCTTGAAAGATGCTTTATGAGATTAGCAGGTTCGCCCGATAGACAGCTCATTAGATAATGCTTTTTCTGGACTAGACTCAGTCGCTCGTTGTTGTGCACTAGTGCGTCAAACATATTTTGGAAACATGGAAAATCTGGGTAACTACCTGAGAATCTAGGTAAACCTATGTCCGGTAACTTGTACTGGATATCACTTCGTTTGTTCGAGGAGCAGTATTCTGGCAGGTCTTTGTGAATGGTTTCTTTGAAATTAACATTTTGATGTGTTGAAAACTTGCTGCAGATGTACTTAACCTCGAGGCACTGCTCTTCGAACAAGTCGAACTTTTTCTTATAAGAAATTAATACGTCTTCATCCTTCAACGTGGATTGAAGCGTCAGGAAGGCTTCCTCAAACTCTGCACGAAAAGCGTCAATTTCACCACATCGAATTTTGAATTTACCTACTTCACTTTCCTTACTTACATCTAATGCAGTAGCAGTATTGTACAACGAATTAACCTTTTCACATAAAAACTCAAACTTTAACGTGTTCATTTGACTTCTAGACATTCTTGCTTAACTTTGATAACTTGTATTTTAGAAAATTTTACACACAAAACATGTCCGCCGCCCGGCAGCGTTGGTTACGAATTTGGAAAAAATCACAAAATACCCAAAATATTCGACTCGGAGGACCACAATTATGTCGGTGATTTATAGGGCTTACCTGTGGCGGCTGGGCAGGGGTCTAGGACACTGATTTTACTAGATTTATTTTGTTTTGTGAAAATGTCAATGATTTTGCATGCGCACGATCGTAATTAGTTTTTCGAAGAGAGTGAGTGAGTGAAAGTAGGGAGGGGACAAGGAATGGAAAAAATAGGGATGGGAAACAGATCGGCCCCGACAACCACAGACAATAATTTGGTCGTGTCGAAATATGCACAGAATACGCAACAACACTTGTAATCTAATGACATTTCGCTTGTCAAAATCTGTTTAACCGTTTGGCAGCCAGAGTTATTCAAAGGAACACGAAATTGGGTTAGTATAATCTAAATACATAATAGGTAGGTAGGTAAGGTAGGCAATTATTTTTTGTTAATAGATATCTACCTAACATGCATCTAAATAATAGCATGGACCAACTATTACTATAGACGGCCACAGCTCATTCATAGTTGCGTTCCTCCGAAAAAGCTTAAAATTCTGCTTAATTCCAGATGGCGCTGATCAATAACCCGAAAATCGTTATATTTCGCGATTGAACCAAGTAAAATAGGAGTCGTTTGTTAATCGTAAAAAATATTTTATAGTATTTTTCAATAAGTTTTTGAGGCTTACAAATTGACATTTTAACTTTTCGTTTTTTTAATAAAGAAATATTGTATGTCGTATTGTATGGGTCTGAATGTTGGGCCACCAAGGGAACGGATGAGAAAAGAGTGCATGCGGCGGAGATGCGAATGTTGAGATGGATGTGTGGAGTGACAAGGATGGATAAAATAAGGAATGAGTATATTAGAGGAAGTCTGAAAGTGGCACCGGTAACAGAAAAGATGAGGAGCTATTACCATACCACGCTAACCTATTATAGCGTGGTATGGGCATGTTATGAGAAGAGATGAATGTCATGTGACGAGGAGAGTGTTAGATATGAATGTGGATAGATACAAGGGTAGAGGTAGACCAAAGAAAAGATGGATGGACTGTGTGAAAGATGACATGGGTAAGAAAGGAGTGAGTACTGAGATGACGAATGATAGAGGGAAGTGGAAGAAGATCACATGTTGTGCCGACCCCACATAACGTGGGAAAAGGGCAGGAAGAGGAAGATGATGATGATGATGAAATAGTCCTGTTAAGCTAGTCCGAAGAATTATGAAAGATGGCGTAGTAATCGTATATAAGATAACGCGTTGTTTATAAGGTAAATGGCGTGTAAATTAAGTTTTTTTAATTACATTATATAGTAAGTAGGTTAATAAAGCAATTTTGTTTTTTAAGAATAACTAGCTACTGCGCGCGGTGTCGCTCGCGTGGTACCAACATTTCGAATAGCCTTTATGCTCGTATGCCTATATCCAGGTATATTTATCTACACTTATTTTAAGTTTCATCCAAATCGATTCACTGGTTAGGGCGTGATTGAAACACAAACATACAAACATCTACAACTTTTAGTTTTTAGTGTGTCATCAATGTGTGCTTCAAAAAGACATTTTTGAGAGTATCTCTTCTTGGGCCCTTCAAACATGCATTTTGACAAGCAAGTTGTTGGTGTTTGAACATTTACTTCCATGGCCAAGGACAGCTGTGATGAGGATGAGCTTGAAGCTTCTGGCTGTGCTTCTGGCTCAGAAGTTCTTGAAGTCTTAGTGTAAAATATTGTTGGCATTGTTAATTTAAACTCTTCTGGTGAAGATTTGACATCTGAAAAGAAAAAACTTGGAATGTAGTCATATCAATAAATTAACAAAAACCATTCTTTGAAAACTTGACTTTTAACTGTTTAATCTACAAAACGAACCAATTTGATTATTGGTTTCAGAAGTTACTTTATTTTTATTCTAAATATTAATTTACTCAATGTAGAGTAATTTTATTGTCAAAAATTGGTGTTTTCTACTCTAGACAACAAGCGCTATTCTTGGCTTACAGAGGATAAGACTACTTTTATCCTATAAAAATGTCTGTAAAGCCTTATACAGATACTGATTATAAACACACATACCATTGCTCGTGGTGGCAGAACTTTCTACATCCATATTTGTACTTGTAGTTTCCTCTCCTTCAGTTAAATTTCGAAAGTGAACTGGTACAGCTGGCCCAATCAACCTGCTTCTTAGCATTCCTTTATGAATGCTTGATGGCAGAAAATGAGCAGCACATATGTATCGACATCTCAGTTCTTTTGTAGATAAATAATCCAGATGAATATTTCCTAAAATCAAAATAATAGTCATGTGATGGCAACTACCTGTGAATGTTTTAGTCATTGTTCATCAATAATTGTAGCCATGAATTTATCTCTATCACGCTTTTGAATTACTTATTACAAAACATTAGGCTTTACCTGAGTTTCGTATCCAGAGAACCAGGCGACCTGGATCATTTACGGGAAATCGAAACATCGAAATGTCACTGCTTTTATTGGCACAGTTATGATAAACGCACTTGGTATACATTATCACCAATTCTTTTATCAGATCCGATGAAATTGAAATTGAAATTGAAAAATATTTATTCGGTACAATCACAAGAATCACTTTGAAACGTCTTACATGCTAGGTGAATCTATGTGCCAATTCCAACCTAACCCAAGTACGAGAAGAACAGGCAAGAAACTCGTCTCGGTCCTAGCGCTTTTTTGTATGATACTCAAAATCCAAAAGCGCCAATCAAGCGCAGGTCACATTGAGGCAATGATCGATGTCCTTAGTCAAAACAGGTCAGTGAGTAGAAGAATAAATTAATCAAGTCCGATAGGCAAGCAATGTAGGTTTGTCAAGCGTAATACATCCAAAGGTAATCGAAAAACATCCACAAACAACAAAACGCCGACGTAGGTGAACGAAAACGAAATTCGAATCGAACGAAACAAGCGAGAATTTATTAATGTCAGTCAATCAATCAATTAGACATGTGTAATTATTGGGAGTAATGCATTTCGCGAGATATTCCCCAACGCCAAACATATCATTACAACCACAGAACAGAAAAAACAAGTAGAAGTAGCACAGTAGCATGTTGAATTTCTATTAGGAGAACCAGTGTCGCTAAACTCAAACATGTAAAAACGAACACACTTCGAAATAAAAGTTCTAATTGGTTGAAAGTGAAGATTAAAAAGGGTCTAAAACCATAAAACTAATTAATTAATATAAAACCTTAGCGACATCAGAACATGGTTCAAAACTCAATGAAAAAAATTGTACTAAAAATTAAAGTCTTTTTCGTCTACTCAGCAAAAGATAGCGCTTTTGCAAAATATTTTCGTTAGTCTCTATTGCTAAGTAGTAAGATTTATAATGCAATGGATGTTACTTGATTACCCACAAAACAAAGCTACTCAACAAGAGATGGCGCTATCGCTATCGATTTTTATTTTAGCCTCTAAGTACTTGAACACAGGATTGATAATCTAATGACTGTTACTCGTTTACCCACAAAACATACCTACTCCATTAGTTATGTACCAATGAGGATACAAGACGAATTTATCGATATCGATTATTACCTACCTACAGCGGGGCAATGCAGCAAAATGCTAAATGCAGCATCTTCTGCACGGTTCCGACTGGTATTATCTAATTTTATCTGTGTTATTAAAGATTCAATCACCTTATTACCTACTGACGGATAACGAAATAGGTACGTCAAATTATAATTGTGGTGGTCGAAATAAAAAGCTTTTCTCTTCTTTCTTTAACTATCGGAACTGATACTTAGCTATACCTTAGTAACTATAACAGATCACTGCTTAGCTACATTAAAATTTAATGACCTTGAAATAGAACGTAGGTACTTATTTAGCAGCTGTCTTTTTGTGAGTTTTATGTTTAATTTTAATAAATGATGGATCCGCACATTTATGTAGCGTTCTGTGATCGCTTTTATGAGTTTACTTTACCTGAAAACACAAAATTTTTAGAGTCGGTACGGCTGTGTCAACAATGAATTTGTTTCCACTTTTTTTTATTACAAAATCCTGGTCTTCGAAGTGCTCTGAGCAAATTGTGCTTGTTTTCGTAGGAAACCAATTTTTTCTCCCAGTTGCATCGATCCATTTTTTTTTAATGTCTGGCGCCTTGGGAAAACTAAAACCAGAAGATATTATATTTCTTTAAAATACCTATTTCTGTAATTTTCATATCACCATTAAAGTTATCGATAAAACATTCATGGGTTTTAGTGGGGTCACATCCCTAATTGAGTAGCAAAGGCTTCGGTTTAAGAGAAATGCGACCTTAATGGCTATAGATCAGTCTGTTTTTGTTTGACAGATTTGCATTTTAAAAATGCAAATGCAAAGCTATCAAAAAACCAGCAAAAACCAATAAAATAATACTTACCGGTGATATGATATGCCCCCTCTCGTTAAATTTTTGGTTCGGCTATCGTTTTTGCACTCTAGAACCGCACAATACGGCATTTTTATATTTTTTTAATAATTTTTTTGCGGCACGTTTACCCTAATGACATTCAAACACGACTGATGTGAGCGCAGCTTGAAGTGCGCGGAACTCCGCGTACTAGGTGTTACGCGGGCTCCGCCTACTTACGGTTTCTACTTGTTTTTTCTGTTCTGTGATTCTGATTACACCATTGCTCTACCATTTTAACCATTGCATCATGCCGCTAAACATGTAGCGAGCGAGAGGGTGATATGGGTGGAGTGAGAGTGAGTGAGCGGTGCGACTGCGCGCCGGGGCCGTCCGTCCACCCTCGTCGCTCGCATTTCGCGGATTTTCGCGCAATGCTCCTTCCTCAAAAAATATCTATCATCCATCACGAATGTCCAACGTAAGTACTTGTATTATAGGGGTCACTGACCAGCTTACGACAACCACCAGCGGCTTTACCATTTAAGATTTACGACCATGACCATATCGTTAGTTTCACATTACATTGCTACGTGCACTTGTATCGCTCCGGATGTGGAAGAACTAATTCAGCAATGGTATGCAAAATGACGATAACATGAATAAACTATGTTTCTAAAATGATTTATCTAAGGCAATATACTAAGGCAAACAGTGATAATTTGTCTAATATCTATGTTTTAGGTTGCTGTCGATTCGGACAAAATTTATTGGGAAACAGTGTCCCAATTAAGAATGTTAATGCCAAATCGGTTGAAAGTTTGTTACAGTAAAGCTTGTATGTATACAAATACACTAGTTTTTGTTCTAACCAAAAATACCTATACGCTATACGATAAATATCGAGTCCCGCTAACAGTCACGTGACCGCTTGTGACGTCAATTTACAACGTTCCGCTTAGTAACAAGTCGCCAGCGGTGACAGTAGGTCAGGAGTTTTGGCTAAGGAGCTTGCGCAGTGTTTTGTTTTCATCCGCGCAATACGTTAATAGTGCTAATATTCGATTAATGAAATGGATGAAGGATTCAAAAAAGGGCAATCGGATAATCTACCTAAAATAGATGCACTAATGGTTGCTAACATACCTCTACTTGCTGACATTTGAATTTGTGAGGAACTATACCCTTTTTCAGTTTAATTCTTCCCCCAACAATCTTAAATTTAATATAGTTCTCCATATCATTCTCAATCTAAAACAAGAAAAAAATCTCATAAACCAGATTTTTAATCGAGCAGAGTAGTAGGTAAAGTCTAATTATAGATTAAAAGTTGTGTAGAAAACAAAGGATAACGCAAAACAGTTGCATTGTTCTCAAAATGTTATATTAATATCTATGTATAAATATAACGGTAAACCTAAAATTTCTGACACCAAAGGTTTTGCACCTCTGACCTGATTTTATGTTTATAGGTACAATTAAGTACTAAATAAATGCAAACTAAATACAAAAGATCATAATAATCATTATTATGTACCTACATTAAAGATTATCAGTTATGTACTTACGTCAAAATGGTCTTCACAACAATAAACTGTGCTTTTATCTCCAAATGGATCGAACCTCCTCATAGTTTTCATCCATTTCTTTCGTATTTGGACGTCCTTTGGAACGATAAAAAACAATTTGTGAGGCGTTTTGTAGGTTGTATTTGTACAACTCGGCACAACACATGATTTCCTAGTTTTTGGATTGGACATTTTTGAAAGTATTTCTAACTAGCTTCCGCCTGCGTGGTACGGTACCTTGAAAAACAAAAAACAATTATCCCACGGGAACCGTACATTTTTCTGAGATAAAAAATAGGCTGTATATCTGTGTCAAATTTCATCTGGATCCGTTCAGCCATTTCAGCGTGAGAGAATAACAAACATACATCATACATCTACACATCCATGCTTCTTACAAACTTTCGCGTTTATAATATTAGTAGGAAGTAGGATTTCTAATGAAACGTAAGACGACACTGTGCTGAGAGCGCGAGCAGACTAAGCGAGTGTTGTGAGATGACGTCACACCGTCACACGCATCGAGTACGAGTCCGCATCCGGAAACTAATTAACGTATCGAAGTAATTATATCGCTAGTATTTTTCATTTTTGACCGAGAATGAGAGAGAGATGGTGAATCAACAGTTAAAAAAATTTAAAATCAAAAGTGTCAGTTGGGACACTGTGTCCCAATAAATTTTGTCCGAATCGTCAGCAACTCTGTGTTTTAACATCATTTACCTAATAATTATCATTATTTCACCTGTTTGGTAGCAACAGTTATTTCTCCTAAATCTTCTTCACATCTACAACAGATGTCTATCTCTGTTTTTTGAGAATATAATGGTAGTTTTGTAGCATGAGATGTTCTTATTCTTCTATCCGGTTGACATTTAACACCGGTATTCACAAACAATACTTGTCGCTAATACTTGAGTGGCAATCGGCCAATGAGAATCGAGAAATGCCTTACTTCGCATAGCAATGCTAGTTTACTGAGACAAGTATTGTTTGTGAATACCGGTGTTAATCTTGTTGGCATGCACCCTCCCGCATTTCATCTAGCTGACCCGAGAAACATTGTCCTGTCAATGAATATTGTTTTTTTTCATAAACCTTCTGTTAAAATGTAAATCTATACTAATATTATATACTCGTAGAAGAAAGTTTTGTATATTCGTTTGTAACAATGAAACTCAAAAACTACAGGGATTATAGATCTTTGCTTACAATCAATGTCAATACGTTTTCATTGTAATCAAGTAATTTGGTATGACATAAGAGTGTTTATTCAATAAATTTGAGCCAGTTTTGACAAGTGTTGATTGTATCAGAGTTCCGTAATGTCTACGATGAACTACTAGTCCGATTTCAAAAATTCTTTTACCATTAGAATGCTACATTATCCCCGAGTAACATAGGCTATATTTTATGTAGGCGCCTCGCGAGCAAAGCCGCGAACGGAAGCTAGTGTTATTATAAAGTGACTTTATGGCAGACAAAATTATTTTTTATGGTAAGTTGGCAGGTAGCAAATAGGATAAAGTTGTATTTTATTATTTAAAATTTTTATGCAATTTCTATATAATATTTTATGTTTCATTATTACTTATTGATTTTTAATTTATAAATTATAATCATTGACATTGTACAAAAATATTGCACACCTTAAGGGCAATTTTATAAATGTATTATAGACTAGTTATAGACCCACGACTTTGCCTTGAAAAATCCATGAAATTAACATAGTATTAATTCTTTAATTATTGATTTCTGATTGGGAAATTTCTATAGAGTGCAAAAAGGGTCAGTCAGCCATCCAAAAACTGACTATGCCCAGTGTTGCATAACCATATAAACTTTCAACCTTTACACCTTTTACAGCCTTTCAAAGATTATTTTTTAAGACAAAAGATAGCCGATGTCCATCTCCAGGATATAATCAATGTAGCAACCTAACAGATAATGAATGTAACAGAAAGAGTTACTTTTGCATCTATGTATACTATTATTATAAGTTAAGTTTGTTTGTAGGACACGCTAATCTGAGGAACTACTGGTGTGAATTGTAAAAATATTTTTGTGTCGGATAACTTGTTTATCGAGGAAGGCTTTAGGCTTTATTACATTATGCTGCGACCAATAGGAGCGAAGCATCAATGAAAAATATTGCAGAAACGGGAGGAATTATAATAAACCGCAGAAAAAGTTGCGCGCTGGTCAGCTAATTTGTAATATTGGTATAGATAGACTAGCTGTAACCGCTACTTCTAAAAAATATATATGTTACTTATTTATTTTAAGAATTTACAAAATAGATTAAATACCTACCTACTTACGCCGAAACGATCTTCACAAAAATAAAGGCGACTACTAGGCATTGCCGATTTTGAATCTCGCCTTGCAAGTTTCTTGTGTCGTATAGTATAGTTTTGTTTCAAGGAACGAACACAAACAGCTTATCGGGGGTTTTTAATGATGTGCTATCATAATGAGTGACTGCGCACCTGTACATTTTGGAATTCATAAACTACACAAAATAATTCAATGAGCCGAATGTCAAGCGTTTATTTATTTACGACATATGTTTCGTTTTCCGTTTTCTCACTTCTGTTTTCTTTCTGAACCGTAACGTAGTAGGGTCTTCTTCTTCTTCAATTATGGCATCTGTCTCTTAGAGAACAATTTTGCCAGTGTCAAGTGTATTTATTTATAAGTATTGTCAACATCACAGAGTCATAGTCAAGTTGTCAAGTCAATTTTAAACAAAAGATGGCTGTTTTGTTGAAAATTTTCGGGATTTCCTCCGATGGAACTTGAAGAGAACTATTCACTCTAATTCACATACTTTACACTCGCGTCAAGAACCCGGGCTTTATTGGCAAAATAACCACCAAAATTACGCAATAAAACTCAAAATAACACGAGAAAACATATAAAAACCAGAGCGACGTAGTTGTCAGGCAAATAAACCGCAGAAAATCCCTAATAGTAATAGTAATAATAAGTAGTAGGGTCGGTGAGGCACACGACGCACTGACACTGACAAGCGTTGTGAAGAGAATTCTTTAACTAAAAATTTTTTTTTATTAAAATGTAGATATAGAAATTCGACGTGTTTCGCTTGTCCACGAAGCATTCCTCATAGTTTAGAGTAGCATGCGTTGATCCATCAGTCATTGGGTCCCTGCCATTGCAAAGTGGGTGGTCATTACCACGACTGCAATGTTCGGTCCTATAATATTAAACGGGTATTACCAGTGGCGGATTTACAAATTTTCAAGGTATAGGCTGTAAAGCTTTTGCCGCCCTTGCCTCCACAATTTTCAAATTGTCATGTCCTAGATTATTTTTACAATTCAACAATTTCGTTGGAATTGCACGTAAAATAATTTTTAGTTATATTTTTGAGCTAATTAAAGCTCAATCATGTTTGGAAGGCGGGGTAATGCATGCTATAATAGTCGATACATAAGATTAAAATCGGTAAAATTATTCACTAAATTATTTACTACATTCAAATTAAAATCACCAAATTATATACAAACCAATAGTAGGACTGGCTGTATGGGTTGACGGTAGGAAAAGAAAAATACATTTTCTATATGTAATTTCGCTCTTTACACTCATTCAAAGTGCGGGGAGAGGGCGCAAAGACCGATTATTGGTTGGGGGCGGCGAACTAGCTGTTTTACTCTAGAATATGTAAGATTGCTAAACGGATTTACGGATCGTACAATGACAAATGATAAGTGAAAAGAGAAAGTCGTCGGAAAAATTTGTTGCAGACTTCTATCTGTAAAACATCAGAAAACAGAATACAGAAAACCGTCATCTAGAAATCTTTTTGATTTCTGGTAGCAAAAAAAAAAAAAAAAATCGGTCCCAAATTTGCCGCCCCCAAAATCTGCCGCCCTAGGCTCAAGCCTACTCAGCCTGCTGGTAAATCCGCCACTGGGTATTACACTACACGGTATTCAGGGCCCGGTAGTAAGGGAGCCTCTACGCCTTACGCCCTAACTCTTATTACACCACTCTTATTTAGGGTAAGGGTCCCTGAATTTAGGGTAGTGTAATAAGTGCTTTACTCAATATACTTACCTGGATCTCTCTGTCACTCATTTCCACACACGTTGAAATATAAATCTTTAAAATTCGCAAACATCTACTATGACGGATATTTTTTCAGACAACCCTATACCAACGTGTTCGCAATAAAAAACAGCGCTTAAGTGGGTTAGGGTAAATTCGTCACCGGGTAAATTTGTCATCGCAAAAATCTAGTGTAAATTCGTGACCGCTCAAATTGTTTAAATATTTTTAGGGTAAATTTGTCACTGCCTACTTTTAAACCGCTACAGTACAGTCAGCGAAAAAGTGACATGCCTTTATACCTACCTCATAATTTTAAACTAACATGCACAGTTATTTAACTTGTAATAATAAAACTAGACTTCTTTCTCTACCTGAAGGATAGCAAAACACATGAGAATATAACTGTGTACATCTTTTAGAACCGACTAATCAAAGAAATCATCAACAAATATGATGATATGCCATTGAAAGAAGTTATTAAAAAAATATCTATTATTTAAAGCTTAGGTAGATACTTGTATTCTGATTAGAAAAAAAATGTGATTTTGCATGTAAGTAGGTACCTACCTAATTCGTTATAATTAAGGCACTGTGCCGAGCTACTGACATTTGAGATTTTCTTTCTTCCTCACCCCACTGTACTTCTACAAACTTTGTGAAGTTTAATGACATAAGTACCTACCGGATTATGCTTTTTTAGTTTTTTTTTTTTAGTTTTATGATATATTTATTTTTGTATTTTATCCAATCAAGTGAAAGAAACTGGCATCGACATACCTCTAGACCTGACAACCCAGTAAAAATGCTGTGCATGTAAAAATAATAGACAACCCAACGGCTGCACATTATCTAAGTTATAACTTTATGTTCAATAAATTTTCTTATAACTTAATGTTGCAAAATTTTATGAAATATCATTTTTTTTAATTAAAAAAACTTCTTTATTTTCCTTTTCTATTTGGAATAAAAGTTTAAAATACCTACCTTCTGCAATCAGCCATCTTAACTGAAACACCAATCACAGCGAATGACGTCACGCCTATGTAAATGGCAACCGCCGAGCGTATGTTTTGATTCATTGTTCATTCATTAGTTAATTGGATTCAGAGTTCAATCGTGATTTTGTGGTTAAAAGAAAAAACCCAAGAATCATCAACGATGGAAAATTGTTTTATTTGTTGATGTGGGAAGAGTTTGTGGTGTGAGCTTCAGAAAGAGTAAAAGAAGCATCACTATTTGGTTGTTCTTCTTTCATAAAAATTCTCATACTGTATGAGCATTTTCAGGAGAATTTTTATGGAGTCAGTATGAGTCATAGTGTATCTTGATGTGTTATTCTTTACACAACAATTAATTTTAAATGAAAATGTAGAACGGAAATCAGAACTTCAATGGTGATGTGTTCTGATTGACCAATCTTCTTTGATTAGCTTTATACTTCTAAATGTTTTTTTCATTACTTTATTTGATTTATCCACCATTTCTGATGTTACCTGTTGAGCTGCTTGAAGATTGTGCTGATCTAAAAAAAAGGTAGGTAAGTAGGTAGGTATATATTTCATAGATTTTATATAATTATATAAAAAAAAACTAGGTACCTACCAGCTTGTCATTTAATCAAATAACTTAATAACGATTAAAATTATCTTGTTATCTCCTTACATTAATCGTGAAAAATATAGATAGGTACCTACCTGAACTTCTGGATAATTTTCTGGAAACAGTTTTTTCAATATTAAATGTTCTGTAGCCATACTTACTTCTTTCATCTGATTGCTCTTCACATTCGTCAGGAGCCAATATATTTCGTTTCTTACGTATACATCGTATATAATATGGTTGTTCTTTGGTGTTAAATGTTCGCGTTTTTCTATCGGGTTGGCAGTCAAATTTTTTGGGAACAGATCCTGGTTTCATACGTACTTGTGCCACCGTCCCCATCACATGATATTGCATATAATTATCCATATCATTTGGCAGCTGAAAAAAGAGTAAGTAGGTACCTATTCCAAATTCGCGACAAGAATGATAGGAATAAATATAATATATATTTATTCCTATCATTATAAATTATATATAATGATAGGAAGAATATAGTTAGTAGGCATGACGACAGCATCAAAATATGGTCAATTCAATACACAAAATGTTTTGTCCTGGGTGAGAATTGAACTCACAACCTACAGCGCAGAAGGTAGAGCTATTACCAACTGAGCTAAAAGGCCAGTCATATTTATGCAGGTTATTTATAGGTAGATAGGTACCTACCTCTCTATCAATCACTTAGGTACCTACTTAGCTATTTCTTTTAACACAAAGATTTTTGATTTAGGTAGGTACATACGCACATATCAAGCTATAGAAAATACATAAGTACTTACGTCGAAGTGGTCTTCACAAAAATAAATTGGCGAATTCGTACATACTTCTGCTGGGTTTCGCCTTGCGAGCTTAAACCATTTATCTCTCACTATTTTCTTGTTCGGAACATAAACAAACAATTTGTTAGGCGTTGCCTTTGATGTGTTTCTGCACAGAGGGACCGCACACCATTTGTACACTTTGGAATTCATTTTTAACACACGAAATATTTTTGTCGCTTCTTTATCTGTTGAGCATAGAAATAAACGCAATGCAATGTTTACCTAGGCGTTGCGTCACACCTCCGTCACACACACACAGCAGACGCCATGACACCCAAGAGTGTTTTTTTCGTTCGTTCATTCATTCATAATCATAATTCAAAATAGGTAGGTAGTAGTAGATTGTTAAGTACACAAATTAAAATAAAATAATTTGCATTCATTTGTTATTGGTAAAATATGTGTTTTTCGGATTTACTCGTAGTAGATGTGTCATTATAAAAGGGAATCTCAAAATCTAGGAATTTAGGTAGATACCTACTCAAAGTGAAAAGAAATATTAACTGCTCGGATAAGTTCCTACAAAATAATACGGCGCACTTTCCCATTTTTTTTATAATTATGTTATTAGGTAGGTAGGTACATCGTCCGCAAGAACCAAAGTCTGACTGACAACTTGACAAGACAATCTCGTTTAAGCACTTATTACACTATACTTTCTCCAGGGACCCTTACCCTGAATAAGTGTGGTGTAATAAGAGTTAAGGAGCAAGGGACCCTTACTAGGGTGTCAGGGAGGACCCGGCAAGCCTTGCTCCCTTGCAAGAGGCCACGCCCACCCTTGCTACAGGGCCCTGCCAACCGTGTAGTGTAATAGGGCTTTTACTAAGGTATAGGTAGGTAGGTACATAAATTTGGTTTGTGTCAAGAGGGGGGTAAAAGCAAGATCGGCTGAGTTACGTGTTCTGTATGTTAAACAAACAATATTAAATGTAGCGCGTATAATACCAGTACCTACCTACCTACAATTTTGTGGTTGTAACAACAACAGTATTTATCTGTCAGCAATGTGTGAATTCATTCGTATTATTAATCATTTAGTAGGCATGTAGGTACGGTAGTTACCTACACGGCTGATTATTACTGGTTGTTTATAGTGATGGTAACAAACAGTTTCAATCTGTCACTGTCAGTGTTAATACTTCCAAGCTATCAACCATATTATTAATCAGCCGTTCCTATCTAAAATCATTGATGGGTTTTTCTGCGGTGTATTTGCCTGACAACTACGTCGCTCTGGTTTTTATATATTTTCTCGTGTTATTTTGAGTTTTATTGCGTAATTTTGGTGGTTATTTTGCCAATAAAGCCCGGGTTCTTGACGCGAGTGTAAAGTATGTGAATTAGAGTGAATAGTTCTCTTCAAGTTCCATCGGAGGAAATCCCGAAAATTTTCAACAAAACAGCCATCTTTTGTTCAAAATTGACTTGACTACTTGACTATGACTCTGTGACGTTGACAATACTTATAAATAAATACACTTGACACTGGCAAAATTGTTCTCTAAGAGACAGATGCCATAATTGAAGAAGAAGAAGAAAATCATTGATTGTAATTGTAACAAACAGTTTCTATCTGTCATTGTCAGTAGTGTGTTAATTCGTCCAAGCAAGCGTATTACAAGCTAGTAATCAGCTGTTACCTGCACGTTAGATAAAATTTATTGATTGTAATTGTAACAAACAGTTTCTATCTGTCAATAGTGTTACGTGGAATCTAAACTTTATTAGTATCAATAAGAAATAATTGGGTAGGCATTCCTAATGGCGCCAATACGCCTCGTATCTGAGCGGCAGCTAGAAATTTTAGTCGAATTCGCCGAAACACATAGGAATATAGCTCTCAATATTAATAAAACCGGCCCTCTAGGCCAACGAGAGACCGAGAAAGCCTGGGAAGAGGTGGCCAAAAAGCTCAATGCGGTCAGTGATGGCATCACCAAATCTACCCTTTTGTGGAAAAGAGTAAGTAGATATATATGTACCTACTTTTTCGCGGAATGTTTATATTTTTCCACACATTTTTTTCAGTACTGGCATACACTGAAATGCCGTACAAAACAGAAGGCTGCAGACAACCGGCGGAGTGTGGCGGTCGTTGGCAGTGGAGCTAATAAGTTGGTCCCACTCACAGACATTGAGAAAAGGGTTACCTGCATTACTGGAAAGTTTGTGGAAGGTGCTCCTACAGTCAGAACTCACAGCGTCGGCGCCGGACCCTCGCAGAAACGAAGTAGGTCATAACTATTCTGATAGCAATTGAAAGTGGCCTTACCATAAGCTCTTACAATCTTGTTTCAGAAACGTCAAATTTCAAACTAGAAGTGACACTTATTATTTTTTTTAAGTTTGAAATGTCAGTGTTAAATTAATTTCTACTTTTTCCTGACTATCTTGTGGGTAGGTCTATTAACTCAATACTTACTAGTAATACCTACATCTGTCTAGATACCAAAAATGAAATTCTATGCCTGGAAATAGGTAAAACAGTAACTTCCTATGATCATCTGCTGAACCTACTACAGTTTTGACCAAACATTATTATTATTATTATTATTCTTACCTTAAATTATAGTACCTAGCTAGTTAGTTATGGTATATCTAAAATACCTATTAAAGTCATTCAATATCTTTTTTTATAATTTATTAATAAATAGGATAAGTTAATTTTAAATTATTATGCATTTATATTTATTAATAATAATTTTTAATTTAAAATCATTGTCAAGATTATGATCACAACTCTGTAACCCCCAAGCTCGGTAGATAATCTTCAGATTTACTTAGATCTATAAGGATATCTAAAGGGCGTAGTCAGAGGCATGTCCAAACATGATCGGACTCATTGGTGCACAACTAGGTTTGAACCCAAGGCCTTTGGATCATGAGCTAGGGGTGCTACCACTATACCACCAGTGCTTTTAATAATCATTGACTTTGTACAAAATATACATGTCATACCGGTAGAAATACATTGATTCTTATTATTATCATAATGACACCAATGTACCTTACCTACTATTTGATGCAATAAAATATTAGGTACTTATTTATTTTAGATGTCAATAGTAATGTGCCACGCTGGGTCCTAGAATTGGAGGAGCGACACATAGCAGCTGACGAGCGGTTGGCGGATGGAATTGCCGGGTTGGCTACGACTAACGAATCCATTTTAGAATGTCTGCAGCACATGGCTACTTCTCAGGCGCAACTCGTGCAACTCCTGGCTGAGATGCTGCAGCGTCAGCCACCTCAATAACATTATACCTACTAAATAATAAAAACAAAAGCGATCAAAACTATACTCCATAGGCTTGTTATCTTTATATAAGATATCCATACTAATATTATAAATGCGAAAGTAACTGTATCTGTTAAGCTTTCATGCTTAAACTGCCGAACCGATTTTGATGAAATTCAGTACAAAGGTAGACAAGAGCTTGAGAAAGGACATAGGTTGGCTCCCTTTTATTGTGAAAAAATGCTTGGAGGGGTTGAAATAAGGGATGAAAGTTTGTGTAAGAGTGTATAATTTTCAACAGGCAAAAGCCAGTCTAAAATATTAATCATTCCCATCTAATTCAAGGCTTTTTCACTTCCTCCAAGCTTTTGGAGAGTTGGCTGAGACGTTGGGAAAAAGCATAATCTCACTCCATGTTGATAAAATATAATCTACTTTAAAACACTATAATTATCTAAAATATAAGTTACTAATAAGTTATTAATGTAATATATGTATAAGATACTATAAAGCGCCCAAACTCTGTATGAATCCAAGATTTTAGAGTATAAGAATGGTAATGGATCGAAAATACAAATGTAGGTATTTATTGCAAATGAAAAACCAGACTGAAAGTAAATGAAAAAAGATTCTCACATCTGCCTTAATGGGTTTTTTTTACTTTACGTTTCGCCCGTCACTTTTAATTCAAACCGATTGTCAAAATCTATCCAGTTGTTTAGACTTTGGCCAAGGGGATTACATGCACCCCAACTAACACATTATACCCTTACGGCCAGTTTCTATTTTATCTATGGTTTTTGGATTTTAGATAATTATTTGACAAGGTCAAACGGTGAAGGAGAACATCGTGAGGAAACCGGCATACCCTAGAACCAATAATTCGAAGGTGTGTGTCATAGGTTAGTATTCTTATAGGCGGCGATGGGCTTGCAACCTGTCACGTACGGAATACTAACTACCTACTGTGCAAAATGTGGGCATGTACCAAATGTCATGTTTGGACTTGCCTCTGACTACCCCCATTAGATATCCTCAAAGATCTGAGGAGATATCTACCGAGCCGGGGATTACAGTCGTGTTCCTATATATATTATATATTTGACAAGGACGTTCTAGTATTTGACATTACTTCTATAGGATTTATGTCAAATACCTGTCCAAAAACCGCAGATAGATAGATTAAAGAAACCGGCCGTTAGTCTTTGCAGTCACATAAAAGTAATGTCACTAACACTTACTTTGATTAGATAGTCTTTCGCCGTGAATTGGATTTTTGGGGGTTGTAGTGGGTTCGAGACCCGTATAAGGCGCCTTCTATTCTTAAGTTGATTTTTTCGGCGCTCTTCTTCAGCCCAGGCACGTAAATATCCTCGGGACATTTATAAACTAAAAAGAAAGTAGGTAGCTAACTAATTATTAAGAAATTGTTCGTTATGTAGGTAATACTAATGGTTTTATTTGGTTTGGTATAAAGTACTTACATTTTTCGATTTGTATCGCTTGAAATAACTTATATTAAGTATTTAAACTGTCTAGATACTAGGTTAGTAACGTAGTGATTTTAAACTTTGGGTAAGTACACAAAATATTTACAATGTAGCTAAGCTTGTTTGTTTACACTACACTACTTTTCTTCTTCTTCTTCAATTATGGCATCTGTCTCTTAGAGAACAATTTTGCCAGTGTCAAGTGTATTTATTTATAAGTATTGTCAACGTCACAGAGTCATAGTCAAGTTGTCAAGTCAATTTTAAACAAAAGTTGGCTGTTTTGTTGAAAATTTTCGGGATTTCCTCCGATGGAATTTGAAGAGAACTATTCACTCTAATTCACATATTTTACACTCGCGTCAAGAACCCGGGCTTTATTGGCAAAATAACGGATGAAGTAATTATAGACAAAGAAGTATTCTTAGGAAACTTGGGAGTTGCCAACTCTAGTAAACTTTCCCATTTTAACGGGAAAGTTTACTGGAGTTGGCAACTCCCAAGTGTTTTAATTTAACTTTAATATATAATAATGCCATAATTTAGGTACCTAATATAAAACAAACCTTGCTTGGTACTGCTCGCTTTTTGATATATCGCTGACCTTTTGGAAACCTAACAAATTCGTTTGTACGAATATGATCAGAGTATGTATATCACAATCGTTTAACTGAGCTTCCAGTGATTATCCCAACGACTTTTTTTTATAATTTCCACCCATCGACCTCTGGGTCACGAGGTATTCTGAAAAAATAACTGGTCATTCACGTAACTTATTAAAAGTGGCAATAAAAACTGGCAACACTAAAATGACAGGACGAGCCGAACTATCTAGCTAAAAAATGTTTTTGTTGGATACTTACATAATGGTGGGTGACACCATGCGTAGTTTTTTTAATGTCCTTTGTAATATCTGCACACTATTATGGCACAACTTGTCAATGCAATGTAAACACAAACGAGATCAAGAGCGTACGCCTTGATGGCACAACGTATTGACAATGAGTGACTGTCACTCAGTGCTGCCAGATACATTGTAATTACAGCAGATCTACTGTATTTTCACACGATCCAATGTACACTGTAATACTAAAAAAAATTACAGTGTATGGGAACACTGTAATTTTTCAACGGGCATATATTGTAATTTTGTATCAAACACTGTAATTTTGACCACTTTTGAGCACCAAACACTGTAATATAATTTGTCTCATCTGGCAACACTGCTGTCACTAGACGTGTAATGAGAAGCCCGCGAGCGTGTTAAAAAAAAAATAGTGCGTGGAGTCGCTCCGCGCGGAAGAAGTGAAGCTTCTCGTTGCTAACGCTCGTACGTAACAGGTACCTATACTACGCGCATTCGTCCGAGTGCCGCGCATTCACTCTCGCTCTGTCTCTTTCATACCCCCTCCATTGTAGCGTTAACGTGAAACGCAACCTTGTTGGAAGTCGCATTAGAAGTTTCACTTCATTAATATAGGATTGAAGATCGAACATTCTACTTGTACCTACATACTCTCTAGCTAACGCGAGTTCTGAACTAGACACGCGTTGTGCAACGCATGTTTCAAAGGGAGGCAAAAGTTGACCTACGCTGGATGTAGGTAGGTAGGTACAGAAAAAAAGAGACTTATTTTTCGCATGCCTACTAATTATGTAGATAAGTAGGTACATAACATAAATGCAGTCGAATATAGAACCTCCTTTTTAACTCGCTTAATATTAAGGTAAGCACCTACGTGTATACGAAGTTTCGGTACTGCATCCGAGTTAAGTCTTCTAGTTTTGCCTGTCTCCTTAAATGATTTTTTTTTGAAATGCAGGGAACAAACACGGCTTGATTTTGTTGGCATCCAACCGCTAGCAATTTTACCGGTAGCATTATTCCATATTTTGTGGAGTGAGGGATCTTTTGGGTAACTGAAATTACCGAAATAAAGATTATACTTACTTAGGCCTAGATTGTACCTAAGCTACTGAGTATTCAGCTCACAATAAATAATATCTAATAATACCTACACCTTCATTATAAAAATCACTAATTTTTCAACTAGGTTTCTTTACGTTGGCAACACTGACACCTGACGAAGTGATAAAGGCCAAAAGGACTCAGGTCAATAAAAAAAAATCTGCATTGTATTTTGAATTGTTCATCGAGCACCTACCAACCACAACCACGACAGCTAAGTAATACTGCCTCCCTACTATGACGCTATGATTAAAGAAACAAGATTTGGCTTAAAAATTTTTCAATGCTGGCTTTTACATTATGCTGCCCCCGTGATTTCAAAGTAGATTAACTAGGTAACTAGAAGTTACGTTATTAATTATACAGTAGGTATAGTGGTAATGTACTCTGTGGTGGATGACATTGATTGATTCGATTGATTCATAACTTATGAATCAATCGAATCAATCAATGCAATGAATGAAATGAATGAACGCCGCTGACAAGACGGCAGCGAATGATAATAAAATTATGAAAGGGGCGATGGAAAGGGGCGACGCACGCTGCACTGCACGCGGCACGACAGACAGAGACAAACTGAACCTTCATTCTGTCTTCTAAACTCGAATGGCATTTTTCTAAAGTATTTTTTCATTCATCCTTTTCTTCTAAGGTAGCCGTAGACAATGAATAAACTACTTCCGCTATCTATACGTGGGTAACAGACAAAGTTGACAATTAGAAGGTAAATAATTGTGCAATTCGTAATAAATAAACTGCATTTAGTAGCTCAACTCAGCTCAGTTAGCTAGACGGAGCAGCCATCATACATAATACCTACATATTATTTGAAATACCTACCTATCGTCCAGAAAGTAACCTATTACCTACCTATTACCTATTACCTAAGTAAGCTTATTACCTACCTACATTTCAATCCTGAATCAAAATTGTATAAAAAAATTAATAGTCACGCAACTTACCGATGAAAAGTTACATTTTTTACTCTTCGACTGTCGCTCTTACAGCCTAAAATACAGCAGTAAACCATGTTTCAGTGGCATAAATGCATCAACAAAATATAACACAAAACACTATTTCAATAACTTGTCACTGGTAAACAAACAAAATAATATTAGACGCTTAATTGCATAAAAATTATGAGAAAATAGGTAGGTATTGTTTATCATCATTCCTCTGGAGCAAAACCAATCAATCAGCAATAAATTAGCGCATGCGCTCTAAGTTACACGCGTTAACTTTTCCCGCGAAAAGCTAATTAATACAAAACATGCAGATTGTGGTACTTACCTACAAGGTAATAAAGTATCAACTCCTTATTATATTATGTACCTGCTTAAATTTTTATAACAGTAAGTAGGTACTATATAATAAAATGTATTCTTTTTAAAAAAAAATAGTTTTATTTGTTCAAATAATATTATAAATAAGAAAATATTGTTTGTAAGTTTGTCTCTCACGCCGGATGGGATTTAGATGAAATTTGGTTAACGTAAATTATACCCTGGATTAACACATAGGTAATTTACTTATATCCGAGTCCTACGCGAGCAAAGCCTCGGGTGGAAGCTCCGAAAGTTTATGAGAGAAGGTTTGAGAGTCTGTGTTTATGTTTTACGTAACTCCGTAACAGCTGAACGAATTTTGATTAAACACCCACTTAAGCTACTCTTTCAAAATTTCTTATTAATTTTATAAAAATCATCAAGTATCAAAACTATTTGGAATAACATTATAGGGTGGCCATATATACGCGATAAATGGCGCCTCCATTATTTTCTATACTACTTTGCCAAGCTGACTATTACAATATCTTCTTCTTCTTCTTCTTCTTCAATTATGGCATCTGTCTCTTAGAGAACAATTTTGCCAGTGTCAAGTGTATTTATTTATAAGTATTGTCAACGTCACAGAGTCATAGTCAAGTTGTCAAGTAAATTTTAAACAAAAGATGGCTGTTTTGGTTGGTTCGGAGCGATTAAGCTTCCCGGGTTATTTTTCTTGATTTCTGATAATTTTTCACTTCCAACTTGA
The DNA here is from genome assembly GCA_963675405.1 of Cosmorhoe ocellata. Classification (NCBI taxonomy): domain Eukaryota; kingdom Metazoa; phylum Arthropoda; class Insecta; order Lepidoptera; family Geometridae; genus Cosmorhoe; species Cosmorhoe ocellata. The sequence goes on from OY776267.1 coordinate 6,971,879, forward strand.
TTCATTTAACTCAATAAGTGGTTGTGTTGTTTTGTGTGGTGCTGGTTAGTGTTGTGTAAGTGTTTTTACTCCGTGATTCGAGTTTGAGGTTTTCCTTGAACTCGAATCATGGATTGTGAAGAGCACGTGCCGGCGATTCCACCGGCCCCGCCAGATCCTCCCGATCCTGATCCCAAAATAAGTGCTAGCTCTGGTAGTAAGCGTAAGTGTGAGTCTGAGACTCAAATGCCAATGAAGAAGGTGCTATCTTCTGTCAATGACATGAATGTTCCCTCCATTCAGTCCGTATTCACACACCCATCTATAGTGGTAGGTGCTATTCAGTCCTACACTGCTAAGGATAAAGGGCCATTTATTGTACATGTATCCCGCGCTGAATCTGATCCCGCTACTGGAACGGTAATGAAACCCATTAAGTTTGGCCAGTTCCTAGCCACACATAGATTTGAAAAAGTTATCCCTGGTGAAGGAGTTAAAAAAGTCGGACGCAACAAGGTTTCAGTTGAATTTGCCTCAGCTGAATATGCAAACAAATTTGTCACATCTCCGATCTTACCCATGTGCAAATATGTACCTACCATACCCACATATAACGTCACTAGGATGGGTCTTGTCAGGAATGTTCCTACAGACCTCTCCATGGATGACTTCGCCAGGGATGTCAATCTTCCCGACGGTTGTGGCATTGTGTTGAAGGCTCGTCGTCTCAACCGTAAAGTTATAGATGATGGTAAAATTTCTTGGGTACCAACCCAAACTGTCGTCATCACGTTCCAAGGCCAATCCTTACCCTCCCGAATCTTCCTCTACTACAACTCTCTCCCTGTGGAGTTATACCAATACCCTACTATTCAGTGTCATTCTTGCTGTCGATTTGGTCATACAAAGACACAGTGTAGGTCGAAGCCGAGGTGCTTCCATTGCTCTAAAGAGCATTCAGGGGATACTTGTGAGGTCCAAGAAGCAGATGCTTCCTGCCTACATTGTTCTGGCCGCCACTTCTCCACCAATAGAAACTGCCCAGAACATGAAAGGCAAAAATCTATTAAAATGGTAATGGCACATAACTCCATCTCATATGAAGAAGCATCCTTCCAATTTCCCAAAGTCACACGATCCTTTTCTGAGGTTACCCAAGAACTTTTTGCTAATCCTAGCTCCTCCAATGGCTTGCAGAAACCTGTTTCTGTAGGTTCATCTCAATCCCATACCCGCTCCTATGTAAAGACCGTGTATGCCAACCCCAAACCAAAAGCCCCATTGGGTAAGTCCTATGATAGGGCTTCCCATAGAGATATCATTTCAAACCCAACATCATCATCACCAAACGGTTGTGCTCTTGGCAACAACCAACCATCATCATCTGAAAGCCTGATAGAGACTCTGCTCTCTATCTTAATAGATATCATTTTAACAAAACCTCAAACCCTACCGTCCAACGTTGCTTCAAAACTATCACAATTAGTCGCACAAATAGCCCACAATGGATCCAGTAATGGTTCTACAGTGGAACACCCAGAGCATGCGTGCAAAAACGCATGAACTAATTCACTTAATTAATAAATTCTGCCCGTCAGTCATTGCCGTCTCGGAGACATGGCTGAGGCCTGGATCCCATTACCGGATCTCGGGCTTCAGCTGCCTCCGGGACGACAGGGCTGACGGGCATGGTGGGAGCGCTTTATTAGTGAAGCGCTCCCTTACCTTTTCCCAAATCCCTCTCCCGTCCCTCCCCCCTGATATCAACGTCGTTGGTATCAGATCCTTCGGTATTTCCTTTATATCCCTTTATATTCCTCATCCTCATTCCTCTTTAATCCCTGACATCCTCCTCTTATTCTCATCCATCCCTCCTCCCATGATTATCATGGGAGACTTTAACGGCCACAACACTGTGTGGGGTCACAGCCACTCAGATTTGTTCGGCCGCTCCCTCCTAGAAATTATTGATGAGGCTAACTTATGCCTGCTCAATGATGGATCCCCTACTCGTAGAGTATTCCCTAACCAGAATCCGAAAAGCGCAGTCGACCTCTCTCTGTGCTCCTCTGTACTTTTCACTGACATCTTATGGAAAATATTACCTCATTCCTTCGGCAGTGATCACTTCCCCATTCTAATGTCATTACATTCAATTTCCCCAAATAGCGTAACTCCTTTTACCAACCCTACGCCATCCATAAAATACAGACTCTCTGGTGCTGATTGGCCATCTTACTCTTCATCTCTAGACCTCAATATTGACTCCTTTTCCCCATCTATAAATCCCCTCACTTCTTATAACAACTTCATTGATATCATGACATCATGTGCAGTCCTTCACATTCCTCTTAAAAAACCTTCTCGTGGCTCTAAGATCTCCACTCCATGGTGGGATGAGGAATGTACCAAAGCCTTTACTGTCCGTAAAGCAGCGGAAAGAGCTTACTGTCAATCAATGACTACAGACAACTTCTTACAGTACAAAAAAGCGGCAGCCAAGTTTAGGAAGTTAACTTGTAACAAGAAAAAACTAAGTTGGATAGCCTTCTGTGAGAACTTGTCCCCTAGAACCCCCCCCTCGCTGGTCTGGAAACAGATTAGACGTTTTAAATGTTCTTCTAACATTGTAAACATTACAGCTAACGATCCTTTATCTTGGCTCGACGGTTTTTCGGATAAACTGGCCCCCCCCTCGGTCCCTTCAGCTCTATCTTTTCCATCAACTCCTTATTTCCTTCCATCAACAAGCAACTTGGACGCCCCTTTTTCATATAGTGAATTGACACTCGCACTTGACGGACTGACAGACTCTTCCCCCGGCATAGACGGTATTCCTTACTCCTTCCTAACTAAGGCTTCTGATAAAACTAAAAATATTTTTTTAAATCTTGTCAATGCTTTTGTGGATAATGGTATAATTCCAGAACAGTGGAAATCCCAAATCATAGTCCCAATCCTTAAACCTGGTAAAGACCCCTCGGATTCCGCTAGCTGGAGACCTATTGCGCTGTCATCTGTTCTGGCCAAAGTGGCGGAACATTTGATCAAGCGCCGTCTCGAGTGGTGGGCTGAAAATGGTTCCATCCTTGCTAAATCCCAGTTCGGGTTTAGAAAAGGTATGGGCACCATGGATAACCTGAGCTTGATTATGACAGACATTCACATTGCTTTTCGAGAGAAAAAAAACCTTATTGGAGTCTTTCTTGATATAGCGTCAGCTTATGATAATGTCCTGCTTTCGGTTCTCAGGAGGAAACTCCTCCAGCTGAGAATTCCTGAAAAGCTTGTCCGTTTCATTTGCAATTTATTAATGGAGAGATCTGTCATTATTAAATCTCCTCTTGGACTCCTACCCCCCAGGACAGTTTGGAAAGGTCTACCACAGGGATCTGTTTTGAGCCCATTACTCTATAGCCTCTATACATTCGATCTTGAGCAGACTGTAGAATCTTTTTGTGAAATTTTACAGTATGCTGATGATCTCTGCCTCTATGTCTCCTCTTACTCTGTGGCAGAAGCAAGTAACCGACTCAACTCCGCGTTGACTTATCTCGGTGAATGGCTTACCGACCATGGATTATCTCTCTCTGCTCCCAAAAGCTCTGTTGTCGTTTTTTCCAAAAGAAGAATTATCCCCCCCGTAAAAATCTATATTAATCAAGAAACCGTCCCCATTTCTAATAATGTAAAATTTCTAGGTATTACATTGGACTCTAAAATGACAGGTATCCCTCACTTTATCTCTGTTAGTCAAAAGTGTGAAAAAAATATGAACATTCTACGTTGCCTCTCTGGAGTATGGTGGGGATCTCATCCATATACCCAGAAGCTATTGTACAACGCCATAATCAGAAGCCACTTTGACTATGGAGCATTTCTACTTAACCTTTGCAACAAATCAGGTTTGGACAAAATTGATAAAATCCAGTCTAGATGTCTTCGTATAATACTGGGAGCTATGAAATGTTCACCCATCAATGCTATGCAGGTTGAATGTGGTGAGCCTCCCTTAAGTCTACGAAGACAATACCTCTGTGACAGGTTTATCTTTAAGTTGGTACAAAATTCAAATCATCCCCTTCTTCCAAAATTAAGACACTTACACAGTTTATTTAACCCTGCAGACAAAGCTCCTTGTCTCCTCCATAGCTTTAAAATTTTTTCAAGTCTTCCAAACTCTGTCAGGCAGTACCCAACATGCCCAATATATCTGATCCCTTATGATGCTCTAGTTTTCCTACCCCATATTATTTTAGATTTTAATATAACAAAGGATTCTGTTGACGCAAAGAGGATATTTGATGCTGAAATTAATCTGAAATTTCCAGGGTGGACATACATCTTTACCGATGCATCCAAACTATCAATGGATAGTGAGGTTGGAGCTGCTGTTTGGATACCCTTTACCAACATTACACTCAGCTTTAAATGTCCCTCTTCTTCATCAGTTTTCACTGGAGAAGCTGTTGCCCTCTTAGAAGCTGTCCTTTTTGTCAAATCCCACAATCTTAACAAAACCATCATCTTTTCGGACTCTAAAAGTTGCTTGCAATCTTTATTATCCAACCCTTTCAGGTCCGTATCTCGACTTCCCATTATACTTAAAATTAAACATGTTCTCCATGAATGTCATAAACTAGGCATCAAAGTAATTCTTGCATGGATCCCAGGACACTCTGGTATCCCAGGCAATGAGACAGCAGACGCTTGCGCAAAAATCGCAGCCCAGTTAGGTTCTCTTGAGCATTATCATACATATTGCCACGACCTATGCCTTCTACCTAAATCCCATCTCGATAAATCCTGGACAGATGTATGGAATGCCTCAAGACTCATCAAAGGCAAATACTACTCCGACATCCAACCAGTTATCCCTCCCTCCCCTTGGTTCTTCAAGTTCCGCAAATCTAGCAAAATTGTAACCTCAACCATCTGCCGTCTTAGATTAGGTTTTGCATGTACCCCAGTATTCTTAGCAAAACTAAGGATTCGGGATCACTCAATGTGTGAATGCGGGCTTGAAGAAGGAGATGTGGAACACATATTCTTTAATTGCCCAAAATTGCAATGTTCCCTATACGATGTCCTCCCCCCTGAACTCCCTCGTCCTACTTCATTCAAAATAATACTTTCCCAAATATTTTCCCCCCTTATAAATCATATAATATGTAAATTTGTAAAAATCCATAATATTAAGTTGTAAAATAGTTAAAAGTAATAATATGTATATATATATTTATCTATTTTGTTATAACAATGTGCATTTCGTCTTGTTTTGTTTCCCCTTCCACCTTGTGTTGTTGCCATAATTGTGTTGTTTAAAACTAACTATGTCAATCATTTTGTTGATGCAAAATTTTTATTTTTTTTATTTTCTTTTAAATTCTGCTTTTGGTTACCGATCATATTATTATTTTTGAAGTTTACGATACTCCTTACTGACTGACACTGGCAGAATCGTTGCGTGAAGCAAGCGGGGCCATAAAAATAAGAAGTTGAAGTTGAAGTTGATGGCTGTTTTGTTGAAAATTTTCAGGATTTCCTCCGATGGAATTTGAAGAGAACTATTCACTCTAATTCACATACTTTACACTCGCGTCAAGAACCCGGGCTTTATTGGCAAAATAACCACCAAAATTACGCAATAAAACTCAAAATAACACGAGAAAACATATAAAAACCAGAGCGACGTAGTTGTCAGGCAAATACACCGCAGAAAATCCTACAATATCAAAATTGACTAGACACTGTGATTTTGTGACATGGATAATACTATTCATGAAAAAAAACTTGACACTGACAAAATTGATCTTAAAAAAGACAAATGTCATAAATTCAGAAGAATTTTAAGTGACCTAACGTTGCCAAGCAAAGCAAGCAAGCAAGCAAAAGCGTATGCAAAGCATTTTTACCAAGCCGCGACAGACGAGACTTCTTTCATTCGCTTGGTGATTTTTAGTTTTCCAAAAAAAAAATATTTTTTGTATATAATTAACGCGAAAAAGTTGTTCAATCAAGGCTGATCCGTTACAATTTTATAATTTGTTTAATTCCTGCGCTAGAGAAATGTGATAACCGGAATATGAACACGTTCAAGGATCAATTCAACTTTAATTTCTCAAACAAAACATAGGTTTGTGATTTCGTTTTGTATTGTTATTTTGTCAGCTAAGTAGGTAGATATCCTGCGATTTCTTACTCTCTTTTACGAAATCTCGCCAGACACAGATAGGGAAATAGATCTAAAAACTAGTAATATTTCGAAATAAATTAAAACTGATCAAATCGGATGCGTATGGGTGGGATGTAGAAGGTATCGTGTGTACATGATTGCTTGTAAATTCTCTACAGGTTCTTTACATAATTATGTCTCTATAAGTCACAAGCCAGTCAAAGTTAGTAGTTTTTGAATGTTAGTTTTTTTCTATTATTATAATTAACTGGACTAATGCTGTTTAATACAGTTGTAATGCTTGTACACAAGCTTGTGATAAATGAAGACTTTTCTGCCAGCCAACCCAATTAAATAAAAAATATAAATCTACAATCTAAAAATACACTAAACATTTAATTTAATGTATTTAGAAACCCTGCATAACAATGTGCATTTCATTGTCAATAGTCAATAGTAAAATATATTGATTTCAATGAAATCACAGGGATCATTTTGAAACGTCTTACATACTAGGTAAGTCTAGGTGCCAATTCCAGTCCTATCTCCAGTCCCCCGAAGAACTGACAAGAAACACTGTCTTTCTCTACTCATTGACTTACTGTTATTTACAGATCGGGTTGAACTTTGTAAAACAATAACACCATGGAAGAAGATACTTCAGAGCTGGTGAGGATATGGAGGGAGAAGAAACTCGGAGAGTCGCGAACAACAGAAGACAAACCCCACAACTTTGTTAAACAAGAATGCTCGGTTCCAGAGATGATGAACTTGACAACCATCCACCCTGATAGCTTACCTCCAAACGCTCACCAGCATCTAGAACAGAGATCTATGGACCAGAGGTTTGATCAGCATTCAATATTCGGAGGCATGGGCAGCACGGAGCCGGTGTGGATTCCCTCCGATGAAATTCCACCTGCTCCGGAAAAAAAGGCTCCGAAAAGCTCCTTCCTTGACCCCGCAAACTGGAAACGGTTGACACTGAATGAAGACGAAGCTATCATAAAGTTTAATAAGCGAGCGACAAATCCAAGATATACTAACGGAAGATTTAAGTGCCATGAATGCTTTTCAAACTTTGCGAGAGAGGAGAAATTAGCGAAACATCATAGTATCAATCATAGTGAGGTAACCAGGCAAATTGTAAGGCCGACAATCACTAGCAGTAAAGCTCTATTAGTTATTTTTGAAGCGCAATTAATTTTCAAATGTTTTAATACTTATTCGGAACGGAGACAAATCCAACAAATCATAAATCATGAAAATCGGTCCAGCCATTCTCGAGTTATAAAGGTGTAACTAACTTAGTTTTATACATATTATTAGAACCAAAAAAGTTATGGATCTAAATATTCATATTATGGATTATGAATGTAATAATATGCTAATAACTTTTATATTAAGCAAGTTTCTTTAAAATACAAACATACAAGTCTAGTTTTTCGTTGTATCTACAATACTTCCAAAAATTAAGTTAAAGGGGAGCAAAACAAGATCGCTTTGAAAATTTACAGCTTCACAACCCTCTTAAAATGCGTAGACACAGTTGCGCGAGAGTCAGCTAATCTCTATTATTAGCATGGATTACTAACTTTTTTTTTCTCTTCCTCTCCGTCTGTTGTTTTTCTCTTTGTTTTATATGTATGAAATAGAATAGAATAAAAAACATTTATTTTACGTCACGTTACAGATATATATGTGGTATAGTTTTGAATAGATGCAAAATTACAGGTCGCAAACGGAACCACGGATTATTTTCGTTATACACCGGACTACTCCATCGTACAAAGGAAACGCTAAAATGTGACATTGGCAAAATTGTGGTTCCTTCCACAAAGGCCACTAACTAAAATTGTATTTAACTATGTTTTTGTCCTGCAGAGTGCGGGGCCTCACATGTGCCGGTTCTGCAAGCGGCGGTTTCAGAAGCCCTGCAAGTTACGCATGCATGTGAAGAAGCATTACGTTCAGATAGAGTGTCTGCGCTGCGGCATGCAGTTTGACGGCGAGTGAGTATTCTTCAACACAGTTTGTATAACAAAACGTGATCACGACTGTAATCCCCAGGCTCGGTAGATATCTCCTCAGATCTCTAGTTACTTTGAAGATATCTAAGAAGGTAGTCAGAGACATGACTAAATTATATTTGGAATATTGTGATTGTATGTGGCGACCTCAGTGGCGCAGCGGGCGAGAGTCCGCCTGCGACGCTAGAGGTTGCGGGTTCGATTACTGCCTCGGAACAAATTTGTGTACGATCTGCAGAAATTTGTTCCGTTGGTCTGAGTGTTTTCTATGTATAATAAAAATATATATATTTCTATCTATGTACATAATGTATTAAACATATCAGTTATCTAGTACCCATAACACAAGCTTTTATTAGCTTACTTTGGGGCTAGATGATGCTGTGTGGACTGTCCAGCATTGTTTATTTGTATGTATTCCGTATATGACAGATTGCAAGCCCATCGCCTCTTACAAGAATACTAACATTGACACATACCTTCGAATATTTATGTAATCTATATCTGTGCCAAATTTCATCCAGATCCGTTCACCCGCTTCAGCGTGAAAGAGTAACAAACATACATCCATACATTCTTACAAACTTTCTCATTTATAATATTAGTAGGATTGATGGATTTTTGCAGACGAAATCGTGAGTATTAAATTAATTTGGGTATTTTTCTTCCAGAGGCCTTGCTTTCCAACATGAGGAGTTCCATAGAGGAGTCACCACCACCTGTAAATACTGCAATCATCAGTTCAGGTATCTAAACATTCTGTGTTTATAATCCATACAAAATAACAGGGGTAGAGGTAGGCCAAAGAAAAGATGGATGGACTGTGTGAAAGATGACATGGGTAAGAAAGGAGTGAGTACTGAGATGACGAACGACAGAGGGAAATGGAAGAAGATCACATGTTGTGCCGACCACATAACGTGGGATAAGGGCAGGAAGATGATGATGATGACATACATAAAATAACGCCTGTTTCCCGACGGAGTAGGCTGAGACCACGGATTACAAACAAAACCCTTTTGGATTTATCGTTCTTAACTAAAATAATTAAAAAAATAAAATAAAATAAATATGATCACGACTGTAATCCCCGGGCTCGGTAGATAACTCCTCAGATTTTTAGTTACTTAGATCTTTTGAGGATATCTAAAGGGGGTAGTCAGAGGCAAGTCCAAACATGACATTTGGTACATGCCCACATTTTGCACAGTAGTTAGTATTCCGTACGTGACAGGTTGCAAGCCCATCGCCGCTTATAAGAATACTAACCTATGACACATACCTTCGAATTTTTGGTTCTAGGGTATGCCGGTTTCCTCACGATGTTTTCCTTCACCGTTTAAGAGCACTGGCATTGCGCACATAAATTTTTCAAATGGAAAAACTCATTGGTGCACGACCAGGTTTGAACCCACGACCTTCGGATCGTGAGGCAGGGGTGCTACCACTACACCACCAGCGCTCTCATTCTTAATGACGCTCTCGTTCTTAACTAACCGTTTTAATAGAGGTTACGGTAGCACATAACCGAAAGGTTGTTGGTATTTTGAGCGATACCGGTTTGATTTTTTTTCCGGTTTCCAAGCCCTGTGTACTACGCGGGCTAAGCCATGAGCGAAGCTTAGGCGTATAAGGGAGGAGGCTTATACCCAGCAGTGGGCCATTATTTGAGCTGTCAATGATGATAGTTTAAACTTGACTCGCCTTAATATATACCCCCAGAAATTTTAATGGTCGTTTTCCCGCAGCGAATTGGTTTTGTCTTGAAAATAAAATCGTTTTATAAACAAATTAAATATTAGAAACAAAATATACAGATATACCATTGTGAAAATTTAATTCGAAAGCGACCACAAACCGATAGTAATTCTAATTCGTCCCGATACCTACGCGAAGGCGGCCGGCGGCGCGTGCGATTCGAATAGTACCTACAAGTTACGTCTAATGTTACTATCGTTCCTCACGTTTTCGAGTTTATGAATATTTTTTAGATTATTTTAAAACAAAAACATCTTTTTCTTTTTCTATTTACTCTATGTTTCGAAAGTACTCCTTATGGCAAGTTGTTCTGCCGCGGGAAAACAATCATTAACATTTCTGATTGTATATTACATTATAATATTAGTATAGATTACATATTACATGTGTATTACAGACACAAATCGACGTACTACCAGCACCTGCGCACGCAGCACCGCAGCTCGCACATCTGCACGCTGTGCGGCGCCTCGTTCGTCAGCAAGGCGGGCCTCAACGTGCACAAGAAGCGACTGCACTCCAACGACAAGGTACCACAGTGCACACTGGCACCCTGACATCTGCACGCTGGGCGGCGCCTCGTTCGTCAGCAAGGCGGGCCTCAACGTGCACAAGAAGCGACTGCACTCCAACGACAAGGTACCACAGTGCACACTGGCACCCTGACATCTGCACGCTGTGCGGCGCCTCGTTCGTCAGCAAGGCGGGCCTCAACGTGCACAAGAAGCGACTGCACTCCAACGACAAGGTACCACAGTGCACACTGGCACCCTGACATCTGCACGCAGATGCCAGGGTGCTAGTGTGAAGATCCGTTGGAAGGACTGTACCTTACACTACCACCCTGACAATGGATGGGTGTATGGATGTTTGTTACTCAGTCACGCTGAAACGGCTGAACGGATCTGGGTGTAATTTTTTAATTTCTGCTATAAATACTAGTTAGTCTATCTCTATGTGTATGTCATGTCCGCTCACGGAGCTCCCCCGTGCCACAGAACATGCCGAAGGAGCCCGAGGCCAACATCTACTGCCGGCGCTGCGACATCAAGTTCGCGTCCATGCAGGCCTACCAGGAGCACTACCGCCACTCCGCGCTGCACGCCGACGGGGTCGAGTGAGTCACTGTACTACTATTACTATTATACCCATCTGTCCCCCCATAAATAAATAAATATTAATGTAGTGCTATCTGTCTCCCGTTGCGCAAATGAGGACAAATATAACTGTAGAGTCCTATCTGTACCCCCATTTAGAAGTTCTATCTGTCCAACACCTTGCAAAAAGATGGAGAGATAGAATAATAGGATTTTTAATCCCATCTGTCCCCCCATTTAGAAGTTCTATCTTTTAAGTCGGTCAGTCAGTCAATAACGTAGAGACAAAACAATAACTAGTATCACTTAAATATTAATGGATATACTTTAGTTGGCTATTCCCATTGAATTTGGCTTCTACTCTTTCAGTGTGTATATGAATGATGACGTCAGAGGGGCCAACTATGTTCGGTGTACAGTGGTGAGTGGCAATTTCACTATCCGACTAATATTATTATAAACGTGAAAGTTTGTAAGGTTGTGTCTTTTTTATAAAGATCATACAAAAAGTGCTTCCTTTTCTATGATCTGGGATCTTGCCACAAATTTTTACAAACCATCATGTTTCAGAAACGTCAAATTTTATGCTAGAAGTAATAATACTTCAATATAATTTTTATAGTGCGAAATTTCATAGTTATACTACCCGAAGAGTTTGTGGTAAGACCACTGGCAAGACTGGCAGACCACGCCATGTTAAATCAAAGGAAATGGAATAGATGAGCGTGGTGGCCACGTAGTAGGCATGTGAGGGATGAATGTCATGTTACGAGAGAGGTGTGAATACGGATGCAGGTGGACGGACCGTGCGATGATGCCACGTAGTAGGCGTGTAAGGCAGGATGAATGTCCGGTGTGAATGAGCACGGATGCAGGTGGACGGACCGTGTGATGATGATGTAATAGAAGATCTGTGACGTCGCCCGCAGTGCCACGAGCAGTTCTTCACGTACGGCGCGTGCCTGAAGCACCACCGGCGCGCGCACCCCGACACGCCCTTCATGAAGAAGTCGCTCGCCAGCCCGGCCGCCGGCAGCAGCGAGCGGGTCAACTGCGACGTGTGCGGCGCGCTCATCAAGGTACAGGTCATCCAACGGATCTAGGCATTCGTGAAGTTAGCCACAGGTGCGAGTTTGCGCATGTACAGTTCCTCCGATTGCTCCCGAAAAACGATCCTGCGCAGCTCTTGCGGCTAACTTCACGAATGCCTAGATTCGTTGAGGACTGCGGCTTTTGTCTGGAGCCGGCGAACGGTTCAGGGGCCATACCACGAAGTCTTCCAGAACGATTCCCTAACGATTCCATTATAGAAACGTCACTACTTCCACACGATATGCATAGGTCATGATACGAAATGACAATGTAATACTAATTTATTTATTTAATTTTTGGAAAACCAACAGCTAACATACAATGACATTAAAAAAAGAAAGAATAGAAATAGCGAGCCAATTAAAGGTCTTCACAAATAGAAACAGGATAGAAATTAAATGTGAACACTTACTTAAACTACGCGTACCACTACTACAAACAGATCGAGCACCATGCTGCGAATTACAAACTAGCTACTTAGGTACTGGTTGTAATTTAAATAAAGTACCTGGATGACCGAGCTTTGCTCGGGTTTTTTTCTGGTAAATCGTGTTTTTTGGAAAATGAAACATAGCTAGATCGATTTATCGCTCCCGAAACCCCCTGCATACTAAATTTCATGAAAATCGCTAGAGCCGTTTCCGAGATTCCGATTATATATAATACATATATACAGGGTGTCCCAAAAAGTAGTGTCAAGCGAAAGTCCAGAGATAGAACACCCCTTGGGGTGATCGGTGATCCTAAAACGCACAGAAACCAGTTTCGGGATATACAGCGACTCGAGGTCGGCACTCGAGGCGATCATCAACCAGGGATCATTGCACCCACTGGCAGCAAAAATCAAAAGCAATCTGAGAGAATGCAAAAACCAGAATAAAAATGTCTCACTCTTCTGGATTAAAGCCCATGCGGGGCTGCAAGGAAATGAAAGAGCTGATCAACTAGCAAAAGACGCAGCCCAAAAAAGTAAGACCAGACCTGACTATGACCAATGCCCGGTTTCATTCGCCAAGCGACAAATCCGCATGGATACGCTTGACGAATGGAATCGGAGGTACAAAACAGGTGAAACTGCGGCGGTCACAAAGCTTTTCTTCCCAGACGCAAAAGTAGCCTACAGACTTGTCCGCAAACTAAAACCCACAGGCGCACTGACACAAATTCTGACGGGGCACGGTGGTTTTCCGAATATCTGACTAGGTTCAAATGTACGGAAAATCCATCGTGCATATGTGAGCCAGGCACTAGCGAAAATGTAAGACACGTCCTCTTTGAATGCCCCGTGTTTGGGCTCCAAAAATATGAGTTCGAGCAAAAGTTCAACACGCGATTAACAGCAGAAAACGCACACACATTGATAAGTGACAAAAAAGTGCAAAATGAATTCATAAAATATTGTATAGATATAACAAGGAAAGTAAACAATAGGAACAAAGATAAATAAAATATGATGAATATATATTTGAATATATATATAACCAGCATATATGTTAAATAGATAAATAAATATGATAGCAAAACTGTACGATAGGGAATAGATATAAGACACTAATATACACAGATGACAAACTATAATATAGCTATAATAATTGTAATCGCAACCCTACAACTGCTAATAGCCCTATAAGAGAAATTAAGTAAACATAAGAAAATGGAACATATGTAAGACCAAGTAGAAAATAAGAAAGATATATATAGATAATAAGAAAATATGTAAGTGAATAAATGTAGACAACTAAGGAGAAAACATGTAATAGAAAATAAGAGCAAAATAGTATTATATAAAACCCTAGGTCCCATAGACCAATGTAACCCTAAACGGGAACGAGAGGAAAAAAGAACCCAGTCTCTAATTAGAACTAAGATAGTTAAGGACTCTGATTATGTCAGAGGGCGACGCGACAAAAAAAAAAAAAAAAAAAAAAAAAAAAAAACACCCCTTGGGGTACCCGAATCACCCCCATGTATGTTCCGCGATTTTCTATATTTTTCGAGTTATTAAGTCCGAATTTTTGAAAATTTACGGCTTGAACAACTTAAAACATTCTTACAAAAAAAGTAGAAAACTTTCTTGGGATTTTTTTTCTGCTACTGAATTTTAATGAGTTGTTCTTTTATGCATAAAATAATCAGCTACGTGGCCAAATAAAATGGCCAAAATATTTTTTTTAATCAGGTAGCTAATTTTAAGAATTTTCTACCTTACCGTCTTTGAAAACCGATTTTAGCCAAAGTAGCCAATTAAGTACTACTTTTTTTTAATGATTATGAAAGCTGAGAATCTGGAAAATTCTTTAGACCTATTTATGAACCATGAAATCACTTGTTAAGATTTTTAATTTAAAGTTGAAAATTTAAGTCATAATTCACCGAATGTAATTATTTGACTTTACACCAACATTTTCATAGTTTTCATCAAAGTCACGTAGCTGATTATTTTATGCATAAAAGAACAACTCATTAAAATTCAATAGCAGAAAAAAAATCTCAAGAAAGTTTTCTACTTTTTTTGTAAGAATGTTTTAAGTTGTTCAAGCCGTAAATTTTCAAAAATTCGGAAAAAAATTAATAACTCGAAAACTATAGAAAATCGCGAAACATACATGGGGGTGATTCGGGTACCCCAAGGGGTGTTCTATCTCTGGACTTTCGCTTGACACTACTTTTTGGGACACCCTGTATATACAAGAATTGCTCGTTTAAAGGTATAAGATAACCTACACACTAAAAAAGTTGAGGGACAGGCACCGCCTTGCCTTGGGGACACTCGTTAGAAACAGATCAATTTCCAGCAATTTACTGAAATCGTTAATGTATTAAGAATTCGTGGTGAGGCACCAGGTTAAGAATATATGGGCTAGTTTCACCTATACTCTGTTAATTATCAGTACCTGGGTGACCGAGCATTGAAATGAAATGAAAAATGAAATGAAATATATTTATTTCTTGCAAACCACAACAAAACCAAACATAAAATAGAAATAAGTTGCTTAAAAAATATTATATACCCACTTAACAAATGAGGTAGGTATAGAAGTTATCCTATCTTATATAAATCTTCAGTAATACCTAATATATTGTTGTGGCAGAGAAATGGCCCATAGCTCAGCTTGATGCTCCAGCATGTCTCCATGCTGTAGCGCTGGTATTCTGCTAGGGGCTGCATTTAGGTCACGGACACCTTGATACTACCCATAAACATAGTACTTATTATTAAAAATTTATATTATTAAAAATGACTAAGCTAAACACAACACACCAAAAAAAAAAAAAAAACGAAATTAGAATATATATATAAATTTTCGGTTTGCTCATTGCTCGGTTTTATTTTTGGTAAACGACGTTTTCTAAAAATGAAACCTGGCTAGATTGATTTATCGCCCCCGAAACCCCCTGCATACTAAATTTCATGAAAATTGCTGGGAGCCGTTTCCGAGATTCAGATTATATATATACAAGAACTGCTCGTTGAGACGCAGAAGGTTGCGGGTTCGATTCCCGCCGCGGGACAAGTATTATTTGCAGATATTTGTATCAGGTCTGGTCAGTCATGTGGGTCCCATAATACAAGCTAGGTATAAGATAATAATGGTTTGTTATGTATGTTTGTTTGCAGGCGACAAGTCTGTACACGCATATGAATGCGCACACGCGGACTAAAGTGTACACTTGCCAGATATGTGGCATGCAGTTCCCCTACCCCACCTCACTGCTGAGGCATAAAGTGGTAAGTGTCTAGAGCTGCATCTATTCAACATCTATACGGAGCTGCATGTATTCTACATATTTACTTAAGTATCTATATAGAGCTGCATCTATTCTACATCTATAAAACACTCACACGACTGTAATCCCCAGACTCGGTAGATATCTCCTCAGACCTTTAATGACTTAGATCTTTGAGGATATCTAAAGAGGGTAGTCAGTGTCACGTCCGAAAATGATATTTGGTACATGCCCACATTTTGCACAGAAGTTAGTATTCCGTACGTGACAGGTGGCAAGCCCATCGTCGCTTAAAAGAATACTAACTTCACACACCTTCGAATTGTTGGTTCTAGGGTTTGCCGTTTTCCTTTACCGTCTGGCATTGCGCACATAAATTTTTCGAATAGCAAAACTCATTGGTGGGCCAGGTTTGAACCTATGACCTTCGGATCGTGAGGCAGGGGTGCTACCACTACACCACCAGCGCTCTATAATGAGAGATGATGATAATAATTATAATAATTCCAGACGCACACCGGTGAGAAGAAATATCCTTGTCCGCTTTGTGAGAAACGGTTCACCCAGCGGAACAGTATGCAGCTGCATTATCGCACCTTCCACCTCAAGGAGCCCTATCCCAAGAGGTGAGTGCAGGTTTCATTCCAGGTGCGGGACAGGCCTGAATACCTTTTTAACCCCCGACGTAAAAACGACGGGGTCTTATAAGTTTGACGTGTGTGTGTGTCTGTCTGTGGCATCGTAGACTGGCCTCACAGCTCAGTTGATAAAAAGTTATGTATATGCTATTCCAGCATATACATTTATTTATTTATTAAATATAGATCTTGTGGACACCACAGTGTTCTTGGGCATAACGTTAGATAATAAGCTTCAATGGGGCCCGCACATTGATAAATTGTCGAAGAGACTTAGCTCTGCAGCATATGCAGTTAAAAAGATCCGTCATTTCACCGACGTAGAAACTGCTAGACTTGTATATTTCAGCTACTTTCATAGCATTATGTCTTACGGTATTTTGTTGTGGGGGAGTGCTGCAGATATTAACACCATATTTGTGTTGCAGAAGAGGGCTGTTCGTGCAATTTATAACATGGGTCCCAGAGAATCTCTTAGAGAGAAGTTTAAGGAAATTAACATTATGACAATGCCATGTCAGTATATATATGAAAACATGATGTATGTTCATAAAAGCATTAATTTATTTAAGAAAAATAGTGATTTTCATAATGTTAATACCAGACATAAAAATAAACTCGCTGTTCCCACGGCTCACTAAAGTAAGCAAATCCTTTATAGGGCAATGTGTACGCTTCTATAACAAGATCCCAAGCGACATGCTTGATCTATCGATTGCGAAATTCAAAAATGTAATTAAACAAAACCTGTCTCGTAAAGCTTATTATAGAATATCAGAGTACTTAGATGACAAAAAAGCTTGGGACGAATCAGCTCCAACTCTGCTAGGTGTCCCTAACAATGTTAACAAGGGTCATAATACAAAAATAGCGCTAGGGCAATAGCGAGTTTCTTGTCAGTTCTTCTCGTACTGGGGATAGGACTGGAATTGGCACCTAGACTCACCTAGTATGTAAGACGATTCAAAATGATCCTTGTGATATATAAAGATTATTGACTATTGACTATTGACCAGACTATAATCTATCTCTGTGCCAAATTTCATCCAGATCCGTTCAGTCGTTTCTGCGTGAAAGAGTAACAAATATCCATATAAGTATCCAAACTTTCACGTTTATAATATTAGTAGGATTTGACCTCTGAGAATTTCAGAGAATGCAGTCAGGTAAAAAATTGAACAAAATAGACACATTTTGCTCTGTAGGTCTACTATGACTTTTCACAATCTATTCTTTCAATTAATTCATTATATTCATTATTCTTAATTCCAGGAACCGGAGGAAGAAGACGCAGGAGCAGGAAGTGGTGCAACCCCAACACCAGCAGCAGCACGTCAACCACGTCTCCCTCCTGGGACTCTAAGCAATACCTCATTACTAGTGTAAGATGTAAGAGTGTTGGTGGTCTAGTGTAGCCCTGCCTTCCGATTCTATGGTCTTGGGTTCGGATCCGGTCGTGCACCAATGGATTACTGTACCCCTAGTATGAGTTTTTGATAGCGAAAACTTTTTTCGAATAGTATCATTTAAATCATTATAGTTGGCTCAACGAATCTAGGCATTCGTGAAGTTAGCCGCAAGAGCTGCGCAGTATCGTTTTTCGGGAGCGATTGGAGGTATGAGGGGGGGAAGGAACTGTACATGCGCAAACTCGCACCTGTGGCTAACTTCACAACGCCTAGATCCGTTGGATGAACTATACCTCCGTCAAGGTCGATATCGTGAAAACTTGGGAGTTGTTGATAGTTTACGAAAACTTTTTTCGAATAGTATCCTTTCATACATTTACCTCCATCGGAAATGTTAAGGAACTTAAATAAGGTCGATATCGTGAAAACTTGGTTTGAAAATCATTGCTGGGACTTCCGATTGGATATTTTTCGATACTATCGACTTTTTTACCTCATACATAACATGCTATTAAGTATGAGGTAGGTATCAGTATAGTAATAATATCGTAATACGATACATGCAATAATTTTGTACCCTTTTTTCGGACTGGACAAATGCCTGGACTGAAAAAACGGTGAAGGAAAACATCGTGAGGAAACCGGCATACCCTAGAACCAAAAATTCGAAGGTATGTGTCATAGGTTAGTATTCTTATAAGCGGCGATGGGCTTGCAACCTGTCACGTACGGAATACTAACTACTGTGCAAATGTGGGCATGTACCAAATGTCATGTTCGGACTTGCCTCTGACTACCCCCTTTAGATATCCTCAAAGATCTAAGTAACTAAAGATCTGAGGAGATATCTACCGAGCCTGGGATTACAGTCGTGATCATACATACACAAATGCTTTGTCTGACAACCTGTGACACTAGGTTCCAATACTACAAAAGATGCGAGTTACAAGATGCATTCGGGTGTAACAACTCGATACTCGGTTCGAAATGGCGTACTCGTTACTCAATATCGAATACGGTTTGCTACAGCTTTATTGTTCAGTTAAATATTAGGCAAGTTACACTCACGGGATTATACAGGGTGTTACCAGACTAGTTCCGAAAACTTCAGGGTGTTAGGCTGTGTCCCCAGTAGGCAAACTGGCGAAAAACAACAAGGCGCACGTAACGCTGCAAACTGCGTAAAGTGAGCGCAAAACTCGCAAACTGTGGACACTCGCATCTCAAATATATGGAAGGGCGTACTAAATCGATACGCCGCAAACTCAGTCGGTCGCTAACAGTTTGCCTACTGGGGACACAGCCTTAAAGTACCCATCAATTAAACAATTTTTTCGCTGTGAGCGCGACAAAAAAAAAAGCTGTTCCATGCAAAAGTTCAATACCTACTTGGCTAAAGTGTATGAAACAGCTGTTTTTTTGCGCTCACAGTGTCGGTTCCTTAGAAAAAGTTGTTTTTGATGGGTACTTTAACCCCTTGAAGTTTTCAGAAGTAGTCTGGTAACACCCTGTATATTTATAGGGTAAAAAAATAATTAGATGAATTATTATTTATATTATAGTTATTTCAAGAAGACACTGTTATTGCATTTTGTTTCTTATGTCAAGGATACTGAAAAACTTATGTATGAATGTTACAAATGTAGCTGAACACCTTTGGTTCTCTAATACACTGACTCTAGTACCAAAATTACCTGAACAGAATATGTCAATATAAACTGATCACTTGAAAATATGTTGAATATATATATATAGTTTTTAATAGTTAAAGTAGTGCCTATACGCCATTAGTGCTCTGCCTACTCTGAAAAGGGTTGGCGCTATGAATTAATATCGCTGCACAGATAATGATTATGGTTGAGTATATCTTTTGAAATGGTTTTTAGCTTGTTTAAGATTACATAAATAGTCCTTGATTTGGTATTGTATATATTAATATTAGCTGACAGTGCCTATGCCTATACCAGCCCTTTCCAAAGGGTTGGTTTAGGCCCATATTACAGAACTAAACACAAACAGAGACTTAGGGCCGGTAGACGCGGTGCGTTGAGCATCGTCGCGGGTCATTCAAACGTATGGCGATATATGAAAGCGTTCACACGCGTCGTGAGATCGCTGTCATGACGGTTGATCGCACGACGCGATGCAACGCGGCAAAGAACGTTAGGACAGACATATTACACGTCGCATTATGATAATTTAGACTACATTTTTTATGGCTAAAAACGAATGAAATGATGATTTAAATGAAATTTTATATTAGTACGGATCTTAGGATGGATTTGATCAACTTCCAGTAAAACTATTCTCAGAATAATGTGATGACGTAATATTGTAATATAATGTAAGTATAAGCTATCCCCTGAATAAATAGTAGGTATCGAAGTGTAAACTGATATTTTATTTGCATTTATCATTACATTATTCTGAGAATATATACCAGGAAGTTGGTCAAATTCATCCCTAGAATAAATGCAAAGGCCGTTTATTATTATTCTGTGTTGAACACGTTGCGTTCATATTTAGTCTTTATTTTTACCTTGAACGAGCTATGAAGCGTTTTAATACGCGATAAGTTTCATGAAATATAAAATCAAATTTTAGTTTTATCATTTTAACCCCATGTTTACATTTACAAACATGTTTAATACACATTAACAAAACGTCGAATCTTATAAATTATGTTTTAGACAAGATATTTTTGAGTCTTTGACAAGTTTTTTTCAAGCCTTATACACTTTTAATCTCAACAATAAAGATGAAAACAGTTTTGTACATGTAGAATACTTGTTTTATACTTTGGTGTAAACGTGGAGTAATAGACTATACGTCACCGGATTTTTGTAACAAAGGCTTAATGTTAAGTCGTATCCTATTGGGAGGAATATTTCTCTATATACAAATGTTATTGAAACAAAACCTGTTATAGTTTTTAGATTGTCTCCTGTTACGTATACCTTATACAGGTACCATGTCCATAAAACAAGCGTACATTCAAATAGCCTGCAATAACTTTTACTATGTTTATATTGCAGTATTTGATATGTTAGCGAGTTTTTGAAGTGAAACTTCTAATGCGACTTTAAACAAGGTTGCGTTAAACGTTTAACGCTACTATGGAGGGGGTATGAAAGAGACAGAGCGAGAGTGAATGTGGGCACTCGAACGCATGCGCGTAGTATACCTGTTAGGCCAGCGTTGGCAACGAGAAGTTTCACTTCTTCACGCACTATTTTTTAGTTTTGGACACGTGCTGCCTTAGTACGGGGTTTGATAGTTTATTCCATACATTTAACTGCATTGCCGTACGTTTCCGCCAGGGGGCGCTGCAGGTAAATGTATGGAAGAAACGAAATAACCATTATAATCAAATACACGTCCATACAAATGCTAAAAACGTTTCAATTATGAATTTACCAATTTGCTGTTTTAATCAATTAAGATATTTTTTTAAATATTTAATCAGTTAAATTATGTTTGTGATGTCTCACGTCTTCGTATATCATTTTTTATGAATATTTGTAATAATTTTATTTTTAATTTCAAATAATGAGCCTCCGAAATAGCTTTACAATTCAGTTATTAAATAGCTTAAAAATGGCGTATACAACAAAATAGTGTTAACAAATCTAAATGTAAATGTAATTATGAGTTGTAAGATGTTAATTTAGAATCCGCTTGTGATTCCGTGCTAAGCTATATTTGATCACTTGGGTTGTAAAGCTATTTTTGCCTGCGATTTGTAGTAAGATGTAGTGCCTAAAACACTGCCGAATACAAATAACCACTACGTAATGGGAGTCGGTTATATTTTAACAAATATAATTATTATGTATAGTAATTAAAATATAATTATATATAATAAGTTAGGTATCGCGAAGTTATGTTGTAGTGAATTATGAATAGTTAGAATAATATTTTAAAATAAATGATACATATGTATAGCTTTTATGTATGTGTTTTATTTGCAACTAGCGGAAACCCGCGACTTTGACTATTTTAATTATAAATGTATACTAATATTATTAAACTGAAGAGTTTGTTTGGTTGAACGCGATAATCTTAGAACTACTGGTTCAAAATGAATTATTATTGATGTGTTGTATAGTCCATTTATCGAGGAAGGCTATATAGCAAATAACAAACAAATAACAAATAATGCTGGACAATCCACACAGCATCATCTAGTCCCAAAGTAAGCTACTCAAAGCTTGTGTTATGGGTACTAGATAACTGATATATTTAATACATATTATATACATAGATAGATATTTTTTATTATACATAGAAAACACCCAGACCAACGGAACAAATTTCTGCAGATCGTACACAAATTTGTTCCGCGGCGGGAATCGAACCCGCAACCTCTTGCGTCGCAGGCGGACTCTCGCCCGCTGCGCCACAGAGGTCGTCATTACATAGTCATAGGCTATATAACATCACGCTACGACCAACAGGAGCGGAGCATTCATAAAAAATGTTGCAAAAAGGGAAAAAAATATATTACTTAAAACGCGCGAGAGATTGCTATTCAATAAATAATAATACTAACATTTTTATAACTAAGTAATTTAAGAAAAAAATAACACATTTAAATGTACATTATTGTATAACTTTAATATGAAATAGAATGTACTTGCTGAAATAAGTTATGTATTTATATTTAGATTTACCCTGCCTCGCAGTCGGGTAAAAGAGTGAAATTGTTACAACTTTACAGGGGCCTACTCTAGTTTTAGCCAACGAAGTACGAAATATTTCGTTTCGTTAGATCGGTACCTACGGGTTTTGATAGTTTACATAGAGCACTTGTGGTCTATTGGTAGATCCCGCCTTAAGGTCGTGGGTTCGAATCCGGTCGTGCAACAATGGATTTTTCTAATCTAAAAAAGTATGTGCGCTATACAGTTCTCTCAAACGGTGAAGGAAAACATCGTCAGGAAACTTGCGGCTTAGTCAAATAAGAGTAGGTACTTACATGTTTTTCTTCGTTCGATTCCGCAGTTACGTACGAAACGCGAGTAGACCCCAGATTTTCAAAAACTTAATACAATTATCAACAATAAAAGACATCTATACTCACTAAGTACATAATTATTGCATCTTTCATGTTATAGCTTATCTATATAATATAAAATGTCACTGACTGACTGATAGATCAACTCACAGCTTAGAAAAAGTCCTAGAAAGCTGAAATTTGGAAAATATAGGTTTCTTTTGAGGTATATAGGTGCACTAAGAAAGGAATTCCTAAAATCTAAACATATATAACTCAAAGGTGACTGACAGACTGACTGACTGACATAGTGATCTATCAACGCGCAGCCCAAACCACTGGACGGATCGGGCTGAAATTTGGCATGCAGGTAGTCGACGTATGGTGTGACGTAGGCATCTGCTAAGAAAGGATTTTGATTAATTCTACCCCCAAGGGGATAAAATAGGGGATGAAAGTTTGTATGAAAAGTCGCGATAATCGACATTCACGCGAGCGAAGCTGCGGGCATCAGCTAGTTCAACCTATAAGGGTGCAGCGGAAGGTTGAAAATTGTATGAATATCACGTGAATAAAGTTGCAGGGTCCTATTTATTAATAATAATAAGTAGTATTTACATAATATCAGTTGTTGGACTCCATACATAAGCACGCGTCTTTTTTTATATGGTAGGAAGACAGGTCATGAATTTAGTGCAGTGCCGGATTTATATTTTTTATGAGTGTAGGCCACTTTATTTCTGCCGCCCCCCATGTACCTACATACCTTTCTAAAATAATAATTTTCCATTTGTAGTAAAGGGGCTTCCTTTAGGCTTTACTACAAATGGAAAATTATTATTTAAATAAACGAATGAAATCAAGTGACCGTCCTCTGAAATCTGCCGCCCCTAGGACGCTGGCGCCCCTAGGCCGCGGACTATACGGCCTATTTATAAATCCAGGACTGATTTAGTGGTAGCTAATATACGCGTATTGCTGTGTTTACAACTAGTACATATTTATTTAAAATACTCGACTGAAAGTAAGGAACCGACTTCAAAAAGAAGAGGTTTTCAATTACTTTTTTTTAAATAGCTTCTAACAGCCGCCATATTCGATAATGAACCTTAAACAAAGAAAAGGTTTTATATTCGACTGTTTTTTTAAATAGCTTATAACGGCCGCCATATTACATTTTTTTACATTTTGAATTCGGCATTACCAATGTTTTTTTAATAAATAGCTTCTAACAGCAGCCTAATACATTTTTTATCAATTTCTAGCCTATATTACTCTCCTAACTCTGACTCTAGACCAGTGATTCCCAAAGTGGTCCAAGTGGACCCCCAGGGGTCCACGGGAGACTCGACGGGGGTCTACGTTGGACGTGACAAAAAATGGGGGTCTACAATCGTAAACAGGGGTGCATGAAAATTAATTAGGTTTCGATAGTGAAGAACTAAAATGTTGGCTTGTTATTTTAAATAATATAATACTTAAATTAAACCTTCTCGATAAGACAATTAATAAATAAATTGAGAAAAAAATGGTAATTTGGAGATGGAAGAGATTTTTTTTTTCGAAATCTTCGTTGATACTCAGCCACAACGCAAGTTTCCATAGATAGATAGATCTAATCTTCACTTTTTTTTTTTCAAGATTTAGAAATTGGTAGTAATGTAGATGCAGGGGTTCCAACGGATCCAGCAAAATTTTGAAAGTGGTCTATGAAAGAAAAGAGTTTTGGGAACCACTGCTCTAGACAAATCAAACGAAATCTCATTTGTAAAAATCCGTCCAGCCGATTGGACAACAATAAAGGAACTCACATACACTGGAAACACATTACCCACCTTCTTGCAGTCGGATAAAATTTACTATAAACCTCCCTTGACCGACAACCGACTAAATATTTTCATCATATCAGCATCATCTTCGTGCCCTTATCCCACGTTATGTGGGGTCGGCACAACATGTGATCTTCTTCCATTTCCCTCTGTCATTCGTCATCTCAGTACTCACTCCTTTCTTACCCTTGTCATCTTTCACACAGTTCATCCATCTTTTCTTTGGTCTACCTCTATCTACCCCTGTATCCATCCACATTCAAATCTAACACTCTCCTCGTCACGTGACATTCATCTCTTCTCATAACATGCCCATACCACGCTAACCTATTACTCCTCATCTTTTCTGTTACCGGTGCCACTTTCAACTTTATTACAAAAATATTTGCGGCACACTTCGTGTCGGTATGTCATTAGGACAGTATAGTTATAAAAGTTCCACTGTTGACTATAAAGTTTGACTACGTTATGCGCCATCTAGCGGCCAAAACGGGGTCACTCACGTCGCGTTCTCTGCACGACTCCATTATAGGCATTTCGTCAGTTTTTCGTTTTCGATTTCTGTAATTAAAATACACAATTTATTAAATCCGGCTCCGGCTAGGTGGAGTGACGATCTGCGAAAGGCTGCTGGTGGAGGCTGGATGCGTCGAGCTGAAGACAGGGCGCAATGGCGCTCATTAGGGGAGGCCTATGTCCAGCAGTGGACTGCTATAGGCTGATGATGAGGATGATGATGATGATTTATTAAATAATAATATAAACTAATATATTATAGTCTATCTATTAAACAAGTATTAATAAATCGTTAATAGGCAATAGTTTTACTTAATCGTATATTGAACATGGCTTCTTACAGCCTAATAATAAAAGAGCGCTGGTGGTGTAGTGGTAGCACCCCTGCCTCACGATCCGAAGGTTGTGGGTACAAACCTGGTCGTGCACCAATGAGTTTTTCTACTCGAAAAATGTATGTGCGCAATGCCAATGCTCTTTAGGTATCCTCAAAGATCTAAGTAACTAGAGATCTGAGGAGATATCTACAGAGCCTGGGGATTACAGTCGTGACCATGTGTTTTTTTACCTTTTAGGATACGGCTGTTTCAAATGGAATGTTCTATAATGTAACTGCATACTGTTCTTCTGAGTGAATCGCTTGTCGCAGAGCGAGCAGGGATACGGCCGCTCGCCAGTATGCGTCTGGAATTATCGTACAGTTGTCAATAAAAGAGACGTATCTGGAATTATCGTACAGTTGTCAAGAAGAGAGACGGGTCTGGAATTAACGTACAATTGTCAATAAGAGAGACGGGTCTGGAATTATCGAACAGTTGTCAATAAAAGAGACGGATCTGGAATTATCGTACAATTGTCAATAAGAGAGACGGGTCTGGAATTATCGAACAGTTGTCAATAAAAGAGACGGATCTGGAATTATCGTACAGTTGTCAATAAGAGAGACGGATCAGGAATTATTGTACAGTTGTCAATAAGAGAGACGCATCAGGAATTATTGTACAGTTGACAATAAGAGAGACGGATCTGGAATTATCGTACAGTTGTCAATAAGAGAGACGGATCAGGAATTATTGTACAGTTGTCAATAAGAGAGACGGATCTGGAATTATCGTACAGTTGTCAATAAGAGAGACGGGTCTGGAATCATCGTACAGTTGTCAATAAGAGAGACAGGTTTGGTATAATTGTCAAGTACCTGGGTGACCGAGCTTTGCTCGTTTTTTTGGGGTAAACGACGTTTTATAAAAATGAAACCTATCACCAACGAAACCCTCTGCGTACTCAATTTCATGAAAATCGGTCGAGCCGTTTCCGAGATTCAGATTATATATATATATACAAGAATTGCTCGTTTAAAGGTATAAGATAAGAAAGACGGATCGGGAATTATCGTACAGTTGTCAATGAGAGACAGGTCTGGAATTATCGTACAAGCTTGAAATACGCGTAGATATGGCCTGGAATAACACAGGCTACTTTTTAACCGGAGAGGTACCACGAGTGGAGCCACGCGCGGTAGCTAGTAATGAATAAATAAATATATAATATTAGTGGACATTTCATACAACGCCATCTAGCCCCAAAATAAGAAAAGCTTGTACTATAGGAACCAGATGGTTGATAGATTAATTGTATACTTTTTTTTTGTAAATACATAAAGACGACCTCAGTGGCGCAGCGGGCGAGAGTTCACCTGCGACGCAAGAGGTTGCGGGTTCGATTCCCGCCGCAGAACAAATTTGTGTACGGTCTGCAGAAATTTGTTCCGTTGGTCTGGGTGTTTTCTATGTATAATAAAAAATATCTATCTATGTATCTAATGTATTAAATATATCAGTTATCTAGTACCCATAACACAAGCTTTGAGTAGCTTACTTTGGGGCTAGATGATGCTGTGTGGATTGTCCAGCATTATTTATTTATTTTATTTTAAAATACTTATAACACCCAGACTCAGAACAAACATCTGCGTACATCACACAAATGTTTATCCTGGGTGAGGATCGAACCCACAGCCGACAGCGTATAAGGCAGAGCTACAACCGACTGAGCTGTGAGGCCGGTCAATGTATAGAAAACTAGCTTCCGACCGCGGCTTCGCCCGCGTGATACCTTGAAAAACAAAAACATCGCTATCCCACGGGAACCGTTCATTTTTTCGGGATAAAATGTAGCCTACGTGTTATTCCAGACCACAATCTATATCTGTGCCAAATTGCATTCAGATCTGTTCAGCCGTTCTAGCGTGAAAGAGTAACAAACATACATCCATCCATACATTCTTACAAACTTTCGCGTTTATAATATTAGTAGGATGTATAGAACAGCTTACCACTTGATGCCTGTGATGGCTGCTCTTAGATATGAACTGCATGCCGCATGTCTCGCAAGGATACACGTTTTCTCTCGTATGCCTGTTCATATGACTCGATATACTGACGGCCTGGAATAACAAGTTTAATTGTCACGTATCAATTTATTTATTCACTAGCTTCACGCGGCGTCGCCCGCGAAGTACCTACATAAAATATAGCCTATGTTCATCCTCAAAGTTCATTCTACACATTGGTGAAAGAATTTTTCAAATCGGTTCAGTAGTTTCGGAGCCTATTCATTTCAAACAAACAAACAAACAAACAAATAAACAATCAAAGTTTTCCTCTTTATAATATTAGTATAGATTTGAGGACGTCCAACAGTAGTTATACACATAAATTTACAGTTAAAAGTGATAAATTAAAGCATATTACTAGTTGGTGTAGTGGTAGCACCCCTGCCTCACGATCAGAAGGTCGTGGGTTCAAACCTGGTCGTGCACCAATGAGTTTTTCCATTCGAAAAATTTATGTACGCAATGCCAGTGCTCTTAAACGGTGAAGGAAAACATCGTGAGGAAACCGGCATACCCTAGAACCAAAAATTCGAAGGTATGTGTCATAGGTTAGTATTCTTATAAGCGGCGATGGGCTTGCAACCTGTTACGTACGGAATGTGGGTATGTACCAAATGTCATGTTTGGACTTGCCTCTGACTACCCCCTTTATATATAATATAAGATCTGAGGAGATATCTACCGAGCCTGGGGATTATAGTCGTGATCATATTTTTTTTTATTTTTATTATTATTACTAGTTATAGGACGCCACAGCGTAGGCTAGCGTCTGTAGATATCCTCAAAGACCGAAGTAAAAGCTAGAGATCTGAGAAGATATCTATCGAGGAATGCAGTCATGATCATGTTTTTTTTTGTTTATATTTATTTCTCACGACGCCATTTAGTCCCTAACCAAGCAAAGCTCGTATTATGGGAGCCAGGTAACTGATAGATTATTTTACATTATGTTTTTGAAAATACATTAACACCCAGACACAGAACAAACATCTGTGTTCATCACACAAATGGGATCGAACCCACAACCTACAGCGAAGAAGGCAGAGCTACCAACTGAGCTGTGAGGCCAAAGAAGTGTCATAGTTGGTAGTAGACCGGCCTTCTACGCTTCAGGTTGTGGGTTCGATCCCCACTCAGGATAAACATTTGTGTGATGAACGCAGTGGGTGTTAATATCTATTCTATGTATGAATCAGCTATCTGGTTCCGATAGTACAAGCTTTGCTTAGTTTGGGGCTAGATGGCGCTGTGTGAAAAGTTCACCAATCTATACCAATATTATAAAGAGGAAAGTTTTGTATTTTTGTTTGTAACGAATAAACTCAAAAACTACTGGTCCGATTTCCAAAATTCTTTCACCGTTAGAATGCTACATTATCCCTGGTAACATAGGCTATATTTTATGTAGGTACCTTGAGCAAAGCCGCGAACGGAAGCTAGTATTTAATATTTAATTTAATATTAAATTGTTACCGCTAGCGAGGCTCCACAGACTTCACAGATGTGCCTCTGGTCGGGCGAGTAGAACGTCTGCCGAGGGTGCTCCGCCAAGTGGTGCTTCATGCAGGCCGTCTGCGTGTGGAAGTGTTTCCCGCACTGCCGAATAAAGGCGCAACTAATGTCAAACAAGTTCCAAATTTAATGTGCATTTTAATTAGCTTGACCTTCCCCTTTCCTTCATTAAATGTCTATTTTCGATTAAATCTTTCGTTTTCTCGGAGTCATGGTATAATATAAAATATAGTATGAAACTCGTGAATAAAACTAATCTAAAGCGAGGGTCATGAATCACTTGTGTTGCTAAGGATTCTCAGGATCTATGGCCCTCGCTTTAAATCCGTCCTTTATTCAGTAGTTGCATAATATACTATAGATTGATTGAACCTACAGCGCAGAAGGCAGAGCTGCTACCAACTGAGCTGTGAGGCCGGTCAAGAAGAGTACTCACATGAATGCAGGTGGTGGGTTTCTTGGCTTTCTTGGTGGGTTTCCGGGAGCCATCACCAGGAGTCTTCCCTTTGTAATTCCTCCTCTTCACTTCTCCATCTCTAGAAGTTTATATTTTTTTAAAGTCTTGAATAACCAAAATAAATCTATCCCACGGGAACTGTACATTTTTTCAGGATAAAAAATAGCATATGTGCTATAATCTATCTCTGTGCCAAATTCCATCCAGGTACGTTCAGCCGTTTCAGCGTAAAAAGTAAGAAAATTTATACATAATGCTATTTCACTCACATTATCCCATCCGTGTGCAAGTTAGAGTGAGATAGATGCAGATCGTAAGCACCCTGCGAGCTGAATTTGAGGTCGCATTTTTCACAGTAAATTTTCTTTTCAGGAGATTCTGACGAGGCATCCTGAAAGGGAAAATATTATTAATTTATCTTTTATATAAGTAACTAGCATTAATTTCAAACATCAAAAAACCTGACTAAAATCATTACATAAAAATTAATAAATAAATATCGACAGTTCACACCGCTATCAGATACAGAACAAACATCAGCATTCATCACATAAATATTTATCTGGGATCGAACCCACAACATACAGCGTAGAAGGCAGAGCTACTACCGACCGAGCTGTGAGGCGAGTCCTTATCCTACTAATATTATAAACGCGAAAGTTTGTAAGAATGTATGGATGGATATAGGATGTCAGAATGTCATGGATGGATGTTCGTTACTCTTTCACGCTAAAACGGCTGAACGGATCTGAATAAAATTTGGCACAGATATAAATTATGGTCTGGAATAACACATAGGCTACATTTTATCCCGAAAAAATGTAAGGTTCCCGCGGGATAGATTTGTTTTCGTTTTTCAAGGTATCACGCGGGCAAATCCGCGGGCGGAAGCTAGGATTAAAATAAAATAGCTTCTTATAGTCGCCATAGTTCCATTTCGAGAGCTGCACCTGCGGCGCGAGCAGGTGCTTGATGCGCGCGTGCTGCGCCAGCCCGGCCGCGCTCACGAAGGAGGCGCCGCACGCGCCGCACACGTGCGCGCTGCGGTGCGCCATGCGCATGTGCGTGTAGAACGTGGACGAGTGCCTGCAACGAAATCATTTATACCATTATAAAAAGCTTGTTTTATTCATTGAAAACGGTGAATTTTATTCACTGTTTTCGAGAGATTGCGGCCGATATAGTAGAAAACATGCTACCCTACAAATCATGCCTAAATCTTTCTTTCTCTCGGAGTCATGGTACAAAATAACGTATGAAACTCTTGAATAAAACGAATTTATATCGAGGACCATGAATCACTGGCGTTGCTCAAGATTCTAACACTTGAATCATTCGCTACGCCCGTGATTCAATCATCATGAATCACTCCCTACGTTCGTGATTCAGTCATTAAAATCCTTCACTTGCTCGTGACTCATCTATGGCCCTCGCTTTAAACCCGTGCTTTATTCACTAGTTGCATAATATACAATTAATTACCCCTTGTTCTTAAACCATTAAAATATTGGTTCCTGGTTCTTAGCTATTCAAAATATTTAGCTATGTTTAATGAACTCACTTGAACTCCTCCCCGCAATGCTTGCATTTCCTAATCACGCCGTTGTGGTAATCTTCATGAAATACAGCTGATGTCCTGTAATCGAATTAAATAATTGATTTCAGGAGTTTTCAGTACTGTACATTGTAATTATCAGTCAGTTACGTTACAATACGATACAGAGTAGAGGTCTGCTTATATCCTTGTAGATAAGTAAGCTACCATAACGAAAAAACATGATCTTAACATGATGAAACATGGCCTTAATAAGGTTTGGTGGACTAGTTTCTTTAGATCTTTGAGCATAATTAAATCAGTCATTTAATATAGATATCTTGAAAGATCTATCTAGAAATCTAAAGAGATAATAATGGTTGTGATAGATAAGGTGATACTTACTCGAGATAGAATCTCATATCGCATCGCAGACAGTGGTAGACAGCGTAATGCTGCACCATGTGTTTGGTGAGCATGCACTTGCGTTTGAACCGCATGTGACAGAACCGGCACTCCAAGGGGCCGAGCGACTGGAAATAATATGAATCTATACTTATATATAATACAACTGTAACAGGCCAAATTTTGTGCATTGAAGATATTTTATTTGGAGGGCACTCTATAATTGATACTGAAATCAAAACTGTATGTATTTTTATTTGTCTGTCTGTCTGTCTGTATCTGAGCTGAGCATCACGCCGAAACTACTAAACGAAATCAAATGAAAATTTCCACGGTTTGAGTTCATACTACGAGGTAGGACATAGGATAATTTTTATACTGAAATTCAGCACGGTACCCTTGGGAGAAATTGAAATTGAAAAATATTTATTCAGTACAATCACAAGGATCACTTTGAAACGTCTTACATGCTAGGTGAATCTATGTGCCAATTCCAACCTAACCCAAGTACGAGAAGAACAGGCAAGAAACTCGTCTCCGTCCTAGCGCTTTTTGTATGATCCTTCTTACAAAAAAATGTAATCAAGATTATCTAATAATATCTAATAACATAAAAACAAAAGACAAAACAGAACATAAATACATAAAACAAAAGGACAGCGTTTACATTGCAAATTGGTTAGCTGTCGGAGGGCGGAGCGACATCGGGCCATGAGTTCCCATCATCAATAT
Organism: Cosmorhoe ocellata; assembly: GCA_963675405.1. Classification (NCBI taxonomy): domain Eukaryota; kingdom Metazoa; phylum Arthropoda; class Insecta; order Lepidoptera; family Geometridae; genus Cosmorhoe; species Cosmorhoe ocellata. Next base: position 7,004,162 of record OY776267.1, read on the forward strand.
ATTCATTTATATTATAATATGCTTTCTTTAAGAGATTATTTTTAATGAAGGCTTTGAATTTTCTAAGAGGAAGTTTAGTTGCATTTATAGGAAGTTTATTATAGAAACGTACCACGTTCCCCATAAATGACCCGTTCACTTTTTGTAACCGAAACTTTAATTAATATAATTCGGATTAATAATTTATGTTTGTTCCTAGTATTGATTCCATGTACATCGCAGTTTTTCTGAAGTCTATCCCTATTCTTATGAGGGGATGAAAGTAAAAATGTGTCATCATCATCACTCAGCTCGGTTGCACCCACTGTTGGGTATAGGCCTCCTCTTTATTACGCCACTCTTCCCGGTCCCCAGCAAGTCTATGTGTACTGAGCTGTAATTCTCCAATGCATATTCTGATTTCATGAATTTTTTGAAAAAAGGTACTTTAGATTGTCCCGTAAAAATTTCAAGGCCATCATGTAGTTTAGAAATTATAGACATCAGAAACTTCAATCTTAGGTCCAAATAACTTGTAAACGCTCGCTGATGAGATAGGTAGTAAGTATTTAAAAATATTGCTCCTAACCCCCTCCCTTTTTTGAAAGAAAGTTCAGGGGAGGTCTTTGCCCAGTAATGGCATAGAGAACGGATAAAAAATAAGCATCCTTACCTCATCATGTTTCATCTGCACATGACGCATTAACATCTCCAGTTTCGAGAACCCTTTGAAGCAGTTATGACATTGATAGTTTGCTTTTGTATACTTATCGCTATGTTCTTTCCTTCTAAACTCAACAATAGCCTCCTCTTCAGTTAATCGATACTTCTTCCAATATTCCATAGACAAATACTCCTTTTTTCTCCTCATAAACTTTCTTGGCTTTGACTTATTGCTAGTAGGTTCCTCTTTAACTCCATCTAGGAAGACAAGTTGATTTTCTCCGTTAACTGCCTTCTTTATGATATCTAGGAATATATTTTCATCTTCACTTGTATCCGGTTCTCTTGTGAAATCATTGTCCGCATCCATTGTTGTGTCTTCAACCGGTTCTTCAGTGACTTCAGTTTTGACAGTGACATTATCACTTGTTTCTTTTTTTTCTTCGTAAGTGACCTCAATTTTGGTTGGTGGTTCATGTTTCGGATCTTCACTGTTATAGTATACAACCTCTTCGACGATTACAGGAATAGGTTTTTCAAGATTTTTCTTATGTTTGGAATGATGCTTGTATCTGTATGTTTTGATGTTGGTGAGATTGACGATAAATGAGATTTTAGAGTCTAGGTTTTCAGTTGCTCGGTCTATTTGTTTGATGGATTTGTATGAGATCTGGAAATAGTCAAGATACACTATTTTTAGTTTGAGTATTGATCAATATGACCACGTCAGTAGTCCAGAATAGTAAAAGTATGAATGTTTATATGACGACCTCTGTGACGCAGCGGGCGAGAGTCCGCCTGCGCCGCAAGAGGTTGCGGGTTCGATTCCCGCCGCGGAACAAATTTGTGTACGATCTGCAGAAATTTGTTCCATTGGTCTGGGTGTTTTCTATGTATAATAAAAATTATTTATCTATGTATGTAATGTATTAAATATATCAGTTATCTAGTAACCATAACACAAGCTTTGAGTAGCTTACTTTGGGGCTAGATAATGCTGTGTGGATTGTCCAGCATTATTTATTTATTTATTACTAAATTACATTGTAATAGCTGAAAAGATTTCAATGGAATTTGGTACACAAATAGATTATGATTTGTAAAAAAAATTAGATACATTTTATCCCAATACACAACCTTTATGGCAGGAAAAGAGTATGTCAAAGTTTGAGTGAAAATAACAAATGCAAAGTCACATGGGGTTCCACCACACATGGGTAGATTAGATTATGAGTGCATTTTCAATGCCCTACTGTTTCTATTATCCACAAAACCATTGCATATGTCGGATAATCATAAACTCCTACTTCATTACTTCAAACAGAGGCTGTGTGCACTTTAGCAGGGTAACAATGCAAAATGCACTCTTGATGCAGAAAAATATTAGATTTTAATTAAATAAATAAATATTGGTGGACAGTTCACACAATATTATCTAGCCCCAAACTAAGCAAAACTTGTACTATGAGAACCAGTTAGTTGATAGATTAATTAATTACTTTTTTCTTTGTAAATACATACATAGTAACACTCAGACAAAGAAAAAACATCTGCATTCGTCACACAAATATTAGTTGTGAGTGGGGATTGAACCCACAACCTACAGCGCAGAAGGCAGAGCTACTACCAACTGAGCTGTGAGGACAAGCGCTGTTTCTGAACAATTAGTCTGAACTTACTGGCTGTATTGTTTGTAAGTGATCCAACACCTTTTGTCCAATATGACACTTCTCTCTAAATTTGTGGTATTTGTGAAGAAGTGCCGCACACTCGAAACATGCCCAAAGAGGTAACCCATCGTTACTGTTTAACTGGAAAGAAAAATCAGTTCAGTATTACCAAAAATAAACAAACAAAATAATGGTACCAATTCTTCATTTCTAACATGATATAAAAGTGTTTTGGGACGAACTGTTTCATAGTAACTTTATAAGCCTTCGCATCTATTCCAGATGATCTCTGTATCGTTAAATTAACAGGAAATACATGGTCAATACATGCAGACTTGCCGCGGTTTTCCTTCACTATTTGAGAGCATCGATTCACATAGACTTACCTTCAAACCAGTAATTTCTTCGTAATCTCTTCGTAAGTTGTTTAATTCGAAGGAAAATCCCTTTATATTTGTATTGAGGCATACACGACATATTTTTAACTCGGACATAATAATTTACCTACATGCTAAGAGAACACCTTCTTGAGAAATAAAAATCATGTAAAATAAAGTAAATGAAACCGATACATTAGTGTAGAATTCTCGAAATAAATTTAATTTTGTAGGTATTTATTTTTTAATTTTGGTGAGTTTTTGAAGTTGTTTGAACTCGAAGTTTTTTTGTGCTAGTATTAATTTTGTTTGTTTGTGACAATGTTTGATTCGACTTTGCTTGATTAACTGACAGAAAAGGAAGACACTGACTGACCACCTCAGACCCCACTCGAACATTATTGATTTTGACAATACTTTTTCAATAAAAACCACTTGACACTGACAAAAATGATCTCCAAGGAGACCGAAGCTATAATAAAGATGAAAACACTCGCACTTGGCTGACCTCACTTTTTTTTTGTAGGGTATCCGCATTGAGATGGAATGGAACTATAACAATTTACTGGGTATCCGCGCCTGATGTAATACCCTCATAGTAAAACTGAGTAAAGATACCTAGTTACTTATGTACCTAAGCAAATGGGATTAGGTAGGTATTTAGTAATCATTAATTTATATTAAGTATGAGAAAAATCGAATACCTACTTACTAAAGATCAATAATAGGTATCTTTGTAGTTTTTGAAAAAAAAACCCACAAATCAATGTATTATTTTATTTCAAATTCACGCTACATAACTCAAGTAGGTAGGTACTTAACATTTTCAATCTCACTGCGTAAAGTAAGTAACACCTATAACATCTATTTAATAATAATCCTCACGATGTTTTCCGTCATCGTTTGAGAGGAACGCTTTACGTGTTTTGATAGTTTATGAAACTATATTTCGTTTAGTTTCCATACATTTACCTGAATTGTCCATAACACAATGGAATGACACACACTATAATACAATACCCACACAATCTTCATACATACTTACACTTCACTACTCTATTACGAGTATTCTTAGCAATAAATTATTTTATTTAAATACTTTTTATAAGTAAATGACTACAGCCTACCTATTTAGCGTTATATTTCATTAGTCATAGTCATTACATAATACTCGGCACAATTACGGAAAATACGATAAGTATCTACTATTTACAAAACATTATCTTCTTGAGCACCACAAAATTAAATACATTTTTACTACATTATTATGTATTGCAGAGTTTTCTCATAAATGTGTTGTGATATATAGAGGTCATATTTTGAAAGGAGGTCATTCATTTAGGGCCCAAAATTCTATAGCAGCGGCCAACAAATATTATAATATTTATATATGTATTTTTTTGATAAAATGTATAAAGATCATATTTTTTGACCCTTAAAATCAACTGAAGGAATGGTTGCTCATTTGATGCGCTAATGAAAAAAAAAACAAAAAAAAAACTGGTATTTTAGGCCCAGCCATGTGTGAAACCTGAGTGATCTCCTTTATAAACCAACACATCTGCTTTTTTGATGAAAATTGCCAAATTTTAATCATATAATATTATATGCGATAAAAAGGTAGGTAAGTACTAATTATACACAAAACAAAAAAAGTATACTTACGAGTACATTAAGTACTATATTAGAATAATAATAAATTACAATAAATAATTGTTCCTAAAAATGTGATGTTTCATACAAAACTTACAATAATAGTTTAATTTTATAACGTAACTAGCTGTCCCGGCAAACTTCGTACCGCCTTCTACATTGCTTAGACAACAGTGAGTGATTATAATTTAACAATATGAACTTTATTAAATAGCAATAAAGTTCAAATTGACTCTACATTTTATTTAGAAAACGTTTGTGTGGGCTATTTTTAGGGGTTTACCGGCACTTATTCGAATTTTTCTTACCTTTTAAACCTTCCCTAGACCTCCACAAACATTTCAAGACCAAGATAAGATAAATCCGTTTAGCCGTTCTCGAGTTTTAGCGAGACTAACGAACAGCAATTCATTTTTATACATATATATATTATATAAATTATTATATAATTATATTAAAAACTGTTCAGTAATGTGAAATAAATAGATATCAGTCAGAGTAAAGTGGAGATCAGAGAAAAGTTGATCTAAGTACAGATAATTTGTAACAATCCTTAGATTATCTATCTATCTATCTATATCTATATAAGAGCTTAACCTGACTGACTGACTGACTGATTTATCATCGCCCAGCCGAAACCGCTGAAGCTAGAAAGCTGAAATTTGGAAGGTGGTTTCCTTTTATAACAAAACCACCCACTAAGGCGGGATTTTTGGAAATTCCACCTCTAAGGGGGTGAAAAAGGGTGAAAACGTTAGTATAAAACTTTTTAACGCGTGGAGCGATTTTCATGAAACTTTGTTTGTGCACTGTAAATGCAAAATAAATGAACACGTGTTTCAGGATTTTTCAATATAACTATCAAGAAGGGGTCAAATGTGGGGTCAATTTTTGTATGGGAACTTTTTAACGGGTGTTGCGATTAGTCTGAAACTTTATTTGTATACTGTAAATGCAAAATAAATGAACACGTGTTTCAGGATTTTTCAATATAACCTTCAAAAAGGGGTCAAATGTGGGGTCAATGTTTGTATGGGAACTTTTTAACGGGTGGTGCGATTGGTGTGAAACTTTGTTTGTGTACTGTAAATGCAAAATGAATGGACACGTATTTTTGGATATTCCAAAATAACTCTCTAAAAAGGGTGAAAGGGGGGGGGGGTCAAAGTTATGTATGGAATTTTTTTATTAGTGTGATTTGTTTAAAACTCAGTTTAGATACTTTAAGTGAACGAAGTCGCGAGCGGGACAACTAGTATTGATATATACCGAAATTATGTAGTTTTCATAGATAAAAAAACAAATTTTAAATGAATATTATTAAAAAATATTTGTACGTCAATGTAGTCTTAGTGGCTTTGATTTTAAAGTACTTAATACTAATATTAATAAAAGCAAACACTTTATAACCTTATATTAATTAAATTAAGAGTATTTTCAAAATTGCCTAGTCCTAAATTTTAAAATAGGGATACTAGCTTTTGCCCGCGATTGCGTCAGCGTGGAATATACTTTAGGCAGTATTTTGATTTTTTTATTATTCTTATTTTGCACTTAACTTTCATCGCTTATTCAATTATTTCGCGATAAAAGGTAGCCTAAGTTCTTTCTCAAGCGCTAGTCTGTCTTTGTACCAAATTTCATCAAAATCGGTTCAGCATGAAAGCGTAACAGACAGAGCTACTTTCGTATTTATAATATTTAGTATGAATAATTTAATACAAGCGCTAGAGTCAAAACCCAAAGATAGCATTAAAATCATTTCGTCTACAACTTGCAATCTTATACCTTTAAACGAGCAATTCTTGTATATACGTAAGTACGTATATTATATAATCTGAATCTCGGAAACGGCTCCAACATTTTTCGTGAAATTTAGTATGTATGAATTTTTTAGAAAACGTCGTTTACCAAAAAACAAACAGTCACCCAGATACAAAGTTGGTTTTTGCCAAAGGGCAGATATCAGACTAACCTTGTCATTAAAAATGCGTTCCGCTATAGTGGATGATGGCATTTACATAAATATTGCATTCAAGCTGCCTTTATTAACTGCACTATTTTAGTTCCTTAACATTTCCGATGGAGGTATGTATGAAAGGATACTATTCGAGAAAAGTTTTCGTAAACTATCAAAAACTCATACTAGGGGTAATGCTCGTGGCCTTAAAAGGCATAATAAATAAAATACTACTCATATAGATGCCGTAGTCTTGACCTGTGCCGAAATAGTGTTCAGCGCCATCTACCGATGGGGAAGAAATTACTTTCGACGTCACGTTCTCTGCACGCTTCGTTTAGGGGCGTCTCATCCGTTTTGCTTTTTCTATTTCTGTAAAATTAATACAAATAAAAATAAGTTATTAATAATATGACGACCTCAGTGGCGCAGCGGGCAAGAGTCCGCCTGCGATGCAAGAGGTTGCGGGTTCGATTCCCGCCTCGGAACTAATTTGTGTACGATCTGCAGAAATTTGTTCCGTTGGTCTGGGTGTGTATGTATAATAAAAAATATCTATCTATGTACCTATATCATGTATTAAATATATCAGTTATCTAGTACCCATAACACAAGCTTTGAGTAGCTTACTTTGGGGCTAGATGATGCTGTGTGGACTGTCCAGCATTATTTATCAATGTCAATACGTTTTCATTGTAATCAATTGGTTTGGTTTGACATAAGAGTGTTTATTCAATCAATTTGAGCCAATTTTGACAAGTGTTGATTGTATCAGAGTTCCGTAATCGCACTACAGGTATATTATGTTGCGTATTTAATGATTGAGTGAGCGAAATCTCAATATTGGATTTGGCGTAGTATGTTGTGTGTGTATATGTTTGTTGCAACATAACTTAAGAACCGTTATAATATAAAGAATGATCACGACTGTAATCCCCAGGCTCGGTAGATATCTCCTCAGATCTCTTATTACTTAGATCTTTGAGTATATCTAAAGAGAGAGGGTAGTCAGAGGCACGTCCATACATGACATTTGGCACATGCCCATATTTTGCACAGTAATTAGTATTCCGTACGTGACAGGTTGCAAGCCCATCGACGCTTATAAGAATACTAACCTATGACACACACTTTCGAATTTTTGGTTCTATGACGGCCTCTGTGGCGCAGCGGGCGAAGGTCCGCCTGAGACGCAGAAGGTTGCGGGTTCGATTCCCGCCGTGGGACAAATGTTTGCATTATTTGCAGATATTTGTCTCAGGTCTGGGTGTTTTCTATGTATAATATGTATGGTATTTACAAAAAAAAAAAAAATGTATCTATGTAGTTTACCAGTCATGTGGTTCCCATAATACAAGCTCCGCTTAGTTTGGGGCTACATGATGCTGTGTGATAGTGTCCAGCATTATTTATTTATAGGGTATGCCGGTTTCCTCACGATGTTTTCCTTCATCGTTTAGGAGCACTGGCATTGCGCACATACTAAACTACACACGTTTAAGAAATACTATAATAATGAGTTACCTCGGTGGGTACGGCATTTTCAGATGAAACGTCCGATAATGAAGTTTCATGCTGTTCTTCTGCGTAAACCGTTTCTCACAAAGTGGACACGGGTACGGTTTCTCGCCTGTATGCGTCTGTAACGATCAAAGGTTATATAAGTGACGGCTAGAATAAGAATAATTATATAGCTTAGAGTTTGTTTAATAAAAGAACAGTCGTCCAGTGACATTTATGTCAATGGCGTATGATACAAAATGCAACGACTCGCGACTGTTCTTTTATTAAACAAACTCTACCACTTGGTAATCGAATAATAAACCTCTTGGTAATTCATTGAATAACTTACTACTTGGTGATTGAATTGAATAGATTATCACTTGGTAATTGAATTGAATAACTTACCACTTGGTAATAGAATTGTATAACTTATTACTTGGTAATAGAATTGTATAACTTACCACTTGGTAATAGAATTGTATAACTTATTACTTGGTAATTGAATTGTATAGCTTACCACTTGGTTCTTCTTCTTTTTATTACTTGGTAATTGAATTGAATAACTTACCACTTGGTAATAGAATTGTATAACTTATTACTTGGTAATTGAATTGTATAGCTTACCACTTGGTAATTGAATTGAATAACTTACCACTTGGTAATTGAATAGAATAACTTACGATATGGTAACGGAATTGAATAGCTTACCACTTGGTAATAGAATTGGACAACTTACCACCTGGTGGCGGTCGTGGCTGCGCTTGGATATGAACTCCATGCCGCAGATGCTGCACGGGTACACGTGCTCGCGCGTGTGCATGTTCATGTGACTCGTGATGCTGACCGCCTGCCGCACGCAACACATTACATACAACATCCTACTAATATTATAAACTAGCTTCCGCTCGCGCCTTTGCTCGCGAGGTACCTACATAAAATTTAACCTACGTTACGAATAACGTAGCATTCTAACGGTGAAAGAATTTTTGAAATCGGACCAGTAGTTTTTGAGTTTATTCGTTACAAAAAAATATACAAAAATACAAAACTTTCCTCTTTATAATATTATTAGTATACCCAGAAGTAACATTTTGTGTAATAAACACAGATGTTTTGTGAATATATTTACAAAAAAAAAGTATATAATTAATCTACCAGCTATCTGATAAAAAGTCTGTGTGCTATTCCAGACTATAATCTATACCTGCGCCAAATTTCATCCAGGTCCGTTCAGCAGTTTGAGCGTGAAAGAGTAACAAACATACATGCATACTCACAAACTTTCGCGTTTATAATATTAGTAGGATTTACTTTTAAGCATGGAGCTTTAAGAAATAGATAGGTAGGTACCGCGAGGGAGGCGCCGCATATCTCGCATATATGCCGCTGGTCCTGGAAGGTCTTGCGAGGGTGCTCCGCCAGGTGGTGCTTCATGCAGGCCGTCTGCGACGTGAAGTGTTTGCCGCACTGCAACAGAACGGATGGGTGACCGAATCTGGCTGGTATAGTTCGTAACACATCTAGAATTTAAAGACCATTGAAAGTGCTAATATAAAATTCGATAAAATCATCATCATCATTTCCCGACCCACTTCAAGTAAACACACATAAAAATACGATATAATTTATTTTATACCCGACTAAGAAGCGAAGGAGTGTAATGTGCTTGGGGTACAGTATGTATGTATGTATGTATGTATGTGAGTTCTTTGGCTATCGCTGTAGCCCAAACGGCTATACGGATTTTGATTAATGAGGTGTCATTGGATTCGCCTGGATCACAAGAGCGACATAGGTTATACAAAACGTAAAAAAATGCAATATTATGGCGGCTGTAAAGATTTATTTTCAGTTATGTTCAGTCAGGTTTTTCAATTTTTTGGAATAAAAAAAAAAAAAAAAAAAAATATTATCACGACTGTAATCCCCAGGCTCGGTAGATATCTCCTCAGATCTTTAGTTACTTAGATCTTTGAGGATATCTAAAGGGGGTAGTCAGAGGCAAGTCCAAACATGACATTTGGTACATGCCCACATTTTGCACAGTAGTTAGTATTCCGTACGTGACAGGTTGCAAGCCCATCGCCGCTTATAAGAATACTAACCTATGACACATACCTTCGAATTTTTGGTTCTAGGGTATGCCGGTTTCCTCACGATGTTTTCCTTCACCGTTTAAGAGCACTGTATTTGCGCACATAAATTTTTCGAATGGAAAAACTCATTGGTGCACGACCAGGTTTGAACCCACGACCTTCGGATCGTGAGGCAGGGGTGCTACCACTACACCACCAGCGCTCTTTGGAATAAATACTAGTTTAATAGTAAAAACATTAATCTAGGTTTTCGTAGGAGCTAATGGAGTGGTGGCACAATAAAGCTCTAAGCAAAGATACGGGTTCGAGTCCCGCCGAAAATTTTGAATCCCATCTCATTTTGTACTTACATGTATACAAGTGGTTGGTTTTTTCCTCTTATAGGGTCCCGAAGCGAGATGTTTCTTGCCCTTCAAATTCTTTCTCTTCACTTCTGTGTCGGTTATCACTTCATCGTGCATGTTGGAATGCACCAAATGTTCGTCGTAAGCGGATTGAGATACGAACTTTATATCACATTTTTCACAGTATATCTTCATAATGACTTGTGTCTCGGACGACGTGCCCTGAAATTAAATATTTTTATATAAAAACAGCAAATTAGCTTATGGTCCCTAGCCATGTGTATTGCAGACAGCGTTTTTGGAACGAAGTTCCTTACGGCAGGCTTGGAGGGGATAGGGATTTTGCTGCGCGACCGAACTGAAAAAAATGTGATAGTAAAACCGTAAGAAAAAGTGCGTGGAATAAAACCGTTAAATGAGACGTGCGCAGGCGCGACAGTCGCATACACAAGCGAGTAGTGTATAAAATCTTTCTCTTTCTCCCTCTTAGCCGAAGGAACTTCGTTCCTACCTGGTGTCCCACGACACCACATCATTTTTCTGTTTTTCTTCTGTTACATTACCTAATTAACTTGGTTCATGTTTTCTTTTTTCTTTCAGTATTGTTCTTTTCAACTTGCTTTATATCTTGCTATTTTATAGTATTTACCTATCTGCGGAAACTTTTAATGGGCCGTCAACAAACATGCATTGCTCTGTCCAGGAATGTTCTATTATGTTCATCTAAATTTGTAAATCTAGCTGTTAATTTCTCCAAAATTGTATAATTAAATATATTGTTTATGTCAGTTCAATTCAATTCTTAGTTAGTGGCTTTGTGGAAGGAGCCACAATTTCGCCAATGCCAAGTTTTAGAGATAAAATAGACGATGTGTAACGAAAATGGTCGGTGATTTCAATTATGACCTGTAATTTTGCATTTATTCAAATCTATATCACAATGGACAAAAGTCTCGCTGAAGAAGGAGGCCGCACAGGCTGCAGATGTGGTTGCTGCGGTGCGTGCGAGTAGTACGTCGACCTGTGTCTACCCAATGTCTACCCAGTAGGTGAGCTCACCGCCAGCTCCTTGTCGAAGTGCTTGATGCGGCGGTGCTGCGTGAGGCCCGTCTCGCTGAAGAAGGAGGCGCCGCACAGGCTGCAGATGTGGTTGCTGCGGTGCGTGCGAGTGGTACGTCGACCTGTGTCTACCCAATGTCTACCCAGTAGGTGAGCTCACCGCCAGCTCCTTGTCGAAGTGCTTGATGCGGCGGTGCTGCGTGAGGCCCGTCTCGCTGAAGAAGGAGGCGCCGCACAGGCTGCAGATGTGGTTGCTGCGGTGCGACATGCGCATGTGCGAGTAGTACGTCGACCTGTGCCTGCGCAATGGAAACAGTTAAATGTTAAACTTTGCAGAAGCGACATCAGAGCAACATAGCGACAGCAGCAGCAAAGAGACAGCGACCGCTACGCGATCGGCTGCCGGATTACGATACTCGCGACAGATTTGCAACAGGTGTAAATTGCGCAATTATCGCTGTCAAACGTCAATTTTGTATTAGCTAACAGGCAACAGCAACCGAACACTGTCTCCCTCTGCCGGACAGTCGGTGCTTCTGTCGCTAGTGGCGCTTGTGTTTAAAGGCAATGTGCATTCAGCAACAACTTAGCGACAGGCGGGTGACTGCCTTCCGTGACACCGTTTATGATAACAACTTGCCATCCATAAATTACGTCACACGTTAAGGGGAAGGGAAGGGGTCGACGAAGTGTGATATTGTGTGACAAGGGGGTCTTAAATTTCGTGACGTCACATTTTAAAATCCTACTAATATTATAAACGCGAAAGTTTTTAAAAATGTATGGAAGTACGTTTGTTACTCTTTCACGCTGAAACGGTTGAACGGAAACTAATCTATCCCACAGGAACCGTACAGTTTTCCGGGATAAAATGTAGCCTATGTGTTATTCCAGACCATAATCTATATCTGTGCCAAATTTCATTCAGATCCGTTCAGCCGTTTTAGCGTGGAAGAGTAACAAACATCCAGACATCCAGACATCCAAACAAAACATCTTTCGCGTTTATAATATTAGTAGGATAGTAGGATTTGTTGGAGGTGATAAAAATTTCATGATTACTTTTGGTCGCGATAACCAACATCCACGCGGGCGGAGCCGTGGGCATCAGATAGTATTCCAAAAATGTGAGTATTAGTGTGGTTAGTATGCGGCGATAGGCTTGTAACCTATCACGTACGGAATACTAACCACTGTAAAAAATTTGGGGCTGTGCTTATCATGTTTGGAAGTGCCTCTGACTCTCTATAGGTATCCTCAAAGATCTAAGTAATTAGAGATCTGAGGAGATATCTACCGAGCCTGGGGATTACAGTCGTGATCTGCTTACTTGAACTCCTCCCCGCAATGCTTGCATTTGCTCAGTTGACCGCTGTGGTACCGCTCGTGAATGATCGCTGAATGTCTGAAACACCGAAATCATATTCAATTTATTTATTTTTTTGACGACCTCAGTGGCCCAGCGGGCGCGAGTCCGCCTGCGACGCTAGGGGTTGCGGGTTCCCGCCTCGGAACAAATTTAAATAAAATAATTATAAATATTGGTGGACAGTTCACACAACGCCATCTAGCCCAAAACTAAGCAAAGCTTGTACTATGGGAACCAGATAGCTGATAGATTAATTAAATACTTTTTTTTTGTAAACAAATACATAAAAACATAATTACACCTAGATAAAGAACCAACATCTGTGTTCATCACACAAATGTTTGTCCTGGGTGGGGATCGAACCCACAATCTACAGCGCAGAAGGCAGAGCTACTACCAACTGAGCTGTGAGGCCAGTTTTAACGCCCCCTTTGTCAAAATCAGTCCAGCCGTTTAGGCTACAGCAAAAGCCAAAGCTATACATAGATCAGACATACATGCACCCCTAACACATTCCTTCTTCGTAATCGGTTAAATAGAAAAAAAATAGTTACTTACTCAACTCGGAATCGCATATCGCATCGCAGACAGTGATAGATAGCATAGTGCTGTCTCATGTGTTGCGTGAGACGACACTTCCGCCGGAAACGCGTGTGACAGAACCGACACTCAAATGGACCCAGCGACTGAAACCAAAACAGTCAAAATTTCTTTATTCAATAAAGTCATAATAGGATTTTCTGCTATGAATTCAACTGTCAATTTTATCGCTTTAGTTTTTATATTTTTTCTCGTGTTATTTCAAGTTTTATTTTGTAATTTTGGTAGTTATTTTTCGAATGAAACAGAGTTTTTGACGCGAGTGTAAATTATGTGAATTAACGTGTATAGTTCATTTTTAAATCTGTCGGTGGAAATCCTGAGAATTTTGAACAGAACAGCCATCTTTTGTTTACAATTGACTTGACAATTTGATTGGATTTTCTGCGGTGCATTTGTCTGACAACTACGTCGCTCTGGTTTTTATATTATTTCTCGTGTTATTTTGAGTTTTATTGCGTAATTTTGGTGGTTATTTTGCCAATAAAGCCCGGGTTCTTGAAGCGAGTGTAAAATATGTGAATTAGAGTGAATAGTTCTCTTCAAATTCCATCGGAGGAAATCCCGAGAATTTTCAACAAAACAGCCATCTTTTGTTTAAAATTGACTTGACAACTTGACTATGACTCTGTGACGTTGACAATACTTATAATTAAATACACTTGACACTGGCAAAATTGTTCTCTAAGAGACAGATGCCATAATTGAAGAAGAAGAAGAAGAAGACAATTTGACTGACTTTGTGACATTGACAATACTACAAATTTAAACACTTGATACTGGCAAAGTTGCAAATATTAATAACCCAGTAAAACGGTAAGCACAACCTTAACTAAGAATTGAATTACCCACTTTTGTTTGAAACAGTAGGTCTACCATGAGTGTACACAATCCACACTCGCTAGCGACTGTAGTTAAAAAAATGTATGAAAACTTGTACAGCGCCTCTAGCGGATAGTTGGGTACTAAAACGTCACGTAGTTAACTATCCTACGACACAGCGTACTACAGCGACTGTAGTTTGCGCTTCATTCATTTGCTTAGAATTTGGTACCATGAGTAACAATTTTGACAGGTGTCATAGTAACGTACTATTACTACGTCGTAATGGCAGCCGATCTAAATGTGACAACTCATGGTAGACGTACTGGTTTTATGACATTTATATAGATATACAGATATTTATACAGACATAATAATATGTCTATAGCGGCGATGGGCTTGCAACCTGTCACGTACGGAATACTAACTACTGTGCAAAATGTGGGCATGTACCAAATGTCATGTTTGGACTTGCCTCTGACTACCCCCTTTAGATATCCTCAAAGATCTAAGTAACTAAAGATCTGAGGAGATATCTACCGAGCCCGGGGATTACAGTCGTGATCATATATATATATATATAATAATATGTAGATGGATTGTATGTTTGTAATGACTTGTCTATCCTCACCAGTTCATGCCTGCATTTCTGATGACGTAGCAGCATATGATGCTTAGAGAATCCTTTGAAGCAGTTCGTACACTTGTAGTTAGCCTTTATGTACTTCTCACTGTGCTCCTGATTCTTGAATTCGAAGAGTGCTTCTTCATCGGACATTTGGATTTTCTTCCAGAAATCAGCTGTGAGATGCTCTTGTTTCTGCCGCGCGAATTTCACCTTTTTCTCTTTGGAGTTAGAGTTGTCCTTGAAATGAATTGTTTTAGATTAAGCATAGCTGTCACTTCGTACAATAAATAAATAAATAAAATAAATAAATAATGCTGCACAATCCACACAACATCATTTAGCCCCAAAGTAAGCTACTCAAAGCTTGTGTTATGGGTACTAGATAACTGATAAATTTAATACATTATATACATAGATAGATATATTTTTATTATACATAGAAAACACCCAGACCAACGGAACAAATTTCTGCAGATCGTACACAAATTTGTTCCGAGGCGGGAATCGAACCGACAACCTCTAGCGTCGCAGGCGGACTCTCGCCCGCTGCGCCACTGAGGTCGTCAACACGTGGCAAACTATTATTACACTATAGCAGCCTCTCACCGCACTGGTTCGGAAGAACTAATAACATGATAAGACGTGATAGGTACATCATATTTCCCTTAGCATGAGATCCGTCCACAAAAAAACTATCTACGGAAGAAGTTAGTAATTTGGCCATATAAAAATGACACTTTTATAATAAAAAATGCCACTGCTGTCACCCATCCAAATATTGACCTTGCTGAATGTTGCTTGGATTTTCTGCGGTGTATTTGCCTGACAACTACGTCGCTCTGGTTTTTATATGTTTTCTCGTGTTATTTTGAGTTTTATTGCGTAATTTTGGTGGTTATTTTGCCAATAAAGCCCGGGTTCTTGACGCGAGTGTAAAGTATGTGAATTAGAGTGAATAGTTCTCTTCAAATTCCATCGGAGGAAATCCCGAAAATTTTTAACAAAACAGCCATATTTTGTTTAAAATTGACTTGACAACTTGACTATGACTCTGTGACGTTGACAATACTTATAAATAAATTCACTTGACACTGGCAAAATTGTTCTCTAAGAGACAGATGCCATAATTGAAGAAGAAGAAGAATGTTGCTTAACTTTGTTGATTTCTAGTGATTGTTACTTATATATTATGTACATAGTTACATACCATACAAATAGAGATATCCATCCATCCATACTTATATAATTATAAACGCGAAAGTGACTCTCTTGGTTTGTTTGTTTGTTACGTTTTCAGGACTAAATGGCTGAACGGATTTAGATTAAATTTGGCAAGGATATAGATTGCAACCTTGGGAAGAACATAGGCTATATTTTGCCACATTTTATAAATTCAATGTGGCAAAATTAGTCCTTTTTAGGGTTACCTTTTTATCATCTTTAATTTTATCACCAAAATCATCATCACTCGAAGACGGATCATCGTCCATGGGAGGAAAGTCATCATCGATAGAGGGTATGTAGTCAGCATCGTCCAAATCCATGTTAATGTCATTTTTCTCAGGTTCAATGACCGGTTCAGGTATGACAGGGTTAGGTACTGGATCTGGGATAAGATCTAGAACCTTCTCTTGTTGTGGAAGAACTTTCTCTTCTTCCTCTTTGATGTCGATCTGTAAGTTTGGACATGGTGTAACTATAAGTGTTTCTTGATTATCAGAATCCTAAATAAGATATGGAATCAAAAATAAAGAATGTTTATTTGCTCTTTAACAACAGGATTAAGCAGAAAAAAACCAGACACTGGACTAATAGACTGAAAAATGGAATGATCTTTTCTAAAAGTGACTTTTTTACTTAATACAACTATCTAATACCATTTAGTAAACATTTTTGAATAATTCCTTGATATAAAAAAAGATTGTTAAGAGAGTGAATGAGGCAAAAGAGGTATGTCAGGATCGTAGCAAGTGGAGATCCATCGTCTCTGTCTACGAAAAAAAAAACAGGCGTGATTTAATGTATGTATATTATTTAAGAAAATATCAAATCATCATCATCATCCGCGGCCCGACTTCACCCACTGCTGGGTATATGCCTCTCTTTGCATATGCCATATCTTACTAATATTATAAATGCAAAAGTTTGTAAGAATGTGTGGATGTCAAGATGTTAGGATGTCTGGATGTATGTTTGTTACTCTTTCACGCTGAAACAGCTGAACAGATCTGGATGAAATTTGGCACAGATATAGATTATAGTCTGAATAGCACATAGGCTTTTTATCCCGGAAAAATGTACGATTTCCGCGGGATAGATTTGTTTTTGTTTTTTGAAGCTGCTAGTGAAAGCTGGTATCAAACAATAATAATATAATCTTACCACCAAATTCTTTTTATCATCATCAAAATCATCACTATCATGTGCTTGATCATCCATCACTTGTATTGTGTCCTCATTCTTGATCACATCTTCACTTTTATAGTGCAACATCACTTCTATTGGCTGAGCTTTGACTTTGGTGCGTCGAGTTGTGCGCATTATGGGGTATTTGTGCTTAGTGACATACGTTTTAACGTGTTTGTTCAGTTGCATTATGTTTAGTGAGGATTTCAGGCACTCGGAGACTCTGTTTATCTTTTTGACTGCTTCGTAGGTTATCTGTGGAAATTGAAATTGAAATTGAAAATCATTTATTCAATAAAATCACAAGGATCACTGAAACATCTTACATGCAGTGAATCTATGTGCCAATTCCAACCTAACCCAAGTATGAGAAAAACATTAAAAATTATAAATAAATAAAATTATAAATAATGCTGGACAATCCACACAGCATCATCTAGCTCCAAAGTAAGCTACTCAAAGCTTGTGTTATGGGCATTAGATAACTGATAAATTTAATACATGTATACATAGAAAACACCCAGACCAACGGAACAAATTTCTGCAGATCGTACACAAATTTGTTCCGAGGCGGGAATCGAACCCGCAACCTCTAGCGTCGCAGGCGGACTCTTGCCCGCTGCGCCACTGAGGTCGCCAAACATTAACATTGACATTAACTTGTTGCTTCATGTTGGTATTAGATTATAGTAATGCCCCAAATATTGGGATACTTGTTCAATTTGGGTATGCTGTTTAAGAGATGGAAAACTTGATGAGGATATTGAAAGGAGAGTGAAGAAGACACTGATGAAAATTGAGAAGGGGATGTTAAGAATGTTCAGGCATGTAGCAAGAATGGATGAAAGGAGACTGACGAAACAGGTGCATAAGGAGAGTGTGAATGGGACAGTTGGAAGGGGAAGACCTCGGTGTACATACTTTGATATAATTGGGGATGTTTTATAGAAATGCCAAGTCAAGAGTACTCTAAACTAAACCTATGTGCATGTATGAAGAGAATGTAATGAGTGAATGAAGCAAAAGAGGTAGCCAGTGGAGGTCCATAGTCTCTGCCTACCCTGTGGGGAGGCAAGATTTTATTTATGTATATATGTGTAATTTGACTATGCTGTCTGACTAATGGGCAAAGGTCTCTTCTCCTTTCCCGACTTTGTGATAATTCACCCACGTGTATGCAAAGTTCTGAATTATATACCTACTCTTACATTTATTTTGTACTTGTAGTATTTAACTTACCGGACCACGCTTTAGTAAATGTTGCAATACTTTCTGTCCCCTAACACACTTATCTTTGAACTTGTGAAATTTGTGAAGCATTGCACTGCACTCGAAGCAGAACCAATGGGGCACTTCATCTGTTGTCTTCATCTGAAAGAAAAACTGACTATGACATGGGGGGCACCTCAAGAGTGTTTAAAGAAATTCGGTTTAAAGATTCTTTATTTTTCTCAAAGAACATAAATACAGTTCACTTATAAGAGAAAACAAAACTTGTACTTATATATAAGTATCTACTTAAATTTATATTTTAGTATGAGTGTGCTTGATTATAATATCATAAATGTACAAACTTATCTATTTACTAAAAAACAAAAGAAAAAAAGCAATGGTTGAAAACAAAACAAATTAACCTAGCACAGGTATCTTAAACAAAAGTCAAAAGGTATATTATAATAACCAATTAACGTAAAAAGTAAATTAACTATATATAACCATAATAGACTCCAAGATAGAAGATATAGCTATCAAAATCTACCGGTTGACAAAGAAATTGCAGTGTTATTCTATAGAAATCTCACCAGTTCAGTCACCAGACAAACTAATAAAATAGTGCAAGTAGAATGAAAAATCATGAGAACTGAGTGCGAGAGCTATAGAAATACTTACTTTTATACCCGTGAGTGTCTCATAAAGTTGTTTTAAGTTGAATTCCTCGAATTTATACCCATTTACGTTTTTGTTCAGGCATATGCGGCATATTTTAAGTTTAGACATTTTCACACAGTTGTATGAATTAGCAAATACATAACACCTTGAACTTTATTAGTACAAATAAATTAAGCACTGAAATAGACATATTTATTCACAAATGCATCTTCGAATTTCCGATGCAACAAATCTTTCTGAGATCAAGAAATTCTTGATTTTTTTGTTTGATTGACGTTTGTTTTCGATGGCTGTCAGGCAGGTTTAGCAATCGATTTCAATGAGAGGCCTATTCTCAAAGCGCACCACAGACCATGTGATGCGTTCGTGATCGTTAAGATCGATTATTACAATGGATGAATGCGAGGCGAGGTATTCATCAAAACTTGATACTCGAGGCACAGACTACTTGGATAGGATGCAAAGCAAAGCACTTTACTATTCACAGAATAATTTATTATAACTGAAATCACTCTTAGTGAATATGAATTATGATTGAATCAATCAAACAAACAATACTGACATGCTTGCTTCACAATCAAATAATATAAATCAGCAAACAAACAACAAACAACGTACTGACCTCGTACTGACTGACGGACGAAAAAAAAGTACCTACCACCTGTAAATGTAAACAAAAGGGCGTATGCAATGCATTTATTTGTTGTTCGGCTGTTTTCTTACTAAAATTAACAACTTAGGCGGAAAATAAGCAAAAAATATTATCTATTACTCTATATGCAATATGTCCGATATCAAATTATGTCGGATTTGTGTAAGAAAAGATGTTAAAATGTACGAACACGATCGGTTCCAGTTGATGTTTTACTACAAAGAAGTAACTGGCTCCAAAGTAAGGATTATCTTCATTACTACAGCTTCAATGTCTTGTCGTTACAATCCTTCAACTATCTGAAAGATATATTGTATAAAAAGAAACAAAAGTTTTTAAAGAAAGGGCCTGTGTTGCAGAAGCTAATATTCCCTTTTTTTTAACTACTAACATGAAATATAAAATTCTGACCCTAAGGTTCAATTAAGACAAAACTTTCATATAAAACAAATAATTATTATAGTTATACAATATTATAGTTATAGATCAATGCTTCACAACTTGTGCACAACAAATATAGGTACTTACTTGACTCTATCTCTTTGTCATTAATTTTTTTATTATATTTACTGTCTTTTATGGTGTTATCCAAAATATTTTTCAGATATCCAGCAGAGATTGTTTACCAAAGTGGTTTTGTTTCGAGTGCGCAGCATTATTGCACAAATTTCACGAGTTCAAGATAAAGTGTACTCGAGGACAGAATGTGTTTAAAAAACTTTTGGAAACCGGAAGTGTATGTATTAAGCTTATTATAAAATATCAGAGTATTTAGATGATAAAAAAGCTTGGGATGAATCAGCTCCAACTCTGCTAGGTATTCCTTACAAAATTAACAAGGATCATACAAAAAAAGCGCTAGGGCCCAGCGAGTTTCTTGCCAGTTCTTCTCGCACTGGGGATAGGACTGGAACTGGCACTTAGACTCACCTAGTATGTAAGACGTTTCAAAGTGATCCCTGTGATTCTATTGAAAAAATAAACATATTTTGATTTTGATTCACAATTTGTATCTGTCTGTGTATATACAAGGTAATGTTGCCAACCTTATGGTGTTACTATGTAGGCAGTATACTTGTGAAGTATATAGGCTCCGATTGTAGCATGATGTTATATAGCCTATAGCCTTCCTTGATAAATGGACTATACAACACACCAATAATATTTCAATTCAAACCAGTAGTTCCTGAGATTAGGGTGTTTAACCAAACAAGCTTCTCAGCTTTATAATATTAGTATAGATTTTATTTAGTTATAATTATTTGTCAGCACATAATCCTCCGTTTTCCATCAGGATTGCCTTTAGCATTAAGTCAACCCTTTGTAAAAAAGCTGTTTTGTTTTTGTGCTATAACAAGTTACATAAATAAATTTTATATTCCAGGCAAACAAAACACAAAGAATCAAATTTGCAAGCTTGCAACCACACTTACAGATTCTATCAGCGTTAAAAAACAAACATGTAAAAACATACACAATACAACACAAAGTCATCAACAGTAATACATCAAAAAACAACATTAAAAACAAACACAACAATTTCACAAAAGTTTTTGTCAATGACATCAAATCAGATGTTGATATAATAAAGAATCCAAAGTTATTAATAGAAATTTTAGCAAAAACATCAACTGATCAAGAAAATAATGCTGAAGATAATGAAAAACAAATATATGATGATCATTTTGATAATGATAATGATGATTCAAATAGTATACCTCTTGTAATAAATACTGAAGATGCCGAAAGCCTTGTTATCGATGAGGTAGGTCCTATTGAAACTACTAATGAGTGTACATTAGACAAGAGAACAACTAATGCTGAAGAACAAACAGATAACGAAAGAACAACCCATAACTTAGAAAGAACAAACACAGATACAAAAAGAACAGATGAGAAAGACAGAATAACTGATAAAAATACTGTTCTTAACAATACAGAGGTTAATGAAGCAATAAAAGACCCAGATAAAGTAAACTTAGACAATAAATTCCAAAGGTCAGTTAAAAAGAAGTTTCTAGATGAAAACCATTGGACGAAAATCACTTTGACGGATGAGGAGGCTACAAGGAGGTTTAAAGCAAAGTCTTTAGAACAGAAGTACATTAAGGCTGAATATAAGTGTGTTGATTGTTATAGGACCTTCTCACAGGAGGACATGATGAAGAGACACATTAAGTTGAGGCATTGTGAGGTGAGTGAGTGGGTGCATTTTATGATAGTCTACTGACTATGGCCCGTGGGTCATCTCCGGCCCGCGAACCGTTATAATCCGGCCCGCCGCGACAATATCCACACTCAAACCTAAGTATGTAGCTACTATTTTAGTGCAGTAGTTATTTATTCATCAAAAAAAACTTAATTCTCTCCATAAACTCTCCATTTTTTTTTTATTTTAATATTCTATCCAATTTAACAATGACAAGGTAAAAACCAGTAAAAAATTTTAGCTCCCAGTACATTTAGTAGGTTTTATTTGGCCCTTGATGAAATAAGTTTGCTTAACCCTGGTCTAAAACATTAAACGGTGAAGGAAAACATGTGAGGAAACCGGCATACCCTAGAACAAAAATTCAAAAGTGTGTGTCGTACGTAACTTGGTCAGGGGCTTGCAATCTGTCACGTACGGAATACTAACCTCTGTACTATATTATCTGGGCCTCTGCACAATGTGGGCTTGTGACAAATATCATGTTTGGACATGCCTCTAACTATACTCTTTAGATATCCTCGAAGATCTAAGTTACTAGAGATCTGAGGAGATGTCTACCGAGCTTAGGGATTACAGTCGTGATAATTTTTTTTTAACTACTATGCTAAATGTGGGCATGTGCCAAATATAATATTTGGTCGAGCCTCATAAATGCGAAAAAAAAAAAAAGAAATTAGATAAAAAATTTAGAGATTATTTGATTCCCATGACTTTGTTTAGTTTGGACTTTGAAGCTAGATGGCGCTGTGTGAAAGCTACCAATATTTATTTCACCATAATGAATAACATTTCATTTATTATTGTTTCAGTCACTAGGCCCCAACGAATGCCGCCATTGCCGTATGCGCTTCAAATGGAAGTCACGACTACAGAAACATTTGAAGGAACATTACACCATTTATAAATGTCTCAGATGTGAACTGTCTTTTCCTGTTGAGTGAGTAACCTACTTATTTTAATAATAATAATAATAATAATAATGCTGGACATTATCACACAGCATCAAGTAGCCCCAATAAGCAGAGCTTGTATTATGGGAACCACATGACTGATAAACTACATAGATATACTTTTTTTTTTTTCGTAAATACATACATATTATACATAGAAAACACCCAGACCTGAGACAAATATCTGCAAATAATGCAAGCATTTGTCCCACGGCGGGAATCGAACCCGCAACCTTCTGCGTCTCAGGCAATAAAGTAATAAGTAACTTGTTTAGTTTATAAAGTAGCTTGGTTAGTTTTTAAGTAACCTGTTAGTGATAAGTATCTTAGTTAATAAGTGGATTTCATATACAGGGTGTTAAAGGGGGTTCTTAGAAAAAGTTGTTTAAATTGATGGATACTTTAACCCCCAGAAGTTTTCGGAAGTAGTCTAGTAACACCCTGTATATATAACTAGCTTCCACCTACGGCTTCGCCCGCGTGGTACCTTGAAAAACAAAAACAAATCTATCCCACGAGAACCGTACATTTTTCTAGGATAAAAAGTAGCCTATGTGCTATTCCAGACTATAATATCTAACTGTGCCAAATTTCATCCAGATCCGTTCAGTTGTTTCAGCGTGAAAGAGTAACAAACATACATCCATACATTCTTACAAACTTTCGCGTTTATAATATTAGTAGGAATTATTAGATTAGTTGGCAGAAAATATTTTAGTTAAATAAATAAATAATTAAGAAACGATATTGATCTTATTATGACGTGTGTGTAAAAATAATGTAAATATGTTTTTCTTTTCAGGATATCAGCATTTCAGCATGATTATTCTCACAATGGTGTTACATGGACCTGCGCGCACTGCGGCCAAGGTTTTAGGTAAGTTTGTACAACCCCTGGGGTAGAGTACGGGTTTTGATAGTTTAGGATACTTATATATACTTTTAAACTTACGCGATCTGAACACATTATTAATCTTATACCTTTAAACGAGCAATTCTTGTATATATATATAATTGGAATCTCGGAATCGGCTCCAGCGATTTTCATGAAATTTAGTATGCATGGGGTTTCGGGGGCGATAAATCGATCTAGCTAGGTTTCATTTTTAGAAAACGTCGTTTGCCCCAAAAAAACGAGCAAAGCTCGGTCACACAGGTACTAGTATTAAACGGGTATTTATCGCGTTCTAATAACGTACATATTTACCACCTATTACACATTTACCGTCTACCCGTGACCACGACAGCGATACTATTACACATTTACCGTCTACCCGTGACCACGACAGCGATACTATTACACATTTACCGTCTACCCGTGACCACGACAGCGATACTATTACACATTTACCGTCTACCCGTGACCACGACAGCGATACTATTACACATTTACCGTCTACCCGTGACCACGACAGCGATACTATTACACATTTACCGTCTACCCGTGACCACGACAGCGATACTATTACACATTTACCGTCTACCCGTGACCACGACAGCGATACTATTACACATTTACCGTCTACCCGTGACCACGACAGCGATACTATTACACATTTACCGTCTACCCGTGACCACGACAGCGATACTATTAGGCCACTTTGTTTCGTGGCATTTGTTGCGGTTGTTTAAAAAGATAAAAAATATGATCACGACTGTAATCCCCAGGCTCGGTAGATATCTCATCAGATCTTTACTTACTTAGATCCTTGATGATATCTAAAGAGGGTAGTCAGAGGCAAGTCCAAACATGACATTTGGTACATGCCCACATTTTGCACAGTAGTTAGTATTCCGTACGTGACAGGTTGCAAGCCCATCGCCGCTTATAAGAATACTAACCTATGACACATACCTTCGAATTTTTGGTTCTAGGGTATGCCGGTTTCCTCACGATGTTTTCCTTCACCGTTTAAGAGCACTGGCATTGCGCACATAAATTTTTCGAATGGAAAAACTCATTAGTGCACGACCAGGTTTGAACCCACGACCTTCAGATCGTGAGGCAGGGGTGCTACCACTACACCACCAGCGCTCTTTTTTTTCTTTTTAAAAAGAACGGTTAAAAAACGGTTGTTTTAAGCTGAGTAGCGTGTCGTCTTTAGTTAATTTTTTTTTTCTGACCTATATCGTCCCACTGCTGGGCAATTTAGTTAGTATTAATTTTTATTTGAAAATATAAAATGTAGGTATCTACAGACGCCGCTTCTCAACGATTTTATTATACCTATAGATAGATTAGTATTAGTACCTACACAATATTAGTATTAGTATGGATATAGTTTATTTTTAATGTTTCAGACACAGCTCAACGTACTACACACATCTCAGAAAGCATAAAAGTAAATACGTGTGTACACTCTGTGGTGTCTCGTTTGTGAGCGAATTTGGATTATTCATGCACAAGAGAGTTAAACACGTTATCAACGATGTAAGTATTTATTTAGAATAACCCTCTTTATGTCAGCGTCGGCAATGCTACTCAACAGTTTCGACATTGTTCTCACTATTCGTCATTGTTCGTAACATACAATTTTGGTTATCTCGTAAAATATAAGTTAACTAGCTTCCGCCCAAGGCTTTGCCCGCGTGGTACCTTGAAAAACAAAAACAAAACAAATAAATCCCGCGGGAAGCAAAAATTTTTTCGGGATAAAAGTCTATGTGCTATTCCAGACTATAGTATATATCTGTGCCAAATTGCATCCGGATCCGTTCAGCCGTTTTAGCGTGAACGAGTTAGTACTCTTTTATATTAATGGGTACTTTAACCCCATGAAGTTTTCGGAAGTAGTCTAGTAACACCCTGTATATTTAACTAGCTTCCACCCACGGCTTCGCCCGCGTGGTACCTTGAAAAACAAAAACGAATCTATCCCACGGGAACCGTAAATTTTTATAGGGATAAAAAGTAACCTGTACTCTACACTACTTTATAGTAAGTTACTTTAACTTTTCAGGATAAAAATGAAGTTAATTTTTTCAGGATTCTATTGAAGAAAACTCTGATACATACTGTAAAGTGTGTGATATTCAATTTGACACTCTGAGAGGGTATGAGGAGCACTTTGCGGAGTCAGCACTTCATGCTACGTAAGTGCTCTTCACCTTACCACAAGATTTCCGGGCAATATCAAAGTAATATAACTTCAGTTCTATTCGGACTGGGGATAGGACTGGAATTGGCACCTAGACTCACCTAGTGTGTAAGACGATTCAAAATGATCCCAGGGATTACAATGAATAAATAATTATTGACTATTTGGCTGGTAGAAAATGCCTCCTTTTGTCACATCATATTTTTTTTGTAATTTGTGTACAATAAAGTATAAATAAATAACTTTGATAGTTCTTTATCTATCATAGAGCGCTGGTGTAGTGGTAGCACCCCTGCCTCGCGATCCGAAGGTCGTGGGTTCAAACCTGGTCGTGCACGCAATGCCAGTGCGTTTAAACGGTGAAGGAAAACATCGTGAGGAAACCGGCATACCCTAGAACCAAGTATTCTTATAAGCGGCGATGGACTTGCCCGTAAAAACTTTTCTTGTTTCAGGGAAGTCCTGGAAGGTGCTACGTGCCTACCCCTAAAGACCAGATGTACCAAGAAACGGGTTCCTCGAATATCCACCAACTGTGCATCAGTAAGTAAATAAGCGGGAATCGAACCTGCATCTTCTATGTTCTAGCCGACCTAGAACCTGATACTATCAAAACATTGTTACAAACAGCTTCTATTTACTAGCGGTGAATTGTATTATGGAAAGTTTATTGCCATACAATTATTCATCATCATCATATCAGCAGCATAACGTCCACTGCTGAACATAGGCCTCCCCCATAGATTTCCAGAGTGATCTATCTTGCGCAGCCTGCACCCAACGGCTCCCAGCAACATTCACTAGGTCGTCTTTCCATCTAGTGGGGGGCCGTCCTCTACTGCGACTTCCGGTGCGTGGTCTCCACTCGAGAACCTTTCTGCCCCTACGGCCGTCAGTTCTACGAGCTATGTGCCCCGCCCACTGCCACTTCAACTTGCTAATCCTATGGGCTATGTCGGTGACTTTAGTTCGTCTACGGATCTCATCATTTCTGATTCGATCTCGTAGAGAAACACCAAGCACAGCCCTTTCCATAGCTCGTTGAGCGACCTTGAGCCTTCTTATGAGGCCCATAGTGAGGGACCACGTCTCTGTTCCATATGTCATCACTGGTAACACGCACTGATTATAACGTTGACGTCACCAGGCTTCTGAAGGACATCACATTCCTGAAGGCAAGCTTGGTCGAAGTTCAGGCTAGATTAGAGGCTTCGGATACTACCATCTCTGGGCTGCGTACCGAGCTGGTGTTACTACGTAACACTAATTCGGTATTCAGGTCACCCGAGGCCTCTAATAATGTGAACACACGTCGCGGAGCGCTAAATGCTTCGGTCTGCAGTTTTAAGTCAGCGGATTTCGCGGAATCGTTGGAGTCGCCGGTCGCTGTATCTAGTGCAGCGAACGTGAGCCCACGTGCCGCCGCCCGCTGCCCCGCGCCCTCGTCGGTCACTGCCACTGCGGCCCCGCACCCCGCGCCCTCCGCCCCGCACGTGCCGTCTCCCGCGACGACACCGATATCTGCATCCACCCCACGTGGATACGCTGCTGCTGCCGCCAGCAACTCAAACAAGTGGCAATCGACGACAAACGGCGGGAGGGAGATTCGTAAACCTCCCCGCAGTGCGGTATCCCAGGGTCCTCAAAAGACTCAGGAAGATGATGAGGGTTTCATCAGGGTTGAGAAGAAGAAGAAGAAGAAGGTGCCCCTTCGTCGCAACCAGTGTGGAACCGCGCCGACCGGACCGAACCATCTGCTGCGTCCCGCTCTACCTATGACGTTGCTATACGTGTCCCGACTGCACTTCGCCACTAAGCCTACTGACCTGGTGGAGTACATGAAGGTGAAGACCAACGTCATATTGAGGGTGGAGAAGTTGCATTCGCACAACAATGTGAGTTTCAATTCATTTGTTGTGCGAGTGCCGACTTCAAATCTCGCCCTCTATATGAAAGAGGATTTCTGGCCGAAGGGTGTCATATTTCGGCGATTCCGTGGAAGGCTTGGTGACACCCCCCCACTTCCAGCTCCCAATAATTAAATAATTAGTTTATTATTATGTATGTTAGACTGTAAGGTATATATTTTATATGGGCCGTAGTTTTTAAGTATTTTCCATCTTGTACACTTAGACTATGTTGCCTGAAATAAAGTTATTATTATTATTATTATTATTATAAACTTTTGTCTTAAGGCACTGAGGTATTTTAGACTCTACCATTAAAATTTAAAAATTTTGACTCTACCATCACTGTATATTTTGGAGACGGCTATGTTTGTCAAGAATAATCAAAATCTCTTCGGTCGACTTTCGGACACCGTGGTCCGCAATAGACGCGACAACAATAAAGTCTGTGATATAAATAGGAAAACTACAATGATGGCTAAGAGTATCTTTGCCATGCATGGCACCCTGCATATTTAATAAATTACCACAATCCATAAGACTACTGCCGAATATGGAGTTTCAGAGAAAGTTAAAAGTGATTCTTACAAATAAATGTTATTATGCTATTAATGAATTTTTAACTGACAAAGATTTTTTTGCTTGACATTTCGTTATTATTATTATTTTGTTAAGTTGCTTTCATCCAGATCCTTTTTATATTTAACTAGAATGCTTAATAGATTTAATTTAATTGTTAATCTTTTCACACAGACATTGCACACCGTAAAACCGGTAGGAATACATTGACTCACATTATATACATAAAACACCTGTTACCTACATGTATTTCATGCAATAAACGATACTTTACTTTTACTTACTTTACTTTACTTTAGACGAAAAGATGTGGCGCAGCCTCCCAAACGCTGCCCACCCGAGTTGGATCCGTCGACTGACCTCTTTATCAAAGTTGAACCTACCTAGCCGTATTGCTTGTCCTAAGTAAACATACTCGTCAACAACTTCTAGATAGGAATTTCCAACTAGAACTGGAGTGGGCGCAACATGGACATTCGACATGACTTTCGTCTTGTCCATGTTCATTTTAAGACCCACTTGTTGGGAAACTCTATCGAGGCCATCGAGCGTTATGCCTAGATCTTCCAGCGATTTTGCCATGACCACGATATCGTCCGCGAATCGAAGGTGGGTGATGTATTCGCCATTGACATTAATGCCAAGTCCTTGCCATTCCAGGAGCTTAAAGGCGTCCTCTAGTGTGGCGGTAAACAGTTTCGGAGATATAACATCTCCCTGTCTAACGCCCCTCCTCAAAGGAATCGCCTTTGAACACTGCTCCTGTACTCGGACCGTCATGGTGGCGTTGTTGTACAAACACTTTAGCACTTCGATGTATCGATAGTCAATACGGCACCGCTGAAGAGACCTTAGTACTGCCCAGGTTTCAACCGAATCGAAGGCTTTTTCGTAGTCCACAAACGCTAAACATAAAGGCAGATTATACTCCTCGGTCTTCTGTATAATCTGCCGGAGCGTAAAGATGTGGTCTACGGTGCTAAAGCCTTTTCGGAAACCGGCTTGTTCGGGAGGCTGGAAGTCATCGAACCTGCGTTCAAGACGATTTGTGATGACCCTTGAAAACAGCTTATAAATATGGCTTAGCAACGAGATGGGCCTGTAGTTCTTCAATAGGGTTTTATCACCTTTCTTGAAGAACAGTACCACCACGCTTCCGTTCCACGTTTCCGGCGTTTTGCCCTCGAGTATAACGGCATTAAAGAGCTTCTGAAGGACCTTGAGTATCGGTGTTCCACCCGCTTTCAAAAGCTCAGTTGTAATTCCGTCATCACCCGGCGCCTTGTTGTTCTTGAGCTGTTTCAAGGCCATCCTAATCTCGTACAGGCTGATGTCCGGGATATCTTCAGTGTAGTGTTTGGTCAGCCTAGCTCGTGGGTCTATTGCCGGGCTAGTAACAGGTTCTGTTACAGAGGTATATAACTGTACATAAAACCTTTCGATCTCCTTTAACACCTCTGGCTTGGTCGACGCTATGCTGCCATCATCCGTTTTTAGCTTCGTCAACTGACTTTGCCCAATAGACGCGTTCCTTGCAAACACTTTGGAGCCTTTGTTCCGCTCTATCGTCTCTTTAATACTTTTAGTATTGTAAGACCGGACATCGTGTCGCAAGGATTTATTAATATATCTATTGAGCTGCCTGTAAGACTTAGCGTCATCGGTAGACTGCAGCGTCATAGCGTGCCGAGCTGCCATGAGGTTCCGGGTTTGATCGGATATCTTCTGAGGTTTATTTTGACGGTGGGTTTTGAAGAACTTAGACCCAACCGTATGTACAGTTTCTACCAGCCTGTTATGAATGTCGTCCACTGAAACGCAGGGGTCTAGGCAATCGAAGTGATTCTTTAGCTCGAGTTGAAAGCTCTCGGGGTTTTGGATTTGATCTTGAGAGGGTCGGAGTGTAGACTTCATTAGACGAGATCTTTCCAGTTTCACGTTGATATTCAATGTGCCTCTAACCATTCGGTGATCACTGCCAGTTTTTACCCTGTGGATCACGGAGACATCATTGAATATGTCTCTTAGTGGTCATAATGAAGTCTATTTCATTTTTCGTGGAACCATTTGGGCTCATCCAGGTCCATTTCCTATGAGGCGGTTTCTGGAAGAAAGAGTTCATCATAAAGAGTCTCTCCTTCTCCAGAAAGTCGGCCAGCCTCTGGCCCCTAGGGTTTCGTTGCCCATAACCAAAATGCCCTACTCTCAACTCATCATCACTTCTTTTGCCCAGTTTTGCGTTAAAGTCCCCATTCACAACAGTATAGTGTGTTTTCGAGGTTTGTATAGCTCTACTAATGTCCTCAAACACAACCTCCACCTCATCGTACAATTATTATATTATATTATATTATTATATTATTTGTTTACTGAGAGCGCTGGTGGTGTAGTGGTAGCACCCCTGCCTCACGATCCGAAGGTCGTGGGTTCAAACCTGGTCGTGCACCGATGAGTTTTTCCATTTGAAAAATTTATGTGCGCAATGCCAGTGCTCTTAAACGGTGAAGGAAAACATCGTGAGGAAACCGGCATACCCTAGAACCAAAAATTCGAAGGTATGTGTCATAGGTTAGTATTCTTATAAGCGGCGATGGGCTTGCAACCTGTCACGTACGGAATACTAACTACTGTGCAAAATGTGGGCATGTACCAAATGTCATGTTTGGACGTGCCTCTGACTACCCTTTTTAGATATCCTCAAAGATCTAAGTAATTAAAGACCTGAGAAGGTATCTACCGAGCCCGGGGATTACAGTCGTGATCATATATTTTTTTTTTTTTTTTGTTTACTGTCTTTATGTTTTTTTGTTTGTAAATAACAGAATTACGTAATCACAGTTTTGCTGATAGACATTCATTGTATATGATTGTAATCAGAGTTACGTAATAGCCACTCTGGTGACCTGGCTACTAGTAATCTTCATTTTGAAAGAAAATCTTGCATCTTGATTTTCAGTGCGGGAAAACATTTTCTACATATGCAGCGTTCTCCAAACACCATTTGTCGGTACACCCCAACCTCGCCCTGCCCAAGTCACGGACGGACAAACAAGATGGCCAGAGGCAGATCTGCGAAGTGTGCGGAGTCACTTTAGCGGTGAGAACCTAAAAATGGTAAAAGTGGTTACACGGTAATCACTTTTACCAAGTATAAGGCCATTCTCCTCAAAGTTTTCGTCATTGTTCTCACTATTCGTTATTGTTCGCAACAAAATATTGGTTACCTCGTAAAATATTAGTTAATTTTAAATGTGCCCTTCGAGAAATAACTTATGATCAACCAATCTTTTATTGCTTCATGTTCCTGCTATCACCTTGAAAGATGAGGTCTAAAATCAAAGTTAAAAATGTTTTTAAAGTAACGATAAAATAATATCAAATTGAGGTGAATAGTCCATAACGTCTTGTAAAATAATCTGACTAAAATAACGGATAGACAAAAAAAGACAGCCAGAGGTAAATTTTCGAAGAGTGACAAGTGCCTTTAGCAGTCATAACTTGGTAAAACGATAAAAGTTGTTACGGTTGGTAATCATTTTACCCTGGACCTTGTTACATTAACCTGACTAAAGCAAGAGTTTTTGGTAAAATTAGTAACCTGGTAAAAGTGATTATAGTCGGTTATTATTTTTACCCGTCTTGTAACGATGACCTATTCCGCTTCTTCGTGCATTTTAATCCGGCTACCAGTTTCTACTAGTGATGGTAAGTTTAGCGGGTACTTTGGCGTAGACTATTTCTACTAGTGATGGTAATTGGTAAGTTTTCTTAGCGGGTAGGTACTTTGGTGTAATATAATTGTGTGTATCTCTGTCAGAGCACGTGGTCGTTGGTGAATCACCTCAACACGCATTCACGCGACAAGCGGTACACGTGCAAGACTTGCGGCATGCAGCTGAGCTCACGCAGCGTGCTGCAGCGACATCAGGCGGTAATAAACAAACATACCCTCAAACCAGTGTTGCCAGATACACTGTAATAACAGCAGATCTACTGTATTTTCACACGATCCACTGTTCACTGTAATACTAAAAAAAATTACAGTGTATGGGAAAACTGTAATTTTTCAACGGGCAAAAATCAATTCACTGTATTTTTTTTTGCTTTTTCTGTAATTTTGTATCGAACACTGTAATTTTGAGCACCAAACACTATGTATAATATAATTTGTCTCATCTGGCAACACTGCCTCAAACAAACAATATGATCACGACTGTAATCCCCGGGCTCGGTAGATATCTCCTCAGATCCCTAGTTACTTAGATCTTTGAGGGTATTTAAAGAGTCAGAGACACGTCCGAACATGATATTTGGCCTCATTTTGCACAGTAGTTAGTATTCCGTACGTCACAGGTTGCAAATACATCGCCGCTTATAAGATGCACACCTTCGAATTTTTGGTTTGGTTTCCTTACGATGTTTTCCTTCGTCGTTTTAGAGCACTGGCTTGCGCACCTAAAATCGAATAGAAAAACTCATTGGTGCACGCCAGGTTTGAACCCACGACCTTCGGATCGTGAGGCAGGGGTGCTACCATTACACCACCAGTGCTCTTACAATCACACAATACAACAACTCTATTAAAACACACAAATTGAAAAACCAGAAGAACATACATAAACTAATAATGTAAATCCTACTAATATTATAAACGCGAAAGTTTGTAAGAATGTATGCATGTAAGGATGTCTAGATGTATGTTTGTTACTCTTTCACGCTGAATCGGCTGAAAGTATCTGGATAAAATTTGGCACAGATATAGATTATAGTCTGGAATAGCACATAGGCTACTTTTTATCCCGGAAAAATGTACGGTTCTCGCGGGATAGATTTGTGTTTGGAACGAAGTTCCTTATCGCGCGTTGTGAAAGGAGGCTAAGGCTAGACGGAAAAAAATCTCACGAAAAGTTGTAACGACACTTTTTGCTATAGTTGTAAGCCGTGCGGCGTGCGCATGTTTCTCTGTCTGTCTCTCTCTCTCACAAATTACTCGAAAGGAATTTCGTTCGATCCGGGTGTCCCTTGACACCTCTCAAGTTTTTTTGTTTTTAAAGGTGCCACGCGAGCAAAGCCGCGAGCGGAGCTAGTATTAAATAAGTATCTACACTAATTCCTTTGGCTTTCGATGTAGCCCAAACGGCTGGACTGATTTTGATAAATGAGGTGTCGTTAGATTCGTCTAGATCACGAGCGTGACACAGGCTATGTAAAATGTTATTGTTTTGACGACCTCAGTGGCGCAGCGGGCGAGAGTCCGCCTGCGACGCAAGAGGTTGCGGGTTCGATTCCCGCCGCGGAACAAATTTGTGTATGATCTGCAGAAATTTGTTCCGTTGGTCTGGGTGTTATCTATGTATAATAAAAAATATATATCTATCTATGTATATAATGTATTAAATATATCAGTTATCTAGTATCCATAACACAAGCTTTCAGTAGCTTACTTTGGGGCTAGATGATGCTGTGTGGATTGTCCAGCATTATTTATTTTATATTTATTTATTTATTCAGACCCACAGCAGTGATAGCAACTTCTCGTGCGATATATGTGGTAAGACGTTCACCCACCGCTCCGGGCTGCGGCTGCATGTGAGGACTCATGAGAAGAACCAAGGGAGGTAAGACCAAACACCATTTTCCCACTCGTCTACTTGAAATTTCCCTATCTTTGGCACTACCGCTGGACACTACTAGTAGAGTGAAGGGAAATTTTTCTTTCCCGTGCCATCAGGGCTTGGAACCGGTTAATAATTTACCAGAAAAAAAACCGGTATTAACAAGTATTTTATTTTATTTGGCACACAAAACACATCACAACACAAGCAAAACTTAATTAATCCTATCCTAATAATATTATAAACGCGAAAGTTTGTAAGAATGTATGGATGGATGTATGTTTGTTACTCTTTCACGCTAAAACGGTTGAACAGATCTGAATGAAATTTGGCACAGATATAGATTATGGTCTGATATAACACATAGGCTACATTTTATCCCGAAAAAATGTACGGTTCCCGTGGGATAGCGATGTTTTTGTTTTTTATGGTATCACGTGGGCGAAGCCGCAGGCGGAAGCTAATAAAATATATACCTACTCCTCTGTACTGAGTTGCAATATAAACACATGTGTGCACAGATAAACAAGTAAATGTACATTTTAAGCAGACAAAGGTGATTTAATTAATTGTATTTTGATAATAGCGTTCGGAGCGCGACCTCTTTCAAGAATAATGTACTTACCTCTCATGAAGTAGCGCTGTGAGGAGTCGGGTATCTACTCCGCAAAACGATCAACGATGTAAAAAAAATGTGATTTAAAAATAAATTAAGTCATTTTTTTGTATTTTCAGGTGTAGAAAGAAGAAATCCGCTGAACCACATAATATAATGGATTATTTCAAAAATTATGGAAATCTAAATAACTATAGATAGGGTAAAATTGATGTACTTACATAATTATTAGTACCTGGGTGACCGAGCTTTGCTCGTTTTTTTGGGGTAAACGACGTTTTCTAAAAATGAAACCTAGCTAGATCGATTTATCGCCCCCGAAACCCTCTGCATACTAAATTTCATGAAAATCGCTGGAGCCGTTTCCGAGATTCCAATTATATATATATATATACAAGAATTGCTCGTTTAAAGTTATAAGATATCTTATACCTTTAAATGAGCAATTCTTGTATATATGTATATATATATATTTTCTGAATCTCGGAAACGGCTCCAACGATTTTCATGAAATTTAGTATGCAGGGGTTTTCAGGGGCAAGAAATCGATCTAGCTAGGTTTCATTTTCGGAAAACGTCGTTTACTAAAATAAAAACGAGCAAAGCTCGGTCACCCAGGTACTAAACTGTAAATAAGGTTATTTATTTGAACCTACCTATATATTTATTATAATGAAATATGTAAATGTGCAATATAGTTAAGTAAGTTGTACTTATTGAATGTAAATATGTAAGTACTAAAATAAAAAATATAGACATGAAAAGTATTTTATTTATAACTTATTTAACAACTTAAGCTATTCTAAAATAATTACATAGCGCTGTGAATATTATTTCCAAAATAACATCACTTTTTTTCTGTAGGTACAATATTATACAAAGCGTTGAAGATAGTCCTACTAATATTATAAACGCGAAAGTTTGTAAGAATGTATGGATGGATGTATGTTTGTTACTCTTTCACGCTGAAACGGCTGAATGGGTCTGAATGAAATTTGGCACAGCTATAGATTATGGTCTGGAATAATACATAGGCTACATTTTATCCCGGAAAATATAAGGTTCCCGCGGGATAGATTTGTTTTTGTTTTTCAAGGTACCACGCGGGCAAAGCCGTGGGTGGAAGCTAGTAACACATAACTTTATGATATACAAGTTAATTTTTTTTACATACATTATCTTCTAAACGTGGAAATCTTAGGGGTAGTCAGAGGTAAGTTCGTAACACATGCCCATATCCGCTACAGCAGAAGACTAGCCATAGCCAAATCCAAGTGAATAAATTAGTGGACATACCACGCAGCGCCATCTAGGCGGAAACTAAGCAAAGCTTGTACTTTAAACCAATAATTAAATACATAAATAATGCTGGACAATCCACACAGCATCATCTAGCCCCAAGTAAGCTACTCAAAGCTTGTGTTATGGGTACTAGATAACTGATATATTTAATACATTATATACATAGATAGATATTTTTTATTATACATAGAAAACACCCAGACCAACGGAACAAATTTCTGCAGATCGTACACAAATTTGTTCCGCGGCGGGAATCGAACCCGCAACCTCTACGTCGCAGGCGGACTCTCGCCCGCTGCACCACTAAGGTAGTCAAAAATTGAAAGATTACTTACTTTTATTGTATTTGTAAATAGACACTAACAACATCTATGTTTATCACAAAAACCGAACATCAAAATCAATTCAGCTTTATAGTTCAGTAATAAACTATAACAATATTAATTTTAAAATACAATGCCACTATTTGAAACATTATAATTAGATTACATAATATTAAACATATTTATGTGTTAAATTTATATTATTTATTATCGAGAAAAGACGACAATATGGTATTATGTAGGTACATATTTTGGAAATTAAATATTATAATTATAATTACATAGACAATAAATAATAAAAGTTATAAAGTTATGTACCTACTTACTCCTTATTCATAGATTAGTACCCGGATGACCGAGCTTCGCTCGGCTTTTTTTGTTGGTAAATTGAGTTTTTTTGAAAATGAAACCAAGCTAGATCGATTTATCGCCTCCGAAACCCCCTGCATATTAAATTTCATGAAAATCGCTGGAGCCGTTTCCGAGATTCCAATTATATATATATATACAAGAATTGCTCGTTTAAAGGTATAAGATATATAAAAAATATAGGAAACCAAAGAACCCTTATTTTGCTATTTTACCAGTTCTATCCATCCCCGTTGTCTGGTAGAAAGCGCTACTTGGCGATAAGTTCAACATTGTTTTTTAAAGTTATATATTTATAGTAGGTATGCAACTAAGGTATTTTATATCTATACATGTCTATACTAAACTTCACATACATATATTACTTGAAGCACAAAGATCGCTTAAATCGATTTTAAATTGTACAATCTATTAATTAAAAAGCTAGTCAGTAGTCAACTAGTGTCAGTGTCACCAACAAAACCGAGCGGTTAGTGTATCCGATAACCATCTGTTTGGTTGATAAAATACTGATGCAACTAGGATTGATTATGATAACCATAACACTGGAACAATTATTTGAAAATCATACAATCTTGAACCGTGACGGAAATCGAACTAGCGAATCTCATCTTAACCTGCTAGTCAACCGCCGCGCCACAGAAGTCACTTTAACCTGGGACCTAAATTCACCCACTAATCCTACTAATATTATAAACGCGAAAGTTTATAAGAATGTATGTGTATGGATGTATGTTTGTTACTCTTTCACACTGAAACGGCTGAACGGATCTGGATGAAATTACACATAGGCTACTTTTTATCCCGGAAAAATCTACGGTTGCTGCAGGATAGATTTATTTTTGTTTTTCAAGGTACCACGCGGGCGAAGCCGTGGGCGGAACCAAGTATTGAATAAAATTATTTTGAATTTGAATTTGCACATGCAATGTGTGAACGTTGTCATACATCTCTATACGTTTGTTTGAACGCTCAACGCAACTGACCGCGTTGATCTAAGCGTGGCCAAGAAACTAGGCCTGAAGTGAACCAGTGACGTCAGTGAACCAGGCGTAGAACCCTGTCATCTCAACATGACTTGGATTCCTCTTTCTTCTTCTCTATGTGGCGTCCAGTAAGGTCGTGTTTGCTGCAGCAAGTGTCCTGGAAATTATAAAACTCTTTAATCCTCAGATTTGGTGGAGATCTCAGATCTACAGTTACTTAGATCTTTGAGGATATAAATGTTGGATGTAAAATGTTTACTTTCTACTAGGTGACGACAGGCGTTAGTTATTATTATAATAATAATAATAAATAAATATGATCACGACTGTAATCCCCGGGCTCGGTAGATATCTTCCTCAGATCTTTGAGGATATCTAAAGAGGGTAGTCAGAGGCACGTCCAAATATAACATTTGGTACATGCCCACATTTTGCACAGTAGTTAGTATTCCGTACGTGACAGGTTGCCCATCGCTGCACCACCAGCGCTCTCAAAAATAATAATGATACTGGCAACAAAAAAAACCAACTTACTATAATTTCAGAGTCGCTGGAGTTGTCCGTATCGCTAGATGTGTCAGTATCATAGTGTCCGAGCCCTGGCAACACTCCCACGCATGTCATCTTCCCAGTGGAAGTGTCAGAGACAGGTGTCTCCTGTGTTTTGGCGACGCCATTGCTCTTACTAGGCCCTTCTTTCTCAGCTTCCATCTCGCTTGCCTTGCGTTTCCTTACAACTATCTGTCAAACAGTTTTTTTTATAATTTCTATAATGTCAAAACAATTAATAATAATAATAAGTTAAAAAAATAAATATAATACTAAGTAAATAAATAAATAATGCTGGACAATCCACACAGAATCATCTAGTCCCAAAGTAAGCTGCTCAAAGCTTGTGTTAAGGGTACTAGATAACTGATCAATTTATTACATTATAGACATTATGTACCTACATAGATAGATATTTTTTATTATGATACATAGAAAACACCCAGACCAACGGAACAAATTCTGCAGATGGTACACAAATTTGTTCCGAGGCGGGAATCGAACCCGCAACCTCTTGCGTCGCAGGCGGACTCTCGCCCGCTGCGCCACTGAGGTCGTCCAATATTGTACAAAATTTCCACCTAAAGAGTTTATACAGTGAACGGAAGATACATGGAAGCATTCTTTGAGTTAAAAAATTATCCCACAAAAATGCGCGGTGGTAGGCGGGGCTTGTCAATCATACCAAAAGAATTCTATTAAAAATTCACATAAGGTATCTACACGTTACACGGCAATTTAAAACCAAACGTCGAGGGAATAAAGTCGACATTAATCAATTTTTGGCAAATCCACGAAGAAGTTTCGATGTGTAAAATTTTGTGTCAAGTTTCGCGGATATTTCCCTTAAAGTAATGCTTCCATGTTTTTTGCGTTCACCGGGTTTATATAAATAGTTATGACAGTAAATGTATAGGGTCATTCTATGTCTGTCTGACGTTGGCATCTCGACTTGGATATTTTGTCCCATAACCTATAAAAATTGTATTGAAGTAGTGTTACTTTAAGCTTGAAACTTGACGTTTCGGAAACATGATGGTTTGTAACAGCTTGTGGTAAGACCTCTGAGAAACAGCTTGATGTATCAAATTGAAACATCATTGAATAAGGGCCTTAATAACAATACAGTACATCTACCATGAGTTGTCACATTTAGATCGGCTGACGTTACTACAGTAGTAATAGTACGTTACTATGACACCTGTCGAAATTGTTACTCATGGCACCAAATTCTAAGCAAATGAATGAGCGCAAACTACAGTCGCTGTAGTACGCTGTGACGTAGGATAGTTAACTACGTGACGTTTTAGTACCCAACTATCCGCTAGAGGCGCTGTAAAAGTTTTCATAATTTTTTTTAACTACAGTCGCTAGCGAGTGTAGATTGTGAAAACTCATGGTAGACCTACAGAGGGTCTACCATGAGTTTTCACAATCCATATCCTACGTCACAGCGTACTACAGCGACTGTAGTTTGCGCTCATTAATTTGCTTATAATTTGGTACCATGAGTAACAATTTTGACAGATGTCATAGTAACGTACTATTACTACTGTAGTAACGTCAGCCGATCTAAATATGACAACTCATGGTAGACATACTGTTTATAAAATGGTTTTTACCCCTTGCAGTTTATTCTTTTGTGAGTTTTGCGAAGCTTGTGTGTTACTAGGTGTCCGTGCCGGTGCTATCTGAGCTCGGAGACGCATCATCTCCTCACTCTCCGCCAGGTTCGAGACTCGCTCTCTGTAACACAATGTTGGCGTTCATACTTCATCATCATTATCATCATCATCTTCCTGCCCTTTTCTTTTCCTGTCGGCACAACATGTGATCTTCTTCCATTTCCCTCTATCATTCGTCATCTCAGTACTCACTCCTTTCTTACCCATGTCATCTATCACACAGTCCATCCATCTTTTCTTTGGCCTTCATACTTCATCCTACTAATATTATTAACGCGAAAGTTTGTAAGAATGTGTGGATGTCTGGATGTACCTATGTATG
The DNA here is from genome assembly GCA_963675405.1 of Cosmorhoe ocellata. Lineage (NCBI taxonomy): Eukaryota > Metazoa > Arthropoda > Insecta > Lepidoptera > Geometridae > Cosmorhoe > Cosmorhoe ocellata. The sequence continues at coordinate 7,044,346 of OY776267.1, forward strand.
TTTGTTACTCTTTCACGCTGTAAGGGCTGAACGGATCTGGATGAAATTTGGCACAGATATACATTATGGTCTGGAATAACAAATAGGCTATATTTTATCCCGGAAAATGTAAGGTTCCTTTCACCACACTGGTTCGAAAGTAAAAATATTTTTATTCAATAAAATCACAGTTATCATTTTGAAACGTCTTACATACTAGGTGAGTATAGGTGCCAATTCCAGTCCTATCCCCAGTGCGAGAAGAACTGACAAGAAACTCGCTGGGCGCTAGCGCTTTTTTGTATTATGATCCTTGTTAATATTGCTAGGGACACCTAGCAGAGTTGGAGCTGATTCGTCCCAAGCTTTTTTGTCATCTAAATAATCTGATATTCTATAATAAGCTTTGCGAGACAGTTTTTGTTAATCACATTTTTTTATTTCCCAATTGACAAATCAAGCGTGTCGCCACAGTGTCGCTTGGGATCTTGTTAGAGAAAGTAACATATAAGTTATAGGGGTTACCTGAACTCCTGGATTTCCTTCCGTTCCTCCATGGATATCATCTGAGCTGCCTTGGCCTTGGTCTCCTCCACCAGATCCAAGAAGCCCACCTCATCATCATCCAGTCCACGGATCATGTTTTCTGTATAATGGTAAGTAAATAATTTCTATGGGAATATTAGATTATCTGGTATTTTTGTTAGATGAAGTAAATTTATGCAAGCAAATGTGAACGGGATAAGTAATTAGAAGAGTGTATCTTAATGGGGAAGTTTCCAGTTTTAATAAAGGCCAGAGTATCTTAAACAAATGCACATGTATGAAGTATGTAATGCTTCTTCCTGCACTTATTCCACTAGGTGGGGTCGGCACAACAGGTTCTCTTCCTCCACTCTCCCCTATCATTCATCACACAGTCCATCCATCTTTTCTTGGGTCTACCTCTACTCTTGTATCCATCCACATTCAAATCCATCACCCTTCTTGTTACATGGCTTTCCTCCTGCTGCATTACATGCCCATACCACGCCAACCTATTACTCTACATTTTTTCTGCCGGCGCTACTTTCAAAGTTCCTCTAATATGCTCATTCCGTATCTTATCCATCCTCGTCACTCCACACATCCATCTCAACATTAGTTTTTTTAGTGAACATGGAAAAATTTTGGTGCAAAATCAGGTTTGAACCATAGACCTTCAGATCGTGAGGGTGCTACTACTACACCACCAAATTCGAATGTGTGTCATGGGTTAGTATTGAGAAGTGATGAAACTACTGTGCAAAATGTGGGCATGTGTCAAATGTCATGTTTGGACGTTCCTCTCATAGTCTTAGATCTGGCTGCAAAATTATGCACTCATTGAGTATTTGCTAAAATCAAAATTTTGCACATATTTATGACCAGGAGAATATAAAATGTATGTCTACCAGGTTGCCTAGTTAAATGTGGCCACTAATATTGATGAGTGCATAATTTTGCAGCCGGATCTCGTACTATCACTACCCTAAGGAGATCCGAGGTAATATCTACCAAGATATTCCTGATCCTTCTCCCGATCCTACATAATCCCGCGCTTTTTTTTATATTAATTGTTTCCCTAATTTTTGTAACGGCAAATGCATAAATAATGCAACTACAAAAAAAGACAGGATTGCAGTCGTGATCATTTTGTTTTGTTATGATGTATTTTTGATGACTTTCTTGTATGTATGAAGTCAGTTTGCATCTAAGTATAGTTGGCTCAACGAATCTAGGCATTCGTGAAGTTAGCCGCAAGAGCTGCGCAGTATCTTTTTTCGGGAGCAATTGGAGGTATGAGGGGGGGAAGGATCTGTTCCTGCGCAAACTCGCACATGTGTCTAACATCACGAAAGCCTAGATCCATTGGATGACCTATACTGTTGATGGATTGGATCTCCCTAGGCTTTTTTAACTTAGATGGAATATAATGTATAAAATTGTTTACTTAGTTTATGAGCTTCTTCATATTCAGCTTCCTTCTTAAGCCTCTGCTCTTCGAGCCGTTGGAACAGTGGCCGAGTATCGTACGGGTCTTCCGGAGCCTCTAAAATAATCATTTATATCACATTTAATATATTGTATAATTATGTAGGTCTAACCAACTACTATACTGTTTCTGGGTACATAAATCAAATTAGTGTGTACAGTTATTGATGACTCGCGAATTTATGAATTATTTAATAGATATATACTAATGGTGAGGTGTATATCAACAATAAGAACGAGTAATATCATCGAATTATTATCGAAAGGAAGTGATTATTAATCTAACCTTGAGGCTGGTCTGCCGTACGGACTTTCTCCCATTCCTCTTGCCGGCGCCTTCGCGCTTCTACGATTTCGGTTTCCGAAATAAATCCAGAGCTCATGCTGAACGATTTTGAAGATTATTTTGAGAAATTAATAATCACAAACAGATTGCCATCAATCAACAATGGCGCTGCGCTGCGTATAGTTAGCTTTTGTTTGACATTATATGATAACCTCAAAATTCACAAAAATCGATTCGAAACGTCATGCACACAGTAATGAAACGCTTTGAAATAAGATTAAAAAGTGTTTTTGCACTTTTTTATGGCTTTCTTGAAAGCCAGCTTGCTAGCTGTTATTCAAGAAAGTTTGGAGTCGGGGCTAGAATAAAAATACTATTAAAACTTTCAATATTTTAACAAGGTAGTATGATCTCTAGACTTTAGTCTGCTCAAATCAGCGAATAAAAAAAAACCAAGGACAAGTCAGCTGTCTCTAACAGTCAGCTGTCACTGTCAACGTCACTTTTTCCCAACTGATCGCGCCGGTGAAATTATTTCCTTGTTTTTAGAAATCCAATTAAAACTGGCTGTAAACTGTATTCTCTTTGAAACTGTGTAAATACAACAACCGTAACATGTCCGAGACAGAATCGAAGGAAATGCCAAACGGAGAGGCAGAAAATCCCAATACAAATGTTTCAAACGGAAAAAACATGTTACCAGTGCGGTGTCAATTTTGCGGTTCCAAGATTTTGGAAAAGCAAATTGGGCAGTATGTGGTGCTTGAGGTATGTAATATAACAATAAGTAGTTAAAATTAAACTTTATCTCTCCCTTTAGTAGTAATTTGACCTAACCGATTCTTTGCGTATTAAACCCACCCTATCTGAATGGGTATACCATTCCAATCAATGAGTCTTAAATTTAGTATACCTATCTCTAGATAAGTATACTCCTCAATCAGTATTAGTAGCTCCCTATAGAAATGGTTGATTTATCAGTAAACTTTTAATTCAAACCTTTTAAACCTTACTAAGAAGTTTTCTTCTATTCTCTTCACAGAAAGAGCTGCCAGAGATCCAACAGGCCAGCAACTCCACAGGAATCAAGAAGGAACTCTTAAAAGAATTCTACCATGTCAAAGACATGTACATCTTTGAAAATATAGGTTTTACGCATGAAGTTGACAACTGTAAATATCTGAGCTGTGCGGACTGTGAGGCTGGACCTTTAGGCTGGTATGATATTAGTACCAAGGAGAGTTATCTTGCATTATCAAGGGTAGTCCATAAAATATAAGATTATCTACATTATTATAAGTTTAACCTCATCATGTTCATCATTGTTCGCAACAATTTTGTTTATCTCGTAAAATATTAGTGAATTTTAAATGTATCCTTCATAAAATAACTTATTACCAACCAATAGTTTATTGCTCTATCTTCATGCTATCAGCTTGAAAGATGAGCTCTAAAATCAAGGTTATAATGTTTTTAAAACAACTGTAAAATATCAAATTGAGTAGAAATTTGGTTAGTCAATGTCTCATAAAGTTGTGACATTGAGAAAATTATTCATTACTGATGCTAATTCTGTTTAGTCTCTGGTAGATAGAATAAGATTATTATGTATTTTAGATATTTTAAGTTAGCTGGAAAACAGAATTATCACCTGTAAAAAAAATGGTTATATAAAGCTGTTGCACACTGCTTCTTAAAATTTGACCAATAATGTAATATGGAGGCAAAATCAGAAAATTTAAAGCTGTAGTTTTTACTAGTTTTCTGCAATGATAATGCCTAGCGGAGTGTAAGAATGATTATTCTAAAATACCTAGAAACCTAACTCCTTAACACCTTGCAACTTAGAATAGGCATATAAATTTGCCTAGTTTGTAAAATTTATGTGCGGTCATCATAGGTTAGTATTCTTATAAGCGGTGATGAGCTTGCAACTTGTCACATTCAGAATACCAACTACTGTGAAATATGAGGGCATGTGCCAAATATCTTGTTTGGATATGCCTGTAACTACCCTCTTTAAATAGCCTCAAAGATCTAAGTGGCTAGACAGATCTGGGGTTTATAGTCATGATTATTTTCTTTTATGTAAGACAATCGCACCACCCGTTAAAAAGTTCCCACACAAACATTGACCCCACATTTGACCTTTTTGATGGTTATATTGAAAAATCCTGAAACACGTTGTAATATAAAAAATTTAAACCTGGGTGGTTTATAAAAACTCTAAAGTAAAAGGTGTTAAGATAAAGAAAGATTAGGATAGCGCATCAAATAAAGAATAAAAATAAAGAAATAAAGTTCGGGCGCCAGATGCCTACCTAAATTGTAAAGAAACACAATAACTAACCTGGATAGAAAGTCGGCTAAGTTGAAATTTTAATCTTAGAGGCGGGGAGCTAAATTAAATCAGGTGTTCGATTCAAATAAATGTTTATTGGTAATGTCACATTTGCTCGTAGAAACTTTGCTTACTTAAAATAAGTAATAATAACTGTACAAATGGTGAAACAACAACCAGAAGGGTTGTTGGTAGCCTGTTATTAGGGCTAAAACATAGATAAGATCCTAATTGTATAACTGTCATTAATTGCATCCAAAATAAAGAATAAATGAAAATGTAAATACCTCGTTTCAATATTAATTTAGATTAAGGTTAAGGTTACCACGCCGGACCCTCGTGCCACGCGATCCCAACATCGGAGAGCAAGGGAAGGCGGGTGCAGTAAACAGAGTAGGCTGCGTAGGTGGAAACTCCATACGCCAACCTCCGAAAGATGTGATGTCAGCAGGTAAAGCAAAACCTCTGCCACGTGGATTCAAGTAAACCCAAATTTAAATCCGTAAGAAAAACACTAGTAAAATAGCTGAAACAAAATATTTCAATTTAACTCTAAACAAAGACCCAAAACGTGTGACAAGTCTCGAACAAAAGTCTGTCAACAACTCACCGTTTTTCTTCCAAGAAACGTCTCTTGACCACACCAAAGGTAAGCTAAAAGGCAGCTACTGTATTGAAAGTGTAGGTCTAGAACAAAACAATTTTAACTGTAAACAACGCCAAAACACATTCCACAAATACAACTCTCTATTTGGTGAAACTTACCAAGAATGAGACGAAAATGAACAAATGGGAGCGTTCCCAGCGGCCTTGTGGTCAATATCCAACCATTATAAAGCCTTTTAAATGAAAGATCAAACAGAAAAATTTCGATTAAAATTACTACGGGTTCTACGCAGTATGTCCGGGGAGAAAGTGATGTTTCGTAGAATGAATCCAAAGACCAAAGAACGGAAGACTCACGACCGGAACGATCGATCTGTAAACTAAATCATTCAATAAAAAAACCAACTGTCAAACTCAAACTAACCAAATGTCAAATGTCAAAACTGTCAAGCAAAACTGATGAACTCCAACGTGAAAATATCTCTTGAGACAAATATCAGCTGTAAACAAGATGTAAATTATGAGCTTGCAAAACCATGTAACGCTGTACAAAAGCGGGCGTTACAGTACAAATTTTCCCAAAAAAATAAAAGAAAGATACTTTCTTTTATGCCTAAACGCATTACCAAAAAGAAACATTCAAAAGAAAAGTTTAACCCAAAACCAATAATAAAATAACTCTATTAAAACAAAAACTCTAGCTCAAATTATAGAGATATGCAAACTATAAACAAAATATTAACTTCTCTGAGACTCTACAACAAGAAACAGAAATAAGCTCTACATCTCTATAGTGCTTACCCTACGAAAGTGCTATAGGCTCTACAAAAACTACAATGAAAATGAATGAATACATCCTCTTGATTAACTATAAGTTAATTAAGAGAGGTACCAAACAAAGGCAAAAAAACATCTTCCTATAAAGTGCGGTTAGACAAATTACGTCACCGACTCAAAGTTTAAATGTCTGAACGAAATTTAAATACAAAAAAACTCAATGAAACTTTGTTAAAGTGCGGTTGGACAACCTACGTCACCGACTCAAGGTTCAAAGAATAATCTTAAGAGTGAAAAGCTTAAATATCGAAAGATATTTATGATAGCAAATACAAAGTGCGGTTGGACAACCATCGTCACCGACTCAGTTTTTTAAGACAATCTCCCGAAAAGGAAGAATGTATAACACACTAACAAAAAGTGTGAGGTGTGAATGTTCAATACTAGGTACAACTAGACATTGAAACATTCAACAAAAAAATTTGTGTATTGTGATCGGTGCAACCCTACCAACTTACCGGGCACAATACAACAAATGGAAAAAAGTGTTATTCAACACAACAAGACGGTGTGAATAAACAAAAAATTAGAATATGATGTGATCGGCTCAACTCCACCAACTTTCCGGGCACAAGCATATCTAAGGAAAAAATTTGAATGTGTTGTGATCAGCTCAACCCCACTAACTTTCTGGGCACAACGCAAACAAGCAAAAAAACAAACAGACTGGAGGGAAAAATCCGGAACTGCTGAAAAAATGTGTAGACAATCCGAAAGGATGCCACAACAAAGTGTCAAAGCAAAAATGGCCAAAGCAAGGTGTCAAATCCGTGTACTTAAAATTATCCATGTAAACCTAAAATATTGTAAACTTGGACAGCACAAAAAATGACAAAAACAAAATGTGAAACACAAAACAAATAAAAGGTACAAAAACCTTCAAAAATTTACAAAATGTACAATAAGATCTTTTGATGTTGAAAAATAACGCAAAGAGTGAAAAGTTGGAAACCAAAACGACCTAAGTTATCTTTTGAACATCTAACCAAAGTTCAATAACCGTTATGAAGTTTTCTTACATACATCACTAACAAACAGCAGTAACCTTTCATCCATCAAATCTAATCCATCACACTCAAATGCTGAATTCAAAACAAATTACCAAACTCAAGAAAAACGTAGGTAGAACCGAAAATTAGTATTTAATAATATCTTTGACGTGATAACGTCCAACTGTGTTTTTATTTAAGTCCTTTAAGAGGTAAACATTATCCGAAACTTTTTCAATGATTTTACATTTAATAAACTTAGGTGCAAACTTAGCCGAAAAATATGCCGGAGCATTAGATTGAACAAAACTCCTTCTCCAAACAATATCATCAACAGCAAAAGAAATGACTTTTCTCCCCTTATTATAATAAATAGCATTACGCTTATAGGATTTCAACAAATGAGATTGAACCCTAACAAAAATATCACTAAGTGATTTAAGAGAAATTGCAAAAGAATTTCTTTCTCCAAGTTCAAGTTGATCTAAATTATCAAAAGAATTACTAAAGCGATGTAAAGAAGCATCAAAAATTAATTCTCTCCCAAACATGAGAAAATTAGGTGTATAATCTGTAGCAAGATTAACACTATTATTCAAAGCTAATTGAATGTGAGGTAAAAATTTTGACCAAGTACGTTGATCATCTCTAACAAAGCAGGATATACAAGTTTCTACAGTCTTGTTATATCTCTCTACAGGATTGTTCTGTGGAGTATACAAAGTATTATAAAATATTTTAGCAATGTTGTAACTTTTCATGAAATCTACAAAATATTTTGAAGTGAATTGAGTACCGTTATCACAGACTATAATTTTGGGACAACCAAACTTTAGAAATATCTTCAAAAAGTGAAATTGTTTTGTTAAGTTTAAGTTTCTCAGAAGGAGAAAGTTCAGCAGCAGAAGTTACTGTACAAGTATGAATTTTATCATCATTAACAAAAGTTATATTTTTCCACAAGTCTTTAGCAAGATCAAATTTAAGCCAAAAGTCAAAACCTAGAATAATTGGATAATTAAACAAAGGTATAACCATAAATTTAACAATTTTAGTAACGCCGTCGCAGGTTACTGGAATATCAATAGCTCCTATAACTCTTTGTGAAGAACCATCAGCAGTATAAGCAGAATTAGAATCACTACTAGAAACTGAATTTATTTTATAACCTAATTTCAAAAATTGCAAATGACTATTCGAACCAAGAACACAACTGTTAGAACCACTATCTAATAACCCTGAAAATTTATGTTTACCAACCGAAAACTGTAGAAATGGTCTAGAATCATTATTTTTTAACAAACAAAACAGGCGCAGCCTTGTAGACGTTAAAGAAAGTTTTTAAATATCCTAACCAATCCGAAAATTCTTTTTTACTAGATGTAATGTCAGGTTTATTCATGTGACTAACAATTTTCTTCATCGAGACACGACGAGTTTTCTCAGAAACTGGTGCTCGATGGGAACTAATTAGTTTTTTGAATCATCCTTTTTACCTAAATTGCACACATCACAGTTTTTATAAAGAAAATACTCTTCTACCTGAGTAATAAACTCTCTAACACAAGACTTACCTTCGAAAACGATCTTACTTCTCTTCAAGTCAGGTAATTTCATATTAGTAGAAGGCATGTTTTTTCTAATATTTTCATTCAAAGTGTTAAAAGACGGAACACAAGCTGAAGAACTATGAGCAGCCCTATCATGGTCCATGAATGGATCCGGAACCTCAGTCAAATTTATAACATCAGAAGCAGCAACGTTAACATCATGAGTAAAATTACCAATAGTAGTGCGACTATCCTTAAGTTCAGGCAACGGTGGAAACTGAACCTCTTTATCCATAATGAAAGAATATCAAACCAGAAAAACAGAGCAGCAAAAAGTTATCAAAACGTTAAGTTAATTTTTCTAATATTTTAAAGTTATTTAAAGTTTTTAAATATTTTATAAAAGTTTTTAGATGTATCAAAAGTTTTAAATGTTTAATTAATTGTTATCTTTAACTGTGGATGCAATAATCACTTACAAAGGAACACTTCTTATAACATAATCTTATAAATATAACCGCTGTAGAATGATATAATTAAACATGTCGAACAACTCGGTTTGTAGTTGTTTGTTAGAGAACAAAAACAATACAATACAATGTGTAAAATGACACAATGTTATAAAGTAACAAAACACAAAAGTAAACAAAGTAAACAAGGTTAAGCAGGTAACACAAATAAAGAAATAGCCTCACTTTTATTAAACAAACTAAAGAGTAGGATGCAACAATGACAGGTAAGCAAAATAACTACTTCAGGTCCCTGTTCGCGAGCGACAATTGTAATATAAAAAATTTAAACCTGGGTGGTTTATAAAAACTCTAAAGTAAAAGGTGTTAAGATAAAGAAAGATTAGGATAGCGCATCAAATAAAGAATAAAAATAAAGAAATAAAGTTCGGGCGCCAGATGCCTACCTAAATTGTAAAGAAACACAATAACTAACCTGGATAGAAAGTCGGCTAAGTTGAAATTTTAATCTTAGAGGCGGGGAGCTAAATTAAATCAGGTGTTCGATTCAAATAAATGTTTATTGGTAATGTCACATTTGCTCGTAGAAACTTTGCTTACTTAAAATAAGTAATAATAACTGTACAAATGGTGAAACAACAACCAGAAGGGTTGTTGGTAGCCTGTTATTAGGGCTAAAACATAGATAAGATCCTAATTGTATAACTGTCATTAATTGCATCCAAAATAAAGAATAAATGAAAATGTAAATACCTCGTTTCAATATTAATTTAGATTAAGGTTAAGGTTACCACGCCGGACCCTCGTGCCACGCGATCCCAACATCGGAGAGCAAGGGAAGGCGGGTGCAGTAAACAGAGTAGGCTGCGTAGGTGGAAACTCCATACGCCAACCTCCGAAAGATGTGATGTCAGCAGGTAAAGCAAAACCTCTGCCACGTGGATTCAAGTAAACCCAAATTTAAATCCGTAAGAAAAACACTAGTAAAATAGCTGAAACAAAATATTTCAATTTAACTCTAAACAAAGACCCAAAACGTGTGACAAGTCTCGAACAAAAGTCTGTCAACAACTCACCGTTTTTCTTCCAAGAAACGTCTCTTGACCACACCAAAGGTAAGCTAAAAGGCAGCTACTGTATTGAAAGTGTAGGTCTAGAACAAAACAATTTTAACTGTAAACAACGCCAAAACACATTCCACAAATACAACTCTCTATTTGGTGAAACTTACCAAGAATGAGACGAAAATGAACAAATGGGAGCGTTCCCAGCGGCCTTGTGGTCAATATCCAACCATTATAAAGCCTTTTAAATGAAAGATCAAACAGAAAAATTTCGATTAAAATTACTACGGGTTCTACGCAGTATGTCCGGGGAGAAAGTGATGTTTCGTAGAATGAATCCAAAGACCAAAGAACGGAAGACTCACGACCGGAACGATCGATCTGTAAACTAAATCATTCAATAAAAAAACCAACTGTCAAACTCAAACTAACCAAATGTCAAATGTCAAAACTGTCAAGCAAAACTGATGAACTCCAACGTGAAAATATCTCTTGAGACAAATATCAGCTGTAAACAAGATGTAAATTATGAGCTTGCAAAACCATGTAACGCTGTACAAAAGCGGGCGTTACAGTACAAATTTTCCCAAAAAAATAAAAGAAAGATACTTTCTTTTATGCCTAAACGCATTACCAAAAAGAAACATTCAAAAGAAAAGTTTAACCCAAAACCAATAATAAAATAACTCTATTAAAACAAAAACTCTAGCTCAAATTATAGAGATATGCAAACTATAAACAAAATATTAACTTCTCTGAGACTCTACAACAAGAAACAGAAATAAGCTCTACATCTCTATAGTGCTTACCCTACGAAAGTGCTATAGGCTCTACAAAAACTACAATGAAAATGAATGAATACATCCTCTTGATTAACTATAAGTTAATTAAGAGAGGTACCAAACAAAGGCAAAAAAACATCTTCCTATAAAGTGCGGTTAGACAAATTACGTCACCGACTCAAAGTTTAAATGTCTGAACGAAATTTAAATACAAAAAAACTCAATGAAACTTTGTTAAAGTGCGGTTGGACAACCTACGTCACCGACTCAAGGTTCAAAGAATAATCTTAAGAGTGAAAAGCTTAAATATCGAAAGATATTTATGATAGCAAATACAAAGTGCGGTTGGACAACCATCGTCACCGACTCAGTTTTTTAAGACAATCTCCCGAAAAGGAAGAATGTATAACACACTAACAAAAAGTGTGAGGTGTGAATGTTCAATACTAGGTACAACTAGACATTGAAACATTCAACAAAAAAATTTGTGTATTGTGATCGGTGCAACCCTACCAACTTACCGGGCACAATACAACAAATGGAAAAAAGTGTTATTCAACACAACAAGACGGTGTGAATAAACAAAAAATTAGAATATGATGTGATCGGCTCAACTCCACCAACTTTCCGGGCACAAGCATATCTAAGGAAAAAATTTGAATGTGTTGTGATCAGCTCAACCCCACTAACTTTCTGGGCACAACGCAAACAAGCAAAAAAACAAACAGACTGGAGGGAAAAATCCGGAACTGCTGAAAAAATGTGTAGACAATCCGAAAGGATGCCACAACAAAGTGTCAAAGCAAAAATGGCCAAAGCAAGGTGTCAAATCCGTGTACTTAAAATTATCCATGTAAACCTAAAATATTGTAAACTTGGACAGCACAAAAAATGACAAAAACAAAATGTGAAACACAAAACAAATAAAAGGTACAAAAACCTTCAAAAATTTACAAAATGTACAATAAGATCTTTTGATGTTGAAAAATAACGCAAAGAGTGAAAAGTTGGAAACCAAAACGACCTAAGTTATCTTTTGAACATCTAACCAAAGTTCAATAACCGTTATGAAGTTTTCTTACATACATCACTAACAAACAGCAGTAACCTTTCATCCATCAAATCTAATCCATCACACTCAAATGCTGAATTCAAAACAAATTACCAAACTCAAGAAAAACGTAGGTAGAACCGAAAATTAGTATTTAATAATATCTTTGACGTGATAACGTCCAACTGTGTTTTTATTTAAGTCCTTTAAGAGGTAAACATTATCCGAAACTTTTTCAATGATTTTACATTTAATAAACTTAGGTGCAAACTTAGCCGAAAAATATGCCGGAGCATTAGATTGAACAAAACTCCTTCTCCAAACAATATCATCAACAGCAAAAGAAATGACTTTTCTCCCCTTATTATAATAAATAGCATTACGCTTATAGGATTTCAACAAATGAGATTGAACCCTAACAAAAATATCACTAAGTGATTTAAGAGAAATTGCAAAAGAATTTCTTTCTCCAAGTTCAAGTTGATCTAAATTATCAAAAGAATTACTAAAGCGATGTAAAGAAGCATCAAAAATTAATTCTCTCCCAAACATGAGAAAATTAGGTGTATAATCTGTAGCAAGATTAACACTATTATTCAAAGCTAATTGAATGTGAGGTAAAAATTTTGACCAAGTACGTTGATCATCTCTAACAAAGCAGGATATACAAGTTTCTACAGTCTTGTTATATCTCTCTACAGGATTGTTCTGTGGAGTATACAAAGTATTATAAAATATTTTAGCAATGTTGTAACTTTTCATGAAATCTACAAAATATTTTGAAGTGAATTGAGTACCGTTATCACAGACTATAATTTTGGGACAACCAAACTTTAGAAATATCTTCAAAAAGTGAAATTGTTTTGTTAAGTTTAAGTTTCTCAGAAGGAGAAAGTTCAGCAGCAGAAGTTACTGTACAAGTATGAATTTTATCATCATTAACAAAAGTTATATTTTTCCACAAGTCTTTAGCAAGATCAAATTTAAGCCAAAAGTCAAAACCTAGAATAATTGGATAATTAAACAAAGGTATAACCATAAATTTAACAATTTTAGTAACGCCGTCGCAGGTTACTGGAATATCAATAGCTCCTATAACTCTTTGTGAAGAACCATCAGCAGTATAAGCAGAATTAGAATCACTACTAGAAACTGAATTTATTTTATAACCTAATTTCAAAAATTGCAAATGACTATTCGAACCAAGAACACAACTGTTAGAACCACTATCTAATAACCCTGAAAATTTATGTTTACCAACCGAAAACTGTAGAAATGGTCTAGAATCATTATTTTTTAACAAACAAAACAGGCGCAGCCTTGTAGACGTTAAAGAAAGTTTTTAAATATCCTAACCAATCCGAAAATTCTTTTTTACTAGATGTAATGTCAGGTTTATTCATGTGACTAACAATTTTCTTCATCGAGACACGACGAGTTTTCTCAGAAACTGGTGCTCGATGGGAACTAATTAGTTTTTTGAATCATCCTTTTTACCTAAATTGCACACATCACAGTTTTTATAAAGAAAATACTCTTCTACCTGAGTAATAAACTCTCTAACACAAGACTTACCTTCGAAAACGATCTTACTTCTCTTCAAGTCAGGTAATTTCATATTAGTAGAAGGCATGTTTTTTCTAATATTTTCATTCAAAGTGTTAAAAGACGGAACACAAGCTGAAGAACTATGAGCAGCCCTATCATGGTCCATGAATGGATCCGGAACCTCAGTCAAATTTATAACATCAGAAGCAGCAACGTTAACATCATGAGTAAAATTACCAATAGTAGTGCGACTATCCTTAAGTTCAGGCAACGGTGGAAACTGAACCTCTTTATCCATAATGAAAGAATATCAAACCAGAAAAACAGAGCAGCAAAAAGTTATCAAAACGTTAAGTTAATTTTTCTAATATTTTAAAGTTATTTAAAGTTTTTAAATATTTTATAAAAGTTTTTAGATGTATCAAAAGTTTTAAATGTTTAATTAATTGTTATCTTTAACTGTGGATGCAATAATCACTTACAAAGGAACACTTCTTATAACATAATCTTATAAATATAACCGCTGTAGAATGATATAATTAAACATGTCGAACAACTCGGTTTGTAGTTGTTTGTTAGAGAACAAAAACAATACAATACAATGTGTAAAATGACACAATGTTATAAAGTAACAAAACACAAAAGTAAACAAAGTAAACAAGGTTAAGCAGGTAACACAAATAAAGAAATAGCCTCACTTTTATTAAACAAACTAAAGAGTAGGATGCAACAATGACAGGTAAGCAAAATAACTACTTCAGGTCCCTGTTCGCGAGCGACAATTGTAATATAAAAAATTTAAACCTGGGTGGTTTATAAAAACTCTAAAGTAAAAGGTGTTAAGATAAAGAAAGATTAGGATAGCGCATCAAATAAAGAATAAAAATAAAGAAATAAAGTTCGGGCGCCAGATGCCTACCTAAATTGTAAAGAAACACAATAACTAACCTGGATAGAAAGTCGGCTAAGTTGAAATTTTAATCTTAGAGGCGGGGAGCTAAATTAAATCAGGTGTTCGATTCAAATAAATGTTTATTGGTAATGTCACATTTGCTCGTAGAAACTTTGCTTACTTAAAATAAGTAATAATAACTGTACAAATGGTGAAACAACAACCAGAAGGGTTGTTGGTAGCCTGTTATTAGGGCTAAAACATAGATAAGATCCTAATTGTATAACTGTCATTAATTGCATCCAAAATAAAGAATAAATGAAAATGTAAATACCTCGTTTCAATATTAATTTAGATTAAGGTTAAGGTTACCACGCCGGACCCTCGTGCCACGCGATCCCAACATCGGAGAGCAAGGGAAGGCGGGTGCAGTAAACAGAGTAGGCTGCGTAGGTGGAAACTCCATACGCCAACCTCCGAAAGATGTGATGTCAGCAGGTAAAGCAAAACCTCTGCCACGTGGATTCAAGTAAACCCAAATTTAAATCCGTAAGAAAAACACTAGTAAAATAGCTGAAACAAAATATTTCAATTTAACTCTAAACAAAGACCCAAAACGTGTGACAAGTCTCGAACAAAAGTCTGTCAACAACTCACCGTTTTTCTTCCAAGAAACGTCTCTTGACCACACCAAAGGTAAGCTAAAAGGCAGCTACTGTATTGAAAGTGTAGGTCTAGAACAAAACAATTTTAACTGTAAACAACGCCAAAACACATTCCACAAATACAACTCTCTATTTGGTGAAACTTACCAAGAATGAGACGAAAATGAACAAATGGGAGCGTTCCCAGCGGCCTTGTGGTCAATATCCAACCATTATAAAGCCTTTTAAATGAAAGATCAAACAGAAAAATTTCGATTAAAATTACTACGGGTTCTACGCAGTATGTCCGGGGAGAAAGTGATGTTTCGTAGAATGAATCCAAAGACCAAAGAACGGAAGACTCACGACCGGAACGATCGATCTGTAAACTAAATCATTCAATAAAAAAACCAACTGTCAAACTCAAACTAACCAAATGTCAAATGTCAAAACTGTCAAGCAAAACTGATGAACTCCAACGTGAAAATATCTCTTGAGACAAATATCAGCTGTAAACAAGATGTAAATTATGAGCTTGCAAAACCATGTAACGCTGTACAAAAGCGGGCGTTACAACGTGTCCATTCAATTTGCATTTACAGTGCACACACAAAGTTTCATGAAAATCACTCCACGCGTTAAAAAGTTTCATACTAAAGTTTTCACCCTTTTTCACCCCCTTAGAGGTGGAATTTCCAAAAATCCCGCCTTAGTGGGTGATTTTGTTATAAAAGGAAACCACCTTCCAAATTTCAGCTTTCTAGCTTCAGCAGTTTCGGCTGGGCGATGATAAATCAGTCAGTCAGTCAGTCAGGTTAAGCTCTTATATAATATAGATTAATTCAAATTACAGATTAGTGTTTTCCAATGGATGTTATGATTTTATGAAAATCAGAATATAAAAGTAACTACCTATAAACTTTACAATGATTTTTATTTATTTTGGAACAATGAAATGGTTTTATAATTTGTATTTTAAAAATATTGCTTATAATTTTAGAATAGAATGGCAAATATGTGAAAGGTTTAGGTTTGCTTATTTTTTCTTGTGAAGAAATTAACAAAAAAAATATGTACATAATGATGTGTATGGAAAATATAGATGTATGTATGTTTTTATTATAATCAATAGGAAAATCTAGTACTTACATTATTGTAAAATTTGCTAAATACTTCGCTGTTTGCAGTCAATTGGTTCTATAAATTCGTCATTGTAAATATCGTTTCCGTGGTGTAGCGGTTATCACATCTGCCTAACACGCAGAAGGCCCCCGGTTCGATCCCGGGCGGAAACATACTTTTTGCGTTTTACAATTTTGTTTTATGAAATAAATAAATACGTACTATTATATGCCCATAACAATTAGTTTTTTTCTTATTCATAGCCACTGACTTTGTAGACACTAATATTATAAAGAAGTAGGTAGTCTTTTTTTAAAGTAGGTAATCTCCGAAGATACCCATCCGATTTCAAAAATTCTTTCACTAATGTTTAGAATTAACTTTCAGGATGAACACAGGCTATATTTTATGTAGGTACCTCGCGGGCGAAGCCGCGTACGGAAGCTAGTAAGAAGGAAACATGTTTTTACTAAAATGTGTGCCCAACTTGCTATCATAATTTTGTCAGGAGCTAAAAACTAAACATCAAAATTTGCTTTTATTGCCTACTGTTAACTCACAGGGGGTTGAACTTTGATAATTCCTGGACACTAGTTAAGCTCCATCTAAAAACCCGTTACAGGAATCACAGCGCTGAGTAAAAAGTTCCACTTGACACTATAACTCATCTAAAACCGACTTATTCGTCAACTGGCGAGCGAGAATCTCGCGAGTGCACGCGAGTTGGCACTTTTCGATTTTACCTACTGTTTCTGTCGTCAACTCGCGCGCACACATTTTAAAGTACAATCATGCTAAAAAACTGATTCAAACCAGTTATGTACCGACTATCTAGTAAGAAAGAAAGAAGATATAAATCGTAGATAAGCCCGCACGCCAAAAACTGTGGCACTGTTTTTACTTGTATGTGTTAAAAAAATGCCGATGCACGCACACTAATGATTAGTAAAAAATTAACCAAACAGTTACTTCACCATTTATATTGCAATTATATTGCACGATCTTTCGTAAAAAAATATACTTAGGTTTTCCTTTTGTACCCTGAAATTGCAAATATTTGGCGTGCCAAATGAGCGAGCTATCTCATTTCGTGTGGCAACGAAACGGCGCGGTTTCAGTACCGTACGGGCATATCTTCGATCTAAATCTTTGTCTAAAACCAGTGAACGCAAAAAAACATGGAAGCATTAGGTACTTGAAGGGAAAAATGCGCGAAACTTGGCACCAAATTTCACACATCGAAACCTTCGTGGATTTGCCAAAAATTTATTAATGTCGACCATATTCACTCGACGATTGGATTTAATTGCCGTGTATCGTGTAGATAAGCTTAAGTGAATTTTTGATATAATTGGCATAATTAACAAGTCCCGCGTACCTACCACAGCAAATTTTTTGTGGGGTCATTTTTGAGCGCAAAGAATGCTTCCATGTATTTCCCGTTCACTGTCTAAAACAGATGCAAAGACTTTTTTCTTGCCAATAACATTGCATAAAGCCAATCAGACAGTATTTAGTAATGTAATGATTCTAATGAATTTGAATAGGCTTATAAGCCTAACAAGATGGGTTGTAAAATACTTGAAGCTACTTCCTAGTGAACTGCTGACCCTTGCCCAAAGTACGACGCAACAAAATAAGTTACCAAAAAAGTTGTATACAGGGTGTCCTAAAAGTTCTTGACATTTACGCGAACAGAAAGTGCTACGTCATTTGTGAATTCGATGATTTTATTGAAGAATTTTGCGGTAAATTTTTCTTCAATATCAATAATTTCACCTAAATAAGTACCTACCTACATATCTGTAAGTAGGTATTTAAATAGGTACCTAGCAAAATGTGAACTCGCGTGAATTTATGTATACCTAAATGTCATTGATGAAAAAATAAAGAGTTGTCTTTATTATTTATTGCTGTAAAATTAAAAATATGTACGGAAATCTGAAACATTTCTTAGAAATTATAAATAAAAAAATAAATATCATCACGACTGTAATCCCCAGGCTCGGTAGAAATCTCCTCAGATCTTTAGTTACTTAGATCTTTGAGGATATTTATAGAGAGTCAGACATTTGCATACATGCCCACATTTTGCACAGTAGTTCTTAAGCTCCGTACCTACTCACATTCGGTATTACTCGATAGTTTTACTCCAAAACGAGTAAATATTAACGTGTGGACCGCAAAACTCACGGCTCGAAGGCTCGCATCTAGTAGTAATCCGCATCAAATGTAGACTCGACATGATAGCTCGATCGAGCAAAACCGTATATGAGTACGGAGCTTTAGTAATTATAAAATAACAAAATGTTCATATTCTGTTGTATGAATCACTCTGTACAGGGTTATACTAGTTCCGGGACACCCTGTAAAGTTAGCTAATCGAAACTGGTTAATCAAGATTAACATTTTTGTCCAATTGGTCTATTGTAGAGTTGAACCGAGATAGGTAGGTACCTACATCATACGGCACCGACGAGTCAGGTGATGAGAGGCGAAGGAGAAAGTACAAATGAGGCCACTACATTAGCGAGGAAACAGTTCTCAATATCAAAGTAATATAACTTTGATATAATTATGATATAAGTAGGTACTTAATATTTTTTTAGCAGGTACTGGTGGTAATTCGGTTGTTTTGCAGACTAACTTAGAAAATGCTACCATAGGTACGATCTTATTTGGCTTACCATAAAGACCAAATAAGCGTAACATTTTTGAATGACAGTTTTAATAAGATCTAAAATTTACATAATTATTCTAATTTAATTAATTTTCCACCATTTTCACGTAGCTTTAGTCAACACCAATTTACATGGCTTCTAAAATAAGCTAAAACACGTCAATCATACGTCAGTTTAGTCAAATTTAGAATTGTAATTTAAAATGTTTACGCTAATTTGGTATTTGATGTGATAAAAATTAGGTCGTGTTTAGTTCAGCATTTTTTTAGATTTTTATAGTTAGTCCGCGGTACAACAGAATCACCACCATTGTATGCAGATATTAATTATTATTATTATTATTATTATTATTATTATTATTATTATTATTATTGACGGATAATAGGGAGAGTGGAGGAAGAGAACCTGTTGTGCCGACCCCACCTAGTGGGATAAGGGCAGGACGATGATGATGATGATGATTGTATGCAGGTATTTGAATTCAGTATGATTGTAAGTATAAAGTCATTTTCATTGTAGGTACCTAGGTGTGTAAGTATGGGTTTTTATTTTTAATATGTGAACATCCTTTCGTGGCAACTCCTTTTCAGTAGAAGCCGTTAGGTTGTGGAACGCTCTTCCTTACGATATTAAAAAAGCAGATTCTAAAGATACTTTTAAAAGATTAACTCGTGAACTATTTTTAAAGAAACTATACCCAAATGACTGATTTCCTTTCCGATACATACCTTTCAATCACCTACCGAACTTTACTTGTCGACTAGTACCTTAGCAGTCTATTTATTTTATTATAAAAGTTCGTAACAGTAAATATTCACATGTATGTTTATGATATATATTTTATTATATTATTGATATGTACCTACGTGTATTAAGTAAGTATAATTATATATTTATAATATGATTAGTACCTATGTTTGTATGTATAGCATGAAATTGTCTCTATTATAATATTTTATTGTTTATTTGTGGAATATTTAATTAAGTTACTACCTACTTAGTTTTTAGTTTTACATTTGTTATTGTGCGCCGACCTGGTTTTAAACCGAATGGGTTGGCTGGTAGAAAATGCCCCTAGGCATTAAGCCCTCCTTTTGTAACACATTTTTTGTAATTGTGTACAATAAAGTATAAATAAATAAATAAATGTTTTTAATTTGTTTTTGTTGTAGGTAGGTTACCTATATTTTCTTATTTAGCTCCATATTCGTAGGTACAGCGAATAGGTTAATAAAAATGATAAAAAAAACACTCGTATTAACCATAAAAATCGTGAGGAAACTGGCATGTCATTGCCACCAAAGGCTCGGAAACAGTTTCAAGTAGATTAAAGAAATCTCTTCTTTCATAACATTGGTTCGAAAGATCTAGAAACCATGCAGAAACCAATTTTTGTAACGGTACCTACCCTCTTGTTTCGTGGCCCACCGTCAGTTTAGGAGGTAACGTAACATGGCTTGTAGCGTTTACCCCGTGCCGTGACTGCTGTAAGTGGGGCTAACGAAACTATACCCACGGCTGGGCCAGCGGCACTAAACGGCACTCTAACCCAGTTAACTTTCGCTGTAAAAAACATGGATTTAGGTATTTCAAAAATAAATAAAAACCAGCTGAAAGTAGGTACTTAATTGAAAATAGCAATACAGCCGCCATATTGGTTTTTTGACATTTTTTAGGTACTATAGAGCTTATGTCAAAATCCTACTAAGTAATATAATAAACGCGAAAGTTAGTAAGAATGTATGGATGTTACGTTTGTTACTCTTTCTCGCTGAAACGGCTGAACGGATCTGGATGAAATTCGCCACAGATAATAAGTAGGTAAGTACTAAGGTTTCATACATTTGTATAACTAAACCTGGTGTAAATAGGTACCATTTCTGGGGCCTTACCGCAAAGTCTTCCAGAACCATTCCATTATAGAAACGTCACTACTTCAATACAATTTGCATAGGTCATGGTACGAAATAACAATGTAATATTAATTCGGTAATGTATTATGATTTCGTGGTGAGGCCCCAGGAGCAACAGCGGCCTTCTGAAAGTCATTCGGCATCAGGGTTGACCAGACCAGCATCAGCTCAGCTATTGTTCTCAATTTCCGCGAGCAAATCTCTAATTATGCAAATGTCCCGCACTAAACATAATTTAACATTCAAATTGTTAGATATTAGGTATTATTTGGCGCATTATGTAAAAGATTATTAAGTTGTGGCCGAAAAAAAAATTTAAAAAAAAATAAAAATAAATATGATCACGACTGTAATCCCCAGGCTCGGTAGATATCTCCTCAGATCTTTAGTTACTTAGATCTTTGAGGATATCTAAAGGAGGTAGTCAGAGGCACGCCCAAACATGACATTTGGTACATGCCCACATTTTGCACAGTAGGTAGTTAGTATTCCGTACGTGACAGGTTGCAAGCCCATCGCCGCTTATAAGAATACTAACCCTATGACATACACCTTCGAATTTTTTGGGTCTAGGATATGCCGGTTTCCTCACGATGTTTTCCTTCACCGTTTAAGAGCACAGAATATGTTATGAGTAGGTAGGTATATGCAACGGAATCTAACTACTTAGGTACTAACCCTATTTAAATATCCTCAAATATCTAAGTAACTAGAGATCTGGGGAGATATCTACCGAGCTTGGGGATTACAGTCGTGATCCTGTAGGTAGTCCAAGTCTCAAGAGATCACACAGTCAAAAGAATAGGTCTACTAACCAATGATACAAACATTGAATTTTTGGTTCTAGGATAAGCCAGTTTCTACACGATGTTTTCCTTCACCGTTTGAGCACTGAAATTTGGGCAAAGTATTTTTCTAACAGAAAAATCCATTGCGCACTGACATTACACATAAGTTGCAAAACACAATCCACGACCTTCAGATCGCAAGCCATGGCTGCTACCACTACACCACCAGTGTTCTAAGTGATAACTAAAGGAAATAATGAAATGATGAACGAACTGATGTTTGATACTCGACCTTCAAATTATCATTAAGAATCTCGTCACTAGAAGGAATAATCACTCGTTTAGGGCTTTAGGGGAAGGGGGCCCAAAGCGACCTTAACTTAAAATTGAAAATAAAATAAGTTAAATAAAAGATTTTCTGTTAAAATTGTCTCCTAGCGTGGACTGCATTTTATATACTTTAATTTTGCATGATCAAATTCATCATAACTTTTGAAATGACAAGGTGTGGACGGTTAAAACAAAAGCCTTACTGATGACCGCTTTGCCCTTGGGGTGAGCCTAAAACAGGCATGTGCATTGGGCAAAGCGGGCATGTAAATAGTGCCGCGCCTTAACACGTGTACTGGTCGCAGGCGGACCGAGTGATCGCTGCTAGGAGGCGCATGGTAGGGGGCATATTCACTTGCAGTCGTGCCGCATAGAAATTTCAATTTTAATTAAGGGTGTTCGCTTTAGGCCCAGTGCCCGCTTTAGGCCCCCTTCCCCTAAGTGTGACCAATTGGTGTGGTCTGCCACATTGGCCTAATGGTATAGAACACTGGTGTTTTGACCTCGGCTACCGATTTTAAGGTCTCAATCAGGACCTATTAACTATTGGAGGCCCTGGGCAAATTAGGATAATGGCGCCCACTTTGGAAAACGCTGGTATAGATTCACAGTTTCGTGCGTGATATTTTCTGCATCATTGACTACCAAAAACTAAGACTATGAGCCGAGCATGAAACTTAAAATTGTTTTCCACGCATAAAGAACCATTATCATAACCTTGACCGCGCATCTAAGTTTTGAATTAATAGAAATCCAAAACAAAATTTAATAAACCTTCACCTGTTGGAGCGGGTGATATCGGACAGAAACTAACAAAATTTTCGAGAAAATAGTAGGTAACTGTAGGTGGGTATTATGACAATGTCTTAGAACATTAAGTTAAGTGATGGATCCCTAGATTTGCCGCCCCCCAGGACGTGCCGCCCGCGTGGGTTGCACGCCTTGCACGCCCGCTTGAGGCGGGCCTGGCTACCAGGCTACCACTACACCACAAGTGTTCACAAGAACACATTTGTTTATTAAAATTTCACAATATATAATTGATTGTCTTCACAAAGGGCATATTATTTAGGTAGCCATATTCAAATTATTTAGATTGGGCAATTGGTGTCATAGTAAAGATATCTCTGGCGTAGCGGGTTTGTACGAGGACGGTAGAAGAGCGAGTTCGATTTCAGTGGGTGGGTAATTTGTAGGTACTTTATGCAAACTTATGTAGATAGAAAGGTAAGACAGTGGTGGTAATTCGGTTGTTTTGCAGACTAACTTAAAAAATGTTACCATAGGTACGATCTTATTTGGTTTACTATAAAGACCAAATTAGCGTAACATTTTTGAATGACAGTTTTAAAAAGATCTAAAATTGACATAATAATTCTAATTTAATTAATTTTCCACCATTTTCACGTAGCTTTAGTCAACACCAATTTACATGGCTTCTAAAATAAGCTAAAACACGTACGTCAGTTTAGTCAAATTTAGAATTGTAATTTAAAATGTTTACGCTAATTTAGTATTTGATGTGATAAAATAAGGTCGCGTATATTTCAGCATTTTTTTAGTTAGTTTTAGTTAGTCCGCGGAACAGCAGAATCACCACCAATATTTCAGTCAAGTATCTAATAAGTAAGTTAAGTAGGTACCTATATCACCCATTTTTACCCTACTGCAGAGAAGCAGGGTACCTAATGTGTTGGGGTGTAAGTAAGTATGTACCTATGTACCTATGTAGGTATGCGAGTTCCTTTGGCTGTCTCTGCAGCCCAAACGGCTGGACGGATTTTGATAAATGAGGTGTCGTTGACTTTATCTAGATCACAAGAGTGACATAGACTATTACTGAAAGGATAAAAAAACTAATTTATTTACCTATTGCAGACGATGGTTTTTGATTTTTGCGATAAAGTTAATTTTGTTATAAGTAAAGTTAATTAGGTAATTATAATTTAGTCTAAAGCCACTATATTTATCAACGCGTGATAGAGAACCCTTTTAGGATGCTCTACGAAGACGGAATATAAGAATAAGAATAGATATATCGCACCATGAGAATAGAAGTGACTCATCTCAAAAAACAGGTAAAATGAGTTAAATATGTAGAAAGACTCAGAAAAAAAAACTGCATCGCCTAGTGATTAAAAAACTGACACTTTTTGGTTAGAATGCGTCAAAACATAATAGGTGCGTCTCTTTCATTTCGGCGATCCCTCGTCCGTCACCTCGTGAAAAAGTGATTATATTCAGTATTGCGTCAGCCAGGATTGCCGTGAGACGTCACGTGTTTAGTATTAATGTGACCTAAACCTCAATATTACAGTTTTGTACGCAAAAATTAGGTAAGATTTTTTTGTAATTCAGAGTAATAAAGTGACCGATGTTTGTTTTGTGTCATTTTATTGCATTAAGCTGAGTAAATTATTGTGACTTAAATCGAGTTATATTAGTTTATTACTATATTAAGGCTTATTTTAATGACCGTTTAAGGTTTAAGTCATTAGTAAATACTAATAAATTATTGCTATAGTACAAAACCGACTTAAATGTCGGAAGGTTTCTTTGAAGTGGTAAATAGAATAATTAATTAAATTTATTTTGAATCAGTAATAAATTTAAAATTTAGATAAAACCCTAAAGTATCCCATAATTTGTAAAAAAATATAGATAAGTCGTAATTTGGTTATGTTATAGCACAATTTAGTAGAAAACACGCAATCGTAAAATCTTTAAATCGCATTTCCCAAAAATCATGTTTTCTTAATTGAGTCACTTCTATTCTCACGGTGCGATATGTACCTACCTAGTTACCAAAAGGTGGGCCACATACATGATTATAATTTGTTTAAGCTTAGTTACCTATGTTTTTTTTTTTTTTTTAATGCTTTGATTGTGTTCTGTTTTTTGTGTGCTTAATAATAAAAAAATAAATAAATAAATAATGTAAATTATTTTTTAAGTGACTTTTTTTTTTAATAGAAAGAGTAAAATATTAGGTTTTTCCACTCAATTATCAATTTCATACCGCAATTGAACGAACAATGATCGCTGGACGAAAGGTTGTGTTACAAAACAAAACCAACTTTATTTACAATAGCTAAGGATCATTTTTAATTACGCACTGTAAGCCCAAAGCTCATCAATACAGAGCCAGTAATAGCTAATTTAGGCAACGTTTTGCGAGGTTAGCTCTAGTTGGATTATTCCCATTTGTCCCCCTGTTCTGTCCTCTGGGGACAGATTGAACTTAAAAGTTCCATTTGCCCCCCCGTTGCCAAGAGGGGGACAAACGGAACTTTTATTAATTGAAAAAGTTCAATTTGTCCGTTTTTTTTTGTTTGGGTGACCGCAGTGGTATTTTCATCTGTCAGTGTCAGGCTCATTTCATTTGACAGACGCACAAAATTTGACGCTTTTGCCAAGCATGTTGTCTCATAATCGCACGAGTAAGGGCGAGACAGAACAGTCGATAGAATTTTGTCGTGGCGCTCATCTTAGCCCGGCTGAGTGTACCTACTTGGTGATATTTTCAAAGGCTGGGTCTAGGTAGTGGCCGAATAATGCGAACTTACATCTATTTATGGATTTTTATTTCCAAGAACATATTTCGAAAATTATACATGGAGGTAAGTACCTATTTTTTTTTCTGTTCGGAAAATGTAAGTAAATGCGCTACCAGTAATTTCAAACAGTTAAGGAAAACGTGAGAAAACCGAAATTCGAAGAAATGGCTGAGGTGCAATTTAATTCTCTCACCACACTAGTTCGAGATAACAAGTGAAACAATATGAAGAAACCCAATGGATTAACCAAGTTATTATTAGTATTAAACTGGTATTTATCGCGTTTTATATACCCATTTTTGCCCGAGGTAGTCTTCCCGTGACCACAACAGTGTGTAAACCTGTCGAAACGTCGGGAAAAAATAGGTAAATCAAACGCGATAAATACCCGTTTAATACTAATGATAATGTGTTCAGATCGCGTAAGTTAAAAAACTCGGATTAACCAAGGTTTTTAACCACACGTTATTGTTAAATACAAATGGGTATATACCTTCGGAGTGCTATGAAGATGTTGCCAAATCGATTGGTTACCTACTCGGTGACAGAATTTGACATGTCACGGCCGAGTGGGCTCTGACCTTTAGTGTTTTGAACCTACTTCGTGCATCTACAGTCATCAACTAAATTGGTAGGTAATTACTTGCTTAAATTTTACTATTTTGTCCTCCGACCTGTCAACCGTTGCCACGTAGCTTGTGCATCACTTAGAAGCGGCTGTGCTGAGGGTTGGTTTAAGGGACACGATGTCAGCAAAGAATCAGGGTGTCTATTCTGTAAAAGCAAAACAATCAACGATATTTCGGCACAATAATCGTGCAAAACATTCTCTAAGTTCTTCTTCTTCTTTATTTATGGCATCTGTCTCAGAAGAAATTTGCCAGTGTCAAGTGTACCTATTTTCATTAAAGTTTGCCAGTCATAGTCAAGTTGTCAAGTAAATAAACAAAAGATGGCTGTTCAAAATTCTCGGGATTTCCTCCGGTGGATTTAGAAAGGAACTATTCACTATAATTCACATATTTTACACACGCGTCAAGAACTCGGGCTTTATTGGAAAAATAACCACCAAAATTACACAATAAAACTCAAAAAAAACGACAAATAAGTATATAATAATATGTGGGTTAATAAGTGAGTTATTTAGTTTATAATGGTGTTGGTAATTTAATTAGTTTAGTAAGTTAGGATTTTTTATATTAATGCCTACTACTTCGGCTACAAATAAAGTATATCTTTATCTTTATCTTATATTTTTATCTTTACAAAAAATATAAAAACTAGAGCGACAAAGTTGACAGTCGAATGCATCGCAGAATCCCTACTTTAAGTTACATCGTTTCGTTTAACTATCATTTGACATTGCTTTGACAATCATCTCGTAAAACTATAGCACCACTTGCAGTTGATACGATAATTTAATTTGATAACGAAATTACTGTAAATTTGACTGAAGTCAACGAACATTTCGTTCCGATTATATCGGCTTCGTTTTATGGGGTATCTAGACACCCAGCATCGAATAGTTATTTATTATTACAGACAGAATTTGTGTTTCACTGTACCATAAATTAAATTGACTTTTATATAAACGCGTTAATCATGAAAATGCGTAGCAAATGTAATGTATTTGACATAATCTATTAGTTACTGTTAAAAAATTAAGGTCAAAATATTATTTATTCTGGTCTTACAAAGGTTGCAAAGGTACCTGCTATGTTAAAACGTGCGCTAGAGTTTAGATCCTACTAACTGTGTTGACATTTTGTAATACTACCAGAAGCTTTGCTATGAAATCAGTGTTTCCACTTTTAGGGATTTCGCCCTTTTTTAGGGCGAAACTACTTAGTTCATGTACGACTTAAGGCTATTTTTATTGCAACAGGGATTTAGGGTATTTTAGGGTATAGATTACTTGAGGTGGTAAACCTTTTTATTCTATGCTCAATAGCTCTACCTTTTAGGGGATGGAAGACACGAGTGATAATAGTGAGCTAGTAATCTTCTTCATCTCAAGATAAAGGAGAAAAGTCAGCGAAAGCCTGCAAAAGTAATGCATCTTCTTCCGAGTCTTCGAATGAATTTGTTTTGTTCAATTTTCTTGCATTAAAATGTGCAAAAAAGATGTGTTTTTTTTAAATGATTCATTCGCCCTAAATAAGGGACTTTCCATTCTTATGGATAATTTCCAAAGAGTTAGGGCAAAACAAAATCCTCTGTGGAAACACTGTTTGAAATAGAAAATTTATATAGAAATCATTTGTAAGAACAAGAAAAATATCAAAGTAATTCCGTACCATAACCTACAAAAATTTAATGGCATTAAAAACTTGAACTTGACTTGACGTTTTGGAAACATGATATTTTGTAAGAGCTTGTAGTAAGGCTTCTTCGAACCAGTGTGGTGAGAATTAAAGTGATCTTAAAAAGACCTGTTTGTTTATTATGTGACTAGGTAACACACGAACTGACGAAACCCATGGGCGATGAGATCTATTACCTAAACGTTTGCGGTCTAGATTTTACAGTTGATAGATAGCTATCTATCATGTACCTAGATAATAATGTTGCATCAGTTTAATAACTTTTCGTAAGAAGCCTCTGAAGAGATTATTCCCATCTGCTCTGTCCCCTTAGTTCCATTTGTACCCCCGTTGCCAAGAGGGGGACAAATGGAACTTTTATTAATTGAAAAGGTTTTATTATTAGTATTAGACGGGTATTTATCGCGTTTAAATTACCTTATATTTTCCCGACGTTTCGACAGGTTTGCACGCTGTCTATAAGGTAATTATATAAGCTGAATATAAGGTAATTTAAACGCGATAAATACCCGTCTAATACTAATAATAATGTGTTCAGATCGCGTAAGTTTAAAAGTGAAAAGGTTTTACCTGTCCCCTCATCATTCATAGGGGGATCTCGCCTAAGCTCGCCTTTTTACATCTATTTTTAAGATTTGCTTGTAAATGTCATGAACATGGTCACGACTGTAATTTCCACAGATCTCTAGTTACTTAGATCTTTGAGGATATCTAAAGAAAATCAGAGGTACCTACGTCTAAATATCAATATATAACAATAAATTATTAATTAACATAAATATTTTAATGTGTACAAAAAAGAGTTACAAGAATTACAAAACTATAAGAGAAGGTACTTATCTGAAATGATTCTCACGTAAGATGCAATCAAATAGGTATACAAAATAACTCCTAGTTTTCTAAATAAACTCGTTCCAAACCGATTATCAATTACTACACTCTTACTTTCTTATGAAAGTGTAAGTAACAATTCCGATATTACTGCATAACTTGTACATAATTGTAATTGTAATCAAATTATGTATATAAACTTGACTTCTAACCCCATTGCATGAACAGAATAGACATTGTTTTTCTCTACATAAGTAAAGAAAAAGTGAGAACTTTTTCTGATGGTTTAGGACTGTTTAGCATTATCTATCACTCTAATTTGGTTAATAGGTACCTACCCATTTGTACCCATGCTCTGTTCCCAGTAGGTCTACCATGAGTTTTCACAATCTACACTCGCTAGCGACTGTAGTTAAAAAAATGTATGAAAACTTGTACAGCGCTGCAGCGTCTCTAGCGGATAGTGGGGTATTAAAACGTCACGCATTTAACTATCCTACGTCACAGCGTACTACAACGACTGTAGTTTGCGCTCATTAATTTGCTTTGAATTTGGTACCATGAGTAATAGTTTTGACAGATGTCATAGTAACGTTACTACTGTAGTAACGTCAGCCGATCTAAATGTGACAACTCATGGTAGACGTACTGGTTTGTCTGTCTGTCCCTATGTATACTTGGATCTTTAAAACAACGCAACGGATTTTGATGCGGGATTCAAGAGAAAGGTTTATTATGTACTAGCTTCCGCTCGCGGCTTTACTCGCGAGGTACCTACATAAAATATAGCCTATGTTATACAGAGATAATGTAGCATTCTAATGGTGAAAGAATTTTTTAAATCGGAAAGTTGTTTTTGAGTTTATTCGTTACAAACAAAAATACAAAAATACAAAACTTTCCTCTTTATAATATTAGTATAGATGCATAATTTTATAGTAGACAAACACTGATAATTTTAGAGGTTTCTAATGTGATGTCGTAAATAACACATTTTAGATATAGTATCAGCATTGCACCCGTGCAAAGCCGGGGCGGGTCGCTAGTAAGTAAATATACTTCTCATAAAAATCGAGCCACTGAGCTTTTACGACGAGCTTAAAACGGTGACGGAAAACATCGCGAGAGAATCGACCCGTACAAAAACTGAAATACAAATTACTATGACTGTTAAACGAATTAACATATTTTTTTTAGCACATTAGTTACAGGAAATAAAATTAATTATGTTTTTCATCATTATGAGACGGATGGTACGATTATGGCGTAACACTTATTATAATGGTGACCACCATGACTCGAAGGTGTTTAGACGAGCGAGACTAATGGTATGGCATTCAATTTTATGGAATATTAGCTTCCGCCCACGGCTTCGCCCGCGTGGTACCTTGATAAAAAAAAACAAATCTATCCCGCGGGAACCGTAAATTTTTTCGAGATAAAAAGTAACCTATGTGCTATTCCCGGCTATAATCTATATCTGTGCCAAATTTCATTCAGATCCGTTCAGCCGTTTCTGCGTGAAAGAGTAACAAACATACATCCAGTACCTATGTATATCATATATTTGGAGACAGTGGGAAGAATTCTTGGAAGAATTACTTTCTTAATGTATAGATCTGAGTGTCAAAAAATCTAAATCAAAATCAAAAATATTTTTATTCAATTCAATCAAAGGGATCACTTTGAAACGTCTTACACACTAGGTGAGTCTAGGTGCCAATTCCAGTCCTATCCCCAGTCCGAGAAGAACTGTCAAGAAACTCACTGGGCCCTAACGCTTTGACTGTAATCCCCGGGCTCGGTAGATATCTCCTCAGATCTTTGGTTACTTAAATCTTTTGAGGATATCTAAAGGGGGTAGTCAGAGGCAAGTCCAAACATGACATTTGGTACATGCCCACATTTTGCACAGTAGTTAGTATTCCGTACGTGACAGGTTGCAAGCCCATCGCCGCTTATAAGAATACTAACCTATGACGCACACCTTCGAATTATTGGTTCTAGGGTATGCCGGTTTCCTCACGATGTTTTCCTTCACCGTTTAAGAGCACTGGCATTGCGCACATAAATTTTTCGAATGGAAAAACTCATTGGTGCACGACCAGGTTTGAACCCACGACCTTCGGATCGTGAAGCCGGGGTGCTACCACAATAATAAGTGTAAGTATATCAGGGAGCTTAGGCGGGTTTTGATAGTTTACGAATCTTTATTTTGTTTCGTTTTCAGGGTTCCTTACCTCAAAAGGAAAAAAAAGGAACCCTTATAGGATCACTTTGTTGTCCGTCTGTCTGCCAAGACGTTTACTTGGGAACCGTTATGTGTTGTCCGTTTATGCCGTAAAAAAATGTATATTGCAACTCTCAAGGGAATCAAAATTTATAGGGTATTTTCCGTTGACCATTTTTTTACACCTTGTAATGTTAATGTAGTATTAGGATTACATAAAAGCAATTTAGTAATGTTTTGTCCCGTTTAAATAGTTTCTTATAATAATATGCGAGTTATGGAGATTTTATTATTTAACTTAGCTTTATTTGGAAACCATTTTAGCTATAAGATATCATAAATACCTACTTTGGTTTCTCGAGCCTTACCACAAGCTCTTTCAAACCATCATGTTTCAGAAATATCATTTTAAGCTTGAAGTAACACTACTTCAATACTACTTTGATGGGTCATGGTACGAAATATCAAAGTTTTAATACATTGGCGAAATTGTGGCTCCCTCCACAAAGGCCACTAAACCAATAATTGAATTGAAAAGCTGTATTACTTTGATATTGCCCGTAGCGCTTGTGGTATGGTCCCACACTAATGTTAGGTAGTCTGTGGACAAGCCATTGAGCGCTACGCCGGTGGTGTAGTGGTAGTATTTGCCTTGTGATCCAAAAGCCGGGGGTTCGTACCTGTAGGTACACCAACGGGATTTTATATCCTACTAATATTATAAACGCGAAAGTTTGTAAGAATGTATGGATGGATGTATGTTTGTTACTCTTTCACGCTAAAACGGCTCAACGGAAAGTTCCCGCGGGAAAGATTTGTTTTTATTTTTCAAGTTACCACGCGGGCGAAGCCGTGGGCGGAAGCTAGTTCGGAATAAATATACAAGTACGCCATGCCTTTTAAAATAGATCAAATAAGATAAGCAATGCCCAGTGTGGTCATGATTTTGTATAGATTTTTCAGTTTCAAATTTGGTTTTGTTTTGTTCTTACTATATTTTGCGAAATTTCATGTTATTTTGGTAAATTTTAAATTTTAGCTTGCAACATTTTTTTCTAAACTTGTTATGTTTGCAAATTTGGGTAAAATTTAGTACGAAAACAATATACTTACCTACTGTATTTTTTAAGGATCTTACTCTGTTTTGTGAACTAATAAATAAATCAATTCAAACTTTTCTCTGGGTAGGTAGATACTGTTAGTTATCAGAGAAAAGTTTAAATTGTGACCGCACTGAGTATTGCTTATCTTAGTTGATCTGTTTATGACGCTTAGCTACGCTTCAAGAAGAGCCGTAATAGATACTTATCACTTAGAATTAAATAATTTGCAAATATATCATTCGATTAGCATATATTATTTTTTATGTAATAATGTTAGAGGCAGAATGCTAATACTTTCCATTGCTTTGTTTAAAAAAAAAGTACAAAATTAGCAAATATCAAATTTATTACAATTAAAATTTATCTTAGAGACATAAGTAAAAAATACATTAAACATGATCAAGGACTGCAATCCCCAGGCTCGGTAGATATCTCCTCAGATCTATTTACTTAGATCTTTGAGGATATCTTAAGAGTCAGAGGCACGTCCAAACATGACATTTGGCACATCAAGACCACATTTTACTCAATAGTAGGTAAGTATTTTGTAAGTGACAGGTTGCAAGCCCATAGCAGCATTATTTATTTATTATTATTTACTAGCTGACCCGGCAGACTTCGTACTTATTTAGAAAACGTTAGAAAACGATAGAAAAGGGCTATTTTTAGGGTTTTCCCGGTAGTTATTCGAATTTT
The DNA here is from genome assembly GCA_963675405.1 of Cosmorhoe ocellata. Lineage (NCBI taxonomy): Eukaryota > Metazoa > Arthropoda > Insecta > Lepidoptera > Geometridae > Cosmorhoe > Cosmorhoe ocellata. The sequence continues at coordinate 7,076,973 of OY776267.1, forward strand.
TCTTACCTTTTAAACCTTCCCTAGACCTCCACGAACATTTCAAGACCAAGATAAGATAAATCCGTTTAGCCGTTCTCGAGTTTTAGCGAGACTAACGAACAGCAATTCATTTTTATATATATAGATTTATAGATTTATTATTTGGTTCTGCCGAATGCCGGTTTCCTTACGATGTTTTCCTTCACCGTTAAAAGAGCACTGGCATTGCGCACATACATTTTTCGAATAGAAAAACTTATTGGTGCACGACCAGGTTTGAACCCACGACCTTCGAATCGTGAGGCAGGGGTGCTACCACTACACCACTAGCGCTTTATTTTGTTCTAGAAAAAAGTTTCAGATAGGTACCTATCCTAATTTTATTGACCTCGGAATCTTAATTCTCTGACCTCAAAAGGCGCTAAATAGTTTTAAAACTTTATTAAGCTCTTGGTAATACGCAGACGTCTCAATAGCAGACCTTCGGAGTTCCATTGTTTTATTTACGAAACTAAGATGTGTTTTATTCTAATTGTCGAAAATTCATTAATTTAGTGCCCACTAAACCACCAGAGAGCCAGACCTCAGTTTCAAATTCAAATGCAGGAGAAGGAAGATCAAGATAGATTGGTGGTGTGGTAAGGGAAGAGATATAAGTGTGGTCTATGGTTCGCACGCGCGCATTCGCCATTGTATAGTGAGAGAAACGGAACGTAATTTGAATTTTTGTATTTGGAATTCAAGTGAGTTTTTTGGATTACTGGCCAGTGATACAGTGTGGTGGTTTTTTTTACTAAAGTTTTATTTTTTTATTTTTAGTCTCATCGGTTTTTTTCGAAAAGGATTTATTTACGGTGAGTTTATAATTGTTTACCTTAATTAATTAAATAAATACTATTTAATAACTTTAATTTACTTACTTACCTATACCTAAGATAAAAATCCACAACAGGTAGGTATCTAAGTACCTACAGCTATAGTTAACAAATGTATGGGACCTACACTTTTGCTGTCAAACTTTTTGCAAGCTTATTATGTAAATTTTTATTTATTTCGACAATCATTGTATGCAATCGCAAGACAATGTGCAGCCGTGAATGGAGACGATACATAGATTAAGTAATTAAGTGGGACTACGTACCTTAACCAATAACTTAACTACTTAAACTTATTTAAATATATTTAGTAGGTAAATAAATTAAGTCAAAAACTGTTTTGACTAGGAGGTACCTATTATTTTACTAAAATTTAACCAGATATTTTTATAAATAGCACTCAGAAATAATGAAAATCCATCACTGAAAGAACTTTTTAAATTAGTTAATGGTTCCAAAGAGTTGAAAAGAATGAGGTTACTAAAAAAAATCGAGGTTGGTTTAAAATTGGCTGTTCGTAGCAGCGTGAACGCGTTTAAATCTTTTGTATGACAAACTTGTTCATTCGTAGCGCTCAAATACTTTTATTTAGCTTTTGTTTGATATCAAAACTCAAAAGTCAAAGTCAAAAATAATTCATGCGATTTTTTATTCAGGCACATGAATTATTTTAAAATATGTTACTGGCGTGTCGATTCTTAGGAACCTATACATAATTGTAGTTACATATTTGTTTAAAAATTTAGTTTGTTACCCACATCTATTATCAGAACATGCTTTGTGTAAAACATACCTAACATACTATATAAACCTTCGATGAGTGAGTACTTCCGGTACTTCCGTTGGGTATCAGAAACTACGTCATCACGTTCCACAGCATCCAAACCAGGATCAGATAATATGCAGCGAGAATCGAACCCGCATCTCTATCTCAGCCACTCAGCCTAAATCTACAGATAAATGATAATGCATAACGATGCATTATTTTCCATGATTTTAGAATGGATCATTAATGTTCTTGCAATGGTAATGGCATTTCGGTATGTCAAATGTTTCGACATGTCAATTGTATGGGTTTGCTAATGCAGTGTGGGGTCAATGGTAGAATGCACGATGCGTGTGTGGCTAGAAAAGAAAAAAAAATCAAGGTTATTGAAAGATTGCCTAGCGTAATTGAACTTCGAAGTTTGAAAAGACTTCCAATGAATTTAAATTTAGAATTTTTCAAAGTAAGAATAAAGTTAAACTCTATTATATATGTCTTTGGTTCAGTTATAAACAGTAAATACCTAATCACTACACCATAGTTCTTTTTCTTTTTCGATAATTCTTTTGAACTAGTATTGTGAAAGGTTAAGAGTCCAAAAATATAACTGTTTCAGCTGAATAATTGCGCAAATAGTTTTGTGATGTGCATTTTCGGTGATTGTTAAGATCTTATCAAGCAAGTAGCTTAGCTTGCGCTAACTGGTCCAAAGTAAAAATTATTCTTATTATTATAGAGTAGGTTGAACTGACCATAGATAAAAGTGACTGCATTTTTTTTTAATAAATAAAAACCGTGATTTATGGTTTAACGCAATATATTCTACCTCCTTCGTAAATTAGGGATTCGTAGAGCTGTTTAGTCATGAAAGAGTAGGTAGTAACTTTTGTCTATTTATAATTATAAGTCGCTACTTCTATCTAAATATATATAATTCAAAGGTGACTGACTGACTGACTGACTGACTGACATAGTGATCTATCAACGTACAGCCCAAACCACTGGACGGATCGGGCTGAAATTTGGCATGCAGGTAGATGTTATGACGTAGGCATCCGCTAAGAAAGGATTTTGATTAATTCTACCCCCAAGGTATAAAATAGGGGATGAAAGTTTGTATGAAAAGTCGCGATAATTGACATTCACGCGGGCGAAGCTGCGGTCGGAAGCTAGTAAACTAATAAAGCTTGTACTATGGAAACCAGATAGCTGATAGATTAATTAAATACTTTTTTTTGTAAATACAAACAGAATACTTACATAATGGATAAATCTATGTAAAATGTCTTCCTATATTATTTATTCAACTCTTGAACATACATTTATTATCTATAAGGACCCTAACGACCTTAGCAGTGAAACCTAGGTCCCATCCAAACCAGTTTCCGTACCCTGTCTTCACTTTCCTCGACCTTAGACCTTCGCCGCAAATTTCACTGGATTCTCACGACTATTATCTATTATTACGGATGCTGGGTTTATTGATTTCTCGGTTATCGGCCCTAGCACTGAGCTAAGCGATTTTATGCGCGGTCACATGGGTACCTATGACACCGTCAGGGGTATGTAAAAAGCTTGATATTTACGACTACAATACTTTTATTGTACTAGAATAAAAATAAGTAGGTATCTGGACGACCGAGCGTAAACCACGATTTTTAAAAATGAAACCTAGCTTGATCGATTTATCGCCCCTCAAACCACCGGCATATTAAATTTCATCAAAATCGTTGGAGCCGTTTCCAAGATCCAGATTATACAGGGGTAGGGGTAGGCCAAAGAAAAGGTAGATGGACTGTGTGAAAGACTGGGTAAGAAAAGAGTGAGTACTGAGATGACGGATGATAGAGGGAGATGAAAGATCAGATTTGTGCCGACACATAACGTGGGAAAAGGACAGGAAGATGATACAGACGTGCCAGACACAACCACTCAGTAAAAGCTCTCCAACATTATGATAATCATTGGGTAAAGAAAGTCACAAATCATAGATGAGCAACAGAAACGACCTGCGCAGATAATAAGAAGATGAGTCGCTTGCGCAGAACGTGATCCGAAATAGGGTTGCCAAGCACCACCGCTTACGTTATCGGAAAATAATCCGACATAAATTAATATGCGGCGATTGGCTTGTAACCTGTCACGTTCAGAATACATTGTGCAAAATGTGGGCATGTGCCAAATATCGTGTTTCGACGTCCTTCTGACTCTCTTTAATTATCATTCATCAGTCATTTTGTCTCTCGTGTGAATGTTTTTTGTCTCTTCTATGTAACTTTACCTTATACGAGAAGTAAGTATATCTCTTTCCTGTTCTGTTTTTATATTGATTACTTACTAGTGTGTGTGTCAAATAAAATATTATCTTTTTTCTTGCCTTGCTAAGTTTGGGACTAGATGGCTTTGTGTGAAATATTCACTAATATTTATTGATTGTATCAAAAGTGTCGGGCAACCCTAATCCCGCGCAATAATATTCAGTTTTGCTTCCTCTGCTTTCCTAAAATGGCTAATTTGACAGTTGAAAGCATAGAATATATTATGTCTATGGTTGAAAGCACGAAGCTTCTAGCCAATTAGGAAATAGTAGAGTTGTGTGTGACAGCCGCTTCCTATAGACATAACATAGTGCTGAATAAATCTTTCTTCCTTCTCTTCTTCCGTGATAGATGGTGTGGAGTTTATTTAAATGTTGTGATGATTTAGGTACCTACTTATAATTTAATCGCGTTATTCTAAAGATTTACTTAATCTGATTGATTGAAAATCAGACAAAAAATGTATCCATCACAACACGGGGAGGAAAGTATTTTATTTTGAAATTGGAATTACGTTTTCATACTTATTTTTTCTTAAAATTATCATTAACAATAAAGTAGATAAAAAAAATCATATTTTTTTTTTCAATGACCCATTCTGTCAGCTATTTTAAAGGAAAGTAGGTATTGTAATATTTCAGCAAAATTATACAATTAGTACCTACACCTAGTTTAGAAAAACACCTCTCAAATAGTTTAAACATCTACATTTTTATTAAATTCAAATCAAAAATATTTTATTCAATAAAATCACAAGGATCACTTTGAAACGCTTTTATTCACTTTTATTCTACTATAGTGTCATAATCTTACGTTGGCCTCATAATTAGCTGATTAAAAAAACTAGCACAGTGCAAAACCCCAGCTGTCAACTTCAAAGAAATGAAGATTAATTTTATTGACGTTGACGTGAAAAAGCGCGCGAACTCAGCGTCGGAACCTACAATCCCACGTTGTGCGTTTTATTATGCAAAAATCATTCGTCAATTGTTTTACGGACTCGATATGCATCTTATTTTTATCACGATCGAGACGTGTTGCATTTTGTCTACTGCTTGTGAAACTAATTAAAAAAATAATGAATTAATAGACATTTGCATATAAAAAATAAAACAATTATATTACGATAAAATCTCATCCTGAGTAAATTAAGAAATATACTCTCAGTGACGAATAAAAAGTAAAAAAAAACGATTTACTAAGGTACAATACATAATTAATTACTGTTCAAAGAAGATATTTAAAAAAAATTCAAGCTTATATTAAGTTGTTCCATATTCAAAAATGAAACAATACCTACAACGTACAAACTGTTCTTAAAAGTTATTAAAAAAAATACAAGCTTAAATTGAGTCTTTCCAATTCAAAATTGAATTTACGTTCCAAATTCCTTTTTCAAATTAACAAGAATGATAACCGAACGACCCACTTAGGTACCTAATACCTTCATTGAGTCGCAGCCACCGTGTGATTGTAGACTTTTTGTGATAGATACCATCACATAACAATAATGTTGAGTAAAGACACATTCTGTTATACCACGTACTAGACTTACTTTAGACTCTCGATAGACTAAGCAACGTTCAGCGCGAGCACCGAAGGTGGGCCGCTTAGGCAGTGATTTTACTCAATTTGATATTTCACCGTTTTTTAAAAACTTTTTTAACCTTGATTTTAGGGCTCGTCTTTCAAGGTGATAGCACTAGGATGCGTGTATTCCCGCTGTCCCCGAACTCCCTGTCCCCTACACGGGGACAGCGGGACGTGAAAAAAAATCTTTCCGATGGAGCAATAAAAAAAAATGAAAAATAATGTTTTGATTTTTGGTAATAAGTTATTTCATTCATATTTTACTAGATAGTAAAAATTTTTTGTTGCGAACAATGGCAAAACCGTTGGGTCTTAAATCAACTGAGGCCACTGTCAACTTATCCCGCGGGATGAGTTGACCACATGCATTTTTGAATTGGTCGACTCATCCCGCAAACTCAATACAGTTTTAATTTTAAGTTAACGTATTGCAACCCATAGCGTGTAATCAGGCCCGCCGCTAGCTATTTCAGCGCCTGTGTGCAATAACGATTATGCCGCCCTTGTTCATCTACGACTACCCACGTTGAGCTTGTCAGAAAGGCATGTTAATTGTTGTCTCATAAGGGTATGATAAAAAAAAAGTATTATGACAATGACTTAGAATGTTATGTTAAGTGATGGATCCCTAGATTTACCGCCCCCCTGGACGTGCCGCCCGCGTGCGGTGCACGCCTTGCACGCCCGCTTGCGGCGGGCCTGCGTGTAATGTGGGTAAAGAGTTTTAATGCCATTGTCGCAATATGATTGATGTGTCTATTCAAATGATATTACGCTTTAATTAGTTCTAATGAACCTAGTTTTTCTATGTAGGGAGCGCTGATGGTGTAGTGGTAATGCCTCACATTTCGAAGATCGTGGGTTCAAGCCTGGTGATCAATGAGTTTTTCCATTCGATAAAATTATGTGCGCAATGCCAGTGCCCTTAAACGGTGAAGGAAAACATCGTGAGGAAACCGTCATACCCTTGAATCAAAATTTGGAAGTTGTGTGTCATAGGTTAGTATTCTTGTAAGCGGCGATGAGCTTGCAACCTGTCACGTACGGAATACTGACTACTGTCAAAATGTGGGCATGTACCAAATGTCATGTTTGGCCGTGCCTCTGCACATGTTGTGCCGACCCCACATAACCTGGGATAAGGGCAGGTAGATGATGATGATGGCAATATTTCATTAAAATAAAAACGTACAAGCCTAGTTTTTCTTTGTACCTACAACATTTCCAAAAATTATGAATATTGGAATAAGTTAAAGGGGAGCAAAACGTTATCGCTTTTTGGATGACAATTTACAGCTTCAAAATCCTTTTAACACTGAGATTTCGATCGCTTCGCTCGCTCAATCAATAATGAGTTGAATGTAAATCTAATTTTGATTCCTACAGTTGTTGAGCATCCAACGGATCAAGGCATTCGTGAAGTTAGCCACAGGTGCGAGTTTGCGCATGTACAGTTCCTTCCCCCCTTCTCATACCTCCAATTGCTCCCGAAAAACGATACTGCGCAGCTCTTGCGGCTAACTTCACGAATGCCTGGATTCGTTGAGCCAACTATACTTGTGAAGATTATATCTTGCGTAATGTGCGTTTGCTTGATTTTGAGGTCAATTGGAAAGGTAAATATGCTTAAATCATTCCAAAATTCAGCGTTTTAAGTGGTTAGACATTACATACGTGTGCGAAATAGTTTAATATTGTTGTTAGCTAATAGTGCAAATGAGTAAATATTGTCCTACTAATATTATAAACGTGAAAGTTTGTGACGATGTATGGATGTTTGTCACTCTCTCACGCTGAAACGGCAGAACGGATCTGGATGAAATTTAGCACAGATATAGATTATAGTCTGGGATAGAACATAGGCTACTTTTTATCCCGTAAAATGTACGGTTCCCGTGGGATAGATTCGTTTTTGGTTTTCAAGGCACCACGCGGGCGGAAGCCAGTAATTAATAAGCGAGACACTGGTGGTGTAGTGGTAGCACCCTGCCTCACGATCCGAAGGTCGTGAGTTCAAAACCTAAGAGAACCTAGAATACTAAAGAATACTAACTACTGAAAAATTTGGGCAGGTGCCAAATATCATATTTGGACGTGCCTTTTTAGATATCCTCAAAGATTTAAGTAACTAGATCAGTACGTCGATTCTGTAAAATTCAAACATCAACTCGCATATCAAATCGCAATTCACTTTCACTTCGCCTAGGCTTCAAAATGACATTTGACATTGACTTTTTTATTTGACACTTTGAAATGGGTTCGAGTGCGAAGCGAGCGTCGAAGTGACTTGGGAATTACCGTATAGAATGCCCTTCTTACGTCATCTCATACCTTATCTGTCAAAATCTCCCCGTCAATTCAGTTCAACTCGCTGACACGCTCGCAAGAGTGACGCCGTCAGTGTAAATTCGAATTATCAACTGAGTTTTTAGAATGCCAATCAAGAAACTCACAGCGGATTCAGATTCGAAGTTAAGAATGAGGTCTTACAGAATCACACAGCTGAGGAGATATCTACCGAGCCTGGGGATTACAGTCGTGATCATGTCTATAATCTTTGGAAGCCTTGGTCTGTCAAATTATTTGACAGCTGAATAGGCTGAAGATATTTCAAAAGTTAAGACCTGGGTCGTAGGTCATAATTAGTGCCTAGGTACAACACTGTTCTAATGGACTCGCCATGCAATCATGTTGTAATCTATGTAAGTTTATAACTACTTATATACTTAACGGATGATTTATGTACGGGTTATTTACTCTGACTGACATTAAGAGTTCATCGTAATATCGAAATTGTTACAGCATTATGTCCCACTGTTGGGACATCAATGTACCTATCTTCAATAGTGGAATTGTTGTTTTTACGGTGCTATGTACTATGTAAGTTTTTCTTTGGTGTCGCTAGAGCCTAGAATGCTGGATGGATTTTGACAAATGAGGTATCAACACCTTGATTCGTCTGGATCACAAAAGTGATAAAGACTAAGTAACTATAAAATGTCAAAAAATCCAGTACGGCGGCCGTAAGCATCAATTTTAGTAATTACTAGATGTCAGTCCGTTTTTTGGATTTTTTCATGACGTTTTACGGCTGCACAGATTTTAATAAAATTTGGAATGTGAGCTCAGATAACAGGCTACTTTTTATGCACGCATCGAGTTCAAAGCCACTCACAAAAAATAGTATAGGTAACATGGCTATATTTTTGTAGAGTATTAGGTACCTAATTTATATTTTTGTAGGTATATTTTAAAAGCATGATGGGTATTGAATTTATGATCTTAAGATTGAGTCCAGTGTTTTCTAGACAAATAAAGCATTTTCAAATTTGACCCGATAGATGCGTACGCGCAGCATTAGATAATAAATAACACTTTCAAATCGCAGTTACCATCATTCACAAGTAACACCGGAAAGGTCATAAACTTCCGTGTGAAGGAAAGTCATGAGGTAAGGGAGTAATGCAACTGAAGCTAAGCGATACCATTGCTATAAACAATAATTGTATCTCCACTGAAAGTAGGCATAACTAATTTTGGATTCGTGATAGGATTTCCTGCACTTCTTTTATACAGCATCACCAAAGGTTTAAGACAAAAACAAATCTATCCCACGGGAACCGTGCATTTTTCCGGGATAAAAAGTAGCTTATGTGCTATTCTAGACTATAGTCTACCTCGGTGCCAAATTTCATCCAGATCCGTTCATCAGTTTCATAGATAAATACACTCTAAACATTAATTGCCCTCTTTCATCGCAGTGAGGTAAAAATAAATAATAATGGCTCAATTTTAATTCCCTGGCACAGTAGTTATTAGTAAGGGCTAGTTTCACCATTCATTTCATTTAATTAACCATCTGTTAATTAAACTAACAACTTATTAGCCTTTTAATAGCCTTTTAAAGTTGCTTTATGTTCCACCATGTCCTTACAAAGGATTATCTTCCGTAAATTGAAATGACGTAATATATGTAGATAACGATACTATTCTTTGATGTCCGATCGATAATGCTTTGTTAACAAAAGTTTGGTGAAAAAACTTAAGTCAATATGTTGTATCACTGTTTTAGTTTATTCCGATGCTATATAGCATGGTTATAGCTTCATGTGGCAAACGGACCTTATAATGCTAACTTTCATTACATCATCTTCGAAGCGTTTTTCTCTATTTACAAAGTTACAAACAAACAAACATAATTTGCGATGTGTATTTAAGTTTCATACTACGTAGAGCACTGTTGGTCTAGTGGTTTATCCCTGCCTTACGATCCTAGGGTCATGGGTTCGAATTCAGTCGTGCACCAATGAATTTTTCTGTTTGAAAAATTGATGTGCGCTATACCAGTACTCTTAAACGGTGAAGGAAAACATCGTGAGAGAACCGGTAGGTGGGCTTTGCCCTGCAAACGATAATGGCTAAAAATAATAATAATAATTAAAATATTACTTTCTATCATAACTGAATTGAATTAATTCTTACATAATTTGAAACGTTACTTCCTATTAAAGTAAGTATAATTACTAACTAGGAATGCTAATTGGGATATTAATATTTAACATATACAGGGTGTCCCAAAAATTAGTGTCAAGCGAAAGTCCAGAGATAGAACACCCCTTGGGGTACCCGAATCACCCCCATGTATGTTCCGCGATTTTCTATAGTTTTCGAGTTATTAATTTTTTTCCGAATTTTTGAAAATTTTCGACTTGAACAACTTAAAACATTCTTACAAAAAAAGTAGAAAACTTTCTTGAGATTTTTTTTTTGCTACTGAATTGTTATGAGTTGTTCTTTTATGCATAAAATAATCAGCTACGTGACTTTTATGAAAACTATGAAAATGTTGGTGTAAAGTCAAATAATTACATTCGGTGAATTATGACTAAAATTTTCAACTTCACTTATTCACCGAATGTAATTATTTGACTTTACACCAACATTTTCATAGTTTTCATAAAAGTCACGTAGCTGATTATTTTATGCATAAAAGAACAACTCATAACAATTCAGTAGCAAAAAAAAAATCTCAAGAAAGTTTTCTACTTTTTTTGTAAGAATGTTTTAAGTTGTTCAAGTCGAAAATTTTCAAAAATTCGGAAAAAAATTAACTCGAAAACTATAGAAAATCGCGGAACATACATGGGGGTGATTCGGGTACCCCAAGGGGTGTTCTATCTCTGGACTTTCGCTTGACACTACTTTTTGGGACACCCTGTATACGTTTATGTTGCTTACCTACTTTAGTATTATAAATGCGAAAGTTTTCGTGTATGTTTGTCCATCTATATCTCGGTAACGGCGGAACGGATTTCGATGAAATCTTGTATGATGTATAGATTATGCTCTAAAAATCTAGATTAACGCATAACTGGGCGTTTTTTTTAAAGGGTTGAAAGGTGGTTAAAGTTTGTATGAAACTCGTGTTGATTAGATGAAAAAATCTTGCATTTTGTCTTATTTTTACTTTTTTAAATGGTACAACTAGGTACGGATGAAACCGAGAGACGTAACTAGTTAATCTTAAAAATATACCTAATATTTTGCTCATACTATTATAAATACTTACCAACTTTTTTCGTTATGAGATACAACTCAACAAGCATTAAATAAGTAGGTACCTAAGTACATATCTTTCGATATAACTTCCATAACTTTTAATGTCAGTGAGGAAAATATCGTGAGGAAACCGACGCATATCCTAGAACCATAAATTCAAAGGTGTGTGTCATAGATTAGTATTCTTCTTCTTCTTCTTCAATTATGGCATCTGTCTCTTAGAGAACAATTTTGCCAGTGTCAAGTGTATTTATTTATAAGTATTGTCAAAGTTGTCAAGTCAATTTCAAAACACCATATCTATTTACCTATAATTTTTTTATATTTTTTGTGGGTACTTAGAAAAATCATTTCTGATATTAAAATTTTGGTCAACCGATCATTTTATTATTTTTACGCAACACCTCCATTTAAACTATGACACTAGCATGAATACGGACATTGGCAGAATTGTGGCTTATGACACAGAGGCCAAAAATAAAGAAGTGAAGTGAAGTCAATTTTAAACAAAAGATGGCAGTTTTGTTGAAAATTTTCGGGATTTCCTCTGATGGAATTTGAAGAGAACTATTCACTCTAATTCACATACTTTACACTCGCGTCAAGAACCCGGGCTTTATTGGCAAAATAACCACCAAAATTACGCAATAAAACTCAAAATAACACTAGAAAACATATAAAAACCAGAGCGACGTAGTTGTCAGGCAAATACACCGCAGAAAATTCCAGATTAGTATTCTTATAAGCGGCGATAGGCTTGAAACCTGTCACGTATGGAATACTAACCACTGAAAAATGTGGGCATGTGCCAAATGTCATGTTTGGACGTAGGACTCTATAGATATCCTCAAAGATCTAAGTAACTAGAGATCTGAGGAGATATCTACCGAGCCCGGGGATTACAGTCGTGCTCATGTCAATGTCAATGTCAATTACTTAAATGAAAATGACAACTAGGGAAAACAGAATACCTACTAAGTAGCGGCTTTTTTTACCTATATTTATGAAACATGGCCTAAGTAGGTATAGTGCTTGCAAAAGGATAGGATTATTAATGTCCCAATTCAAATAATCGTATCTATTCTACACAAGTTACGCAACTACTTTATATCAAATCGATGAGATGACTCGATTGTACTCGATGATGAATCGATTATTGCGCCAACGCTTGCACTATAGACTGATATGCCGTTGCCTAGCTTTAGAGCTAGGAAATGAATGAGTTATGAGTGAACTATATAATTTTGTCGGTTGAGTGAGGTTATTGTGTATTTGAAGTAAAACCTTTTTACGCACGCTGACTTAGGGAGTAAGCGTGAATACGTGATGAGAGCGTTACGAAAAGTGTGATAGGGCGAAGCGAACGGAAGTTGAAAGGGAGATATAAGTTAGTGAAAACATGATAGTTTGTAAGAGCTTGTGGTAAGGCCTTAGAACTTTGATTCATATAATAATAGATTCATTAAAATATTATGATGTTTCTATAATAGATTGTGTTATTTGCGTAGCCTCGAATAGAAGATACGCTTGAACCCATTGTTTCGGATATTTGACCTCTGATGTAATGTATCTGTAGTCTGCAGAGTCACACAGACGAGCGGCAAAAACACGCCGCGTCCGTTGCGTTTTGCCGGATGCGGAATCTAAAGAGTATTTATTTTTCTTTTTACTTTTAGTAACTTTTTTGCAAAATGTGCCAAGATCATATTTGAACGTGCTTTTGACTACCCTCTTTAGATGTCAACGGTCTAAGTAACTAGAGATCTGAGGAGATATCTACCGAGCTTGGGAATTACAGTCATGATTATATTGTTTTTAGTAATAGGCGTTTTGTTTGACTGTAATATGTATTTTGTTTGACTGTAATAAATATGTATTTTGTTTGACTGTAATATGTATTTTGTTTGACTGTAATAAATATGTATTTTGTTTGACTGTAATAGATATGTATTTTGTTTGACTGTAATAAATATGTACTTTGTATCAACAGCTGCGACATAGGCACAGGCCTTGATTCGTAGATACTTTATATACACAAGACAATTTACTTACCACTACACTTGATAGCGTTATTGTCTAAATTAAAGTAGGTACTTTGTAGACACAGTAACATCAAATTATTTTATCGATCAGAGACTATTTATTTAATGTGACTAAGTATTTCAAAATGAAATTCAAAATATTTTTACACTAGCTTCTGCACGCGGCGTCGCCCGCGAAGTACCTACATAAAATATAGCCTATGTTCATCCTGAAAGTTCATTCTACACATTGGTGAAAGAATTTTTTAAATCGGTTCAGTAGTTTCGGAGCCTATTCATTTCAAACAAACAAACAAACAAACAATCAAAGTTTTCCTCTTTATAATATTATTATATATTATATTAGTATAGATAATAAAATCATCATCTTCCTGCCCTTTTCCCATGTTATGACAAGATAAATTTTGAAACTTCCTACGTGCTAGATGAATTGATAAAACTTAACTCCAGCCTAACCCAAGTCCGAGAATAATTGGTAATTAAAGGGCGCTTCAAAAGCTTCTTTCTTGCATTTGACGAGCGACAAGCGTTAAAAAAACGCTCGTCTGTATTGCCTCTAGAAATAGCAGACGCTCTGACACATTACATAAGTGGAATGTAAAATATTACAATACCTATGCGAATTATGTAATGGATGGCACTTATTGCACTCTGTCATGTGAACTGTGTCAAATATTTTGCAATGTCACTGTGTCAAATTTATATAGTGTCATGGAATTTCATTTTTTCTGACCTAAGCGTAAAATATGCTTATTAAAGCCTTATTAAGCATTTTATTGTATTATTAGCAGTTATCAGAGCTCTGATGGTGTAGTGATAGCACTCCTGCTTTACGATCCGAAGGTCGGTTTCAAATCCGGTCGTAAAAAAATGAGTTTTTCCATTTGAAAATTGTTTGTGAGCAATGCCACAATTACACAATAGCTACAACTCGAATTAATACAAGAAAAAATATATAAAAACTGGAGCGACAAAATTTATAGTCGAATGCATCGTAGAAAATCAGGTAGGGTAGGTTCACTGATTTTAGAACACACACGTTTCCCGCGTTTCAGATTATGTAAATCAGGAATCTGACATTGACAAATAAAAGATTTCGTGGTCGTTGCAGTTTAGATCATTCTACCAATGTAATTTACAAGTTTAATTAAATAGGTATGATTTTAATTCCCATAAGGCTTTATGAGAATTTAAGCCAAACCTATTTCCTATTTCACACGATCGTTAAATTTATTTTCTTTTGTTACCTGAATTGTTTATTAGTTTCCGCCTTACAATATTATACCTACATACTTACAATAAGAACTTATTTAAGACAAGTATTTATCACTTTGACAGATCAGCCTCTTTAGCAGATGTATTCCCGTTATCCCTATTGACGCTGTCCCCATTATGGGGACAACAGGAAGTCCAAAAATATCTTTCCTTTTCCTTTCCTGTTAATAAGTAACGCTTTTATCTACAGAAGAAAAGTCCTTCTTCTTCTTCTTCTTCTTCTTCAATTATGGCATCTGTCTCTTAGAGAACAATTTTGCCAGTGTCAAGTGTATTTATTTATAAGTATTGTCAACGTCACAGAGTCATAGTCAAGTAGTCAAGTCAATTTTAAACAAAAGATGGCTGTTTTGTTGAAAATTTTCGGGATTTCCTCCGATGGAATTTGAAGAGAACTATTCACTCTAATTCACATACTTTACACTCGCGTCAAGAACCCGGGCTTTATTGGCAAAATAACCACCAAAATTACGCAATAAAACTCAAAATAATACGAGAAAACATATAAAAACCAGAGCGACGTAGTTGTCAGGCAAATACACCGCAGAAAATCCCCGAAGAAAAGTCCAAGTAACTTTGTGATTTAGCCAAATGAAAACGTCATTTTTGTCATCAAAAATGACACTTTGTCCTATTTTCCATAGTTTGGAAACAAACGGTCACCTTGTGTTTAAAATTGACATTGACAATACTACTAATTCAAACACTTGACACTTGGCAAAATTTACCTATCTCAAAAGAGACAGATGCCATAAACAAAGAAAAAGAAGAAAAGGAAGAGGAACACGTTGTCTTCGGTTATCAAGAACTCATAATAAGGGGCGAAGAGTTTTTTTACTGACCGCATATTAATTATTTCAGGGCACAATTCACAACATTAAAATCGGTTAGCTATAATTGAACATACATTGAAACATCTGAAACTTTCGCTATTAATATTAGTAGCTTGTAGCTTTCTTCGCCATGTAAGGAAGTCACGAGCAAATGCTAGTGTCAAGATCAAATCTTGGTCTTATGTTGTATGAATGCATGTTCAGCCCAAGTCCAATTTACTAAATTTATACATTTTCCCGTCGAACGAACTGATCATGTAAGTAACCACTTTTTAAGGAGCCTTTACACGACCAATCATACTAAACTGACGTACAGTACAGATAGATGGACACGCTTGTCAAATATTTTGTTAAATTATTTAAACAAAATTATGTTTACTAACCATTTTACTAATTTATTACTAGGTACCTACAGTGTACCTACAATAAATATCATCGAAATAAATTTTAATGATAGGACATTTCACACAACGCCATCTAGCCCCGAACTAAGTAAAGCTTGTAATATGGGAATGGTTGATAGATTGATTATTTAAACCTTTTTTCATAAATACATAATAACATGGAATACATAATAACACCCAGACACAGAACAAACATCTGCGTTCATCACACAAAATGTTAGTCCTGGGTGGGGATCGAACCCACAACCTACAGCGCAGAAGGCAGAGCTACTACCAACTGAGCTGTGAGAAAATATAATTCTACGGGTACATAAGTACTTAAGTAAGGGTTTTACAAAACTAGCCTCTCCAATATCTTTAGGCTATTTAGCGTGTGTTGCGAAAGCCGCGTGCGCCCGCGCAATCGTGACACACATTATTGTATTATGTCAATACCTACTGCCAATGCATGAAATTATGTACCTATTTGTCTGACATAAACATAGTTGAAATTGATGTTATGATGATGAGAATATTGCCAAATATTATTTTTTTACTTTGAGGTCACCTAGATAAGGCCTTCGCGCTATGGAGGTCTTACCGCTGAATTTCTGAAATTTAACTCTTATTGTACCTACATCTAGATCTAGTATCTAGCTTATAGCCTGCAGTCAGTTAGACTTTAGATTAGATTTATTTAATGTATGAACAGACTAAAACCTATCTTAAACGATTTTAAAAATTCTTTTGGATGTAGGTAGGTAGGTCAGTACCTATTTGTTTCTGAATCTGCAGTAAAAAAAAAAACAAAATGAGAAATAATTGTATATCTATATTAATATTAAAAAAGAAAGATTTGATTGTTTGTTTGCATTGAATAGGCTCCGAAACTAATGGACCGATTTGAAAAATTCTTTCACCAATGTGTAGAATGAACTTTCAGAGTGAACATAGGCTATATTTTATGTGGATACTTCATCCTTTCAAGCACTAAACTTCAAACTTTCTAGGTTCGCTACGTAGGTTTCCTAAATCTAATAATAGTATCTAAATCAACTTCTTTATTATATTAGTCCATTCAATATGCACTAGGTATAGGTAGCAGTAAAACCTACTCCCATTTTTTTTCAAAGCACCAAACATTACGCAACACATCTCACGTTACTGTAATTGTTGATTGTACATTGATTCCCAGTCGTTTGAACTTATCGCGTGCGATATAACTTGATCTTAATGCCTCGGCTACACGGTGCGGTGGATTGCGGTGCGATGTTTCGAACAAAATATGTGACAGTGTCATCTAGACCGAAAAATTGACAACAGAATGACACTTTAATGCGATGGACTGATCAGTAGTTTGCATATGCCTAACTACTTATTTTATTGACACATTCTTATATTCTTTACTCTATGAATATTACAATATTCAGAGTAATGTTAAGTAGAATCCCAAAAATTTCAAATACACTTAGGTAATAAAGCATATAATACACACGATCTTATTCGGTTCCATTCAAAGACTAAATTAGCGTAGACATTTTAAACGGTGAATGATGGAAAATAAATTCAGTTTAGAACGAACTTTTTTTTTAAATGTTGCGCAAATTGTACGTTTTTTTTAGCATATTTTTAAGTTAGTCCGTGTAACAACAGAATTACCGGATTAGGTAACGATATACAGCATGACATGAAACTAGCCAAATTAGAGTAAATAAAATTCGAAGTAAGATTCTTATGTAAGTATAAATAAGAAGTAAGATCTCTTCATAAAGAGTACCTACAAATGGTCGTGCCGTTACCGTACCGCTGCATCAGGCAGGGCCTTAAAGTTATATTAGCTTAGGTCCTTGACACGTCACAGTTAATTTTTTAGACATTGACAAGAGAGATAAATAGTTCCGATAAAACCTGGTGTTAGACTAATGTGCAGGTATTTTTGGAATTTTCAAGCATTTCGACGCTTTGATATTATTATTCTTTGAATGAAAAAAATACTCAGAAGTTTTGCATTATCTATGCAATTGTCAAAAGAGCGAATGTTCAATGATAAATATGTAGTTTTTTAAAATGCTTCTGATTTTTCTGAAAAATTCAAAAATGTTTGTGCCAACAAGAGATCTGAGGAGATTATTACCACACCTGGGGGATTACAGTCGTGATTATATTTTATTTTTAATTGACTATTTAAAAGGTATTAGGTTTGACTGATGTATTTTTGATTTATGTTCACCGATCATCATCATCACTGCCCTTTTCCCACGTTATGTGTGGTCGGCACAACGTGATCTTCTTCCATCTCCCTCTATCATTCGTCATCTCAGTACGCACTCCTTTCTTATCCATGTCATCTTTCACACAGTCCATCCATCTTTTCTTTAACCTACCTCTACCCCTGTATCCATTTATGTTGACCGATTTCCCCGTCAAATGAAAACCGATTTTGAAAATTCTTTTTTTTTGCTTGAAACGGTACCTACACTCTCGAGATGTTTAGGTATATATTAATTTGATATCTGAAGGATCGATATTTTTCCCGTAAAACTTAAAAAAACCCATCATCACTTGTAATTTTCTACGTACCTAGGTACGTCATTTTTGAAGTTTTTAAAGCTTAATTAATATTTTGTTTATTTTTTCAGATGATCCGATGGTGTGTTCTGTTGGCACTGTGCGTGGTGGTCACCTCTGCAGCGGGCGTCGAAACCACTTCTCGCTTCAGTAAGGGCTCTACCATTTTTGATAAAACTTTTAAAACTTGAGGCAAGATTATAAGTATTGTTTTTTAAAATAGTATACAAAGAGTTAAATTATTATCTTGCAACATTGTTTTTAACCATAATTAACAAACTAATCTTGTACCTAAAATATAGGTGTATCCAATATTACCTAATTTAGTAGTTAATAGAGATTTTGTAATCCAAAATTTAATCAATTATAATTTTTGTGTTTAACAAATCGATTTTACTAACTGAATGTGCTTGGGAGCACCAATTCACTAATAAAGAATCTTGATCATATAAATCTCAGTGGCGCCATCTATCTGTCAATAGGTTAATTTGATCTGTCACTTTGTTTTAGTATTCTTTTAGCATTTTTTTATCTTTATCATTTTTCTACCTTTAACCTGACAAATTAACTTTGTTTTAGTATTCTTTTAGATATTTTTTATCTTATCATTTTTCTAACTTTAACCTGACAAATTATTAAAACGATTGTGTATTGCAGAACCAAGCAAACCTAGAATGAGAAAGGGTACGTACACAATACAAGCATATGCATTGCTACTGCATTTGACCAACAAACTTACCCTGGACAAGCCCTAAGAAATCCATACAGAAATGGTTTATAACTACGAAAATCTTGTGTACACACTTTATACCTGAATAATAGGTTCAATGTTTATAACAAGTTAAATTAAATTAACACACCCTCACACACACACAGACAGACAGACAGACAGACAAGACAGACAGACAAGACAAGTTTTTGAGTCGGAAAAGATGATTTATAAAATGTTAAAGTATCAATCTTGAACTACATTAACTCACTTTGATATCCTACTAATATTATAAACGCGAAAGTTTGTAAGAATGTATAGATGGATCACGCGGGCGAAGCCGCGGGCGGAAGCTAGTTCATTTATAAAACAAGGGCTTGTCTATGCTTTGATTTGGTCAAACTTTTTACCTATTCTTTGACATAACAGTCTACACACTGTATACCTGCGTTTTACTCTTTGCTTCAATACGTCACCACTCTACACTTTCTAGCTCTTATCAGAAGCATTGTCGATAGCTATTTCTCCTACAGAAGAGAAGAAGAAATGACGTTCGTGACGTATTAGTTTAGTCAAATCACAAATTATTCATCTTTGCTTCCATAATTTTCGACATAATCCTTTGTTACCAGACTACTTCCTAAAACTTCAGGGGGTTAAAGTACCCATCAATAAAAACAACTTTTTCTAAGAAACCAACATTGTGAGCGCGAAAAAAAAACACCTGTTTCGTTCATTTTAGCCAAGTAAGTGTTGAACTTTTGCATGGAACAGCTGTTTCTCGCGTTCACATCCGTCCCCCTGCTCCATCTCCTTAGGGGGACAGATTGGACTAAAAAGTTCAATTTGTCCCATTTTTTGTATTTTTAAGTTAGTCTGCGAAACAACACAATTTCGTCACTATAAAATGTCACTCTTCTCTTACGTAAAGAAAGACGTCTTCGCTGCTCATGCTAAGAAGCTAGCGCTTTTCTGTCTCTGTTTATATTGTTTACTTTTTTTACTTCTCTCTCTTTCTGTTAATTTCTCTAGAGTTCTTGCTAAAGTAAAGCTTGCTATTGGTCCATCAGTTGGGAATTGGCTCCTATCAGACTTGGCGGTAGGGTATGGGGGAAATGTCATTATTCAAATTCGATGGTCAAGTGCCATTAACAATCTCTTCACAAGTTCATTATCACAACTTCGCGTTTTCGTTCAATCAAATTGACTTCATGTTAATTAATTCAAAATCATCAATTAAAAATATCGTAAGACTAAATGTATACAACTTTATTTACTTAGCCCATAAAATGTTTTTTAATCGGAGGACAGTTTAATAGATTAGAGATTAAATAATAGAGATTTAATAGCTCTGTACGTCCCACTATTCATGATGAGGGGACAAGTAGAACAAGTCGTATTTGTCCCCTCGTAACAAAAAGGGAGATAAAACTTTTTTGCCAATACCATGTTGTACTAGGCTTCAATTCTTATTTTTTGCCGCCTATTAGTTATGTAGTTTACCTACTCATTATCTAATCCGACGTTTACATAATATTCACGCAAATTATCTAACGTACCTATATAATTTTATTTACAAAATGTATAATTATTCATACTTACTTTTAATTATTGAGATGCCTATGCTTTCTACCATTTACATATTTCTAGTCGTGAAATAAACCAACTCACCAAACTAAATACTTTGCAATCAGAAAAAAGAGTTTAGGTAGTTAAATTGTTTTTAGGTTATGTAGATATCTACTATTTTATGTATTTTAATTTACAGAAATATATAGAACTAACACACACATGATTATATAAATAAATATTGGTGAACATTTCACACAACGCCATCTAGTCGCAAACGAAGCAAAGCTTGTATTATGGGAACTAGATAGCTGATAGATTAATTATGTAAATTTTTATGTAAATATGCATACAATACATAATAACACCCAGGCACAGAAAAAACATCTGCGTTCTTCACTCTAGGTATTTTAGAATAATTATAGTTTAAGTTAATACTTTAATTAAAAAAAAGTTGTTAATTAAAGACACGCAAAACGCGCGTTCACCAAGTACCAAGTAAAAAAAAATTGTACCTGTCTATTAATTTTAGATTTGATTTTCAATATAAAAATTTTGCAAAAGAACTCATCCCAATTCATTATAAAATTTATTTTAAAAAATATTTTTGTCTATTGGTCTTCTTCTAATCAGTTGGTCTGCCAATTTGTTTTTTATCTGTCACGGCTGTCTGTACTTTTCACGATTGTCACGGTTCGGAGCCACGGTCACGGCGTAATATCACGAGTGTCGACATACTCTATAGCTTCGGCCTGCCTTTGTGTTAAGACACAATATTTTCGAATAAGTGTCATTTATTCCATTGTTGAAATTGTTTTTTGCGTAGGTACTTACGAGTACATGAAAAACTGGTGCTATTTTTTTTGTCCTGTTCCAATATGGCTTTTGCCTTTACTGACGCAGACGCAGGTTGATTAACCGCATTTTAGTTTAACCTATTTAAAGATTAATCTGCTTAAATTTTAACCCCTTTGAAGATTAACCTCCTTAAAGTTTGATTAACCTATTTGAAGATTAACCACCTCTTTAAAGTTTAATTTATCCATTTGAAGATTAACATCTTTGATGATTAACCTCCTCGATGATTAACCACCCGGATGATTAACTTCTCCGGTGATTAACCTCCCCAATGATTAACCTCCCCGATGATTAACAATCGTCATTAACCTTTTTATGGTATGGGTCATCCGCATGGATATTCCTGACCATGACTTGGTTTCCAGCTGACTCCCCGCAGCTGTCTGATGATGAAATGGTCAGCAATCTTCTGCATTGGATCCAGCAGACTGTCCAGCAGAGGAATAGAAAAGGTCTGACTTGAGAAGTTCGATCTAACTATAGCAGTAACTGTAATAATAAGAAATAATACAAACTAAACTAATGTTTAAGAATTTTGATTAACAATAACTAAAGAATGTACTAGAACGTGTCCTGCAGATGGTATAAGACAGGAAAATATATTAAAAAGGTATTATAAACAATTATTTCTAAGGTATTCCGATGATAATTTAGGAAGATAGTCAATTTGAGTCGACATCTTTTATTTCGATCATCTCTTCATATCTTTGACATCTGCACTTGCACTGCTTGGGTTTTGGGATAAGCCATTTAAAAGTACGCGCCAAATTTTATTGCCAGTCTAGATTAAGGCCCAGCATTTTGAAAATTGCAAGTATTGCAACCCTAATCATTATATTACCGCTTAATAGATTACATTGAAATTGAACTACACTATACTCAAGGGTATAAGTGATAAATCAACCGGAGCTAAAACACGAATTAGTTAGAAAACCTTGGTTAAAAATAATGTCATAAACACCTCTGAAAATTCAGAAATTCCCTAATTTATCCAGAACAGTAAGGTATTTTGAATTTATATTTCACATGAATGTAAATCAGTTAATTTGAAACAAATCAACCCAGCTCTTTTTTTGAAATAAGCTATTTACTTGAACATATTTATGTTTTTTATAAATTGTCGCTTTTGTTACGTAATTCAGAGCAGCCATATTATCATGCCGCACTCTACGTACTTGTCATTTGGGTATTTCGCTTCGTGCTGTCTGATTCCGCGGAGATCCGCGTTGCTATACGGACCTATGTCACTTTTTTTGTAACTTTTACGTAAGGAATAGTGTGACGAGTATTCTGGGCCTTAAAAGTCTCAAGTCTCAAGATTGACTAATTCCGATATTATATTCAGATGACTTTAAAAATTGGCACGACATAATGTAGAAACCACTTGTAAATACAAAATCCAAAAGACCTTATATTCAAGCTGCTAAAGTTTCTTTTGGGTTTTCAGCTCGTCAATATTTCGGAGCGAAACCAGAGAAGCCAAGGCCATTCGAAGCTGCCTCATACCTCCCGCCCATCACGGGTTACCCTGCATCAGGATCCAGACCCACTCCTAGCTACAACGAAGGTCCTGCCCCCACCAGCCCACCCTACCAGCCTGCAACTCCTGAGAACAAGCCGTATCAACCCAGTTTTCAACCTAGCCAGCCTACGCAACCGTCATACCAACCGAGCCAGCCCAGTTACCAACCTAGTCAGCCAACTTCACCTGTATACCAACCATCCCAGCCAGCGTACCAGCCCAGTCCTGATACCCAAGCCCCATACCAACCTAGCCTGCCGACACAACCATCGTACCAACCCCCACAGACTGAACAACCAGCTCCTACTTACCAACCTTCCCAACCTAGTTACCAACCGAGCCAACCTACGTACCAGCCCCAACCAGACACCAGCGCCCAGCCTGGTGGTAGTAGTGGAATCACCATTGGAAGTTCCAGTGGGACCACTAGTACCAGTGGGGGTACCGTCAGCTTGCAAACTCAAAGCCCTGATGATGATGACCGCCACCCCCCCCACATCCACGACATCACCGTAGACTGCGGTAAAGATATGATGACAATAAACATCGAATTCAACAAGCCATACAACGGCATTATTTACTCCCAAGACCATTTCAACGATAATGAATGTGTGTATGTCAGAGAAAACTCCAACCAGGTGAAATTTTCTTTCACTGTTAGCTTGAATACCTGTGGTACTAGATTCTTCAGTGATTTCCAGAATGAGGGCCAGGCTTATTTGGAAAATGTTCTCGTGCTACAGAATGAGCCTGGTATCCAAGAGGTGTGGGATCACATCCGTCGGGTCAGATGCTTATGGGAAGGAAATCTCACGAAACAGCTTGTTTCCTCCCTCAGCGTTGGGATGCTGAACCAGATTACCAGCAACTTCAGTGGAGACACAGCCATGGCTCGCTTAGACATCCAAACAGGAAGAGGACCTTTCGCTCCCGACACCAATGGTCTCGTCAAAATCGGAGAAACCATGACATTAGTTGTCACTGTCACTGGAGACGCTGGTTTCGACATCTTAGTCAGAGAATGCATAGCTAGAGACTCCGAAAGCCGTCACGTGGTTCCACTCACTGACAGCAATGGCTGCGTACTCAAGCCTAAACTCTTCGGATCCTTCCAGAAGACCAGGGAAACAGGAAACACGGGAGCTTCTATCATAGCATTTGCTTTCTTCAACGCTTTCAAGTTCCCTGACGAAATGGACTTGATCATTCAATGCGATGTAGAGCTTTGCAAGACGGATTGTGACGTCTGCCCTAACCCTGGCTCCATTGAGCCCAGAAGGCGGAGGAGAGATGTTATCCACATTGGGAATAGGACGTACGAACCTTCCACCACCATCAGTAAAGGTTTCAGGGTCGTGTTCGCAGAGGACCTGCCAGAGCCTGATGGTTTCTGTATAACCCCATCAGCAGCTACATGGGGCGCTGTTATGGTGCTGCTAGGGTCTCTCATGAGCAGTGTCATCGTCTCTTACTTCTGGCAAAGATCAAGAGGTTCTGTTAAGTTTACGTAAAGTTGTAATTTCAGTGCTATGTAGAGGCTTTTGTAGATTTTAATTTTTGTGTCTATCCAAGGGTTTTATCGACACAAGGCGATTCGTTGTTTAACTGACCAGATGTTTTGCATATTCACGTCTAATTAGCTAATCGCTTATTTTGGTGAAGTAAGGTCTTAGATGTCTGAAATGTACATTATTTTTTTGATGATAAATAACTGTGTTATTAACTCGTTCGTTATTTAGCGGTCGCCATGTTTTAGAAAACCTTGGCTTTACACTGATGTAGGTAGAAATGTGATAATAATACACTGCCAAGAACGTTATTTATATTATTACTTTAATAAGGATTTCTTTTACAAATCGCAATAATTAATTTTCGAGAATATTATAGAACGAAAATGAAATGTATGCTAAATTATATTAAAATTAAAACTTAGTATACATAACTATTGACTTAATTTCGAGTTTCGTTTTTCTAAGTAGGTACTTTAAATCTAAAGTACCTACATTTATGATTAATGTATTGTACGATTAATTTAACTTTGAGTTGTAAATATAGTTATGTAAGATTATTGTAAAAATATTTAATAAATATTGTAATCTTATGAAAACTTATTTCACCTTCCTTTCTTTACATAAATCTTATACCTTTAAACGAGCAATTCTTGTATATATATATATATATAATCGGGATCTCGGAAACGGCTCCAGCGATTTTCGTATGTAGGGGGTTTCGGGGGCGATAAATCGATCTAGCTAGGTTTCATTTTTAGAAAACATCGTTTTATCAGTGTTTTTAGGCAATGAAAAACCTAATACTGACATCTATTGGCGAGTAGTAAACTGACAATTTTTAAAAAACTTTGACAACTAGGTGCGGCCAAATGCGAGTCGGATATGCCCATGAAGGGTTCCGTAGCAGCAAGTAACATAATATAAAAGTTCTTGTCGTAAACTTTGATCAAGTTTTTAATAATAGTGTGATTATTACTTTTTATATTAAGTTATTGATAACTGATGGGATTTAGATTTAACTATATGCGAGCCCATTTAAATATTTCTGTTTTACAAGAAATATTTCCAAGGTTTATGTTTATGAAATTAAATGTTTTTTTTTTATTTGTGTTGATTGAATGAAAGGTAAATTGCGGTTTACGATTTATGACACTAGACCTCGTTCAAACCTTTTCGGTGGAAGTTTACATGGTAATAATTATACTTACATCATATATTTTTTTTTAGTTTTATTATTCTCTTATTTGAGAAGTAACAGGGGGAGGGGGACACATTTTACCACTTTGGAAGTGTCTCTCACAACTATTCAGTTTAGAAAAAAAAGAGTTTTTTTTTCTACTCTTGCGTGAAAATCTTAATGTGGTTCACAGAATACATCTCCTTACTAATTTTCAACAGCATAGTTCCGGAAAAAAGTGGCTGTGACATACGGACGGACAGACAGACATGACGAATCCATAAGGGTTGCGTTTTTTGCCATTTGGCTACGGAACCCTAAAAAAAGATTTACCAAAAAAAAGCAATTCTATAGAGGTATATTATTATAATCGGAATCTCGGAAACGGCTCCAGCGATTTTCATGAAATTTAGTATGCAGGGGGTTTCGGGGGCGATAAATCGATCTAGCTAGGTTTTATTTTTAGAAAACATCGTTTTATCAGTGTTTTTAGGCATTGAAAAACACTGACATCTGTTGACGAGTAGTAATACTAATTTATTTTTTACAACTTTGACAACTAGAGCCGGCCATCTAGACCTTTGTCAATCGATTATTTTGTGCGATTATTTCGTCAATTTCGTGACAAACAAACTAATAGCCAAAACAAACGGGTTTTTAAAGGTTTCTCCCTATTAAAATGAAATTAAAGACCGTGTCTGACCGAATGCGAAAGAAAAAGATTAGTACTTAGTTGGTTACACAGTCTTTGAAACGAATTAGCTCTAAGAGTAGGTATATAAGGTCAAATTTACTTACGAGTAATCTTTACGTTATATCAATACATACGGATCGTACCGGCCGGCATAGCATCTCCGACCAACGCGTCACACGGAACTCAGCAGCAAATCACATAAAGATTCATAATCGATCAATCGCGTATGGGCTGCGATCGAATGAAAATCGTAACCAGCACAGGTCTAGCGATCAGCTTAAACAACAACTTGACAATAGATGGCGTGAAGATCGAAAAATATTATTCATATTTCATGAGTAAATAGTTCGTATCTAAATACATTTAAATACACGATTTACAAAAACAATATATATATACATAGACGGGGTAGGCAGAGATCACGGATCTCCACTTGCTACGATCCTGACATACTTCTTTTGCTTCATTCACCCTCATTAAATTCTTCATACATGCGCGTCGGTTTAAGGTACTCTGGACCTGGCCTTTCTCTAAAACGTCCCCAATTTGATCGAGGTACGTACGCCGAGGTCTTCCCCTTCCAACTGTCCCATTCACACTCTCCTTATACAACTGTTTCGTCAATCTCCTTTCATCCATCCTTTCTATATGCCCAAACCATCTTAGCATACCCTTCTCAATTTTCATCACTACGTCTTCTTTCACTCCACAACTTTCTCTTATCACACTGTTCTTCACTCTATCATTCAAAGTTAAACCACACATACTTCTCAAAGCTCTCAAAAAAAAACCGAGCAAAGCTCGGTCACCCAGGTACTAATTATTAACAAGTAAAAGTCACACCAATGGGCGCAAGGGCGCTCATTAGAGGAGGCCTATGTCCAGCAGTGGACTGCTATAGGCTGATGATCATGAAAAGTCACACCACGTGACCCCAAATAGTTATCAAGTGCAGCTAACTATGTACATACATAGTATTTATTTACAAAAAAAACACCTGAAAGCGGCCTGAAAATAATTGAAAACAGCTTTTTTAGCCGCAATGTTGGATTTTTTTACTTTGGATTTTGTATCTTAGTTAGTGTCACTCTTGTGATCCAGACTAATACAAAGAAACTCACTTATATTATGTATACAGAAAAATATTGAGTGGAAAAACTCATTGGTGCACGGTCTAAAAATAAGTATAATAATTATTGGTGGCCATTTCACACAACGCAACGCCATCTAGCCCCAAACTACTACTTTACTATCGGAACCAGATAACTGATAGATTAATCATATTTTTTTGTGAATACATAGAATACAAAAGAACATAAAGACAGAATAAACATTTGCGTTCATCACACAAATGTTTTTCTTGAGTGGGGATCGAACCCGCAACCTGCAGCGCAGAAGGTAGAGCTTCCAACTGAGCTGTGGGGCCAGTTAAGTTTCGAACTGAAGGCACCTCTACACCACTACACCACTAGAGTTCGTACCCAGTGCTAGAAGTATTAGCAATGGGAACAATAACACAGTTATTATAAGAGCCTAACCTGACTGACTGACTGACTGACTGATTCATCATCGCCGAGCCGAAACCGCTGAAGCTAGAGATCTGAAATTTGGAAGGTGGTTTCCTTTTATAACAAAACCACCCACTAAGGCGGGATTTTTGGAAATTCCACCTCTAAGGGGGTGAAAAAGGGTGAAACTTTTTAACGCGTGGAGCGTTTAATGAAACTTTTTACTGTAAATGCAAAATGAATGGACACGTATTTCAAGATTTTTCAATATAACCTTCAAAATGGGGTTTAAATGGGGAGGTCAATGTTTGTATAGGAACTTTTTAAGGGATGGTGCGATAGGTCTGAAATTTTGATTTTGATACTTATGTATATAAATAACAAAAAACTATTTTAATTAATTTTTCTTTTATTTTGTAATTAACTTGAATCGCCACACAGATGAGAGAGAGGGAGAGAGCACATAAAAACACAGACAATATTGTTGGCATAATGCCACAGATTACATAACTGTCATGCAAGTGACAGTGACAGTTAATAACTATATGTTTTTTATAAACATAATTGCCCCCTTGTAACATAGGTAGGTACATGTTACAATTTGAAATTATTTATCTAAGTTATACATTAGGTATACTCTTTACTATAATCTATATTATATTAGACTATTACAATCAATTATTAAAATTTTTAATATACATACTAATCATAAATAGGCAGTACAGCTACCTTGTTTATAGCTCTAGTATGCACAGAGCCAGTCTTTGTTTGTACTTCTACAGACCTGACACAGTTGTCCCTACCCTTAAATACTTTAGTGACTCTGGCCAGCGGCCATTGTAAAGGCGGAACATTTAAACCTATTAGTAACACTAACGCACCTTCTTGAATGTTAGGCGAAGTTTTGTGCCATTTAGGACGGCTCAACAATTGAGATAGATAGCTCTTGTGCCAAACATTCCAAAAGTCTTGTTGTGTTTTGATACATTTTTTCCAAAATCTTAAATTATTTATATTATTAGTTTTTATCTCAGGCTCAGGGATAGCTGTTAAGGCTTGATTTATTAAAAAGTGGCCCGGAGTAAGACAGGTAAAATCAGAAACATCTCTATTCATCGGAGTGAGAGGTCTAGAATTTAAAATACCTTCTACTTGTACTATTGTTGTATTGAATTGCTCATAGGTGAAAAGTAAATCTCCAATAATTCTCTTGAAATGATACTTTGCTGACTTTACTGCAGCTTCCCACAACCCCCCCCAGGTAGGTGAATAGCTGGGAATGAACTTGAAATCAACCCCTTTTATGTTACAATAATCTATAACAGCATTCTGATGGGCCTGAGATTTACATAATGTATGCAGCTCTTTCAGCTGATTATTTGCACCTTTGAATGTGGAAGCATTGTCACAGTATATGGTGTGAGGCAAGCCTCTTCTTGAATGGAACCTTTTTAAAGCAGCTAAGAAACAGTCTGAAGTTAAATCTGATACCAATTCCAAATGAACACATTTAGTTATGAAACAAACAAAGATGCAAACATAACCTTTAGATATCACAGAACGTCTTAAACTATCTTGTTTAATATTAAATGGCCCACAGTAATCTATGCCTACTTTGTTAAAAACTCTATCTTGTACAACTCTATCTTGTGGCAGTGATGCCATCAGCTGTGATGAATTTTGAGCTCTAAATCTGAAGCAGGTAACACATTTGTTTATAATACTTTTGACAAGTGTTGTTGCACTTATAATATAATATTTTTGGCCTAGACTAGAAAGTGTCAACTTCAACCCTCCATGTAATAAAACATGATGCTCATGATTTATTATGAGTTTAGTTAAATTACAATTTTTAGGCAGTATTATAGGGTGTTTTTGGCTGAAGGGTATGTTAGCATTTTCCAACCTACCCCCTACACGCGAAACCTCCTCCCTATCCAGGAACGGCCTTAGCTTTCTTAAATTAGATTTAACAATTTTATTTCTCTTAATTAAAGAAATCTCTTCATTAAAATGCAAAGCTTGTACATTTTTTATAATTGTCTGCATTGACAGTCTATATTCACTTACATTTAATGACTCGGAAAGGACACGGTCCTCTCTTCTAGCTCTACAATTCTTGATAAAGCGTAGCATGAAGCATACAACGCGTTGCATTTTTAACAATGATGAAAATTTAGATATAGGTATAACTTCATCAATCACATTACAATTGACAGATTCAACATTATCATCAAAGATACTACTTATTTCTTTTTTAGCAAATGGACTTACTAAGAAATCTACATTTTGAATATCTGGTGGACCATGCCACCACAATGCACTTGAGTGAAGCTCTGAAGGTGCTAAACCTCTTGACAAACAATCTGCTGGATTACAAGACCCGCTCACATGACTCCAAATACAATTTTTGGTTAGATCATTGACAGACATGACTCTGTTTCTAACATAAATGTCTTTGGAGGGTGGGTTTTGCAACCAGCACAGTGCAATTTGAGAGTCACTGAACAATATTATATTTCTGAATGTATACATATGCATTATACAACTTATTTTGGTATACAATTTGGCAAGCAGCAAACAAGCATTCAATTCTAATCTAGGTATTGTTTGTTTTATTTTCAAGGGTGCAATTCTTGATTTACTACAAAGTAAATTTACACATACATTATTGCCCTGAACTACTCTGACATATAAACATGCACCATAGGCGATGCTAGAAGCATCACAATAACCAATTAAATCTATATAATCAGCACCATGTAAATTTAAGCTCCGCTTTACATTTATAGGTTTCATACACATTAAATCATGGAAAAACGAATTCCAAGGTACTAATATCTCATTGTGGAGAGGGGAGTCCCAGTCCAGACCTTGCTTCCAAACCTTTTGCATAAATTCTTTAGCACGTGTAACTATAGGACCTGCCAATCCCAAAGGGTCAAAGAAAGTACCTATAAAGCTTAATACAGTTCGTTTTGTCCACATATTGGCTAATTTACCACAAGGCTTTGATATTATAAATTGATCAGAATTAATATCTAATAAGAGACCTAAGGCTTTGATAGTCAAGTTAGCATTGTTCAGATCAACATTTTGGAATTGCCGCTTGTTGGTAGGTATTTCTGTCAAAATATCCAAATGGTTGGCACACCATTTGTGTAATTCAAAACTACCTAGACTTGTTAGTTTTAATAGCTCACTACATACTTCCTTGGCTTTTTCTATAGTATCAGCTCCAAAAAGGCAGTCATCAATGTAGCTATTGTTGAGCAACACAGAGGAGGCCAATGGATATTTCTCCCCATAGCGGTGGGCTAACTCTACCAAGCAGCGTGTGGCCAAGAAGCTGGAACTGGTAACCCCGTAGGTCACGGTTTGTAACTGAAAGCACAACAAAGGGTCATTAAGGTTTTCCTTCCACAATATAGATTGCAGATGAGTGTGAGCTGGATTCAGGGCCACTTGTTCATACATACGAGTAACATCAGTTATCATTATATATTTGTATGTTCGAAATGATATTAATATCTCAAACAATTCTTTTTGAACAACTGGACCTGCATGCAGTATATCATTTAGACTTCTATTTAAATCAGTCTTTGCACTGGCATCGAAGACTACTCTGAGTTTTGTTTTTGCACTGTGTTCTTTGATCACTGCGTGATGGGGCAAAAAGTAACAAGACTCAAGGGGCCTTTCCAGTTTGAATAGATTTACCTGTTTGGCATTACCAGACTCAACAAACTCATTTATAAATTTTGTGTACCTATTTTTGAGATCTTGGTTTTTAGTAAACTTTTTGCACAAAACATTTAGCCGCTGCAATGCTACACTGAATGAGTCACCCAAATGAACTTCCTCTAATGGGACCTTGAGGGGCAAATCCACCTGAAATCTATTCTCTTTTATTTGAACTGAATTTTGAAAATGAATTTCGCAAGATTCCTGGCAACCAGAAATCTTTTCATTTTTGATTTCAGGGGTGTGCTGCTCCTCCCAAAACTTTTGAATGAGGGTATCCAAACTATCCTCATCCACTGCAGCATGCAAAACGACGCCTTCACTTGAAATGTTTTGCGATGAAAGACAAACATTGTTTTTGTCTACATTGCCAGAGACTACATAGCCAAACTTGGTTGCTAACAAATATAAATTGTTCCTGGATAAACTAATTTTGTCTGGCAATATACTTTTAAAAAATACATCAGCAGCTATTAGAAATGAAATTTCGCCAGGGATGTTGAAATCAACATCAGCTAACATGACAGTCTCTGGAATTTCAATATCATTAATATCAAACTTTGTCTGTGGCAGATAGGTAGTTATATTGTCTACCACAGAAAACAGTGCATTGCAGCTGTAATTGTTGTGCATTGAAAACATTGCTAGATTGATTGCCCTGGTAACAGGTTTCTGCTTTTGACCAAGGGCTGTAACATTTACTTTATTGTCAAATGTTGGTACTTTCAATTTGCTAACTAAATTGTCACTAATGAATGAAACTTGGCTAGCACTATCAACCAACCCCCTAGCTGTGACATAGGCTCCATTGGCTGCCCTAAAATTGACCTTAATGGTAGGCAACAGCACCATGCCTCGTGAAGGTTTAGGGATAGACTCTGCTAAATTGCAAACAGTTTCTTCTAAATGCAATAGTGAGTTATGCTCTTTGCTTTTGCATACTGAACATTTGAAATGGAAGTTACACTTTTTTGAGTGAGCATTTAGACAAATATTGCATAGTTTCTCTTTATTGACAAAGTTGATCCTATCTTGAGCGCTAAGCGCCTGGAATTCTTTGCAAGAAAAAATTTTGTGGCTTGTGCCTTGGCAATACTTGCATTTAGCTACTTTATTCTCGCTGGCATTAGCCAGATTAACTACTTTATTAGAGTTATTAGTTTTATTTTGAGTGGACTTACCAGCAGATACTTGTGATTCCTCAAAACTCATTGCTCTCCCATCTATGTAGTCCAAAAACTCTTCTAGTTTTGGTAAATTTGAGGAATCTCTATCGGAGTGGTATTGCCTGCAAGTAGAAACATCTAGCTTCCTCAACAAAATGGGAATGACGATTCTGTCCCAATGTTCAGTTTTTTCGCCTAGATTTTTTAACGCACCTAAATGCTGCCTTGCAGTGGACACTAAATGTCTTAACTCTGTTGAAGTACCCTTGGAAATTGGCTGGAAGTCCAATAATGCATTTACATGGTGTGTTATGAGTAAAATCTTATTGTTATACCTTTTTTCGATTAAATTTAAAGCCTTATTGTATGACTCATCAACTAATGGTAGGCCTTCGATTAAATGCAACGGATCACCTTTTAGATACTTTCGTAGGTAACACAGTTTTTGTACCGGTGCCAGTCCTTGATCTTGATCCACAATTGCCTTGAACACGTTTATGAACGGCGTGTACCCTGTGATGTCCTCCCCGTTGAAAGCCGCTATGTCGAGCTGTGGTAGCTTGTTGCGTGGGCTCGTTACCGGCTGCTTGCACTCCTTGGAAGTCTCCAATCCAGCACTCGACGACTTCGTCTTGCTCAAGGCTTTTCGTAATTGTGATATCACGTTGAAATAACGCTCCTCTACTTCACTGACATCGTACTCCTCTTCGCCAGGACATAGCATCAGTTCGACGGCCCATTGTTTAAAGCTTTGCAGGCCGCTTTGCAGTTCTTCAATTCGAACTTTGATACCTTCTGCATCAACCAGAATCTGGTCTTCTTGTTCCGCTACGTATCGCAGGGCTCTTGTCATGCGACTCTTAAACTGACCAATATTTATTCTGAGCTTCCGCGCGTCCACAGACATTGCGACATTGTCGCCGCTTTTCGCCATTGTTTTCCAATTTTAAGATGACCACTGAAGAAATTTGCAACTTTATCGATGTGAATATGAACCATTCGAAGACAAAAAATAATTTCTTGCTTTTTCACATTGTTCCCTCGTGGAATTGCATCAGCAAAAAAAGGACGCTTCGACGAAAATTTTTGATTCGTTTTGCTCAGCTTGCTTGAAATTCGCGGTTTTGCCGCAAAACTGGTTTTTTCTGGTTCAGTTCAAACAAAAATAGTCGGGTTGCTTGAAATCAGAGCACCGTAGACGAACGAAACGAAGGGATTATGCGCCTGTGATGATGTCGTCACTTGATTTGTTTGCTTGCAATGCATCGGCATGTTATTGAAACAATCAATATGGACACTAAATTTTCATCGAAATTTTCACCGAAAGTTTTGAATGCACTTTTTAATGAAATTTTACACTGCTTTTGCGTGATTTATTGATCGAAAGCTCGTTCGACTGTTCCTTATTATGTTTCGGCACCAAATTTTGTATATAAATAACAAAAAACTATTTTAATTAATTTTTCTTTTATTTTGTAATTAACTTGAATCGCCACACAGATGAGAGAGAGGGAGAGAGCACATAAAAACACAGACAATATTGTTGGCATAATGCCACAGATTACATAACTGTCATGCAAGTGACAGTGACAGTTAATAACTATATGTTTTTTATAAACAACTTATGCAAAATAAAGGAATCCGTATTTCTGGATAATTCAAAATTACTTGTTCGGTTTGGATACTTTAGGTGAACGAAGTCGCGAGCGGGAGAGCTAGTATATTATATAATGGACGTCTTGTTCTATCTGCGTCAACGCTATCTATTATATAAATAAGTTTAATTATATTAACATTATCAGTTAATGTACAAACCACTTTCTGACGGAATGTCAAAATGTATTAGTGTAATTATATAAATTAATAGTTCCTATCATTCTGACTCTTTTTATGTCGATTCCTGCTACGTCGACTCTCGTTTCGTCGAAGTCTTCTAAAGCAAGCGTTGAAACAGTTTTACCATGTCGAGTTATCGTTACGTCGACTGCCAGACGGCGAGCCGACTATGAGATTATCCTAGTTAAGTTTTTATGAAGTACCTACAGTTGGAAAAAAAATATTTGAAACTTTACAATCTATGATTATTTCTGTTTAATAAAAAATTACGATTTACTGGAGGAAAATTTACAAAATTGTAAAATTTTCTTACAATTCTACATATTTGTAGGTTTTATTAAACAGCACTTGTCATAAAATTCGACAATATTGTCACTTTTTTACAAATTTGTAGACTTGTAATGTTTATTGAATAGGGGCCAGGTACGATTTAATACAACAGGTACAGTCAACTAAATACTTCTAAATTATGTAAATCAATAAGCCTAATATTAAAAAAGTCGCAATGAGCTAAATATTCAATAATTCAGTAAAACAATAAGCAAAATGATCAAATACAAATTATGTCAATAAGCAAAAAAATCAATAATCAGTAAGCAAAAAAAAAATTTTTTATTAAGTCATTATTTGATTAGTATCCTAAAAAAGTTTCCGGTAGTTTCCGGTCTATTCGGACCGTTTGGTACAAATCCAAAAATGACCTTTTCCCAAAATGACCGATTTTGTATGCCTTTGTTCTTGAATGTCTGTCAAATGGTGTACAGTCAGTCGAAAATAAAACTTTGAATGGTTTCCCTTGCGTCTACTTGTCTATTATTACTTACAATAGCACAAAGTCGCGGGCTACAGCTAGTTATATTATAATGGAGACACTCGTATCTCAACTTTGCAACGTGGCGACAATCAAACATTGTAAAAGTATTACCTATAGAGTTTATTGTATCCATATTATGTACATTGTGATACGAAATATTGTTAGTCAGTGTACGTTCAGAGGAACATTTACATTTACATTACAAAGTATTATAAAGTTTTATTATTATGGGATAGGTATTTTAATTTCCAAAAATATTAGGCACCCCTAAAATGTAAAAAAAAACTTTTTTGCAAAATATTAATTTTCCGATTTCGTGCTATGCTAGTTTTACGAATTTTTCTATGATTGAAATTTTCCGTTTTTTTTTTAAATCATTTTATACTTTCATTGAGTTGTATAAAAGTAGTATTGAATTAATGTTTCTTACGACAATGAGTTGATTTACTGGGTATAAGTTACTGTGGTATACAGTTTTCTAAAAAACTGAAAACTCTGAAGTACCGGAAATTATGCAGCAATCTGAAAAAATAAAACTTTCCGAAGCACTGATACAATGTGGAGCCACTTTTTGCAGTAAGTACTATATTTTAACCGACTTCAAAAAAGGAAGGTTCTATCGATTGTTGAAATAACTGCCCAAGCTTGAGAGGGGAGGAGGGGGAACTATTAATATTATAACAATATTGTTGGACATTACACACAACTTCATCTAGCCTCAAACTAAAAAAAACCAGCAAAGCTTGTACATTGGGAATCAGATAACTGATAGACGATTTATATAGTTTTTGATAAATACATACCTACATAGAATATATCAGACACAGAACATTCATCTGCGTTCATCATCATCATACAATTAATGTTAGTCCTGGCTGGGGAACGAACCCACAACCTACAGCGCAGAAGGCAGAGCTACTACCAACTGAGCTGTGAGGCCAGTCATGAATAATACAGGTGTTTTATTTTATTTTATTTTAATAAAATTTTATTCGGAAAACCAACAGTAATTATAAACTAACCAAAAAACAAACTATTTACCAATTATATGTTTTCGAATATAATGAAACTAAAAAGAAAATACAAACGACGGACACAATAATAAAGGAAAATAAAAACAAAATAACAATACATAGGGAAAAAGAAAACAGAGCCATCTACATATATAGATACATTTAAATAAATATTTACAATCTAATCAACCAGTTGAGTCACAGACTCCAACCATCATGAGAACACGCTTGATAGAAAATGGATTGGAGTTAAATAGATCCAAGGTAAAAAAATAGATTAAAGTGTTATTGTATTTACTTATATTCAACCTCAGTGGCGCAGCGGGCGAGAGTCTGCCTGCGACGCAAGAGGTTGCGGGTTCGATTCCCGCTGCGGAACAAATTTGTGTACGATCTGCAGAAATTTGTTTCGTTGGTCTGGGTGTTTTCTATGTATAATAAAAAATATCTATCTATGTATAAGTATAATGTATTAAATATATCAGTTATCTAGTACCCATAACACAATTGTCCAACATTATTTATTTATTTATTTATTTATTTATTTATTTATTATTCATAACCTAAAAATCTAATTTTCAGTTTGTTTCCTGGCCTGCCAGACAGGCTTCATCTGCGCCTGGCCCTCGTACACCACAGCCCTCTTCAGGTCTAACGAGACAGTCCTCTCCAGACCCATGTCTTCGCTCCAGGTCTCGCTGCTAGGCAGCCTGCCAAATATAGGCGGGCTGCTGATCTGCCCCTTCTGCAGTTACGCCTTCAATACCCTGGGGAGAAAGTATGCCTCTATGATGTTCGGATTGCCTTATGTGGTAGGTACAAAGAAAGATCACGACTGTAATCCCCAGGCTCGGTAGACATCTCTTCAGATCTCTAGTTCTTTGAGGATTTAAAGAGGGTAGTCAGAGACAAGTTCAAACATGATATTTGGCACATGCTCCATTTTACACAGTAGTTTGTATTTCGTACGCGACAGGTTTCAAGCCCATCGCCGCTTAAAAGAATACTAACATAAACACACCATCGAATTTTTTATTCTAGGGGTATGCCGGTTTCATCACGATGTTTTTCTTCACAATAAGATAAGTTGGAAGCCCATAAAGGGAAATGGAAGAAAGAGATAAATGTGCTTTACCTACAGAACGTGGGAGAAGGATAGAAGACCATGTGATCATAGAGTACTTACACCTAAATACTTAAAAACAACCAAAAAAAGCTGATGCTACTGCAAATACTTTACTTACTACGATTGTAATGATTACTGTAAAGCCTAAGGCCTCGACCATATTGAATGCGCGGAGACTGGAGCGGAAGCGGGAGCGTAGTTACTACAAGCAGAATTGGTTTCTGAGGTCAAATACATACTGTTGAATAACTATTTACTGAGTATTTTGAGGTTTCTCAGGGTTAATTTTGCAACTTTTCCAAATTTTTACACTCAAACGCAGAATGGACTATTTGATTATAACCTTGTATCGCTTCTTTGGTAAAGGGGATTTAGTACGGGTCTTGATAGTTTCCAATACTTTATTTCTTTTCGTTTCCTTCTAAATATTCGCCTACAATATCGCAAGTTTCCGCTACTACCCTTTATTGCGTCTTCTCCTGTCTCTTCAGAGTCACCGTAAGCGATTTTCATACGTTTCATTCCGCACCCGCCTCCGCTACCTCTGTAGCTCGTCAGTATATCTGAGGCCTAAGATTTTATAACATTATTTAAACAGTAGATAAACTGCTCTTAGAAAAACATCATGCTTATTTACAGACATTATGATACAATTACTTAGTTGTATTATAGTTGTAAACATTATCTCTATGGTAGTATTTACATAAACTGTAATATTGACAACTTTTATGACTTGGCGGGAGAGTGTCTAGCTGAAACGCGAGAGATGCGGTTTCGATTCCGGAGAGATGTTTTGTGTGATAGCAGGTACTATGAGTTTCTGTCCACGTTAGTGGATCCTAGTGTAGGTTCAGAATTGTGTTTGTGACTATTGGCTGTTATTTATTAATGTTTTATTAATTAGTGCCTGTTATTGAAAAGGATGATGAGTACTGGATTGTATGGTATGGACACGACGTGATGAGGAAAGATGAAAATCATATCACCAAAAAAATATGGGTATAAGTGTGGCTGGATACGCAAGTAGAGGAAGGCCGAAGAAGTGGTTTGATTACCTATGTGAGCGATGATAATGAATATAAGAAGAGTAGACTCAGAGTTGACGAAGAGTGAGTGGAAGAAAACATGATGTGCCGACCTCACGTGTGCGATAAAGACAGGAGAATGATCATATTTTTATTCTTTTCACAGATCGCTTGGACAATAATATCTCTTACTAGCGACCCCACCCTGATTCTCCTGGCAGTAGCGATATCTGGCGTCGGTATAGCGGGACAAAACGTCTCCCTCATCTACATATCGGAGATATCTCACGACTCGATACGAGGCGGCCTTACCGCTAGCTCGGCTTCAGGATACTTCCTCGGTAAGATTTACTCATCGCCTATGTTCTTGACTCTAGCTAGATGTTTATGTGTACAACTGGCTGGCTGAGACAAAATGGATGCAGTTTTGATTTCCTCTATTGTTAGTTCCTTCAATCGTTAGGTTCCTCAATCCTCAATTCCTTACATCCCTCAATTGTTAGTTTGGTTAATGTCTATGGTAAATAGTTTTGATTCCCATAATTGTTAGTTCCCTCGATTCTTAAGTTGGTTTTTGTCTATGGTATATAGTTTTTATTCCCATAATTGTTAGTTCCCTCGATTCTTAAGTTGGTTTTTGTCTATGGTATATAGTTTTTATTCCCACAATTGTTAGTTCCCTCAATTCTTAGGTTGGTTGTTGTCTATGGTATATAGTTTTTATTTCTTTAATTGTTAGTTCCCTCAATTTGAGCGTGAAGAAGTAACAAATTAACGCACACACGAAAGCTTAAATTAATTTGCCTGTCTCATAACCACCTTGCTAGGTGCTGAAACTACTTCAAATATGCTATAGTGACCAGCATCTTGTAAATTTTTCAGGACTTATGATCTCTCATATCCTGGGAGGCCACCTCAGCTACACCCAAGTTGTGTACACCCATCTGACATTATCAGTCCTGGCAATAGGTCTCTTGATGCTGCTCAAGGAGTCTCCGGTCTACTATGTCCTAGTTGGGAAAGAAAAGGTAAGAAGACCTAGATAAAAGCAACGTTGGATAGCTATCACTGTCCGAGGTCTTTGATCTTTGCTCTCGTCTACCAGTCTTTTGGATAACGCTTTTGTTGAAATTTTGAAATTGAAATTGAAAACCATTTATTCAATAAAATCACAAGGATCACTTTGAAACGTCTTATATGTGGTGAATCTATGTGCCAATTCCAACCTAACCCAAGTACGAGAAGAACAGGCAAGAAACTCGTCTCTTAGTAAGAACATTTAATAAGAGCCATATGCCTCTGGTCTTCGCGGACCTAAAACGCATTTGATGTTATTTATCAGAAATTATAAGATAATCTTTGATTTACAGGAGGCAGCAAAGTCAATATCTTTCTACCGTCGCCTGGATATAGACTCCAAGGAGGTGGAGGCAGAGATCTCCAAGATCAGGCTGCAGCTCGACCCGAGGCTGGAGACCATGCTGGAAGCTGCTGCTAATGGTTCGAATAAATAAATAATAAATAAATATTGGTGGACAGTTAATACATAATAACACCCAGACACAGAATAAACATCTGCGTTCATCACACAAATGTTAGTCCTGGGTGGGGATCGAACCCACAACCTACAGCGTGGAAAGCAGAGCTACTACCAACTGAGCTGTGAGGCCAGTCAAATAAGAACCAGAAGAAGACAATAGAAGACCACAAATTATTACCATAGTAGAGAAGGGGACAAATGGAACGATTAAGTCCCATCTGTCACCCCAAGGGGACAGAGCAGAGGGACAAATGGGAATAAACCATAGAGAGGTAGCACTATTGGTCTAGTCTAGTGGTAGTGGTTCCGCCGATCCTAAGGTTCTGGGTTCAAGTTCGGTCGGGCATCAACGGATTTTTATGTTAAAAATAATTTTTATTCGCTATAATCCAGGTCTATGTCTCTTGAATCTATGAAAAAAACAAACTTCTAAGTTAGGTAAAAAAATAATATGGCCGTTTTTGCCGCAAAAAACGTATATTTCGTCACTCTCAAAGAAATCAAAATTATAGGGTATTTTCCGATGACCTAGAACAATGAAATTTGACGAGTAATACCGTCTTAGACTACAAATACTTATAGGAAAAAATCTGAAAACTATGAGTTTGTAGTTATATCATAAAAACATACAAATTTGTACGGAACCCTCGGTGGGCGAATGCGACTCGCACTTCTTCGGTTTATTTTAACGTATATTGAGGTCTCAAAGATTTATGTGTTGACGTTTTGCTGAATGCGAATGTCCGATAAAATTATCTTAAACAAGCAAAGCTCAACGACAATAAACCAGTTACAAATAGAAAACAGAGTTCAAGTCACTGACTGTAAGCAAAGTTTACTAAACAACACGTACTTACCTATGTATAACCGCATTTCACCAACAAAGTAGGTATCGGTTGATATAATCATGATCTACTGATAATTACCGAGCTAGGGGTACTCCCCAAGCTCGGTAAATATCTCCTCAGATCTCTAGTTACTAAGATTTTAGAGGATATCTAAAGAGAGTCAGAGGTACATCCAAACATGTTATTTGGCACATGCCCACGTTTTGCACAGTAGTTAGTATTCCGTACGTGACAAGTTACAAGCCCATTGCCGCTTATAAGAATATTAACCTCAGTCACACCTTCGATTTTTTTGTTCTACGAGTTCCTCATGATTTTTTCCTTCACCGTTTAAAAGCACTAGCATAGCGCACATACATTTTTCTAATAGAGACACCTATTCATTGGTGCAGGACTATGTTTGAACTCACGACCTTCGGGTTAAGAGGCAGGGGTGCCTACGCCGTCAGTGTTGCGGTTGATACAACTAACAAATAATATTTATTCCAGACCCGGAGATAACCAGTGATCTGATAACATCAAAAGAAAAACCTGAAACGGAATCAGAAGAAAGAACTGAGCCATCATGGAAGTTCTTATGTGAGTCTAGTAGAACGATTACGGATCGCGGATACTATCAAAACGTTTATACTAACAGCTCTCAGCGCCTATCGATGAATTGGTATTACGGATGGTCTGTCATTTGGATTGACATCGAACGTAGGTACGTAATACCAAATTCTTACAAATCCACAGGATTTTACACTTGTCAAAACTGGCTCCAATATCAATTAAACTTTTGATTGAATCAACACTCTTACGTAATATCAAATCACTTGATTACAATCAAAACGGATTGACATTGATTGTAAGCAGAGTTCTATAATCAAATCGCCCCAATGTTCATCGCTAGGCGCTGAGAGCTTGTTAGTATGAACGTTTTGATTGAATGTGTTCCGTAATTGCACTCTGTTCCACAGGGAAATCCAAGTCGTCAAAGCGCGCGCTCAGCACCATCCTCATCATCATGACCATGACTATCATGATGGGCTGCATCGTGCTGCAGGTGTACGCTGAGCCACTCTTCATAGAAGCAGTTCCGTCGATGCCGTCAAACCAGTGCGCGATCTTCGTGGCTCTGGACTTTCTGGTCGCCAGCGTGGTGTGCGTTCTCATGATAGACAGGTGTGGCAGAAAGGTGAGGATTTCGATCAATCAATCAATTAAAACATACACCGTGAAATTTTAATGGTTGTTTTCCCGCAGTGAAATGGTTTTGTCTTGGTAATACAATCGTTGTAAAAACAAATTAAATATTAGAAACAAAAAATACACATATACCATTGTGAAAATTTAATTCGAAAGCGACCACGAACCAATAGCAATTCATCCCGATACCTACGCGAAGGCGGCCGGCGGCGCGTGCGATTCGAATAGTACCTACAAGTTACGTCTAATGCTACTATTGTTCCTCACATTTTCGAGTTTATGAATATTTTTAAATTATTTTAAATCAAAAAAATCTTTATTTTTTTACTTTTACTCTATTTTTCGAAAGTACTCCTTATGGCAAGTTGTTCTGCCGCGGGAAAACAACCATTAAAATTTCACGGTGTAGATGTGCAAATTTTCATCGAGATCCGTTCAGCCGTTTAAAGAGTAACAAACACACATCCATACATCCTTACAAACTTTCGCATTTATAATTTAGTAGGATACACTCCAAACAGTACCCTTTACGGGTAAAGAGTATGTAAAGATGTATGTTATCTTCAGATGCTGTTGATAGTGACTGGCAGTCTCTCCGGCCTTTGCACGCTACTCCTCGGCACACAGTTGCAGTTCCACTGGGCACCGCCCTGGGTCACTGCTCTGCTCATCTATATTTACAGTTTCGTGTACACCACGGGCTGCGCCACCATTCCCTTCGTCCTCACTGCTGAGGTGTTCCTTCCTGAGGTAAAGTTTTGGCCATGACTTGCTTGTGGATACGGCTGACTAAGCGGAAATGATGGTACACTCGTAGGTGCTGCCTACATCTAAAAATGTTACGAGCAGTAAAAAAAAATATTACTGAAACGTCCCCAATTTGCTCGCATACCCTAGAACCAAAAAACTTGAGAGGTGTCAAGGGACACCCGGATGGAACGAAGTTCCTTTCCTTGCTTTCTATGAGAGAGAGAGAGAGAGAGACAGACAGATAAACACGCGCACGCCCCACGGCTTACAACTATAGCAAAAAGTGTCGTTACAACTTTTCGTGAGATTTTTTTCCGTCTAACCCCCTTTCACAACGCGCGATAAGGAACTTCGTTCCAAAACCTCGAAGGTGTGTGTCATAGATTCATATTCTTATAAGCGGCGATGGGCTTTCAACCAGTCACGTACGGAATACCTACTACTGTGCAAAATGTGGGCATGTACCAAATATAATTTTTGGACGTGCCTCTGAATACCTTCTTTAGATAACCTCAAAGATCTAAATAACTAACTGAGCCCGGGGATTACAATCGTGATCATTTTTTTTCAGTCTAGTGAAACGATAAAAGTTTTAGGAACAAGTCCTAAGTCTCTTT
Organism: Cosmorhoe ocellata; assembly: GCA_963675405.1. Taxonomy (NCBI): domain Eukaryota; kingdom Metazoa; phylum Arthropoda; class Insecta; order Lepidoptera; family Geometridae; genus Cosmorhoe; species Cosmorhoe ocellata. The sequence goes on from OY776267.1 coordinate 7,120,376, forward strand.
GCTCAACACTCGTCTTATTCTTTCCAGGTCCGTGGACTTTGTAACAGCATCACGATGGGTTTCGTGTGGATCATCAACTTTATCACACTACTTGTCTTCAACCCACTTGTGGAAAGCGTGGGGTTGGGACCGGTGTTCTACTTGTTCTCCTTCGTCTGCTTCTTAGGCTCCCTCTACAGCTATCTGTGCGTGCCTGAGACGAAAGGTCTGTCTGTCACTGAGATACAGAAATTGTTTTTGAAAGAACGGAAGAGGAAGTAGACTGTTTTTTTTAACTTGATTTATTGAGATACAGAAACTGTTTTTGAAAGAATGGAAATGGAAGAAGTTAAGGTTTTTTCTGATTTGTTGTTTATGATAATTTTATATTTAAATAGTAGGTACTTTTATTGTATTAGTATTTTGTTTGTATCTAAAGGTTTTAAAATAAATGTATTTTTATATTTTATACAAATAATAGTGTAAATTTTAGTATTTGCCTGTAAATAAACAGTCAAGAGTATTATTTATTTCAAAAATAAAAAAAACCCGATAGAAAGTAATTGCATTTAGCTTCTTACAGCCGCCATAACTGGATTTTTTATATTTGAACATGTATTGAAATATTTTTGAAATTCAATAATTTCTTTAGATGTCTTCTGATAAATATTGCATATTTATTTAAAAATATAGTCCTAAGAACATTCTAGTCTAAGTAAAAATATGCTTTGCATCATACATCCTAAGTCTCCAAGTGCCAATAATTAGTTGTATAGTAAATAACAAGAGCGCTGGTGGTGTAGTGGTAGCACCCCGGCTTCACGATCCGAAGGTCGTGGGTTCAAACCTGGTCGTGCACCAATGAGTTTTTCCATTCGAAAAATTTATGTGCGCAATGCCAGTGCTCTTAAACGGTGAAGGAAAACATCGTGAGGAAACCGGCATACCCTAGAACCAAAAAATTCGAAGGTGTGCGTCATAGGTTAGTATTCTTATAAGCGGCGATGGGCTTGCAACCTGTCACGTACGGAATACTAACTACTGTGCAAAATGTGGGCATGTACCAAATGTCATGTTTGGACTTGCCTCTGACTACCCCCTTTAGATATCCTCAAAAGATTTAAGTAACCAAAGATCTGAGGAGATATCTACCGAGCCCGGGGATTACAGTCGTGATCATATTTTTTTTTTTATTTTTTTTTATTTAAATAACAATAATACCTACATACACAGTCGTCTGCGTAAAGCTGTTGTTCTCGTTGATAATCATTCTAATGAGAAGAAGTATGATAATAGTATTAATAAGTACAATAGTAGTTCTCATTTTGCTCTAACGTTTTTATAAATATTTTCATGTACCTACCTAAAAGCTCAAGTCTTTTGTGAATACGTGTAACTGGGTACTTGGGTAGGGATATATACGTGTGAATGAATTTGCTGATACATAATATGTAGTTTATTTTCACAGAACGCAGGTTTCATGAAATATGGCTATAGTAATAATAAAAATGCAAGTATATTTCGGTAGAAAATATAATAATTAAGGTCAGTATAAAAATATTTGATACATTATTTACACAGGGAAGGTAACATTATTGTGGGATATAACACTTGAGTTCTTGGAAGTTCTTTTATCAAATGGACTAACGATGACATTTTGTCAAGTTCGTTTTTTAGGGTTCCGTACCCAAAGGGTAAAACGGCACCCTATTACTAAGACTCCACTGTCCGTCCATCCGTCCGTCTGTCACCCAGGCTGTATCTCATGAATTGTCATAGTTAGACAGTTGAAATTTTCACAGATAATGTAAATTCTGTTGCCGCTATAACAACAAATACAAACAAAATAAAATTAGTATTTAAAGGGGCTTCTCAAACAAGAAACGTGTTTTTTTTGCCGTTTTAATAGAGGTACGGAACCCTTCATGCGCGAGTCCGACTCGCACTTGGCCGGCTTTTTTACTTCCTTTGATTACCCTATTATGTGCCCTTTTTTGCCGGGAATTACTGATAAACCCGTATAATTCTTGCCATCTAGAAACTCAGAGTCTAAAGCACTTATTACATTACCCTGAATTCAGGGACCCGACCCTAAATAAGAGTGGTGTAATAAGAGTTAGGGCGTAAGGCGTAGAGGCTAGGCGTTAGGCTCCCTTACTACCGGGCCCTGAATACCGTGTAGTGTAATACCCGTTTAACTTCACATGATGAAATTTTTGTTAGTCATTCTTAATTCTTTCTCTTGCCCAGAAATACTTCTTGAATCTGTTCGTTTGAAAGTCCTTTTGTTTCTGGCACTATGAAGTAACTGATGACAGCGTTGGCCAGGCCGCAGCATGCGAACACGTAGAACGTGCCGTGAATACCGAGGAGACTGTTCAGGATAGGGAATATGGCGATGATGGCGAAGTTCAGGAACCATGCCCACTCCACGATCAGCATGGACGCCATGCCTTGGACCTGGAGACGAGAATAGATTTACTCAGCTGTTTCGTTGAAACGTTTTGGATACGAAATACTACTGATCATGCTGAGGCAGACGCCATTTTGTTTCTTTTAGACTTTTTATGTTGTTTTTTTTATGTGGGTCTAATCGAAAAAATAAAGTTATTTTATTCTTACTTTTTTTTATTCAAAATGTGGGCATGTCAAACTCAAACTCAAACTCTAAATAACTTTATTCAATGAAATCAAGGATCATTTTGAATCGTCTTACATACTAGGTGAATCTAAGTGCCAATTCCAGTCCTATCCCCAGTCCGAGAAGAACTAACAAGAAACTCGCTGGGCTCTAGCGCTTTTTCTGTATGATCCTTGTTAATTTTGTTAGGGACACCTAACAGAGTTGGAGCTGATTCGTCCTAAGCTTTTTTGTCATCTAAGTTCTTCTTTAATTCTGAGATTCTTTAATAATCTTTTCGAGACAGTTTCATGTGCTATGATGACATGGCAATATAACGACCGAATATGAATTCGGACGTGCCTCTGACTAAACTCTTTAGATATCTTCAAAGATCTTAGACACTAGAGGAGAGGTCTGAGAAGATATCTACCGAGCCTAGGGGTTACACTAGTCGTGATCATGTTTGTTTTCGTTTTTTTTTCGTTTTATGGGTCAAAAACTATGGGGCTTAGGATCTTACTTCAGGTACAAATACCTCTACTTAAAAACTATAGAAGTAAGCATCTTACCTCCGGTACAAAGACCTCAGCCAGTAGTACATACGGCACGGAGCCAGCTCCAAACATGAAAGAGAAGCAGTAGCACATGATCATGACGACTGTGACCCATGGAGGAGCCACCTTGCTCTGAATCAGATAGCCCAGGGTACACATGCAGATGCAGACAGCAATTGACGACGTTATGATGAGGACCTGAAATTTTGAAATGGATCCTGTATGTTGAAGAATAAATTATTACAAGCGGCCTCATAGCTCAGTTAGTAGTAGCTCTGCCTCCTACGCTGTAGGTTATAGGTTCAATCCCCACCCAGGATAAACATTTGTGTGATGAACTTAGATGTTTCTCTGGTCAGCTATTTGGTTCCCATAGCTCAAGCTTTGCTTAGTTTGGGGCTAGATGGCGTTGTGTGAAATGTCCACCAATATTTTTTATTCATTCATTTGTCAAGAACTGGTGTGGTAAGGATGAATGGCATTTTATATTTACAACTATTGAAATTTGCCACGTCTGTTTGCATAAAAACTTTCTTCAGGATACAAAATATATGTTTCAATTCAAGAAATCTAGACATTTATATAAAAGGTGGTTTATAGTATTGTTCGTTGATCTAATCAGCTTGATATTGATAGGTCGTATTTGAGAAATGATGAAAGATTACTAGCAATCTTATGAGTCATCATAATTTCCTGCCCTCTTCCCACGTTATGTGTGGTCGGCACAACATGTGATCTTCTTCCATTTCCCTCTATCATTCGTCATCTCGGTACTCACTCCTTTCCTACCCATGTCATCTTTCACACAATTTGCATAGGTAGCAATCTTACGAGTAATATCAGCCAAGGGGTTTTTGATATAGAGGATCTCACGTTATGCTGTAAACCTTACCCTTCTCCCAGCCTTGTCAGCGACTAAAGCGGTCACCACACTGCCACACACCAGCACCAGAGCGAATAGCACGGTGTACATGTCAGCGCTGGCCGGATCAGTCTGAGTGAACACCGTCTTCGCGTATACTTGCATGGGGACCATGCCCATTAGGACCTAGAAATATTTTACGTTATAGTTAGCTTGATACAAAATGATAGCCCACTCGTGCCACGGGAAATAATATTTCCCGTGAAACTACTGCAACGGGGTAGTGTTACTGGAAATGTACTTTTACCCGTAGCAGTACCAGTAGTGTCACGGGAAAGTAAAATTTCCCTTCACTCTACTAGTGAAGCCAAGCGGTAGTGCCAAACGGTAGTAGTGAATAATTCACATATCTAATAACTAGCTGAGGCCCGCGGCTTTGCCTTTTTGATCGGTTATCGTGACTTAAAAAATGACAAGTTATATACTCTATCAATAGGTAAAAACAACAGGAAAATCGGTGGGTTAGTTTTTGAGTTTATCGCGAACAGACAGACGGACGCGGCGGAGGACTTTTATTTAGTGATATTGGCTAAATATCATCAAGAAGATGACTGTATACTGACTGATGGTCTAGTAGTAGGCTTCTCTTCCGATCCTTTGTGAGTTCGAGTCCAGACGGGGACCAATGGGTTTTTTCAAAAAATGTATGCACCTACGATATAGCAACACTCAAACGGAAAGAAAAATATCATAGAACCCAAAAAGTTTGAGACGTGTCAAGTGTTTTAAAGGAACTTTTAATTATTCCTTTCACCACACTAGTTTATATTTTTAAAGTTATACGATCCGAACACATTATTATTAGTATTAAACGGGTATTTACCGCGTTTCATTTACCTATTTTTCCCCGACGGCGACGTTTCGACAGGTTAACATACTGTCGTGGTCACGGGATATTTGGAGTACAGGAGCTACCGCCTCTACGAAGCGGGGGCAGCATTATTTGAAACTACCCTCACTTCGTTTTCGAAAATAGGGATGTCCATCTGTACACTCGGACGACAAACAACACTAACAAAAAAATAGGTACTTAAATAAAACGCCTACCCGTGACCACGACAGCGTGCAAACCTGTCGAAACGTCGGGAAAATATAAGGTAATTTAAACGCGATAAATACCCGTCTAATACTAATAATAATGTGTCCAGATCGCGTAAGTTTAAAAGTACATAAATAAAACGCGATAAATACCCGTTTACTGCTAATAATAACGAGGATAAAGAAGAAGGGCAGATTCAGAAGAACCCTACCTGCATTGATATCACTGTGATCACCACTAAGAAACCGCGGAGTGATGATGGTGAGATAAACAGCATCTTGATCGGAGCCAACCTCTTCTGTTCTTCTGGTGCTACGTCCTCTAAGTTGAGTTTCTCTTTCTCCGAATCTTCCACCTTTTCAGCTTCTGGAAACCAAAAAAAAAACATATCACGACTGTATTCCCCAGGCTCGGTTGATATCTCCTCAGATCTCTCGTTACTTAAATCTTTGAGGCACGTCCAAACATTTGGCACATGCCCACATTTTGTACATTAGTTAGTATTCCGTAATTGACAGGTTGTAAGCCTTCTGGTATCATGGAGATATAGTTTTTTTTTTTTTTTTTTTTTTTTGTATTAGGTGGTCGTGAAACTAGTCAAAGTTTTTGACTGTTGCGTCGTCAGCAAACTATGTTATGCATCTTACAGCATGGGTATCATTTTGATGGGTGACCTGGCAGCATTAACTTTATTCTACTTAAACATAGTCGCTTGAAAGGGTTTTAGGGTAACCTATGAACTCCTGGAGTTCAAAATTGGCTACACTTACCTCCAGTTACGGAGATGAGTTCTACCGCCGGGTTGATCTGCTGTCTCAGTCTTGAGAACTCATCGAGCACTATCTTGGATGATGGAGAGCATCCTCTGTAGTGAGCTAAGGCTTCCATAGCATCCTGAAATTCAGTAAATTTTATTATGAAATACATTAAGACTGTAGTCTGCGAGCGTGGGAACTTCTGAAACAACACCTACCTACATTGATAATTTCTACTCACACAAATGCATCGCTCAGTATTGAATACACACCCTGGAAACGAATAAAAATACTTTCGATGTTTCGTATAAGTTACACATCCATTACGCATACCTTCCACGAAGAAAATAATGATAATAAATAATATTGTTGGACATTTCACACAACGCCATCTAGCCCCAAACTAAGCAAAACTTGTACTATGGGAACCCATATAACTGATAAAATAATTATTATACTTTTTTTTTGTAAATAAATACATAGAATAACAGACATACGAGTAATAGCACCGAGACACAGTAAAAACATCTGTGTTCATCACACAAATGTTTATCCTGGGTGGGGATCGAACCCACAACCTGCAGGCTTATACCAACATGTAAGGTCTGTCTTGAATTTATGAGGATTCTGTAACTACCATTGAATAGCTTCTGCTTCAATTAAATCTGCAGAAGATTCTAGAGCGCTGGTGGTGGAGTGGTAGCACCCCTGCCTCCCGATCCGAAGGTCGTGAGTTCATACCTGGTCGTGTACCAATATTTTTTTCCATTCGAATAATTTATGTGCGCAATGCCAGTGCTCTAAAACGGTGAAGAAAAACATCGTGAGAAAACCGATATACCTTAAAACCAAAAATTCAAAGGTGTGTCATAGGTTAGTATTCTTATAAGCGATGGGTTTGCAACCTGTCACGTACGGAATACTAACTACTATGCAAAATGTGGGCATGTGCCAAATATCATGTAGTGCCTCTGACTCTTTAGATATCCTCAAAGATTTAAGTAACTAGAGATCTGAGGAGATATCTACCGAGCCTGGGGATTACAGTCGTTCTTTTCGCTCATGAGCTGGTCAACTTAAATGCTTTTTGCCTTTGTAGCAAAATGCCTAACATGGATGTCTAAAAAGTAATATGCCTGATAAGTTAAATCCATTAATCTCATATTGCCTAATACTCGTCACACTATTCCTTACGTAAAAGTTACAAAAAAAAGTGACATAGGTCCGTATAGCAACGCGGATCTCCGCGGAATCAGACATAGCACGAAGCGAAATACCCAAATGACAAGTAAGTAGAGTGCGACATGATAATATGGCTGCTCTGAATTATATAACGAAAGCGACAATTTATAAAAAACTAATATGTTCAAGTAATTAGCTTATTTCAATAAAAGGGCTGGGTTAATTTGTTTCAAATTAACTGATTTATATTCATGTGAAATAGAAATTCAAAACACCTTACTGTTCTGGATAAATTAGGGAATTTCTGAATTTTCAGATGTGTTTTTGACATGTTATTTAACCAAAGTTTTCTAACTAATTCGTGTTTTAGCTCCGGTTGATTTATTACTTAGTATATCCTTGAGTATCGTGTAGTTCAATTTCAATGTAATCTATTAAGCGGTCTATTAGGGTTGCAATACTTGCAATTTTCAAACTGCTGGGCCTTAAAACACCTAAGACGCAAAACGCTTGAGTGGCAATAAACTTGAAACTCAGTTTACCTAAGTTGTACAGTGTCTAAAACGAAATTTGCCTGTAAAGCCAAAAAATGAGAAATACTTTTTTGCAGATTCTAGTCACCTCATCTCTATTCTGCCTGAGCAGGTATACAGGGCTCTCCGTCAGGGTCATGATGAGAGCTACGAGGCCGACGCTGAACACCAGGTTCAACCAGATGATGACGCGGTGAGACAGGAACCAGCCGAAGATGTACGAAATCAGGGTTCCAAAGACGTACAGCAATATCGGACCTAAAAGTGGAATGTTGAGAACGGAATAAGCATTTATCTAAATTTATACTTAGCTATCCATTGTGGTGAAGTGGTAGCACCCCTGCCTCACGATCCGATGGTCGTGAGTTCAAATCCACGAGTGCACCAATGAGTTTTTCCATTCTAAAAATGTATCTGCGCATTGCCAGTGCTCGTAAACGGTGAAGAAAAACATCGTGAGAAAACCGGCACATACTAGAACCAAAAATTCAATGGCTTTTTGTAAGAACTTAGAACCGTAGAGACTAACTACTTTCAGCAGTACCTAGACTTATTCATGTTGATGATGATTCTCACCGGAAGCCAAGGTCCCTCTGAAGGAGTCTTCAGCCACTTCAGATATGAACATAGGAGCGTATACTAGGAACGCTCCCCCTGCCACTCCCCCCAGGAACCTGGCTGCGAGGACCACTTTCGAGGAGGTGGTGACGCTGATCATAGCCCAAGATATCTGAATTGGAGAGTTCAATGAAAGAATCAATGAATTGAAGAGTTTAATGAGAGTGTTTCGTTCGTAAATTCCAGCTAAATAAACAAAAAAGTAAGTTAAATGATTCATTTATGTTTTTTTGCGGAAATGTATTACAAAATAAAAAAACTACTCCGTGAATCTATTTTTAACTCCCGACGCAAAAACGACGGGGTGTTATAAGTTTGACGTGTCAGGGTGTGAGGGTGTGTGTGTGTTTGTCTGTCTGTGGCATCATAGCTCCCGAACGAATGAACCGATTTTGATATATTTTTTTTGTTCGAAAGGTGAATTAATCGGGAGTGTTCTTAGCTATGTTTGATAGAAATCGGTCCAAGATGGCCGCCACAAAATGGCGGGCAAAATTTGATAGGGGTTTTTTTTAATTTTTAATTTATTTTAACTTGTTACTTTGAACGAGTGTGTTTATTCGTCCAAGACGAAACACATTGCAGACGCGTGCACTACCCGCCCACCCGTAAACAAAAAGCTAAATCAATTAATAGCCGTGTAAAAAAACAAGGAAAATCTATTTTAATAAATAGACTTTTACGTAGAAAAAATACCCTAAACATTAAGGGCATTTTTCCACGAACACGACTTCGCTAATCGGTCTGCTGTTCACACTCGCCAGTCGAGAGTGGTACTCACCGCAAACGGCAGAGCGAGCACCATACCGCCATTTTTTCTGCCCAAATTATCTATTAATAATCCACATATGGCCGTTCCCAGCATAGCGCCTGAAAATAAATAAAATAACTAGTATTTATTGCAAAAAACAGAAAATCTAATATAGTATCTTGCAGGCGCCACATCAGATTTAATGATACTTATTTGTATAGGTAAGTAACACAAACACTCTTGTGATCCGGCCAAATTCTAAAAATCTCAGATTAGTATCTAGTAATTTAGATCTTTGAAGAAGTCTAAGATTATAAGAATAGAGATGTCCAAACATTTTATTTGTATAATGTTCTGGACATCTCTATTCTCATAATCTCGTCACATGAGTCAAAACTCATGCCCACATTTTATAATGTGACGTTACCTAGCGAAGGAAGACTGCCGAACAGAGAGTCTTCCGCTTGTGTCATGGGCGCTGACAGTGGTGTGGTGGTGTTGGAGGCGTAGACACTGGACGTGTACGAAGGCCAAACATTCAGCATGCCCATCACCGTCTGTCCGAAACTGCCTGAAAAACACCAAAATACTTTGTACTTTTCAAGATTTTCGAAATACATGTATATTTATTTGATGGTACAAGTTGTAAACTTATGAATAATGTCTGTTCTAAAACTAATTCTAATGGAAGAAGAAGAAGAAGAATGTCTGTTCTACGGAGTAGGTAGGTATCTACGAGTATATCAAAAATAAAAAAACTCGAATGAAATTATTGAAAATAGCTTCATAAAGCCACTATACATTATTTTGACATTAAACCTATCCCACTTGTGATTCAGACGAAGCCAACGACACCTCATTTGTCGAAATCCGTCCAGCCGTTTGGGCTACAGCGACAGCCAAAGGAACTCACATACAACTCAAAGACACTCCTGCGCAGTCAGTGAAAAACAGTGCTACTTTAGTTTGCACAGTTTGAAACTGTGTAAATAAAAAAGTATTAATTCGAGAAGAAAACATACTCGCAAGCGCAACTTGTAACTGAAATAATTTTCCCTTCATTTTCAGGTTTTTCAGTATTTTATTTTAACTATAACAAACTTGTTCACTTGCCGCCATGTACTTTCCGAAACTGAATATTAAACAGTTAGTTTTCGACAAATTGTACATTACATAAGGTACCTATCTATGTATTTATACGAACAAACATACTAGATTCCAATTTAAAGTCTTGCGCAAATATTTTTACAGTAGATAATAATGCCATCATTGTTATCATTTAGTGTTAGGTATTTTCAAAACGGGTCCAATTAAGCCTTTGTTTTAGTAACACCACAATAAATATATTTAATTTCTTTTTTTAGCATAATTGTATCAAAAGTTTTCATTGTATTGTTAAAAAAAGCTCACAAAATGTAAAATTAATAAAACCGCTTACGTTTTAGCACGGGTATAAGTGCCTACTTAGGATAATCAAATATTTGTTTTTGATTCGGACCAACGTAGGCATAGGCAATTAACTGTATGTAGTACATAAAGTGTGTCCAAAAACTTCAGAGCGTGAATACAAAATGTTGATTGTGAACATCGCGCACGAAATTTCAGTTCGGGGCGAACTAGTCTTAAGGTGGGTACTGACCAAAACGTTACGAGGTGTAATGTAACATTTGAACCGACTGAACCGCAGTCAAAGGATTCGCCAAAAAACCGACAGCCGGGTGGAGCACTCAAAGCGAGCAACGAGCGGCTCGTTGCTCGCTGGTTTCCCCGTAACACGACGTATTGACAGCACGAATGCTCGCGGTGTAACACGTTACATTACGCCCCGTAACGCCGGTCAGTACCCACCTTTAGACTCTAAACAATGATTAACTTCACATTTTGATCTTACATTGTTTAATTACACGTGAAAACCTTTAATTGGCTGTCTGATCCTGTAAAAAATATATGAAGAATTGTAAGCTGTTGGTTTTCTAATAAATAAATCAATGTTTTGTCTGAAGCAAGAAAATTTTTTACAATCTTTGACACGTTTTTTACAAGTTTTGCATTATTTACATTATTCTCACAATAAATTTTTTTTTTTTTTTTTTTTTTTTTTTTTGCGTTATATCTTGCGATCAGTCCCAGGACTATGAGCAGATGGGTTACGTGAAAGTGTCGTGTAGAGCGAAGTTCCCATCGGAGCTTCCTCTTTCTGATTCATCTATCTAAGATGTTCCGTCTTTTCAGGCGCCTCAGGGCACCAGGTGCAGTTAGGTCTACTGCCAGTTGATTGGGATGGCAGAGAAGGCGCTCATTATAGTGCATAGTGTACGATTTGATTTCCTCCTTCACCGTGGCGATGTGTAGGTTGTCATGGACCTCTTGGTTTTTTATGAACCATGGCGAGTTTGCCAGTTGCTTTAGAATTGCATCTTCAGCTCTTTGAATGATTTTTATATTGGAGTCACAAGCTGATCCCCAGAGTTGTATTCCGTATGTCCATACTGGTTTTAAGATGGTTTTATAAATCAGTAGCTTATTGTCCAGAGACAGTCTTGAATTTCTGCCCAGCATCCAGTGAAGTTTTCGGGACTTAATGTTGAGTTCGTTTCTCTTGGTTTCTATGTGCTTTCTCCACGTTAGTCTGCGGTCTAGATGCATCCCGAGGTATTTTACCGAATTGTTGTGTGGTAGTGGGCAGCCACCCAAGTTCACTGGTGGACAGTCTTCTCTCCTCAGCGTGAACGTTATGTGGGCAGATTTTGTTGCGCTGGCTTTGACTCTCCATTTTTTAAGCCATGTGTGGATATTGTCCAAGCTGTTTTGTAGCTCTAGTGAGGCTTCATCAGGGTCGTCGCTAGATGCGAGTATGGCGGTGTCATCCGCATATGTTGCTATTGTTACCTCAGGAGTGTGTGGTAGATCAGCTGTGAATAGGGTATACAGCACCGGCCCTAGCACTGAACCCTGGGGTACACCAGCTTTGATGTCGTAGAATGATGATGTGGTGTCATTTTCCCTTACTTGAAATATCCTCTCGGATAGATATGACTGCAGGACATTGAAGAAGGTATGAGGTAGGCAAGATTTTATTTTGTACAACAGTCCTTTGTGCCACACCTTGTCGAATGCCTGTTGTATGTCGAGGAATACGGCTGAGCAGTATTCCTTTTTTTCGAGAGAATAAATTAATCACAATAAATTAAAATAATGTTATGTAACAACTAGAATACAATTGTGTTCTGAACCTTGAGGTGAATATTCTGTACCTACAATGCACCTGTCAACACTAAGCTGACATATTAATAATTTACCTAAACTGAACTACCTACACAATTATTTTTGAGATTGCATGTAGGTAAGTTGTGTGTGTTATCTTTTGTTTTAGCGCTTTACATGACATTTCATTCTTCTTTATAGTGTCACTAGTTAATTTTAACCAGTGCGGTGAAAGGATTGAAGTACGCCTCCGTGCACTTGACACTGTCTTCGTACTTTTGATGTTTTCCTTCACCATTAGAGAGCTTTACAGCGTTCATACATTTTTCGAACAGAAACCGTTCGAACGGTGCTCAGCAGTAGGTACCTATGCATTTGCATTGTTTTATTGCTCATAGAAATATATTAAGTATCAAAATAATATGAGGTACTAGCTTCCGCCCACGGCTTCGCCCGCGTGGTACCTTGAAAAACAAAAACAAATCTATCCCGCGGGAAACCGTACATTTTTCCTGGATAAAAAGTAGCCTATGTGGTATTCCAGACTATAATCTATATCTGTGCCAAATTTCATCCAGATCCGTTCAGCTGTTTCAGCGTGAAAGAGTAACAAACGTATATCTAGACATCCATCATACATTCTTACAAACTTTCGCGTTTATAGGATTTGTACATACATACATACATAAAATCACGCTTGTTTCCCGACGGGGTAGGCAGAGACCACGGATCTCCACTTGCTACGATCCTGACATACCTCTTTTGCTTCATTCACTTTCATTACATTCTTCATACATGCGCGTCGGTTTAGGGTACTCTGTACCCCTAGTATGAGTTTTTGATAGTTTACGAAAACTTTTTTCGAATAGTATCCTTTCATATATTTACCTCCATCAGAAATTTTAAGGTACTAAAATAAAGTCGATATCGTGAAAACTTGATTTAAAAATCATTGCTAGGACTGCCGATTACATAATATTTTCGATATTATCGACCTTATTTTAGTTCCTTAACATTTCCGATGGAGGTAAATGTATGAAAGGATACTATTCGAAAATGTTTTCGTAAATCAAAAACTCATACTAGGGGTACTGGACCTGGCCTTTCTCTAGTACGTCCCCAATTTGATCAAGGTACCTAGGATTTGTAGTTTAATAAAAAATCTCTGTCACACGTGCCCTTTTGTAATACCGGTAGCGGTCACTGTGATCTATAATAGTTACTAAAGGGTCACCCATCCAAAGTTAAAGAGACATTTATCTCCATGCAAAGGTCATTTACAACGTCTCATAACGTAGCAGCAAATGTATAATTAAATGGTACTTACTCAGAAATTATGTATTTAGATGAAATGTAATGAGTACAAAGCAAACATTACTATCTTTATTTAATTCTATTTGAATTTATATCAGGCTGTCACTATTAGATACGTACTTATATTTAGGTATATCGTCTATACTAATATTATAAAGTGGAATGATTTGATGGTTTGTTTGTTTGCATTGAATAGGCTCCGAAATTACAGAACCAATTTGAAAAATTCTTTCACCAATGTGTAGAATGAACTTTCAGGATGAACATAGGCTATATTTTATGTAGGTACTTCGCGGGCGACGCCGCGTGCAGAAGCTAGTATCAAAATAACATGACAGATTGTATTGTAATCCAATACGTTATAGTGGAACAGAAAACAATACAAGATACTTAGTAACATAAAATATAAACTAGCATACCTACCTAGGTATATATAACAAAATATTAAAAAACATGTTTGGACGTGCCTCTCTTTAGATATTCTCTTTAGACATTAATCTTTTTTTGGCAAATCCACGTCATAATCATATTTCTCTTGAAGTAGGTACCTAGGAATGCTTCCATGCTATTTTACATTCACTGTCTAGATAAGATAATCTAGGTAAGTAATTAAAATACAAAACTTTAATGGTTTTAACCTTTAAATATTCTCTGGTCAACATCCATTTTGTACAAAACCTGATTTTACCTGTAACATGCAAATTTAGTTGGCAAAGTGACCGGTGAATGAACTGTTCAGTGTTTATCATCACTGTTTTATATTTGTAAAGGTCGTTAATTTATTTTATGAGAGCAACATTGTGTTTTAGAAATAAGTGGGAGATAATATCTATACCATATAATAATCTTATTTACTTACCTTTAAACGAGCAATTCTTGTATATACATATGTATATATAGGTATATATAATTGGAATCTCTGAAACGGCTCCAGCGATTTTCATGAAATTTAGTATGCAGGGGGTCTCGGGGGTGATAAATCGATTTAGCTAGGTTCATTTTTAGAAAACGTCGTTTACCCCATAAAAACGAGCAAAGCTCGGTCACCCAGGTACGTACTACGAGTAAAATATAATAATATTATAAAGATATTTGATTGTTTGTTTGCATTGAATAGGCTCTGAAACATCTGGACCGATTTAAAAATTCTTTCACCAATTATGTTGAATTAACTTTCAGGATGAACATAGGCTATATTTTATGTAGGTACTTCGCGGGCGACGCTGCGGGCGACACCGCGGGCGGAAGCTAGTCCATAATAATATTATAAAGAGGAAAGTTTTGTATTTTTGTTTGTAACGAATAAACTCAAAAACTACAGGTCCGATTTCAAAAATTCTTTCACCGTTAAAATGCTGCGTTATCCCTGAGTAACATAGGCTATATTTTATGTAGGTACTTCGCGAGCAAAGCCGCGAACGGAAGCTAGTACTTTATATATTGAGCACTGGTGGTGTAGTGGTAGCACCCCTGCCTCATGATCCAAAGGTCGTGGTTTCAAACCTGGTCGTGCACCAATGAGTTTTTTGTTAGAAAAACTTATGTGCGCAATGTCAGTGCTCTTAAATGGAGAAGGAAAACATCGTGAGGAAACCGGCATACCCTAGAACCAAAAATGCGAAGGTTTGCGTCATGTTATTAATCTTATAAGCAGCGATAGGCTTGCAACCTGTCACGCACGGAATACTAACCACTGTGAAAAATTTGGGCATATGTCAAATATCATGTTCGGACTACCCTCTTTAGATATTCTCAAAGATCTAAGTAACTAGAGATTTGAGTAAATATCTACAAAGCCTGGGGATTACAGTCGTGGTCATGTTTTTTTTTGTTTGTTTTTATATTGTGTGTTATTTATGCTGACATTTTTATCTGACTGACAGTCAACGCACTGTCTGAGGAGAGATAGTAGATGGGATTTTCTGCGGTGTATTTGCCTGACAACTACGTCGCTCTGGTTTTTATATGTTTTCTCGTGTTATATTGAGTTTTATTGCGTAATTTTGGTGGTTATTTTGCCAATAAAGCCCGGGTTCTTGACGCGAGTGTAAAGTATGTGAATTAGAGTGAATAGTTCTCTTGAAATTCCATCGGAGGAAATCCCGAAAATTTTCAACAAAACAGCCATCTTTTGTTTAAAATTGACTTGACTACTTGACTATGACTCTGTGACGTTGACAATACTTATAAATAAATACACTTGACACTGGAAAAATTGTTCTCTAAGAGACAGATGCCATAATTGAAGAAGAAGAAGAAAAGTACATAATAAAACAAACAGGATCACGGCTGTAAACCCCAGGCTTTGTTGACAGATATCCTCAGATCTCTAGTTACATAGATCTTTGAGGATAATAATTGTCTGAAGAGAATCGGAGGGACGTCAAACATGACAATTTTCCTTCATAGTTTGAAGGCATCTTTTAATAATTACGATACAAAATATGGTAATAGCAGTAATAGCAAGTACATATGTTAGAAACGCCTTTATAATTTGACAGAGCATTCGTAAAATTCACGCGACAATGTTTTACATCAGGCGTTATTTAATTAAAAACATTATGGACTAGCTTCGAGCGCCTACGGTTTCATACGCGTGCTAAAAATAAGCGCATTATCTACATTTAAAGTAATGAAACATTTCTAAAACTGATGAAAATACTAATATTTATTATTCTATAAATGCCAAAATAAATAAATAAATATTGGTGGACTATCACACTACACACTAGCTCCAAACTAAGCAAACTAAAAAAAACCACATACTTGATAGATTAATTATACTTTTTTTTTTTGTAAATACATAATAACTCCCAGACAGAACAACAAATGTTTATCCTGGGTGGAGGATCGAACCCACAACCTACAGCGCAGAAGGCAGAGCTACTACTAACTGAGCTGTGAGGCCAGTCATAAAAAAACTCAAGTTGCTTATTTTTTTTCCACAAAAGCCATAAGCAAGAATTTAATTGAATATTTTCTTCACACAAAATTCAACACCCGTTCACCTCTCAAAGGTTGAATTTTATTAATTTGCATGTATAAACCTCAAAATAGGAAACCATACCCTCCCAATTTTAGTTCTCTTGGATTTATGGTTTTGGCTGTAGGTCAGTCACTAAAGTCAGTTAAGACTAAGATTTCCACTTCTTAGCTTTTTTGAACCTGTGTAAACTATTTTGCGCGAATTTTTTTTATTAAAATTGTCAGTCAATAACTTAAAGATATAAGAAGAAAACGAGTAAATACGTGCATACTTGTAAAATTAACTTTTACTACTGTTATTTAGAATTGGGGCTAATGCCAGTGATAAGTCAGATACCAAATTGTCCCCTCAGTCGCATAAGGTCGTAGGTGCCGGTCCTTTATCAGAATAATTGATAGTAGTGTTGTGGTTAGGGCTGAATAACGTTTTTTAAATAACTGTTTTCTGTTCGTTATATAAATGGTTTGAAATAAGCTTACCTACAATTTTTTTTTCCAATTGAAAAGTTAAAATAACCGCGCTTTTTTTTAACCAAATATAAAAAAAGATTATCAAATTGGTCGTTATTTTATTATTTATCATAATCTATACATTATGTTTATCGATATTTCAACCAATTTGTTAAAGTAATGTATGGAAGGAAACGAAACGAAATAAAAGTTTGTAAACTATCAAAGGCAGGTCCGAAGAAACGTTAGTGAGACTACCTCAATATCTTTCAGAAAGGGGAGACCTTTGCCCAGCAGTGGGCAATATAAGTTAAAAAGAAACTATCAAAACCCGTACAAAGTCCATTAAATAACGTGTAATAAAGCGGTATTTCTTACCATAAACATCACTACTCTACCGGCGGCTGCGCGTTGTCATCCACTCTGGTTAGTATACACAAAGCGTTGTCACGATTAAGTAGGCATGGTCGCCTAGTTTTCAAATCACTGTGTCGTGTGCTATACCATTTAGTTGAAATAATTTAATTTGTTGTGTGTTCACACCTTTGAAGATACCCCCACAGGTTTGTTTATATAGATAAGTGAGTATAAAGTTCCTTTTGACGATAAAAAAGATAATTTTAAGACCTACATTGTAACATACCTATATTCTGGCAAATAAACATCTTTAATCTTTAATCTTTAATCTTTAATCTTTAATTATCTGTTATTTTCGTTTTTAATCTTTGCAATTGTTTATGTACAAACAGAATAATGAAGAGATAGATGAGTTTTGTGAAAAATTATGAGTAAGGACACGTAAATGAATGATAGAAGAGTAAAAGATATTTCTAAGTTTATGTCAGAGCTCTTAGGTACCTACATACTAGGGTCCAAAAAGGTAGTTTTGCTCATTCCGCCTTTTAGTGGGGACTGCATGATGCGTATTTTTATTATTAAACAAAAAGTCCCTTTTTCAATTTGCGGACTTGCTCGTTATTGCTAATATATTGATATTTAATGTAATGGAATACCATAATATTATATTTATAATTCTTTGTTTTGTAACACCCAGACACAGAACAAGCAATTTTTCATCACTCAAAATGTTTGTAGTGGTATCGAACCCACAACCTACAGCGCAGAAGGCAGAGCTACTACAAACTGAGCTGTGAGGCCAATCAAACAGATTTATCAGTTGCCATTATCTTTTTTCAGTTCCAAAACTATGCGCAGTGTCATCTAAAGTACCAGGATGTCAAAAAAGCCAGGAGTTCGCTTTGAAGAAGCAGAGCGCAAGAGAATTCATATAGTGTCGTTGGTAGCGGTACTCTGCGCGGCTTTGGGAT
This sequence comes from Cosmorhoe ocellata, assembly GCA_963675405.1. NCBI lineage: Eukaryota > Metazoa > Arthropoda > Insecta > Lepidoptera > Geometridae > Cosmorhoe > Cosmorhoe ocellata. The sequence goes on from OY776267.1 coordinate 7,138,613, forward strand.
GGATGGCTAGAGGCTACCCCCCCTTAGTGGGGGTGATAGGTGTCGCAGCCGCGTACCTGATGACGGGAGATAGGTACCAGTGGATTTATATATGGAAGAAAACGCATAGTCGGGACTTTCTGTGAGTACACGCATAATTTTTTGACGACCTCAGTGGCGCAGCGGGTAAGAGTCCGCCTGTGACGCAAGAGTTTGCGGGTTCGATTCCCGCCTCAGAACAAATTTGTGTACGATCTGCAGAAATTTGTTCGGTTGGTCTGGGTGTTTTCTATGTATAATAAAAAGAAATCTATCTATGTATACATATAATGTATTAAATATATCAGTTATCTAGTACCCATAACACCAGCTTTCAGTAGCTTACTTTGGGGCTAGATGATGCTGTGTGGATTATCCAGCATTATTTATATTTTTTTAAATTATTTTATTAATTTTCATTGTTTCTCTGAATTTTCTTAATTCAATACTAGATGGCGCCACATATTCGTATTTAATTCTATTCTACTTTTCTTAGTGTCGTCTGTGTTACCTGTTTAAATTTTAACCTATTCATTTCTTATCTAACGTGGCCAATTTAAATTGTTTTTTTTTTTAAGTTTCTAAGCAGCAACTAACATTATCAAGACTATAATCCCCAGGCTCTGTAGATAATATCCTCAGATATCTAGTTACTTAAATATTTGAGGATATCTAAAGGTTGTAGTCAGAGGTACGTCGAAACATGATATATGGCACATGACCACGTTTTACAGTGATTAGTATTTCGTACGTGACAGGCTGCAAGCCCATCGCTGCTTATAAGAATACTATAACTTATGTATGACACACACCTTCGATTTTTTTCTAAAGATTTCAGAAAAATTAAGAGTGTTCCTATAGGTACCTACCTTGGAGTTCTATGTGACTAACTAATATTTAGACTTTTAAGTTAGCTTGAAAAACCTTTGCTCCTGGTACATCTTAGTTAGTAAATAACTACAAGTTGCGTTCGCAAACATCTCACATATCGGAAGCGACGGCGACCATAGGCCGGTGTCACATATCCTCACTTTCATTGTGCCCTGGTACTCGGGCCAAAGTCCACGGGCATCAGCATCGGTTTTTAACGTTATCGCTACAATGGCGAGTCTGTCACAGCTTTATTAGAACACTAGCTATGTATAGGCGAGCGATAAAGACGTTGAGGTGAATATTAGTCTCGATATAATTAGAAAAAATGATTTACACGCAAAAAAGATTAATATTAATTTAACAAAAATTTTAAAATTCGGTACTTAAAACTCCCTGTCAACCTCAATCTTAATTATTGTTGCTGAAAACTAAAACCACTAAAAAAAACAAGTTTATCGAAGAGTTCTTCTTCTTATTTTTTTCATTTATGTCATCAGTCTTATTTGAGATTACTTGTATTCTTGTATTCTTTTAAAATTACTTGTCCATGTTAAAGAGTCCAGTAACTTTTCAAGTCATATTTAAAACAAAAGATGGCTGTTTTATTTGAAATTCTAAGGTTTTTTTCGATGAATTCAGAAAGGAACTATTCACTTTAATTTACATATTTTACACTCGCGTCAAGAACTCTTTATAAGAAAGATAACCAGCAAAAATTACACAAATAAAACTCAAAATAACACGAGAAAAAATATAAAAACTAGAGCGATAAGCTAACAGTCAAAAGCATCAGGTGATACCGTTTACATATTTTCACAGAACCCTAAAAATAAATTGAAAAACATTGTTAGCAGTAATTTAATAAGTCCCTTTTCGCAAACAATGGTCCATTAGAATAATAAAACGACTCTAGAATAATAACGAGTTTAATGATAAATGAAATTAAAATGTAATAATAGAGCAAACATTTTTTATGGGTCTATAAATAAACCATTTAAATTCGTTATCTAGTGTTAGTTATTATCTAGTGTTACACCGTGAAATTTTAATGGTTGTTTTCCCGCAGCGAAATGGTTTGGTCTTGGTAATACAATCGTTGTATAAACAAATAAAATATAAGAAACAAAAAAAAAAAAAAAAAAAAAATTGAAAATTTAATTCGAAATCGACCACGAACCAATAGTAATTCATCCCGATACCTACGCAAAGGCGGCCGGCGGCGCGTGCGATTCGAATAGTACCTACAAGTTACGTCTAATGTTACTATTGTTCCTCACGTTTTCGAGTTTATGAATATTTTTAAATTATTTTAAAACAAAAACATCTTAATTTTTTTAATTTTACTCTGTTTTTAGAAAGAACTCCTTATGGCAAGTTGTTCTGCCGCGGGAAAACAACCATTAAAATTTCACGGTGTATATACATAATAATAATAATAAAATCGTTAAGAAGCCGTGTCTGTAATTTTGATATTTTTTACCTATTTAAGACACGCTACTTAGCCTAAAACAATAGTTTTTGAAAAAATAGTCTGTCCATTTGTCTGTGCGTTTGTGCACGCTAATCTCCACATCATCGGCTGAACCAAATAGAATACAGTTTTCACTAATGTATTGAGATAAGCTTGGATTAAAACTTAAGTTTTATTTCATCAAAATCGGTTGACAAATAAAAAAGATAATGGACTGTGTGAAAGATGATGTAAGAAAGGTGTGAGTAATGAGATGACGGATGATAGAGGGAGATGGAAGAAGAAATCGTGGATTTCCTGCGATGCATTTCGACTGTCAACTTTGTCGCTATAGTTTTTATATTTTTTCTCGTGTTATTTTGAGTTTTATTATGTAGTTTTGATGGTTATTTTTCCAATAAAACCCAAGTTCTTGATGCGAGTGTTAAATATGTGAATTAAATTGAAAAGTTCCTTTCTAAATCCATCGGAAGAAATCCCGAGAATTTTGAACAATACAGCCATCTTTTGTTTAAAATTGACTTGACAATTTGACTGACTTTGTGACAATACTACTAATACTATAAACACTTGACACTGGCATAAATGATCTCTAAGAGACAGATGCCATTAAAAGAAGAAGAAGAAGACCTCACATAGCGTGGAAAGAAGAAGAAGTCTTGTTTTTCAGCCATCCTGACGCTCATATTAGAGCTATGTAATCTCTTCACTACATCGCACCGGTGTGATTATAGTATGTTGGGTCGAATCGTAATACATTTATTCTACAGCAAATTGAATAATTTCATAGTACGATGAAATTGATAGGTGTCGTTCAAAGACCGGACGCTCTGCTATTGTGGAGTGTCGCTCGATGGACCTTGGACATTGAGTTCTGTTGTACCCAGTGCTGCCAGATACACTTTAATTACAGCAGATCTACTGTATTTTCACACGATCCACTGTAATACTAAAAAAATATACAGTGAATGGGAACACCGTAATTTTTCAACGGGCAAAAAACAACCACTGTATTTTTTTTCTTTTACTTAATTTTGTATCAAACACTGTAATTTTGAGCACTAATATAATTTGTCTCATCTGGCAACACTGGTTGTACCTAACTGTTGTTCAGATGCTTAATTCTCATGGCTAATGGAATGATTTCTACGTGTCTTTTTTACCCGACTGTGAAGCGAATATGGGGTGTATGTATGTTTAGGTAATAATAATAAATAAATAAATAATGCTGGACAATCCACACAGCATCATCTAGCCCCAAAGTAAGCTACTCAAAGCTTGTGTTATGGGTACTAGATAACTGATATAATTTATAACATTATATACATAGATAAATATTTTTTTTATTATACATAGAAAACACCCAGACCAACGGAACAAACTTCTGCAGATCGTACACAAATTCGAACCCGCAACCTCATGCGTCGCAGGCGGAATCTGGCCCGCTGCGCCACTGAGGTCGTAGGTATACTTATATTTAAACCAGATTAATTAATGAACGTCATGGACTCAGTCGGTAGTAGCTCTGCCTTCTGCAGGTTGTGGGTTCGATCCCTACCCAGGACAAACATTTATGTGATGAACGCAGATTTTTTTCTATATCTGGGTATTATTATGTAATTGTATTCTATGTATGTATTTACAAAAAAAAATAATGTATCAAGTATCTGGTTCCAAGAAATACAAGCTTTGCTTAGTTTGGGGCTAGATGGCGTTGTGTGAAGTGTCCACTAAACAATGTAATGTTAATTTTAAGATTTTTAATAATAGTATTTTAACTAAGTATAAATCAAAGTAATGTACTTTTTGACAGTTTGAAATTCAAATTCTGTCTTATATCTAATCTAACTTTTCTCATCTTATCTTAGTAAATTATTACAAATGCGAAAGTTTGGATGGATGTATGGATATATGTAAACTAGTAGTACCTAATAGTTTTTACAGATAAAGATAAAAGATAAAAATATATTTATTTTCAATAGAATCACAGGGCTCACTTTGAAACGTCTTACATACTAGGTGAGTCTAAGTGCCAATTCCAGTCCTATCCCCAGTCCGAGAAGAATTGACAAGAAACTCGCTGGCCCTAGCGCTTTTTTTGTATGATCCTTGTTAATTTTGTAAGGAATACCTAGCAGAGTTGGAGCTGATTTATCCCAAGCTTTTTTATCATCTAAGTACTCTGATATTATATAATAAGCTTTTCTAGACAGTTTCTGTTTAATTACATTTTTGAATTTTCCAATTGATAAATCAAGCATGTCACTTGGGATCTTGTTATAGAAGCGTACACATTGCCCTTTAAAGGATTTACTTACTTTAGTGAGCCTAACCGTGGGAACAGCGAGTTTATTCTTAAGTCTAGTATTAACATTATGATTATCACTATTTTTCCTAAATAAATTAATGTTTTTGTGAACATACATCAAGTTTTCATATATATACTGACATGGCACTCTACCGCGTGTGACTCCGCTTGCGTGGTACTTACACGGATAAAAATTAGCCTGTGTTAATCTAAGTCATAAACTACGCGTATGCCAAGTTTCATCCAGATTCATTCAGCCGTTTCAGCGTTATTGCAATATTATTATTTTTTTGGTAAATCGCGTTTTAGAAAATAAAACTTAGCTAAATCGATTTATCGCCCTCTAAGAAGAATCTAAATTGCTCGTTTAAAGGTATAAGATTGGTTAGATAATATCAAAAAATTTTAAGCATACGAACTTGTGGGAATACAGATTAGAGTAGACTAGGCACAAGCAATCATCCAATCATCTCGACACTCCACGATCAAGACGGGAATGATGACTTGCGTCCTGCACCAGTTCTTGATTTTTCCACCGGTTTCGATTGACCTACCTTGGTAGGATGTGGGACATCGGATTTCAAGGTCAGGCTGCCTCCACCTTGATCAAGGTTGAAACTTAGAGCTGGTACGTGAATTCACACGGAAAAAAGTTTTATAGACTAAATGATAAAGAAAAATTTTTCATTTTAAACGACTGTTGTCAGCTTGCCTGTATATTCCTGTATATTTATGTATTGACTCTCGACCTCTGTGGCGCAGCGGGCGAGAGTCCACCTGCGACGCAAGAGGTTGCGGGTTCGATTCCCGCCTCGGAACAAATTTGTGTATGATCTGCAGAAATTTGTTCCGTTGGTCTGGGTGTTTTCTATGTATAATAAAAAAAAATATCTATCTATGTATATAATGTATTAAATATATCAGTTATCTAGTACCCATAACACAAGCTTTGAGTAGCTTACTTTGGGGCTAGATGATGCTGTGTGGATAAAAAAAAAAGAAAAAAAAAATATGTTTGTTACATCGATGATAGTTACTAAAGGTTTGTTATTACTCCGCTAATTATACATAAATAAATAAAATTTATTCAAAATGCATAATAAGACAAAGTTTACATAAGGTGCACTAAACGACTAAACACAGCTCAGAAAAATAATTGAGCCTGAACTAGGTAGTCCTGTGTTTCAGGCGTTATAAGTGCTAAATATTATAAAATAATGAACGTATGTTGATATTATTTTGTTTGGTAGTCATTGGTAGGTCATACTTCGAAGGTGGTTTTAGCTGTAATATCGCTCGAATAAAATTTTTGGTCCTCATACAAACGCTAAAAACTGCCATGGGCTATAACCTGTCATGTGCCAAATATGTTTGGATGTGCCTCTGACTACTCCCGTTTATATACTCTCAAAGATCTAAAATAACAAGAGATCTGAGCAGATGTCTTCCAAGCCTGATAATTAAAGTTCTGGCCATGTTTGTTTATATATACATAAATGGTTGTGAGAGCGTGTGTAAAGACTGATTTGTGGTTCCAGTGGTCTCCGAGTGCTTCTGATCACCATGTTCAGGATCTGGAATTGGGAACGCCGTGGTACCACAGTCGTCAGCCACTGGGCAGAGGTGGTCAAGCAGTTTGGAAATAAAAAGGCCTTTGTGATGGGTGATAGAGCCCTGACCTTCAAAGAAGTAAGTTGTCTTCTTTTACCTTCTATTTTTGCTTTAAGGGCGTGGTGTTAATGCTCATTGAGATATGAGAACCTGGAAAACCCTTGTACCACTTGATGGTGAGCTGGCCCTGTTCAATAAACATTAAAAGTCTACAAATTTGTAAAAAAGTGACAATATTGTCAAATAAGACAAGTGCTGTTACAAATATGTAGAACTGTAAGAACATTTTACAATTTTGTAAATTTATAGAAATGTGGTAGAAACACTACTGCCGTCCGATCACTAAAAGGCCGTTAAGTGACATTTGGTCAAAAATGACTTTTATATACCACGCGAAAGCCCGCATTTTTCTCTATCGACCAGTCTTGGACACATGTTTCTATCATTTATAGTTACTGAGTTCTGGACACCTCGTACACGGCTATCTACACCTTTTTTGGACATGACCAATTCTTAAATACGGTTAACTCGTATTAAAACACTACAATACGTTTAAATGCACTTAACAGTACATTTCAACATTAAATTATATTTATGAAACAAGCCTAAAAAACGGTTTTATGATGTTACTATGCTACTTAGCCGTTACCCGACTTTAGATGTGTTTTTGTCATTTATAAATTGTAATCCTCAAAGGGATCTACTACGTCTAAAAGACAGTTTTCCTTCAACTGCTACTCTATAACACCGCTAGACATACTTTGCCGCTTATTTGTTTTTCACCTCACGTGGGTATAAAACTATTACAACTCTAAAATACAGTGACTGTTTTTTAGTCTTGAAAGTTATTACTGAATGCTAACAAATACAATATTAGAAACTAACTAAACAACATTCCAACGCTAAAAAACGTCTATTTGCAGTACCTTCTCGTACGCACCGTACAATCCGCGCACTCGTTATTAGAGATTAGCATGGTATGGACACGTGATGAGGAGGGATTAATACCAAAACAGTATAAGTGTATAAGTGTGGCTGGGTGCGCAGGTAGAGGAAAGCCGAAAAAGAAGTGGTTTATTGTGTGAAAGGTGATATGAATGAAAGAGGAGTAGATTCAGAGCTGACGAATGATAGGAGTGAGTGGAAGAAGAAAACATGTTGTGCCGACCCCACTTAGCGTGGATGGATATAAGGGCAGAAGAATGATGAATGATTATTTTGATATGTTATCAATATTATGTATCGTTTTAAATAGATAGAAGATTATTAAATAGTTGTTGAAGTTGTTCTCTCTCATAGGCTTGAGATGATTGATGATTCATGATAGGCATAATCCTTACTAATATTATAAATGCGAAAGTAACTCTGTCTGTGTGTGTGTTAGGCAATCACGCCTAAATTACTAAACCGATTTATATAAAATTTAGTACAGAGATAGTCTAGAGCTTGAGAAAGGACATAAGCTACTTTTTACTGCGAAAAAAGTAAGGAGTAAGTGTAAGAAGTTGAAATAGACGATTAAATTTGTGTGAAAATTACGTCATTTTTAAAGCTAGAAGCTTGGAAATTATTTGTTAGGCTTTGATTAGATATAAATAAATACAACATTCAAAGTTTGTAAAAAAATTACCCTAAAGCGAGTAAATATAGGAGATGAAAGTATTTATTTGATGACGTTGGCTGAAAAACTTACGGCCCAGAAAATAAAAATATTATGGTCTGTTCGCCGCCTACCTCCTATCTGATTTAAAGAATGAGAGTGAATAAAGCAAAAGAGGTGTGTCAGAATCGTAGCAAGTAGAGATCCGTGATCTCTGCCTACCCCGTCGGGAAACAGGCGTGATTATATGTATGCATGATTTAAAGAAGAAATACAGAGAAGTACGGAATCATTACCAAATGTGAACTTAAATGAAAGCAAGTAAGTCTAGAACGATAAAACTTGTTTGGTTAAGTAGGTACTTATTATTTTCTTATGTAAATCTTTATTATAAATTAAATATTTAACTTTGAAAGCTTTGAGAAGTATGTGTGGTTTAACTTTGAATTATAGGAAAGAACAGTATGATAAGATAAGAGAACGTTGTGGAGTGAAAGAAGACGTAGTGATGAAAATTGAGAAGCGTATGTATGGTTTGGGCATGTAGAAAGGATGAAAGGAGATTGACGAAACAGGCGCATAAAGAGAGTGTGGATGGGACAGTTGGAAGAGGAAGACCTCGGCGTACGTACCTCGATCAAATTGGGGACGTTTTAGAGAGTACCCTAAACCGACGCGCATGTATGAAGAATGTAATGAGAGTGAATGAAGCAAAAGAGGTATGTCAGGATCGTAGCAAGTGGAGATCCGTGGTCTCCGCCTACCCGGTCGGGAAACAAGCGTGATTTTATGTATGTATCTAAATATTTAACTATTTTCAGACACCGTTGGCGAGTTTTATTAACTTGAACTTATTTATTTACTAAATAATAATTAAGCAGGATACAGATAGGAGTTCAAGGACATCTTTTTATATTCTAAAAATCAAAGTCCTGACTAAAATATTCATTCTAGACGCTGACATTATAGACAACGCACAGTCTAAAACACTGGTCGTAGAGACTTGAAATTTGGAGGATACGACTTTCTTAGTACGTGGACGTGCACTAAGAAGATTTTTTTTAAATTCAATCTCTTAGGAGGTAAAAAAGAGGATATGTTTGTAAGAAAAATCGTATTCTATGCACTTGAAACTTGGAAAAAATATTCTTCAAGATAAATAAAAAAAGAATAAATTTATGTATCTTTTCCCAAAGCTACTCTTACGAAGGGGTGGTAGGGGTGTTAAAGTTTATATAGGAACTTTTTAATGTGTGATGCGATTTGTTTAAAACTCAGCAAAAAATACTCTTCAAGACATCAATGTTTATGATTCAATTATTTAAAAAAATATCCTTATAGCGTGGTGTAAACGACACAAGAATTTTATAATATAGTTAGTACATGATACCTATATTATTATTATAATATAGTACTCGTACATCGGGGTGGTAATGATTGACTATGAACTTTTTAACTATTTAAAATAAAACACGCAAATGCCGTTGCGAGCGGGCCAGCTAGTAAGCGCATAACATTAAGCTGTGAAGACGTACAATACTTTAAGTAAATTAATAATTGATTTCATTTAGTTCCTTGGAACATATTGATTAGACTTAATTAAGTTACTATAATAGTAAAAAGTTGTGCCATTTTATTTGTAAGAGCTCCTTATAAGTGTAAGGACTTCATCATCGAAAGCTTTTTAACTAACAAGTACTATTTCGTTTTATTTAACAATCATTTTCATAATATAATACCTTGTTAATGTAGGAAAAAGTTACGCTTAGCCGTTCATTTGACAGTACATCATAACATTTCAAATATTATTGCCAACGCTAAAAAACAGTTTTCATTGTGTGTTCATTCTAAAACTGTGTTTAAGTGTAAAAATATAAAAAAAAAATAAGTTTGAAAACAGTAAATAAACGGTTTTAGGCTTTTCACCTTGTTTTTAAAAATTATGTTGAATGTAATTAAGTTAAGTTTCAATTCTAGAAGAAGGTTATGTGACTTAACTGTTATATAGTATTGTAATTGTTTAAAACTGTGACTCATTTGGAATGAGTGCTGCAGTTACAATCGTATCCAACTCTATACAACGGTTGTACTTCAGCCAGCCGTTTTTTAGTATTTTAAATGATAGCATTTTAAAAACATATGTCGATGGCTAAAACACAAAAACTTGAATTAAAAATTAAATAAACAAGCTACGCCTGATTGTAACATAAATAATAAAAGCTTATAATAATACAAAAAATTTGGTATAGCAAAAAAAATTGTAAGTCTTCACAATTTCTAGAAACACCATTTTCCCACGTTTTTGCTCATACCCAAAAATTTGGTTTTGTCACTTAGCCGTCTTTTAACAAAAGGACGGCAGACTAGCTGTAGAATAAAAAACTGATCACCAAAACCTGTTGACTGGCCTCACAGCTCAGGTGGTAGCTCTGCCTTCTGCGCTGTAGGTTGTAGGTTTGTTCCCCAGTCAAGACTAACATTTGTGTAATGAACGCAGATGTTTGTTCTGGGTGTATGTATGTATTTATAAAAAAAAGATCATATCGGATAGTTGCTATTAACCTGTGACATGCCGGAACGCAGATCCACGCGAGACATAATAGGTTTTCTATTATGTCTGGAATCCCGGCATACCACAGGTTAATATATCAACTATCCGATTCCCATAATACAAGCTTTGCTTAGTTCGGGGCTAGATGGCGTTGTATGAACTGTTCACTAATATTTATTTTGTTTTATCCCAGGGAGACGCAATCAGTGACCGCATTGCCTGGTACTTCAAACGTCAAGGCTTCAAGAACGGAGAGGTCATCGCCCTATTCATGGAGACCTGTCCAGAGTATACCTTCACCTGGCTTGGACTGGCTAAGCTCGGGGTCACCACAGCTCTGGTGAATACTAACCTGAAAGGAGCTCACTTGGCGCATGCGCTAAGGATTGCGGGTTGCAAGGCGGTCATCTTTGGAGATGAACTGACTGATGGTAAGACTCCAGGTGGCTGGTACATTTGTATCATTCAGTAACTAGGTCTAAAGATGAAATTCATAGGCCGTTCAATGACCTAACTACTTTTTGCCATCAGTTCATCAGCTCAGGTTAATCCTAAAAAGTTTGAAAACAGTGTCAAGTGCATGAAGTAAGTCTCTGAAGCGCACTTCAATCCTTTCACCACACTGGTTCGAATAAACTAGTGACACGATGAGAAGACGCTCAGATCATCAGCTGATCATGTCTTCCTAAGTATAGAATTAAATATGATGTAAATGTCACAAACCAACCATGTGGACAATCTTTTTCATCGACAACCAGTGTAATGCTAAAATCCTTCGTGCACTTGCCATACTCGTATAATCTTCGAACTCTTTAAATTACGACATTCCGGTTTCCCGATGAACCTACTGCATATAAACCATAACAGCTTCCGAACAAATATTTATGCTTTTTAAATAGACACTGAAGAAATTATTTACCCCAAATTCTCCATAATCTCCTCTCGTTTCAGCAATAAAAGATATCCAAGCAGACATCCCAGACATCCCTTTCTTTCAATTCAACTCGCCAGAGCGAGACAGCGCGCCCGTACTCCACGACACCATCCCGCTCTCCGCGGAACTGAAAGAAATGTCCTCAGATCCGTTTTTGGAGGTTGTGCAATCAAAGCCGAGAGACACCTTGTTGTATATCTACACAAGTGGAACTACTGGTTTCCCTAAAGCTGCTATCATCACAAATATCAGGTGGGTACACAAATACTTCTATCTCTGTTACCCAAAGAGCTGCCCATTTTGTGACTTATCCATTGTCCTATCAAAAAAGATGATGATAGATTTGACAAAAGACAGAATCGTAGGAGGTTGTGGAGAGAGTATTATATCAGAGCAAGTTATAATGACTCCATTCAATCGCCTTTCTATCAGTTTTCAAAATTTGTTTATTAAATATGCATCAATCACCTGACTTCATTGCAATTGCGGCTCCTTCCATCAGATTCTTATTGATACCCCTGGGGGTCCACACATCAGCTCGTCTCTCATCCTCTGACGTGATCTACGACCCCCTCCCTCTGCACCACACCGCGGGGGGTGTCCTGGGGGCAGGTCAAGCCGTCGTGCTCGGCTGCACTGTAGTGCTTAGAAAGAAATTCTCAGCTTCCAACTACTGGAGTGACACTATCAAATATGGATGCACTGTAAGTACGTCAACATTGCCGTTTCTCTTGTCTATTGTCTCTTGACTTTTGTCTCTTGCCTCTTGTCTTTTGCCTCTTGTCTCTTGTCTTTTGTCTTTTGTCTCTTGTCTCTCATCTATCGTCTCTTGTCTCACGTCTTTTATTGATATTTTTCTCTTGTTAATCTTCTTTTTATTTCCAGGCAACACAATACATAGGAGAAATCTGCCGTTACCTCTTGTCAGTTCCACCTAGTCCTGATGACAAGGCGCACAAAGTGAAGGTGATCTTCGGAAACGGACTAAGACCTCAAATCTGGCAGGAGTTCGTCGAGCGCTTTGGGATATCAAAGGTGGTGGAGTTTTACGGAGCCACTGAAGGAAACAGTAACTTAGGTAAAAATACCTATTTCTTACATAAAAATATATTTCTCTTTAAATCTATGAGTATCATTAATTATTAAAACATTATTGCTATAATTGTTTGCAGTAAACTTGGATTCTAAGGTTGGTGCGATCGGTTTCTTGAGTCGGCTGGTGTCATCCATCTACCCTCTCACTTTAGTCAAGTAAGTTGTAAGCTTATTACTGATATGGTACCGGATTTGACGCTCCTGTTGCAACAGGTAGTTAGGTATTCATGTGGTTTTGACTTTGAAATGGTGTTGGTGATCTTGAGTGATTGATCGGTATTTCTCCAAAGCTTTTATTTCAAATCTTGCAACAAGACCAGTACCACCAGATTTGGAACACTAACATTAATGACAATACTAATGGTACCATAGATGTTCTCTTAGTGAAACCGTAAGGCAGAGATACAAATACTTGTTTAATAAGTGTTTTTAACATTATTTTGTAGATGCGAAGAAATAACTGGCGAAATATTGAGAGATGGCAATGGAAAATGCATTACTTGTGGACCTCATGAACCAGGTGAGAACTCAAAGGACAAAATATTTTAGCCTCCATTTGATAACGCAATTTTTTTCACCCCTGAGTATCGCATCCAGTGGATGTTCTACCTTGGATGAAGTCGATGATGCAATGAGCATCATTTCACCATCATTCTGCTATCACATTCACTTTAAATTTCACTTTAAACAAACAAGAATTCTATATTTTTAAAGTTACGCAATCTGAACAAATTATTTTTAAGTCATCCCGTGACCACGACAGTGTGTAAACATGTCGAAACGTCGGGAAAAATAGTGCAAACAAGAATTATTGAAACATAGATCTAAAGTTGATCTTTGGGCTATACCAACTGATCCAGATAACGTTGTTTTAGGATTGCTCCTCGGTAAGATAGACCCTAAGAAGGCCATCCTGACCTTCGCGGGGTATGCTGATAAGACGGACTCCGAGAAGAAGATAGTGAAGAATGTGAAGCAGGAGGGAGATTGCTACTTCAACACGGGGGATATTCTGGTGATGGATCATTTCGGCTACTTCTACTTCAAGGATCGAACTGGAGATACCTTCAGGTATCTATCTATAAGTTTACTGTAGGTTCAATCAAATTAATTTTTTGGGAAACGCCCTTTGTTGAAACAAGGTTTTTGATTGTTTGACACGTTTTTATGGAAATAATCAGCAATTTTTAAACGTATCAATGTCAAGCTACAAAATCATTGACTGTGGTGTTATTTAAGGTAAAGTAAACTTGTAAGTAAGGTACCTACACTAAACCCCCCCACCCCCGGAGTCAGCTATTTTCACCGATCTTTAACTACAATAATTAAGTATGATCTAAGGTCGAACGCGAATGAGCGATCCTCTAAGCTATTAGTATTAAGTAATATTGTATCACATAATTCACCTAGTTCTTTCAACTCCAGGTGGCGTGGTGAAAACGTCTCCACAGCGGAACTTGAAGGAGTCATCAGCGCATTGGTAGGACTAAAGGATGCTGTTGTTTTTGGAGTGACTGTGAGTACCTACACACTGAAGTTTTACTTATTGAAAGTAATGTAATGGCTCTGATCGCTTCTCCTTCTTCTTCATGCCTTTTTTCAACGCTATTTGGGGTCGGCACGACTTGTTTTCTTCCTCCATCTCCCTCTATCGGCCGTCATCTCAGTACTCACACCTTTCTTACTCATTCATCTCTCACTCAGTCCATCCATCTTTTCTTTCCATTAAACTTTTGGATTTCAATATGCTTCTTTCCCGCTACATTATCAAACCTACACTTCACACTGGCAACTGTCACAGATGATGTATTTGAATTCACAATGCAGATACCCAACGTGGAAGGCAAAGCAGGAATGGCGGCCATTATAGACCCAGAACAGAAACTGGACCTGACCTTACTATCCAAGGGTTTGAAGGCAAGTCTCCCGGTCTACGCCAGACCCTTATTCATCAGGCTACTCCCCGAGACGCCGCTGACTTCCACCTTTAAGCTGAAGAAGAAAGAGTTGATGGAGCAAGGCTACAATTTGAATCTTTATAAGGATCCTGTATACTTTATGGATCAGAAGACGGGGGAGTATGTTTTGTTAACTCAAAAGCTTTACGATGATATCCAGCAAGGAAATGTGAGGCTGTGATGATAGTTTTGGGATGAGCGTGATGATTTGGTTCGAAAATGAAATTTGCGTTTTTATACAATTCGATTGCCAAATGGTGATAAATATATTATACCTACTAGCTGTTGCCCGTGACTTTGTTCGCATTTAAATTATTTCTATTATGTTATTCGGGGTACGGACAAATTCAACAAATCAAAAACCATGAAAATTGGTCCAGCCGGTCTCGAGTTATGAGTGTTCTAACAAACCTGACTTTGTTTTATATATTACAAGAAGAAGATAATATGAATAGAAAAATACTGAAAAAACACAAGATCTAAGATAATAGATATACCTAAGTTTTACTGATGATTTATGTCTTGAGAATTAAGTTATTCTTATTTCACCCTCCACTGTCCCTTCTTATGTTACCTTCATAAAAAACCTCACTCAACCTTACTATTGAGTCTCTATTTTTTATTTTTCATATCCAAAAGTTGCCTGGAAGAGATTGCTTTTATTAAAACGGCCGATTGTAAATTTATTTTGAGTTTTTTTCTGTCTGTCTCCTATTATTTCTTGTACTTACATGTTTTTTAATTTATTTATCTATCTATGGTGTCACTTGTTTTTTAAATTAGTGTGGTGAAAGGATTGTAGTGTATTTCAGAGAGTTTTCTCGTGCATTATCTATCTATTCGTTTAATTATTTTATATTTATTTATTAAATCCATTAAGATCTGATGAGGTTATTATGTCCGAAGGGTGAGGTTATTGGGAGCTTTGGCAATTTTTGTTAGTTGATAGGCCGCCCTAAGGCCTCTACCGTGCCCTTTTTGATAGAATTAGTGAAACTCAATAGGTGCCATTTAAATACAATGTAAAGGCCGGTTCACATTATTCAAGTCTTTAGGAAAGTGCTCAAGTGCAACTTGAAAGGCAAGTGCTTGAATTGTGTGAATCGGCCATAAGACAAATCTCAGTGTCTGGTTATGCTTATAATAACATTTATACATATAATATTAATTCTATATCTTTTCTCAGAAGATCAAATTAAACTTCCTGATAAATTATGTACATAGAATAATAGTTTAATTAATTAGTTTATAGAATGTAAGTGATATCAATATTTATCGAGTTTGTGATATAAAAATAAAATAAATATAATGGGTTAAAAGCTGCTATTGTTTTATTTAAATACACTTGGTTTTTTTTTGACAGTGCCTATAATAAAAAAATAGAACTAGTATATATCAAAATATAATTAAAAAATCCGTCTGAATGTAGATAGCTTTTTATAATCGCTATATTGAACTTTTTGACATTTTGTAGCCTGTGTCAATTTTGTCCAGACAGAAGTCCAGACGAATCCAACGTTATTATTTGTCACAATCTGTCCAGCCGCTTGAGCTACAGCAACATCAAAAGAAACTCGCATCTACATACAAACATACATACATGCACATTACCCTCCTTCTTTACAGTCGGGTAAAAATGTCGTGTTAGTATAATTATTAAATTATTATTCAAGACAATTCTTGAATACAAAATAAAGTAAGTACTAAACATAAAAAAAATTAGGTAAAAAAACAATTTCTTAAAACTAGGTCCTTGCCTGGGTAAAATGTTAAGGCGGGTCCAGATATGTATCATTTGCCTGATCCGATCACCGTATCCGTATCAGCGTATCACGTATCAAGCCCCGTATCAAGTTGTAGACGCCTCGATTAGCTCCGTATCTTCACAATCTTCACAATTTGTATCTGTATCACCTTTGATGATCGGACAAAAACCGACACGACATGGGACGGGCCGTATCATAACGGCGTATCGAGATCGCGTATCATTCATCACCCGTCCACATCATTATACGCGTCAGCGATACGAATGCGTTGGATAAGTCTCCTAATTATATTTAAGTGTACAAAATACAAAAATGTACCTAATGTTTAAGTATATTTCTGACCTGTGAAATATTTTACCCATAAAATACTTATGACTTATGTTGATCGGATCCGGCAAAGGATACATATCTGGACCCGCCTTTATGTACCCTATTTTATGTCAGGATGCCGACTTTGACGGAATTTCCGAGAAAGGTTTTTAAAGAAAACAGTTTGACACATAAAGCATTTTTTTATTTATACAAAATAAGCAACATTCAATACAATTATTCTCAAACATTACATTTCGTGTACTTATCTAGATTTAATATTTGGCTAAAATTAGTTTTGTTTTTTTTTCTATCTACATTATTCTAGAAATTTCTTCTAGTATGATCTAGTACAGGGTGTCCAGGAAGTATGAACAACAGACGTTTTAAGATTAATGTGAATTTCGATTGTTTTTGTACAGCAAAATTTACAAATTGTTTTACAAACAAACACTCACACGACTGTAATCCCCAGGCTCGGTAGATATCTCCTCAGATCTCTTGTTACTTAGATCTTTGAGGGTATTTAAAGAGAGTCAGAGGCACTTCCTAACATGATATTTGACACTGCCTACATTTTAAACAGTGGTTAGTATTCCGTACGTGACAGGTTGCAAGCCCATCGCCGCTTAAAATAATACTAACTTATGACACATTCCTTCGAACTTTTGGTTCTATTGTATGCCAGTTTCCTCACGATGATATGTAGGTACAGGTCATCCAACGGATCTAGGCATTGGTGAAGTTAGCCACAGGTGCGAGTTTGCGCATGTACAGTTCCTTCCCCCCCTCCTCATACCTCCAATTGCTCCCGAAAAACGATACTGCGCAGCTCTTGCGGCTAACTTCACGAATGCCTAGATTCGTTGGGCGAACTATACTATTCTTATTGTTAAGTATATTTATTTGATGTTCCTATTCACGTTACTTATCACTGTTTCTATTCGACGAAAGAACTGTCAATTTTATTTATTTATGTATACTAAAAAGTTTTTAACCGATATCTGAAATAATAATTCTTAGGAACAGCTACTGTTTATTTTCATGTTTGAATCACCCTTTTTATAAACTAGTTCCAGGACACCCTGTATACTGAGCGTTTCTTGAACAACAGTCAGTGAGCATTCTCTATTTTATTATTATTCTTCTATTTTATTGACCTCAGTGAATTTGTACTTGCACTAACTCCAATGGAGTATGTCCTTTTCGCACACAGCAGCCAGCCTCAAAACTGGGCCCTTAAAACAAGGTCTTACAAACCACCATGTTTCAGAAACGTCACATTTCAAGCTTGAAGTAACACTACTTCAATGCAATTTCAATAGGTCACGGTACGGATTTTCTGCGATGCATTCGCCTGTCAACTTTATTGCTCTAGTTTTTATATTTTTTCTCGTGTTATTTTAAGTTTTATTGTGATATTTTGGTGGTTATTTTTCTAATAAAGCCTCAGTTCTTGACGCGACTGTAAAATATGTAAATTAAAGTGAATAGTTCCTTTCTAAATCCATCGGAGGAAATCCCGAGAATTTAAAAAAAGCAGCCATCTTTTAATTGATTTGAAAATTTAACTATGACTTTGTGACATTGACATTACTACTAATTTAAACAAATGTCACTGGAAAAAAGGATCACAAAAGACACAGATGCCATAAACAAAGAAGAAGGTCATGGTACGAAATATCAAAGTTATATTACTTTGATATTGCCGAAAAGCTTGTGGTAAGGTCCCTGGCTTTCTATACCTACCTCTAGTAAACCTTCTGAACATTCTTACTTACATCTATAAACCGTGCAAATCTTCAATTCCGAATATAAATGACATAGTTTCTCGTACCTTGAACACTTTATTTAGAAACATTAAAACAATATCTTCTGCCTGCGCGGTACTTACAAAAGTACTGCTATTCCAAATTTCATCCAAATCCGTCCAGCCGTTAAGGTCACAAACTTTTCAAACTTTCGCATTTATAATACAATGACTGTTTTCAGTCGATTACAATTATTTTTCATATAAATTTAATTCCTAAATTCATCCCAAATAGTCAATTTGATAAATAACAATACCCTAAGATTGGGGTCAAACGTGGATCTATCTAAAACGAGTACCTAATTTTTGAAAAATGTAACTACACTTCACTTTGAGCATCGTTGTGTCACCAAAGTTCAAACAACAATCAAAATAAAACTACAAACTCAACAGAAAAGGCTACAGCCACCATGTTTTGGCATTTTATATCTACTCTTGGGATCCAGTCGAATTCAACATCTTATTTATCGAAATCCGTCGAGCTATTTGAGCTACAGTGACAGCCAAAGAAACTTACATACAACCCAAATATTTCCCTCTTTCCAACCAGTCGGGTAAAAGTAACCACTTATTATTTTGATCTAAAAAGGTTGATATTGATAATTTGTAAAATTTAATTCCAGTCGAGCCAAAAATACATGAAACCCAAACAAATCTTTAAAACCTTAAAACCTTGCCTCAAACATCAAATTTAAGGGATACAAATTTACGAACGGTGAGACTCGAACCTGTTTCTGCTAGAGCCAGCCAACGCAGTACCAACTATGCCACCGTTCGCAACCCTTATACAGATGTTGAATCCTTAAATCTTAGGCTTGTTTATTTTACCAAACCCCCCCAAACCCCATTGTGCGTTTCGGACAGTGGATACTTGCCACCAAATCAACTTATCCATCATCGGGCCTTTAAAATTGGCCACTTATTTTGAACCAGTGTGGTGAAAAGATGAATCCTTATGATACACTTGATGATCATTATCTACAAACTTTGTAGGTTCTACATTATGCTGGTGTCCACATGATATTTTTCTTATTCTTCACTTAAGATGACAGAAAAGCTTGGGACGAATCAGCTCCAACTCTACTAGGTGTCCCTAACAATGTTAACAAGAATCATACAAAAAAAGCGCTAGGGCCCAGCGAGTTTTTTCTTTCATCTCGGACTGGCGATAGGACTGGAATTGGCACCTAGACTCACCTAGTATGAAGGACGATTCAAAATGATCCCTGTGATTTTACTGAATAAATAGTTATTGACTATTGACACTAAAAACACTGGTATTAGCGGACATGAGTATTTCGGACAGAAAAAACTACGACCTTAAGATCGGAAGGCGAGGAACTACTACCACTCACCAGCTCTTAACATGGCTCGTTTAAAAGGCTTCATATACTAACACTGATCAGATAAAAAATCCAAAATCTTATTGTCTTATCACCTTTCACATACAACAATCAGTGGTCCATCTAGCATCTTATCAATCTGCTCCTGGGATTTACCCTTTGTCTCCGGCACCATCAGAAATATGTAACTGGCACCCAGAAGTGTGATAAATGCTGATATGTAGTAAGTGCTGTGGAGACCAAGGGCCATTGCCAAGGGGCCGTAGTAACGGAGGAGCAGGAAACTGGAGAGCCACATACAGGATATGAGCGTGCTTGATGCTAGGCTGCGGACCTGGAAGATAAGAGATAAGAAGAGGGATAAGAGATCTGAGACTTATGTTTTAGAAACGTCTTTATTTCGGTTTAAAGATCTTTATTTATACTCAAAAAGAACAAACTAGTCCACTTAGAATGAGTATACATTGGTATCTAAAGATAAAGTATTACTTAAGCAAAGTTACGGTAGATCTACGGCGTTAACAGTTAGGTATAGATGAAAGCAGTACCTACCCAAAAAAAATAAAAAATAAGTGACCCAACAAAGGAAGGTCAATTTCAAGCTTGAAGTAACACTACTTCAGTACAATTTTATCAAAATCATGGTACTAAAATAAATAAAAATATTGTGGACAGTTCACACGTCATCTAGCCCCTAACTAAGAAAAACTTGTACTATGAGAACCAGATAGATTAATTATACATATTTTTTTTACATAGAATACATAATAACACCCAGACGCAGAACTAACATCTGTATTCATCACACAAATGTTTGCCCTGGGTGGGGATCGAACCCACAACCTACAGTGCAGAAGGAAGAGCTACTACAAAGACAGTGATTTTTTAAGTCCAAGTAAGTAGAAGTGAAGGCCAACATGAGACGATTGCTAAAATTGGTAAGGTAGGTTTCCTGCAGTTGTATGATGATCAAAGAATACTTACATTGATAGAAAATAGCTCCGAAATCAGTACATAAGGCACGGATCCCAACCCGATATTGTATAAAAACAGCATTATTGACAGTAGCACCATCGGAGTGACCATCGTCTCCTCTTTATACTCCGCATTCTTCGACCATTCTGTCAATTTATCATCTTTTACAGCATCATCCGTCAAATTCGTTATCAATCCACTCTTAAAATCCTCGACTTTCGTCAAATTCGGTAATAGAACATCAGTGTTCGAGCTTTCGGTGGAGAAAGTGATGTTTTCCGTTAAATAGCTGGTGTTTTCCTTCATAGAGCGTCTGTAAGGCCACAGTCGGTGAAAGTACCATGAGTGGTAGAGATGAGGGTCGCAGTAGACTCCTAGGAGAGCTAAACAGAAGGTAATCCCAGTGCAAGACCAGAGCAACAGCATCTGTAGAAAACAAAATTCTGATTAAAGAACTATGTATAGGTACAAATCAGAGTTTTGGAGACCATACGGTGGTCTTTAGGCGGCCTATTAACATTGTCATCCCGGATGGCCACTGACCAGGCGTTAGCAATGTTATTTTACAACCTCTTTAAGTAGTTTTTCGCAATAAAAGGTAGCCTATGTCCTTTCTTAAGCTTTAGTCTATCTTTGCAAAAAAAATCATCAAAATCGGTTTAGCGGTTTAAGCGTGAAAGCCTTAAGACAGGCCTTAGAAAAAGAGAGTTATTTTCGAATTTATAATATTAGTTTGTATTATATAACTGCTAGAAAGAAGTCCTACCATGAGTATCACAGCATTTTTCTCTACAAAAGAGAAGACAAATTATAATTACATTTCTGCCGTCATTCATGTTCTTTTGTCTTCTCTTCCGTCAAGAAAAACACTGTCTACTGAGCTCATGCTGTAGAGAACTCTTGTAATTGTCTACAATGTAGTTGACGCGCACTTTTCTTTTCACTTCTTTTGAACCACTGTGGTGGAAGGATCTAAGATGTTCAGTCAAAATGCAATTGTTCTGTTGGTTATTTTATTCTATGGGTCAAGCTTTGAGAAGTATGTGTGGTTTAACTTTGAATGATAGAGTGAAGAACAGTGTGATAAGAGAACGTTGTGGAGTGAAAGAAGACATAGTGATGAAAATTGAGAAGGGTATGTTAAGATGGTTTTGGCATGTAGAAAGGATGGATGAAAGGAGATTGACGAAACAGGTGCATCAGGAGAGTGTGAATGGGACAGTTGGAAGGGGAAGACCTCGGCGTACGTACCTTGATCAAATTGGGGACGTACTAGAGAAAGGCCAGGTCCAGAGTACCCTAAACCGACGCGCATGTATGAAGAATGTAATGAGAGTGAATGAAGCAAAAAAGGTATGTCAGGATCGTAGCAAGTGGAGATCCGTGGTCTCTGCCTACCCCGACGGGAAACAGGCGTGATTTTATGTATGTATGTATGTATGGGTCAAGCTCAAGTTCTCTCACCTTCCTGCCTAGTCGGTCCACCGTGACGGTAGCCACAGCAGCTCCGAGCACCAGAGCTGTTCCACACATCAAAGATCCTACTTCTGATGTGTCGATGAGAGTGCGTGGTACCGTTCTGAAATTATTAGACGTTTGCATTGTGAAGTGGCTTTAGTTTTGCTGTGTCGGTAAAACAGTAAAACAGTAGCAGTTTTATATATATATATATATATATATATATATATATATATATATAAAACTGCTACTGTTTTACTGTTATATATATATATATATACATATATGATCACGACTGTAATCCCCAGGCTCAGGAGATATCTCCTCAGATCTCTAGTTATTTAGATCTTTGAGGATATCTAAAGAGGGTAGTCAGAGGCACGTCCAAACATGACATTTGGTACATGCCCACATTTTGCACAGTAGTTAGTATTCCATACGTGACAGGTTGCAAGCCCATCGCCGCTTATAAGAATACTAACCTATGACACATACCTTCGAATTTTTGGTTCTAGGGTATGCCGGTTTCCTCACGATGTTTTCCTTCACCGTTTAAGAGCACTGGCATTGCGCACATAAATTTTTCGAATGGAAAAACTCATTGGTGCACGACCAGGTTTGAACCCACGACCTTCGGATCGTGAGGCAGGGGTGCTACCACTACACCACCAGCGCTCTATTTTTTATTGCCTGAAAAAACGGATAAAAAGACGTTTTTAAAAAATAAAACCTAGCTAGATCGATTTATCGCTCCCGAAAAACACAATTTTCAATTCCCTGTGGAACACACTGAAAATACTTGCATGTTCTGTTTTGAATGACAGTGAAACTTTTTTTTTTATGTCGATGATACATTATTTTATGTTGATGATATCTTACCCGTTATAGATAGTGAAGTTATAAGTAGTAAGATTGAGATGCGGCACAGTGTGGGTGGAATGCCTGAGCATGGCTGCCGCGAAACTGTTTACTGCGCCCGCGCCGCTGCCAGCTGCCGCGCAGATGATCACGACGCACGAGAACAGCGCTCGACGCGAGCGGCGATGGCGGACTGAAAATAATACCATCGTCTTTTTTACAACAGAGTAAAATAATGTCTTAGAAAATTATTGTGTACTTACTATTAGCAAACACTAAATCAAAAGTAGACTATCTAATTACGACGAAGGCTTGAATTGACTTGACTTGTTGATACGGTTAGAAAAATTGTCCTCAAACTCGCTTGCGTGATCTAAACATCCTACTAATATTATAAACTTGAAAGTTTGTAAGAATGTGTGGATGTCTGGCTGTATGGATGTATGTTTTTTACTCTTTCACGCTGAAACGACTGAACGAATCAGGTTGAAATTTGGCACAAATATAGATTATAGTCTGGAATAGCATATAGGCTACTTTTTATCCCGGAAAAATGTACGGTTCCCGCGGGATAGATTTGTTTTTGTTTTTCAAGGTACCACGTTGGCGTAGCCGTTGGCGGAAGCAAGTGTTATAACATTTAAACTAAACAATGTAGAATATAAACTTATGACAACTATAAGTTGTCTATCTATCTTTCTTTTTTGTTTCATAACGTCTCAATTTATTCTTGAAGAAATGAATGTTTGAACCGTAACTTCAACTCACATAACTCCCTACAAACTGAAGATTCAGTCTTTTCACTCTTCTTATCTGAATTTGAGGTGCAGTCTAGACTCCTCTTCAGCATTGGTTGGAAGGTCTCCGAGTCCTGTCTCCTCATCTCCTTCCGTGCTCCGTACACGTCAGAGGTTCTAATTCTGACCTCCTGCTGTTCTATGACGTCAGTTAGGTCTTCTTGGAAGTCGGAGCCGTCAAACCAGCAGATAATTTTGGCAGCGTCCTGGAATTTTGAAAATTTTGGTTTTAAGATATTTGGAGAAGTTTCATTGAGCTAGGCTATCTAGATTAGAACCAGACGATGGTCCAGCAAGAGTTTCTCCAGAAGACTCTATCTTACATATTTAATAGCATTCTGATTTCGAAAAAGCAGATTTTGAAAACAAAACAGCTAAAAACTAATGATCACAATTGTAATCCCCTGGCTTTAGATATCTTCTCAGATCTCTAGGTAATTAGATCTTTGAAGATATCAAATAGAGTTAGAGCCACGTCCAAACAGAAAATTTGGCACATGACCACATTTTGCACAGTGGTTAGTATTCCTTACGTGACAGGTTGCAAGTCTTTCGCCGCTTATAAAAATACTAATCTATGACACACACCTTCGAATTTTTGGTTCTATTAGACGAAAATTATGTTCAGATTGTATCTAACTCGATATTTTTTTCTCTTTTATTAATCTTTTTCTTGGTAGTTTCCGATTAGATCATTATTCTACTTTTACTCGTAGTGATGAGGTCTAAACACGTCTGGAGTTCCAGGATGACCAAAAGCTGTAGTTTTAGTTGGAAGTATGTAGATTTAAGTGAACTTTTGCAGGAACGTCGCTCTGTTGTCCATTGTGTCTGGTGTACATGATGTCACTGTATCCATTTTCCAAATGCCAAAATATTATGAAGACTAAGTAATGTTCGTAGATTAAAGCGAACTTTCGCAGTAACATCGCTCTGGTGTCCATTGTATCTGGTGTCCATAATGTCACTGTGTCCATTTTCAAAATGCCAAATTGTTACGAAGACCAAGTAATGTTCTAACCAACAGTAAGCTTGTGTAATGTAAGCAGAAACTCTAATACCTGTACCCTTCCGATACTGATGAGGAACGAAGGTGTCTCCGGGAGCCAGAGCAGGGAAACCAGGAGTACTAACGGAGGCACGGCCATGGAGAGAGAGAGCGCGTGCGCAGACAGCATGCCGCCGGCCGCGTACGCGAATAGGATGCCACAACTGCAAGATGGAGTAAATAGGCAATAATACAATTTTTTTTTTAAAAACTCCCCAACATCTATCATCTTACTCTAACATTTCATATTTAAAGTCATGGTTACCTTGCAATGTTCTTTCAATATCATTGAAGTAATACGGTACCAAATTTCGAATCGATAGGACATAAGGAAGTTAGTCATCCCCTCATCAACTAGAAAATAGCTGATGATCTTCAAACGGCCGAACAGATTTTCATGAAACATGGCTAAGAACACTCGGGATAAAATTATCTATGACACAAAAAAACGAAAATCGGTTCATCCGTTTGGGAGCTACGTTACCACAGATACACAGACACACAGACACACAGATACACTGACAGACACGTTAAACTTATAACACCCCTCTTTTTTCGTCGGGGGTTAAAACCGACAGGGTGTTATAAGTTTGACGTGTCAGAGTGGGGGTCTGTCTGTATGTGGCATCGTAGCTCCCAAACGCATGAACTGATTTTGATTTTTTTTTTTTTGTTTGAAAGGTGATAGTCGGGAGTGTTCTTAGCTATATTTGATGGAAATCGGTCCAAGATGGCTGCCGCCACAAAATGGCGGATTGCATATCAAATAAAAGGGCTTGGGTAGTAGAATACTTATACACTATGACAAATTTTAAATCCAAGATGGCCGCCACCACAAAATGGCGGGCAAAATTTGTGTCGGGTTTTTTCTAAATTTTAAATTTTATTTAACTTTTTCTTGTGACGAAAAGTATCCTTTGAACAACACTAGGATTCCATAATCTCGTTGCTAAATTTCATTAAAATTAGTTCATCGGTTTAGCCGTGAAAAGGTAACAAACAAACAGACAAACAGTTACTTTCACATTTTATACTTGTAATATTAGTATGGATTGTGTTAAGATACCTGCTAGCAAGAGCAGGCATGGCGGCCAGCCCCCTAGTCCGGGGGGCAATCTCTGCGCAGTACAAGGGGGCGAGTGCGAGTGCCCCCGCTCCCCCCGCCCCCGCTGCTGCCCTGGCAGCCCATACCCCTCTGGCTCCGCACCATGCTGATAACGACCAGCTAATCTGCAAAATGAACAAATTAAAATTTACTTTATTTCAGTAAAAATAAGAACAAAAGTATCTTGTAGTAAGGTACAACAAAAATTCGGAGGTAGGTTACTATTCTTATAAGCGGCTATGGGCTTGCTAGCTGTCACGTACGGAATACTAGCTACGTGAAAAATGTGGGCATGTACTAAATATCATGTTTGGACGTGCCTCACTCTCTTTCGATATCCTCAAAGATCTAAGTAACTAGAGATCTGAGGAGATATCTACCGAGCCTGGGGATTACAGTAGTGACCATGAATCTTGTAAAACTTTTGGGTTATCTTTACTTAGCTACGGGCCACGCGAATTTGAGGTTTCCAAACATAATATTTGATACATGCCCACATTTTGCTCAGTAGTTAGTATTCCGTACGTGACAGGTTGCAAGCCCATCGCCGCTTATAAGAATGACGAGAACCTATGACGCACACCTTCGAAGTTTTGGTTATAGGGTATGCCGGTTTCCTCACGATATTTTCCTTCACAGTTTAAGATGGTGCACATAATTTTTGTGAATGGAAAAACTCATTGGTGCCCAATCAGGTTTGAACCCACCACCTTCCGATCGTGAGGCAGGGGCGCTACCAGGCCCCTATTCAATAAACATTACAAGTCTACAGTAAAAAACGTGACAATATCGTCGAATTTTATGACAAGCTCTATTTTATAAAACCTAGAAATATGTAGAATTGTAAGAAAATTTTACAATTTTGTAAAGTTTCCTCCAGAAAATACAATTTTTTTATTAAACAGAAACATGTAGAATTGTAGCCGCTTACAATTAATTGTATTTTACAAATTGTGATGTTTATTGAATAGGGGCCAGTACACTACCAGATACTCACAATAAAGCTAATGCATATACAAAACGCTCCAGCTCTTCGCCCTCTCGCATCAGCCAGGACCGCGAAGAATGGCGCTGCGGGCAGCGCCACCAGACTCGGCAGGGCAGCCAGCCAGGCCCCACCAGCTAAGGCTTCTGATCCCAGGACTCCCGACACCCAACCAGTACTGCAGCCGTGCGTGAAGCACGATAGGTTATCTGGAAACCAGATTATATCTGTACGTCTACCATGAATATACGTCTACGTAAGTACATATGTAAAGTTAAGACGTGCCTCTGACTATATATCTTTAGATATCCTCAAAGATCTAAGGAACTAAAGATCTGAGGAGATATCTACCGAGCCTGGGGATTACAGTCGTGTTCATGTTTATGTCATGTCTACCATGTGTTTTCACAATCTACATTCGCTAACGACTGTAGTTAAAAATTTGAAAACTTGTACAGCGCCTCTAGCGGATAGTTGGGTACTAAAACGTCGCGTAGTTAACTATCCTACGTCACAGCGTACTACAGCGACTGTAGTTGGCGCTTCATTCATTTGCTTAGAATTTGGTACCATGAGTGACAATTTTGACAAATGTCATAGTAACATACTATTACTACTGTAGTAACGTCAGCCAATCTAAATGTGACAACTCATGGTAGACGTACTGTACTAGCTTCCACCCACGACTTTGCCTGCGTGGTACCTTTAAAAAGAAGTCTATCCTAAGGAAACGTACATTTTTCCGCGATAAAAAGTAGCCTATGTGCTATTCCAGACTATGATCTATATATGTGCCAAATTTCACCCAGATCCGTTCAGCCGTTTCAGCATGAAAGAGTAACATACATCCATACAATCTTACAAACTTTCGCGTTTTTAACCTTTGCGGCAATTTATTGAAAACTAAAATCGGTTTTTGTAGTGTTCTTTGTACATTATTTTTTTACTTAGAATATTAAAAGTAGTTTTAGCAACACTGCTCTTTACAGAATCGTAGCTACTCTCTTTTATTCGGCCATCAAAAAAGCCACATTAAAAAGCTCTCAGAAATAAGCTCGACTTTAAAAGCCGTTAATCACCGACTTCAACTTTCAACTCATAATTACCAGGCTTTCATGGAGCGGAGGTGGATGATAAATGCACCTGAGAAGAGAAACTCTCGAAAGACAATTTAAACTAATTGTATGTTACTCTTTTCCGGAAAACCTTTTTTTACCCCTCTGCGAAAAAGGTATTATGTGTTTGGGGTGTATGTACCTACTCAATAGTCAATAGTCAAATATATTTATTCATTAAAATAACAAGGATCATTTTGAATCGTCTTACATGCTAGGTGAGTCTAGGTGCCAATTCCAGTCCTATCCCCAGCCAGTGCGAGAAGAACTGACAAGAAACTCGCTGGGCCCTAGCGCTTTTTTTGTATGATCCTTGTAAATTATGTTATAAATACAAGTTTAAATTAACACTTGTTTAAAGCTTAAGGCACTGCCTGGAACTGGATTGACCCCTCACTAGCTTCGTGTTGGGACTGCCTTCCTGTGTTCGCGTGTTTGTCAAATTGAGTCAGTCAGTACAGGGCTGGGCAAACGTTCAACGCCAAGGACCAAAAAAAACCTATGAAATGTGATGGAGGCCATTTTTTAACCCTCGACGTAAAAGAGTGGTGTTATAAGTTTAACGTGTCTGTCTGTGTATCTGTCTGTGGCATCGTAGCTCCCAAACGGATGAACCGATTTTTGTTGTTTTTTTGTTGTGTCATAGATAATTTTATCCCGAGTGTTCTTAGCCATGTTTCATGAAAATCTGAAGTTTGAAGATCATCAGCTCTTTAATTGTCGATGAGGGGATCTGATTACTTCGATAAGTCCCATCGATTCCAAATTTGGTACCGTATTATTTCAATGATATTGAAAGAACATGGTAAGGTAGCCATGACTTTAAATTATGACACGTTAGGGTAAGGTTTAGATTGATGTCGGGACGTTTATAAAATTTTTAATTTTGTATTATAACTAGCTTTTACCACCTTGTCATAGTTACGTCAGATGGAACACTTGAATGAAAAATTGAGTACAGGTGTCGGCGCAGGCCGGTTTAAAACGGTTTGCGGGCCGGAGATGGCCCGTAGTTTGCCCATCACTGGTCTAGTTGGCTGCGCTATCGTAAGTAGAGCAGTGCATCTACCTAGGTAGGTAGTACCTACTGGAGGTGCCGCGGAAAGTTTTAGCGTGCCGGAAGTAAGATAACGAAATGTAGGTAAACAGATACCAAACACAAAAGGTCTTGGTTTGACTGGCAGCTCAGTTGCTAGTAGCTCTGCCTTCTGCGCTGCAGGTTGTAGGTGCGATCCCCACCCAGGACAAACATTTATGTGAGAACACGTTTTTCTTTGTTCTGTACGTCTGACATAAGTTGTCACATTTAGATCAGTAAGTCTACCATTAGTTTTCACAATCTACACTCGCTAGCGACTGTAGTTAAAAAAATGTATGAAAACTTGTACAGCGCCTCTAGCGGATAGTTCCGTTTATGATATTGAGGATAGCGACTGTAGTTTGCGCTTCATTAATTTGCTTAGAATTTGGTACCATGAATAACAATTTTGACAGATGTAATAGTAACGTACTATTACTACTGTAGTAACGTCAGCCGACAATGTGACAACTCATGGTAGACGTACTGAGGAGATATCTATATTGCATCTATTTCGTCCAATGCTATCGGCAGCGATTGCATTAGTCGGAATATGATTGTTCCTATCCTCGACGTATTAGTCCCAATTATTTGTCACATACTAAATTTCTCCATTTCCATCGCGGTTTTCCCTTCACTCTGGAAAGAAGCGCAGGTTATTCCTCTCCCTAAAAAATGTAGTCCTGCCTCTTTCTCAGATTTCCGTCCAATCTCTATTCTTCCCTTCCTATCAAAAGCCCTTGAGCGCCTTGTCCTGGTGGACAGGAGTGCTGGAGTTGCTGGTGCAACTCAGTATCTTCCTTACCAGACACAATCTCCTGAATCCATTCCAATCTGGTTTTCGTCCCGGGCACAGTACAGTGTCCGCATTAGTTAAAATAACTGACGATATCCGTGATGGTATGGACAATGGACGAGTAACGGTACTGGCGCTTTTGGATTTTAGCAGCGCTTTTAATAATGTTGATTTCCAAATCCTTCTTAGCATCCTACGCTCTCTTAATATATCTCCAACAGTGATTGATTGGTTTCATAGTTACCTGTATGGGCGTCGGCAGCGTATACGCATTGATGACATCTATTCATCGTGGTGCAATATATCTGCTGGTGTGCCTCAGGGCGGCGTTTTATCACCTCTTCTCTTTGCTATCTTCATAAACTCTATTTCGGAAAAACTTACTTCATCCTACCATCTCTATGCAGACGATCTTCAAATTTATAAACAGGCCAGAGTAGATGAGCTCTCTCGGGCCATTAACACCATCAATCATGACTTAGGTCTCATACTAGAGTGGAGCAAGGCATACGGTCTTCGGGTTAACCCACTAAAAACCCAAGTTATTGTGTTAGGTAGCTCGCGAATGGTAGCCCGAATCGACTGGTCTTGCATTCCACAGGTTATGTTTGATGGTAATTGCATTGAGATAAGCAAAACGGTGAAAAATTTAGGTTTTCTCATCGACAGGCAGCTGTCATGGGGACCTCAGTTATCTGAAGTCAGCCGTAGAATCTTTGCTTCAATGGGTTCGTGGGTATATGTGTGTACGTTGCTTCATCAGTTTTTATACATATTGGCACTGATGTTACCCCATGTTATTACACGTACAGTCCTTTCCATCCTAAGGTTGTCTGGTAGAGATCGCTTTCCAGCGATAAGACCGCCCATTGTATGACATAGTTTTAAATAATTTATTATTTTTTTGTAATATTTATGGTGTGCAATAAATTATTTTCTATTCTATATTCTATATCTACCGAGCCAGGGGATTACAGGCGTGATCATATTTTTTTGTTTTTACCGTGATTGCTTGATGATGATGATGATACTTACAGACAGTAGCGGCCACGACTCTCCTCAGCGATCCTCTCCATCTCTTGGAAGTCGTTCTCTCGATACGGTTCCTGTAATTACACCCTCCATTACTTCTGATTGGATGCTTGGAAAACCTCTTATTATGGTTGAAGTGCTCTTAAATAACCTCTGGGCTTAAGGCTGAAAGTTCAAAGGTTGTATCTTTAGACGAGGGCTTTTAAAATGAGTTTTGAAGGTAGCTTCAGATATTTTGATAGTAGGAAAGAATCGAGACATGATGGTATCTTTAGTTGTTGTCTTATCTGTATCTTAACGTCAATGTGTCTATTTTGCAAAATATCAACTTTAAAAAACTTTTAATCCTCAGACTTTGTAGTATCTTATCAGGTCTCTAGTTACTTAGATCTTTGAGGATATCTAAAGAGTAGTCAAAGGCACGTCCATTATATGTACATTGTTTGTAACGGCCTTTAGATGTATTTTTTATATACAAATAAGTACTGTGTTTAAGATTTGTGCCTCTGACTACCCTCTTTAGATATCCTCAAAGATATAAGTAACCAGAGATGTGAGGAAATATCTACCGAGCCTGGGGATTACAGTCCTGATCATATTTGTTTGTAAAACAATAGTAGGTAGGTAAATTTTGCAGCACAAAAATCATCGAAATTCAAAGAAAAATATTTTGTTGTTTGCGTTAGTATCGAGAAACGTCTTAGACAACATACTTCTGGTACAACCTGTATCTTTGATCATACTAGAAGAAATTACTAGAATAATGTAGATAGATGTAAACTAGCATTCATTGCAAAAATTGAAAAAAATCCAATACCAGTTAAATAAGTTAATAACTTCAGAAGTTAAATAACATCTTACAGCAGCCATATTGGATTTTTTGACATTTTGTATAGCTTATTCACTCTTGTAATCCAAAAAATTGAATGACATCTTATTTGTCAAAAACTGTCCAGCCATTTGGGCTCCAGCAACACCAAAGGAACTAGCATTACATACATACACCGTAAATACATTAGCCTATTTCTTCGCTTCGCAGTCGGGTAAAAGAAATACTAACACCACTTACGGATAACACGATGTACCTACCTACATGGGCCTTAGGAATTGAACAACTTTTCCAAACTTTTGTACTACGATCCACTCTTATTCCCAAATTTCCCAGTTTCCCCAATTTTCCCCAATATTTCACTCGAGATTGACTGGAACATATCGTTATATCGATACCCGGGAGACTTCACTAGTATCGAATATCCATCACTAATGTAAAAGTTTTACGCACAGAAATACATGACGGTAGAATGGTTAGGCTTCACAGTGCTTCACTGACCGTCGGTGCGCACGGTCGGTCCTGACGATACACACGGACCGACCATCAGTTTGTATCATTCAGTGCTCTCCTGACCAACAAACTGACCAGATGAAAAATGATACAGACATCCGTCGTAGGTCCGTACGGTCGGTCCAACGATCGGTGCAGCACTGAACGCGTTCATACGTTTCCATAGCGCGTCGGCCGACCGACGGACGCATGCGAACGCGCTCGACCGACGGTCCTCCGTACTGTTGGTCCAGCACTGTACGATTTTATGGATTTTCATATTAATGACAAGCGCGACCGACATACGCACCGACGGTCAGTGAAGATTTTATTATATTCGAATTATTTATTCATCATTTATAATAAACTAGCTGTCCCGCCAGCGACTTCGTTCGCGTAAAGTATCTAAACTGAGTTTCAAACACATCACACAACTCATAAAAATCCCATACTAACTTTGACACCCCATTTTACCCCTTTATGAAGGTTATATTGAAAAGTCCTGAAACACGTGTCCATTCGTTTTGCATTTACAGTACACAAACAAAGTTTCAGACCAATCGCACTACCCGTTAAAAAGTTCCCATACAAACATTGACCCCACATTTGACCCCTTTTTGAAGGTTATATTGAAAAATCCTGAAACACGTGTCCGTTCATTTTGTATTAACAGTGTACAATCAAAGTTTCATGAAAATCGCTCCACGCGTTAAAAAGTTTCATACAAACGTTTTCACCCTTTTTCACCCCCTCAAAGGTGGAATTTCCAAAAACCCTGCCTTAGTGGGTGGTTTTATTATAAAAGGAAGCCACCTTTCAAATTTCAGCTTTCTATCTTCAGCGGTTTCGGCTCGGCGATGATCAATCAGTCAGTCAGTCAGGTTAAGCTCTTATATAGATATAGATTATTTTAAAATAAAATGATTTAAAATTAACATAAAAAATATTTTTTTTATAATTATAAATTTTTTTGGTTACAGATGATGGTTATCTATACTTAATATTATAAAGCTGAAGAGTTTCTTTGGTTGAACGCGCTAATCTCAGAAACTCTCTAGTCACTTAGATTTTTGAGTATTTTTAAAGGGGGTAGTCAGAGGCACGTCCAAACATGATAATATGTGGCACATAACCACATTTTGCACAGTGTTCACGCTGAAACGGCTGAACGATCTGGATGAAATTTGGCACAGAGATAGATTATAGTATGGCATATATAAAAAAAAATTAGGGGTCCTAAATCACAGGTAACCGTTCTATCTTGCCGATATCTTCGCAGAAATCGGTCAGAAAAGTGGTTTGATATCTATATGTACTTATAGAAAAACTTTGTATTGTGTAGAGAATAAAACCTCGGACACTGGAAAGTAACATCCGCTATATAACATTGTAAAATAGCGGCGTTTTTAACCGACGAAAAAAAAACGGAGGAAGTTATTTTTGGTGAAATGTTGTCAAGCTTAAATGATATATGATGTTTTTAAAATAATACATAATATATCTTACAGTAACTATAAAGAGGTATAGTTTGTTTGTTTGTTTGTTTAAGTCTAGGTACTTACCTCGTAAACTATGTAACGAGGTAATATCCGAACGGGGTAATCTCAGAAACTTAGCATCCGATTTAAATTTCAATTATATGTAGCGATACCACCCAGAAGAAGCCGCGAATGGAAATTAGTTAAATCTAATCTAATCTAACTAATATTATAAATGCGAAAGTTTGGATGGATGGATGTATGTATGAATGTTTGTTACTCATCACGCTGAAACTGCTGAACGAATTTAGATGGAACTTGGCACAGAGATAGATTATAGTTTGCTAGATTATAGTTTGGAATAGCATATAGGCTATTTATTCAAAAATATGACGGTTTCCGTAGAATAGATTTATTTTCATTTTTCAAGATACCACGCGGGCGAAGCTGCTGGCGGAGGCTAGTATAAAATACATGTGAAACATTTGAGCTATCTAAGGATTGTTACAAACGATCTTTAGATGGGTCAATTGATCCAGATTGTTATAGTATTTCCCAAACGTCCGTAGTTTTCAGAACTTCGCCTTTAGCACTTAGCTCTGGGGCATCTGGAGGATAATCTCTTGTATTTTAGCTATATTATATTATTTTTTATTCTTGCCCTGGTACTTTCAGTATAATTTAAACGCTTATGGCTTAGATTGCCTGATTTCTGCTGCTTAACCAGACTAAGCAATGTTTGGTGCGGTCACCAATCATTAAACACTAGTTTACTTCCATAAAATAAAAGAGGCAGGAGAATATTTAAAACAAAAAGTAATTATGACTTTCCCCAGTATACAGTCTTTCTTGTCAAATTTCATTAAAATCTCTTCAGCCGTTAAAAGGTAACAAACTAAAGAACTTTCATACTTGGTGTATACTTCCGTGTATAGTAAAGTGGATGGGGCGCAATGTCAAGAATTCGAGGCACAAAGTAAGGCACAACGTCACCATCCCTCATAAAAGAACAGATGGCATGTAGTCCAGACAAATCCAACGACACTTCATTTGTCAAAATCGGTTCAGCCGTTTGGCCTTTAGCGACGGTCAAGGAAACACACATACATACTTACATTCATACACCCCAACACATCACCTTCCTTCTTCGCAGTCGGGTAAAAGTCTTTGAGTATTGAATTTTCTTCAGAAACCCACGAAAGAAAATAACAACCATTATAATAAGATATGCATTTTAATACATCCCTTTCTGTTGTAGAGGTCGATCTAAGCTAGACGTTCTTTAAATATTTTCTCTTATTATTACTGATACTAAGGGCAGTCGACAAGAAAAGTGGATAGTTTTAGTTATTTTAAATTAGTGTGGTGAAAGGGTAGAGCAATAATTGTGTACTTCGAAGGTTTTTTGTCACCACGCCGGTGTGGTCGTGATGTTTTCCTTCACCGTTTGAGAGCTGTTTGATGTTGATGTTAGATTTGAACCCACGACCTTAAGATCGGAAACGTAAGAAGGCTTCAATGAATCTAGATAATCCTACTAAAATTATAAACGCGAAAGTTTGTATGGATGTCTGGATGTATGTTTGTTACTCTTTCACGCTGAAACGGCTGAACGGATCTGAATGAAATTTGGCACAGATATAGACTACTTTTTATTTCGGAAAAATGTACGGTTCCCGTGGGGTATATTTATTTATGTTTTTCAAGGTACCACGCGGGCAAAGCCGTGGGCGGAAGCTTGTTAATTATAAAACAGAATTTTATAATAAAACTCTTTGTCACTAAAAGCGTAGCTCTTACTGGCGCATTTAAAATTTCAGAATTTCCACCGTGGGTTGTAACGCGTGGGATGAGTTCTGAGACTTTGAATAGCTTCTGAGAATAATTCAACAAAGCAAATATTCACGTGGCATTTCACGTTCGTTTCAAAATTCAGAAGATTCACAGATGAAAAGTTCACTTAAAATGAACTAATATAAATTTGGTTTTTAATCGACTATATCACGAAATATTGCCTGACAGCTCAGTTGGTAGTAAGTCTGCCTTCTGCGCTGTAGGTTGTGGGTTCGATCCCCACCGAGGATAAACATTTGTGTGACGAACACAGATGTTTGTTCTGTATCTGGGTGCTATTACGAGTATATTGAATTCTATGTATGTATTTACAATAAAAAAATATGTAACTAGCTGACTCTTGCGCAGTTTTGTGTGCGCGTTTTAAATCCTACTAATATTATAAACGCGAAAGTTTGTAAGAATGTATGGGTGGACGGATGGATGGATGTCAGAATGTCACGGATGTATGTTTGTTACTCTTTCACGCTAAAACGGCTGAACGGATCGGAATGAAATTTAGCACAGATATAGATTATGGTCTGGAATAACACATAGGCTACATTTTATCCCGGAAAAGTGAACGGTTCCCGTGGGATAGTTTTTTTTTGTTTTTCACGGTACCACGCGGGCGGAAGCTAATACTTAATATATTTTTTCCCGTATTAGCAAAATTTTCTATTGATGCTCCGCTCCTATTGGTCGAACCTTAGCCTATCCTATAGCCTTCCTCGATAAATGGACTATACAACACAACAAATTTCAATTCGAACCAGTAGTTCCTGAGATTAGCGCGTTCAACCAAACAAAAAAACTTTTCAGCTTCATAATATTAGTTCCTATAGATTAATAAGTCTATCATCTGGTTCCTATAGTACAAGCTTTGCTTAGTTTGGGGCTAGATGGCGCTGTGTGATATACCAACGATATATTTTTTAAACTTTAAATAAAATATTTTTTTAAAACCCGGCTGTGTGCGACTGTATGTAGAGACGATTATTACGAGAAATTATTTCGTTCTTTTATTTTACTAACATTTATAGAGGCTTTATCAATATAATTGGCTTGATCAGAACAAACATCATTAAACTGGAAGCCCCGGGCTGCGTAGACATCTCAGATCTCCAGTTACTTAGGTAATTGAGGATGATTGATTGACGAGCGAAGCGAGCAAAAATCTCAGTGGCAAGTAGGGTGATTTGGCGTTGTATGTTTGTGTGTATAAATATGTATGTTTGTTAGAGTATAACGAACCGTTAATTCAATCTGCATGAAACTTGAAAATTCTAAATGTTCTGCTGTGTAGATTTGCTGGGAAGCATACGGTTAAAAGGTGAATGGGTTGTAAAGATATTGGGTTGCAAAGTTGAAAAAAACTTTTGAAATTAATTGAGTGGGGTATCAAATGAAAGGGCTTTACGTGATAATTCCAAAACGGTTTATATTTTTATTCTAGGATAGATAGTTTTTGAAATATAACAAAAAAAGTAATATTAAGAAAACCACTGACGTCTTAGCGCGGGTTTAAGTACTTACCTAGGCAGGATAATCAAATATTTGTTTGTGATTAGGACCAACTTACGTAGGCATAGGCACTACCTATGTATGTAATACTTAAAGTGTGTCCAAAAACTTTGGATATGAATACAAATGAGGATTGTGGACATCGCGCGCGAGATCTCACTCCAGGGCGAACTACCACTTGTATTTTTAGCTAGCTTTTGCCCGCGATTTTGTCTGCGTGGAATAGTTACTTAAGGTAATATTTTTATTTTTTTAGGATTATTATTTTGCATTTAACTTTCGTCCCTCATTACAAACCCTTCAAGCATTTTTTCATACTAAAAGGTAGCTTATGCTATGTCCTTTTTCAAGCTCTAGTCTGTCCTTATACCAAATTTCATCAAAATTGGATCAGTGGTTTAAGCGTGAAAACGTAACAGACAGACAGTTACTTTCGCATTTATAATATTAGTATGGTAATAATAATAATAATAATAATAACTTTATTTCAGGCAACATTAGTCTAAGTGTACAAGATGGAAAATACTTAAAAACTACGGCCCATATAAAATATATACCTTACAGTCTAACATACATAATAATAAACTAATTATTTAATTATTGGGAGCTGGAAGTGGGGGGGTGTCACCAAGCCTTCCACGGAATCGCCGAAATATGACACCCTTCGGCCAGAAATCCTCTTTCATATAGAGGGCGAGATTTGAAGTCGGCACTCGCACAACAAATGAATTGAAACTCACATTGTTGTGCGAATGCAACTTCTCCACCCTCAATATGACGTTGGTCTTCACCTTCATGTACTCCACCAGGTCAGTAGGCTTAGTGGCGAAGTGCAGTCGGGACACGTATAGTAACGTCATAGGTAGAGCGGGACGCAGCAGATGGTTCGGTCCGGTCGGCGCGGTTCCACACTGGTTGCGACGAAGGGGCACCTTCTTCTTCTTCTTCTTCTCAACCCTGATGAAACCCTCATCATCTTCCTGGGTCTTTTGAGGACCCTGGGATACCGCACTGCGGGGAGGTTTACGAATCTCCCTCCCGCCGTTTGTCGTCGATTGCCGCTTGTTCGAGTTGCTGGCGGCAGCAGCAGCGTATCCACGTGGGGTGGATGCAGATATCGGTGTCGTCGCGGGGGACGGCACGTGCGGGGCGGAGGGCGCGGGGTGCAGGGCCGCGGTGGCAGTGACCGACGAGGGCGCGGGGCAGCGGGCGGCGGCACGTGGGCTCACGTTCGCTGCACTAGATACAGCGACCGGCGACTCCAACGATTCCGCGAAATCCGCTGACTTGAAACTGCAGACCGAAGCATTTAGCGCTCCGCGACGTGTGTT
This sequence comes from Cosmorhoe ocellata, assembly GCA_963675405.1. Taxonomy (NCBI): domain Eukaryota; kingdom Metazoa; phylum Arthropoda; class Insecta; order Lepidoptera; family Geometridae; genus Cosmorhoe; species Cosmorhoe ocellata. The sequence continues at coordinate 7,176,994 of OY776267.1, forward strand.
CACATTATTAGAGGCCTCGGGTGACCTGAATACCGAATTAGTGTTACGTAGTAACACCAGCTCGGCACGCAGCCCAGAGATGGTATTATCCGAAGCCTCTAATCTAGCCTGAACTTCGACCAAGCTTGCCTTCAGGAATGTGATGTCCTTCAGAAGCCTGGTGACGTCAACGTGGTCGAATCCCACCGGTGGAAGCTTGTGCAGCTCCTTCGCGACGAAATCCGGCACGTCGTCTGGGTCGGTCTCCTTCAGAACGGTGATGATGTCCTGGAGACTTCTTTCTCCTCCATCCCTCCTGCGGGATGGCATCTGGGCAGTTTTGCCCAACGTTTGGAAGATCAGCGCCTTCCCACTGCAGATCTCCTCTTCCTTGAAATTGGACTTGCAGATCTGCAGGATGCTGATCTCATCCATTGTGTCGATGGCATTCTGTATGAACGCCAACAGCTCGTTCACGATGACCGCCTTGCCAGTAGACATCGCAATAGGACCGGGCAGCGGCGTGAGCCGCGCGTACCGCGAATTATAAAATTCGTGACAGTGCTTGAATGAAGCGCGTCCGTTTCCGAGCGCGCACTGCACTGCACTGATAATATAGTAAGGCACCTCTTTACACTCCATCCCCAACGTACTATTTGAGAAAACTGCACCAGTACCATGAGTTGTCACATTTAGATCAGCTGACGTTACTACAGTAGTAATAGTACGTTACTATGACATCTGTCGAAATTGTTACTCATGGTACCAAATTCTAAGCAAATGAATGAGCGCAAACTACAGTCGCTGTAGTACGCTGTGAAGTAGGATAGTTAACTACGTGACGTTTTAGTACCCAACTATCCACTAGAGGCGCTGTACAAGTTTTCATACATTTTTTTAACTACAGTCGCTAGCGAGTGTAGATTGTGAAAACTCATGGTAGACCTACTGGTGTCAATAGTTTGAAGGCTCTATTAAACGATAATGATAGGCAACATGGTGAAGATAATGGTGTCGACTGTGCGTTGCCATGGCAACTGTTGTCTATGCGTAGACACTATGTGCTATTATGTAGCACACTATGGCCCAGTGAACTATAATAAACATGGAAAATAAACGTAGAAATTGACACAAAAAAACAAACAGGATCACGGCTGGATATCTCTCAGATCTCTAGTTACTTAGATCTTTGAGGATATCTAAACAGGTTAGTCAAAGGCACGTCCGAACATGACATGGCACATGCCCATATTTTGCACAGTAGTGTTCCGTACGTGACAGGTTGTAAGCCGATCATCGCTTATTTCTCCGCATTTTTTGTAATTTTGTATGTGTAACCTATGTTTTTGGAATCCAACGACACCTCATTTTTCAAAATCTGTCCAGCCGTCTGAGCTCCAGCGATAGCCAAAGGAACTCTCACACAAAGATTACATACATACACTCACCCTCACTACCCTCCTTCTCTTCGCAGTCGGGTAAAAACAAATTAAGCCCAAGACCTTGAAGCATCAAGCATACATCAAGCGAGCATCAAGCAAGCGTCAATAATTGTATCAGTAACGCTTTCCGTTAACGACTGTACGTTCGCGTGATCATTGCATTATTTACTAACTACCGGTGTAAGCACGAATTAATTTGATGTTAGTTCTAGTTGACAAGAAACTATTACCGTAATATGACGGGCTTTTACACTATCTGTATATATACCTCTCCCTACCTTCCTCCTCTCATGCCCCTCTCATTGTGATCAAAGATTTAAATCTTTGGTTGGGATGCCTGTAATTTTTAAACTATAAAAGCGAAGACCTTGATATATTTACGGGATAATAGTCTCCTTTCTAACAAAAAAATAATGAACGAAATCGGACTACGCGTTGATGAATTACAGCTAAATACACATTTTGACTTTCATCCCCTCTTCCAGGGAACCGTGCTGAATTTCAGGATAAAAAGTAGCCTTTGTCCTACCTCGTAGTATGCACTCAAACCGTGCCAAGTTTCACCTTTGTCTCACCTCACTATGATTTCAAGCCGTGCCAAATTTCATTTGATTTCGTTCAGTAGTTTCGGCGTGATGCTCAGCCCAGATACAGACAAAAAGACAGACAGACAAACATGAAAATAAATAAAGTTTTGGCTTGAATATTCATTAAAGAGGGCCCTCTAAAAATTTTTCAAAATACCTTCAATGTAGGTACAAAATTTGTCCTGTTACAGTTTTATTATATGTATTATCATCTCAGTAGGTCTACCATGAGATTACACAATCTATACTCGCTAGCGACTAGTTAAAAAAATGTATGAAAACTTGGTACAGCGCCTCTAGTGGATAGTTGGGTACTAAAACGTCACGTAGCTAACTATCCTACGTCACAGCGTACTACAGCGACTGTAGTGTGCGCTAATTAATTTGCTTAGAATTTGGTACCATGAGTAACAATTTTGACAGATGTCATAGTAACGTACTATTACTACTGTAGTAACGTCAGCCGATCTAAATGTGACAACTCATGGTAGACCTACAGTTGGGACCTATTTGCAACTACCCCCTACACTATTTTCGGAGAGCATGGGTGACCTAGTTACCTTCCGATCCTAAGATCGTGGGTTCGTATCCAGTGGTGCACTAATGGATTTTTAACTTTCACGGTGAAGGAAAACATTGTGACAGTTTCACAAGAACCGGGGCTTAAGTACAAGTTACGCTATTTTTAACGTAATAAACGCTACACGTTTGTGTTTAGAATGAAAGTTTGATGAAGACTTTCAAACAAAGCGAAGAAATTACAGTTTTAACAGAAAAAATAAGACTTTAAAAGTTCTAGGCCATGACAGCGGCCTTGGGGCGGCCTTATTATTAGGCCACTCATACTATCAATCTGAAAATTACTTGAAAACCCATCTGTAATAACAATCTACTTCTTCTTCTTCTTCTTCAATTATGGCATTTGTCTCTTAGAGAACAATTTTGCCAGTGTCAAGTGTATTTATTTATAAGTATTGTCAACGTCACAGAGTCATAGTCAAGTTGTCAAGTCAATTTAAAACAAAAGATGGCTGTTTTGTTGAAAATTCTCGGGATTTCCTATTTTTAACAATCTACTTAAATTCCAATGTAAAAACCCGACTAAAAGTAATTGAAAATATCTTCTTTCAGCCGCCATATTTAATTTTTTTGACATTTTGCATAGTCTATGTCACTCGATCCAGACAGACGAACCTAACGAAGGATGTTCTTATGATGTGAACTTTATTGCTCTGGTATTTATATTTTTTCTTATGTTATTTAGAGTTTTATTGGGTAATTTTAGTAGTTATTTTTTTCCAATAAAGCCTGACTTCTTGACGTGAGTGTAAAGCATGTGAATAGTTCCTTTTCAAATTCATCGGAAAAAATGCCGAGAATTTTAAACAAAACAGACATCTTTTATATAAAATAGACTTGACAATTTGACTGTGACGTTGTGACATTGACTTCGAATTAGTTTGAAAACGACAAAAGCAGAATTGACCTCAAAAGAGACAGATGACATATAAAGAAGAAGAAGAAGAATCCAAAGACACCTCATTTGTCGAAATCCGTTCAACAGTTAGAGCTACAGTGATAATCAAAGGAACATATATACAAATTATACAATATGCACACCCTTACATACAAATATACACCTACATTACCCTCTTTCGTAGTAGGGTAAGAAAACCACTCAAGCGTTGGAAAGGAGATAAAAAAATCATCTGTAGGCGTTTAAAAGGTCAGTGCGTAGGAAGGTACAAGTAGGCTGATGAGTATCTAATGCTATAAAAGAAAATATATAAAAGAAAGGTTTATTCACATCTGCTCTATCCCCATAGAGGGACAGATGGGACTAAAACATTTCCATTTGTCCCCCGTTGCCAAGAGGGGGACAAATGGAAATTTCATAAATTGAAAAAGTTCTATCTGCGTATCTTTTTATCCGAGGAGGTATAGGCGACCAAGAAATTGGTTTACCACTTTTGATGACATCTCCCAGTAACATAATTATTCGCTAAGGATTACTATGACAGATTCTGACGTAGCAGTTATTAATCTGTCAAGCGAAAATAGCCCTTGATGTTTTGTACGTGCAAATGATATTCGGCCTTAGAGTGGTAAACCAATTTCTTGGTCGCCTATACAACAGTAAAATAATACAATATTTTTATTACTATAACTAGCTGACCCGGCAGACTTCGTACTTTTTTAGAAGACGTTTGTGTGGGAAATAGGAAAGGGCTGTTGTTAGGGTTTTCCCGGCAGTTATTCGAATTTTTCTTACCTTTTAAACCTTCCCTAGACCTCCACGAACATTTCAAGACCAAGATAAGATAAATCCGTTTAGCCGTTCTCGAGTTTTAGCGAGACTAACGAACAGCTATTCATTTTTATATATATAGATAAGAAGAAGAAGAAGAAGAAGAAGAAGATATAGATATAGATTAGCTCATAGTTCAATTTCAAAAGTTCGCTAGTAGTACCTACTCTTTTAGATACCAAAGAAAAGTCCAATTTTCAGCTTCTCTTAAGCTGGTTGATTATCAGTCAACCGGAAAGACACGATTTTATATGTTACGAAGATATCTTCTAAATTTCCGTAAAAGCCTCCTTTGAGAGGCAGTTGAAATTGATTGGATTGAAACGAGATTCTCCGTGGAACGATATAAACCTTTTTACACATAAAGCTATAATATAGCTTTTAACATGGATATGGTATTTTATTGGCCACGTAGAGTGATAGGTTTCCTTACAAAATTATTAAGGGTCATACAAAAAAGCGCTAGCGCCCAGCGAGTTTCTTGTCAGTTCTCGGACTGGGGATAGGACTGGAATTGGCACCTATACTCACCTAGTGTGTAAGACGATTTAATCAAAGTGATCTCTGTGATTGAATTGAATAAATATGATTTGATTATATTTGATTTGGTCGTATAACTACTGGGTAAACCTACTTGAAATAGTTTCACTCGACTCTGGAATGGGGCCTTACCACAAGCGCTTACAAACCATCATTATTTCAGAAAAGTCACATTTCAAGCTTGAAGTAATACTACTTAAACAAATTTTACCTGACTGCGAAGCGAAAAACGTATGTATGCGAGTTCTTTTGGCTGTCGCTGTAGCCCAAACGGCTATACGGATTTTGATAAATGAGGTGTAGTAGGATTCGTCTGAATCACGAAAGTGACCTAAGCTATGCAAAATGTAAAAAAATCTAATATGGCGATTGTATAAAGCTATTTTCAATTAATTTCAGTATGCCATCAGTGGGGTTTTTTGATTTTTTAAATAGATTATGTACGTGTAGATAATGTCATTATATTATATTATATAATATGCATTATGTCCTACATTATATTATGGAATATATACCTACTTATGTTTTTTTTTGATTTTACTCAAAACCTTACAAAAAACTGTATCATTTGTCGTATTATTCTATCGGATTGTGATTAAGTCATTCAAGGAACTCTCAGTATACAGAAGGAAAGGGGTCTTATTTTATTTCGACCCTAAAGGATCCTTAATCGCTCTCAATGGATCCATTTCTACCCTCCTAAACACCCGCTTCGCGCCGCGTACGTTACCTTATCCCCGCTAATGAAGATTTATAATATCCACGCGGATTATGCTGTCCTGGTACTTTTTTACTGCTGAATTATCACAAATTTTCAAATTTTGTCCGATTTTTAACCGACTGCGACGAGGGAGGGTAATGTGTTTGGGGTGTATGTATGTGAGAGAAAGAGAGAGAGAAAGAGAGAAAGAGAGAGCTAGCTAACTCTCGCTCAATTTTGCGCGTTTTAAGTAATAGTACCTGAATGACCTAGCTTTGCTTAGTTTTTTTACGAAGTTTGCTTAACAACGCCATCTATTGTCGAAATGAGCTATTATCTGAATAGTGACAGTCAAAATGTAAAAAATCCAATATGGCTACTAAAAAGCTATTTTCAATAACTTACCATAGGTTATAGAATAAGAATAAGAATAAAATATAAATTATTATTAAATAAAAAACTCTGGTGGTTAATAGGCCCTAAGGCCTCCGTTAAAGCCTACAATCAACTTTTGCATTTCTAAGATAATGTTAAAAATCTATTTTCAAAAAAAACTTTATTCGTCTACAGTGAAAAAACTATATTTAAAAAAAAAACTTTTTATAGAAAAACTATAGTTTTATAGAAAAAAATACTATGTATAGTTTTAAATTATATTGAAAAAATAAAGTTAAAATAAGTAACTATGAATCATTTCTTCAACCAATTTCATTTCATATTTATTTTACTAAGCTTTATTTTTCAGTCCGCTGTAGTAATTTCAAAGCGATGAATAAAATTAAAAGTGATATATTAATTTTCATGAAAAATATAATGCATCTAATGAATTATGCATGAAAACACCGAGTTAAGTGCGGAAATAAACAACTTGGCGTTTTATGCATTTGCTGGGCACTGGTGGTGTAGTGGTAGCACCCCCTCACGATCCGAAGGTGGTAGGTTCAACCTAAGGCCTTAGCCGAAATTTATAATACATTATCGAATTAATATTACATTGTTATATGTGTACCATGGCCTATGTAAATTGTATTGAAGTAATGTTACTTCAAGCTTAATATGTTACGTTTCTAAAACGGAATAGTTCTGGAAGATTTTGTGGTAGGGCCCCAGGTTGTGCGCCAATGTTTTTCCATTCGAAGAAATTATGTGCGTAATAACAGTGCTCTTAAACGGTGAAGGAAAACATCACGAAACTGACATATCGTAGAACATATAAGTTTTAAGACAGTGTCAATTGCACAGTGATATAGAGCACATTTTTTCAATACAGAAAAACATTGCAAGCCAGGGTTCAAACTCACGACCATAGAAAGGCGGGGGTACCACTATGCCATGTGAGTTATCGATTCTAAAATCCCGGAAACGACAGCTGGAGGATGACGTGGTTGCATTATGACGCACTATGCATACAAAGCAAGGTGTGGTCCTAGTATGCGCGGTTTCAATACAAACCCCGAGCCAAAAGAATACGAAAAATAAAAAAAAATAAAAAACCGACTAAATTTTGGCCGCCACCACAAAATGGCGGGCAAAATTTAGTCGGTTTTTCTTGGATTTAAAATTTGCCATAGTGTATAGTAATCTACTACTCAAACCCTTTAATTTGATACCTATATTGTGGGAGTTGTGAAAAAATATGTAATCCGCCATTTTGTGGCGGCGGCCATCTTGGACCGATTCCCATCAAACATTGCTAAGAACACTCCCGACTTGTTCACCTTTCAAACAAAAAAAAAACAAATTCAAAATCGGTTAATGCGTTCGGGAGCTACGATGCCACCAGGGTTGGATTTCGTAGTATAATTATACTATTTGTACCATAATTTCATGATGTGTAGTATGTAGTATCGTAATGCAAGTATACTACGCGAAAGTAGCATAATTTTATGTTCAAGCCGATTTGTTTATTTGGTAGTAATTTTGAACATTTACCCTACAGTATTGAGATATTCTGTACGTATGGCAACATCAAATTAGGCAAAGACAAACAGAAGACTCACTGATTCTTTCATGCGATGCTGTAAGTAAAAGAAAGTAAGATCAAAAATTTGGCAAAGGACGAAGTTCGAGATTGACGAATTGGCTGAAGTAGACATCCAGTTGCCTCAATTTTATTAATTTGTGAATATTTTTAGTAATGAATACAATAAAATTTCACTTTCAAATGCTATTTTATTTTAATTCAAAACAAAATCGATGAAAACAGAAACGTAGTATAAATTTTAGTCAAAGTAGTATATTTTTAACTTCCATGTACAATAATTTTTCAAGGGTCTGAATCCAACCCTGGATGCCACAGACAGACAGACACACACAGACCCTCGCAGACACGTCAAACACCCAGTCGTTTTTGCGAAGATGATTAAAAACAAAAAATGTCATCGTCATCATCTTCCTGCCCTTATCCCACTGGTGGGGTCGGCACAACAGGTTCTCTTCCTCCACTCTCCCCTATCATCCGTCATCTCAGTACTCACTCCTTTCTTACACATATCGTCTTTCACACAGTCCATCCATTTTTTCTTTGGTCGACCCTTTCTACCCTTATATCTATCCACATTAAAAAATATATAGCGAGAAATTATTGGCAAACATTTTGACCTCACCACAAAGCTCTTGCAAATTATCATGTTTCAGAAACAATACAGTTTTCTTTTGATGTTTTTGACTGACAACCTAAATAACTCAATTTTTTTTTCGTGTTATTTTGAGTTTCATTGTGTAATTTTGGTAGTTATTTTTCCAATAAAGCCCGAGTTCACACGGAAATAATAGTGAAAGTTGCTTTCTAAATCTATCATACACACTTCTTAAAATTTCAATGCAATAGTAAAATATTAAAGCACCATTAATCTCAAATAATTGTTCATTCCGCTCATGTTTTGTCGTACTTATTTAAATACGCAATGTGATTATTATTCGGTTTCTAAATTCGTGCTTGTTTTGTTAATTTGGTTTAATTATAGCTTTTGTAACCCACCGTCTTCTTCTTCTTCTTCAATTATGGCATCTGTCTCTTAGAGAACAATTTTGCCAGTGTCAAGTGTATTTATTTATAAGTATTGTCAACGTCACAGAGTCATAGTCAAGTAGTCAAGTCAATTTTAAACAAAAGATGGCTGTTTTGTTGAAAATTTTCGGGATTTCCTCCGATGGAATTTCAAGAGAACTATTCACTCTAATTCACATACTTTACACTCGCGTCAAGAGCCCGGGCTTTATTGGCAAAATAACCACCAAAATTACGCAATAAAACTCAAAATAACACGAGAAAACATATAAAAACCAGAGCGACGTAGTTGTCAGGCAAATACACCGCAGAAAATCCAACTAGAATGATCATCGACCAGGTTGACAATCGAATGCATCGTGCATTTTCTAAATTCGTGCTTGTTTTGTTAATTTGGTTACTTATAGCTTTTGTAGCCCACCGTCATCAACACTGACATCGACATGTGACATACTGACGTTGACACTTGTCACACACCGACATAGACACTGAAATACTAAAGAAACGTAAAACTATGAATTGTTTCGCACAACTGAGACTTTGAGATAAGGATTTTCTGCGGTGCATTTGACTGACAACTACGTCGCTCTGGTTTTTATATTTTTTCTCGTATTATTTTGCCAATAAAGCCCGGGTTCTTGACGCGAGTGTAAAGTATGTGAATTAAAGTGAATAGTTCCTTTCTTCCTTTCTCTAAGAGACAGATGCCATAATTGAAGAAGAAGAAGAAGAGTAGGATATAACTAATAAAGAATTTGACGAATTACGGAATTAACAAATTAAGCTTATGACTTGTTAAGGATATAAATAAATAAATAAATAAATAAATAATGCTGGACAGTCCACATCATCTAGCCCCAAAGTAAGCTACTCAAAGCTTGTGTTATGGGTACTAGAAAACTGATATATTTAATACATGATATAGGTACATAGATAGATATTTTTAATTATACATACACACCCAGACCAACGGAACAAATTTCTGCAGATCGTACACAAATTAGTTCCGAGGCGGGAATCGAACCCGCAACCTCTTGCATCGCAGGCGGACTCTTGCCCGCTGCGCCACTGAGGTCGTCAAATGGACATACGATATGGACAAACAAGTATTTGACGACTGTCTGCGTAATCGCGCAGAAGTTGTTAAGATGTTTTTATTCTAAAAAAAAACATGATCACAGCAATCCCCGGTTTGAATATTATATAAAAATCAATTTAGAATGTACACGTGAAGGCCTTTTATTTGATACCACACTCAATAAATTAATAAAAAGTTTTTTTTCAACTGTGGAACCTTCTTTTCACCGATTAAGCTCATGCTTCCCAGCAAATCTACAGCAGAATCTCTAGACCTTCCAAGTTTCATGCAGATTGGATCAACGTTTCTTAAGTTATGCTCTAACAAACATATTATACACAAACATACAACGCTCTACTTGCCACTGAAATTTCGATCGCTTCGCTCGCTCAATCAATTACAAAAACTACTTTTACTAGTACTTGCACGTCGTTTGTATTTCCATTTATCACGAACTAAATGTACTGTAGGTCTACCATGAGTTGTCACATTTAGATCGGCTGACGTTACTACAGTAGTAATAGTACGTTACTATGACACCTGTCGAAATTGTTACTCATGGTGCCAAATTCTGAGCAAATTAATGAAGCGCAAACTACAGTCGCTGTAGTACGCTGTGACGTAGGATAGTTAGCTACGTGAGGTTTTAGTACCCAACTATCCGCTACAGGCGCTGTACAATATTTTCATACATTTTTGTAACTACATAATACATTATAATTATATAATTTGTGTATAGAGCGCTGGTGGTGTAGTGGTAGCACCCCTGCCTCACGATCCGAAGGTCGTGGGTTCAAACCTGGTCGTGCACCAATGAGTTTTTCCATTCGAAAAATTTATGTGCGCAATGCCAGTGCTCTTAAACGGTGAAGGAAAACATCGTGAGGAAACCGGCATACCCTAGAACCAAAAATTCAAAGGTATGTGTCATAGGTCAGTATTCTTATAAGCGGCGATGGGCTTGCAACCTGTCACGTACGGAATACTAACTACTGTGCAAAATGTGGGCATTTACCAAAATGTCATGTTTGGACTTGCCTCTGACTACCCCCTTTAGATATCCTCAAAAGATCTAAGTAACTAAAGATCTGAGGAGATATCTACCGAGCCTGGGGATTACAGTCGTGATCATATTTTTTTTTTTTTTTTTTTTTTTTTTTTTTTTGTAACTACAGTCGCTAGCGAATGTAGATTGTGAAAACTCATGGTAGACCCTCTGTGTTGTTTTCATTACGTAAGCACAAGACGTAGTCAGGTATTGTTGTTTGCAAATGGAGTATTATTTGATAGTTTGAAATGTACTTTTAAACTTACGCGATCTGAACACATTATTATTAGTATTAGACGGGTATTTATCGCGTTTAAATTACCTTATATTTTCCCGACGTTTCGACAGGTTTGCACGCTGTCGTAAATACCCGTCTAATACTAATAATAAATTGTAGTTTGAAATGTCTGTAAAGGAAATGTAGGTATGCTGAAATCATAAGAACTAGTGTTTAGTGGTAACATGCCCCTTGCAATACTGAAATCTTATGGTGTTCCCACACTGTTACTCATACACGCTGAAACGGCTGAACGGATCTGGCTGAAATTTAGATATAGATTATAGTCTGAAATAGCACATAATGCTTTTATCTTGGAAAAATGTACGGTTGCCGTGGGAAATTTTTGTTTTTCAAGGTACGCGGACAAAGCCGCGGGCGGAAGATAGTCTTACTACTGATAGATAGTAAAGTTCGGATGGTTAAGTATGGATGTTTGTAACTCAATCACGCTGAAACGGCTGAACGGATCTGCATGTAACTTGGCATACGCGTAGTTTATGACCTGGAATAACAAATGTACTTTCATCCGGTAGGTATAACGCGATAGGAGCCGCGCGCGGTTGCTAGAGAGACTATAAATAGTTCTATTCTATAGTAAAATATCGATAGATACTGTAGGCGTTATGTACCGAGTCGCTACGTCATGATAATGACTATATTCAATAGACTTTTATTTATTTTTTACTAGCTTCCGTTCACGGCTTCGCCCGCGTAGTACCTTGGAAAACGAAAACCAATCTATCCCACGGGAACCGTACATTTTTTCGAGATAAAAAGTAGTCTATGTACTATTCCAGACTATAATCTATATCTATGCCTTTTATCCAGATTCGTTCAGCCGTTTCAGCATGAAAGAGTAACAAACATACATCCATACATTCTTACAAACTTTCGCGTTTATAATATTACTCGTAGTAGGATTTTTACTGCCCAGTGTTTGGTGGTGTTTTTTGTATCTAAATATATATAACTCAAAGGTGACTGACTGACTGACTGACTGACTGACTGACTGACATAGTGATCTATCAACGCACAGCCCAAACCACTGGACGGATCGGGCTGAAATTTGGCATGCAGGTAGATGTTATGACGTAGGCATCCGCTAAGAAAGGATTTTGATTAATTCTACCCCCAAAGGGATAAATTAGGGGGTGAAAGTTTGTAAGAAAAGTCTCGATAATCGACATTCACGCGGGCGAAGCTGCGGGCATCAGCTAGTTTAATTTATAATTTGCCTTTCATAGATTATGACAATTTGTGTGCTGGTTTCCTCCCAATGGTTTTCTTCACCGTCATACTTTTTTCGAATGGAAAAACTCATTGGTGCTCGACTAAGTTTGAACCCACGACCTTCGGATCGTGAGGCAGGGGTGCTACCACTACACCACCAGTGCTCTTCGGACATCATCGAAATAAACTCATAACAATATAAAAAAGTATGTTTATAGCTGCGAGTTGAGGTTATCGATTTTATAAGTATGTATTAAATATTTACACCAACCAACGGTTCCTGAAATAAGTGACCAATAGACTGAATGGTTTAAGGGTGCGTACAGAGCTTTGGTGGTGGGTTCGATGGTCGTACGCTAAATAAATGGGGGACAGATGTATCTTTTTCAATAAATAAAAGTTCTAATTTTGTTGTGAAATAGTTTTCTCTTTGAAAAATTCATGCGCAGTGCCAGTGCTCTTAAACGGTGAAAGAAAACATCGAGTGTAAACGAACTAAAAATTCGAAGATATGTGTCATCGGTTAGTATTCATATCGATTGGCTTACAACCTGTCACATACGGCTTACTAATTACTGTGCCAAATGTGAGAATGTGCCAAATATCATGTTTGGACGTACCTCTGATTACCCTCTTTAGATATCCTCAAAGATCTGAGAAGATATCTACCGAGTTAGGGATTACAGTCGTGATCATCTTTTTTTTTTATAAAAGTTCGATCTGTTCCCCTTTCCAAAAAGGGGAACAGATCAAAAATATACTAAACTAGCTGATGCCCGCAGCTTCGCTCGGGTGAATGTCGATTATCGAGACTTTTCTTACAAACTTTCATCCCCTATTTTATCCCCTTGGGGGTAGAATTAATCAAAATCCTTTCTTAGCGGATGCCTACGTCATAACATCTACCTGCATGCCAAATTTCAGCCCGATCCGTCCAGTGGTTTGGGCTGTGCGTTGATAGATCACTATGTCAGTCAGTCAGTCACCTTTGAGTTATATATATTTAGATTAAAATACATTTTATCAAACGTCGGGTTTTAATATAAATTCGAAAGCAAATCGCCTAAAATAATTCATCAGAACGTACCAGGGCAACATAAATCCGAAGAGTCGAGATGCCCAATATCCGTTTACGCGAGGGGAAATCACTTTGTGCCGGCGCGGAAAATTGAATTGACGAGAGGGTTTCTGGCTACCTGGTACTTCCTACGCGGCAGGTACTAGGGTGTGTGCTATGAAATATCTGCATTTTTACCCGACTGCAAGGAGGGTAATGCAAACACATTACGTTACCCTTCTTTTTCGCTTCGCTTGAAGTGCACTGTAGGTCTACCATGAGTTTTCACAATCTACACTCGCTAGCGACTGTAGTTAAAAATTGTATGAAAACTTGTACAGCGCCTCTAGCGGATAGTTAGGTACTAAAACGTCACGTAGCTAACTATCCTACGTCACAGCGTACTACAGCGACTGTAGTTTGCGCTTCAATAATTTGCATAGAATTTGGTACCATGAGTAACAATTTTGACAGATGTCATAGTAACGTACTGTTACTACTGTAGTAACGTCAGCCGATCTAAATGTGACACTGACAACTCATAGTAGACGTACTGGTGTAGTTGCACCTTTACTTAACGATCCGTGGGTTCAAACCTGGTCGTGCACCGATGAGTTTTTCCTTTCGATAAATGTATGTGCGCAATGCCAGTGCTCTTAAACGGCGAAGAAAAACATCGTGAGGAAACCGGCATACCCTAGAACCAAAAATTCGAAGGTATGTATGTGTCTTAGGTTAGTATTCTTATAAGCGGCGATGGGCTTGCAACCTGTCACGTACGGAATACTAACTACTGTACAAAATGTGGGCATGTACCAAAATTAAATGTCGTGTTTGGACGTCCCTCTGACTACCCTTTTTAGTTATCCTCAAAGATCTAAGTTAAAAAAAAATCTGAGGAGATTTACCGAGCCCGGGGATTACAGTCGTGATCATATTTATCTTTTAATTTTTCTTTCATTTCAAATTAACTTTAGCTACTACGCAAACGGGGCCTATATTGTCTGAGAGTCCGCCTGCGATGCAAGAGGTTGCGGGTTCGATTCCCGCCGCAGAACAAATTTGTGTACGATCTGCAGAAATTTGTTCCGGGTCTGGGTGATTTCTATGTATAATAAAAAATATCTATCTATGTATCTAATGTATTAAATATATCAGTTATCTAGTACCCATAACACAAGCTTTGAGTAGCTCACTTTGGGGCTAGATGATGCTGTGCGGATTGTCCAGCAATATTTATTTATTTATTTACTAGCTGTCCCGGCAAACTTCGTACCGCCTTTTTTATTTAGAAAACGTTTGTATGGGAAATAGAAAAGGGCTATTTTTAGGGTTTTCCCGGCAGTTATTCGATTTTTTCTTACCTTTTAAACCTTCCCTAGACCTCCACGAACATTTCAAGACCAAGATAAGATAAATCCGTTTAGCCGTTCTCGAGTTTTAGCGAGACTAACGAACAGCAATTCATTTTTATATATAAGAAGAAGAAGATTGTTAAAGGGAAAATCGCATCACGATACAAGCCAATACGTACGTAATCAAACCGTCTAAACAAGCCATAGACGTCTATGAACTATTCAAACTAAATTAGACTGGTGTGTGGTGGGTCGTCTAACGATCGTAGGGTGAGACACTAGTGATGGCTGCCGTGTGATTCTGTAAGACCTCATTTTAAACTTCGAGTCTGAATCCGCTGTGAGTTTCTTGTTAATCAAACGTTCAATGAAATTTTTAAATCCAAAACGGTTGTGGTCTCTAGCAGTACTAAATTTTGTGAGTGGGCAACAGCAGGTATTCATAAAAGCAGGCGCACTTTGTATGAACTATACAGCGAAAAACAGTATAATTTTAGTGAAGAGTTTAAAACTAGAGTTAAAAATTATTCAAAAATTTTTAAGAATGTTTGTAGAGTTGCAAAATCACAACATATAAGTTCTAAAATTAAAACCAGTCAGGATAAAATTAAGGCTACTTGGAAAATAATTAATAGTGAGACTGGAAAAATCAAAACTCAAAGTAATGTATTAAATTTAAACATTAACAATAAAATAATTAACCAAGATACTGATGTAGCACAGGCATTTGAAACATTCTTTACTGATATTCCAGTCTCTACTACTAAATCTTTAAAATCTTCACCTGTAATAGCTCAATCTATATTAAAAGATAGTTTACCGGAATGTGATGTAACATTTCATTTTGATTATGTGAACAATAACGACATCATTAAAGCATTTAAACAGATTAATGTAAAAAAAACCACTGACCTCTGGGGCATTTCTGTTAGCGTTGTAAAATCATTGATTGAAATTATTGCACCTGACTTAGCTTTCATATTTAACAAATGTATTGACAGTGGTGTCTTTCCTAACTTAATGAAACATAGCAAGATTACACCTCTGTTCAAATCTGGTAGTCATTCAGATCCTTGTAATTTTCGACCAATATCAGTGTTACCTACACTTAGTAAAATATTTGAAAAACTTATTCTTCATCAATTACAAAAACACTTTAACAGTAATAATATACTTGATAAAAAACAATTCGGATTTACAAAGGGCCGCTCAACAACTGATGCCGGTGTTGAGTTGGTATCACATATCTTCGATAACTGGGAGGAATCTCTCGATACCTTAGGTATTTTTTGTGATCTGTCTAAAGCATTTGATTGTGTTCACCATGAAACATTAATCATGAAACTCCATCACTATGGTGTAAGGGGAGTTGCACTTAATCTTTTAAAATCTTACCTCAGTGACAGACTTCAACGAGTTGACGTAAATGGGAAACGTTCTCCGGGGTCAGTGGTAACAATGGGTGTACCACAAGGATCAATATTAGGACCATTTTTATTTTTAATATATGTAAACGATCTACCCAAACTTGTCAGGGATGATCAGGAGATTGTACTGTTTGCTGATGACACGTCACTTTTATTTAAACAAAAGCGGCGTATGACTAATTTTGACGAAGTGAATAATGCAATCTCTAAAATTGTAAAATGGTTTAATGTAAACAACTTATTACTAAATGAAAAGAAAACGAAATGTGTTCGTTTTGTACTACCAAATGTTCGACATTTAGATACCAATATAAAAATAAATAACGAAAATATAGATCTTGTAGACACCACAGTATTCTTGGGCATAACTTTAGATAATAAGCTTCAATGGGGCCCGCACATTGATAAATTGTCGAAGAGACTTAGCTCTGCAGCATATGCAGTTAAAAAGATCCGTCATTTCACCGACGTAGAAACTGCTAGACTTGTATATTTCAGCTACTTTCATAGCATTATGTCTTACGGCATTTTGTTATGGGGGAGTGCTGCAGATATTAATACTATATTTGTGTTGCAGAAGAGGGCTGTTCGTGCAATTTATAACATGGGTCCTAGAGAATCTCTTAGAGATAAGTTTAAAGAAATAAACGTCATGACAATGCCATGTCAGTATATATATGAAAACTTGATGTATGTTCACAAAAACATTAATTTATTTAGGAAAAATAGTGATAATCATAATGTTAATACTAGACTTAAAAATAAACTCGCTGTTCCCACGGTTAGGCTCACTAAAGTAAGTAAATCCTTTAAAGGGCAATGTGTACGCTTCTATAACAAGATCCCAAGTGACATGCTTGATTTATCAATTGGAAAATTCAAAAATGTAATTAAACAGAAACTGTCTAGAAAAGCTTATTATAAAATATCAGAGTATTTAGATGATAAAAAAGCTTGGGATGAATCAGCTCCAACTCTGCTAGGTATTCCTTACAAAATTAACAAGGATCATACAAAAAAAGCGCTAGGGCCCAGCGAGTTTCTTGCCAGTACTTCTCGCACTGGGGATAGGACTGGAACTGGCACTTAGACTCACCTAGTATGTAAGACGTTTCAAAGTGATCCCTGTGATTCTATTGAAAATAAACATATTTTGATTTTGATTTTGATTTTGATTGGCATTTTATAAACTTGGTTGATAATTCGAATTTATACAAGCGCCACTCTTGCGAGCGTGTCAGTGAGTTGAACTAAATTGACGGGGAGATTTTGACAGATAAAGTATGAGATGACGTAAGAAGTGGCATTCTATACGGTAACTCCCAAGTCACTTCGACGCTCGCTTCGCGCTTGTACCCGATTCAAAGTGTCAAATAAAAAGCGTCTTAAGCGAAGTGAGAGTGAATAGCGATGTGAGATGCGAGTTGATGTTTGAATTTTACAGAATCGACGTACTGTAGTTTGTACTCTGTTAACCGACGAAGAAAATAAAGAGGTTTTTAAGGCGCGTAGGTATATATTTGCGTGACGGCGAAAGAATTGTGTATGTGAATGTGAGTTTCTGTTGATGTAACCCTGGACTGGACGGATTTTGACAAGATTAAATGTGTCTATAGATTTGTCTGGATAACAAAAGTGAGGATATAAAAAGTCGAAAAATCTATTAAGCAGCTATTTTCAATTATTTTCAGACGAGTTTTTTGATTAATTATTTTATTTTTATAAGGTACTTAGTCCAATTTTGATTAATGTTCTTATGACAAAGAAATCCTGCCTTAAATCTAACTTTAACCCCAATGGGGTTCCAGGATAAATAAAATTTTATCCAGTTTAAAACTATGTCGGTATCTACACCGTGAAATTTTAATGGTTGTTTTCCCGCGGCAGAGCAACTTGCCATAAAGAGTACTTTAGTAACATAGAGTAAAAGTAAAAAAATAAAGATGTTTTGTTTTAAAATAATTTAAAAAATATTCATCAACTCGAAAACGTGAGGAACGATAATAACATTAGACGTAACTTGTAGGTACTATTCGAATCGCACGCGCCGCCGGCCGCCTTTGCGTAGGTATCGAGATGAATTACTATTAGTTCGTGGTCGCTTTCGAATTAAATTTTCACAATGGTATATCTGTATTTTTTGTTTCTAATATTTATTTTGTTTATACAACGATTGTATTACCAATACAAAACCATTTCGCTGCGGGAAAACAACCATTAAAATTTCTCGGTGTATATGCCAAATATCATCCAAATCCGTTCAGCCATTTTTGCGTCAGTAACATAAATACCTACATACAATTTTACAAATTTATAGTAATAAGATTACAAGTTTTTGCAAGAAAATCTAATTAATATTATGAACGTGAATGTTTGTGAGGATGTATGGATGTTTGTTATTCTTTCACGCTGAAACGGCTGAACGTATCTGAATGAAACTTGACACAGTTACAGATTATAGTTTGGAATAGCACATAGGCAATTTTTATCCCGGAAAAGTGTACGGTTCCCGTGGAAAGTAGGATATATCCCATCCCTAGACTACGAGCATAGCATAATTTCTAGCTGAGCGAATATTGGTCCTTCGAGCAGTAACTGCATATCATATCATATCATTTATAGCAATTTGATGCCAATCGAATATAAATCTATATATAAAAATATAATGATAAAATAAATAAATATGATCACGACTGTAATCCCCGGGCTCGGTAGATATCTTCCTCTGATCTTTAGTTACTTAGATCTTTGAGGATATCTAAAAAGAGTAGTTAGAGGCACGTCCAAACATGACATTTGGCACATGCCCACATTTTGCACAGTAATTAGTATTTCATACGTGACAGGTTGCAAGCCCATCGCCGCTTATAAGAATACTAACCTATGCTATGACACACACCTTCGAATTATTAGTTCAAGGGTATGCCGTTGTCCTCACGATGTTTTCCATCACCGTTTAAGAGCACTGGCATTGCGCACATATTTTTTTCGAATGGAAAAACTCATTGGTATACGGCCAGGTTTGAACCCACGACCTTCGGGTCGTGAGGCAGGGTTGCTACCACTACACCACCAGAGCTCGCAATTGACATTTCTATAGTGTCTAACTCTATGAACACAGCGAGGGTGGGAAGATTGACAAATAGTCAAATTATGTTTCCAAAAACGTTAGACAGAGACCATAAAGAAACCGTAATAGATTCTAATTTAAAACAACGGTAGATGGAGACGTGCGTATGAATATTTTGTCCTTTTCCCTCTTAGAGTGGTTACGCACTGCGTCCGATCCGAATCCGATCCGAATCCGTGAAAATATGGATCTAGAAAACTCGGACCGAATTCGGATATTGACAACATAACATAACATAACTATTTATTAAAAAAATCAAAAAAACACGACCTTATTTTGTTCACATCAAATACTAAATTAGCGTAAACATTTTAAATTACAATTCTAAATTTGACTAAACTAACGTATGATTTTCGTGTTTTAGCTTGTTTTAGAAGCCATGTAAATTGGTGTTGACTAAAGCTACGTGAAAATGGTGGAAAATTAATTAAATGAGAATGATTGTAAATTTTGGATCTTTTTAAAACTGTCATTCAAAAATGTTACGCTAATTTGGTCTTTACAGTAAGCCAAATAAGATCGTACCTATGGTAGCATTTTTTAAGTTAGTCTGCAAAACAACCAAATTACCACCTACTTACTTACCAAAAAAAATAACATGAAAATAAAAATGTAATACCTACCTAATAAATAACAAAAAACAATACAAATTCACAATAAACTAAAATCAAAAAACAGAGAGAACTACGGTAAAAGTGAGCTGGGCGTCTCACAGTATCTTAAACAACTTCGTTGTACTATTGGCCAGAAAAGAAATCGGATTATCAGTACGTCTACCATGAGTTGTCACATTTAGATCGGCTGACGTTACTACAGTAGCAATAGTACGTTACTATGACATCTGTCAAAATTGTTACTCACGGTACCAAACTTTGCAAATTAATGAGCGCAAACTACAGTCGCTGTAGTACGCTGTGACATAGGATATTTAGCTACGTGAGGTTTTAGTACCCAACTATCCGCTAGAGGCGCTGTACAAGTTTTCATACATTTTTTTAACTACAGTCGCTAACGAGTGTAGATTGTGAAAACTCATGGTAGACCCTCAGGAAAGAAATCGGATAATGGAAAACGGATGTAGTGCGTAAACTACCATAGAAATAGGTTTACAACTATTCCGGATCATATTTTCACGGGTTCGGATCGGATTCGGATCGGACGCAGTGCGTAACCGCTCTCAGAGAATAAAAAATATATAAATCCGTCACGTTTTAGGAAGATTTATGGGAAAATAAGTGCTTTATCTCTGGGCTTGTATTAAACGGATATGAAAAATATTTGTGTTTTTAACCGCTTGAGAAGAGGAGGGTTATGCGTTTGGGGTGTATGTATTTATGTATGTGAGTTCCTTTGGCTGTGTCGCTGGAGCTCTAATGGCTGGACGGATTTTGACAAATTATATGTTTTACTTTATGTTTTATCTGTGTACTAGAATGTTTTATTTTGTTAAGTCTCGGGATTTTTTTTCGATTGATTTAGAGTAAGTTTTATTGACTACTAGCTGTCCCGGCAAACTTCGTACCGCCTTCTACATTTGCTTAGACAACAGGGAGTGATTATAATTTAATATGAACTTTATTAAATAGTAATAAAGTTCAAATTGACTCTACATTTTATTTCGAAAACGTTTGTATGGGAAATAGAAAAGGGCTATTTTTAGGGTTTTCCCGGCAGTTATTCGAATTTTTCTTACCTTTTAAACCTTCCCTAGACCTCTACGAACATTTCAAGACCAAGATAAGATAAATCCGTTTAGCCGTTCTCGAGTTTTAGCGAGACTAATGAACAGCAATTCATTTTTATATATATAGACTAGCTTATGCCCGCAACTTCGTCCGCGTAGAAATCGAAAATAATGAATTTAAATAAAATATGAAACACGTCTTCCATCATATATGTAAATATTAAACGGGTATTGAGTATTGCGTTTTATTTACCTATTTTTCCCTATTTTTAACGTTGGGAAAAATAGTTAATTAAATAAAACGCGATATACAGTCGTGGTCAACTAATTAGGGACATGCAAGATAGTGAAGAACAATAACCGGTTATGTACATACAAATATAAAACCCTATTGATTTCTCAGTAACTATTATTTGCATAATTTGGTCCGATTATTATGCTTTAAATGGCTGTAAATAAAAGAATAAATAAATAGAAAAAAGTATTTAATATCAAAGGTTGAACATGTATTCAATTTTAAGGTATAATTCTGTAGCTGGACATTTAATTAAGGACAGTAAACTATAATGAAAAATAGAGTTAAACAAAACTAATAATCTGCAGTATTATAATATCTTTAACAGCTCCATTTTATTACGTGTAAAATCAGTACCCAGTAGCAAAACCTTTGTTAGTAATTACCGCTTGACACCGATGTGGCATAGACATTATCAGTTTCTGGCATGTTTCGACAGGAATGTTTGCCCATGCCTCACAAAAAGCTTCATTAAGTTCATCTAAAGTTGTGGTACGATAAGTGGCTACTTTTTTCTTGATTTCGTGCCAAAGGTGCTCGATTGGGTTAAGGTCCGGGCTATTTGCTGGCCAATCTAGCACCGATACTGACTGACTGGTAAGAAACGACTTGACTGAACGGGCGGTATGTTTTGGGTCGTTATCATGCTGAAACGTCCATATAATAGGGAGATGCTCCTCAGCATAGGGAAGCATCGTTTCCTCCAATATTGCCTTGTATTGATGTTGGTCTAAGTTACCCTGAACTTTCCTCACAGGTCCCACTCCACGTCCAGAAAATGAACCCCACATTTTAATGTTTCCACCGCCATGTTTCACCTGCTTTTTTGTGAATCTTGGATTCATTTCCGCTTTTACTGGACGCCGTACGTATTGCCTTCCATCTGAAGAAATCAAATTAACCTTGGTCTCGTCAGAGAATAATACATGTTGCCATTGGGCGTAGGTCCAATGTCCATATTTACGTGCAAACGCCAAACGAGCATTTCTATGTTCTTTCTTCAACAACGGTACTTTGCGAGCCACTCTTCCGAACAACCCTGCTTCTACCAGACGTCGTCGAACGGTCCTAGCTGAGACACCAGCTCTTTCGTCTGTCCCAAAAACTTCGTGTTTAATTAAAATAGAGCCTAGAAACGGATCTTTCTTAGCTAACCTGGCTATCATTCTATCTTCTTGCGGAGTTGTTTTTCTCGATCTTTTTGTTCTGGGCACATTTAAATCTGTGTTATTGCGTCTGACATGTTGCACTGCATTGTATACCATAGTTTTTGAACAATTTAAATGTTCTGCTATCCTTCGGTATGGCCAACCATGCTCGACAACAAACTTCATGATAATTTTTCGTAGTGTTGGATCGCAACTTTTATTTTTACCCATTTTTCTTCAAAATATTTTTCAAAACTTAAAATAAATATCGGGATTGCCGCCAAAACTACCACGAAACAATAAGAGAAGAAGTAAAAAAGTATTGAGATTCAAATTTTGAAAATAGAACGCAATATCTCAGTGTCCCTAATTAAATGGCCAGCCAGCATTATTTGAACAAATAGCACTACGATAATCTATCAGCTATACTGTAAAGAGGTTTAATGTTTAAGAAGTTGTTATTGTTTGTATAATCGGGCACATAAATGACTAATTATACTTACATGTAAGAGATATGGAATATGGTTTAGACTCGTTGAAAAATAAAAAATAAATTCACAATTCGGTTTAACCAAAGAGTGTCCCTAATTAGTTGACCACGACTGTATACCCGTTTCATTTCGGTTTTGTATATTTTTACATAGCAACCTAACGAACCTACTGCTCGGGATAAGGCAATTCGGTTTTGTATATTTTTACATAGCAACCTAACAAACCTACTGCTCGAGGTAGGGCAATTCGGATTTTTATATTTTCACATAGCGACCTAACGAACCTACTGCTCGGGGTAGGGAAATCCGGATTTGTATATTTTTACATAGCAACCTAACGAACCTACTGCTCGGGGTAGAGGTAGGACATTGTCTTCTAAGCCTACTGACCTGGTGGAGTACATGAAGGTGAAGACCAACGTCATATTGAGGGTGGAGAAGTTGCATTCGCACAACAATGTGAGTTTCAATTCATTTGTTGTGCGAGTGCCGACTTCAAATCTCGCCCTCTATATGAAAGAGGATTTCTGGCCGAAGGGTGTCATATTTCGGCGATTCCGTGGAAGGCTTGGTGACACCCCCCCACTTCCAGCTCCCAATAATTAAATAATTAGTTTATTATTATGTATGTTAGACTGTAAGGTATATATTTTATATGGGCCGTAGTTTTTAAGTATTTTCCATCTTGTACACTTAGACTAATGTTGCCTGAAATAAAGTTATTATTATTATTATAGTGGAACTGAGCATCGCAAACATTGACAACCTCTTTTATTTTGTACATAACATACCATACATACATAAAATAACGCCTGATTCCCAACGGAGTAGGCAGAGACCATAGAACTCCACTTGCTACGTTCCTGACATACATTTTTTGCTTCATTCACTATAATTACATTCTTCATACATGAGCGTTGGTTTAAGGTACTCTTGACCTAGCTATTCTCTAAAACGCGCCAATTTAATCGAGGTATGTACGCAGAGGTTTTCTCCTACCAAACCAACTATTCCATTCACACTCTCCTTATAAATTTAGAAGGGTATGTTAAGATGGTTTGGGTATGTAGAAAGGATGGAGCAAAAGAGACTGACGAAACAGGTGCATGCAACCATCATGTACCTGTCAATCTCCTATCATACATCCTTTCTACATGCCCAAACCATCTGAACATACCCTTCTCAATATTAATCACTACGTCTTCCTTCACACCACAACGTTAATTCATCACACTGTTCTTCGCTCTATCATTTAAAATTAAACCACACATACTTCTCATAGCTCTCATTTCCCCTGCATTTATTCTATTCTAATGCTTCTTCTGCCATACCTAACTTTCAGTAGGTACCATTATTTCATTTTGTAAAAAGATTTAATGTACTTACCTATTTAAACTAAGTTTCAAGCCAATCACACCACCCTTAGCTATAAGAAACATGCTACATACACATACTTTCCGAAGATAGAACTATATCTACTAAAAACATACTAAAATTAATAAAAAGACGAATTGTTTATCTATCCATAGAAAATCGACATAAAATGACATTGTCAATAGACTTAGTGTAGTGTCACTGTTATATGAACAAAAAAGGTTGGTTGCACATATCGCACCATGAGAATAGAAGTGACTCATCTCAAAAAACAGGTAAAATGAGTTAAATATGTAGAAAGACTCAGAAAAAAAACTGCATCGCCTAGTGAATAAAAAACTGCCGCTTTTTGGTTAGAATGCGTCAAAACGTAATAGGTGCGTCTCTTTCATTTCGGCGATCCCTCGTCCGTCACCCCGTGAAAAAGTGATTATATTCAGTATTGCGTCAGCCAGGATTGCCGTGAGACGTCACGTGTTTAGTATTAATGTGACCTAAACCTCAATATTACAGTTTTGTATGCAAATATTAGGTAAAATTTTGTTGAAATTTAGAGTAATAAAATGACCGATGTTTGTTTTGTGTCATTTTATTGCATTAAGTTGAGTAAATTATTGTGACTTAAATCGAGTTATATCAGTTTATTACTATATTAAGGCTTATTTTAATGACCGTTTAAGGTTTAAGTCATTAGTAAATACTAATAAATTATTGCTATAGTACAAAACCGACTTAAATGTCGGAAGCTTTTTTTTAAATAGTAAATAGAGTAATTAATTAAATTTATTTTGAATCAGTAATAAGTTTAAAATTTACATAAAACCCTAAAGTATTCCATAAATTGTAAAAAATGTAGATAAGTCGTAATTTGGTTATGTCATAGCACAATTTAGTAAAAAACACGCAATCGTAAAATCTTTAAATCGCATTTCCCAAAAATCATGTTTTCTTAATTGAGTCACTTCTATTCTCACGGTGCGATATTAGTTTGATTTGAATCTAAGCCCAGTATTATGTGAATATTTCATATTATGTGACTCTTTATTATCTATACCTATATAAGAGCTTAACCTGACTGACTGACTGACTGACTGACTGACTGATTGATCATCGCCGAGCCGAAACCGCTGAAGATAGAAAGCTGAAATTTGGAAGGTGGCTTCCTTTTATAACAAAACCACCCACTAAGGCGGGATTTTTGAAAATTCCACCTCTAAAGGGGTGAAAAAGGGTGAAAACGTTAGTATGAAACTTTTTAACGCGTGGAGCGTTTTTCAAGAAACTTTGTTTGTGCACTGTAAATGCAAAATAAATGAACACGTGTTTCAAGATTTTTCAATATAATTTTCAAAAAGGGGTAAAATGGGGTGTCAAAGTTAGTATGGGAACTTTTTAACGGATGGTGCGATTGGTTTGAAACTTTGTTTGTGTACTGTAAATGCAAAATAAATGGACACCTGTTTCAGGATTTTTCAATATAATTTTCAAAAACGGGTCAAATGTGGGGTCAATGTTTGTATCGGAACTTTTTAACGGGTGGTGCGATTGGTCTGAAACTTTGTTTCGTGTTTCAGGATTTTTCAATACCTATAACCTTCAAAAAGGGGTCACATGGGGGGTCAAGGTTTGTATGGGAACTTTTTAACGGGTGGTGCGATTGGTCTGAAACTTTGTTTCGCGTTTCAGGATTTTTCAATATAACTCTAAAAAAGGGGTCAAAGGGGGGGGGGGTCAATGTTTTTGTATGGGAACTTATTAACGGGTGGTGCGATTGGTCTGAAACTTTGTTTGTGTAGGTACTGTAAATGCAAAACGAATGGACACGTGTTTCAGGATTTTTCAATATAACCTTCAAAAAAGGGTAAAATGGGGTGTCAAAGTAGTATGGGATTTTTATGAGTTGTGTGATGTGTTTAAAACTCAGTTGAGATATTTTATGTGAACGAAGTCGCGGACGGGACAGCTAGTTTTACATAATTTATCTTTTATATTTGTCAACCGATTTCGATGAAACTTTGTTTCATTCCTATGTTTTAATCTAAGCTTATCATTCAATACATTAGTGAAAATTGAATTCGATTCGGTTCAGTCGTTGCGAAGTTTGTTCCGGAGTTGCGGATTATCGTTCACAAATGCACAGATAAACATAAAAACAAACAAAGAGATATTTTTTTTCATAAACTGTTGTTTTAGGCTACGTAGCGTGTCTTCTTTAGGTAGCACTAATTTTTATTTGAAAATATCAAAAGTTCAGACACGACTTCTCTACGATTTTATTAATATGTATAGACTTGCATAAGTTTTTAAGTAAGTTCAACCTTTTTGAATGAAATCGGAGTAAGTTTCAAACATGGCATGTGTCAAAATAAAATGTTGTTTCAATCAAAAGTACTAAGGAGTATCGATATCAACTTCGAAGCAAATCACCACCAAAATAAATTTCTACCCCATTTTAACCCCGTTTGGGGATGAGTTTCAATAAAATGCTATAAAGGTCTTTCATCAATTCTGTTAAAAAAGGTTTATGCTAAATTTCAAGTAGATCGGACCAAGGAATCACGTTTTCCATACAAACTTTGCCTCCCTTTTTCACCCCTTTAGAGGTTGAATTTCGGAAAATCCCTTCTTATCGGATGCCTACATCGTACAAACAACACACCCTCCAAGTTTCAGATCTCTACGATCAGCGGTTTAGGCTGTGCGCTGTTTCCAAAGTCATTCAGGACCTAGTTTTTTATGAGTCTTTGTACCCCTTTTTAACCCCGTTAGGGGATGAAATTCAAAAAAATGCTATATAGGTCTTTCATCAATTCTGTTAAAAAAGGTTTATGCAAAATTTCAAGTAGATCGGACCAAGGAATTAGGTTTTGCATACAAACTTTGCCCCTCTTTTTCACCCCCTTAGAGTTAAAATTTCGAAAAATCCCTTCTTATCGGATGCCTCCGTCGTACAAACAACACACCCTCTAAGTTTCAGATCTCTACGATCAGCGGTTTAGGCTGTGCGTTGATACCTCAGTCATTCAGGACAAAGCCTTTTATATGTATAGATTACTATGTACTAGTTGATACCCGTGACTGGGGCTGTACGAATAGATAAGGTTTTTCAACAGATAAACCAAATTCTTCTTTTTATTTGTCAACCGATTTCGATGAAACAAGCCTAAGTTTTGATTCAAGCTTATCTCAATACATTAGTGTAAACTGCATTCGATTTTGTTCAGCCGATTTTATTATAGGTATGTATAGAATATATTTATATAGTATACCCGTGTCAAGAATTTGGGCTTTATTGGGAAAATAACCAACAAAGTTACACGATAAAACCTAAAAAACACGAGAAAAAATTTAAAAACTAGAGCGATAAAGTCCACAGTCGAAGCATCAGAAGAAAACACAAATAAATTCAAAGTACTATTTGGCGTAACGCGTACCAGGCGCACGCACGTCACGTATAACGTAAAAATCCGTCACGTCTGCGAGCCGCTATGAAACACCTTCTCGAGTATTATGCTGCCCTGGTACCATAAATTCATGAAATGGCGAAATTAGGTTGGATTTTTTATATTGCGTCTTCTTCTTCTTCTTCAGTTATGGCATCTGTCTCTTAGAGAACAATTTTGCCAGTGTCAAGTGTATTTTTATTTAAGTGTTGTCGCAGTCATTATTTATAGTCAAGTTGTAAACTCAATTTTAAACAAAAGATGGCTGTTTTGTTCAAAATTCTCGGGATTTCCTCCGACGGATTTATAAAACAACTATTCACTTTAATTCACATATTTTACACTCGCGTCCAGAACTCGGGCTTTGTTGGAAAAATAACTACCAAAATTACTAGAATTAGAAGAAAATTAGGGTTGGATAGACGTAGTACATTTACAAACTAGGTATAAATTTAGTGTTTCTTGTTTCGGTACCCTAAAAAGGCTTAAGTCTGCAGTTTAGAGACTTTTATAACTTTAAGGGTTAAAATATTCCACGATATTTTCTTAGCAACGAGTGAAAACCATTTCATTTTCGCAAAAGTGTGGAACTTGACCTTCGGTTCACGACTTGCCGGGAAAGGACTTATTGGGAAAGTTGGAAACATGTTTGTTGTATCCGACCCAAAAACCTTTTATTTTAAGAGCACTGGCGGTGTAGTGGTAGCACCCCGGCCTTACGTTCCGAAGGTCGACGGTTCAAACCTGGTTGTGCATTAGGTTTTTCCATTCGAAAAAATTATTACAATGCCAGTGCTCTTAAACGGTGAAGGAAAACATCGTGAGGAAACCGATGTACATTCTAAAGTGTGTGTCATAGATTATTCTTATAAGCGACGATAGGCTTACAACCTGTCACGTGCGGAATCCTAACCACTGTGCAAAATGTGGGCATGTGCCAAATATCATGTTCGGACGTGCCTCTGACTCTCTTTAGATATCCTCAAAAGTTTTGAGTAACTAGAGATCTGAGGAGATATCTACCGAGTCTGGGGAACACTCATGATCATATTTTTCATGTGTTTTATAATTATTTTCTGGAAATTGGGGTGACCCACTTGTAAAGTAAGTATATAAATAAGAGCGCTGGTGCTGTAGAAGAGCGCTGGTGGTGCAGTGGTAGCACCCCTGCCTCACGATCCGTAGGTCGTGGGTTCAAACCCGGTCGTGCACCAATGAGTTTTTCCATTCAAAAAATTTATGTGCGCAATGCAAGTGCTCTTAAACGGTGAAGGAAAACATCGTGAGGAAACCGGCATACCCTAGAACCAAAAATTCGAAGGTATGTGTCATAGGTTAGTATTCTTATAAGCGGCGATGGGCTTGCAACCCGTCACGTACGGAATACTAACTACTGTGCAAAATGTGGGCATGTACCAAATGTCATGTTTGGACTTGCCTCTGACTACCCCCTTTAGATATCCTCAAAGATCTAAGTATCTAAAGATCTGAAGAGATATCTACCAAGCCCGGGGATTACAGTCGTGATCATATTTTTTTTTTTTTATAAATATAATATAATACATACCAACATATAACATGATTACGACTGAAACTTGTAAGTAATTTATTATAATCTCCTCGGATAGAAACATTATCTCCAGTCGAAAGTCCAGAGATAGAACACCCCTTGGGGTACCCGAATCACCCCCATGTATGTTCCGCGATTTTCTATAGTTTTCAAGTTATTAATTTTTTTCCGAATTTTTGAAAAAATTACGACTTCAACAACTTAAAACATTCTTACAAAAAAAGTAGAAAACTTTCTTGATATTTTTTTTTTGCTACTGAATTTTAATGAGTTGTTATTTTATGCATAAAATAATCAGCTACGTGACTTTGATGAAAACTATGAAAATGTTGGTGTAAAGTCAAATAATTACATTCGGTGAATTATGACTAAAATTTTCAACTTCAAATTAAAAATCTTAAAAAGTGATTTCATGGTTTCTAAATAAGTCTAAAGAATTCTCCAGATTCTCAGCTTTCATAATCATTAAAAAAAAGTAGTACTTAATAGGCTACTTTTGCTACAATCGACCTTCAAAGACGGTGAGGTGGAAAATTCTTAAAATTAGCAACCTGATTAAAAAATAGATTTTGGCCATTTTATCATTCCTAAGCTTAATTTGTTTGTTAACTAACCAAAAATGATTACAAAGAATTAGTTTATGCCGAAAAAATCAGCAATATGGCCGAATTAGGAACAAAATTAAGCGGGCCGAAAAAAAAAATTAAGGCACTTAAAATAGCTTTCATACGATTAAAGGAAACCTTTTTAAGACGATGTAGGATTTGTATTGACTAAGAAGGTTGACATTTTGAAGACTTTTTGTAAAAATTAATAAATTTTACTAGTTGTTTTATTTCACAAATTTAGCTAAACTAAATAAATAAAACCTTCAAATATTAATGAAATCTTACTTTCCTGCAGTCATTTTTGGTTAGTTATCAAACGAAGTAAGCTAAGGAATGATAAAATGGCCAAAATCTATTTTTTAATCAGGTAGCTAATTTTAAGAATTTTCCACCTGACCGTCTTTGAAGGCCGATTTTAGCCAAAGTAGCCAATTAAGTACTACTTTTTTTTAATGATTATGAAAGCTGAGAGTCTGGAAAATTCTTTAGATTTATTTAGGAACCATGAAATCACTTGTTAAGATTTTTAATTTAAGGTTGAAAATTTAAGTCGTAATTCACCGAATGTAATTATTTGACTTTACACCAACATTTTCATAGTTTTCATCAAAGTCACGTAGCTGATTATTTTATGCATAAAAGAACAACTCATTAAAATTCAGTAGCAAAAAAAAAATCTCAAGAAAGTTTTCTACTTTTTTTGTAAGAATGTTTTAAGTTGTTCAAGTCGTAGTTTTTTCAAAAATTGGGAAAAAAAATAATAACTCGAAAACTATAGAAAATCGCGGAACATACATGGGGGTGATTCGGGTACCCCAAGGGGTGTTCTATCTCTGGACTTTCGCTTGACACTACTTTTTGGGACACCCTGTATAGCTTCCGCCCACGCCTTCGCCCGCGTGGTACCTTGAAAACCAAAAATAAATCTATCCTACGGGAACCGTACACTTTTCTTGGTTAAAAAGTAGCCTATGTGCTATTCCAGACTATAATCTACGTGTTCCAATTTCATCCAGATCCGTTCAACCGTTTCAGCGTGAAAGAGTACCAAACATACATCCATACATTCTTATAAACTTTCACGTTTATAATATTAGTAGGATCGTACAATATATTATGCGTGAATTGCGATATACCCAGATTGTGTTGTTAATCCGGATTTGCCTTAAACTTTCCCAATTACCCTCCAAAAACTAATTTGCTCCTTTAAACTTGGGAAGCTGTCAAAGTATTCACATATGAACGGTTTCAAAGCTATTGTTTGTAGCTTCGGCCAAGGGCAGTCAAGTGGGACAGTGGTAACCAGCGCTTCGTGGCGAATGGGACATTATTCTTGACAAGGAAAGAAAATAAATCGTCTGTACCATTGTTAATCACGACGTAGTGGGAATAAATTATTATAAATATTAGCTAACAGTAGGCACAGCGTCCTTTGAGTAAAAAAACAATTTGACGTTGCATAAATCATTAAATGCTAACGATGGGTTCGCGACGCCGTGGGAACTATCAAAGCAGGTCATTTTGGGCCCGGAATGGCAAAAAGACAAAAAATAGCTAAACATAATAATTATTTATTATTATATTATTATTATATTTTTGTTAAGATGCCACGCGGGCGAAGCCGTGGGCGGAAGCTAGTATACATAATACGAGTATAATTATGTATACTATATATAATGATAAAAACATTAAACTTTATACAAAGACCCTCGTCGGAGTTTACAATACCCTCTCACCACAGTATGGTCACCGCTCCGATGTATAGCCTTAGTGGTGAGGGGAGGCTAGTCCAGGAGCTCGGATGTGCAACTTTTATGGGATACTTTTTGTTGATCTCCCGGCAACTTTATAAAAAATAATGGTAAGTAATAAATATTGGTGGACTATTCACACAACGGTATCTAGCCCCAAACTAAGCAGAGCTTGTTTTATGGGAATTAGATAGCTTAATAATAACTTTGTTTTTATTACTTTGACATCTCATTTTATTGCCATATTTTTTTGTAAAAACAATCAGGATAAAAGTATTCTGTATATTAATTCAAGGGCCATAAATAAGTTTTTTGGGCAATATCAAAAATTTGATATTTCGTACCATGTCCTATAAAAATTGTATTCAAGTAAAACATATGGCCCCAGGTTATTATCATATTCTACTATCCTACTAATATTATAAATGCGAAAGTTTGGACGTTATTATGTAAACAAAATTTGATTAAAATCAGCTGTTGCGAATTGATTGAACAAAAAAAATATTATAAACGTCAAAATTTTACTGAAATTCTTCTTCTTTTCTATGTCACTAATTACTTCGAACCTTTTAATCCTTCCACCACAGTGGAAGGATTAAAAGGTTTCTTAATTGAAGCTCTTCAAAAAAGTAAATTCAAAATCACTGGCTCTTTGACTATTACACTCAGAAGAGTACAGTCAGCAACACAAAGTTAACGAACAATGATTTTTGAAGTATACAATATCTAGGTAAGTATAGTGAAACAAAGCTAAATTATCACACTTTGGAGAGTACTGGTGATTTGGTGATAGTAGACTCTTCTTAATACAGATAATATTGACAGACGGACGGCGGAGTCTTAGTAATAGGGTCCCGTTTTACCCTTTGGGTACGGAACCCTAAAAAAGGCCCTGATATCTCTGTTTCCACTTCTGATGCTGAGTGTACAACGGTCGAAATAGATCGAGAATATAGCGCCAAAGTCAGGCACTTTTTAGTGCTTCAGTAGAACTGAAGGCTTTGAGAAAAAACTTTGAAACAGCTAGCGAGATTATAAACCACTTGCTGTTAGCTCTTGACTTTGTCTGCGCGTTTAAATATGTTACTAATATTATAAACGTGAAAGTTTAAGATGTGAAGAGGTGAGGAAGTATGTATGTTTGTTACTCTGTCACGATGAAACGGCTGAACGGATCCGGATGAAACTTAGAATATTAATTTGGCACAGTAATAGATACTAGTCTGGAATAGCACATAATATGCTATAATTTAACAAGTTACCACGCGAGTTTCTTTTTTTCAAACAAATTTTCTTCAATTTTGTATTTTAATTGTGTTTGACTGTATTTTTGCAATTCACGACGTAGTAGGAATAATAAGCATAAACTGATAGATGTTCATTCGCGACGCCATGTTACGCAACGACACGGGAATACTCAACCGGTAACTGGACAAAAGAAACAGTAATAAAGTTGTAAAGTTTCATCAAAATGTGCATAGCATTATGCAAAATCCCTACAGTTTCGTATTTAAATGTCTTTATCTAAAAGTATGGTAGTATCTACTATTTGTTCTGTGGTGAGAGGCATCACAACTTTTCAATGTAAAATATACTTTTTGCGGTGGCTGTAGGGTTCAAGGTTGTTTGTTTTTGTTGCGGGCGTTATATACTTTTCAGAATTTGAAATTTTTATTTCAGGGCATTGACAAATACGCTCACAGTATGGAAAAAAAAAAAAAATATGATCACGACTGTAATCCCCAGGCTCGGTAGATATCTCCTCAGATCTTTAGTTACTTAGATCTTTGAGGATATCTAAAGGGGGTAGTCAGAGGCAAGTCCAAACATTACATTTGGTACATGCCCACATTTTGCACAGTAGTTAGTATTCCGTACGTGACAGGTTGCAAGCCCATCGCCGCTTATAAGAATACTAACCTATGACACATACCTTCGAATTTTTGGTTCTAGGGTATGCCGGTTTCCTCACGATGTTTTCCTTCACCGTTTAAGAGCACTGGCATTGCGCACATAAATTTTTCGAATGGAAAAACTCATTGGTGCACGACCAGGTTTGAACCCACGACCATCGGATCGTGAGGCAGGGGTGCTACCACTACACAACCAGCGCTCTATAAAAAATAAAATACCTACTCGTTTATTTATTTTAGGTAAGTATTTAGTATACCTAGGTACAACAAGTATTTAAAATGAGTAACATAAATATATTTTGGTATTAATTTGACATAATTATAATACTACCATCCTACTTATAATTATGAACGTGTAAGTTGGTTATGAATAATAATTATAATAATAATCTTACTAATATTATAAACGCGAAAGTTTGTAAGAATGTATTTATGTGTGGATGTATGGATGTATGTTTATTACTCTTTCACGCTGAAACGGCTGAACGGATCTAGATGAAATTTGCCACAGATATAGATTATAGTATGGAATAGCACATAGGCTACTTTTTATCCCCAAAAAATGAACGGTTCCCGTGGGATACTATGTACTATATGTATTTTAAGGTACCACGCGGGTGAAGCTGTGGGCGGAAGCTGTAGTTTATAATAATACTTTATTATGTACTAGCTGACCCGGCAGACTTCGTTCTTATTTAGAAAACGTTTGTATGGGAAATAGAAAAGGGCTATTTTTAGGGTTTTCCCGGCAGTTATTCGAATTTTTCTTGCCTTTTAAACCTTCCCTAGACCTCCACGAACATTTCAAGACCAAGATAAGATAAATCCGTTTAGCCCTTCTCGAGTTTTAGCGAGACTAACGAACAGCAATTCATTTTTATATATAAGAAGAAGAAGATTGTACCTATCCTACCCATATAATGTGTATTATATAACTGTGTACATATCTATTATGTAAGTTAAGTACTTCTCAAAGTCGTTACATGATCTTATAAGCTTGGTGACCTAATAAATTGTCTCAACTTCTAGAGTCTGCTTAATAATGACCGCGTCGAACATTGCTTAGTTATTAGAATTAAGTAAGCAAGTTACGTCACGACTTTATACTACCAAGGTTTGATGGTACCAGGATATTATAATATCAAGGGAGATGTTTTATTAAAGTTTGATAGACTGTTCGTAATTTCATTGCAAACTATTGGGTGGGTAGGTATTCTCCATTTGAATATCACTCTCTGTTGATGCTGACAGCCTGGTACTTTGAAACGAAAACAGATATTGTTAAAAGAGATTAAACGGTGAAGGAAAACATCGTGAGGAAACCGGCATACCCTAGAACTAAAAATTCTAAGGTGTGTCATAGGTTAGTATTCTTATAAGCGGCGATGGGCTTGCAACCTGTCACGTACCTATGAAATACTAATTACTGTGAAAAATGTGGACATATTCCAAATAGATACCTACTATGTTTGGGCTTGCCTCTGACAACCCTCTGATATCCTCAAAGATCTAAGTATCTAGAGATCTGAGGAGATAATATCTACCGAGCCTGGGGATTACTGTCGTGATCATGATTGTATGTGTACCTACCTACCTATGTGTGTACCTCGCGGGCAAAGACGCGGGCGGAAATTAGTCTCGTATAAATAGATTCTGCGCTGGTGGTGTAGTGGTAGCACCCCTGCCTCACGATCCGAAGGTCGTGGGTTCAAAACCTGGTCGTGCACCAATAAGTTTTTCCATTCGAAAAATATATGTGCGCAATACCAGTGCTCTTAAACGGTGAAGGAAAACATCGTGAGGAAACCGGCATACCCTAGAACCAAAAATTCGAAGGTACGTGTCATAGGTTAGTATTCTTATAAGCGGCGATGGGCTTGCAACCTGTCACGTACGGAATACTAACTACTGTGCAAAATGTGGGCATGTAGGTACCAAATGTCATGTTTGGACTTGCCTCTGACTACCCCCTTTAGATATCCTCAAAAGATCTAAGTAACTAAAGATCTGAGGAGATATCTACCGAGCCTGGGGATTACAGTCGTGATCATATATTTATTATATATATATATATATAATAAATAGATTCTTGTTTAAAAACAAATACCTAACTACAGTAATCTAGACAAAGACGACCCTCACATAAAAAGGGATTCGCATAAAGATCTATCGGAGCGTGGCCCATCAAAACTTTATCGTCCTTATACAAGTAGGTATACTTATAAACGATGGAATCATTTCTCCCATGAGAATTGCTTCTCTAGTTTTGATAGTAAAAGTGATGGCCCTAACAAATAACTAAATACACACTGACATTTGAATTATTGCTTTTGAAAGAAAGAAAGAGGATTTCGATGCATTCGACTGTAAATTTTGTCGCCCTAGTTTTTAAATTTATTCTCGTGTTATTTTGAGTTTTGTGTAATTTTGGTGGTTACTTTAAAAATAAAGCCTATGTTCTTGATGCGAGTGTAACATATTTGATTTAAAGATAATAGGTAGTTTCTTTCTAAATCCATCGGAGGAAATCCTCGAGAATTTTGAACAAAACAGCCGTCTTTTGTTTAAAATTAACTTGACAGTTTGACTGACTTTGTAACATTGACAATACACTTTTAAACAGTGGTATAATTGATCTCAAAAGGGACAGATGAAGCTTTGCCTAAATTTAGGATGTGTGAATGTTTGTTGGTCCTTCACGCTGAAACGGCTGAACGCATCTGGATGAAACTTGGTATACGCGTAGTTTATGACCTGGAATAACACAAAGGCTACTTTTTATCCGGGTACCACGCGAGCGGAGCCGCATGCGGTTGCTAGTTATCCGATAATTGCGTTGCTATTTTTGATTTCTGACTCCGTTCTTCTTGTTCTTCCAACTCCGCTTTCATCATAACCTGAGCTATTTTCATTTTTGTGATAATTCTTCGTCGGTCTGAAAAACCATCTATAGTTTTTGCATACCCTAGCATGATGTGCTCAGTTGACGTAAATTGATCTATGCTGGTATTTTTTGAATCAAAATATGATACATTTTCGATAGGATCCTTGTTAGAAGTCCTTTTTCTAGATCGTAAAGGTGAGGTTTGACTGGATTCTGAACTAGAAAAAACGCTTTCATCAATATCAACAGGTTCGCTCTTAATATTTTGGTCGGCATTTTCCGTTTCTTGTTCGGCGATTTGATTGATTTCTGTTGAAGTTATTCGTAAATAATCTTTTAAAAACTCCATAGATGGTGCCCATATCCATTTGCTGTAGCGATTGTGATTTTGTGACGCATTATGGCTTTTAATATATTTACTATAGGTGTCACGTAGGTTTTTCCATTTACCTTTTGCATCATTGCCTGTAAAAAATATAGATACAGGTATATTTTTTCAGGATTCTTAACATTGTAGAGGGGCGCCATCTCTTGTCAACTAATTATTCTGTTGATTAAGTGGTATAGTTGAGCTAATTGCCGTTAGATGGCGCTATTGGAAAAATCCGATACTAATGTTAGGCATGATTCGAGATTTTCGCTTGACGACGACAACGAAAGGATGCGAAAGATGATAATTAATAGAATTTGGGAACTCCAAAACTTTTAGGATATAGCAACATTGTAACTTTTGAAAGATTTAAACTTCATAAACTCAACATAATAAAGAATCAAAAACTTACCACTTACGTTCGTTTTTTCTCCTATCTCATCCCATATTTTGTTCTTTTTATACATATTTTTGTAATCTGAATGTGACGTATCGTACAGAATTGGATTTTGTTTCACCATTTCAATAAAATCGTGTATTTGAGACGACTCCATGTTCGTTTAATACGTCCTTACGTTATCTATACAAAACACTGACTGATGCGGGATGCAACGGTTTCGCAAAACAAGCGAAAATATACCGTAAAGCTAGGCGATATCGGTATGTCGATACCTGTTTCGTTCGTCTCGCTCTAGCAGCCGCGGCACGGTATATTTCTGTTTCAATCCACAGTTTCTCGCCATGCTCGCCATTTCGATTTTAACTTCATACGAAATACTTACTCCGCGGAATACCGCGCGAAGCGAAGCGAAATAAAATGAACATTAATTAACACTTATTTATTTATTTGGAAAAACAAACAGAACTATAAAACTCTTATACAAAATCACTAAAACATTGTGATGAAAACGTGAAGACAAGGTGGAAGTGAAGAAAGAAATAAGTAGGAGTACCTACTTACTTAAATATTGCTGATGTTGTTTATACCCGACTGCGAATAAGGAGAGTTAATATGTAGGTACTAAGAGGTATAATTATACATCCGTTTACTACTTCTCAACGACTGGACGGTGTTTGACACAGTAACATGATCGTTACATTCACCTGGATCACAAGATTAAGTTACATAATTAATGGTTTTTACCTGATGCATTCGACTGTCAACTTTATCGCTCAATATTTTGTGTCGAGTTATTTTGAGATTTATTGTACCTATAATATTTTTTCCAATAAATCTAATTTTAAACAAAACAACCATCTTTTTGAAATTGACTTTTCAATTTTGACTGTGACGTTTTGACATTGACTTGGAATTAATTTGGAAAATTCTCGACACTGGCAAAATTGATTTCAAATAAGACAGATGCCATAAATGTCAAAAAATCCAATATGGCGGCAGTAAGAGCAATTTTAAATTACATAGAGTCGGGTTTTTTGATTTTTCAATCAAAATTACCTTGTTTTAAACAAAATACTTATGACAAA
Source organism: Cosmorhoe ocellata (assembly GCA_963675405.1). NCBI lineage: Eukaryota > Metazoa > Arthropoda > Insecta > Lepidoptera > Geometridae > Cosmorhoe > Cosmorhoe ocellata. The sequence goes on from OY776267.1 coordinate 7,215,181, forward strand.
GGGTGTACTTGATAAAAAAGGACAGGTTAAATCTTTGTGGTAACCACAGCTATTTTACAAGGGCCTAAGAAGTTAAATAAGTTTTCGCGCCATGTTGTAATATCCCATAAAACCTAAACCTCTTTGAACTAACTTTTGGAGCGCAGAGAATTCGTACTAATGTTCTTAGGAGTTTAATTCTATGAGTAGCTTCAAGACAATGGCTATCATCTTAAATACCTTTAAACGAGCAATTCTTGTATAATATATTATAGGTATGTATAGGTATACATATATATAATATATAATCTGAATCACGGAAACGGCTCCAACGAATTTCATGAAATTAAGTATGCAGGGGGTTTCGGGGGCGATAAATCGATCTAGCTAGGTTTCATTTTTAGAAAACGTCGTTTTATCCATGTTTTCAGGCAATGAAAAACTGCTTTTAACTGTTTTAAAAAAAAACCGAGCAAAGCTAGGTCATACAAGTACCTACTAATCACGACTGGAATCCCCAGGCTCAGTAGATAATCTCCTCAGATCTCTAGTTATTTAGATCTTTGAGGGTAGTCAGAGGCACGTTTATACTTACATTATATTTTGCACAGTAGTTAATATAGGTACCATACGTGACGGGTTGCAAGCCCATCGCTGCTTATAAGAATACTAAAATAAGTAAATTACACACACCTTCAAATTTTTGGTCCTAGAAATTTTTGGTTTCCTCACGATTTACGATATAATGATCTAGATCAGTTGACTTATCTGTAGATATATTGTGTAGGTACCTATATTATGATAGATTTGTATCTATTATGTTGATTCAATTGAAAAAGAATTAAATAAAATGTTTGCCTAGGCAATTAAATGTTGTATTAATTCTATTCAAGTTTGTTCTATTAACTTAGTGTTATTCAACCCAAGTCTTTTCTAGGAAAATAAATTACACTTCGACGGAAAACTAAGAAAAACTAATTTGAAACGCAAAGAGAAAAAGAACCTTCCATCTTGTTAAACGGTTCTAGGAGAAAGCTTTCAAAGAACCACTTATACCTCTCAATTACTTCTGCTCGCCTAGTACTTACAGATGGGATTTATCTATGTTTTTGTAGATAACCGTGCAGGTATGCGGCCCACCTGATAGTTGGTTACCATAACATGAGCGCTTGAATACTAGAAGTAAGTATTTCAAATAACTCAACTCAATTACTTCTGCCCGCCTGGTAGGTAATTATACAGATGAGATTTAACTGTTTTTCTAGACAACCGAAAAAGCATACGGCCCATCTAATGGTTGGTTACCACAATACATGAGCGTTTGCAATAGTATTTAGGTAGGTAAGTACCTACCTACTACTTTTTATTGAGATACTAGCTGACCCGCTCGCAATTTCGTTTGCGCATACCAAACAAAGTTTCAAGTCAATCACATTACCCACCTACATGTAAAAAAATAATAAAAAATAAAAAAATATGATCACGACTGTAATCCCCAGGCTCGGTAGATATCTTCTCAGATTTTTAGTTACTTAGATCTTTGAGGTTATCTAAAGAGGGTAGTCAGAGGGCAAATCCAAACATGACATTTGGTACATGCCCACATTTTGCAAAGTAGTTAGTATTCCGTACGTGACAAGTTGCAAGTCCATCGCCGCTTATTAGAATACTAACCTATGACACATACCTTCGAATTTTTGGTTCTAGGGTATGCCGGTTTCCTCACGATGTTTTCCTTCACCATTTAAGAGCACTGGCATTGCGCACATAAATTTTTCGAATGGAAAAACTCATTGGTGCACGACCAGGTTTGAACCCACGACCTTCGGATCGTGAGCCAGGGGTGCTACCACTACACCACCAGCGCTCTTAAAAAAAAATCCCATACCTACTAAAATTGACACCCCATCTAAAAAAAGGATTATTTTGAAATATCCAGAAACACGTATCCATTTATTCTGCATTTAAGGTATTCAAAACAAAATTCAGACCCCCATCTGACCCTTTTTTGAAGGTTAGGTATATTGAACAATCCTAAAACTCATGTCCTTTTATTTTGCATTTACAGACAGTACACAAAGTTTCATGAAAATCGCTTCACCCCTTTTCACCCCCTTAAGGGTGAATTTTCCAAAACTCCCGCCTTAGTTTGGTAATATTAAAATCTGTGGTAATATAAAGAAGCCACCTTCCAAATTTCAGCTTTATAGCTTCAGTGGTAAAAAAGGGTAAAATGGGGTGTCAAAGTTAGTATGGGGATTTTTTAAGAGTTGTGTGTTTTGTTTGTAACTCGCAGTGATCTGTTATAGTTACTAAAGTAACGTAACTCGGTCGCGAGCGGGAGAGTCTATCATAATTAGTACGCGTAAGTTTGGGATGTTTGTTACTTAATCACGCTGAAACGGCTGAACGGATCTGAATGAAACTTGCGAAAAATACGCGTAGTTTATAACTTGAAATAACTCATACGCTACTTTTTATCCGGGTAGGTACCTAGGTCCTACCACGAGCGGAGCCGCGCGCGGTTACTAGTGCATAATATAATAATAATATAAATTATATAATTATGTATATTATATATTAAAACTCAAACTTACCTATCACGGTTCAAGGAACGCATAATCCTCTTGTTAGTCACTGGTTTGATTATTAGTTAGTTTGGTACTTGGGAGATGCAATCATTGCATTTTGTATCCTATTTTCCATAACATAAAGGTCACTATGCAAATCTGTCGAATGCACAAACTATTAGGACAGGTAGGTACCTTATTTCATAAATACCACAATTAAAATTTAAATATCTAATTATGTATTTAATCAAATGAATACTTAATAATTTAAATTCTTGTTTATTCAATAAAATCATTTATTGAATAAATTTAATTCCTGTTTAATTTAACGAAACAATTTATAGAATAAAAATAATTCCTGTTTTATTCAATAAAAACCATTTATTGAATAAATAAAATGTAATAATAATGAACTAGACAATACTGTATCACAAGATCAAAGAAAATCAATTTCAACTCATAACTTTCAGGACTAATTATTGACAACAGCTTGGACGAAAACAGTCCTTGCGTATCACAATATAAATTTCATTTTCCAACGGTAAATCATCAAAAATGTTCCAAATTAATAATAATTTGTGCTACAATTTCCAGTGGGATAGCTAGTCCCAGCAGTGGGCACGTCCGTGGTTACACCCGCGCAGTCCGCACGGGACGTCCGCTCGCGACCGCGTACCGAGGCTAACTGACGCCTGTTGGTTAGAGGGTGCTGGGAAGTTTATAGAGCGGATATTACCACCCCATAAGCTGTATATAGTTTTATCCGGACGGTTTGTACTGACAGTGCGTACTAACTTCATTCTATATATGCAGCAGTTAGTGAAGGAAATTTTATGACTTCCCGTTGTTCCCATAATAGCGTCAATGGGGACAACGGGAATAGATCGTCTCGATGAGTTCAAAGTGTTGCGTTGTAAACATGTTGCATTCTTATAAAATTTAAGGATACATAACAAATAGTATTCCACAAGGGTACAATGAATAAACCAAACTAATTATACAACGAATAAAATATCTACAGGTAAACATGATGATCAGATATTTTAAGGGTAGGCAGATACACTATATAAACCAAAATAATCACAATGAAGAAAATAATCATTAAAATACTTTGTCGTGACTGAATGACTGAATAGGTCAGCTACTGACAGACACTAAACCTCTGGTCTTAGAGACTTGAAATTTGGAGGAAATATTCCTTATAAAGCGTTCCTTCCTCGACTCAAACGTTGATGTACACAGAAAATAATTTCCGAAATTCAATCTAAAAGTGGGAGGGAGCAGTGGTTGAAATTTTTTCTATGTTACTTTTATATAAAGTATTAGCTTCCGCCCACGGCTTCGCCCGCGTGGTACCTTGAAAAACAAAAACAAATCTATCCCACGGGAACCGTACATTTTTCCGGGATGAAAAGTAGCCTGTGTGCTATTATAGACTATAATCAATCTTTGTGGTAAATTTCGTCAAAACCGATTCAGTAGTTTTCAAAAAATATTAGCATTTATATAAATTCCGTTCCGTTTTAGTTGTGTCTGTCAACTAAAAAATATTGTATTCTATCATAAAGTAGTAAATAAACATAATCCGAGGAAAGTCACGGGGAGCTCCACTAGTTTTTCAATATGAATAAGATTGGAGGTATTATCAATTCAACATGCGTCCCGCTCTATCAAATTGTAACATACGCGTCATGATTGGTTCCCCCCACCGGCCGCTCGCACAGCAACAGTTGCCAGTGTTGCCAGCTCATATCAGCATTTTCCCGAATTAGAAAAAAAACCCTTTTTATTGTTAATATGATGGTATTGTAAATATATTTTATAAAATAGGAATATCTTATTTTGAAATGGTAAAAATTACGATTGGAAAGATTTGGGGAGATCTTTGTCAGTGGAAAAAAATAGGTTTAGAAAAAATTTTTAAAAACAAAGCCTTTAGCTATTCTACTCTTAATTGTCCATGTGAAAACAACATGAAAAACTATTCAGTAGTTTTGGAGATGTGAGCGAATAACCAAGTAAACAGAAAGACGGAAAATAAGTATTCTAGAAATCGCTTATTTGTGTTCTTCGTTATTTGTTCTTTATTACTCTTCTTAAATTACCCGCTTCCTTTTTATTACTGTTCTTCAATTACCTACAGACACACCGGATTTTATTGTTATATATACTGTAGAGATAATAATACCCCCGCATTTGAAATGACAACCCATCTAATTGACAATGCCATTAGTAGTGATCAATTTACTAATAAAACAAACCGTATGGCTATAAAAATAAGGTTGAAATTCACTTATATAGCTTATTTTAGGGTAGCCATTTTTCTCAGCACGACTATACATAATGATAGGTAAAATTTATATTTATCCGGGTAATATTGGACGCTGGGTAAGTTGAGATGTTTAGATGCCTTTCAGCTGCTAGGGCATGACGCGGTCTTAAGGCGGCCTACACAAAACCAGGAGCCTCACCACGAATTCATAATACTTTGTTATTTCGTACCATGACCTATGTGACGTTTCTAAAACGGAATCGCTCTGGAATACTTCGTGATAAGGCCCCACAGCGACTTGCTAGATGAGGCTTTCGCAAACAAATGTATAAAACTTTGTATTTAAAACGTTTAAATTAACGTTTTTTTAATGATTTTCTTTACGTATTTTGTGTTGTGCCTCGCTTCTTGCCAAATTCAAGATGAATGACTACAAAAATTATAGCTAAAAATTAACTAATATTTTAAGAGATAACCAAAATTTCTTGTTGCGAACAATGACAAAAGTGAGAATAATGAGGAAACCGTTGAGTAGAAAGGCCCTAAAACTCTTACGTTCCAGGAAGAACCTAGGCAATGGTCTTGATTTTATCGTTCTTGACACACGAAGTAAAGATAAAAGTTTATTTTTTCCTGACTTATTACCCCTAAAAACTTTAATTAAATTTCAAGCAATCAGAGCGGTTTCACTAAATGAAAACGCGCACTTCGCTAAAATGGCCATTTTTATCTACTAACGGAGAATGAAACTCGATCCTTCGGGACGGGCGAGCCACAACCTCTATTAGCGTTATGGACCCCTGGTACCTACATGTTTTAATTGGCTAAAAGGCACTGGACAATTTGTTTGTTTATATCTATGCTAATATTATAAAGAGGAAAACTTTGATTGTTTGTTTGTTTGAAATGAATAGGCTCCGAAACTACTGAACCGATTTAAAAAATTCTTTCACCAATATGTAGAATGAACTTTCAGGATGAACATAGGCTATATTTTATGTAGGTACTTCGCGGGCGACGCCGCGTGCAGAAGCTAGTTTAGTAATATAGAGATAAAAACCATGAAGGTGATAATGACCAATGGTATCTAATAATAGCTGAAAGTAGTTATGATAAAGGAACAAAAGGTCCATTTTAATAACTAGTTATGAAGCAGTGAAGGAAATCCCCTTTTTCGTAGCTAGTTATGAAAAACATTCATGAAAATAGTCCAATGGATTGAAAATATTTTTTTACAGCCGCCATACGTGTATTATATTTTCAGCCATTTACTCGTAATTATACCCTAAGTAACTATTTTGATACAGAAAAACTATACTTTCTTCTTCTTCTTCTTCTTCCTGCCCTTTTCCCACGTTATGTGGGGTCGGCGCAACATGTGATCTTCTTCCATTTCCCTTTATAATTCGTCATCTCAGTACTCCCTTCTTTCTGACCTACAACTACCCTTGTATCTATACAGATTCTTACCAAACACGATACCTTATTTATTTTATCAAATTCGTCCAGTCATTTGAGCTACCATCTGGAACTAACACCTATTCATATTATGGGTACCTACATAACACGTAACACGTTTCAAAATATATACTTTTAAACTTACGCGATCTGAACACATTATTATTAGTATTAAACGGGTATTTATCGCGTTTTAATTACCTATTTATTTTCCCGACGTTTCGACAGGTTTACACGCTGTCGTGGTCACGGGTAGACTAGATTAGAACGCGATAAATACCCGTTTAATACTAATAATAACGTTTCATAATGGTCCTTCTAATTGTATTATATACAAAATATTGAAAAAAATATTATCATTTAATACCAGTGTAGCAGCAAACAGCAAGTAATAAACAGAAACTTGCAGCCTTAAGTACCAGGGCAGCAAAGATCTCGGAGCAGTTGCTCTCACCGCAGCATAGATGGCACACCACCCAGTCCAAGCCGCGGTCTTCACTCAAATGTACCAGGATATCATCAGAGTGTAGGAGTATGTAGCCTTGAATGAATTTCCAGATGTAGAAGAGTGAGCATTCCAGGAGAAGGAGGGAGAGAATTAGCTGTAAGAGAGGGAAAAACAGCTGTTAATTAGCATTAGGTACTTATAAACTGCTGCTTATTTATAGAAGAATAACGGTCAAGTGCGAGTAAGAATCGCGCCCTGAATTTTCCGTCATGTACCTACCTATATTTACTTTTTTAGAGTTTTTTCATTATAAAAATCCTTTAAACTTTACACCCCTTTTTTGGGGTTTTTACACTACACTAAGTACACTTTTTACTTTATTTGTGTAAGCGATACTAAAATTTCAGGAAACTCAAATTTTTAGAGGTTACTGGAACCCAAAGTGGTTTCCAATTTTGCTATTTCTATTCGTATTAGACGTAAAACTAGTTTTTCTACGAAGCAAAAGATAACAAACTTTCGAGTTTGGTATAAAAAATCCATCAGACGTTTCTGAGAAGAAATGCCTAGACAGACGGACAGAGAGGCAACAAAGTGATCGTGGGTTCCGTTTTTTCCTATAAAGCTACGAAACTCTAAAAATACATATTATACATTATTTTTACCTCCAAAACAAAGCTGACAGCTGGAGATAACCTCCAAAGGTACCTTGGAATTATATTAACATACTCTCTGAGTATCAAACTCGTGCTGAGAAGAAATACCAGGTTCGATGCGAAATGTTGGTTTTGCAAAACATCATCTGTAATAAAAGGGGGTTTATAAAACAATATGGGATAACTTTACCCATAAAGACAAATTCTACCCCTAAAAGGGTGGAAGTTTGAAAATAACTGTTAAACAAATCCATCTTTCTAGGCTAAACGTTCCGATTAAGAACAGTTATATTTTTAGGCAGTTTCAGTTATTTCAGTCTTTTCTTGGCTACTCTCTAATAAGGTAAGTATTACAGTTAGTTAGTTAGGTACTACTAATAATAATGGTTACCTACCATCAAACAGTATATGGACTTCGTTTATCAAAAGTGATAAAGCCAAAACTATCGCAGCAGTCTTGGTCATCAGATAGTCATAGCATAGAGAATTGTTTCCAAAAACTTCATTCTATAGATTCAAGTCCTGGTTTTTGTGAACCTAATATCCTAATATTTTAAAAAAACGTAAGACAAACAAAAATACAAAATTATTCTTCTTCTTCTTCTTCTTCAATTATGGCATCTGTCTCTTAGAGAACAATTTTGCCAGTGTCAAGTGTATTTATTTATAGGTATTGTCAACGTCACAGAGTCATAGTCAAGTAGTCAAGTCAATTTTAAACAAAAGATGGCTGTTTTGTTGAAAATTTTCGGGATTTCCTCCGATTATTATTAATTATTCTTCTTCTTTATTTATGTCATCTCTCTCTTCTTCTTCTTCTTAAATTAAGGCATCTGTCTTCTAGAGAACAATTTTGCCAGTGGCAAGCGTATTTTTATTATATAATTATGTGTTGTCAACGAAATTGAAATTAAAATTGAAAAATATTTATTCAGTACAATCACAAGGATCACTTTGAAACGTCTTACATGCTAGGTGAATCTATGTGCCAATTCCAACCTAACCCAAGTACGAGAAGAACAGGCAAGAAACTCGTCTCGGTCCTAGCGCTTTTTTGTATGATCCTTCTTACAAAAAAATGTAATCAAGATTATCTAATAATAATAACATAAAAACAAAAGACAAAACAGAACATAAATACATAAAACAAAAGGACAGCGTTTACATTGCAAATTGGTTAGCTGTCGGAGGGCGGAGCGACATCGGGCCATGAGTTCCTATCATCAATATATTCATTTATATTATAATATGCTTTCTTTAAGAGATTATTTTTAATGAAGGCTTTGAATTTTCTAACAGGAAGTTTAGTTGCATTTTTAGGAAGTTTATTATAGAAACGTATCACGTTCCCCATAAATGACCCGTTCACTTTTTGTAACCGAAACTTAGGGATAATCATTTATGTTTGTTCCTAGTATTGATTCCATGTACATCGTAGTTTTTCTGAAGTATATCCCTATTCTTATGAGCGTACAGTAAATTTTCGTATATACATATATTGTGCCGCTACTGTGAGAATATTAATTTCTTTAAATTTTTCTTTTAAAGAGTCCCTCGGTTTCATTTTGTAAATGGCACGAATTGCCGTTTTTTGTAATACGAATACTGATTGTATATCCGCTGCTTTTCCCCAGAGAATTATACCATATGACATAACACTATGGAAGTAGCTAAAATAAACTAATCTAGCTGTAGCTTCATCCGTAAGTCACCGTATCGTACGAACTGCATATGCAGCGGAACTAAGCCTACCAAAAAGTTTATCGATTTGTGGTCCCCATTGAAGTTTGGCATCAATATTGATACCAAGGAAAACCGTAGAATCAACAAGATTCATTGCTTCCCCATTAATTTTAATATTAGTTGGCCTATGCACTACGTTGGGCAAAGTGAATTTAATACATTTTGTTTTGTTAGCATTCAGCAGAAGATTACTTACAGTGAACCAGTTCAGAATCAATGATAGTGACTCATTTACGTAGTCACAACTCGAATTGGTTCTGTCAACTTTAAAAACTAATGAAGTATCGTCAGCAAATAAAACTATGTCACAAATATCTTTTACAACAAATGGGAGATCATTAACGTACACTAGAAATAAAAAAGGACCCAGTATCGATCCCTGCGGTAGCCCTATCTTAATAGTTGAATCTGAAGACCTTTCACCGCCAACGTCTACTTTTGGACTCTATTCGATAGATACGACTGTATAAGGTCTAAGGCCTGGTTTTGGACGCCGTAATACTTTAACTTTGAAATTAAGTTTGCATGACTCACGCAGTCGAAGGCTTTAGACAGATCACAGAATACACCGATTGCATCCTACGACTTCTCCCATGCATCAAATATATGTTTCATTAAAGCTATACCTGCATCTGTTGTTGATCGACCTTTGGTAAATCCGTACTGATTACTATGAAGTAGTCCGTTAACGTTAACGTCACAGAGTCATAGAAGTTGTCAAGTCAATTTTAAACAAAAGATGGCTGTTTTGATTAAAATTCTTTTCTAATGGATTTAGAAGGAACTATTCACTTTAATTCACACATTTTACATTCGCATCAAGAACTCGGGTTTTATCGTAAAAGTAACTAACCAAAATTTTAGTGGCTATTACAGATCACTGCCAAAATTACACAATAAAACTCAAATTACCACGAGAAGAAGTATAAAAACTAGAGCGACAAAGTTGACAGTCGAATGTATCGCAAAAAATCTTTTAGATACCATAGAATCAATTTGTAATAATGTAATTGCCAAGACAGGATCATATGTATAATATTATGTAGGTATAGGAACCTACCTTCATGGTGCCATAATCAAAACCATTGGATATAGTTACCGACAGGATGATAAATATAAATAAATATTGGTGGCTATTTCACACAATGCCACCTAGCCTTAAACTAAACAAAGCTTTGGCTGATAGATTAATTAAACACTTTTTTTAGAATACATAATTAGGTACACCCAGACACAGAACAAACATTTGTGTTTATTATTTACACAAATTTTTGTCCTCTGTGGGGATCGAACCCACAACCTACAGAGGAGAAACCAGAGCTACTACCAACTGAGCTGTGTGGAAAATCAAAATGATGAGTCACTCGTTGTATTTAACGTTGAATGCTATCCAAAAATTGCTTCGCATTTGCTTCCTCTACCTAAATACATATATTTAGAAAGAATTGAACATTTCATTTTATCATAAACATATCTAAAAGTGAATACGCACAAAGCCGTAAAGAACTAATAATTCCGTTAGAAAACAGGCGGATCGCTTGAAAAAATTTCTTCCAATCTCATCAAAACTTGTCTACTGGTTCTTTATTATAACATCGACCTAACTTAAGTAACTAAGTATAATAAAGTCAAAAATTGTAACCTGATTATTGGTTGGCTTTTCACAAATTTGCCCATTACGAGTATACCATGATCTAATTTTTGCCGCTAGTTATAAAAATCATCATCATCTTCATCTTTTTGCCCTTCTTTGTATGTTATGTGGGGTCGGCACAACAGTTATCTTCCATTCCGGCAGTTATATTTTTTTTTCACAAAATTGTGATTTTTTATTTTTACCCTTGTGTTTAACTGTAGGTATCTTACACTGCTACTTAGCTGAAAGACAATAAGACATTCTGTTTTTCGTTTTTATGGTTTGTATACTTTCACGTGAAATTATTGGCAAAATTCAGTTTTCTTTCTACTTTTATGACTCCAACAAAATGTCGTAAAGGCAATCGTAAAAACTACTTTATCGAAAAATTTCACATTCCATTAGCTCCGCAAAAACTAGAAACATGGTAAAGCTAATACAAAGATGAATTTAAAAAATTGTTTTACAAAATTTGTAATATTTCTAATTTTACGTGAAACTGATAGTTTAGGCGAAGATGTACATTATAAGGCAATAAACTTTGCGCCAGTGGAAACATACCATAGACCACAAGTCGATAAATACTATAATGTGCCAACCGACCATAAAGTACATAAACCAGTACACAACGAGGAACCTAATGAATACGGCAATCCCGCAGATCATTTTAAAGATCCTCATCTGTACGATAATTCACCAGTTGAACACCAAGAAGAGATTGATCAATACGGCAGTTCACCTGTGGAACAGTTCAATATACCCTCAATGGACACTTTCAGTATGCCAGAACACTTCAGCGAAGACACAAAAGACTATCATTCTGTTCCTATTCTCCGAGGAGACCCAGAAAAGGAGAATGATGAAGAAATCAAGTCTTTGTTAGAAGAGAAGTATAAGTTTAGAAATGATGAGATGTCAACAAGATATAGGATAGCTAACGATGAGAGAGATTATCCAGGTAAGTCTGATAAGCTTGATGAACTGATAGGATGCTGGACAGTTTAAGGTAGTCTTCGAGAAGTTCTTTTGTGGTCTTGTTGCATAAAACCAATGCAAGTTTAAAGTCTTGTCATGGTCAGTTTCCTTGATTATTGTGAAGTCTTAGAGTAATTGATAACATGCTAAGCTTGTGTCAAATTAAGTTTTTTTTTCTTTCTTCTATTAAATAAACATTAAAAGGATTTACTTACACAGTTTTTCGTTATTCCCTAGTATTCCCAGAAACTCACGACGACCGCCACATTGCTTGGGCATTCCGCTCTTACGCAGTCAGGAGAATCGTGGGGGGCATGGAGACCAGTATCAGCATGTATCCTTACAATGTGGCGATCTCCAGGAACGGAAAGCACTGGTGCGGCGGCTCGGTCATCGACGAGCAGTGGGTCATGACAGCTGGACATTGCGTAGAGGCGTAAGTTGACCCTAGTTTTGACTGGATTGGAATAGTAGATGTAAAGGTACGGCCAGTGGATCTAGCGATGTGCAGTGCCGCATTTTATGCAAATTGTTGACTTACTGGCCGTATTTTATGGGTTTTTATAGTTTGCTAATAAACAAAAGATGGCTGTTTTGTTTCAAATTCTCGGGACTTACTCCGATGGATTTAGAAAGGAACTATTCACTTTAGTTCAGCATATTTACACCCTTGTTAAGAACTCAGGATTTATTGGAAAAATAATCACCAAAATTACACAATATACTAGACAGCTAGAGAACTAGAGCTATAAAGTTGACAGTCGAAAACATCAGAGAAAAATTTTGCTTAAAATTCTCAGGGTTTTTGATGGAGATAAAAAAAAACTTCAACCCTTCATTGTACGTGCTGGTAGCTCTTTCCACAACCGGGGCGGCTACCAGGCCAGAATAAACAGGGTAAGCATCTTCAGAGTCTTCATTCTCCTGCCCTTATCCCACGCGTAGGGTCGGCACAACATGTTTTCTTCCTCCACTCCTATCGTTCATCAACTCTGAATCTACTCCTCTTACAATAATTATCATCTTTCACACAATCAAACCACTTCTTCAGCCTTTCTCTACTTCCGCACCCACACTCATACTAATAACTCTTTTGGTGACATGGTTTGACCATGCTAATCTAGCAAGGCATCTTCTTATAGAGTCACTTGTCATTACGAACGAGTATGGTCAGAGGGTAAGAGTAAGCTTAGCTAATTTTTTTTTAGTCTGGTAAAAAACACATTAACAGCCGGTTTTTATATTCTACAGGTATGAATCTGCAGTTTTTGGATTTTGGATAGCTATTCGACAATGGACATTTGAGTGCAAACGGGCTGTATGATGATGATGATTTGACATTAATCCTATAAAAGTAATGTCAAATACCTATCCAAAATCCAAAAACCACAGATAGAAAGAAAAAGATTATAGAAAAAAAAGAATATAGAAATCGACCGTCCTTTTTTTAAGTCTTTTCAAAAACAGACCAGCTTGACTCTTAGATATAACTTTCAGGTGTTCTTTCCGAAGAGTTATATACCTGGAAACGCAGATTATGATTATTCCTTACTCCGACTGGATAGGCCAATGCCTATAGGAAGGAACATAGCTGTGCTGAACCTACCTTCCAAGGACTATGCGGTGAAGGAGGGAGACATCATGATAGTCACCGGTTGGGGTAGTACTGACGTAAGTTCCATAACAAATCTAGTATTTATTGGTGAGAGCACTGGTGTAGAGGTAGCACCCCTGCCTCACGATCTGAAGGTCGTGGGTTCAAACCTGGTGCACCAATGAGATTTTTCCATTCGAAAATTTATTACAAGCTCTTATTTTAACTTGCAATGAACCTATGTTTGTTTTTCCGGAGCTGAAATTTGGTATTCACGCTTATTTTGGATGACAATGCATGCTTAGCTATGTGACGTCATTTTGATTCATCCAATATGGCGGACTAGCTATTTTTCCTGCACTACCACAGTATGGGTTTATGAAAGGGCTTGCTGAGGAGAACACGAAAATTAATACACTAATACACAAAAGCTTGTTCTTAAAAAGTTTTTTTACCATTTATTTATTAACATTTAAATATCTATATACTCGTATACCTAGCCCTACGGCCAGGTGGAGTGACGATCTGCGAAAGGCTGCTGGTGGAGGCTGGATGCGGCGAGCTGAGGACAGGGCGCAATGGCGCTCAGGGGAGGCCTATGTCCAGCAGTGGACTGCTATCGGCTGATGATGATAATAATGATGAAATAGCTATAACCAGTAATTTCCATCAGACATCAGGGTACGGCCACATCCCGGATCGTGTCCGGTTCGTCCCGGTCCCGATCATGCAGCTGGACGATTGCCAGAAGTCGTACCGGTTCTACATCACACAGAGGATGGTGTGCGCTGGATACGCGACCGGGGGGAAAGATGCTTGTAACGTGAGTATACAAGGGGTGTTACCAGACTTCTTCCGAAAACTTTGGGGGGTTAAAGTACCCATCAATATTAACAACTTTTTCTGATAAGTACTGAAAAGGACGGAAATATCTAGTACTTTATTATCAGTATCGGTTTTAAACGAGTATTTATCGCGTTTTATTTACCTGCTTCTTAGAGTCTACCCGTGACCACGACATCGCGTAAACCTGTCAAAACGACGGGAAAAAACAAGTAAATAAAATCATAATTTGTTCAGATCGCGTAGGTAAGTTTAATAACATTATATCTAGTACTTTCCAGCTAAACTATTAATTATCTAATGAGCTTAACAACACAAACTCAAATAGAAACTCGACACGTGTTTCGCTTCTCCACGAAGCATCCTCAGGACCATTGACTCGCTCCGCACTGATGCTCCACCGAGCAAGTTGACTTCTCTTTCGGCGCTACCTTCTTCGGACTACCCTCTTTAGATTATCCTCAAAAGATCGAAGTAACTAGAGATCTGAGGAGATATCTACCGAGGTTTAGGATTACAGTCGTGATCATGTTTTTTTTTATTTAACTCTTACAGCATGACTCAGGAGGTCCAGCAGTCAGAGACGGGGTCTTAATTGGTATCGTCTCGTTTGGCGGGAAGCAGTGCGGGGACCCTCGCTCCCCAGGAGTCTACAGCAGAGTGGCCGAGGTCACTGACTGGGTGGAGAAGACCATTACGAAAAATGAGGCGTTTGAGGTGCCAGAGCTGAAACCCAAGATAGAGAAGGCTCGGTTGAGGGAAAGGGAGCTACAGAAGTAAGAATAGAATATAGCTTTACTAGCTTCCGTCCATGGATTCGCCCGCGTGGTACCTTAAAAAAAAACAAATCTATCCCGCGGGAACTGTACTTTTTTTCGGGATAAAAAGTTGCCTATGTGTTGTTCCAGACTATTATCTATATCTGTGCAAAATTTTATCTAGATCCATTCTGCCGTTTCAGCGGGAAAGAGTAACAAACATACATCCATACATCCATACATTTTTACAAACTTTCGCGTTTATAATATTAGTACCTAAGTGGGATTACTCATTTTGGGCTTGTTGTGGGTACGTATGTATTAATTTTCAATTCAATTTGTTTATTTCAGCTTTATATACACATAGAATGCTTAAAAGCCATATAAAATAAATATTTTAATTTAACTTAAGTTACACATAAATATTAAAAAGAAACACAGACTACATGCAGCGCATTATTGGTGCGAATGGTGCACCTTTGTGCAGCGCTGCATAAAGATGCAGTCTGTGTCCAGCCTTCCTTAAAACAAGTACCTAAAATAAATAAAATAGTATGCGGGTATTTTTTCTACAAAGTGAGAAAGTTTTTAAATTCCCTGAAATTATACAGGGTAGTGAAAATACTCGTATAGTAGAGAATATAGTAGAGCAAAATATGGTAGAGAAACACTGATAATTTTAGAGGTTTCTTATGTGATGTCGTTAATAAACACATTTTAGTAAGTATATTTAGTACCTAACAGCATTGCACCCATGCAAAGCCGGGGCGGGTCGCTAGTTCATTGAGAGGTTTGTGAAGCTGTAAACTTTCATACTTACAAAAAGCGATAACGTTTTGCTCCCCTTTAACTTAGTCCAATATTTATAATTTTTGGAAATGTTGTAGGTACAGAGAAAACTAGGCTTGTACGTTTTTATTTTAAAAGAAATAGTGCCTAAAAGTTATGGCTCATATCCATGATAGGGATATAATAAAATCCTATTTAAAACCCACAGGTTCAAAGCACGTGTAGAAAACAAGAAGGACAAAATCAAGAACTGGCTGCGCGATACCCTCAAATCTCCCTCCTTCATAGAACTGGCGAAGAAGAAACTCACAGACGCCGGCTTCCACACTCGAAGACTCAACCCCATCAGAGAAGGGAACTCCAGCGCTCTTGATGACAAGACTATGGACGAGATAAATCTCACCAACATGATCCATGAGAGGATCCTCGGTGATGATGAGATGAACGAGTCTGAAAGACTACTCCGGACCCTGGCCATGCAGGAAGTCATGAGGAACGAAGAAATCAAAGACTTCTCGGAAACGGATGAGAGTTTCGACAGTTTTGCAGAGTATATTTCTGGGATGGGCACGTTTGGATCAATAAACTAAAGATTTTTTACAAAGATTTATGTAAAATTATTTTATAATAGCGCCACCTCTCTATTTCGAATGGAAACATAACGTTAGCTTCTGCTGCATGGTAATTATTAGGCCCAGTGAAGTTTGACTATGTAGTACCGCAACTCACCACTAGGTGGCTTACGTACATGTATTACAAAAAGTTTGCATAGCTTACGCTACTGAACGCTAGATGGCAAGTAAAGTAAAGTAAAGTAAAGTAGAATTTATTGCAAGAAATACATGTTACAAAGATGTTATTTTTCATAGTATGTCCATTGTATTCTGCCATGTTATGGCGTGCAATATTTAATTTAATTACATGGATTAATGATAATTACATTATATAAAATAACAAGTCACATTTTAAATTCTAATTAGATTATTATTATTATTATTTATTTATTATTATATAATTTGACTGTAGGAGATTTTATCTTCAAACGCTAGGACGCTAGGAGGTTACGTAGTTTTATCGAGGGTTTAGAAGTTGCAACCTAAGTTCTAACCAACCTATGCTACAATTTACCAGTAGGTAGGTAGGTACCTAGGTAAATAATAATGCGCACTTAAAATAGGACCTAGGTAGGTATAGGTATTATCCATTTACAAAGTTCTTCAAGACTACCCTATAAAATATTTTCTAAATTATTTTGATACCGTAAGTAATGCAACAAGATCTTTATTAAGTTATAAATAAAGCTTATTAGCTGTAATAAAATAAAATGAAGGCACAACAAACGATTAAAATGTTTGATCTTTGTGTAATACTGCAATAAATGCAAAAAATGCGTGCAATTTGCGTTTACTTACATAGCAAATAGGTCTACTATAAACAGATAGCTACAATATTTACCGGCCAGTGTAGGTAACCACCTACCTATATACCTACCTGTAACTAGATACCTACAACTGCTGAGTTCCGGTTGATATCATTGATTCATCATGATACTATACATACCTACTATACCTACTAAATTATAACTTTTGTAAAAGATGTTTCATTATGACTTATATCGTGACAGAAAAACTGCGAAACATAACTGATGAATCTTTCTCCACTTAGTTCTTTCCAGGGCAACCTCCTTGAATCTTTATACATACATACATACATAAAATCACGTCTGTTTCCCGACGGGGTAGGCAGAGACCACGGACCTCCACTTGCTACGATCCTGACATACTTCTTTTGCTTCATTCACTCTCATTACATTCTTCATACATGCGCGTCGGTTTAGGGTACTCTGGACCTGGCCTTTCTCTAAGACGTCCCCGATTTGATCGAGGTACGTACGCCGAGGTCTTCCCCTTCCAACTGTCCCATTCACACCCTCCTTATACACCTGTCTCGTCAATCTCCTTTCATCCATCCTTTCTACATGCCCAAACCATCTTAGCATACCCTTCTCAATTTTCATCACTACATCTTCTTTCACTCCACAACGTTCTCTTATCACACTGTTCTTCACTCTATCATTTGAATCTTTATAGTTAGTTTTTATTTTAGAAATTAGGAACCTTAGTTATTTTTATAAAAATACGTTTAGAAAACTAAAAAGATAATGTTGTAGGATATAAAAAATAGGCGTAACATTTCGTATAAAAAGGATTTTGATTTTTTTTGTTATTTTTTTTAAATTGTTCCTCATTTGACTGAAATATTGGTTAAAATAAGTCGAACATAGAAATACTCCTTCCATTTTGAAGTCAAAATGGCGCCGAGAATAATTTACAAAAGACATTATAAAATCTCTATTACAAGTAGGTAAACTACACTTTTATTTAGCTTGCAAATAACATTATCTTGTGGAAGAGTTCAGAAAAAACTGCGTAAATCCGCGAACGATAAAAAATGCAATGACTGATAATAAAATGCACCTAGCTCTTATCGTGCAATGGGCTCAGCCAACTGAAAAAAACTAGTACCTATTTATTACAAAAAAAAATATGATCACGACTGTAATCCCCAGGCTCGGTAGATATCTCCTCAGGGGCCTTACCACGAAGTCTTCCAGAACGATTCAATTTAATTTGCATAGGTCATGGTACGAAATAACAACAGGATAAAAAGCCTATGTACTATTCTAGACTATAATCTATTTCTATGCCAAGTTTCATCCAGATCCGTTCAGCCGTTTCAGCGTGAAAGAGTAACAATCATCCATAGGTACATACAATCTTTCACGGAAGTATTTTCAACTCAAAATGAATAATAATAATAATACTAAATAATGCTGGACACCTAGCACACAGCATCATGTAGCTCTAAACTAAGCAGAGCTTGCATTATTGGAACCACATGACTGATAAACTACATAGATACAATATTTTTTTTTTGTAAATACATACATAAGTCATCATATACCTACATAAAAAATATGCAACAGTTTTTTTTTATATTTGTGTCAATCCACACAGAAGCAAAAGAATGTAAGTAGGTAAGTACCTAAATAAAATAAATAATAAAATAAAAATCGTTTATTGCATTTTTGTACATAACATTTTTATATAGCCCTACTTACCAAACTAAGTTAAAAAACTTGTGTCTTGGCAATTAGTGCCTCTCCTTAAAAAAAAAGCAGATGTATGTACTATAATACTCTTAGATTCAAAATTATTAATTATTAATTATTGATATTGTTGATATTGATTTATGAATGAATTAATTAATTTAGTAGTGCATATATAACATGCAAGAAGAAACTACTAAATTTAAATGACCTAATGCAACCTACTTTAACCTACTTTAATCTAACCTAAGCTTTGTGAGAAATTTAATAAGTGATTTATGTATATCCGCCTGCCTACACAACATGCTTCCGAGTGTAGGTTTTAGAGAAATTTCATTAACATCAATATTAGGAACTTGGATGCTAAAACTTTTATTATGAAATTCACGTAGCAACTTAACACTAAAATCAATACTTTACACTTTAGAACCAAACGCATAGTAAAAACTCTTCAACATTATAGTACCACCAAAAATCCTACTATAGGATAGTAAGTACTTATTTTATTAAGTTTAAAATGCGAAAGTTTGTATGAATGGATAAGTATAATGGATTTTTGTTAGTAAAATTTGGCACAGAGATAGATTATAGTCTGGAATAGCATATAGCACCTATTATGCTTTAATTTAACAAAGTGCTCTGCGGGCGAAGCCGCTGCCGAAAGCTAGTTACACGATAAAACTCAAAATATTAATTTAAGAAAAACTAAATTAGAAGCGAATATAACTTAAAACAAACTTAAAAAAAATATCTAATTAATTTTCATTTGCAATTTGACGTCAGTGGCATATTAGGTATTCAATTCAACCCCCAATGTTACAACTCAATCATTATTTTTCAGAATTCAACCCATTATTTGAGTAATCAGTTCGCAAATGCTTACCAACTTAGTCGACGCGACTTTCAAGTTGAGTTAAATAAATAAATAAATATGATCACGACTGTAATCCCCAGGCTTGGTAGATATCTCCTCAGATCTTTAGTTACTTAGATCTTTGAGGATATCTAAAGAGGGTAGTCAGAGGCAAGTCCAAACATGACATTTGGTACATGCCCACATTTTGCACAGTAGTTAGTATTCCGTACGTGACAGGTTGCAAGCCCATCGCCGCTTATAAGAATACTAACCAATGACACATACCTTCGAATTTTTGGTTCTAGTGTATGCCGGTTTCCTCACGATGTTTTCCTTCACCGTTTAAGAGCACTGGCATTGCGCACATAAATTTTTCGAATGGAAAAACTCATTGGTGCACGACCAGGTTTGAACCCACGACCTTCGGATCGTAAGGCAGGGGTGCTACCACTACACCACCAGCGCTCTTGAGTTAAACTGTAATATATTTGACAGATAAGGAAATAAGCCCTTTGAATCAATAATCTTGGGATTATTGCACTTTTCCTATATCGGCCATTCACTCTGCAATATTGTTACACCCTATAAACCTTTTTTTTATATATTTAACTGATTTCAAAAAAGAAGTTTGCATTTCGTCTGTACATTTTTATATATGGGTTTTGATTATAATTTTTTTTTGGTAGGTCATACTTTACTTAGACGATATACTGCAAATAAGTAGGTATCTATTTATTATATACTTGTGTATATACCTTACCTACCTAAAAAAGTCGTCTAAGTTACACCAATTGTAACTCGATTGGCTGGACCAATTTTAATGATTTTTTATTTTATTCTTTTTTTTGGTGTAAAAGTAACATAAATACAATCATCTGTAAAAATGTCAACTGTCTAACTGTCACGGTTCATGAGATACAGCCTGTGACAGACGGACAGCGGAGTCTTAGTATTAGGGTCCCGTTTTACCCTTTCGGAACCCTAAAAACTATTATGATTTACTGTGGTTTTTCAGTGTCTACTTTCAGTAGCCTCTAGTCATGCGTCACTAGGACAGTAGCTATTTTTTCATGATTATATTTTACTTTACAAAGGCTACTCTGAAAGTGTCGAACAATGGATTTTTAACAGATCTGGGTTAAAATGACATAAGAACTAGGAAGTGAGACATGTTTCATCTCGTTTTGCACGCGGTGGCGTAAATGCAATGCAATTTCAAGATTATGGTACAGGGTGATGTGAAAGTTATAGCCGATCAAATATTCAAACATAAAAAGAAACTTAAACAGACTAATTACCAATTTTGTTTTCGCATATACAAAACTGAACAGTACGAGTAAAAATTAATAAAATCGACTGAATATATGTCACTTTCACACACACCCAACTTTTCAAAATCTGTCCAACCGTTTGGACTCCAGCTGTTACTGCCAAGGAACTCCTGAACATAATTCATACACTACAAACCCACCCTTACCCTCTTTGCAATTCTTAGGTATACTTATATAAAGTATTTAGGTAAAAAGATAGTATCAGAAGATCGCGTGAAGTTATGACAGCCCCCTGTATATGCTGCGTTCCGGTCTACTTGCCATTTATTGCGGCCAGTTATGTAACACCCTGTAGCAACGCGATAGACAATTTTATTAACTGTTCGATCGTTAAACAAATCAAACAAATTTAAATACTCTAATAGAGGGAAGATAAATTATGTAATACCACGAACAAATTATTATGTCCATGGTAATACGTAGGTATAATAATAATATACCTACACTGTCAAACCCTTGAGCTATCTAAGGACCGTTACAAACGATCTCTTAATACCTTAACTGAGCCAGATTAAGAAGAACTCTTTGCACCTCTTTGAGGTTTAACTTTGGATATTTTTCTTAGATTAATTGAGGAATAATTTAATTTCGATTAAGTTATAGTTCTAACTGGCTCAACATCATTTCTCTCGCTAGATGGCGCCACAAAATATAAACCTTATGATTGCATAAAATTTATTTATGCAAACTTATGGTTTATATTTTTTTAAAAACTCCTTTGCATTTACTTAAGCTAATGAAAAAAAGTTCCACCTCAATTTATTGATAGTCACTTCAAACCAGTAACGCCATCTAGTTTCAACTATGAAAACATGACAGGAAAAGTGTATATTAACCACACCTGCAAAAGGTACGTTTTCAAAACCTGATATTCTGCAAATGGGTGGTCATTTATAACTAAAACATTCTTTGTAGGTACATTCGTTGTTCTTTGAATTGAATTTTCCGTGAACAATAGTCTTTGTCGAATTTTGCTGAGTTTGTTTCGGAAGAATTTTGATGCTGATTTTGAGTTCATTCACTGTTTTGAATACGAGTCAAATACCTTTGCAGTTTTTTCATTACCGGACTGCAAAAAGAAGGAGCAAATGAGAGAATGTTTTTGAGTGTATGTATGTATCTAGTATGTGTACTTACGTTTCCGAGTTCTTTTGGCCGTCACTGTAGAACAATCGGCTAAACGGATTTTGACAAATGAGGTGTCTGTGAGGCTTTAGTATTATGTCTAAATGTCAAAAAAATTCAATATGGCGGCTTTAAAAATCTATTAACCATTACAATTAGTGGATAAATATTATAATATTATATCGGTTTATTTATTTAATGTAGATCTGTAGGTATATTTCCGTATACAAATGTCATTATACAAAGTTCTTTGATAAACATAGATCTAATAAGATCTAAGGTTTACTTTGAATTCCAAACTTTTCATCAAACTTCTACAAACTCATGGCAACCTGGTACTTTTGAACTAAACTCGCGCATATTTCGTTTATTTATATACCGCTCTTTAGCATTTATCTACACCCGTGTATTTATGTCATCCTAGTACATAAAACGGAATTCGCGAATAGATACTGTGACATACTGTAATGTTATGTTGTCCTGGTACTTTGTGTTTACAGTCTAATAATATTTTCGCTTTTGCTTTCGTTGGCATGAGTCACCTGATTGTCAGTAGTACCTATTACGAGTACCTATACATTTATGCTTTCCTGGTAGTTATGTAGAGCATTTCATTTTCTGTGAGCTTCGTGTACAAAGGTCTACGTTATCGGTGAAGGAAAACATCGTGAGGATAGGTATGTTCTAGAATCAAAAATTCGAAGGTGTCATTAATTGGTTAGTTTTATTCAAAAGCGGCGATGGGCTTGAAACCTGTCACGAACGAAATATGACTGTTGTATAAAACGAAGGTGGCCAAATAAAATTTTTGGACATGCCTCTGATTAGCCACTATATCTAGAGATCTAAGTAACTAGAGATAGATGTCAAATCTGGAGATTACAGTCGTGGTAATTTTTTTGTGTGCAATGTATGTTTTACTGCGGAAAAACAGACAAAATTATATATTTTTTTTGGTATATCGAGCAATGGTGGTGTAGTGGTAACACACCTACCTCACGATTCGAAGGTCTTGGGTTCAAACCTGGTCGTGTGTCCTGAAAATCAAATGTACATTGGACCAAAATATATGATAAATGTAATACCACCCTTAACTTTGAATGATAGTGTGAAAAGAGAACGTTGTGGAGTGAAAGAAAACGTAGTGATGGAAATTTCAAAGGGTATGTTAAGATGGTTTGGGCATGTAGAAAGGATGGATGAAAGGAGATTGACGAAACAGGTGTAAAAGGAGAGTGTGAATGGGACAGTTAGAAAGGACGTTTTAGAAAAAAGCTTCGGGCAATACCAAAGAAATAGAAATTTGATATTTCGTACCATAAAAATAGCATTGAAGTAGTGTTATTTCAGGCTTGAAAGTGACGTTTCTGAAACATGATCGTTTGTAAGAGCTAGGGGTAAGGCCCAGGTCAAGAGTACCCTAAACCAACGCGCATGTATGAAGAATGTAATGAGTAGTCTGGCTTCACAGCTCAGTTGGTAGTAGCTCTGCCTGCTGCGCTGTAGGTTGTGGGTTCGATCCCCACCCAGGACTAACATTTGTGTGATGAACGTATCTGGTTCCAATAGTAGAAGCTTTGCTTAGTTTGGGGCTAGATACGGATGTGTGAATTTTTCGCCAATACTTTTATCCTACTAATATTATAAACGCAAAAGTTTGTAAGAATGTATGGATGTATCTTTGTTACTCTTTCACGCGAAAACGACTGAACGGATCTGGATGAAATTTGGCACAGATTATGGTCTAGAATAGCACATAGGCTACTTTTTGTCCCGGAAAAATGTGCGGTTCCCGTGGGATAGATTTGTTTTTGTTTTTCAAGGTACCACGCGGGTGAAGCCGTGGGCGGAAGCTAGTTTATTTATATATATATTAGTATAGATTTAATGAAGCAAGAGGTATGTCAGGATCGTAGCAAGTGGAGATCCGTGGTCTCTGCCTACCCCATCGGGAAACAGGCGTGATTTTATGTATGTATGTATCATAAGGCCTATAAGATCTATTATGATCAAGTACCCTATCGCTATAGAATCGCGGTAGGCTGATCGGTCAGCGACCCAACGACCTTGCACGTGCCGAGTGCGACGAACGATATCTTGGAACTCTGTACTTTGTAACACCAGTGTGGTGGAAGGATAGGTGTGACTCAGAGGCACGTCCGAACATGACATTTGGCCCATGCCCACGTTTTCCAGTTGTATTCCGTAAGTGACAGGTTGTAAGATCATTGTCGCTTATAAGAATACTAACCTATGACACACACCGGATTATTCTGTTCGAAAAATGTATGAGCGCTATGCCAGTAACTCTCAAACGGTGAAGGAAAACATCGTGAGGAAACCGGCATTTTTGATGTGTCAAGGGCACGCAAGGAGCCTCTGAGGTCACTTTAAACCTTTCAGCACACTGGTTTGAAAAAAATAGTGACACCAAAAGAAGAAGAAGGGTATATTGATAGATTGACATACAAGATTGGACCTGGGGCCTTACCACGAAGTCTTCCAGAACGATTTCGTTTTAGAAACGTCACATTTGAAGCTTGAAGTAACACTACCTCAATACAATTTGCATGGGTTATGGTACGAAATAACAACGTAATGTTAATTCGGTATTGTATTATGAATTCGTGGTGAGGCCCCTGTGGTAAGTCTTTCCAAAATTTCTCCGTATTTCCCATTGACGAAAAACAAATTGTTTTTTTTCTACGTCAATGTTTTTTCTACGCCTTTGTTAAAACAACAGGTATAATCTATGATCCACTATCAGCAGCGGCTGTACGATGCGCCGGCGCATAGAGCGTTGACACCGCTGCAGTTTCGGAGATCGGATGTCGTTTGATATGGCCTTGACAATTAAAACAATTTCATACTTTAACTAGATATTTTATTTAGTAAATCAAAAAAAATGGACTGAAAGTAATTGAAAACAGCTAAAAGTCGCTTTTTTGTGAATATTTTGACATTTCATTTACCTAACTTAAATGTCACTTTTGTGATCTCAGTGTATTTGACATTCCTGCAATGTATTTGACAGCCAACTACGTCTCTCTAGTTTTTATATTTTTTCTCGTCTTATTTTGAGTTTGATTGCGTAATTTTGGTAGTTATTTTGCCAATAAAGCCCGGGTTCTTGACGCGAGTGTAAAATATGTGAACTAAAGTGAATAGTTTCCTTCAAAATCCATCGGAGGAATCCCGAGAATTTCGAACAAAACAGCCATCTTTTGTTTAAAATTGACTTGACAACTTGACTATGACTCTGTGACTTTGACAATATTTAAATAAAAATACACTTGACACTGGCAAAATTGTTCTCTAAGAGACAGATGCCACAATTGAAGAAGAAGAAGAAGAATCCAATGACACCTCTGTCAAAATCCGTCAAATATACTTCAATAGAAATTGTATAGGTCACTAGCTTTTGCCCGTGATTTCGTTCGCGTCGAATAGTTACTTTAAGCAGTATTCTCATTATTTTAGGATTCTTATTTTGCACTTAACTTTCATCCCTTATTTCAACCCCTTCAAGCATAGTTTCGCGATAAAAGGTAGCCTATGAAGAGACATAGGCTACCTTTTATCGCGAAACTATGCTTGAAGCTTAAGCTCATCTTTGTACCAAATTTCATCAAAATCATTTCAGTGGTTAAAAGCCTGAAAGCGTAACAGACAGAAATTCTTTCGCATTTATAATATTAATCCTACTAATATTATAAACGCGAAAATTAGTAAGGATGTCTGGATGTAAGTATATTTGTTACTCTTTCATGCTGCAACGGCTGAACGGATCTGGATGAAATTTGGCACAGATATAGATTATGGTCTGGAATAACACATATACTAAATTTTATCCCGGAAAAATGTAAGGTTCCCGCGGAATATAGATTTGTTTTTGTTTTTCAAGGTATCACGCGGGTGGAGCCGCGGGCGGAAGCTAGTATAGTATAATGTACTATGGATAATATCAAAGTAATATAACTTTGATAATAAGAAATATCAAAGTTATATTACTTTGATATATCCCCAAGAGTGTGGTAGGTAAGGCTTGTGAAGGTATGGTATCACCACCACGCCAAAGCTTCCTAAAAAGCAACTATTCGTGCCCATACCCGCAAAACTTGCCTTAATTGTGGTTTCTTCTGGGTACTCAGATAGTGCATCGCCAGGGCCAAGGGCCTGTAGGGCTTTGCCCTCGGTGAAAGTACCATTTGGAGTCATCTCGCTTATTTGGTTCATTCACTCGGTCCGGCGCAGGAGTGGCGTGGAGAGGTTGATTTTGATAATGCTATAATTTTGAAGTAAAACTACATACGCTTGGCTTGGGGATTACGCGGAATGCGTGACGATAGCGTTACGAAAAGTGTGATCGGGCGAGGCGAACGGAAGTTGAGATGGAGATATAAGTTAGTGAAGATAGAGAGAGAGAGTTTACGTTTTTGTACCTATATTACTCTAGGGGCAAGAGAGAGAGGTTCGAGCATACATTTTTTTTCTCTCTTTCTCTCATAGCCAGTAACGTATGACAAATGTAAATAAATTGACGACCTCAGTGGCGCAGCGGGCAAGAGTCCGCCTGCGACGCAAGAGGTTGCGGGTTCAATTCTCGCCTTGGAACAAATTTGTGTACGATCTGCAGAAATTTGTTCCGTTGGTCTGGGTGTGTATGTATAATAAAAAATATCTATCTATGTACCTATATCATGTATTAAATATATCAGTTATCTAGTACCCATAACACAAGCTTTGAGTAGCTTACTTTGGGGCTAGATGATGCTGTGTGGATTGTCCAGCATTATTTATTATTTATTTATTTATTTAAATAAAATGTCAGTTTACTTTTCAAGAAGTGCGATTTATTCTAAGGATAATGCTTAAACTAGTAAAGTCAAATCACAAAAATATAAAGAGCTTCTTATTTACTTTGGTGAATGTGATAAATGTGTCAATCATAATTGTTTGTATGTGCCTATAACTACTTCTTTTTGATCCTTCAAGATCTATCTAGAAATGTAAGATAATTACTAAACTTTGGGATTACGTATCGTGATCAAAACTACAATTCTCACTTAACCATTCTCGAATCGTCTAAACGAGTCTTAAACCGATCTTAATACTTATTATTGTCCTTCGAGTGAAGTTGTTGGCTCAGCTTAAAAAACAATTTATAAAAGAGTAGCGTATGAAGTCTCCACAGATGCCTTTGTTCCAAATTTCCAAGGCTTAAGACGGAAGAAAGCTCGGAAAGCGATAGTGGAATGCCGGCGCTTGCGCATCCCTCCCCCCCTCCTTATAGATAGGGGGGACTTGGGAGCAATGCCTCGGGATCTCTTTGGGAAAATAGAAAAAAGATGCAACTCTTGGTTTTAACTCATTTATTACGGATGAAAATGAAAATACGGAATCATCGATCAGTTTGGGTTGTTATCCGACTGCGCAGAAGGTGGGTAATGTGTTTGAGGTGTATGTACTTATGTTACGTAAACGGCTGGACGGATTTTGACAAAATGAGATGTTACTGGATTCTTCTTCTTCTTCTTCAATTATGGCATCTGTCTCTTAGAGAACAATTTTGCCAGTGTCAAGTGTATTTATTTATAAGTATTGCCAACGTCACAGAGTCATAGTCAAGTAGTCAAGTCAATTTTAAACAAAAGATGGCTGTTTTGTTCAAAATTCTCAGGATTTCCTCCGATGGAATTTGAAGGGAACTATTCACTTTAATTCACATATTTTACACTCGCGTCAAGAACCCGGGCTTTATTGGCAAAATAACCACCAAAATTACGCAATAAAACTCAAAATAACACGAGAAAACATATAAAAACCAGAGCGACGTAGTTGTCAGTCAAATGCACCGCAGAAAATCGTTACTGGATTCGTTTGAGTTGCGAGATTCATTTGACATTTGACTGACTTTGTGACATTGACAATACTACTAATTAAAACACTTGACACTGGCAAAATTTCAAAAGTGACAGATGCCCTAGAGAAAGAAGAAGAATTACCAGAATGACATTATGCTATATAAAATTTCAAAAAATCCGTTTGATTTGCGAAATTCATTTGACATTGGACTGACTTTGTGACATTGACAATACTACTAATTTAAACACTTGACACTGGCAAAATTTCAAGAGACAGATGCCTTAAAGAAAGAAGAAGAAGAAAAATTACCAGAGTGACATTAGGCTATATAAAATTTCAAAAAATATAAAATGGCGGTTGTAAGAAGTAATTTTGGATAAGCATTACTTTCAGTCGATTTTTTAGTTTATTAAACGCTTGTTGATAATAAACTTTACATCTTTCTACCTGTATTCAGATTTTCCCGCATCGGGAATGGAACCTGCATTCAGTAAAATAAGCTTGTTCAGTTTCAGTTTGATGTGCGTGACTGAAGGAATACTGATGGTCAAGGTATTCTATAAATACTTCCTTTCTTTACCACTGGGAAGTAATTGTATTGTCTGCTAATGATTATGATAATAAGATAATCTATTAATTTGTTTTTGTATTTATAAAGACTGTACTGTCGCAAGCTACTTTGTCAAATCAATTATTTATCTGGGGACAAATTGAATTTTCTAGTGCCATCTGTCCCCCTAAAGGGACAGAGCAGGGGGATAAATGGAAGTAATCCCCAGTTTTCTGACTTCACACTATGATTCTTTGTCATCGCTATTATAATAGCCAAATTAAAGCATTGGGAAACAAAAATCTGACTGAAATTAATAGAAAATGGATTCTTACAGCGGCCATATTGGATTAATAGCATAAATCTATATCAATATTTAAATCACAACGACAATTTTTTATGTATTTTTTATTATTTATTTAATTAATGTTATAATTCTAAAAATAATTTAGCTGTAATGTTATTTTTCTTCTTCTTATTCTTCTTTTTATGGCATCTGTCTCTTTTGAGATCAATTTTATCAGTGTCAAGATTTTTTAATTACTTATTATTGTATATTTCGTATTATTGTCAAAGTCACAGTCAAATGTCAAGTCAATTTTAAATAAAAGTTTTGTATAAAATTCTCTGGATTTTTCCCGATAGATTGAGATAGAAATCATTCACTTTATTTTCAAAAAATTTACACCTGTGTCAAGAATTAGGGCTTCATTGGAAAAATAATTAAAAAAGTCACACAAAATAACAAGAGAAAAAGTAAAAAACTAGAGCGATAAAGTTGACAGTTGAAGCATCAGAAAAAAATCCGTAATGTTATTCAAAGTTTGAATAAACTGAATTTGAATTTGAAATGTCATAAAAGCTAAGTACGTGACCCTTGGTGACGCAGTTCGTAGACCCCTAATAGCCCACAGTTTACGCACAAAAGCGCTCACAGATTACAAGCGGTCACCTATCCAAATTTTCTTCGGTCACCCATCAAAAATAGCTACGCAACCTTGACAGAGTCATCGTTGCATGATATTATTCGTATACTAGCTTCCATCCATGGCTTCGCCCGCGTGGTACCTTGAAAAACAAAAACAAATCTATCCCGCGGAAACCGTACCTTTTTCCGGGATAAAAAGTAGCCTATTAATAGTATGTACTAAAATCTATATCTGTGCCCAATTTCATTCAGATCCGATCAGCCGTTTCAGCGTGAAAGAGTAACAAACATACATCCAGACATCCAGACATCCATACATCCACACATCCATACATTTTTACAAACTTTCACGTTTATAATATTAGTAGGATGTGACATTCAAGTACCAGGCTCGCATAAATTCAAAGAACTATTGTAACACGTTAATTAGACCTACGTACGATATTCTTCCTAGTTCGTATGTTATTGACATTCAAGTACCAGGCTTACATAAAACCAAAGAGGTGTATCACACACATTCATTAATGGACCTGATTGTACTGAGAACTCTCTCACGCGATAGGTCGCAGTGATTTACACAAAACGGGCAAAAATGATTACGGCCGTGTACAATTACAATAAAATGCTGATGTGACCTGAATTTTTAGATAGTGTTTTAGCATTTTTAGCATATTTTTATACCTATCGTAAACTGTGTCGACTGACGTCAAAGGAAAAATGCAAAGTTTCAAAAATTCAATGCCCGGAAATGTATTATATTTACGTAAGTATAAAACTTAAACTATATTATATTTATCTATGTATAAAACAAATCACGCAAGATCGACTGTATTCCTTAGATTAGATGTTTCTTAGATCTTTAGGGATATAAATAAGTGTAGTTAGAGGCACGTCCAAGGTGTACAAAATAAAAAAAAAAATTACTGATATATTTTTTTAGTTTCGAAAGTAGCCTGTGTCAGTTCAGTTAACTACATATAATCATGTATTATTTGTACGTTTTTATATCGTTATTATCGTAACGGCTGAACCGATTTTGATGAAATTTGGAATAGAAATAACTAGAGATCTGGAATAATTGATGATAGCTTTAAAATATAAATAAAATCACATGCCACCCCATTTTCTCAGATTACTTGGTCGTGGATATCAAAAACATCGAATTTATCAACCAAACCCGGTTCAAATATCTCGGGAATCGAACCCACACGCTACGCGTCACAACGCTCGACTCAGCAGTCTTATTTTATTCAGTCTGCGAGCTAATGAATATATCTTCCTTTGGGAAATGCGGAAATTGACCTCGGGATGTCTCGACACGGTTTTAGCGTCGAATTTAAATGACTGTGTAGCTAAGCCGTTACTTATGGCTCGTTTAGACGGTCCGAAAACTGTAGGTCTACCATGAGTTGTCACATTTAGATCAGCTGACGTTACTACAGTAGTAATAGTACGTTACTATGACATCTGTCAAAATTGTTACTCATGGTACCAAATTCTAAGCAAATTAATGAGCGCAAACTACAGTCGCTGTAGTACGCTGTGACGTAGGATAGTTAACTACGTGACGTTTTAGTACCCAACTATCCGCTAGAGGCGCTGTACCAAGTTTTCATACATTTTTTTAACTACTGTGAAAACTCATGGTAGACCCTCTGAGTACCTCACCTATGTACATTATATGCCATTATATTTAAAACTAGCTTCCCCAGCGAACTTCGTACCTACCGCCATAGATTAATAAAAAACATGTTTAATTTTCAAATTTTTGCTATTCGAGGCACAGACAAATCCAACAAATTAAAAAGTCATGAAAATCGGTCCAGCCGTTCTAGAGTTATAAGTGTTCGAACTAACCCGACCTTGTTATATAAATTAGGATTAGAATTATAATAACTTATCTGTATAAACGAGCGATTATTAACCGACTGCGAAGAAGGAGAATATGTGCTTGTTTCGTAGGTATGTACATAGTATAAGACTTTCTTTGGCTGTCACTTTAGCTCAAGCGGCTGTATTAATTTTGACAAATCAGGTGTCGTTCTTCTGGATCACAAAAGTGACATGGACTATAGAGACTCAAAAAACTAATATGGCGGCTGTGAGAAGTTATTTGCAATTACTTTCAGTTCGATTGTTCTGATTTTTGAAATAAATACCTACTAATGCACGTGGAATGATCCAATTTGATGATATTTTTCGTAACTAGATCAGGGGTCGGCAACCTTTTGGCAGGCAAGGGCCGCAAGGTGGCAAAATAAACTATAGGCGGGCCGGGCCGCACTTGTGATATTAACCCTAGAAGCTCAAAATATGGCTCTCAAATGCCCATCTTCGAGACAAGAAGCATAGGTATTTATTTTTTCTATGATTGACAATTGAAAAAGTTTGTTCGCAAGAATTATAAGTGCTGCCAAAAATTGTAATGAACTCGCGCTTCGCTCATTTGTTCGTTCGCGGGCAGAGCGAAGCGCGTTTTAAGTTTGGGTCCACACTATACAGTCGATCGTGGTTCGTTCATGCAATTTTCTTGATATTTAACTTTATATAAAAAATATTCACGGGCCGCCTGCAAGCGGGCCGCGTGTTGCCGACCGCTGGACTAGATGATTCCCCCCCCCCCCCCCCCCCCACCGCGGCTTTGGACGCGTTTACATAAAAAATAGTCTATACGTTATTAGATAACAAACTTTAGTTTACTTACCTATGTACATTAAATTTCATTAAAATCTGACCAGATATTTCGGCATGATTGAACAACAAACAAACAAACATCTGAACATTTGCATGTATAGTTTAATTATCTGTATTAGTGTGTATCTAACATAAAAAACATTATGTCAGGTCACAAAAAAATATGCCAGTGTTCATATACGGTGAAGGAAAATGGTTAAAATGTTTTCCTAGCCGGTATAAACTAGAACTGAAAATTCCAAAGTGTGTGTCATAGGTTAGTATTCGAATAAGCGGCGATGGGCTTGCAACCTGTCACGTACGGAATACTAACTACTGTGCAAAATGTGGGCATGAGTCAAATATAATGTTCGGACGTGCCTCTGACTCTCTTTAGATATCCTCAAAGATCTAAATTAGATATCTGAGAAGATCTACCGAGCCCGGGGATTAAAGTCGTGATTTTTTTTTGTTGCCCAATTTCAAGCAATTACTTAAAATACCTAATTTTATTCCATACAATTTCCAGCAACAATCACGCGTATCTTCAATCTCCTGCAATCCTGGTACAACTTTCATCGAAGCATGACCAAAATATAGCATATTATGATACTACGTGCCGTGGATTGTCAAAACTACTTTAAGAATTCGAATCATGGCTCCCCCCTAACCCCCCCTTCGGAGGCTCGCGACCGCACTTTCACTTTCAGTAGGGCAAATGTTTTACTGCGACATGGTTCTACTCGTCACAATAGCAAGAGAAAACCAGCCTTATGCTGTTGGGTTACGATTGTGAATAGAAAGCACTTTCGTTGATAGGTCTTTGTGTGAATCAGGAGTCTACGCGATAAAGGACGAAAGCGAAGATTATTTGATAGAGTAATTTCGACTTTGATTGTGGGTGGTAGGGTTTAGTTTGGTGTGAGGTAAGGCGGTGATTATAATGTTTGGGTTAGGGTGTGGTCGGACTGAGAGAGATTCGGAGCCTTATGACGTGCCGAGGTGCATTATGAAATCTATTTGACATGAACTCTGTTTTTTTTCCTGGATGCTTATCAATATGAATATGAATAGAACATGAATAGAATTATGAATAATTTGTAAAGTAGGTACTTAGGATAACATGTTTACGACTGTAATCCCCAGGCTCGGTAGATATCTCCTCAGATCTCTAGTTACTTAGATCTTTAAGGATCCAAACGAGGGTAGTCAGAGGGCCGTCCAGATATTATATATTAGGCACTCTAAACACAAAAAAAAATCCAAAAATCCTTCAAATTTCACCATTTAAGATCTAAGGTTTGGATATCTTTGATTTTTACTAAGTTATTGGCATAAGAGCATTGAAAAATTAAAGAGTTTTGTGTAATTTTTACCTAACTGCGAGGAGGGAGGGTAATTTTTTAAGGTGGTTGGTATGCATGTCAGTTTCTTTGACTGGTCGCTGAAGTCCGAAGATGGACAGATTTTCATAAATGAGTTGTCGTTATTCGTCTGAAACACAAGAGTAATATAGGCTATACAAAGGTTTACTGGAAGAAGTCGCCCATTGTTACATTAATTTTAAGTTTGTTTCTCTTTTGTATTTCTTTTTAAGGTGTAAAATAAAGTGATATTCTATTCTATTCTACAAAATGTCAAAAAATCGTATATGGCAGCTGTAAAAAACTGTTTTCAATTATTTTTAATCGGTTATTTTTTTAGAGCACTCGTGGTGTAGTGGTAACACCCCTGACTCACAATCCAAAGGTCGTGGGTTCAAACCTGGTCGTGCACTAATTGCCTGTCCGTGCACAAAAATGTATTGGAAAACATCGTGAGGAAACCGACATACCCTAGAACCAAAAATTCGAAGGTGTGTGTCATAGGTTAGTATTCTTATAAGCGGCGATGGGCTTGCAACCTGTCACGTGCGGAATACTAACTACTGTGCAAAATGTGAACATGTTTGGGCGTGCCTCTGACTACCTTCTTTAGATATCCTCATAGATCTAAGTAACTAGAGATCTGAGGAGATATTTACATGGGGATTACAGTCGTGGTTATATTTTTCTTACTAATATTATAAACGCGAAAGTTTGTATGAATGTATGGATGTGTGGATGTATGGATGTATGTTTATTATTCTTTCACGCTGAAACGGCTGTGCACATAGGCTCCTTTTCATCCCGGAAAAATGTACGGTTCCCGTGGGATAGCTTCGTTTTTGTATTTCAAGGTACAACGCAGGCGAAGCCCTGGGCGGAAGCTAATTTGAAATAAATCCATAATGATAATTTTCATAAAAACAAAATTACTCTTTGGAGATGCTGGGATTTGAACCCAGGACTTTCAGCATGCGAAGCAGACACTCTACCACTGAGTTACATCCCCTCTACAAGAGCTGGTGAAATAGACAAACTATAGGAACCATCTAGCTTACATAGAGCCTAGGAGCCTAGGCGTTTTTTCACCTGGTACGAAAGAACTCATCATCATCATCATTGGCCTGCTTACATCTAATAAAGATGATTTATGTGACGTCAGATTAAAAACAACAATTCGTAGTACTTACTCGAACATTTCTGTTCGTGGTTTCTTTCGCATAGGCCTTTATAGCGAAAGAACTAATGATACTTGTAAAATAAGTCGTGTTAATTGGCTGTAAAGCTCAGTTGCTCAGTGCTGCAGATATTAATACTATATTTGTGTTGCAGAAGAGGGCTGTTCGTGCAATCTATAACATGGGTCCCAGAGAATCTCTTAGAGATAAGTTTAAAGAAATAAACATCATGACAATGCCATGTCAGTAGATATATGAAAACTTGATGTACCTATGTTCACAAAAACATTAATTTATTTAGGAAAAATAGTGATAATCATAATGTTAATACTAGAATTAAAAATAAACTCGCTGTTCCCACGGTTAGGCTCACTAAAGTAAGTAAATCCTTTAAAGGGCAATGTGTACGCTTCTATAACAAGATCCCAAGTGACATGCTTGATTTATCAATTGGAAAATTCAAAAATGTAATTAAACAGAAACTGTCTAGAAAAGCTTATTATAAAATATCAGAGTACTTAGATGATAAAAAAGCTTGGGATGAATCAGCTCCAACTCTGCTAGGTATTCCTTACAAAATTAACAAGGATCATACAAAAAAAGCGCTAGGGCCCAGCGAGTTTCTTGTCAGTTCTTCTCGCACTGGGGATAGGACTGGAACTGGCACTTAGACTCACCTAGTATGTAAGACGTTTCAAAGTGATCCCTGTGATTCTATTGAAAATACACATATTTTGACTTTTGACTTTTGAGTTGGTAGTAGCTCTGCCTTCTGCGCTGTAGGTTGTGGGTTCGATCCCACCCAGGATAAACATCGTGAGGAAACCGACATACCTTTATACATACAGAATCAAAATTTGAAGTGGGTGTCATAGGTTAGTATTCTTATAAGCGGCGATGGGCTTGCAACCTGCTACGTACGGAATACTATCTACTATGCAAAATGTGGGCATGTGCCAAATGTCATGTTCGGACGTGCCTCTGACTACCCTCTTTGGATATACTCAAAGATCTAAGTAACTAGAGATCTGAAGAGATATCTACCGAGCCTGGGGATTATAGTCGTGACTATTTTTTTTTATATCAAGTAATGAATCTACTTATTAGCTTTCTGGTTCCCATACATGCTTTGCTTAGTTTGGTGCTAGATGGCGCTGTGCAAATTATCCACTAATATATATTTTTAAGTTTAGTTATCGGGTCAACCAGGATCCGTTTGAATGAAATGAAAATATAAATAAATAAGCCGAAAGTGAAGACGACCTACTTTGCAAAGATGACTCAGAAAAAAACCCGTTAAATCGCGACTGTCTGTCACACTGTAATCCAATTATACTAGCTTTCGCTCACAGCTTCGCACGCGTTATAAAAAAATATTTACACAAGTTTTTAGTGCTAACTAAATATAATTTATCGTATACTAGCTTCCGTCCGCGGCTTTGCCCACGAGGTACCTACAAAAAACTTAGCTTACGTTGATCGTGAAATTTCATTCTACACATTGGTGAAAGAATTTTCCAAATCAGTCCAGATCTGTCCCCCTGTTGTCAACAGGGGGACAATTGGGACGTTTTAGTCCCATCTGTCACCCCAAGGGGACAGATCAGGAGGACATATGGGAATAAACCGTAGTTTCGGAGCCTATTCAATTCAAAGAAACATATCTTTCCTTTTTATAATGTTGTGTTGTATAGTCCATTTATCGAGGAAGGCTATAGGCTATAACATCACGCTACGACCAATAGGAGCGACGTATCAATAAAAAATAATTAGAAAAATGGGAAATAATATATTACTTAAAACGCGCAGACAAAGTTTCGCGAGAGTCAGCTAGTAATAATCCCTACCGGTATAAATAGATCTACACAAAGGTGCACTTATCCCTACCAGTAGGGATAGCTTGGTAGGGATAAGTGTACCAGCCGATAATAATAAGATAATACATTATTTAGAAAAAAAAACTTGTAACTCACAAAATTTCCAATGACCGAATCACTTCACTTCACTTCTTTATTTTATTCGAAATTTTGTCATTGGACATTGTCATTATCCAAGACGACCTCAGTGGCGCAGCGGGCGAGAGTCTGCCTGCGACGCAAGAGGTTCGGGTTCGATTCCCGCTTCAGAACAAATTTGTGTATGATCTGCAGAAATTTGTTCCGTTGGTCTGGGTGTTTCTATGTACCTATATATAAGTACTAAAAAAAATATCTATCTATGATTATAATGTATTAAATATATCAGTTATCTAGTACTCATAACACAAGCTTTGAGTAGCTTACTTTGGGGCTAGATGATGCAGTGTGGATTGTCCAGCATTATTTATTTATTTATTGGAAATGTTGTCATGTTGGACGTTATTCGGTGTAACGTCGTCCACCGCGTGCGCATGATCACATCGGATCCAGGATACAACTCCGGATTCATTTCGCTTTCATCGGACATCTCATATTCAAAATTGACCGTGACCGAGATTCAAATAAACGGATCTTAGTAATAGAGTATATAATAGAGATAATCCCAGTAAGAGAAGAAACGATTGAAGCAAATGAACATGGCCTAGTATTTTCAAAAAGATTCACATATCGCTCCCGTTTCGAAAATTCTTAAAAGTACTAATTCCAATACAAGAAGAAACTCTCTCTCTTTCCGACTATTCATCCATGGCGGTGGAGTCAGCCTTCCTAAAACTCTTCCTCCACTTCGCCCTATCCATGACGTCATCATTAGTATAATTTTTATTTATTTATTTATATAGAATAAATAAATCAATAAATAAATAATAATGGACCTTTCACACAACGCCATCTAGCAAACTAAGCTTGTACTATAAGAACCAAATTGGTGATAGATTAATTTTATACTTTTTTTGTAAAAATACATACACAGAAAATACATACACGGAATACTAACGACTGTGCAAAATGTGGGCATGTACCAAATGTAATGTTTAGACTTGCCTCTGACTACCCCCTTTAGATATCCTCGAAGATAAAAGTAACTAAAGATCTGAGGAGATATCTACCGAGCCTGGGGATTACAGTCGTGATCATAATTTTAATTTTTTTATTTTTACATACATAGAATACCTAGATCTAAGGCCTAGACACAAAACAAACATCTGCGGCCATATTGTTTGGCCTGGGTGAGGATCGAACCCACAACCTACAGCGTAGAAGGCAGAGCTACTACCAACTGAGCTGTGCTCATCTCAGCTTAGTCAAGACAATAATCAATTTGGAGCTGATAAATCTGCGGGTTTCTACATGATGTTTCCCTTCACTGTTTGAGAGCACTAACACACACAATCTGATAAATCTGCGGGTTTTTCATGAGGTTTTCCTTCACCGTTTGAGAGCAATAGCACAAACAATCAGATATATCTGTGGGTTTCTTCACGATGTTTTCCTTCACCGTTTGAGAGCAATAGCACAAACAATCAGATATATCTGTGGGTTTCTTCACGATGTTTTCCTTCACCGTTTGAGAGCAATAGCACACAAAATCTGATAAACCTGTGGATTTATTCACGCTGTTTTCCTTCGCCGTTTGAAAGGACATTTTTTTTAATTGTAGGTATCATTTCCCGGTTAAATAAAGTTGGGAATATGTTTCGCTAAAACATTTCCACTGAATCATACAATGACGATATGTGTAAAAAGGGAGTGACTACTGAGATGACGGATGATAGAGGAGAGTGGAGGAAGAGAACCTGTTGTGCCGACCCTACCGAGTGGGATAAATTAAATTAAATTATAAATAATGTTGGACAATCTACACAGCATCATCTAGCCCCAAAGTAAGCTACTCAAAGCTTGTGTTATGGGTACTAGATAACTGATATATTTAATACATTATATACATAGATAGATATTTTTTATTATAATAGAAAACACCCAGACCAACGGAACAAATTTCTGCAGATCATACACAAATTTGTTCCGCGGCGGGAATCGAACCCGCAACCTTTTGCGTCGCAGGCGGACTCTCGCCCGCTGCGCCACTGAGGTCGTCAAACATATAAGGGCAGGAAGAAGAAGAAGAATTTAGACACTTGAATTAAGTACTTATTTTAATTATACGTAAAATATAATAAGGGCAGGAAGATGATAATATCTTCGTTGTGAACCCCAAGCTATCTTTATCTTCATTATAGGCGCAGTATATTGTAATT
The DNA here is from genome assembly GCA_963675405.1 of Cosmorhoe ocellata. NCBI lineage: Eukaryota > Metazoa > Arthropoda > Insecta > Lepidoptera > Geometridae > Cosmorhoe > Cosmorhoe ocellata. Next base: position 7,254,055 of record OY776267.1, read on the forward strand.
ATTCTCAAAATCACATAAAACAGATGTTATCTAGATAACAAAAGGCCAGAAAGACCATTTCCTGAAATGAGGAGCTGATCCGAAACTGGGGTAGAACAATTGGTTATGTAACCCCAATGTCGGTCAGGAGGTTGCGCAAGAGTGAAAGGTTGCATAAGAAACGGCTTAGGCGAGATGAAGCTGCGCTTGCGACATGCCAAAGAGCAGGGAGGCTGGACAGATGAGTCAAAGTCTGCAGGTATTTCTCCCATGACGATTTAAGTTATATAATGAAGAGTGTGTGGATGGATACAGGGGTAAAGGTAGACCAAAGAATATTGACTGTGATAGATGAGTAAGAAAGAAGTGAGTACTAAGATGACGGATGATAGAGGGAGATGGAAGAAGAAAAGGTGTTGTCTCGACCCCATATAGAGTAGGAAAAGGGCAGGAAGAAGAAGAAGTCATTTTACGTTTTATACGATTTACGAACGAAGGGGTTTGGCTCTGCGCTGGTCCGTTTTGGAAAACGAGATTTGTGGAACTTTTGTCCAATTATCCCCTTTGCTTTGCCTTGAAAGGACATTTCTGGACAAAAAGTCCAACAATACCCTTCACAGGGGATAATTGGAATGAGCCATTCATAATGATGGCTTAAAAAAACTTGTATTTCTTGCAATTCAATTACTTGATACAGTCAAAATAATTACAGATTTAAAAAAAAAATAAAAATAAATATGATCACGACTGTAATCCCCGGGCTCGGTAGATATCTCCTCAGATCTTTGGTTACTTAAATCTTTTGAGGATATCTAAAGGGGGTAGTCAGAGGCAAGTCCAAACATGACATTTGGTACATGCCCACATTTTGCACAGTAGTTAGTATTCCGTACGTGACAGGTTGCAAGCCCATCGCCGCTTATAAGAATACTAACCTATGACGCACACCTTCGAATTAAAATTACAGATGTGAGGTAAATAAATGAAAAATAAGTAAAAAAAATGTTAAAATGTCAAACATATTGCGTCAGACATTAACAAAATTATAAAAACTAAGGAAATGGATTTTTGATAAAAAAAAAATTACAGATTATTTCACAGTTAGGTACATAGAGATTAGTGCAAGTAACTAATTTGGGACTTAAACAAAAAATATTTGATTTTTTAGAAACCAGATGTGTTTTAGTTTCATACAAATTCAAAAAAACGTTCAAATATTCCATTACCAAAACGGCACGTAATATTGCGCGGTGATAAGGCAAACCGTGCATTATCATTTCATTAATGAAGCAATAAAACAGTTATTATCTTAAAGAAATTGTTACGTGCCAAAAGAAATTGTAATATATCTTATGAGACAACTATTAAGAAATTTGTTACACAGTTTTTTTATATTTCACCTATCATCATCATCTTCCTGCCCTTCTCCCACGTTATGTGTTGTCGGCACAACATGTGATCTTCCATTTCCCTCTATCATTTTATACTTTACCTATAGGTAATTAAAATAAGTTATTCAAGTGTCTAAATTCTTCTTCTTCTTCCTGCCCTTTTCCCACGCTATGTGAGGTTGGCAGAACACGTTTTCTTCTTCTATCTCCCTCTATCATCCATCATCTCAGTACTCACACCTTTCTGAATCATTCATCTTTCACACAGTTCATCCATCTTTTCTTTGGCTTACCTCTACCACTATATCTATCTACATTCATACCTAACACAAATATCTAAATTAAAGTTTCCAAAAATATATTTGATGAATAAAAAAAAAATCAAATATACTTATTTAAATTGTAAATTGTAAAACCAATTTTGTATGGGACAAATATTCTTAACATAGTCGACTTAACTCATCTATTACCAGTCCTTATTCTTTGCCAGATCTTAGATTTGAGGGAGGGAGGTAAGTAGGTGGTTATATTCCCCCCTTCTGACCATATTCCACCTCTTTCCACCTTTAGAGTCAGTTATTGAGCTTAGTAAATAGATATTTTAACTCATTGCGAATATAAAATGATGATTAAGTTTTCAGAGCACTGGTGGTGTAGTACCACCTCACGATCCGAAGGTCGTGGGTTTAAACCTGGTCTTCCATCAATGAGTTTTTCTATTCGAAAAAAATATGAACGCGGTGCTTTTAAACAGTGAAGGAAAACATCGTGAGGAAACCGACATACCCTCGTGGATTTGCCAAAAAATGATTAATGTTGATTTTATTCCCTCGACGTTTGGGTTAAAATTGTCTTCAGTAAATTTTTGATATAATTCTTTGGAAAAACTGACAAGCCACGCCGACCAAGGCTCTATTTCTGTGTCATTTTTTAGCTGAAACAAGTCTTCTATGTTTTTATGCGTTCACTGTGTACAATTAAATCCCAGAAACGGCCTAACCTACCGTATTATATAACCAGTAGTTTTGTTATTCCGATGACATAACCAAAGATCATGATAAACGTGTTTTGGTGTCAGTGGGTGACACATTGTATAATGTAATTAAATTTTTAATACAGTTAGTGGCTTGGGTTATGCAAGTTTTGTGGTATTTTTATACCATGCTATGCATATGGCCCACCTGAAGTCACTGTGCCATACCTGTGGACGTTTGCAATGCAAGTAGCAAGGCCCCGCTTTCTACCAGGGCCTTACCACAAACTCTTAGGGCAATACCAAAGCAATTTTACTTAAAAAAGACTTTGTCCTGAATGAATCACCGTACAGCCTAAACCACTGATCGTAGAGATTTGAAACTTGGAAGGTGTGTTTTTAGTATGACGTAAAACAGAAATTCTACCCCTAAGAGGGTGAAAAAGGAGGGCAAAGTTTTTATGGGACAATGTGATTCCTTGGTCTGTATGTATGTATGGATCAAAGTGTTGGGCAATGCAGAAGACGGATGAAAGAAGAGTGACTACTGAGATGCGAATGTTAAGATTGATGTGTGGGGTGACACGGTTGGACAGGATTAGGAATGAGTATGTTAGAGGAAGTCTGAAAGTGGCGCCTGATACTGAAAAGATGAGGAGTGCTAGATTAGCATGGTATGGACACGTGATGAGGAGGGATGAAAACCATGTCACCAGAAGAGTTATGAGTATGAGTGTGGATGGGTGCACAAGTAGAGGAAGGCCGAAGAAGAAGTGGTTTGATTGTGTGAAAGATGATATGAATGTAAGAGGAGTTGATTCAGAGTTGACGAATGATAGGGGTGAATGGAAGAAGAAAACATGTTGTGCCGACCCCACTTAGCGTGGGATAAGGGCAGGAGAATGATGAATGTGATTCCTTGGTCTAGTCTACTTCAAATTTAGCAAAAACCTTTTTTAACAGAATTGATGGAAGACGTTTTTCGTATTTTATAGAAAACACGCAAAAGAAGTTGCTAGCTAGTCTTTAATTATAAAACAAAATCCCCGACTTTGAAGAGTTATAACTCTAGAATGGCTGGACCGATTTTCATGACTTTATATTAATTCGACCAAAATAGCAAAATAACTATTATATATTTGAAGATAAATTACAAGGAAGAAGTCCCGGGTAACAGTATCCTACTATTTTTATAAACGCGAAAGTTTGTAAGAATGTATGTTTGTTTGTTACTCTTTCACGCTGAAACGGCTGAACGGATCTGGATGAATTTTGGCTACTTTTTATCCCGGAAAAATTTACGACACCCGTGGGATAGATTTATTTTTGTTTTACAAGGTACCACGCGGGCGAAACCGTCGGTGGAAGCTAGTTATTCTATAGTATCATCTTTTCACACACTGGCTTGAAAAAACTAATGTCACACGATACGACGAAGAAGAAGATGCTTCAATAGTCGAAAGTACCTAAAAACTTTATTGATTTATGTCAAAAATAACTAAAAAATGATGTGGTAAGTGCTACGACGTCACCAGGAGAACATAGGCCGTAGAAGCAGAGGGCGTTGCCCGCAGTGAAATTCGGCGGCGGAACGGCCTTCGGGCCGCTTTCCACTGCCACCTTCGTTTTCTGTGCGCCTGGTACCGGCGGCCGGGTCGACCACAAAAAACATTGTTTGTTTTTAGCCGACTGCAAAGCGAAGGAGGGTAATGTGTTTGGAGTGTATTTATGTAGTAGCTTCCGCCCACGGCTTCGTCCGCGTGGTACCTTGAAGAACAAAAACGAATCTATCCTACGGGATCCGTATTTTTTTCTGAGATAAAAAGTGGCCTATGTTAGCACAGATTATAGTCTGAAATAGCTTCCAGACTATAATCATACAACATCTATCATCATTTATCATCTGTGCCAAATTTCATCCAATCCGTTCAGCCGTTTCAGCGTGAAAGAGTAACAAATATTCATCCAAATTACAAAACAGAAATCCATTCTTACAATCTTTCGCGTTTATAGTATTAGTTAGAATTTACAGAAATATTCATTGGCCGCGAATTCGTCCGCATTTAATTAATTTTAAAATGTTTAGTTATTTTGCTATTCGGGACAAACACAACAAATCAAAAACTATGAAAATCGGTTCAGCCGTTCCAGAGTTATAAATGTTCGAACAAGCCCGACTTTGTTTTATATAATACTAGCTTCCGCCCACGGCTTCGCCCGCGTGGTACCTTTAAAAACAAAAAACAAATCTGTCCCACAGTACCTACATTTTTCCTGGATAAAAAGTAGCCTATGTGCTATTTCAGACTATAATCTATCTATGAGCCAAATTTCGTCAAAATCCATTCATTAGTTTTTGCGTGTAAGAGTAACAAACATACATACATACCAGTGTTGCCAGACACACTGTAATTACAGCAGATCTACTGTATTTTCACACGATCCACTGTACACTGTAATACTAAAAAAAAAATACAGTGTATGGGAACACTGTAATTTTTCAACGGGCAAAAATCAATTCACTGTAGGTATTTTTTTTTTTACTGTAATTTTGTATCAAACACTGTAATTTTCAGCACCAAACACTGTAATACATATAATATGTCTCATCTGGCAACACTGATACATACTTACCTACATTGTTACAAACATTCGCGTTTATAATATTAGTAGCATTAATCGCAAACACATTACATACCTTCCTACGCTTCGCAGTCGGGTAAAAATCTAAAACAGGTAATCGATTCTGATGAGATTATTACTGTAGTTACTAGTACCGATATTGAACAAAGGTATAGAACACCGGTATAAACCATAGGCCATAGGTCTATTTTGTCCCATGGTACATACATTTTCCCTTTGTGGAGTGAGGCGCGGCGGGTTAACGCTCTCTCGCTATCATCCGCTGCGCCCGCGCAGGTCCTTTATTGCTGTGCTAAAAGGGCCGCTCTGGATTAATTCTGGCAGCTGAAACTATCGATTGAATATCGATATATCGTTTTAGTTACTAGTAGTTCGCCCCGATTTGAGATCTCACGATGTCTCTTCTCAAGTTTTGAATTCAAGTCTTGAAGTTTCTTTGATACACTTATGTATTAGGCAATTACCTATTGCCTACGTAAGTTGACCCTAATTACAAAAAAATGGTATATAATCAGTGCTAAAACGTCAGTGGTTTTCTTAATTTTACTATTATTTCAAATACTAAGATTCTTATAGGCGGCGATGGGCTTGCAACCTGTCACGTACGGAATACTGATACTGATCACTGTGCAAAATGTGGTCACTTGCCAACTGTGTTTGACATGCCTGACTACCGCCTTTAGATATTCTCAAAGATCTGGGTAACTAGAGATCTGAGGAGATATCTACCGAGTCTGGAGATTACAGTCATAATACTTTGGGATAATTGACAAGCCCCGCCTACCAGAGCTCTATTTTTGTGGGGTATTTTTTTAGCTCAATTATGCTATCATGTATTGCCCGTTCACTGTTTCCGAGTTTTAAATAGTCAATAGGTTTTTTCCACTTTGCCTATCCCAAAAATTTGGACACTAACAAAGGACCGGCCCTCCACACGTGTCTTGCCTATCTCTGTGACCCACTTACACACACACCCACAGCACACGCACGTTGTCGCTGCATTCGTGCTGCTGGTGTGTGTTGTTTTTGTATGTGTAGCAGTTTTTTTCAGTTTTGCGTTGTTTTTCAGAAAAATCCCTTGGCTTGGTAGATATCTCCTCAGATCTTAAATTACTTTATATATTTTGAGGATATCTAAAGAGGGCAGTGATATTTGGCACATGCCCACAAGTTATTATACTAAAATCTTCCTCGAGAACCACTCTATTGGTGAAAACAGCATGGAAATCGGTGCAGAAGTTTTTGAGTTTATCGCGAACAGACAGACGCGGCAGAGGACTTTGATTTATAATAATGTAGTGATTTGAAACATATTATATTTACTCCTTTGTATTTATTTCCGTGTTGAAAAAATATTTCTTTCTAAGTAGGTACTTGTATTACAGAAGATTCCCGTCAAGTCATGAAAATAAAATTATAATCTGATTAGTTTTTATCGTAAAAGTAGTACCTAAACAGTTTAAAGAGTAAACATTTTATTTTTCCTACACACACAACAAATCACGTATGACGCATTTATTTGAAGTGTATTTATTGTATGTATGTATGTGTTTGTATTTGTGCATGTGTGCAGTTTTGTAGGAATTTCCCGAGTGTTAACTAAGTAGTTATTTTTCAATTTTTCAAAAAAGAAAGAGCCAGGAGCCAACTCTGGCGATCAAGAGTTAGGCCGCCCATAGGCTCTCTATCGATTACATAAAGTGACCTAAATATAATGTATGATATATCACGACTGTAATCCCCAAGCTCGGTAGATATCTCCTGAGATCTCTAGTTACTTAGATCTTTGAAGATATCTCATGAGGGTGCTCAAACGGTGAAGGAAAACATCATGAAGAAACCGGTATACCTTAGACCCAAAAATATCGAAGGTGTGTCATTGGTTAGTAGGTAATCGGCGATGAGTTTGCAACCTGTCACGTACTGAATACTAACTACTGTGCTAAATTCGTCGGCATGTGCCAAATATAGTATTTGAACGTAGATCTGACTAGCCTCTCTATATTATCCTCAAAGATGTTAAAGTAACTAGAGATCTGAGGAGATATCTACCGAGCCTGGGGGGGGGGGGATAACAGGGGGGGGGATAACAGTCGTGATCGTGTTTTTTTATGATTTTTTGCAGATGAAGTCGCGGGTAACAGTTAGTATGTTATGGTTTAACTTAATCCAAATATGCCGATAACGTTTGTAATAAAAGCGAACTCTTATTTATTTTCCATGTTTTATCGTTTTCATGATTTAAATCTTATTAAAAAGTCTTTTCTATAATAATTGAAAGTGAAAGAGCACTGGGTGTTTATTTGTAGTGGCACTGTCTTTTGATCATAAGGTCGTGGGTTCGAATGTTAGAAAAATGTACGTGCTTTGTACCAGTACCGTCAAACGGTGAAGGAAAACATCGTAAGGAAACCGGCACAGAACCTAAAAAACACATAAATTAACTACATAGAACCTAAAAAGACATAATTAAATCACATAGAACCTAAAAAGACATAATATAACCCTACCTGTAGAAATAAATCTACAACAATGTGCACCTATCCCTACCGGTACAAATAGATCTTTAAAAATATGCACTTATCCCTACCAGTAGGGACAGCTGAGTAGGAGAACGAAACTTACTGTGTACTTATCCCTACCGGTAGAAATAGATCTTCAAAAATGTGCACTTATCCCTACCAGTAGGAACAGCTGAGTAGGAGAACGAAACTTACTGTGTACTTATCCCTACCGGTACAAATAGATCTTCAAAAATGTGCACTTATCCCTACCAGTAGGAACAGCTGAGTAGGAGAACGAAACTTACTGTGTACTTATCCCTACCGGTACAAATAGATCTTCAAAAATGTGCACTTATCCCTACCAGTAGGAACAGCTGAGTAGGAGAACGAAACTTACTGTGTACTTATCCCTACCGGTAGAAATAGATCTACAAAAACGTGCATTTATCCCTACCAGTAGGAACAGCTGAGTAGGAGAACGAAACTTACTGTGTACTTATCCCTACCGGTACAAATAGATCTTCAAAAATGTGCACTTATCCCTACCAGTAGGAACAGCTGAGTAGGAGAACGAAACTTACTGTGTACTTATCCCTACCGGTAGAAATAGATCTACAAAAACGTGCATTTATCCCTACCAGTAAGGATAGCTCCTAAAAAGACATGTGTCAAGTTCACGAAAGGAGCCTAAAGCGTACATTAATCCTTTCACCACACTGGTGAATAACTAATGACACAATAAGAAGACTTAAAAGTTATTGCAACTATGTTAAATAAATATAAATAATGCTGGACAATACACACAGCATCATCTAGCCCCAAAGTAAGCTACTCATAGCTTGTGTTATGGGTACTAGATAACTGATATATTTAATACAATACATACATAGATAGATTTTTTTTATTATACATAGAAAATATTTATTTATATGTATAAAATAAAAATAAATAAATAAATAAATAATGCTGGACAATCCACACAGCATCATCTAGCCCCAAAGTAAGCTACTCAAAGCTTGTGTTATGGGTACTAGATAACTGATATATTTAATACATTATATTACATAGATAGATATATTTTTATTATATATAGAAAACACCCAGACCAACGGAACAAATTTCTGCAGATCATACACAAATTTGTTCCGAGGCGGGAATCGAACCCGCAACCTCTTGCGTCGCAGGTGGACTCTCGCCCGCTGCGCCACAGAGGTCGTCATGTTTAACCCAGTGACTGTTTGGCAGAAACTGCTGAACGCGCAGTTATTTTTAACCACAGTTAAATGGAACATCTCGGTTAACTGGATACTATTTTATTGCAGGAATTAATATTTAATGATTACCTACCGGGCAGATCAAAGTGACACCATTTTGATAGGGATGCTTGATGGTCGGGCGTCAGCTAATTTTGTTAGGGCTCGGTTTGAGTGTCAGTTTTGATAGGGCTTGGGGCTTGAGGGTTGGTGTTTCTCTACAAGATCGAATCAAGAGAAGAGAAACAAGATCAGAAATAAAGAGATCCGTAGGTCAATGATAAAGCCAACAGGATTAGCAAGTTGGAGTGGCATCGGGCAGGGCTTGAGCGCGTAGAACTGATGTTCGGGCGTCAGCTAACTTTGATAGAGCTGGATGCTTGATATTCGGGCATCAGTTAGTTTTGATAGGGCTAGATGTTTTGACGTCAACTAGTTTTGAAAAGGCTTGATGTTTGAGCGTCAGGTAATTTTGTTAGGGCTTGATGTTTGTTTGTCAGCTAACTTTGATTAGGCTTGATGTTTGAGCGTCAGTTACTTTGTTCGGCTTGATGTTTGGGTGTCAGTTTCACGTATTAATCACTAGTTGACTGTCTCAAGCTCAGTTGACCAGTTGGTGGCTGAGGACACACATGCATTGAACATAATGTTTTTTGTGTCTGTATATTACAATGATCATTTTTTTTTCTTCCTCTGCCACTCTGTTTGTCTTCTCTATCTAGACCGAAGGGAAATAGCCGTTATTTCCCGTAACAGAGCTACCAGGCGAACATAAGGTACAAGTAATGAAATAGTTATGTCAATAAAATAATGGACCGGTTTGTGAACGGCGCGGTTAGCACGCGTCCGGTGAAACTGTAACACAGGGTTGTCACGCGGAGAAATGTAACAATATATTTTTTTTAGCCAGCGTCTCGGAGCGGAGATGCTTCCATCTGGCAGTGATCTGGATCATTTAATCTATCTATAGATAGTTTGTTTCATGTGTATTTTTATATTTTACATATTAAGATAGATATATGTACATATATATTTATGTTAATAAAGAAACTCAATGTTAGAAGCAGGATGAAAAATTATTTATATTTTATTTATTTATCCTTGAAGCAGCAGCAATAACTATTGTTTTTAATGGTATTTTTTTAAACGTGCTTTTGTATATGAAATTGATGAATTTAACAACATTTTCATTTGGGTTTCGTTTATTCATCAAAAATTTGATTTTTTCATTATTAAGTCAAGGTGACATTGGTAAGAAAGGAGTGATTACTGAGATGACGGATGATAGAGCAAGAAAACGACCCCATATAGCGTGGGAAAAGGGCAGGAAAAACAAGATTATTAAATGGAATTTTCAGTGAAAAAACGGAAACCATCTTGGATTTTCAGTTCCTTCTTAAATTTTGTTTATATTTTCAGACATGGCAGCAGCCCTAAGCAGTGCAAGTGCAGTGCGTATTTATAATCGGCCCAATTTCTAAAGTGGGATGCGTTTGTGGGCCAACCCTTCCCTCCGCGCCCACCGACGCTCTGCGCTCCTGGTACTAGACGACGGTTTTACTTCTAGTTTATAGTTTCCTGGTACTTTTTAGAGTTTGCAGGTTCTGGATTATCACTGGATAAGTGCCGTAGGTGGAAATTTTCTGAAAAAAAAATAATAGAAAACATGACCACGACTGTAATTCCCAGGCTTGGTAGATATCTCCTCAGATCTCTAGCTACTTGGATCATGTCCCCATTGATGCTGTTCCCATTACGGGAAAATAGGCTTTCAAAAAAATCCCTTCCCGTTGTGTCCCCTTTCCCGCTATGGGGACAACGGAAAGTCATAATATTTCTTTCGTTGTCCCCATTGACATAAGCACATTTTATATACTACTAGATATCTAAAGAGGGTAGTTAGAGGCACGTCAAAACATGACATTTTGATTCAGATGTAGAGAGTCATGTTTGGACGTGCTTCTGGCTCTCTTTAGATATCCTCAAAAGATTTAAATAACTAGAGATCTGAAGAGATAGTAATGGACTGTGTGAAAGATGACATAGGTAAGAAAGGAGTGAGTACTGAGATGACGAATGACAAAGGGAGATGGAAGATCACATGTTGTGCCGACCACACATAACGTGGGAAAAGGGCAGGAAGATGATGATGATAGGTGGTTTGCAATTCTTTGAAGTGATGCAATGGTATTCTGGATCCACGTGTGTTTTCTCGGGAAGTGAAGTTGACTCAGTTTCACGGCAATTCCAACTGTCATAACCTCATTTTGAATCGCCATTGTAATTACCAGTTCAAGTACGTCACGCTTGCGTGTTGAAGACAATCTTGTATTGTCTATAGCAAAGACAGTCTAATTAAAATATAATTTATGGTAACACTTAGTAGAGAAGGTTGTTTCCGGATATATCCCGGAAAGTTCTCTCAAAACGTTCGATTTATAGTTTTAAGATGCATTACACGAGCAAGCAATTGCTTTTTTTAATGTGGAATAGGTTTGGAATAGAATGATGTAACCATGTAAGAAGGATCATACAAAAAAGCGCTAGGACCGAGACGAGTTTCTCGCCTGTTCCTCTCGTACTTGGGTTAGGTTTGAATTGGCACATAGAGTCACCGACGTTTCAAAGTGATTCTTGTGATTTTATTGAATAATTTTCAATTTCAATTTCGATGCGAATGTTGAGATGGATGTGTGGATAGACAAGGATGGATAAAATAAAGAATTAGTGTATTAGAGGCAGTTCGAAAGTGGCACCGGTGTTAGAAAGATGAGGAGTAATAGGTTAGCGTGGTATGGGCGTGTTATGAGAAGATGAATGTCATGTGACGAGGAGAGTATTAGGTGTGTGAGTGGATGGATACAGGGGTAGAAGTAGGTTGAAAAAAAGATGGATGAATGAACATATAACGTGGAAAAAGGGCAGGAAGATGATGATGATGGAGAAGGTTTTCGTTTGACCTCACTATACCTGATTTTATGCATCAGTGAGGTCTTAAATGGAGCACGCTTACCTAGAAGGAACCATTGACCCTCGATTTGAAGACACCCTTATATTTCTCTAGGAATACATGAATACATGCTTGATTCGATTCACGAAGGCACATTGACGACCTTAGTAGCGCAGCGGGCTAAAGTCCGCCTGCGAAGCAAGAGGTTGCGGGTTCGATTTCCGCCTCGGAACAAATTTGTGTACGATCTGCAGAAATTTGTTCCGTTGGTCTGGGTGTTTTCTATGTATAATAAAAAATATCTATTTATGTATTATAATGTATTAAATATATCAGTTATCTAGTACCCATAACACAAGCTTTGAGTAGCTTACTTTGGGGCTAAATGATACTGTGTGGATTGTCCAGCACTATAATTATTTTTTATTCGGCCGAACAACACAAAAGCTATATGGGCGTATTTACAAATATCAATGGTTTTAAGGTACCATTGAATTAACTCATTTTGGCCATCATGACTGTCCTAAAGCGTGCTTGACGTATAGCTCATTGGACGAACAAAGTATTAGGATGTTTAAGAACTTGACGAATCACGTATTTGACAAATTTAGGTTTGGATCAGTCTCTAGTTTGATAAATCAAGAATTTGACGTGTCTTTATTTTGACAAATAAAGATTTGACGAGTATAGAATTTGACAAATCAATAATTTGACGACTGTCTGCGTGATCTTTTGGCACTTTAGCATTTTTTCCTTTCCACTGACGAAACTTTTGTGGATACAATGATAGACGTTTTGTAGAGTAGGCGCCCGGCCTGTAATGTTTGGCAGGTAGCTGCATTATCTCCCTGGTTGCCTTGACCATCTATTAATAATGTAGAGTTTATTTAGACGTGGGGTGAGCTTTGGTGACAGTGACCATCCCGGCGAAACCCAGATACCTACATTTGCGATTAAATCGTGCGAATTGACTCTTTGAATTCATCATCATCATCATTGGCAGCTCAAATAATGGCCCACTGCTGGGTATAAGCCTCCTCCCTTAAACGCCACTTCAATCGACCCTGTGCTGTTCTTGTCCAGGTATTTCCCTCTATGGCCTCTATATCATCCACCCACCGGGCTGGTGGTCTGACCCGGCTTCTAGTGCTCTTTGAATTGAATAAATAAAAAAATAAAATTAAATATGAACACGACTGTAATCCCCGGGCTCGGTAGATATCTCCTCAGATCTTTGGTTCCTTAGATCTTTGAGGATATCTAAAGGGGGTAGTCAGAGGCAAGTCCAAACATTACATTTAGTACATGCCCACATTTTGCACAGTAGTTAGTATTCCGTACGTGACAGATTGCAAGCCCAACGCCGCTTATAAGAATACTAACCTATGACACACACCTTCGAATTATTGGTTCTAGGGTATGCCGGTTTCCTCACGATGTTTTCCTTCACCGTTTAAGAGCACTGGCATTGCGCACATAAATTTTTCGAATGGAAAAACTCATTGGTGCACGACCAGGTTTGAACCCACGACCTTCGGATCGTGAGGCCGGGGTGCTACCACTGCACCACCAGCGCTCTTCTTTGAATTGAAATTGCGCTAATCTACAATTTCTGTAAAAATATAAAGGGTGCCTACTCTGCAAAATGATCAACAATTATCTCGGTACAATAATCGTATTCTAATCTATTTGAAGTTACATCGTTTCGACTAAGTATCATTATTTTAAACCAGGGGTCGGCAACCTTTTGGCAGGCAAGGGCCACAAGGTGGCAAAGTAAACTAAAGGCGGGCCGGGCCGCACTTAGTTTATGATATTAACCCTAGAAGCTCAAAATATGGCTCTCAAATGCCCATCTCTGAGACGAGAAGCATATTTATTTTTTCTATAATTGAGAATTAAAAAGTTTGTTCGCCTAAATTATAAGTGCTACCAAACATTGTAATGAACTCGCGCTTCGCTCATTTGTTCGTTCGCGGGCAGAGCGAAGCGCGTTTTAAGGCTGGGTCCACACTATACGGTCGATCGTGGTTCGTTCATGCATTTATCTTGATATTTAACTTATATAAAAAACATTCACGGGCCGCGTGTTGCCGACCGCTGTTTTAAACGATGTAACGAGAGACTATTGATTTTCTGTGATATTTTCAACTTTGTCAATTTTGTCGTAGGTTTTATATTTTTACTCGTAATTATTTTGAGTTTTATTGTGTAATTTTGGTGGTTGTTTATCCAATAAAGCCCATTATTTTGAACAAAACAGCCAATTTTTCTTAAAAATTGACTCGACAATTTGACTGACTTTGTGAAATTGTCTATACCTAGTACTATTTGAATACTGGCAAAATTGATCTTAAATTATACAATACCATAAATAAAGAAGACAATACCTTTGTTTTGTTTCGATTCTAGAAAGTTCGAGCGATATGGACATGCATAATAATTTTTTTATTTGGTTTGCTAAAACTCAGAAATAAAAAGACAGTTTCGGAAGAAATTGATTTATTTTCCAATTTTCCGGAAAACTTTCCAATTTTTATTTCCTTTCAAACTAAGAGTATTAACAAACATTTAAAAAAAATATTTAAACTGTTTATTTTTTTGTAGGCACTTTGTGCATTTGCCATTTTTGTTACTTTTTGTTTATTTATATTATTATGGGTATGGTTAGGGTTGTCAAAAAAACACGAAGGTATATTAAATAGGTAGGTATATATTAAATTTAATTGCACCTATAACATTGACATTGTTTTCCTATCAACATCCACTTTACGAGTAAATTTATGGTGAAAACACCAAGGCCTCTTAATATTATCTGTAACTATTGAACACTTGATAGTATCAGATTATTTAGCGAAGAAAGTAACACAGTAACGAAAATAAAAAATATTTTTGAATTTTATAGAAAAAACCATACTTAGGTATAAAAGAAAAGGTCTTTGGCTCAGAAAACAAAAAAGATTTCATCTTAGCACCATCTGGACAACGAAATAAAATAATATTAAACAACTTAAAAAATAAAACCAACAAAATTTTGAACCAAATGCAGAGAAATATTTTTAATATATTTCACACGAAATGCTTCGAAACATGTTTCAATTTAATTTGATGCATTATTATTTTTAAATCTTTTTAATTTCATATTTTAATAAATTGGTGCTTACGTAATAATTTACGTATTTTTTTAAACATTTATATTTCATTACAAAGGCCTGTCATTTATATTTTTTTATTATCAAAGTTCAAGAGAAGGTAATATAGTTTCAGTTATAATATATTTTCTTAGTTTTTAAATCTTAAAAATATATTACATTTTTATATTAACGCAGATAAGAACGGGACGGAGTGAAGTGATTATATTATTATAATGTAAAAGTGACATTTACACGTGAAAATGTTAAAAAATACAGTGTATAGGTCATTTTGACCACTTAGTCTTAACTGTAGGATACATATTGGTAACTTTATGTTTCGAGACCCGTTTACAATTGACTGCCAACCCTAGTTCATAAATTAACACCAAAAATATACATTTCATTTGCATCTAGGGTTACCACTCAAATTATGCGTTTTGTAAAATATAAATCTGTTAGCAGCCTTTAACCCGTGCTTGTAGCTACCTTCAAACGTTGGTATATTAAGTAGCAAAAAACAAAACAATTATTATTATCTTAAAACTCCATCATAAATTACTCCTTGTACTTCCAATGTCACCTACAAACATGATTTCATCATTTAACTAAACAATAATATAAGTAGACAAAAGTATATTAACAAAAAAACTAAAAAGGTACTTTTTTAGGAATAAAAATTTTAGAAATTTAACAAAAATAATAACTTAAAGACGTCATCCGCTGTATACATAGCCGCTAAGCGCTAACACTAAACCTCAATATATTTACAAAAATGATTTTTAAAATTATTATTTAGTTAAAATAAAGTCTCATTTGTTGACAAAATAAAAACATCATTACTGGGCGATTCTACTCAATTTGATATTTTACTGTTATTAAAAAAATATCCTTTATTTTAGAGCTCGTCTTTCAAGCTGATAGCATCAAAATGGAACAATAAAAGATTAGTTAATAATAAGTTGTTTCACGAAATATAGCTACATTTAAAATTAATTAATATTTTACGAGATAACCGTTGAGTAGAAAGGCCCTACTGCAAGAAAATATTTTTTTTTTATAGTAGTAGGTACCTACATTTGACTTTGTTTTTTCAATCTAAAACTTTCCTGATTCAAAGCAGACTTAACTAAAATTATTATTTACAACCAATGTACATAAAGTATACCTACTCACAATACAATAAAACTTAATAACTACAACACTTAGATTTTTATTTTTTAATAATAATAATAATATTTTTTTCTGTGAATAAAAAATTTCATCAGTCAACTATGAAAAAATGTTTTAACGAAAATGATACAACTTTTTTTTAATTTGTCTAATTTTTTTTTAAATTTTTGATGATGAATTAGAAAAATAATGATTTTCAGCCTTCAATCTTAGACTTATCGCCTTTAGACCACCTTATAAAATCTATTTGTGCATCCAGTACCTATACAAAAATATTTTTTATTTCTAATTTACCCCTCCAGATTTTTTTTTATAGTTTGGACACATCAGTACACTTAACTTTCCCTGATCCCACCAGTGGGACCTTAGTTGGTGAAAATGACCCTATCAGTATTCATTCTCGAGATAAGGGCAGTGATACAGCGAGCGAGTTCCTGGCACGACTTTGAGATCACTTGAGGCCAAAACTCGCTTTTAGATATCAATTAATCAAAAAAAATATACAAAAATATTTTTTTTGGTTTTCTGTACTCAACCTTAATTAAATATAATAATATGAATTTTAATAAAATGTATTTTAATATATCCAGAGTAAAATATGAGAATATTTTTCTAAATCTTTCTAACCTACAAAATGTTTCTAAAAAACTTTTCTTTAAATTTTTCTAAACGTTATAAATTTACTGCTCAGTTGAAACTTAAATCTATATTATAGTTATATATAAAAATAAACAGTAAAAATCACAAAAGTCATAATTTCGCTAACTAAACATACGACACTTACGAGTTTAGTTATAATGCACTTTTTAAATTTATCACACGCTTGCAGACTTCATGACACCATGTTTTCCGCCGATCTGAAAAAAAAAAAAGAAAATGTTATTGTACATTTTCAACCTTATTACAACATCTATCTATCTATTATACATATAAAATGAATTGCTGTTCGTTATTCTCGCTAAAACTCGAGAACGGCTAAACGGATTTATCTTATCTTGGTTTTGAAATGTTCGTGGAGGTCTAGGGAAGGTTTAAAAGGTAAGAAAAATTCGAATAACTGCCGGGAGAACCCTAAAAGTAGCCCTTTTCTATTTCCCATACAAACGCTTTCTAAATAAGTACGAAGTCTGCCGGATAAGCTAGTTAGTAGATAAATGTATGGGGAATATTTTAACAAAATAAATCCTAAGGTACGAGAATTTTAACAATTTAAAAAATATATTCAAGAAAAGTTTTTGACAACCCTGTCGCAATTGTAATGTCAGTTACTAAGGCTGGAGGTGAATCGAAACTTAAAAATAAATTGTTGACATTCAAATTCAAAAAGTGAATTATTAATTACCTAGTGATAAATTCAAAAAAGTGAATTACTGTCATTAAATTTAACTCAGTACAATTTACTATCCTATGAAATTTATCAAGCCTATCTGGCAATCTTAAACTACTAAAATCTTAAGCTTCTGCCCACGGCTTCGCCCGCGTGGTACCTTGAAAAACAAAAACAAATCTATCCCGCGGAAACCTTAGGTATATTTTTCCGGGATAAAATGTAGCCTATGTGTATTCCAGACCATAATCTATATCTGTGCCAAATTTCATTCAGATTCGTTCAGCCGTTTTAGCGTGAAAGAGTAACAAACATACATCCATCCATCCATCCATACATTCTAACAAACTTTCGCGTTTATAATATTAGTAGGATTCTAAACTTGACGACCTCAGTAGCGCAGCGGGCGAGAGTCCGCCTGCGACGCAAGAGGTTGCGGGTTCGATTCCCGCCTCGGAACAAATTTGTGTACGATCTGCAGAAATTTGTTCCGTTGGTCTGGGTGTGTATGTATATAAAAAAATATCTATCTATGTACCTATATAATGTATTAAATATAACAGTTATCCAGAACCCATAACACAAGCTTTGAGTAGCTTACTTTGGGGCTAGATGATGCTGTGTGGATTTTCCAGCATTATTTATTTTAAACTGGTCCCTGTTAAACACACAACTTTCGCCCCACAGCCGGGTAAAAACAAAAGTTAACTTCAACTTGAACTTTTACCCCCTAAACTTTCAAAGTGGGTCACGAGTTCTCACGGGCCACTTCAAAGGTGAAAAATATTAAAAAGTATGACATAACCCTCTCAGTGGGACATTAGGTCTCGGGGGCCGTTGCGCAAGAGTTTTTTGGCGTTGTGCAATGTGGAAAGTCGGTCGAAATGGTTCCGACAGTTATGTAAGCGACATAGATTTGAGACCGTGAATTGAAGGGTTATTTCGAAATTGTATACAATTATATATATAACTAGCTTCTGCACGCGGCGTCGCCCGCGAAGTACCTACATAAAATATAGCCTATGTTCATCCTGAAAGTTCATTCTACACATTGGTGAAAGAATTTTTCAAATCGGTTCAGTAGTTTCGGAGCCTATTCATTTCAAACAAACAAACAAACAAACAAACAAACAATCAAAGTTTTCCTCTTTATAATATTAGTATAGATATATATTTATATAATTAAGACTGTAATCCCCAGACTCGGTAGATATCTCCTCAGATCTTTAGTTACTTAGATCTTTGAGGATATCTAAAGAGGGTAGTCAGAGGCACGTCCAAACATGACATTTGGTACATGCCCACATTTTGCACAGTACTTAGTATTCCGTACGTGACAGGTTGCAAGCCCATCGCCGCTTATAAGAATACTAACCTATGACACATACCTTCGAATTTTTGGTTCTAGGGTATGCCGGTTTCCTCACGATGTTTTCCTTCACCGTTTAAGAGCACTGGCATTATTATTTCGAAATTGTGTTATCAAAATTGTCATTTATCATCTTGAAAGTCTTCTTCTTCAATTATGGCATCTGTCTCTTAGATTTGCCAGTGTCAAGTGTATTTTTATTTAAGTACTAGCTTCCGCCCACGGCTTCGCCCGCGTGGTACCATGAAAAATAAAAACAAATCTATCCCGCGGGAACCTTACATTTTTCTGGGATAAAAAGTAGCCTATGTTTTATTCCAGACCATAATCTATATCTGTGCCAAATTTCATCCAGATCCGTTCAACCGTTTCAGCGTGAAAGAGTAACAAACATACATCCATCCATACAAACTTTCGCGTTTATAATATTAAGTAGGATTGTCAACGTGACAGAGTCATAGTCAAGTTGTCAAGTCAATTTTAAACAAAAGATGGCTGTTTTGTTGAAAATTCTCGGGATTTCGATGGATTTTGAAGGAAACTATTCACTTTAATTCACATATTTTACACTCGCGTCAAGAACCCGGGCATTATTGGAAAAATAACCACCAAAATTACGCAATAAAACTCAAAATAACACGAGAAAATATATAAAAACTAGAGCGACGTAGTTGTCAGTTAAATGCATCGCAGGAAATCCATCTAGAAAGTCAATGTCCATCTTAACAGGTACCAGTGCCAAGTGTTTATATTAGAACTTGATTCACAAAGTCATAGTCAAATAGTCAAGTCAATTTTAAACATAAAATGGCTGTTTTGGATTTCCTGCGATGTATTTCGACTGTCAACTTTGTCGCTCTCGTTTTTATATTTTTTCTCGTGTTATTTTGAGTTTAATTGTGTCATTTTGGTGGTTATTTTTCCAGTCAAACGTCTTCTTGAGTGTAAAATAAAGTGAATTTTGAACAAAACAGACATCTCTTGTTTAAAATTGACTTGACAATTTGACTGACTTTGTGACAATACAATACTATAAACACTTGACACTGGCAAAAATGAACTTTAAGAGATAGATGCCATTAAAAGAAGAAGAAGAAGAAGATGGCTGTTTTGACGAAAGGAGCCTTTGTGATATACTTGAAATGAAATGAAATGAAAATCAAATCGAAGCTTCAAACTATCAAACCACCCAGTTTTTGTGGGGTTGGGCAGAGGCTAAACATTAAAATATGTAAAAAAAGCCATATTTGTCACAAAAATCCCCTTTAAAATAATCCAAGGTCGATCAAATTACAACTAAAGTACCAGGAGATCATAAACTCATGGCGTTAGAAAGTTCACGCACACAGATGTATCCAGAGTGCATTTACCCGGAGTTTCGGGCACAGGGGCCATTGACCCCGATGCACTGTGATTTTTTTATGACGTCTCTAGCTAAGGCATTGTACAGAGTAATGAATGGAATTATCTGATGGGTATGTACAGTGTACAAAAGCGCTGGTGGTGTAGTGGTAGCACCCCTGCCTCACGATCCGTGGGTCGTGGGTCCAAACCTGGTCGTGCACCAATGAGTTTTTCCATTCGAAAAATTTATGTGCGCAATGCCAGTGCTCTTAAACGGTGAAGGAAAACATCGTGAGGAAACCGGCATACCCTAGAACCAAAAATTCGAAGGTATGTGTCATAGGTTAGTATTCTTATAAGCGGCGATGGGCTTGCAACCTGTCACGTACGGAATACTAACTACTGTGCAAAATGTGGGCATGTACCACATGTCATGTTTGGACATGCCTCTGACTACCCTCTTTAGATATCCTCAAAGATCTAAGTCACTAAAGGTCTGAGGAGATATCTACCGAGCCTGGGGATTACAGTCGTGATCTATAACTATACCTATGTACAGTGTACACTGATTATAGATAACTTTGTTGAACACCACAAAAAACAGTAATTCACGAGTGGCCTTATTGCTAACAGCGATCTCTACCAGGCCTTGGATGGATATTATATAACTTATATAAAATAAACATGACCACGACTGTAATTTCCAGGTCCTTAGTTACTTAGATCTATAGATCTTTTTGAGGATATCTAAAGAGGGTAGTCAGAGGCAAGTCCAAACATGATATTTGGCACATGCCTACATTTTGCATAATGGTTAGTATTCCGTTCATATTAATACTATCTAGCTGCATATAATTATGAAAAATGCATTTTAAACGTAATTTTAACAAGTAATTATAGTTATTTTGCCATTTCCATACAAAAATGTCATAATACATAATGATTTTGTAGCGTCGTTTTTGTTCTACAGTACGGAACCCAGATAAACTTTTTTCCAAAACTTATGGTTTGCTAATAAATGCGGAACTCTAAAAATCTAGACTAAAATGAAACTAGATAAGCAAGTACATTTAGCCCGAATACGATGACATTGCTACTACAAACGCATGCTTCCTTCACTGCACGGCATGACGTAACACATCCCAAAAGTGGGCCAATTTAATAAAAAATCGCCCCGCCCATTGCGCACACGCAAGGTATATTTTATTCGATAGTACTAGTGAAAGTGCGTTAAGCGTCATTCTAACCGCGTCTGCCGCGCCGGCCGGACGTTAGATAACTGTATGACCTCAACTGTTGCATTTACAAAGCAATTTTAAACACGATTTTGTTACATTTGATCTACAATATAATGATTTAGATAGATAAGGAATTATATTTTTTGTGACATTAATGTTTTAAAAATACACATTATTTAGATAAGTAGAAACAGACTTATAGTATACTAGCTGTCCCGCCAGCGACTTCGTTCACTTAAAGTATCTAAACCGAGTTTCAAACACATCACACAACTCATAAAAATCCCATACTAACTTTGACACCCCATTTGACCCCTTTATGAATGTTATATTGAAAAATCCTGAAACACGTGTCCATTCGTTTTGCATTTACAGTACACAAACAAAGTTTCAGACCAATCGCACGACCCGTTAAAAAGTTCCCCAAAAATTGACCCCACATTTGACCCCTTTTTGATGCTTATATTGAAAAATCCTGAAACACGTGTCCGTTCATTTTGCATTTACAGTGTACAATCAAAGTTTCATGAAAATCGCTCAACGCGTTAAAAAGTTTAATACAAACGTTTTCACCCTTTTTCACCCCCTCAAAGGTGGAATTTACAAAAACCCCGCCTTAGTGGGTGGTTTTGTTTTAAAAGGAAGCCACCTTCCAAATTTCAGCTTTCTATCTTCAGAGGTTTCGGCTCGGCGATGATCAATCAGTCAGTCAGTCAGTCAGGTTAAGCTCTTTTATAGATATAGATATATATATTAATACAAAGCATTTGTATCAGTCGAGCTATCTTATGATATTATTATAATCTTAGCTAGATGATGCTGTGTGGATGTCCAGCATTATTTATTTATCTTTAGATTGTTTTTAACGATCCACAATTAGCTCACTGTGTCACATGTATTTTATGATTATAATGTTAGCAGTTTTATATTATGTTATTATTGAGCGCTGGTGTAGTGGTAGCACCCCTGCCTCACGATCCGAAGGTCGTGGGTTCAAACCTGGTCGTGCACCAATGAGTTTTTCCATTCGAAAAATTTATGTGCGCAATGCCAGTGCTCTTAAACGGTGAAGGAAAACATCGTGAGGAAACCGGCATACCCCAGAACCAAAAATTCGAAGGTATGTGTCATAGGTTAGTATTCTTATAAGCGGCGATGGGCTTGCAACCTGTCACGTACGGTTTACTAACTACTGTGCAAAATGTGGGCATGTACCAAATGTCATGTTTGGACTTGCCTCTGACTACCCCCTTTAGATATCCTCAAAGATCTAAGTAACTAAAGATCTGAAGAGATATCAACCGAGCCTGGGGATTACAGTCGTGATCATATTTATTTATTTTATTTTATTTATTTTATTTTTATTATTTTATATTATATATTTTTTAATTTTAAAGATTTCATCGCGTTAACGATGTTAAAAGCTAAATTATCTAATAAAAAAAAATTAACTGAAATAGCCAGTGTGGTGAGACACTGGCTATTTCATCATCAGTTGGTGTTTGTAAAATATATTTTTCTAAATTTGGTTGTTTGGTGAAATAATTATATTTTAAATCCCGCGGTCACGTTTGCACCATAGATTTGCCCCATTTATGGTGCAAACGCAACTGGTTAGTTACTTTGGCACCATTCAAATTGTCCACCAATATTTTTATTTTTATTAGTATTTTTTAACCTATTTTCAGTTATCTCGCAGTGAAAGCGAACAAGTTTAACCAGCCGGTTAAAATCTAGTCAAGTGGTTATATTTAGGGCACGATAGCAGTGACACGATTACCTTATCAACGGACAAACAAACAAACACTATCTGATATTGATTGGGTATAAGACGAGACTGGTGAGGAATGTCATAGTAGGTACTTAGAACAATTCAGAACTTTTTTTTTATTTAGTTTAGAATTTGTGATTTGGTCAAACAGGTCACTTTTTCTATCAAAAAGAAGATGTCATTCGGAAAACGGAGACGGAAGTTTTACATAGACAATTTTACAAACTGCCTAAACTCTAAACTAATGTTGCCAGAATTTAGTCATAGACTTACAAACTAATCATAAATAAGGGCGTTATCAAAACGCCACAAACTTAAAAGTACGGAACAATTCGCTTCCGTTCTCCAGACTTGTGTTCAAAATTTGATATATTATTTATTATCATGTGATGAAAATTGAGAAGGGTATGCTAAGATGGTTTGGGCATGTAGAAAGGATGGATGAAAGGAGAATGACGAAATAGTTGTATAAGGAGAGTGTGAATGGAACAGTTGGAAGGGGAAGACCACGGCGTACGTACCTCGATCAAATTGGGGACGTACTAGAGAAAGGCCAGGTCCAGAGTACCCTTAACCGACGCGCATGTATGAAGAATGTAATGAGAGTGAATGAATCAAAAGAAGTATGTCAGGATCGTAGCAAGTGGAGATCCGTGGTCTCTGCCTACCCCGTCGGGAAACAGGCGTGATTTTATGTATGTATGTATGTATATTATCATAATTATCTCGTGAGAAATTTTAGTTTTATTAGTCATAGACCACTCAATACCACAGCTGATAGCTGAGGTGTGGACTATCTAATACCTAGTCTACCACTTCACTTATCTGTTTTGAAAATATTTACTGAGTCATACGTTTGTTTTGTCAAACTTACATTTATTTATTTATTTACATTTTCACCTAGCAGTAGCGTTGTAGGTTATACTCGTAGTAATCTCAATTTTAATGGTGCCAACACAACTAACCAGTTGCGTCTGCACCATAAATGGGGCAAATCAATGGTGCAAACGCAACCGCGGGATATTATCGCGTTCAACCAAACATAAACTCTTCAGCTTATAATATTAGTATAATACACCGTGAAATTTTAATGGTTGTTTTCCCGCAGCGAAATGATTTTATCTTGGTAATACAATCGTTGTATAAACAAATTAAATATTAGAAACAAAAAATACTGATATACCATTGTGAAAATTTAATTCGAAAGCGACCACGAACCAATACTAATAATACCTACCTACGCGAAGGCGGCCGGGGACGCGTGCGATTCGAATAGTACCTACAAGTTACGTCTAATGTTACTATTGTTCCTCACGTTTTCGAGGTGATGAATATTTTTTAAATTATTTTAAAATAAAAACATCTTTATTTTTTTACTTTTACTCTATGTTTCGAAAGTACTCCTTATAGCAAGTTGTTCTGCCGCGGGAAAACAACCATTTAAATTTCACGGTGTATATTGTTACATACACACACCCCAAACACATACTACCCTTCTTCGCAATCAGGTAAAAATGTACATGGTTAAACAACGTGGTCCAATTATATGAAACCAATGAAAGTCTTCCGTAGCTTTTTTTGTTTCACTACACAAAAGTAAAATTAAAAATACCAGGCTTCCTTATAACAAAAGAGTTAACTTACTAAAGTTCTCGCGTTCGTAAAGTTCACCAACATTTTATAAAATAAATATCGTAACCCTAACACAATGCCAAAAGTAGCCGATTTAATACTGGTTATATAAACGTAGGTATATTTTTTTTCATCAGAAAATAATATTGAAACAATAGTACCAGGGTACTTTAAGATGAAAGAGCGTTTCCGCATTTCAGGTAACGTGATTGCTTTTAATAAATATTACTTTAAAAGTAATAGAAAGGAAAAAGTTTGTCAAACCAACGTGGGCTGAGTTTTTTACAATGAGCGTGGTAGGCAACGTGATTTTTTCACTTCCGTGGTACATACAGGGTGAAATAAACGTGTTGTGGGCATGTTTCGAGAAGAAATAAAATAATATGGTGTAACTACATAAGTGTGGGCTTTTTCACTTCTGTGGTACATACAGGGTGAAATAAACGTGTTGTGGGCATGGTTCGAGAAGGAATAAAATACATAATATCGTGTAAGTGAGAACTTTTTCTGATGATTTTGCTAGCGTCATGATCACAATACGGCCACTGTGGCGCAGCGGGCGAAGGTTCGCCTGAGACGCAGAAGGTTGCGGGTTCGATTCCCGTCGCGGGACAAATGTTTGCATTATTTGCAGATATTTGTCTCAGGTCTAGTGGTTTTCTATGTACAATATGTATGTATTTACAAAAAAAAAAATATCTTTGTAGTATATCAGTCATGTGGTTCCCGTAATACAAGCTCTGCTTAGTTTAGAGCTACATGATGCTGTGTGATATTATCCAGTAGGTCTACCATGAGTTGTCACATTTAGATTAGCTGACGTTACTACAGTAGTAATAGTACGTTACTATGACATTTGTCGAAACTGTTACTCATGGTACCAAATTGTAAGCAAATTATGAGCGCAAACTACAGTCGCTGTAGTACGCTGTGACGTAGGATAGTTAGCTACGTGAGGTTTTAGTAGGTACCCAACTATCCGCTAGAGGCGCTGTAGGCAAGTTTTCATACATTTTTTTAACTACAGTCGCTAGCTTGTGTAGATTGTGAAAACTCATGGTAGACATAATGTATTAAAAAAAAATAGATTTTGATTTAATACATGCTTATTATTTACTACATATTTGCTACATAATCATGGTACATAAATGGTATATTCTATTAATAGTACCTGGGTGAGCAGGTGAGCTTTGCTCGGTTTTTTTTTGGTAAACGATGTTTTCTAAAAATGAAACGCTGAAAATAATTTATCGCCCCGAAAACCCTCTGCATACTATTTTTCATGAAAATCGTTAGAGCCGTTTCCGAGATTCAAGTTATATATAACTAGCTTCCGCCCGCAGCTTCGCCCGCGTGGTACCTTGAAAACCAAAAACAAATCTAGCCCACGGGAATCGTACCTTTTTCCTGGATAAAATGTAGCCTATGTGTTAATCCAAACCATATTCTATATTTGTGCCAAATTTCATCTAGATCCGTTCAGCCGTTTCAGCGTGAAAGAGTAACAAACATACATCCATGACATCCTGACATCCATCCATCCATCCAGACATCCATACATTCTTACAAACTTTCGAGTTTATAATATTAGTAGGATATACATAGGTATAGGCGACCAAGAAATTGGTTTACCACTTTTGATGACATCTCCCAGTAACATAATTATTCGCTAAGGATTACTATGACAGATTCTGACGTAGCAGTTATTAATCTATCAAGCGAAAATAGCCCTTGATGTTTTGTACGTGCAAATGATAAAAGTGCCTTAAGAGTGGTAAACCAATTTCTTGGTCGCCTATACAAGAATTGCTCATTTAAGGGTATTAGATTTATTATAGACCAGCTATTCTGATACATGCTTTCGACTGAAAAACAAATAATTTAAGGGTATTAGATTTATTATAGACCACCTATTCTGATATTATGCTTTCGACTGAAAACAAAGACAGAACATGTATAGCTTTAATTTTTATAATTTTTCTCGTGTAGTTTTGATTTTATTGTGTAATTTCGGTGGTTATCTAAACCATCCGATTTAAAAATTCTTTTGAAAATGAATTAAATGCGGACAGAGTCGCGGGCAAAAACCACCTAAGTATTTACATACAAGGTGTAATACATAGTAACTATGTAATGACAAGGTCATAGAATAGCAAATATATACAGCACGGGGTCGATGACTTTATGTAAATGAAGATTAATACCTGTATTTATATGCGGTTATATATTTATAAAGATTATACTCACCTAGTTTGTAATTTCTTAAGTAGGTATATTAAAATGTTGAATGCTTAAGCTAGAACCAAAAATTCGAAGATGTGTGTCAAAGGTTAATCCTACTAATATTATAAACGCGAAAGTTTGTAAGAATGTATGGATGAATGGATGGATGGATGTCAAGATGTCGGTACCCCTAGTATGAGTTTTTGATTCACGAAAACTTTTTTCGAATAGTATCCTTTCATACATTTACCTCCATCGGAAATGTCAAGGAACTAAAATAAGGTCGATAATATCGAAAATATTATCTAATCGGCAGTCCCAGCAATGATTTTCAAACCAAGTTTTCACGATATCGACTTTATTTTAGTTCCTTAACATTTCCGATGGAGGTAAATGTATGAAAGGATACTATTCGAAAAAAGTTTTCGTAAACTATCAAAAACTCATACTAGGGGTACAGGATGTATGTTTGTTACTCTTTCACGAATGGATCTGGATGAAATTTGGCGCAGATATAGATTATAGTCTGGAATAACATTTAGGCAACTTTTTATCCCGAAGAAATTTAATACTAACAACAAAATGTGGGCATGTGCCATTTTTCATATTTGGACGAGCCTATGGTAGATGTAGGCCATAGTATATTATGCTTTAATGTACACAGATTACAAAGTTATTTAAAATTTAGAGCGCTGGTGGTGTAGTGGTAGCACCCCTGCCTCACGATCCGAAGGTCGTGGGTTCAAACCTGGTCGTGCACCAATGAGTTTTTCCATTCGAAAAATTTATGTGCGCAATGCCAGTGCTCTTAAACGGTGAAGGAAAACATCGTGAGGAAACCGGCATACCCTAGAACCAAAAATTGGAAGGTGTGTGTCATAGGTTAGTATTCTTATAAGCCGCGATGGGCTTGCAACCTGTCACGTACGGAATACTAACTATTGTGCAAAATGTGGGCATGTACCAAATGTCATGTTTGGACTTGCCTCTGACTACCCTCTTTAGATATCCTCAAAGATCTAAGTAACTAAAGATCTGAGGAGATATCTACCAAGCCTGGGGATTAGGTACAGTCGTGATCATATTTTTTTTTTAGATTACAAAGTGTCTAGGAGGGTTTTTTTAGGGGGCATTTTCTACCAGCCAACCCAGTCTAGTTAAGATAGTAGGTACCCCTATAAGTGCCTCAAAATAAACCGATGTGGTGACGTGCCATTGAGTTTATTATCAGTTCTTCCTGTCCGTTATCAAATGTTAATTATGCTACTATTTCATGTTATTTTCAAGTACTTTTAGCTTGACTATTTTAGATAATTGACCGGAATATTTTTTTTAACCGCTATGTTCTTAAAATGGAGGCCTTTTCAGCTGATCAGTTTTGCCAGGGTCAAGTGTTAAATTAGTAGTATTGTCAATGTCACAAAGTCAGATAAATTTTTGAGTCAAATTTAAACAATAGATGGCTGCTTTGTTAAAAATTCTCGTGATTTCCTCCGATGGATTTAGATGGATTTAGAACTGTTACTATTCACTTTAATTCACATATTTTACACTAAGATCTCGGGCTTTATCGAAAAAATAATTACCAAATTTACACAATATAACTCAAAATAACACGAGAATATATATAAAAACTAGAGCGACAAAGTTGACAGTCGAATGAATCGCAGTAAATCCAAAAAGATTTTATTTTATTTTATTTTAATTTCTTAACCCTTTGAACGCCATAGTCATATAAAGAAGGTAAGCGCAAGCAAAGCCTTTGTGCCAATGACATTTAAACGTGACAAAAAGGCGTCTCACCAAAATATTATAAAATTATTATCAAAAAAAAAACTTTAATTTTTATGCAAAATTTCTAAAAATGCAATATTGGCGTGGCGGTCAAAAAGTAAAGATCGTATGTAATATATTTTAAGCAGACTGTAAAGCGAAGAAAGGTAGTGTAGTAGAGGGTATGTACATAAATGAACATATTATGTATGTTTGCGAGTACCTTTGGCTATCACTAGAGCCCAAACGGCTGGAAAGATTTTGACAAATTAAGTGTCATTGGATTTGTCTGAGTGACATCGGAGTGACATAATTATGGTATAAAATATGACAAAAAATCTAATATGAAAACTGTAAAATTTTCAAGTTCGTTTTTTCTTTTATTTAGAGGAATAAATAAAATTAAAAAAATATGATCACTGTCATCCCCAGGCTCGGTAGATATCTCCTCAGATCTTTAGTTACTTAGATCTTTGAGGATATCTAAAGGAGGTAGTCAGTCGAAACATGACATTTGGTACATGCCCACATTTTCCACAGTAGTTAGTATAGCGATTAAGGCTCTGTATCAGAAAATTAACAAACGCACGAAACCTCTGAGACGCATTTAATTATTCTATCACACTGGTTAAAATAACAAGTGACACGATTAGACATACTTGATCTAGAAATCACAATGACACACTTTATGTACTTACAAGTGTACATTGAAGTGGGCATTGTTGAAATAAACAAATGTATTTTAATAACATACGGCCTAATACGGGTTTTGATAGTTTGGGAAACTATATTTCGTTTCGTTAACATACAGTAGGTCTACCATAAGTTGTCACATTTAGATTGGCTGACGTTACTACAGTAGTAATAGTACGTTACTATGACATTTGTCATTTGTGTTACTCATGGTACCAAATTCTAAGCAAATTAATGAGCGCAAACTACAGTCGCTGTAGTACGCTGTGACGTAGGATAGTTAGCTACGTGAGGTTTTAGTACCCAACTATCCGCTAGAGGCGCTGTAGGCAAGTTTTCATAAAAAATTTTTAACTACAGTCGCTAGCGAGTGTAGATTGTGAAAACTCATGGTAGACCTACAGAACTTACGGCAGTAAACTAAGATAATTACGTAAAAATGTTACAGTAATTAATAATAACCATCCTACTAATAATTATAAACGCGAAAGTTAGTAAAAATATATGGATATAGAGATGTATGGATGCATCTTTGTTACTCTTTCACGCTGAAACGACTGAACAGATCCGGATGAAATTTAGCACAGATGTAGAGTATAGTCTGGCATAGGTCATAAGCTACTTTTTATCCCGGATAAATTTACGGTTACCATAGGATGGATTTGATTTTGTTTTTCAAGGTACCACGCGGGCGAAACCGTGGGCTGAAGCTAGTAACATAGAAAACTGTTAAGCGTCACCAATCCAAACATCTGACTCGCCCTTTAGACATAGCAAAAGATTACATTATAAGGCGAAAAGATTCACGAAATGTCGTAATATCTTACCTACAATCCAGTTAATTTATCAATGGACATATTTTTTTCAGATATTCTTAAATAGATTTTCCAAATATTCCTAAATGAATTCTCATCGTACAGTTATTTTTACTAACGCTGAAAAGCCCTGAGTTTCGTCATTTCTTTGCAACCTTTTTAAACAACCTTTTTTGTTTGCCTGTTTTTAACAACCTTTAAACTTTTTTAAAAATAAACCTCGGCTTGAAAGATTTCCCCGACGTTGCCGAAACTTTCCAACGTTATGCAACACGTAGCCATCATTGTTTTTTCTGAGCCTCAGTCATCATTCTCCTGCCCTTATCCCACGCGTGGGGTCGGCACATGTTTTCTTCTTCCATTCACTCCTATCATTCGTCAACTCTGAGTCTGCTCCTCTTACATTCATATCATCTTTCACACAATCTGACCACTTCTTCTTTGGCCTTCTTCTACTTGCGCACCCATCCACACTCATTCTCATAACTCTTTTGGTGACATGGTTTTCATCCCTCCTCATCACGTGTCCATACCATGCTAATCTAGCACTACTCATCTTTTCAGTAACAGGCGCTACTTTCAGACTTCCTCTGACATACTCATTCCTTAGCTTGTCAAACCGTGTCAGTAGCATGGAATCTTTTATTGAGCCTGCTAAGAGATAGAGCGCACGGGCTACTTTTGTCGCCGTGACTGATTTGAACTACAGATTCAAGAAGAAGAGAAGAGAAAAAAAATCTTAATTTTTTTCTGTATAGTATAATAAGACAGACAGAAAGACATTCTATGAAATTATCAAGATTCCCCTAAACCGACGCGCATGTATGAAGAATGTAATGAGAGTGAATGAAGCAAAAGAGGTATGTCAGGATCGTAGCAAGTGGAGATCCGTGGTCTCTGCCTACCCCGTCGGGAAACAGGCGTGATTTTATGTATGTAAGCATTTTCAATTAAAAATACCTGAGTATAAGTATTTCAACGTGACTTATAACAATAATTAAAACAAATTTTTTTCAAAAACACGTTGATTTGTAAATACTAGGTACAAGAAAAGGCTTTTGTATATTATTAAAAGTTCAGTGTTTTTAGAAACTTTATTTTACATGTCAAAAGGTCTTGAACTTTACCGATTGCGTTGTTAATTTGGTTTTTTGATTGGAAAGTTTTTTTTATATTTTTATATAAACTTGTGAAAAGAACAAAGAGATGGTTATTTTTTCTGCTACAATATTATTAGGCTGCTTTTATCACGTGTACAAAAATGTGGACGGAAATCGATCGTTTATACATAATACTCGTATTATGTAACTTAAAAGCATTTTGTCAAGTTTCATCAAAATCTATCACGTAGTTTTGACAGTACCTATAGCAAACAGACAAACTTAAGTTTGATGAAATTGGACAAAAATTCTAAAAAGAGCTGTTTCAGCATCTATATCGTAAGTTATGCTATCCCCAATTAAAATTTACTAAAAATATTGTTTTTTGAATTTTGTCCAATTTCATCAAACTTAAGTTAACAAAGTAAAATTAAGAAGAATGTTAAAGTATCGTTATCTATTTTACGAAAAATAACCCTTTGTCAGGACATGGCGGAACACAAAACAACTTTAACAGTCAATGAAAAGGCTAACAATCTGTTAGTTTAATAACCAGAGTTTAGTGAAACTATCCCTTAACCTAATATAATAAACAAAAACAATAAAACCGGCCATCGACATTCTCTCATGACATAAGGCGATCGGCTGACACACATTCCGCTTGCGAAACTCCCGCGCATGGCACCGACTGTTCTGGGTTTTGTGTTGTAAGCTGCGGATGCGTTCTAGAATTTAAGTTACAAAACTTGTGGGTTCCGGAGGATGCAAAGAAAGTCCTTCATCTAGTAACGTGGGAAAAAGACGGACAGATGAAGTCTGATAGCTGATAGAGTGCTATCACGTGTAAGTATAGTATGTAGTGTAAGTCAGTGCTGACTTTATCATCTCCCTGTCCTTTTCCTCACTATGTGGTTTCTCCTTCTTCTATTTCCCTCTATCAGCTATCAGACTTCATCTGTCTGTCTTTTTCCCACGTTATAATTGTCAGCATGTCTCCTTCCATTTCACTCTATCAGACTTCACCTATCCTTTTCACACGCTATGTTGTTTCTCATTATTCCATTTACCGCTACCAGCCGTCAGACTTAATTTCCCTGTCCTTTTCCCACGCTATGTGGTTCCTCATTCTTCCATTTCCCTCTATCAGCTGTTATACTTCATCTTCCTATCCTTTTCCTCGCTATGTGGTTTCTCCTTCTTCCATTTCCCTCTATCAGCCGTCATCTCACTCACACCTTTTTTATTCAATATTATCTTCACACATTGATCTTTTCTTTGTCAAATATGTCAAAAATGTCAAATACAAGCAGTGAATTATTATAGTTACTAACGAATACAAGTACATTGTCAGTTAACTCATTGATAATACGATTTAATTTCTTCCTTATACTAATTTGGTCGAAACCGCTCTTAATAATGTTTTTATTCCGAGTTTTTTTCTAAATAAAATTGCAATAAAAAAAAAACAAAAATCTCAATTATAATAAAATGACTCTATACGATGTAACACCATCCAAAACACAAAAGGCATACCATCGAAAAAAAAAGGGAAAGTGGCAACGCCCACACACGTCATTATGCCTATACCATAGACAAAATAGATAAAGTTAGACTGAATCATATCGCGTAGGCCGGGCTGTACTAGACTTATTAACATTTGAATTTGTGTTGCGATTTATGAGCAATTTAATTTGAGGTCTATGAATAAAGACTGTTTTATCTTTGTAAATGAAAGATATGAATTAAAAGAGTTAGTATATTTTATAATTGCACATTTTTTTTTCTTTGTTTAAGGCATTGTCTCTTTTGAGCTCAATTTTGCCAGTGTCAAGTGTTTAAATTAGTAGTTTTGTCAATGTCATAAAGTCAATAGTCAAGTCAATTTTAAACAAAAGATGGCTCTTTTGTTCAAATTCTTGGGATTTTCTCCGATGGATTTAGAAGAGAACTACACTTTGGTTTTAGGGTATTCCGGTTTCCTCACGATGTTTTCCTTCATCGTTTAAGAGCACTGGCATTGCATATATACATGTTTCAAATAGAAAAACTCATTGGTGGGGTCTCACCACGAATATAATACATATATACATAAAATCACGCCTGTTTCCCGACGGGGTAGGCAGAGACCACGGATCTCCACTTGCTACAATAATTATAATACATTACCGAATTAATATTACATTGTTATTTCGTACCATGACCTATGCAAATTGTATTGAAGTAGTGTTACTTCAAGCTTCAAATGTGACGTTTCTAAATCGGAATCGTTCTGGAAAACTTCGTGGTAAGGCCCCGTTTGCACCCACGACCTTCGGATCGTGAGGCAGGGCTGCTACCACTACACCACCAGCGCTCTTCACACCAGTTTCCACTTATCACAATTCAGTTAGAAACCAGTCCAATGAACAAAAACATTATAACTTTAAATGAAGCGGAAGGCAATGTAGAACACGAGAAGCGAAAATTTCGACTATGACAACCGATAGTGACACCTATTTAGTAAACTATAAGGCCTGGTTTCGAGTGATGTGGTATCGGTGAAAATGAAAGTTGCTGGTTAGCACAGGCGAATTTGAATACTGAATTTTCGATATTTAGTTCCTTTTCGAGTTGGAAATCTACATGTGGAGAGTAGGCTGGACCGTTTTAGGTATACGAACCTAATAAGTTATAATAATCCTAGAGTAAGTAGGTACCTTAGATGCGTTGGTTTATCTAAGTTTTGTTTTTAACAAGTTAAGAAATCTATATTGAATTAAACATTTGGAATGCTAAATGTGCATTTACATGAAAAATTTGTATTACTTCCAGCCCGAAATAAGCCTTTAAAGCCCACTTTAATCCTTTCCCCACCCTCCCCACAACCTCTTCGGGCAATATAGAAGTAATAACTTTGATATTTCGTACCATAACCTACAAAAAATATACTGAAGTAGTTTACTTCAAGCTTGAAGTTTGACGTTTCGGAAACATGGTTTTGTAAGAGCTTGAGGTACGGTATCAGAGCAATATTTTTAATTATGACGTCATGATAATATTTAGCAATTTACAGCAATAGCAACACGTAGCAACTATTATAGATATCGCCACAACATCACATGCGATGGAGCAATTTATAAAACAATTTATAATTCCAATATTATATATTTATAAATACCATAATTTCCCTTTTTCTACAGTTATTGAGCAAAATTATTGCTCGAAAAATTGCCCATGTAAACGCACCTTTAGCATACTAATGTGGGATCAGACGATAAGTAAACGAAATCGTACGTAGGTACTTCGAATGGAAAAAGAGTACCAGGATAAGCATAAGCCTTAGCGAAAGGCATACAAAGTACCAGGACCACAGAACACTGCAGGAGTTAGACGAGCGTAGGATGACTAATGAGTGTTGAAAGCGAAAGTGGTTCGACCGGTATCTTCTACGCCTAAACATGAAATTAATTTATATTAAGTCCCATAACTTATTATCCCCTAGTACCTAATTTGAATAAAGTTAAAAGAATATGAATATTACGGTGAAGGAAAACACCGGTATACCTATATTTGAGGGTTTGTATCATTGATAAAGTCGCGTATAACACTACGTAGAACACTACTGTGCAAAAGTTTGAGTTCGCCAGGTATAATATTTGGACGAGCCTCTGACTACCCCTTCTAACGTAACTATCGATACTACCCCTACTAACGAAACTATCGATTTAAGGTGAAGTAATGTCGATACGTTTTGTTTAATATTTGCTTGACATGGTTATATGATTTGAAACATAATTATATAAAAAAAAAGTAGGTACTTAGGTACACACTAAATTTTTTACTTCAAATAAGTATTCAAACATTTTCTCCGATTATATTAAGCTTTTTATATTCCTCCAAATTCTATATTTTATTATAATTTTTTGGCATTTCACACAGCGCCATCTAGCCCCAAACTTAGCAAAGTTGTGCTATGGGAACTAGAAAACTAATTACTATAAAAAGTCACATTTTTATTATTTAGATGACGATTAATTGACTTAAATGACGTACTTACTGTGTAATGAGTGAATCGTAATTATTTAACAGGTATTTAATTAGATTCATTTGTACCTAAAGAGTATTGGAACCAACTATGAATAATAAAGTGAACATAAGTAGATAATATAATTTAGTGTCAATTTGATCCTAGCGGAATTAATTTTATTTTTTCGAAGCTTCTAAATTTATTTTTACATTATTGTTAAACTTTTTGAAAAAATAATAATATAGGTAAAGATCTAATATACCCTTCATCTAAAATCAAAAAAATAACCAAAATATTTGATAATGCGTATTAGCCCAGTAAATATTTTGATTATATTATTTTTTCGTTATCTACCTAAATGTATTATTCAATTAAAATCATTATATAAAATATAGAAAAATCCCGACTTAACCTCAAGTTTGGTAGTTATCGTAGATCTCTAGTTACTCAGATATTTTTGAAAGGGGTGGGCAGAGGCACGTACGAACAATATTATTGAAAAATAATCTAATTGTGATAATAAAATGAGTCACCTCATCAAAGGTAAGGAAACTCGAAAACATTCACCTGTTTAATGCATGTCGTGTGATAAGGATTTAGTTTAAAGATCTTATATTGCCAGAGTCTTGTGAATTTCATTTTGTTTGGTTTGCGTTTACGCAGCATATTTTGTAAAAAAAAAATTTTTTGTTCCAAAATAATTTCGATGTGAAAATTTGACTTGCCATTTCATTTCAATGACCTAGTTTAGTTAGTACATCGCCGGTTTTTGGGTATATATTTATTTGAGGGCATCAAGAATAGTAAGAGCCCGCGCACACAGAGAGCGGTCAGAGTTCTGCGTTCTAGTGACCGTTGACCGCCCAAGAGTTCCAACGCACACAAGCGGCGTGCAAATTCTCGCGTTCTAGTTTCGTTTGGGTCTTTGCACATGCAACATGTCACTAGAAAGTTCGTCATCCGATGAAGAATTATTGCTCTCGTGGAGCTCAGCAGCTTCTAAGAAGAAAAGGAAGTATTGGGTGCACCCAAATAACACAACGCGAGAAGAACAAGGCGAATTCAGTAATATTTTTCAGAATTTACTTAAAGATGAAAAACGATTCTATATATATTTTCGAATGTCGATTAATAGTTTTAATGAATTGTATAACATCATAAAACCTGATATCGAAAAACAAAATACTAACTGGAGGAAATGTATTTCATCAAAAGAAAGGCTGGCTATATTTTTAAATAAAATAAATAAAAAAAAAAAAATATGATCACGACTGTAATCCCCGGGCTCGGTAGATATCTCCTCAGATCTCTAGTTACTTAGATCTTTGAGGATATCTAAAGAGGGTAGTCAGAGGCACGTCCAAACATGACATTTGGTACATGCCCACATTTTGCACAGTAGTTAGTATTCCATACGTGACAGGTTGCAAGCCCATCGCCGCTTGTAAGAATACTAACCTATGACACACACCTTCGAATTTATGGTTCTAGGGTATGCCGGTTTCCTCACGATGTTTTCCTTCACCGTTTATGAGCACTGGCATTGCGCACATAAATTTTTCGAATGGAAAAACTCATTGGTGCACGACCAGGTTTGAACCCACGACCTTCGGATCGTGAGGCAGGGGTGCTACCACTACACCACCAGCGCTCTCTATATTTTTAAGGTATGTATTTATTTATTAAGCATAAGAAAATACATAGTAAACTCATCAGACATCGCGGTGTTCCGGCGTTCTCTGTCTTGGCGGCAAAAGAACTCTTGGAACGCGACGTTCCGCTTTGACCGCCGCGGTCAGACCGCCCGCTGTGTGCGTTATAGACTCAGTATATTCTAATGAACGCCGAACGCGGAACTCGCAACTCGGAACTCCTGACCGCTGCCTGTGGGCGCGGGCTCTCAAGACTGCCCTTGTAAAAGCTTCTTAAAAATTTTAGTTTTTGTAAACCAGCCAATTTAGAATTATACTCCATGATAGTTTTTTTTTGTAATTTTTGTTTAAGTGTCTAAATTGATTAAGATACATAATATGATTTTAAATGAATAAATCAAACGTCAAAAACATAAATGCGAATGTGTCAAAAGCTTTCGTAACTTGTTTAGATCTTTTGTTTAAAATTGACTTGACAACTTGACTATGACTCTGTGACGTTGACAATACTTATAAATAAATACACTTGACACTGGCAAAATTGTTCTCTAAGAGGCAGATGCCATAATTGAAGAAGAAGAGAGAGTAGATTTTTTTGTTATATTTTTTAATTTATTTTATTGATTAATAAAATTATTTTAGGTGAATAAAATTAAACGTCAAAATCCTATTCAAATGTGTCAAAAGCTTCTTAACTTACGAAACTTTTCTTTCATTAACAAGTTCGTGTACCAGGACAACATAACCTACAGCAGGTTACAAAGAGGACGACCACGTGCGTTCGAAAGTGACAGCGGCAGGATTATTCATCAGCTGTCCTCTATAGAAGTTTCGACCTTATTTCAATCGCGGTTAAGTTAAATTCACAGTGGCGAACGTGACGTCAGTAATTACGAGTTTTGAATTGAGGATGGTTATGTTATGTGTAATCGAAACGGAACTTAAATATCAAATTGAGATTGAAAGATTTAATTTACGTTCAGAGAATTCATGACTTTCTTAATTATAACAATTTGGCGTTTTTATTTTGTTTATTTTACACAATCTGATGAAATTGTTACATTGATGGCGAATGCGAAATAAAAGGCACACATATTATCTACACTACGTTGGTGACTAGAATAGCTTTACTGAATGGATTTCGATGAAATTTGCCATGATTATAGATTATAATTAACACAATGTTAAACACTTATCCCGGAAAAAAAACCTTATGGGATAACAAAATGAAGGTTAATGTGAATTGGGTTGATCTAAAACGAATTTTATAAAATTTGCTATGATGAGGTATACCTAGATTATATTAACACATTATGTAATGT
This sequence comes from Cosmorhoe ocellata, assembly GCA_963675405.1. NCBI lineage: Eukaryota > Metazoa > Arthropoda > Insecta > Lepidoptera > Geometridae > Cosmorhoe > Cosmorhoe ocellata. Next base: position 7,292,317 of record OY776267.1, read on the forward strand.
TATTATGTTACACATTTAGCCTGGACTAAGTCCTTAGGGCATAACAAAATGAAGGTTAAAATCTAAATTGGGTAGAGTACGACACATTTTCATGTTTTTTTCACAATTCACATTATTTGATTTTTTTTCCTATTAACATTTATATGACAACATATTATAAGAGGGTAGTCAGTGGCGCGTCCCTGAATTAGTGAAATATACTTATCGTATTATTATTATACTATTATTTAAAGATAATTATTATACTATAATAATAATAAACTTTACAATTACGTATTCTTGAGTCACTTTCTAAGCATCTAAGCAATTGACCAAGCCATTTATCAAAATCTGACTCAGCATATGACCTTATTATTAAAAATCACCATAACGATTTATAATCGTTACGTTATCGTTACAATTACATCGTTACAATAGAAATTATAAACATCCGTCTAACGACACGTAATTTGAGAAACGTGATTCAAATGATTCAAAATAGAAAGCGTTAGTAATGATTCTGATGATTATCAAAGTAAATAATTACTGGTAAAAAATTAATAATGATAATTTTGCTTAGAATCGAAGTTTTGATGATTATTAACCTACATATTTCTGTCTTAAACAATTCAAAAACATAATCCTACTTCTTTCGAGCAGCCAACAGCTAATTTATTTTAGCTTTTTTCCCCAATATTCGGCGACTCTTACGCCCCCTGTATAAACGCGAAAGTTTGTAAGAATGTATGGATATCTGAATGTATGTTTGTTACTCTTTCACGCTGAAACGGCTGTACGGATCTGGATGAAATTTGGCACAGATATAATGTAGATTATAGTCTGAATTAGCTCATAGGCTTCTTTTTATCTGGGTGGGTAACACGCGAGTGGAGCCGCGTGCGGTTGCCGGATAATGTTATTTCAAAATGGCTATATTAGTTATTGAAACCTGAATGGAGTATTTTAGCGGAATGAAAAAAAAGAGAAAAATATAAATAAAATTAAAAAAAATACAAAACAGTTCCAAAGTGTTATCAAAATAATGATGATGATAAAATAACTGGCTGAGTATTTATTGATAATAATTTTAAACATGCTATTAGTAGGTAAACTAGGTCACTTCCGGAATAGTTCAATTTTATCAACGCCAATTTTGAACTTTTTAAACAAACTCGCAATTTATAAGTCTTCGATATTATTTAACCTACTTCATAAAAAGAGAAGGTTCTCAATTCGACTGTATTTTTTTGGTATGTCTGTTTTGTCAATGAACAAGGAAAGCGTTCATCATCATCATTCTCCTGCTCTTATCCCACGCGTGGGGTCGGCACAACATGTTTTCTTCTTCCACTCACTCCTTTCCGTCAACTCTGAGTCTACTCCTCTTACATTCATATCATCTTTCACACAATCAAACCACTTCTTCTTCGGCCTTGCGTACCCAAATACACAAATACCCATAACTATTTTCATGACATGATTTTCACAAAGAAACCTTTCATAACGTCACAAAACTTAACTGTTCGATCCAAATATCAATAAAATCTCAATGGATTTTTCTAACAAGTTTTAAAGAATAAATTACGTAACAACAATAAAAATAAAAAAAACTCTTTTCTCTGTGTGATTTACGACCGACGGATACACACCTACTGTGACGAACAGACACACTACGACATTTTATCACACACACACATTGTTGCCAACTATGTAGGTTAAACCCTTTTAACTTTCAGCTCTATCAGAGTCAACATTAAAATTTACTTTTACTTATTTTGAATTAAGAAATATATTTTAAAAAAGTAATACAAAAAAAAATTTTTTTTTTTAACCTTTTCGTCTCATAGCTAAGCAAAGGTCTCTCCCATTCATTATTTCTTAAATCGTAAAAAAATTACTAATAAATAATAACACAAGGTATTATTTTAGCAATTTGCATCATGCTATTTAATTATTAATTAGTAGTAATTATAATTAAATAGCATGATGCAAATTCTTACAAAAAAAGAGTCACTAACCGTAAGTAGGTCTTGCTCGACTATTTTCATTTTTTTTACTTTTCTTTATAAGCCACGAGACTTGCCTATCTACCTTTTGGGTTATGTTTTTTAAAAATTCCTTTCAAATCTTGATTTTTCATGCCTTTGGATTTCCGGAATATCAATTTTGACACTCGTGATTATACATACCTACATAGGTACCTGTACCCATATACAATCATCACTTTTTGACACAGTTAGGTATAATGCACGAAAAGAGCTTCCGAGGTGCATTTTGGTCCTTTCACACGAAGGAATTAGTGAGTATCACAATTTTTTCATAAACACCTTAATTTCCCAAAAAAACTCGACATATTCGAGACATTACGAAAAATAACAGAGTTTCCACAAATTTTCCATCAACACATTATTTTCCCAAAAAACCCGACATAGATACAACCCACTCACCTATAATGGTCAAAGGTTATGATCCTGCGAATGCGGAGCCCCGAGCTGCAACATCGACCTGCATAGCTCCGTGATCTCCGGCAGGTTCAGATTGATCAGATGCACGTACATCTGTTTGTGGAGACTCAGCTCCCCCGATACAGCCTCCAGTCTCTTTAGCAACGCATCTTTCTCCCTCAGCAGTGACTTCACCTTTTCCTCCACCTCTCTGGAGCGAACCTTCGCCTTCTCACGCGACTTCCGCACAGCTATGTTGTTCCTCTCCCGTCGTCTTCTGTACTCATCTGTACCTTTGTCTAGCTGTTTTCCGTTCGAGGATCGTCTCGGGGGAGGAACAGTCTTGTGCTTTAACAGAGGAGGAAGTAAAGGTGCTCCTAGTGGAGGTAGGGGTGTGAAGCCACCGCCGTAGGGACCGTTCACACCGATTGGCGGCTGAGGGTTGTACTGGCCGGTGTATTGCGCGCAAGTTACTGATCGCCGGAAGTCGTGAGGCTCTGGGGGCTCCTCCTTGATCGGTGGCGCGCCTTGCTCGTGTGAGTTCTGAACAGGAGCGTAAGATGCCCCTGAGTGTACCGCTTGGGGCATGTACGCTAGCGTTGTCCGCTGAAACGATCTCTGCTGCGGTGATCTACCTCCTGGCAGGATCTCCTGAAACAACGCCATCGTCTCTTCCCCCCTGAACTGATCTTCGATCAGGTGTTGCAAGTCGAGAGATATCTCCTGCCCGTTTAGCTCATCCAGATCCGGGGGAGGGTACGAAGCCCGTTTGTCGTCCACGGTCTTCTTGAGCTGGTCGGGCTGCGGTGGCGGCGGGGGCGCCGCCGCCGCGTCGTACATCTGCGGGGATTCCATACCGCCGCTCGGGCCTAACACTGGCCCAGCGGCCCCGATGGCCCGAGCCTCCACTTCAAAGCACCGGTTAGCCGTCACTAAAGCACTTGCACGAAATTTTAAAATAACATCCAATTGCGTGAAAATAATCCTTAAGTCAGTTTTGTCGAGTTGCACGTTCGCGGTTGTTTGTTGGGTGACGCGTGCGCTCGGCACGGCGGCGTGGCGCGGACTGGTGCGCCCGCTGTCGGCGGCCGTGCAAGGCTGCGCTGTGCGTCCGGAAGGAAGTCTGAAAGCTGAAAGTTCGCGAGTAAAAGTTTAGGATAACGATGTAGCGCCAGGCGCAGGCAAGTTTCGGTGATGCTTTTTGGGTGAACATGAGATTTTGATATTGGTTTACCGATTAGATATTGTTATAAAAAATATTTGTTATTTATGGACAGTTGATAAAAATATTCCTGAACAAAGAAAAAAATGGCAAAACTGGATAGGTAATAAAAAGGAAAAAAAGTTTAAAATTAATAAGGTAAGTACCTACTTTTTTGTTGACATTATGTTATTTAGGTATGCTTACCAATATTTTTCGATCTGTTAATATAAAATATCTAACCGTTATTGTAAAATATTATTTTAAAATAAATAATTATCATACCCAGGTAAGTAAATGTGGGTCGCGACTCGTGGTCCCACTAATTGTAACCTAAAAGCATCTTAGAGTGCAAAACAGCAATATAATCAGTGTTCTAAGTGTAATAAGTCTCATGTCATGAAGTTGTAGGCAGATAATGATGATAAATAACGTCAGGTAGGTTTTTGATTCATGTTTAACGGCCGCCATTTTTGACGGACGTAAATTTACATTACCCGTGATAACAATAAAGATGATATTTCTATGACAATAATGTGGCAACTTCTGTGAAACCCAAAAAAATATTTGGAAATAATTACGTTACGTCATGATTTGTACGTTGACTGAAACACGTAGCAAAACAAAACAAAGATGATCACGACTGTAATCCCCAGGCTCGGTAGATATCTCCTCAGATCTCTAGTTACTTAGATCTTAGAGGATATCTAAAGAGTCAGAGGCACGTCCAAACATGATATTTGGCACATGTAAACATTTTGCACAGTGGTTAGTATTCCGTACGTGACAGTTTGCATCTGTGCCAAATTTCATCCAGATCCGTTCAGCCGTTGCAGCGTGAAAGAGTAACAAACACACATCCATACATCCATACATTCTTACAAACATTCGCGTTTATAATATTAGTAGATTTTTAATTATGTTATTTCATAACCTCAAGTGCATATAAGTGGATAAGAGTAGAGGTAGACCTAAGAAAAGATGGATGGACTGTGTGAAAGACGATATGTGTAGGAAGGGAGTGACTACTGAGATGACGGATGATAGGGGAGAGTGGAGGAAGAGAACCTGTTGTGCCGACCCCACCGAGTGGGATAAGGGCAGGAAGATGATGATGATGATGATGATGATGAAGTGCACAAAAACACTCTGAGGCAAACTTTAATCCTTTCACCACACTGGTTCAAAAATTAGAGACACTGTAAGAAGAAGAAGAAGAAGGTTTACATCACGTGATTCACGTACGTGCTATCAGTACGTGCGACAATCACCTCCCGATAGATATCACAAAAGTGAAATACGATCGAAATACGGCACGAAGGTAACGTGGACTATCGACTCTGAGGGTTGGGTAATAGAATAGATAAAAGTTAATCGATTTTACCTACACAAAATTATAAAATCATCGTAATTAATGACGGTGGGTACCTGCCAACGAATTACTTTGTTATGAATAGTTTTATTATAGTAATAGAATAGAATAATTATTTATATTAAAATAAAATTACCTAAACTATTTATTGCGTTATAATATAAAAAATTCTAAAACTATTTATTGGTAATACTTATTATTCAATAAATTAAGATAAAGTTAGATATATTGATAAATACTGATTTTAAATTATTTTAAGTAATTAGCTATTTATAAAAAACTAGCTTCTGCACGCGGCGTCGCCCGCGAAGTACCTACATAAAATATAGCCTATGTTCATCCTGAAAGTTCATTCTACACATTGGTGAAAGAATTTTTCAAATCGGTTCAGTAGTTTCGGAGCCTATTCATTTCAAACAAACAAACAAACAAACAAACAAACAAACAAACAATCAAAGTTTTCCTCTTTATAATATTAGTATAGATAGTATAGATAAATATATATTTTATGTACCTATGTCTTTATGTGTAGGTAATTATCTTCTATAAAACTAATCTTAAAAAAAAACATTATTAAAATTAGTTTTTTATAAGTATTATGATTATACTCTTAAATTATTTGGAGTATTAACAAAAATATATTATGAAATTTGTTTTCAAAGTTTGTTGGACTGTGTGAAAGATGATATGAGTAAGAAAGGAGTGAGTACTGAGATGGCGGATGATAGAGGGAGATGGAGGAAGAAAACCACATAGCGCGGGAAAAGGGCAAGAAGAAGAAGAAGAAGTTTTCAAAGACCATTCTTCCAAATTAAATTCATTGCAAAGATTTTTTTATCAAACACATTTTTATTTAAACATCTTAAAATGTTGTATATAGGCTTAATTTAAATGTCAACTAGTGTGTTCTGACCTCGTAGAGTAAATAAATAAATAAATAATAAATAAATAATGCTGGACAATCCACACAGCATCATCTAGCCCCAAAGTAAGCTACTCAAAGCTTGTGTTATGGGTACTAGACAACTGATATATTTAATACATTATATACATAGATAGATATTTTTTATTATACATAGAAAACACCCAGACCAACGGAACAAATTTCTGCAGATCGTACACAAATTTGTTCCGCGGCGGGAATCGAACCCGCAACCTCTTGCGTCGCAGGCGGACTCTCGCCCGCTGCGCCACTGAGGTCGTCCTGCCAGAGTACTGTCAAATTTTGCATACTACTGCCATATCGCGAAACTGCAAAAATATTTGTTTGCTTTGTGTAATGCGATACACATGAGCGCAAATTCCTACTATTTATTATCGACCCAGACTTGTTTCGAGACTGAATTTTAGAACCATTATCAAACTCGAACCTTGAAGCTAGCATTGTCAGTAGTTTGACAGTTTTTTGTTCATAACTGTCAAATTGGTTCAGTAGGTACCCACTGGACCTTCAAGATTCGACCCAAAAGCAAAAAGTGCCCATTGGACCTCATTTATATGGCCAATTCGGTCTTTTTAAAAAAAATACATTCGATGCGCCTATTGGACCTCTTTTTTGAAAAATATTTCAAATTATTTCATAGATTTACTAATATAATTATTGTTTTTTTTTTATAACAAATTCTATAAATTTTTTTGGCTCTTTAGTCAACTGAGACCGCTGTCAATTCATCCCGCGGGACGAGTTGACCTAATGCATATTTTAAATCGGTCAACTCATCCCGCTGTTAAAATAAGACAAAAAGGTATGTTTTTTTACTGTAATAAACAGATCTATCTAAATTAGATAAAATAAATAAGAAACAGTTGAGATATCTAACCGATCTATAGATAGCTCAACTGGATCCAGATCACTGCCAGTAGGAAGCGTCCCCAAGACTTATTGTTTGACCGGTGTTCTGCTTGGATTCGGTGTCTCGTAGACACTGTAAACGACACATTTTATGACAATTACTATACGAATCTGTATCAATCAGTATTTAGCACTGGGAGCTCTAAAGTCTAGAGATTTATAGATCTAAGAGAGATCTAGTATGGTAGCTGAAGAAGGGTCTTCACTAGTCCTTGCCAGATTATGGCGGCGGGTAGGTCTCGGCTGGTCCTTTCCAGATTATGGCTGAGAGTAAGTCTCCTTTGATCCATGCCAGATTCTGGCAGGTAGGTCTCCGCGATTCTGGCGATAAGTGGGTCAGGTCTCGACTGACCCGTGCCAGTTTCTGGCGACAGATAGGTCTCCACTGGTCCATCACTAGTTTCTGGCTGCAGCTAGGTCTTGGCTGGTCCATCGCCAGTTTCTGGCTGCGGCTAGGTCTCGGCTGGTCCATCGCCAGTTTCTGGCGGCGGGTAGTACGGCACGGTGACTGGGTTACCATTACGGTTGCGTCACAAACCACTTTCTGTGCTGTCGCTCGCCTACTTACCCACTCACTGCGACGCACTTTGCAACGAATTGGCTGTTTCATTACACGTTTTTGTTTGTTGCAAAATTCTATCATTTTCCCGACTGAGTAAAAAGAGGGTAATGTAAATGTATATTTTTAAACTTACGCGATCTGAACCGAACACATTATTATTAGTATTAAACGGGTATATATCGCGTGTTATGACTAAGTTAGGCATCTCGTGACCACGACAGTGTGTAAAAAACGTCGAAACGTCGGGAAAAGTGTACCTACTTAGGGCGATCGCCCACGAGCTACTTTTTGTAGTGATGCAGTCGCGATGCTGTCGCACTTAGCATCGATACAGTCGCGAAGTCATAACATTATTATAAGCTTTTATCACTTTTTGTAGCGATGCTGTCGCGCGTTTGCTAAACGCGCGACAGCATCGCTACAAAAAGTAGCTCGTGGGCGAGCGGCCTTAAATACCCGTTCAATACTAATAATAGAGGGTAATGTAACAAGTAAGTATTTATTTAAAAAATCAAAAAAAACGACTGTAAATTGATTGATACTATTGTACAGCCGCCATATTTAATTTTTTGACATTATAATACTTTACCATCTCGTCACTCTTGCGATTTAGAGGAATCTAACGACATTTTCCAAAATTTACATTCATACACCCTGTACATAGTTCTTTTGGCTGTTGCTGCGCTGTAGCCAAAACAGCTGGACAGATTTTGAGAAATGAGGTGTCGTTGGATTCGTCTGGGACGTGATGAGATCATAGCATAGCATAGCATAGCATATGATCACGACTGTAATCCCCAGGCTCGGTAGATATCTCCTCAGATCTTTTAGTTACTTAGATCCTTGATGATATCTAAAGAGGGTAGTCAGAGGCAAGTCCAAACATGACATTTGGTACATGCCCACATTTTGCACAGTAGTTAGTATTCCGTACGTGACAGGTTGCAAGCCCATCGCCGCTTATAAGAATACTAACTTATGACACATACCTTCGAATTTTTGGTTCTAGGGTTTGCCGGTTTCCTCACGATGTTTTCCTTCACCGTTTAAGAGCACTGGTATTGCGCACATACATTTTTCGAATGGAAAATCTCATTGGTGCACGACCAGGTTTGAACCCACGACCTTCAGATCGTGAGGCAGGGGTGCTACCACTACACCACCAGCGCTCTGTTTAATGTCCAAAATTGCTCTCATTATAATGTCCAAAAATGTAATATGGCACCTGTTAGAAGTTATTATCAATTGCCTGTAATAAATATGTAATAAAGTGCAGATAATACACAAAAATCTATGTAAGTCCAGAATATAGTATTTAGACTCCTTAAATATCCTCAAAGATCCAAGTAACAAGAGATCTGAGGAGATGGTTACCAAACCTAGAAGATGTCTTGATGTTTTCCTAAGTTAGGTCTAAGTTACTACCGCCAATACTGTCCATCGTTATTACAGTGCGCCGGCGCAGTTGCGTCACACCGCAAGCCGCTCACCGCCCCCCACCGCTGTTACTAGGGCTCTAGCACTTGGGGAGGGGGTGGAGGGGGGATCGCACACCTAAGCTGTTAGTTTGCTCTTTGATTTATGACAGTTTTTGCTAATGACAAATCGTGCTTAGCTATGTTTTTAGATGATTGTAATGGCATTTGGATGGTTGACCGTTAATTGAATTTCTATCGCAGCGTGGCGGAGAAGCGTTTTAAGAAGCAGCAGCGTAGCTAGCGAAATTCCCCAAAAAAATTCAAAAATACAGTTATTTTGATTAAAAATTTCCAAAATTGTACCAGGGTACCATACCATTGAGGCGATGACCTATCACGTACCTTTGATTTCCATGTAAACGACAAACGGCATTATAGTCGCCCAGGCGGTACTTAAACGCACCTCAGAATTTCTTCTCGGAAAACGGAGTTTCACTTTTTATACTGGTGAAAACGAATTATAGGTATTTTTGGTACCTACAGCTCCCCCCTCCCTCTACCCTCTACCCTGCCTCCAGTACGAACATCTTCTTTATTTATGGCATCTGTCTCTTTTGAGATCAATTTTGTCAGTATCAAAGTGTTTAAATAACTAATGTAAATGTCACAAAGTCTGACTGTGAAGTCAATTTTAAACAGAAGATGGCCGTTTTATTCAAAATTCTCGGGATTTCCTCCGATGGATTTAGAAAGAAACTATAATTCACTTTAATTCATAATCTCACACTTGAAGAACTCAAGAACTCGGGCAATCGAAGAAAAAACACAAAAATTCAACAATAGAACTCAAAATAACACGAGAAAATATATAAACTAAAGCGATCAGTTGATCGAAAACTTCAAAAGAAAATCTAGCGTTTCTGTCAACGAAGTGTGAATCAAAGTGACAATTATTTGTGATTTGACCAAAAAAATACGAAAATTATACAAACAATTTATTGAAAAGTACATGTACAAAGGCGAGCTTAACCCCACAAGAGTTTTCTACTAGCAAATCTTCAGAAAAATATCACTGAAATCAAAATCTCAATACAGTATTTTCAATTCACCAGTCGCCTATACACCAGAGCTGTAGCCATGGTATTTAGACTAGCGCGGTACCAGGGCGTCAGCGGTTACGCAAGCGACCACTCTCACTTTCCTGGGGCCGCGAGCTTTGCTTATATCATCATCCTACTGCTCAGTGCTACTGCCCTGGTAGTTTTGTTTTGATTTTACTATTATTGGAGTGTGAAAATTTAACATTGATGTAAATATATTATAGATAATCGTAACTTAATACATACCTAATGTTATAAATTTTGTATATTTAATATTAAAGTTAAAAAAGAAAACATGATCAAGACTGTAATCCAGGCTTGGTAGATATCTCCTCGGATCTCTTGTTACTTAGATCTTTGAGGATATAGAAAGAGGATAGTCAGAGGCACGATATTTAGCACATGCCCACAATTTGGCACAGTTAGTATTCCGTACATGACAGGATGCAAGCCCATCGCCGCTTATAGGATAAAAAATATCCTATGTCCTACCTCGTAGTATGAACTCAAACCGTGCCAAGTTTCATTAGTTTCGGCGTGATGATACAGACAATACAAATGAAGATAATAATGAAAATGAAATCAATAATTATCGTTTCAATATCGATAGAGCCCTACAAAAAAATGTTCTATTATAAGCATAGATCCCCCCCACCCAGGACAAGCATTTGTGTGATGAACGCAGATGTTTGTTCTGTGTCTGGGTGTTACTATGTATTTACAAAAGAAAGTATTTCATTAATCTATCAGCTATCTGGTTCCCATAGTTTTGCTACAAGCTTTGCTTAGTTTAGGGCTAGATGGCGTTCAAACTCAAATCATGTTTATTCAGTAAAATCACAGAGATAATTTTGAATCGTCTTACACACTAGGTGAGTATAGGTGCCAATTCCAGTCCTATCCCCAGTCCAAGAAGAACTGACAAAAAACTCGCTGGCCATAGCACTTTTTTTGTATGATCCTTGTTAATTTTGTTAAGGACACCTAGCAGAGTTGGAGCTGATTCGTCCCGAGCGTTGTGTGAACTGTCCATCGATATTTATTTATTTATTTATTTATAGATCTATCTTTTCTATTTCCTATATCCCTTAAGCGAAAGCTAATGGACGTATGCATCCTCCCCGTTCTGACATATGGTGCGCAAACATGGTCCCTAACTAACATTCTCAAGTCCAAGCTCAAAGTCTGTCAACGCGCAATGGAGCGTAGCATCTTGGGTGTAAAACGAACGGACAGGATCCGAAACACCGATCTACGCTCAAAAACCCAAATCGTCGACGTAGCTTCTAAGGCCGCTAAGCTGAAGTGGGATTGGGCTGGACATGTCTGCCGCATGCCAAGTGAGCTGTGGGCGAAGGTGGCCACCGAGTGGCGCCCCGACCCAGCTAGAAGGCGACGCGGCAGACCGAAACGGAAATGGCGGTACGAACTGGACAAGTTCCTTGCAGATTGGAACAAAATCGCTCAAGATCGCGACGTCTGGAAAGATTGGGGGGAGGCCTTTGCCCAGCAGTGGGACACTAACGGCTGATATAATAATAATAATAATAGATCTATCTAACTCTATTTCACCTTTGTTTCTTACATGCAACCTGCATTGTCGTTAGTTTCCGTTATTTTTGAACTATCAAAGCTACAAGCTCGTGTTTACTTATAACTAAAGATCCAAGTTGATCATCCAAACACAAAGGCGCTACGTGTTCGGTGTTTGAGAAAGTATGTCACGCGTGGGGGGAGAGGCACTTCCCACTACAGCCTTTAGGCCACACTACCAGCATACCCTCAGAGCAGTGCAAATACGCGCCAGATCACGCCAAGACCTTTCCGGTCAGTTATGACTGAATTTCATAAAGTTCTTCTTCTTCTTCAATTATGGCATGTGTCTCTTAAAGAATAAGTACCTGGGTGACCGAGCTTGCTCGGTTTTTTTATTGGTAAACGACGTTTTCTAAAAATGAAATCTAGCTAGATCGATTTATCGCCGCCAAAACCCCCTACATACTAAATTTCATGAAAATCGTTGGAACAGTTTGCAAGATTCAGAAAATATAATATATATACAGGGTGTCCCAAAAAATAGTGTCAAGCGAAAGTCCAGAGATAGAACACCCCTTGGGGTACCCGAATCACCCCCATGTATGTTCCGCGATTTTTTATAGTTTTCGAGTTATTAATTTTTTTCCGAATTTTTGAAAATTTACGACTTGAACAACTTAAAAAGTTCTCAAAAAAAAAGTAGAAAACTTTCTTGAGATTTTTTTTTTGCTACTGAATTGTTATGAGTTGGTCTTTTATGCATAAAATAATCAGCTACGTGACTTTGATGAAAACTATGAAAATGTTGGTGTAAAGTCAAATAATTACATTAGGTGAATTATGACTAAAATTTTCAACTTTAAATAAAAAATCTTAACAAGTGATTTCATGGTTCCTAAATAAGTCTAAAGAATTCTCCAAACTCTCAGCTTTCATAATCATTAAAAAAAAAGTGGTACTTAATTGGCTACTTTGGCTAAAATCGGCCGTCAAAGACGGTGAGGTGGAACATTTTTAAAATAAGCCTACCTGATTAAAAAATAGATTTTGGCCATTTTATCATTTCTAAGCTTGATTCGTATGTTAACTAACCAAAAATGACTGTAGGAAAGGATTTCATTAATATTTGAAGGTTTTATTTATTTAGTTTAGCTAAATTTATGAAATAAAACAACAAGTAAAATTTATTAATTTTTTACAAAAAGTTTTTAAAATGTCAACTTTCTAGGTCGATACAAATCCTACATTGTCTTGAAAAGGTTGTTTTTAATCGTATGAAAGCTATTTTAAGTGCCTTAATTTTTTTTTCGGCTTGTCTTAATTTTGTTCTTAATTCGGCCATATTGCTGATTTTTTTGGCGTTAACTAATTATTTGTAGTCATTTTTGGTTAGTTAACAAATAAATTAAGCTTAGGAATGATAAAATGGCCAAAATCTATTTTTTAATTAGGTAGCTATTTTTAAGAATTTTCCACCTCACCGTCTTTGAAGGCCGATTTTAGCCAAAGTAGCCTATTAAGTACTACTTTTTTTTAATGATTATGAAAGCTGAGAGTCTGGAAAATTCTTTAGACTTATTTAGGAACCATGAAATCACATGTTAAGATTTTTAATTTAAAGTTGAAAATTTTACTCATAATTCACCGAATGTAATTATTTGACTTTACACCAACATTTTCATAGTTTTCATCAAAGTCACGTAGCCGATTATTTTATGCATAAAAGACCAACTCATAACAATTCAGTAGCAAAAAAAAATCTTAAGAAAGTTTTCTACTTTTTTTTTGAGAACTTTATAAGTTGTTCAAGTCGTAAATTTTCAAAAATTCGGAAAAAAATTAATAACTCGAAAACTATAAAAAATCGCGGAACATACATGGGGGTGATTCGGGTACCCCAAGGGGTGTTCTATCTCTGGACTTTCGCTTGACACTACTTTTTGGGACACCCTGTATATATACATATAAGAGCGCTGGTGGTGTAGTGGTAGTACCCCTGCCTCACGATCCGAAGGTCATGGGTTCAAACCTGGTCGTGCACCAATGAGTTTTTCCATTCGAAAAATTTATGTGCGCAATGCCAGTGCTCTTAAACGGTGAAGGAAAACATCGTGAGGAAACCGGCATACCCTAGAACCAAAAATTCGAAGGTATGTGTCATAGGTTAGTATTCTTATAAGCGGCCATGGGCTTGCAACCTGTCACGTACGGAACACTAACTACTGTGCAAAATGTGGGCATGTACCAAATGTCATGTTTGGACTTGCCTCTGACTACCCCCTTTAGATATCCTCAAAGATCTAAGTAACTAAAGATCTGAGGAGATATCTACCGAGCCCGGGGATTACAGTCGTGATCATATTTTTTTTTTATTTATTTATTTATTTATTTATATACATATATACAAGAATTGCTCGTTTAAAGGTATATGATTTTGCCAGTGTCAAGTGTACTTTTATTTAGGTTTTGTGAACGTCACAGAGTCATAGACGAGTTGTCAAGTCAATTTTAAACAAAAGATGGCTGTTTTGTTCAAAATTCTCGGTATTTCCTCCGATGGATTTTGAACTATTCACTTTGATTCACATAATTTTACACTCGCGTCAAGCACCTAGGCTTTATTGGAAAAATAACAACCAAAATTACACAGTAAAACTCAAAATAATAGAGAAAATATATAAAAACTAGAATGATTTCTTCTTCTTCTTCAATTATGGCATCTGTCTCTTAGAGAACAATTTTGCCAGTGTCAAGTGTATTTATTTATAGGTATTGTCAACGTCACAGAGTCATAGTCAAGTAGTCAAGTCAATTTTAAACAAAAGATGGCTGTTTTGTTGAAAATTTTCGGGATTTCCTCCGATGGAATTTCAAGAGAACTATTCACTCTAATTCACATACTTTACACTCGCGTCAAGAACCCGGGCTTTATTGGCAAAATAACCACCAAAATTACGCAATAAAACTCAAAATAACACGAGAAAACATATAAAAACCAGAGCGACGTAGTTGTCAGGCAAATACACCGCAGAAAATCCAACTAGAATGATCATCGACCAGGTTGACAATCGAATGCATCACAGAAAATCCTTCTGGAATATCTATTTTGCGAATTTTAATGCGAATTCCAGTAGAAATGTCAGTTTATGTTTCGACAACTATGATTTACTCTGAGGATAGAAATTAAATGTTTGGTCGAATCCACCCTTAGTTAGATTTCTTCTATTGCTTTGACTGTGAACTTTGTCGCTCTAGTTTTTATATTTTTTTTCTCGTGTTATTTCACTATGGGGCTAGATAATGCTGTGTGGATTGTCCAGCATTATTTATTTATTTAATTATTTCGAATTTTATCGTGTAATTTTAGTGGTTAATTTTACAATAAAGCCCGATATCTTGGCACAGGTGTGAGATATGTGAATTTAAAAACTATCAAAACCCTAAGGCCCCCGACACTATAAAATAAATAAATAAAATAAATAATGCTGGACAATCCACACAGCATCATCTGGCCCCAAAGTAAGCTACTCAAAGCTTATGTTATGGGTACTAGATAACTGATATATTTAATACATTACATTACATACATAGATAGATATTTTTTATTATACATAGAAAACACCCAGACCAACGGAACAAATTTCTGCAGATCGTACACAAATTTGTTCCGCGGCGGGAATCGAACCCGCAACCTCTTGCGTCGCAGGCGGACTCTCGCCCGCTGCGCCACTGAGGTCGTCAAACTGAACGATGCTTAACCTCGTTGATCTATAGGACACTGAACTAAGCTGAAAAAACTACGCATCTAACCATTTCCATTGTATGACAAATTCAATCGAATAGTACCTAGGTACTGACTTAAGTACTTAAGTGAAGTCCTAAGTCCTTGTCCTACTTAATTCTAGGTAATTCGTATGTTTTGATGAATTTATTAACAAACAAAGGGCGAATTTGAAACTAAAATGTATTATTCTAAACTTCTGGTTTATCTATTATCAGAATACATGTTTACTATCTTATACCTTTAAACGAGCAATTCTTGTATATATATATGTAAATATATATATAATCTGAATCTCGGAAACGGCTCCAACGATTTTCACGAAATTTAGTGTGCAGGGCGTCTCGGGGGTGATAAATCGATCTAGCTAGGTTTAATTTTTAGAAAACGTCGATTACCAAAAAAAACCGAGCAATGCTCGGTTACCCAGGTACTTATATAAATACTAGCTGTCACCCGCAACTTCGTACGCTTAATCCACTAATATATTCTAAAATTATTAATATCAGTTGATTATTTTGGGAAATTTCTATGATGTGCAATAAGAGGCGGTCACCCATCCAAAAACTGACAACGCCCAGCGTTGCTTAACCATGAGTTCCCCATATAAACTTTCAACCCCTATTTCAGCCCATCAAGATTATTTTTTGAGACAAAAGATAGCCTATGACCATCTCCAGAATATAATCTATCTCTTTGCCAAATTATATCACGATCCGTTCAGCCGTTTAGTTGTGAAAAGGTAACAAACAACCATAGTTACTTTCGCATTTCTACACTAATCTTATGAAGAATAAAGATTTGTATTTTATTATGTTAATTAACTCAAAAAATACTTGACCAATTTCAAAAGTTCTTTTACCATTAAAATGCTAACATTATCCTTAAGTAACATAGGCTGTATTTATTATTCGAAAAAATAGGGATCCCTACTAAAACTTCAATAATGCAACCCTAGGTGTAAAAAAACAACCATAAATAAATAAATAAATAAATAAATAATGCTGGACAATCCACACAGCATCATCTAGCCCCAAAGTAAGCTACTCAAAGCTTGTGTTATGGGTACTAGATAACTGATATATTTAATACATGATGAAGGTACATAGATAGATATTTTTTATTATACATACACACCCAGACCAACGGAACAAATTTCTGCAGATCGTACACAAATTTGTTCCGAGGCGGGAATGGAACCCGCAGCCTCTTGCGTCGCAGGCGGACTCTTGCCCGCTGCGCCACTGAGGTCGCCATAAAATCTACGTTTATCCCAAAATGTAAAAAAAAATGTAAATAATTTCCACCCGCTCCAAGCCGGGACGGGCCGCTAGTATAATATAAGTAGGTGGTTTAAAACAAAGTTTTTTTTATTTGTCTAACTTTAAACTGTCTCAAGGCCGGGTCTTAGATCAGTGTGCCTACATTGACCAACTGATTCATTAATTGTATGCTAATCAATGTCTGGTGATTATATTAGTTAATTTAATGAGGCTGTGATTTTAGCAACAGTTTCGGGGTCAGTGGAGTTCACGTGGATTACAATTAATTTGTGCTCTTTAATCCTTTCAACACACTAGTTTTAAGGAACTAGTGATCAAAAAGAAAATTTTTGATTATTAAAAGTAATGTTATATCTTCCTGCCCTTTTCCCACGTTATGTGGGGTCGGATTTAAGTAATATAAATTAATAATACATAAATATCAGTATGAGAGTATCAAGAGCGCTGGTGGTGTAGTGGTAGCACCCCTGCCTCACGATCCGAAGGTCGTGGGTTCAAACCTGGTCGTGCACCAATGAGTTTTTCCATTCGAAAAATTTATGTGCGCAATGCCAGTGCTCTTAAACGGTGAAGGAAAACATCGTGAGGAAACCGGCATACCCTAGAACCAAAAATTCGAAGGTATGTGTCATAGGTTAGTATTCTTATAAGCGGCCATGGGCTTGCAACCTGTCACGTACGGAATACTAACTACTGTGCAAAATGTGGGCATGTACCAAATGTCATGTTTGGACTTGCCTCTGACTACCCCCTTTAGATATCCTCAAAGATCTAAGTATCTAAAGATCTGAGGAGATATCTACCGAGCCCGGGGATTACAGTCGTGATCATATACAGTCGTGGTCAACTAATTAGGGACATGCAAGATAGTGAAGAACAATAACCGGTTATGTACATACAAATATAAAACCCTATTGATTTCTCAGTAACTATTATTTGCATAATTTGGTCCGATTATTATGCTTTAAATGGCTGTAAATAAAAGAATAAATAAATAGAAAAAAGTATTTAATATCAAAGGTTGAACATGTATTCAATTTTAAGGTATAATTCTGTAGCTGGACATTTAATTAAGGACAGTAAACTATAATGAAAAATAGAGTTAAACAAAACTAATAATCTGCAGTATTATAATATCTTTAACAGCTCCATTTTATTACGTGTAAAATCAGTACCCAGTAGCAAAACCTTTGTTAGTAATTACCGCTTAACACCGATGTGGCATAGACATTATCAGTTTCTGGCATGTTTCGACAGGAATGTTTGCCCATGCCTCACAAAAAGCTTCATTAAGTTCATCTAAAGTTGTGGTACGATAAGTGGCTACTTTTTTCTTGATTTCGTGCCAAAGGTGCTCGATTGGGTTAAGGTCCGGGCTATTTGCTGGCCAATCTAGCACCGATACTGACTGACTGGTAAGAAACGACTTGACTGAACGGGCGGTATGTTTTGGGTCGTTATCATGCTGAAACGTCCATATAATAGGGAGATGCTCCTCAGCATAGGGAAGCATCGTTTCCTCCAATATTGCCTTGTATTGATGTTGGTCTAAGTTACCCTGAACTTTCCTCACAGGTCCCACTCCACGTCCAGAAAATGAACCCCACATTTTAATGTTTCCACCGCCATGTTTCACCTGCTTTTTTGTGAATCTTGGATTCATTTCCGCTTTTACTGGACGCCGTACGTATTGCCTTCCATCTGAAGAAATCAAATTAACCTTGGTCTCGTCAGAGAATAATACATGTTGCCATTGGGCGTAGGTCCAATGTCCATATTTACGTGCAAACGCCAAACGAGCATTTCTATGTTCTTTCTTCAACAACGGTACTTTGCGAGCCACTCTTCCGAACAACCCTGCTTCTACCAGACGTCGTCGAACGGTCCTAGCTGAGACACCAGCTCTTTCGTCTGTCCCAAACACTTCGTGTTTAATTAAAATAGAGCCTAGAAACGGATCTTTCTTAGCTAACCTGGCTATCATTCTATCTTCTTGCGGAGTTGTTTTTCTCGATCTTTTTGTTCTGGGCACATTTAAATCTGTGTTATTGCGTCTGACATGTTGCACTGCATTGTATACCATAGTTTTTGAACAATTTAAATGTTCTGCTATCCTTCGGTATGGCCAACCATGCTCGACAACTAACTTCATGATAATTTTTCGTAGTGTTGGATCGCAACTTTTATTTTTACCCATTTTTCTTCAAAATATTTTTCAAAACTTAAAATAAATATCGGGATTGCCGCCAAAACTACCACGAAACAATAAGAGAAGAAGTAAAAAAGTATTGAGATTCAAATTTTGAAAATAGAACGCAATATCTCAGTGTCCCTAATTAAATGGCCAGCCAGCATTATTTGAACAAATAGCACTACGATAATCTATCAGCTATACTGTAAAGAGGTTTAATGTTTAAGAAGTTGTTATTGTTTGTATAATCGGGCACATAAATGACTAATTATACTTACATGTAAGAGATATGGAATATGGTTTAGACTCGTTGGAAAATAAAAAATAAATTCACAATTCGGTTTAACCAAAGAGTGTCCCTAATTAGTTGACCACGACTGTATATATATATATATATATTTATATATATATATATAAATATCAGTATAATATAATTACATTAAATTTATATTATAATTATTATTGTTACCCGCGATTTCGTCCTCAAAAATCCACCAATATATATAACATATTATCTAATACTCATATTACATCTATGGTTAATTATTAAAGGTTTATCCAAATGTATTTAAATACAAATTACAAAAATTACATACACCCCAAACCCTCCTTCATTTCGCAGTCGGGTAAATCTAATAACAACATTACAGCAAACAGTCATTAATACTTGCTACCAAAATATTGCTCACGCGCATGTGTGATATTAGCAAACGCACACTCACGTAAAACCATGCGACCTAAAATTGTAAGTAAAAGATGGAAACAATCTATAAGTTTTTGATACCAGGGCCGGACTCAGGATGAAATCGGGGGGGGGGGTTAACTTTATTGCCCGCGCGTAATGGATTAACCCCCTGAAGTTTCTAGATTACACTAATATGTATACATACCTACTTAATTATATAGACAGGTGCCTATGTAAGTAAGTCCTACCTAGGTAGAAAAACTGCTTAGCCCGGTAATAAGACCCGGGCTAAGACGTAAGCAGTTTTTTTAATTTCACTTTTTAGTTAAGTATATTACTTCATGCTTCTCAGCAAATCTTCTTTCACTCAATTTCTTCGCCTTCCATGTTTCATGTAGATTGATTTAACGATTCTTAAGTTATGCTCCCACACACAAACATACAATCACACAAACCAACAAACAACGCCGAATCGCCCAACTTGCAACTAAGATCTTTGCTCGCTTCGCTCGCTCGAATAACATAAAGATGATAAGAATCGTGACCTATGGCTGTCCCTGCCGCCGGCCCTGCGTCTTTCTATTAGTGTCTCTCGACCTATTTAAGGGATTGCAACATAGGGCCCACACACACACAGCGTGCGCGCACGCACGTTTAGATAGACGCGCATTTTTCATAGATACATTTTAAGGAAGACAGGCTTACCTGTTTACACCTTGAAATTAGTTATTAATTTTAATTATTCATGCATCAAATAATGCGTGGATATCACTCTAACTACCCCCTAAAACAACCCCAAGGACCGGTCTAAAGAATAAACAATGTGTGTGAGATAAGCGGCGATGGGCTTGCTAGGATGTCGTATGAAATTCTAACTATTTTGCAAAACGTGGGCTATTAAAATATAGGTACTGTCTGGACATGCCCTACCTAGCTACTAAAATTAAAATGATTATTATCAGTAACTTAAAAATACTTAATAATTAAAAGGGTTGGGAATCTTCTATGCTTAAAATATCTCCAAAGATCTAAGTAACTTTTAATCTAAAGAGATGTTTATAAGATTACATTTTCGAAAAATGTCGTATAAAATCGCAAACCATGTTAACATTATTATCAATATTTTAATCTTCTATATATCTATATAAGAGCTTAACCTGACTGACTGACTGACTGATTGATCATCGCCGAGCCGAAATCGCTGAAGATAGAAAGCTGAAATTTGGAAGGTGGCTTCCTTTTATAACAAAACCACCCACTAAGGCGGGGTTTTTAGAAATTCCACCTCTAAGAGGGTGAAAAAGGGTTAAAACGTTTGTATGAAACTTTTTAACGCGTGGAGCGATTTTTATGAAACTTTGTTTGTGCACTGTAAATGCAAAATGAATGAACACGTGTTTCAGGATTTTTCAATATAATCTTCGAAAAGGGGTCAAATGTGGGGTCAATGTTTGTATGGGAACTTTTTAACGGGTGGTGCGATTGGTCTGAAACTTAGTTTGTGTACTGTAAATGCAAATCGAATGGACACGTGTTTCAGGATTTTTCAATATAACCTTCAAAATGAGGTAAAATGGGGTGTCAAAGTTAGTATGGGATTTTTATGAGTTGTGTGATGTGTTTGAAACTCAGTTTAGATAATTTAAGTGAACGAAGTCGCGGGCGGGACAGCTAGTTATCTCTATAAAATTTCGCTTCCTGTTGTCTGTCTCTCTGTACGCTTAGATCTTTTAAAATACGCAATGGATTTGAATAAAACAAAAAAAAAACCGCTCACGACTGTAATCCCCAGGCTCGGTAGATATCTCTAGTTACTTAAATCTTTGAGGATATCTAAAGAGAGTCAGAGGCACGTCCAAACATGATAGGTAATTTAGCACATGCCCACATTTTGCACAGTAGCTACTATTTAATACGTGACAGGTTGCCAGCCCATCGCCGCTTATAAGATTATAGATAGAGTGATTAAGGGGTAAGAAAGGAGTACCTAGGTACTGAGATGACGAATGATAGAGGGAGATGGAAGAAGATAACATGTTCTGCCGAACATATAACGTGGGAAAAAGGCAGGAAGATGATGATGATAGAGTGATTAAGAAGAAAAGTCTATACACCATAGCAGCACCCGCCCCGGCTTCGCACGGGTCCAATGTAGGTATACATTGGACCCGTGCGAAGCCGGGGCGGGTCGCTAGTTAAATAATAGGCATTAATTACATCGGTCTCATGAGATCACAGCAATCAGGCGTTAATTCAATTGCTAATTATTAAATAAAACATTTTTTATCCTTTTATAGAAAACTAGTAAGCACCGGTGGTGTAGTGGTAGCTCGCTTACCTCACGATCCGAAGGTAGTGGGTTCCAACCTGGTCGTGCACCAATGGGTTTCGCGAGCCTAGTGATTACAGAAACTATTTTTTTTGTGGAATTCCTGTTATATACATTAATGTTTTTTTCATACAAACTTCAACGTCCCATTAGGTACCTACCTTTAGAGGATGAGATTAAGATTAAGTTCGATTAAGTTGTCTGAAATAATGTTTTGTACCTACCTATAGGGGCGTCTAAACGGGCTATATTTTACGACAATTTGTGGCTGCAATTATTGGCAAACATTGCCCAGCCATCAAAAAATCTTTTTAGTGCATTTTATGGCTGAGCAATCAATTGCAGGCAACATGTTGCAATATGGCTGCAATAGTATGGCCTTTGATTAAGAACCCTATAATGAGCCATACAATCCAGCAACAATGGCCGACGAAATGACGCTCATCGCAGCCGCTTACGTTGTTTTGGCAGAAAAACGAAAAAAAAGGACACGAATGTGGATTCGACCCTACCTAAGCCTAGCCTAAAATATGTGGCTATAATGCCGGGCCATCCTTAAAATATTGCATAGTGTGGCTGGTATTGCTAGCAATGTTGCCGGCCACAGTATTGCAGCCACAAATTGTCGTAAAATATAGCCCGTTTAGACGCCCCTTATTATAGTGATAGTCACCCATCCAAATACTGACCTCTTAGAAGAAAATCTAATAAATATGCCACGCTCTCAGGCCACGCTTATAAATCGTTTTAGTCAGTAGGTACTCTAGGTACCAACTGGTCTACGATTTCACAAAAACAAATGCTCATTTTTCATTCTCCGGCTCTAATTTTTCCACTAAATTTCCATTCTTTGTTTTAGTGGGCCAGCTGGGTATCCTAGATCCATATTCAATGTTGTGAATCATTTCTACGTCTATCTTTAAAAAATAATGTAGGTCAGTTCATTTAATTTTACTGGGCTAGGGTGGTAAAGTATTTGGGGTGTATCTACCTCAGTCTTACTGACAAAATCAAAATGTTATTGGAGTGGTTAGTCCAAAGATATATACAGATGTTTTTTTTTTTTAAATTAATTAGGTCTTCAAATTAAAGTAGTATAATGTAACTTCAATGTTTTTTTTAATTTATTGGGCTGACATAAACATGTTGTTTAAAAGTCCTTAAAAACTATTGAATAAAAAAAAAAAAAAAAAAAAAACTTCAATGTTTACACCCGTATTGTAGATGAAATTATTTTAAATTTAAGTTTAGTAGTATCTACTGCCATCTAGTGGTGATGGGTGATACTAAAAACAGTTTATTATAAACGGCTTAGTATTGCTACTAGACCATAGATGGCGCTGTTTTAAAATTAATTTATTACTGATGAAAAACATTATTTTCGTGCACTGATTAATTTTAAAGAATTTCTTGTGAGAAGGTAATTAATAATTATTTATTCAATTATGTAAATACTTATATAATATTTTTCCATCTGGTCTGATTTTACATTAGGTACTTACATTGGTTCTGACCACTGGTGTTATTTGACTATTGGATAAAATTGTCCTTTTTCCTTTTTTCAAAATAATATAAAACTTACATTAAAAAAAAGAATAACATTCCCGTAAAATATGCAAAAGGTATGTTTCCGCCCGGGATCGAACCGGGGGCCTTCTGCGTGTTAGGCAGATGTGATAACCGCTACACCACGGAAACGATGTGACTCATGCTTTAATTCTGTAATGTAAGGAAAATAATGTTTTGATTTTAGTAGGTATTTCTATATTTAGGTCTTACCTAAATCTTGGACGAATAACACTGTATAAAGTAAGTAAGCACCAAGTCCCCAGCATAAGACGAAGTGACCTATAAAAATAGTAATAGGTATTGAAGTAAGTTTATTATTAGTATTAGACGGGTATTTATCGCGTTTAAATTACCTTATATTTTCCCGTCGTGGGTTCAAACCTGGTCGTGCACCAATGAGTTTTTCCATTCGATAAATTTATGTGCGCAATGCCAGTGCTCTTAAACGGTGAAGGAAAACATCGTGAGGAAACCGGCATACCCTAGAACCAAAAATTCGAAGGTATGTGTCATAGGTTAGTATTCTTATAAGCGGCGATGGGCTTGCAACCTGTCACGTACGGAATACTAACTACTGTGCAAAATGTGGGCATGTACCAAATGTCATGTTTGGACTTGCCTCTGACTACCCCCTTTAGATATCCTCAAAGATCTAAGTATCTAAAGATCTGAGGAGATATCTACCGAGCCCGGGGATTACAGTCGTGATCATATATTATTATATATATTTATATATTTATTTTATTTTTCAGCCATTATTGTCCCACTGCAGGGCAAAGGCCTCCCTTCCCTCCATCCACTCCTCGCGATTTAACGCTGTTGTAGGCCAAGATGGTAAATACGCGTCGAGCTCGTCTCGCCCTCTCCTCCTGGGTCTGCCACGTCACCGTCTCTCGTTGGGTGGGCTCCACTCGGTGGTGGTCTTCGCCCACAAGTCTTCACAAAATTAATAAAAAAAAAGTTTATCAAATAAAATGCTAAATTTGTTATAATAGGCTCCAGGTTAAACACAGTAGAGGTTCAAATCTATCCTTTCCTCTCGTACCGTCTACTTCTAAGTAAGACCATGGGCGCACTTTTTTTTAAAAAAAAAAAAGCTGTCCAACGAGGTAATGTTGCCAGCCTTTTGAGTACATTACCTAGGTCAGGGATTTGAACTCTGTTTTCTGTATAATCATTAATTTGATGTTGTTGGTGTATTATTCACTGATTTTCTCTTTTAATGACTAGCTTCCGCTCGCGGCTTTGCTCGCAAGGTACCTACATAAAATGCCTATGTTACTCAGAGATAATGTAGCATTTTATTGCTAAAAGGATTGTTGAAATCAGTCCAGTAGTTTTTGAGTTTAATCGTTACAAACAAAAATACAAAAGTACAAAAATTTCCTCTTTAAATATTTGTATAGAATAAAGCCTACCTATTTGTTATCTAAAGCAAAAAAAATATAATTATAACGAGCTTTTGCCCGCGACTTCGCCCGCGTGGAATAGTTACTTTAGGCAGTATTTTAATTTTTTTAGGATTCTTATTTTGCACTTAACTTTCATCCCTTATTTCAACCCCATCAATCTTTTTTTCGCAATAAGGTAGCCCAAGACCTTTTTCAAGCTTTACTCTATCTTTGTACAAAATTTCATCTAAATCGATTGTAACAGACAGAGTTTTTTTCGCATTTATAAATTAGTATGGATGATAGGTGTAAAATAATGATCAAAAGCGGTGCATTTTAAAATAGCTATATCTAGTAGGTACATTGGGAGAGTATTTGACAAGATGCAAGGCCTCAATTAGATCCAATCTACTGGGTCATTATTCAATCGATCGTACGCGGAACAATTGTATGCACTGCACTCTATTAGTGTACCTACGTAATGACGTACGCGGAATTTGCATATGGACTGTGTGGTTAGGTCGTGAATATAGACTATATTCATAGACTAGGTAGGTATAGGTCATCCAATCCAACGGATCTAGGCATTCGTGAAGTTAGCCACAGGTGCGAGTTTGCGCATGTACAGTTCCTTCCCCCCTCCTCATACCTCCAATCGCTCCCGAAAAACGATACTGCGCAGCTCTTGCAGCGAACTTCACGAATGCCTAGTAGATCCGTTGAGCCAACTATACTGCCAACTTACAACTTAACCTCCTATAGGAGGTCTAACCCCACCTTTAGCTATACTTGTAAGTTGCTTTCGTAAAATTTAGGTATGTAAGTAAGTAACTTAGGGCTTGTACACAAAACTGCGAAGCGAACGTCGCATCGCAAAAATCTGCGATCTAGCCCTATCTTTTGTCACAAGAAATCAAATCGCGTCGCACCGATTCGCAGTTTTGTGTACAAGCCCTTATGGCTGCAATAAGTAAGTACGATAAACGACAAAGAGTGTTTACATTTGCAAATTCATCATAAGTTACGTGAGTAAAATTTACAAGTGTACATAATAGGGCGGCCTATTGTGTATTTATCCAGCATCCCCCACCGTGTATTTCCGTTGTCCCCGAACGATCTGTCCCCTTCACGGGGACAACGGGAAGTCAAAATTTCACGTGTCATAGTTCCGTAGATCTGTACGAGCACCTAATTTTTTTTCTTTAATGGCTCTGTTCTGTCTTTCTCCTTCTTTGTTTATGGTAAGTATCTGTCTAATTTGAGATGATTTCCAGTGTCAACTGTTTATGTAAAAGTTCCTACTAATAAGTATAAATGTCGGGATTTTCTGCGGTGTATTTGCCTGACAACTACGTCGCTCTGGTTTTTATATGTTTTCTCGTGTTATTTTGAGTTTTATTGCGTAATTTTGGTGGTTATTTTGCCATTAAAGCCCGGGTTCTTGACGCGAGTGTAAAGTATGTGAATTAGAGTGAATAGTTCTCTTTATTTATTTATTTATTTATACTTTGTACACAGATTACACATGATAAAACTTAAAACTAGTGGCATGTACACAGGCGAGCTTAACCCTAAAAAGAGTTCTCTTCCAGCAAACCTTGGGATATGGAGATTTTAACTAATTGGTGGGTATATTGCGTACAAAAAAAAATGAGAAAAGAAAGAAATTAATAATAACTAACTCTAATAACTAACACTAAGAAAATGAGAGGAAATAAAAAAAAATAAAAAATCTTATTTAATTAAAATAAACTAAAAATACACTTATACTTATATAGGTACTAACATATAAATATGTATATATTATAGGAACTACTTATATATATGTATATATATATACAATATAAATAAATAAATAATAGTAATACATAAAAAAAAAAAATATCTTAACACTTACAAGGAGAGATAGTGCTCTTTGACTTTTCGCTTGAAAATAGCAAGCGATGGACTGGCGCGAATGTCGTGAGGGATAGAATTCCACAACTTTACAGACTTAACTGTAAATGAGTCACCATAGCGACTAGAGGAATGGAGAGGAATTTTTAGAAGAAGAGATTTAGATGTTCTGCTCGGCTCACCACGAGGGACAAGGAAATTAAAGCGCTCATAAAGATAGGAAGGAGAAAGAGGATTGTTAAGAATATTATAAAGAAGAGAAAGGGTATGTAGATCACGTCGCCGACGAATGGGAAGCCATCTTAACTGGGCTCTGAATAATGAGACGTGATCAAACTTGCGCAGGCCAAAAATGAATCGGACACACAAGTTTTGAAGACGCTCCAACTTGTTGAGGTACTCTTCAGAGGCATCTATGAAGCAGCAGTCAGCGTAATCGATTAATGGTAACAAGAGAGATTGAGCAAGAATGACTTTAGTTTCATAGGGCAAGAATTTCTGGAGTCGCTTAAGGGATTGGAATGAGAAGTGGACTCTTTTGCTAATTTCATTGATATGATTAACCCAAGACAATTGTGAGTCAAAAATAACACCCAGGTTCTTAGCGGTGGGTGTGAAACAAATTGTAGAGCTATCATAAACAAGTGAGGGCAGGGGAGATTTATTAATTAAATTCAACATATAAGGGCTTCCAAAAATGAGAGCCTGAGACTTGGCTGGGTTAACCAGAAGACCAAAAGCTTTCGCCCATGAGTGTATATTACTCAGGTCAGCGTTTATCTGGTTAATGCCAACAGAGGTCTCGCTCACCTTAAAATGATTATAAATTTGCAAATCATCAGCATATAGATGATAATTTGAAGAAATTACATGAGTAATAGCATTAATGAAGACAGAGAATAAAAGAGGGGAGAGAACACCACCTTGAGGCACGCCCGCTGTGATATCACACCAATCAGAAAAAGAGTCTTCAGAACGTACACACTGCGAGCGGCCACAAAGATATGAGTTGAACCAAGAGATAGCCTCGGGGGAAACATTTAGAGAGGAAAGAATGGAAAGAAGAATGTCGTAATTAACAGAATTAAATGCACTGCTAAAATCAAGAAGTACTAAGACAGTTAAAAGTTGGTTATCCATGGCCCACCGAATATCATCAGATACTTTAATCAGAGCACTGACTGTACTGTGGCCGGGACGGAAACCAGATTGGAAAGGACTTAAGAGGTTATTTTTGTGAAGGAAAAGAGAAAACTGCTTGTGGACAACATGCTCTAGGATTTTTGATAAAATAGGTAAAATCGAAATAGGTCTAAATTGGGATGCAGAGGAAGGATTAGAAGTTTTGGGCAGAGGAATTACAAAAGCTTTTTTCCAGATGGATGGAAACGAGCTCATATCAAGAGAAAAGTTGATAATGTGAGTAATTGCAGATACGAGCTCCAAAGACAGAATCTTCAGCATACGGATATGAATGCCATCCACACCGACAGCTTTAGTAGAGATAGATTGAATGAACTTTAAGACTTCCCCCTCAGCAACCTCCGAAAAACAAAAAGCAGGACAATTGGGTTTAGAAAGGCGAGATAAGTAATCGATAGTAGAGAGCTTTATTCCAACATCCAAAGACATAGGAGAACAAGAGAAATGAGAGTTGATAGAATTTAAGTTGAAAGAGATAGAAGCCTCACAAGAGTCCTTTCCAATACCCAAAGAGTTAAGGAACTTCCACATAAGCGGGGTACTACAATTTTGAATGGAGTTATGTATGTGGTGTCTCTTAGCGTCCCTACACATCTTGGAACAACGGTTGCGAAGCTTCTTGTAAGAAGCCAAATGTTCAAAAGTTGGAGTCCGTTTATAAAGTCGTTTTGCTTTGTCCCGCTTAGACATAGCCAATTTAATAGGTTTCGTCAACCAGGGAGCAGGTGGGTGCTTGATTTTAACTCGTTTGAGTGGGGCGTGAATATCGTACAGATTAAGCACGATTGAGTTGAATGCAGAGACCTTGTCATCAATGCTGGTCGCATCAATGACAGGAGACCAATTAATTTCACTTGCATCCATTTTCAAACGATCTAGATCAATATCATTGAAACTACGAAGTAATAGAAATTTAGGCTTAGGTTTAGGACAACGGATTTTATATGACAGGAATAGTAGATCATGGTAGGAAAAAGAAGCCGCTAATTGCCCATGTGTGGCCACTCGGTCTGGGTCAGAGACAATAATTAGATCAAGAAGAGAGGGAGAGGAATGGGGAGCGTGGTGAGTAGCAGTGAGAGGAAGAATGTGCAAGTTGACAGATGAAAATAAGGAAGTAAGTTTCCTAGCACGTGAGTCACCTTTGATGAGGCACGTATTAAAATCCCCAAGAAGGAGGGTATGATCATAGAGAGGAGTGAGAGATTCAAGTTTTATTTCTAGAGAGGAAAAGTAATCAATACGGCATGAAGGAGGATAAAATACACCTAAGAGAATTTTTGTTTGGTTTACTACTATTTCAATAAAAAGGTGTTCAGCAGAGTTGGACACCTGCATGGGTGAATGATCAACAACTTTAGAGGGAATGTCAGCGCGAAGGTATATGGCCACCCCCCCCGCACCCTTACCAACTCTGTCATTTCTGATAAGTTTGTAGCCAGGAAGAGGGTATTGAGTGGATGGCATTGCAGGTTTCAAAAATGACTCTGAAACAAGTATAGCATCAATCACTTTGTAATCAAAAGAAGAGTGAAAATCATCAAAGTGAGATGGAATGCTTTGAGCATTTACATGGACAATATTTAAATTAGTAGGGTGACTAGAGAAAGCAATTTCAAGTTGGTCACGAAGGTGAAGGGAGACATCGCTACCAGCACTAGCAAAGTCTTCAGAAGAGCAAGATGAGGAGCATGAGAAAAAACTATCATCAAATATAACCGACATAAATAAATAAATGCTAAGGTATATGAATATATATAAAAAATAAAAAAAATAAAATAAACTTACTATTCAATAAATAATAAATAGGTGCAAACTAAAACAAAACTCAGTCAACCAATCTCACACTAGGCCAATCAGTCCACTGAAAGAGAAACACTATTACCAACAATCTAGAGGTACTGTAGATACAACAAACAACAAAATATGACAAACGAAAGAAAAATACAAATTAAAATAAAAAAAAAAAAGTTTTTGGTAACATACACGTAAATAGGTAATTATAACTAAGCAATCACTCGTACCGTACTCAAATTCTCGCAAAAACAATTGACCAACTTCAATGAGGTAAATAATAAAAAAAAATAAAGAACTGTTATGGTACCATGGAAATGTCAGTGTCATTTATGAATTTACTGTTTTTGACTTTGACGTTTGAGTGATTGACATTGACAATTAATTAATTGAAGGTAGGTTATGAAATTCAACAAACAAAGTAAAATGAAGTGTAAAAAAAATTTGTCTACCCAATGCAAGAAAATAATGTAAGACATTTTAGTGCAATACTGCAAATTTACGAAGTACACTTAAAGGAAACACAACACAGTAGATCAGATTCACTTTGCAGCACGCTTGGCCTTGGTTTCGGCTCTGGCAGATCGTGAGGCAGGAAGTGCAGAGGACTTCACCTTGTCTCGGGAAGTCCCAGGTACCAACAAATCAGCCCCAGACGACATCGGATACTCCAAAAGAAGCGGCTTTAACTCGGACATAGATTCAAGTCTGTGGCGTTTGTTGTCTGGCGAGACGATTACAATCTTGCCCTCCGAAGTCCAGCATTTCCTCAAGCCGAAATGTTTACGCGCTGCAGCAAAAACTTCATGCCTGGACTTTGTCAAAAATTCCGAGACAGTGATCCCAGAGCTTTTCAAAGCCGTCTTGGCGTTCCAGACCTCACTACGGACACGATAGCTCACAAACCTGACCATCACAGGCCTAGGTTTACTAGAGTTTAGACCCAAGCGATGACAGGAAGCAAAATGTTCGGTGGAGATATCACACATCTTAAATTTGCTGTGTAATAACTCAATGATTGAATCCGCTACAGCTGTATCGCTGGATTCAGCTAATCCGTGAAATAGGAGCACCTTCCTCCGTGAAGCGGTCTCTTGACGATCTACGCCTTGAACTAGAAGCTCTAACTGCAATCTCATGGTGCTAAGTGTTTTCCAAACTAGTGACTTAAAGTCAGTGAACTCACGAGATAGTGCAGTTAAGTCCCTGTGAGGAGTCTCAGTGGTGTTAGTGGCGGAGAGAGTCTTGAGATTACCCTCATATACCTGCATCCTGGAGTCAAAGGAGCTTGCCAGCTCCTCCATGTTCAATGACAGCTTTGCATAGAGGTCCATAATTGTTGAAGTGTTGCTCAAACAGTGTATATAGTGAGTGGAGAGGAGATTTTAATATTGGCGAGTGTGGGAGGGACTAAGTTCAACAACTACCACTAGTAGTCATAAAGTAAGCCCCTTTTAATAATTTTAAAATATAAATAAATAAGAAGAGAAAAATATATTGTGTTGTTACTCAAACTACCCCCAACCAAAAAAGCCTCTCTTCAAATTCCATCGGAGGAAATCCCGAAAATTTTCAACAAAACAGCCATCTTTTGTTTAAAATTGACTTGACTACTTGACTATGACTCTGTGACGTTGACAACACTTATAAATAAATACACTTGACACTGGCAAAATTGTTCTCTAAGAGACAGATGCCATAATTGAAGAAGAAGTATAAATGTCACAAAGTCAGTCAAATTGGCAAGTCATAAAAGTTTTGTTAGTTTTTAGTTCTGTAATCAAAATTCTCGGGACTTCCTCCAATGGATTAAGAAAGTTTTTAAATAACGGTGAAATATCAAATTGAATAGAATCGTCTGACAGACATTTGCCCAGCCGTGGGACACAACCATGTAATCATAATCCCAAGGATATTACAATCACAACACAAGCCTTGATATTTAACTAAACTAGGCAGCAACTAGGTCTAATGAAAGACAAACATAAAGTACTCATAATTTGGATTACCAGGCAAACATGACCTGTCAAGCGGTCCGGATTGACGCATGCGCGATAGAGCGTGCGAGGCCGCCACTCATGCGCAGAGTGTCATGTGGATCTAGCGTTCTAGTAGTTGCGTTTGCGCAGGTACGAAGAAAATTTACAAATAACTACATTACGAAGAAAGACTATAGATTTGCCAAAGAGTAAAAATAGAATAAAATAGAAAAATAATTAAAAAACACACGATCACGACTGTAATCTCCAGGCTCGATAGATATTTCCTCAGATAAACAGTTACTTAGAACTTTGAGGATAGTCAGAGGCACATCCAAACATGATATTTAAATCATTCTCACATTTTACACAGTAGTTAGAATTCCGTAGGCACATGACAGCTCGCAAGCCATCGCCGCTTAAAAGAATACATTCTACCTACTATGGCACAAACCTTCGAGTTTATGGTTTCAGGGTATGTTGGTTCCCTCACGATATTTTCGCACATTTTTAATAACTTACTGGTGCACGACCAGGTTTAAACCCACGACTTTCGGATCATGAAGCAAGAGTACCTACACCACCAGTGCTCTCATAAAAAGTTATGAAAAATATCTATTTCTACAATATACCTAGGTTGGATCATTTGAGCTATCTGTAGATCGTCATGCTCATCCTTCTATCAGTCTCACAACTAAATAATTATCAGGTGTTTTCAATAATAATTTATTATCTTTATTATTGTCTGCTGTATGATTGATTATTGTAGAAACGAGTTCACTATGCAACCTACTTTTGTATACATATAAATTATATATAAAATATACGCTACTGCCGTCTAGTTAATAATTAAGCCAAAGAGATAGACGTTTATTACAGTCATACAAGCCGTTTTTCTCAAAAATACAAAGGAAAGTTTTGTATTTTTCTTTGTAACGGATAAACTCAAAAACTACTGGTCCGATTTAAAAAATTCTTTCACCATTAAAATGCTACATTATCCCTGAGTAACATAGGCTATATTTTATGTAGGTACCTCGCGAGCAAAGCCGCGAGCGGAAGCTGGTTGCGTAATAAAAACATCGCCGCAGAAGCTATTTTCGTAGGTACGGTCGACCAAAAAATTGGTTTACCACCCTAAGGTTGACTGCCGCTTGCAGATTCATAGGTGATAAAGATTAGTTTCGCTTGCAGATCTATCTGACAACATCTATTTTTTTAGTATGTACTGAACCTTGTTGTAATTTTTGATAACTAGGATAGGAAACAAAATCAAAACTGGTACACCACTTTCTTGGCCTACCGTACAAGCAATTTCTTAGTTCCCAAGTCTCTACGCTACGATCAATTGTCTACTAATAAACAAGTCAGTATTCACGTCAGGAAGAATCACAATCATCGCATGAGACAATTGGTGTAAGTAACGGCTTCCAAGAGGGTCAGTCTATTGAGTTATTGCTATCGCCAGTACCCTTAAAGTATCTACGTAAGTATTAGGTCATGGGACAGTTAGGCCGCTTTTAGGACAATGTTTTCCATCACCATTTAGAATGGTGAAAACATCGTGAGGAAAATGGAAGTACTTACTTTAAAAGTTCGAAGACGAAGTACTTACCTTAAAAGTTCGAAGACATTGTATCAAGTGCACGAAGGTAGCTTTTGAAGTGAGGTTCTTTTTGTCAGACTTGTTGGAGTTTTTGCTTTCAGTAACGGTTCAATGTTAGACTGTACTACACTAATACCATCTTTGTTTACACGATATCCAAACACATCTAGACTGGTGGTGAATAATTTACATTTCTCAGGTTTTAATTTAAATTCACATTCATGTAATTTTCTTAACACCAGACATAATGTATTGTATGTCTCTTGTACACTTTTCCCTTTAATATAAATGTTATCGATGAACACAACTGTATTAGGAATCTTTGCTAACTTATTTGATATCAAACGCTGAAATGCTCCAGGACCAGAACTGACGCCAAAAGGTAAATAATTATATTTAAAAGTTCCTATCTCTGTTACAATAGTTGTACAATTCTGACTTTCCGCACTAAGCGGTGCCTGTAAGTAAGCTTCCTTTAAATCAAGTTCGCAGTAGTATTCACCATGTTTAAGTGTATTCAAAATGTCATCCACATGAGGCAGGGGAAAATGATCTATCTCTAACCAAGGGTTAACTGTCAGTTTATAATCGCCACACAATCTAACTGATCCATCTGGTTTCAAAATAGGTACCACAGGCGTGCCCCATTCACTCTGTTCCACAGGTGTGATTCGACCATTATTAACCAATCTAGTAACTTCATTATTTACCTTTTCTCGCAGTGCAAATGGAACTCGCCTGACTGGTAAGCATTTGGGTTTGGCATCTGGTTTCAGTTTAAGAGTAATCACTTCTCCTTTAAAATTTCCCCAACCTGGGCTGAATACCTCTGCGAACTGATTTTTAACTAGTTCTTGTGCATCTGAAACATGGTGTACCAAATTAGTTCCTATATCAAAAGTACTGCTAACATTTGGAGGCCATAAATTCAACTCATTTAACCAGTCCCTACCAATCACACGGGGGCCATTATTTTTAACCACATACATGTTTAGATTTCTCACAGCATCATTAAATTTGACTGGCAGGTTAGTTAAAATGCCTAAAGGCCGTGTCAAGCTTTGGTCAAAGTTTCTGAATAAGACTTTACATTCTTGAATTTCCTTATTTTTAAAATATATTAATTGAATTACATAAAAGTCATTTTGGAATCGTTCGCATGAAAGAAATTGCAAGGTCATATTTTTGGTGGCCAAAACTAGATGAAGATATAGAAAATATACCAAAAAGTTGTATAATATGTTTACAGAATAGCAAGACACCTACACAAACACAGAAACCATGGCCTGTAGCTCCAACCACTTGGCATAGAATACATGCAGACTTTTTGGGACCTTTTTACAATAAAATGTTTCTTGTTATAGTAGATAGTTATTCAAAATGGCCTGAGGCATTTGAAATGACTAACTTAACTAGTACCCGCACTATTGATATATTCAAGAATTTATGTTCTAGATTTGGTTACCCAGTACATCTAGTAACTGACAACGGACGTACGTTTACTAGTCAAGAATTTCAAGAATTTTGCAACTCTCACCAAATTAAACATACTCTCACACCTCCATATCACCCAGCTACTAATGGTGCGGCTGAAAGATTCGTAGAAACATTTAAATCAGCAATAACAAAAATAAGAGAAAGTGGTCACAGTTTGGTTTCTGCAATAAATTTATTTTTGTTTGACTATAGGAGCACACCTCAGCGTACCACTGGAGTTTCACCAGCTCGGTTGATGCTAGGCAGGGAAATTAGGAATAGATTTAGTTTACTACGTCCACCACCCATTACTCAATTAGTGCGGGAGAAGTTGGAGAAGAGAAATGAAGGAAATAGAGATATACAATTCGAGCTAGGACAAAAAGTCATGGTTAAAGATTATAGGAAGGGTAGCAGGCCGTGGGTTCAAGGTTTGATTGTGGGCGTGTCTGTACCAGGTGTTAGCTACGTAATTGATGTAGACGGCTTGCAGTGGAAACGGCATGTAAATCAAATGTTACTTTGTTGTCAGGCCCTTGGAGAAACTTAGGTAGTTACATTATAATTAAGTTAAAAATGTTTAGTTACAAAGATGTATATTTAGTTTATATTATAAGATTCTAAAGATTTAATTAAGTTAATTGTAAAGATTGTTTTGTTCTACTAATTAGTGATTTTAAGTTCTTACTTTAAAGTTTAAATAGTAGGGGAGAGTGTGGTATACTGAACATGTCTATATTGTCTGTGGCACCTCACTCATAACCTCTCTTGGAATTGTCAACAATCACGGTGCGGTTCGCATAACGAATAATAAACACCTATTAATTAATTAGGGAGTTTTATTAAGACATAACACTTTTTAAATCAAGTTATTTAAACCCTTTTAGTGCAAATAGTGCATAAAAGGAATTTCTAAGGCACACTGTAATCCTTTCACCACACTTGGAAAGTGTAATTATAAGAAAAAGAAGAAGAGGAAGAAACCTAATTAAAAGTAAGTATCATCATCATCATCATCTTCCTGCCCTTATCCCACGTTATGTGGGGTCGGCACAACATGTGATCTTCCATTTCCCTCTATCATTCGTCATCTCAGTACTCACTCCTTTCTTACCCATGTCATCTTTCACACAGTCCATCCATCTTTTCTTTGGCCTACCTCTACCCCTGTATCCATCCACATTCATACCTAACACTCTCCTCGTCACATGACATTCATCTCTTCTCATAACATGCCCATACCACGCTAACCTATTACTCCTCATCTTTTCTGTCACCGGTGCCACTTTCATGCTTCCTCTGATATACTCATTCCTTATTTTATCCATCCTTGTCACTCCACACATCCATCTCAACATTCGCATTTCCGCCGCATGCACTCTTTTCTCGTCCGTTCCCTTGGTGGCCCAACATTCAGACCCATACAATACGACAGGCCTTATGATCGTTTTGTAGATTTGCACCTTAAGTTTAAGGGGCATTCTCGGATCACACGTGGTTCCTGTGACCTGTCGCCATTTCATCCATCCCGCATTTATTCTATTCCTTACATCCCGATCAATCTCACCATCATTCTGTACTACTGAACCGAGGTACCGAAAATAATTAAAAGTAAGTATATCAAAAAAAATAACCAAAACAAATAAAACTGAGAAACGGAATATAATAACGAAAACCGATCAATCCCTGAGGAATAATTATCAAATTAGAATTATCAAAAAATCTACAGTCGAATTATGAACCTTCTTCTTTTTGTTGAAGTCGGTTAATAAATGAAACCGCGAGACATGCTGCTAGTGACTTAAAAAAACGCTTGATACTTTTTGTAAAGAACAAAAGATCGATCATTGTTTTTGTCTGTGTGGTAAAAACTATAAATATCTTTTAATCTAGAGATACTATTTAGGTATCGAAAAATAGTAAGATTTTCAAAGGAATCCGGATAGATTAGATTAAGTGAATACGATTCGAAATGTAAAGATTACCTGCGGGTATGATCAGATTGAGTATTGACAAAAAAATTATGTTGTTGTGGAAAATTTTATATAAATTCAGCTTCAACATACAAGATACAGGGGTAGAGGTAGGCCAAAGAAAAGATGGATGGACTGTGTGAAAAATGACATGGGCAAGAAAGGAGTGAGTACTGAGATGAACGATAGAGGGAGATGGAAGATCACATGTTGTACCGACCACACATAACGTGGGAAAAGGGCAGGAAGATGATGATGACGACCTTCAACAATTTAATTAACGAGATTTCTAAATCAGAAAAATCGAAGCGATAATATTTTTTGCACTCTTTCGAACTATATTTTTAAAAACACCGAATTTCTAATTTTAATTTTCGTATTCCGAATTTTGAATTATAGATATTTGAGTATTGAATAAATTGGTAAATTTAATTATTTGTCTGCGCATTTTATGTACCCTAATACCTATATTTTTCCTTTTTTTGCAACCATTTTTTATCCGCTCCTGTTGGTCGTAGCGTGATGTTATATAGGTACTATAGCCTTCCTCGTTAAATGGATCATACAACAGAAAAATAATATAACCAGTAGTTCATAAGATTAGCGTTCATGCAAACAAACTCTTCAGCTTTATAATATTAGTATAGACAGATATAGATATGTAGAGATAAATAGTACTTAATGGGTTTAAACGCTAATTGCGCAGAACTCCAAGTGCGCTGGCGCCTCTAAAATTTTTCATAAGATAAAATCAATATTTAGATAAGCAAAAGTCTATAGCCACAATGCTAAAGCTGGCACGAGTTTCCAAACACATCCTTACCACAAGCTCTACGAACAATATCAAATAATACTGGTGGAATCATAGCTCAGCTGATAGCTCTGCTTTTTGCGCTGTAGGTACTTATCGAATATATTATGAAATATCTCGAATAATTCGATCACATTGTAAGGAGAGACGGTGACAACCTAAAATAGAATAGAATAGAAATCATTTATTTTCCGTCACGTTAAGCTCCGTTCTCACATTCGGTATTACTCGATAGTTTTACTCCAAAACGAGTAAATATTAACGTGTGGACCGCAAAACTCACAGCTCGAGCGCATCTAGTAGTAATCCGCATCAAAATGTAGGCTCGACATGATAGCTCGATCGAGCAAAACCGTATGTGAGTACGGAGCTTTACAGATAAGTTTAAATTATGAAGCGTTGCTAAGGTGACAATAAAACAGGCAACCATTCAGCGTGAGCTGCAGCAGCACACGCTGGCTGGTGGCTGGTGCAGCCCTGATTGTAAATGGCGCCTCAGAGCAGCGCAGCAATGACTGCGATACCATATTAAGGTACTAATACTAGATTAGGCACTTAATTACTACTTATCATGATAGAAGTTACACAAAACACTTTAAGCTCCGTACTCACATACGGTTTTGCTCGATCGAGCTATCATGTCGAGCCTACATTTGATGCGGATTACTACTGGATGCGAGCCTTCGAGCCGTGAGTTTTGCGGTCCACACGTTAATATTTACTCGTTTTGGAGTAAAACTATCGAGTAATACCGAATGTGAGTACGGAGCTTAATATAAACAAAAACGGATACAAGAGGGTATACCTAGGTAAACCTCGAAAAGCTCTTTGAGGAACAGGGGCCTTACCACGAATTCATAATACATTACCGAATTAGTATTACATTGTTATTTCGTACCATGACCTATGCAAATGGTATGAAAGTAGTGTTACATTAAAACGGAATCGTTACGAAATCGTTCTGGAAGACTTCGTGGTAAGGCCCCAGGACGCGAGGAGGAGTAGCTGGAGTAGTGAAAAAAATTAATGTGTGATTTTATTCCATTTTTATCAATATTCATTGTCATAACGTCAAAACTGGTGCTAAACCACTAAAATAAATAGTTTTTATCATAACTCTTGACTTTTTTGCGAGCGTACATTACAACACAGATTGCGTCAAAGTACTTGGAATAATATTAATAAATATTTTATGCGCATAATCAAGAAGTAAGTAGGTACTAGTTCGGCTTTTTTTTTGTTTTTTCGTAGATATTCGTGACAGACTTAATATACGAGTAATATAAATTAAACATATTAGGTACTTGAAAGCAGCCGCATTGTAACTCTTTATTGTTTATTTATAATTAGCTTCTGCTCGCGGCTTTGCTAGGTTTGCGCAAGGTACTTAAACAAAAAATATAAGTACAAAAATACAAAACTTTCCAAAGTTTTATGAATAAATTAAAACAATTGTTTAGTTTAAATAAATAACCAATTCAATCTTAAAAGATTTTTTAAATAAATTGTTTAATATGATGTACCTACCTTCTTAAAGAATAAATTGAAATTTTATATCGGAACCTCTTCAATTTGTTATATAAATATGTATTTATTTTTTTGGCCATTCACGATCTCGTAAATTAGTACTTATAGGTTAATAATGACAAATGATGTAGATAAATCACATCGCAAAAATATTGTCCAAGTTTTTTATTCTAAATTTTTTTGGCTTGTCTGTTCGTTAATGCGCACACGCACACTTTCGATAACTTATCAAACAAGTCCACAAATAATTTTATCGATAGATTGTACGTTATCTCGAAAATGTCTAAATCTCGATTCGAAAACCGTCAATGCAAATAGTAATATTTATTGAAGTAAGTAGGTTGAGCCCGAATTTCGAAAATACCGCGGCCGTCTTTAACGGTAGGAAAAATTTCAACTAAATGTCGAAAAAACCGTTTGAGAGCGAATAAGGTTATTAAGAAAAGTTAAAAAAACGAATCTTTCATAGCTATAGTATCCTACTCATATCAAAAACGTAAAAGTTTGTGAGGAATAGGATGTATGGATGTTTGTAACTCTTGCAAATTGAAACGGCTGAACGGATTTAGATGAAATTTAACACAGAGATAGATTATAGCCTGGAATAGCAGGTACTCAAAAAAATTTAGTTTCCGTGGGATCGATTTTGTTTTTGTTTTCAGAAATCGCTGGAGTTAGCTAGTATAAAATAAGGATTTGCCCTATTCTAGATGATATACGTGTGAAACTGACTAAGCTGCGGGTTTTCTAACAATGTTTTTCTTCACCGTTTGAGAGAATTGGCACAAACATATTTGAAAAAAAAAATGCGTCCTCTACAAGATTCGAACTCACGACCTTAGGATCGGAATGCAATACACGATCAGTGTCAGAGTAATAATAAATTCAATAAGTTATTTGTTTGTTCTGAAATCTATTTTTGGATCTTGCAAATCAAGATGTAAAACAGTTTTTCAAAAACACGTGAATGTTAGATAATTTCTACATTTTTATAAATCCAGACAAAATATACAAATCTTTCAAAATATGTTTTTTTCGGTCAACTAAAATTTGACACTGGCAAAACTTTTCTTATTTAGTGATAGATGCCGTAAATGAATTAGAGATGAACACATTGGAAGAATGGATACACTAACGCCCATACGTTCAATTAATATCCAATCCTACTAATATTATAAACGCGAAAGTTTGTAAGAATGTATGGATGGATGTATGTTTGTTACTCTTTCACGCTAAAACGGCTGAACGGATCTGAATGAAATTTGGCACAGATATAGATTATGGTCTGGATTAACACATAGGCTACATTTTATTTTAGAGCGCTGGTGGTGTAGTGGTAGCACCCCTGCCTCACGATCCGAAGGTCGTGGGTTCAAACCTGGTCGTGCACCAATGAGTTTTTCCATTCGAAAAATTTATGTGCGCAATGCCAGTGCTCTTAAACGGTGAAGGAAAACATCGTGAGGAAACCGGCATACCCTAGAACTAAAAATTCGAAGGTATGTGTCATTGGTTAGTATTCTTATAAGCGGCGATGGGCTTGCAACCTGTCACGAACGGAATACTAACTATTGTGCAAAATGTGGGCATGTACCCAATGTCATGTTTGGACTTGCCTCTGACTACCCTCAAAGATCTAAGAAACTAAAGATCTGAGGAGATATCTACCGAGCCTGGGGATTACAGTCGTGATCATATTTTTTTTTTTTTTTTTTACATTTTATTCCGAAAAAATGTACGGTTCCCACGGGATAGACTGTTTTTGTTATTCACGCAGGCAAAGCCGCGGGCAGAAGCTAGTGGAGAAATATCATGAGCTAAATCACAATCCAAATTTATGTTTTGAAAGCATATGTAGTAGATATTTGCAGCAATATTACGGCCGACGCTTTTTTAAAAACTAAATCATACTTTTATTATGTACCTACAACGCAGGTACGTATTGCGATTTCGATGTCCAGTCGAGTTGAAAGGTACTATGTAGTGTTACTATTGTAACTCACACTATCTACTAATTGTTTGACGAGTGTGAATCGAGTTTACTGATTTCACAAATTTTCAGATATGATAATTATATAAAACTTTATAAAGCAATATACAGGTTATACAAAGAGTGCAATAAAAAAATAGACAAAAAATATCCTGACTGTATTTCAAAATAAGGTTGGGGCATGTGCCAAGTATCGTATTTGGACGTACCTCTGTCTACCCTCTT
Organism: Cosmorhoe ocellata; assembly: GCA_963675405.1. NCBI lineage: Eukaryota > Metazoa > Arthropoda > Insecta > Lepidoptera > Geometridae > Cosmorhoe > Cosmorhoe ocellata. The sequence goes on from OY776267.1 coordinate 7,333,490, forward strand.
TAGATATCCCTATAAGATCTAAATAACTAGAGATTGAAGGCCTTACCACAAGCTCTTACAAACCATCATATTTCAGAAACGTCACATTTTCAGCTTGACGTATTACTACTTCAATACAATTTTTATAAGTCATGCATGGTATGAAATATCAAAGTTATATTACTTTGTTATTGTACGAAGGCTTAATACGAGTAATAGCCCTTGAGGAGAATTTACCGAGCCTGGGGATTACAGTCGTGATCGTGTTTTTTATATTCGAGAAATTTGCGAGTTTCACAACCATAGTAGTGCTAGTATGGTTGTGTATACCTTGAACAACACTATCGGTATAACACAGCCGAGTTGAAAATTTCTATGACTGCTCTTGTTTGTGTGAGAGGATCGCACTCCTGCAAGAGTCGGGTTATAATCCCTAATATTGTACATATTGGAAGGAGCGCAGTTGCAAATCGGTGTGGGTAAAATACAGTCGCGCTTACTTTTGAGAATTATTGTGATAGTCCGGAATAATGCTTTGAATTTAAAATATATTATGATTTAATTGTTCAAATTGTTCCGTGATTTTTTGTGCGTTGAAAGAGAGTGTTCGGACCGATTTTACGCGCCTAAGTTGTGAGTAAAAAGTGCTTTTAAGTTTTGGAAAAGTTAGAAAAAGTACTAGATAGTGTTTGTAATGTATTTTAAAAGTCAAAAATAAAACGTTTGAACTTAATAATACTAAAAACAATTTTTAATGGTGTTTTAAAAATCCATTTTGAAAAGTTTTGGAAAAATAAAAACGGACTAAATAGTGTTTGTAATGTAATTTAAAAGATAAAAATTAAACTTTGAACAAAACATTTTGATGGTGTTTTAGGAGAAAATTATTTATTTATTTATTGTTATTTATTTATTGAAAACTAAAAAATATACACTTTTACCGTTTTCGTCATTTCAAAAAAGTGCCAAATTGTTTTTATTGACAAAACTTTTCACCAGCGAAATGTAGGTGTGTATCCAATGTGCCATCAAAAAATCATGGCATCAAACCATAACAACCTTTGGATGAAACGCTGACTCCAGCCACGTCAACGAAACCAGTATGAGGTCCAGAAGTATCCAGTAGACTAGTATTAGAACCAGAAGTATCCAATAGACCAATATAAAGACCAGAAGTATCCAGTATACCAGTATGAAGACCAGAAATATCCAGTAGACCAGTATGAGGATTAGAAGTATCCAGTAGACCAGAAGTATCCAGTAGATCAGAAGTATCCAGAAGACCAGAAGTATCCAGTAGACCAGAAGTATCCAGTAGACCAGTATTAGAACCAGAAGTATCCAGTAGACCAGTATTAGAACCAGAAGTATCCAGTAGACCAATATAAAGACCAGAAGTATCCAGTATACCAGTATGAAGACCAGAAATATCCAGTAGACCAGTATGAGGATTAGAAGTATCCAGTAGACCAGAAGTATCCAGTAGATCAGAAGTATCCAGAAGACCAGAAGTATCCAGTAGACCAGAAGTATCCAGTAGACCAGTATGAGGACCAGAAGTATCCAGTAAGGTATCCTGATGACGTGGACCAGGGAATTGGACGAGGCATCAATGCTAGTCACTCGCAGCGGGCACTGGCATGTCGTACTGTTCTACTTGCTGTGTGGACTTGCCGCTATACCTACCTCCTTTTTGGTCTTCTCCCAGGTAAGAATTTGTATTGCTATTGCTGCTGTTTCCATTACATCGTCATACTCTTCTGATGATGAATGCTCTGAAATCATATCAGGCGTCCAGCTAACATCGGATGGATGATTATCACGCTTCTGCCCTTTTAGACAAGCGGCATAAACGTTATAGAATAGAAAACGAATAGAATTCTCAATGTATGGGAATGACACTAGCTTACGAAATTAATTTCGTAAGCTAGTGTCATTCCCATACTTTGAGAATTTCATTCTATTCTATTGCCGCTTGGCTAAAGGGGCTGAACTTTCACAAGAGCTGTCAGAATCAGAATAATTTAAATCTTATACCTTTAAACGAGCAATTCTTGTATATATCTATACTAATATTATAAAGAGGAAAGATTTGATTGTTTGTTTGTTTGTTAGAATTGAATAGGCTCCGAAACTACTGAACCGATTTGAAAAATTCTTTCACCAATGTGTAGAATGAACTTTCAGGATGAACATAGGCTATAATTTATGTAGGTACTTCGCGGGCGACGCCACGTGCAGAAGCTAGTTATATATAATCTGAATCTTGGAAACGGCTCCAACGATTTTAATGAAATTTTGTATATAGGGGGTTTCGGGGGCGATAAATCGATCTAGCTAGGTTTCGTTTTCCAAAAAACACGATTTACCAGAAAAAAACCCGAGCACAGCTCGGTCATCCAGGTACTATATATATAATCTGAATCTCGGAAACGGCTCCAGCGATTTTCATGAAATTTAGTATGCAGGGGGTTTCGTGGGTGATAAATCGATCTAGTTAGATTTCATTTTTAGAAAACGTCGTTTACCCCAAAAAACGAGCAAAGCTCGGTCACCCAGGTACTTTTAATTTAATCGCTGTAATTAAACGTATTTACTAAATCCAATACTGCACATTTACGTTATATTATGCATGTTTTCGTATCACGCTATCCGCTATCAAATTATTCAATAACTAGCTTTCGCCCACGGCTTTGCCCGAGTGGTAGGTACCTTGAAAAACAAAAATCTATCCTACAAGAACATTACGTTTTCCGGGATAAAAAGTAGCTTAGGTGCTATTCTAGACTATAATCTATATTCTTGCTAAATTTCATTCAGATTCGTTCAGCCGTTTCAGCGTGAAAGAGTTACAAACATACATCCAGACATCCAGACATCCATACATTCTTACAAACTTTCGCGTTTATAATATTAGTAGGATGATCACGACTGTAATCCCCGGTAGATATCTTCCTCAGAACTTTAGTTACTTAGATCTTTGATCTAAAGAGGGTAGTTAGAGGCACGTCCAAACATGATATTTGGTAGGTACATGCCCACATTTTGCACAGTAGTTAGTATTACGTACGTGACAGGTTGCAAGCCCATCGCCTCTTATAAGATTACTATCATATTACTCATACCCTTGAATTTTCAGTTCTAGGGGTAGGCCGGTTTCCTCACGATGTTTTCCTTCACCGTTTAAGAGCACTGGTATTGCGCACATATATGTTTCGAATTGAAAAACTCATTGGTGCACGACCAGGTTTGAACCCACGACCTTCGGATCATGAGGCAGGGGTGTTACCACTACACCACCAGTGCTACTTTCTTACGTACCTAATAGGTATTTAAAGGTATGTATTGTCTCCCTGCCACTTGTCACAAAGACGTTTTAACCTATTGTATGACCCCCGTTCAGAGTGGGATGGAACCTTGTCAAAAACTAACGGTAGTGTCAGCAAAATGCATAAGAATAAGAATAATTTTATTTGTTAGTAGGTACAGATGTTAATAGTCCTGGCGGAAAGTTTCAACAGTTTTACCAATTTCGGGCGTACAATTTGGTAAATGCTCACAATAAGTTAGGATTTTTTGTAACTTATTTTGGAGAGTGAAATTTTGTAACGTACATAGGTACAACATAAACAGACATCTAGGTATTAATATTAACATTTTTATTTATTTATTAGCTGTCCCGGCGAAGGTTTTAATAGTTAATTTGTTATTTGGGGCGAAGACAAATCCAACAAATAAAAAATCATGAAAATCGGTCCAGCCGTTCTAGAGTTATAAGTGTTCGAACAAACCCAACTTTATTTTATTATAAGGATGTATCTATCTATATCTATATAAGAGCTTGACCTGACTGACTGATTGATCATCGCCGAGCCGAAACCGCTGAAGCTAGAAAGCTGAAATTTGGAAGGTGGTTTCCTTTAATAACAAAACTATCCACTAAGGCGGGATTTTTGGAAATTCCACCTCTAAGGGGGTGAAAAAGGGTGAAAACGTTAGTATGAAACTTTTTAACGCGTGGAGCGATTTTCATGAAACTTTGTTTGTGCACTGTAAATGCAAAATAAATGGATACGTGTTTCAGGATTTTTCAATATAATCTTCAAAAGGGGTCAAATGTGGGGTCAATGTTTGTATGGGAACTTTTTAACGGGTGGTGCGATTGGTGTGAAACTTTGTTTGTGTATTGTAAATGCAAAATGAATGGACACGTATTTCTGGATATTCCAAAATAACCCTCTAAAAAGGGTAAAAAGAGGGTCAAAGTTATGTATGGAATTTTTTTATTAGTGTGATTTGTTTAAAACTCAGTTTAGATACTTTAAGTGAACGAAGTCGCGAGCGGGACAGCTAGTTATATTATAAGGATGTATTATTTATAGAGAAAATAACATACCTTATGTTATTTAAATCTTCTAAATTCTAAAATCATAGCCTCTCTTTGGTCTTGCCAGTTTAATAATTTCTCATACAGAATTTGCTTACAAGTTAAGTATCGTTTGCAAAGAAATTTTATCTATCCCATTCTGAAGCCTTACCACAAGCTCTTACAAACCATCATGTTTCAGAAACGTCAAAGTTTCAAGCTTGAAGTAACACTACTTCAAAGCATTTTATATAATGTTTCATGGAAATATTACTTTGATATTACCTGAAGACCTTGGCTTGTGGTAAGGCCCAGTGGCCTCACCACGAATTCATAATACATTACATTACCGAATTAATATTACATTGTTATTTCGTACCATGACCTATGCAAATTGTATTGAAGTAGTGTTACTTCAAGCTTTGAATGTGACGTTTCTAAAACGGTATTTTTCTGGAAGACTTCGTGGTCCAGCAGGCTTATTATGTTAAACTTGCAGTAGCGACAGCAGAGCGACAGCAACAGCAAAGCGACAGCGACCGCTACGCGATCGGTTGCAAGTTGTTACCATAAACGGTATCACGGAAGGCAGTCACTCGCCTATCGCTAAGTTGTTGCTGAATGCACATTGCCTTTGAACACTAGCGCCACTAGCGACAGAACAGCAATTAAAAAAATAAATAAATAAATAAATATGATCACGACTGTAATCCCCGGGCTCGGTAGATATCTCCTCAGATTTTTGGTTACTTAAATCTTTTGAGGATATCTAAAGGGGGTAGTCAGAGGCAAGTCCAAACATGACATTTGGTACATGCCCACATTTTGCACAGTAGTTAGTATTCCGTCCGTGACAGGTTGCAAGCCCATCGCTGCTTATAAGAATACTAACCTATGACGCACACTTTCGAATTATTGGTTCTAGGGTATGCCGGTTTCCTCACGATTTTTTCCTTCACCGTTTAAGAGCACTGGCATTGCGCACATAAATTTTTCGAATGGAAAAACTCATTGGTGCACGACCAGGTTTGAACCCACGACCTTCGGATCGTGAAGCCGGGGTGCTACCACTACACCACCAGCGCTCTAGAACAGCAATTGGTGGAAACAAATATTGTTCACCGACGACGTTTCGACAGGTTTGCACGCTGTCGTGGTCACGGGTAGACAGTCTACCCGTAACCACGACAGCGTGCAAACCTGTCGAAACGTCGGGAAAATAAAAGGTAATTTGGACGCGATAAATACCCGTCTAATAATAATAATAAGGTGTTCAGATCGCGTAAGTTTAAAAGTACATATTGTTCACCGACTGTCCGGCAGAGGGAGACATAGTGTTCGGTTGCTGTTGCCTGTTAGCTAATACAAAATTGACGTTGACAGCGGTAATTGCGAGATTTACGCCTGTTGCAAACCTGTCGCGAGTAGCCTACCGTAGTCGTGCACGGTAGACAATAACTTGGACAAGTACGAAATTGTATGTCACGTCTTTCATTCATGATTGTCATCGCATGCACAACATGTGGGCTAATGAGTCACAATTTGTTTTGCAACTCAATAAGACGTTGATAGATCATCGTGATCAACTCTGATTGTAGACCGCAGGATTCGACTGCACAACTGAATAACCTAATCACGACTGAAGTCCCCAGGCTCGATAGATATCTCCTCAGATCTCTAGTTACTTGATATCTAGTCTGAGGCACGTTCAAACATGAAAGGCACAATTGTCTACATTTTGCACAGTACGTATGTCTTACATGACAGGTTGCAAGCCCATCGCCACTTATAAGAATACTAGCCTCTACTACATTGAATCTCGGTGGGCGAGTCCTACTCGCACTCGAACGGTTTTTTTTAAGTTACTTATAATTAGGTTTTAAAATCTAAAAAGAAAACCGACTTCTAAATAGTTTATTTATTTTTTTATTTAACACTTTCACACAAATTATTTATGCTAGGAGAACTTAATGCTAAAAGCATTCTCTACCAGTCATCCTGGGCGTGCTGAATGATAGTTCTAAGTAGGTACATAATGTCGTACGTGACAGGCTGCAAGCACATCGCCACCTACTAATCTCTACTACATTGAACTCTCGGTAGGCAAGTCTGACTCGCACTTGCCCGGTTTTTTTTCTAAGTAGTACTACTTTGAAGTCGGTTTTCTTTATAGATTTTAAAACGTAATTTTCGATGTACCTACTGGCTTATCGAGCGAATTCTAATCGGAGCTCTAGGATCTCTCATAGTAGACTGAAGTCAGTTTAAACAAATAGTATTTATACAAGCTTCAATTAATATTATTTGGATGAATTTTTTGCTTACGACTTCTGAGATCTTAGCATCTCTTATCTCATGTTTCAGAAACAATGCTACTTCAATAAAAATTAAGGTCATGGTACGAATAATACAGCATACGAGAACAGACATACATACAACCCATTACCCTCCGCTTTGGAGTCGGGTAAAAATAGCTTCACAACCTCCATATTTGATTTTTGTTATTTTAGATTCAGATGACTCCAAAAATACCTCATAATGTCGAAATCCGTCCAGCCATTTGGTCTACAGCGACAAAGACATATACATTCACAGACATAAATTATATAATAGACTAGAGCGCTGGTGGTGTAGTGGTGGCACCTCTGCCTCACGATCCGGTCGTGGGTTCAAATCTGGTCGTTCAAAAATGAGTTTTTCCATTCGAAAAATTTATGTGTGCAATACCAGTGCTCTTAATAAATGGTAAAGAAAACATCGTGAGGAAACCGGCATACCCTAGAACCAAAAATTCGAAAGTGTGTGTCATAGGTCAGTATTCTTATAAGCGGCGATGGGCTTGCAACATGTCACGCACGGAATACTAACTACTGTGCAAAATGTGGGCATGTACCAAATGTCATGTTTGGACGTGCCTCTGACTACCCTTTTTAGATATCCTCGAATTTTTGGTTCTAGGGTATGCCGGTTTCTTCACGATGTTTTCCTTCACCGTTTAAGAGCACTGGCATTTTTTTATATAACATACATAAATACCCCAAATAAATAACCATCTTTCTTACCAGCCGGATAAAAAACATCTAAAGTTGTTAATACAGTACCAGGCTAACATAACATACATGGAGTTATTTCCAGGTGTTCACAAACGCAACGCCTGAGCACTGGTGCGCGCCGCAGCCGGAGCTAGACGCCCTGGGTCTACCTGAGGGTCTGCTGAAGAACCTCACGGTACCAGGAGACGAGGTCTACGAGGAGTGCAGAGCGTACACGGTGGATTTGATTGGGCTGCATGAGCTGCTTAATGATTATGTGGAGGAAAGGTAAGGATTTCTGGTAATTTTTATTAACAATTGGAATCCAATTGGATTTACGCCTTACACCCTAACTCTTATTACACCATTCTTATTTAGGGTAAGGGTCCCTGAATTCAGGGTAGTGTAATAAGTGCTTAAAGTCTTTTCCCTTTATTTTGCAGCTCTGCGTCAGTCAAAGTTGGAGGCGTTATGCGAAATGTCAAGCTTCACCAGCTCAAGCTGACACCGGCAAAGGGGGAGATTCAAAGAGTTGATCAAGTTTGTATTTATGTACTACTTAATGTTCTCATGGCTTAGCTGACCTAGTCGTTCACAGATCAACGTTTCTGCTTCTTATCAAGTTTCAAACCAGAGTGATGAAAGGATTCAAGTGTGGCTCAGCTCAGAGACTATTCGTGGATATCCGCGGTTTCCTTCACCGTTTGAGAGTAATAGGACATCTTAATACAGACCAGACTACGTCCCAAAACTTCAGGGGATTACAGTGTTGGTTTCTTACGAAAGTTGTTTATATTGATGGGTACCTACTTTCTCTCTGAAGTTTTCGGAAGTAGTCCGGCCTTTATTAAGATGTTTCCTATTACAAGTACTCCCAAACGGTGAAGGAAACCGCGGATATCCACGAATAGTCTCTGAGCCACACTTGAATCCTACGGGTACGCTTTTTGTACATACGGGTATGCTTTTTGTCGTTACTTTTACGCAAAAATCTCTATCTCCGTTTGAGGGTACCTACTGGTAATAGCGCACATAATATCTGTGCCTGAGAAGCATTAGGGTCAAAGTGATTTTTGCTACTTTTAAGGAGAGCCGAAAAACGTGTTTTTAAATTTCATCTCTTAATATCTTTTAGTATATTAGCATTATACAATTGGTTATAATTCCATTATGTAGCTGCATTATCTGGCTACATTTTGTATATTCAGAAATCATTATAGCTACTATTTAATAATATATAATTTAATATTTTCCTAAAAGTGGTACTACATAGAGCCAAATACCGCTAACGATGAGGCCCCATGTGCAGATAGTTCCTTATGCTTGCGCGGAAAATTAAGGAACCAAGGTGCCAACTAGCCCACATAGATCAATATGCCTCTTACCTACTCCAAATCATAGCAAATAATTGTGAGTGTTAGCTCCAAATGCTTCCAAGTCATATTAAATTACTGAAAAAAACTGGTTCTATGTACAGTTTGACCCAATTAGATTAGATTAGATTAGAAAATAGTTCTCTTAGAACATCATTTATCGCAAGAAAATATCAGGAAATTAGTTATGCCTTCTACGAGTACCTATAGGTATTAGAAAAGTGAATACTTACAATAAGCGTCGTAAGCAACACACCATGCGTTTTGCAAGTTAGTATAGGAGACATTCTAGAAACAGCCCAAAGACTTGGTGTTATAAAATAATATTGAAGGACTTTATTGTTATTTATTCTATTAATTTATATTATTTTAATATTAAATCAGTCTGTAAGTTAAAATTTTGAATTCGACCATTTCTTTTACATGATTAATATCTTCAATTTGTGCTTTAATAAATACATAAATACATAAAAGCTGAAAAGTCTCACAAAATATTAAAAGAAAGTAATATGTACCTATGGGTTATGCAACTCCTACCTAAGCCACTATTCAAATAAGACAAAAAATATATTTAAACTTAGTCCGAATTGGTTTAAATAATAGATAGGTAGGTAAATAATAGATTTTTATTTCTATTTTTTTATGTGATTTTTAATGTTTTTGCTGTATTTTTTTTTATTAGTTTCTCGTTGTTTAACATAGCTTATATTCTCCGTTATTTCATAAGATTTTATTAAAAATTGATCTTATTAAGCATAGATAGAAGGTTTTTTCAAATTAATTTATTATTATGCTCAAAATAATATGCTAGATATGGAGGCTTTATTTTGAAAAACTGTCTCGATACGGCGATTCCCAATATGTTACTCCATTTTGTAAAAAGTGTTGCTTTTGTAACAGCCGTTTACCACCAGCACGGCAGAAATAAAACCATGATCAAAACAAAATAAAACACCCGTTTCACTCCCACCTGTATGCCACGTCTATGTCCATCCTTGTCTTGCCTCGCGAAACAGTTGCATTTGGCGCTATGTGACAGTCAGTACGAGTTGTTTGAATTTTTTTTAGCTGCATAGGGTACTAAGTAACATTACAGCCAAATGCAATTACTGCTTTTAAGAACCTCACATACCTTAGACCTTTATGCATCAATGTAACTTTTAAATTATCCATATAATGTTCGCGTTAAATACACAGACCGATGCGTCTACGAATATCATACAAGAATCTGCAATAAAAAAAAACGGAAAATTTCACTTTGACCCTAATGCTTCTCACCTACAGATATGTTTCGAACTAAAAAAACCCTTTGATGCATGACCAGATTTGAACCTATGACCTTAGGATATGAAGGCTGTCAGCCAGCAATAATAAATTATTAAGTCAACTTACAGTTGGAGTATTTTTTCGAAGTTCACAGATTTTTCTCCATTTTTCTGACTAGTTACATCGATTATGAAACATCTTCTTTAGATATGAGTATAAGAAAGTACGTATTGGTTCAATTTCAGATAGAACGAGTGAAGCAAGCGATTCTAGCTACTCGGAGCAAGGAGCCAAAAGCATGCACCAATGGTTGGCAATTCAGCACTCAACACTACAGGCGAACGCTGGTCACTGACGTAAGTAAATCAAGCATGTTCCTTCATGGTCACTCGAAAGGTCAACGTCCAGAAGGTGCCTAAAGATTCTTCTCTCCTCGATTCCCTTCTTGGAAGGTATATCGCACTTACAGGTAGGCCATTATCATGACGTTTGTTATTCCAATGGATAAATAATGTAATGAGAGTGCATGAAGCAAAGAAGTATCCTAAGATGAGCCAGTGGAGATCCGAGATCTTTGTCAAACCCGTTGGGAAACAGGCGTGATTTTATGTACATAACAGGCTGTCCCGCCCGCGACTTCATTCACTTAAAGTATCTAAACTGAGTTTCAAACAAATACTCATAAAAAAAACATAATACTAACTTTGACACCCCATGTTACCCTTTTTAGAGGGTTCTTTTAAAATATCCAGAAATACGTTCCCATTTATTTTGCATTTAAGTATTCAAACCTAAATTCTGACCAATCGCACCACCCTATAAAAAGTACCTATAGAAACATTGACCCCCTATTTAACCATTTTTTGAAGGTTATATTGAAAAATCCTGAAACACGTGTTCATTCATTTTGTATTTACAGTACACAAACAAAGTTTCAGACCAATCGCACCACCCGTTAAAAAATTCCCATACAAACTTTGACCCCCTTTTTAGAGTTATATTGAAAAATCCTCAAACTCGAAACAAAGTTTTAGACCAATCGCAACACCCGTTAAAAAGTTCCCATACAAACATTGACACCCCATTTAACCCCTTTTCAAAAGTCTGAAAGTACACAAACAAAATTTCAGACCAATCGCACCACCCGTTAAAAAGTTCCCATACAAACATTGACCCCACATTTGACCCTTTTTCGAAAGTTATATTGTAAAATCCTGAAACACGTGTCCATTCATTTTGCATTATCAGTACACAAACAAAGTTTCAGACCAATCGCACCACCCGTTAAAAAGTTCCCATACAAAAATTGACCCCACATTTGACCCCTTTTTAATGCTTATATTGAACAATCCTGAAATACGTGTCCATTCATTTTGCATTTACAGTGCACAAACAAAGTTTCATGAAAATCGCTCCACGCGTTAAAAAGTTTCATACTAACGTTTTCACCCTTTTTCACCCCCTCAGAGGTGGAATTTCAAAAAATCCCGCCTTAGTGGGTTTTGTTATAAAAGGAAACCACCTTCCAAATTTCAGCTTTCTAGCTTCAGCGGTTTCGGCTCGGCGATGATCAATCAGTCAGTCAGTCAGTCAGGTTAAGCTCTTATATAGATATATAGATATAGATAGATAGATAGATAAATGTATGATTGTACTAATTAAAAATTTTAATATTGTACTTCCTCATCTTTCAGTTTTCACTATTCTGTGACAAGGACTGGATCCCACGAATGAGTAACACTCTCTTCTGGGTTGGTTCCATTTTCGGGAATCTCTTTTTCGGATGGATGTCAGACAGGTAAACCTATTACAATCTTACTAGGATCTATAGATGAAATCATGATTTTAGAATTCAAAAGCGAAGACTACCATTGCGTCTCATTTATTTTCTCTTCTATTGTCTTCACCATTTTCAAAAAACCTTTCAGATACGGGAGAAGACCAACAATCTTGCTCATGATATTTCTGGAAGTTCCCCTTGCCATCGCTGCATCATTCTCCAGCACGTACTGGGGGTACGCAGCGCTGAGGGTTGCTGGTGGTCTGTTCTTCCCAGCGCTGTACCAGTTGCCTTTCATCCTGGCTTTGGAGCTGATGCCTCCAAATAAAAGGACTTATACTGGTAGGTAAAAGGTGTGGTGAAAGGATTACAGTGCATCTCAAAAATGCTCCATTAGTGCACTTTGGTAGGTGGTAAGATGAAAATTGAGGTCACGACTGTTCGCGTGTAAAGCGTAGAACCAATAGGCTGAGGACAGTATAAAATGGCGCACTTTGGTGTAAGCCAATACCAAGCAGCAGACTTATAGGCTGATGATGATGATGTATCTATGTATGTATCATCATCATCATTGGACCAATGTCCAACTTTATACGTAGAGTTGAAAATTGCAAGTATTGCAACCCTAATCATTCTATTACCGCTTAATAGATTACATTGAAATTGAACTACACGATAATCAAGGATTTTAGTGATAAATCAACCGGAGGTAAAACACGAATTAGTTAGAAAACCTTGGTTAAAAATCATGTCAAAAACACCTCTGAAAATTCAGAAATTCCCTAATTTATCCAGAACAGTAAGGTACTTTGAATTTCTATTTCACATGAATGTAAATCAGTTAATTTGAAACAAATCCACCCAGCCCCTTTTTTGAAATAAGCTATTTAATTGAACATATTTATGTTTTTTATAAATTGTCGCTTTCGTTACGTAATTCAGAGCAGCCATATTATCATGTCGCACTCTACGTACTTGTCATTTGGGTATTTCGCTTCGTGCTATGTCTGATTCCGCGGAGATCCGCGTTGCTATACGGACCTATGTCACTTTTTTTGTAACTTTTACGTAAGGAATAGTGTGACGAATATTCTGGGCCTTAAGTTTATTTTTAAAACTTAGATATCTTGTGTTGTTCTTTTGCTACTTTCCCTTTGTCATCTGTGTGTGTGTAACAAAATAAAATCGTTATTTTTTATTCATCATGATCATCATCACCTATAACAGTCTACTGCTGGTCATGAGAAGAATTTGATTATTTCAATTGTGGATTCTATGTATACACCTCAAATACCTTCCTTCGCAGTCAGGTAAAGGCTCGTTTCATTTCGTTAAATAAGTTTATATATTATGTATGTTAGATTAAGGTATATATTTATATGGGCCGTAGTTTCTAAGTAATTTCCATCTTGTACTAGACTAATGTTGCCTGAAATAAAGTATTATTATTATTATTATTATTATTTCCAGGTATCGTGGTGGGGATGTTGTTTGCTACGGGCATGTGCATTCTGTCTTTACTCGCGTATGCCCTAAGGGACTGGTTTCATCTGTCTCTTGCTACTAGCATCCCTTTCATACTACTCTACAGGTTAGTTAATTGCATCAATATTATGTATTATATCTTATCGTGTCAGTTCTTTCACCACATTGGCTCGAATGTCCACCAAACCAGTTTGGTGAAATAACTAAAAGGCTTCTTTTGTGACCTTTAGGCTTTTTAGGTTCAACGGTGTCATCGACATATTATGTCACTAAACGTCTTATTTTTTTTTCAAATTATTGTTATGGACCCGTGTTTTTTCACATGTACTGAACTCTATCTAAAAAGCAATTAGGTATATACATTTCATTATCACAACCATAATAGTACCATAAGAATTGACAAAACAGTTTTGTGACTTAATATTTGAACGTGTCTTTACGTTTTTTCAATCCTCATAAAGATATTCGTTGAATAATTCTAGCTACTATTGGCTGATACCTGAATCTCCAAGATGGCTGGTGGGCCGCGGCCGGATCGCCGAGGCAGAGAAGGTGCTCAGGAATCTCGGGAGGAAGAACGGGATAGAGCTACGTCGAGGGTTTCTACTAGAATTACATGTACGTATGCATTTGATGATGACGTCATCGGCATAGCCAATGCTGCGATGGTACAAACTAGGTGAGACATTACCCAGAAAATTAGAGCCGAAAGAGCAAACATAAATTTTATCAAAACAAAAACAAATCATTCCTACAAAAACACTGCAATACTTAAATAATACTAATAAATAAAAATAAAACTTGAATATTATTGACGCAAATTTGTTATTGTTATAGAAAAAGATGAAGGAAGAAGAATCTGAAGAAGCAGATATAGCCATGCTTTCGAACTTAAACGGACACCTCCCCGGCACTGATAAAGAAGAATACGACAGAAGAATCAGCAACATGCTTACATTCAAACCAGATCTAACAAAAATATCAGAGACAGAAGAATCTAAAGATCTGGAGAGAATAATAGCCTTAGAAGTAGCTGACATAGTTAATAAGAAAGCTAGAATAAAAGATATAGATGTAGATGAAGAAATATTAAATCCATGTACAAATCAAAAAGCGACACAGACAGATTTCGCTAAATCTCCTTCCAATACATTGCAAAGGAAGTCTATTCAATTCGTTAACAAGATCTTTGTACAACAAGATGGAGAAGATATAGTGGAGAATAAAATAATGGATGACCAGAACTCGGAAGGTGATTGCAAGGCGTCTCCTCTCGATGTGTTCCGGTACCCGAATATAAGGAAAAAGTTCTTTATCCTGACGTTTGATTGGGTGGCGCTGGGAGTCGTATACAATAGTTTAAGTTATAACACGCCAAACTTGGGCGTTGATGATTATTTGGCATTTTTTATTGGTGAGTAGAATCAGGCTTCTGTGGCTTTGGATGAGGTCAGATCATGAGTAAGGGTGGATTTGATCAACTTCTGGTATAACTATTCTCAGAATTGTAATGTCAAATGCAAGTAAAATGACAGTTTACGCTTCGATAACTACGATTTAATCTGAGGATAATTCCTTAACAAGTTTCGTCAAATCCAATCTGAGTAGTTATCAGTAGTAATAACACACACTTTTGAATTTTCGGCTGGTTCTAGGTTATTTCTGTTTCCTTGCACTTCTTTCTTCACCGATAACATTAAAAAAAATTAGATCTTTGAGGATATCTCTTGAGTGATAAAGTGGGAAGTCAGAAGCACGTCCAAACATTATATTTAGCAAATACCCACAAAGTTTTCCTTCACCGTTTCAGAGAACTGGCATTGCACACATAAATTCTTCGAAAGTAAAAACTCATAGATGCACGACCAGATTTGAAGCTTCGGATCGTAAGGCAGGGGTGCTACCACTACACCACCAGCTCTTTAATTATGACCAATAAATATAATAAGAACTTGTAATTTCAGGGGGTGCTGTAGAACTGCCTTCGTACTTCATCGCGTGGCGCTGCATGGAGCGGTTCGGCCGGCGCTGGGTGCTTTGCGTCTTCATGTGTGTGGGCGGGCTCGCCTGTCTCAGCTGCGTACTCGTCCCAGAGTGTAAGCCCTAGATTAAACTGTGGAGGTCAAGTGGTCTTGCATGCCAATCCTAACTTCTGGTACTAAAGTTTCCAGGACGCCGAACCCGTCAAACCAAAGTGACAAATGTATTTTGGACACAGTACGTTAGAATGTCACAAGTTTTGACACACGCTAAGATGCATTTTATACCCGGTTTCCACCAAAGCAGAGAGGAGAGGAGACGAAAAGAGATGTGTTTGAATGAACCAATTCGATTTCGTTATTCCCACATCTCTTCTCCGCTTAGCTTCGGTGGTAGGAAATGGATCAAGAGATGTCTAATTTTGAGCTGAGCGGAGATTTGCCTACTCGAGTGGTTCACTCACACTCAGCTAGCTCACATCTCCAATCAATCATCTCTCTCCGCAACACTTCTCCTCTCCGTGTTGGTGAAAATAACCTGCCAGCTTCGCTCTCGTCTCTTCTCTTCTCTGCTTTGGTGGAAATCGGTCCTGAGTCCAATTAGTCTTCGAAAGGCTAAGGAATAACTTCAAATACAGTGACCTCATTTCTTCCATCAGCCTGGCCATGGATTACTGTTTGTCTCGCCATGTTGGGGCGTCTCTGTGCCGCGTCTTCCTTCGCAGTCTTCTACGTGCTGATTGGGGAACTGCTGCCGACAGTGCTGCGCGCGCAGGCCATGGGCGCAGCCTCCTTTATATCGGGGCTTGGACTCCTGGCTGTTCCTTACATAGTGCATCTGGTATGACTTATGGAAAATATGATCACGACTGTAATCCCCGGGCTCGGTAGATATCTCCTCAGATCGTTACTTAGATCTTTGAGGATATCTAAAGAGTCAGAGGCACGTCCAATCATGACATTTGGTAACATGCCCACATTTTGCACAGTAATTGGTTGCACGCCCATTGCCGCTTATAAGAATCTTAATATATGTATGACACACACTTTCGTATTTTTGGTTTTAGGGTATGTCGGTTTCCTCACAATGTTTTTCATCACCGTTTAAGAGCAGTGGCATTACGCACATATATTTTTCGAATGGAAAAACTCATTGGTGCACGACCAGGTTTGAACCCACGACCTACGGATCGTCAGGCAGGAATGCTACCACTACACCACCAGCGCTCTTACACCACCAGCGCTCTGGACTCACTAAGGAATCCTTGAAATGACCGGCATGTCGTAAACCTAAAAGGTTTAAGACAGTGTCAAGTGCACAAAAAGAGCCTCTTAGACACACTTTAATTCTTTCACCACACTGGTTCAAAAATCAAAAAATCAAATCAAAAGACATTTTTTTTGTGTCACAAATACAGATATAGAACTGAAATTAATAGAATTGAATAGAGCTGCTAACTAAACTAAACAAAAGAACTAGTGACACGTTATGAAGAAAGAATGAGTGTTAATTCGTAATTCCAGGCGGTATACTCAAGAGCACTGCCGCTGACAATCATGGGGTTTCTCAGCGTGCTGGGAGGGATCACCTCTCTGTTCCTCCCGGAGACTCTCAACCAGCCCCTCCCGCAGACCCTGGGCGATGGAGAAATGATGGGCAGGAAATTTAAGATCCTCAGTTGTGTGGAAAGGCAGGATATGTAAAGGAAAATGAACATGTTATAATGTTTGGACTTTAGACAATATTGAGGACAATAGTGTCGATTCCTCTTAATACTATAGAATCTATAAAATGTTTTAGTATCTAATTGTGATGTCTTTAGAAAATAAGTCTTGGGTAGAAATGATCCTTAATTGACAGAATTGTAACAGATCATACGATAATATAAAATACATGTGAAACAGTTGAGTTTTTATCTAAAGGTACTACCGATCTATAGGTAGACAGCTAATTATAATCTATAGATCTATAGGTGGTAGATTGCATGACCCAAAAGAACGGTACCTCGAAAAAGTTCTTTTTATAATCTACCTACTAGCGACCCGCCCCGGCTTCGCACGGGTGCAATGTTTATACTAAAATGTGTTTATTTACGACATCTCATTAGAAACCTCTAAAATTATCAGTGTTTCTCTAAGATATTATTCATGTATTATAATATTAACCTTCCTCTTGAATTACTCTATCTATTAAAAAAACCGCATCAAAATTTGTTGCGTAGTTTTAAAGATATAAGCATACATAGGGACAGACAGACATAATTTTATCAGAACTTTTTGCCTCTGACCTGTCTTTAAATATCCTCAAACATCTAAGTAACTGGAAATCTGAGGAATTATCTACCGAGCCTGAGGATTGCAGTCGAGATTTAAATTGAATTAAATTCAACTAAATTGAACTGCATTAAAACGAAAAAGTAATTTGCAATCTGAGCTACGATCACCAAAGGCAGTGTAGCATCCAGGCTAAGTAGACCTCTGATGCTGGCCTTCACAAAAGAGTGCCGATGTAGCCGAAGGATATTCTTAAGCATTCTTCTTTCAGCTTCTGAAAAACAAAACATCATCATTTTCCTGCCTTTTTCCCACGTTGGCACAACATGTGATCTTCCATTTCCCTCTGTCATTCGTCATCTCATTACTCACTCCTTTCTTACTTATAACATCTTTCACACAGTCCATCCATCTTTTCTTTGGCCTACCTCTACCCCTATATCCACATCCACATTCATACCAACACTCTCCTTGTCACATGACATTCATCTCTTCTGAAAAACAAAAACAATAGAAAAAAAACTGGTCAATAGAAAAAAAACTGAAAAATTCCTGGCTTAGTAGATATCGAACCTACTCCATTTTAAAACTATTTCAGGCACTACAAAAAAAAAATATAAGTAATGAACTAAGTTTAATTAGGTAAACACTCACTCGAACAGTTTTTATTTTTAATCAATGTAGTTGTGTACACCTGTATTTTGTCCATAGCCGCGTGTATTTTCTCCATTTCCACTATCAGTACCACAATCAATGCTATATGCTTGATTATCCACCATAGAAAAATGAATAATGGAAACACTGATGATATCTGAAACATAGAATCAGTAAAAGATCAAGATAATACGGCGAACTCCAATGATCAAATTAAATTCACCATAGAAACAGCAGTAAGGAATACTGCATAAGTAGCCAAATAAAATTTTGGTAAAGTGTACATTATTAACATAGTAGAGAATTGTGATTATGACGTCATCTCCGTGATGATTTGCTAGAGTTTGTCGGCAGGAATTAAGATCAGTTGAATATATGTAAGCTTTACTGTAACTGAATTTAAGGTTACTTATTACAGCTTACTCTAGTAAAACTTTCAAAATTCCAGGTTTAGGTCCAATTTCACCATTTTTTTGTTAATAAAGCATTACCTGATCACGTCATTTCAATTTATGGAAGATAATCTTTTGTCAGGACATGGTGGAACACAAAACAACTTTAATAGGCGATTAAAAGGCTAACAAGTTGTTAGTTTAATTAATAGAGCATTATAAAACTAGCCCTTAAGGTGATAATAAGTATTGTAATCAAGCCATCAAAATTACTAGTAAGCAATTTACCAAGTAAGCAATAATTGCAAAATAAATACCGATTTTAAGTAACTTACTTGATTCCTTGAATAATATCTTATCAACAATAGCTGCACGTATATTAATGAATGTACAAATGTATCAAAAATCCAAATTAACAACTGAAATAAAAGCAAATAACATTAATATTCACAATATTCATGGCTTAACAATAAATAAATAAAAACTTAAGACTCACTATATCTTGAAACTCTTCAACATAAATGCTGTAGGTTTTCAAAATGTTGGCGTAAACATCAAACATATTTTTATAATACTGATCAGTAACAATTAAATTCTTACTGATTTTGATGTCTTTAAACCATTTCAAGAAAAAACTTTTGATAAACACAGCAACGCGAACTTGGCTTACTGCATTAGCGTCGAGAACAATCAGACAACTTTCAGTTAAGAAATGAATGATACCAAAGTTAGATGACACTAAGAAATAAATACTATTAACAATAAGACACAAGAAAAAAGTCCAGACACAGTAAAACCAACTCCAGTACACAAAACGCTGAATGGTTTTTTTATGGAAATCAAGACATTTGAGAACCTTTTGAATATTAAGAACTAGTCTGACATTAAGGTCACTGTTGCGATAATTCACAATGAAAGTTATGATGTATTCGATCAAACATAGCAAAGAACTAACAACACTGATATATCTTGAAATTAACTGACGTGTTCTCATGTTTTTGTATCTAATTGAAATCAGTCTGGGTATGATGCGAAGTCCAAATAGCATAACAATGATGAGAAATCCAAATGTTTGTAAAAGTGTCGCTTTCCAATCATTCGGGAATATGAAATTGTCGCGAATGCTATATTTTGTACTAAGCACAAATTTTTGCAGGATATTAAGAGGTCGTAATATATTTTGCATATCCAAAGTCACAGCATTATCTAACAGTACTTCTGATGTATTAAATCTTTCTGGAATTATCTTCCTTCGTCTGACCAGTATTTTTGGCATCATCGTTCTTTTTATCTAGTTCTTTCGAACTGAGTCAAGTAACTAGTAGTTCTTTAAAACCTTTGTAGAACTAAAGTAAATTTAAATCCCCTTTCGTGCAATCATCATTATAATCAATTACTATAAAGTAGAATGTGAATTCATTTTAATCATTTATTTTACTGAAATTAATGAAGTCAAAGTTACTTTGATTAATTTTATGATAGAAAACTAATATAACCCATTCTAGCAAGCTGATAACATTATAATTGTAGGGTACCGAGAACCATGAAGAGAAATAATTATATACACGTGAAAATATGTGGAATAACCCTAACAAACATTATTATTATCCAATTTTGAAAAGAGTCTCAAAGATTTGACATGATCTGAAAAAGCTAAATGGCGTAAATCCTGATGCCTTACCATAAGCCCTTACAAATTATCATGTTTCAGAAACGTCAAGTTTCTAGCTTTATTACAATTTTTATGGTGCAAAATATCAAAGTTATTTACTTCGATGTTACCCGAAGAGCTTGTGGTAAAGCCTTAAATGTTCTCACAATCACAGATTTACATAAAACCCCGGATAATATAATACTAGTTTTTACGCAATATTCCTAACGCCATCTCATGGATTTATTTAGAACTAGAAAACCGTTGTTCTGCATTGTGCCCCATGATAAAACTAAGAAAAACTAACTTGGGGGTTTCAACATGCAATGTGCTTTGAAGTCACATTGCGAATTGCAGCAAGATAAAGGAGTATGTAGCAATCTGAGCGGCGATCGCCAATGGCAGAGTAGCGTCTAAGTTGAACAGCCCTCGGACGTTGGCCTTCCGGAAGAAGTGCCGGTGGAGCCGGAGAATGTTCTTGGCCATTCTTCTGTCAGCTTCTAAAAAAAAAGCTATGTAGTATTATTTCAAGAATTAGGGCGGATTCAGTGAACGCAACAAAACATAGAAAACTAAATTTCACACATCGAAACTCCTTCGTGGATTTGTCGAAAATTGATTAATTTCGACTTTATTCCTGTGACGTTTGGAATTAAATTTCCGTGTAACTGTAGATAGTTAGCATTGTGATAGATAGCATTGTGCTGTTTATGTGAATTTTCGATATATTTTTTGGCATAATTGACAAGCCCTCAATCGCCTTCTGCAGCACACTTTTTGTGTGATAATTTATTACCTCAAAAATGCTTCTATGTATTTTCCAATCACTGAATTCAGAAAGCCAAGTTTTTTTTGAAATAGTGCTGTAACTAAAAATTCTTACCCGAGTAATCTTTAGCTCCAACGACATGAATAGAGTACAATTGAATTCTCTCCATAGCCATGTGGACCTTTTCAACTTGCACCACCAAAATCACAATCAAAAGAATCTGCTTCACCCCCCACCAAACGATAATCAAAAGAATCATAATATTTGAGGTGGCCTGAAACAACAAGATTCCCCCCGGACAAACATACACATACATTGCAAATTCAATAAAAACTTGTAGTCATCTTGTAGCTAATAAACTGCAGATTACATCATATTAACTAGAATCTTATCGTTTGCAAAAGATATTATCAACATAATATCCAAGTCAATTTCAAAATATACTCTGAATAAAAAAACATAATTAGTTCGATTAGACCCACGCAAAAAAAAATCTTATAAATTTAAAAGTCTAAAAGAAACAAAATGGCGTCTGCCTCAGTATGGGTTGGTTGCTATCGAACGAGCAGCCAACCCATACTGAGGCAGACGCCATTTCTGCTAGTCTTCTCTCAGAGCCCTTTTTCTTTTTGTTGGCATTACGGACAATCTATTCACACACACAAATTATTACTACTATTAATTATTACTCTGGAGAAGAAGTAGGTAAGGTATTACACAAAAAGATAATTGAAAATAATATATACAAAAGATGGATTGAGTGTGTGAAAGATGACAAGGGTATGGAGTGAGTTGACAAATGACAGAGTGAAATAGAAAAAGTCACATGTTGTGCCACTAACGTGGGAAAGTTAAGGAAGTTTCAAAAAAAATATAAGCACTGCTATTAACATACCAGTCGCGATAGACTAAATCTTGTCACCAATAGCTGCACGTAGCCCAAAGAATGTCCAAATGTATCCACAATCCAATAAAAAAACTGAAAAAGTAAGTTTATGTAAATCTTAGTACAAAATCTAACTACCATTAAATACAATGGAATAAATATTATAAACGAAGGACAAATTGAGCAAATCGCTTTATGAATTATAGTGTAAAATTATATGAATCACTATGAATATAAATTGATTAGGAAACAATCTTATTGCTTAAAATAACCAAAATGTTGGTAGTTTAGGTGGTTATCACATGATCTGCTTATAAATGATCGTAGTCGTAGACAGATTAGGTATGTCTTGAATTTACAGATTGGACAAGCTGAAAACGGTATTGGTAATTCGCTCACTAGTCGTATCCAGAAGCTTAGATTTAGAACTTACCACGTCTTGAAATCCTTCAACGCACATATTATAAGTTTTTAAAATACTGACGTAAGTCTGGAACACTTGCCTACGATCATTAGAGCTACTGATTTTAAGGTTCTTCGACCATTTTATAACAATACTCTTGATAAGCACAAAAAGACGAACTCCACTTATGGCGGTCGCGTCAAATATAACTAAGCTAAAGTCAGAAATGAAATCTATGGCATGATACTCAGGAACAATTGCAAAACGCACACCATACAAAATGATACCATAAACCAGAGTCCCAACACAATATACCCAATTCCAGATGATGTAATAACTGATGAATTTATCACTGAAGCTAAGAGATTTGATTATTTTTTGTATGTTCAAGACGAGTCTCACATTAAGATTACTATTATTCGTATTGGCGATGAAATTAATAATATGTCCTAAGATAGGCAAAAAGAAATTGATCAAAGTGAAAAGCACTAATAATAATCGACGTGATTCATTAATGTTTAATAATTTAGGAATAGCCACTCGGGATATGCATCGAATCACTAACACAATAACAAGAGCACAAACGATAATAAGTGATGTAACTATTGCTTTTCTATTATTTGGGAATATAAAGCCGTCTTTTATATTATATTTTGTGCTCAACACCATCTTTTGCAGTATATTAAGAGGTCGAAACAAATTTCGAACATCTTGTGTCACAGCGTTATTTAGAAGAACTTCTATATGCGCGAATCTTTCTGGAACATTCTTTTTTTTTACCGAAATTCTTGACATCTTCGTTACTAACTTATGGTATCCGCTAGATAAAATTCAATTCAATAATAGTTTAGTATAGAATACGATAAAATAAAGTTTATTCAAAGCACACAATATACACAGTACAAACCAGGAAAGCGGTTGGCTAGCTAAAGTAGATTAGTCAATTGAATATGAAATTGAGTTATGATTACATGGGTAGCTTGTATATGATAAGCTAATAACATTTTAATAGTAAGGTTAGCACTATCAAGTTAAAGATAGCTGTGAAAGTTTAATGAATTAGAAATATAAGCGCAGACTTAATTTAGAACAAGGTATGGATGGAAACTGGAGATGGAAAGATAGATGTCTGATTTGATTCTGAGAAAACCCTTGGCGTAGTCTCGTAACTCTTCGATACACGTAAAATAAGTTTCCAAAATATTAGCATAAAGTTGAAACATATTAATACAATACAGATCAATTCTCCCACCAGAAATAATTGGTAGATTCAAATTGTTACCGCTTCTAATGTCTTCAATCAATATATACGTTTAAACTTACGCGATCTGAACACATTATTATTAGTACGCATTCTAATTACCTATTTATTTTCCCGACGTTTCGACAGGTTTGCACGCTCACGCACGGGTAGACAACGTCGGGAAAATAAATAGGTAATTAGAACGCGATAAATACCCGTTTAATACTAATAATAATGTCTTCAATCCATTTTAAGACAAAACTCTTGACAAGAATAATAATGCGAAATCCGCTTAAAGCATTGATATCAAATAAAAACAAAGTTAAGATAGTAATAATATCTACGATGTTAAAACCAGGAGTGCCCACAGGAATATTAACACCGTAAAGTATAAGAAAAAAAACATAATACTGATACAGTATAGCCAATTTCAAAAGGTGTAATATCTGATGGCCTTGTTACTGAAGTTGATAGATTTTATAATCATCTGTGTATTGAAGATATTGAGGTTACGATTATTTGTATTGGCGATGAAAATAACTATTTGTCCTAAAGTCCTAACGCACATAGAGAGCAGTGAACCGTAGAGCAAATTAAGTTGACTGATTGTTTCACTTGTAGCTCGCTGAATTTAGAAGCAGGTTGTCGAGTCGAGAAGCAGAGCGAATACTTATGCACACAAGGACATCTGAAACAATACTCGTAGATAAGGATAGAACTATTGCTTTCCAATTTATTGGAATTATAAAACCACCGCCTATTTGCATAATGTTAAGTGGTCGGAACAAATTTTGAATTTCTCTAGAAACAGCATTATCTAACAGAACTTTAGTGAAAAGACTTCCTGAATTTTCGCATTTTGAAGAATGGAAATGTATACATTTTTTCATATGAATTCTTATTTAATTTTGATAATATAAAAATAATTGTACCTAGTTGTTCACTACTTACATGACAATTATAATATCTACTTACGTTAAAGGTCATTAGATCATACAACATATAGATTAGGTACATGTACAATTGTCTTATACCTTGCTCTGACCTTGCTTAGGTCGTGCACCTTATTACAGATTACCCTTATTATACCTTATGACAGATGGTTATGTTGTATGTACTAATAAATGTAATCTTCTTCTTTTTCTTTTTCAATTGGCTATTTGACAATAGTAACGATAACATATTTAATATATTAGATACATTAGCTTATAGGTTCACAATACTCATACAATATGTGTTTTGCATTAAAATAAATTGTAAATGTATCGTTTTTGAAAAATTCACTTGAGTTTTTTTGTCCGTGGATTACAAAAGCCGAAACGCGGGCGGCCATGCTTGACCATCGTGTGACGTCACTTCTCTAAGTGTCACAGTAAAATGCATCTCAATGGTAAAATGTCGTGTGTTTTATCGTTGGCAGTTTGCTGAAAAGATTTACTCTAAATATTTTAATTTGTGTTTGTGAGAAGTTCCACAAAATGGAGCCAGGCTATATAAAAGCTGATAGTGCAAATCAGCCAAAAATTGATTCATTTAAGGTTGCAAATTTATTTGCATGTAGGTAATCCTAACTTTTGCTCAGCTGAGTTTCAGAATGTGAGTTTCGGACATTTAGGAACGTGTATAAACAATTTGTCAGGATATTTCATTGTAGTACTTTTACACAAAGGCATGGCACAAGTTTTTTAGCTTGTCATTTTTACAAAATACTAGCTTCCGCTCGCGGCATTTCCCGCGAAGTACCTACATTAAATATACCCTATGTTCATCCTGAAAGTTCATTCTACACATTGGTGAAAAAATTTTTGAAATCGATCCAGTATTTTCAGAGTCATGCAAACAAACAAACAAACAATCAAATCTTTCCTCCTTATTACATTAGTATAGATAGTATAGATAATCACACCTCTCGTCAAAAAGTCCATACAAACTTTGACACCGCTTTTTTTCCTTTGGTTTAGGTTTATTTTCGAAAACCCTTAAAATGCGTGTACCTACATTTATTTTGCCTATTAAGTACCTATTTCAACCGAGTTTCAAACAAAACACACCTCTCGTCAAAAAAACTTTGACACCCCATTTAAACCTTTTTGGAGGGTTGTTTCGAAAAACCGATTATATACGTTTTAAATTATTTTGCATTTAAAGTATCCAAACCAAGATTCAGACCGATCGTACCACCCCTTAAAAAGTTCCCATATAAACATTGAGCCCCCATTTTACCCCTTTTTAAAGGTTATATCGAAAAATCTTGAAACACGTGTACATTTGTTTTGTATTTACATTACACAAACAAAGTTTCATGAAAATAGCACAACGCGTTAAAAAGTTTCATACAAACGTTTTTAGCCCTTTTCACCCCTTTAAAAGTGGAATTTCCAAAAATCCAGTCCAGTGGGTGTCTACATACCAAGACAAACATACCCTCCAAATTTCAAGTCTGTACGACCAGCGGTTGTATCTATTCAAATCAGTCAGGACTTATCCTTTTATCCGTCCGAGACCCGTGACGTCACAGTCAGAAATGTCACGTGACCGGCTGTTTTCGCGCGAATTTCAAATCACTGGTGGAAAATATACATTTTTTCTGATAAATATCGCTTTTTTTGAGGAAAAGATAATTTTAAGAGGTTTAAAATAAACTTACGTATATTTATAAGTATCTTTTTGAAAACTGTCAAATAGCCAATTATGGCATCTGTCTCTTAGAGAACAATTTTGCCAGTGTCTAGTGTATTTATATATAACTCGATTTTAAACAAAAGATGGCTGTTTTGTTCAAAATTCTCGGGATTTCTTCCGATGAAATTTGAAGGGAACTATTCACATATTTTACACTCGCGTCAACCCCGGGCTTTATTGGCAAAATAGCCACCAAAATTACGCAATAAAACTCAGAATAACACGAGAAAAAATATAAAAACCAGAGCGACGTAGTTGTCAGTCGAATGCACCGCAGAAAATCGAATAAATGTAATCTGTGTTTAGGTTAGACTGTCTTTCTTTCTTCTTCTTTATTTATTTACGGCATTTGCTCAATTGAGATCAATTCTGCCAGTGTCACTTTTTTATTGTTTATTATAATATTGTCAAGGATACAGATTCACAGTCAAATTGTCGAGTATATTTTTTCCGATGGATTTAGAAAGGAATTATCATAATTTATTCACTTTTGTTCACATATTTTACATTCGTATCAAGAACTCAGGCTTTATTTTAAAACTAGACCACCAAAATTACCCGAAATAACACAAGATTAAATATAAAAACTAGAGCGACGTAAGTAGTTCACAGTCGAAGCAAAAAAAATCCCCGTGTTTTGGTGGTACTTTACCCTATACCTTTGTTCTTCTTCTTCTTCTTCTTCAATGATGGCATCTGTCTCTTAGAGAACAATTTTGCCAGTGTCAAGTGTATTTATTTATAAGTATTGTCAACGTCACAGAGTCATAGTCAAGTTGTCAAGTCAATTTTAAACAAAAGATGGCTGTTTTGTTGAAAATTTTCGGGATTTCCTCCGATGGAACTTGAAGAGAACTGTTCACTCTAATTCACATATTTTACACTCGCATCAAGAACCCGGGCTTTATTGGCAAAATAACCACCAAAATTACGCAATAAAACCCAAAATAACACGAGAAAACATATAAAAACCAGAGCGACGTAGTTGTCAGGCAAATACACCGCAGAAAATCCTATACCTTTGTTTGTCTTTGTCTTTTTCTTCTTCTGTATTTATGGCATCTTTGACACTGGTAAAAGTACAATTTTGCCAGTGCCAAGTGTATACGATTACCTAAACATTAATGTTATCAATGTGACAGTCACAGTCAAATTAACAAGTCGGATTTTCTGCGGTGCATTTGTCTGACAACTACGTCGCTCTGGTTTTTATATTATTTCTCGTGTTATTTTGAGTTTTATTGCGTAATTTTGGTGGTTATTTTGCCAATAAAGCCCGGGTTCTTGACGCGAGTGTAAAGTATGTGAATTAGAGTGAATAGTTCTCTTCAAATTCCATCGGAGGTAATCCCGAGAATTTTCAACAAAACAGCCATCTTTTGTTTAAAATTGACTTGACTACTTGACTATGACTCTGTGACGTTGACAATAGGTACTTATAAATAAATACACTTGACACTGGCAAAATTGTTCTCTAAGAGACAGATGCCATAATTGAAGAAGAAGAAATTAACAAGTCAATTTTAAACAAATTTATTCTTTGGTTTATTCTTTGGTCTTAGGTTGACATCTTCTTTCGTCACTCCGCTTCTTTATTTTTGGCCTCTGTGTCTTATCTTCTATAAACGGGTATCTAGACACGCGGCAGCGTGTCAAGCCAAGTTCAAGCGAACGGGCGAGGCGCGCACCGTGTGTAATATTACACGAACCATTTGGAGCCATTTTCACCCCCTCGTAACTCACAAACTATTTCACATAAACAAATCAAATTTGGCTCATCTATTGCCAATTGCGAGTAAAATATGTACTCCGAATTTCATAAACACACCTCAAACAGTTATTTAGATATCAACGTCCAAAAATGGTTTTTTATGAAAAAAATTATCACTGACTGACCTATAGACGTTAATTATAACCCAGTTCCAGATGACCTAGAACGTTCAAATTTGGCATCCAGGTAGGTAGTGGGGTGGATACAAAGGAAAAAATCTGAAACTTGCAAATTTAACGTAACTTTTTAACGTACTTTTTCAATTAATTGATTCTCCTAGGAACCCTTACTAGCGCCTGTAATATAAGAATAGCAATCTAAATAGATGACAGTCGGTCATTATGTGGATTTTAATAGGGTCTTGACGTGAATATAATAACGAGTGGAAGTAGTTTCTTGGATTGGTAAGTAGTACACTCTTACCTAGGTATACAATGTGCCAATAGTTGAGCCGTCTAAGCAGATAGGTAAGTATGACTATAGGTACATATGTATACCTACAATGTGCCAATAGTTTGAGCAGTCTATGCAGGTAGGTAGATATGGCTAGATAACTATTCAGGCCTAGATTATAGTGTGTCTCGGCTTGTCGGATAAGTAGTAGGTAGGTATACTTATTCAGTAAGTACCTACTCAAGTACCTACCTACCTGCTTAGTATGTATACCTACAATGTGCCAATAGTTTGAGCCGTTTATGCAGGTAGATTATATAAGTGTAATAATATAAGAATAAGTACTTATTTACTAATAAGTTCTGTACAAAAAGTAATGATATCCCATCAAAAACATAAATGTGAAATGAGAGCCAAGTTCAATAAGTATGTTTTACTTAGTCGTTGACTTCAGCGACAAAAGAAGTGAGATCTAAACGGGTGCCAAGTACAATGGTCAGTCCTGAAACTTATTTATAACAATATGAAATATTTTTAACAACTTTAAAATATCATTTCATCTTAAAACTTAGGATATTATATTGAAGCCTAAGGTCTTACTTGGCTAGTTTTCAAGAGTTTTTAGAGTACAAATTATATTAGGTATAGCCTTTGCAAGTTCTTATTTTATTCTTTCTAAAAATTTGGATTGCTGGTAGAAACTAGCGATTGGACATAGTAAGTAAGTAGTTAATTCGTATATGAGAACTAGCCAAGTTAGACCTTAGGCTTCAATATAATATCCTAAGTTTTAAGATGAAATGATATTTTAAAGTTGTTAAAAATATTTCATCTATCTATCTATCTATATCTATAAAAGAGCTTGACCTGACTGACTGATTGACTGATTGATCATCGCCCAGCCGAAACCGCTGAAGCTAGAAAACTGAAATTTGGAAGGTGGCTTCCTTTTACAACAAAACCACCCACTAAGGCGGGATTTTTGGAAATTCCACCTTTAAGGGGGTGAAAAAGGGTGAAAACGTTAGTATGAAACTTTTTAACGCGTGGAGCAATTTTCATGAAACTTTGTTTGTGCACTGTAACTGCAAAATGAATGAATACATGTTTCAGGATTTTTCAAAATAACCTTTTAAAAAGGGTAAAATGGGGTGTCAAAGTTAGTATGGGAACTTTTTAACGGGTGATGCGATTGGTCTGAAACTTTGTTTGTGTATTGTAAATGCAAAATGAATAGACACCTGTTTCAGGATTTTTCAATATACCTCTTAAAAAGGGGTCAAATGGGGGATCAATGTTTGTATGGGATTTTTTTAACGGGTGGTGCGATTGATCTGAAACTTTGTTTGTGTACTGTAAATGCAAAATAAATGAACACGTATTTCAGGATTTTACAATATTATCTTCAAAAAGGGGTCAAATGTGGGGTCAATGTTTGTATGGGAACTTTTTAACGGGTGGTGCGATTGGTTTGAAACTTTGTTTGTGTACTGTGATTGCAAAATGAATAGACACGTATTTCAGGATTTATTAATATAACATTTAAAAAGGGGTCAAATGCGGGGTCAATGTTTGTATAGGAACTTTTTAACGGGTGGTGCGATTAGTCTGAAACTTTGTTTTGCGTTTAAGGATTTTTCAATATAACTCTAAAAAAGGGGTCAAATGTGTGGTCAATGTTTGTATGTGAACTTTTGAACGGGTGGTGCGATTGGTCTGAAACTTTGTTTGTGTACTGTAAATACAAAATGAATGGACACGTATTTCAGGATATTTCAATATAACCTTGAAAAAGGGGTCAAATGTGGGGTCAATGTTTGTATGGGATTTTTTTAACCTGGTGCGATTGGTCTGAAACTATGTTTCGTGTTTCAGGATTTTTCAATAAAACCTTTTAAAAAAGGGGTCAAATGGGGGGTCAATGTTTGTATGGTAACTTTTCAATGGGTGATGCGATTGGTCTGAAACTTAATTTTGTGTTTTAGGATTTTTCAATATATCTCTTAAAAAGGGGATCAAATGGGGGGTCAATGTTTGTTAACGGGTGGTGCGATTGGCCTTAAACTTTGTTTTCTGTTTCAGAATTTTTAAATATAGGTAACTCTAAAAAAGGGGTCAATGTTTGTATGGGATTTTTTTAACGGGTGGTGCGATTGGTCTGAAACTTTGTGTACTGTAAATACAAAATGAATGGATACGTGTTTCAGGATTTTTCAATATAACCTTCAAAAAGGGGTCAAATGTTGGGTCAATGTTTCAATGGGTACTTTTTAAAGGCTGGTGCGATTGATCTTAATTATGGTTTGGATAATTTAAATGCAAAATAAATGGAAACGTATTCCTGGATATTTCAAAATAACCCTCTAAAAAGGGTAAAATTGGGTGTAAAAGTTATTATGGGATTTTTTTATGATTTGTTTGAAACTCAGTTTAGTTAGATACCTACTTTAAGTGAACGAAGTCGCGGGCGGGACAGCTAGTATTGTTATAAATAAGTTTCAGGACTGACCATTGTACTTGGCACCCGTTTAGATCTCACTTCTTTTGTCGCTGAAGTCAACGACTAAGTAAAACATACTTATTGAACTTGGCTCTCATTTCACATTTATGTTTTTGATGGGATTACTATTACACTACACGGTATTCAGGGCCCGGTAGTAAAGGAGCCTAACGCCTAGCCTCTACGCCTTACGACCTAACTCTTATTACACCACTCTTATTTAGGGTAAGGGTCCCTGAATTCAGGGTAATGTAATAAGTGCTTTAGTCATTGGTTGACATGTTGACTGTTGACAGACTGATGTTGAACGTAATTTGACAACATTATATAACGTCTAGCGTTGTCTGACTATCGATAGTATATTGATTATCAAAAGTTCATGTCAAAAATGAAAATATTGTCTGCATGTGCCACCTTAAAGTATTTTGAAAGTTTTAGATTTTGTAATTTTGGATAACACCACCATAATGACAATCAATATATTATAAACTAGCTTCTGCACGCGGCGTCGCCCGCGAAGTACCTACATAAAATATAGCCTATGTTCATCCTGAAAGTTCATTCTACACATTGGTGAAAGAATTTTTCAAATCGGTTCAGTAGTTTCGGAGCCTATTCATTTCAAACAAACAAACAAACAAACAATCAAAGTTTTCCTCTTTATAATATTAGTATAGAGTATAGATACCAATAATTATAAAACAAAGTTGTTAGTCACCATTTATAAATCAAGAACGGCTGGACCGATTTTCATGATTTTCGATGTGTATTTGTCTCCGCTGGAATAACAGAAAAGCTTTTAAAAAATTTGAAAATTAAACACGACATACTTATGAATTGTAATGATATCTTTTTCATCATCATAAAATCGATATTTGCTCTAGGTAGTTCAACAATATCGATGTTAAATTTATCGATAGTTTTACTATAGGTGGCCAACGCTAATTTATCTTGACACTTGCTATTCATTGAGATAATTTTTATTGTATAAAATAAGTAATGATTTTCTGCGGTGTATTTGCCTGACAACTACGTCGCACTGGTTTTTATATGTTTTCTCGTGTTATTTTGAGTTTTATTGCGTAATTTTGGTGGTTATTTTGCCAATAAAGCCCGGGTTCTTGACGCGAGTGTAAAGTATGTGAATTAGAGTAAATAGTTCTCGTCAAATTCCATCGGAGGAAATCCCGAAAATTTTCAACAAAACAGCCATCTTTTGTTTAAAATTGACTTGACTACTTGACTATGACTCTGTGACGTTGACAATACTTATAAATAAATACACTTGACACTGGCAAAATTGTTCTCTAAGAGACAGATGCCATAATTGAAGAAGAAGAAGAGGGAGATATAATTTATGATTAACTTATGTAAATAATGTGGCTAGTAAATAGGTAATTACGCGTTTTCCATCACACACATAAAGTGTACCCACTATTGTCTCATATCGTAAGCGTAGTGTCTCTCTGGACTCGGTGGAAGAAACATGTGAAAAAACTGTAACAATAATAAAATAAAATGTAGATATAAATATTTTTAAAATATAAAAAAATAAAAAATAAAAAAAACCCAGTTTTGGTTTAAAGTGTAACTGGTATATTAGTGGTCCTCATAGTGTAAATATTGAAGTGATTTATATCAAAACCATCAAATAATGACAACTCGTTATTATTTAATTTTCGGAGAGGGAAGCAGAATCAATCAGATTATATGTGCTTTTTTAAGTAAGTATACTTAGTCCCGATTTTTTTATCGAATTATATATATCGAATTGTAGTACCTGGGTGACCGAGCATTGCTCGGTTTTTTTAAACGAAGTTTTCTAAAAATGAAACCTAGCTAGATCGATTTATCGCCCCCGAAACACCCTGCATACTAAATTTCATGAAAATCGTTGGGGCCGTTTCCAAAATTCAGATTGTATTAATTATTATTATTATTATATTGTACAAGAATTACATATCCCACGCGTGGGGTCGGCTAACATGTTTTCTTCTTCCACTCACTCATAACATTCGTCAACTCTGAATCTACTCCTCTTACATTCATATTCTCTTTCACACAATCAAACCACTTCTTCGGTCTTCCTCTATTTGCGCACCCAGCTACACTCATAGTCATAACTTTTTTGGTAACATCATCTCCCTTCGTGTTCATACCATGCTAATCCATAACTACCCCTTTTTATACATCCCCAAATATCTAAGCTACCAGAGGTGTTAGAAGATGTCTGCCAAATCTAAGGATTACATTCGTGTTCATGTCTTTTGCAACAGTAAACCTGCCGGTTTTTGCGTACGGCGCCAGCATAGGATGGATGTCTCCCATGACGCTGCTGCTGCAGTCCAAGGACTCCCCCAGAGACCCCCCACTCACGGATTTTGAAGTAAGTCTCCTTCTTCTTTTTCTTCTTCCTTATATATGGCAGCTTTCTTTTAGAGAACAATTTTGCCATGTCTATCATTATACCCGCCTTCCACTGCGAGCGGAGCGGGCTCCGTACGGACTCCGTTTAACTTACATTACCCTTTTTGAGTATGAGGCGGGCCCCACCATCCACTAAAAAAGGGTAATGTAAGTTAAACGGAGTCCGTACGGAGCCCACTCCGCTCGCAGTGGAAGGCCGGCATTATAGTCTGGAATAGCACGTGTGCTACACTTTATACCGGAAAAATTACGGTTCCCACGGGATAGGTTGGTTTTTGTTTTTCAAGGTACCACGCGGGCGAAGCCGTGGGCGGAAGCTAGTTAACTTTATTTTATGGAGGTACCTCGCGGGCGGAAGCTAGTATCAGTATAATCAAACAATGCTGTCTTTTTATTCCCTAAAGATTTTTGTTCACGTGTGTACAAATTTCAAATAATTTTCCCTTTTTTTTTGACAGCGGGATGAGTAGACCGATTAAAAAATGCATGTCAACTCATCCCGCGGGATAAGTTGATAGCGGCCTCAGATGACAAAAGAGCCATCGTGTCGATCCTTAATTAAATTGATGATAGGTGCCGTAATGATGATAGTTTGTTTCATATTTGATGATACCTTAACTCCACTTACAGGATTTTTCAACTTTCAACTTTGTTGCTCCAGACTTATGACTGAATACTCGTTGGATCATCAGCTACTATTTTTAAAAGTTTCCATCGAAATAATATAGCTTTACTTCGCTTTTTTATCTACTAACTTTGTTTTACCTACATGTTTCCTTAACTTTTGTCGCTAAATTTTTTTTTTGATCTTCCTACCAAAAGATCAGGCCGATTAACTACATAACGTACTTGCCGAACGCGTGTGGACGCGCGTAGGAAATAAGTGAAAATCACACAAAAACTAAGTTTTAATCTAAGCTTATATCAATGCATTAGTAAAAACTGCATTCAATTTGGTTCAGCCGTTGCAGAGATCAGCGTGCACAACACAAACGCACAGATATACAGACAAACAGACTTTTTTTTTTAAATGTTTGTTATAGGCTAATTAGCGTGTCTTCTTTAAATAGCACTAATTTGCATAATTGAATATAATATCGGAAGTACAGACACGGTTTCTAAATATTTTATTATATATTACTAGCTGCCGCCCGCGGCTTCGCCCGCGTTATACCTTGAAAAACAAAAACAAATCTATCCCGCGGGAACCTTATATTTTTTCGGGATAAAAAGTAGCCTATGTGCCTAAGTAGCCTATATATAGATTATGGTCTGGAATACCAGACCATAATCTATATAGGTATGTGCCAAATTTCATTCAGATCCGTTCAGCCGTTTTAGCGTGAAAGAGTAACAAACATCCAGACATCCAGACATCCTCACAAACTTTCGCGTTTATAATATTAGTAGGATATAGATAAATATAGAGTACCTGGATAACAGAGAGAGCTTTGCTTGTTTTGTTTTTTGAAAATCGTGATTTTTGGAAAATGAAATCTAGCTAGATCGATTTATCGCCTTCGAAACCCCCTGCGTACTAAATTTCATGAAAATCGTTGGAGCAGTTTCCGAGATTCAGATTATATATATACGTATATACAAGAATTGCTCGCTTAAAGGTATGATTAAAGGTACCCAAAATAGTAAACCAAAGTAGCAAACTCAAATTCCAACTCAAAATCTTAATATAACCTCGAAAACAAAATAAAACAGCATTGATCAGTTCATTCGCTTCGGATTCACAATGCTAAAAATACTCATTTATGGCAAAACACCGAATTTAGCACCATATAATAAGTATAGCGAATCAATCGCACCATGCCGAATTTTATAATATAGAACCAGTGAAAATATCAACGTCTTTGTTCGCGAAGGTTGTATTTTTTTCAACCTTTCGGTGCTCTTAGAGGTTGCATTTCAAGGGTTTTTTCAAAATTTCAAGTTTCTAGAAAGAGCAGCAGTTTAAACTCTTCGGTATCTGTCAATGTCGGTTACGATAAAGCCCTTTATATTAGCTTCCGCTAGCGGTTTCGTTTGCTAGGTATCTTGTTAAATTATAGCTTATGTTATCTTGACTACGAGTATAACCTTTCTCTGTACCAAATTTCATACAAATCCGTTTAACCGTTTCAGCGTGATTGAGTAACAAATATCCATACATCCGTCCATCCATTCAAACTTGCGCATTTGTAATACTAGCTTACGCCTGCGGCTTCGCCCGCATGGTACCTGTTCATTTATAGCCTATATGCTATTCTGAACTATAATCTATCTCTGTGTCAAATTTCATACAGATCCGTTTTACCGTTTCAGCGTGATTGAGCAACAAACGTCTATCTATCCATCCAAACTTGCGCATTCAAGGATAGGATAATTTTGTGATTTTGCAGGTGTCAATGATGGCTTCAGCATCATACCTCACCTGCATTCCAGCTGATTTCCTGATGGCTTGGATGGGTGACAAGTTTGGAAGAAAAGCTGCCTTGATTTTCATGTCTTCAACTGCGGTGGTAAGTAAATTCGATGGGGTAACATGTGCCAAATGTAACGTTTAGACGTGCCCTAACCCCTTTTTTACCTCCATATTATTAACATACTTGCCTTAGAATGGGGTAATATGTGCCGTATTGACGTGCCTCTAACCCCTTTTTTTCTTGAAAAACTCATTGGTGTACGACTAAGTAAACCCACGTCCTCCGGACCGTGAGACAGGCGTGCTACCACTACACCATCATTATCAGAATTTATGAATGTCGGAAATTCCATTCTTAATGCTACTCAACAAACTGTATAATAACTAATCAATTTTCAATGTCTTAGAAATTGACTCAATCTTTTGTGGGAGAGAAATAGAGAATCTCTCAGAATCTAAAATAACGCCAAGGTACTGGCAGATCTGCCTGGGTTCAAGATTGCTTTTGTCACAATAATTATTATAAATCCCAAATTTCTAAAATAAAAAAACTTGAGAGGTGTCAAGGGACACCCGGATGAAACGAAGTTCCTTTCCTTCCTTTCTATGAGGCTTGCCCAAAAAAAAAAACTATAGCAAAAAGTGTCGTGACAAATTTTCGTGAGAATTTTTTCCGTCTAGCCCCCTTTCACAACGCGCGATAAGGAACTTCGTTTAGTGGTTTTCACAAAATTTTCTAAACACTTCTTATAATGTATCCTCTTAATTTCAGGTCTCTAGATCTTATGGTTTAGGCTGTATATCAATGGTATCTTTATTTCGTTATCATCAGGTGGCATGGATTATCAAACTGTGTTCCATGGAGACGTGGGCCTTTGTAACCGCCCGGGCTCTCATGGGGATACCCATGGCGGCGGCCTATGTGTCCTGCCCGTTGTACACCAAGGAGATCAGCGAGAACTGTATCAGAGGACTCCTGGGATCCATGGTGAGGAGATAAAATGTAGACCCCTGGCCCTAATTTAATCTAGACACGCGGCAGCGTGTCAAGCCAAGTTCAAGCGAAGCGAACGGGCGATGCGCGCCTAGTGTAATATTACAGGAACCATTTGGGTGATTTTTCACCCCCTCGTAACTCAAAAACTATTTCACATAAACAAGTCAAATTTGGCTCATCTATTGCCACTTGCGAGTAAAATATGTGCACCGAATTTCATAAACACACCTCAAACGGTTATTTAGATATTAACGTCCAAAAATGCCTGGTTATGGAAAATTTTATCACTGACTGACCTATAGACGTTAATTATAACCCAGTTCCAGATGACCTAGAACGTTCAAATTTGGCATCCAGGTAGGTAGTGGGGTGGATACAAAGGAAAAAATCTGAAACTTGCAAATTTTTATATTTTTAACGTACTTTTTCAATTAATTGATTCTCCTAGGAACCCTTACTAGCGCCTGTAATATAAGAATAGCAATCTAAATAGATGACAGTCGGTCATTATGTGGATTTTAATAAGGTCTTGACGTGAATATAATAACGAGTGGAAGTAGTGTCTTGGATTGGTAAGTAGTACACTCTTACCTAGGTATATAATGTGCCAATAGTTGAGCCGTCTATGCAGATAGGTAAGTATGACTATAGGTATGTATGTATACCTACAATGTGCCAATAGTTTGAGCCGTTTATGCAGGATTATATAAGTGTAATAATATAAGAACAAGTACTTACTTACAATAAATTCTGTACAAAAAGTAATGATATCCCATCAAAAACATAAATGTGAAATGAGAGCCAAGTTCAATAAGTATGTTTTAGTCGTTGACTTCAGCGACAAAAGAAGTGAAATCTAAACGGGTGCCAAGTACAATGGTCAGTCCTGAAACTTATTTATAACAATATGAAATATTTTTAACAACTTTAAAATATCATTTCATCTCATAATTTAGGATATTATATTGAAGCCTTAGGTCTGACTTGGCTAGTTTTCTTAAAAGTACGAATTATATTAGGTATAGCTTGCACGTTCTTATTTTATTCTTCTAAAAATTTGGCTTGCTGGTAGAAACTAGCGATCGGACATAGTAGGTAAGTAGTTAATAATAGGAAGGTAATTCGTATATTGATAACTAGCCAAGTTAGACTTTAGGCTTCAATATAATATCCTAAATTATGAGATGAAATGATATTTTAAAGTTGTTAAAAATATTTCATATTGTTGTAGGTAAATAAGTTTTAGGACTGACCATTGTACTTGGCACCCGTTTAGATCTCACTTCTTTTGTCGCTGAAGTCAACGACTAAAACATACTTATTGAACTTGGCTCTCATTTCACATTTATGTTTTTGATGGGATAAACATTACAAATTGTAAAATACAATTAATTGTAACAGGCTACAATTCTACAAGTTTCTGTTTCAAAAAATTACGATTTACAGCAATGGTGGAACTTTCACAAAATTGTAAAATGTAAGTACCTACAATTCTACATATTTACGGGTAGATCTACCCGTGACCACGAAAATAAAAGGTAATTTGAACGCAATAAATACCCGTCTAATACTTATAATAATGTACCTACTCTGCGTTTACATTATAGCTTTTCTGTTTTACTTATTAAAAGCTTAAGACCAGCCTATTAAATAAACATTACAAGTCTACTTTGTAAAATAGTGACAATATTGTCAAATTTTATGACAAGCACTGTTTAATAAAACATACAAATATGTAGAATTGTAGGTACTTACATTTTACAATTTTGTGAATTTTCCACCTTTGCTGTAAATCGTAATTTTTTGAAACAGAAACTTGTAGAATTGTAGCCTGTTACAATTAATTGTATTTTACAATTTGTAATGTTTATTAAATTAGGGCCAGGGGTCTACATTGGTGGTCACGGGTAGATCTACCCGTGACCACGAAAATAAAAGGTAATTTGAACGCAATAAATACCGGTCTAATACTAATAATAATGTACCTACTCTGCGTTTAATGCTAATAATAATGTGTTCACATCGCGTAAGTTTAAAAGTACATATAAACACAGAGTACTTAATTAATAAAAATAAAGGGTTTTGACGGACAGACGGACTGACGGACAGCAAAGTGATCCTATAAAGGTTCCGTTTTTTATTTCCTTTTGAGGTACGAAACCTTAAAAACGAGAGGCATTAAAGATAAATAATGCAATGGCCTTTATGGCTATAAGCGACCTTCTTCAACGACATTTGAAATGGTTGCATATTTTCTGGTCAATCCCTTCTGGCCCCCTGGATTCAACGAGTTTTGGACATCAGAAACTAAGTACCTACCATGGCGTCACAGCACCCAAACTTGGTTCAATACTTGCAGAATTTTTTGGTCGTGAATATCAAAGTCACAATTCTTCACATCATCACAACACCTTAAAGTATTCTAAGACCTAAGGATCAATTAATTTCAAATTCAAATTCAAATTCAAAGTATTTATTGCATTCATGAGCCATATACAATACACATGTATTGTATACATCTAACATTTCTTTTCTCCCACACAGTTGATTCTCGCCCACACAAGTGGAAACCTCTTCCTCTACGTTGTTGGAGACCTGATGGCCTACAGACCTGTGCTGTGGCTATGCCTGGCGCTCCCCACACTCCACTTGGTGCTGTTCCTCGTCATGCCGGAGTCTCCATCATACCTGGTCAAGTGTGGAAAGATTGAAGTGAGTTATTATAGGATAGATTATTTTTAGAGACAAGAGATAGCCTATGTCCCTCTCCAGAATATAATTTATCTTCTTGCCAGACTATCTCCTCGCCAAATCTCATTACGATCTGTTCAACCGTTTAGTCGTAAAAACGTAACAAACAAATAAACGGTTACTTTCGCATTTATAATAGTAGTATGGATTAAAAATATACAATAAAATTAAATAAGGATCGTAGCAAGTTGAGTTCCGTGGTCTCTGCCTACCTTGTCGGGAAACAGGCGTGATTTTATGTATGTATGTACGTAATCAAATAATTTTAATTAAAAAAATATTGCTTAAATAGTGTGGTATTCGTAAATAGTTGGCATTGTATCTACATTATATTATAAAAGGGGGTAACATAGTTTCTTCGAACATTTTAGTTTCTATATAAGGGTAAATATAGACCTAAGAAAAAATTAAAGGACTGTGTGAAAGACGATATGTGTAAGAACGGAGTGACAGATGATAGAGAGAGTGGAGGAAGAGAACCTGTTGTGCCGACCCCACCTCTGGGATAAGAGCAGAAAGATGATGATGAAGATGATGATGATGGTGTTGCCAAAGCATTTTTAGTCGCTAAATCCTGTGAGTTCTTGCAAAGTATAACTACTGAGATTTTAGGGGTGAGTGGAGGAAGAGACCCTGTTGTGCCGACCCCACCTGTGGGATAAGAGCCGGAAGATGATGATGAAAAAAACAACATGAAGACAAATTTTACCATGAAATGTGTGGCAATGTGGCAAATGTAGCATGAATGAAATGTTGCTGAAAGATGCTGATGGTGTTGCCAAAGCATTAGTCAGTAAATCCGATGAGTTCTTGCTAAGTATACATTTACAGGAAGCGACGAGGGTGCTGGCGTGGCTGCGTTGCAGAAAAGACAATGACATGGTGGTGATCGCAGAGGTCGATGACATCAAGCGGGAGCAGAAACATGATGACGAAAGCAGCCGCTTTGTCCTGAAAGCTTTAAGTACGTGGGTACTATGGGTCTTTAGTCAACTCAGGCCGCTGTCAACTTAACCCGCGGAATAAGTTGACCTAATGCATTTTTGAATCGGTCGACTCATCCCGCTGTCAGATTTTATTATGAGTAGAATATAATAGATTTAAGAAACAAAAACTATTCGTGTACATTTCACACAACGCCATCTAGCCCCAAACTAAGCAAAGCTTGTGCTATGGGAACTAGATGGTTAATAGATTAATTATATACTTTTTGTAAATACATACATAGAATATCTACTTTTTAGTTCAATGGTATGCCAGTTTCCTCACGATGTTTTCCTTCTCCGCTTATGAGCACTGGCATTGCGCACATATTTTTTTCGAATGGAACAACTCATTGGTACACGACGTTTGAATCCACGACCCTTTTTTGATCGCTATAAATACTTTTTTTAGCATTATTTTACCATTTTACCAGTTAGTCAAAGTTTTAGCAGTAGTTTAGGTACATTTCTTTTACCAGTTAATCAAACAGCATAGAAAAAATAATATAATTTTCGTTAATGATACCCAATTGAGTCTATATTGTCAATGGGTATAAATTCTTCAAGGCCTCTCTAATGGATTCGCATCTTCAAGAGGCATGCCTCACTGAAATATTTAATGTTTTCTATTAGCTCATATGCTGGTCGGTCTAGAGGTGTGGGTTCGATTTACATTGTAGGACAAAATATTTTTATATATATTGTAGGTACTTCGTCTTATAGAATTGCATAAATATATTTTTACTTTGACTTTGGCGTGGTGAAGGATTAAAGTGCGTCTCAGAGTCTCTTTTCAAGCACTTGACATATGTCACGATGTTTTTCTTCACCGTTTCATTTAACAGGAAAAATCATTTGTGCACGACTGGATCTGAACCCACGACCTTAAGATCGGAAGGCGGGGCATACTACCACTAGACCAACAGCGCTCCTAGCTCTCATTATTGTACTAAAAATCTTCTTTACACGTATATAAAAGATTTTCAGTAAATTGTTAAAAAACACAATTTTTCGTATTAGTAACTACTCAGCTTAAAACTTGACTATTTTCTTTCTAATAATTATCATTACTTACTTACTTATTACCGTTACCAACACGGTCACCCATCCAATTGTTGGCCTCGCATAACGACGCTAAACCTTGAAGTACAACATTATACACCTGGCAACAAAAATCTTAGTTACCTAAAATGATCTTCTTGGAAAATCCAAACGTTCTAAAAATAGCTACTTTTAATTTAAATATTTACTTAACGATACAAATCTTTTACAACTAACAATTTAAATAAGATAACTGAAAATCATTCAGTGACTTAAATTAAAGTGACATCGTATAATTTGTAGGTAAATATCAAATACTAATTCTAGATAGCTTTGTTTGTTAGTGTTATCTAACTACAAATTATAAATGGTATTACGAGTAGTTAAACAATTACACATTTCTTTATGGAGCGCTGGTGGTGTAGTTGTAGCACCCCTGCCTCACTATCTGAAGGTTGTGGGTTCAAACATGGATAGTATTCATATAAGCGGCGATGGGCTTGCAACCTACGGAATATTAATCGCTGTGCAAAATGTGGTCATGTGCCAAATATCATGTTTGGACGTGCCTCTGACTCTCTTTAGATATCCTCAAAGATCTAAGTAACTAGAGATCTGAGGAGATATCTACCGAGCCTGGGGATTACAGTCGTAAAAAATAAAAAAAATAAAAATATGATCCCGACTGTAATCCCCGGGCTCGGTAGATATCTCCTCAGATCTTTGGTTACTTAAATCTTTTGAGGATATCTAAAGGGGGTAGTCAGAGGCAAGTCCAAACATGACATTTGGTACATGCCCACATTTTGCACAGTAGTTAGTATTCCGTACGTGACAGGTTGCAAGCCCATCGCCGCTTATAAGAATACTAACCTATGACGCACACCTTCGAATTTTTTGGTTCTAGGGTATGCCGGTTTCCTCACGATGTTTTCCTTCACCGTTTAAGAGCACTGGCATTGCGCACATAAATTTTTCGAATGGAAAAACTCATTGGTGCACGACCAGGTTTGAACCCACGACCTTCGGATCGTGAAGCCGGGGTGCTACCACTACACCACCAGCGCTCTTTACAGTTGCTATGACAGTCGTAATCATGTTTATATAATAATCAAAGATACAACTTGCAGAAAACATATTAAAAACCTGCAAAATGTTAAAAACAAATGAGTAAACAAAACATGTATGAAACAATATCAATATTTGTTTATAATTTTACAAATTTTGTTGATAAATGTATGAAACATGTTTGTGAATGTAAACGTAAATGCAGCGGATATATGGATGTTTGTATGTAGTAAGAGTATGTACATATTATGTGAACGAAGTTGCGGGAAGTTACTGGCAAAATATTTCTCAATATATTGGTGGTAATTCGGTTGTTTCAAATAAGCGTTACATTTTTGAATGACAGTTTTAAAAAGATCTAAAATTGACATAATCGTTCTAATTTAATTAATTTTCCACCATTTTCACGTAGCTTTAGTCAACACCAATTTACATGGCTTCTAAAATAAGCTAAAACACGTCAATCATACGTCAGTTTAGTCAAATTTAGAATTGTAATTTAAAACGCTAATTTAGTATTTGATGTGAACAAAATAAGGTCGCGTTTATTTCAGCATTTTTTTAGTTAGTTTTAGTTAGTCCGCGGAACAAAAGAATCACCACCATTATCAACTATGTAAATAAGAAACTGAAGATTTATTATATAAACGTGTGCAAAATTTCCACCACGTTTTGAAGTTTGCTGTTGTGTCAATATTTACATAGCAACTCGCTTATTCGCATTGCTCTTATGTTCATTCATAGATCACGAATGAACAAGAATGAAGGCTGACCAGCCAGACCTTGGGCTGATAACCTTAAGTCTGGATGACCTTGGGGAGAAGGGAAGAAGAGAAAGCGGCTTTTACCTGAAAAGGACTCTTTAGTTCATATAGCCAATACCGTCTTTACCATAAGGGCACACGGGGCCCGTACCCAGGGCCCCCCATCCTCAGAGGGCCCCGAAGGACCGTCAATTTCTCTTACATTTATTCTCAAAAATTTATGTCGAACACAGTACCTAACAGCGCCACCGCCAAAAAAGCAGCAGTATACTGAGTAATATCATTTGATTACCCATAATAAATAGAAGATCGTAATAGAAAAATGATAGTATAATTAGCTATATTTACTGTCCAAAAGGGACCTAAAATCTTATGTGCCCAAGGGCTCCAGCAAAGTTTAAGACGGCCTTGCATATAGCCAAGACTCTCAGACATTGTACCTATCTACTACCTGTGTTACAAATAAAAAAAATAGTGCGTGTAGTCCCTCCGCGCGAAAGAAGTGAAACTTCTCGTTGCTAGCGCTCGCGCTGGCCTGTAACAGTATACTACGCGCATGCGTTCGAGTGCCACGCATTCACTCTCGCTCTGTCTCTTTCATACCCCCTCCATATTAGCGTTAAAAGTTTAACGCAACCTTGTTGGAAGTCATTAGAAGTTTCACTTAAAAAAACATTATCTCGACTTTAATCCCCAGGCTCGGAAGATATCTCCTTCTTTACTTACTTAGATCTTTGAGGATATCTAAAGAGGGTAGTCAGAGGCACGTCCAAACATCACATTCAGAACATGCCCGTATTTTGCACCTTGGTATAATCAATCAGTCAGTCAGTAATTTGAAGTTAATATTAAACTTTTGGTATATTTTTTTCAGTGTCAGAAAAGGTACTTTTCCGAGCATTCAAGATAGCATTGGTCATATCCTTGGCCCGGGAGGTCTGTGGGGCAATCCCAGTGTTAAACTTCGCTGGCGAGATCTTCTCCAGGGCTTCCAAGGGCTCCGGCCTGGTGCTGACCCCCAACCAACAGGCTATGATGCTAGGCGGCGTGCAAGTTGCAGGGTCCGCGCTGGCGTCCAGTGTCATTGAGAGAACCGGTCGAAAGGTAGATATGGATTATTGATATAAGGGTTTAACCAGTGAAGTGAGAGTAAATAAAGCCAAAGGTATTACAGGATCGTATCAAGTGCTGTGAATGGAAAAAATATCGAAGCATTCAAAGGAAATATACGCGCAACTTGACACTAAAACTCACACATCTAACCTCTTTCGTGGATTTGCCAAAAATTGGTTCATATTTGGGGCTTATTCCCAAAGTACTCCATTCTTTTGTTCAAAAAAGATAGAATCTCGAACATTAGTTCCGGGACCATTTTAAAAGTTGCCCTTACTCGAAGTATTAAGGGCGACTTTTAAAATGGTCCCGTTTGGGTTCCAATTGCAGTGTAACGTGTAAATAGCTTAGGTGTGTGAATTTCTTCAACGCCCCCTCGCTGCTTGGGATGATAATTATATTATAAGAAGACTAGCTTCCGCCCCCGCCTTCGCCCTTGTGATACCTTGAAAAACAAACAAATCTATCTTACGAGAACCGTACATTTTTCCTATATCTGTGCCAAATTTCATCCAGATCCTTTCAGCCGTTTCAACGTGAAAGAGT
Organism: Cosmorhoe ocellata; assembly: GCA_963675405.1. NCBI lineage: Eukaryota > Metazoa > Arthropoda > Insecta > Lepidoptera > Geometridae > Cosmorhoe > Cosmorhoe ocellata. Next base: position 7,378,471 of record OY776267.1, read on the forward strand.
AACAAACATACATCCATACATCCTCACATCCATATATTCTTACACTTTCTTATTCTTTAACTTTCGCGTTTATAATATTTAGGATGTTCATATCACAATATTTTCCTAGATGCTCTTTTTCGTCACATGCCTGATATCAGGGCTGAGTATGTGCGGCCTGGCGTCCTGGTTTCTCGCGAAGGAGTACAACGTGTACGCACCTGACTGGATCCCCGTGGCCACCCTGTGCCTGTGCATCTTTTGCGACTCCTCGGGCCTGCAGCCCCTCTCGGTCATCATCACTGGAGAGATGTTCTCTTTCAAGGTAAGTTTTAAACCCCGACGAAAAGAGAGGGGTGTTATTTGTACTTTTAAACTTACGCGATCTGAACTCATTATTATTAGTATTAGACGGGTATTTATCGCGTTCAAATTACCTTATATTTTCCCGACGTTTCGACAGGTTTGCACGCTGTCGTGGTCACGGGTAGACTCGTAGATATAAGGTAATTTGAACGCGATAAATACCCGTCTAATACTAATAATAAGGGGGTATTATAAGTTTAACGTATCTGTCTGTGGCATCGTAGCTCCCAAACGGATGAACTGATTTTCGTTTAGTTTTTTTTTTGTTATAGATAATTTTATCTCGAGTGTTCTTAGCCATGTTTCATGAAAATTTGTTCAGCCGTTTGTGATCATCAGCTCTTTTCTAGATGATAAGGGGATCTGACTAACTTCTCCCTATTGATTCGAAATTTGGTACAGTATTACTTCAATGATATTGAAAGAACATGGTAAAGTTACCATGACTTTAAATATGACATGTTGTAAGGGTAAGGTTTGGATGTCGGGGGAATTTTAAAATTTTTAATTTTGTTTTATTTTACATCTATTCTTCATGCATGAGTACGGCTTAGTGGTAGAACCTTTCTTTGCCTCACAATCCGAAGGTCGTGGGTTCAAACCTGGTCATGCACCAATGAGTTTTCCATTCGAAAAATGTCTATGCGCAATACCAGTGCTCTTAAACGGTAAAGGAAAACATCCTGAGAAAACCGGCATACTAAAAATAAGAAGAACTAAAAATTCGAAGATGTGTTTCATAGGTGAGTATTCTTATAAGCGGCCTACGAGTACTGTGCAAAATATGGGCATACACCATTAATGTTATGTTTGGACGTGTCTCCGACTACCTTTAGATATCCTCAAAGATCTAAGTAACTAAAGATCTGAGGAGATATCTGCCGAGCCTGGGGATCACAGTCGTGATCATATTTATTTATTTAATTTTTTAGAAAGAGAACGAGTTAACCTGATGATGATTGGTTTGTATTTTGACAGTAATATCTTCATTTCAGTACCGCGGCACAGTCATGGCGATCACGATGTCTCTGGCCTCTCTCGCGGACTTCATCCAAATGCTATTCTTCAAACCCCTCGCGAACTCCGTCGGGATACACGTAGCCTTCTACTTCTTCGGCGCTGTTTGTATACTAGCTGCCGTTTATGCTATCCTGGTAGTTCCAGAAACTAAGATGAAAACTGTCAGTGAGATTCAGAATAGCTTGAAAACTAAAAAGGAGAGACAGATCGAGTTGGACAAAGCTAAATCTGCTGATGCGTAATATAGGATCAAATGTTATTATTTGGCTTTTATTTGGACATCTGATCTACTATTGATAATGTACCTGTATGTTATTAATATGTATGATATGTACCTACCTAGTTTAACATCTTAATAATATAAAACAAAGTCGAATTTGTTCGAACACTTATAACAAAAAAAGATGGATGGACTGTGTGAAAGATGATTATAGGTAAGAAAGAAGTGAGTACTGAGATGACGAATGATAGAGGCAAATGGAAGAAGATCACATTTTGTGCCGACCACACTAACGTTGGAAAAGGGCAGGAAGATGATGATAATGATGATGATGATGATGATACTGTTATTTCATGAAAAGACGACATTCGTGAAGTGATGAGATAACATTGTTAATGTTATTATGTAACTGATGTCATCAATAGTTAAATCGCATTTCAAATCACTTTGTTTATAAAACGTAGGTACATAAAACCTTACTGCTAAAAAATAACAAGTACCTATCTAATGATAATGTACTAATATGAATAATATAAGGAGTGTTTGTCAACTGGAACTTATGTGCAAACAAAGTGAACTTTCCATTTCAAAAGCTTTTAACTTTATGAAACCACTCAAGAAAATTTGTATGCAAACCTGTCTATCGTTACGAATTGATGACTTTACTTTCCACTTGATGTACAGCATTAGCTTAATCACTTTCCATAACGTTTCAAGGCAAGGACACCGCAGGTTTTCATGATGCTTAGACGTAAACGCACAGTGATTTTAGATGAAGATTATCAGCAAATTTTTAAACCCTTAAATTTTATTCAACGCATTTATTGCATCCAACCTTTCAACATAAAACAGAACAATGCAACTCCAATAACAAAACGCAATTTTGTTTCATCTATGATAGTTCATATTCTGATCTTATATCTGTTCTATTCAGCATTTTCGGATGTGAAAATTACGCCGATCAGGGTGTTGACTTATATTCAGTATACCCTAAGTTTCATGCTGTTGACATTTGTGAATTTCTATCAGAACAAGTCGAACTTCAGACTGCTACAGAAAATTCAAAAGCTATGCTGCAGGATCAGGAATACAGAAGATACAAAAAAGTTGAAGATCATGAGTTGGACGTGTTGTGGGTTTATTTTGATGTATTATGCTTCCCTGGTGATATTGAAAACATGTTGTGATCCAAATTGGCATTGGACGAGAGCACTGTTTCTGATGACGGCGGTTGTTTTTGAAATAAAATTAGCTAATGTGGCGCTGCTGTTGTATTTCTTGGTGATGAAACTAAGAAAATGGAAACAAATAATGCAAAATCACTTTGTTACTGGAGTGACGAACATTGAAATCTGGAATGGTTTAAAATCTACTTTTCAAAGTATAATATCCATCTATAATCTATTTAAAACATGTTTTCAAATTATCGTAAGTATCTCATCGCATTATTTTTGTTTCATTGCAGCTAAGCAGCCAATTCACATAGAATAAAGATAATTCCACTAATAACAGGAATTTCATTTTCAGGTATTGTTTCATTTCGTCACAACGTTTGTGCAATCTTTGATTTACGTTGAGGTATTAATAGTGATATCTAAAACAGAAATGGTTTGTATGAATTTAATTTTTGTCTCATCATCATAATTATCACCATCCACAACTCGATTTCGCATCACTGGGTCTAAACTTTTGAAATTGAAATTGAAAACCATTTATTCAATAAAATCACAAGGATCTTGAAAACGTTTGGACTTTGAAACGTCTTACATGCTAGGTGAATCTACGTGCCAATCCCAACCTAACCCAAGTACGAGAAGCACAGACGAGAAACTCGTCTCGGTCCTAGCGCTTTTTTGTAAGATCCTTCTTACAAATGATGTAATCAAGATTATCTCATAATTTTCTTTGTGCGTGTCACTGTCCACAGTCCACTGCTAGCCTCATCCAGTTCCGATCCTATTTATCCTATTTATTTAAATTTTAATAAGTTTTAATAAATATGAAGATTTATAATTCTCAGGTTTGATAGTTAGAGGCACGTTAAGTTTTATCTCATGCCTACGTTTTTGAACTTTAGTTATCATTAATTATCATTTTTTACGTGATCTATAATGAAATATAGACAATCTAGTTGTAAATTAGGTAATTAGTTATGTAATATTTAATTATTATTTTTTTGTTTCATTTTTAGAATGATCCTGATGCATTGTATAATCATGCGTTAAGTGTAGTATCTTGGATTATCAAAGGAATCATCATCGAATTACATTTTTGCGTGATCTGTGAAGTTTTCTACTGTGAAATGGAAAACATTCGCTATGACATTATCCGAAAGATAGGGTCAACGTTGTCTGGTAAGCAGGACTTTCTGGTAAATAATAATAATAATATAAAAGTAGAGGTAGATCCAAAAAAAGATGTGAAAGGCAATATGAGTAAGAGGTGTGAGTACTGATAATGACGGCTGATAGAGGGAAATGGAAGGAGACATTTCGCGCTGACCCCACGTAATGTGGGATAAGGGCAGGAAGATGCTGATGATGAATACCTCTACATATTTAGACAACTTAGTTCCATACAGTACTACAATTAAGAAGGCATAAATAATAAAAACAGAATGTTTAAAACAAAACAGTAATACTTATTTTGCTAAATACTTACTTAATACAACATTCTGTTTTGATCTTGTGTGATAGTTATAATAAAGATTCTAATGACCCTAGTCCCTACCCTAGTCATGTTCAAACTTATCGTTTGCAGGATCAGAAAACATCATACGAAAGAGAGACTTCAATCGTTTTGGAAAGTGCATTCGACGCATTATAGACAAAAACTTCACGAAAATGACTGCGTGTGGACTATTTACTATAGATGTTGCGCTACCCTTGCGTTTCTTTGGATTAGTGGCTACATACACTTTAGTTCTTCTTCAGTTTGCGCAGTAACTTAATTAAGTTTCATTTTCACAATTCAACTTTTCTTAGATCTTGCTAGGTTATTTACCTACCTACGATGGGTCAATGATCTAACTGTTTAGCGGTTAAACTAAAAAATAACAAGTACCTTTCTAATGATAATGTATTTATATTAATTTAAAAGGAGTGTTTGTTAACTGGAATTTTATGTGCAAACAATGTGAACTTTCAATTTGAAAAGCTATTAACTTTATGAAACCACTCAAGAAAATTTGTATGCAAACCTGTCTATCGTTACGAATTGATGACTTTACTTTCCACTTGATGTACAGCATTAGCTTAATCACTTTCCATAACGTTTTAAGACAAGGACACCGCAGGTTTTCATGATGCTTAGACGTAAACGCACAGTGGTTTTAGATGAAGATTATCAGCAAATTTTTAAACCCTTAAATTTTATTCAACGCATTTATTGCATCCAACCTTTCAACATAAAACAGAACAATGCAACTCCAATAACAAAACGCAATTTTGTTTCATCTATGATAGTTCATATTCTGATCTTATATCTGTTCTATTCAGCATTTTCGGATGTGAAAATTACGCCGATTAGGGTGTTGACTTATATTCATTATACCCTAAGTTTCATGCTGTTGACATTTGTGAATTTCTATCTGAACAAGTCAAACTTCAGACTGCTACAGAAAGTTCAAAAGCTATGCTGGAGAATCAGGAATACAGAAGATACAAAGAAGTTGAAGATCATGAGTTGGACGTGTTGTGGGTTGATTTTGATGTATTATGTTGCCCTTATGCAGTTGAAAATATTTTATGATCCAAATTGGCATTGGACGAGAGCACTGTTTCTGATGACGGCGATTGTATTTGAAATAAAAATAGCTAATGTGGCGCTGCTGTTGTATTTCTTGGTGATGAAACTAAGAAAATGGAAACAAATAATGCAAAATCACTTTGTTACTGGAGTGACGAACATTGAAATCTGGAATGGTTTGAAATCTACTTTTCAAAGTATTATATCCATCTATAATCTATTCAAAACATGCTTTCAAGTTATCGTAAGTACTTATAACATTATTTTTATTTCATTATAGCTAAGCAGCAAATCACATAGAATAAAGATAATTCCACTAATAACAAGATTCTCATTTTCAGGTATTGTTTCATTTCGTCACAACGTTTGTGCAATCTTTGATTTACGTTGAGATATTAATAGTGATATCTAAAACAGAAATGGTTTGTATGAATTTAATTTTTATCTCATCGTCATAATTGTCACCATCCACAACTAGATTTCTCAGCGCTGGGTCTAAACCTGTGTTTGTGTGTGTCACTATCCACAGCCCTCTAGCGTGCGTCATCCAGTTCCTATCCTATTTATTTGTCCACGTATTTATCTAATTTATTTAAATTTGAATAAATTTGAAGTTTTATAATATCAGGTTTGGTAGTTAGAGGCACGTTAAATTTTGTCTCACGCCTACGTTTTTGCTCTTTAGTTATCAATCCTTACGTGATATAAAATTATATATAGAAAATCTAGTAATAAATTAGTTATTTTATATGTAAATAATATATTTTACTATATTTTTAGAATGATCCTGATGCATTGTATAACCACGCATTAAGTGTAGTATCTTGGATTATCAAAGGAATCATCATCGAATTACATTTTTGCGTGATCTGTGAAGTTTTCTATTGTGAAATGGAAAACATTCGCTATGAAATTATTCAAAAGATAGGGACAACTTTGACTGGTAAGCAGGATTTTCTGGTAAATAATAATTATAAAAGTAGAAGTAGATCCAAAAAAAAGATGGACTGTGTGAAAGGCGATATGAGTAAGAGGTGTGAGTACTAATAATGACGGCTGATAGAGGGAAATGGAAGGAGACGCGCTGACCCCACGTAATGTGGGATAAGGGCAGGAAGATGCTGATGATGAATACCTCTACATATTTAGACAACTTAGTTCCATACAGTACTACAATTAAGAAGGCATAAATAATAGAAACAGAATGTTTAAAACAAAACAGTAATACTTATTTTGCTAAATACTTACTTAATACAACATTCTGTTTTGATCTTGTGTGATAGTTATAATAAAGATTCTAATGACCCTAGTCCCTACCCTAGTCATGTTCAAACTTATCGTTTGCAGGATCAGAAAACATCATACGAAAGAGAGACTTCAATCGTTTTGGAAAGTGCATTCGACGCATTATAGACAAAAACTTCACGAAAATGACTGCGTGTGGACTATTTACTATAGATGTTGCGCTACCCTTGCGTTTCTTTGGATTAGTCGCTACATACACTTTAGTTCTTCTTCAGTTTGCGCAGTGACTTAATTAGGTTTTCATTTTCACAATACATTTTTGCATAGATCTAAGTAGGTTATTACCTTCAATGGGTCAATGATCTAAGTGTTTAGCGGTTACGCTATCTTTAAATCGTTTGAAGTGGTTTTTATTAGTATATAAAAAAGTTAAGAAATAATTTTTTTTTAATAGAATCTTCTTCTTCTTCTTCTTCCTGCCCTTTTCCCACTTTATGTGGGATCGGCACAACATGTGATCTTCTTCCATCTCCTTCTATCATCCGTCATCTCAGTACTCACTCCTTTCTTACCCATGTCATTTTTCACACGGTCCATCCATCATAAATACCTAACCTTCACAATATAAAAAAAGTTAAAAGGAATTATGAATAAACAAATAAAAATTATTTATAATATTGTTTAATATTATATTGATTGGTACATTACAAATACTTGGCAGTATAAAGATTGCTATAATTAAAAAAAATGCTATTGAAAATGTTGATATTTGAATATTATGAAAAGCACGTTAGAGTAGGTACTACGATTTAATAAAATTAAATATAATCCGACAAAAATGTTTTATTTTAATTTTACAAATCTTCGTAATAAAACGTCTGAAATCGGTATGGCTTTTGCGTTTATTTTTAAATATTAGAATTTAATGCTACGTTACGTTATAGTAATAGTTTTAATACTAAACGCAAAAATAAATAATATCATCACGATCAAAATTCGCTAATTATTTACAATAACTCACTAAATAAAATATTAAAGAATAAATAGAATAAATAAACAGTCAAAAGTAATTTTAATTAAAAACTAAATCACTAAATTCGTAACTAATAAGTTAAATAATAAATGCGTAGTCAACCATTTCGTTTTTTTAGAATTTTTGTCCGCAATGTTGAGGCGGCCATTTTGATTTTGTACTGTTTTTTTTTTCAAAAAACTAAGCTTTAATGGTTTACAAATGAACTCACATACTCAAAGCTTAGTTGTTAGATTAAAAGTCATGAAATATATTTATTAAATTACTTAAATATCTAAAGTTAAATAAATCGATTACTGGAAGACAAAATTTCATTAAAGTTGGTCACTTAATTAAGATACTAGAGTTGGCACTAGTGGGACACCTTCCCAATTTGTTAATGGAATGATAGCGTATGACTGGAATCGATTAATCGAATCAGCTTATCGATATAAATAATTCTTCGGCTCTTCTGCGATCGGGTCCGTACAGGTGCCGAGGTATTTCAGTTGGACGAGGCTCCTAGAAAAACAACACTTATGTCACATAATGGGTTTTTTGAATATCTTTGTATGACGTTCGGCTTGAATTTTGCACTTTTTAATCACAAAACATTATTATTGTAAGTTTTATCAAATTCTTGCTTTTTGTTGGCAAGGTACTACATGTATTTTATAGAAAGCCACATAATTATCAACTAACACGTATAAAATAGATCTTTGTAAATATTTCATAGTTATTTTTACCTAGACCGACAGTTTTCCATTTCCAAGAAGCATTTATTGGAATAAGTCTTGTCGTCAGTTCCACACACGGGGTCGTACTCCGGGGGGCAGACTCTTGCGCAGCCGGAGTACTGGAAACGGGAGAGACAGCGCTTCAAAGGAACGACGAAGACATGCTTGCTGTAAAAAAAAAGGTCATGGTTAGTTTTCAAATTCAAAATTATTCAAATTTATTCCATTAAATCGCAGGGATCTTTTGAATCGTCTTATATCGTCTTTTTATTTAATTTGTGTAAATCAGTTAGTTTTACATAAATAATTCTGTACACAGGGGTGTATGGGGTGTCAGCGTATCATTCTGCCAGCCGGCTGTAACAAGCGGTAGAATGATGTCTAAATTCGTTGAGACCTCAAAATCTCTCACCAGTGGCTCCAAGAAACTGTCCTGCATGCAGCGGCCACACCTCGGAAACCACGTTGGCTCGTGGGCTAAACCTGGTGAGGGGGGCTTAAGTGTCTAACACTTAAGCCTACGCGGTTGCTCCCCGCAAAGTGCACTAAGTCTGCCTCGGCGTTTCGCAATCCACCCTCGGTGGCGAGGCAGCAAGGCAATGTGGAAGGCCTTGAGGGCGACGATAGGGGTCATCTAGTTATCGTCGGCCAGACACAATCCACAAAGTATTCCCAAGGAGGGTTGACGTCAGGCAGGCGGCCGGTCATAAAACACATAGCCAAAACCCTTTTACAACATGGATCTAAGAGTTAATAGAATGTGCGATAATGCTAGGGCGTACCCCCGAGGCGACGCGCAGGCGCAGCACCCGGCGCCTGTGGGAAATGGACTAGGGTTGTTGCACCAGGGACGGGTGCAACGTAAGACGCGAGTCCGGGAAGTACGAATGAGGTTTGCAAGTTGGAATGTAGGAACGATGACTGGAAGAGGAAGAGAGCTAGCGGATGTTTTAGAAAGAAGACGAATAAATGTAGCGTGTTTGCAAGAGACGAAGTGGAAGGGATCGAAAGCAAGAGAAATTGGGGTGGGTTATAAATTTTATTATTGTGGAAGTGATGGTAAGAGGAATGGTGTAGGAATTGTTCTAGATAGTAAGCTGAAAAAATGTGTGACGGATGTTAAGAGGATGAATGATAGATTGATAGTTGTAAAAGTACTGTTAGAAGATTTAGTCATAAACATTGTAAGTGTGTATGCACCGCAGACTGGTTGTGATGATAGAGTGAAAGAAAAGTTTTGGGAGGAGTTTGATTCAATGATAATGAGTATACCAGAGAGTGAAAAATTATTTATTGGGGGGGATTTTAATGGTCATGTGGGAAGAATGAATGAAGGATATGAAAGAGTGCATGGGGGATGGGGGTTTGGTAACAAAAACCAAGATGGCGAGGCCTTGCTCCAGGCTGCCTTAGCTTTTGACCTTGCTATCGCTAACACCTTTTTTAAGAAATCAGAGGAACACCTAATAACATATAAAAGTGGTAATCACAAAACCCAAATAGATTACTTTCTCTTAAAAAGAGATAGCATCTGTTCCGTTAGAAACTGCAAGGTAATACCTGGAGAGGGCTTAGTCTCTCAGCATCGGTTACTTTTACTTGAACTGAGGTTCAAAGTAAAAAGTCATAAAAATAAGCCAAGGCCCCCGCCAAAGACTAAATGGCATTTAATAGAAAAAGCGGAGTATGCAGGAGAATTCCGAAAGAGAGTAGTTGACAGAATGATAGAAATGAAGGATATGTGTGAACTATCAGTAAATGAATGTTGGAATGAGATGGCTACTTGTATGAGAAGTGTGGCGAAGGATGTTTTTGGAGAAACGAAAGGGAAAGGTAAAATAGATAGAGATACTTGGTGGTGGAATGAAGAGGTACAAAAGGTTTTGAAAGATAAGAAGAATGCATTTAAGGAATGGAAAGGAGATGATAGTGGAGATGACAGTATAAAAGAGAGCAAAAGAATAGTATATATGGAGTGTAAAAGGAAAGCTAAAAAAGCTGTTGCTATTGCAAGGGCCAAGGTACAGGATAAATTGTACCAATCACTGGAAACGCCGAGTGGTCAAAATAACCTGTACCGCATAGCTAAAGAAAGAGAGAAGAATACAAGAGATATTATGCACGTTAAATGTATAAAAGATGATGGAGGAAAGGTTTTAACGAACGATGATGACATAAAAGAGCGATGGAAAGTGTATTTTAAAAATTTAATGAATGAAGAGAATGTTTGGAGTGGAGTGTTAGAAAATGTCCCAGTAAACATGGGTTTGGTGAGAGACGTGAGTACGAATGAAGTAAAAAAAGCTGTGCAAGATATGAAGAATGGAAAAGCGGTTGGACCAGATGGCATACCAGCGGAAGTATGGAAAGTACTAAGTGCGGATGGATGGAAGTGGCTGAGTTTATTCTTCAATAAGTTGTTGCAAGAGGAGGCGATCCCGGACGAATGGTGCAACAGTTCGCTGGTGCCCATCTTTAAAAACAAGGGTGATGTACAGGACTGCAACAACTATCGAGGAATAAAGCTCATGTCAAATAGTATGAAAATTTGGGAGAAGGTAATAGCGAGACGAATGCGAGAAGAGAGTGAGATATCACAGAGCCAATTCGGGTTTATGCCAGGGCGAGGGACGACGGACGCCATATTTGCACTTCGCCAGCTGTGCGAAAAACACAGACTGGCACACACAAACTTACATATGGTGTTCGTTGACCTGGAAAAGGCATACGACCGAGTACCCCGGGAGGTTCTGTGGTGGGCTTTGAAAGAGAAAGGAGTGCCAGGGAAGTACCTGCAGCTTATTCGGGCCATGTACAGTAAAGCTAGTACACATGTTAGGTCCGAAGCTGGCGTTACCGATGAGTTCAATGTGGCTGTAGGCTTGCACCAGGGATCGGCTTTAAGCCCTTACCTGTTCCTCCTGGTAATGGATGCTCTGACATCGGACATACAGGAGGAGGCACCCTGGTGTATGCTGTTCGCCGACGACATTGTTCTTGTCGGAGAAAACGCAATTGAGGTCCAGAACAGGCTGGGAAAATGGCAAGGTAAACTAGAGAGTGTCGGATTGAAGATCAGCAGAACAAAAACCGAGCACTTGTTCTGCGACTTCGGTGGTCCCTCTAGTTTTACACCTATTGCCTTAGATGGTGTATTCCTACCAGCCTGTTCCGATTTTCGGTACCTCGGTTCAGTAGTACAGAATGATGGTGAGATTGATCGGGATGTAAGGAATAGAATAAATGCGGGATGGATGAAATGGCGACAGGTCACAGGAACTACGTGTGATCCGAGAATGCCCCTTAAAATTAAGGGGAAAATCTACAAAACGATCATAAGACCTGTCGTATTGTATGGGTCTGAATGTTGGGCCACCAAGGGAACGGATGAGAAAAGAGTGCATGCGGCGGAGATGCGAATGTTGAGATGGATGTGTGGAGTGACAAGGATGGATAAAATAAGGAATGAGTATGTTAGAGGAAGTCTGAAAGTGGCACCGGTAACAGAAAAGATGAGGAGTAATAGGTTAGCGTGGTATGGGCATGTTATGAGAAGAGATGAATGTCATGTGACGAGGAGAGTGTTAGATATGAATGTGGATGGATACAAGGGTAGAGGTAGACCAAAGAAAAGATGGATGGACTGTGTGAAAGATGACATGGGTAAGAAAGGAGTGAGTACTGAGATGACGAATGATAGAGGGAAATGGAAGAAGATCACATGTTGTGCCGACCCCACATAACGTGGGAAAAGGGCAGGAAGATGATGAAGATGATGATGATGACACAGATCTAGACAAATAATAAAAATACTTTTGCTATTGCTACTGATTGTAAGTCTATTGGGAATGTACCGATGTGTTTAAGTGGGAATATTCCTAAGTGTTATTTGGGTTATATCTTACGTTCTTTAACTGTTGAAGCTGCAGTTGACGTGAGCAGTGTTGGGCAAAATTAGTGTTGGACCAAATTAGTGTTGGACAAAATTAATGTTGGACAAAAATTGTGTTGGACAAAAATCATGTTGGACATTAATACTAGTTGGACATTTTGTACATTAGTATTTTGGACATTAGTCGTTCAAAGGGAATCAACTTACCCGCAATTCTCCTTCTTCATGATACACTCGTTCTTATAGAACCTGTTGTCAGAGCCGCAGACGAAGGCGGGGGTGTCGGGGCATTGCTCGTGGCAGAGCGCGGTGGTCCTGCAGTGGGAGGCAGAGACGGACACCACGTGCTGGCCACACGTGAGCCGGCTGAGCTCGCATTCCGATCTGAAAAGGAAGATCATCTTTACATGTGGCAAAGTGAAAAAATATGAAAAAGTATTAATTACGCATCATACTTATCAAAATTTTCACAAATTTAAGATTTATATTTTTCTAGCTTCCGCCCGCGGCTTCGCCCACAAGATACCTGCATAAAATGTAGCCTATGTCCTCTCTCAAGCTCTAGTGTATCTTTGTAGGTACTAAATTGAAATCGAAATCGGCTCAGTGTTTTACGCGTGAAAACGGAAAAGTCAGAGCTACTTTCACATTTAAGTATGGATGTACGCGTGTTAAATGATTAAATGGGTTGATTTTCATGTCAATTGCCATTGGAATCAATCGAACTTGCTTGGAACTATTTTACCCCTTTTAAAAATCACGTAGTAAATGATTTTAGTAACTCTCATTGTTCTATGGGACTGTTACGTCATAAAACTGGCAAAACTTTTTTCTCTGTAGTTCAATGGTAGGACTATTGAAACGAAAACTAGCCCATTTGTTCTACAGAACTAGTGATAACTGGTTACTTCCATTAGTTCTCTAAAACTGTTGTTCCATGGTACTTTTAAAACTTTTGTCCGTTCAATGGTGGGACCATTGTCTATTCTATGTGAGTTGGAATCTTCGAACATAGTACCTGTATACGTTTCCATCAGACCCGCACAGGGGCTGTTCAACAGCGTTGTCGCAGTTATCGGGGCAGTCCGTCTGCAGGCGGGGCAGTAGCGTGCAGTTCCCGAAGTGGGCGAGCTGAACTCCTTTACTGAAGCAAAATATAGACAACAGGCATCATAATATCAGACAGAGTGAGGTCAAACGCGAACCTATCTATCATCTTCTTCTTTATATATAAAAATGAATTGCTGTTCGTTAGTCTCGCTAAAACTCGAGAACGGCTAAACGGATTTATCTTATCTTGGTCTTGAAATGTTCGTGGAGGTCTAGGAAAGGTTTAAAAGGTAAGAAAAATTCGAATAACTTCCGGGAAAACTCTAAAAATAGCCCTTTTCTATTTCCCATACAAACGTTTTCTAAATATGTACGAAGTCTGCCGGGTCAGCTAGTTCTTTATAAAAATAAAAGAGTCATTTTCGAAAAAAAGCCTCACCGAGAATGCACGAAAAATTGTTACTCGTAAATGTTTAGGTTTTTATGTGGTTTTGAACAATAGAATATACTCACAGGCAAGTTGCAACCTTCAAGTGGCAAGGGTTGGTGTACACGGCCGCGTCAGTGCCGCACACTGGGTCGAACTCCGATGGACACTTCACCTTAAGGCACTTGCTCATCTTGCTCTGACATTTCTGCATGTCCACCTTCTTCACTATCTTCCTGTTTGTGACCCTGGAAATGGCCCTTCGTGTCAGAAGTACCATTTATTTGTACCATTGATGGTACAAGTGACACAACACAACTTAATATCCTAATTACCATTAAAGAAAAATGAAGATATTTTCCCGTCCTTAATTGTTTATTAAGGATACAAAGTACTTATACTTTGTAGAGGATAAGCTGTGTAAAGGAAAAGGATACAAAGTTGTGTCACACAACTTTTCACACACTTTTCACAACAGTTCAGTAAATTAAATAAACGCCTATTATTGAACACTAGCTTCTGCACGCGGCGTCGCCCGCGAAGTACCTACATAAAATATAGCCTATGTTCATCCTGAAAGTTCATTCTACACATTGGTGAAAGAATTTTTCAAATCGGTTCAGTAGTTTCGGAGCCTATTCATTTCAAACAAACAAACAAACAAACAATCAAACAAACAATCAAAGTTTTCCTCTTTGTAATATTATTATTATTATTATTATAGTATAGATAGGCGAGCGTGGTCCTTCGAGCCGGATATGAACTACTGGTGACAAAACTCACCCACAGTTCAGCATTCGCATCTCGCATTCGTTCCTATAGATGCTCTCATCAGATCCGCAGACCAGCTTCTCCTTTTGACCCTGACAGTCTGTGGGGCACGGCTCTCCTCCCGATGTCCTCTCTTGGGACACGCAGAACGCCATGGGGACTTCGAAGACATGTTTTCTGAAGACAAATACATCAAGTTCTAGTGTCTCAACAATTCTTTTTATTGTGTAAAAAGCACAATTTCATAAATGGAGGCAACTAAGAAAAATATAAATATAATCTCCAGGCTTCGATTTTTTAAGGAGTAATCAGAAGTACGCTCATCCATCACATACAGCCATGCGATTGAAGATTTCAGAGTCGTTTTATCCGCAAACACAGATTAATTATTATCAAATGTAATCTTAATTTTCTAGGATTTTTGCAAGCATTTGCACGTCCAACCAAACACATCAGGACATGTGCATACTATCTTTACTATACCTAATAAAACTGTAACGAAGCAAAATCTGTACATGAAATATTTTAGTAAATTTTAATTGGGATAGCATTAGCATACGATATAAATGCCCAAACAGCACCTTTTAGATTTTTTGTCTCTGTATGTCTTTTTGAAATAGCATACTGTCAAAACTAGGTAGGTACTTGATGGATTTTGACAGTGATCTGTTATAGTTACTAAAGTGGATTTTGATGAAACTTGACGTAATGCTAGCCTATACTATAGAATAAGATTTAAGATATAAGTCATCATGCTCACTCACGATCAACATTTGCGCGTTTCTTGGACAAAATCACAGATACAGCTAGTATTACAATAATTATCATGCTGATTAAGAATCCAATTAAACTATTGGCCGATAGAAAGTCTACTGGCTCTAGATCTGAGAGTCATCTTACCCGCAGTTAGTTGCCTTCATCCGACAGGCGTTTGCATACAACTTGCCGTCGGATCCACAAGTCGGCTTGGCGACCCTCCAGCACGACTCGCGGCAGTGGCGCGTCGTCTGGCAGTGCTTTTTGCTGGTTCTTACAACGCCTTGCCTGAAATTACAAGCAATACCCATAAATACCATTCGACAACTCAAGCCAGCAGAAATTTACAGGGGCTTTTACAAAACATCACATATCAGAAGTCACATTTCAAGCTCGTTACACTACTTCAATTAAATTTTCATAGGTCATGGTACGAAATATAAATGTAATATTACTTTGATATTGCCGGAAGAGCATGTCGTAAGACCCCAGGGGCCACGAGCTTCTTGGACAACATCATAGTAAATATTACATTGAATTTCGTACAGTGACCTATAAAAGTTGTATTGAAGTAGTGTTAATTTAACGTTTATAAAATAAGGTTTGTAAGAACTTGTGGTAAGACTAGATTGTGAAAGTTACTGAGCCACAAATAATTATTATCAACCTTAAAACCCTAAATAAAGTAATAATAATATCACGGCTGCTTTCTAGTAATTAGACTGTCCTCACATCTTAAGTGGTAGCTTTGCCTTTTCCTCGATTCCCACCCAGGATAAATATTTTTGTGAATAACATAAATATTAGGTTTATGTCTCTTATACATTACAAAAAATATATAATTCTTATCAGCTAACTAATTCCCGTAATAGCTTAGTTTGGGGCTACGTATGAAATATGCAGCAATATATTTGTATCTATAATGAGTTACATAGGTACTACAAATTAAGTGCGTAGGTCAATTCTAGTAACGGTACAGACACCTACAATCATGTCATAGTGATGCGAGTATACTTTCTAGGAGACTACAGTTTCCAAGATTAATTTCCAATTAGATGGTCCATCAAGTACCAGGGTATAATAAACAGTAAAAGCTCGTCCATATGTCAGTACCACGCACGTTTACCGCCTTGAAAGTAGCACGATTTTAACAGTAAAATCTACTTAAATCAACGTTATAATCAACTGTGCCTGTTTACATTTCCTGTCTGAGATTACCAGGTGACCATAAAGTGGAGAATTTCACCCATATGTAGAAATAATTTTAATTGAAATTGCCGTAAGTATACTTGCTGTTACTGAGTTGTGGGCCGGTCAGAGCTTTTAGAAACTGGGACCTTGTTACTGGCGCTGTAACTTGTGGGTTCGATCCCCACCCAGGACTAAAATTTGTGTGAACACAAACAAATGTTTGTTCAGTGTCTGGGTGTTATGTATTCTATCTACAAAAAAAAGTATTTACTTAATCTATCAGCTATCTGGTTCCCATAATAAAAGCTTTGCTTAGTTTGGGGCTTGAATGAACCATTAGCCCATTGGTTGAACAAAAAATAAAAATGATCACGACTGTAATCCCCAGACTTAGAAGACATCACGACTTCTAGTTATTGAGATCCTATTGAAGATCTCTAAGCAGGGGTAGGCAGAAACGTCCAAACATTATACTTGGCACATACCCACATTTTGCAAAGTAGTTTGTATTCCACACGCAAGTTGCTAGCCAATCACTGCTAATAATAATAATACATGAATGGAAAAATACCAGGACAACATAAACGGTAAGGAGCTCACCCGCAAGTCAACAGCTTCATCTGACAAGTGTTCTTGTACACGTTACCATCAGATCCGCAGATAGGTCCATCCAGGGGTGCCTGGGAGCAGTTCACGGGGCAGTTTTCGCGATGAGCGCTTATATTGTTACACGCGCCCAAATGAGACAGACCGATGCCAACCCTGAAAGCAAGAAAAGGTACGATATAGGAGTGAAAACGTATGAATTAGATCTGTGAATTGAGTCAAATATTGAAGCGATTCTCATGAAAAACAGCCTGAAATGCATGAAAAAAAAACATGGTCACGACTGTAATTCCTGAGCTCGATAGATATCTCTTTAAATCTCTAACTACTTAGGTCTTTGAGGATATCCTAAGAGAGTCAGCGGCACGTCCAAACATGACATTTGGTACATGCCCACATTTCGCACAGCAGTTAGTATTCCGTACGTGACAGGTTGCAACCCCATCGTCACTTACGAGTATAAGAATGCTAACCTATGACACACACCGTCGAATTTTTGGTTCTAGGTATGCCGGTTTCGCACGATGTTTTTCTCTACAAAGCATCTATTCTTTTGACAGGTGTATGAAACTTTATAAGGCCTTTGGCCACCTGCCATGTGGAGATCCGTGATATTTTTCTTGGAATGCTTGTTGGTTATGCTGGCAACGTTTTGATAAATAGCAGGATAAAGACGACGCTAAAATCTGATGTGTATGACTTTTGACGAGCCAAACTAGCTTTGTATAACAGTTCTTTAAGCTGGACTAGTGCCAAGTTATAGCTGACTTCAAAATCTTGGGGTTTGATGTTTTGACGCAAAGAAGCACAGGCATTTATTCTGTTTGCTTGTATTCATCATTAGTTGTTGGGTCATTATATTGGTTATTCTTCTATATTTAATTGACTTGCCTCACAGTTGGCAGTAGCTCTACCTTCTACGCTGTAGGTTGTGGGTTTGATCCCCGCCCAGGAGAAACATTTGTCTGATGAACACAGATGTTTGTTCAACCCCAAACTAGCCATCTGGCCCTAGATCTAGGCTAGATGGCGTTGTGTGAAATGTCGACCAATATTTATGTATTTATTTATTTATCCTTTAAATCTGGTTCCTATAAATCTCGTGAGCATTAAATAATACATGTTTTGGAACATTTGAGTTTCGAAGGATGCTTTTCGGTACAAATTCTAACTCACCTGCAAATCTCGACCTGCAGCATACACCTGTTCAGGTAGGTCCTACCGTTGGTGCCGCAGACAGGGTCTCTTTCAGAGGTGCACCGGTGGTCACACTTGGAGCCCTGGGCGCGGGAGCAGGACCCCTGGTCAGGTGCTAGGCGAACTCCTGGAAAGATTTTAAAGGTTTTAAGGAACTTTCCACTTAATGAGCATAGCTTAGCTTGAGTGTGAGCTAAGGATAGCGTGGTCTTGAATTATCTACACAAGCCTCACTGCTTTCTAAAGTCTTCGAACTTCGATCTTCAAACATGCTCACGACTGTAATTCCTAGATGTGATAGATGTCTTCTCAGATCTCTAGCTACTTAGATCGTTGAGGATATCTCAAGAAGGTAGTCAGAAGCACGCCTATATATGATAACACATTTTGCACAGTGTTTAGTATTTCGTACGCGACATATACGCCGCTTATAAGAATACTACACACATCTTCAAATTTTGGTTCTAAGGTATGGCGATTTCCTCACGATGCTTTCCTTCACCGCTTAAGAGCACTGGCATTGCGCACATAAATTTTTCAATTGGAAAAACTCATTGTTTCACGACCAAGTTTGAACCCACGGCCTTCGGATCGTGAGGCAGAGGTGCTACAACTACAATACTCTCTCTATTGTATTAGGTTATCCTGTAAAGATAGGGTTAAAAGATGTAAATAAATAAATTAAAAAAAAAAATACACCACCAGTGTTCTTCAAAAGCTTTTCAGAAGCTTCTTTTAGACTAAATGCAATATAGTTTCCAAAAATACCTTTCCCGCAAGTCTTCTTCCTCATCTCACAGAGAGAGGGATAGATGTATCCGTCCGTCGCGCAGACAGGCTCCCCCTGGAGAGCTGGTCCACAGATCCTGGGGCAGGTGGCATCACGGGCCGCCTCGCTCCATGCTGCAACTGGAACAACGAGTATTGAACACTGTTAATTACACATCAAGGTTGTCTGGTAGAGATCGCTTTGTAGTGATAAGACCACCGATTTTATATATTTTTGAATTATGTACATATAAATTTTAATATAATTGACGTGCAATAAAGTATTTTCTATCTATTTATCTAACTACCTAGTATGTATTTCTAAAATATAGGTACCCCCGACTGAAAGTAATTGAAAATAGTTTTTTACGGCTGCCATATTAGATTTTTGTCGTAGATAGCCTATCTCACACACAATGATGCAGACAAATACTTTTTTGATGCTTTGTCGGCTATCTTTTTTTAATGGATTTTTTTTGACATTATAAACAAACATCCTATTTACAGCAACTTATAGTTAAAATCTTTAAATTATTTAATGTACAGTGTGAAATTCTTGAGATAACGGCCTGAAGTGAATCTCAACGAATATACGCCGCGCAGATAACACTGGAATACCTCGGTGTGGGGCCAGGAAACTGTTTTCTCTGTTAGATAAGTTATAACTTACAATACAAAATTTAACCATTTTACATTTTACATAACTGTGTAAAATATGGATCATTTTTGTGATAAAGACTAATTCAACGACACCGCTTTTCGTTTCAAAATCTGTCCAGCCGTCCGGGCTATAGCGACCATCATCATTCTCCTGCCCTTATCCCACGCTAAGTGGGGTCGGCACAACATGTTTTCCTCTTCCACTCACTCCTATAATTCGTCAACTCTGAATCTACTCCTTTTACATTCATATCATCTTTCACACAATCTAACCACTTCGGCCTTCCTCTACTAGCGCACCCAGCCACACTCATACTCATAACTCTTTTGGTGACATGGTTTTCATCCCTCCTCGTCACGTGTCCATACCATGCTAATCTAGCACTCTTCATCTTTTCAGTAATAGGCGCTACTTTCAGACTTCCTCTAACATACTCATTCCTAATCCTGTCCAACCGTGTCACCCCACACATCCATCTTAACATTCGCATTTCAGTAGCATGCACTCTTCTTCGGGCTATAGCGACTCAATTACCTACTATTAGAATGGATTTGACCAATTTCAGATATAACTATTCTGGTGTAACTATTCTCAGAATAATGGTATGTCAAATGCAAGTAAAATATCAGTTTATTCTTCGATCATCATCATCATCATCATCAGCCTTTCTCATCCCACTGCTGGGCATAGGCCTCTCTTCGCATTTGCCATTCGCCTCTATCTTGCGTTAACTTTTCTTATTATTATTATTTATTATTATTATATTATTCTTAATTACTAATAACCAAATTATTCTTCGATATTTACGATTTATTCTGAGGTTAGTGCTTAAGCTGGTTTGTACGATTCGCCCTAAGTCGGGTTTTACATTTGTTTATCCTACTTCCTACTAATATTAATATGCTTCCCAGAAAATCTACATAGCAGAGTCTTTAGAGCTTCCAAGTTTCATGGAGATTGGTATAACGGTTTTAAGTTGTGCTCTAACAAACATTACACAAACGTAAACGCCAAATCGCCCTACTTGCCGCTGAGATTTTCGCTCACTTCGCTCGCCAATCAATAAAAAATACCTGGGTGACCGAGCTTTACTCGTTTTTTTGGGGTAAACGACGTTTTCTTAAAATGAAACCAAGCTAGATCGATTTATCACCCCCGAAACCCTCTGCATACTAAATTTCATGAAAATCGTTGGAGCCGTTTCCGAGATTCAGATTATACATATAACAAGAATTGCTCGTTTAAAGGTATAAAGAAGTTTCGATGGATGATTTTATCCAAATCGGTACACGCGAGCGTCGCCGCGCACGGTTGCTAGTAAATACTCGCTAGTTTCAGAGCTTCAGATGTGCTAGTGTGTAGAAAACTGCTCTGTCGATGCAGTACTGCTCGATATCTCAACGATACGATGGCTTTTGCTGTTACATTATTCGCTCATTTGAGCAGGCTATAGTCTATAGACCGTACTGCCTTATTTTTTTTTTTAACCCAGAGGAAATCCTTTATGGATACCAACGGCCCCGGGAGCCAGAAGGTTAGGCTCTTTAGTCGACTGGCCCCGGAAAAAACCGGCCCTACGGGGCCAGTTGACCTAATGCATTTAATTTATTACTTTTTTTTAGTCGACTGGGCCTTTATGCATTACTAATTTGAACAAAAACTCTACTGTCTATTTCAAATCCATGTACAGATGTGTACAAAACGAACTCAGAGAAAAAAAAAGAAACACCATTTTTATAAATATGATAGCTACCTACTTATGTTTATTGGGTTATTTTGCTTAGAACTAGTCAAAATCAACAATATAGTATATCGACAAAAGTTGAAACACTTTTCTTCTTGACTATTCTAATAATAAATTCTGTAAGCGGGGCCAGTTGACCAATTCAAAACATGCATTAGGTCAACTGGACTCGAGGGGCCAGTCCGAGCGGGGCCGGTCGACTAAAGAGCCGAAGGTTATGTCAGACTCCTGATACTGACTAAAACCTCTGGGGTGTTCCGCTTTGCGCTTCCGGGAAATTAATTTCTTCAGTTTTCTATAAAATCTAACCTAACCTAACCGCCATTTTTCGTATCCGATACAATGGCTTTGAAGAAATTATTGGCGATTCCTTACTAAGGCGCAATCCTACTAATATCATAAACGCGAAAGTTTGTAAGAAGAAGAGAAGGTCTATGTTTTTTTTTGTTACGCGATTACTCCGCCAAGAATGAACGGATTTTGATGACTCTTTTTGTTTTGTAGGTCATAACTTCAAAGGGCGCATATAAATTTATTCAAATCTGATAACTTACTACTTTTTGAAAAAACAATACACACAGAATATTACGTTTTCGTTTGTTAGTTAGACACTCGATAAATTCGCTGTATTAGTTGGCGGCGACAATAATAACTTGTCAGTGTATGACTCGTTTTCAGGATTTTCTGCGGTGCATTTGCCTGACAACTACGTCGCTCTGGTTTTTATATGTTTTCTCGTGTTATTTTGAGTTTTATTGCGTAATTTTGGTGGTTATTTTGCCAATAAAGCCCGGGCTCTTGACGCGAGTGTAAAGTATGTGAATTAGAGTGAATAGTTCTCGTCAAATTCCATCGGAGGAAATCCCGAAAATTTTCAACAAAACAGCCATCTTTTGTTTAAAATTGACTTGACTACTTGACTATGACTCTGTGACGTTGACAATACTTATAAATAAGTACACTTGACACTGGCAAAATTGTTCTCTAAGAGACAGATGCCATAATTGAAGAAGAAGAAGAAGACTCGTTTTCAACTTATTGTAAAAATATATTATTGATATTATTACCTACGTTCCCTGAGCGTTATAGTATATAGGACCGTGAGTATATAGGACCGCGGAAATGCGGTTTTGCGACTATCACAAAACATTGATTTGTGTATTTAGTTTGGCAAATAATCAATTTAAAATATCTGATCAAATCATCATTATTATGTCGATTTGGTCCGATTTCCAAATTTTTAAACTGATATACTCGTAGGTACTAGAACTGGATTAAACTCATTAATCTCCCTCTTCGTAGTCAGGTAAAAAGGTGTAGCTCCAGAGTGTTGCTCTATGAGACTCGGTATATACAAACCTTGACACGTAAGTTGGGCTGACGACCCCATTTCTATTGTATGGATCCACGTGTGCCTAATACCACTCAATGAACATGTAAATTGTTAAGGAGAGTAAAGTTTTTGATTGTATTTGACATTTCGTACGTCAAACACTTTGATTCTTTTTCTTCTTTGTTTATGGCATCTGTCTCTTTATAGTAGGCTTTTAATTTTTTTTGTGTCGATATATTGCTGATCGTTTTGCGAAGTAGACTCATCATTTCAACATTGACCTTAATTTTAACAATCGATCTTCTTTTTCATCTTCTTTGTTAATGGCGTCTGTTTCTTTAATTCTCAGTACCTGGATGACCGAGCTTTGCTCGTATTTTTTTTGTAAATGACGCTTTCTAAAAATGAAACCTAGCTAGATCGATTTATCGCCCCCGAAACCCTCTGCATACTAAATTTCATAAAAATCGTTGGGTCGAATGCGTCGCAGAAAATCCCAAACTTTTATTCAAAATGCGCTTCTATTTTATTATGGCATCCGTCTCTTTATTTCTATAAGTATCTAATTAAAATAAATTTAAATTGACGTTTTTACGACTCCATAGATAATTCGTAAATCATTAGAAGAAGTTCTCAAAATGCACCACAGACAACTAAAAACCATTTGACATTGGCAAAAGATCTAGGTAAGTATAAAAGACGGATTTTCTGCGGTGCATTTGCCTGACAACTACGTCGCTCTGGTTTTTATATGTTTTCTCGTGTTATTTTGAGTTTTATTGCGTAATTTTGGTGGTTATTTTGCCAATAAAGCCCGGGTTCTTGACGCGAGTGTAAAGTATGTGAATTAGAGTGAATAGTTCTCTTCAAATTCCATCAGAGGAAATCCCGAAAATTTTCAACAAAACAGCCATCTTTTGTTTAAAATTGACTTGACGACTTGACTATGACTCTGTGACGTTGACAATACTTATAAATAAATACACTTGACTCTGGCAAAATTGTTCTCTAAGAGACAGATGCCATAATTGAAGAAGAAGAAGTATAAAAGACAGATAAAGAAGAAGAAGTATGCCAAGAGCACTTCTAAATGCAATAAATAGATCACAATGCACTAATAATTCAAGTGTGCACCAATAGGGATGTGACCCAGTTACATTGACTCCACATTCCGACACGTCACCGCCTCGCATTGAGCGTAATTAGAACCTGAGGGAAGTTCGATAGGTCAAGCTGGCGTCTCAATCAACTGCTACTGTGTTATGATCTCCTGGTACTTTATAGATTAACTAGCTGTTTCCCGCGACTTTGTCCGCAAAAATCAATCAATATGACGTTATATGTTTTTATAATGTATAATAGAAGATTCAATTCTAAATTCATTCCTCTAAGAGATTTATTCCTAAATTATTGATATCGGTCAATTGTGAAACTCCTATGGAGTGCAAAAAGAGGCGGTCACCCATCTAAAAACTTGCTGTAAGCAACACAATAAAACACGAGAAAATAATATATAAAAACTAGAACGATTCATTAAGAAAAATTCCTACAATACATCAAATTTTAAGTTATATAGGTACCTACTCTCTCGTGACTCATTGACAGATAAAACAAATAATTAACTAAAGATTTTTAAAGGAATTTTGATCTAGAAAAAAATCCTAAAGTGCAAGGTTGGAATTTATGTAAAAAAAATAATTAAGCGAATGAAATCGCGATGAGTTACAGTCAAATAAAATTCTACCGTAGATCTACGCTACAAAAACAGTCGTAGGTGGTCGCGTCATTGCCGTAGCGGCTAATTCATATCTTCTGTTGCTATGCAATCCTAGTACTTCGTAGATGAAGCGCTACACAGATTTTGCCTTACTAATGCTGTGGGTATTAATTATTACTTTGGCGGCAATTCTATACGGTCGATTCCTTTATTCTATCTGTGGTTTTTGAATTTTGAATAGGTTATTACATCTAGGTTATCTATTACTGACTTTGGCAAAAGTGATCTGAGAAGAGATAGATGCTTTAAGCAAAGAAGAAAAAGATCGATTGTCCAAAGTAATGTCAATGTCGAAAAAATGTAACTTAGGTCAGGTTTTTTAAATAGAGACTCGGAGGTCTACTTCGCAAAACATTGCCTACCAAAGAGAATATAATCACTTTGCCTACTCTAAGTTACATCGTTTTGACACTGACATTATTTATTGACAAGCGATCTCGCAAACCTACTATGTCATCAATTACTGACGACCAAGTTCTACGTCGGATTTTCTGCGGTGCATTGGACTGACAACTAGGTACGTTACTCTGGTTTTTATATTTTTACTCGTGTTATTTTGTGTTTTATTGCGTAATTTTGGTGGTTATTTTTCCAATAAAGCCCGGGTTCTTGACGCGAGTGTAAAATATGTGGATTAGAGTGAATAGTTTCCTTCAAAAACCATCGGAGGAAATCCCGAGAATTTTGAACAAAACAGCCATCTTTTGTTTAAAATTGACTTGACAACTTGACTATGACTCTGTGACGTCGACAATACTGATATATACACTTGACACTGGCAAAATTGTTCTCTAAGAGACAGATGCCATAATTGAGGAAGAAGAAGTTCTACGTCACTAGATAGAATGTCTTTGCTGACGACACGTCCAATTTGACAACGAAACAACTGTTAATTCGACTGAATCCGACGTACATTTGGTTCCGATTTATATCGTTTTCGTTGTGCAGAGTCGACGCCCGTACGTCTACCATGAGTTGTCACATTTAGATCGGCTGACGTTACTACAGTAATAATAGTACGTTACTATGACATCTGTCAAAACTGTTACTCATGGTACCAAATTCTAAGCAAATTAATGAAGCGCAAACTACAGTCGCTGTAGTACGCTGTGACGTAGGATAGTTACTACGTGAGGTTTTAGTACCCAAGTATGCGCTAGAAGCGCTGTACAAGTTTTCATACACTTTTTAACTACAGTCGCTAGCGAGTGTAGATTGTGAAAACTCATGGTAGACCTACCGTACCCTACAAAGACTCATGCATAATGTAGTTAGCGTTGTGTACTGCACGAAAAAGGTCACATTCGCCAATTTGAGTTGAAAACGTTCGAACCGCGTAAATTGCCGCGAGAACAATGGCGGCTTTGCACCCACGGCGCATGCGTGCATCACATCTCAAACAGCCCGTTGTTCTACGTGAGCGGCGGGACGCGACGCGGCGCTATGCGATATAAAGTCCACACTTCGTCGCGTGTCGCTCAGATTGATAGCACGACGTAGGTCACACATATCTTGATGTTTTCGCGTCGCGTTTATTAGCGTGTGTTGCTTTTGTAACGAGGGTTCCAATTCTAACGCGAATGAAATAAAGTGAAATTAATAAGAGCGCTAGTGGTGTAGTGGTAGCACCCCTGCCTCACGATCCGAAGGTAGTGGGTTCAAACCTGGTCGTGCACCAATAAGTTTTTCCAATTTTTAAATTTATGTGCGCAATGCCAGTGCTCTTAAACGGTGAAGGAAAACATCGTGAGGAAACCGGCATACCCTAGAACCAAAAATTCAAAGGTGTGTGTCATAGGTTAGTATTTTAATAAGCGGCGATGGGCTTGCAACCTGTCACGTACGGAAAACTAACTACTGTGCAAAATGTGGGCATGTACCGAATGTCATGTTTGGACGTGCTTCTGACTACCCTTTTTAGATATCCTCAAAGATCTATGTATCTATAGATCTGAGGAGATATCTACTGAGCCTGGGGATTACAGTCTTGATGTTGTGAATACGTAAATTTATGAAGATGCTCGTGAAATATTGCATTTGTACAAGAAATATCATAGAATCTTACAATCACATAATCACGAAAGAAACAAGAAGTTAAATAAATAAATAAAATAATATATAATGCTGGACAATCCACACAGCATCATCTAGCCCCAAAGTAAGCTACTCAAAGCTTGTGTTATGGGTACTAGATAACTGATATATTTCATACATGATATAGGTACATAGATAGATATTTTTTATTATACATACACACCCAGACCGACGGAACAAATTTCTGCAGATCGTACACAAATTTGTTCCGAGGCGGGAATCGAACCCGCAACCTCATGCGTGGCAGGCGGACTCTTGCCCGCTGCGCCACTGAGGTCGTCAAGTTGTTGGTTATATTCCTACTTCATAGCTATTTTTTTTGTATGACTAATAATTATTCAAGATCTGAAAACACTCCACTCATACACACTAACCGTTTTAATGAATAAAGGTTTTGTGTAACTCGTTTATTGTAACGGAACCCTAACCAGCATTTGAATTTAGAAGCGCGCAAGCGCATGTACTTTCTCGCCCACGGAACGCGCTATTGGTCAGGGCTGTCACAATAATGAATGTTTATTGCATTCGCGAGACAAATGGGTGCTGCTACACTTAAGATGTATTGCTTTGAGCTAAATAGTCTGATGTGCGATAAGCTGTGGTTGGACCTACTTGCGAATGATGCTAAGCAACGGTAATTGAACCATATGATATTAGATTATAAGGTTTTATTTTCGATGACAAATCCGTCAGGCTGTTTCAGCGTGTGCTTTCGCAAAAAAACATCCGAACTTTCCAATTTGTTTATTATTTTACGTTTTTTCTTTTTATCATTATGAAAGTTACAGTACAACTCAGAGTCTCCTTTTGTGCAATATATATTTGTGTAATCCTATTAATATTACATACGTGAAAGTTTGTATGTATGGATGTTTGTTACTTTTTCACGCCGAAACATCTGAACGTATCTAGATAAAAATTGACACAGTGATAGATTATAGTCTGGAATAGCACTAGGCTACTTTTTATCTCGGAAAAATGTACAGTTCTCATGGAATAAATTTATTTTTTCAAGGTACGACGTAGGCGAAGCCGTGGGCGGAAGCTAATTGATAATAATGATAGCTTATCTGTACCTTTATGTATTTCTGAAATATTTTCTATTAATAAATTAACTATAGAATATAACTGGATTACGTGACAGCCCTAGCTAGCGGGTCGTTACTCAGTACACTTTATCTTTTATCTGCGGTGATATAGTTTGCACAGCCCTGCGTCACAGAATAAGCAACATCGGTAACGCGGGGATATACAAAATACAAGTTTGTTTACTTCAGTCTCATTTTACTGTGCACAGTACACGTTTATGTTCAAGTTTTGAAGATATTCCCACGAAAACGGCACAAATTTTTCTCCACACTCATTACTGCACACTTGTATTCCCATTTCAGGAAAAATCAAAACTATTTTTTTGCCCTTTGTGGGAATAGTACAAGTCAGTTCAGTACTCACTCGTTTCTTACCCATGTCATCTTTCACACAGTCCACCCATCTTTTCTTTGTCCTACCTCTACCCCTTATCCATCCACATTCATACCTTACACTCTCCTTGTCACATGACATTCATCTCTTCTCATAACATTTTTGTGTAAATATATCCTCACGAATTTCCCTTTCGGCAGTATTTACCTCTAGGATCTTTTATTCCATGCAAGCCATGCTAACACCATGCTAATGCCCACTTTCAGATCACTGTGGTGCATGCGAAAATAATTCTTTTCGTAGTTCTTTTAATAATTCTTTTAGTATAAGTCAAAACTACTAACCAACTATTTTGTATGGATTACGTTAATCTATTTTAAATGTCATGTGACGAGGAGTTCACAATCCTACGCGAAAGTTTGTAAGAATGTATGGATGTCTGGATGTATGTTTGTTACTCTCTCACCCTGAAACGGCTGAGCGGATCTGGATGAAATTTGGCACAGATATAGATTATAGTCTGGAATAGCACATAGGCTACTTTTTATCCCGGAAAAATGAACGGTTCCCGCGGGATAGATTTGTTTTTATTTTTTAAGGTTTTGTTTTTGAAGCCGAAAGCGGGAGGTAGTTTAATATAAATACAGACGTATTAAAAATCATTTTCTTTAAAGTTTGTTAAAAATATCAATATGACAAAATGGTAGGTTCATAATAAGAGCCAATGTCCCACGTCGCGCATAATATGTTGCAAAGGTTGCGAGCTATAAAACGCAATCTTGGTGGTAATAAAAATTTATTTTATAAGCCGCAGCTATAAGTTGATAGCAAATTATATCTTTACCCAGTAGTAACTTTTATTGCAGTTTAATGCAGTTCCCCGTGACTTCGTTCGCGTAATTTTTTTATAATTTTCAACCTCCTGCTACACCTAAGAGGTTTAATATTAGGAATTCCTTTCTTATTGCACCTTTAGACCTAGAAAACCTGAAAATTACAAACAAAAACCATTGTTTGTGTCAATAATACTGAAGTATTTTTATCCGGTCATGAATTGGCGACAGACGTTGTCCTGTCTTAAAACCTTCTCCTTACAATAACAAAAACAACAAGAAAAAATTAGCAAAATCAGTCGCGTGAACGCGTGATGCCGTGACCAAGGAAATAGGGATTCATTTTTATATTTAAGATAGATTGTTGTAACCGCTCTAGATAAATATCACTATATAAACGAGTATTACTCTATTTCCCGTAACATTGTAACTTAGAATTAAATTTTATTTTTTATAGTTATTTTACTATTCGGGCCGGAGACAAATCTTACAAATAAAAATCATGAAAATCGGTCCAGCCATTCTTAAGTCATTTATTTCGGATAAACTGCATTGAAAATATACAATTGAAAGTTATCGATACCAGGAGAACATAGATACGCAAGAACATAATTACTGTAAATAGCGAGAGTAAGAGAGAAAACTAGCGATCAATGATGGAGAAATGTTTGTTTAGACGTTTAGTTTCTCCGCGTTTATGACCGCCTGGTACTTGTGATGCATGTGATGGTCGATCGTTTGTCAAAAGGCTAACCAATAACAACTTTTTTAACAAATTTATTACAAAAAATTAAAAAAACTCGACATAATTGAAAACAGCTTCTTAAAGCCGCCATTTTGATTTTTTTGACATTTTGTATAACCTATGTCAATTTCGTGATTCAGACGAATTCAACGACACCCAATTTGCCAAAATCTGTCCAGCCGTTTGGGCTACAGTGACACTTAAAGAAAATTGCATACATACACCAAAAACTACATTACCCTCCTTCGCTACGCAATCGGATAAATAAATACATTGAGAATTCCACTAATATATTTTACCTAGTAATAAGACAAGTAATATAAATAATAATCTTTAGTAAAAGGCTCCTTTGGTGCCTAAAATAATAAAAAAATGTAAGCATAGCTTCAAAAGCTGTAACTACCAGGAATACATAAAGCTATAACGAGTTGAGCCAGACGGCTTATCCCACTCAATCTACCTCCGCAAAGTCTTGCATTCCTGGTATTCAATGAAATTGTGTTCCGAGAAAGTCGATTTGGAGCGTACGGTATCTCGTGTCCCTGTCACGCTTGTTTTAGGGATCCGTACTCTAAGGGCTTACAAAGTCATCCCTTACTTTTTATACAAGTGTTCCGTATAGACAACTATTAGACAAAAGACATTCATGATATTTTTATATTTGACTAGCTTACGCCCGCGGCTTCGCCCGCTTTATACCTTGAAAAACAAAAACACATATCCCACGGGAACCATTCATTTTTCCGGGATAAATGGTAGCCTATGTGTTATTCCAGACCATAATCTATATCTGTGTCAAACATTCAGATCCATTCAGCCGTTTTAGCGTGAAAGAGTATCAAACATACATCCATCCATCCATCCATACATTCTTAAAAACTTTCACGTTTATAATATTAGTAGGTTAGGCATCATAGCCAATGGTAATGCCTTCTGGCTGTTCAAGCTCTGCCTTCTGGGCTGTAGGTTATGGGTTCGATCCCCACCCAGGACTAATATTTATGAGATGTTTTTTTCATGTCTGGGTGTTACGTATTCTAGGCAATGCTTAATTTTAGTAATAGTTATGTTAACGACTAGATGGCATTGTATGAAATGTCCACCTATGTTTTTTTATTATCATTTACAAAAACTGTATCTTATATATAAAAATTAAGAATTGCTGTTCGTTAGTCTCGCTAAAACTCGAGAACGGCTAAACAGATTTATCTTATCTTGGTCTTGAAATGTTCGTGGAGGTCTAGGGAAGGTTTAAAAGGTAAGAAAAATTCGAATAACTTCCGGGAAAACCGTAAAAATAGCTCTTTTCTATTTCCCATACAAACGTGGCGGTACGAAGTTTGTCGGGACAGCTAGTAATGTATAAAAATCTATCAGCTATTTAGTTGAGTTTAATATTTATTTATTTAGATAAAATAAGGGCTAGTTTCACCATGTTATGTCAATAAAACTAACAGCTTGTTAGCCTTTTAATCGACTGTTGAAGTCGTTTTGTTTTCCACCATGTCTAACAAAGGATTATCTTTCGTAAATGAAATGACGTAAAACAGATAACGGTACTTTAACATTCTTGGTGCCCGATTAAGTTAAATGACATTGATCTTAACCTCTTTGAGGTGCAGAGGAGGGATTAAAGTTTGTATGAAAAAAGCTACATTTGTTTATAAGAAATACCGTTTTGTATTCAAACGGTGTTGTATTGAACCTCGCAATTAAGATAATTACAGAGATAGCCCAAATATGTATGCAATGGCGGGTGATGCTCTGAATATTAATATTTTGGATATAAATCCACAGTTCTTAAACAACGGTGACCGGTAAATTGATATAGACAAACATTATTTTGTTAGAGATAGCAATACCTACAATCAAAGCAGCGACACCTGTCGAGATAGTTTGGAACTATTTCTATTTTTAAACGTGAACTGAAAATTATTAAAGTTATGTATAGTGACATCTGCTGTGAGGAAAAGGTGAACTTTTAAAACTGTAACTAGGTACATCTCTACCCCTAGTATGAGTTTTTGATAGTTTACGAAAACTTTTTTCAATTAATATCCTTTCATACATTTACCTCCATCGGAAATGTTAAGGAACTAAAATAAGGTCGATAATATCGAATATTGTGATCGTCAGTCCCAGCAATGATTTTTAAATCAATTTTTCACGATATCGACCTTATTTTAGTTTCTTAACATTTCCGATGATGGTAAATATATGAAAGGATATTAATCGAAAAAAGTTTTCGTAAACTATCAAAAACTCATACTAGGGGTACAAATCTTTTGTTACTTTGATCTTTGAGGATATTAAAGGAGTCTAAATACTTTATTCTGGATTAACATGGATTTTCCTGTATTATCTGCACTTTACTCTGATACGGTGAAGGAAAACATCGTAAGAAAACTCGCGGCTTAGTCAGCTACGCACGTATTGAGCATGTATTCCCGGTGCATACGGCTGACTAAGCTTAGAAGATAGTATAGGTTTT
This sequence comes from Cosmorhoe ocellata, assembly GCA_963675405.1. Lineage (NCBI taxonomy): Eukaryota > Metazoa > Arthropoda > Insecta > Lepidoptera > Geometridae > Cosmorhoe > Cosmorhoe ocellata. The sequence goes on from OY776267.1 coordinate 7,410,555, forward strand.
TACACGCTTTATATTAGCTTCACCTGTATGTTTTTATGTTTGTATGTTTGTTTGTAACCGACTTCTTTGGGCGCGATTTTGACCCACTTTAAACGGCCAGATTTCGTTCAAACTTTGTAGATTTATCGAGGACCGATGACAATACACTATTTTGATAAAATTATTCCATTTTTCAATTTAAAAATTTTTTTTCGATCGTATAGCACTCTCTGATGCTTCGCATCATGAGTCGTGCAATAGTTTAAAATTAAAAAAACAAGCTATTATAAATAAACCAAACTAAAAAATAGAAAATAAATAATAGTTTAAAAAAACTAAAAAACACGCTATTATAAATAAACCAAACTAAAAAATAGAAAATAAATAATAGTTTAAAAAAACTAAAAAACACGCTATTATAAATAAACCAAACTAAAAAATAGAAAATAAATAATAGTTTAAAAAAACTAAAAAACACGCTTTTTATAGAAACCGAACTAAAAAATAGAAAATAAATTATAAAAAATAAAATAAAAAGCGTGTTTTTTAGTTTTTTTAAACTATTATTTATTTTTATTTAAATTATGGGTACTGAACTACGTTCATCATAATTACGGCTGCAGTTTTGAGAAAACCGAAAAATACGCCTGCCAGATTAAGGTGTGGAATTTTGAGCCATTACGAAAAACCCACATTTTTGCTGCGACCCACTTTTCCAAAATATTTTGGAAGTGCAGTGTGAATTGCACGCTGTAACAGTTTTTTTGAGAAATGTTTTTGTAAAAGCTTTAGGTGTCAAATAAAAACTCTTCTATAAGGTTAAGATTTTTTATTGCGTTAAACGGAAAAATAATAGGTACACGATTTTGAACTTAATATGTATCTTACTAATCCTATTAAATACGTGAAAGTTTGTGAGGATGTATGGATGTTTGTTACTCTTTCACGCCGAAGCGGCTGAACGGATCTGGATGAAATTTGGCATAAAGATAGATTACGGTCTGGAGTAGCACATAGTCTTTTTATCCCGGAAAATTTACGGTTGCCGTACTTGATTCCCGTTTTTTTTTTGTTTTTCAAGGTACCACGCGGGTGCGTAGCCGCAGACGGAAGTTAGAAAAATATTATAAAAAATAGAATATAATTTTAATCAAATATACGGACATAGGTAAAAAAATATGCAGAAAAACAATAAATGAACACAAAAGAGTGTACAAAAGTAAAAGAGAAACTCGAAAGTCTTTAGACTTTTGAGATTTGCTTATTTCACTAATCCCCGTTGATGATCCCCGTTAACGGGGATTAGTGAACAAAAAGTTCACTATTCCCCGTTGACACTGATGCGAACTCGTAACGGGATTAGTGAACTAAAAAATTCATTAATCCCCATTACGTTAATAATAAAATACTAATATTTGGAATAAGCCTAAGAATCATATTTTTATTTCAAATCACAGTTTATTACAATTATTAATTAAAAAGATAACAATAAAATCAAAAATGTTTACAATTCGGTATTAAGGCGCGGTGGTCAGCTGATCGCGGAGTTTTGCTGTTTTTCAGCTGCTTTACCCTCGGTAAATAAGGGTAGTGGAAAATTACTTAAAGGTCACTGAAAATAATCAATATTTTATCTCTAAAGTCTGAGTTTGAAATTTTGTTTAAACGTCGTACTAACTTTAGTATTAATTCTCGAAAAAACCTCAAAAAATAAACAAAATCTGCTTCTCCTTCTAAAGTTGAGGTCATTTTCATATTTTTTTTACACCAACGGGTAGATAATTTACTTATAAATAAAATGTGTGTTTCATTTTTATTATTTAAGTTTAACACGAATTATTATTTCAAATTATTACAATTCGAAGGGATAAAACTTAGACTTTTCATGCAACGGGCAGTATGCCGCTGGCCACTAGCTAGCTGCCGCGCCTTAATTTAAAATGTAGAGCATTCAAAACGTAGCTTATATTTCCAACTAGTTTCGTTGGGTTTTGGTAAACCCAACGAAACTAGATGGCGTTGTGTTAACTATCCATTATTATTGTTATCTACAAAAAGTATGTTAAAAAAAGTTTAACCTAATCAAACTGAAACAAAAAAAGATGACATACGGATAAATCAATTGAATGTCACATTAATGGAACACGCGCTCGGCGCACGCGCAACTTGCGTCTCGCGTCATCGATCAATGTAGATCGGTGATCATTGATGGATGTGGATCGCTCCGGGGCTTCCACACATGCTGACACCCAGTTATGGTAATGATTTGTAACCTGTAATATTGTTCGGCTTTCTCGTTTGTATTAACACTTTTGTCATTTGAATTCGAGGTTAGAAATGTGTACCTAAAATATCCTACTATGATTATAAATGCAAAAGTTTGTATGGATGTTTGTTATTCAATCACACTGAAACGGCTGAAGGGAACTGTATGAAATTTACCACAGAGATAGATAATAGTCTGGAATAGCACTTTTCATCCCGGAAAAATGTACAGATCCTGAGGGATAGATTTTGTTTTGTTTTTCAAGGTACCACGCGCGCGTAGTCGCGGACAAAAGCTAGTATTTAATATTATGTAATTATGTGTACTTAATTAAGTATATATTTTTTTTATTAAACACCTTTTCTTTTGTGTGGTGTTAAATAAAAAAATCTTTATTTTAATGACATTAGAATAACAAGGTTCTACACAGTACCTTATCTCTAAATGACAAGTGATTGATTATGAATGAGGATATTACAAGCATAAATATGAAATGGCATAATGATTGATGACTGCTACAAGCTATTCTAATCCAGCACGTGTGGAAGAGCCTGCGCGGGCGCCGAGTGTGAAGGCTTAATTAGATGTTCCGGAATTGTAATGCTCATGTTTGTAGGTTAGTTTTTGTTCTAATTTATTATTTCTAAACAAGGACGTGAGAAAGTTGACTGCTTGTATTTATGGAGCATTGGCGGCGTAGTGGTAACCTTCTGATCTTAAGGTCGTGGGTTCGAAGTAAGAAGTGCTACTAACGACTAAAATGTATGTGAAGTGATAGTCCTCTCGAACAGTGAAGGAAAATATCGCTAGAATAATATATTAGGCTTATTCCAAATATAAGTATTTTATTAGTAACGTAATGGGGATTAATTAACTTTTTAATCCATCAATCCCCATTACGAGTTCGCATCAGTGTCAACGGGGAAAAGTTAATAAAAAGTTTACTAAACCCACTTAACGGGGATCGTCAACGGGGATTAGTGAAATAAGCCAAAATACATACCTTAGATATTAAAATTTGAAGGTGTGCGTCGTTTAGTATTCTTATAAGTGGTTTGCAACCTGTCATATAAAATATAAATAATAAATAAATAAATAAATAAAAATAGGTACTAACTAGGCGTCTGTTTAAAGCGATTCAACGTAATAATACCACCAGCGTCTTGGGGAAGCTTCTATCTGGCAGTGATCTAGTTCAGTAGAGCTATCTATAGATCGTTTCTAGCGGTCCTTAGATAGCTCAGCCGTTTCACATGTATTTTATATTTGTTGTGTAGTAAGATATATCTCTGTATATTTTGGTAAATAAAGTTTCTAGAAAACTACTATTGTCCAAAAACACCTTTGCAAAAAAGAGGATAGATCGAACTTTGTTGTCCCATCTGTCCCCCCAGGGAGGAAAAGCAGGGAGGCAAAAGGTTTACAATTCAGTTTTTGCACCGTTTGAGAGTATAGCCCATACTTATAGGTACTTATATTTTTCAAATGTAAAAATGATACACGACCGGGTTCGAGCCTACGACCTTAAGATCGGATGCCGGGGGTACCACTACACCAGAAGTGTTAGGTTCTGTGTAGTGTGAATTGTTACAACGAATTAAAAACTGCGTTATTGGATGTATGTGTATCATTATTTTCGAGTAATAAGTGATTATTAACTTAATGGGCACGATGATATCAGGGTTCTATTGTGGAATATAAAAACCAGCCCTAGACCCTTACCAGAAACTTTTCGGACAATATCAAAGTACCATGATCTTTAAAATTTGTGTAATAATTTTTATATTTGCACTAGAAACAAAAATTTGAAGGTTCACAAGGTCATAGGTTAGTATTCTTATAAGCGGCATTGGGCTTGCAACTCGACACGTACGGAATACTATCTGCTGTGCAAAATGTGGGCATGTACCAAATGTCATGTTTTGGACGTACCTACCTTTGAATTCTACCAATCACAATTAGTCAATAAATTATTCTTTATAAATGATGTATTCCCGTCGTCCCCATTGAATGGGAACAATGAGAATACATCATTTTCTACTAATAGGGAAAGTCTTTTTTTTTAATTGCCAATAATATAAATACCTACGGAACTCCAATGACAAAATAAGACTCAACTTGACGAAATAAAATACAGTTTTGAACTACTTAAGGCAATGCCAGTTTTTGCTGCCAATATTAACGTGATTAATTAAGGCGTAAAATTATCATTAATGGCGAGCTTTATATAGTCGTGATATTTTACTTTAGGTAGTGATGTGATGTGAGTGAGCTATCCGGTTATTTATGGCCGGATGGTGTGCAGGTTAGATTATGTTTAGTAAGGTAAAAATAATGGAATATATACCTTACGAGAGCTATGAAAGGAGGCATAAGTAAGTACCTAGATTTAAAAAAACAAGTTTTCTATTGTATTTTTTATCCGTTTACCCTTTTTGGGTTATTTAAAATTTAGTTTTCTTTCAAAGTATCTCTTATATGTTCTATGGGTGTAGAGATACACTAAGATATAATTTATATCAGTTTTTAGATATTTGAAAAACAAGGCTTTGTCAAATTATTTGCTTATAGAGAGTTCCCACACCCAGCATTTGAGTTTTAACGGCAAGTAAGTTGGTTGACTTTTGCCGGCTGTCCGACTTTTTCCGGAACAACCCTATCCGACTTTTTTCCCGTTTATTTACAGGTTTTACGGTGTAATGCTTTCTTGTAAGTAGTTTGTGTAAAATTTTATTTATTTTGTGTACCTACGGTAAGTATTCTTGTAGCCATAAATTGTTACAAGAATTTGTATCAGTAAATATAATTTTTCTCAGTCATATACTTTTGCAAAAACCAAGTAAACATTTTCAGTATAATTAGAAATTAGTGTCTTAAAATTTTTCTTCTTCTCCTTTTTTCCACGCTATGTGGGGTCGGCATAACATAATATGATCTTCCATCTCCCTCTATCATCCGTCATTTCAGTACTCTCTCTTTCTTACTCATGTCATCTTTCACACAGTCCATCCATCTTTTCTTTGGCCTACCTCTACCCCTGTATCCATCCACATTCATACCTAACACTCTCCTCGTCACATGACATTCATCTCTTCTCATAACATGTCCATACCACGCTAGCCTATTACTCCTCATCTTTTCCGTCACTGGTGCCACTTTCAGGCTTTCTTTAATTTATACTTATTTCCGTATTTTAACAATTAAGAATGTTAATAGGTATAACAAATCGGTTGAAAGATTATTACAGTAAAGCTTTATGTATACAAAAACACTAGTTTTTGTTGTTGTAAAAAATACCTATTAGTTTTGATTTTACAGGCATTTAAACTTTGATAATTATAAGTCCCGCTAACAGTCACGTGACCGCATGTGACGTCAATATCCAACGCTCCGCTTAGTAGTTGTGTTGTGAGATGACGTCACACCGTCACACGCATCGTACGAGTCCGCATCGCACGTTTACTTCTATAAATCGAAAACTAATTCACGTATCGAAGTAATTCTTTCACGTGTATTTTTTATTTTTGACCGAGAATATGGAGAGTTAATATTCAAAATTAGTTAACATTCTTAATTCTCATCACTTTCAATGTCTTAAAAATGTGTAAAATATTTTTCTTCAACCGGAAATTGAAACCGCTACCTTGTCCACTGTAATATAACTTACCAACTATAAGTATCGCCGCCGTCGCTGCCACACGTGCGTTGACCATCATCTTGTTATAATATAACACTCAACTATTCACTGTTATAGCACACGGAGTTCGACCAGTTTCACTATCCCGTAACTGAGGTATCACTCGCCCATATCGGGGTTCTGAAACAAAAATAAAAAGTATTATCTTCTGTCGTATCACCAGTGTGGTGAAAGGCTTAAAGTTCACCTCAGATCTCTTTTAATGCATCATCTTCCTGCCCTTATCCCACGTTATGTGGGGTCGGCACAACATGTGATCTTCTTCCATTTCCCTCTGTCACTCGTCATCTCAGTACTCACTCCTTTCTTACCCATGTCATCTTTCACACAGTCCATCCATCTTTTCTTTGGCCTACCTCTACCCCTGTATCCATCCACATTCATACCTAACACTCTCCTTGTCACATGACATTCATCTCTTCTCATAACATTTATCTCTTCTTTTAATGCATTTCTATTAAAAACCACCTGAGCCGACAGACGTTGTTCTGTCTTAGAATATAGAGTATTTTTCTCGTCTTACAATAAAACAAGCACAACAAGTTAATTTAAATTAAATTAAAAAACCCCTAACATAAACTTTGCCCGCCATTTTGTGGCGGCGGCCATCTTGGACCGATTTCCATCAACGTCAAACTTATACACCCGTCGTTTTTGCGTCGAGGGTTAAAAAAAATTTAGTAAAATTCAAACATAAACTCGCATCTCACATCGCTATTCACTCTCACTTCGCTTAACACGCTTTTTATTTGACACTTTGAATCGGGTTCGAGTGCGAAGCGAGCGTCGAAGTGACTTGGGAATTACCGTATAGAATGCCACTTCTTACGTCATCTCATACTTTATCTGTAAAAATCTCCCCGTCAATTTAGTTCAACTCGCTGACACGCTCGCAAGAGTGGCGCTAGTGTAAATTCGAATTATCAACGGAGTTTTTAGAATGCCAATCAAGAAACTCACGGCGGATTCAGATTCGAAGTTTAAAATGAGGTCTTACAGAATCACACAACAGTTGATTTGTTAAGGTCAAAAATCGAAATTCTTTGACCCGACAGACGTTTGTCTGAAGTATGAATTTTGATTTTTCTTTCATGTTACTTGGGTAAGAACCTTCTCCTTACACTAACAAACAATAAAAAAAGACTTAGCGAAATTGGTTCAGCCGTTCACGCGTGATGCTGTGAGCAAGGGAAATAGGAATTTATTTTCATGTAATTTTATTATATAGATATAAAACACTCGTTAAGTATTGACTGACTGACTGACAGATACTAACTAATTCATACATTATTATTTTAATAATTCATACAGCCCTACATGAAACTTGGAGGGTATTTTCCATAGGTGTTATTAAAAAAAATCGGAAGTTTAACCTCCAGAGTTTGAAATATGTGTGAACAAACAAAATGCGAACAAAGTCACGGGATATCCACAAGTAAAACTCGTCAAACGTCTGAAACAAGTCCATTGACACTATTTCTAAGTCTGTGACGGAATTTCGACTCATTCCAAGCAATAAAAGTTTACAATCAATAAATTAATTATAGAATTGACACCTTTCGTCCAATTAACGAATTAAATTGTGTATTTGCATACATTTACTAATAATTTTACGAAGACAACATAAATAATTGTATAAGTGTACAATTTGGTAGTTATATTAATTATTTACCGGATATCCTGTCTCATTAGTTTAAACGTTAGATTGATCTTTCTACTTTTTCTAAATTTAAAAATTAGCTTAAAACCATTAATCAAAATTGGCTATTAATTAGTGATTTATTTGGTAGTACCTGGTTGACCGAGCTTTGCTCGGTTTTTTTCTCGTAAATCTTATTTGTTGGAAAATGAAACCTAGCTAGATCGATTTATCGCCCCCGTAAGCCCCTGCATACTTAATTTCATGAAAATCGTTGAAGCCGTTTCCGAGATTCCGATTATATATATATATATATATATATACATATATATATATACAAGAATTGCTCGTTTAAAGGTAGAAGATATTCGACTGTCAACTTTTTCGCTCTAGTTTTTATATTTTTTCTCGTATTATTTTGAGTTTTATTGTGTAATTTTGGTGGTTATTTTACCAATAAAGCTCGAGTTCTTGACGCGAGTGTAAAATACGTGAATTAAAGTGTTCCTTTCTAAATCCATTGGAAGAAATCCCGAGAATTTTCAACAAAACAGCCATCTTTTGTTTAAAATTGACTTCACAATTTGACTGACTATTACTAATTTAAACAATTAAATTAATTTAAATTAATTTAATTAATTTGACACTAGCAAAATTCATCTCAACAATCTTTTATTCTCCATCTTCATGATATCAGCTTGAAAGACGAACACTAAAATCAAAATTAAAAAGCTTTTCAAATAACGGTTAAAATAATATCAAATTGAGTAGAATCGCCCATGACCTAATGAGAAATATATCAGAACAGTTTTCCTATTTGAACTCTAGCGAATGACCAGGCGAACATAATCACAGAGGTATAATCATTATTCACTTACACTGCAAACTTCACTATGTACCTAAGCTTTCGATCTTCAAACACAACGATTTGCACTCTCTACTTTCCCTTCTCTGCCCTTTCACGATGTTGACCTTGCGAAAATAGAACTGGCCTAGCTGTTTATCGACAGCTGGGAAATTACTCGGAATAGCTTCTTATATTTATGTGTGCCGGGTAGTTTTTGGATGCAAAATTGTTTTTTTTTCTAAATATTTGACACTGGTACCCTGCCGGTACCTGACTGAAATTAAGATTTGCAGATTGACATACTTTACTGATCAGTCAATCAGTATTTAGCAAACCACGTGCGTTGATTGATACGATTGTTATTATCGACAGCTAGGAAAAAACTCTCAATATCTTATAAATTATGCGTGCCTGGTAGGTACCCACTTTTTATTATATTGATTTTGAATTTAAAATCCAATAATCCTCTTATTCGATGACGGCTGGTTACTCTGAGATTGACAGACATTCTTGACTGATCAGTCAATCAGTTAATATAGATAACCACGTGACGTGAGTTGATAATGTACCTATAACAACAATAAAGAGTCCCCCACTTGTGACAACGATTATTATCGACGGCTATGTAATTTTACTCAGTCAGTGATCTGTAATAGTTGTAATTTATCTCTATGTACTCTGTATTAATACCTACCTTCTTATATTCATGTATTCCTAGTAATTTTTGTTATTATTTTTAAAAAATCTGACTTTATCCACTATATACGATGGCATACGGGCAATAGAAATTAATATTGACAGACTGACCATACTTGATTGATCACTTGATGGTGTTGATACGACAGTTTATTATTATTTATCGACAGCTAGGAAATTACTTGAAAGAAATAACTTCTTTTATTTATGTGTGCCTAGTAGGTACTTATTGGTAAAATATTTTTATTCAAAATCGAATAAATCCTCATTTTCAAGCAAATAACTGTTATTGAGATTGACAGACTGACACACTTGACTGATCAGTCAATCAGTTCAGTAAACCAAGTGCGGATACAACAATAGCTTTACCTACCTACGGTTGTGTATGATTGACGTTTACGACGACTCTACGGTGTCAGTCGGCCATAACTGTTACGTCACTGGTTCTTTCATGAGCACCCTGCTACGCCTAGTACTATGAAGTGGTAAAAGTCATAATAAATCATGCTATTGACCGCCAATAGATGTCGCTATTATAATTTACATCTACAGACACTGCAGCCCGATTTCTATAATAATGCAGGCAGTAAACGTGAAAGGGACGCAAAAGTCAAAACATAGCATTACAATAATATAACTAGCAACGGCACGTGGCTCCGTTCGCATGGTACCGAATAAAAAGTAAGTTTTTGGATGGGTGACCGCTTCTTTGTACACTCCATAAACTATCAATAATTGAGGATAATCGTGTTAGTTTTGATGGATGTATGTTTATTACTCGATCACGCTAAAATGGCTGAACGGATCTCGATGGAACTTGGAATACGCTTAGCTTATGATCTGGAATAACACATAGGCTACTTTTTATCCGGGTAAGTGCCACGCGACCGAAGCCGCGCGATTGCTAGTATCTAATAAGTATTTATTGCATGAAAATCCGACTGAAAGTAACTGAAAATCGATTTTTACTGACGCTACTGGTATATTAGATTTTTTGAAATTTCGTATAGCCTATGTCACTTGTGATCCAGACAAATCCAACGACACCTTATTTATCGAAATCGGTCCAGCCATTCGGGCTACAGCGACAGCCAAAGAAACTCGCATACATACTTAAGTACATACAACCCAAACACATTACCCTCCTTCACTTCGCAGTCGGGTTAAATGCAGTTTTAACTTTGACAGTGTGGTTTTAAACTGTTATAACAGGCCTAGAGGTCTGTGGTTACTACAGTGGTTACCTACGCCATTGTAGTGTGTCACTCGGCCATGTGGTAAACGTTTTGTAATGATACCATCAGGTAATATGGGTAAGTGACCATTATGAGAATTAGACGATCATCATCATCATCTTCCTGCCCTTTTCCCATGTTATGTGGGGTCGGCACAACATGTGATCTTCTTCCATTTCCCTCTATCATTCATCATCTCAGTACTCACTCCTTTCTTACCCATGTCATCTTTCACACAGTCCATCCATCTTTTCTTTGGCCTACCTCTACCCTTGTATCCATCCACATTCATATCTAACACTCTCCTCGTCACATGACATTCATCTCTTCTCATAACATGCCCATACCACGCTAACCTATTACTCCTCATCTTTCATGAGAATTAGACGATATGCTTATTTATTTTACTAGCTTCCGTTCGCGGATTTGCTCGCGAGGTACCTACATAAAATATAGCCTATGTTACTCAAGGATAACGTAGCATTCTAACGGTGAAAGAATTTTTGAAATCGGACCAGTAGTTTTTGAGTTTATTCGTTACAAACAACAATACAAAAATACAAAACTTTCCTCTTTATAATATTAGTATTATAGAAGTATAGACTAGCCTACCCTGGCCATTCTGGCCTCACAGTTCAGTTGGTAGTAGCTCTACTTTCTGCGCCGTAGGTTGTGGGTTCGATCCCCACCCAGGACTAACATTTCTGAGACGAACGCAGATAGTTGTTCTGTGTCTACATGTTATTATGTATGCTATGTATGTATTTACAAAAAAAAAGTAAGTATAAAAAAAGTAAGTATACTTTCGTCATTATTCGCAACAAACAATTTTGATTATCTCGTAAAATATTATTATTTATTATTATTATTATTTTAGCCTATGTTGTGCACTGCAGGGCAAAGGCCTCCCTCTCTTTTTTCCAGCTTTCCCTATCCTTGGCTGCAGTGGGCCAGTCTGGAAGATGCACATCTAGCTCGTCCCGCCATCTCCGCGTAAAATAAAATATTGTCAAATATCGTAAAATATCGTAAAATATTAGTTAATTTTAAATGTACCCTTCGTGAAATAGCTTATTATCAACCAATCTTTTATTGCTCTATCTTCATGCTGTCAGCTTGAAAGGCGAGCTCTAAAATGTAGGTTATTTTTTTTATTGACGGTAAAATATCGATTTGAGTAGACCAGTGATCACGACTGTAATCCCCAGGCTCGGTAGATATCTCCTCAGATCTCTAGTTTCTTAGATCTTTGATGATATCTAAAGAGAGTTAGAGGCACGTCCAAATATGATATTTGGCACATGCCCACATTTTTACAGTAGTTAGTATTCCGGTTGTGACAGGTTACAAGCACATCGCCGCATACTAGAATAACTTATGACACACACCTTCGATTTTTTGTATCGATCGAAAAACTCATTAGTGCACCGGGGGCCTCACCACGAATTCATACTACATTACCGAATTAATATTACATTGTTATTTCGTACCATGACCTATGCAAATTGTATTGACTTCAAGCTTCAAATGTGACGTTTCTTAAACGAAATCGTTCTGAGTGTCTACCATGAGTTTTCACAATCTACACTCGCTAGCGACCGTAGTTAAAAAAATGTATGAAAACTTGTACAGCGCCTCTAGCGGATAGTTGGGTACTAAAACGTCACGTAGTTAACTATCCTACGTCACAGCGTACTACAGCGACTGTAGTTTGCGCTTCAATAATTTGCTCAAAATTTGGTACCATGAGTCACAATTTTGACAGATGTCATAGTAACGTTAATTACCTACTACTGTAGTAACGTCATCCGATCTAAATGTGACCACTCATGGTAGACGTACTGGAAGACTTCGTGGTAAAGCCCCAGGTTTGAACCCACGGCCTTCTGTTACCAGTGCTACCACTACACCAGTGCTCTTTACCGAGTAGTAGCCATCAGTAATTACCATTTACCTGCTAAATGCCAATAAACAACAGAATATAGTTATTAACTTTTACGACTGCTGTCAAAATTTGGATTTACAATGATGTGGAGTTTATGACCGCTTCTGTGTTTTAAGGGGCACGTCAGTCTGTGAGTTAGGACCTATAACGGAGGCCTACAGGCGGCCTATAAACCCCGTCAGCATGGCAGGCCATTATCTCATGTTTATCTTGAATTTATGGTTCCATTGAGCACTGAAGTTAGCGTTTTTCTATACGGAAAACAGAGTAACGTTTGTGACTGAAAAAAGACATTATTGGCAATAACAAATTAACACTAAGAACGCTAGTGGTGTAGTGGTAGCACCCCTGTCTCACGATCCGAAGGTCGTGGGTTCAAACCTGGTCGTGCACCAATGAGTTTTTAATTCGAAAAATGTATGTGCGCAATGCCAGTGCTTTTAAACGGTGCAGGAAAACATCGTGAGGAAACCGGCATACATTCGAAGTTGTGTGTCATATGCTGGTATTCTTATTAGCGGCCATGGGCTTGCAACCTGACACGTATGGAATACTAACTATTGTGCAAAATGTGGGCATGTGCCAAATGTCTTGTTCGGACGTGCCTCTGACTACCCTCTTTAGATATCCTCAAAGATCTAAGTCACTAAAGGTCTGAGGAGATATCTACCGAGCTTGAGGATTGCAGTCGTGATCATGTTTTATTTTAAATTAGCTTCCGCTCGCGGCTTTGCCCGCGAGATACCTACATTAAATATAGCCTATGTTACTCAGGGATAATGTAGCATTCTAATGGTGAAAGAATTTTTCAAATCGGACCAGTAGTTTTTGAGTTTATTCGTTACAAACAAAAATACAAAAATACAAAACTTTCCTCCTTATAATATTAGTATACTCATAGATAACAGATAACCACATGGTCAATTTTTTTGTGTTTATTTTGCTTCATGAAATGCCTTAAGTAGCAAAACGTCAAATAATCAAAAAGTCTAGTCAAGAATTGAGCAAATTGTTAAAACATTAAAAAATAGACCATCTGCCTATCAGTACACTAGAACATAAAAATTGAGGTTAAAAAAGCTAACTGGTCATAGAGTAAGTAACCTCAACCTTGTACGAAGTACCAGGCAATCATAAAATCATATAGGTCAGTGCATCGAACAGCCTTGAGCGCGTCTGCTCCAGAGATAGTCAACCGTTAGTTCGTGGCGCGCATTGATGTACCTATTAACGATGGTGGCCCAGATTCCAGATAACAAATCGATAAATAATATTGATGATACCTTAACCAAAAACATCAAGTGTATCTAAATAAATGGTTAAGGGGATTTGTTGAAGTTTGGTACAGAAATCCCCTTTGAAAACCGGAAGGGGATTTCAAAGGATGAAGATGGAAGAATGTTTATAATTTATAGTCAAAACTGTATTTTGTAGTACAGATGATGAAGCAATTTAAGCTGAGTTTTATCTATTTCGTACTTAGGTACATTACAATTTATGATTAAAAATTTTAAAGATTTTTGAATCACTGACTCGAAAGAAGAAAAAGATGTATTAAAAATATTGTGCGTACCTACTTACCTAATAAAGTAATTTCTCAAAATATTCTTTAGGACATAAGATGAATTTTCAATTACTTATTTATTTATTTTAAAAACAAAGTATCATGAAATGGTAAATTATACCTAATATTTAACAGCAAAAACACAACCTTGGGAAAAAAATAGGTAAATAGAACGCGATAAATACCCGTCTGATACTAATAATAGAGCAAAAACACAAATTTTATTTATAACATAGGTAGGTATCCGTTAGAATGACAAGATATTTAAGATATTTTTTTTTAAGTACTTTTTAACTAAGTAGGCACTACTTATTTACTTTATTACACTTAATATCGTGTCAACTATTCGATCCCCATTAATACGGGCTTTGATAGTAGGTACAATTAGCAACATATTTCCGATATTATATATTATATATTCGAAATAACTAGTGATACAAAAAGAAAAAGAAGTATAAAAAACTATATTTCGTTTCATTTCCTTCCTGGAGCGCCTCTGGCGGAAACTTGCGACAGTGCACATAAATCTATGAAACGAAACTATATAAAGTTTCGTAAACTACCAAACCTATACTTGACAAGTAAATCTCCTGAAAAGATTTTTATCGTTTCAAAAATTGTTGATAGCCCCTGCAATGACCCGCGACCCGGAACAGCTAAACGTTGATGAAAGTAGGTACACACAATGCCTTGTACTTTCTCGTGGCCTATGCTCGCCTGGTACTTCAAATGCGAACACACATTTTGTGCTATTTTCTAAGAAATAGTGGGTAAGCCTCTCAGCTTATTTTATCGTTAAACAGCAACGATCAATGTTAACTTGATGGGTGACCGTTTAGTGCATATAATAAATAGTCACATAACCATTCGTCAATATATTTTAGTTTGAAAAAGTCGCGTGAGTTAGCTGAAAAGATGCTAAAGATCTATAGACAAAAAAAACTTTAGAACAAAGAAAAAACCAGTGATTACAACGAATAATTGGTAGAAACAGCATTTCAAATAACTCACAGCGTTTTTATTCTTTCCTTTGTGGTTATAAACTGAAACCAATTAGAGATTTTGCAATAACTCTTTGTTTAATTAAAAAAGTCTAGGTTTTAAATACAAATAATAGAAATTGTATAGTCTACACGTAAATTAACTGAAGGAGTTTTTGTGATGCATTCGACTGTTACCTTTATCGCTCTAGTTTTTATTTTTTCTCGTGTTATTTTGAATTTTCTTGTGTAATTTTGGTGTTTTTTTCTAACAATACACTTCTCACTCATTTCTTGACGCGAGTGTAAAATATGTAATTGTTCCTTTCTAAATCCATCAGAAGAAATTCCTAATATTTTTTAACAAAACTGCCATCTTTTAAATTGACATTGACAACTACTAATTTAAACACGTGACACTAGCAAACTGATCTTAAAAGAGACAGATAACCCATAAACAAAGAAGAAGAAATAAAGTAAACCACGATTCCACAGATAATAATAAAAAGTATATCGTTAGACGGCTGATATATTACATGCCCAACATTAAAACAAGTAAAGTTATAGTCTAAAAGGAACAGCAGGTATTCTACAGCCAAATCAAACAATAAAAGTAATTGCAGAGTACAGTGAACGACATAAATAGAACACTAAACAGAATAAAACAATTTAAATTTATGACGCAGTCCACAAAACAAATGGCGTACTAGATCACAGGCAACAATTAAAAATAAAATCGCCATCAACGGATGACCAAAACAATAAAACACAGGACTCTCAAATTAAAAAGTCATCATAATTTTCCCACGCGTAAGAGAAATCATTATGACATTACGGCGTGCCTGACCCAAAAGCGGTGAAGTCAGAAATTCATCGTTTTTGCGACGCCGCAAAAAGTTTATTGTCGACCGATTTGTCAGATATTCGTCGTAATATATTAAATAAGATTTGTTTAACGGTTAACGGTGAACTTTTTGCTGCATTCGATCGAGTGAGGTTTTTGTGTTGCTACATTTATGTTTGACGCCTCGGAAGTGTGTCAAATTAAATGCGATTAGGATCAGTGACTGAATGGCTCATTCATTTTTATCGAATGGTCATCGTGATAGTTTTGGCATGAATTCAATTAAGCGCTATTATGTCTAATATCGATGTGGGAATTTGTGTTATCGGATCTGGTTTTTGTATCTTATTATATTTCAAGTATCAACACTTCATCTTAACGAGATACTTTAGTGGAATTACAGCTCAGAAACTAGGTTGCATCTGTATTAATATTTTATATTAATATTTTTCTTCTTCTTAGCGTGTCGCTATTTCTTTTTGACCCAGTGTGGTGAAAGGATTAAAGTAAAGCTTTTTCCAATCTTAAACATTTTTATGTACGTATTTTAACTTTTCTACCATTATATTGACTAATGAGTTCTACCAAATATTTTTTAGAAACAAAACTTGTTATATTTGGAAATTACCTTCATAATG
This sequence comes from Cosmorhoe ocellata, assembly GCA_963675405.1. NCBI lineage: Eukaryota > Metazoa > Arthropoda > Insecta > Lepidoptera > Geometridae > Cosmorhoe > Cosmorhoe ocellata. The sequence continues at coordinate 7,426,885 of OY776267.1, forward strand.
CACTTATAGATTTCAAAAACAATTCCCTATTTTTATGATAGATCACAACTTTTATAGTCTGAGGTCTTCTTCTTCTTCTCTTTAGCAATTAATCCATTGACATGTATTATTAATGTAGAATATTTACTACTTGAACTGAGTTTGCCGTTACTCTACTAAACTTCGAGACCTATATTTTCCGAAATTGCCACCGATCCGAACAAATGGGACTCCACAATACGGCGGCCATTAAAAAGGTATTACAACGAAATGACCACTTACAGTTCAGTTGGATCACAGATGGTTAAACATTACTTATATTTTGCAGTTGCTACGTTTTTCTTTGTGAGTGCAGATATGTTTTTGCAGCTCGAATGACCTTTTTAATGAAGCGCTTCTGTCTATTTATGTGATCCTGGTTCTTTTCCGCAGAGACAATGCTCTAAAAAGCAAAACTAATGATAATTCCATTTAAAAATTAAAGTGATGATGTTTGTAAGTTTGTATTTTAGTTGTAAGAATGTTTGAAAATACTGAACCGATTTTGAAAATAGTTTCAGTGATCGATAGCTGAATTCAGCAAATAAGGTACTTCCAGGAACTTCACAATTCTGAGATTGCGGCCTTTATGGCATAATTTACCTGTCTGCGAAGGAGGGTAAGTGTTTGGTCTATTTATATGTACCTATGTACAATTATATATGCGAGTTCCTTTGGTTGTCGCTGTAGCCAAAACGGCTGGACAGATTTTGACAAATGAGGTGTCGTTTGAATTTTCTAGACCACAAGAGTGATATATTATAATGAAATGCTAAGAATATTTATGGCGGCTGTAGTAAGCTATTATAAATCAATTTCAATATATTTTATATTTTAGAAATAAATACTAGTTTATAACACAAGAAAAAGTGAAACACGAAAAAACTTTAAAAATACGTACGGAATCCTCAGGGCGCGAGTTCCGCTCACACTTGTCCATGTTTAACTACTTTCAAGGCTTCAACGCTTCAGGTGACCACTGTACCATACCTACCATCTAATTAAGTGTTCATCAGCTGACCGATTAAGCCGTGAACGTGAACAGTTAACCACTAACGGTTAACTCAGGTTAAAACTAAAAATAATTAATAAAGTAATGATTCTTCTGGTATTACCTATTTCATTTCCGACGTTTCGACCGTATTGCAACGCGATATCATCCCGTGACAACACGGACTATCATCCCGTGATTACACGGATCATCATCCCATGACAACATGGACCATCATCCCGGTACTACACAGACCATCATCCTGTGACCACACGGACCATAATCATCCCGTGACTATACGGGATGACATGGACAAAATAATAAAGATAAACGCAATCTAAACCCGTTAACCATACTACTATAATATTATAAATGCGAAAGTAACTCTGTTTGTTTGTTTGTTTGTTTGTTGCGTTGTCAGGGCTGAACGGATCACGTTTTCTTCCGCCATTTCCCTCTATCATCCGTCATCTCAGTACTCACTCCATTCTTACGCACATCATCTTTCACTGAGTAGTGTAATATCTACTGAAATTTATACCTTAAATATATTAATAAGTAGGTACTGTAAATTAATTCTATACGATAGAATCAGCGAAAAATAACTAGTTTTAAAACAAAGGTGTGAAACAGAAAGTAAATAACAGTAATATCGTAACGCTTTCACTTAGCAACTATAATAATGTGTCAAAACACTCGTTACTGAGTCTGACTGTACCTTGTCAGAGGCAATGACATTGATGGACAGTATTACACTACACACGGCTATTGACTTTGTCTAGCACGTAACAAGATGCCATTATAAGAAGAAGAGGGGGATTTTCTGCGGTGCATTTGCCTGACAACTACGTCGCTCTGGTTTTTATATTTTTTCTCGTGTTATTTTGAGTTTTATTGCGTAATTTTGGTGGTTATTTTGCCAATAAAGCCCGAGTTCGCGAGTGAAAAATATGTGAATTAAATAATAATAAATGTGAATAGTTCCCTTCAAATTCCATCGAATTCCAGGAAATCCCGAGAATTTTCAACAAAACAACCATCTTTTGTTTAAAATTGACTTGACAACTTGACTCTGTGACGTTGACAATACTTATAAATAAATACACTTGACACTGGCAAAATTGTTCTCTAAGAGACAGATGCCATAATTGAAGAAGAAGAAGAAGAAGAAAGAAGAAGAAGGGATATTCTGCGATGCATTCGACTGTCAACTTTATCGCTCTATCTTTTATAGTTTTTCTCGTGTTATATGGAGTTAATTTGTGTAATTCGATGTTAAGTGTAGTTCAGTCTACAAAATGGTGAAAGAATGTTTGAAATCAGATGAGTAGTTTCGGTAATCCCCGAAACTACTCATCCTATTTCAAACATGTCTGCTATGTACAAACCAACTTTACCTTTTTATAATATTAGTGTAGTTAAAGATAAATCTGCGTACTAATGTATTTATATATTCTTTAATAATATTTATCTCTAAGTGTGCTGTTTTTTCATAATACCTAGTAAGTTGTTACAAATTATTATACTTTATCTCCCTTCTTTCAATGCAGTTCGTTTAGGGCTAGTTTCACCATGCTCTGTTAATTAAACTAACAGCTTGTTAACTTTTCACTCGCCTGTTAAAATTGTTTTGTGTTCCACTATGTCCGGACAAAGGATTATCTTTCGTAAAATGAATTGACGCCAAATACATACCAAGAATTTAACATTCTTGTTAATTTCGATGATCAGGTAATGCTTTGTTAACCAAAGTTTTGTGAAATTAAGCCTTACTTTCGGAGCCGTGTGTATCGCTCACGTATTAAAAGCTTTGTTTGTAGAGACGAGGTCCGTATGCTTAATCGTATTTTTTCTAACATATCACTTTCGAGCGTAGTTTATGTAGGTATAACCTACTTATTCAATTATAACGGCTATCTAACAAAATAAGTAGATAATGAGTAGATACATTACTTATGTACGTATTTATCAAAAAAAAGTATAAAACGCCCCAATTGTAAGGGAATTTGACCAATTTTTGACATAACTATTCTAAGAATAATGTAATGTCAAATGCAAGTCAAATGTCAGTGGACTTAATCTTCTTTGTTTATGGCATCTGTGTCTTTTGAGATCAGTGTTGCCAGTGTCAAGTGTTTAAATTAGTAGTATTGTCAATGTCACAAAGGCAGTCAAATTGTCAAGTCAATGTTAAACAAAAGATGGCTGTTTTGTTCATTTTCGGGATTTCTTCCAATGGATTTAGAAAGGAACTATTCACTAAAGTGAATTAAAATTCACAAATACACTCGCATCAAGAACACCGGGCTTTATTGGAAAAATAGCCACCAAAAAAAAACGAGAAAAATACGCCACCGAATTTTGTGAAATAGAACAGTATGACTCTTAGAGAAAAATTCCCAACGAATCACAAGTGACTCGTTTGGATATAACTCGTTGGGAACCATAAATATTCCAGTCCGCAGTTGAATAACCTTAAAAAATATATCCTACATTTTCCTGCTATCCTAGTAATAAAAGCGTTATTTCCAACCAAAAAACATGGCCGGCAATTTGCGTCGAAAAAATAAAAGTTCATAATGACAGCCAGGGCGCAGTGAATAAAAACAGTAAAAGCGGCCAAGTGAGAGTAAAGTTCCTGTCAGAAAGGTTCTGTACATCAAAATAAGTACCTTTTTACCGTACGTTCGAGTTCTATACTAGATTTCTTGAAAATCATTGGACCCGTTTCAGAGATTCGGATTATTTAAATAAATAAGAATTGCTCGTTTATAGTGGTAAATCAATATAACAGCATGTTACGTTAGAGTACCGAATCGAGTCGTATTGCGTACGCGTCTAGTATGCAGCACGGCATCGCAACATTCGTAATTTGTAGAAAACATACCAAACTTCACTGGTTGGTTCACTTTTCCGTATTTTGAACCTTTTTATTTCAGACAAATGCTTTGTCTGACAACCTGTGACACTAGGATCCGATACAACAAAAGATGCGAGTAACGAGATGTGTTAAGTCTTCATTCGTGTCATTCGTGTGTAAAGTCGCGTTACTCGGTACTGGATGGCGTACCCGCTCAGTACCGAATGCATACGGTTTGCTACAGCTTTATTTTAATAAAAATAATAAATTTAAAGGACCAACCGCCTGCGGTACCCTAAAGATGGCGGACAATAATGGCGGGAAGTAAGGACAATGATAGTTTTAGCAGACCGTGAACGGTCTATGGTCTATGGCGATGATTGCAATGTTTTGTACTCGAATTGTTGAGGCTGGAAACAGTAGCTTTACTGGATTTGGAATTAATAAAAAAAAAAAAAAAAAAATATGATCACGACTGTAATCCCCAGGCTCGGTAGATATCTCCTCAGATCTTTAGTTACTTAGATCTTTGAGGATATCTAAAGGGGGTAGTCAGAGGCAAGTCCAAACATGACATTTGGTACATGCCCACATTTTGCACAGTAGTTAGTATTCCGTACGTGACAGGTTGCAAGCCCATCGCCGCTTATAAGAATACTAACCTATGACACGTACCTTCGAATTTTTGGTTCTAGGGTATGCCGGTTTCCTCACGATGTTTTCCTTCACCGTTTAAGAGCACTGGTATTTAAGCACTGGTAAGCGCACATAAATTTTTCGAATGGAAAAACTCATTGGTGCACGACCAGGTTTGAACCCACGACCTTCGGATCGTGAGGCAGGGGTGCTACCACTGCACCACCAGCGCTCTTTGGAATTAATTTGTGCTTTAAATAACTATTAGTTTATGTATACGGCCCACATAATGGTGTGTAGGTGTTGTGGTTTTTAAGGGTTTTAAGCATTACGGAAAGTGCAAACAGAATTAGGTAGATTTTTTTTATTAATCTTACTACGCAATGTATACGGCCCACCTACTGTGCTTAGGTATTGTGATATGAGAATTAAGTATTACGGAAAGTGGAAAAATAAGCTTTTAATGTAAGTATTATCAATTTTTGTTCAAATATTACGTAACGTGCCACCATTGGCTAAAGCCACCATATTCGATTTTTAAACCGACTAAAATAATGAAGGTTCTTTTTCTCACTACACCTCATTTGTCAAAATCTGTCCAGCCGTTCGGGCTACAGCGACAGTAAATAAATACAGATTATACACATACCAACATTAGTACCTACAGACTATCATGAAGTTACCATTTCAATGCGCAATGCAGCTTTTTTCATACTAATAATTGTCTACAGCGCACGCATCTAAACTTCACGACAACCTAGATCTAGGTCTTACCACGAAGTCTTCCAGCCTCTTTAGACAAGCGGCATAAACGTTATAGAATAGAAAACGAATAGGATTCTTAATGTAAATCAAATCAAAACAAATCAAATTATTTATTTGCCAAATACATTAATAATGGTAACATGTCAGGTCTTATAACTAGAGTAATGTCAAATGTATTCAACCCGCAAGCAGGTATGCAAATATTAAAAGTGGTCATTTATTCTATGTCAAAAATAAAAAATAATCAAAAACAAAAAAAATAAAAAATAATAAAAATAATAATCAAGAAGCAAAATTACAATCGAAATAAAATGGTAAAATATAATAAAATGTATGGGAATGACACTATCTAACGAAATTAATTTCATTTCGATTTTACGCTATTCTATTCGATTGACGTTTATGCCGCTTGGCTTAAGGGGCAGAACGATTCCGTTTTTGAAACGTCACATTTGAAGCTTGAACTCAATACAATTTGTATAGGTCATGGTACGAAATAATAATGTAATATTAATTCGGTAATGTATTATGAATTCGTGGTGAGGCCCCAGGCGTACTGTACACCACTCACATTACCCTCCTTCTTCGCAGTCGGGTAAAAGCTCGTTCACAGTTAACAAATCAAACCCACAAGTGGGCGGATGATAACAATATCGCTAATTGCTAAACTGTCAAAAGTGAAAGAGAGAACTGATTAAATAAATGAAAGTGGAATACCATTAACGAAATTAAAAGCCGTTCAATAACATTTATTTGTTTGGGTTTTAAAATAGTTTTTATTATATTTAAATTTTATATTTAACTTTTGTTTCTCGAAATAACTAGAAATGCTTAAAAGTTTACGATCTTATTTTTGGCTGATTTCAAAAAGGAAAAGAATACAGGTAAAATAAAAATAGTGCGTTTAAGTTTCAAGACTACTCCATTCAATGTTTTGAATGGAGTAGTCTTGAAACTTAAACGCACTATTTTTATTTTACCTTTTTTTAATAATAATTCTTTGGAGTAGATTGGGAACTAATGTTCGAGATTCTTATCTTTTTTGAACAAAAGAATGGAGTACTTTGGGAATAAGCCGTAATAATTATCTTATACCTTTAAACGAGCAATTCTTGTATATATATATATATGTATATATATATTTAATCTGAATCTCGGAAACGGCTCGAACGATTTTCATGAAATTTAGTATGTACGGGGTTTCGAGGGCGATAAATCGATCTAGCTAGGTGACATTTTCCAAAAAACATGTATACCAAAAAAAAATTCGAGCAAAGCTCCGTCACCCAGGTACTGCTCTTTATATTAGCCGATTTCAAAAAAGAGGCGGTTTGACTGTTAACATAATATGCACCTACCTACCTACCTTAAAAAAACACATTTTTAAGGTAGATACATATTATGTTAAGTGATATCTCCGAGAGGATCAATTTTGAAAATACTTTTTTGTCTAAAAAGGTATACTTTCGAAATCCCATATAAGTATAATAATATCCCGACATTTCGAGATATATTATTATAATTTTGATTTTTGTGAGACCTCATTCTCGCTTGTAATTTTCATATTTAGTACAACATTGATGTTTATTTAATTGGCTTATTCCCAAAGTACTTATACCCTATGAAAAAACGTTAGGTACCTATCCTTACGTAGTTCTAGATCAGTGATTCCCAAACTGGTCCAGGTGGACCCCCAGGGGTCCACGAGAGACTTGACGGGGGTCTACGTTGGCCGTGACAAAAAATGGGGGTCTACAATCGTAAGCAGGGGGTGCATGAAAATTAATTTGGTTTCGATAGTGAAGAACTCAAATGTTGGCTTGTTATTTTAAATAATATGATACCTAATTTAAACCTTCTCAATAAGACAGTTTATAATATACATTGAGAAGAAAATGGTAATTTGGAAAATGAAAAGTTTTTTTTTCGAAATCTCTAAATCGTCGTTGAAACTGAGCCACAACGCAAGATTCCAAGATCTAATCTTCACTTTTTTTTCAAGATTTAGAAATTGGTAGTAATGTAGATGCAGGGGGTCCACCGGATCCAGCAAAATTTTGAAAGTGGTCTATGAAACAAAAGAGTTTGGGAACCACTGTTCTAGATCTACAAATAAACCTAGAAAATCCAGCTTTAAATAAAGTACTAGATATCTTTATCATCTGAAAACTGAGGTAAATCGAATATCTAACTCGCGACTGACTACAATGAGTACTATATCGTGCCATGACCAGTTTAACTTGGTCTCCGGCCCACGGACCAGAGTCCGATCGGTTCGGCTGACTAACATTTGAAATTTATTATCAAAATTTGTGCTATATTTTCAACATTTAAATTTCAATGATCGTACGTTGGCAGATTCAAGCAAAAACTCAGGGGCCTTACCACGAAGTTTTCCAGAACGATTCCGTAACGATTCCATTATAGAAACGTCACTACTTCCATACAATTTGCATAGGTCATGTACGAAATAACAATGTAATATAATCGGTAATGTATTATGAATTCGTGGTAAGGCCCCAGGTTTGAATCCCGCCTGTTCGTAAATGGGTTTTTGTCGGTGTTCATAATTGGCTAGTGGGCCATATTAGAATTAAACCAATAATTGATTATTAATATAGTATATAATCTGTATTATATATCTCTAAATACTAAGTATCCACTGTTTTTGTTTATTATTTACTTCTTATTGTGCCAATTATTTCAAACCAAGTGCCGTGAAATGCCTCAAGGCTGTATTAGGTGCCTATATTATTTTACGGTTACACCTAAAACAGGTTGTGAGAATAGTTGTATAAGAAAATGCCAGAAAGCGTATTAAAAAACAATTCAGTTACATATTATTTATATCAATTACATATTTACATCAATTAAATTAAACAGGTGCTTACCACGGACTGCGAATCAGTACCTAGAGCTATGCATCTTTTGGGTACATTAGCTGCGGTCAGTGACTCGTACTCTTGTTTCCTATTTATAATTTGTTTAGTTGTTGTGGTAGTAATTTAAAAAAAATATGATCACGTCTGTAATCCCCGGGCTCGGTAGATATCTTCCTCAGATCTTTAGTTACTTATATCTTTAAGGATATCTAAAGAGGGTAGTCAGAGGCACGTCAGAACATGACATTTGGTACATGCCCACATTTTGCACAGTAGTTAGTATTCCGTATGTGACAGATTGCTAACCTATACACACCTTCGAATTTTTGGTTCTAGGGTATGCCGGTTTCCTCACGATTTTTTATTCACCGTTTAAGAGCACTGGCATTACGCACATAAATTTTTCGAATAGAAAAACTCATTGGTGCACGACGTATATTATTATATTTACATAAGAGCGCTGGTGGTGTAGTGGTAGCACCCCTGCCTCACGATCCGAAGGTTATGGGCTCAAACCTGGTCGTGCACCAATGAGTTTTTCTATTCGAAAAATGTATGTGCGCAATGCCAGTGCTCTTAAACGGTGAAGGAAAACATTGTGAGGAAACCGACATACCCTAGAACCATAAATTCGAAAGGTGTGTGTCATAAGTTAGTATTCTTATAAGCGGCGATGGGCTTGCAACCTGTCACGTACGGAATACTAACTACTGCAAAATGTGGGCATGTGCCAAATGTCATGTTTGGACTTGCCTCTGACTACCCTCTTTAGATATCATCAAAGATCTAAGTATCTAAAGATCTGAGGAGATATCTACCGAGCCCGGGGATTACAGTCGTGATCATATTTTTTTTTTTTTTTTTTTTTTTATATTTACATTAATGTTATGAGTGCCGAGCTCAGCGGTATCTGGCTGCTATGGCGTTAGTAAGTCAATATTATCGCGTGGTTGTCAGTTGGACGGTTTTATACAACCGCCTGTCTCGTAGGAAAGGAGGCTGTATTACACTTCTATTAAAATAAGGGAAATAATATAGGCTTTAAAGTTTCTGATATCTGCATCGAAATTGGTTGTCTATACTATCTATACTAATATTATAAAGAGGAAAGATTTGATTGTTTGTTTGTTTGAATTGAATAGGCTCCAAAACTACTGAACCGATTTGAAAAATTCTTTCACCAATGTATAGAATGAACTTTCAGAATGAACATAGGCTATATTTTATGTAGGTACTTCGCGGGCGACGCCGCGTGCAGAAGCTAGTACGTAAAAATTCTATCGTTTAAGATAGAAATAAATGTGATAAATGTAGATATTTTTAATGCATAGTTTTATATTTATTGAAAATAATTAAAATTTAAATATATAGGTGCTAATTTATCACCACATAATATAAAAAAAGTCCTCCACCGCGTCTGTCTGTTCGCAATAAACTCAAAAACTACGGCACCGATTTTCATGCTGTTTTCACCAATGGATAGAGTGGTTCTAGAGAAGGTTTCAGTATTAATTTGTCAAGTTTTTAAATCGCGATAATCGACATCCACGCAGGCGAAGCCGCGGGCATCAGCTAGTTAATAATACTTTATTACTAATGAATGTGCCAAATGTGGACATGTGCCAAATGTGGACATGTGCCAAATAAGGCCAAAATTATATTTTTGGAGAAGTATGTGTACATTGAAGGTCGCTGAAGGATTGTTCAAAATTATGTTTGGACGTGCCTCTGACTACTCTCTTTAGATATCCTCAAAGATCTAAGTAACTAGAGATCTGAGGAAATATCTACCGAGCCTGGGGATTACAGTCGTAATTTGTGTGTGAGCTAACTTCAGAGGCCTCACCACGAATTCATAATACATTACCGAATCAATATTACATTATTATTTCGTACCATGAAAATTGTATTGAAGTAGTGGCGTTTCTATAATGGAATCATTACGGAATCGTTCTGGAAGACTTCGTGGTAACGCCCCAGGTTATTGACACATTCAAAACGCTGCAATGTGCATATTTTTTTGCAATATTGCGTGCGTGTTTTTGCACTCGTGCGCATGATTTTGCATTATCCATTCATCAATGCGTTTATTAACCGTTTCATAAGGAAAATATCTTTAAGATCGCTGTACGATTTATTATTTTACATTTCTAATGTACCGTTATTAAACTCCTCATCATCAAATGCATTTATTCTACAGTACGTCGATTCTGTAAAATTCAAACATCAACTCGCATCTCACATCGCTATTCATTCTCACTTCGCAATAAGACGCTTTTTATTTGACACTTTGAATCGGGTTCGAGTGCGAAGCGAGCGTCGAAGTGACTTGGGAATTACCGTATAGAATGCCACTTCTTACGTCATCTCATACTTTATCTGTCAAAATCTCCCCGTCAATTTAGTTCAACTCGCTGACACGCTCGCAAGAGTGGCGCTAGTGTAAATTCGAATTATCAACCGAGTTTTTAGAATGCCAATCAAGAAACTCACAGCGGATTCAGATTCGAAGTTTAGAATGAGGGCTTACAGAATCACACAGCTGTTAAGTATTTATGAGAGGAACAATTAACTAGTATTATGTAATGATATTTAATAAGTCCATTGTGATGTACCTTTACATTTTATGTAACTTACATATATTTTGTGACCTGTAACATAATTGTTATGAATAAATGAACTATGAACTATGAACTATGAACTATGTATTTATTGCAAGAAAAATTAATAAATCCGACTAAACGTAATAGAAAGTATATTTTTACAGCTGCCATATTAGATTTTTTGACATTTTGTAGAATAATATAGTTTTGACGACCTCAGTGGCGCAGCGGGCGAGAGTCCGCCTGCGACGCAAGAGATTGCTGGTTCGATTCCCGCCGCGGAACAAATTTGTGTACAATCTGCAGAAATTTGTTCCGTTGGTCTGGGTGTTTTCTATGTATAATAAAAAATATCTATCTATGTATATAATGTATTATATATATCAGTTATCTAGTACCCATAACACAAGCTTTGAGTAGCTTACTTTGGGGCTAGATGATGCTGTGTGGATTGTCCAGCATTATTTATATTTATTTATTTATGACACTCTTGTGATCTAGACAAATCCAAAGGCAAACAAAACAGCCATCTTTTATTTAAAATTGACTTGACAACTTAACTAGACTTATTCGTCAACTGGCGAGCGTGAATCTCGCGAGTGCGCGCGAGTTGGCACCTTCCGATTTTACCTACTTTTTCTGTCGTCAACTCGCGCGCACAAATTTTTAAGTACAGTCATGCTAAAAAAACTGAATGAAAGCAGTTAAGTACCGACTATCTAGTAAGTAAGAAAGAAGAAGAAAATATGTTTATCTCTCATTCTCTCTCTATTAACTAAGTTCTCGGTCGCACGTGCCCGTCTTTCGTCGGTAGGTCCTGTTTCAATCTGTTTTTTACATGACTGTACTTTATATGTACGCGCTAGTTGACAACAGAAAAAGTAGGTAAAATCGGAAGGTGCCAACTCGCGCGCACTCGCAAGATTCACGCTCGCCAGTTGACGAATAACTCCTTAACTATGACTCTGTGGCAAAATAGATGGAATTTTTTGCGATACATCGACTGTCAACTTTAAAGCATCGAGGTTAGTAACTATTACAGATCTTATTAGCTTTAGTTTTTATATTTTTCCTTTTGAGTTTTATTGTTTAATTTTAGTTATTTCTCCAATAAAGCCCAAGTTCTTGACACGAGTGTAAAATATGTGAAATCCCGATAATTTCGAACGAAACTGTCTACTTTTGTTTAAAATTTACTTGACTAAGTACCTACTTGACTGTGACATTGACAATACTACTAATTTAAACACTTCACAATGGCAAAATTGATCTTTAAAGAGACAGACACCTTATACAAAGAAGAAGAAGACGCTAACTATACAAATGAGGTTTTATTTTTTATCGCATGCGTAATTGAAACTACGAGTACCGACGACAAAGCCCAATACATATTTGTAGAACAGGCAAACATTTCAGATACGCGATTCGAACCCGCATCTATTGCGCCTCGGCCGGACACTCGCCCGCCGTGCTAACTGAGTCATTCGTAAGTAGTACACAATAGGAATAACTTGCTTTGGGCCTTAACTGCTTCCACAGCCCAAGTCACAAACATGAGAGAGCTGGTACACTTTACATACAGAAATTAATCAAACCAAAAATTAACAAGAATGGAAAATATCTGTACTAATATTTTAAAGAGGAAAGTTTTGTATTTTTGTATTTTTGTTTGTAACGAATAAACTCAAAAACTACTGGTTCGATTTCAAAAATTCTTTCACCGTTAGAATACTACGTTATCCCTGACTAACTTAGGCTATATATACGGTGCGCGATACAGACAAACTAGTCCAGTTTTTCCTGCTGAGAATGCGAAACCCTGATAATAAATAACTACGAACATTGAATGCCACAGCGGTTTTCATTCGACTGTGTCACCCGTTAAGTTCATACCGGATCAATGTAAATTGTCCTACACTCCCTGCAATTGACAAAGTAGAGTGCAAATCAGATTAAATTGACATAATGACTTGTTTAGAAGGTGCTAGAAGCGCTTTTAAGCTGTATAGACGTAATAAACTTTCACCTTTGTTATTATAAGCTTTAGAACTAAACAAAGAACCAATAAAAAAAGAAATTCTCCCAAAAATCATTGTTCTTTGGAATTCTTCATTTGTTGTTTCGAATCTATTTCATGAAAACTGGTTTTTATGCCCTTTAATTTACGGTTCATAAACGAATAACTCACTCTTTTTTGTGAAATAATAATTCGAGGTACCAGGAATACATAAGTAGTAAGAGTAAATGTTCGTGTGAAACCTTTCTACAACTTTCGTTTGACTCAAAAGAGTCGATTCTCAATAACCACAGCTTCAAGTGGATACTTGGACAGTCAAAGATTGACAGGCGAACGCGCAAACACGCCAAAATGTTTTCCATTTTAAGTGAAAGCCGTATTAAGAGCAATCGCACTCAGAATCTTAAAACCTCACGGAAGTTTCCAAAAAATTTGAAAAGCTTTTTTGAACTTTAGGTAGAAGTAATAAAGATGGTAATCTAGACTGAAAACTAGATCTAGGAAGGAATTTAAGGCAGGCTTTAAGATTCAAATCGTGTATTGTCTTGTGACTCGCCACTTCCAGATATTGCGAATGCTAATCCTCTTGCGGTGCTCTGTTTTCCTGGTACTCGAATACACTTTTGTGTTGGGTTACCGTTGTAAATCTACTTTAAACTAGTATAGGTTTTTCTCGTGGTTACCTTGTAGTAGTAGTATTAGGTACTAGTATTATTAGTAGTACTAGGAGTGCCATTGGTAATGAGGTAATCCACGGGAGATTTTATAATATGCGTTTAATCAGCCAATAAGAATGATAGTGTCACGGGAATGTAAATCTTCCCTTCACTCTGCTAGTAGAGCCAAGCGATAGTGCCAAAGAAAAGTAGTGTCATTGTGTCTTTGAATACCCTAAATTATGCTTCTTCTTCTTCTTCATTAGTGACATCTCTCTTTAAAAATATAAATTTTGTCATGCATAAGTGACAGTCAATTCTAAACAAAAGATGGCTGTGTAGCCAACAGTCAAACAGCTAAACTCCCTAACCGTTCACAAAGAATAAACTAGCGTCTCACACGGCCAACTAACGCAACATGAAACAGTTTTCTCCGACAGGTTGAAATATGTCAAAACCAGTTATAACTTAGCGATTCTAACTAGATTTATATTAATCGATTTAAATCGATTGCAACGTAAACGGAATCGAATAATTAGCATAATATTTCCCTATAACGGCCGATGACGCGGCGTTTAGTGTATTCAATTACAGAGCACTGACCTTATCTGTGCATCGCCACAGCTTACTGGTCGTAGCTGGTATACAGTAATAGGTCTACCATGAGTTTTCACAATGTACACTCGCTAGCGACTGTCGTTAAAAAATTGTATGAAAACTTGTACAGCGCCTCTAGCGGATAGTTGGGTACTAAAACGTCACGTAGTTAACTATCCCACGTCACAGCGTACTACAGCGACTGTAGTTTGCGCTTTATAATTTGCTTAGAATTTGGTACAATGAGTAACAATTTTGATAGATGTCATAGTAACGTACTTTTACTAGTGTAGCCGATCTAAATGTGACAACTCATGGTAGCTTATTTCCTCGTACACAAGTGACAATTTATAACCCAACTGCCCATAAGTAATAATGGGCAGAAATGAAAATTGTGTCCTCAATAAAGTTATTGAACACACAATTTTCAGGTATCTTTAGTGTGCTTGCATCGGTATTTTGCTAACACAAGTAAAAACAGTGCCACAGTTTTTGGCGTCCGGGCATATGTCTTACATAATAAATTAGCCTGGCAGAAACGTTATTTTTTTTATACAAAACTGCATAATTTGGAATGAACCAGCCATTATAAATCGACTGTGGTCAATCCGATTGGTATTGCACAGAACTTTACGTTCGCTCGTTTATAGCGGTTTCTTGAAATATTATTATTTATCAGTGATACTACGATAATACTCGTACCAACATCTTGTTCCACTTTCGTAAGTCAACTTCCCTGTTCTTCAGGAATTTACAGTTATACCGACTAATAAAGAGGAGGCAAATCTCTTGTTGGAAGCAAATAGAAGCAATTGGGAAGCAATTTTTGGATTTCATTTCACGATAAAAATTGTCACGACAGGTGACTCATCATTCTAATGGTAACCCTAAAAGTCCATTCATATACCGTCATGTGACGTCTAAAAAGGTAGTCAGAGTCACATCCAAAATAATTATAACATTTGGCATATCCAGGAAAAGATGGATGGACAAGAAAAGTGTGAGTACTGATGACGGATGATAGAGGGAGATGGAAGAAGAAAACGTGTTGTGCCGACCCCACATAGCGTGAGTAAAGGGCAGGAAGAAGAAGAAGCATGCCCAATTTCGAATTTTTTTTTAAACCTTATTCTTAACCCGATGTTTTTGACTTGCACAAAGCCTAAAACTGGCTCTTACGAAAACGGTGTTTACAAAAAAGAGCATTGGAGCTCTTTTTGGCTCTATAAAACAATGCTATTGTCTAAAAGGATTACATTGATTTGGTCTAAGTTACCAGGCGCACATAAGACCAAAAGAGGTCGACAATCGGAACACAATTTAATGGTCGAATAGCTCTTTAATTAGTCTTAGAACAATTGGTCATTGTTTATTGAACTTGGGCATTGACCCTGGTAGATAGATCTTAGGTTTATTTCGAATTTAATGTGGATAATAAATTGTTTATGGAGAAATGTTAATTCGTAAATAGTCATTTTGCATAGTACCTAGTAAGTTTTCCGTACGTGACAGGTTGCAAGCCCATCGTCGCTTGTAAGAATACCTACATACCTATGACAAAAACATACCTTCGAAATTTTTGGTTCTAAGGTATGCCGTGTAGGGTATTCAGAATGTATTTTGTGGTGTAGTTATGTACTTTAATTTTGATTAGTTCGTGTAAGTGGTTTTGTAACCGTTCTAATTAAATAAATAAGTAAATAAATAAATAAATGCCGGTTTCTTCACAATGTTTTTCTTCACTTTACGATATTAAACATACATTTTTTCATTGGTGCATGACCGTTTGACCCACAACATTCGGATCGTGAGGCAGGGGTGCTACCACTACACCACCAGCGCTTTAAAAAGAAACTTCGTCTATAAAGATACTACTAACTCTACCCCGTTAGATGGCAGCACCATTGCTCATAAAAACTGCGAATAAATCATGGAACAGCACAATATGGCTTCCTGATTCTAAGCTTATTTATTGATCTGGTATCTCCCGTTAGGCGGCTAACGAAAATCTACTTGTTTGGTGTTTTATAATCACGTATGTACATAATATGTAGGGACTGGGAAGGCAAAACTATGAATAAAGTGTTAAGTAAGAAGAAATTAGGCCTACACTTAATATAATTGATAATTAGGCACTTCTAAGTTGACTTTGGGATTTTCTTATGATGCATTGAACTGTCAACTGATTGCCCTAGTTTTGTTATTTAGCTTAGTCGTGTTAATTTGAGTTTTAGTGTGTAATTTTGGTGGTTAAAAGTTCTTGACACCAGTGTAAAATATGTGAATTAAAGTGAATAATTCCTTTAAAATTCCATTGGGAAAAAATTCCGAGAATTTAAACATAACAGCCATTTTTTATTTTCATCCATCATTGAAATTCTTCTTCTTCTTCTTCAATTATGGCATCTGTCTCTTAGAGAACAATTTTGCCAGTGTCAAGTGTATTTATTTATAAGTATTGTCAACGTCACAGAGTCATAGTCAAGTAGTCAAGTCAATTTTAAACAAAAGATGGCTGTTTTGTTGAAAATTTTCGGGATTTCCTCCGATGGAATTTGAAGAGAACTATTCACTCTAATTCACATACTTTACACTCGCGTCAAGAACCCGGGCTTTATTGGCAAAATAACCACCAAAATTACGCAACAAAACTCAAAATAACACGAGAAAACATATAAAAACCAGAGCGACGTAGTTGTCAGGCAAATACACCGCAGAAAATCCTCATTGAAATTCATTTGTCTATTTGACCGTCACATTGACAATACTATAATAATGTAAGCACTTGACACGAGCAAATTTGATCTCAAAAGAGACAGATGCCATAAACAAAGAAGGGTTGGTTTTACCTACCTGATTATTTTGAGATGTATAATAGCTACCTTATGAACGGCAACCTAAGTATTTTATTGTTAAAAGTATAAAAAAATACATCACGCGTACGAAGCTGGGAAGTACTAGTATTTTTATAAGTAAAAATAATCCAGACAATGATTTTGAAAACCCGTTACACAGCCTCGCGGATGCCGTAACGTAACGTAACTTAACGTAACATTACTGTCGAATGATTCACCATGGCTAAATGGGAATGTTATGAAAGTCGCGACCGGGCAACACGACTTTTAGTCGCCAAACAGCATTAAAAGTTGCTCAACTAATTTGGCGAAGACGCTAGAAAAAAACATAAATTTAGTTAAATTTTTGTCTTTTATTCCGTATCTAGAGAAAATCCCCGGGCTCGGTAGATACCTTCTCAGATCTTTAGTTACTTAGATCTTTTGAGGATATCTTATGAGGGTAGTCAGAGGCACGTCCAAACATGACATTTGGTACATGCCCACATTTTGCACAATAGTTTGTATTCCGTACGTGACAGGTTGCAAGCCCATCGCCGCTTATAAGAATACTAACCTATGACACATACCTTCGAATATTTGGTTCTATGATATGCCGGTTTCCTCACGATGTTTTCCTTCACCGTTCAAGAGCACTGGCATTGCGCACATAATTTTTTCGAATGGAAAAACTCGTTGGTCAAACTCAACACTTGACCATCGGATCGTGAGGCAGGGGTGCTACCACTACACCACCAGCGCTCAGAGAAAAACGCTGTCTTCGGTCCGCTAACATTTCAATCTGAACGTTTCCTTGTCACCTAGTATTTAACGTTGAAATACTTCCAAAAATTGCTTCCCATTTGCTTCTATTTGCTTCCATCAATAAGAGATTTGCTTCCCCTATATTTTAGAAGAAATTAATCATTTAAAGGTGACCTTCATTCTGACATTAGATATTTGTCTTCTCTTCCCTAGAGAAAATCGCTATCTTCGGTCCTTATGAGTGGGTGACCGCTAAGATTTTCATCCGAAAATTTCCGTGCTTTTTCCAGAAACATAGAAATATACAAATAACGTAATGATAGGTTGCAAGCCCATCGCCGCTCATAAGAATACTAACCTATGACACACACCTTCGAATTTTTGATTCTTCGGCATGCCGGTTTCCTCACGATGTTTTCCTTCAGCATTTAAGAGCACTGGCATTGCGCAACTATTTTTTTTGAATGGAAATCTCATTGGTGCACGACCAGGTTTGAACCCACGACCTTCAGATCGTGAGGCAGGGGTGCTACCACTACACCACCATTGCTCCACTACTAGGCTATCATAAATCGTCTGATAGTTAGTTATAATGAGCGGAGAGGTGTTTGAAACTCCAATCCCACCGCTACAGAGCCACTGACCTAGTTATAATCAGAACACCATAAAAAGCCGTAAAAACGTCAAATAAACATGAATCATAGAAAGAAATAAATAAAAATCGTTTTATTTGTGGATTTTTGATAAACATCGTGAGGAAACCGGCATACTCTAGAACCAGAAATTCGAAGGTTTGCCATAGGTTAGTTTTCTTATAAGCGGGGATGGGCTTGCAACCTATCACGTACGGAATACTCACTACTGTGCCAAATGTGGGCAAGTGCCAAATGAAATGTTTGGACGTGCCTCTGACTTGAGTCTCTGATATTCCTAAGTAACTAGAGATCTGAGGAATTAAAACAAACATCTAATATCCAAGAAATAGATTTTTTCCTTCGTTAAGATACTTTACACACACGCAAATTCAATTCTAAATCTTATATCAATGTCATAAAGGTCATTAGGCGATGTATGAGCCAATGCAGTTATTTGTCATACCTTTGATATTTCTTGGATATTTCACGGCCAAGTTCGATGCACAAAGTAGGTTGGTTGCAAACATTACATTCTGGCGATTCTGCTCGCCTGGTAGTTAGATCTAAGTTAGGCTACGATCTAGCAAGTCTAGACTGCGCTCTGCGCCTGGTAGCGTGATATTCAAACTATATGTATATACGTACGTCATAGGTACCTACATAACATAATACGAGCTATGTAGAAGTATATTTATTTACATTAAATATCATATAATAGTGTCTCACGTGACTTTGCTAGCGTAGTTTTAATATGGAATTATTTTCATGTGAATGCAATTGACTCCTAAAAAGGTAATAATGTACCTACCTAAAAAAAAATCATGTAGGTACCTAAACCAAAAACTAAAAACTTTAGATTACCTACCCTTCTTCGCAGTAGGGTAAAAAATATGACCTAATCTGAATAATACATGTATTCAATGATAAAATCCATTATTTGCACAGCACGACAAAGTTTGAACCCACGACTTTAGAATCGAAAGGCAGAGTACCATTACGCCAAGAGAGCCTCAATGCTTCATTTCTTCTTTTTAAGAATTAAGGGGCAAACACACTACCATCTCATCAGCCGGCGCCTATCTGCTTGATTGATTGATTGCTTGACTCGCCTTTGATCGTTTAAGGCTGCCGTCTGCGAGCGTGGGAACTTCTGACACAACACCTACATTGATAATTTCTACTCACACAAATGCATCGCTCAGTATTGAATACACACCCTGGAAACGAATAAATCTACTTTCGATGTTTCGAACAAGTTACGCGTCCATTACGCGTTCGTCTTTGTGGGATGTTTATAAATGTCATAGAAAATACGCAATGTATTAGTAGCATCGTGAAGCGCGCGAGCCGCGGCGAGTTACCGGCGCGCGGGCAGTTCGTCACGGCGGCGGCAAAGGGTTGGGTCAGAGTGTATGCTTTTTGATTTCATTTTAAACTATGTATTTCTTTTTATGGAAAAATTCAAGATAATTGTCAAGCCAATGTTCTGTGTGTTATGAGAAATGTGGAATTTATAGATGAAAAAACTATTATTAAAATCAAATAATATTTAGTACAAACATGGAATAAAATATGTACAGATTAAAACTAATTAAACTTTTTTACTCCGAAAGATTGAAAATAAATAATATTGATTTAGTTATTTAAAACATAAAATTTCGTAAAACCATTTTCAATCGCAATATAAGCGTGACTTATTAAATATTTATATATATATTTTTATAATATTTTCAATATTTTCAGCTAATAATGAATTACCCTATAATATTAGTACTAGTGTACTTCGCCCTGAACTGAGATCTTGCGCGCGATTTCCACAATCCTCATTGTGTATTGTTACAAGCTAAAAAGTTCCACTGTTACAAGCTAAAAGAAGTTCCGGTAAATTAGAAAGAAAGAAGAAAAAGAGGACGAAAGTCGAAAAACGAAAGTCGAGTGATTCTAAATTAAACAAAATGTTTGCTTGAAGGTGGAAAGTCTATTTATTGATTGTTAATTATACACAAGATTATATTATTTAAGTGGTAGGTTTCTAGTAGGTATTATATTTTAATTAAATTAAAGAATATAAATGAGCCTCGGCTAAAACTCAAAATGAGAGATGGGGTCCCTTGAGATGAATTGTGATGCAATCAGGTACTAAAATTAAGAATAAATAACCCGGTTCATTAATCCTAGTTATTAATATAATTTAAAGTTAAACGCTATATGTTCCCATTCTTCCTATGGAATCACCGCACTGATATTTGTGATACAGTTTAATAAAAGGTAATAGTATTTAAAGTTGAGCGCCAATAGCAGTTTAACCGGCTGCTATTCCGGGTAAAAAAAAGTAAAGATAGGGCCTGCTAAAGATTCCTCGGGCCGACTGGGTCCAGACAGCACGGCTCCACCGTAGAGATGGCTCCGCCCTCTAGACTGAGTAGTGTTGGCGAGGTAGGCCGGCAGGTAGCACGAGGAAGGAGGGAAGTAGACCCGTACATAAAAACCCCCTGTAATTGAGAAACATCTCAATTACAAAGTTGCAAAATAAATGTGAGAACGGCACTTGATTTTACACAGTAAATTACTCCCTAGCTTTGAGGAAAACTGTTAGATAGTTCTAACAATAGCTTCAATGGGTTCTTAGCCGGCCACAAGAGGAATGTGTGATGAGTCAGGGGTGCCACATGGCAACACTTGGGTACCAGTTCGAAATCTAGGACTTTTAACGGTAACAAAAACAATATGAAGGCATACCTGTCGTATAACGCAGGGGGTTCACACTAATACAGCCTCAGCAGAACAACGAAGACTCCAGCAGGGCTCCGAAACTGCGCCGACGCAACGCCGGCCGCGTGGGTGGAATCACGCTCCAAGGTTTGACAAAATCTGTGGAATTCCCCACATTCAGAAATACTTGCACGATTAGCGGACCCAGCAAAGTCGAGTTAACTCACCGAATTCAGGAAAAATAGCACTTGGAAGATTTTGAGGACCGAGTGCCTCAACCAAGTAAATTTGTAAAAATGAAAGTCATCCGAATTGGAAGCAAGCTCTGACACCAAAGGTCAAGCAAAAAAAACAAGAATATAATGGTCATTGGAGAAGCACAACCCTCATAACAAAGCTATGTCAACGTCATCTGATAATAAATCACCAGCTGGAATGTCAACGTCACTTGACAGAACAATAATTAGGAAATATTATAAAATCGAATACGCGTGGCGCCATCTAGGGAGCCCTGTAATTACTACGTTACAATGACCCCCCCAATCGGAAGAATTTTGCTAAAGTAAAAGCAAAATTCAAGCTGGACCTCCAGCTTATAGGCATAGGACCCTGCAACAACAAAAAAAATAACAAGAGTTACTGCTAGGATTAGAAGTGTAACCTAAAACAGCAAAACGAGCATGTAAACGAAGTTGGAAAACAAGAACAACCCTACTTCAAGCAAAAAAACGAATAGCTAAGAAATAACAACAAGACTATTAAACAATAGGTTCTAAAAAAATAGGTACAATACTCAAGCAACGAGGCGCAGGCGACCTAAGTCCTGAGACTCTTAATACAGCTACAACTAGGGTATGGAATAGGCTTGTTAATTAGTAGGGGTTTCCAACAAACCGCCCCTTAAACACATGCTAGACAAATACAAAAGAAAGGGTAGAATTGGTAAGGGTGGGTAGTTGTTAATAAGGGTAGTAAGGGTAGTTAGTATGGGGTATGAGGGTATTAGTAAGAATAGGATTTGTTAGTGAGGGACAAGGATTCAGGAGTTAAGGTAAGAAAGAGAGACATACAAGAAATATATAATAGATAAATATATAAGATACTCATTTCAAAAGTAATCGAAACCAATAAAAACCAACTGCCAGGACTGATGTTATCTAACCAAAATATTCCCTACTGTCCGAGCTTCACAATCTAACAAATAACAAAATCAATCAGAACTATCTCTCTTAAGATATTGAATATGCCAAGCACCCAAGTGCTTGCCTGTACTGCAGCTTTCTAATTCATAGACCAGAGGTGAACGTTTACCAATTACACGACATTTTTCGTATTTAGGGGCCAATTTGGCCATGAAAAATTTACTAGCATCACTTTGAGGAAAGGTTTTCTTCCAAACCAGATCACCTATACTGAATTCGCAAGAACGACGTCCTTTATCATAATAGACGGCGCTTTTTAGATGAGCTTTTGCAATGGCTTCCTCAACCTTACGGAAAATATCCTGTAAACCCCCAAGCTTAGAAACGTAGTCCTCCCGCGAAGCACATGTAAGGTCCGACAGAGGGTAACTGGCGGGACCGTAAAATTTACCACTGGGAACAGCTTCGCGACCATGTACCAGAGAGAAAGGGGTAAAACGAGTCGTCTCGTTGACCGCCGAGTTCAACGCAAATTGAACCTTGGACAAGGTAGTGTCCCACGAACGGTGGTCATCTTTCACCAGAATAGAAACAGCAACAACGATAGTTTTATTATATCTTTCTACCGTGTTGACTTGTGGACAATAACGAGGAGTGTAATGTATCTGAGGAATGTCGTACTTCTGGAACAAGGATTTAAGTTCACTTCCAGTGAATTGCGTACCATTATCTGCAATCACTGTGCGTGGGACACCATGCATCAAAAAGACGCCATTCTCCAGACACTGTGCAATAGACTTACCAACCGCTCTTCGTAGAGGAAATAATAAACAATACTTAGAAAAACAACAAACGACGACTAATAAAAAGGTAAAACCAGCTCTAGAACGCGGAAGTGGACCAACCAAATCGATACTTATGGTTTCAAAAGGGCGAGAGCAAACTTTGGGATCACCCATGAGACCTTTGGGTGGCTCCTGCGAATGCTTGTAAGCAGAGCAAACCTCACACGAGTTTACAAATTGGACCACATCCTGATACATTTTAGGCCAAAAATAGCGCAAAGACAATTGTTTAAACGTTTTAAAAATACCAAAATGAGGGGAATTATCACGACAATGAATAAACTCTAAGACTTCAGATCGTTTAGAAGAGTGAACGACTTCCTTCCAGTCGAATTCACTCGAAAAACCGAACTTACTCTTAGAGTACCTACACAACCTACCATCGATTACAGAATAATTTGGGCAAGATTTAGGGTATTTAGTGCATTTATTAAGTAAGTGATCAAACCAAGGGTCCTCCTCCGAAGGGCGGTCGGAATCTATAGCGAGAACAGGCACGGCTCGCGATAATGCGTCTGGAACTACGTTATCCTTCCCCTTACGATGTTCGATAACGAAGTCGTAGGGAGAAAGACGACATCCCCAGCGGGCGAGACGGCCTGTGGGGTTAGACAAATTAAAGAACCACTTCAGACTGGAATGATCAGTAATAATTTTAAATTGAGGACCACCTTCCAAGTACGGACGAAAGTGTTCCACAGAAAACACCACTGCCAAAGCCTCTCTCTCAGTTGCAGAGTAATTTCGTTCAGCCCTATTCAGAGAACGACTAGCAAACGCAATCGGGTGTTCAAGACCATCCTCTAGAATTTGAGTTATGGTCCCCGCGATTCCGTAGCTAGATGCGTCACAGTGAACGGCAAAGGGCTTAGAGAAATCTGGGCAAGCTAAGATTGGGGCCGACACTAACGCTGTCTTCAATTCTTGAAAAGACTGTTCCGCGACTTCAGTCCAACAAAAAGGTGGGGCGTTCTGACGGGTTGATGTAAGAGCGTTAAGTGGCGCTGCTATGGAGCTGAAATTTTTAATAAAACGTCGGTAATACGACGCAGTTCCTAAGAACATTTTAACCTCTTTGCGGTTCGAGGGTGTGGGGTATTCTACAATAGACTGTATTTTAGCAGGATCAGTATGAAGACCTCGATCATCGACTACATAACCGAGGTATTTTAGTTCTTTGCGGAAAAATTGGCACTTGGAAAGGTTAATGGTAAGATTAGCTGAAGTTAAACGTTGTAATACACGGGAAAGCAACGAAATGTGCTCCTCAAAGTCACGACTCACTATAACAATATCATCTAGGTAAACAAACACCCTGTCATTGAACTCAGGACCGAATAGCTTATCCATGAGTCGTTGCTGGGTAGCAGGGGCTGAAGTTAGGCCGAAGCACATGACTTTAAAATGAAAGAGACCACGTCCTGGGACGGTAAATGCGGTCTTTTCACGCGAAGTGACATCTAAAGGAATCTGCCAAAAAGAACTTTTAAGATCAATGGAACTCAAAAACCTTGCATCTCGAAGTTGATCAAGGATTCTAGATATATAAGGTAAGGGGTATGCGTCATGTTTGCTCACAGAATTTAACTTACGACTATCTATGCAGAAACGTAACTCGCCGTTGGACTTGGGGGTAAAGAGCGTAGGATTGTTCCAAGCGCTACAGCTAGACTCGACGACGTCTTGCTCCAACATCTCGTCTAACTGTCGGTTAAGCTCTTTAATCCTTTCAGGTGACATTGGATAGTACCGTTGCTTAATCGGAGGCGAGTCTCCCGTGTCGATAGTGTGAGCAAGGAGGGTAGTACGTCCTAAGCCTTTTTTGTCGAAGGAAATGGATTCAAATTTTTCCATCAACGAGGACGCGACGCGCTGTTGGTCGGCAGACAACTGGTCTAACGGCCGTAAAAATCTAATTTCAGAAACATTTGAATGCGAAAAAAATATATTGTTTCCAAAAATTTTAGGAGCTAAATCGAAACTCTTCCAAAAATCAACGCCCAGAACCAGGGGAGTAGACACTTCCGGAACAACAAAAAGTTTAATAGTTTTAATTAAGTTATCAAATTTTACTGGTAATAAAAGGTAACCACGAACTACGGCACTGGAGTCGGTAGCGGTGGAGATGTGGGTAATACCATCACAACCGTGTAGAGTGACTCCAGCCTTCAAGAAAACCTCAGAATAAGTAGATCCCAAAATAGAAATAGTGGAACCAGAATCTAATAAACCACGAAAGGCGTGATTAGAAATTTCAACAGAAACATACGGACGATTATCTTTATACAAGTAATTATTACGAACTGTCGAGACTTTTTTGTAGGTAGAAAAGAAAAAAGATAATTGTTTTAAGTAACGCTTCCAATCAGCAACATCGAATTTATTGGAATTGTCACGAGAGTTCGCAGTAACTAGTTTTTTGAACCGCTAGCCGAGTCCTTACTCACTGGGGTTGCCAATGGAGATGGATGGCAATTAGGGCACTTTGGGAAAGCGAACCCACTTTTACCACAACGGAAACACACAACAGCAGTAGACTTACACTCAGACAAAGAGTGAGTTTCAACACGACAACGTGGACAGGACTTTTTTTCGGTAGAGACAGTGGCAACCGTAGCCGACCGAGCCTTAAAGGTTTTACAAGCTAAATCGGGTGCTACGGAACCACTGGACGGTTTAGGTGGTTCGACAAAAGTCTGTTCACGATATTTGCCGCATTCCAACATTCTACACAACTCCTTGAGTCTCTTAAGTGAAGTTACTTCAGTCGTGCATAACGGGACCGAGTACTCGGGGCGAATATTTTGGAAAACAATATCGAACTTTTCTCTATCTGAAACGGGGTAAGACAAACGACTAAAATAGTTATGCATAATAGCTACAAATGTTACGATATTTTCGCTGGGACCCTGAGTACGTGTGCGGATTTCCTGCATGAGCCGGCGATCAAAGTCGTAAGGTAAATACTCTTCTACCAAGCACTGCCTGAGTTCGGACCATTCTTTAAGCTCAGACCTGACACTTCGGAACCAGCATAAAACATCACCCTCGAATAATTCTGGTGCCGACGCAAATAACTGAAGCTCGGATATTCCGCGCGAGCCGCATAACTCTTCTAGGCGTTGCAGAAAAGCACGAACGCAAGATGTTCCGTCAAATTTTAAATTCAGTGAAGAGACAGACTGATGCTTGCCGATGGGAGCTAAGGCAGGCACAGCCGGAACGTCGGTAACACTCTTAAAGGCAATGGGGTGTTCCTCCATGTTTTAAATTGTACGAGATTGCAATCAGCTCAAGTTTACAATTTAGGTATAAATATGTTAAAGTAAGTGTTATGTTAAGTTAAATCTATGTTTAGGTAGTAATATGCTTAAGTAGTATGTTAAAGTAGTAATAATTAATTATAGGTAGTACCAAATATACACACAATTTTTGTCACAGCTAAATTGACATGACAATCATCTCAAGGAAAGCCACACGTTGGGCCGCTACTGTTACAAGCTAAAAAGTTCCACTGTTACAAGCTAAAAGAAGTTCCGGTAAATTAGAAAGAAAGAAGAAAAAGAGGACGAAAGTCGAAAAACGAAAGTCGAGTGATTCTAAATTAAACAAAATGTTTGCTTGAAGGTGGAAAGTCTATTTATTGATTGTTAATTATACACAAGATTATATTATTTAAGTGGTAGGTTTCTAGTAGGTATTATATTTTAATTAAATTAAAGAATATAAATGAGCCTCGGCTAAAACTCAAAATGAGAGATGGGGTCCCTTGAGATGAATTGTGATGCAATCAGGTACTAAAATTAAGAATAAATAACCCGGTTCATTAATCCTAGTTATTAATATAATTTAAAGTTAAACGCTATATGTTCCCATTCTTCCTATGGAATCACCGCACTGATATTTGTGATACAGTTTAATAAAAGGTAATAGTATTTAAAGTTGAGCGCCAATAGCAGTTTAACCGGCTGCTATTCCGGGTAAAAAAAAGTAAAGATAGGGCCTGCTAAAGATTCCTCGGGCCGACTGGGTCCAGACAGCACGGCTCCACCGTAGAGATGGCTCCGCCCTCTAGACTGAGTAGTGTTGGCGAGGTAGGCCGGCAGGTAGCACGAGGAAGGAGGGAAGTAGACCCGTACATAAAAACCCCCTGTAATTGAGAAACATCTCAATTACAAAGTTGCAAAATAAATGTGAGAACGGCACTTGATTTTACACAGTAAATTACTCCCTAGCTTTGAGGAAAACTGTTAGATAGTTCTAACAATAGCTTCAATGGGTTCTTAGCCGGCCACAAGAGGAATGTGTGATGAGTCAGGGGTGCCACATGGCAACACTTGGGTACCAGTTCGAAATCTAGGACTTTTAACGGTAACAAAAACAATATGAAGGCATACCTGTCGTATAACGCAGGGGGTTCACACTAATACAGCCTCAGCAGAACAACGAAGACTCCAGCAGGGCTCCGAAACTGCGCCGACGCAACGCCGGCCGCGTGGGTGGAATCACGCTCCAAGGTTTGACAAAATCTGTGGAATTCCCCACATTCAGAAATACTTGCACGATTAGCGGACCCAGCAAAGTCGAGTTAACTCACCGAATTCAGGAAAAATAGCACTTGGAAGATTTTGAGGACCGAGTGCCTCAACCAAGTAAATTTGTAAAAATGAAAGTCATCCGAATTGGAAGCAAGCTCTGACACCAAAGGTCAAGCAAAAAAAACAAGAATATAATGGTCATTGGAGAAGCACAACCCTCATAACAAAGCTATGTCAACGTCATCTGATAATAAATCACCAGCTGGAATGTCAACGTCACTTGACAGAACAATAATTAGGAAATATTATAAAATCGAATACGCGTGGCGCCATCTAGGGAGCCCTGTAATTACTACGTTACAGTATTCACGCCCTGAAGTTTTTGGATACACTTTATGTACTAGGCATAGGTGCATATTTGCCATACTGCATAGGTGCCATGCTTACGAGTACGTAACCTAATCACAAACAAATATTTTATTATCCTACTTAAGTAGGTACTTATGCCCGTGCTAAGAAAATCTTGTTTTTTTTTTTCATAATATTTAAAAACTATCCATCCTGGAATAAAAATTAAAACCATTTTGTAATGTACAAGTATACAGTAAGTTAAGTTTTAGCTTCCTGAGGGGAAAACTACCTTCCCACTAATAATTATCTAACAAAGAAAAGAAAAGGTTGAGTATAAAGATATCCTACTAATATTATAAACGCGAAAGTTTGTAAGAATGTATGGATGGACGGATGGATGGATGGATGTTTGTATGTATGTATGTTTGTTACTCTTTCACGCTAAAACGGCTGAACAGATCTGAATGAAATTTGGCACAGATATAGATTATGGCCTGGAATAACACATAGGCTACATTTTATCTCGAAAAAATGTACGGTTCCCGTGGGATAGCGATGTTTTTGTTTTTCGCGGTAGAAGCTGTGAGCTATTATGGCGTGCGCTGCAAAAACCATTGCAGTTACACGTATATAATGTTGAATGGAAATGTTTATCTTAAATAGTTCTACAAAAAAGTCCGCGACAGCATATATCTATCTTTTATGTATAAGCCATTATCGTCAAAATAGTGAACCATAAATACAATAAAATCTTATAATTTATTTCTAATGCACATTTTGGCAGTAACAAATTGATCCTAATCAAAATAAATACTTTTTATCGCATCTGGTATTTCAAGTAGATAAACTTTGTCTTTTACACTACATCATTTGGACAAATACGTATTAAAATATTTATGACGATAAACAACCGAGTGCGCGATATTATTAAGCGGCCCGGCGGCGCGGGTGAGTGAGTCGCCTGCGGGCGGGATGGGGGAAGATGTCGGCTGTCGCTCATCGCTGAGTACGCGACCCGAATGCGGGCAGACGTGGGGCAAACGTCGACGGTTGTTAGATATGTAGGTAGGTACACTCAGCTAGAGCTACCTACGTTAGCTAGGTAGTATGTACGTACTGTACTGGTCATATACTTAGGCTTAGTAGGTAGGTAAATTTAAAAAAAAATCTGCCTTTCGTTTCCTAAGATTGTGGTAAAATGGTAATCTCCTGAAAGTGAAACTTTAATAGCTAGACAGTGACTTTACAAGTACCTACCTACCAACCTACCTATAGAATAACGTACCTATTGTGTAGTTTAGTGTGTCAGATAGGTTGGTAGGTAGGTACCTACTTATAGTCAGGTAGGTACTTACTTTATTTTACAAGTTCTATAGTATTCTATTGAGCAAGTGTACCTACCTACCTAGGTACACATACTCAGTAAGTATCTACCGTTGAGCTACTTACTTATTGCTGGATACGTGCTAATAATTTGAACTGTTCAATGTCCGTCTTAGTTAGGTTGCTATGTAAATCCTACTAATATTATTAAAAGCGAAAGTTTGTATGAATGTATGTGTGGATGTATGTTTGTTACTCTTTCACGCTGAAACGGCTGAACGGATCTGTATGAAATTGGCAAAGATATGGATTATAGTCTGGAATAGCACATAGGCTATTTTTTATCCCGGAAAAATATAAGGTTCCCGCGGGATAGATTTATTTTTGTTTTTCAAGGTATCACGCGGGCGAAGCCGCGGGCGGAAGCTAGTTATGTATATATTGCAAATTACTCCCTACCTTTACCATGTACCTATTTACAATAAATTAAAAAAAATGTAACTTGCGGCTAATATAAATTAAAGAATCACTACATAGTATAAAACAAAGTCGCTTTCCCTGTCCCTATATCCCTATGTATGCCTACAAATCAGTAGTCACAAATTAGTATCCGACACTCGCGACCCACCCGTTGCCTAGTCCAAACAAACAAAAGAGCTCGGCGTGGAACTACAAACGGACGTGCGATCACCTTGGAGACTGAGACGGTACTGAATATTTTTGACGCGCCTATTCTATTATAAAGCGTATTTTGGCAGGCGCTTGCTCCATACTAAAATGTATGGCGGCGGGGAACAATTTCTGCTCACAAAATTAACAATGTTTAGGCTCAGATTAATACTTTTTGGTTTGAATTAGTAGAAAAAACTCCTGGTGACTGTGTTGTTTAACATTTTGTCTCACGATTTGTCCAAAAATATTACAAAAATAACAACGATAATTTCGTAAAAACTCATAATAGAAAAGGTCGATTTCGATGTTTTTAATCAATGTTGACGATTTTTTTTCTCAAAAATTAAGAATTATTTTAGAATAATCACGCGGTGTTAGTGTAGACTCATCTATTGAGAATTCGTATTATTAGTTTGTGTCCTTCTATGAAGTGATTTCTTATGGAAATTTCTAAAACCGTAAGTGCTTGTTCGCGCGTTTCTTAGGGACTCCGCTCTTAAGTCGACTTTGCATAACAGGTTTTAAATATAACCTACAAGTCGAAGTTGAAAATAGTTTCACATAAAAAATTACTAAATTAGTACTTAGGTATCTTTTCTGAAGCGCTGATCTTGTCTTTTTTAGGAGCGCTGGTGGTGTAGTGGTAGCACCCCTGCCTCACGATCCGAAGGTCGTGGGTTCAAACCTGGTCGTGCACCAAGGAGTTTTTCCATTCGAAAAATTTATGTGCGCAATGCCAGTGCTCTTAAACGGTGAAGGAAAACATCGTGAGGAAACCGGCATACCCTAGAACCAAAAATTCGAAGGTATGTGTCATAGGTTAGTATTCTTATAAGCGGCGATGGGCTTGCAACCTGTCACGTACGGAATACTAACTACTGTGCAAAATGTGGGCATGTACCAAATGTCATGTTTGGACTTGCCTCTGACTACCCCCTTTAGCTATCCTCAAAGATTTAAGTAACTAAAGATCTGAGGAGATATCTACCGAGCCCGGGGATTACAGTCGTGATCATATTTATTTATTTTTTATTTTTATTTATCTTTTCTAGATCATGTGTCAATTGTAACTACTCGTATAAGGTCAGTTTACATCATTCTAGTTTTTAGGAAAGTTATTTAGTTGAACGTGTAAACGCTACTTGCTTTAGTACTATTAGCTTTAGCTGTAATACCTCCCTCAATAAATACCAAACCCATAATACATTCGTAGACTCTTCGTAATTTCTTCTCTTTCTTCTTCTTGATGACATCTCTTAGAAATCATTTTGTCAGTGTCAAGAGATTTATATTGAAACAGTACTGTCAATGTCACAAAGTCAGTCAAATTGTTAAGTCAATTTTAATAAGATGGCTGTTTTGTAGCAAGTTCTCGTAAATTTTACGATAGATTTTTAAAAATTATTTACAAAAAAACACTTTTATTCAAAATATATTTCACACCCGTGTCAAGAAAAAAAATAAAAAAATACATAGGCACCAAATTAAAACCATATTTTTTTAATTTTGAATTTTGTATCTTCTGAATTTAGATTTTTTACAAGTTTTAACCTCTCCATTGTACGAGTACCTTTATAACTCTGCAATTTAGAGATTAATAAATTTAGAGGTTGAATTTTGGGAAATATTTTGTTCCTATCAAATCACTGGTTTTTTTGAAGTAGTGCAGTGAAAGGTTTATAAAACACCTCAGACACTCCATTTGTATATTCTTTTTTATAATGTGCTTCCATCCTGTAAAGAATACGCGCTTTATAAGTCTCTACGACCTGCGGTTGACTTTGTATTCCATCTCAGTCTGTCATAGTCATTAGGTTAGGATCTTCTCATTTCAACCTAGTATTTTTTTTCTTGATTCGACCTATGCCGACCTAAAACTTCCGCAATGACCTAACTTTTGAAAAGTCTCTTTCGAAGCATGGAAGCGTTGAGATGATAATACCACTACGTTCACCCATCCTCGTATTGACACCCCGAACGTTGCTAAACTTAAGTGGTGTGAATTTCAGCTATGCTACAAACTCTTCGTCACACACATAAATAATAATTGTAGAATTCAATTATCATAGTTCTTCTGAAATTAGCGTAAATAAGATAAGTTAAAAGAAATGTAAGCAAACTTAAATTTAACTTAAGTTTTTTTGCTTCTATGTTGGTTGAAAACTTGAAACAGATATCAAAAATCTAGGGATGAAAAACAAAAATAACCTTCAGCTTTCAAAAACTTTTCATTTTCATTTTTATTTTCAGCTTTTAGGTTGAATGTAAATTAACCATAATTATTATAATTGCTAAAAATGTAGGTACCAAAAAAATACAATCAATTAATAAGAAAAAAAATTAGGGTACCGTAAAAAAACTTACACAATAAAATTCCCAAAAACAGCTCGCACCACTATCACTGTTCGAAATTCGAATTTCAAAGTGTGACCGAACGCGACGCACACAACCGGCCTCGTCCACTGACGCGAACCAACTGGCCGGCCGCTACTTCACCGCGCTATAATATAATCTCAACATTCTCAACTAGTCTCTTTCACTCGAGCCGGCGCTTTCTGGGTTAATGAGGACCGAGGATGCTGTTTTCTACGTTTTCGAATTGTGAATTGACGCATTGGGTGCCGAGTGCTGGTTTCGAGAGCTGCTCTGTTGTTATGCGCTCCTGGTAGTCTGTGATGGCTGGATTTTTTTTTTGCTTTTACTGTTTCTTTTTTGGGGTTCAATGGGATGATGGTGAAGCCTAGGTCTAGACAAAGCGACATTCTTCTAGCGATTTCGCTTAAAAATATACTTTATATTAGTACCTAATGACATTTCTAATCGACAAGTCACGTGATTCCATACGTTTTTGAAGTTTTCTCTTCCATTCGAATGTCATTTTTTTTCTAGCCCGTATTTCATGACATTTCTGCATCGTAAGTTGCTAACGACAATTAAAAGAAGCACGAATCAGATCAATTTCGTGTAATATCTTTAATCTCCATGTAAATTACATGGACACCATAACAATATGCCGATTAGATCTCATCTGATTGAAGATCTGCCCACTCACTCTATGCAATTAAGTGCAGATGAAATTTCAGACAGCAAAATAATCGAAACAGACAAACAATCATCTTCTAATTGTATGTAATTTAGTGTTTGAGGTAAATGGTTTGATTTGATTTTTGAATCAATAAAAGAAAGTCTGATAGGTGAGATGAGTTAACAAAATTATGATTGAAATTAAAAATCATGAGATATATAAAAAAATTGATAAAAAATTAAGGTTGAAATTGAAAACTCGTAACTTTCACTATTTTGGTGAGTATTACGATATAGATAAACAGGCCTTTGCATTTATTCTAAATGATTTATCCAGCGTCTATTAATACTCACTCACAGCACGTTGTGGAGTCTAGCACATGCTTAGATGGAGTAGACATCGCCGCAGCTTAGTCAGCCGTATGCACAGAAAAGACATGGTCTTATGGACATGGACTCATACATTTTCTCTTTATCCATTATCGATATCGCTCTTAAAATGTATTTGTCTAGACTCCCAAACACCCACTTCTGGGTAAATAAGCCCTTTTTTGATGACATTCTAGGTCCATACAAAAATATTAAGCTAAGCAAACACAGATGGTCTAGCTATAAGCGTGAGAAGCATAAAAAAATAAAAAAAAAAAAACATTAAATTATTTGCCCTAATTAAACTTATCACCAGAACTAAAATGCTTTGTACAAAATAAGATAAAAACTGTTTATTTCAAGTATTTATTATTATTCAGCCATTTATCGTCCCACTGCAGCCCTCCCTTCTCTTCTTCCGTAAACATTTTTTTTTATTATTTCATAGCTGGTTGGCTCTTTAACAAACATTTTTACACAATAAAAACAAAATGATTTAGTTCTATTTTCAAATTCTTCTTACATTATTCAACTGTACGGAACACGATAAACAAAGTTGTTGTTCACTCTCGATGCGTTCCTAATGCATTCGTGATAGGCATTACAAACACAACAGGAAAATAAATGTACTCTCAGCATCACAAATTGAAGCCACACTAGTGATTTAGAAATAACTAATGTCATAGATAATATTTTTTTTCAGACTAGCTGGCCCGTTCGCGACTTCGTCTGCATTAAAGTAATTCCAAACTTAAAAACATGCTTGGTAAAAGTACAACAGAAAAAAATGTTAATTTATATTTTTTTTTGGCGGAACCCTCGGAACGCGAGCCAGACTCGCACTTGTCTGATTTCATAGAGTTCTTTGCCTTATTTTTTCAATATACACTTTTATTTTTGCTTCGTCTTTTGACCAGTTTATCCTGGATTTCGTCTACTGCCAGTCCCTTGGTCTCTGGCAGCATGATGATACAGTAGACCCCTGTCAGAACGCCTACTCCGGCGAAGAAATAGAACACAGGACCCAAACCGATGGCTTTGAGGAGTGGGTTGAAGATGAAGAGGATTACAGAGTTGCAGAACCAAGCCCATTCCAGGACCAGCATTGAGACGAAACTCTTCACCTGGAGGTGGAAAGGCTGGTGTGAATTTTCATTGTATCATTCATGTTTTCTCATTCTCATTCATTCATCTCATTCTTTTAAACCAGTGTGATAAAATGGTGCTCTACAGACACTCCTTTCTTACACTTGACACATGACTTTGAAGTTTTTAGGTTCTGCGTCATGCCGGTGTTTTTTGTCACCGTTTGAGATGACATATTTTTATTAAACAAAAAAATGTATTGGTAATTTTGGTACACGACTTTAATCGAAACGCGAGACCACTAGACCAGTACCAGTACTTTAAAACGGTGAAGAATAACTTTTAGGTTCTGCATCATGCCGGTGTTTTTCATCACCGTTTGAGATCACATATTTTTTTCGAGCAAAAAATCTATTTATACATTTGGTAGGTACATGACTTTAAGATTGAATGGCAAGACCACTAGACCAGTACCAGTACTCTAAAACGGTGATGAAAAACATCGTGAAGACACAAACCTATCGTACAACCGTAAACCTCATGTGTCTGAGGCACCCTCCAATCCTTTCACCACACTGGTCTTAAGAACTAGCGAAACTATAAGATAAAGTACCAGGACAACATAAACATAAGGGACTCACCTCGGGTAGAAACACCTCGGCTATAAGCACATAAGGCACAGTCCCCGCCCCGAACGAGAAGACAGTCGTGAAGAGATACATAGTGACTGCGATGAGCCAGTTGGGACCCCACTTTAAATGCAGCTGGAGTCCGAGGATCAGGCAGCAAGCTCCAGTCGCGAATGAGGAGTAGATCATGAGATTCTGGAGAGAAAAAACATTAATAAACTCAATATTCGGTTTGGATTCTATTCGTTGTGATTTAAAGGGTTGTTTTTGGACTTGGCTTCTTCCTCTTAGTTCCTTACTAATGTGCAGAAGTACCAGGCAAACAGAAGTAGCAAGAAGCTCACCCTTCTCCCAGCACGTTCGGTCAACACAACCACCAGACCAGACAAAACTGCTACCAAAGCGACTTAGCTTCTTCGTCTTATTTTCTTACTAAGATCTTCCACTTCTATGCAGAAGTATCAGGCAAACAGAAGTAGCAAGAAGCTCACCCTTCTCCCAGCACGTTCGGTCAACACAACCACCAGACCAGACAAAACTGCTACCAAAGCGACTTAGCTTCTTCGTCTTATTTTCTTACTAAGATCTTCCACTTCTATGCAGAAGTATCAGGCAATCAGAAGCAGCAAAGAGCTCACCCGTCTTCCAGCATGTTCGGACAACACAGCCACCACACCAGACAGAACTGCTTACCAAAGCGACTTAGCTTCTTCGTCTTATTTTCTTACTAAGATCTTCCACTTCTATGCAGAAGTATCAGGCAATCAGAAGCAGCAAAGAGCTCACCCGTCTTCCAGCATGTTCGGACAACACAGCCACCAGACCAGACAGAACTGGTACCAAACTAAGCTTCTTCTTTTTATTTCCTTACTAAGATCTTCCACTTTTATGCAGAAGTACCAGGCAAACAGAAGTAGCAAAGAGCTCACCCGTCTCCCAGCACATTCGGTCAAGTACGCAGCCACCAGACCAGACAGAACTGCCACCACAGCGAGTAGTACACTGCAGACAGTCGGCGATATACTAGGGATGGCTTCTTCGAAGAGAGGTTCCGCGTACACCTGGACGACTACGAGACCTTGGAAGATGGAGGCGGTGACCAGCGTCAAGGTTAAGTAGAGAGCCTTTCGAGTTGACCTGGATTTTTCTGGAAGATACAATAGGTTATTAACATTACTGTGCACCAAAAATACTGTTATATTGTCTTCTATTCTGTAAAAACTGACTCTTGAGGTCACAAGTCACTTTATCTTCTCTTTCGTATAGATAAATGCTGTCTACGTTGCTCATGTACAGTTCTATTCGACCCCCCTCCCCCTCCCTTACCCACCCACCATGAGTACCTTTTTGTCGACAAAAGAAGACAAAGTTAAGAAGTCACAAAGTTCTGTTTGACTAAGTTTTATTTGGTCAAACAAAAACTGTCGCTCTTGTCACAAATGTATCTTCTCTTCTGCCTACAGTGCTCAAACTAAGAGACTGACGATAAAAAAAAACTTGAGAGGTGTCAAGCAAGGGACACCCGGATAGAACGAAGTTCCTTTCCTTGCTTTCTGTAAGAGAGAGAGAGAGAGAGAGAGAGAGAGAGAGAGACAGAGAGACACGCGCACGCCGCACGGCTCACAACTATAGCAAATAGTGTCGTTACAACTTTTGTTCTTATTTTTTTCCGTCTAGCCCCCTTTCGCAACGCGCGATAAGGAACTTCGTTCCAATTTTCCAAAAAGGTATTAAATATTAGTTACTCGTAAGTAATATAGGTTCATCACAGTACTACTTACTTATAAATCTAAACGCTGATATTTTCTCGTTCGATTTAGATGGCGCGGTTTTCAATTCACTCAGCTTTTCTACTTCGGGCGTCGTCTCTGAAAAGAAAATAGTTTTTTATAAATTTTGAAATAACACTTAGTACCTATCTACATTATGTACCTACCTTATACTTTGTCCAGTTCATGTTACTAATCTATTCGTGGCAAATGGGAAATTTTGGATCTTTAGATGTTTGTTTGTGACTCAATAACACATTAACGGATGGACAGATTTGGGTGAAACTTGACATAGATATACCTTATGATCTGATATAGCCTATAAACTAATTTTTATGTTGATACCACTCGTGCGAAGCCACGGACAAAAGCTTAATACCTTGTCCAGTTCATCTTACTGATTTAGTAAATGTGAATCTTTAGATGTTTGTTTGTGACTCAATAACACTTAAACGGCTGGAAAAATTTGGATGAAACTTAACATAGATATACCTTATGGTTTGGAATAGCCTATTGGTTATTTTTTTTCTTGGTACCGTGCAAAGCCACGGGCAAAAGCTGGTGCGTAGAAGTATATTATTACTCCACCAGACATGAGAAACGCAAAAGTATTCAACCATAACAATGTAAACTAATATAACAAAGCTAAAAACAAACACATAAACGTTACAGCCAAGCCTATAAATATATTTACAGCCACCTATAAAGTTATAGCACATTATAATCTGGCTTATAAAAACTAATTATACAACGAGTTAATTTTACAAAAGTAGCGATTTGCTTATCTTTTATTAGGCACGTATTTTTCGACTGGGTATTGTTTAAATGAATAATGCGCATAATGAAAACACTACCTCGTGATGTTATTATAGAATATCAGAGTACTTAGATGACAAAAAAGCTTGGGACGAATCAGCTCCAACTCTGCTAGGTGTCCCTAACAATGTTAACAAGGTTCATAATACAAAAAAAGCGCTAGGGCCCAGCGAGTTTCTTGCCAGTTCTTCTCGTACTGGGGATAGGACTGGAATTGGCACCTAGACTCACCTAGTATGTAAGACGATTCAAAATGATCCTTGTGATATTACTGAATAAAGATTATTGACTATTGACTATTGACTATTGACTATCACGCTGAAACGGCTGAACAGATCTGGATGAAATTGGGCACAGATATAGATTATAGTCTGGAATAGCACATAGGCTTTTTATCCCGGAAAAATGTACGGTTGCCGCGGGATAGATTTGTTTTTGTTTTTAAAGATACCACGTGGGCGGAAGCTAGTATATTTAATACTACCAACACGCCCCGGCTTCACACGGGTGGCAATAGTACCTATCTCTATTTTTTATTATAAAATATAGCCTATCTTACTTAGGGATAATGTAGCATCATAATGGTGAAATAAATTTTGAAATCGGACCATTCTTTTTTGAGTTTATACGTTACAAACAAAAATACAAAAATTTAAAACTTTTCTCTATATAATAATTATTAGTATGGATGGGTGATGTTGAAGCATTTAGTGTCGACCTTACCATCCATCTCAGGGTTCAGACTCCTTCTGATCACGTCGAGCTCCTGAAGAACTTCCTTGGAGTCTATCACCACACTTCTGTAGAAAGCTATTGACTTTGCAGCCTCCTGTAGTAAGTAAACAAAATGTCAGTTGCAAGTAGGGCGATTTGGCATTGTATGTTTGTGTATATGTTTGTAAGAGCATAACTTAAGAACCGGTGATCCAATCTGCATGAAACTTGGAAAGTCTAGAGATTTTGCTTTGTAGATTTGCTGGGAAGCATATGAGCTTAATCGGTGAAGGGGTTGTAAAGATATTGGGTTACAAAGTTGAAAAAAAACACTTTAAATTTATTGAGTGGGGTATCAAATGAAAGGGCTTTGCTTGTACTTTTACACATTCTAAAATGTAACATTCCATAAAAATATACCCCAAACACAAACTCCTTCTTCGCTTCGCAGTCGGGTAAAAAATAAAGGGGGGGACTAAAGAAGAGTGAGAAGCGATATTTAGAATTACTTTCTGTCTGGTTCCAAACCTCCGAAGTACTGAACGGTATTTCGTGCAGTTTTGGTGGACAGAGCATAATTGAGAGCAGAAATTCGGCTTAAAATCGGATGTCGATAGGGAATTAACTTTTTAGTTCACTAATCCCCATTACGAGTTCGCATCGGCGTCAACGGGGAATAATGAACAAAAGTTTACTAATTAACGGGGATTGTCAACGGGGATTATTGCAATAAGCCTAAAAAAGTTACCCTCGGACTAAGTCGCTGGCTACAACTAGTAATTAAATAAAAGCCTACCGCCTCCAAGCCCTTAATCATCAGATAGGTAGGCGACTCTCTCAGCATCATCAGGGCTGCAGTGACGACGGCGGACAGGGATAGACTCGCGTATATCATAGCGTCATACGACAGAAGACCCCCCATCACGTACGACACGAGCATGCCAGTGCAATAGAAAACCATGACTCCTAAAACAAAAAGTCCTTGGTTTAGAATAGAATAGAATATAGGTAAGTAATAAATATTGGGGGATATTTCACACAACGCCATCTAGCCCCAAATTAAGCAAAGCTTGTTCTATGGGAACTAGATGGTTGATAGATTAATTAGATAGGTATTTTTTTTGTACAAGCATACATAAAGTACATAGTAACACCCAGACACAGAGCAGACATCTATGTTCATTACATAAATGTTTATTCTGGCTGGGGATCGAACCCACAACCTAGGCAGAGCTACTACCAACTGAGCTGTGAGGACAGTCAGTAGTAGGTAATACTTAGGTTTTAAATGCAACACACAATAAACAAACAAACAAACAAAGTGGTTTCATCCTTTCAAAAGTTCGAAGGTGTGTGTCATAAATTAGTATTCTCATAAGCAGCGATGGGCTTGCAACCTGTTACAAAGTGACATGTTCCTTTCCAAACCCATCGGAGAAAATCCCGAGAGTTTTGAACAAAACAACCATCTTTTGTTTAAAATTGACTTGACATTGACAATATACTCGGTACTAATAACACTTGACACTGGCCTATGACCTCAAAAGAGACAGATACCATAAAAAAAAAGAAGAAGGAGTGGACGTTCTGTTTCTCTGATACCTGAAGTCATGGCTCCTCGTATGGACTCCTGGCAGATCTCGCTGACGTAGACTGTGACTACCAGGAACGCAGCACCGCTCAGGCCGGAGACGAACATGGCTAAGAGTACCACCTCTACCCGATTGCTGACTGCTATCAGGGCCCAGGACAGCTGTGGATAGAACCAGGTGAAACTACTATTGCTATAGTTCTTTACAGGTGAATATATCAAAATTCTAGGTGAACAGATCAAAAGGCAAACCTACTACCAACTGAGCTGTGAGGCTGAAATTCTTTAAGTTTCTCGTCAAAAGTTCAAATTTATATGGAAACAGTGATCTGTAATAGTTACTTGTGGAAACCTCGATAGTATATTAAAAAAAAGTAATATTCGAAATTAGTCTTCAATCGGCATAGATTCGGTAAGTAAAAAAAACAGTCGAAAACAGAACCTCCCTTTTTGAAGTCAGTTAAAGGAATCGCGTTTTACTTACCTATTTATTTTCCCGACGTTTTGACGGATTTACACGCTGTCGTGGTCACGGGTAGTCTACCCCGTGTCCACGACAGCGATAAATACCCGTTTAATACTACGAGATTAATAATGTGTTCAGATCGCGTAATTTTAAAAGTATATAGGACTCACCACTCCTAACGTTGAAGAAAGTAATGAAGAGTTTTTCCTCCCTATCTTATCCAGCAAAGCGCCTACCGCCGGCGTCCCAAGAAGGGCACCCACTGAAGAGAGACTCCCGAATAGAGCCAGCTCGCCCTCCGCCATGGGCCTGTGTAGAGTGGTGTTTGTGGACTCGAAGAGTCGAAGAGTGGATGAGGGCCATGTAAACATGATGCCCAGACACATACCAATACTGCATACTGTGGAGAAACTCATAGAATGATTATATTGATTTAAACTTAGGACAGAAACAAATTCTGTTCTAACATAACAAACAAAACATAAAATAAATACAAAATTAAAAAACCCCCGACATCTAAACCCACAGAACAGAAAAAACAAGTCTAAACCTTACCTCGCACCTTTACTCGCTGTTTTCACGCTTAGGCTCACTAAAGTAAGCAAATCCTTTATATGGCAGTGTGTACGCTTCTATAGCAAGATCCCAAGTTGACATGCTTGATTTATCGATTGGGAAATTCAAAAATGTAATTAAACAAAAACTCTCGTAAAGCTTATTATAGAATATCAGAGTACCTACTTAGATGACAAAAAAGCTTGGGAAGAATCAGCTCCAACTCTGCTAGGTGTCCCTAACAATGTTAACAAGGATCATACAAAAAAAGCGCTAGGGCCCAGCGAGTTTCTTGTCAGTTCTTCTCAGACTGGGGATAGGACTGGAATTGGCACCTAGACTCACTTAGTATGTAAGACGATTCCAAATGATCCCTGTGATATTACTGAATAAATTATTATTGACTATTGACTATTGACTACCCTAACATATCATTTTAAAGTCATATCATAACACAGACAGATACACTTAAGTGTATCTGTGTATCTGTCTTTACACAGATACACTTAAGTGTATCTGTGTATGTATCCGTCTGTGGTATCTTAGCTCCCAAACGGATGAACCGATTTTCGTTTAGTTTTTTTTGTGTCATAGATAATTTTATCCCGATTGTCAGTGGCGGATTTACACATTTGCCGCCAGTAGGCTATTAAATTTAGCGTTTAGTAATTTATCATGTAAAATCGTTGGATTATTTGGTATAGGTGTATAGTATTAAAATATTGCAATTTTGTTAAATTTTTTCTCCGTGTATATTATAATTTTTATTTATTATTTTGTGTAAGGTAATAAGCCAAATTTGCCGCCCCCTAAAATTTGCCGCCCTAGGCTCCAGCCTACTCAGCCTGGTGATAAATCCACCACTGCCGATTGTTCTTAGCCATGTTTCATGAAAATCTGTTCAGATGTTTGAAGATCATCAGCTCTTTTCTAGTTGATGAGGGAATCTGACTTATGTTCGTGGACCTTTATGTCCGATTGATTCGTAATTTGATACCGTGTTACTTCGAATAAACTAATATTGAAAGAACATGTTAAGGTAACTATGGCTTTAAATATGACATGTTAGGGTAAGATTTTAATGTCGGGAGGTTTATTAAATTTTTAATTTTGTATTGTTATTATAAATACTTACTCAGGGTAGTGGCTAGAAACTGAACGGCGACGCCCATTTTGACTTAATTTTTTAAATTATAAATCTAATTTTAATATTATTTTTAGTTATTTAACCAACTTCACTCCAGTCTATCTAAAACTATTATAACTATTTCTACGTTCTCCATTAGATACATTATCTCACATTAATCATATGAAAGTACTAGGCAAACATAAACAGAGAAGAGATTATGATTAAACTATTATCTAATGCGAATACACACACGTCATAACAATAACTGCTAGATATAGCTAAACTGACTGACAGACAAACAACGTAGGCTTTAAAGTTAGGTAGGTACTATCGTAACATCTTCGCTGGGATTTAACTAGGTAATTAAGTGATTATAAATATTATTTGCCCAAATTTGTGAAGAACAAATGATCATAATCTTGTTATGTTTGGGAATTCTTATTTGATTAAGTTTATTGAGCTGGGCCATACCACAAGCCCTTGCAAACCATCATGTTTCAGAAACGTCGCATTACAAGCTTGAAGTAACACTACTTCAATACATTTTTCATAGATCATGGTACGAAAAACCAAAAGTTATGCTTAGTTATAACTTATTACTTTGATACTTTCCGAAGAACTTTGAAAACGCGTGAATGGCTGGACCAATTTTGCTAATTCTTTACTTGGTGTATTTGTTTGTAAGGTTTTATGAAAGAAAAACAATATTCAAAGTTAAGACAGGACAACGTCTGTCGGGTCAGCTGTATACAAGCTGTAGGCAGCTGTATGTAACAATAAATGAAAACAGTATGATATCTACATTTAAACGGCGAAGGAAAACATCGTGAGGAAATCAAATTAAAAATCGAAGGTGTGAGTCATACATGTGTGTAGGTTAGTATTCTTATAAGCGGCGACGAGCCTGCAACCTGTCACGTACAGAATACCTACTAACCACTGTGCAAAATGTGGGCATGTGCCAAATATCATGTTTGGACTGACTACCCTTTAGATATTCTCAAACATCTAAGTAACTAGAGATCTGAGATTATCTACAGAGCCTGGGTATACAATATACATCCTACTAATATTATACCTAAACGTGAAAGTTTGTGTGAATGGATGTTACTCTTTTACGCTGAAACGGCTGAACGGATCTGGATTAAATTTGGCACAGATATAGATTATAGTCTGGAATAGCACATAGGCTACTTTTTATCCCGGAAAAATGTACGGTTCCCGTAGGATAGATCTCTTTTCGTTTTTCATGGTACCACGCGGGCGAAGCCGTGGGCGGAAGCTAGTAATATACATGTATAGGTCATCCAACGGATCTAGGCATTCGTGAAGTTAGCCACAGGTGCGAGTTTGCGCATGTACAGTTCCTTCCCCCCCTCCTCATACCTCCAATTGCTCCCGAAAAACGATACGCGCAGCTCTTGCGGCTAACTTCACGAATGCCTAGATTCGTTGAGCCCACTATACTACGAGTACCTATTACTACTGTAGTGACGTCAGCCGATCTAAATGTGACAACTCATGGTAGTCGCACTGGTCGTCTTTTTACTTACTTATCTTAGGAGTATGGAGCTCCAGGTTTATAGCTGCTTTTATTGATCCAGATCTACCCTTCAACTTTCCAGGGTCGAAACACTTCTGGTGGTCGCCCCAGGAGAAATCTTTGAGCTTGCCAAAGTCGAAAGGACCAGGCTGCCAGAAACCGCCAAGAGATATGCGGCTAACTTCACGAATGCCTAGATTCGTTGAGCCAACTATACAATACCTGTTTTATACCTTAGTGTAAACGTGCTTAGCAGACAGTGGAGTGAGCTTTAGATCAGAATCATATCAATAGGCTAAGCTTTGACCACGTAAAACTACTTTCTCCGTCATTTGCCATTATACTGTGTCTATATAAGTTTGTATTCAAGTAGATTTAATGTTGAAAGTCATTGTGGCATACATTCAACCTCTTATAAGTATTAAAAGAGTATTTATCGCGTTATATTTACCTATTTCTTCCGACATTATACCATTATTATTAGTTTTAGACGGGTATTTATCGCGTTTAAATTACCTTATATATAAGGTAATTTAAACGCGATATATACCCGTCTAAAACTAATAATAATGTGTTCAGATCGCGTAAGTTTAAAAGTACATATGACATTATACCAGGTTTACAAGTCATCCCGTGACCACGACAGAGTGTAAACCTGTTGAAACGTCGGGAAAAATAGGTAAATAAAACGCGATAAATACCCGTTTAATACTAAGTACCTGGTGAACGAGCTTTGCTCGGTTTTTTTTATTGGTAAACGACGTTTTCTAAAAATGAAACCTAGCTAGATCGATTTATCGTCCCCGAAACCCTCTGCATACCTAATAAATTTCATGAAAATCGTTGGAGCCGTTTCCGAGACTCAGAAAATATATATATCTAGACACGCGGTAGCGTGTCAAGCCAAGTTCAAGCTGGCGAACCGCGCACCGTGTGTAATATTACACGAACCATTTGGAGCCAGTTTTCACCCCCTCATAACTCCAAAACTATTTCACGTAAACATGTCAAATTTGGCTCATCTATTGATATTTGCGACCTAAGTACACCTAATTTCATAATCACACCTCAAACAGTTATTTAGATATTATCGTCCAAAAATCCTAATTTTTATCACTGACTGACCTATAGACGTTAATTCTAACCCAGTTCCAGATAACCTAGAAAGTTCAAATTTGGCATCCAGGTAGGTGTTTGGGTGAATACAAAGGAAAAAATCAGAAACTAGTAAATTTATATATTTTTATTATAATTTTTCAATTAATTCATTCTCTTAGGAACTCTTATAGCGCCTATAATATAAGTAAGAGCAAAGATTATAGTGTGTCGGATCTACCTACTTAGGTATGTATACAATGTGCCAATAGTTTCAGCCGTCCATGCACGTAGATG
The DNA here is from genome assembly GCA_963675405.1 of Cosmorhoe ocellata. Lineage (NCBI taxonomy): Eukaryota > Metazoa > Arthropoda > Insecta > Lepidoptera > Geometridae > Cosmorhoe > Cosmorhoe ocellata. The sequence continues at coordinate 7,471,810 of OY776267.1, forward strand.
TATAAGTAAGTATAATAATAATAAGAATAAGTACTTACTTACTAATAAGTTCTGTACAAAAAGTAATGATATCCCATCAAAAACATAAATGTGAAATGAGAGCCAAGTTCAATAAGTATGCTTTAGTCGTTGACTTCAGCGACAAAAGAAGTGAGATCTAAACGGGTGCCAAGTACAATGGTCAGTCCTAAAACTGATTTATAACAATATGAAATAATTTTAACAACTTTAAAATATCATTTCATCTTATAATTTAGGATATTATATTGAAGCCTAAGGTCTAACATCCATACATTCTTACAAACTTTCACGTTTATAATATTAGTAGGATTACACACAGCGCCATCTAGCTACAAACTAAGCAAGCTAGAAAAAGAAATAACTACATAAGTAGGTACTTACTATTATTAGACGACCTCTGTGGCGCAGCGGGCGAGAGTCCGCCTGCGACGCAAGAGGTTGCGGGTTCGATTCCCGCCGCGGAACAAATTTGTGTACGATCTGCAGAAATTTGTTCCGTTGATCTGGGTGTTTTCTATGCATAATAAAAATATATCTATCTATGTACATATATAATGTATTAAATATATCAGTTATCTAGTACCCATAACACAAGCTTTGAGTAGCTTACTTTGGGGCTAGATGATGCTGTGTGGACTGTCCAGCATTATTTATTATTTATTTATTTATTTATTATCGCCAGTAGGTACTAAGGAGCCAGTGGGGTGAAAGGTGTACCTTGTGCTTCCAAAGAGACACTTTCGTGCACTTACGACTACACTTTTTAGGCATGACATTCTGGTTTTCTGACGATGTTTTCCTTCACCGTTTGAGAGTACCTACTGGTATAGCACACATTTTTTTTAACGGAAAATCTGATGATGCTCATTGAAGTGCTCACGCAATGACATAGCTCGAAACGGTGAAGGAAAACATCGTGAGGAAACTGACATATCCTAGAACTAAAAAGTTCAAGCCTTGTTTTTCTACGCGACGATGGTCTTGCAACCTGTCATCAAAAGTGCCAAACATAATGTTTGGACGTGCCACAGACTACCTCCGTCTAAATACCCCTAAAGATCTGATATGTCTACCTAGTCTGGGGATTACAGTCATAATCAAAAAGGTATGGTAAAAAAAATTTTTATTCAACTCTTTGGAATGGCCGAGTGACTAAAATACTGTTAAATTACTAATCTATGTATTTGTAATTATTAATTTATAACTATATGGTTGCATAGAATTTGCCAAAATATAATCCAAATTGGGAAGAGTACTGACGATACCATGTTGAACAACCAATTTCCAAAGATCTGAAAAAGAAAATACAATCTTAAGTATGTAACCGAGTGATATGGATCAGTTGAGCTATCTATAGATCGTTTGTCACGGTACTAAGATAGCTGTGTTGCAGTACTTTATATACACCACTAATTTGTAATTACCAAAAAAATTAAGGACGAATTTATATTATTTTGTAATGGATTTCGGCAGTCACGTCCGATTTGTCTGAGAGTGAGTTAGAGTGAGAGTGAGTTAGAGTTAGAGTGAGAGTGTATGTAGATCTTCAGAGTGTGTGATCTCACCAGCGAGTCGACAGTAGAGAACATTATAGCTGAATTATCTGAGACAGAGTTACGAGTTAGTGTAAGAGTGAGTTAAAGTTAGAGTGAGAGTGTGTTATCTCACCAGCGAGTCGAAAATAGAGAACATAATAGCTGAATTATTTTTAGAGTGAGTTTAGAGTAAGAGTAAGTTAAAGTAGATAACATAATTGCTCAATCATCTGAGAGTGAGTTAGAGTTAGTGTGAGAGTGAGTAAGAGTTAGAGTGAGAGTGTGTTATCTCACCAGCGAGTCGACAATAGAGAACATAATTGCTGAATTATCTGAGTAAGTTAGAATTAGAGTGAGAGTGTATGTAAATGCCAGAGTTTGTTATCTTACCTGCGAGTCAACAATAGAGCATAATTAGTCAATCATCTGAGAGTGAGTTAGAGTTCGTGTGAGAGTAAGAGTGAGTAAGAGTTAGAGTGAGTAAGAGTAAGAGTGAGTTAGAGTTAGTGTGAGAGTGAGTTAGAGTTAGAGTGAGAGTGTGTTGTTAGTCAAATCAAATCAAATCAAAATATAAAATTATTTCAATAAAATCCCAGGGATCATTTTGAAACGTCTTACATAGTAGGTGAGTCAATTCCAGTCCTATCCTCAGTCCGAGAAGAACTGACAAGAAACTCGCTGGGCCCTAGCGCTTTTTTTGTATGATCCTTGTTAATTTTGTAAGAAATACCTAGCAGTAAACACATAGTGTGAGAGTGAATAAGTGAGTATAATCTCACCAGCGAGTCAACAAAAGAGCATTATTACTCAATCATCTGAGAGTGAGTTAGAGTTAGTGTGAGAGTCAGAGTGAGTAAGAGTTAGAGTCAGTAAGAGTAAGAGCGAGTAAGAGTTAGAGTGAGTTAGAGTTAGAGTGAGAGTATATAATCTCACCAGCGAGTCGACAATAGAGAACATGATGGCTTGCATGGCCGCGTCCCGCCCCCTGGCGAGGGACTCCATGGGGCTATCCTCGGGGAACAGCACTCGGCTGTAGGCCAGCATGCAGGCCGACACGCACAGCAGGGGGTGCACGAACAGACATAAAGCACGCTTCAGCCAGCGGGAGACGGCGCTGAAACAAATAACAAACTCAAATTATGTTTCATCGTCAAGCCCTTCCTGCCCTTTTCCCACGGGTCCCTTTTTCCAGGGGTCATCCATAAATTACGTCACACGAATTTCATGATTTTTGCCCCTCCCCCTTGTCACTCCACACATCCATCTCAACATAATTAAGTATCTCCGCCGCACGCACTCTTTTCTCGTCCGTTCCCTTGTCTTGGTGGCCCAACATTCATGTTTATTAAGTACTAGCTTCCGCTCGCGGCTTTGCTCGCGGGGTACCTACATAAAATATAGCCTATGTTACTCAGGGATAACGTAGCATTCTAACGGTGAAAGAATTTTTGAAATCTGACCAGTAGTTTTTGAGTTTATTCGTTACAAACAAAAATACAAAAAATACAAAACTTTCCTCTTTATAATATTAGTATTGATATAGATTACAACTCAATTAATGTTCATTCATTAAAATCACAAGGATCATTTTGAATCGTCTTACACGCTAGGTGAGTCTAGGTGCCATTTCCAGTCCTAGCCCCAGTCCGAGAAGAACTGACAAGAAACTCGCTGGCCCTAGCGCTTTTTTTGTATGATCCTTGTTAATTTTGTTAGGGACACCTAGCAGAGTTGGAGCTGATTCGTCTCAACAATATCATGAATAATTCACTCAACGAATCTAGGCATTCGTGAAGTTAGCCGCAAGAGCTGCGCAGTATCGTTTTTCGGGAGCGATTGGAGGTATGAGGAGGGGGGGAAGGAGCTGTACCTACATGCGCAAACTCGCACCTGTGGCTAACTTCACGAATGCCTAGATCCGTTGGATGAACTATACTCGTAATGTTTTAAATAGTATTTATTTGCCAAAAAACCTTGAAATTGAATTTATTGGCATTTTATATAGCTTGCAGTGAACGGAAAATACATGGAAGCATTCCTTAAGTTAAAAAATGATCTAGTTTTTAGCTTAAGGAATTGTCCTCCGTTCACTGAGCCTATGTCGCTACTTGCATGCAGGAAAGACAATTTATATCTTTTTTATTTTACTTTCTGTGTTACTTTTCCAATTTTGTTTGGTTTTACCTTTGTTTTGTTTTTTTTTTCATCTACTTTTATTTTCCTGTATGTGTCCGTGCCTGAATAAAAATCTATTCTATTCTATTCTATGTTTTGTGATCCAGACGATCTCATTTGTCAAATTATTATTAGTATTAGACTGGTATTTATCGCATTTACTAATAATAATACTAATAATAATGTGTTCAGATCGCGTAAGTTTAAAAGTTCATTTGTCAAAATCAGTCCCGCAGTTTGGCAAGCGACGATCAAAGAAATTTAAGTTCTTACCGTGTGACTAGGTCTCTCAAACTAGTGTGGTGAAAGGATTTTAACTTTTGACTTTGATTAAACGCCATAGATTTTTTGCACAATGTAAAAAAATATGATCACGACTGTAATCCCCGGGCTCGGTAGACATCTCCTCAGATCTTTGAGGATATCTAAAGAGGGTAGTCAGAGGCACGTCCGAACATGACCTTTGGTACATGCCCACATTTCGCACAGTAGTTAGTATTCCGTACGTGACAGGTTGCAAGCCCGTCGCCGCACAATGTAAGTGTAAGAAATTTATGTACTAACCTAGTTTTCTTCCCCGTCTTCACTCGCACATCGACAACTAAAGCCAATGGCGTGTATACAGTCGCTAAAATCAGTCCGAGCGGAAAGTTATGCATGCCGACAGTCAGACAGACAGTCGCCAATTCCACCAGCAATAGTATATTAACTAGGGTCAACTCCTCGCGGGATAAGGGGGTCTTGCTGAGGAGAGGGGGTAGCCAGGGGGTGGCTATCACCAGGAGAATTGAAGAGGCTATGAGGCCGTAGTATACTGAGCGTTCGGAGGGCAAATCATATGATGCACCTGGAATATAACAAGACATTGATATAGACATAGACAGGCATAGACAGACAGACATAGACAGACAGACAGCAATAGACAGACAGACATAGATAGACAGACAGAGGTATACAGACAGACATAGACAGACATAGACAGACAGACAGACATAGACAGACAGACAGACAGACAGACATAGACAGGCAGACATAGACAGACAGACATACACAGACAGACAGACAGACATAGACAGGCAGACATAGACAGGCAGACAAAGACAGACAGACATAGACAGACATTTATTGACAACTTTAGCTTACAAATAATAAAGGAGGAATAAAACAGAAAGGTAAACAAAACTACAAAAAATCTCGACTCAGCTTAAAAAGGTGTAATAATAATCACTTTATTCGTAACTTAGTTACGAAAGTTATTTAAAATTATAAACCTAGTAATGGGAAAAACGGAAAAAAAATATAATAAAAACGTTTGAAATTTTTCTGAAGCGGGCGAATGTACTGATAAATCAAAACAAATCTCTATGAAAGTTCTAAAGATTTATCTAGTTTGTATTCTTCACTCAACAATTTAGGGTTAGGGTTGCCAGCCGAAATAATATAAAATCATCGTTATTTTTCGCAACCTAGTATCGATAAAATATTACACATGGTTACGAAAAACCGGTTACGAAAACGTTTCAACAAAACTCACCAATCAAAGTGAACAGTATTGGGGTATTCATCATACCGTACCCAATCAGATGCACTAACAAATAGTTCGCTCCAATATTGACCACGCTCATTCTAGAACCTTGCGTCATTATCTCTTTCTCATCTCCTGGTACTTCGGTGCTTGATAGTTTCTTTTTTACATTTTTCACTGTCTTTTTTTCTATATTAGATTTTTTATCTGTATCATCCAGTTTTTCTTCGGATTCTTCCTTCTTTTTTACGTTTCGTTTTCTCAACACCATCTCGTTATTCTCATCTCCTGGTACTTCTGCATCAGATTCCTTGTCTTCTTTTGTTTGTTTTTCTTCTTTATCTGTTTCTTTTATTATTTCTTCATCTTGCTGTATGGAAACCCAAAGGTACAACGCTCGTATTAGCATGGCAACACACATGAGACATAACGATGGCATATACTGACCTGAAAATTACCAAATGTATTAAAAAATCACTGAAGTCTATAATATGACTTTAAGAGAGTTCAATATGACTATAACAAAGCTTAATATGACTTTAACAGATTTTATAACTGCTTCTGTATAGTTCGATATGACTTTAAGCGAGTTTAATATCACTTTAACAGACTTCAATATAAAATTGGCAGAGTTGAATATGACTTTAGCAGAATTCAATATAATTAGCAAATCACAGACTTAAGCTGAGTTCATTAAGACTGGTCGACCACCAATATAAATGATTTTGACGTAGAAAGATATCATGTGTATTTTTTTTTAACGCGCGATTTCTAGACCGAAAAGCCTGTTTCTAAAGATAAATTTAATTTTTTAAGATTTTTAGTAGGTACTATGATTACTGATTTTGGGTGGGCGGGGTTGTCTTAAGCCTGGGAGAGGGGGGGGGTTTAAAATGCTAAAATCAAGGGTTACCTATAGAAATAAATCTATTAGTAGCCGCCAGCAGATAGAAGAAATAGCTTTGATGGAATCTTTCAAGCAAGTTGTTCAATGAACGTAGTATACTCTCCAAGGCCACTCCGAGACGATGGAAGTTTGCTGTGCTCAGCGAGTTCACCTGAAAATAACATTTTTTACTTTTTATCATCATGATGATGACACAAAGGGAAAGACCAATTTCTAATCTATCTATCTAATACCTTTATACGATGCTTGTATATATGTATATTATATACTAGCTGTCCCGCTCGCGACTTCGTTCACTTAAAGTATCTAAACTGAGTTTTAAACAAATCACACTAATAAAAAAATTACATAACTTTGACCCTCCTTTTACCCTTTTTAGAGGGTTATATGGAATATCCAGAAATACGTGTCCATTCATTTTGCATTTTGCATTGCATTGAATTTCCAAAAATCCCGCCTTAGTGGGTGGTTTTGTTATAAAAGAAAACCACATTCCAAATTTCAGCTTTCTAGCTTCAGCGGTTTCGGCTCGGCGATGATCAATCAGTCAGTCAGGTCAAGCTCTTATATAGATATAGATAATCTGAATCTCGGAAACGGCTGATAAATCGATCTAGCTAGGTTTAATTTTCAGAAAACGTCCTTTTATCCATGTTTTCACCGAGTAAATCGAGCAAAGCTCGGTCATCCAGGTACTTTTACATAATACGTGTCGAGTTTCTATTTGAGGTGTGGTGTTGGGATTATTAATATTAATAATATTTCTATAAGGCATTTTGTGGGGCTCATTAATATTAATAAGCTTAATTAATAACCTCATTAGATAATAGTTTTAGCGGGAAAGTACTAGACATTTCCGTCCTTTTCAGTATTTGTATCCATTACAAAGTCTCAAAGTCCGCAAAGTCACGCCTGAATCAATCATTTACAATAATTGTAGTTTTTTTTTAGTTTACTTTTAAAACGCTAAGATTTCTTGTGTTGTTGTTTCGCTACTTTCCCCTTATCATCTGTATGTCTGTTACAAAATAAAATCTGTATTCTTCTTCTTTATTGTATTCTCACAGGACTGACTGACTGACTGTTAAATGACTAACAAATCAACTGACTGAAATACCAACACACAGCCTAAATTTTATAGTTTCTCTGAGACTTATAAATTCTAAAGTAAGAAAATTATTCCTATAATTCAACTTGTAAACATACATAATATCATAATAGTATTACCCCAGATCATATAGTATTGTATTACTCATGACATGAAGCTAACTGTCTCGGTTACAATGCACAGTCTAAGCCTCTAAGCCATAGTTCTTTGAAAGCTGAAATTTTAAGAGCGAAAATGTTCCTTTTAGGGGCAGTAGCCCCTCTAGACCTAAGAAAGAAAGGGTGCAGGGAGGTTCGCGGAGGTTTTGGTGGTGAGGGTTACCTTCGGCGGTGTTCCAGCAGGATCAGAAGCATCACGACCCTCCAAGGTAACAGCTTCGATGTTGAAACGATGGAACAATCCATGGTTTCCATTCGGAACCTGAAATAACATACATACATCAAACAGTTACATACATGTTCTAAATATATATAACTTGACGACCTCAGTGGCGCAGCGGGCAAGAGTCCGCCTGCGACGCAAGAGGTTGCGGGTTCGATTCCCGCCTTAGAACAAATTTGTGTACGATCTGCAGAAATTTGTTCCGTTGGTCTGGGTGTGTATGTATAATAAAAAATATCTATCTATGTACCTATATCATGTATTAAATATATCAGTTATCTAGTACCCATAACACAAGCTTTGAGTAGCTTACTTTGGGTCTAGATGATGCTGTGTGGATTGTCCAGCATTATTAATATTATATTATTAATATAACTCAAAGGTGACTGACTGACTGACATAGTGATCTATCAACGCACAGCCCAAACCACTGGACGGATCGGGCTGAAATTTGGCATGCAGGTAGATGTTATGACGTAGGCATCCGCTAAGAAAGGATTTTGATTAATTCTACCCCCAAGGGGATAAAATAGGGGATGAAAGTTTGATTTTGTTTTTCAAGATACCACGCGGGCGAAGCCGTGGGCGGAAGCTAGTACATACATACATTAAACTAATATAAACGCGAAAGTTTGTAAGAATGTGTGGATGTATGTTTGTTACTCTTTCACGCTGAAACGGCTGAACGGATTTGGTTGAAATTTGGCACAGATGTAGATTATAGTCTGGGATAGCACATAGGCTACTTTTTATCCCGGAAAAATGTACGGTTCCCGTGGGATAGATGTGTTTTTGTTTTTCAATGACCACGCGGGCGAAGCCGTGGGCGGAGGCTTGTAATAAATAAACTTGATATGACAAACTCTCTAGATGTTTGTATGTTTGTTCGTCACACCGAAACGGCTGAACAGATTATGACGATTTTTAATATACACTCACCCCTGCCATTTGTGTGGTGACCATGCCCATCATAGTCCATAGGTTGTTTGTCCAGTCTTCCATCTTGTTGCGGGTTCGAATCCAGGAGAAGCTGAAATTTTATTCAATTTTACTAATTTTTATTTCTTCAATTTTTCTTCTTACGTGGCTCCTTTTATGCACGTTCAATTAGTTTCTTTCAATTGCTTAAATTGAAAAACCTTAAATGAAATAGAAACTTTGTATAACCGCCATTTTGGATTTTTTATCATTTTGTTTATTAATTACTCTTGTGATCCAGACAAATCCAACATTTCATTTATCAAAATCGATTTTGCCTACAGCGACAGCCAAATCACATACATACATACATAATATACATAAGTAGGTACATACATACACCCCAAAACACATAACCCTCCTTTGCAGTCGGGTAATAAAAATTTGACTATTGTACAATGTACGATCGAGAATGTATGATTGAGAATTACAACATATTTGTTAGGCTTATAAAAATGTATTTCTAGTTTCTATAGTACAAGCTTTGCAAGTTCGTGGCTAGATGGCGCTTTTTAAAATTTTTACCTATTTTTTTTATTATTATTACTTAAGTACCTGTTTTTATATGAGTGGTGGATCCCCGATTTGACACATAATTTATGTACTAAGTTCACAAGATCCAAGTTAGGTAGCTGGCCATTCAGTCCTTCCACTTTCACCTCCACATACTCTGAAAAATTAAAATATATAAGTTCCAGTGGGACTTCCCGTTGCATCCTGCGGTTGAATTTTGAGAATAACTTTCTTAAGGCCCAGAATACTCGTCACAGTATTCCTTACGTAAAAGTTACAAAACAAAGTGACATAGGTCCGTATAGCAACGCGGATCTCCGCGGAATCAGACATAGCACGAAGCGAAATACCCAAATGACTAGTAAGTAGAGTGCGACATGATAATATGGCTGCTCTGAATTACATAATGAATGCGACAATTTATAAAAAACATAAATATGTTCAAGTAAATAGCTTATTTCAAAAAAAGGGCTGGGTTGATTTGTTTCAAATTAACTGATTTACATACATGTGAAATAGAAATTCAAAATACCTTACTGTTCTGGATAAATTAGGGAATTTCTGAATATTCAGAGGTGTTTTTGACATGACTTTTAAACAAAGGTTTTCTAACTAATTCGTGTTTTAGCTCCGGTTGATTTATCACTTATATCCTTGAGTATCTTGTAGTTAAATTTCAATGTAATCTATTAAGCGGTAATAGAATGATTAGGGTGGCAATACTTACAATTTTCAAAATTCTGGGCCTTAAAACACCATCAATACATAATAAAAATCAGCACAAGGCACAAAATATGCTGAGCATCTTAGTCTTTATAATGTAGCCTGTACAATATCCAAACAGAGAAGAAATTTTTGCAGAACATTCAAACATTTTTCCCCGGGCCCGGAATAGAATCCACACCTTTCGCGTATCAGTCGAACTGTAGGTCTACCATGAGTTTTCACAATCCACACTCGCTAGCGACTGTAGTTAAAAAAATGTATGAAAACTTGTACAGCGCCTCTAGTGGATAGTTGGGTACTAAAACGTCACGTAACTAACTATCCTACGTCACAGCGTACTACAGCGACTGTAGTTTGCGCTTCATTCATTTGTTTAGAATTTGGTACCATGAGTAACAATTTTGACAGATGTCATAGTAACGTATAGTTCATCCAACGTATCTAGGCATTCGTGAAGTTAGCCACAGGTGCGAGTTTGCGCATGTACAGTTCCTTCCCCCCCTCCTCATACCTCCAATTGCTCCCGAAAAACGATACTGCGCAGCTCTTGCGGCTAACTTCACGAATGCCTAGATTCATTGAGCCAACTATACTATTACTACTGTAGTGACGTCAGCCGATCTAAATGTGACAACTCATGGTAGACGTAATGGTCGTCTTTTTACTTACTTATCTTAGGAGTATGGAACTCCAGGTTTATAGCTGCTTGTATTGATCCAGATCTACCCTTCAACTTTCCAGGGTCTAAACACTTCTGGTGGTCGCCCCAGGAGAAACCTTTGAGCTTGCCAAAGTCGAAAGGACCAGGCTGCCAGAAACCGCCAAGAGATGTGTGGAATGATTCAGCGTCGCTTTGCAGGCCGTGGTAGGCCTCCAGCCACGCCTGCATTCCTAGTTGCTCGTGCTCCGTTATGAGGAATATTATGTCTTTCGCCCAGTATTTTTGTGCTAGAAAAATATTAATTATAGTCAATAGTCAATAGTCAAAAAATCTGTTGCAATGCCAGTGCTCTTAAACCGTGAAAGAAAAAATCGTGAAAAAAATGGCATAACCTAGAACCAAAAAGTAATAATGCTAAGGTGTGTGTCATCATAGGCTAGTATTCTTATAAGAGCGATGGGCTTGCAACCTGTCATGTACAGAATACTAACTACTGTGCAAAATGTGGGCATATCATGTATGTACAGACGTGCCTCTGACTACCCCCTTTAGATATCCTCAAAGATCTAAGTCACTAGAGGTCTGAGGAGATTATCTATATTTTTTTGGTATCATGTTTTTTTTTTTTGGAGACTTCTTTTCTTTACAAATATTATAAAGAATGTTTTGTATTTTTGTATTTTTGTTTGTAATGAATAAACTCAAAAACTACTGGTTCGATTTCAAAAATTCTTTCACCATTAGAATGCAACATTATCCCTGAGTAACATAGGCTATATTTTATGTAGGTACCTCGCGAGCAAAGCCGCGAACGGAAGCTAGTATTGAATAAAGCTAGTTTTCAAGCTAATATTGAGCTTACGTCTAGCAAACTGTGCAAATGCCAGCATCAGAGCTATCCCGGCTGTTGTGCCTTTCTGGTGATAGGAGAGGGCTCGGTATGGAGCAGTGACCACTATCGCTTCCAGAGACGAGGTGCGGGGAGCACGGAGTATTCCATACACATTTGTGCCTTTGTATATCTGCAAATGTTTCCAAATTATCTTTATTAAAAGGAATATTTAGTAATGGATGTGTAAATAACTATTTAGCTTAAGTCTTAAGTCAAGTAGAGAAGGCTGAAGAAAAAGTGGTTTGATTGTGTGAAAGATTACATGAATGTAAGAGGAGTAGACTCAGAGTTGACAAATGATTATAGACATATGGATGTTTGTTACTCTTTCATGCTGAAACTTTTATCCGGATGAAATTTGCCAGAGAGATAGATTATATTCTGCAATAGCACATAGGCTACTTTTTATCCCAGAAAAATGTATGGTTTCCATGGGATAGATTTGTTTTTGTTTCTCAAGGTACCATGCGGGCGAAGCCGTGGTCAGTAGCTAGTTATTCATTATTATTCAATATACAACCAGATAAACATGCGTTGGAAACTAGTTTAGTTAATATTCTTATAAGCAAAGATGGGCTTGCAACCTGTCACAAACAGAATAATAACTACTATGCAAAATGTGGACATGTGCCATATATCATTTTTGACATGCCTCTGACTACACTGTTTACATCAAAGATCTAGAGATCTTACCGAGCCAGGGGATTAGAGTTATGATCATGTTAGAACTTACTTGCCCTTTACCAAGTGGATAGTTGAGGGTAAAGTTGTGAGTGTACACTTCAAGATGCAGTTGTGACATTTTAGCAACAAGCCATGGTACCGGCATCTCATCACTATCTTCATATTTATCCTGAAATTTAAGCACATGTGGACAATTCACACAACGCCATCTAGCCCCAAACTAAGCAAAGCTTGTACTATGGGAACCAGATAACTGATAGACTAACTATATTCTTTATTTTTAGTAAAACATACATTTAGATATACTCGTAATACCCAGACAGGGAACAAACATCTGCGTTCACCACACAAACATTAGTCCTGGGGAATCAAACCCACAACCTACAGCGCAGAAGGCAAGGCACTACCAACTGAGCTGTGAGGCCAGTCAAAATGGTTAACATAACAGTCATTAGTAGGAATTAGAAATTTTTCAGAAACTTTGCCTAGGGCTAACTTTTTATTTTCGTACGTAATAGTTGATTGAATAGATTTAAAAAAATTGGTTCGAGTCAACTTTTCTGCCTTAAATTCTAACCTTTGGGGAATTTTTGACTGATTTATAATAGCCCTTCAAGTACCTTTAAATCTGATGAGATTTCAGTGATTTATTAGACTCACTTACCTCAAGTTCCTGTAGAAATTCATTATAAAACTGCTTAGCGGCATACTCTCCATTGAACTCATTAGTTACCAGCCCGGGTAGCAACGCGTTCTCGGAGAAGTAAGTCTCATTATTAAACTCACGGTTTCCCAGCATCACAAACCAGACTATAGCACCGATGTAGCATAGGTAACAGACGGGAGCGTGAATCTTCTTCAGAACTTTTACCCATTTCGCTGAACCGTATTCCGGGTCGGACAGCAGACCCATTTTTAAGCAGTTTTACCACTGCGGGTTTAGTTAAATATTGTGCAAAGTGTAATAAAATGTCAGTAAAATTATTGCAAGCTCAGAGAAATATCTAGCTTGATAGATTTTGAGGAAGAAAAAAGATATTAGAAAATACGATACATACAAACTATCGAGTCGCGCATGCACTATTTTTGATTTGAATTAATTCTTTTTTTAGTTACTCGTCTGTCACTATGTTATGTCATGTCATGACTGTCACTGTCACGTCATACAAACAAAGCTAACGTCAGCAAAGTTTTGACAATTAAAAAAAAAACATCAAAATACCGCCATGGCTGACCAAACATTTTTAGGGTGACAAGTCTCTAAAATCAAATAGTACCGATAATATACGAGTATAATTCTTACGTATTAATGTACGTAATTATGTAAAGTATCTTTTTTTAGAAGCATTTGAGATGTGGGGTTGGAGAAGAATGGAAAAAAAGCTGGACCGAAAAAGTGACAAATGTGGAAGTATTGCGTAGGGTAAACGAGAAAAGGACTCTATTACAAGTTGTGGAGAACAGAAGAGGAAAAATGATTGGCCATCTTATACGACATGACAGTTTCATCAAGAACATTATAGAAGGAAAAGTGGAAGGAAAGAGAGGATGAGGAAGACCAAGGATAATCTTTATGAGCCAAGTGAAAGAGAAGGTAGCTGTCATGTCGTATAAAGAGGTCAAGGAGGTTGCCCTGGAAAAAACTAAATGGAGAGAGATTCATCAGTTATGCTGACAAGAGTCAAACTCTTAACTTAAGAAGATCTTTTTTTACTATCTACCTATGTACCTTTATTTCACCTTATTTACCTTATTGCGAAAATTGTGGTGCGGTTAAATAAAAATAAACATGACACGTTGTAATAGAATATTGTTTTTATTTAGCACAATTTATAAAGAACCGCATTTACGATACAAAAAACCTTCTGCAAACATCTCCTGCACCCTTTCCAATGGTACATGTCGTGTTTCCTTGACAAAGAATATCGAGACCACAGTCGTAATTACTCCAATTACAGCAAATAAGAAAAAAGTTCCATCAATTCCCAATATTTCAACAGAAGGCACGAAAAGAGAGAGAACGGCGAAGTTCATGATGAACATGGAGCATAGAACTATGGCTGTAGCTGTGCTGTTCACCTGTGAATTAAAAAAACTTTTTGTAATTTGAAATAATAAAGTTACTTACTTACTCATTTTTACCTAGGTAGGTACTACAATATTTTAAACCTATTTTTTACCTAAAGCAAAAATATACATAAACTGTGTGGTTCACATCCACAAATAAGTAGTCCTTGAACTTACTTGTGGTCCGAAACATTCAGACAGCTGAACAAAAGCTATGTTGATACAGCCCAAGTGAAAAGCAAGACAATACAGCGTTATGACCAGGGGAGCCACCCAGATGGGACCCCACGACCACCTCAGCAGAGTACCGAGGACTGTCAGGCAGATACTTGCGATAATGCAGGTGGAAATCATCAGAACCTGTCAAAAGAAGTAACTTTTACCCATAAATACTTAGCAAATCCTGTGTAGGTATATCTAATAGGTAAGGAGGTCCATGGACTTGTATCTAACTAATACCACTAATAATAATACTAACTAATACATACCTACCTACTATGTAATATAATTCAGATATTAGATCGGTCTGAAGGGTGCACAGCGTCATACAATGCTAAGTAGACTTAGCTTAGATAGACGGCACATAGACAGTAGGTAGGTAGGTCTAATATTTTAGCTAAAGATACGATATCTCCGATATATTCTTCTTTTTCTTATTGCATCTGCCTGTCCTCGTAAAGATTAAATTTGCAAATCTCAAGTGTTTATTTTCAATTTTGCTAACGTTACGAAGATTATCAAATTTTTTTTTTTTTATTATGGATAATGTCTCCGGAACTGCATTGTTTTTTCCTATTAAATCCACGGTAGAATCAGAAAGACACAATCACTTTTCATTATAATTGTTTACACACGTACCAACAATAAACTATTGGAAATATATTATGTATGTACCTACTAGGTACCAAATTGATAATCAATGCAGCCTCGCAAAAAAGATTACCCACCCGTCGAGGTAGCAGATTCGTGATGACCATGGACATACAACTTGATACCACGAGCACTAAAGCCAGCAGTACAGAACATAAATCCGGTGACATCGTTGGCGCTGCCATTGAGAAGAACACCCCAGCGTACGCCTGGACGGCTATCATTCCCATGGATACTGTGAGGACCATGAGGGTCACTATTATTACCAGGGGCCGTCGGTTGTGATCCACTGTCACTGGAAAAGATAAGTGAGATTGAACAAAACAACGTACGTTAAATTGGTAAGTTAATTACGGAACTCCAAATCGAGTACCTAGCTAACCTACATAGATGGTACGTATAAAAAAAATTGAAGCTTTTAATATTTTCCGCGTTCCTCAAGTGATACTTTTAGCTAACTTTAATGTTGTTTTGTGACAATCGCTAAACATTTTCTACGACTCCATGTCCAACTTTGATTTGTGTACTTAAGGCCCAGAATACTCGTCACACTATTCCTTACGTAAAAGTTACAAAAAAAAGTGACATAGGTCCGTATAACAACGCGGATCTCCGCGGAATCAGACATAGCACGAAGCGAAATACCCAAATGACAAGTAAGTAGAGTGCGGCATGATAATATGGCTGCTCTGAATTATAAAACAAAAGCGACAATTTATAAAAAACATAAATATGTTCAAATAAATAGCTTATTTCAAAAAAAGGGCTGGGTTGATATTATGTTTCAAATTAACTGATTTACATTCATGTGAAATAGAAATTCAAAATACCTAACTGTTCTGGATAAATTAGGGAATTTCTGAATTTTCAGAGGTGTTTTTGACATGATTTATATACAAGATTTTCTAACTAATTCGTGTTTTAGCTCCGGTTGATTTATCACTTATATCCTTGAGTATCGTGTAGTTCAATTTCTATGTAATCTATTAAGCGGTAATAGAATGATTAGGGTTGTAATACTTGCAATTTTCAAAATTCTGGGCCTTAATTAGTTTGATAAATCGGTTGGTTTGGTTGAATTCCATGACAATCAACCAAATCAACAATTGAATCAAAATAAACATAAATCAACTAAATGTTTTTTTTTTGACATAAAATCATAAAAAACGGTTTACCAAGTACCAAGATAGTTCATTGTAACAAGACAGTATTCCCCGAAATAATTACCTACTATTTGGGTACTTAATTTTACGATGGCAGCACTAATTGGACTTCTCGCTTCATCTCGTAATGGCGTCTCGTTCGTTGGTCAACAGAAATTTAGAAACGAAACGCGGAGCAGCGGCGCGGGCCAGCCGTGCGTCGCTCCGCTTGCGTCGGCCACCGCGCGGCCGCGCAACAGTCCCAAAGTACTAGGGTAGCATGAGTAAGCAGATAGTAAACTTTCCAAGTGAAAGAAGTTGTGGAAATTACCAGAACTTACAGAGTAGTTTCCATGGGTTCTTATTTTCAATAATTTCAATAGTAGCTTCTTTTTGTTTTAATTGTAGCTTTTCAGCATCGGTACATTTTTCTGTGTCTGAAAAACAAAATAAATAGGTAGTTATGTTGCCTACCTAGGCAAGTATCTAGTACTTACATCTACCTACCTAAGATTGGTATAAAAATGTCACCAATAAAATTTTGAATTCTTATATCTGCATTTTTCTCTCATAATTATGTTAACATAAATCTATGTACATTGTACCTAAAGTAGCATGTCATTTTTCTAAAATCTCTGGCTTTCGTCCTAATCTACATAACACAGGTTTTATTCATAAAAAATGGTTAGCGTCTGTGCTGTTCTTCGATGCTGTTACCATAACTGTTAAACAGAGATAGCAGTGTTGTGTTAGTTCCGTGCTATGTTAAATGATGTTATGACGTCACCACCGTCAGTCTGGGGACTATTCTCAGGTATTATTGTATCTAACAACCAAGTACCAGTTTGTGTAAATACTCAATGTTTTTTTTGTTCATATAATTTATCGCGTAACAATATTATCAAAGCTCATCCAAATTCTATCCGTAACTATCGGTTAATGTCGTATTTTAATATCAAAATATAAGTTGCCTCTGAGGTGCACTGTGACAATAAGAGGCTCCTTTTAGGTACCTACATAGGCATACCTACTTACGCGTTTATGTACGTATCTGCACGTATAACGTACCTGCATATTTATTTCCACTGGACCCTTGACTTTTCAAATAAGCCAGCTCTTCTAAAATCTCTTCAGTCGTATTTGATTCACCTCGATAAAATTTTAAAGAGGCTAAAGCTTCCTGTAGGAAAATATATTCTATAGTAAGAGGTAAAGTCTTCTTCTTTTGGTCTGTGGTTGAGTTTTCCACAATTTTGCCAATGTCAATGTCGGTAAGATATAAATGTAAGACGATAATTATGAGGTCTGAGCAAATTGAAAGATGTTCAGTTTCTCTCAGGGAAACTAATTAGCTCAGCCAGCTTCAAAAGACTTCCTGTAAAATAGGCATATTTGGACAACATTTTGTTATGAAATGCTTTTGGTAATCCACTAAAGTACCTACATTAAAAGTTGACAAAATCAAGACAAATTTATTTTGAATAAAGCCTGTTTATTTCACAACTTAAAAACCTTAATTCTTGTTTTTTTATATTATAGGTAAGCACTAATATGACTTCTCTAGGGAATAACTGAACAATATTACTACAATATTACTGAACAATAAACTAATTCTTCTAGGACTGGGGACAGGACTGAAATTGGCACCTAGACTCCCCTAGTACCTATGTAAGACGATTCAAAATGATCTCTGTGATTTTACTGAATAAATAATTATTTTTTCCTGTCCTAATCACGCTAAAGTGGGCTTGGCACAACAAATTTTCTTCTCATACTCACTCCTATCATTCGTTAACTTTGAATCTACTCCTCATTCCCAATGAACTATAACTGTAATTTTAAGAATTCTCACCTTCTCCTGCCCAATCTTTAATAAATAAACTGGTGTATCCTTCAGGCAGCAGATCACCAAGGTGTACACAACAGAAGCTGTTACACTGATGTAACAAATCACGTTGTAACTGCAGAACCATCCTTCGAGGTATGACATCAGGATGCCCAAATTGTACAGTAAAGCTTGCATAGCGGTGGCACTGCCTCGTATTGACAGCTGTGTTATCTCGCTCACGTATACAACAATGACAACGATTGATAAACCAGAACTTAAGCCTGTCAGGAACCGGCCGATTAAGATTTGAGTTATGGTTCTAGCTGTCAAAATAAGGGACCACGCAACCTGCAAAAAATGATCATGATCACGACTGTAATCCCCAGGTACGGGAGATTATCTCCTCAGATCTTTGAGGATATTTAGGGTAGTCAGAAGCCCGGCCGATATTTGACACCATGCCCATATTTAAACAGTAGTATTCCGTGTATGAAATATCATTTGAAATATTGATAGGAAGATGTATTATTTAGTAGGTATTATCCTTCACTTCAATGAAGCAGTACCAGCAGTGCTGAGCGGATCAATGGTCCTTCCTGAAGATGCTTCGTGCGCGGAAGAGCGAAACACGTGTGGACTTTCTGCAAGGTTGTATGACGTTCAGCTTGTGATTCCTACCGTTGGGACTTTCCATGACTTTTATTGTGGGTGGGTGGTGCCTAAGTATGAATTGTTTTTAGCTTATCACAGAACCAATCAGCGGAATATTATTAAACTAGCTTCCGCTCGCGGCGTCGCCCACGAAGTACCTACTTACATAAAATATAGCCTATATTCATCCTGAAAGTTTATTCTACACATTGGTGAAAGAATTTTTCAAATCGGTTCAGTAGTTTCGGAGCCTATTCGTTTCAAACAAACAAACAAACAAACAAACAATCAAAGTTTTCCTCTTTATAATATTAGTATAGATAATCGTTTTCCCGAATCAATCAATTGAAATTGAAATTGAAATTGAAAAATATTTATTCAGTACAATCACAAGGATCACTTTGAAACGTCTTACATGCTAGGTGAATCTATGTGCCAATTCCAACCTAACCCAAGTACGAGAAGAACAGGCAAGAAACTCGCCTCGGTCCTAGCGCTTTTTTGTATGATCCTTCTTACAAAAAAATGTAATCAAGATTATCTCATAATAATAACATAAAAACAAAAGACAAAACAGAACATAAATACATAAAACAAAAGGACAGCGTTTACATTGCAAATTGGTTAGCTGTCGGAGGGCGGAGCGACATCGGGCCATGAGTTCCTATCATCAATATATTCATTTATATTATAATATGCTTTCTTTAAGAGATTATTTTTAATGAAGGCTTTGAATTTTCTAACAGGAAGTTTAGTTGCATTTATAGGAAGTTTATTATAGAAACGTATCACGTTCCCCATAAATGACCCGTTCACTTTTTGTAACCGAAACTTAGGGATTAATAATTTATGTTTGTTCCTAGTATTGATTCCATGTACATCGCAGTTTTTCTGAAGTCTATCCCTATTCTTATGAGCGTACAGTAAATTTTCGTATATATATTGTGCCGCTACTGTGAGAATATTAATTTCTTTAAATTTTTCTTTTAAAGAGTCCCTCGGTTTCATTTTGTAAATGGCACGAATTGCCCTTTTTTGTAATACGAATACTATTAAAGGAATGTAACATAATAATCATTATGTTACATTATTAAAGGAATGTAACATAATAATCATTATGTTACATTCCTTTAATTTTATAAAATAAGTTTTGTGACAAAAAATAGCTTACCACAAAGAATAGGCTGTTGAGGATGTGTGATTTCTTCCTGCCAATCGAATCGCACAAGTACCCGGCCACCAGCGTAGCCATCAGGGAGCCAAGCATGGGTATCGACCCAACCAAGTTGCTTTCATACTTACTGAGACTAAATCCTAGTGGCGACTGATCACTCTCCAGCGTCTTTAGGGCGTATGATGGCCATACGACAGAAAATGCAAATATAGAACATTGACACGCCACTAAAAATTAAACAACAGAGTCAGGAATGGACAATACCATTCATATATTTTTAAAATACAATCTACTAGAACCTTGCTTGAGGCTAGAAATGTTAGAAAGATAAAGAATAAAATATTAGTATGTATTATACGTTAACCTAACGCTAACCTATTTTTGCAGTTTCTTGCCAGCTGTACCTATGTAACCTAACCTACCTATTTCTACTTGCACGCAAACCGAATCATAAATTATTACCATACAATCACACTCCACTCAAAACTAACTGTTTTACTGTTTTTACACAAAATATAAACAAGTTCGAAACTTACAAATCAATGTGCACGTGAGTTGGACCAAAATGGACTTAGCCTTTATCTTCATCTTTGTTTTTTCCATTTTTTGTATTTACTGTGTAGCTTTTTTACGCTGCGTTTCGTATAATTATAACCCTCACACAAAACAACACTAGGTATTTTAAATTCATTCGAGTTAATTAAAACTACTGAGCTACTGAAACCTGACTATTTTAACTCTATACTTATAATAATAATTCTTATTTGTAGGTAGATAGGTAGATAAGGAGCACATTTCTATGCAAGGAAATTGTTGACTTTGCAAATAGCGTTCAAATAACGTTTGATTACTCTGTATTACGCGGCTTATTTTATCAATGTTGTAAGGAAAGTATTTACAGCTACTGAAGTTCAGGGTGTGAGTAGAATGCTCTTGACAGTGAAATATTATTTATTTTATTTTACAGTTTTTTTTTGTTTATTAAATAGTAAATGTTTCTAAATCTACTGAAAATAAATATTAGGCCATATCTTAAGTAACAGTTACTCATCTATCCGTTGAGCTGAATAAATAAAATAATAATTTCATATAGCCCAAATCAAGTATAAAGTAGTACCTACTTACATAAGTATCAAAACATCATTTGTAAAAAAAACTTAAAATACAATCATACATAACAACCAGACAAAATAATGTTCTTAACACAATAATGTTTGTTCTGGATAAGAACTGAACTCACACCCTATAGCACAGAAAACAGCAAATCCTATTAATTAACTAAGCTATGAGACCAGTAAAATAAAAATTTGTAATATTTACCTACTTACGACGCCCTGTAATTTGCTTGCTATGTTGGCTGGCATATTTATTTAAACTTGAAGTTTTTTGATTTGCTTTTTTCAATCATCATCATCATCTTCCTGCCCTTATTGCTTCTTTCAATATTAAACATAAATTTGATAGTTCAGTGGCTTGCCAAACGCCAACTTGGCGTTGTGTAGGTACTGGCCATTATGGGAATTTAGAGGCCAACACTAGGTACCTTCTATTTCGAAAGGAGTCTTTAAGGCGCACTTTAATCCTTTCACCACACTTTTTAACAAAAACTAGTGACTCACTAAGAAGTACCTACAGAAGAACGGTTTTGAGAATAGACCCCGTCTCACGAAGCTCCGCCCACTGCCGAGCGCTACTAAAACCTATCCCCTACCGTATTATGATCGCCTGGTACTCAGAAGCGCCTTTTCGTGGAATAGTGACACAATTCGCGCACTTGGCGCTTTGCCCCCGTTGTTGGGCGCATGCGAGGAGAAAGTCGAGTTAGCTACGAGACGACGACGACGCAACCTTCTTTGACTTCGTTCATATCAGAACTTATTTTGGATTGGCCTCATTGTACCTATTCAGTATTCACTCTCATTTAATTTTGTACGAAGGAGGTAGGTACCTATCCAAAAGCAAAGAGACGAGATCTCATCGAGGTAGGTATAATACCTAATTCATACCTAAATAACTAGGTTTTACCTATTAATACACCAATGCGAGACCAATTTTATACATATCAATATTCCACACAAATAGGTACCTACCTACAATAATAATACTGGAAAAGTACCTAAGGAAAATTACCTGACTAGTACCTAAGTTTTATCTGGTAGACTACCTTACCCACAGAATACTTAGGTAGGTAGGTAGGTAAATGGTAAATCTATCTAAGTTATTCAGAACAAAATTACCTAGGTAAATGGTAGCAATTTTTTTCACTTCGTTATCTAGTTCGAAACAGCATAGAAAATAATTACTAACATTAGCCATACTCGATAGTTGAAAATAGTTTATTTTCTCCCGAGTTCCGACTCGATCTCATCCATGGTCTTGCCTCTGGTCTCGGGCAGGCACCAGGCTGTCAGCACGCCGAGGAGGTTGACGGCCGCGAACCCGTAGAACGCGCAGTGCGCCCCGAGCGCGCCGCACGCCCAGCCGAACAGCCACAGTTGCACGAACGACATCAGCCATGCGTACGTTACTATGAAGCCCATCGCTTTAGCACGAATCTGGATTTAAAAAAAATATAAAAAGTCAATTAACCCTTTGGGTTGGGTTTGGGTTTTGAGATATTTTATCACTCCGAAAAAGGACGTTCGTGGTTCGAAGTTTTGTCGGACTAAGCTAGGTTATTTCGGATATTTCGGATCAACAGATGTACTATTAAGGTGTTCAATGTTATTACTAGGGAATGAAAGCCTAAACAATTTTTTTCTTGCTTTGATGCAAGATTTGTACCTACATTGATCAAGAGTTAAGGGTTTGCCTGTGACTATTATCAAGGATTAGATGTAAAGGAAGAAAGCAGTTGGTAAGGTAACCAATATACTTAAGAGACCAAGCCACTGGAGCGTAATAGTATAGCGATTTTTGGTCGTTAAGTTCAAGCTAGGCTATATATTTGATCGAGCCCTTGACAAACTATCCTAATGGCTACCTGAAAGTTAAATATCTCCGACATCATAATATACGGTATCGGTGACACCCCAGCGGAGTAGGCGCAGAGAGACATAACCATGGCCAGGACTGGCAGCCACCCTGGCACAGGTAGACCATGCTCCAGCGCCAGCTGGGCGGACGCGAGGCAGACGAGAGCTACCACCGTCACCAGGAATGATGTGGCTAAGATTATCTGTAAACGAGTAATCAGTTTTGTTATTCCCAAATTATTAGGCACTCCGATTTTAAAGAACTTTCGATGACATTTTGCTGGGCAGTTGAGTGAGACACGAGATATGCAGTTTCGATTCCCACAGCGTCTATGAAGCGCGATGAAGTCTATGAGCGTCAGCGAGATATGAAGTCTCTGAACAAAAAACAAATTGAAAAATGATTCAATTTTTTTAAGTAATTCACTTTAGTATAATGGTAAATAAATAATCTAATATTTCAAATAATTTAGAAAATCTGAAGCTAAGTTATAGAGTTTTAGTGACTAGAAACATTCTAATTCAGAAAACCAGGGGCCTTACCATAATTTCGTACCATGACCTATATATTGTATTGAAGTAGTGCTATTTTGGACTTGAAATGTGACTTTTCTGAAATATGTTGATTCGTAAGAGCTTGTGGATAAGTAAGGCCCCTGGATTACGCTATGATCAAGAATTGTAACTAATGTTTTACGGTCGAAGGCGATCTATTCTTAGACCATGATGACCAACGGAAGAATTGGTTGCTAAATAAACTTACCCGTCTCCCAACCTTCTCAACGCAGCTCATAGACAAAAAGGACCCCAGAATCATAGTTGCGGGAAAGCTCAACGCTTGCAGCTCAGGGCTGAACGTGACCCCTGAAGATGACACAATGGTGGACGCGTACGTTAAGATAGCGAAGTTGCCGTTGACACAAGCGACTGATAAGACGGCAACAGAGAGGAGGAAAGCCCGTCGCCAAGGCCTTTTTCTCACTAGAAAACACAAAATCAGTATGAGAAAATGAGGGGTTAAACACATTGGTGAATTTGGCCTGTGTGAATGACGATTTCGAAGCATCAGATGATGAATGATGATCGATCAGAGTTGATTTAGTAAATAGTGATGACGTGTAGTAAGATCATGTCGAATTATCATTGGATAAGTTTATTTTAGTGTTCTATCTTTTCAGACTTGGGATAGGCTGGATCTGGTACATAAATTCACATGACCTTTTAAAATATGAAAACATTTTTACTTTGACTTACAAATAGTAATGTATGAGATCTTAGGCAGTGATTTATAGTAAAAATCATCGTTGCGCATGTAGCTTATTTCATTTTGAATAGACTTGTCATTCATGTCCAGCCCTCTTAAGAACGCTATAGTGGCTGCTGCTTCCTGAAATCATGGAAACAGTTAAAATAAACATAGCATTATGTCACAGAAGACCTCAAACGTCTAATATTTTTAGTATAGATTTTTAGATTTATTAGCTTAGTCTAGCGGGCCCTGGCCCCTAAGTCTGTCTTAGATTTAATTTAGCACTCACATCAGCTCTCCCAACCTTCACCAGGTAAGCAGGAGATTCAGGAGCTCGTAACATCAAGACTGCTGTCAATATTGGAATCCCGAGTACAATCCACAACACTGAGTGGTATTCCAAATAAGAGCCCATGGCGTACATTGCCAGTATTCCTATGTTCTGCATAAGGAACAGGAGTGATCCTAGTAGACCTCTTATGTTGTCTTGGGATATCTCTTTCACGTACATTGGTATAAGGTTGAAACAGCCTCCTGCGGGTATACCGCAGCATATCCTGGCTATTATGAGGCCCATTGTGCTTGTGGTGGAGAGTTTCAGTATCCAACATAGCTGTTTTTTGAAATATATTTTATTAGAATCCAAATGGATGAGTTCCATAAGTTAAGACAGTTATAAAATTATAAATCTTTATTGTAAGCATCAATAAAATAATTATAACTCTGATTGTACCTAACAACGAAGTATTGGTTAAATGACGTTATCGCTCCAATATTTTGCGTTTTATTAGAACGTTTTTGACATACTAACGTAGCATTTAGCATTTAGGTACTAGGACATTATAAAACGAGAGAGCTCACCGCTTGTGGAATAGCAATAGCTACGATACCCACTCTACGTCCGTACGCGTCCGCTATATACGCATACATAGGCACACCGAGCACAGCCGAGAGGCACATAATGCTGGCAATCCATGACACCTCGGCGTCCGATAACGGACTATCGAGTGGTGATACGTCAGCTTGTAACACTTTCGTCATTGGAGAAATCCAGCCGCTTTGCAATCCATAAGTCAGCAGAGTTGTATTTGCTGTAAAAACACTTCTCGATAACTATGACTGCCTAGTACAAGTGTGTTTTGTTTTATTTATTTAATTTGTTGTTACTTATTTACTTATTTACCTAGTATTGCAACCATCCATTGTACATAGGAATGCTCATTAGATGGTAATTTTGTACCGTTGAGAATCATCATTTTATATTTGAATTTGTTCATCTAGTCAATGGAATACTTTTGTAAAACTTGAACTAAGAATAATTATAATACACAAGCTTAATTATTTTGATGACAATAACAAAGAAGGGAGAAGTAATAAACTAAACCATTTTTGAAAAATAACAACGAACTAATAAGCGATTGTCGAGAAAATTGCTTTTATAAGTGCATCAACTAAATGAATGCACTAGGGTTGACACGAACTGCATAATTTCTACAGGAATCAATCATAGCTTGCTTATTATGTTATTCTTGAAATAATAGCTGAAAAAAATCTCGAACTATCAGTGTGACTTTCTGATTTTAGCCTAAAATAATGCACATAATTATACACACCTATTTTATTGTTATTGACTGATCATTAATACACTATTTGGCTAAAATCGCCTTTTCTCATCAGGATAGCAATAGTTTTACATAGCGTATGCTCCAAATCTTATACCTTTAAATGAGCAATTTTTGTATATATATATAATTGGAATCTCGGAAACGGCTCCAACGATTTCCATGTAATTTAGTATGCAGAGGGTTTCGGGGGTGATAAATCGATCTAGCTAGGTTTCATTTTCCAAAAAACAAGATTTGCGAGAAAAAAAACCGAGCAAAGCTCGGCCAACCAGGTACTTATGATTATCAGAGAAGTATAAAAGTACATCATATTCCTCCCAACCCTAAGTATATCAAAATATTAAAATAGAGTCGACAGCCCAGACAAATATTTGTTTAGGTAACTAACTCAGTAGGTATATACCGTTACTATATTGGTAACGGAAAGCAGAATCAAACTGATAATAATTTACAAATGATTACCTAGCTAAATAGTACTATGTGCAAAACAGTATTTGATGATAAAAACAAGTTTTATTATAACATTTAATTATACAATTCAGTGTAAAGTACCTTTCTACATCCACAAAGATCTGAGTAAAGATTCTTTGAAGGGCTTTGAATATGGCTAGTTTAGCATACTTGAGAATCGAGTTGTACAAACCTTTAAATATAGTATGCTTTGTATTGCAGGTATGAATGAAGGAAGAGTGATGATAGCCTGTTGGTAATAAAAATAATTGTATGACGTACCTACGAGTACCTATTTATATTTTATACCTTTAAACGAGCAATTCTTGTATTTAAAATATAATCTGAATATCAAAAAAACTCCAACGATTTTCATAAAATCTAGTATGCAAGGGGTTTCGGGGGCGATAAATCGATCTAGCTAGGTTTCATTTTTAGAAAACGTCGTTTACCAAAAAAAACCAGCAATGCTCGGTCACCTAGGTACTTTAATTTAACTGCGAATTTTGCAACCAGTAAAGAATTAGTGAGTAATATGAAAAATATTGTTACAGCAATTAATATGTCAGCAGCGAACGATAACACAGGCAAAGGTTACGTCCGGAAAACCCTCGTAAATTATATCATTATTTAGCGTTTTGTTATTTACAACTTCAGAAAGTTATCTCATTGTTATTGACTATTCCGAAGCTATTTGTTTTTCAATTCGCTTCATAGGTAACAATTTATTTGTCTAACATTTTCATCGCAGTTCTATGAAGCCATTATAAGGAATAGAAGGAATGATTGGCATAGAACATACAAGAGTCCTATAGACCAGCTGTGGGCGAAGTGGACGGGACGAGATAGATAATTTATGTATGAAAAGAACTTCAGCATTTTGTTACATAAAAATATAATCTAAGCTTACATATTAACATAATTTACAATATCACGCTAGATAACTAAAAAAGCGAACGTGTTATAAACACAACAATCATCAAAGAAATCCTAAAATCTTGGGCGTGTCCAGGCCATCAATCATTTTACAAATCAGCTGTTATTTCTACCAACTGATACTAGGAAGGCATAAGCTGTGTGAAGTCATATTTACATCGTTGTAAAGTACAGATTCAGTAACAGTTTATAAGAAACGTCACGCACTGCACAATGAACAGCGGCTGTGGATAGAGATAGCATACAGAAATGACATGATAAGGCATTGAGGTAATAAGGTATGATAACATTGATTCAATTCAAGAGTATGTAGTTGGAAGAGAAAACCCATTATTAAAACAACCAACCTATTTCAACATTTACTCATTGTGGGGTTTGTGGGAGTTTGACACCCACTGTTATGGAGTGGAGGCGATATTTTGCATGTTTTACAATTTTCTAACGTTACTTGGCGCTGGCTATCATATTATTTGTCCAGTTCACTATAGTGCATTAGCCATTCTTATTTTATACCATTTATAAAAACATGTGCAAATTTCAGAAATAGATTAGGGTTGTCCTAAGTCGACAGCTGTGCATCTAACCAGGATCGTATGGCAGCTGTGGTTATCCTCGTAAATACTGTTGGTCCTGGTTTCGAGGGGCACTTGGGTGATACCCAACCTGACGTGATGCCCCAAAGTCCATCTTCGGCTATCACAGGAGCTCCTGCATCAGGCTGAAAGAAAATACCTTCAAGTTAGATTATCTTGACTGCTAACTTTAAATACAACTGTAAAAAACCTCAGTATGATTTGTCAAAGCATTTTGTGATTAATGTAACTATATTGTTTTTATTATTATGTTTTGGTAAATACTTATATTTTGCAGTCGGTTTTTACCCTCTTGTAAAAATGTATCTAACTATTTAAAACTTACCATACAAACACTGTGATACGACTCAATCGGCTTCAGACAAAGACTGGATTTGTCCAAACTTTTCACCATCTTTGTACAATTTATTTGCGGGACCAATTCCTGTATGGAGACTCGCATGTTTGTGAATTTCTCTCGCTCCTTTGCTGATGAGGGCAATACCCGACCCATTACCTTTAAAATAAGATAGATTACAGATTTTAAAAATAAAGATTGACTTCCAAACTTATTTTGATCACTGACTACACATATTTTACTATCGACAGCAAATCATATAAATCCTACGCTGAAAGTGTGGGGGCTGTTTTGATGTTTGTATAGAAAATACTTAGCTGAGCCAGCAAAACTATGGGCACTTGATGAGGACAACCCTAAGTCGTAGCCCTTCGTATGAAACTTTGCAATACTAGAGATCTCTTGGGTCATTTCCAGTGTTCGTAATAAGTATTAAACAATTAGGTATTCTAGTTTCAGATTCTGATACTGCGACATCTAATACTTACAACAATCCTCGGCCAGTACGTAATCATAAAATTGGCACTGACGACTGACCCCTCGACCTTTGACAGTGCTATTGGATTGATGACTGATGTCGTCATCACGGGAACAGCTAGCTTTAGTAGTGCTAAATCGAAATTCGGCTTCCTAGGGACGAAGGAAGAATGGACTTGTATCGATATGATTGGGAAAACTGTGCCACCTCTTTTGCAGTCCACCGATCCTAGTCGCACTCGGAAGAACTTGATCGATTCGCGGACGCTGAAAATGAAGTTAAATTAAATTATGTGATTTATTGGCCACCTAAAAATGTTAACCGATGAACCGATTTAAACTGACCACAAAGCAACTTTGTGATTTGACTTGCAATAGCCAGACATCAAAGGTTTATAAAATAAAAACCTTTGATTGCTGAATCTTCAAAAAGTTTCAGAGTTATTTTGATGCTTTGTTACTAATTTGCCGCTAATTCCACTTCTATATTATAATAACATACGTAAATGTACCACGTAGGAAATAATATAAAATTGGTATCTCAGTGACCTGGTTTTCATGGCCAGAATAACGATCAAGTTGAAACTGAAGCGATGAAAATATAAGCATCGCATTCGAACAAAAGCCAATGCTATTGTTGAGGGAGTGAAAGGAATATTGGTAACAATCCAAATGTTTGGAATTACTTGTAGAACTCGGCAGCGCTACTCAGCACCCATCTCTTGTCCACCAACGCTCCGTTCGCATAATGCGATCCCTTTCTCTGGATGGACGCTACATACGGGTAATCCGTAAGCGCGTGTCTGTATTCATCGAGCTCTTTGAGCTCTTCAGCTATTTTGATCTCCTGGTAATTACAGACGCTCGTTTCGATGGTGGAGTTCAAAATCCCTAAAAAAAAAAAGTTGTCAACAAGATGGTGGCGTGCAGCCTAGCTGTTGTAATAAAAATACAAACTGAACACTAAATGCTCCTCGTAAATACTCGATTAATTAGAATAAAACTCACCATGGCCATTATTATTTTTATGAGCTGTATCTACAATATTATTATCATCTGAAATTATTTTATTTTCGGAACTTTCTATAGTTTTACTAATCTCGTAATCATACTCTTCTCCGTTAGAGCTGTCATCGAAAATTAAACATTGTGCACTGTGAAAACATAAATAAACATAAACCACTTTTATTACAAACATTTTCATTTAAAAATATGTATTCATTTAATTTATACAAAGTTATATTAATTTTTAGTTAATATTAAACTAGGAGTGCATAAACTGACAGTAGTCATTAGGTCAAACACGCTTAAGTACTTACTGAATCAAATGGCTTACAAAGGTAAATATGCAAATCTACGTAATTAGACATGGACAATAATACAAAAATGGAGATAAAAATGCAAGAAACTCCATTGAAATGATAAAAGATACATTAAGAGTTCTAGAATAAGAAGAACACTAATACCTACTTCTTTTTGCAACGAATGAATTCAATCATCAGAACGCAAGTTCATACGATCATTACATCGCTAAACTTGGTAAGATGTAGGCATTAATAGCTGATACTTCACTAGTTAAGTTATTTAATAACGTATGCATTTGTTTTACTAACAATATAAGTCATAACTTCTGAAAAAATCACGAAGAAAGTCTAAGTGCCTACATTTTTCATAGTTGAATAACCGGTAGCTAATACACTGTTTAGCTTAGAACTTATGCGTTACGTCAGATTGTTTAAAACCTACACTATTGTGCGGTCTACAATACTTCTAAGATTATAAAACAGAAAAATGTTTCTTGTATATTTCAAAACAGGAACAAAGCTAGTCCTTCTCCAACTTTGATTGAACTCTGTCGTGACGTGAGATGAATAGATAAATTTTATTTGAACAAAAACATCATCCATAATGAGTTTTAGCAATTATTTTTCAGTTTTAGTTGTAGTTTTTATTGAATTTAGTAATTTAAGTTATGTAAATTGTGGTAAGTATCACATCTTTGGTGTATTACAAAACATGTACCTAGTATAAAAAAATCTATAGTAACTTGTATCTAGGTATAGGTACGAGTATCTAGTAAAATGTAATGTAGCTATAAATCTTATCTATAGCCCATCCCAGACTGAATTTTCAATTAAGATATTTTTGTAAACATGCATCCATACATACATAAAATCACGCCTGTTTCTCGACGGGCTAGGCAGAGACCATGGATGGATCCACACTTGCTACGATCCTGCCTGACATAATTTCTTTTGTGAACTTAAGCATTAAATTCTGACAAAAGAATTTCTAGAAGTATAAGATCTTTTGAATTATCTTCCTTGTTTAAAATAATATTTACTGATTAGTTTTTACTAAAACGTCAAAATATGTTCCAAATTCAAATTCAAATTTAGTTTATTAAACTCAAAATAACATAACAGATAATAATTATCCAATGCGTTATATAGGAACAGATAAAATATAACATATACTAACATTTAAACATACTAGTAGGTAATTATTTAAAATAAACTTAACATAAAAAATTATACAAAACAAACAAAACATTATACAAAACAAAAACAAAAATACAAACTTTAGCATTACTAACCCTAAAAATAACAAAAATATTCACAAATAAAGACAAAAAGAGATTCTCGGGGAGATGGGCCTCGTCAGCATTGTGCTGCAACCCGTCTAGGAGAAGGACACTCCGAAATCAAACCCGGGGAGATGGGCCTCGTCAGCATTGTGCTGCAACCCGTCTAGGAGAAGGACACTCCGAAATCAAACCAAACAACTGTCAGGGAGCAAACCCGAGAACAAACCCCGATCCAAGGTGTTAACCGAACCGTGCCGATGGATTCGTAGCCAGAGAGTAAGCTGGTTGCTAACGGTGGGTGTCTGTGTTGGCGGTCACAGGACACAGTGCTGATCCGCCTTACCCCCGTAAAGGGCTCTGCGGGGGTGGACATCTAGGTCCCTATTACTCGTGGGAACGCAATGGTGAATTTTATAAATTCAAATTGTCCGTATGGCGGCGACGTG
Organism: Cosmorhoe ocellata; assembly: GCA_963675405.1. Lineage (NCBI taxonomy): Eukaryota > Metazoa > Arthropoda > Insecta > Lepidoptera > Geometridae > Cosmorhoe > Cosmorhoe ocellata. Next base: position 7,503,323 of record OY776267.1, read on the forward strand.
GTCCGCCACTCGTCACGTCTCGTTTCTCGCGGGGGCGAAAAGTGGCTCACGGAAAGCCGTTTTGCTACGTTGAATGTTGGAGGAGGAATGGAAGAGAAACTAAATGAGGTGTATCAGATGATGAATGAAAGAAGAATTGATGTTCTTTGTGTGAATGAGACAAAGCGGAAAGAAAGTGGCACCACCAAGCAAGGACCCTACACGGCATACTGGTCTGGGGTACCTAGTACTGCCAGAGCCTGCCAGGGAGTTGGTGTCATACTTTCTGCGAGGATGGCTGATTGTGTGAATGAGTTTGAATGTGTGAGTGCAAGAATAATTTGGATCAGAATGAAAGTAGGATTAACCAGTCTCTTTGTTGTGGGGGTGTATGCCCCTGTAGACTCGGGAACGGGCTCATCCATGAAAGGACAAGAAGAAAGAGAGGAATTTTGGGAGAGTTTGAGAAATGTTTTAAAGTTATGTAAGGATAATGAAAGGTTAATAATGTTAGGCGATTTCAATGGATGGGTGGGAGTGAAGCGTGATGGTTTTGAGAGAGTTTTGGGAGTGCACGGTGACGAAAGAGTGAATGAGAATGGTAAAAGTTTGCTTGAGATTTGCTTGGAGTGGAACCTTTGTGTAACAAACACGATGTTTGATCATAAACGGATCCACATGTATACAAGAGAGGCGAAGAATGTAAGGAAGAGTATGATAGATTTTGTGATAGTAGATGAAAGAGTAAGAAAGAAAGTGCTAGACACAAGGGCATATCGCGGAGTCGGCATCCATACAGACCACTTTCTGGTAATGAGCAGAATAAGTGGTCTTTTCAAAGGATGGCGACATCGGGTACGCGAGACCACGAGTGTTCTAGAGAGAATAATAGTAGAAAATTTGCAAGATGATGAAGTAAAAGAGAAGTATAAAAGTAAATTGATTGAAAGATTTGATGGATTTGATGACATTTGTGAGATTGATTTGATGATATTTATTTATTTATTTATTTATTGAGAAATTGTGGAATGTGTTTAAGGAAGAGGTTGTGAATGTAGCTTCTGAAGAATGTGGTGTGAGTAAAAGAAGAAAAGAACGAACTGTGAAGCATGTATGGTGGGATAAAGATGTGCAAAAGGTAGTAAGTGAGAAGAAGAAAGCTTGGTTGGACTGGCTAGCTATCAGAGCTAGTCAAAGAATCCAAAAAGCTACGATTGAGGATGTGAATGATGCTAAGAGCGAGTATAAGAGAATAAAAGGATTAGTAAAAGAAATGATTGCAAAATTCGGAGTCGAAAATGTAACAACTATTTTCATACGCACCAAATGCTTTTTTCGGACTCACCGTTATAAGGGTTAAAAATATTGGCTTGTTTAAAAACCTTTAAATAGCTCTATACATTTTTGTTCGTAAAATAAGACTAAAATTTCACAGCAACGACGCCAAAATCAGAGTTGGAATGCGAATTCCCGCCCAAAATGGAACAAGATTTCACCCACCTCAGAAGAAAGAGACTCACCACGGAAACTGGACTGGTTTGTCTGGAAGACTATCCCTACACTGTTTCAATCAGGTAATAAGTCAGCCTATCGTGAAATTTACTCAATAACTACATTGTATAGGGTTGTGTCAAAAAAAGCCTATTTAACATGATTTTGAGAGGTTTCTACAATATAGCCGCTACTAAAAAACATTAATTTTTCAAAAACTCAGCTAAACCTCCCTCCGAAATATTCCGAAATATTCGAGGTTCCAACCAAGATTATAGTGGATTTTTGGGGATATTGAATATTATCGAATCTTTCGTCTTGGCGGAGCGCCACTTCTGCCAACTCACCTGTTCTAGTACCAGGCGAACATAAATCGTTGGGAGTTTTCACGCGGGAAATTGCTGCGCCTATATCGATAGGGGGCGGCTCCGAAGTAGGTACATAAGTACCGTAGCCGTAGCGTTTTCGAGTGCTTCATGAAAACTTCCATGCGCCTGGTATTAGATTTTCTAACTTCTAACATGCAAATTGCATTTTACCAGGGCGCCAGATGTGCATGGGAGGTTATAAGGTTCGGTCACTTACACTAAATTATGTACATTCACCCCTTAGCGAAATACCTAACTCTTACTACCTACTTACCTCCATTAGTTAGGTAGGGTAGGCCCGTATATACACCTAACTACCTACTTTATAATTTCCATTGTGTTGCAGATTACATGACAAACACTGGTGTGGCGGTGCTATAGTCGGCAAACAATGGGTACTATCAGCAGCTCAGTGTTTTGATTAGTAAGTACCTACATTCTTACACAGGTACCTAGGTTACCTAGACTTAATATTTAGCTAAGCTACAACAATTAGGTACCTACTTAGTAGGTATGATGTTATGATCAAATAAAGTAACTAATACGACTTTTTGGGCTCGGATGACTCCCGCACTCCGCTCAAAAGCCCTCAACTCGTAGCACCGCGATTGCGGTCACCCATCCTAATGCAAACGACTAATCCACTCACGCAGTAGCCTAAAATAAAGGTAAAAAAACAAGCTTTTTTGATATAATATATGACGTTGTATTAGTTTTTGTGTTCTCCTCAACAAGCCCTTTCATTTGATAATACTGTGGAAGTGCAGAAAAAATAACTAGTCCGCGCCATCTTGTATATTCCGCCATATTGGAATTATAATGACGTCACATAGCTAAGCATTCTATCTTTACTCTGAGCTAAGCATACATTGTCATCCAAAATAGCGTGTATATACCAAATTCAAGTTTCGGTTATAGATAACTCATTTAAAATTCAGTATGTTTTTTTAATAGTGTGACCAAAGAAGAAGTGACAGTACGGATAGGGTCAGTCTTCAGAGACTTTGGAGGCAATATCTTATCTGTGACGGATATCAGGCTCCACCCGAATTACAAGATGGACCAGTACTACCCGGAGCACAACCTAGCAATGGTCAAGGTAATTTGTAACCTCTGATGCTGTTATGATCTCCTGGTAGCTTTGGGCGTAAGTGCAACTATGATTTCTATGATTTTAGTGCCCAATTTCTGGTTTTGGTATGGTTGTTTACCACTGGTGAGCTCTGGTGGGGACATGCGGTCCATAAGTCCTCATAAAGTGCACCTTCACCATTTTTGACTGGAGTCTTAGTTTCAAGAGTCGGTAGAACCCGTAGTAGGTACCTTAAATTAACAGCATTCGTTTCATGGTATTTTGGTTGCAGGTAAATATACCCATAACCCCATCAGCGAGGATCCAGATAGTGGCGCTGGCAGTCGCTCAGGCTGACATACCCCCCACTTTTGGGGAGACGGTTGTCACTGGATATGGTTCCGTGGTAATATCTAAACTTTCACCTATTAGACCGACCTATCTATCTACGCCAGCCTTTCCCAAAGTGGACGATAACGCCCCCTTGTGGGCACTGCAGGCCTAAAGGGGGGCGGTAAGAGACCCAGGAAAAACCCCTGACTTGAGCGCCGTTATGTGCTAGCTACTGCGCTTGCGGGCTATAATAAATGTCTCGTTTAGAATGAATGTTTAATTTCCAGTAATATAGTTTACAATAATGATTTTATGAAGTGAAAAATTGGGGGGGGGTTCAAAAAATCATTTATCCTCAAAGTGTGGGCAGTAGACAAAATAAGTTTGGGAACCCCTTATCTACGCAGAAAGCAGCTATTACCAACTTGAAATACTTTTCTGTAGAGAAAATGCGGTCTAGGTACTTACAATGCTCATGGTAGGGGCTTGAGGGTTCAGCATTTGAAGTTATCTCTTCCACCAGGTGACAGGTCAGATCCGTGAAGGTATGCATCAGGAACTCCGGCGCATGATCGTCAGACAGGTGTCAAGGCCCGAGTGTCGGCTGCTTTACGGCAACGATTACAGACTCCAACATGACCATATTTGTCTGCAAAGTGTGGTGAAAGGAGTCGCTCTTTGTGCTGTAAGTTATTAGTGCTCCTTTTGTGCAAACATCTGTTTGCGCTTTTTTAGTTTTTTGACATACTGGTCGGTATCCTCAAAATGTTTTTTCAAAAGGAGGTACCTATAAGTAGGTAGGTAGTTATATATGTACTTATATTTCGAACAAAAACAATCTATTGACGCCTGATTGACGCACACCAAATTCAAACCCACGCACGACCAGCCAACAGTACTTACCTATTCTCTAAATTAGGTTCCAGCCTATAAACCTAATATAATTACATACCTAAATACTATGAAGGTATTACCAGTATTACATACCTACTTATGTAATTTTATTCTATAGTGAATAGCTAGACCCTTATATAAGATCTTTTGGACCGCGCCTGTCGAACGAATCCGCAAAAACTAGAGGAATGTTTGCTATAGCTAACCTGTAAGGGTATACCAGTAATTAAATCTCTTCTGTTTCTATTCCAGGGGGACACTGGGGACCCGGCGGTCCACTTCAGCGGCATAAATCGAGCGGGAACACTCTTCGGCATTGCCCTATTTTCAGGCACAGAAGAATGCTCTTTCAAATCTAAACCTGGGGTCTTTGCAAAGGTACATAGACAATCCTATCTATATTCTTTCTACCCATTTTTTTATTTAAGTAGGTATTATTACTTCTTAAATAGAACCTAGGTATAGTGAAAGAGTATTTTGAAAAGAGGGCCTATAAGACTAGAAGCCAAGGGGGTATTTTCTACGCATAACATTTGGTTAACATTTTTCATTTTGTTTCAGGTTTCGTACAGTCGGCCATGGATAGATAAGATTCTAGAAGAGCATTCAGAGCCAGCGGAAAGTGCTGACAGCGGGGAAAATGCGATTCCGCTTGATATTGAATAAGTTTAGGACATTATTATAATTATTTAGGGTTTACTAACAAATAAATTGGTTGTTTAACATTTTTTTGTATTTTATGCTATAAATAAGTTTTGTAAAAGATGCCAAAATGGAACGCAGTGATACGTCACAGTCAGCTGCCATCCATCAAATTTTATCAAATGTCAAACAAAACAATGAGGTTATGTTTGGATTAGGTAAAAACTAAGTTTTACCAATCTTTTAGCTGTTTTATAGCATGTTTACCACAATAACCCCATAGAAATTACTAGGATAATGATATACAAGCTTAAAATGAGTGTTTGCCGGTGTTTGTGCGTGGCATTCAGTCTATTTTCGGTGTAGGTATTTGGGGCGAATTCTGTCCAAAGGTGAAGGTTTTGGATGTGATTTCGCTATTAGATCGGTTCAGGCTGACCCTCTCGCGCGCGGCGTTCTGCTATGGACGATCTGAAGCACCGGGCCGGAGAGAAACTCGAAGCGTTCCACGTAAGTGCTCCTACTAAGCTCTGCTGCCCTGGTACTTTCGCGCGAAAGTGGCTCGGTTATTGACGTCAATTTAGCGAAAGTGAAAATATACTTACTTGGTGTTGTTTGAAACAGCTGATAGATGACAATGGGATGTCATTGCTCTACTTTTCGCTCCATGACCTTGGAATTACATAATTATGCAAAAAGTTTGTGGAAGTTTGTTTGGTAAATAGTACAACTTTTGATGAAACTTTTTGTTAACTGTAGGTTGCTGCTGTGACAGCTGCTGGAAATGGCAAAACTAAGGTTCAAGATGTTTACAATAATACTTCAGAAGGCATCCACAAGGTAATATATTATAGTTACTACTGGATGTTATAGGAATGTGGTGTCTATTCTTAGTATATACCTAGGTATACATAGATACCACCATACCCATCTCCCCGTTTTTAATCAGTTCCAACTCTGCTAGGTATTCCTTACTGGTATTATAATTAAACGCACTCAGTAGGTATAGAAAACTCTCAATTTATTCAGATTCTTACTAAGCTATTTAAAGCTGGCCGTGTGTTTTCGTCAGCGCGATCTAGCTTTGGGACAAATTTTAGAGGCGACATCTAGTTTCAAATTTGGTAAACTTTTAACAAAAGTAGCTACTTTATTATCTAAACATTCCGCCCTCTCAAAGTGTGTCAACGCTTTACAACAAATTAAATTAATGAAAAAAAATAAAAACAAACAAAGAACAACATCTGCTTGTTCATAACTAACTATCTTGGAAGGTTAACAAACTATGAAAGGTAGGGTATTACAACTATAGGTTAATTTTTACTAATCTTGGGTTAACATCTAGGTATCAATTTTGGAGTGGACTGTAACATCTTGTAATAATTTTCTTGACTATTTATTAAAAAAGGTTAAATTTTAAGTTCTATTACTAACATCAATATTCTATTTCTAACAAACTAATTAAACACTCTTATTCATAAATGACTTAAAACTCTAGGTTTATTTAAATGAGATCAAAGGTCAAACTGCACCTTGCTCAAGCTATGAAGTTAAGTTAAATTAAAAGGATTAAACAGAAAATTTATGAATAAGGGTACTACAATTTATAAACTTAAATACTATCTTCAGATTCATTTTCAGTGGGTAGTAAACACAATTTGTGAACTGGTCTCTTTATAATTGAATTTTTGCATTTTATGCTGACCACCCGCACTAAACCATCTGACCCAGGGTGAACATCTACTATTTTACCCATCAACCACTTGGTGGGTGGTAATCGCTCATCTTTAACTAAAACTATGTTATCTATTTTGACATTATGTTGAATACTTGTCCATTTTTGACGTTTTTGTAAATCTACTAAGTATTCTTGACTCCACTGCCGCCAAAAGCTCTGCAGTTTCTTCTGTAAATATATCCAACGTTTTGTATATGGTATATAGGTGGATTCAAGATTTTCATCTGGAACCACTATTGGACTTTCTCCTATCAGAAAGTGACCAGGTGTTAGGGCTACCATGGTACCTTCTTTATCATTTTCTAGTGGGGTTAATGGACGAGAATTCAAACAGCTTTCTATTTGACATAGCAAAGTTGAATATTCTTCATATGTTAATTTGGTATCTCCTAAAACACGGTTCAAATGTCTCTTTATAGATTTAATATTAGCTTCCCACAAACCACCCATATGGGGTGCCCCAGCTGGATTGAATTGCCATTCTGTGCCATCTTGTGCTAACAACTCTGCTATTTCAATAGGAAGATTGATTACACTTTTACTAGTCATAGTCTCAAGTTCTTTAGTGGCACCTATGAAATTTGTTCCACAATCGCTTAGTAGTTTCTTACAATGTCCTCTGCGTGCCATTGCATATATATATATATACATAGCTATACATTGTCTTATGACTTTCTTTATTACAGATTTTACTCTGACTATGTGAAATTTGTTTCTTACATGGTTTAACATTAATTGAACTCCACCATGGAGTGTTCTAAAGTGTGCTTCTTTCACAATCAGGTAAGCCAACCTACTTCCTTTTGCTAATATTACAGGGTGCTTTGTCTCAATACTACAGCTCGCATTTTGAATACGACCTCCTACTTTTAATATATTATCTTTATCAGTAAATGGGTTTAAATTTCTAATGTTACTTTTATCTATTTTTTCAGACTCTTGAGACAGCTGTATCAAGCGGTTCAAGGCACCTTGCAATTCCATGGAGTTCAGGTAAGTACTATACTTTGGTAAGTTTTCTTTCTTTGCTTTACATCTACATTTATTAATAAATCTAAGAATATAGCTTACTACTCTAACTAGCTTATTTAAACTTGAATATCTATTTAAAATGTCTATTTTGCTTTCGGTGTCTATATTTAAAACTACACTGCACTGAACTAGAGACCTTTTTTCTTCCTCAGTAGGATTAACTATTTCACTTATGTCTTTCACAGGTAGTTCTCGAAGTTGCTGAAGCCATGGCGGTCCGTTCCACCACAACTCGTGCTCTCGAAGTTCCAGTGGGCAGATCCCACGGGACGCGACATCTGCTGGATTCTGCTGCGACGCGACGTGATTCCATCTGTCTGGCTCTACTCGGTTCGTGATCTCAGTGACTCGGTTGGCAACAAAGGTGTTCCAGTAGCTAGAGGGTCGTTGCAACCAAGCCAGGACAATTGTAGCGTCAGTCCATGCGTAGACATTTTTTGATGGTATGTTGAGTGCGCTCTTAGTTCTATTGATCAATTTTGCTAGTAGGACTGCTCCGCAAAGCTCGAGCCTGGGTGTGGAGATTTTCTTTATAGGGGCTACTTTTGTTTTCGCTTCTATTAGTGTCACCTTAACGCTGTCGTGTGAAATGGTACGGCAGTACACTACGGCTGAGTATGCCGTATCTGATGCATCAGAAAATCCGTGGATCTCGACGCCTATGGTGTCATCTGTCATGCCCATCCATCTGTCTAGTTCTATTGTAGGCATTTCGTTGAGGTTCCTTTGAAAAGTTAGCCACTCTGTTTTAGTTGGTTCTGGAACTTGATCGTCCCAGTCTATGCCTTCCGCCCATAGTTTTTGAAGGAAGACTTTTGCTTTGACTGTGATAGGAGCTAGCCATCCAGCCGGGTCATATAGTTTGGCCACGGTCTGGAGTACTGATCTCTTTGTTGGATTTTGATTTTCTTTAGTGTCTATGTCGAAGTTGAGTTCAAACTTATCTGTACTATTATTCCAATTTAGTCCTAGGATTTTTCTAGTTTCTTGTGTTGAGTTTTCTATTGAAGGACTATTGGATGCCCATTTATGCAGTACAAAACCTCCCTTTTTCAGAAGTTCTGTTAAACCAGTTTTAAGTGCTATTGCCTCGCTGACTGTAGGTGCTCCTGTCAAGACATCGTCAACATAGAAGTCTGATGAGAGAGCATTGATCACTTCTTCAGGAAAATTTCCCCTTTCATCAACTGCTAGTTGCTTAAGAGTTTTGATTGCTAGGTATGGTGCACAGGAGGTGCCGTATGTAACTGTGGATAATCTATAATGTTGTACAGGCTCATCTACATTCTGTCTCCACATTATTCTCTGGTAGTCTCTATCTTCTGTGTGAATATTTATCTGTCTGAACATCTGACGAATGTCTGCTACTAGTACCGCTGCATGTCTCCGCCATCTTAGGGTTGTGTCTCTTAGGTCGTTTTGAAGTGTAGGCCCGATTAGAATATTATCATTTAATGATTTTCCATTGCAGGTCTTGGCTGAAGCATCGAAGACAACGCGTAGTTTGGTAGTCAGATGCTGCTCATTGATCACAGCGTGGTGAGGTAAGTAACAAATGTTATTGTTGAGCTTGCTTTCTATTGGAACTGGCTCCATGTGATTTTGGTCTAAGTAGTCTTGCATAAATTCTATGTATCTATTGTGTAAGTCTGGGTTCATTTTAAACTTTCTCTCCATTGCAGTGAGTCTTCTTAGTGCTATGGATGCTGACTCACCAAGATCCGGAGGACTATCAGTAAAAGGTATTCTGACTTCGTATCTGCCATCTATTGCTCTTTTGTGTGTAGTTTTATAATGTATTTCACATTTCTTTTCTTCATTTGTCATAACCCTTTTTTCTGTTGCAGGTTCTTCAAGTTCCCAGAATCTACGGAGTGCTGTATCTATTTCTATTTTTGCATGGTGAGTGATGACTGTTGTTTGTTGGCTGTTGATTTTCTTACTATTTCCGGAGATCAGCCAACCTAGTGAGGTTTCTTGAGCCACAAGTGCTTGTCTATTGTTTCTATGTACTATCACACCTTGTTGTATAATGTCTGCAAAGATTTCAGCTCCCAAGAGAAGATCAATGCGACCTGGTTGAGTGAAGGTATGGTCTGCTAGTGGTAGTTTGTTGAGTTGTGGCCAGTCTATTGAAGTTGTTTGTTGAGGTATGTATGAGGTCAATGTTCTCAATACATATGCTATGACCTTGACTTTGGTCTTCGGATTGTGTCTAGACATTATTTCAAATTCTACTATTGCTTTGGTAGCTGTGTTGTTTGCGCTTACGCCTACTATGTTTCCTTGAATAGGTGCTTTTTTGAGACCCAATTCTTGACATGCGCCTTCAGTGATCAGTGATGCTTGCGATCCTTGATCAACAAGTGCACGAAGAGTGTGGATGCTGTTGTTTCTATTTGAGTGTACTGCTACAAGTGCAGTCGCTAGTATTACTGGAGAGGTGTCTATGCTTGTTTTCATGGTGATGCTTTCTATGTTCTTTGTTTCTATGTTCTTGGTTTCTATATTCTTTGTCTCTATGTTCTTTGTTTCTATGTTCTTGGTTTCTATGTTCTTTGTTTCTATGGAGGTTTTCTGAGGTGTGTTGTTTCTATCTATGTTTTCTACTGTTGTTGCGTTTACTATCTGGCTGGGTTGAGGTGTGCTTTGTGACGTTGTTGTATCTACACTAGTACCAGGTGCTATGTTGTACCCATGCAGCAGAGTATGATGCTTGCGGCCACACTTCCTACAGGATGATTGTGTGCAGTTCTTCACCGAGTGTCCTTTTCTTAAGCAGTTGAAACACATGTTGTTGTTCTGGATGTACTGTTGCCGTTCATTGACTTCAAGCTGACCGAAATCCTTGCATGAATAGATTCTATGTTCTCCCTTGCAGTATACACAGCTGACAGGAGTGGGTGCGGAAGTGGTAGCAGAGAAGCTTTTGACTGTGGTATTTCTTGTGTGAGGTTGGTTTGGTTGGTTGCCTTTGACTGCTTCTAGTGTTCGGAACCTCAACTCCAAGAACTCTGACAGGTCTTTCCATGTTGGTAGTCTATCTAGTGTTTCTATGCGTTGCTCAAATAGTCTATGTGACTCGGTGTCAAGTTTCTGTATAAGTATGTAAACTATTACATCATCCCATTGTTCTGTTGGAATATCAATTGCTTTCAGTGAGGTCAAGCATTCTGAAGTTATGTCTAGTATTTCTCTAATTGCCTTGGGAGTGTCGTTGGTCACCTTTCTTTGGTTCAGTAATCTTCCTATGTATGAGTTGACAATGTGCCTGCGGTTATTGTATCTTCTTTTCAGTGTTTCCCACATGATTTCATAACTGGCATCTGTGACAGGGATTTGTCGGACTAGTGTTTCAGCTTCGCCTTGTAAGTTGGACTTGAGGTACTGGCATTTGTTAACATTGCTAAGTGTAGGGTTATCATTAATCAGCGATTTGAACAGGTCATGAAATGAGATCCAGTCCTTGTATTCTCCAGAAAACTTTGGGATTTGTATTGGTGGTAGCTTTACTTTACATCCTGGACTTGAGTAGGTGGTGTTTGACGACATTTCCTTTGAGACTGGTATATTATGTGCTTCTGGGATGCTATTGAGTGAATCTAATTTTTCTTTGATGTGTGTTTTTTGCTCTAGGTACAAATCAAAACAATCGTTAAACAGATTGGTTTGAAAGTAGTTGCACTCTATTTGTTTTTCTGAGGTTTTTACTACTATCAATATTTCTTCATGTCTAGACTGGAATTTTCGCCAATTTGTTTCTAGTGTTTCTAATCTGGTTTCTAAATACGCTTTAGTTATTCGTTCTTTCGGACACTTTTTTACGTTGCTATAAAGCTTTCTTATAAGGCTGTATGTATCCGCTTGACTAAGTTGAAGTTCCTCCATTTTGAAAAACGATAATTTTCTAAGTCCAAAATGCTAAGTTTTATCACTGTGTTTTCTATTTGGTATAAAGTTTATGGTAATTACTAAGTTATTATCACTGATTTTTCTAAGTCCAAGATTCACAAATTTTCTAAGTTTATGTTTCACAAATTATTCTAAGTCCGATTTCACTAATTTTTTCTAAGTCCAATTTCAACGAATTTTTCTAAGTCTATGTTTCACAAATTATTCTAAGTCCGATTTCACTAATTTTTCTAAGTCCAATTTCAACGAATTTTTCTAAGTCTTTTTTGAACACTGACACTGAATTTAGAGTCCGAATTACACGAAATTGACAGAGTCTGTGGCAGGTGTCACAGATAATGAAAGTCTATCTCTATTACTCACGGTTACCGGTAAGTCCAACACTGAAATCCAACACTGTAATCCGATTTTTGGCACTGCACTATTCACTTTTATTCTCACTATTGACACTTGACACTTCTTTGTTCGCACTAATTTCACTGTTTCACTGTCACTACACGAAAACTATTTTTTATCACGGCTCGTAGGACCAATGGTATTATAATTAAACGCACTCAGTAGGTATAGAAAACTCTCAATTTATTCAGATTCTTACTAAGCTATTTAAAGCTGGCCGTGTGTTTTCGTCAGCGCGATCTAGCTTTGGGACAAATTTTAGAGGCGACATCTAGTTTCAAATTTGGTAAACTTTTAACAAAAGTAGCTACTTTATTATCTAAACACTTACAATAATACAGAAAAAGCGCTAGGCTCAGCGAGTTTCTTGTCAGTTCTTCTCAAACTGGGGATAGGACTGGAAATGGCACCTAGATGCACCTAGTGTGTAAGGGTGGTATTACATTTATCAAATATCTTGGTCCAATGTACATTTGATCAAAGAAATTGGACGACTTTTTTAGAAATTTTATTGAAATTAGAAATTTGATCAAATATTGAACATCATAATTGGACAAAGATATTTGATAAGTGTAATACCACCCTAAGATGTTTCAAAATGATCCCTGTGATTTCAATGAAATAAATATATTTGACTATTGACTATTGACTATTGACTATGAACAGGTTAAAGAGGTGTTCCACGAGCTTTGGCACAATGAGCTGATAGCCGAGGGCCGGGCCCGCGTGGTGGCGTGGGCGCGGGAGACGGTGCAGAGGATCCGGGATGGAGCCCCGCCCCTGTCCCCTATGCAGCTCTATGAGGACCTACGGGCCATGTTCAATGATAGAGGTACAGTTGGCCAAACGAGTCGAGGTATTCGTGAAGTTAGCTGCAAGAGCTGCGCAGTATCGTTTTTCGGGAGCAATTGGAGGTATGGAGAGCGATGGGACTGGACATGCGCAAACTCGCACCTGTGGCTAACTTCACGAATGCCTAGATCCGTTGGATGAACTGTAGATACATTTATATTCTTAAGTCCTTTTCATTTATAACTGACTTCAAAGAACCAAGGTTATGAATTCAGCTGTCATCTTTCTCCTGCCCATAGTGATAGCGCGCACGAGTTACTTTTGTCGCGGTGATTGTTTCATCACTTCTTCCGCAGGGACTGTAGAGTTAAATAAAATAAATAAGAAATAAAAATAAATAAAAAATAGTCCGGATGCACTATTTTTGATCTAGACCTTGATGTTAACATGGGATGAGAAAGCCAGTAATGTAGGCGATATCAGACGGTTCACTCTTATTTCATCTTTGTCTTTCATTCGGCATCTTTCACTCGAAATGATTCGTCTGAACCTCAAATGAAACAAGAGTGCCGAATGAATTCACTAATGAACCGATCCGACGATGTCAGATTTTTTCATTCGGCATCTTTCACTCCCACTCACTGTCTTTTGAAGACTCACTGTCTTTTCTTTCATTCCATGAAATGAAAAATGATGCATTCATTCGTGTGAATGTTCTCTCGAGTGAACCGTCTGATATCGCCTTAGGGCGATCGCCCACGAGCTACTTTTTGTAGCGATGCAGTCGCGATGCTGTCGCACTTAGCATCGATACAGTCGCGAAGTCATAACATTATTATAAGCTTTTATCACTTTTTGTAGCGATGCTGTCGCGCGTTTAGCAAACGCGCGACAGCATCGCTACAAAAAGTAGCTCGTGGGCGAGCGGCCTTAATGTGACGTCGCAGTGTGGCGGCGCGGCGCGGTGATCTTCATGTGCGGCGCGCTGCTGGGCGGGGGCTGCGGGCTGGCGCTCGGGCTGCGCGCGGCCCGCCCTGCGCCGCGCGGCCCGCACGCGCGCGCGCTGCACGCGCAGCCCGACCAGAGCGTCATCCTGGTCGACGACGCGGTCACTGCAGGTGGGCCGCTCGCACCTCTCACACTCATCCTTCTACATCTCACTCTTCTTCTTAATTTAAGAGTTTGACTCTTGTCGACGCAATTTATGACTTTTTTTCCACTTAGCTATTTCTTTCCCTCTTTATACGACATCACAGCAACCTTCTCTTTCACTCGGCTCATATAGCTTATCCTCTGTCTTCCTCTTCCTCTCTTTCCATAATGTTCTTGATGATAAGATGATCATTTTTCGACTTCTGTGCTCCACAACTTGTAATAGAGTCCTTTTATCCTTTTTCATTTTTTTTTATAAAAATACTTTTACCAGTTAAATTCATACATTAATTTGTTACAAAAGTACTTTTTATTTGTAACCTCTGCTACAAATATAATTCTACCTGTTACAACCATACCGATTTTTTTTCTACTTGTTACATTTGTACTTCCGTTAGTTACAACCGTACTTTATGTTTGTAACCTCATTATTACTATAATACTTTTAAATGTTACAGTCATATTTCATTCTCCAACTAACAATCCCATGTAGCAACATATTTTTTTCTGTTACAAGCTTGTGCTTACACTAGCTTTTGTATGTGGTTTTGCCATCCGAATTATAATATTTCATCATAATCTTCCTGCTCTTTCCAACGTTATGTATGATCTTCTTCTATCTCCCTCTGTCATCTCACTCACTTCTTTCTTACTCATATCATCTTTCACACTTAGTATTATTTTACTGTCAATAGCATGTTTTATTTTAGGGGCTGGATCGGGGGAGGTATTAATACGAGTGCAAGCGTTCAGTGCGTGTCCGTTAGACAGGCGAGTGCTGAGAGGGCGCGGTCACACGCTACGCACCTTGCTACACCATCAGTACTTAACTTTGGGAAGAGGATTTGCTGGTAAAATCATTATTTTAGTGTTTTGTCCAACACCGAAGAAGGATAATAATAATATATCTATGTATGTGAGTTGTCGTTTTACCCCAAACGGCTGGACTGATTTCGGCAAATGATTTGTTGTTGGATTCGTCCAAATTACTATAGTGACCTAAGTTATCTACAATGTCAAAATATTCAATATAATATGACGACTGTAAGAAGCTATTTTTCAATTACTTCCATATTTTTTGATATAAATTACTAAAATACTTCAAGGAGTCATCCGAAGAGGTGCTAAGTCTCATCAATAAGTATTCAGCAATTTTGTGATCCCCAGGAGTGGTGTTGGATGTGGGTTCCGGGGTCACTGACCTCGAGTTGGGGGACGAAGTGTGGGGGTGTGTCAGTGAGTGGAGTGGGGGGGCTGCCACGGAACTACTTACTATTAGAAGGTAATCCTACTATTTATACTTCTGTACTTTATAAAGAGGTAATGTATGAGGTAAATATAAAAAATAAAAAATATCTATCTATGTATATAATGTATTAAATATATCAGTTGTCTAGTACTCATAACACAAGCTTTGAGTAGCTTACTTTGGGGCTAGATGATGCTGTGTGGATTGTCCAGCACTATTTATTTATTTATTTATTTATTTAATGTTTGTAAAATTGTAAGTTGTTAAGTTTGTAACTTTGTAAGGTTGTAAGTTGTTAAGTTTGTAAATTTGTAAGACTGTAAGTTTGGATCTTTGTGGTAATGTCCAAAACTACTTATCCAATTTCAAAAAATATTTTAATGGTTAATAGGTTTATTATTCCTGAGTGACATAGGCTATAATTTTAGTGGGCTGTCAGTACTTAATGCAGGTGAAACCGCGGGCGTGCAACTAGTAATAATATAATTTGTGTTTTTCTGTAATCTTACTATTTATACTTCTGACTACCAAATATTAAAGAGGTAATGTTTATAGCTGAATCTCTAACTGCGGTACGGATTGAAATTTATACAAATTGTATAAATTGAGGGAATATATACCTTAGGGTATATAGAGGGAATACGTAGGGTACATTTTTATAATGGAAAAAAATCTTTGAGGGGATAAAAAAGGGAGATAATGTTTGAAAGAAATTTCACAGAGCGCCATCTAGCGCCAAACTAAGCAAAGCTTCGACTATAGGGAGATAACTAATAGAATAATTAACTGTTTTCCAGTACTCGTGTGAGCAAGCGACCGGCCCATGTGTCGGCGGACGGCGCGGCCGCGCTGGCGTGGTGCGGGGGGGACGCCTTGCGCGCCTTACACCTGCTGCAGTTTACACCAGACAACTGTAAGGGGAAACGGTATGTCTAATATCAGTGTGCACAAAAGGGGCCATGAAACTGAGAAGAAACATTATTTACCCTTATTCGCTTCTCAGTCGGGTAAAAACTAAGTTTTAATATGAGTTTCAAACATTAAAAGCTCAGAGGTACATCTTTTACCTATACCCGTCTGTGAAGGAGGGTATAATGTATTTGGAGTGTTCGTATGTTTGTATGTGAGTTTCTTTGGTTGTCGCTGGAGTCCAAACGGCTGGACGGATTTTGACAAATGAGGTGTCGTTGGATCCGTCTGGATCCCAAGAGTGATATAGGCTGAACGAAATGTCAAAAAATCCAATATGGCGGCCGTAAGAAGGAATTTTCAATTACTTTCAGTCGGGTTTTTTAATTTTTGCAATAAATACTAGTATGATGATTGTAATGGCAGGGTGGCGGTGTGCGGCGCGGCCAGCGGGGAGGGCTGCGTGCTGCTGCAGCTGCTGGGCGGCTGGGGCGCGCGCCCCTCGGCCTGCGCCCCGCGCCACGCCGCGCGCACTCTGCAGGACCTAGGTCTACCATATCCTTGTATAGGGCTGCGTGCTGCTGCAGCTGCTGGGCGGCTGGGGCGCGCGCCCCTCGGCCTGCGCCCCGCGCCACGCCGCGCGCACTCTGCAGGACCTAGGTCTACCATATCCTTGTATAGGGCTGCGTGCTGCTGCAGCTGCTGGGCGGCTGGGGCGCGCGCCCCTCGGCCTGCGCCCCGCGCCACGCCGCGCGCACTCTGCAGGACCTAGGTCTACCATATCCTTGTATAGGGCTGCGTGCTGCTGCAGCTGCTGGGCGGCTGGGGCGCGCGCCCCTCGGCCTGCGCCCCGCGCCACGCCGCGCGCACTCTGCAGGACCTAGGTCTACCATATCCTTGTATAGGGCTGCGTGCTGCTGCAGCTGCTGGGTGCCCCTCGGCCTGCGCCCCGCGCCACGCCGCGCGCACTCTGCAGGACCTAGGTCTACCATATCCTTGTATAGGGCTGCGTGCTGCTGCAGCTGCTGGGTGCCCCTCGGCCTGCGCCCCGCGCCACGCCGCGCGCACTCTGCAGGACCTAGGTCTACCATATCCTTGTATAGGGCTGCGTGCTGCTGCAGCTGCTGGGTGCCCCTCGGCCTGCGCCCCGCGCCACGCCGCGCGCACTCTGCAGGACCTAGGTCTACCATATCCTTGTATAGGGCTGCGTGCTGCTGCAGCTGCTGGGCGGCTGGGGCGCGCGCCCCTCGGCCTGCGCCCCGCGCCACGCCGCGCGCACTCTGCAGGACCTAGGTCTACCATATCCTTGTATAGGGCTGCGTGCTGCTGCAGCTGCTGGGTGCCCCTCGGCCTGCGCCCCGCGCCACGCCGCGCGCACTCTGCAGGACCTAGGTCTACCATATCCTTGTATAGGGCTGCGTGCTGCTGCAGCTGCTGGGCGGCTGGGGCGCGCGCCCCTCGGCCTGCGCCCCGCGCCACGCCGCGCGCACTCTGCAGGACCTAGGTCTACCATATCCTTGTATAGGGCTGCGTGCTGCTGCAGCTGCTGGGTGCCCCTCGGCCTGCGCCCCGCGCCACGCCGCGCGCACTCTGCAGGACCTAGGTCTACCATATCCTTGTATAGGGCTGCGTGCTGCTGCAGCTGCTGGGTGCCCCTCGGCCTGCGCCCCGCGCCACGCCGCGCGCACTCTGCAGGACCTAGGTCTACCATATCCTTGTATAGGGCTGCGTGCTGCTGCAGCTGCTGGGCGGCTGGGGCGCGCGCCCCTCGGCCTGCGCCCCGCGCCACGCCGCGCGCACTCTGCAGGACCTAGGTCTACCATATCCTTGTATAGGGCTGCGTGCTGCTGCAGCTGCTGGGTGCCCCTCGGCCTGCGCCCCGCGCCACGCCGCGCGCACTCTGCAGGACCTAGGTCTACCATATCCTTGTATAGGGCTGCGTGCTGCTGCAGCTGCTGGGTGCCCCTCGGCCTGCGCCCCGCGCCACGCCGCGCGCACTCTGCAGGACCTAGGTCTACCATATCCTTGTATAGGGCTGCGTGCTGCTGCAGCTGCTGGGTGCCCCTCGGCCTGCGCCCCGCGCCACGCCGCGCGCACTCTGCAGGACCTAGGTCTACCATATCCTTGTATAGGGCTGCGTGCTGCTGCAGCTGCTGGGTGCCCCTCGGCCTGCGCCCCGCGCCACGCCGCGCGCACTCTGCAGGACCTAGGTCTACCATATCCTTGTATAGGGCTGCGTGCTGCTGCAGCTGCTGGGTGCCCCTCGGCCTGCGCCCCGCGCCACGTCGCGCGCACCCTGCATGACCTAGGTCTACCATATCCTTGTATAGGGCTGCGTGCTGCTGCAGCTGCTGGATGCCCCTCGACCTGCGCCCATCTTTTATTGCTCCATCATAAGCTATCAGCTTGAAAAACGAGCTCTAAAATCAAAATTAAAAAAGTTTTTATATAACAATAAAATATCAAATTGAGTAGAACTGCCCACTAACTCTTATACGAAGACATGTGTCAAGTGCAAGACAAGTGCCTCTGAGGCGCACTTTAACCCTTCCCCACACTGGTTTAAAATCACTAGTGACACGAATAGAAGAACAATAATAATTTGTTGCTTCAGGTGCTGAAGAATTCGTGGACATAGAGAAAAATAAAGACAACCTCCCGTCGGAGTGGACCGCTCTGGAGATGAACGCCAAGCTGCGGGGGCCTTGGGACGCCCTGATCACGTGCGGGGCGGCCAACATCCCGCCCGCGGCCAAATGTAACACTGCGGCGCTCTTAAAGTGAGTATAAATAACTATACTCAGTTAACTATACACTAAGACACTCACAAACTGTCACCATAGCTAGGGCACAATATCCCCATCACTGAGGCAAAATATCCCCACAGTACGACACTATGTCCTCACAGTACGACATTATATCCCCACAGTACGACATTATGTCCGCACAGGTACGACACTATATCCCCACAGTACGACATTATGTCCGCACAGGTACGACACTATATCCCCATAGTACGAAATTAAGTCCGCACTGGTATGACACTATGTCCACACAATACGACACTAGGTCCCCTCAGTTACGACCCTATGTCCCTACAGAATGACACTGACACAATGACACTATGTCCCCACAGTACGACATTATGTCCGCACAGGTATGACACTATGTCCCCACAGTACGACGCTATGTCCCCACAGTACGACGCTATGTCCCCATAGTACGACACTATGTCCCCACAGTACGACGCTATGTCCCCATAGTACGACACTATGTCCGCACAGTACGACACTATGTCCCCACAGTACGACGCTATGTCCCCATAGTACGACACTATGTCCTCACAGTACGACACTATGTCCACACAGTACGACACCATGTCCACACAGTTACGACACTATGTCCTCACAGTGCGACACTATGTCCCCACAGTACGACACTGTTCCCACAGTACGGCACTTTATACCCACAGTACGACATTATTTCCACAGAGCGTCGGCGCCGCGCGCCTGCGCCCTGGACCTGCGGCCGCGGGCTCTGCTGTCGGACCGGCTCGTGGCGCCCGCAGCCCTGCTCTTCGCACTCTCCTTCTACTCCTTCAGAGTGCTCAGGGTGAGAGAAACAAATCGCGGCGTCACGAAAGATCAGGGGCCTTACCGCGAAGTCTTTCAGAACGATTCCGTAAAGATTCCATTATAGAAACGTCACTACTTCAATACAATTTGCATAGGCCATGGTACGAAATAACAATGAATACTAATTCGGTATGTATTATGGATTCGTGGTGAGGCCCCAGCACTATAGCAACACTACACGCTACCATAGCATACAACTGAGTGACCCTTTTTTTGTTATACCTTTTTCTGTAGTGTATCACATACAGTTAAACTTTTGTTTGATTTGATTTGAAATACAATCAGAGTCGTACTATCTAACTTGATCTAATTGATTAAGCGAGCTAAGCGATCGAAAATCTCAGTGAAAAGTTGAGCGATACGGCGTTGTATGTTTGTGTGTGCATTCTTAATTTTATTTTATTCGTTATATTTCATAATATTCTAGAAAAAAAATTAAAACGTTTTTGTAGTGTACAAGTCAAAGCCCACTCAATAAATTAAAAATATTTTAATTTCGACTTGAGATAAGCGTGGGATAAGGGCAGGAGAATGATGATGATTCATATTTCGACTTTGAAACCCAATATCTTTACAACCCCTTCATCGATTAAGCTCATATGCTTTCCAGCAAATCTACACAGCAGAATCTCTAGATCTTCCAAGTTTCATGCAGATCGAATTAACGGTTTTTAAGTTTCTATGTATTTCTATGAAATTCCCTCCGTAGTTAGCGACACGAAGCTAGCGACGCATTTCATAGAAATTCATAGAAACCGTGTCGCCGCGACACGTCGTCCGCCGCCGCCTCATGTCGCCCGCTGCCAACTCGTACCCTACTCTAACACACAAACATACAACGACAAATTGCCCGATTTGCCTGATATTTTCGCTCGTTCAATGAAACACTTTGTAACGTAGTAATTGCAGAGCTCGCTAGATGGCGCTGCGCGTACATTGATTTTCTAATTCTTCCTAATTATTGTTCTGTCAAGTGACGTTGACATTCCAGTTGGTGATTTATTAACATTACAGACGACGTTGACATACAGTTGACATAGCTTGGTTATGATGCGGTGTTGCACCCTCAGAGTAAAGATAGTTAGAGGAAATCTAATAACTTGTCAAGACGTGTTATACTCCTTTGCATGTGTAGCGTTATTACACGGCTAAATTTGAAAGGCACTCGATGTGACAAGATGTCTCGTTTTGGCGTGTTGCCTCTGTATTTCTATCTCTATCGCGCAATGTCATCCCTACTTGATAGGATTTCTGTGTTTGGGATCTTGATTGTCCCAAACAAAGTCTTGTGTGGTGCGTTATTTAGAAATTAATGTATTATTTTATAGTTTCAATTAATTCAGGCAAATCAACTACACCAAATTAAGCTAGAGTACATTTTTGATGGTTTGTGCAGTGATTTCAAACAAAGGAACAGCAAAAAAGGATAATACTCGTGAAATCATTTGTGTTCATTGGTGAGTTCAGTGTTTTGCTACTTTTTCATTAAAAATGTGGACTAAATACATCGTCATCATAATATTTTCAATCGCTAATCATGCTGCTATGCCTGCAGCATGATAATTTTGCGTTTAAGATAGTTTTTATTTGATTTCGTACTGAGTTGGTTATGTTCGAATAGTGTTGTACCTAAGGTATCGATAGTTTTTGTACAATAGCTTTTTGTACAACAAAATTTGTGTTAATATGTTCGTTGTTCGTGATGGGGGCATCTTTTATTGCGATTAATGTTGATGGATTGGTGTATTTAGTCAGTAATTTGTCAGATTAAGTAGCAAAACTGAATTCACCAGTTAGACGAATATCGTTTCAAGAATTATAATCCCTTTGTACTGTTCCAGGTTGGGGTGTAGGTATAAAAGGCAGCGATTAGCAAGCCAGGACTTATATTTTTCTGTCTTATAATGGGTTCCGTACTTTAAAAGAAAAAAAAAACGGAAACCTTATAGGATCACCTTGTTGTCCGTCTGTCTGTCTGCTGTGAAGACCCTGATGTTTATGTACCTACATAATAAAATTATCTTCGAGCAGGTGCATTGAAAAGAAATTTACGAACGTGCAAGATACACACAAAAAAATTACCCTTCTCGGCAGCCGGTTAAAAATAAGTGACATACAACAAATTTTAAAAGCTGGTTGTGTTTTAGTTGGTATTTGTAAATAACTGTAACATTTGAGAAATCATAGTTATTTTGAAATCACAGAAAGACACTTCAAGCAAGTAAAGGTAAATGCAAGTAGATCTTTTACTTTAAAAGTAGCTCCCTCCTTAATGAAATCCTAATAGCTAATATTATATTAGAAAAGCTTATGTTTGTGAGGATGGATGAATCGCTATTTGTTACTTTAACAAGATAAATGTGGGAAGTGGAGTTGTGGTTATAAAGTTATATTAATGATATTCCAACCTACGATCTACGTAGGTATCTACATCTTATCCAAGTTTCATCCAAATAGGTCCCAAGGTGTGATTTTACAAACATTAACATCTAAACATATGATGTAGGTACATAATTATATAGATATCTACTTAAAAACTTGCAGTCCATTTTAAAATAATTACGTGGCCAAGGTAGGTGATTAATTTACTGAATATTGCCTGAACAATTCATAGGATTTCTATCTACCTACTCTCTTTACTATCTGTACAAAACTATTTTAATTTGACAAAAACATTCTTACGCTATTCAAAGTCAGCCCAATTGAATATTATTATAATATGCAGCAGCCCGCTAGTTAGCTACCAAGCCCGCTAATCATTGTAAATATCGACATCAAACTATCGATATGACTCCACACTAGCTTTTCACTCCAAATTCATGTACAGTGTACGTGCATGTTTGTGTAAAATTGAACGTTCTCACAAATCTGTGATTATTCTTCTCTTTCTAACACACCAAACACGCCATTTGCCAAACAAAGATGACTAAATGGTGAATTTTATACTTCCACCCTTGGTTGCACCTTTTTTTTTTTTTTTTTTTTTTTTGGATTCTCATCATGCGATCAGTCTTGCCGACTATAAGCAGATGTGGTGAGTGCTTCTTGACGTGGAGGGCGCTTCCCCCAGCAGGGTCAGCCCTTTCTTTTTATCAGCGCGTGGTCCAGAAGGACAGTCAGAGGACTGTCCTAGTCAAAAAGGTCGCGCCGTTTTTTCAGTCGACGTATGCTTTCAGGGATAGTGAGTTGTCCCGCAAGCTGGTTTGGGTGCCTTTCAAGTCTCAACTTGTATGTGTGGCCATAGTTTGCAATTTCTTCCTTGATTGTTGGCATGCCAAGGTATTCATGGATCTCAGCTGTTCTGATGAACCATGGGGTGCACGATATTTGCCTAAGGATGTAGTTTTGCACCCTTTGCACTTTCATGATGTTTGAGGCACTAGCGGAGCCCCATAGCTGTATTCCATAAGTCCAAATAGGCTTTAGAATAGTTTTGTAGATAAGTAGCTTGTTGTCTATGGTGAGTTTGGAGTTTCGTCCTAGCAGCCAATAAAGACCCTTGTATTTTAAGTTTATCTGTTCCCTCTTGGCTTGAACATGTTTTTCCCAGGTGAGTCTACGATCTAGGTGCATACCCAGGTACTTTACTGTGTTTTGGTGTGGTAGTTGGGTGTAGGTTGCACCTAACAAGATTATTATTTTGAAGTGTAGATTTTGGGTGAGAGCCCTGGAGGTTCCATTTTGATGACCCTTTTTATATGTCAGTGGCTGGTGGGGTACGGCTCACACACTGACTGGCTGGAGGACAGGTACAAGATGCGGGAGGGGCTCGACATCCTCGCGCAGCTCGTGGACTCCGGCCGACTCAAGCCTACTCTCGATAAGGTGAGCTTTCTTACCCTTACTTATATATTCTTACGAAGACCAACACCCTTACCACAAGCTTATCATGCTCTTCGGGCAATATTAAAGTATCTTGACGACCTCAGTGGCGCAGCGGGCAAGAGTCCGCCTGCGACGCAAGAGGTTGCGGGTTCGATTCCCGCCACGGAACAAATTTGTGTACGATCTGCAGAAATTTGTTCCGTTGGTCTGGGTGTTTTCTATGTATAATAAAAAATTATCTATCTATATATATAATGTATTCAATATATCAGTTATCTAGTACCCATAACACAAGCTTTGAGTAGCTTACTTTGGGGCTAGATGATGCTGTGTGGATTGTCCAGCATTATTTATTTATTTATTTATTTATTTATTAAAGTATCTATCTTATACCTTTAAACGAGCAATTCTTGTATGTATGTATATCCTACTAATATTATAAACGCGAAAGTTTGTAAGAATGTATGGATGTATGAAACACGCTGAAACGGCTGAACGGATCTGGATGAAATTTGGCACAGATATAGTCTGGAATAACACATAGGCTACTTTTTATCCCGGAAAATTGTACGGTCCCGAGGGATACATTTGTTTTTGTTTTACAACGTAACATGTGGGCGCAGCCGCGAGCGGAAGCTAGTACATCTCTGAAACGGCTCCAACGATTTTCATGAAATTTCGTATGCAGGGGGTTTCAGAGGCGATAAATCGATCTAGCTAGGTTTCATTTTAAGAAAAACGTGAAAAAAAATTGCTCATTTAAAGGTATAAAATAAAAATTGTATCAAAGTAAGTAGTGTTACTTCAAGCTTAAGACTTGGACGTGCCTCCGCCTACCCTAAATATTTCTTCTCATCGCAGGTGTACTTTCCGCAAGACTTTGAGAATGCACTAGCGCACGCGTGCAGTGAAGACGCCATCGGCACCACGGTGGTGCGATTCCCTTGAACCCTGGAACTTGGAGTAGTCGACCTATTAGTGCTAACCATTTAACCAAAAAACCCCCAGGGGGTGAAAAGAGGGGTAGTTTCGACCTATTAGTGCTAAACATTCAACCAAAAAACCCCCAGAAGGTGAAAAGGGGGGTATTTTCGACCTATTAGTGTTAACCATTTAACCAAAAAACCCTCAGGGGGTGGAAAGGGGGGTATTTTCGACCTATTAGTGCTAACCCTTCAACCAAAAAACCGCCAAGGGGTGAAAAGGGGGGTATTTTCGACCTATTAGTGCTAACCCTTCAACCAAAAAACCCCCAAGGGGTGAAAAGGGGGGTATTTTCGACCTATTAGTGCTAACCCTTCAACCAAAAAACCCCCAAGGGGTGAAAAGGGGGGTATTTTCGACCTATTAGTGCTAACAATTCAACCATAAAACCCCCGCGGGGTGAAAAGGGGGGTATTTTCGACCTTTTAGTGCTAACCATTTAACCAAAAAAGGGGTGAAAAAGGGTTTTTTTTCTTATAGTGACTAGTTCGAAACCTACGTGGTGAGAGGATAAGTGGGCCATTCTACTCAATTTGATATTTTACCCTTATTTTAAAAACTTCTAACTTTGATTTTAGAGCTCGTCTTTCAAGCTGACAGCATGAAGATGGAGCAATAAAAGATTGGTTGATAATAAGTTATTTCACGAAGGGTACATTTAAAATTAGCCAATATTTTACGAGATAACCAAAATTAAACCGATAGACCGTCATTGTTTGCAACAAAGATTGCAAACAATGACGAATAGTGAGAACAATGCCGAAACCGTTGAGTAGAAAGGTCCAAGTTCGCCTAACCGGCTCAAAAGGGATGGTTAAAGTTTTTAACTGAATATTTTTTGATATTTACCTGCCATTTTGCCATAGATTTGATCTGTATAAGTATTATACAATAGATAGAAGCGCAGCTCAAACTACAAAATCTAAGTTGATATTTTTTTGTTGAAACCATTTGTATGTGTTTGCGACATGTTTGTCCCTTGAAATTCAAATTCAAATTTAACGGCTTCTACAGACCGGAAATTTCCCCCGCTTGCTAATAACATAAACCCGTTCAAACAAAAGTAAACTCTATCACACCGAAATTTGAGTTTCAAGTGGCTCGGCTGCAAGAACGCGCCGGCGTTTCCGCCCGTTGACAGGTAAAATATATCACTACACCTTATAAAACAAAGTCGCTACCCGTTGTGTGTTCCTATCTTTAAAATTACGAAACGGATTTCGATACGGTTTTTTATATAGATAGAATGATTTAAAAGGAAGGTTTTAGTATATAATTTGTCAGGCTTTTGTATACATTGGCTAAAATATATTGATATTTGTTGGTGTCGGAAAAAATAAGCCACCAAAGACTTAAATAGTTAATACTTTTATAAATGTGAAAGTTCGGATGTTTGTTAGTCAACCACTCAATAATTGCTGTTGGCACAATATTATTTTAATTTATAACTTGGCTTACATACAATATTTCTTTTCTTTCCCACGCAGCCAAAGTCCAACGCAGAAGCTAGTCTATCTATACTTAATTTATAAATGCAAAAGTAAATCTGTCTGTTACTCTTTCACGCTGAAACCGCTGAGCCGATTTTGATGAAATTTGGTACAAAGTTTGGTGGGTTTTGTAGACTAGAGCTTGAGAAAGGATATAGGCTACCGTTTATCACGAAAAATACTTAAAGGGATCGAAATAAGGGAAGAAAGCTACGTGCAAAATAAAAGTCCTAAAAAATTTAATCAGTTATGAAATGGAACATAGACACACCGTATGATTGTTTTTATTTTATTGTTAAACAAACTGGTTCAAAGCTTTATCAATTTTATAAACAAACCACAAGAAAGCACAGATGTTTTTATTACATTTTGATGTTTTGAAAACTGTTGAAGGAATTGTCGCGCGTCCAAAGTTTTAAAATTATATACAAATGTAATTTATATACTTAGTGTAGATAGACAAATCGATGTTTTATTGGAAATATATTGTTGTTTTTAAGTTATTGTTTTATTTCAACAATTAGTTTTGGAACGAAGTTTCTTACCGCGCGTTGTGAAAGGGGGCTTGACGGAAAATATTCTCACGAAAAGTTGTAACGACACTTTTTGGTATAGTTGTAAGCCGTGCGGCGTGCGCGTGTTTCTCTGTCTGTCTCTCTCTCTCTCATAGAAAGCAAGGAAAGGAACTTCGTTCCATCCGGGTGTCCCTTGAGACCTCTCAAGATTTTTCTCTTCTAACATGTTTCAGAAACACTCACACGACTGTAATCCCCAGGCTCGGTAGATATCTCCTCAGACCTCTAGTTACTTAGGTCTTTGAGGATAAAACGGATGGACAGATTTTGACGAATAATGTGTCATTAGATTCGTCTGGATTACAAGAGTCACATAGGCTATACAAAAAGTAAAAAATCGAATATAACGGCTGTAAAAATCTATTTTCAGTTACGTTTAGTCGGGTTTTTTAATTTTTTTTGCAATAAATACTAGGTAGGTATATATAAATAGATGTATGGTAGCGAAAGTTGGGTATGGCAGAAGAAGCATCAGAGTAGAATAAATGCAGTGGAAATGAGAGCTCTAAGAAGTATGTGTGGTTTAACTTTGAATGATAGAGCGAAGAACAGCGTGATAAGAGAACGTTGTGGAGTGAAAGAAGACGTAGTGATGAAAATTGAGAAGGGTATGTTAAGATCGTTTGGGCATGTAGAAAGGAGATTGACGAAACAGTTGTATAAGGAGAGTGTGATTGGGACAGTTGGAAGGGGAAGACCTCGGCGTACGTACCTCGATCAAATTGGAGACGTTCTAGAGAAAGGCCAGGTCCAGAGTACTCTAAACCGACGCGCATGTATGAAGAATTGAATGAGGGTGAATGAAGCAAAAGAAGTATGTCAGGATCGTAGCAAGTGGAGATCCGTGGTCTCTGCCTACCCCGTCGGGAAACAGGCGTGATTTTATGTATGTATGTACTAGGTACATAGTTTGATGTTGTATAAAGATGGAAATGAATAACAAAATAAGATCAAAATCACGTTTATTATCGTTACACAACCTAAGAATCCACATTACTAATAAATATTAAGTACAAATAAATATTGCTTTGATGCAGAATACAATCCGGTTACCTATAACCTACCACCGTCAGACAAACACGTCAACATTACATATACATATAAAAAGGGCCTATTTCTTCATCCATATACCTAAATTTGTTTATAATTAAAAGTATTAATTTGTCGGTCATGACTTAGGGCTTATGCACACGAGCGGCACGATGTCAACGGCAGATAAATAAATAATGCTGGACAATCCACACAGCATCATCTAGCCCCGTAAGCTACTCAAAGCTTGTGTTATGGGTACTAGATAACCGATATATTTAATACATTATTATACATAGAAAACACCTAGACCAACGGAACAAATTTCTGCAGATCGTACACAAATTTGTTCCGCGGCGGGAATCGAACCCGCAAACTCTTGCGTCGCAGGCGGACTCTCGCCCGCTGCGCCACAGAGGTCGTCGCAGATGCAACTGCAGTCAGTCGACACCCGTCAGCGGCTGCCGTAGACGCATAGGCGACAGCCCGTCGCGTCGACGCGTCGGCGGCTGTCGTTAACTTGTCGCAGACTTGTTGACGCGGCACGCAACAAACACAAACAACTGCAAGCGACGCTCGACGTCTGCCGCCGACGGGTGTCAACGGTTGCCGTTGCATCTACCGTTGACATCGTGCCGCTCGTGTGTATAAGCCCTTAAATTTTTGGTATACATAACTCATTGCAATCGACGCTATAGGTTGACGGCTGCCATTGCATCTGCCGTTGACATCGTGCCGCTCGTGTGTATAAGCCCTTATTTTGGTATAATTCAAATCATGACTTGATGTTTTTGGTTGGATTTGATCAACTTCTTTTGCGATTACGTAATTCTGATACTAACAAAACATTGTTACTAGCACTGAAATGTAATGGGAAATTTATTGCCATAAAATTATTATTACGACTGTAATCCCCAGGCTCGGTAGATAATCTACTCAGATCTCAGGTACCAAAAAATAAATAGAAAATACTGAGATTTTACTAAAAATACCTACACCATGTAATAAAAAAACATTAAAATACTACGTCATTGATTTTTAAATTTCTTAGTCAGCTGTGTAGAAGTACGCATCCTTCAGAGTGCGGGTTCGATTCCCGCTGAGTAATTTTTTTGGAATTTATTAAAATCTATGTTAAAATGTTTCTAACTAACCATAACTTTTTGAAATTTTATGCCAGTAATGTAAAATAACACATTACGGATGAATAGTGGCATAGTTGTTAGTATATTAGCTTGAAAACGTGGGTTCGATTCCCGCCAGTCTGAAAAAACTAAGATCAATTTATTTATATCCTTTTCCCATATAATAACAGTTAATATATTTCTCTCATGTTTTCTAGGTCAAAAAATCACCCTATTTACTTATTTCCATGTAAAGTTAACATAATACATAAAATTGTACATAGAGTTCAATGATTATGAAAATAGATATGATTAATCTAAGAAGTAACAATTTTCAAAATTGTTGACACTATTGGCAGTGATAGTAGTTGAAGATTAAGGCCAGTATCGATCAGAGCGGAGAGGAAATCAGGATCTGTGTCAAAACTGATGTCAGATCAGTATTTTGGCGGTGATTTTGTAGTTGTCGCAGCGCAACACTGTGTCAACAGTGTCACTATCTATCTACCAAGTGGCAACACTGCTTTCGATCTTCTCTCTCGATCAATGGCCGCACGCGAGTGTGCGTTGTATCGGACAATAATTAATTTACTTTTCATAATACACAACTCTGAAGAACTGCAATAAACCTTATCATAAAGTTAAAGCTGCATTTTGAGTTGAAGGCCCAACAGTAGTTTCATCTTAAAAGATAAAGTTTCTGTATATACGAGCTCATTTTATCCACACATAATGTCTAAATTAATGTAAAAAAAAGACTTCTTAATTTGTGAAGTTGACGTGTGTGTTTAGATTATTTTTGAAGTAATGTAATTGGTGTTAATTAAAATTATCAACTTTAACTGACATTTAAATGTTACGCTAATTAAGTCTTTGGCGTGAACGAAATAAGATCGTCTGTGCTTTACGAAATTTCAGCTGGTAAGACGAAACAAGAGAATTTTTCAAAATACGACCAATTCTATATATATGTCATTTTAATTCGAACCCATTGAGCATCGTACCTCCCCGCTCCGATGGATGTTAGCCTTAATTATCTCACCGTATTCTCAGCGTAATAGTATTGATTAATTTTACTATCTTTTAATACCACACGCTTTAGTAGACACCCACCCTAATACAACTGATGCAAATGACTTCATTATAAATCTATTTTTAAACTTACGCGATCTGAACACATTATTATTAGTATTAAACGGGTATTTATCGCGTTTTATTTACCTATTTTTCCCGACGTTTCGAGAGGCTTACACTCTGTCATGGTCACGGGGTGAATGGTAAAAAATAGGGAAATAAAACGCGTTAAATACCCGTTTAGTACTAATAATAATTACTTCATTGCATTGAATATAATCTAATTTGTATTCTGTTAATTATTCATAGAGTGTCACCATTTCTGAAGACCAGTGTGGTAAAAGGCTCTTTCTTAAACCTATAGTTAGCAAAAAGCAAAACTAAGTTTAATAATTACCATCCTATAAACAACAGAGTTTTAATATCATATTTAATAATAATAGCAACAGGAATGCATTATTAATATTATAAATAACTATAACAATATTTAAGGCCGAGAATACTCGTCACACTATTCCTTACGTAAAAGTTACAAAAAAAAGTGACATAGGTCCGTATAGCAACGCGGATCTCCGCGGAATCAGAATCGGAATCATAGCACGAAGCGAAATACCCAAATATGGCTGCTCTGAATTATATAACGAAAGCGACAATTTATAAAAAACATAAATATGTTCAAGTAAATAGCTTATTTCAAAAAAGGGTTGGGTTGATTTGTTTCAAATTAACTGATTTATATTCATGTGAAATAGAAATTCAAAATACCTTACTGTTCTGGATTAATTAGGGAATTTCTGAATTTTCAGAGGTGTTTTTGACATGATTTTTATACAAGATTTTCTAACTAATTCGTGTTTTAGCTCCAGTTGATTTATCACTTATATCCTTGAGTATCGTGTAGTTCAATTTCAATGTAATCTATTAAGCGGAATAGAATGATTAGGGTTGCAATACTTGCAATTTTCAAAATGCTGGGCCTTAAACTAAGTTTCGGGCAAACATTTCTCATTATTTGGTCCAAATCTGTGCATTTTCAGGCCTTTGTTTTATTATGTTAATAAAATATTATTATTATGTGATTATTATAATATTTTGTTATATTTAAGCAGTGTTTAGTGATGTCATTTGGATAAATAGTTTGTGAATATGCATTGTTAAGTACTACATTATAATAAGTTAATTCTTGTGTCAGTTATACCGCTTTTACCTGGAAACAAATATATTAATTAGTTATAAGGGTTCCATAACTCAAGAGTAAAAAAAACCCTTACAGGATCTCTTTGTCCGTCCGTCAGTCTGTCTACTTTATGTCTGTCTGTCTGACTATCCGTCAGTTTGTTTGTCTGTCTGTCCATCCGTCCGTCGTGTGTCTGTCTGTCTGTCCATAATTCGTCTGTCTGCCTGTCCATCGTTCGATCGTCTGTCTGTCTGTCCGTCAGTCAGTCTGTCTGTCTGTCAGTTCGTCTGTCTGTCTGTACATCTGTCAGACTGTCTGCCTGTTGACCTACAATCATGAAATTTAACTAGAAATACATAAATTAAAATAATTCGTTAATTCATCACAAAAAACATATTTTTCTTCTCGTACTTGAGTTAGGTTGTAATTGGCACATAGATTCACCGCATGTAAGACGTTTCAAAGTGATCCTTGTGATTTTATTGAATTTTTCTTTCTTTCATACACACAAGAAAATAATTTGATGACACAGCCGAATTGATAACCTCCTTTTCTCAAAGTCGGCTAAGCTGAAACGGGATGTATTGACCTACCTAGTATAGGAACAGCTCAGGGAAGTACTTGGTGTAGGGCGGCACGGCCTGCTGGTAGGAGCGGAGCGGGGAGCTGGCGCCCGAGCCGGAGAGCAGCGGGTCCTCGCTCAGCGAGCTGAAGATCTCCTCCAGCTTGTCCTTCACCTGGCAGTGAACCTGCACCCACCGGATACTTCTCATCAAAACCAAGCCTGCATTTTTATCTGACTGCGAATGAGGGTGTATGTATGTATGTATGCGAGTTCTTTTGGCTGTTGCTGACGACAAAACGGCTGGATCGATTTTGACAAATGATAAAAAAATCTAAAAAAAAATGACCACGACTGTAGTCCCCAGGCTCGGTAGATATCTCCTCAGATCTCTGGTTACTTAGATCTTTTAAGATTTCTAAAGAGGGTAGTCAAGCACGTCCAAAGATGATATTTGACACTGCCCACATTTTGCAGTGGCTAACATTTCGTACGTGACAGGTTGCAAGCCCATCGTCGCTTATAAACTAATCTATCACACGCACCTTCGAACTTTTGGTTCTAGGGTATGCCGGTTTCCTCACGATGTTTTCCTTCACATTGCGCACATAAATTCTTCACAAAAACTCATTGGTGCACGACCAGGTTTGAACCCACGACCACTAAACCACCAGTACAGATTAGACTTCGCAGTCGGGTTTGAGTTCCCCCTGCATACCTTGGGGTGTGTGATGGTGAGCAGGTGGTCGAAGGGCGCTCCTTGTGTCGCGAGGCAGGGGTGCTAGCTACCACTACACCACCGGCGGTCTCCTGCATACCTTGGGGTGTGTGATGGTGAGCAGGTGGTCGAAGGGCGCGGTGCGGAAGGCGTTGTTGAGCGTGGCGCTCCTTGTGTCGCGAGGCAGGGGTGCTAGCTACCACTACACCACCGGCGGTCTCCTGCATACCTTGGGGTGTGTGATGGTGAGCAGGTGGTCGAAGGGCGCGGTGCGGAAGGCGTTGTTGAGCGTGGCGCTCCTTGTGTCGCGAGGCAGGGGTGCTAGCTACCACTACACCACCGGCGGTCTCCTGCATACCTTGGGGTGTGTGATGGTGAGCAGGTGGTCGAAGGGCGCGGTGCGGAAGGCGTTGTTGAGCGTGGCGCTCCTTGTGTCGCGAGGCAGGGGTGCTAGCTACCACTACACCACCGGCGGTCTCCTGCATACCTTGGGGTGTGTGATGGTGAGCAGGTGGTCGAAGGGCGCGGTGCGGAAGGCGTTGTTGAGCGTGGCGCTCCTTGTGTCGCGAGGCAGGGGTGCTAGCTACCACTACACCACCGGCGGTCTCCTGCATACCTTGGGGTGTGTGATGGTGAGCAGGTGGTCGAAGGGCGCGGTGCGGAAGGCGTTGTTGAGCGTGGCGCTCCTTGTGTCGCGAGGCAGGGGTGCTAGCTACCACTACACCACCGGCGGTCTCCTGCATACCTTGGGGTGTGTGATGGTGAGCAGGTGGTCGAAGGGCGCGGTGCGGAAGGCGTTGTTGAGCGTGGCGCTCCTTGTGTCGCGAGGCAGGGGTGCTAGCTACCACTACACCACCGGCGGTCTCCTGCATACCTTGGGGTGTGTGATGGTGAGCAGGTGGTCGAAGGGCGCGGTGCGGAAGGCGTTGTTGAGCGTGGCGCTCCTTGTGTCGCGAGGCAGGGGTGCTAGCTACCACTACACCACCGGCGGTCTCCTGCATACCTTGGGGTGTGTGATGGTGAGCAGGTGGTCGAAGGGCGCGGTGCGGAAGGCGTTGTTGAGCGTGGCGCTCCTTGTGTCGCGAGGCAGGGGTGCTAGCTACCACTACACCACCGGCGGTCTCCTGCATACCTTGGGGTGTGTGATGGTGAGCAGGTGGTCGAAGGGCGCGGTGCGGAAGGCGTTGTTGAGCGTGGCGCGGCGGCGCTCCGCGTCGCGCCGCTCGGCCTCCGACGGGCCGGCCGCCGCGCGCCGCAGCCCCTCCAGGCTGATGCTCTCCGTCTGCAGCTCGTGCTGGAACAGACCGCTGCATGAACCTGGAGCCATAACTATCGGCATAACATGTGATCTTCTTCTTTAATGGAAGAAGAAAACCTGTTGTGCCGACCCCACTTAGCGTGAGATAAGGGCAGGAGAATGATGATGTGATCTTCTTCCATCTCCCTCTGTCGTCCTTCATCTCAGTACTGACTCCTTTCTTACCCATGTCATCTTACACAGTCCATCCATCTTTTCTTTGGCTTACCTCTACCCCTGTATCAGGACCAGGTTTGAACCCACGAGCACCACCAATGCTCTTCTATAGTAAATATAGTTTGAAAAAGACATAATATTCAATACCGAAAGTCTTTCCATTTTGATTCTCTCTCTTCTCATTTCACGAGTGCTTAAACTCCTCAAATCTTCATGGCTCCAATGCCAGAATTTATTGTCGTCTCGCTAGGAGGGGAAGGACAGGGTGTTACTAATGGAATAGGATGTTACAACTAGGATAGTGTTACTAATGGGACAGCATGTTACTAATGGGGCAGGATGTTACAACTAGGATAGAGTGTTACTAATGGGACAGGAAGATAATAATAGGATAGAATGTTACAATTCTGACAGAATATTACAAATGTTATAATTTCATTAGGATGTTACTCAATTTTGACAAGTGGCAACAAAAACTAGTGGAAATAATGTGAAAATATATTGCCTATGGGAATATGAGCATGGTGGCCGATGGGATGGTCAACGATGGTCGGTCTAATGGTACAAATGGTCAGTTTACATAAGTTCCGAAGTTTTGCATAGACGGTCGGTGATTGTGGTTGTATTTTTCTATAAACATTCTGTATTCCTCGTCCAGGTCATCGTACTGCGTTTGCTGAGTGGTGGAAAAAGGACTGGTGTAGTTTTTAATATAACTGGTTCTAACCTATAGATGCTTGCCAATGACGAACCTACACATAGTTATGTGGTCTGCCCAAATTGGACGTGCCTCTGACTACCTTTAGATATCTTAATGTATGTACGAGTATGGAAGTTTTTTTGGCTGTCGCTGAAGCCCAAACGGGTGGACGGATTTTGACAAATAGATGTCGTTGGATTCGTCTGCATCGTAAAAGTGACACGGCTCGGTAGATATCTCCTCAGCTCTCTAGTTACTTATATCTAAAGAGGGTAGTCAGGGGCACGGTCAAACATGTTATTTGGCACATGCAAGTGACAGGTTGCAAGTCATTGATTTGAAACTTGATTTGGATACGGTTTGGTACGCACAAACGAAATTGCGAGCCGGTCAGCTAGTGCAATTATAATTATGTAGTTACCCGAGTGACGCCGGGCGAGCTGTTAGCACTGTCCATCTCAGTGGTGGGCCCGGCCGTGATGTCTGCCAAGCTGTCTCTCCCTTGCGTAGCTCCTGGAACAATATTCATTATAAGATTTCACTTACAACACTTATCAATATCAACTGGTAGTTTGTCACAAACTGAGATTTCGGAACCCAATATCTTCACAACCCCTTCACCGATTAAGCTCGTGCTTTCCAGCAAATCTACAGCAAAGTATCTAGAGTTTGAGTACTGGAGTACGAGTGCCGGGGGGCACAGTGCGAGTAGTGCACGCAAACTCGAACTCGAGATATTCTGCTCTGTAGATTTACTGGGAACTCGTACTGCCCCCTAGCCCTTGCACTGTCCTTTGACACTCGCACTGCCTCCTGGCACTCGTACTGCCCCTAACACCCACACTGTCCCCTAACACTCGTACTATTCCCTGGCACTTGTACTGCCCCTTGGCCTACGCTCTGCCCCTAGCATTCGCACTGCCCTTAGCACTAGAACTGCCCCCTAGCACTCGCACTGCCCCCAGCACTCGTACTGCCCCCCGGCATTAATACTGCCCTTGGCACTTGTACTGCCCCCTAGCACTCGTACTACCCCCTGGCACTCGCACTGTCCCCTGGCACTCGTACTGCCTCCTGGCCTACGCCCAGCCCCTAGCACCTGCAATACACCCTAGCACTCGTACTGCCCCTCGAAAATCACACTGCCCCCTAGCCTACGCTCTGCCCTCTGGCACTGGCACTGCCCCCCAGCTCTTGCACTGCCCCCTAGCACCCACACTGCCCCCCGCACTCACCGGTCTCCAGCCAGGAGTGGCGGTGCGGCGCGGCGGGCCCGGCGTACCCCGCGGCGCCCAGCGCGCCCGCCTCCACGCACTGCCCCTAGCACCCGCACTGCCCCCGCACTCCCCGCACTCACCGGTCTCCAGCCAGGAGTGCCTGTGCGGCGCGGCGGGCCCGGCGTACCCCGCGGCGCCCAGCGCGCCCGCCTCCCCGCACTGCCCCTAGCACCCGCACTGCCCCCGCACTCCCCGCACTCACCGGTCTCCAGCCAGGAGTGCCTGTGCGGCGCGGCGGGCCCGGCGTACCCCGCGGCGCCCAGCGCGCCCGCCTCCCCGCACTGCCCCTAGCACCCGCACTGCCCCCGCACTCCCCGCACTCACCGGTCTCCAGCCAGGAGTGCCTGTGCGGCGCGGCGGGCCCGGCGTACCCCGCGGCGCCCAGCGCGCCCGCCTCCCCGCACTGCCCCTAGCACCCGCACTGCCCCCGCACTCCCCGCACTCACCGGTCTCCAGCCAGGAGTGCCTGTGCGGCGCGGCGGGCCCGGCGTACCCCGCGGCGCCCAGCGCGCCCGCCTCCCCGCACTGCCCCTAGCACCCGCACTGCCCCCGCACTCCCCGCACTCACCGGTCTCCAGCCAGGAGTGCCTGTGCGGCGCGGCGGGCCCGGCGTACCCCGCGGCGCCCAGCGCGCCCGCCTCCCCGCACTGCCCCTAGCACCCGCACTGCCCCCGCACTCCCCGCACTCACCGGTCTCCAGCCAGGAGTGCCTGTGCGGCGCGGCGGGCCCGGCGTACCCCGCGGCGCCCAGCGCGCCCGCCTCCCCGCACTGCCCCTAGCACCCGCACTGCCCCCGCACTCCCCGCACTCACCGGTCTCCAGCCAGGAGTGCCTGTGCGGCGCGGCGGGCCCGGCGTACCCCGCGGCGCCCAGCGCGCCCGCCTCCCCGCACTGCCCCTAGCACCCGCACTGCCCCCGCACTCCCCGCACTCACCGGTCTCCAGCCAGGAGTGCCTGTGCGGCGCGGCGGGCCCGGCGTACCCCGCGGCGCCCAGCGCGCCCGCCTCCCCGCACTGCCCCTAGCACCCGCACTGCCCCCGCACTCCCCGCACTCACCGGTCTCCAGCCAGGAGTGCCTGTGCGGCGCGGCGGGCCCGGCGTACCCCGCGGCGCCCAGCGCGCCCGCCTCCCCGCACTGCCCCTAGCACCCGCACTGCCCCCGCACTCCCCGCACTCACCGGTCTCCAGCCAGGAGTGCCTGTGCGGCGCGGCGGGCCCGGCGTACCCCGCGGCGCCCAGCGCGCCCGCCTCCCCGCACTGCCCCTAGCACCCGCACTGCCCCCGCACTCCCCGCACTCACCGGTCTCCAGCCAGGAGTGCCTGTGCGGCGCGGCGGGCCCGGCGTACCCCGCGGCGCCCAGCGCGCCCGCCTCCCCGCACTGCCCCTAGCACCCGCACTGCCCCCGCACTCCCCGCACTCACCGGTCTCCAGCCAGGAGTGCCTGTGCGGCGCGGCGGGCCCGGCGTACCCCGCGGCGCCCAGCGCGCCCGCCTCCCCGCACTGCCCCTAGCACCCGCACTGCCCCCGCACTCCCCGCACTCACCGGTCTCCAGCCAGGAGTGCCTGTGCGGCGCGGCGGGCCCGGCGTACCCCGCGGCGCCCAGCGCGCCCGCCTCCCCGCACTGCCCCTAGCACCCGCACTGCCCCCGCACTCCCCGCACTCACCGGTCTCCAGCCAGGAGTGCCTGTGCGGCGCGGCGGGCCCGGCGTACCCCGCGGCGCCCAGCGCGCCCGCCTCCCCGCACTGCCCCTAGCACCCGCACTGCCCCCGCACTCCCCGCACTCACCGGTCTCCAGCCAGGAGTGCCTGTGCGGCGCGGCGGGCCCGGCGTACCCCGCGGCGCCCAGCGCGCCCGCCTCCCCGCACTGCCCCTAGCACCCGCACTGCCCCCGCACTCCCCGCACTCACCGGTCTCCAGCCAGGAGTGCCTGTGCGGCGCGGCGGGCCCGGCGTACCCCGCGGCGCCCAGCGCGCCCGCCTCCCCGCACTGCCCCTAGCACCCGCACTGCCCCCGCACTCCCCGCACTCACCGGTCTCCAGCCAGGAGTGCCTGTGCGGCGCGGCGGGCCCGGCGTACCCCGCGGCGCCCAGCGCGCCCGCCTCCCCGCACTGCCCCTAGCACCCGCACTGCCCCCGCACTCCCCGCACTCACCGGTCTCCAGCCAGGAGTGCCTGTGCGGCGCGGCGGGCCCGGCGTACCCCGCGGCGCCCAGCGCGCCCGCCTCCCCGCACTGCCCCTAGCACCCGCACTGCCCCCGCACTCCCCGCACTCACCGGTCTCCAGCCAGGAGTGCCTGTGCGGCGCGGCGGGCCCGGCGTACCCCGCGGCGCCCAGCGCGCCCGCCTCCCCGCACTGCCCCTAGCACCCGCACTGCCCCCGCACTCCCCGCACTCACCGGTCTCCAGCCAGGAGTGCCTGTGCGGCGCGGCGGGCCCGGCGTACCCCGCGGCGCCCAGCGCGCCCGCCTCCCCGCACTGCCCCTAGCACCCGCACTGCCCCCGCACTCCCCGCACTCACCGGTCTCCAGCCAGGAGTGCCTGTGCGGCGCGGCGGGCCCGGCGTACCCCGCGGCGCCCAGCGCGCCCGCCTCCCCGCACTGCCCCTAGCACCCGCACTGCCCCCGCACTCCCCGCACTCACCGGTCTCCAGCCAGGAGTGCCTGTGCGGCGCGGCGGGCCCGGCGTACCCCGCGGCGCCCAGCGCGCCCGCCTCCACGCCGCTAGCGCTCAGGCACTCGCGCACCGCCATCTGCAAAACGACGAGTGATCACCCCATCGCGACTAATCCCCAGGCTCGGTAGATATCTCCTCAGATCTCTAGTTATTTGGAGTTTTGAGTATTTATAAAAGGGGTAGTCAGAGGCACGTCTAAACATGACATTCGACGATAAATAAATGATTGATTCAGGCGTGACATTGCGGAAATCCATTACGAATACTGAAAAGAACGAAAATATCTAGTACTATGCCGATAAAAGTACGGAAAAGTAATAGATATTTCCGTCCTTTTCAGTATTGACATTCAACACATGCCCACATTTTGCACAGTGATTAGTATTCCGTACGTGACAGGCTGCAAGCCCATTGCCGCTTATAAGAAAACTAATCTATGATACACACTTAATTTTTCTTTCATGCAGATCGGATCAACGATTCTTAATTTATGCTCCAACAAAGATATACAAACATACAACGCCAAATCGCCCTACTTGCCACTGAGAGTTTGGTTCGCTTCGCTCGTTCAATCAATAAAGTTTTAAATACCTGGTCGATCATTACGGTTATTATTGTCATGCTCTAACAAAGATACACAAACATACAACACCCAATCGCCCTACTTGTCACTGAGAGTTTGATTTGCTGCGCTCGTTCAATCAAATACCTGATCGATCATCAAGTAAGGAAGTTTGGAAGGCATGTTGTCTGGTGAGAGTTGAGGGTAGTCTTCTAACAGCGGCGGCAACAGGTGGGCCGCTTCCTCGCGCCGCGCCGTCACTATCTGTCGATACAAATTTAAAAATACTTAGATGGACAGCTAGCAACGCCATCTAGTTTTAAACTAAGCGAAACTTTGTACAATGGAATTTTAAAAAACTTATATTTTTAATAACGTCCGTACGCGACTCCACCCGCGAAGTACAGACATGAAATATAGTCTCTGCTCATCCTAAAATTTCATTCTACACATTAGTGAAAGATTACAAACAAACAAACAAACTTTACCTCTTTATAATATTAGTGTAGATGTAAATACATAAAGTATTATATAAAAGCCAGACAAAGAACTAACATCTATTATTATATTTTTTTTATATGTGTAGCTTTTGGCCGCGACTTTGTCTGCATTTATTTTTTTGTTTTTTTTTTAAGTGTAGCCTTTGTCTTTTCTCAATCTCTGTACCAAATTTCATTGTAAATCGGTACAGTAGTTTAGGCGTGATTGCGTAACACATGGACAGAGTTACTTTCGCATTTATAATATAAGTAAGGACTAAGGATATTGACTTAGTACCTTGTCAAAGTAGTCAGCTAAGCGGGGCAGCGCCGTCACTATGGGGACCAGGCACGCCAGGGAAATGCTGACAGATTGAAGATGACACTGCGCTGACGTTGACAGCACTGGGTTTGACAGGCCTGACTGTTGGATACTGGAAAAAAATAAAATTAGCCAACTGCGCGACGCAATGGAGGGTAATGTCATTAGCCTATGTATGTATGTTTGTTTGTTCCTTTGTGTAAACAAAGCTGTCCAAAACAAAGCTGTAATAAATCCTACCCTGCAAAGGATGTAGGATAGGATTGTAGGAAGTAGGATAGGAATGTAGGAAGTAGGATAGGAATGTAGGAAGTAGGATAGGATTGTAGGAAGTAGGATAGGATTGTAGGAAGTAGGATAGGATTGTAGGAAGTAGGATAAATGTAGAAAGTAGGATAGGAATGTAGGAAGTAGGAGTATAGGAATTAGGATAGGACTGTAGGAAGTAGGATAGGACTGTAGGTAGTAAGATAGGACTTTAGGAAGTAGGAGTATAGGAATTAGGATAGGACTGTAGGAAGTAGGATAGGACTGTAGGAAGTAGGAGTATAGGAATTAGGATAGGACTGTAGGAAGTAGGATAGGACTGTAGGAAGTAAGATAGGACTGTAGGAAGTAGGATAGATCTGCAATAACATTAGGACTTCGACTTACGCCAGGATGAGCTGCAGGATGTCGCACAGGGTCTCTTCGGAGCCCAGCTCGATGATGAGCAGCGCCAGGGTCGTGTAGATAGCCTCGATGTTTTCCACCGTGTTCGACTCCAACTGCAGACCTGGGGGTCATTCAAAAGGGGGCCCTACAGTGCTCTTAAACGGTGCAGGAAAACATCATGAGGAAACCAGTTTACACAAGAACTAAAAATTCTTCATATTATGTTAGAATTCTTTTAAGCGGCGATGGGCTAGCAATTGCAACCTGCCACGTACGTACGGAGTTCTACCTAGGAGGGTAGTCACAGGCACGTCCAAACATGATATTTGGCAGATGCCCACACTTTGCTCAGTAGCACTCCGTACGTGAGAGGTTGCAAGCCCATCGCCGTTTATAAGAATACTAACTATGACACACCTTTGAATTTTTAGTTCTAGGATATGCCGGTTTCCTCACGTTTCTTTTCCTACAGTCAAACTTTATTTCGTTATAATAATTAGTGTAGATAAGAATATTATATTAGTGTAGATATGGATTCCCTTACCGTCATACAAGGAGCTAAAGATGGCGTATCCATGTTTGCTGACGAAGATCAGATCTTGGCGAGAACACTTCTCAATGGACAGCCCGAGCTCGGCGTAGTCAACACTGTAATAGGAACAATTATTTAACCTGTTAAGCTTGCGTTCTATCTCAACAAAATGAACAAGAATTATACAAAAAAAGCGCTAGGGCCCAGCGAGTTTCTTGTCAGTTCTTCTCGGACTGGGGATAGGACTGGAATTGGCACCTAGACTCACCTAGTATGTAAGACCATTAAAAATGATCCCTGTGATTTTATTGAATAAAGATTATTTAAATTTGAATTTGATCAACTAAGCAACGTTTAGCGCGGTAAACTAAGAAAAAAACCGGACAAGTGCGAGACGGACTCGCTCACTGAGAGTTCCGTATTAATTAAGCTCGGTCATACGATACCCCACATGACACGGTTAACTCAATTCAAAATTTGGACCGCTGTTCTCTGTGCATAAAGTTTTTGCATAAGTGTTTTTTATATGATTTAATAAAAAATTTATAGTTTTTAGATTTTTCTCTATATTTGTAGTATAGACGGTATTACATGCCAAATTTCATAGTTCTAGGTCAACGGAAAATAACCTAAATTTTTCAACTCGATACCTCCATGCGTTTCCGAGATAAAGGGTTTTTACAGACAGACGGACGGACAACAAGTGATCCTATAAGGGTTCCGTTTTTCCTTTTGAGGAACCCTAGAAACAATCAGATTGTCAATCTATCAACCTTCTTGTGCTACCTCTTGATTAGTTCTGATCTCCTCGTACTTTAAAATACTGACGTGGGTATAGCCAGGTGCAAGGCGTTCCGGTTCCTGTCGAGGAGTGTGTGCAGGATCCTCTGCAGCAGCACCCTGGAGGTGGGCTCGCCGGCGGAGCTCATGCGGAGCAGGGCGTCCAGGAATGCGCCCGGGAACGCCTTGCTGAACTCCGTGGTTTTATAGGTAGTGCCCACCTGGGGAGAAGATCTGGTATTTAACATCTAAGTAAATTAAAAACAACGATCACGATCTCCAGGCTCGGTAGATAGCTCCTCAGATCTCTAGTTACCTACTTAGATCTTTGAGGATATCTAGAAGGTAGTCAGAGGCACGTTCATAGATAGATATCTATGAACGTGTCTCTGACTACCCTCTAAGAATCAACTAAACTAGCGATCTGTGGAGATCCTCAGGCACAGAATAACTAGTACTACGTACAGAAGCGCTACTTCGCGCAATAATTTATAGAAATAGCGACCTTAGATACTAAGCAACAAAGTGCAATTCAGCTCGCAGAAACCATTCCTAGCTACCGTAATATTAACCTAAACGTTGCCGCTCTCTTCTAACGCGTAACTCTGTCGCTGTCTGACGCGCGACCTCTGCGCGCGGGCGGTGACTTCCGACTGGCGGATGGCGCTGGCGCCACCCGAAATCGGTAGGTATTAATGTTAGTAGGTACGGAGGAGTGGTGGTGCCCCGCCTCAGGGGCCTTACCACGAATTCTTCCAGAACGATTCCGTAACGATTCCATTATAGAATCGTCACTACTTCCATACAATTTGCATAGGTCTTGGTACAAAATGACAATGTAATACTAATTCGGTAATGTATTATGAATTCGTGGTAAGGCCCCAGATCTCTAGTTACTTGGATCTTTGAGGTTATCTAAAGAGGGTAGTCATGTCAGGCACTTCCAAACATGACGTTTGGTACATGCCCACATTTTGCAGTTCTAATATTCCGTACGTGACAGGATGCACACACACCTTCGATTCCTTGGTTCTATTGTATGCCGATTTCCTCACAATATTTTCCTTCATCGTTTAAGAGCACTGGCATTGCGCAAAAACTCATTGGTGCACGATCGTGAGGCAGGGGTTCATTAACCACCAATGCTCTCTTAAATGTGTAAAAACACCAGCGGGTTCCTTGAGCAGTGATTTGAGCAGGATGGACATTGGTCTTTCCCTGAATTAGTGTGTATGAACACCGGGTACCTTGAGCAGTGACTTGAGCAGGATGCTCTGCAGCATGGTGTCGGGGCGGGTGAGCTTGCCGCCGCGCTGGCTCGGGATCTTGTTCACGATGAACATCATGATGTCTATCTTCTGGAAGTCGGGCAGGTGGTCCGAGAACTCCCCCAGGGCGTTGATGAGCGCCTCCTGGTATAGCTTCTCTTCTGTTTCCTTCTGTTAATTTTATTTATTTGTATTAAGAGCACTATTCGTCTCACTGCTAAAAAATCCTACTAATATTATAAACGCGAATGTTTGTAAGAATGTATGGATGGATGTCAAGATGTCTGGATGTATGTTTGTTACTCTTTCACGCTAAAACGGCTGAACGGATCTGAATGAAATTTGGCACAGCTATAGATTATGGTCTGGAATAACACATAGGCAACATTTTTATCCCGGAAAATATAAGGTTCCCGCGGGATAGATTTGTTTTTGTTTTTCAAGGTAGCTAGGCGGAAGCTAGTATAAAATATTTAAGCAATTTTAGTTTGTACGCATCAGATACGCAATGTCAAATATGCACAACTAGCTTCCGCCCACGGCTACCTTGAAAAACAAACCTTATCTATCCCACAGGAACCATACATTATCCGGGATAAAAATTGGCCTGTGTGCTATTCCAGACTATAATCTATATCTGTGCCAAATTTCTTCCAGATCCGTTCAGCCGTTTCAGCATGCAAGAGTAACAAACATACATCCATACATTCTTACAAACTTTCGAGTTTATAATATTACTAGAGGATGTCTATAATGGAAAATGTATTAGTAATAATTAAAGTCGTAATTACTTCAGAATCCCGCGTCACGGAAGCCCTCAGGTTAGTGAGCAGATTGTTGATGATTTCCAACACCGACGGTCCTGGAACACATTAATAAATATAAGTACTGTAATATTCATTATTTACAATACAAAAAAATACAATATACAAAAATACATTATTTACAT
Source organism: Cosmorhoe ocellata (assembly GCA_963675405.1). Classification (NCBI taxonomy): domain Eukaryota; kingdom Metazoa; phylum Arthropoda; class Insecta; order Lepidoptera; family Geometridae; genus Cosmorhoe; species Cosmorhoe ocellata. Next base: position 7,547,147 of record OY776267.1, read on the forward strand.
TACAAAAGGTAATTTACATTATAAATGGTAATTAGCTTTAAACGAGGTAATTTACGTTATAAATTAAGGGTAATTTATATTATACGAGGGTAATTTACGTTTAAGGTAAGGGTAATTTATATTATATGAGGGAAATTTAAGTTGTTAGGTAAGGGTAGGGTTGCCAGATGGTATCCAAAAGGAGGACAAGTCCTCCTTTTCCTAACTTGTTTCATTGTAAATGTCCTCCTTTTTTACAGAAAATCCTCCTTTTTAGACCCATCTGCCCTCCTTTATCAAATTTACATCTGGCAACCCTAGGTAAGGGTTATTTGTATTAGGGTAATTTACGTTGTAAGGTAAGGGTAATTTATATTATATAAGGGTAATTTACGTTATAAAGTATCTCTGAGAGCGCGGAAAAAAACTGTTTCATACATATTAGCCAAGTAGGTATTGAGCTTTTGCATGGAACAGCTGTTTTTTTTCGCGCTCACAGTGTTGGTTTCTTAGAAAAAGTTGTTTATATTGATGGGTACTTTTACCCCCTGAAGTTTTCGGTAGTAGTCTGGTAACACTCTGTATCTATACTATCTATACTAATATTATAAACAGGAAAGTTTTGTATATTTGTATTTTTGTTTGTAACGCATAAACTCAAAAACTACTGGACCGATTTAAAAAATTCTTTTACCATTAGAATGCTACATTATCCCTGAGTAATATAGGCTATATTTAATGTAAGTACCTCGCGAGCAAAGCCGCGGATGGAAGCTAGTTTTATATATTATCTTACCGACGGTGTCGGCGGCCGCTAACGCGACGATATTACTGAGCACCGTGGCGCGCGCGGCGCGCACGCGGGCCTGAACCCCACTCGCAGCCTCCAAGTGCTGCATCAACGCTTCCACTACGCTGTACGAGTACGCAGCCTGAACAGAAAAATCGTAAAGCTTCAAATTTGTAACTACCCCTTTTTAGGGTTAATGTTAATTAATGAAAAAGGGGTAAAATTTAATAAAAAAAAGGGGTAAAAAGGGGTCTTCAAATTTAAACCCCTTTTCTATGAAAATAAGGGGTTTAAATTTGAAGACATTCCTTTATTATGCGCCTTTATTATGACACCTCCTGAATGAGGTTAAAAGTTTTTTATTTTTATTTTTAAACCTCATCTGGAGGTGTTTCTTATTAAACCCCGATAAAAAACCCCCTGTAAATTATCTAAGTTTTTTATTCACTTACTTGAATGGAAAACATGATGATTTTGAAGACATGCACTGCAAAATCGCTGGGTATCCACAAGTCGTGTCGATCGAAATGACTGTAACAATAAGTTTAAACATAATATAAAATCATACTTTTTCTGTGAAAATGTGGGCCAGTGTTCATAAAGGGTGAAGGAAAACATCATGAGGGAACCGGCTTATCTAAGAAATATCTTGCCTGATCAGTTAAATTAGTTCATCAAAAGATTTTATTGACATTCTTAAATAGTCAAAATTTTTTTTATCAAACTTTCTTAAATTGTGATATAACGTTACGAACTGACCATGTACTAGTCGGTCACTTATGCAAATTGTATAGAAGTAGTGGCGTTTCATAATGGAATCGTTACGGAATCGTTCTGGAAGACTTCGTGGTAAGGCCCCTGAGAGCCCCCATCACAGTCGTGATCATAATTTTTAGGAGTGGTAATCTCACGTCAGAACAGGTCGTAGAACGCTGCGGATGTGTCCGAAGGAGGCGCGCCCCACCAGCTCCCGGAGGCACGCTTCAGCGAGCCTCGGGGGGTGTTCCTCCACGCCGTCCCTGGTGTCTGTGTCCATGCACGACATGGTCTCGTACTTCTCCGCTGTCTGGAGGGTCGACAATTGAAGGTACAGTGCACAGCATCTACAGGGTACTATCATTGACATTGCAATTGAAAATTATTTATTCAATAAAATCACAAGGTGAATATATGTGCCAATTCCAACCTAACCCAAGTACGAGAAGAACAGGCAAGAAACTCGTCAAATCCTACTAATATTATAAACGCGAAAGTCTGTAAGGATGTCTGGATGTATGTTTGTTACTCTTTCACGCTGAAACGGCTGAAGGGATCTAGATGAAATTTGGCGCAGATATAGATTACAGTCTGGATTAACACATAGGCTACTTTTTATCCCGGAAAAATGTACGGTCCCCGCAGGATAGATTTGTTTTTGTTTTACAAGGTACTACGCGGGCGAAGTCGTGGGCGGAAGCTAGTATACCATAATCATCACCTACCTGCCCTTTTCCCACGTTACGTGAGTTCGGCACAACATGTGATCTTCTTCCATCTCCCTCTACCATCCGTCATCTCAGTACTCCTCTCTTAACCATGCCATCTTTCACACATCTTTTCTCCTGCCTTACTCTACCCTTGTATCTTATCCATCCAAATTCGTACTTAACACTCTCCTCGTCACATGACATTCATCTCTTCTCATAACTTTTTCCCCTCAGTTTGATATATAAAAAAAAATAACTTTGATTTTAGAAACTTTTCGTCTTTCTAGCATGAAGATGGAGCAATAAAAGTTAGGTTGATAATAAGTTATTTAACGAAGAGTGGGTACATTTAAAATTAAGTACCTACCTAATATTTTACGAGATTTTAACCAAAATTTTTTGTTGTGAACAAAGACGATCAGTAGATTGGCCACGAACCGAAATTCATTCAGAAAATTTCAAGGAAATAGATCCCAAACTAATGGTCGTCACTGTAGGTAGGTAACCTACCTACCTACCTACTTACCTATGATAAACATGGATAGTTTTTGTGAATTTTTGTAAACATACGGTTACATTATTAGGTACAAATCTACCTATCAAGTAGCCTATCCATTACCTAGCGGAAACCATAGGTACATTCATATTAAAATTGTATCGTAAGATACCGATCGATATCGATAGACAGCTTCAGATATAAATGTAACGCTATAGAGATAGCTGCTTATGAATTGGTATTAAACTTGATAGGACGCCGGTCGAATTGAGGGTGATGCAACGCGCAGGCGCGGGACGGGGTGAGGACGCGCCCCCAACTAGGGTTACCCATTCGAGAACTACTGACCAAAAGCCGGACAAGAATTACCTTATGTTGTTAATTTATCGGCCGGCGTAAATCCGGATGTATGTTTACACCTACCTAAGTTTCATTATTTTATTTACTTTATTTGGCAAACAAACAAAAAATTACAATAAGAGAAAAATGTAATCCTACTAATTATAAACGTGAAAGTTTGTATTATGGATGTGCAAATGTTTGTTACTTTTTGGAAATTGAAAAAAATTGAAAAAATATTTATTCAATACAAGGATCACTTGTGGACTGGACAAAAGGTGTGTTAATTATGGTTTATTGCATAATATGCAATAGAGAACAAAATACTTATTACCGATACCTACATAATTGTCTAACTGAAAACGGTACATATTTCTATTCAATGTAAATATACGTATGGTAAAATTTGAAGACGTTATGGCACTAAAGTAATTCTAGTATCATAAGGTTTAATAATTGATTTCATAAATTTATTGATAGATACAGATATCTTGTAATGATTCACAGCACCGTGTGTGACACGCTTTAGTCTGAACGTTCAGTATCGTACGCATAACAGAATATAATCGAACATTTCAGGAATCGAACATGTTTTACCGCGTCGCGTCTCACTTAGCGGAGACTTATGTACAGAAGACGGTCCAGAATGCCAAAAAGCCGGACCTGCCGGAACAAAGGCGGTAATGTACGAACATCCGGATAAAAAAAGGTCGGACCTGTCCAAACAGAGCCGGACGGATGTCACCCTAACCCTGACTCGCTTTTGTTTCCGCACATTCGTTCCTTAGAGTTCTAGAAGGTCGCACATGATGGAGATGGATCATCTGATACAATGCATACAGGAGCGCCCTTGCTTGTGGAACATCGAAGAGGAAGATTACACGTCAAGCAAGGTCAAAGGTGCAGCATGGAAGGAAGTGGTGAAGGAGTGTGGCTTTAGCGATGGTACGTATTGTTTACAAGCTTTTATTAACTTCCGAAAACAACGGGGTGTTATAAATTTGAAGTGTCTACCTGTGTGAGACCAGGAGACCACGCACACATTAGGCGCTTGGCGTTGCGTTAGGCGCGCGTTGGTAGCGTAAATACAGCGCGCTTAGCACGGCGTCTGATCAGAAACGCGCGCTTGCATATGTACATACCTCTAGATAAAAACTACTGGTTCTCAAAACGCGCGCTTCAAAACGACTAATGTGTACCAGCTCTGAGTGTGTGTCTGTCTGTGGCATCGTAACTCCCGTATGAACTAATTTTGATTTTGTTTGAAAGGTGAATTAGTCGGGAGTGTTCTATGTCTGATGGAAATCGGTCCAAGATGGCCGTCGCCACAAAATTGCAGATTACATATTTTTTCACAACTCCCTCAATATAGGTATCAAATAAAAGGGCTTGAGTAGTAGAATAAAATATGACAAATTTCAAATCCAAGATGGCCGCACAAAATGGCGGACAAACTTACTGTCGGGTTTTTTTTTTAATTTTTAATTTAATTTAACTTGTTTAACTTGCCGTCATCATCATTCTCCTGCCCATATCCCACGCTAAGTGGGGTCGGCAAAACATGTTTTCTTCTTCCACTCACTGCTATCATTCGTCAACTCTGAGTCTACTCCTCTTACATTCATATCATCTTTCACACAACTTTAACTTGCCGTGTACTTATACGGGCAAATATAACAGCTGAATTTTAAATCAATAATCTTTTGAGCTGAAATTTAGCTTCAATGACAATGCTTTAATTTTTGTATGCCTAAAATGGCGGCGATGAAAGACATGTGAGGTTTCAACAAACAGGTTTATACTTTTTAGCCGGCGGCGGGCGGGTTTAAAAGAGGGTGAAGGCAGGTGACTTAGATGACAGGTGACACTTAAGCGAATAAAGTCTTTCAGTTACAAAAACACGTAAACTCGTACGTCTAGCGTTCAATTGGCTATTTGACAATTTTCAAAAAGATACTTATAAATATACGTAAGTTTATTTTAAACCTCTTACAATTATCTTTTTCTCAAAAAAAGCGTTATTTATCAGAAAAAAATGTATATTTTCCACCAGTGATTTCAAACTCGCGCGAAAACAGCCGATCACGTGACATTTCTGACTGTGACGTCACGGGTCTCGGACGGATAAAAGGATAAGTCCTGACTGATTTGAATAGATACAACTGCTAGTCGTACAGACTTGAAATTTGGAGGGTATGTTTGTCTTGGTATGTAGGCACCCACTTAGACTGGATTTTTGGAAATTCCACTTTTAAAAGGGATGAAAAGGGCTAAAAACGTTTGTATGAAACTTTTTAACGCGTTGTGCGATTTTCATGAAACTTTGTTTGTGTAATGTAAATACAAAACAAATGTACACGTGTTTCAAGATTTTTCAATATAACTTTTAAAAAGGGGTAAAATGGGGGCTCAATGTTTATATGGGAACTTTTTAAGGGGTGGTACGATCGGTCTGAATATTGGTTTGGATACTTTAACTGAAAAATAATTTAAAACGCATATATCGATTTTTCAAAACAACCCTCCAAAAAGGGTTAAATGGGGTGTCAAAGTTTTTTTGACGAGAGGTGTGTTTTGTTTGAAACTCTGTTGAAATACTTAATAGGCAAAATAAATGTACACGCATTTTAAGGGTTTTCGAAAATAACCCTCACAAAGGGAAAAAAGCGGTGTCAAAGTTTGTATGGACTTTTTGACGAGAGGTGTGATTATCTATAAGTACTATCTATACTAATGGTAATAAGGAGGAAAGATTTGATTGTTTGTTTGTTTTTTTTTGCATTGAATAGACTCTGAAAATACTGGTCCAATTTAAAAAAAAAATCACCAATGTGTAGAATAAACTTTCAGAATGAATATAGGGTATATTTAATGTAGGTACTTCGAGGGCAACGCCGCGAGCGGAAGCTAGTATTTTATAAAAATTACAAGCTAAAAAACTTGTGCCGTGCCTTTGTGTAAAAGTACCTACTACAATTCAATATCCTGACAAATTGTTTATACACGTTCCTAAATGTCCGAAACTCACATTCTGAAACTCAGCTGAGCAAAAGTTAGGATTACATGCAAATAAATTTGCAACCTTAAATGAATCGATTTTTGGCTGATTTGCACTATCAGCATTTATATAGCCTGGCTCCATTTTGTGCAACTTCTCACAAACACAAATTAAAATATTTTAGAGTAAATCTTTTCAGCAAACTGCCAACGTTAAAACACACGACATTTTACCATTGAGATGCATTTTACTGTGACACTTAGAGTTGTGACGTCACACGATGGTCAAGCATGGCCACCCGCGTTTCGGCTTTTGTAATCCACGGACAAAAAAACTCTAATGAATTTTTCAAAAAAGATACATTTACAATTTACTTTAATGCAAAACACATATTGTATGAGTATTGTGAACCTATAAGCTAATGTATCTAATATATTAAATATGTTATCGTTACTATTGTCAAATAGCCAATTGTAGTTTATCTATTTATCTACAATCTTCGAAATAGTGCTTTAAAAAAGGTATAATGCCAACATTATAATGGTTAAACTCCTCGCACATGAAATGGTCGGTATTTATGTCATGTTTTATGTTTCATGTCAATTTATCTGCTGACTCATCATCATTATCAGCCCTTCTCATCTCACTGCTGGGCATAAGCCACTCTTCGCTTTTGCTATTTCTTCTCTATCTTGCGCAACCATTTATGACCTGTGGATTTTACAATGGCTTCGACCCATCTTGTCTGCGGACGTCCAACACTCGTTTTTCCGTCTCTAGGCCGCCACTCGGTCAACACTTTGGTCCACCTGTCATCACCGCACCTGGCCACGTGTCCTGCCCAACTCTACTTGAGCCCCAATATTAGCTTGTTAACATCTTGTACTTTTGTCCGCTACTATAGTTATTATGTAATCATCGGAATATCACAAAACGTTATTAGGAATACTGAGATATCAATATATTTCTAGTTTTATTATCTTGTTTCAGTCAAAGAAGCCAGAAGTATATGGAAAAGGCTAAGAGATGGACATCGTCAGGCAATAAAGAAGATGTCAAGCAAATCGGGGAACCCAAACATCATCTGGAAATATGAAAAACAAATGGATTTTCTGCTCCCAACCATGAAGATGCGACCACCTCGGTTTAGAAACGTCGAATGGCGGGACGATGAGAACCGATATGTCAATGTATCCAATGACAAAGAAAACACCTCGGAATCTGACGAACAGCAAAGCGAAGAGAGCTACATAGTTCCACCTAAAAGAGCGACACTATCGCAAGAGAAAGACGAACAGAGTGTAGATAGTAGTGACACAAGAAAGAAGGATTCACCAAAGACCTCAGAAAATGCTTTGGATAATTTCTTCACGAGTATGTTTTTGACGACTCGCGAACTGCCAGAGAGATTGCAACTCAGAGTGCAAAGGCAGATTTTCAATAGTGTTATGGAAGCGAAGGAGGAGAATCTATCTAGTCAACCTAGTTGCTGGGCTGCATCATCTATAAGCGAAAAGTGAAATGTATATCATTCTCCTGCCCTAAATGGGGTCGGCACAACATGTTTTCTTCATCCACTCACTCTTATCATTCGTCAACTCCGAGTCTACTCCTCTTACATTCATGATCATCTTTCGCACAATTAAACCAGTTTTTTTTTCTCTACTTGCGTACCCAGATATACTCATACCCATAACTTAAACATAACAATTAAATGTATAAACGGGGTAAATAGCACTTTATAAAGGGGGTTACGGCCCGTCGATTGTCACATTGCACTGAATATTGCTCCTCTAATATAGTCTGATTAAGGTCAATTAGTCATGATGAGGGACCTTTTTTTTATTCCCTTTTTAGGGAAAAGGTTTCCAGAATAACGTGTAATGAACACCTAAGTATTTATTATCGAATTAATAGTTTAGGACGTAGACAAGGTAAAATTCGAACATCGTTTCGAAGTAAAATTAATGGAAATGATCACAAAAGTGTCATTTTTGTTTGGTTTAATCATAAATTAATGTTAATTTGTCTTATTTTCTGTAGGGAAACACATTGCCAAAGGTGTTCATGTTAGGGGGGAACTAATTTTTGATATTTAGCTGTCTTTCGCGTAATTTTGGCGACAATAAGTATGTCAGTCAATTTCAAATTGCTTCCTGAATTCTGGGACTGTGCTTCTGGGTAGTAAATATGATTTAAGACCCACAGGGCCGACTTGTAAATAGATACTTGCATCATTCCAACGCTGATTTTAAATTCTTAAGAAAGTAAATAAGTAATGTCTTTGTGTTACAATATTTACTTATGTACTGTATCAGTTTTACGCAGCAACCTTCTTAGGTATTTATGGAAATTTATATTTAAGTACTCAAGATACTATCAAAACTATTTTTATTTGAAATGTCTATGATTATGACTTATTAAGTTATTAAAATGATAATAAATAAACATGAATGCTTTAATAACTCACAAGTTTTATATTGAATTTTAAACACAATAAAGTATCTAGATTTTCCGTAGAGAAAAACACTGTCTGTCTGTCTGTCTGAGGGTGAGGAAACTTTGCTGACCGTCACCTGTTCAAATGAAACATAGCATACCTGCATGTTGTAGAGTAGCGAAGGTACAATCTTGTCCATATGCTGGGCTTCCCAAATATTCTCCACCAGGTCATCAGATACCGTCTTCCTTATCACCCCCTGGAGACCAAATCTTACTATATACCCTAAGCTAGTTTCATCGAATTTGTAACTGTAAGTGGTTTACTTCTGAGGGCTTCCATATTTAAAGCACGCTAAGCTGATTAAAGCTTTAACAAAAGAATGCCTTCGGGCGGCCGTTTTATTCATACAAACTTGAACCTCCTGCTGTACTCCTTAAAGTTTAAATTTGATGAATAATCTTAATGGAATTCTTCAACCAGAAAGGAACCTACCACCCAAATCACAACTCTCTAAGAATTATGGTTTAGGCTCTATTGACCAGTCAGTCAGTCGATCAGTCAGCCAGCTAGCCAGCCAGTTAATCAATCAGTCAGTCATAGTTTTACGAACAGATTGTTATCAGACTACTTCCGAAAACTTCAGGGGGTTAAAGTAACCATCAATATCAACAACTTTTTCTAAGAAACCAACACTGAGAGCCAGCTCCATACATAGCTAAGTAGGTATTGAACATTTGTATGAAACATCTGTTTTTTTTCGCGCTCACAGTGTCGGTTTCTTAGAAATAGTTGTTGATATTGATGGGTACTTTAACCTCTTGAAGTTTTCGTGAGTAGTAACACCTGTATTTGGATACCTGTAATCCCTGGATGCCGGCAAGTCGTATCTTGTCCCGCGCGGGTTTCTCGCCGTGGTTGCTGTGGCACATCGCAGAGAATTTGGACACGAAGAAGTCATACCGGCGGTGGTACGACGGAGTGTCTTCTTCTATGTTCGCGAATCTAACGAACTGGCCACAGAAAGGATTCGTTAGTTCAAATCCTTTATCTTATCTAAGTTTTTCTCAAGGCGAATAGCTAAGTTTAAATCTTTGTTTCCTGATATTCGGCGACTGTTAAGGAGCTTAATAATCTAAGCTAAGGATGCTTGTCAAACCGACCAATAGGATCGTTTCATTTTTATTATTTAGCTCTAGTGGAAATGGTCACATAGCTTCGTAGCTTAGCCAGCCATCCTTAGGTTAAACATATACATTTACATACATACATAAAATCACGCCTGTTTCCCGACAGAGTAGGTAGGGATCTCCACTTTCTACGATCCTGACATACCTCTCATGCTTTATTCACTCTCATTACATTCATCATACATGCGCGTCGGTTAAGGGTACTCTTAACTTTCTCTAAAACGTCCCCAATTTGAGCTTAAATGGTGGTATATTATAATATTTAAGTGATAGTGACAAGTAATAAGAGATAATGAGAAACAGTCTTTTATACAGTCCCAATTATTGACTAGATAATCTCCCAGCAATGTCGTTCAGCTTAACTATTACAAACTCACACTCTGCGTGGCCAGGGTCTGTAGCTGCGGATCGGTAGACTCCAGTAGTTTCTGCACCATCTTGAGGAAACTCTCCACAAACAAGTTGAGGGTCTGCGAGTGACATGCCAAGAGGAGCTGGTCCATTGCCTCCATCGCTATTATCACGAACCTAGGAAGGTTAAGTTGAAATATTCAATGGAAGTCTCCACGTCATAATTTCTTACAGTCATACGCGGCTCTTTAGTCAACTGAGGCCACTGTCAGCTTATCGTTATAAGTTTTAAGGGTTCTCAACGAGTCACACCAGATCCGGGCACACTGTGACTTGTTGGGAGTTTTTTCTCATCGAGTTACTCTGTTACACAAGTGTAACACGTTGGGAACTCTTTAAACTTTAAATCGGTCTGATCCTTTCCCCGTAAGTATACGTGAATGTCACGTATTATCATGACTACATCCCGTCCTATGTTTTTATCGTGCACTATGGACTTATGGTTAAGTTTTGTGGATACGATACGGGTAGAGCCGTTGGTACCTTAGTTGTGTAGAAGGGAACTCAAAGTACCCGCGGCACAATTAGTTGAGTCTTACAGTTGTGCCGTGGGGCCGGAACGGATAGAATAGCTGAGATGATGATATAGGTGCTAAAACCCTTCTTCATCTAATAACTGTTCCAGGCATTATAGCGAGCAAAAAGCGAATAAAAAGTTCGATGTATATGTATTTCAGATGCAACGGCCTTTTAATTATCTTGTGACTTTTGGTATGTTCGTATGAGTCAGTGAGCAACGCGTTATTTTCGCGCAATTTTGTCGTTCCAATGCAAGAAAAACAAAAACATTGTGTCAAAGATATTGTTTATCAATTTCAAGGTCTCTAAACAGAATCAACCTTCGACATGTATCATCATCTTGAGTGTGCTATCACTTCCGTGCAAACTCAAACCCACCAAATCGTCTAAGATAATCATAAGATAATCCAAAAGATAAATTAAGTATCTTGGTTGTATCTGTAGTGTAAGGACAAAATATACACCCTTCTTTTTGCGTCACTCATTCTTTTAGACCAGTGTGGATGAAAGTGCGTCTCAAAGGCACCTTTCGTGTACTTGACATAATGTCTCTTAAACTTTTTAGGGTAAAACCTGCTGGTTTCCTTACGATGTTTTCATACACCGTTTGAGTGTACTTACTGGTAAAGCGCATCAACTTTTCGAATAAGAAAATTCATTTGCCCGACTGGATTTGAATCCAAGAGTATAGAATCGGATGACGGGGTGACTACCACTAGACCTACGCTTACCCATGTCGTCGTCTATAGATATCTCTCGAAGCTTTCTGGAACAGGTACTCCCCAATCCTGTCCAGTTTCTCAGGGCTGGACAGGGAGTAGAAGGTAAGCTTCTCCATATTGGACTTGACCAGACCATCCTGGGGGGAGGCAGGAAATATGTTGTCCACGAGACGTTTATATCGAGGTCTGAGGGCCGAGCAACAGCCGCAGCAACCTGGAACAATGGAGAGGATCTTCAAAACCTTGCTTTTGTAGGGTTTAAAAGTGAAGTGACAAATTAGCAGTTAATTAGATTGAATGAACTTTCATGAAGTTACCGAAATTACCTATTGGATGTAAAACCATATCGTAAAACCATCAAAATACTGAAAGGCGGCGGAGGCAGGCACGGCATTACATGTAGGCCGTTCGTTCGTCCTACTAAAGGTTTTTCCTCTAATCTGTCACTAGTTATTTTGAACCAGTGTGGTGAAAGGATTTAAGTGCAGTTTACCTCTGGGCTCCTTTCGTGCACTTAACACCATTTCTTCATTTTTTCAGGTTTACGTTACGACATGCCGGTTACCTCACGTTGTTTTCCTTGACCGTTTGAGAGTAAAGCGCACATATTATTCGTAGTTACCTACATAAAATTTCATTGGTGCACGTCTGGATTCGAACCTACGACCTTATGATCGGAAGGGCTATTACCACTAGACCACCAGTGCTCCAAAAACTGCTCAAGAGTAACGATGAAGAATCTAAGATGCATATAATTCAACTTCCGGCTGCAGCAGGAAGTTGGAAGCTTGTACGAAAAATATATTTCGCGAATCTTGTGAATAAGACATATTTCGAACTACTACAACGGGGCTGGTACATTATCAGTTACAATAACGACATACTGCTGGCCAAACTAAGCGCCATTAGCTTCGCGCCCAATCTTCTCAGACTTCTCGCCGACTATCTGCGCGATCGCCAGCAGTATGTTAAACTTGGAATTTATGAGTCTGCACCCTATCACACGCGGTCAGGAGTGAGTCAGGGCTCTATTTTGGGTCCTCTGCTTTTTAATTTAATGATTAATGACTTGCCGGACGTTGTAAACCACGCGGAGTGTCTGCTGTACGCCGACGACTTGAAACTCTACACTGTCATACGTTCCACGGCAGATTGTGAGGCGCTCCAAGTTGATGTTAATGCGGTAAGTCAATGGTGTCTTGACAACAAGATGGGGTTTAACGCTTCCAAATGTTCCGTGATGACTTTCGGTCGAAAGAAAAACCCGGTATGCTTTGATTACTCGATTCATGGCAACATGATCTCTAGAGTAACGGTAATCAAGGATTTAGGAGTAACTTTTGACCGAAAACTCACATTTCACGACCACATCACGACGGTCGCCAAGCAGTCCTTTCAAAGACTTGGGTTTGTGCTGAGAAGCGCCCGAAACTTTCGCAGTGGCCGTGTTGTGCGGCTTCTGTTCGGGGCTTTAGTGCGGAGCAAGCTAGAGTCAAGCAGTTCCGTCTGGAACCCGCATGAAAGTACGTACTACGTACGCACTGTTACTGGAGAAGGTTCAGAAGGCGTTTCTCAGGTCTCAGTACAAGCGAGAATTTGGCTACTACCCATATATGTACCCAACTAGGTTTCTCCAAGGGTGTCTTGGATACAATTCCCTACAGACCAGAAGAGCGTACGATCAGAAAGCAACAATGTGCAAGGTGCTCCGTGGTATGATCGACGTTCCTGATCTGCACAACCTTCTGTTTCGGCTCTACCTCCCCAATAATTACGTTCGCAGTAGAGGCCATACACTTTTCTCTGTGCCCTCCAGTAGAACCGTCGCTCGTGCCAACTCCCCACTGCCTCGCACCCTCGCCGGGCTTAACAGACTTCTTGACCAGAACCCAGACTGTGATATGTTCGCAGACGAATGGAAGAGTTTAATGTTGGTATGCCTGAGGTTTTGCGAGAGTGATGACTGAAAGGATGCTTGTTTGTTTTGTTAATACATATTATAATAATTTGTATTATTTAGTATTATGAAATCTTATTTATTATTTCAATTAATTAATTTATTTGCCTTGTTTGAATAATATTTATTTTTCAATGTTTAATAGCTATTTTATATTGATTTGAATATTTTTAATTTCTTAATTTTTCAATTTCTTAATCTTAAGTAACTTTATGTAATTGGTTTTTTAAAATCGTGTAAGTTACTGTATAAATAAATAATAAATAATATCAGCTGTTTAAATACAAGCTTACTAAGAAAACGATGTGTTGATGCCACTGACTCATTTAAACTCAAGTTGTGTATCATTTAGCTTATCGGTTACGTGGGTAATTGTGATTATTTATGTGATGCACTGTAGATAGCCTGTTTAGGTATGACTGGTGGAACTCTTTGCGATCTCTTTCGCATAATGCTATTACAAACTCATCCCTGACTGCTGAATTAGGAGAATATATTTATCTTAATAATGACAGCGTAGGATCAAGGAAAGACTTATGAATGAGAATTTCTTCGTTTTTGGAATCAATAACTCCATTATGACAGCGGTATTACATACATCAATGTTTTTACCTTATTAGAACAAGCTTTGCTTAGTTTGGGGCTAGATGGCGTTGTGTGAAATGTCCACCAATATTTCTTATTATTATACTATAGTGTAATCCATATACTTACATGTCATATAAACACTCCTGCTTATAATAAAACAAGTACGATGGACCAATTTTCTCATTCGGGACATTTTCGCTTACTTCTCACTATATACCTAACCTACAACTTATTTCACGAGACATTATCACAACAAATTATTTGTGCAACTATTTACAAACATTACTAAATTCTACGTCATCATGACAAGGAAACAAGTAAAAAACTAATTTAACTGCAAACAAACACTGCACATTTAACACAACTTTGAACCGTACACGCTTGTTTTTATATAATTATTAGTTAAATTTCATAACACACATCTGTACTACATGACTTTATATAAAACACTGTTTGTATTGATAAGGGGGTGATAAGACAGGCATTTGGCCCGGATTTACTCGCGAAATCTCTTGATTTATGCCAACTCCGTCTAGTCTAGTAGAGTATGAACGAAGTAGAGGGAGCCTTGTTGGCATTGTACCAAATTTATGTAGGTCTTATTATTGGCATTTATTTATTTTAGTCTGAGAATTAGTCCACTAAAGCATGATTTAGTAGCCCATATGAAACTCTGCACGCGAACTGAAATGATGTCAGTTATGGTACAAACTGGAAACTATTTTACTAAAAATATTTCAACTAAGTATTTCTCATTAGACGAACCTACTTAGTTTTACGTAGGTAGGTAATTTTATCGCTAAGTTCCTATGCTGTTGAAATTTTGGAATGTCCAGACCAGCTATTTATGTAATACCTACCAACTTACATTTTTATTTTCTAAGTAGTCAATAATTATTTTGCAAGTAGCTAGGCTCTATATTTTAGTTCAAACAACAAGATGAGAAGTCGTAGCCCATGCTTATCATAAAATCAGATGAAGCCTATTTTTTATCACAAACATAAAAACTAAACATAATTGGGGAAGCTACTTAGGTACTACTCACTCATTCAAATTTATCCGACTTTTTGGCATTCGTTCCGTTCGGTCTTTTAGATAGTTCCTGCACTCGAGCACGCGCATGACGCATTATTAGTTTTGTACATCTTTTATTTTTTTGCAAATGTCCGGCTATTTGACAACGAAATTGCAACCTTACCCTACACTATGTTATGATAAAAAAAACTCAGGGTTCCTTTCAGGGTCTTCATTTGAGCATACTGTTATGCTAATAAGTAAATTAGGTAGGTAGGTAGGTACCTATAGGTTACGTATAGCATTAGGTAAATGAATTTAATTCTACAGAACACCAGAATTTGTGCAATTTTTATTCCAATTCGTTCAGTCTTCCATGACACAGACAGGGATAGTGGTGAATCAAATGTTAGCTACACTTAGTACCTAACTACCTAATAGGGTAGGTACCTATATTTACCTATTACGTAGGTAAACAAAGAGAATATAAACGCGACAGTTCTGGGGCGCAGTGACAGGTAAACTTGCCTATAATTACCTACGGAGCAGGAACTCTGGAAATAGCTACAGGAACGCGTCTATGAACTCCAAAAGCGTCCTAATCGTCGATGTAGTTTCTTATTATTATTACTTCTTCAGAACTAGATAAAAACTAGTTGAAAGGATTAAAGTTCTTGACTGTTTTAGAACTTCTTGACTTGACTGACCTCACAGCTCAGTGGGTAGTAGCTCTGCCTTCTGCGCTGTAGTTTGTGGGTTCGATCCCTACCCAGGACAATCATTTGTATGTATTTAGAAAAAAAAAGTATATAATTAACCTATCAGCTATCTGCTTCCATAGTACAAGTTTTGCTTAGCTTGGGGCTAGATGGCGTTGTGTGAAATGTATGTAATCTGTGTATAATTACTTCTGAAGATCTACAAGACTGTCATTTTGCTTCACCATTTGAGAGGTTGATAGAAAAATCCATTGGTGCATGACCGAGTTTGAACCTACAGCTGTGATATAAATCATTTTGATCTAGGAAAAGTTAAATATTCAACAAGCACTTAGGTAAAGATATCACGTACCTACCTAGATGCTAATATTACATTCTGTGGTTAGGAATACTCAGAAATAAAATATAAGTATAAATATAAATGATTTATTGAAATATTTAAATGACTAATGCTTTCTCTTTTCATCCCTCTCCCTTTTTTCATCTCTGTCCCTCCCTGATTTCTCCTCTCTCTCCCTTTTATCATCTCTATCTCTCTTGTCATCCCTATCACGTCCCTTCTCATCTCGATCACGGCTGGATTTATCATCTCTATCCCTGACCTTTCTATCATAGTCATCATACTTCCTAGATGGGCGTATCCGTTTGTCATCAGAACGTCTTTCTCTAGAGCGGTCAAGTTCTCTATCTCGGGAACGAGATTTGTGTCTCTTGTAGTCTCTTTTACGATCATAAGGGGACCTTGATCGCGAGCGGCGCTCCTTCTTAGATTTGTAGCTATGGTATTTTGTTAGAGGCGGAGTTTTAGGAGACTTTTCTTTCTTGTTGTCTCTTCTTATGTCTTTAGAAGTTGATGCAGTTGGGGATTCAGGTTTCTTATCCTCATTAGCCTTAGCTTCTCTATCCCTCTGTGCTATTAAGAATTTATTAGCTTGGTACTTTTTCCGGAGCAAATCAACTTTGCTTTCCAATTCTTCAGGGTTAACTTTGGTACGTTTGTACAACTGAAGGATCCTAATTGAGACCTCTCTGATATCTTCCTCGGAGACTTTGAAGAGTAAGAACCAGTGAGGGTTGTTGGGTAGTGGTAGCCCAATTTTCCTGGCTGTCAAGTAAATGCAAGCGCAAGCAATTGTTTCAGGAGGGAATCTCATGAAGACATCAGTTCTAAGGGCATCATTCATGTAGTTCCACGCCATTTGCATTAGCTGCCGGTTTTTCTCATATTGCAGCACTTGCAAGTAGACTACAATGAGCTTATGAGGATGTTTGACATGTACA
Organism: Cosmorhoe ocellata; assembly: GCA_963675405.1. NCBI lineage: Eukaryota > Metazoa > Arthropoda > Insecta > Lepidoptera > Geometridae > Cosmorhoe > Cosmorhoe ocellata. The sequence continues at coordinate 7,564,057 of OY776267.1, forward strand.
CAGAATCCTAACTCCTTCAACGTTCTCCGTTCCGCTTTGATCACTTGGTTCTTCTGTTCTATATAGTTTTGGTCAACTATCAACGGAGAAATGGTCTTCTGAGCTCTCACTTGCTTTATGTGGTGGAAAACGTTGATCACATCTCGAATTCTGCACGGTTTTTCCTCAACTTTTGAGGCTAAGTAGATACTGCCCATTGCCATTGTTTCCATTGGGTATCTGACAAAGGATTTGGAATAATAGAACCTTTGGAGGTAGATCTGGCCTGTAGCCATGGCAACCTGAGGCAGCTTGAGTAATATTCCCGCGGTTTGGATCATCTCACACCCCAAAATGCGAAGGTCTGTTTCAGTTTCGATGTCGAGGCCATCGGCTTGCGATGGAGTCTCTTTGAAGACATTTTCCGGTAAAAGGCAGTTGTGTAATGTCAGTAAGATCTTCCCATAGGTTTTTTGGGACTTCGCGGGCTGCGTTACGACTGCTTTGGACAGGTTTTGAGTGGTGGTAGTCGCCGTCATTGTGAAACCGCGGTTGCACTTCGTAGCAAACTTCTCACGTCAAGTTTTTCACTATTTCACATTTGTCAATACCGGAGATTCACATAAACGTACTTTCACATAGCTTAGAACCTCATTCTGTTAGATATTTACGATTTTTAACACAAAAACACGCCAACAAAACTGGTTATTGACTTTTTGTCATTCAAGATGGCGCCACCAACCAATAGACAGACGTCAAGTAAAGTCCGTAATTTGTAAACAATTTACTTCTAGATCTAGGCAGTACTTAAAATTAAGATTTTGGAAACATACCTTGTGCCATCGTTTATCATACAGTTAAACTATTACTCACTAGAACATTAAAGTTTGTGAACTAATTAAAACACAAGACACAGATACTGAGTCAACAAATCGGTTGGTACTACACGGATGGGATGCGTTCCGTTTCTTTCAAAACTATTTTTCTGTCAAATAAAATAAGTAGATTTTAATCATGGTACCTCGTTAAATATTTATTATTTTGAAATTATAGTATATATAGTTAGTGTTTTTAGTTTATTGTGAGTAACAAGTACAAAAAATAAAAGTTTCTAAAATTCTTCTTTATTCGCGTTTTCAAGAACCCGGAACGTACTTTTGTAATGAGGCCGGAAATCCGGAAATCAAGTTTGGCGGCAAATACAATTTGGTAAATGTAATCAATATGTAGTGTAGCGACTAAATATTTTGTTTATTTCTTGAATCTTTGCCAGCATCTGCTAATTTAATTATCAGATGCCCTTGACTTTAAATCACTGTTCTTGGTTCATACTTCATACTACAAGTTAAGAAATACTTACATCCAGGGTCCGTGCATTTCTGGACAAAGGAATCCAGAAAATCGTGTCCTTCTCCAGCTTCAAAACAACACTTTACAAACGACATAACTATTTTATAATCACGACAATTTCATAAAATTACTTACAGTAGATAATAATTAAATATAACAGGAAGATATCAATTTTAAATTTATGACTACATTAAAAAATTAATGTAGGTTGATAGAACACTATGTAATCGGGTAGGCATCTATGTAAATAACAGGTTACATCGAACAATAAAAATGCTTTTATCATTAGATAACAGGGGTGTTTAAATAATCTCATAACAAACAAATATACCACAATATTAAGTAGGTATATCGCGTGTTAACTTCACACAGTTTTTATAGTCATTTTGGTATTTTGGGGTAGACTTTTTTTAACAATAATAAATAGGTCACAGTGTCACAGGTTCAACTCTGAACACATTTTTTTATTAGAAAAACAATCAATGCGCATTTTTGCTAAAACCCGACCAAATTCAGTGACGTGATATCTCTAAGAAAGGCTCGACAAACCTGTCAGTTGTAATTTTGTAGGTTTATGCGCGAAAGCTAAAGTTTATATCTGTCACTAGATGGCATGTTTTCATTAAGTTCATTTACTCGACGCTAGATGGTGTAACTATTCTAAAGAAATCTAAACATTTTTCAACCCATCACTAGATAGCGTAGCATAAACTTAAAAATCCACTCTTTCAAAAATATAAATACTTATTTTGTCTTTGAAGAGGACATTGTTGGGGTGGTAAAAGCTAAAGAATGACGAAAAATGAAATTAATAAAATTCTGTTTATTTATTTATAAAGTTAATTTACAATTTTATTAGTAAGAACTTAGATAAAAAAGTTTAGACAGTAGGTAACTGAAAAAAATACACACATTTCATGGCATGTTAAAAATATAGGTACCTAGGTAGGTACTACTTCATTATGGTGCGACTTAGTTTATATAGACAAAATTGTATAAAGAAAACATGACAATGTATTATGTAAAGTAACCGATACAGAACAAAGATTTAAATCGTAGATATGCCCGTACGGTACCTACTGGGACCGCGCCGTTTTGTTGCCACACGAAATGAGATAGCTCGCTCATTTGGCACAACAAATATTTTCAATTTCAGGGTACAAAAGGAATAAGTATATTTTTTTACGAAAGATCGTGCATTATAATTGCACAATAAATGGTGAAATAACTGTTTGGTTCATTTTTTACTAATCATTAGCGTGCGTGCATCGGCATTTTGTTAACACACACAAATAAAAACAGTGCCACAGTTTTTGGCGTCCGGGCATTTTAATCTTTGATACAGAAGCAGTAAGAAGCATAAAATAAAGTTGCTCTAAAGGTAGAGCATTAAAATATAATTAAGTTATATTATATTAGTACATACAAAAGCGTTTTTATTTGTATAAACTAAATTGGTAACAATAAAATACACGGTTCATTCATGGCACTAAACTATCGCTTAGTTTATTTCGGTTTTAGCACCTACATAATTATATAGGTAGGTATCATTTATTTATTTTTCAGCCAATATTGTCCCATTGCAGGGCAAAGGCCTCTTTCCACTCCTCGCGATTTATCGCTTGTAGGCCAAGATGTTATACACAAGCAAAGATTGGAATACTATGTAAGTAGGTATAATCGATCACACTTTTGCGCAATGCCATATCTCAAAATTTAAAAATTCCTATCTTAATGGACGGATAAAAAGTTATAAGTAACATTAAGTGTTCTTTTAGACGAACAATACCTACAGCTAAATACGAATTATTAAAATATTTTTAATATAGTATAAATTACTTTTATGCCACAGAATATTTACTAGCGAACTCTAGAATTAACTTCAGGCTTTTTATTTTTACTTGACATCTTAAACCAACCCGCCTTTTTGTTATTGTCTTTAGGCATAGAAATGGATCTAGAGACGCGTTCTCTATCACTGTCTCTGGCAATAATCTCGCTAGACTGAGTTTTCTTTGCATCCCTCACTGTGGTCTTCCGTAACGTGGATTGGCTGTCTCTTTCTTTACGTTTCTCCGGTTTTCTGTACAAAGTTTGACTAGAACTCGTCAGTCTACTACTAGTCGGACGCTTGGTCAACGTTGTCTGACTATATGACTTGTTCTTCTGTAGCGTGGCTGGTCTATCATCGTTCAAAGTCTTCGTAGAAGATGCCTTTTTGATAGCTTCCTTCTTGGTTTTCCTTGGTCTTTGAGCGTAGTGGACGTCGTGTTGGTCACCGTAATGTTTCGGGGTCCAGGGGGCGAAGATTGAGAAGCTTTTGGTGGTGCTCCTGACTTGGAGATTTGAGGAGTTGACAGAGGAGACGTCGTCTCGGGAACGGTTACGCGTTATTCTTCCGGGATCAGGAATGTCGCCAACTATAAGTGAGGAGAGAAATATCTTAATAAAGCTTATCAGCATCATTTATTACGATATACCTATTTATCACCTTCAATCGTCTCACTAGTTCTTCTAGGTAAAAGGACCTACTTAATTACTAAAGTCGGAATCATACTGCTAGAAAGGTACACCTAGCTTCCCTAAATAATGCAACTCGATGGTAATAAAAGTAATTTAGATATTTTCATCGAAAGTTATTTATAGATCTACTATGTTCTAGAAAATCATAGTTCTTGCGATAAGTACCTACCTATGTTAGTATTCAGAAGCCGATATGAATGCGAACACAACATCAAATCCTAAGTAAAGGACCTACCAGCGAACGGAAAAACATAGAAATATTTCTTCAAGGGAAATATCCGCGAACATGACACTAAATTTCACACATCGAAACTCTTTCGTGGATTTGCCAAAAATGAATTAATGGTGACTTAATTCCCTCGACGTTTGGGTTTAAATTGCCGTGTGACGTGTAATAAGCTTATGTAAATTTTTATATATTTTTTTGGCATATTTGACAAGCCACGCCAACCAGGGCTCTATTTTTGTGGGATGCTTCCATGTATTGTCGATCACTGCTACCTGTGGAGCAGACACAGGATTCGTCCCAAGGCCATCTATATAATCTGATAGTTACCAGTGGTAGCATGCAGGTAGACCACGCTTCGCTGGCTCTGGTGGCTGGAGTCCCCCTCGGTGCTGCTCTCAGCGCTGTTGGGGGCTGGAGTTCTGCGCTGCCTGAGGATAACACCAAGTGGAAGTATTTAAGTCATCATCATATTCAAGAAATCCAATCGCGCCAATGAAATTTCGGTTAAAAATTATTTTCAAACGGTGAAAGAAAGCATCGTGAGGAAACCAAGATGTTGTAGAGTCTAAAAAGTTTGAAGATATAATGTCAAGTGCACGCAAGGAGCTTCTGAGGTGTAGGTACATAGACTTCCACCATACTGGTTTAAAAGAATGTGGCATCATAAGAAGTCCGTGGAAGAGACAATAGAAGTAGACTGAGAAAAGATGGACTGTACGAAGACGTTTATTGGTTTTATATTACCATGTCACAATTTATGGATTTTTAAGGAGGAGGATTTTCGTGATGAAATCTATGTCGCCAAAAAAGTTATGGGTACCTATCTATGAATGTATCTGGGTGCGCAAGTAGAGTGCGGCCAGAGATAAAGTAGAGGAAGGCCGAAGAAAAAGAAGTTAAATTGTGTGAAAGATTTATGAATGTTTAAAAGGAGTTGACTCAGAGTTGACGAATGATAGTATGAGTGGAAAAATAAAACATGTTGTGCCGACTCCACGCGTGGGATAAGGAAAGGACAATGATGAATTAATGAGTTTTTAAAATATTTTAACAAGAATTTTTAGGAAATACATGCTCTGAAAATTTAAGACTCACTTCAAATCCCGTGGGACCTCCGGCTTGCTTCCCCTCAGCTCACTGGAACTGCCTCGCTCCTCCCCCCTCCTCCTGACGTCACTCACACTGCCCCTCTCCCCACTTCTCCTCTCCCCTTTCAAGGTCTTCGAGCTGCTTTGACTCCTGGACCTATCATATGGATTTATCGGCGGTTTCTTCGCCATACGCCTATCGACCCGACCCTCCACTTCTGAGTTATGCTCTGTGATATTGTGAAGATTTCTCTTGTACTTAGGTATCGACTCTCTCTTTTCTTCTCTATTGAGATTAGAGAGAGAGTTACTTTTGCTTGACAGTATACTGTTGTCAACCTCGTCTAACCCTGTGGTAGAGTTTGATATGGTCTTTCGTAAGGTTCCATGGGTCTTTGACTGGGGATGGCTTTTGGACTTGGTGACGGCGGAGTGGGAGATGTTAGCGTCGGAGTCAGGGTCAGTGTCTCCGAAGAATCGAAGGTTCTTTGCTGGACTGTTGAGAGGAGTGGTCTTTTTCGACCAGACTTTGCGGGAAGACTCATTTTCGGTTGTAATGATGCTGTCTTTTTCAACCTGAAACAATATCATATTGGCATCTCATTAAAAAACTAATGATAGCGGTGTGACGTTTGACTTGACAGACTAGTCTAGTCGGGATGGTTGAGTGAAACTGTGGTAATTTGTGCCTGCCTTAAATTTGCTATGATTAGGTATTGTGGGAGAGGGAGGTAGTTTCTCCATGTAAACATTGGCTCCTTATAAAATAATTAAAATAAAATATACTAACGCAGTCCTAGTGACAAAACATAACTCTAAATTGTTAACAACAACATGTTTAGTATGTGACAGTGTTATTTACCAAAACAATGTGATTTTAAGTGATAAAACTCATACAACTCATGTGAAGTGTAAATATTAATAGTTCAAAGAACAGTCTAAAAGTTATTGAACACAATATAGAATACTAAACATTAACATTTGTACAATTGAATAAACAGTGAAATAAATTACAGTGAATCGACAAAATACACAATAATAACTTTAAATATTAAGATTTGCAAATTATCAAAACTACGAAAGTGTCGGTATCATAAAAACTCTGTGAATCATCACTCGAAATAAAATTAACGAACTTTTGCTAGCTAATAAAACTGTGGAAGAAGCCGATTGAAAATTTCGTGGACACTCCTAACAACAAATTGGCCTAGTGGTTGTTGAGTCCAATTTTTATTGCTGATTGATGTACACAACCGAGCGGACGACACGGAGATCGAATCCCACCGAAGCTAGAAAGTTTTGTGCACCAAAGAATTTGCTTAACACTACGACAATCACGACACCATCATCGATAGGATCGAAAATGGAGTCACAAAACAATGTCACACTAAGACGTGCGCACACGCAAATAAATGAGATGAACATAAGTACAGATCCGATAGATGTCAGCACTAGTGGTAGTCTTCCTGATATGTCCATCGAAAATAATGAGCATGTTAAAAACCTACTAAATAAAATAGAAGACCTACAAATGCAGTTAGACAGCGCTCACAGCGAAGTTGAACATTTACTGCTTGAAAATAAAACTCTAAAAAATTTTAACACAGATTTACAGAAAAAGAATGAACTGTATAGGAAAGTTGGAAGCTCGATTTCTCCAAATGCAACGCGGAGAAATACTAAAGTACAGCCTACTACTAAATCTAAAATAAACAAAAAATCACAAACTGATGATAACACAAATGGCATACCTACAACAGAGATTAAACACCAAGAAACGCAAACTATAGATAAACAAGAACAAGAAAATAAGAAAACTGACCAAAAAACACAGACATCAAATGAATTAGGCACTACAACATTACACACTGGAATAGAAAAAAGCACTCAAACAAACAAAAACAATGAGCTATATGAAAAATCAAGACAAACAACACAAATGAGAAAAATCTGTATTTTAAGTACAAATAAACATAATAAAATACTCTCTATTGCAGAGAATACACTCATTGATTCAAAGATGTGCCATTATCTGAAATCCAATAGCAATATGAAAGATTTATTGACGGGAATAGAAATGAAATTAATAGATTTCACGATGAATGATTTTTGCATAATTATGATCGGAGAAGAAGAATTTCAAACTACCCATAACTATTTTAGCACAATACATTATATAAGAGATACTCTACAACAAATAAAACATACCAACATTATGATTTGCCTTCCTACCTATAAATATGGCCGTTCATTGGATATGTACAACCGGAGAGTAGAGACTTTCAACAACCTTCTTTATTTGGATGTTTCTACACATGAACATGCCTTTATCTTAGACTCAAATGAAAAACTAAAATATGACTTTTCCATGTTTAACCGATATACTGGAAAAATTAACGATTATGGCATGACTGTCATATTTGAAAATCTTGAGTATTACCTCAATGTTTTACAGGTACATAACGCAACGATGCAACAAGAGAATGAAAGTAATTTGGATGTACAGAATGAAGACACTTCGTTTTTTCGAGGTCAATAGTCACTTAAAAATTGGTCTTTTACATCTTAACATAGCAGGAGCCTTAAATAAACAAGAAGAACTATACTGTTCAGTTGTAAATCTAAAAAAACAAGGAATACCTATTGACATCATATGCCTCACCGAATCATTCATGCAAGAGGGAACAGAGAGAAATCTAAAGCTAAAGGGTTATCAATTGGCAGCCTCTTACTCGAGAAAGAACTCTAAAAGAGGTGGTGTTGGCATTTTAATTAACAACAATTTACAATTTGCAAGTATTGGCATTACTGTGTGCGAGCCCTGCACATTTGAATGTTGTGCTATAGACTTAAAGGAATGCAATGTAAGATTAATTTGTCTCTACAGAACGCCTTCATCTAACATTAACAGATTTTTAACAAAACTGGAAGACCTCCTGATACATCTGGGAAGGAACACGCGGAAAAAAGTTATTTTATGCGGAGACACTAATATTAACATTTTAAATAAATCCAGAGAAGTATCGGATTATATGAATATTCTAGATGCATTTAAACTCAAGCTGCAGTTGACTGAACCAACAAGAATAACGGCTACCTCAAGTACATGCATCGATCATATCGCAACTAATATTGAGGAAGGTAAAGCAACAGTTCATGACTTGGGTCTCTCAGATCACACAGCTCAAACATACCAATGGATCACCAAACAGAGGAGCTTAAACCCAAAATTAAAGTATTGGTTCGATCTCAAAAGAGACTACGATATTGATAACTGCAGAAAATTTATAAACTGTTTATCAAGCTTATCTTTTAAGGAGGTTTTTGATGAGAACCTTGCAAACTCAGCATTTGACATTTTCACAGAAACATTCTCTTTATTTTATAAGTTATGCTTTCCTATAGTTAGAATAAAAAGAACTAATAATTCACATAAGAACTCTAGGTGGTTGTCAAAGGGTTTGAAAAAAAGTTGCACCATAAAAAGGCATTTGTATCTGAAGTATAGAATTAACAAACACAATGACAATGTCAAAACCACTTATTTAAACTACGCTAGAGTCTTAAAAAAGTGTTTCATTGTGTCTCAGAGAAATAATAACATGAACTACATTCAAAATGCACCCAATAAGGGTAAGGCAGTCTAGAATATAATAAAAAAATACTCTACTGACTATTTTAAACGCGATGAAATTAATAAAATTATTGTAAATAATACTGAAGTGACTGAACCAATGTGCATTGCTAATTCATTTAATAATTTTTTCATTGACATTGTACATAAAACGACTGATAATAATTGTAATAATTCTGACTTACATTATGTTAAATCAAATCAAAATAGTATGTATGTTACCCCATTAAGTAGTGATGAACTTGAAAAAATTGTATTATCTCTTAGAAATTCAAAATCAGTAGGATATGATGACATTCGCACAGATATTATTAAATTATGTATTCGCTATATTACAGCACCACTTATGCATGCAATTAATCTTTCTTTAGAACAAGGCACATTCCCAGAAACCCTTAAATTGTCAATAGTTAAGCCATTATTCAAAAAGGGAAATACAGACCAAATGAACAATTATAGACCAGTATCTTTGCTACCAATTTTTTCTAAAATATATGAAAAAGTTATGTATAGAAGATTATACGGCTTCGTAGAAAATAATAATGTCATAACCAACGAGCAAAATGGATTTCGTAAAAACAAAAGTACATCACTGGCAGCATTTAATCTGGTAAAGAATATTACTGATGCTCTAGATCGAAAAAATCCAGTATCCGTTATATTCATGGACATGAGCAAGGCATTTGACTTTGTCTGTCATAAAAGGCTTTTGCAGAAGCTGTACATGTATGGTATCCGCGGCCCAGCTTATAGTTGGATACAGACTTACCTAGCTGATAGAACTCAATGTGTGGAGGTCTCAAAATATGATTCTGACACAAAAACAATAGTGCCTTTTAGGTCAAAGCTTCAAAAAAATTTGTTTGGTGTGCCACAGGGTAGCATTCTCGGGCCACTATTATTTCTTTTATACATAAATGACTTGCCAAATGCTCTCAAACATAAGTGTATATTGTTTGCTGACGATACAACAATTGTAGTTGAAGGTTTTGATAAATTTAGTTATGAAGATGAAATTAACGACGCATTAAACTCTAGCATCATATGGCTTAAACATAACAATTTAAAAGTAAATATTGACAAAACCAAGCTTATATCATTTCGGACAAATAGCAATAATAATCATCAACGTAGACTTAAGATAGTATATAATGGACATAATATTGATGACATTCCTTGCATTAAGTTTTTAGGTATTTATATAGATAGTCTTTGCTCTTGGAAGCAGCAGGTTGACAATGTTTGCTCAAGACTAAATAGCTTTGTGTACCCACTTCGGAGAATATCGCAAATAGTATCCAAAGAGGCTGCTATAACAGCCTACTATGGGCATGTTAGTTCTCTACTACGCTACGGGATTCTAATTTGGGGCAGATGTGTTGACATAGAAAAAGTATTTATTATTCAAAAAAGATGCATAAGAGCTATCTTTAGTTTAAAACTGACTGACTCATGTAGGCCATATTTTCGACAACATAAAATATTGACATTAACTTCCATTTATATACTTGATGTAAGTGTATTTGTTTTTCAAAATAAAAGCATATTTCAAGAAGCAAGTACTATGAATAAATATAGTGTCCGACCAAAATATAAAAATAAATTATTCAGACCACTAACAAGATTGACATTAGCTTCTAATAATAGTTTTATAATGGCAATAAAAATCTACAACAAAATTCCTGACGATTTAAAAATTATGACGTTTAATAGATTCAAAACAAATTTGACACGATGGCTTGCTGAAAAATGCTTTTACAGCTTGAATGAATTTTTTGACTACAAAATTTAGTTATTATGTGTATTATTGACGGAATATATGACTACCTACTTGTTAACCTAACTTATTATTCAGTATTATTTTATTATTATTAAACAATTCGCATGACATTTTATTTGATTATGGTGTGTTAATATTTGACATTTTACAACTTGAATTAATTTATTCTAATGTTTAATGCCTATTTTTTATTTTATTTTTTTTAATTATATAAATATTTCTAAATTAATTTCTACGCCTGTAAAGGCAGATTTCGGCTGAGCAAAATAGTTTTTAAGATCTTTTGTATGGACCTGGAATTATGAATAAATGATTATGATTATGATGATTATGATTATGATTAATGTGTGCATGGCTTTTTATATGCAGCCAGCCGGTTTCCGAACGAGATGCATTGTGTCACTATCAGTTGATAGTTGATAGTTTAGCGGGAAAGTAGGTACTAAGATATTCATCATCTTTTTCAATATTTGTAATAGATTTCCGCAAAGTCACACCTGAATCAATATTATTTCCTAAAAGCGGCGATCGCCCGTAAAAGTTAATATGATTAATAAAATTGAAAAATACAGAAGTGTAGAATACTAACGAAAAAGTTTTGTGCTAAATACTAGAACGGTGAAAGAAAACATCAAGAAAACCTCATTACCTTAGCATTCGGTTTCCCCTTCTTCCTGGTCAGCCGGTCCAGCGACTTGAACCAGCCACCTGATGCTGGCTGCTGTCTCCGAGGTGGAGAAGGAGTGGGGGTCGGGCTCGGCGTGGCGAGTCGACGGCGCCCTCTGTACCTTTCCGCCTGAAACAGAGGTTGGAGTCAGTAGCCAGTTCTGATAATGAAGTGGAGTAGCTTGCCTCCTTAGCGCGAGCACAGCATACTGGTTCGACAGAACTAGTATGCTGTGAGTGACACTTTGACTGACCTCATAGCTCAGTTGGTATTAGCTGTAACTTATGCGCTGTAAGTTGTGGGTTCGATCCCCACCCAGGACTAACATGGTTTCCATATTACAAGCTTTTCTTAGTTTGGGGCCAGATGGCGTTGTGTGAATTGTCCACCAATATTTACTATTTTAAGAAAAAGTTCAATTACCTAAGTACGTAGTTTTATTAAGGGGTAAAAATCTAGTGTAACTTGGTCATCGCTCAAATTATTTTAAAAATATTAGGGTAAATTTGTCACTGTCTAATTTAGTAAGTGTTAGTTTTTTGTATTTTTGCACTTTTGTTTTAAATCCTATAAGTACAGCCTATAAGTAATGTACTTTAAAGTACATAGCTCATAGGCAGGATATAAGGTTATCGACGATAATACTGATTGCCTACCTACTTAGATACCTACCTATTAGTATCTACCTACCTGATACCTATCAGTTAGGACGTTGAACTCAGGATGTGTGCGTAGTCTTTGTTTGAGCCTGGATCCAAAAAAGGCTTTGTTTCCATGTTTCTGAATGTCATCATGAGTAATTTCAGGTATTTCCAATTTTAAAGATGTGTAAATACTGTTGTCTACTTACGAAGCACCTATTACATAAATTAATGAATAATTAATAAGTATTCATTAATTTATGTAACAGGTGCTATCCATAATAGTACTTAGGTACCTATTACTTATCTAAATTCTTTCGAATAAGTATTATAAATGCGAAAGTCTGTCTGATACGCTTTCACGCTAAAACCGCTGAACCGATTTTGATGAAATTTGGTACAAAGATAGACTTAGAGCTTGGGAAAGGACATCGACTATCTTTTATCGCGAAAAAATGCTTGAAGAGGTTGAAAATAAAGAATGAAAGTTTGCATGAGAGTCCGTTATTTTCGAACTCGGAAGAAGTAGCGGGCAAAAGCTAGTAATATTATAAGTCTAATTTGTATTTTGTTTTTTATTTTCTACTAGCTTCCGCCCACGGCACGCCCGCGTGGTACCTTGAAAAACAAAAACAAATCTATCCCACGGGAACCGTACATTTTTCCGAGATAAAAAGTAGCCTATATGCTATTCTAGACTATATTCTATATCTGTGCCAAACATCCAGATCCGTTCAGCCGTTTCAGCGTGAAAAAGTCAAACATACAACCATACATTCTTACAAACTTTCGCGTTTATCTATACTAATATTATAAAGAGAAAATATTTGATTGTTTGTTTGCATTGAATAGGCTCCGAAACTAATGAACCCATTTGAAAAATTCTTTCACCAATGTGTAAAATGAACTTTCAGGATGAACATAGGCTATATTTTATGCAGGTACATCGCGGGCGACGCCGCGAGTGGAAGCTTGTATCTAATATAAGTAGGATAATAATAAATAAATATAAATAAATAATGCTGGACAATCCACATTTAATACTTACATTATATACATAGATAGATATTTTTATTATACATAGAAAACACCCAGACCAACGGAACAAATTTCTGCAGATCGTAAACAAATTTGTTCCACGGCGGGAATCGAACCCGCAACCTCTAGCGTCGCAGGCGGACTCTCGCCTGCTGCGCCACTGAGCTCGTCAATAGGTACCTATGTTAAAAATTACCGTGATTCTCCCCCTGTATCGTACATGCGGAAATCTACACAGTTCCTATAGCGACAGCTATCACACTCGACAACAAAGTGAGTGAGGTGACACCATCTGTCAGTCATTTTTACAGCTAAAAGTGAATCTTAACGACAGCCAAAACAGCTCATAAGGTCGCAGACCATATGGCGACCAGTCGACCTCGCGAGTTTACGCCCATATCTGAAGTAAAGTCCAGGCTTCTAAGAAACTGTAAGATAGCTGGCGTTGGGTGAATTCAGATCCCATCAAAAACATAAATGTGAAATGAGAGCCAAGTTCAATAAGTAAGTAGGTATGCTTTAGTCGTTGACTTCAGCGACAAAAGAAGTGAGATCTAAACGGGTGCCAAGTACAATGGTCAGTCCTAAAACTTATTTATAACAATATGAAATATTTTTAACAACTTTAAAATATCATTTCATCTCATAATTTAGGATATTATATTGAAGCTTAAGGTCTAACTTGGCTAGTTATCATTATACGAATTACCTTCCTATTATTAACTACTTACTTACTATGTCCGATCGCTAGTTTCTACCAGCAAGCCAAATTTTTAGAAGAATAAAATAAGAACGTGCAAGCTATACCAAATATAATTCGTACTCTTAAGAAAACTAGCCAAGTCAGACCTAAGGCTTCAATATAATATCCTAAATTATGAGATGAAATGATATTTTAAAGTTGTTAAAAATATTTCATATTGTTATAAATAAGTTTTAGGACTGACCATTGTACTTGGCACCCGTTTAGATCTCACTTCTTTTGTCGCTGAAGTCAACGACTAAAGCATACCTACTTACTTATTGAACTTGGCTCTCATTTCACATTTATGTTTTTGATGGGATATCATTACTTTTAGTACAGAACTTATTAGTAAGTAAGTACTTGTTCTTATATTATTACACTTATATAATCCTGCATAAACGGCTCAGAATATTGGCACATTGTAGGTATACATACTAAGCAGGTAGGTAGGCACTTGAGTACTTACTGAATAAGTATACCTACCTACTACCTATCCGGCATTCCGAGACACACTATTATCTAGGCCTGAATAGTTTTCTAGCCATATCTATCTACCTGCATAGACTGCTCAAACTATTGGCACATTGTAGGTATAGGTACATACTAAGCAGGTAGGTAGGTACTTGAGTACTTACTGACTAAGTATACCTACCTACTACCTATCCGACAAGCCGAGACACACTATAATCTAGGCCTGAATAGTTATCTAGCCATATCTATCTACCTGCATAGACTGCTCAAACTATTGGCACAATGTAGGTATACATACCTATAGTCATACTTACCTATCTGCATAGACGGCTCAACTATTGGCACATTGTACACTAGGTAAGAGTGTACTACTTACCAATCCAAGACACTACTTCCACTCGTTATTATATTCACGTCAAGACCCTATTAAAATCCACAAAATGACCGACTGTCATCTATTTAGATTGCTATTCTTATATTACAGGCGCTAGTAAGGGTTCCTAGGAGAATCAATTAATTGAAAAAGTACGTTATAAATATAAAAATTTGCAAGTTTCAGATTTTTTCCTTTGTATCCACCCCACTACCTACCTGGATGCCAAATTTGAACGTTCTAGGTCATCTGGAACTGGGTTATAATTAACGTCTATAGGTCAGTCAGTGATAAAATTTTCCATAACCAGGCATTTTTGGACGTTAATATCTAAATAACCGTTTGAGGTGTATTTATGAAATTCGGTGCACATATTTTACTCGCAAGTGGCAATAGATGAGCCAAATTTGACTTGTTTATGTGAAATAGTTTTTGAGTTACGAGGGGGTGAAAAATCCCCAAATGGTTCCTGTAATATTACACTAGGCGCGCATCGCCCGTTCGCTTCGCTTGAACTTGGCTTGACACGCTGCCGCGTGTCTAGATCCTTTTTCTGTAGCTCAACTGCATCCATTGCTGGGTGGCTACCTAAGTCTGTATTCTTACCATCCTCCATCAACCATTCATCACAAAAAAACATGATCACGACTGTAATCCCCAGGCTCGGTAGATATACAGGGTGTAACATTTAGATCAGTCAGTATGGGAAAGTCTGAAACTATAAGACTTACGAAGATCTAGGAACCACGGTCATCGGTTTTAGAAACAAGGAAAACAAACAAGGAAAACAGCATTAATAATTTGAAAAAAAAAAACTCGTAGGTACTTAAATACATTGAAAAATTTACGAAAAACTTATATAAAAGAAAAATAAAATCCTTGATTTTCCCATACAAATTGTTTATGGGTATTCTGTCAAACATTTAATTCAAGAGGCAGGTTTATACACCACAGCCGGAGCGGGTCGCTAGTGGAAAAAAGATAGATAGATAAACATTTATTTGCTTCTGCAACACACAATAGGTACATAAGTATAGGCATATAACAAAAGTAAAACATAACAAGCTGACAAGAAAAGAAGTAGGATCAATCATGTAGCATGTGGATGAGATGAAAACAGGTAACACAAAAATAAAAAAGGGTTACAAAGAATGCAGTGTGTGCTGCAGCGAAGCAAAAAGGCAATAACTCAGCACATAGTTTGCTCTAAGAACAAACACTGATTTTCAGTATCACCTAAATGAGGTAACCAGAAGAACGAGACACCAACAAGTAGAACGGTGTGTCTATATTACTGGGATATTACTAAATTATGACGATGTTTCACCGTTGTCGTGTATTAAAATTAAATAAAAGAATATAAAATGGTTTGCTTGACCCTAGTTCGAGAATCCTCATTTAGTTAACAGTGACCTTATCAAGCATCGCTTGACCGACTGAAGACCCGTTCCTCGCGCCGGTAGCCATCCAATTAGAACGATGGTGTCAATTCCTGGTCACGTCGATATTAGCTTTAGAAATGAGGATATAAACAATCGTGAAACTACTTTTGCTAGAACCAGCTAGAACCAATTCGTGAAGAGATCGCCGTTTTATTTATTTAACTAGCTGTCCCGCCCGCGACTTCGTCCACTTAATGTAGGTATCTAACTAAACTGAGTTTCAAACAAATCAATCACACTAATACAATTTTACCCTTTTTAGAGGGTTATTTTGAAATATCCAGGAATACGTTTCCATTTATTGTGCATTTAAAGTATCCAAACCAAAATTAAGACCAATCGCACCACCCTTTAAAAAGTACTCATAAAAACATTGACCCCACATTTGACCCCTTTTTGAAGTTAACATTGAAAAATCCTGAAACACGTGTCCATTTATTTTGTATTTACAGTAAGTACACAAAGTTTCAGACTAATCGCACCACCCGTCAAAAAAATCCCATACAAACATTGACCCCTTTTTTAGAGTTATATTGAAAAATTCTGAAACAGGAAACAAAGTTTAAGGCCAATCGCACCACACGTTAAAAAAATTTCATATAAACATTGACCCCCCCATTTGACCCCCTTTTTTGAAGTTGTATTGAAAAATCCTAAAACACGAAATTAAGTTTCAGACCAATCGCACCACCCGTTGAAAAGTTCCCATACAAACATTGACCCCCCCATTTGACCCCTTTTTTTAAAGGTTTTATTGAAAAATCCTGAAACACGAAACAAAGTTTCAGACCAATCGCACCAGGTTAAAAAGATCCCATACAAACATTGACCCCACATTTGACCCCTTTTTCAAGGTTATATCGAAATATCCTGAAACACGTGTCCGTTCAATTTGTATTTGCAGTACACAAACAAAGTTTCAGACCATTCGCACCACCCGTTAAAAAGTTCACATACAAACATTGACCCCACATTTGACCCCTTTTTGAAGGTTATTTTGCAAAATCCTGAAACACGTGTTCATTCATTTTGCATTTACAGTACACAAGCAAAGTTTCAGACCAATCGCACCACCCGTTAGAAAAATTCCATACTAACATTGACCCCCCTTTGACCCCTCTTTGAAGGTTATATTGAAAAATCCTGAAACACGTGTTCATTTATTTTACATTTACAGTACACAAACAAAGTTTCAGGCCAATCGCACCACCCGTTAAAAAGTTCCCATACAAAAATTGACCCCACATTTGACCCCTTTTTGATGGTTATATTGAAAAATCCTGAAACACGTGTCCATTCATTTTGCATTTACAGAGCACAAACAAAGTTTCATGAAAATCACTCCACGCGTTAAAAAGTTTCATACTAACGTTTTCACCCTTTTTCACCCCCTTAGAGGTGGAATTTCCAAAAATCCCGTCTTAGTGGGTGCTTTTGTTATAAAAGGAAACCACCTTCCAAATTTCAGCTTTCTAGCTTCAGCGGTTTCGGCTGGGCGATGATAAATTAGTCAGTCAGTCAGTCAGTCAGTCAGTCAGGTTAAGCTCTTATATAGATATAGATAGATTGCTAACCAGACAATATTGTTTTGAAACTTACGCGATCTGAACACATTATTATTAGTATACAATATTTATTATTAATATTATATATTTATAATTATTATTATATATTAAACGGGTATTTATCGCGTTTTATTTATCTATTTTTCCTAATGTTTCAGTCAAAGTCATCCCGTGACCACGACAGTGTGTAAACCTGTTGAAACGTCGGGAAAAATAGGTAGGTAAATAAAACGCGATAAATACCCGTTTAATACTAATAATAATCAGACAATATTGTTTTAAGTATATATGTTTTCTGCCTACCTCGTCGGGAAACAGGCGTGATTTTATATTATGTATGTATGTACTAGCTTCCGCCCACGGATCCACTCGCGAAGCTATTCCAGACTAAATTGCTTAATAATAAGGTAGGTACCTTAAGGTACCATAATACTTGACACTTTTTGTTTGTAAAGTCTCCTCTAACCATTAGTTAGGTAAGATTTTAGTCGTACGCGGAAACTTAGAGAAAAATCAAAATGGCGGCGGGTGGATGCCAGCATCCTTAGAATAGTGTTCGAACTCCTTTACCTAGTAATTTTCTTTTTGCACCTCTAAAGGAAGTAGGTACTCTCCGTCTCCAAGACTTGGCAGTTAAATATTTAATAATGAAACGATAATGATAATAATTCAATTTCAACTTGGAAATAATTTTATTTCGTATCGCGTACCGTTATCTTCATTATTAGGCTATTCATTAGTTTGGTCCATCTCAGGTGTGATGTCACCGCGACATTGACCTCAGGCTGTTGAACCTGCTTTTTGCGAGTACAGGGCTGTACTCAGGCAGGGGCTACTCAGGGGTAGAGGGGCTAGCCACGACGCTGTATTTCTTCCGTGTCTGAGCGTAACTATGGTACTCGTAGGTTCAGAACTATGTATGTGACAGTGTTATTTAATTATTATTTATAAATTATCTATGAATTTATTCCTAGCTAGGCGTAGAAGATTGCAAATTTAAACAGCACGTGCTAAGGAGCAACAAGTTAAGCAAAACTCTGTACGATATTCTAAGACTCTAGCTAGACCCTTGGAAAGGTTCCATTATGGTTCATTGATTTGATGAAAATTTATGAAAAAATTACGACAAATCGTTTAAACTTCTTTTTGTTATCGTATTACAACTTTTCACGTACCAGTGTGATGAAAAGATTAAAGTGCGCCTTAAAGGCTCCGAGGTCTATGTCTTTATTTGATCTTAGTTAAACAAAAAGCTTCTAGTTCAACAGAAAGCAGCAAATTCAAATTTGAAATAAATTTATTCAATAAAATCACAAGGATCATTTTGAATCGTTTTACATGGTATTTTTTGCAGTCTAGGTATCAATTCCAGTTATAACCCCAGTCCGAGAAGAACTGACAAGAAACTTACTGGGTACTAACGTTAGCACAACAGTAATACAGGACTTCCCCCTCAAAAATCTCCTGAATTCGTCCGCAGACATGCGATATGTGCAGAATTTGATGACAGACAGACGGACTATTGTGTTGTCAGGGTCTCGTTCGAAATGAATGAAGTTATTCAAAAGTACCTACACGTAAAGTTTAAAATACCTTCAAAGTTAATTTAATGTCAATGTCATGTGTCACTTACTTGACATTGTAAAAAACCGATAGTAAAATCTAATAGTTGGCTCAACGAATCTAGGCATTCGTGAAGTTAGCCGCAAGAGCTGCGCAGTATCGTTTTTCGGAAGCAATTGGAGGTATAAGGAGGGGGGGAAGGAACTGTACATGCGCAAACTCGCACCTGTGGCTAACTTCACGAATGCCTAGACTAGATCCGTTGGATGACCTATACCTACCTACTCTACCTAGTTCTCTTAATCAAAAAATTAATGAAGATCAAATTGGGGACGTTTTAGAGAAAGGCCAGGGTCAAGAGTACCTACCCTAAACCGACGCGCACGTATGAACAATGTAAGTAATGAGAGTGAATGAAGCAAAAGAGTATTGTCAGGATCGTAGCAAGTGGAGATCCCTGGTCTCTGCCTACCCCGTCGGGAAACAGGCGTTATTTTATGAATGTACCTATGTATTCATGAAGAGGGGGCCGAGTCAGTTAAGTCATTAGTTAGATGATGTGAAATGATAGAGGTTCCGCCCAAAGATCATTGTATACAAGATATTAGCTCGTTAACAGTATAATTGCATATTTTGAACTTTTAATAACCAGATGTAAAGCGGTTTTTAATTAACATCTACGAAAAATCTAAATAAGAGTTTATTTTTCTCACGGTTCAACTGATTTTGTGGCCAAAGATTGAAGGCCCGTAAAATAACGTTATGAGAGATGAAGAGAGAATTTCTTTATTTATTTATTTGTAGGAAAACCAACAGCTTTTACTAAAATTAATAACTGCTTAGTGCTAGATAGCCAATGAAAGGTTCTCATGTAAGACGTATTTGTGGCATCATTGCCAGTAGAACTATTTTGATAAGCAATTCTATCCTACCTTAGGTAAGTATTAATCATAAACTAGCATGTAACTGAAAATAGAATTTTACAGGCGTCGTCATGTTAAATTTATTGACATTTTCGTGTCATCGTGTGATCCAGACGAATCCAATGACACCTCATTTGTCAAAATTCGTCTAGCCGTTTAGGCTACAGCGACAGAACTCGCATACATATGTACATACATACACTCAAAACAAACCAACCCTTCTTCTTCGATTCGCAGTCGGATAAAAAGCTTGTTTGTCGTTCAATCACGCTAAAACGGCTCAACTAATTTTGTTAAAATTTGTAATTATTAGCGTAGTTATTGTCAGAAATAGCATAACTAATAGTCCACTTTTTATTTATGTACTTACCTATGTATCATTGGGTGTGAAGCCGTGGGCAGAAGCTAGTCTACCATAAAAACATGCAAATAAACTAAAGTACCAGGATTACAGAAACGCGCGAAGGTAGATATAGGGCAGCGTAGTTACGGGACGGGACCGCGTACTGTTACCTGTTACTTTCACTTTCGTGTGCAACGGACCCCGGGTACCAGGGGATAAGCAGACGCGAGGAAATCTAAAAGCCTTTATAAGGTACACTAAGTACTTTTTCCATAAGACACTAGCTGACCGGCTGGCAACTTCATTTGCGCGTACCAAAACGTATCCAAACCAAGTTTCAAATCAATCACATTACCTACATGTAAAAAAATCCCAGACACCCCATTTTACCCTTTTTAGATGGTAATTTCAGAAATACGTAAGTATCCATTTATTTCGCATTTAAAGTATCCGAACCAAAATTCAGACCAATCGCACCACCCGTTAAAAGTTTCCATACAAACGTCAACCCCCCATTTGACCCCTTTTTTGAAAGTTATATTGAAAAATCCTGAAACACGTGTCCATTCATTTTGCGTTTACAGTATACAAATAAAGTTTCATGAAAATCGCTCTACGCGTTAAAACATTTCAAACTAACGTTTTCACCCTTTTTCACTCTCATAAGGGTGGTATTTCCGAAAATCCTGCCTTAGTGGTGATTTTGTTATAAAAGGAAGCCACCTTCCAAATTTCAGCTTTCTAGCTTCAGTGGTTTCGGCTCGGCGATGATGAATCAGTCAATCAGTTGTATACGAGTAGATAGATATATTCAGGGGTAAATCGATTTTTTTGATGAGATGTGTTATTCAAAGAGCTAACCGGGGTCTTACTGTCTCCACTGTAGCTATTAAAACAAAGTCCAAAATTTTCCAAATTGTAATAACTTTCTAGAAGCTTTTCAAAGCTTTTGACTTGTTCTTCACAACACTACGAGTCTGCAACTTGCCGCTTAAGCATTCCAATGCTTTATTACGTTTATTTGCTAATACATTCGAGCCAGACCATGCGGGAACTAGTGTTACACTACAATTAGTACAATTACATTACCAAAATGTAAATAATACTGTTTTTAATATTGACTGAGAAGGAGTGTTTGGAGTACCTATTCAGTGAACGACAATACATGGAAGCGCCCCTTGAGCTAAAAAATGACCACACAAAAATAGAGCCCTGGACCCTATTTAAGAAACATTACGAATTGTAAAATACAATTAAATGTAACGAGCTACAATTCTACAAGATTCTTATTAGTATTAGACGGGTATTTATCGCGTTTAAATTACCTTATATTTTCCCGACGTTTCGACAGGTTTGCACGCTGTCGTGGTCACGGGTAGAGAAAATAAAAATATACGGGTAGAGTAAAAATATAAGGTAATTTAAACGCGATAAATACCCGTCTAATACTAATAATAATGTTTTCAGATCGCGTAAGTTTAAAAGTACATACTACAAGATTCTGTTTAATAAAAAAAATCGATTTAAAATTTGTAACAGTGGAAAATTTACAAAATTGTAAAATTGTACCTACAATTCTACATTACTATTTTGTAGGTTTTATTAAACAACTTGTCATAAAATTCGAGAATATTGTCACTTTTTTACTAATTTGTAATGTTTATTAAATAGAGGCCAGGTAGTACAAATTTAGTTGAAAGTATCTTGTGGATCGATGTGGATCAATCAAAGTGCGCCTAAGAGACTTTTTCATCCACTGCACTATTTATTGACTCAAAATCCTCATATTTTCTTCGAAGAAGCTGCAGTTTCGGACGTGAATTAGCTACATTTCCAACTACAAAAGTAGGTTAAAGATGCTATACGGAAGTTGTAAAAATACCAATGTTTACAACCGTAGTTACACTCAAGCCATTACAAGCTAATCTGGTAGTATCAATCTCAAGTTTTTGAAAGTGATGGTCCGCCGCGGCTTAATACAAGTTGTGTAACGAGGCGAAGAACAATGTACCAATGGTTTTCGATTCCTACCTAGTAGTATCACCAGTGTGGTGATAGGCATGACATTTAGCCTCATAGGGAGCCCATTTTAAGCTAAAATTTCATTTAAAAAAAAACAAAAAAACTGCTAAAAACAGTTCATTTGGGGCACTTGACATCGTGTTTTTGATCTTTTTATGTTGTACGAATTGCCGTTTTCCTCACGATGTTTTTTCATTGATACAAGAATGGATTGAACTTACAATCCAGATCAGAAATGCCACTACAATTAAGCTTACGGCCCACTTGATGGTAAGTGATTTGTTAATCTAATTCTTCTATATTTGCGTCCTAAATAAATAACAGAAGAGAGCATAAGGAACAATGATTTTAGATTTAGTTGTAACATTAACTAAGGGTCTAACTAATAGGTAAGTTATGTGGCCATAGCTAGGGCATATCAGGTAGTAATATCACAATGTTTTTGATGCCTAGAGCTATCGAGTACCAGTCCACTGGTAGGCAATAATGAACCCATGAACTTTAACAATAGGTTGCCGCGGGCTGGGCGCGTGTATTGACGTGTCTTTGTTCTGAGGTTGAAGATATTTTGATTGGAAACTAGGAAATTGGGTATCCGTGCGATTTTTGTAAGATGTATTGGCGTAAATTTATGCTAAACTGGAGGAACTTTCCACGACTTTTTAGATACGGGGGTATGTTCAAAGGTCATAAAGACCAAAGACCTTTCAACCTAAAGTCTTTCAAACCATCGGTACTGTTTTGGGGCTACATTTTGAGAATAATTTAGTTTTTAGACGCTAAAAAGAACATGCTGTCTGGTTGTTAGTTAGTTAAGAGATTTTCACGATAAATGTTACGTGTGTAAGAAAAAGAACCACATTCGTATATAATAGAGAGCAAGTTTTAAGAAATGAAATGTCATTGATGACTGAGAGTATTTTGATAAAATAATATTCCAAAATCTCTCTATGACCGTAACAAAAACATTTGTATAAAAAAGGGGCAAAGATTGGCACAATCGGCGAGAGTTGAGCTTTGATAGGGTGCCACTGCCAAGCTCCATGGCATTCTTAAATCAGGAACAGGAAGAATGTAGGTACAGAGTTCTTCAATATATTTAAAAGAAAAAGAAAATCTGTAACGTTATTCATATTGATTTATGTATGCTTTGCCAGAGTGTGATAATTATCGTTCGGATTTTTTTTGTAATGCTATATCGCTCAAGAACTTTGCTTTGCCATAGTGTGATAATTATCATTCAGAATTTGTTTGCTAACGCTACATCGCTCATGAACTGTTATTTTCGATTTGCTTTGACAATATTCTATCCCATTCTGTTCGTGAGGGAAACCTTTGCTAAAGTCGATAAGGTCAAGTTAGGAAATTGGTTCATCAGTATCAGTTGTTTACTCACCAGAGCCGGTGAATCCATGGGCCCAGCTGTCCTGGACCTTGTCTTCCGAAGCTCGCTCTCTCCATCCGACGGCCTGTCACTCTCCCGTTCAGAAGAGTTGTAGCGTATCACTTCTCTGTGGTTCTGGTATCTTCGTTCTTCTGTCGGCTTTCGTTCATATCTGAAACCGGATTATGTTATTGAAACTGGAATATTGTTTTATGCTGGAAATGAATTCAGGTCACCTTTAGTTTTTGGCATATGTGGCTTGTTGCTACAGCACCTATTTAGCATGTAAGGTCAAGTAATCGTAAAATTTCAAATATTCGAAGACGTGTATACAAAAAAAGTAAATAATTATTCTATCAGCTACCACGTGGCAAAAGCTCTTGGATGACGTTTCTACAAAAAAAAAGAGAGTAGTCAAAGGCACGTCTAAACATGATTTTTGGCCAATGCCCACATTTTGCACAGTCGTGAGTATTCCGTACTATTCGTACCACCTGATGTAATATAATCTAATATTTTCAATCGTCCAATGGTCTATGGTGTCTCACCTATCATTCTTGTACTTGGGATCCAGTCGCTCCACATCACTGTCTCTGCCCTCATCCCTGAACCGGTTCAGCTCCTCTCGGGATCGGCTATACCTCTTCTCATCCCCGGAACACTCGTAGTTTATCTTCTTGACTATAATCTCACTTGGCTCTGGATCCGTGTATCTGAAATAGCAGGAGAGTTTATCATGACGATCAATGCTACTACATTTTTATCTAATGCTGCAATCAGGTCTATGTTAAGATGAATAATTTGGTTACCTCCTGTACTCAGAGTCCCTTCTGGATAATGGCTCAGGGCTCTTGAGGACCCTCGTGCGGTTCTGTGGGATCACCTTCTCTTCTTTCTCTTTCTTGATCTTCTTGGAAGAGTCGCGAGAGAAGAGCTGTTTTACCTGAAACAGGAATAAACCTTGAGACAAAATCTTAAAAATTAATGAGTTATAGTATGGTGTTGATTTAGCGTTATGGACGTCCAATATCGAAAACAAAACAAACATGATCACGACTGTAATCCCCAAGATTGATAGATAGGTATCTTTTTAGATCTCTTGATTTCTAAACTTCTTTGAGGATTATCTAAATGTCCAATATACTTAACTATAAAAATAAGTTTCATATAATTAATAATCCTGAGTCGAAATAGCCCTTTCACTAAGTTATGTGGATCAAACAATGAATTGTAGAAACTTACTTTTTCAAGTCCGGAAAGCTTTTTAGCCTTAGGTGGTTTCCCACTAAGCTTTTCGTCGTTACTCGAACTTTTCTCATGCCTCTCCAATTTGGTACCAATGCGAGAGTCATCTCCACTCATCTCCCTTGACCCGTAATCCTTGTACCCATCTTTGTATTTCATAAATTCTGTGTTTGCGTATATCTGTTCACCGGGATAATTGTTCTCTGTATGTCTTCTTTCACTGTCTAGAAACGAAGATATTTTACGAACGTCATCATCACTTTCGTATCTGTGCCTTCCATGAATCTCGCCGCTATCTTTACGAAAGTCGTTTTCTATTCCAGAGTCAACAAGGCGATTGTCGAAGCGACTCGGTGAGCGATCGTAGTAATCTCTACTGTCGCCAGAGTCGTGACGTCTAATTGTAAAGTCTTCTTTGTACCTATCTTTGTTCTTGACTCTGCGTAAAGAATTGTGATAGGACTCTGTGTACTTAGGAAGGTTAGCGTATTCCTCTTCTCTCTCTTGGGCTATCTCAGGGTTTGACGCGTAGTGTCCTTTCCTCTTACCGAAATATTCGTCTCTCACTTTGTATTTTTGCCCAGTTTGCAAAGCGTCTTGACTAGAAGTGAACTTTTTCGATCTATATTTCTTATCTTTATATTCATCGGGAGACAGAACAGGCTTTGCTGCGTTCGATTCTAGACTAGGAGGCTCATACTCTGGTTCAGGTGGAATAACTTTTCTGTTATCTTTGAACCTAGGTTCTAACCTTTCTGAGTAATCACGCCTATCTACTTCATCTTTTGGACCTTTACTAAACGCCCGGGATTCTGTATTATACTTTATTTTCGGTTTATCAGAATCGTATTTACTATAATCTTCAGTGATACTATTTTCAGCGAACCCATCCCTTTCTAGCGTATGACGATAGTACCGCGCCGTCTCATTTACGTATCGTTCTGTTGCTTTCATCTTTTTTTCAGCTTCGTAAATTGGATCGGTTTCCATAAGATACCTCGATATCGGTTCGTCTATTCTCTCTATTACTCTTTCCCGTTCGTGTCTTCGAGCGTTCAGTCGAGATTCTAATAGCTGACGTCTATGACTAAGCTCGTTGAAATCTAAATCAACTTTAGCCGTTTCCGGTTCGTAGACTTTTTTCTTTGTATCCATACCATCACCTCGACCTCTAAAGGTGTCAATAAAGTCATGAGAGGCATCCTTATTTGATGGATAGTCATTAGCGTAGGTAGGCTCAAAGTCTTCAAAATTTGTCATTCTGAATTCTCTAAACTTTGGTTTTATTGGTGAATCGGTTATCTTATAACCTTTTGGTACGCTATCTTTTTCATTTTGTTTGTAATTGTATTCATAATTACGGTTGTTAGAATATTTGTATCTTTCTTCATAGCCGAGCCCTTCATCTTCGTCAGAATGATGACCTAATTTATCTCGAGATGGTGAATACTTATTGGGCAGTGTTTCTTTGTTATATCTATCAGTTTTCCTATCACCGTCTCTGATGACTTGTGCGTAAACAACACCTCGCCCATTCATTTTGTTGACCGGAGATGGGACTCTATCTGGACTATTCCTTACGAATAGGTTGCCGTCGGGGCTTACACTTGGTTTTATGTATGAAAATGGCTGATTAGTATTCGTTCCGTTTGTCGATGAGATCAAATGGCTTTTTGGGGGTGGAGACAGTTGATCTTCTCTTAAAATTCTAACCATGTGGTCAACAGTATGCCCTCGCGTCAGTGGTGGCTTGTCAGGCGGCTGCTGGCTACTGTGAATCATTTCTTTATCAGCATATACGTTTTCTTCGATTTTTCGAATGCTATTTTTTATTTTATCTTTGACTTCCACTGGATTTATATCTTTTGGTTTGAATGAGTCAATTTCATCAACCAGCAAAGTTTTCTTTTCATCTATTTTTCGTTTAGGTGTTTCACTGATGGGAGGTGATGATTCCTTTTCGATAGATTTTCCTCTTTTTGTGCGAGATGGGGGTTTAGGTTCTTGATCAGGAGTCTTAAACCTTGGTGGTTTTTCAACTGGATTAACTTTCTGATCTACTTTTTCTTTTTTTATTGATGGATTACTTTCTTTTTGAGTAAGTTTATGTTTCTGGAACACTTCAAGAGGGGGCGTTTTCTTGAAATAATCGTCTCTTGGTGAACTTTCTATAATGGGCGACAACTGAGTCTTCTTGTTGCGTAAAGATTTAAGGAATTCTTCTGTCTCACTGCCGGACCTCTTTCGTATCGGTTTCGTATTTGTGTTAAGTTTAGTGTTAGATTTTAGATCTGTTACGTCACTCTTGCTTCTTTTTACTACTACTACAGGTTTTGTGGTTACCACAACTGGTTCAACGGGACTTTTGTTTCTTTGTGCTCTTCTAAATATGGTTGATAGAGACGTTCTTTCTTTTCTCTTCTTAGACCCTACATCACTAGTAGACCGGCCGAGCGTAGATTTATCATTCGGTGTTGCTTCGTCACTATTCCTTCTTCCTTTATCTTCTTTCAGCTTTCTTCTGTGTGGGAGTGAAAAAAACTTTTCTGGGGGATGGTCAGTGGTGCAGGTAACGCTCTGCGCTTGCGCTAGAACTTTGTTGGCTTCATTTATTAGTTCCTGTTCGGAGAGATGTGTGAACGGTTCTTTCCTTGTTGGTGTTTGTTCTGAGGCTCCCCGCAAATCCCGCGGTTTACCTGCAACGAAACAATGTTTAGTCTGATTAAAGTTAATTGATCGAAGGAGCGAAGCGTCTTAGTTTCGAGATTCGTCAAAAGCTTTTGTCCGTCTGTCAGTCTGTTCTCCTCTACAGGTCTCATGTTTCAGACGATTTTGGCGGAACTTGGCACATAAATTCCTTGTTTTATTAAATTTTTTTAGTCACTCGCGATTTTTGATTAGAAGAAAAAAGAGGGGAAGTTTTGTAGCGTTATTTATCGACGGATTTTAATCAAATTTGAAAGGCACACTAAGGACTTTATTCTACACAAGATGTTGCGAAAAATCCACAAGGGGGTGGAAGTTTGCTGTTTTGGACAAGAGCTTGCAAGGTCTACTGTTCCAACACAACCACTAGATAAACATATAATTATTTAATCTTGTTACTACTAAACGTCCACCACGTTTGTGTACACGGATAGTTGAATATAATAAGATGCAAACAAAACAAACAGTAAGTAAAATTTGATGATTCTTAGAAGTCCAAGGTTAAAAATAAGCAAAAAGTATGAGTATGGTCAGATTAGCAATATATATATAGGTAACGTAAAAATTAGTATAAGTAAGTAATGAGAAAAACTTCTAACAGCCAATCAAAATAGACATTTCTGATGTCCTCTTTTTGTGCAACTGAAATCCGGTTTGAATCATAACCTAAACGTAAAAACCTGTGGACAATCAATGTTGGTCCACACACTACATTGTCAAAAATAATCATTATGAAAACGTGCGCGAGAAGTGCCTCTAGGTGTAAGTACTTAAATCTGTTCACCACACTGCCTCACAAAATCTAGTGACACTATAAGAATTACAAAAACCTTTTAGTAGGTAGGTACTAATATAATGTAAAAGATTTCAAAAAGGGGGCAAAGATCCACAATTTCTATGAGTGGCTAAAATAATAGACGAAATCAGAAAGGAGGCATGCGGCGAAGAGACCCTTACTTTAGTTTTTCCTAAAAGTAGTAAGTAAAACAGTGGAAATGAGAAAAGTGATGTCTTCAATCTTGACCGAAATGGATCTGATGCAATAACTACTTGAGTCATGTCCTCTTTTGGCTTCAGCGCAAACAAACATCACTCTTCGCACATCGCTCATCACAATCATCTTTACTAATCTCCGTTAATCGATTTCAGTGAAGAGGTTTTATATATTATGGATATCGGTTTTTAAGCATTTTACGTACCTATACCAGATATTCATTAACACGACAGCAATTACTAACAAACTCTATATAGATAGAAAACGGAGTTCAAGTCACTGACCACAAATAATACTTCCAAAAGGCTGGCATCGTTGGATAGGTATACTGATTGTCTGTCAAGGGTAAGCACCAGTCCTTTGATCATTGGTCTCTTCTACCGGTTTTTTGGATAAAACTTTGAAAAAGAGACATGCCTCTGGTCCCCGCAGATTCTACACCAATAGGCAGAAATATGTAACCAACGCCGATAGATGGATATAGTTATTAAACGGTATTATGTTCTGCATAAAGTTTGTAACCAAAATGTATTCCAGTGTCACAGCGCAGCCTCCGCTGACGTCAACACCCCTCACGCTTATTTTTAGCAATGACGCCGACTTTCGAACAACACGAGCACGATGTTATTTTTCCTTTTTACACGAAAACGTGAGCTTGATAACATTCTAGATGTTATCATTGCTAAGAACTGTTTTAATTTATACAAAAAGGATCATTTGTATGCTTGTAAGGTCAAATTTTGGGAACACGTTTGTTTGCTCGATTTTGTCATAAAAACTCATAGTAGAAACAGAGAATTTACGATAGACTAACAATTTTAGATGCCAAAATCCATTATGCATTCAACAAAGTTATGGGACCGAAGTGTTTTCAGCCAATTAAGCTATTTATTATGTCATTAACATAGGTGAATCAAAAACTGATAAAACACTATAATCATGTACTGACATAGAAGCACACACAACTCAAACCGTAAGTTCTAGAGAGCTGAAATGTAATTTAAACCCCGGTGTCTAGATATGCACTCCGAAAGGAATCATGGAATTTAAACCCTTAGGTCTGTGTGAAAATAAAATTCTACAAATGAGTACATCTTGTTATCGATATGGAACTAACTAAGCAAGCTTGACTTATTAGACCAAAAAAGTTAGTAAACATTCAACGCGGTCATCATTTTGAAGCGTGTGGTCACCATAAATAAAAGGATAGAATAGAATAGAACTTTATTGATTTACTGAGTACAAATGTGGATTTTACAACATTTAAGTTTATTTATTTTAGTAACATTTTTTAGAAATAAAATAGTAATAAACAAAATACTAAAACAGAAGCAGGGAAAAATAATAACAAATACAGATACTTACTAATACTCGTAGTACTAAATAAATAAGCCATAACAGAAACCTTAAGAAAAGGATTCTAACCTTGGGCTACTCAGCCGCTTTAAAGACTGATGGAAAAATAACTAGTGTGAGTAAAGGGCTTGTTGCCTTACAGAGGAACAGGTGAGGTGACTAACATGCGTAGGAGTGGCAAGAGTACCGCGTGCATTGTAACTGATCGAACATGACTGTACCGTTAAGATGATGCTATCTATAGTTATAATAAAAATGTAGCAGTTCAATTCTATACATTGAAGATATTTAGAAAATTTTGAGGACACTATAATCGATGCTGAAGCCAAAACTGTTTTTTTTTGTCTGTCTGTCTGTTTGTTTTTCTGTCTGCTTGTCAGTCTGTCTATCTTTCTGTCAGCATCTAGGCTGAGCATAACGCCAAAACTACTGAATGAAATCAAATTCATTTTTGGCACGGATTGAGTTCATACTTTGAGGTAGGACATAGTATACTTTTTAAACCGAAATTCAGTACCGTTTTTTTGGGAGAGGGGAAAAAAGAATTAGCGAAATTGGTCTAGCCGTTCACAGATGATACCGTGACCAAGGAGTTCATTTTTATTTAATAGAATAAAGAAGGAGAGTGTTAGGTATGAATGTGGATGGATACAAGGGTAGAAGAGATGGATGGACTGTGTGAAAGATGACATGGGTAAGAAAGGAGTGAGTGCAGAGATGACGAATGATAGGGAGAAATGGAAGAAGATCACATGTTGTGCCGACCACACATAACGTGCGAAAACGGCAGGAAGATGATGATGATGATGATAATAGAAGAAAGAAGATAGATATAGTGTACTTATTAAGATAGATCTGTATATTTCTGTAATTACATAATGAATTAGAGCTTACAACTACCGTAATATATAACCTTGAATTGATTTTCACACTTCAATATTATGATTTCCTTGAACAAGTTGAACGATGAATGCAGTAAGTGATCTAAGACGATACACAAAGACGCTATAGTGGGCAGCGGACCTTGGCAGCTTCCGGACGTGGGCGTAAATAGGTGTTTAGAGATAACAACAGTAACTAAGATGATAAAAAAGAACAGGTACCTACTTACATTGGATTACTTTAAAACAGAATAAACTATCATAAAATAAATAATAAACATTATGGAAATCGGTACTTATTTATACCGAAGCCACATGAATAAATTAATAAAAATAAAATAATATAAAACTTAAAAAACGGGTATCAAAATAGCTTGAATTGGGCAAAAACTTTTAAAAACAAATATCTGGGATTTTGGGTACATAACCTTTCTGAGTCAATACCTGTTTCAAGACACGTTTTTCAAAGTTCTATTTGCTACATATTACTGTATCCACACTCGTGACAAACTATCGTGACCGTGACCGTGACCGTGGTCCCGTATATGTCATCTACGAAGCTACAGTTACGGAGCTTTTTTTACGCCTTTTTAAAATATCTATTAATCTAAGCCACTAGTCCAACATGCCAACATGGCTTTTGCGATTGACTGTACTCTGATCTTTAAGAATCGATGGAAAATCTATATATATAAAAATGAATTGCTGTTCGTTAGTCTCGCTAAAACTCGAGAACGGCTAAACGGATTTATCTTATCTTGGTCTTGAAATGTTCGTGGAGGTCTAGGGAAGGTTTAAAAGGTAAGAAAACGTATATTACTTACTTAAAACGCGCAGACGAAGTCGCGCGCGGGTCAGCTAGTTACTTATAAAAGATTTTAAGTCTCTTGGGAATCGATGTATAAGATTTTTGATTACTTAGATCTTTGAGATGATAGGCAGAAGCAAATTCAAACATAGCACATGCCCACGTCTTGGATCGTAAGTAAATCGTATAAGGCGCCTCACATACGAGTAATACAAACAAACAAGCTTACTACAATTACATGGAACAATACTTCTATTGTTGTATCAGTAAAGCACTTACTAATGAAGGTCAATATAGAGAATTTTATATGGGCTGGTTTAGTTAGGTGCACCTTGGAAGGCCAGAAACCCGACAAGGTAGTTTGATATTGAGTATTTAATACTCTACAGAACATGATAGAAAGAAAGGTGGAAAAAAATCGAGGAAGACCAAGAATTAACTACAAGAATGAGATAAAAAGAAGATCAATAAATAATTCCCGAAATTAAATCTCTAAAAGGAACAGCGGGAGATTGAAGTTTGTATGACAAAAACATTAATGAGTAGGTACACTAGTGTCGTATAAAGAAGTTAAAGAGACTGCATTGGAAAAACAGCCACGTGATATGCCACGTGACTGCTATGGTCAAACCCATAAAATTGATCGTACGTATTATATTATATCTTACATCAACTATACACTGGTTCGAAAGAACTAGTGACAAGCTAACACCATCGGCAAGATCTTGTCTAGACCCCATAAGTATATCCGAAATCGAAAAAGCCATTAATGCACGATTATGTTCAAATCTAAAACAAAAGTATAAATCCTTTAGGAGAAGGTTCCGCAGTTTAGACAACCTATAATTGCACTCAACATCAATAAGCATCAACACGATCAAGCAATCATTCATGCAAGGTGGTAATCATCGCACGATGGTAAAAAGGCATTAATAATTTATTAACACATCTTAATTCCTCGCCCACGTGTACCCACTTAGAACCGTATTATTAATGACATAAGGTGTATTTAGGATTGCATCTGCACAAGGCTGAAACGTTCCCAATTTTATGGGCAATTGCATTCATAGATTTGGTTATAACACCCACTGTAGCTTCTTATATGGATCTCACAGTTATCTTGTTAATTTGCCTGAAGTCATCATCTGTACACCATTTCCAACAGTTTATTCGCTGTATTATTTGATGTTTCCTGCACCTGCACCCTGTATGAAGCCAATATCTGTTGGGATTTAGTCTAAAGAGGTCCTACAGCTCGTTTAGAAAAAAAGGTATCGCTAAATGATTCTGTACGCCAAAAATATTCCCATAGTATTGTTTCTTTACGATTGTCCTTTGAATTTGTGTGCAGGTACGATACTGCTGAGTTTGAAGCTACTACCTTATGGGTACAAAGGAATGCCCGCTCTTCACCACTATACTAACAGCACGTCAGCACGTGACTTGTTAGACAAAATTCGATGTAAACCATCTTACACAATAAGGGCCAATTCATTTGAGAAAGATTAATGTAACTGCAATAGGATTAGTATGTAAATGTTTCTTGGATTTATCGAAGGCTTTCGACAGAGGTGACCACAAAAGGAGCCTCGTTTCGTTGGGTCAATGCCAGATGGAAACTGGTCGCGTAAGTGTTTGTATCGTCATCCGAAACCTTTTTTGGGATGTCTGAGTAGCGCCGGGCGGACCGCCTCCACGCAACGACTAATGACTGCCTCAGGGTGACGTTATTGAGCCCCTTTTATTCATAAAGGTGAATTTACATAGAACACAGATTTTTATATTTTTTCTATTGACGACTACGCGTGGGTTAAACTGTGATATGAATAAGAATGCTTCTTGTCGTACAATACAATGTTAAGTAGAACATGCGCTTAATGAGACGGGGAAAGATACAGACGCTGGTTTTAACTGCTTTCTATGTAATGTGGCTGTATAGGTTGTGTTTTTGCGAAGTAATAAAATTGAATCGTTCGCCGTAAAGATAACATTGTGATGTAATCAGTTTGGGATTCAATTCATCGCTGATAAAGATTTGAATGTATAATTTTATTCATATACAGTAACAGAAGATAAAGTGAATTCGTATGGTATCCTACCCTAAGAGATCATTAATAATATGACAATTGAAACTCCAAAAATAAGGACCTACCCAGAAAATGTCTGCTATAATACCAGAGAATCATAATCATTAACATATTTGTTTTGTAGATCTTGTTAGAAATTTACTGTTATATTTAAATATTCTAACTTTTGTTGGATAACCTAAAATAAATAAATCTGTTTATTAGTCTCAACAATAGTATAAGTACTTGCTAATTATGAGCAAGCGTGGGTGAGGTGTAGGTTCAAATCAGGAAGCATTACTTCATCAACATTCTAAGAAATAAGATGACGATTTTTCTGTAAGGCCTACGTTTAAACCTTATTTAGACAGTTAGAGAATTGTGTTCAAACTTTCCTCTATGACGCTGATATCCCATTTGAAGATCCATCTAAACTAGCCATTGTTATGAAAGGTTCTATAAATGTTTATTTCAAATTTCAATTGCATGCACTAAAGTAACACAGATTTGAATTTTGGATAATACTTGATGTTAACGAAAAAAGCTTCTCTGGGGTTCTTGAATCCTTTTACCGCACTGGTTCGAAAAAACTGGTGACACTAATTAATAGTCATAGTAATGTAAATACTGACAATCAAATTTTATAAAACAAAGCTATTACTAACAAGTGTAGTATCTATGGGCGTATCTCGATACTGCTCGTATTACAAATCCACAGTCAGAGCTTGTAATTATTTGAGACCGTTATTTTGTAACTACGATTGTGGAGCTGGATTTTGTAATCTTATATCATTTGATAGCCTCAAGGGCTCTTCATCTTGGACATGGTTTCTTAATTAGTCTTAGCTATCAAGTATTAGGATAACTATCATCAATCTCTTGCCCTTATCTCACGCTAAGTGGGGTCGGGACAATGTTTTCTTCTTCCACTTACTCCTATCATTCGTCAACTCTGAGTCTCCTCATATATTCTCAACTTCCACATAATTGAACCACTCTTCTGTGGCCTTCTTCTACTTGCATACCCAGCCACATACTCATAACTCTTTTGGTTTTCATCCTTCCTCATCAAGAAATAGGATAGCTATGTTTAAGACATTTGAATGGGCTTTTGACCTGAACTTTTCATGTACGGACTGTTGTGAAATATGTAATTTTCAGAAGAGCACTTCGTATTGTGAAACATTCTATTTACCTCGGCGTTTCGTTTACCCTTATATACTCTTAAAGATTAAGTAACTAGATATCTAAGGGTGGATTATGACCTACTTAGGATCTATTCTTAGAATAATGTAATGAAAAATGCAAGTAAAATGTCAGTTTACCCTACTATAACTATGATTTATTCTGGGGATAGTGCTGAAACTAGTTTAGTCCAATCCACCTTTAAATGTCAACCTAGGTTTTACCAGTCGTGACAATATTTTTTTTTTGTGATATAAAACATTCTTTTTTTGCCAAAATTATGATTCCATTCCAAGTAAAATATTATTCAAACTCTGAAACGTTTAAAAGGTGTCATAAAACGAATTTATGGAAAACCAATTATCATTAAGCATTCGGCAATCAAATCATTATAAAACCTGTTGGAAGATAGACCACAGTTGAAGTTCAATTGCGTGGAATCTAATCACTATACGTGTTTGCTACACGTGATTTGAATGACCAAAATGATAATTTTATTGTAAATATTCATATTATTGATGCACAACTTATTCGTAGATGAGCTGATCTATGGGATCCATTGATGATCTAGTCTAGACAACGTGACATTCAAACATCGCTATGGAATAGAAAACTTCAAAAATTTGACTTGACTTATCGATCAGAAATGTTATTCCTCATCTTGCGTGGGTCCATTTGGTGACATTATGTACACAAAACTGCGAATCGGTGCGACGCGATTTGATTTCTTGTGACATAAGATAGGGCTAGATCGCAGATTTTTGCGATGCGACGTTCGCTTCGCAGTTTTGTGTACAAGCCCTATGCCGTGACTGTAACCGTGTCTGAAACACGCCCACATTTGTCACACGGGTTTGTCCGTGTCACGGCAAAATGTCTGTAAAATTTCATGAAAATCTGTCAAATTGTTTGTTACGGTGTGGAGACACTTCCATTACCGATATTGCTAATAGAATGACTGGGTCTCAATTAGACCATCAAGAGATCCAATAGATCAACTCATGCACATATAAGTTGTGCATTTATCAATATTCTTAATACTGACAATAAAATGATCATAATAAACACGACGATAAATAATAATTGAAATTATAAGGATACCAAAGACTTGTAAAGTCATCTCGCTTCCACAATCAGATTTATTATTTAACTGAAATTAGTTTTTAATCTTTTGGATTGTCTTCAGCCCCAATTGACTTTTAATTTGGAAACGAGTTTGAATTAGACCGTTGATTTAATTCCCATTAAATGATCTAAGCTTGTTTGGGCCTCTGATTGTATAATGATCATTACCAAAGAGTCAGATAAAGATCAAATTATGACCGCTATACCAATGCTGTGAAAGGATCCAGCTAATTCGTTGTCCCTTTCTTTTGCATCTAAGAATTTATGATCTTGAAGACTGTTGGTTTCTTTAGGCCATTTTCCTTCACCATTCAAAGGCTTACTATTGCGTACCCTACATATTTAGGTGGGGTACAAAACTTAGTGTTTAAATTTAACCGGTACTTTGAATGAAAGGTAATATTACTCGTAAGATTCACCTGGATTTTTGTTGACTTGATATTGATAAAGCTAAATGTAATAAACTTTGTATAAATAATATCCTTCAAACCTTAGTAGGTAATGTAATAGATGGAAACCGGAACATACATACCTATGAGGTTACATAAAGGTATGTTGCTTATAGCTAGGTATTTTATATCTTGACTTCAACTCTATGCTTTTTAATGGCTTCGACATAACTTTGCCTTTAGATAACTAGTCAGAGCTGTTTTTATGGACGATTTAATAACTTATAGTTGGCTCAACGAATCTAGAGGCATTCGTGAAGTTAGCCGCAAGAGCTGCGCAGTATCGTTTTTCGGGAGCAATTGGAGGTATGAGGCGGGGGGAAGGAACTGTACATGCGCAAACTCGCACCTGTGGCTAACTTCTTGAATGCCTAGATCCATGCTTGAGATTTTCAAAAACATTTACATGTATTCGCTGGTTAACATTCTTAAAATAATGCATCTTTTGTTGTACATTTGTTTATAACAACGTAATCTCGATGTACCTACACCACGACTCAGCCTCCCCGGAGCCTTGAACCCGCGACTTTCAACGCATCACTATTCAGCTCATGCCTGACGATGACAAACAACTTCAGAAGAATTTTATCTCAAATCTGTCGTTTGTTGAGTTAATTCCACTCCTTTACCAGCACGAAGTTATATTAAGATAATCATGCATTGTTTGTTATAACATTTTAGCTGACTAAATAGTCCATGGAAGGAGCCTCAGAAGAACGTTTTTATCCTTCCACCACACTGGTTTTGAAATAATTAGTTACACGATAAGAAGAAAAAGCCTATTCAAATTGTAGGTGTTATAGGATGGAATTACTAAATGGAGGAATGGATCACTGTTGCATAGAACTATGGCAACATTGAATGTTAATTTCTACTAGATTATTTTAGTACCTATAGAGCAACACTGTTTCCTGTTTCCTCTCTCTTCCGTCCGACGTCCAAGATGGTGTACATTAATAAACGTTGTAAGTCAGCAAAATATTTTATTTACTGAATCCAGATTCCAGACTTACTCAGCACCTAAATATAGGATATACAGGCTGCACCCAACAATCACTTCAAATCACAGATTAAATTATATACCTAGTATGTATTTGCATTAAACCTTGTTACTTCATTCATCTTTTAAAGACACATTTATATACGAGTAGATTTATTGTCTATACTAATATTTTAAAGAGGAAAAATTTGATTGTTTGTTTGTTTGAATTGAATAGGCTCCGAAACTACTGAACCGATTTGAAAAATTCTTTCACCAATGTGTAGAATGAACTTTCAGGATGAACATAGGCTATATTTTATGTAGGTACTTCGCGGGCGACGCCGCGTGCAGTAGCTAGTAGGTAATAAATAAAACACTACACTGATAAACTAAACAAAACGTTGTCAGAGACATACTTGTGCTTGAAATCATTTTTATACTTGGCTGTGACTGCATTGATTCATCATCATCTTCCTGCCCTTATCCCACGTTATGCGGGGTCGGCACAACATGTGATCTTCCTCCATTTCCCTCTGTCACTCGTCATCTCATCACTCACTCCTTTCTTACCCATGTCATCTTTCACACAGTCCATCCATCTTTTCTTTGGCCTACCTCTACCCCTGTATCCATCCACATTCATACCTAACACTCTCCTTGTCACATGAGTTCACATGACATTTATCTCTTCTCATAACATGCCCATACCACGCTAACCTATTAC
Organism: Cosmorhoe ocellata; assembly: GCA_963675405.1. Taxonomy (NCBI): domain Eukaryota; kingdom Metazoa; phylum Arthropoda; class Insecta; order Lepidoptera; family Geometridae; genus Cosmorhoe; species Cosmorhoe ocellata. Next base: position 7,602,338 of record OY776267.1, read on the forward strand.
TCCTCATCTTTTCTGATTAATAACATAAAATAAAATGTCGATGTTGTAAACTTCCGCATTATAAAAAGGAATTTAAGCTAAATACTTATCAAATTTAACAGTCAAAAGTGAATGAGAATCAAGGTCATAGCGATCGTGTTCATGAATGAAAAAAATAGACCTATCAGTCAGTTGAATACTTGAATTCCACGCAAGATAATGCTTTATTTTTTAATTGTTATTATTTTAATGGCTTCTTAAACGAAGATATAAAAGAAATGTTACGATAAATCAAAACATATTATTTAAGTCGTAATTCGTAGCATCGGGAATTCGGGACCCTATCCGTAACTACTAGTTAATTGCTCAAAAATAACAATGAAATCTTAATAGAAATAATAATTGATGATAGCCTGATCATATTAAACATTATTTTATCTTCATCCCTTTCATTTTATTTCGCCATCTGCTAGATTGAATAGGTATTATGTAGGCAAAGTGCACCTGTGTCAAGGAAAATATTTATGTAAATAGAGAAAAACAGAATTTTTATATCAATACCCAAGAGTATGTTACTATTAGTTGTTTTATCCTTATTAGTTTCTTTGTTACTATTAGTTTTTTTATATTTTGTTATGTGAGTATTAGTCGGTTACTTTTTATAGATGTTTATCTTTGTGGCTGTTATTATATTAGCCATGCCATATTCATTCAATACATTAGCATGATTCAATGAAAACTCACCGAATCTTTTCACATGAACGTCTCGGTTAAATGAAACCGATCTATTCTTGCCGTCTTTCTCTTTTCCGTCTTTCTCTTTTTCTATAACGTCTCTCTCTTTTCCTTCTTTATCTGTCTCTTCTGTTATAGGTTCTTTTGTTACTTCTATATGTTTTACTTCTGTTTCTACAGTTTCTGCGCCATCTTTGGTTTGAAGAGAGTCCCCAGTGTCATTCATTGGGCACTGAGGTACCACGTGGTACCCCGTTCTTTCGGTTTTACTATCGGCTGTTTGTTGGGTATCATGGGTGCCTGTGATTATCTGTAACAGGTTTACAGATTTATCTTCTACAATAACCTTAAACAGTCATTTGTATTTCAAAATCTTTACTCTATTTACAGATTTTTTATCTTTTTTGTAATCAACTTTTAATTTATTATTGGTTTTTTGTTTTTGCTCAGTGAAACTGAAATCGGATTTAGGTTTTTGGAAAAAGATAAGTATTTAAAACTTTATAATAATTAAGTATTCTAACTACATAATTAAGGAAACGCGTAGTTTTTTATAAATTTAATTGGTCAAAACTAATCAAATGTATTTAAAAGTTCTGTAATAATAATAATAAATAACAATTTATTCAATATAGATGTGTGATTTACTGAAAAGCTATTTTTTGGATTATTTTATGCTATAATACTTATGATTTATCTTAAAAGCAAATAATGTTTTTACGAATGGCTTACCTATCTGTTCTCTATTAACATTTGATCCTGCGTTCTTCACTCCAGTGAGGACAAAATATTATTATCCTTCATCATTCATTGAAATTCTGAAACAAGAAAAACTATATTAAACCTCCGGCTGCATAGTGGCTGTAATGGATAGTTGAGGCAAAAGAATCAGGTTCGAGACAATAAAAAACAGATAAACCGAATTGATGAAACTATGATGTAACTGCGACGCAAGAGGTTGCGGGTTCGATTCCCGCCGCGGAACAAATTTGTGTACGATCTGCAGAAATTTGTTCCGTTGATCTGGGTGTTTTCTATATATGTAGGTATAATAAAATAAAATCTATCTATGTATATAATGTATCAAATATATCAGTTATCTAGTAGGTACCCATAGCACAAGCTTTGAGTAGCTTACTTTGGGGCTAGATGATGCTGTGTGGATTATTATTAGTATTAGACGGGTATTTATCGCGTTTAAATTACCTTATATTTTCCCGACGTTTCGACAGGTTTGCACGCTGTCGTGCAAACCTGTCTTTAAACGCGATAAATACCCGTCTAATACTAATAATAATGTGTTCAGATCGCGTAAGTTTAAAAGTACATATTGCTGTGTGGATTGTCCAGCATTATTTATTTATTTATTTATGTAAACTGCAGTTTATGATTTGGCTGAGATAAAGAGACAAAAAAAGTATATTTTCAACTAGCTTCCGTCCACGGTTTCGCCCGCGTGGTACCGTGACAAAAGAAACAAATCTATGCCACGGGAACCGTACATTTTTCCGGGATTAAAAGTGTACTTTCTTACCCATGTCATCTTTCACACAGTCCATCCATATTTTCTTCGGCCTACCTCTACCCCTGTATCCATCCACATTCATACCTGACACTCTCCTCGTCACATGACATCATTATCTCCTCTCTCCTTTTTTTATATAAACACTAAAAGTATAAATTGAAAATAATTTTGAAGTACCTATAATCATTATAATACTACGGTAACTTTACGGAAAGCGAAGTCATGATTTTTAAAAGATTCACACACTCGTCTTCAAAGCTTAATATTTCGGTCAAATTACTCAATAATGTACGTAATGGCGGTCGACATGTTAGTTAATGTCGAAGTGGTCATTCTGCTGTAGGTGCTTGCGCCACTGCAAAGTGCGGGTCCGGCTACATAGCCTAGCGTGCTTTAGCGGCCTGTGCTTCGTTGCGCAAATGACAATCCTGTGTTGGTGGGTTGGTTCATATTATAATGCTATATTAAACTAATATTATAAACGCGAAAGTTTGTAAGGATGCCTGGATGTCTGGATGTATGTTTGTTACTCTTTCACGCTAAAACGGCTGCACGGATCTGAATGAAATTTAGCACAGATATAGATTATGGTCTGGACATAGGCTACATTTAATCCCGGAAAAATTAACGGTTCGCGTGGGATAGATTTGTTTTTGTTTTTCAAGGTACCGGGCGAAGCCGTGGGCGGAAGCTAGTAGTTATATATTGGTGGACAGTTCACACAACGCCATCTAGTCCTAAACTAAGCAAAGCTTGTACTATGGGAACCAGATAGTTGATAGTTATATACTTTTTTTTTGTAAATACTAACCTAAATAGAATAAAATATAACATCCAGACACAGAACAAACATCTGCGTTCATCGCACAAATATTAGTCCTCGGTGGGGATCGAACCCACAACCTACAGCGCAGAAGGCAGAGCTACTACCAACTGAGCTGTGAGGCCAGTTAAAGTCAAATATTTTTGTAATTCCAAAAACTTTCAATTTACTTGTAAACAAAAACAAATGTCAATTTCAAAAACACCTAACTTGAATTATTTCCACCTGCCCCCATGCATTAATGGTTGCCCCCATAATGGTTTGTTGGGAGTTATTGGTAATTTTGTTTTATGCACTTGATTTTGTTTTATGAGATGACGAATGATAGAAGGAAATGGAAGAAGATCACATGTTGTGCCGATCCCACATAACGTGGGAAAAGGGCAGGAAGATGATGATGATGATGCACTTATTTCCTTTCACTCACGCTTGTCAAAAGTAAATAAAATGCTAACGCAATTAGTATAAAACAAAATCAACATTGCAAGTTTTATTCTAAAATAAAAATTAATAAGTAATTACACTCGCCGCGAGGTATAAATAAAAACGCGTTAAAGGTGTTGCAAAAACTAAAGAAAAACATTATAATTTCGCTAAAGAAATAAATCTGAGCGACCTTGTGTTAATGTCCTAAAAATAAGCACGTTTTTGCAGGCTGTATGGCGGCCGCGGGCAGAAACCCAACTCGGTGATAAAGACCATAAATTTTATTTTTGCACTATTTTAAAAGTAATGAAAAGCTTTTAATACAGTCCTGAACATAAGTTTTAAACATTTTTATAAACGCCACTTTGATTACCTCATTTACTTTATTATTAGTATTAGACGGGTATTTATCGCGTTCAAATTACCTTTTATTTTCCCGACGTTTCGATGTCTACCCGTGACCTCGACAGCGTGCAAACCTGTAGAAACGTCGGGAAAATAAAAGGTAGGTAATTTGAACGCGATAAATACCCGTCTAATACTAATAATAATGTGTTCAGATCGCGTAAGTTTAAAAGTACATAATATTACCTCATTTACGCTAAACAATTAACGGCCGGTTTTTATATTCTATCTACATATCTGCGGTTTTTGGATTTTGGATAGGTATTTGACATTAATACTGTAGAAGTCATAGTTACTAGCGTGTTTAGCAGGTTGCATTATAAGAAAAAAATTGTAAACAATGTTGATATGAGGATCGCACGCCCTAAAAACCTACTTAGTACTCTGGTGATAAGGCATATTTCTCGTCACAAACATTTTCATAAAATATTTTGTACAGCTCCATTTTCTTGTGTTTTTGGTATACCTGGATGAACGTTTTTTTTTGGTAAAACGTGTTTTTTGGAAAATGAAACCTAGCTAGATCGATTTATCGTCCCCGAAAAATTGGAGCCGTTTCCGAGATTGAGATTATATACAAGAACTAGCTGATGCCCGCAGCTTCGCCCGCGTGAATGTCGATTATCGCGACTTTTCATACAAACTTTCATCCCCTATTTTATCCCCTTGGGGGTAGAATTAATCAAAATCCTTTCTTAGCCTACGTCATAACACCTACCTGCATGCCAAATTTCAGCACGATCCGTCCAGTGGTTTGGGCTGTGCGTTGATAGATCACTATGTCAGTCAGTCAGTCAGTCAGTCAGTCACCTTTGAGTTATATATATAGATATAAAGAACGACTCTAAATTTTGTTCTGTTGTTATTGTTATTTTAATTAGTGAAGTCTCAGCACTTGTGTATGCAAGGATACCTACGCAACACCGGTTCGTAGATAAGCAACAATTTATGATTTCTAGGCTTTTTAATTTAAAGCGAGTGATCTTCGCGACTGTTCTGTGGATGATAAGGCGTCGATTTATGGTGGCGTTTGAATAAATCTTACCATGAATATTAGTTACTACTAGGTTTTAATAAAATGTTGTGAATTTATGAGCGTGAAGGTATAAATAATATTTAAAACTTAGATAAAATTATTATTAGTATATAACGGATATCAATCGCGTTTTATTTCCCTATTTTTCCCTATATTTCAACAGGTTTACACTCTGTCGTGGTCACGGGATGATTGATAAAACGCGATAAATATACCCGCATGCTAGGCAACTCTACATTTTCACCTACAATCTTTTTTACCCAAAAAGCAAACTATCTTAGACCATATTTTTTCTAAATAATACAATATTTTGCCTAATTTGCCATGAAAGTGGTATCAAGTAACGAAAGTATTACGCACTCATTAGAAAATCGAGTAGGAATAAAGTTGCGGATACAGCTAGGTACCAACTTATATAAAAATTTCAATATTTTGAAACCTTTTCTACTGCAATAAAAGTACTAAATTTAAAAAATCTATCTTCAGAATCGGTAGTCGCTCCCACCATACCAGTGACATCTATTATGTAAAATCACATACGAGATTGTAGCTCAGATATGTACACACAAGGCCGGGCTTACGGTCGCCTGCTTACGAATATGGTCAGTTCGAGTTAGGTTTTGCAAGTCTGCGGGCTTTTAAGTTTCATTGCAAAACTCAATTTGGCACGTGCAAGTTTGCCGCGCATGAAAGCAACTCTCACCACAGTGGTTTTGTCATCAAGGTAAAAGATTGATAAGCATAGATCGATTTTTATTACTTGCGAAGTTGCGATGTCAGTAAACAGGTAAGTTATATTTGAAGCGCGCATCACTTAGCAAAGATTTGTATAAGAATTGGTATCCTACTAATATTATAAACGCGAAAGTTTGTGAGGATGTCTGGATGTATGTTTGTTACTCTTTCACGCTGAAACGGCTGAACGGATCTAGATGAAATTTGGCTCAAATTTACATTATATTCTGGAATAACACAAAGGCTACTTTTTATCCCGGGAAAATGTATAGTTCCCGTGGGATAGATTTGTTTTTGATTTTCAATGTACCACGCGGGCGAAGCCGTGGGCGGAAGCTAGCACTTCATAATAATTATCGTCTCACTAGTTCTTTCGAAACAGAGGTAAAATAATATTTGTACAGGTTAGACTATCACATTATAAAAGGTACCTAAACTTTCGACTACATAAAAAAGACGAAAGGATGAAAGGAGTCTGAGATGACGATAAAGAGAAATTGAAGAAGATCACATGTTGTGCCGACCCCACATAACGTGGGAAAAGGGCAGAAAGAATAAGAAACATTCCACCACATAAATTAGTTCAAAAAAACCATTAATTCACTCAAATAGTTGAGTGCCTATGAACATACTTTTAGATTTAAAGACTATAATTGAAGAAGGCAATATCAACTTATTGCCTCACATACTTTGTTCTCATTTCTTCCATCTCGCATTGCAATTCGGCTAATTTGGGCAAAACCAAAGCGGTCGATATTTTAATGTGGCTTAGCGGACACAGACTGAATCTTAATAAGGCGGCCATCTTTGATTCGGTAATAATTCATGACCACCAAAAATGGCACCAAACTGCAAGGTTTTTGCTTTTTATCTTGACGTAGAGGCGAGTATATTGAGTTTAAACTTTGTGTTTCACCTCCTACACTGCTATGACACCTTGGTATTAACAAGTGAAATTAAAAGACCTATTTCTCACTCATTTCATTTCAATTATAAGTTTTGGAACAATAAAATATTGTGTCTTATTATAATCAGAGTCCGTCTAACTCATTCTCCTGCCCTTATCCCACGCGTGGAGTCGGCACATTGTTCTCTTTTTTCACTCACTCCTATCATTCGTTAACTCTGAGTATACTCCTCTTAAATTTAAGTTTAGCATCTTTCACAGAATCAAACCTATTTTTCTTCGGCCTTCCTCTACTTGCGTATACTACACTCACTCCCAGAGCTAAATATAAGAAAAAAAAACTTGAGAGGTGTCAAGGGACACCCGGATGGAACGAAGTTCCTTTCCTTGCTTTCTATGAGAGAGAGAGAGAGAGAGACAAAGAAACACGCGCACGCCGCACGGCTTACAACTATAGCAAAAAGTGTCGTTACAACTTTTCGTGAGATTTTTTCCGTCTAGCCCCTTTTCGCAACGCGCGATAAGGAACTTCGTTCCAAAACTTTAGCTAGTTCAATAATAATTCAACACATAGCTGTAGTGGGAAGTTTCACAACCAAACTCTGTTTCCAAGACCAATGCAAGACTCAAAACATCCTTGCTCTTTACAAAATTAATGCAATATGTCAACCCGTCATCGTCCCACGGGCCAAAAACGCGGATGTCCCTATTTGGTGCACGCGAGGTCCAATGACCCATTACCCTTCCTGAGACACAGCTGGAATTGTAACAGCTAGTTCACTTACGTTACAACGATACTCGCGTCGGTAATGATGAGAGATTACCAAATTGGCAATAAAGTATAGGTACCTTACAGAAAAGTGACTCAATACACTTAGTAAAGTTAGCTATTACCCGCGACTTCGTACGCGTTAGATTACTTTTACGCGTAGCGTCCAGCGTGCGCGATAAATAAGTAAAATAAGCATAATATCTCTTTTACTTGTCCAAGTAAAGACACGGCTTCTCAATGATTTTATTATATGTATAGTTATAGAAGTCTCTAAAGCGCATTTTACTATTTTCACCACACTAGTTTGCTAGAACTAGTGACATGGTAAGAAGGAAAGATGATAATAACTTAAATTTAATAAGTATATTTAAGTATAGTTACGACCTCACCAACATAACGTGGTTATAAAAAAGATAGAGATAACACTTCTACAGCCTTTATTCTTTAATTGGTAAAGCAATGAATATAATTGTATGGCAATGCGTTGTGCATGGAGTGATTTAACTATCACCTCGATGCGCTGTGGTCACCTTGCGAAACAGAGGTCGAAATGAAAAAGAAAGTTCACTTTTGTATTATTTTTGCTTCCGTCGTATTGCAAAAAGGTTGATTGTATCGCCAACGAAAGGAAAAGTTTTTATTTTGTTTAACTTTGTCTTGGTTGTAGCTACTTTGTGCCATGCCACTTATTTTTCAAGGACAATGGTCTCAGAACCTGCTTTATTTTTATTGGTAAAGTAATTTCCAGTTGTCCCCACGATACGATCCGACTGGGGGCGAATGGAACACTTAAATAAATAAATAAATATAAATATTGCTGGACTATCCACACAGCATCATCTAGCCCCAAAGTAAGCTACTCAAAGCTTGTGTTATAGGTACTAACTGATATATTTAATACATTAGATACATAAATAGATATTTTTATTATACATACCTTTCTATATAATTTTTAATTACCTACAAAAAAATTGCAATTTGTTACAATGACTTTCCTCACTGGTAAATTTATTGAAACAACTGCATTCTTTTTCACTTTTAAATATTTATGCAGGTTAATTTGTAAGCTAAGAAATAAATAAGATTGCTATTAACATTTTCTTTAAAGCATTCAATTGCACGTCGTAAGTTATTTATTTATTTTTCAACAGAGAAACAATGTAATTTGTGCCAATAACTGCATTTCATTTGTTACTATTTGTGCCACCCAGGCAGCCACCGCAACAGTAATCCTGTCAGTTTAACTACAATTATTCATTAAGGCCAGTGTTCGATGAAGCATCTATGGTATTAAGTGCACGTTTTACTAACTTGCATCATAACACCTTCATTAAGAATTGTATGTATTATACAATGTTAAGAATAGGATGAACAAATATAATGTCATAGTTTTGCGAATAAGGATAGGTAAAAATTATGTTATAGTTTATGGAACTTCCAACAGTTTTACATATATCACAAAAACATATTACAGTGTTTTGTGCATTTTAATATAAATAAATAATTTAGACTTTTTATCTTTTTAATTTTTAGTCTTTGCTTCAGCCGTCTACATACAAAAAATAAAAATAATTGAAACCTTCTAGATCAGAGCATGTACGCGACGCTTTAATGTACAGTGGCCTTTGCTTTTGAAAAACATCAGCTAGTTAGTTACAACTACCAGTAAATATAACATAATCGTTGCAAATGGACGTTTCGTGTTCTCCTTCTTTTGGCATTGGCTTCGGTTTTTGCGGTCTGACTATAGGCAGTACCTACCTACCTAGTATCTATCTAGAACCTAGTTATTGGTACCTACCTCTATAAAGTAAATAAAATAACACCGCTCAGCTCACGGAGACAAACGCAAGAAGTTATTCGGGCCAACTGATTTGATCCCGTGAAACTAAAAAAAATGATCGAGTCGCCGCCATACTGACGATTTGAATTTTTAAAAATCACCATTGCGTTCCCACGAGTAATAGGGACCTAGATGTCCGCAGAGCCCTTTATGGGGGTAAGGCGGATCAGCACTGTGTCACTGTTCTATTTGAACTTGTAGAAAAAACAAACACATGACTGAAATCCCCAGGCTTGGTAGATATCTCCTCAGATCTCTAGTTACTTAGATTTTTGAGGATATCTAAAGAGAGTCAGAGGCACGTCCAAACATGGGATATGCAATATTGCACATTTTTACGTGGTATGCCGGTTTCCTCCCGATGTTTTCCTACACCGTTTAAGAACTTTTGAACTTAAAAACATTTTGAACTCTATTCATGTTAAATAGAACTCAAGACAACTCAATCTAGTATAATTATACTCGGTTTTATCCTTCATAATCCTACATTAAGCTGCATTGTGGGGGCGATTAGAAATAACCTATTATGACAGAATAATTTCCAATAGCCACCACATTTGACTGTTATTTATATTACATCACTGTTTACATGCCAGTGCTCTTAAACGGTGAAGAAAAACATCGAGTGGAAACCGGAAAAATTCGAAGGTGTGTGTCATAGGTTAGTATTCTTATATGCGGCGATGGGCTTGCAACCTATCACGTACGGAATACTAGTTACTGTGCAAAATGTAGGCATCTACCAAATGTCATGTTTGGACGTGGCTCTGACTACCCTCTTTAGATATCTTCAAAGATCTTAAGTGACTAAAGATCTGAGGAAGATATCTACCGATTCTGGGGCTTACAGTCGTGATCATGTATTTGAACTACAAACAAATGTTACTAGAAAGTAGATAGGTGATAAAGTTACAAAAATCTTAGAAGTAGATAACACGTAAAACTAATTTTAAAACAATAATTGTTATCTAAAAGTCATCTATAGGGGCGTCTAAACGGGCTATATTTTACGACAGTTTGTGGCTGCAATACTGTGGCCGGCAACATTGCTAGCAAACCAGCCACACTATGCAATATTTTAAGGATGGCCCGGCATTATAGCCACATATTTTAGGCTAGGCTTAGGTAGGGTCGAATCCACATTCGTGTCCTGTTTTTCGTTTTTCTGCCAAAACAGCGTCATTTCGTCGGCCATTGTTGCTGGATTGTATGGCTCATTAAAGGGTTCTTAATCAAAGGCAGCTAATCAATCTATTGCAGCCATATTTCAACCTATAATGTTGCCTGCAATTGCTTGCTCAGCCATAAAATGCACTAAAATGTGTTTTTGATGGCTGGGCAATGTTTGCCAATAATTGCAGCCACAAATTGTCGTAAAATATAGCCCGTTTAGACGCCTCTTAACGAGCTTATAAAACTAAATTGTCATAATCACTATGGTCAAGGCGAGCGGCTCTGTCTCACGGTACGTACCACCATTGAATGTGATTGAATAGAACCCTTGCAGCGTCACAGATTCTAAGAAATGGTTGGGTTAGTACCAAATTATTTCTTCTACTAGCTGTGCCCGCAACTTCTTTAGCGTGAAATAGTGATTTTCGGCAGCATTTTATAAAACTTTCATCCCCTATTTTATCCCCTTGGGGGTAGAATTAATCAAAATCCTTTCTTAGCGGATGCCTACGTGCATGCCAAATTTCAGCCCGATCCGTCCAGTGGTTTGGGCTGTGCGTTGATAGATCACTATGTCAGTCAGTCCTTTGAGATACCTATATAATTTAGATTTTCGATAGATTAAAAGCAGGACTTCAAAAAAGGAGTGTATTCTGAATTCAGATGTATTTTCTGGTTTGCGTGTATGGTCATAGATATTTTCGACACTTTTTGTTAATCTACTTCCATTATTCTTTTACTGTTGTATGTATAGACAATGATCTCGAAAATCTACGATGTCTACAGATTTTGCGGTCTAATAGTATTTTTAACTGTTTTTTTTTTAAGTTTGTATAACTTTTTTGTTATAAATCGACATAAATTAATATTCTTAATTCTGAATTATTCCCATCTGTCCCCCTGGGGGGATAGTTGGAAATAAAAAGTTCATCTTTCCCCCTTTTTTGCGACGGGAGGAGAAAAAACTTTTACTAATTAAAAATATTCTATCTGTTCACCTTTTGTCTATTCTGTTCAAATAAAACTTCATAAACGTAACGAAATGTCTTACCGACATAAAATAAAAACACCCCAGCTACTTACAAACTCACTGTGACAGCGTGCCGTGAAAGAGTGATTGAATAGTGATTGAATCGACTCATTCATTCATTTGACTTAATTAAAAGGTACCAGGGGATAATGAGAGGTCAGGAGGTTTGGTAGCAGCTCGTTTGTTTTGACATTTCAATGATCAAAGAGGTTAAAAAATACCCTTTAGTATAATACTAGGTAGTAGATTTTTTCATTATTTTTACCTAAATATTTTCTGTTCCACTATAACATAACGCATTGGATAAGAGCGCTGGTGGTGTAGTGGTGGCACCCCTGCCTCACGCTCCGAAGGTCGTGGGTTCAAAACGTGCACCAATGAGTTTTTCCATTCGAAAAATATAATTATGTGCGTAATGCCAGAGCTCTTAAACGGTGAATGAAAACATCGTTAGGAAACCGGCATACCCTAGAACCAAAAATTCTAAGATATGACATCTTAGTATTCTTATAAGTGGCGATGGGCTTGCATCCCGACACATAATACTAACCTAAAACTAAAATAAGGTCGATAATATCGAAAATATGTAATCGGCAGTCCCAGCAATGATTTTCAAACCAAGTTTTCACGATATCGACCTTATTTTAGTTCCCTAACATTTCCGATGGAAGTCAATGTATGAAAGTGAAAACTTTTCGTAAATTATTAAAAATTAAAAAAGGGTACTGGGTCTACCATGAGTTTTCATAATCTACACTCGCTAGCGACTGTAGTTAAAAATTGTATGAAAACTTGTACAGCGCCTCTAGCGGATAGTTGGGTACTAAAACGTCACGTAGTTGACTATCCAACGCCACGGCGTACTACAGCGACTGTAGTTTGCGCTTCATTAATTTGCTTAGAATTTGGTACTATGAGTAACAATTTTGACAGATGTCATAGTAACGTACTATTACTACTGTAGTAACGTCGTCAGCCGATCTAAATGTGACAACTCATGGTAGGCGTACTGAAGCCCTCTTTCATAAAGGCTGAATACGGTCGTAATAGAAGTTATTTTGCGAATTGCAGTAAAATTACTAAACCTCCGTTATCTAATGGTGAATTAGCAATGTGTGTCATCGGTTAACATAACACCGTTTCTATAATCGCCTTGCCGTTCGCCGTGACCAATTCTGATTAATTTAATAGATGCACGTGTTTAGAATTTAAAAAATACCATGTCTATTTGTAAATACCTAAAAAATATGTCTATTTGTTTAGACAAGATCATCATCATCGTCTACCTGCCCTTTTCCTACGTTATGTTGTCGGCACAACATGTGATCTTCCATTTCCCTCTATCATTCATCTCAGTACTCACTCCTTTTTTACCCATGTCATCTTTCACACAGTCCATCCATCTTTTCTTTGGCTTACCTCTACCCCTGTATCCATCCACATTCATACCTAACACTCTCCTTGTCACATGACATTCATCTCTCCTCATAACATGCCCATACCACGCTAACCTATTACTCTTCATCTTGTCTAGACAATATGCCATTGGAATATTGATATGGAAAACATCAAAAAGTGTATGGAAATGATCACGCGATTTGTCGATTTGAAATGTCATTTCTGTTTGTGATTTTGTCGCTTGGCTGTCGCTGTAGCCCAAACGGCTAGAGCAATTTTGATAAATAAGGTATCATTAGATTCGTCTGGTTTATGAGAGTGATATAGGATATACAAAATTAAAAATAATCCAGTATGGCGTCTGTAAGAAGCTATTTTCAATATAGTACCTTCAGTTTTTTTTTGAATTTTTTGCGATAAATAAGTACCTACAAGTTAGAATATCACTTTATCTAGAGCTTCTTGTCTAGTTAATGATGTACATACTTTGTTTACTTATAAGGGGTTACGTATTAAGAGCATTATCTCGAAATTTGCTCTTATTTTGCTGATCTTTTAGAGTTCCATAAAAAAATATGCAGTCTAAACTTTTAACATAATGGATTTGTATTACATTTGTTAATGTGCCACAGCAACAGTCAGTTTACTGTAACACTGAAAATAAAGAAATAGCTTATTGTGTTAAGATCTCATGAGTTCATTAACTCCAGTTTTTTGCTAAACGGAAAAAAGATAAAAACATCATTATCTCGTAAATTGTCTGTTTACATGTCGGCTTTTGAGCTTTTTATTACACCAGCATGGCCAAAAACTACTAACTCAAAAATTTTTTGGTAGGCAACAATATAGAGTTTATCAATCTGATGAAGATGGCTTTTATAATCATTGGTATAAGATTGAATATCAAATAATTAACTGGTCTTCGTGAAATGGAGCTAGCAACACCGAGCCGTGTGGCAGCGAGCCAAGCGAGCCTCATTTCCATACATTCTTGCACATTTCCAGTAAATAGGTGCAATTGGCGGCTATTAGGGAAATTTGTTACTAGTAGACAGAAACAGGTCTTTTTTTTCATTTAACCTGTGACATGCCGGAACGCAGATCCACGCGAGACATAATAGATTTTCTATTGTGTCTGGAATCCCGGCATCCCAGAGGTTAAACTTAAAAGTTCAATTTGCCTCCCTCTTGGTAACGTGGGGACCAATGGAACTTTTTAGGACCAGGGAGACAGATGGAATAATCCCTTTCTCAAAGCTTATCTCACTGTGAGCAGTGGTGGTCATGTGGAACTTTAGGTTTGGCAACTCGTAATCATTTAGTTCGATTTATTTCTACGATTTGACGAACTATTAGAGTTTTTTTTCGAAAAATAGTAATTCCAAATGGTGAAGAAAAACATCGAGTGTCGTAGAACTGAAAAATGTTGAAGACAAGTGCACGAAAAGGACCTCTTTAAAGCGCATTTCACACTTTCACACACAAAAAAACTGGTTCAAAAGAACTGATGACACGACTATTATTACTTACTGTAATAAATAAACCTTTGCAGCCTCTATAAATTTAGTTTAAAATGTAAAAAATGGGGACGTTTTAGAGAAAAGCGAGTACCTACCTTAAACCGACGCGTATGAAAAATGTAACGAAAATGAATGAAGAAAGGGGTATGTCAAGATCATAGTCACAGTCCGTATGGAGATCCGTGGTCTCTGCCTACCCCGTCGGGAAACAGGCGGGATTTTATGTATGTATGTATAACTGTAGTAATTTTCAAAAAAACGAGTTCCTGGTTTAATGCAGACATTGATCCATTTAACAATGCATAAGTGAGTAAGTAGTGCGAAAGATTGAAATCTCTTCCGTATTTATTTGCGTGGCGTTTTTGTATGGAAATACTCTGTTGGTAATCACTCTTTTGAGTTCCCTGATCTGACATAAAGCCGTGTATTTATTGGGTTACTAAAGCCCCGGAGTTTTTCTGCGATGCATTCGTCTGTCGCTCTAGTTTTTAATTTTTTTCTCGTGTTATTTTGAGTTTTACCGTGTAATTTTGGTGGTTATTTTTCCAATAAAGCCCGAGTTATTGACGCGAGTGTAAAATATTTGAATTAAAGTAAAAAGTTTCTCATCCAAATCCGTCGGAGGAAATCCCGAGAAGTTTGAACAAAACAGTTTAAATATTTTGTTTAAAATTGACTAGACGATTTGACTGACTTTGTGACTACATAACTCATCCCGCGGAATGAGTTGACAGCGGCCTCAGTTGACTAAAGAGCAATAGTAAGGATAAATTTATCTTTTATCGCACTAGTTTTTTCTCGGTCTTTTAATGTCAAACCTGTTAGGTTAGATCTATAAATACTAGATAATTTGTATTTACAGTTTACAAGGGCGTTTGCTGCCTTTTACTTTGGTCATTTTATTATTTACTTTGTATCAAAATCTAGTAATAAAAAGCTAGGTACAAAATTTTTCATGCAAATAAAAGTATGCTAATAGGTATGTATTTAGCTTGTGAGGTGTATAAATCTAATATTAAGTGATATTTAGTAATGTTTTAATTAGTATCTTGTGTATCGTATTCGTCGACTATTACCTAATCAATATTACTTAAGCTCTTTGGGACATTATTTTGATTAATTTATATAAATGGTGAGCTATCTGGTTTGTCTATTGATTTTCGTAAAATAACCTCTCAAGATAATAATAAAAGAAATAAAAATTAACTAAAATTCATTACCTACATAATTTACGACAGCTTATGAAAAAATGCAAATTCTTTGAGAAAATAGTATTTTTTTATAAAATTTATATAGAAAAATTTACTGTTCATTTCGGGACAGTAAAACGTAATTACTGGACACGGGACCACACGTAAAATTCCGGGACTTTCCCGGAATTCCCGGCCATCTGGCAACCCTATCATGGGGGCAGTGAGTAAAGCTATTATCATCAGCCACCTGATAGCTATTCATGGGGGCAGTAAGTAACAACCCGTTTACATAATACATTTTATTCTTTTGCAACAAAAGCCACTACTTTTTGTTCTTCTATGTTTATGGCATTTGTCTCTTTTGAGATCAATTTTGACGATGTCAAATGTTTAAATTATTAGAAAGAATTGTCAATGTCACAAAGTCATAGTCAAATTGTCACGCGAGCGGAGCCGCGCGCGGTTGCTAGTACCTACCTACAATATTATATTTGACCTACCTACATAATATGTCTGTAAAACGGTTTGTGTAAGAACTGAACGCGAGTTCAACCGGTGGTCATGTCCTTTACATAATTTCCTGGTTGCAGTCTATGTATTCATTTAAATACGTAGGTACATAAGCTTTTATGTAGGTACCTATATTTTTTATATAAATTGAATTTAGTTTGTTTTGTTAAATAACAGCTAGGTAAACGATTTGGGCATTTAGTTTCAAACGATCTATTGATAGCTTGGAAGATTGTTATATATATTTAGTTATTTACCTACTTAGAAAATTGTTATTTGGGCTCGTCTGCAGACGAAATACAGAAATAATCTAGCAATTTTAAATCTAGTTTCACCATGTTCTGTTAATTAAATTAATAGTTTGTTAAAATTGTTTTGTGTTCCACAAAGGATTATCTTCCGTAAAATGAAATGACGTAAAATACCATAGATCCTAGTAGGTACCTATAGTACTATACTACTGTTATAGCAATCTGGAAATTCCATATTGTAATATACTGAGGTGCATTTGAAATCGAATCAGTAGACTAGTGAATGTCACTCAAGGTTCCACGAATACTGACCAACTGACGCAGTTCTGACACAGTTTCAATATTATCGCGACACTGGAAATATCTCATTAAGTCGTAGGTACTCAAAGATTTAAATCGAAGATATGCCCGTACGGTACTTAGACCGCGCCGTTTTGTTGCCACACGAAATGAGATAGCTCGCTCATTTGGCACACCAAATATTTTCAATTTCAGGGTACAAAAGGAATAAGTATATTTTTTTACGAAAGATCGAGCAATATAATTGCACAATAAATGGTGACATAACGTTTGGTTCATTTTTTACTAATCATTAGTGTGCATGCATCGGCATTTTGTTAACACACACAAGTAAAAACAGTGCCACAGTTTTTGGCGTCCAGCAGGCATATCTACGATTTAAATCTTTGGTCGTACTAACATCTACCTACTTGTCTACTTTGTTGAGATACTGAATAATAAATATGATCGCGACTGTAAGCCCCAGGCTCGGTGGATATCTCCTCAGGGGCCTTACCACGAAGTCTTCCAGAACGATTCCGTTTTAGAAACGTCACATTTCAAGCTTGATGTAACACTACTTCAATACAATTTGCATAGGTCATGGTACGAAATATCAAAGTTATATTACTTTGATATTGCTCAAAGAGCTTGTGGTAAGACCCTTGGAAACATGCGCGGGATATCTGTCTCTTTTGAGACCAATTTTGCCAGTATCAAGTGTTTAAATTAGTATCTAGTATTGTCAATGTCACAAAGTCATAGACAAATTATAAATATAGATCCTAACGTCAAGTTGACATGACCTTGACACTTGATCTAGTTCGATTGACGACGCCTCACGTATAAACAATTAATATTACATTGATACCTCACGACAAGGTCATTGCGTGTGGTCGTGTAAGATTATTGTCAACACATACTTATAGTAAACTAGCTTCCGCCCACGGCTTCGCCCGCGTGGTGCTTTGATAAGCAAAAACAAATCTATCCCACGGGAACCATACATTTTTCTGGGATTAAATATAGCCTATGTGTTATTCCAGACTACATACATAATCTATATCTGTGCCAAATTTCATTCAGATCTGTTCAGCTGTTTTAGCGTGAAAGAGTAACATACATCCATCCATACATTCTTACAAACTTTCGCGTTTATAATATTAGGATTGGAACAATAGATTGGAGTGAACCTGAGGGTCTACCATGAGTTTTCACAATCTACACTCGCTAGCGACTGTAGTTAAAAAAATGTATGAAAACTTGGTACAACGCCTCTAGCGGATAGTTGGGTACTAAAACCTCACGTAGCTAACTATCCTACACAGCGTACTACAGCGACTGTAGTTTGCGCTCATTAATTTGCTTAGAATTTGGTACCATGAGTAACAATTTTGACAGATGTCATAGTAACGTACTATTACTACAGTAGTAACGTCAGCCAATCTAAATGTGACAACTCATGGTAGACCTACTGGTGTAGGTACATAGGTATAGGTAAGTTAGGTATAGCCCAATTTGAAACGTCTCCTTTAAATCCTATTTGCGATGTCAAGTCAATCATTACGTCTTTTAATGAAATAATACAAACTATTTAGTACGTTAACTTTGTGTTTAGTAGCCTTTAGCTTGATATAAACTGGTATGTGCATCTAATTAGGTATATATATATTTATATCGAAGTTAGTAAAAAAAAAAATATATGATCACGACTGTAATCCCCAGGCTCGGTAGATATCTCCTCAGATCTTTTTTGAGGATATCTAAAGAGGGTAGTCAGAGGCAAGTCCAAACATGACATTTGGTACATGCCCACATTTTGCACAATAGTTAGTATTCCGTACGTGACAGGTTGCAAGCCCATCGCCACTTATAAGAATACTAATCTATGATACATACCTTCGAATTTTTGGTTCTAGGGTATGCCGGTTTCCTCACGATGTTTTCCTTCACCGTTTAAGAGCACTGGCATTGCTCACATAAATTTTTCGAATGGAAAAACTCATTGGTGCACGACCAGGTTTGAACCCACGACCTTCGGATCGTGAGGCAGGGGTGCTACCACTACACCACCAGCGCAATATTTTGCAAAGATGACATTCGAACGTCACCGAGTATACGATGTGACCTTGTAAGGACGTCGCATAAAGTTTCAACCTTCTTACAACTTTGAAGAAGCCTTAATAGTGCTTTTATAATTTTTCCTCAATACATAGCTAAGGTACCTACCTACGTAGGTACATACGTATCTAGTATTAAGGATAAAATCATCGAAGAATTTGGTAGACCGCAGACGACAGATTATTTACGACGAACTTCTGCTGCAAAAATTGAACTAATATTATTAATTATAAACGCAAGAGTTTTTAGGTATAGGTACGGTAGGCCAAGAAAGTGGTGTACCAGTTTTGTTTTAGGTTCCTAGTCATCAAAAATTACAACAAGGTTCAGCCGTGTGATTCTGTAAGACCTCATTTTAAACTTCGAATCTGTATCCGCTGTGAGTTTCTTGATTGGCATTCTAAAAACTCGGTTGATAATTCGAATTTACACGAGCGCCACTCTTGCGAGCGTGTCAGCGAGTTGAACTAAATTGACGGGGAGATTTTGACAGATAAAGTATGAGATGACGTAAGAAGTGGCATTCTATTCGGTAATTCCCAAGTCACTTCGACGCTCGCTTCGCACTTGAACCGGATTCAAAGAGTCAAATAAAAAGCGTCCTAAGCGAAGTGAGAGTGAATAGCGATGTGAAATGCGAGTTGATGTTTGAATTTTACAGAATCGACGTACAGTAGGTACCTACGTACTAAAAATATAAAAGTTATTAGATAGATATGCAAGCAAAACTAATCTTTATCACCTATGAATCTGCAAGCGGCAGTCAACTTTAGGGTGGTAAACCAATTTTTTGGTCGACCGTACCATGTACCTATATATTGATGGGTAGGTACCTACTTTAACCCCCTGAAGTTTTCAGAAGTAGTCTGGTAACAACATGCCCTAAGCCATCAAAGTGTTATGCTACAAATAACTTGTCCGGTGGCAAACTATTTATCGCCTAGCATAAATACTTACCTAGTCATTGCAAATAGATAAGCGCGATGGTGAATTGACAACACTTGAACACACTATGAATAAGAATGAGGTAAATAATAATTACGATGCAAAGAGGTTCTTCATTCCTCATTCATTACATGATGCGCATGTAAGTAAGGCTTAGCGCGAGTTTTGATAGTTTACGATACTCTATTTCATTTCATTTCTTTACCTGCAGCGCCCCTAGCGGCAACTTACGGTAGTGCAGGTCAAGTAAAGTATCAAAACTTTGTTTAAAAATACTATGTCTAATAGATAATGTTTATTACGATCTTACGGAATGTTTAGAAAAATAACTTAATTTTGTAAGTATTAGTTTTAAACAATACTTAGATAAGTAATTTATAATATAATTTTACATCAAACTACCAGATTGTACGCCTAAAATGGGTAAAACTATTGAAACTTTCCGGGGGACCTACCTATATTAAATAGTTTGGAAAATTATTCTTATTCCTATTAAAACTCGTAGACTAAGCTCCCTGATTGAAATCTATTCCAAAGATTTTGTATTAGAATTTGTCTCCTTTTTCATGTTTTTTTACCTTTTTCGGAAGAGAAGACAGTAACATTTTGTAACGGCAAAAGTATTTAAGACTAAACTTATTTCGGGATCTAGCTAGGTAGGTACAAAAAAAAGTTCATCCAGCGGATCTAGGCATTCGTGAAATTAGCCACAGGTGCGAGTTTGCGCATGTACAGTTCCTTTCCCCCCTCCTCATACCTCCAATTGCTACCGAAAAACGATACTGCGCAGCTCTTGCGGCTAACTTCACGAATGCCTCATTAGGCCAACTGTAGGTAGAGGTAGATCAGTCTAAAAATGGACGCCCCTCCAATGTATGTCCATAAATTTTCCTCTACATGCGGTACAAGTAGGTACAAGTGGAGGGGCCTGCATTTTTAGACTGAATCATCTCTACCTACTTGATGAAATTTGACAAGATGTCTGTCGGGTGAGCTGTAATATAAAGTTGGTTCTACTGCGCATAATATTTTTCCGCATGTATTGCATTACCCCTTTTAGAATAAACAGTCATCAGACACCTTGTAAGGCTGTTTGCGCACGCGCAGGTGATGACGTCATCGTGTCACCTTGCTTCGCCTACGTCGCACTCTACATTAAACGTTATTTCGCTATTTACAAATGCAATGAAATTATTTATTTTTATTTAACAATTTTTAATAGTTATAAATATTAGCCCGCAGCGCCATCTAGCCCCAAACTAAGCAAAGTTTATTTTATGGGAACCATTACCAGTTAACTGATATATAAATTCCTTATTTTTTAGCTTATAGGTACCTTTAAACAAGCAATTCTTGTATATAATAAAAAAATAAAAAATAAATATGATCACGACTGTAATCCCCGGGCTCGGGAGATATCTCCTCAGTTCTTTTTAGATACTTAGATCTTTGAGGATATCTAAAGGGGGTAGTTAGAGGCAAGTCCAAACATGACATGTGGTACATGCCCACATTTTGTACAGTAGTTAGTATTCCGTTCGTGACAGGTTGCATGGTTTGAATCTCGGAAACGGCTCCAAAGATTTTCATGAAATTTATTATGCAGGGGGTTTCGAGGGCAATAAATCGATCTAGCTAGGTTTCATTTTTGGAAAACGTCATTTACCTAAAAAAAAACGCAGTAAAGCTCGGTCATCCAGGTACCTAATATCTTTAAACAACACAGAACACGTGTTTAAATTTTGTTCATCACACAAATATTTGTCCTGGTTGGGAATCGAACCCACAAGCAGCGCAGAAGCTAGTGCCACAACTAAGCTGTGTGACCAGTCAAATTATTACTAGACATTATTATGTAATATTACACAAGTCTTGAATAGTAAATTCGACCCACACGAACCAACAAAGTGCCTAACTTATTGACATTTTGCGAAAAATCTAAGCGAAATAACTTAGCGTAGGCACGGAGACAAAGTAGGTACCTACCATGTGTGATAGATAGAAGTGAAACTCATATTAAAGGGTACTTTTTAGGGGGATTAAATAAAAGAATAATAAAGAATAAAATAACTTTATTTGTTCGATTAGACTAACATACGAAAACAAAAAAAACTTATAAAAACAACATAAAAAGTCCAAAGAAACAAAATGGCGTCTGCCTCAGCATGGGTTGGTTGCTAGCGAGCTAGCAGCCAACGCTGCTCTTCCGTCAGAGCCCTTTTTCTTTTTGTTGGCGTTACGGACAATCTATTCACACACACAAATTATGAATTACAAATTACACACACAAATTATGAATTAAATTACTCTAACTATTAACTAACACACTATTAACCACCTTAAACTACCAAATGCGATTATATAACACTCGTGTCATGTCTTTGACCTTCTTGCTCCCTTTGATGAATAAACAAGAATTTTTTTAACATTTTTCTAAAACCGTATAAATTTTGCAAGTTTCTAATCGGCGGCGGGATATTATTCCAGCACTTAGAAGCTGCGATTAGTACGGGTTAAGTATGTAGTTTACAAAACTTTCGTCTCGTTTCCTATACTGCTGATTTTAGTTGTTCAAAGTTTCCGTTAGGGGCGATATACGTGTAATGGAAGGAAGCGAAAAAAAAAACACACGACTGTAATCCCCAGGCTCGGTAGATATCTTCTCAGATCTCTAGTTACTAAGATCTTTGAGGTATAAATAGGGGTAGTCAGAGGCACATTGATATGATTATTGGGCACATGCCTACATTTTGCACAGTACCTAGTATCCCGTACGTGTCAGGTTGCAAGCCCATCGCCGCTTATAAGAATACTACCTGTTTGGCTCTAGGGTAGGTATTCCGGTTTCCTTACAATGTTTTCCTTCAATCTTTGAGTAAATCTAAAGAAGGTAGTCAGAGGCACGTCTAAACATGATATTTCGCACATGTCCACATTTTGCACAGTAGTTAGTATCCCGTACGTGACAGGTTGCAATCCCATCGCTGTGTATAAGAATACTAACCGAATGTTTGTTTCTAGGGTAGGTATGCCGGTTTCCTCACGATTTTTTCCTGACCAGTGTGGTGAAAGGTTTAGAGGCCATAAAGAGGCCCCTTCATGCAGTGCCGGATTTATATTTTTTATGAGTGTTGGCCACTTTATTTCTGCCGCTCCATGTAAATACCTTTCTAAAATAATAATTTTTTGAAAAATTATTATTTAAATAAACGAATGAAAGTTAATAGTCCGGTCAAAATTGACGTGTTTGACTTTTATCCTCTGAAATCAAGTGACCGTCCTCTGAAATCTGCCGCCTCTAGGACGCTGCCGCCCCTAGGCCGCGGCCTATACGGCCTATTTATAAATCCAGGACTGCCCTCATGCACTGTAAAGTTTTCAGTCTAACGTAAACAGAACCTTATTGATATCTTGTACACAGGTTACCTAAGTTGTGGTTAGATGACGCCAAGTGGACCAATCAGTGGCTCTTACGTCATCCGCGCCCGCGCAGCCTTTGGTAATGTTTGCTAGATCATTGGTATTTGCATAAAAATAAGTAAGTAGGTAGGTATAAGCATAAAAATGAAGTTAAATCTCCAACTGTGTAAACGCAGTATCTCTAGGCAATTTTGACCGGCCTCACAGCTCAGTTGGTAGTAGCTCTGCCTTCTGCGCTGCAGGTTGTGGGTTCGATCCCCACACAGGACTAACATTTGTGTGATAAACACTGATGTTTGTTCTGTGTCTGGGTGTTATTATGTATTCTATGTATGTATTTACAAAAGTATATAATTAATCTATCAGCTATCTGGTTCCCATAGTTCAAGCTTTGCTTAGTTTGGGGATAGATGGCGTTGTGTGAAGTGTCTATCAATAATTGTCCGTGTAAACGAAGTTTTGCAGAGACAACCATTGACTTCAGTGTTTAATCCCATTCTTCCCCTTCTTCTTATTAGGTAGGTATGTCACTATCACTAGTTCTTTCGAACCAATGTAGTGGAAGGATTAAAGTGTGTCTCAAGTGGTTCCTTGATATAGATACAAATTACATAAAAAAAAAAAAAAAAAAAAAAAAATTATTCGGAGAACAAACAGTATTAAGTATAAACTAATCTAGCTTCCGACCGCGCCTTAGCCCGCGTGGTACCTACCTTAAAAAACAAAAACGAGTATATCCCACGGGAACCGTACATTTTTCCAGGATAAAAAATAGCTTATGTGCTATTCCAGACCTATATATCTGTTCCAAACTTCATCCAGATCCGCTCAGCCGTTTCAGCGTGAAAGAGTAACAAACATAAATCCATACATCCTTACAAACTTTCGCGTTTATAATATTAGTAGGTTATGGAACAACTTACACATACTATTTTATTTTTGACTAGCTTCCGTTCGCGGCGTCGCCCGCGAAGTACCTACATAAAATATAGCCTATGTTCATCCTGAAAGTTCATTCAACATAATTGGTGAAAGAATTTTTCAAATCGGTCCAGATGTTTCAGAGCCTATTCAATGCAAACAAACAATCAAATATCTTTATAATATTATTATATTTTACTCGTAGTACCTGGGTGACCGAGCTTTGCTCGTTTTTTTGGGGTAAACGACGTTTTCTAAAAATGAAACCTAGCTAAATCGATTTATCACCCCCGAGACCCCCTGCATACTAAATATCATGAAAATCGCTGGAGCCGTTTCAGAGATTCCAATTATATATACCTAATTATATGCATATGTATATACAAGAATTGCTCGTTTAAAGGTTAGTATACAAGATTATTATATAGTATAGATATTATCTCCCACTTATTTCTAAAACACAATGTTGCTCTCATAAAATAAATTAACGACCTTTACAAACATAAAACAGTGATGATAAACACTGAACAGTTCATTCACCGGTCACTTTGCCAACTAAATTTGCATGTTACAGGTAAAATCAGGTTTTGTACAAAATGGATGTTGACCAGAGAATATTTAAAGGTTAAAACCATTAAAGTTTTGTATTTTAATTACTTACCTAGATTATCTTATCTAGACAGTGAATGTAAAATAACATGGAAGCATTCCTAGGTACCTACTTCAAGAGAAATATGATTATGACGTGGATTTGCCAAAAAATGATTAATGTCTAAAGAGAATATCTAAAGAGAGGCACGTCCAAACATGTTTTTTAATATTTTGTTATATATACCTAGGTAGGTATTTATTTTTATTTATTTATTTATTTATACACTTTTGGAGAAACTAACAGCTAGATTTACAAATTTAGATGAACATAATAGAACATGCCTGGACAGACCAGTGCATGTTTGTTGACGGCCAATTAAAAGTTTCCGCAGATAGGTAAAGATATACTTAATGTAATATACGTATGCTAGTTTATATTTTATGTTACTAAGTATCTTGAATTGTTTTCTGTTCCACTATAACGTATTGGATTACAACACAATCTGTCATGTTATTTTGATATTATAATTTTTTGTTATTTTTATTTTCTGTAGGTAATTCTAAGTTTTTAATTTTGTTTTTTTTTATAATAAGTAGGTAACTACCTACAAGTAAATTTTTTATTTGTTAATTTTCAAATAATTACTTGTGTTAATTTATATTTATATATTTTATGTTCTTCCTCTTTAACGCATTGGATAATTTAAAGGAATTTGAATTTGAATTTGAATTTAAATTTGAATTCAGCAGTGCGCAGACGCAGCTTCTCATGTCATACTAAACGTAGAAAGTAGACAGCCTTCAAATCAACTAGAACTTTTTGAACATTACGGCTTTTGTGATTTGTAATTTAAGTATTTACGAGACGAGGTGATTGTGGTCTTGTGATGCTGACCTCTTGATTAAAATCTAAATTATTTTTGTAAATACCTAATAACACCCAGACACAGAACAAATCTGCGTTCATCACACAAATGTTAGTCCTGGATGGGGATCGAACCCACAACCTACGGCGCAGAAAGCAGAGCTACTACCAACTGAGCTATGAGGCTGATTTTTTAGTTTAATGGCTGTTATAAAGAGCTTACCTACTACACAGAGGGTCTACCATGAGTTTTCACAATCTACACTCGCTAGCGACTGTAGTTAAAAAAATATATGAAAACTTGGTACAGCGCCTCTAGCGGATAGTTGGGTACTAAAACCTCACGTAGCTAACTATCCTACGTCACAGCGTACTACAGCGACTGTAGTTTGCGCTTCATTAATTTGCTTAGAATTTGGTAGAGTAAGTGCGCTAATTATGGACTGAGGTTGCATTATGGACTACCGTCGTTTCTCAAAGAACGTTCTTCGTATCGAGCCATCTGCCAGCGCAGGCTAAGCTCCACCACTCCCGCGCCTCCCTGGTCGTTTGCAAGCCAGCAGAGAGGGCACATGCATTCACTGGAGCCATTTTTCGATTTTATCAACGTGCGATGTAGTTTTTTACTTACCTTCGTAAGCTCCTAATTAAAACAATTATTACTCTTTGTGAAAGTGAATTAAACCACGGGAAAGGTGAGTTATTTTACAATTGTTCATATTAGAATGCAATATCCAAGAGCTTTTAAGATTTTCTGAAAAAAATATTAAACTAAAAACGTGTGTGTATTGCAATATGGACCACCGGCATGTTTTGAATATGGACTAGTGGTCCATATTATAAACAGTCACTTATATTTCATTTTAATGTTCTAGGGTGGCATCTACAACAGAAGAAAAGTCAGACAAACGTAGATATAAAGAATCGCAAAAAAGAAACCAAAGAAAAGAGCCCAAAAGAAAAGAAAAATCACAAGAGATAAAAAAAAACATCTTATGAAAGTTCTGATAAGAGTATAATTATTCTGTCAATGTACCGATGAAAGTCCTGATCGTTCCCAAAATGCTGGTATTGTAATGGGTTTTTTCTGAAGATGTTCATGGAGAGAAATTAATCCAATGTGCATCTTGTAGGCAATGGGCTCATGAAGAGTTTCTGGCATAGAAGATATGGTTGATTTCTATGTGTAAGAATTGTGTACCATTGATTATTTTAACCTTAATAATTGACAGATTCTATTTTGTGCAACATTACTAGTTTTTTTGTATAACTTTGAACTCAATTAACTATGGTCCATATTTGAAACCATGTGGTCCATAAAAGGTACACTTTTTTCAAATTGACGAAAAGGACATATTTTAGAAAATGTTGAATATTTCTAGTTTTTTGAGTGTTTAATAAGAATTTTATTAATCGTTATAGGTTTTGACACTTCTTGAGAAAAACGCGGTTAAAGTTTTTATTTGTATTTTTCTTGTATCTCCGGAACTAAATGAGATACGAACATGAAAGATATACTCAAATAAAGAGAAAAGTGTCAAGAATACAAAAAAAGCAAATACATACAAAATACTATTAAAGTGTACTATATAATTTGAAAAAGGTACTTATTACTAGCAGCTTTATATACTTTTAGCCAACGCGTACAGTCATAAGCGCATCAACTACCTTACTTGATGCGCTTGTGCTTAGTAAATCATTAAAATACTATTTTGAGTAGCAAGCTTGGTATCCCAGTCCTTCAATAATCTAATATTATAAAAGGGTAAGTCCTGACTGATTTGAATAGATACAACGCACAGCCTAAACCGCTGGTCGTACAGACTTGAAATTTGGAGGGTATCTTTGTCTTGGTATGTAGGCGCCTACTAAGACGGGATTTTTGGAAATTCTACTTTGAAGGGGGTGAAAAGAGGTGAAAAGTTTTGTATGAAACTTTTTAACGCGTTGCGCGATTTTCATGAAACTTTGTTTGTGTAATGTAAACACAAAACAAATTTACACATGTTTTAAGATTTTCCAATATAACCTTTAAAAAGAGATAAAATAGTCAATGGGGGGGGGGGGCTTACTGTTTATATGGGAACTTTTTAACGGGTGGTACGATTGGCCTGAATCTTTGTTTGGATACTTTAAATACAAAATAATTTAAAATGTATATCTAAATTTTTCAAAATAACCCTCAAATAGGGTTAAATGGTTTTTTCGACGAGCGGTGTGATTTGTTTGAATCTCGGTTTTAATAAATAGACACATATTTATGGATTTTTCCATAACAGTAACCTCTATACCAGACTTGGTGTGAAACATGGCCCATTTTTGGCCTAATTAGACATAATGTGTTATACTTGTATAATTTTTTTGTAATATAAAAAAAAATAGAGTAAAATAAAATAAAACATACCTACTTGATAATTATAGTACTATTTAGCCTACTTATGTAGATATTTTAATTTAAAACACAAAGTCAGGTTTGTTCAAACTTTTCTATAGAACAGGTGGAAGAATTTTCATAGTTTTTGATGTGTTGTATTTGTCCCCGTCAGCGAATAGCAGAATAACTATTAAAACATTTGAAAACTAATTACATGCGAACAAAGACGCGGACAGCAGCTAGTAATATTATAAAACCACTAATATTAATTTTAGTTGAGTTTCAGGAAATATTATCTCAGCCCATATGCCTAGACCCACTAGGTACTGCTGAACATAAGCATAATATATAAAATCTGTGGCATAACTCATAAAACATAAACATACTTAATTAAACTGTGCTCGGGTTTGGACTTGAATCACCGCCTTGCTTGGCATAAGTGCACTATCTGATAAATTTAGAGGGATTTTATTCTATGCCAATATAAAACATGCTATGTTTTCCATAAAATAAGAGCATTATCTCAAGGTTGATGCTCTTAACTGAAGCATGCCGCCAATTATTCCCATATACACCTGCTTAAAATAAGTGCACTAACTCAGAAATGGTGCGGTAATGACTAGTAATCTATTGAATGCTAGAAAACAATTTTGTACCAACTCTAGATGATGCGCTCTTGTTATGTAAAACTTTGATCGAAGTCTTAGATAATGCGCTTATAAAAACTGAAAAACTGGGTTCCTGAAGAAATCATGAAATGTCTCTTAGAGAAGTTTGTAGATCTCGTTTTCCTGATTCCAGATATGGTACTAACTCAATTTCGACAAAAACCTTAGTTAATGCGATTATCGTTAGCACGGCAGTACCTATGTATATCAATGTTGTTCACCTCGCCCTCAGTCCGGCCCTGACTTTTAACTCATTCATTGCACTATCATTTTACTCACAAGAAACAGGTACCTACCTAGGTTATTACACTAATCAGGGTCTCTGCAAAGCTATCAAGTTATAAAATCGGAACGAAATATTTGCCGAATTCAGTCGAGATTGTTTGATTGTGAAAGTCAAATTATCGTTTTTTGTTTATTTTTTTATACTTATTTATTAGGTTTACGAGATCGATTGTCGGGATTTTTTCCGATGCATTCGACTGTCCACTTTACCGCGCTAGGTTTTATATTTTTCCTCGTGTTATTTTGAGTTTTATTGTGTAATTTGGTGTTCCGAGTTCTTTACGCGAGTGTAAATTAAGTGCATAAAATGAATACTTAGTTTCTTTCTAAATTCATTGGGAAAATATTCCGAGAATTTTAATCAAACCATCCTTTGTTTAAAATTGACTTGACAATTTTGACTGAGACTTTGTAATATTCACTTTGAAACTTTTTAAATAAACTTCGCGAAGTATTGTAGAGGTGTGGGGTGAGGAGAAACGAAAATCTGAAATGGCATTAGCTAGCCACCGCGCCTTAATGAAACTCGACACAGGCAAAAAATGCTGCCTGCTACTTAGGTCGCAAGTTTTAGGCACTCACTATAGAAACCTGAAACTGATGATGACAAAAAAGCTTGGGACGAATCAGCTCCAACTCTGCTAGGTGTCCCTAACAAAATTAACAAGGATCATACAAAAAGCGCTAGCTTGTCAGTTCTTCTCGGACTGGGGATAGGACTGGAATTGGCACCTAGACTCACCTAGTATGTAAGACGATTCAAAATGATCCCTGTGATTTTAATGAATAAAACATTTTTGACTTGACGACCTCAGTGGCGCAGCGGGCGAGAGTCCGCCTGCGTCGCAAGAGGTTGCGGGTTCGATTCCCGCCTCGGAACAAATTTGTGTACGATCTGCAGAAATTTGTTCCGTTGGTCTGGGTGTTTTCTATGTATAATATTTTTTTTTTTTTTAATGCTGGACAATACTGGATATATCAGTTATCTAGTACCCATAACACAAGCTTTGAGTAGCTTACTTTGGGGCTAGATGATGCTGTGTGGATGTCCAGCATTATTTATTTATATATTTATTTATTTTGACTTCACTGGATGCTAATCATTCGGGAGTCCTCGCCCACTGCATGATTTGTTTAATTTGGAGGCTTCGAAGGAGTTTTTGTACAATTCGGTAGGTGACGTCACCGGACACGCTCGGCCTGCTTCCCACTATACGCCCGCGCGAAGGGGTTTTTGCTGAGCGGGTGTGGTCGCAGCGGAAGCGGAGAGCGATTTAGGATAAACTTGACGCTTGTATCACATTTTTTATTATAAAAAGTATCGAAGTACGCGGAGATATAAAAGTACTCTTTACCTAAAAACAAAAACATATATATCCCACACGGGAACCGTACATACTTTCGGGATAAAAGGTAACCATGTCCTCTCTCAAGTTCTAGTCTATCTTTGTACCAAATTTCATCAAAATCGGTTCAGTAGTTTAGGCGTGATTGCGTACCAAACAGAGTTACTTTCGCATTTTCAATTAAGGATCATGCACCTTGATGTGGATTTTATGTGGATCTTCTTCTTCTTCCTGCCCTTTTCCCACGCTATGTGAGGTCGGCACAATACGTTTTCTTCTTCATTTCCCTCTATCATCCGTCATCTCAGTACTAATCAGCTTGTGACTAAAATCGCTATTACTATGACTACGCCTCGCCCAAACAAAAACTACCAACAGTGGATAATTAACATTGTCAGAGGCGGCTACCGTTTTTTTGTGAAGACCTGAAGATGCTCTCATTAATCTAATGTCAATGTCAAGACTATTCTTAAGTACATCACGTGTTCGAAAGAACTAGCGTGGTGTAAGAATAAGTGTGCCCTCTTTAGTCTACTTGGCATGTCTTCGAACTTTTTAAGTTCTACTTACGACTTGCCGGTTTCTTCACGATGTTTTCCTTCACCGTTAAGCCTACCTTAGCTACCTACAGTATCGATAAAGCACATTTTTTTTTCGATCAAAAAAAATAATTGGTGCAACCGTACTCGAACCTACGACCTTGGTTGTAGGTAGATAGTACCTCGTATAGGTACTTATGATAAACATAAGTAAATGGATCTTTCATTAGCATATAGAAGTGGACTTCCTGATTATTAGTAGATATGGTGACCATAAAAAGCCTTTGTGACGAATGGTGCTAGTTCCCTTATTTCTACTGCCAAGCAAATTAAATTAGTCTGGTTAGATAGAAAGGTATTTTTTTTTCTATAGGTGCACACCTACCTACTTATTCTATTCCACCACAATTCTAGATAAGTTTGACAATACAAAACAAAAAAAAAATTACTTAGATGTTATGCCCTATATATTTTTCTTAAAAGGCAACACTACATTATATTGTTTAAAAATAAGTAAACTTACCAAAAAATGTCCTTTCAGTGCAAAGGCGACTGCAAACCGGAATAGATAATAAAAACAAAACGAACACTGATCACAGACCGAGATCTAAAACATAATTTTATTCAAGAAACACAAATTAAAAAAAAAACACATGTTTATAAAACACTTTGCACTGGCAATAATTTAAAAAACACAGAACACTTTCAGCGCGAATTTCGATATTTGAATTTGAAAATTAAAAAGCAAGATGGCGTACTACCGCTCGATTGCAACAACCGAGGTCGACTGAATACGATCCGAGAAGGCTTCTACGCGAATTATTTCGTGGGTGGCTGTTTGCAAGGAAAACAACTTGCCGTTTTATTTTTCACTTTATTTCTTAATCGGACGCGTGTGTTCAATCGAAGTGATTGTGATATCATCTTGTCTAACGACAATAGAGAATGCGGTTGAAAATAGCGACACAAAGAGTGATCAAGGAAAAATCTCTACAAAAGTGCTAAGAAATAAATCTAGCTAGGTATTAATTCCTTCGATGGTATTGAAAGTAGGTCTCATCCAGATCCTACATACAGCCTACATAGGTACTTCCAAAATACTGTGTAAAGACTACCTACTTGAAAGAAGATATTTGCGAAACTATTATAAACTAAAATGTAGTATTTACGAACCGGCCCGGTTCTGCTTATGAAATGCACGATAAATAAGTAGTAGGTACCTATTACCTATATCAATTAATTACGTAACTTACCAACATCCTGCGCGAGGAAAACCAGTTTGATAAATATGTTACTTAGTGCCATCTAGTGGGGAGTAGAGACAACTAATAGTGTCAAATTGAGAAACCGAAAACCCAATGGTTCCTATTTTCCCAGATAATTTAATACCTACTAGTATTTTGATTTTCTGGACCTTCCAGATTGAACTTTGCAAATTGGATGTTTTTTACTAGGTATGGTGGGGAAGAAAAGGGCCTAATAACAAAAACGCGGAACATCATTATTTTTGTACCTATTTATTGAATAAAAACGTTGAAATACCTTAATTCTATTCCAATTTTTGTAGGAACTGGGAGTGCTAGCAATAAAACCTCATTGGTACAAGATGCTATGATTAACCACTTACATAAATTAAGATATCTCAATAATAAAGTTAAAAAATCTAAACACTAAATAAATAAAAAATAAATAATAAACAATATAAGTACTAATGTATTTGAACAACAAGCAAGCACTATGAATCTAGCGTAACTACAGATACCTACAGCTTAGAATAATTAATAATCCTCAAAGATCTATTGGATCTACATAACTAGAGAGACCTGAGGATTTGTCGACTAAACTTTGGGATTACAGTCATGACCTTGTTTGTTGATTTTTTTCTTCAATAACAATAATTTAATTGAGCTATAAGTAATCTCAAACTACCAGTAACATTGTCCCAAATATTAGAAATAACTACAGATAAAAAATATAGTAAATAGCTGCCAGAATTACTACAAAAACTGACAAAATCGGCAACAAATGACGGTGTAACCAGTTTCGTTCATCTTTATCGATCACCACCTTCTTTTCCTTATACTTCTTCTTTTTCCCGCTGAGTTTCCACTCATATTCGGCCAGTTCTTTTCTATTTCTTTCCTCTTCTAACAGCTTTAATCTCTGTTGTTCTCTTTCGCATTCCAGTTTTGCTGCTGCTTTTTTGACTTCACAGGTGTCTTCACACTGCACTGTAGCTTCCCCACTCCTGACTGCATTGCATGGAGCATCTTTTCTCAAGTTGCCACAAGGGCAATGTATCTTGGTCTTCTTGGTGCAGACTTGTTGACCACATGCTCCGGAATGGCAGGATTTTTTGCAGCGATGGCCGCATTCTAAGTTCTTTGGGCATTGCTGTTTGCATGATAGCATTTCTTCTGTCGCTGAACAATACTCTCGACAGTGTAGGTACAGCTCTGTTATGCCACAGTGGCAAGGGATACGCTCCAAGGCATCACAAGGATGGCAGCTTCCAGGATGACAAGCTCCTATAGAACACTTATGGGAGCACTTTTCAGGACGGGGTTTCGAACACTCTCTATTACAAGGCTTACAATCATAGGGGACATTTTGGTACTCAGGATTTTGGCTATACAAGTGACAGAGCATAGCGCAGGTGTGGTTACCACAAGCTAGAGGTTTCCCACAATTTCTACCACAAGGTTTCCGAGATGCTGTGTGACATGGTTGGATGTCTGTCTCATGCTCCCCAAAGCAAATCACAGAAACTGGTGTTTTACAAGGGGGGCATTCTAAGGTCATAATTTTCGTCTTTGGTGGCTGCACTTCCCAGGGTGTAGCTGGTTTCTCGACCTGTTTGAAGACCACAGCTTTGAACTCATGGCACAAAGCCTTACAGTTATGACCACATTTTGGGTAAGTTTTGCGGCAAATAGCCTTGCAAGGTGGACAGTCTCCAAAATGGCAGGAGTGCTTATTTTCATCTACATGGCCACATTTGTACTTCACCTTGCAAGGTAGGTGGCATTTTGGCGGTTTTGTGTATCTCTCCCTACCACATGGGACGCTGATATAAGTCTCCTTACACTTGCAGGTAACTTTGGATTCCAGTGGACATGGGTAGCATGGCCCATGGTGGCAGATAGTAGTGCACTTATGGCGGCCACATTGTAGTGGTTTATCGCAGACCTTTTCACATGGAGGGCAGTTACCGTTGCAGCATTTCCTGGCGCACCCATGTTTTCCACAAGGTCTGGTACCTCGGCATTTTGTTTCACATTTGAACTCCTTGCTGCATGGTAAAGACCTTACGTGAGAGAGGCATTGGCACTTTTTTTGGATTAGAACTTGGCAAGGCGGGCAGGGTCCCCTGTGGCATTTTTCAGGGCAACTGTGAACACAGTCCTCATGCTTCTTGCCACAGGTTCCGATACATGTTTCCATGATGTCAGGACACTGGATGAAGCGCTTATTAGCCCCACAAGGGCAGGACTTCATACCAGAATTGGGACATTCCTCACAGCTACCAGAGTGGCACACCTTCTCACATTTATGATAGCCACATGAGTACGGTTTCGTACAAGGCTTCTTGCAATGCCAATTGGGATCTACACAGGGTCTTTTGGCTTCCTCAGCTCCACATTGGCAAGATTGGATGCTTGTGTATGTGCATGGGGAGCATTCTCCTTCATGGCATAACAACTCACACTTGTGTGTCTGGCACAGCAATGTCTTTTGACACTGCTGGCCGCAGGACCACTTTGCTGCACTGCATCTGACTCTCTTATGTTCCTTACCACAGTAACATATTCCATTGACAGTTTGAGGACATGGCGGGCATGGTCCAGGGTGACACAGGAGTAGACATTTGTGTTTGCAGTTGTCTCCTGTTGATAATCTCTTCTCGCACACTTCCCCGCAGGTATGAGGGATCAGCCATGGGTGAACGGGTGGATTATCAACTTTGCTGCAAAAACATCTGTACTTCCTAGGTATTTCTTCCTTACTGTACGAGTTACGGCATTTAGGACAACACCATTCAATCTTCTGTTGCTGATATATGCCTAGAGGAACTTCAGATTCCATACTGCGTAAACTGATGCTATCATTACCCCATTTTTGGATGCAGGAGAGATGGAAGTACGAGTAGCAGTGGTCACACGTCCAGACCGAATGGTTCCTTTTGATAGAACTGATACAAATCAGGCAAGTCATAGAGCGGCCGCTGATCGCTTCTTCTAGAAGATTCTTCGTTCTGTTCAGCATCTCGGTGTCCCCTCCCCCCCGCCAATAGCTCTGAAACATCCCCTCGATGACACTGGTCTCGTAGGGCTCTTCATCTTCAGAAGAAGATAAGTCCTTCATATCCTTCAGATGTTTTTGCACATTTTTCTGGATTTTTGCCGCTGCATCTCTGTAGCGGCGCGCCATGGTGACAGGCGGCTTATTGTAAAAGGTTATAATGGAAATCTTTTACCGTAACAACATTAGTAACGCCGAATTGAAAATATGATTTGATTTATTGATTTTTTTTCTCAAGAAAAAACGTTCAATCAATCAACGTGCATTTTTGTTTTTTTGGCAATGACATGACATGACATAGGTACCTGCCAAGTTGGCTCATGTCTGTCTCGCTCGCTTGACATGACGTGGTCATTCGCTGGTGTAGCCAGCCCGTCAGTAGATAAAATGTCTTTGGGCAAAATTGATCTCTAAATTCAAAAGAGACAGACAACTGACAGTGACAAGACATACAGACTGAACAGTGACAGACAGACAGAACAGAAACCAAACAATGCGAAGAAGAAGAAAAAACATTGCTTTGCTTTTGCAATTTACAAACTAATGTATTTTATTTATTTCTATGGATAATGCATTTATATAATCCGTTATAATATACTGAAAGTAATCGTAGGTACTTCAAACTAAAGAACAAACCACTTTACAGCTGCAGTTTCTTGGTTGTACTTTATGTAAAATACCTAAAACTTCAAAAATATTTGTCAAGAATAACAAAGCGATAAGAATCGTTCAGGCTCAAACCTCCGTGAGTCACAGGTCATGCTGCAGGCGATAGGTAAGCTAGCACGAACTAACAGTATTCATTATGGCGCGCGTTGCAACGTACGTTTTCATCGACTTGGAAACCACCGGCCTTCCCGCCGAGGAGTTCAACAAGACCAGAATAACTGAACTGAGCATGGTGGCAGTGAAAAGACCTCATTTACTGGCCACTAGGCCGGGCTCCACGCCGCGCGTGCAACATAAACTGACTCTATGCTGTAATCCAAGGAAGTTCATTTCAACCGATGGAACTGAGATCACAGGATTGTGCAATGACCTTCTAGAAAATGAACCTGTCTTCAGCCTGGAAGTTTTCACCTTAATAAATACATTTCTAAGCCTTTTAAGCAAGCCGGTGTGCTTAATAGCTCAGAACGGCATGGGTTTTGACTACCCAATACTTAAGAATCATCTAGAAAAGTTAAAAGTGAGCTTTTCTGATGATTTGCTGTGTGCTGATTGCTATCATGGGTTCTACGATATATTGGAGAAGAACAAGCAGTTATTCAAAGCTAAAAGTGATAACAAATTAACCAAAGATGCTTCAACTCAACTTTCACTCACTAATGTTAGTCAAATTCCATCAACTAATGATACTGATAATACATTAGTTAAACCAGAAATACCGGACATGCCTTCAACCATAACAGCAATCGACGATGTGGATTTCTATACACCCAACACTAGAATGCAAAATGTGAATGAGACTACCCCTAAACAGAACAAAGTTGGCCAAAAAGTAAAACGGCCCTCAAAGGTATGTAGAAGAATGCCATGGGGGGACGGTCCGAAGCCGAAAGAATCTTACAAACTTAAGAATATCTACGAAAGGGTGCTCAATAAGCCGGCTTCCGATGCTCACAGGGCTGAGAATGACTGCGTGTTTGCGCTGGAGGTATCAGCGGCTTTGTCGAAACAGTTTGTGGAATGGGTTGATGAGAATCATGTTCTTTTTTCTGAGATAGCACCCATGACTATCGGTGTGCCTTTAGGCTTGTAAACTTAATTTTAATAGTTCAAATATATTTTTATTATTTTGTTTATCCAAAAATAGACTAGTTTTATAAAAAGGATGGTTACAATGTGATAAGTTTTCGAAAAAGTTTTACTTTGCATTTATATAAGTACTTATTTTACTTTATTTTTGATATAATTGCCAAGACTGATCAGAGTGAACAATATACCTAAACGAAGACATTATTAATAATTTTTAAAAATTGTTTCTTTGCAATTTTTAATATTATATAGTACCTATGACTCGGCAAACCAAATATTTTAGCATGACTTGTAGCTAAATAGTGCTAGTTTGATTTTATTATAATTAGGTATGTACTAATCCAACTGCCTGTGTTTTATTAGTCACTAGTAGGATAAAAACTGAAAGTATCCCATTTTCAGATGTTGAATCATTTTTGATATTATTTTAGTTAATTGATTTTGGTGGTTTTAAGTATTTGTTAGATTAATTTTTCCTTGTTCATTTGGATTTTTATTATTACTTTGTATTAGTAATTATTATTATTAATAATAAACTTATACATTTAATACATACTGAAGTTTTTATCAATGAGATATGTATGAAGCTTGTAGGAATTCCAAGTTAAGCCTCATGCAGTTTAGACATGATTTAGATAGGTGAATGCTAGTGAAAATACAATGCTTCCATGCTTCTGAAAGTTAAAAGGCTCTGTACGTCTACCATGAGTTGTCACATTTAGATCGGCTGACGTTACTACAGTAGTAGGTAATAGAATCTGTGGTAATAGTATGTTACTATGACATCTGTCAAAATTGTTACTGATGGTACCAAATCCTAAGCAAATTAATGAGCGCAAACTACAGTCGCTGTAGTACGCTGTGACGTAGGATAGACCAAGTTTTCATACATTTTTTTAACTACAGTCGCTAGCGAGTGTAGATTGTGAAAACTCATGGTAGACCCTCTGTTTCCCATAATACAAAATTGCTTAGTTTGGGGCTAGATTACGTTGTGAGAAATATTTATAAGTAACTACTTATTTATGTATTTACTAGCCCTATATCTTATACCTTTCTTGATTACATTTTTTTGTAAGAAGGATCATACAAAAAAGCGCTAGGACCGAGACGAGTTTCTTGCCTGTTCTTCTCGTACTTGGGTTAGGTTGGAATTGGCACATAGATTCACCTAGCATGTAAGACGTTTCAAAGTGATCCTTGTGATTGTACTGAATAAATATTTTTCAATTTCAATTTCAATTTCTTTAAACGAGCAATTCTTGTATATATATATATATATATATATATATATATCATCAGTATATATATATATATATAGGATTATATATATATATATATATATAATCTGAATCTCAAAGCAGGGGGTTTTAGGGGCAATAAATCGATCTAGCTAGGTTTCATTTTCAAAAAAACACATTTTACCAAAAAAAACGAGCAAAGCTCGGTCACCCAGGTACTGCTACCTATACTACCTAAGTATTTTATAGACCACGACTTCGTACGCATTTAAAAACTTGGGTTTTTTTGATAACATTTAGCCTGTCCTTTCCCAGAATACAATCTATCTCCTTGTCAAATTTCATTATGATACGTTCAGCCGTTTAGTCGTGATAAGAACGACTGGTGGAATGCAAGGGTTAGGCAGGGGATATCATTTCAGCCTTCCCAACTTCCCTGGTCAAGTCCACCTTTTCATTCCAGGACTGCTGACGCTGACGGGGGTACTGTGGGGTTGCAGCAACCCCTTCATCAGACAGGGCACGAGGGGGCTTCGCGATGTGAGGGCGAGGGGCCTGGCGGGACAGGCCTGGGCTGAGGTGTCGTTCTTATTGGGAAACTGGAGGGTATGTATCTACTTGCGACAAAGATTTAAATCGTAGATATGCCCGGAAGCCAAAAACTGTGGCACTGTTTTTACTTGTGTGTGTTAACAAAATGCCGATGCATGCACTAATGATTAGTAAAAATTGAACCAAACAGTTATGTAACCATTTATTGTGTAATTATATTGCTCGATCTTTCGTAAAAAAATATAATTATTCCTTTTGTACCTTGAAATTGAAAATATTTGAGTCTACCCGTGACCACGACAGCGTGCAAACCTGTCGAAACGTCGGGAAAATATAAGGTAATTTAAACGCGATAAATACCCGTCTAATACTAATAATAATGTGTTCAGATCGCGTAAGTTTAAAAGTACATAATATTTGGTGTGCCAAATGAGCGAGCTATCTCATTTCGTGTGGCAACAAAACGGCGCGGTCTCAGTACCGTACGGGCATATCTATACTTGCGATATAAACGTCGACGAGTTTTGGTTCGGAGAGGGCATCATCGCGTATTGGTCAAACGTAGGTAAGCTTCATCATCATCAACAGTCAGGGTGATTACTCCAGAAAAGGACAACGATATAATAGGAACGAAATGTTCGTTGAATTCACTCGAATTAATAGTTATTTTGTTGTCAAATTCAAATTATCGTATCGGCCGTAAGTGGTATTAAGGGCTAAACACACCTATCGGACACGGCTGTCGGACGCGGCTGATAGTATGCAAGGTACAAAAACATCCGGCGTGCCAGATTGTTGTCGGACGTCCGAACGTTCAAGGTCAGCCCAAGGATAGTGTGCAAAGCTCAGTGAAATTTCATTATCTAGATCAGTGATTCCCAAAGTGGTCCAGGTGGACCCCCAGGGGTCTACGGTAGACTCGATTTCTTGTCACGTCCAACGTAGACCGTTGGACGTGACAAGAAATGGGGGTCTACAATCGTAAGCAGGGGTGCATGAATTAATTTGGTTTCGATAGTGAAGAACTAAAATGTTGGCTTGTTATTTTAAATAATATGATACCTAAATTAAACCTTCTCAATAAGACAATTTATAAATAAATTGAGAAATAAATGGTAATTTGGAAATACAAAAGATTTTTTTTTTCGAAATCTGTTAACCGTCGTTGACCTAAACTCAGCCACAACGCAAGTTTCGATAGATAGATCTTCACTTTTTTTTTTCAAGATTTAGAAATTGGTAGTAATGTAGATGCATGGGGGTCCACCGGATAGCAACATTTTGAAAGTGGTCTACGAAACAAAAGAGTTTGGGGACCTCTAGGTCGCGTCTGTCAGCCGCTTGTTTAGCACTTTATAGCTGTACGAGATGGATTATCAAAAGTCAAATGATATTCGAAACGATGTAACATAAAATACTATGTATGTATGTATAGCATGAAATTGTCTCTATTATAATATTTTATTGTTTATTTGTGGAATATTTAATTAAGTTACTACCTACTTAGTTTTTAGTTTTACATTTGTTATTGTGCGCCGACCTGGTTTTAAACCGAATGGGTTGGCTGGTAGAAAATGCCCCTAGGCATTAAGCCCTCCTTTTGTAACACTTTTTTTGTAATTGTGTACAATAAAGTATAAATAAATAAATAAATAAATAAGTACTTAAATAGGTTTTGCACGATTATTGTACCGATATAAAATTTATCGTTTTGCGAAACAGACACCCTGCATTGTGATCGCCATGTCTTCCAATCCTAAAGTAGGTTTGAGTCCGGTCATGCACCAATAAATATTTCTATGTACTTTTAAACTTACGCGATCTGAACACATTATTATTAGTATTAGACGGATATTTATCGCGTTTAAATTACCTTATATTTTAGAGTCTACCCGTGACCACGACAGCGTGCAAACCTGTCGAAACGTCGGGAAAATATAAGGTAATTTAAACGCGATAAATACCCGTCTAATACTAATAATAATAAGTATTTCTGTCCGAAAAAAATATGTGCGTTTTACGGGTTTTTTTTATCAGTACGTGGTGCCGTGGCTAGTGAACCAGGCGGGGTCTCTGGTGTACCTGCGGGCCGTGCAGCGCGCGCCGCTCTCGCTGTGCGTGCCGGCGGCCAACGGGCTCGCCTTCGCCTGCACGGCGCTCGCCGGAGCGGCCAGCGGCCTAGAGCCGCCCCTGCAGCGGGGTGAGCCGCTTTTGATGTTGTTTACACATCCTACTCATATTAAGCGGCGTGGGCTTGCAGCCTGTCACGTTCGGAATAATAACTACAATGCAAAATGTGGGCATGTACCAAATGTCATGTTTGGACGTGCCTCTGACTACCTTTTTTAGATATCCTCAAAGATCTAAGTGATTAAAAGATCTCATGAGATTCTACCGAGACCGGGGATTACAGTCGTGATCATATTTTCTTTTATTTCACTAATATTATAAACGTGAAAGTAAAAAACCTACTTTGTAGAGTTTTGTAATTATTGTCCTTCAGCCGCCATCTTGGATTTTTTTACATTTTGCACAGTTTATGTTTCTCTTGCCATCCAGATGAATCCAAATCTACTCATTTGTCAAAATCCGTTAAGCCGTTTAGGCTACAGACAAAGTATAAAAGTTGTTATAGTGATTCTAATATTCTTTAATCATAGTACCTATTCTTTTGCAGGTTCGATTCTCGGCATAGCACTGATAGTGGCAGGCACCGCGCTGTGTTGCTTAGACAAAACAAGCTGAACCTAAGCTGTGTAGGTACCTAAGCTCGAACATTCCATAAGTCAAACTCAAACGTTCAAACTCAAAAACTCAAAAACTCAACAAGTTCAAAATATTTATTTTTAAACTAACCAGTAATTAATAAGCCGTATCCCACACTGGTGCGTATTTTATTTATATAATTTATATTTTTCTTATATCTATCTATCTATCTATATCTATATAAGAGCTTAACCTGACTGACTGACTGACTGACTGACTGACTGACTGATTTATCATCGCCCAGCCGAAACCGCTGAAGCTAGAAAGCTGAAATTTGAAAGGTGGGTTCCTTTTATAACAAAACCATCCACTAAGACGGGATTTTTGGAAATTCCACCTCTAAGGGGGTGAAAAAGGGTGAAAACGTTAGTATGAAACTTTTTAACGCGTGGAGCGATTTTCATGAAACTTTGTCTGTGCACTGTAAATGCAAAATTAATGGACACGTGTTTCAGGATTTTTCAATATAACCATCAAAAAGGGGTCAAATGTGGGGTCAATTTTTGTATGGGAACTTTTTAACGGGTAATGCGATTAGCCTGAAACTTTGTTTGTGTACTGTAAATGCAAAATAAATGAAGACGTGTTTCAGGATTTTTCAATATAACCTTCAAAAAGGGGTCAAATGTGGGGTCAATGTTTGTATGGGAACTTTTTAACGGGTGGTGCGATTGGCTTGAAACTTTGTTTGTGTACT
This sequence comes from Cosmorhoe ocellata, assembly GCA_963675405.1. Classification (NCBI taxonomy): domain Eukaryota; kingdom Metazoa; phylum Arthropoda; class Insecta; order Lepidoptera; family Geometridae; genus Cosmorhoe; species Cosmorhoe ocellata. The sequence continues at coordinate 7,644,269 of OY776267.1, forward strand.
GTAAATGCAAAATGAATGGACACGTGTTTCAGGATTTTTCAAAATAACCTTCAAAAAAGGGTCAAATGTGGGGTCAATGTTTGTATGTGAACTTTTTAACGGGTGGTGCGATTGGTCTGAAACTTTGTTTATGTACTGTAAATACAAAATGAACGGACACGTGTTTCAGGATGTTTCAATATAACCTTCAAAAAGGGGTCAAATATGGGGTCAATGTTTGTATGGGATCTTTTTAACCTGGTGCGATTGGTCGGAAACTTTGTTTCATGTTTCAGGATTTTTCAATAAAACCTTAAAAAAGAGGGTCAAATGGGGGGGTCAATGTTTGTATGGGAACATTTCAACGGGTGGTGCGATTGGTCTGAAACTTAATTTCGTGTTAAAGGATTTTTCAATATACCTAACTCTAAAAAAGGGGGTCAATGTTTGTATGGGATTTTTTTAACGGGTGGTGCGATTGGCCTGAAACTTTGTTTTCTGTTTCAGGATTTTTCAATATAACTCTAAAAAAGGGGTCAATGTTTGTATGGGATTTTTTTTGACGGGTGGTGCGATTGGTCTGAAACTTTGTTTACTGTAAATACAAAATGAATGAACAAGTGTTTCAGGATTTTTCAATATGACCTTCAAAAAGGGGTCAAATGTGGGGTCAATGTTTTTATGGCTACTTACTTTATAAAAGGGTGGTGTGATTGGTCTTAGTTTTGGTTTGGATACTTTAAATGCAAAATAAATGGAAACGTATTCCTGGATATTTCAAAATAGCCCTCTAATATGGGTAAAATTGGGTGTCAAAGTTATTTATGGGATTTTTTTATTAGTGTAATTTGTTTGAAACTCAGTTTAGATACCTACTTTAAGTGAACGAAGTCGCGGGCGGGACAGCTAGTATTTCTATAAGTAAGAAGTACTGCACTATTGTATCTCTAAAATGACGTTGAGAAAATGCAATTTATGATTAAAACAAATATTATAAAGTTGGTATTTTATTCAAAAATCCTTTATTGTGTACACTAGATCTAATTCTAAAATCTAAATCTAAAATATTGCACAATTATTTGTCACAAATACATAATACTATATAATACACCTTCACTAAAAATATTTATAAAATCAGGCACCAACAAGCAAGTAATTTTTGAAAATTAATTTTCTTACATCTTTTTGAGTTTTCGTACCTAACTAAAATAATATTTAATTTTGCTTATTTACATAATTCTTAGTGACATCTTATTTTTTCATTATAGGTACTTAGGCTGCTAGGCTAGGCCCTACAAAAGATTCAAACTTATTAGAAACTAGCTGACCCGGCAGACTTCGTACTTATTTACAAAACGTTTGTATGGGAAATAGAAAAGATCTATTTTTAGGGTTTTCCCGGCAGTTATTCGTATTTTTCTTACCTTTTAAACCTTCCCTAGACCTCCACGAACATAAGAACCAAGATAAGATAAATCCGTTTATACGTTCTCGAGTTTTAGCGAGACTAACGAACAGCAATTCATTTATATAGATATAGATAGATAAATTCATGTAATTATTTAGTTTCTGAAAATATTTCTTCCCGGTCTAGGTGTTGTGGTACCACCATACTCGCAGCATCTGATACCCACGCTACAGGAATTCCTAGTGTCGGGACAAAACTAAGCTCCTAATACTTACACATACCTACATATTGACGACCTTAGTGGCGCAGCGGGCGAGAGCTCGTCGGCGACGCAAGAGGTTGCGGGTTCGATTCCCGCCGCGGAACAAATTTGTGTACGATCTGCAAAAATTTGTTCCGTTGGTCTGGGTGTTTTCTATGCATAATAAAATATATCTATCTATGTATATAATGTATTAAATATATCAGTTATCTAGTACCCATAACACAAGCTTTTGAGTAGCTTACTTTGGGGCTAGATGATGCTGTGTGGACTGTCCAGCATTATTTATATTTCTGACCAATTATACTTATCAGAAATATGTATTTTTGTTATTTGTTCGCTGTTATTTGTTGCCTATTTATATATTTTTTAATCATGATACCTAATCTTGTTACCGTTATGGACGACCAGGACAAGTGTTAGGTATGAATGTGCATGGATACAGGGGTAGAGGTAGGCCAAAGAAAAGATGGATGGACTGTGTGAAAGATGACATGAGTAAGAAAGGAGTGAGTACTGAGATGACGAATGACAGAGGGAGATGGAAGAAGATCACATGTTGTGCCGACACAACGTGGGAAAAGGACAGAAAGATGATAATTAGTGATGCAACGGAAGTGTCTTAGCGGAAGCAGAAACAGAAGCAGATGTCAAAAGTAAATTTAACGGAAGCGGAAACGGAAACGGATGCGGAAACGGAAGTGTAATTAATATGAAGAAAAAACTAAAATTTCAGTGACAAGTGCCCTACTTGCCAATGAAATTTTAGTATTTTTTTGTCTGTTTATTATAGTACCGTTAATCCAATCTGCATGAAACTTGGAAGGTCTAGAGATTCTACTATGTAGATTTGCTGGAGAGCATAATGAGCTTAATCGGTGTAAAGGTACCTACAGGGTTCTAAAACAAAAAAAAACTTTTTGCCCAGCAGTGGGACACTAATGGCTGATATATTATAATAATTGAGTGTGTTATCAAATAAAAGATCTTTACTTGCTCATTCCAAAATGATGTATAGTTTATGAAATATAACGTAAAAAGTAAATTTTACGATTTAAATCTTTGAAAATTAAGAAAACCGCTAACATCTTATAGCACGGATATTCGTGCCGTGTGTATAAGTACCTACCTATCTAGGTAGGATAACAAATAATATTCTTTTTTTGTTTGGGACTTATGTAGGTACATAAAGAGTGTCCAAAAACATCAGGACTTGAATACAAATGAGGATTGTGGCATCGCGCGTGAAATATCTCGGTTCGGGGCGAACTAATAGTTAATATTCATAGTTAAGTTGCGGTAGGTAAGTTATATTATATGAAAAGTAGTTTGGCCGCTTTTGCCTAACAATTTTTTCAGTGTTCGTCGCATATTATAAGACCAGCTCTTACTAAAACAAACAACAGCAGAAAATCTTACTCGCTTACACTCACATTGCGGCGCGACGTAAACTAAAAAGTACGTAGGTAAACAAACAAAGTTGCGACAAGTAACGAAAGTCCGCGCGAGGCTTCACCGTCAAACGCGCGCCTCGCCGCCCGTGCTCCAGCGCTGTCAACCGCCCCGCCATCGTTAACTTCCGTTCCTATTTCCGTTAAAAAAGTTGCGGAAGCAGAAGCAGAAACGGATGTCAAAAAGCATGCGGAACTTCCGCAGTTGCGGAAACGGAAACAGATATCTGTTGCATCACAAATGATAATGACATTTTTGTCACCCGACAAACAAGATCTAGTGTGACCTCACCATAACATTATTAATATTTAGGTACTTTATTGACAAATGCAAGTAATTAAGTAAGTAAATACATATTTACAAAGAAATTAACGATAAACAAATTAATCATTCTTTGATACCTACAGAAATAATTCATTATTATGTAAGTAGGTATTATTAACAAAATGCATGTGCTATGTTATTATAAATTATACCGTATTGTTCTTACGATTTACAATCGCATTAAATCTTATTATTATTCGACTAAATACATTTATTTTCATAATAACAAAGTTAAATCTTTTTGTTATAATGAACAAGTTTTTTAAATAATATTGTAGGTATTAATGACTAGATTATAATATTACTGCGTTTTAATGTTACTATTGCTGATTATACTATTCTAGACTATAGGCCTACATCTAAAGGCCATTACCCATCAAAGCGACGAGGAGAATTGTGTCAAATGATCCAATATCTGTGTCAAATAACATGACGTCATTTTCCGCGCAGTTTTAACAGTCGACTATTGGTTACATTATCCTACATGCATGAGAGATGAAACCATTGGTAGTCTAGTGGTGTATTTTCGCGGAAAATTAAATTTTTCGTTCGTTTAAAAATTTTCACGCGCGTCCTTTTGTAACCTCGTAAGGCATGTGATTAGTTTGCCTTATAATCCGCCACTGGGTAGAAAAAAATGTTTTACTCTGCCTTCGGGATTTCTGCCTATAGGATAGGTATAGATCATTCACATGAACATAAGCTAATTATTTATTGTATCTCTATTTACGTAACTCTTACAGATGATCATTAAAAATTGACATTAACTTTTTGACTTGACATATTTTGATGATGACTTTTCTTTTCAGGGCCTTACCACAAGCTCTTCGGATTTGTACCATGACTTATAAAAACTGTACCTATTGAAGTAATGTTACTTCAAGCTTGAAATGTATTTCTGAAGCATGATGTTTTGTCAGACCCTGTAGTTAGGCCCCTGTTGTGTATTTCGAAACATTCAAAATCTGCTCAGCAGTTTTGAGTAACAAAACTATTCTCATAAGCATTTCCATTTGGGTAAATGCAGCGAAATTTTAGTTGGAAATGAAGTCCTTACAACTTCTATAGCCCTATTAAGCCTTTCCAGAGACGTCCTTAATTTGGCCTCTTCTCCCGCCAGGAGTTGTCTCTCGGCGAGCAGCGCCTGCGCACGGTCCGAGTCCCTGGACGCTGATCGGGTCACGTGGGCGCTCTCTACTCGGAGTCGCGTGTTGTTCCGTATGAGATCGTCCATCTCTTTTTTGCGAGCTGGAAATGAAAAAGACAGATGGTTGAGCTTGAAAGGATGAGATACGTCAAATATTTCCTGTAGGTACGTCTACCATGAGTTGTCACATTTAGATCGGCTGACGTTACTACAGTAGTAATAGTACGTTACTATGACATCTGTCAAAATTGTTACTCATGGTACTAAATTCTAAGCAAATTAATGAGCGCAAACTACAGTCGCTGTAGTACTGTGACGTAGGATAGTTATTTAACTACAGTCGCTAGCGAGTGTAGATTGTGAAAACTCATGGTAGACCTATTACTGTAGGTATATAATGTTCAATTTGAAATTCAAAACGGTCTTAAAGCTTACCTATTTCATATTTCCTGTAACTTTTTATGAAATCGTCCATGACATCAGTGACAACTTGCCATGGAACCTTCTCTTCGGCCTGGCATCCGACCTCTTTCGTCATGACCTCCCCACAACTCGCAGAGTTCGAAGGCTCGTCCATAGAGGTAGCTTGTGACGACGAAATTGGACACGATTCTTGGTCTGTCTTTGGCGATATAATCTTTGAAATATTAGGAATATTTAAATTAGTGTGGTCTTTGGGATCAACCTTAAACTTTTTTATGTTTTCGCTGTCGAAACCAGGGTTTAGATCCCTCTTTTTTGTGTCCTTCCCGCTAAAAAGCTTGACACTTCGGTCGGCCATTTTGGAAAGCCGGTTGAGTTCCGAGAAGTTCTTTTCAGCCAGTACTCGTATGTCAGAGTTTTCGTCGCCAACTGAGTCTAGTCTTTTCTTGATGAGGGCGTTGTTCTCGTCTACAGATTTGTTGATTTCCGTCAACATCTGCAGTTGATCGTCTGGGTCGAATGGCTCAGGGTTGGTGATACCATAGCGGCGATTCCTTTCTCGAAGTATTTTTCGCCATGTTTTCTCGTAATCTGAAATTGATAAGATCTCTTAGCACAGAACTCATATTATTTCTAGTAACAAAATAAATAGCCTCAACACTGAAATTTCTAAGATCATCTCACATCTCTAGTTTCGCAAATCTTTGAAGAAGAATTATTATTATCTTCATCGCGTGCAATGCTGAATCCAAAAAAGACCTTCCATATTAAAACAACGTAAGAACAGTAACAGAGGCAACATAGCGACGCCTAAAAACTTCTTTAGTATAAGCAGCGCAGACAGCCTTTTTCTCGAGAGAAAATAAAACGACATTCGTGAGGACAAATGTGAAATTTTTATTTGGCCAAATCACAAATGTCACTTCACTTCCGTGGAGAAAAATGCTCTCTACGCTGATCAATGCTAAAGGGGATGTATTTGTAAAGTAGAATTGCATTTGTGAATGCAACAAAACTCACCTGTTTTATAAGACTGCGAGACCCGCATTAGCTTAAAATGCGCAAGAAATTTGTTTTTCTTCTGCAGCGTAGACTTGCTCTCTTCCTCAGGAGGTAACTGGCCCTGGGGCTCGGGAGACGGAGAATGCCCGGTCTCCAGATGAGGGTCTAGGCGGCCGGCTGCAATGTACGCGGACGCGATGGAATCAAACTTGAGAGTACGCTCGTGCCTCTCAAGTTGCTTTTCTGTAAACGTAATGTTTTGAATGATTAAGACATAATTACATACATACATACATACTCGTACATACATAAAATCACGCCTGTTTCCCGATGGGGTAGGCAGAGACCACGGATCTCCACTTGCTACGATCCTTACATACTTCATTAAGACATTATGTAGGTCTTAAATCGAATCATAGGACTTAAGGGATAACTGCTATAGAACCGGCACTATAAGGTCCTTTAGACATCGACCGTCACATAAATATTTCAATAATAAGCGGATTGAGGACGATTTCATCTGCCAGTGATCTAAATTAGTTGAGCTATCTATAGATCGTTTATAACAGTCCTTAGATAACTTAACTGTTTTTAATGTTTTTTATATAGTTAATTATAGTTTGTTGAGTACCTACATATGTATATTAAGATATATATTATGTAAAGTTTTGAAAATAAAGTCCTTTTTACTTTATTTTTACAAATAATAAATAATTGTATCAAATCATGGACAATCACCAAACAGCTTATCTAAACCTTACCTCTAAAAACTTCGCTTGACGCAAGATTGAACCCTGCTAGAAAATCTGCCTTAGCATTTTCATTATAATTTTCTCCAAACTTCTCTATTATAGCGTTGTATTCATCCAGTTCATCCTCTTCATCGCTTTCACTATCGCTACTATCTACTTCTATCTTCTCATTCGTTTCCGCTGCCTCTTTGCAATTATCTTCTTTAATATTTTTTGGGGTGATCGCACTGACTGCAACTTTACATCCAGTGTCCATAGCTGTTGGATTAGTGTCTATTTTTGGTGTCACTTCTTTATTTGTATTCGAATGATTTTTGAGTCGACGTAGACGTTTCTTATTTTCATAAATGTCTAGTGTGCTGACTTCTTCTATAATTTTAGTATTAATATCATTAGTAATATTTATAGTATTTGGCTCAGTAGTGACTTTTGGTTTTAGATTTGATATAACAATTTTTGGTACTTTCGTCTCTACTTGGGATGTTATGACAGTTTTTTCAAGTTTATCTTCAATTTGTTTAGGTGGTTCTTTCTTTTGTTTGACTTTTGATTCTTTTACAACCAGATTTTTATTGTCAACTTCAGTCACAACAATAGGCACTTGATAAACTACTTGTGGCGTAACAATTACTTTTTGGCTTGTTTGTATAACTATATCTGTTTTATTATTATTATTTGTCAGAGTTTGCAGTTTGTTATTGCTAGACTTAGTATTGCTAGACTTCAGTAACTTCGGCTTTTCAACTTCTTTGTTAATTGGTAAATTGTGAGGTTTAGAGTTCTTGATAATATTAGTTTCTAGATTGTTGTTATTTACAGTATTTACTTCAGTGGTTCTGTTCTCGTTAGGACTAACATTCGTTATAGAAGGGTCTGTGGTCTGGCATATTGTAGTATTGTTAGTTATCACCATTACGTTAGCAGGAAACTGTACATTGCTTAGATATACAAAATTCTGCTGTAGTACAACATTTTTAGTTTCAGGTGGTTTGTCAACTTTAATATCTGTTTTCAGCTTGTTTTTCCGGTCTTGTTCTGTATGTTTCTCTACCTTTACTTTATTTTTCCATTCTTCTTGCGTTGTTTGCGACTTCTCCTTCACGAGTATCTTATGTCCGTAAATCTGATTTGCTTTTATCAAATTCTCGAAATCGTTTTCATCACCGTTACCTCGATTTAGCCTTTTCAAAGCAACCACATTAGTTGAAGTATCAGTGATTACTTCACTCATATTGCTTTGGCTCGACAATCGTGAAGGAGCTTGCAAGTTTTTTGACTCGTAATTCGTACGTTGTAATAAAACTTGCGGATTGGGCTGTATAGTTAACAGCATTTTTGGATTTTGATTTTGTACGAACACCACATTTTTCTGTTCATTAAAGCCCCCGTCAGGAGGCTTATTGGAAAAATTCGGCTTGCTTGATTCTGTGCTGACTGGGTTGAACATGGGCTTTGGATTTGCCGAAGGTTGAATGGGATTCGACTTGCTTACTTCGACACTAACTGGATTAAACATTGGCCTTGCAACCGCTGAGGGTTGAATCGTAATTGGTTTACTCGCTTCCACAGTAGCTGGATTAAATATAGGCCTAATCACTGTTGGTTGAGGAACTAATGGTGAAACATCTTTTGGGACAAACATTGGCCTTAGTATTGGTCCTGGTTGGGTGACTACAGGAGATTCTTTTACTTCTTTGGGAACGTCTACTTTTGGTTCTGGTACCTTAAAGTGATTATCATTTTTGTTGATAGCATCTGCCGCGTTTATTAGTGTGCAGATGCTGGTGTTTTGTAGAGAAGCAGAAGGAATCAATGGCTTATTATGCTTCAGACTTTCTCGATCAGTCGTCAAAGGCTTATCTTTTACTTCAGACTCTTTGCTAACCGTCGCGGTTTTGATTACAATATTGCTCTGTATTTCTACTTTTGGCCTTTCAATTTCTTTTTGAAAGGCTGGATTGAAAACAGCCTTCTTATTTGCATTTTGAAACGCTGTATCGACAGGGGTGCTCACACATTTCATATCTATCTTACTAATCGGTATACTGGTTTTCAAACTATACCTCTCTGATTTCTTTTTAGTATCTTTATTAATTTGCGTTGGTATTGTGACGGAACCCCCCGAGCCCTGTGCTAAGGAAGTGATACTCATTTTCGATTCCACTACTTGAGTATTATTAGCATCAGCGTTTGAAGTTGTTGGTATGATTTTCATAGTAAAGTTCTCTTCAAAGTCTTGTTGTTTCGGAGTATCGGCTTCTTTTTTTTCGACATCCTCTCTCTCTTCTCTTCTTGCGAATACATTTTCTTCTCTCCTTTCAAATTCTTCTGGTTCTTTGATCTCTCTCGAGCCGGTTATTGTGAATGGTTTGAAGTCTGGTTTCGGGGTATTCGTTTGCATCGGTGTTGGAACTGAATGGCTATTGGAGTAGTTGACTGGCTGAAAGGCGGAGTACCCTGGAATGTTGTACAGAAACCCTCCGTAGGAAGGATAACTTGTCTCCATGTTGGCTGTTACGCTAGGGCTGGGATTTGGTATCGACGAAGGCGATATCTTTGGGGGATAGGGTATTGGTTTCGATGGGAGAAAGGGCTTTTCAAATTCATCAGGCCTATAAGGTTCTGGCTTCTGTATCACGGCTGGCTTTGGCTCCTCTGATGGTGGTCGCGGTCTAACTGTAAATAGAGAAATAGATTAGAGTTTTATAAAGACCTAGAAGTTGTAAATGTGATATAAATTATTTAAAAATTGTTAGTCTGGTATGCAAATGTATTGAGGTGTAACTATTTATCAAAAATTAAATCGCTTATATTCTTGTAAATTTTTTGGCGTAACAAGTGGAAAATATGGTGTGTAAAATGATATAATAGAAGTAAATAAGTGCATGCCACAAAAAAAAAAATACCTACTGTAAAAGGGAGCCATTTAAAAAGCATTTTGCAAAGCATTAAGTTTATTTTTATGCATTTTTTTTAAATTGTAAGCGGGTATGCTGACATTATTAAGAACTACTCCATGTAAAAACTGTTGTAGGTTTCTTTCTATGCCTCTCGTTGCCTTAATTTTAAAACAAGAAAAATTGCGAAAACAAATCTTGGGTTTTTACAGCAATGCCGGAATAAAACTGGACACAGAAAAATATGCACCCTCACGTTCTTGTTTTATTACCTACCCCTGATTGTGGCCTTCGATATTTTACTTTGGATTTTCTCCCTAACATCTTCTACCTTGTGAAGATACCTACTTTCCTGCCTAAAGCTACACGCTTAGGATCATCACTGACTAAACTTACTCATGATCATTACTTGGGGGGTCATAATTAAGAGTATATATATTCTGTGCTCATGATGTTTTATTAGTTTGAGGTATATTTTATATCTGGGGCGATCAATATGTGCGTATCATTTTAGTTTTTGGGAAACCGAAACAGCGCCTCTAGCGGAACTTCTAGGCAACTTATTTCGTAAATCTCTCATTGAGTCTCACTCAGTGTTACGTAAACTGAATGAGACGCTAAATGAGAGATTTGTCTCTAAAAATATTTGGTAAATAAGTTCAACAAAAACGTTAAAATATCGCTGGTCTAAGTCCAGCGTCCATCAAAGCGTAGATAATGTAAAATCAGCTTATATATCATGACAAAATGATTGACGTTCTATTGGTTGATTCTACGAATTTCTCTCTAGCCGCTTTTGTGGTTACACCCCCTTAGACTTAGCTTATTTAGGTTGGATTTTACTAACTAGTCTCAGAATAATTCAAGTAAAATATTAGTTTAGGTAGGTACCTACTGCAACAATTTATTCTAAGGACTAGTTTGATCGAGTCCAAGTTTAGTGTCGCTGAATATTAATATTCAACAGAGCATTCAGCCAATGCTAACTCTGAATAAATACCTACCTATATCGTTTCCGATTTGTGCGACGAGTTTCTGATGTCGAGACTTGAGAGTGTATTTTTTATTGCAATCTTGCATTGCATCATTCTTACTGTTAGTTACCTATACCTGGGCCATTCTACTCAACCATTTCGTCACTGTTCTCACTTTCGTCATTGTTTGCAACAAACAATTTTGGTTATCTCGTAAAATAGTAGTTAATTTTAAATAATTACCCTTCGTGAAATAACTTATTATCAACCAATATTTTTTGCTCCATCTTCATGCTATCAGTTTGAAAGACGAGCTCTAAAATGAAGGTTAAAAAGATTTTAAAATAACGGTAAAATATCAAATCGAGTAGGAAGGCCCACCTACTGGTTTCTGTTTTTTCTTTAAAACCATTTCTACAACGGGAATCGAACCCATTACCAGCTCATAGGTTGTTATCTGGTAAGTTATTTATTATTTTATAATTAATTATAAACTTACTTTTTTCTCATAACTATCAAATACTTATCCTCTGCTCGCCTTCAGCATCCAGCAGTCTGGCAAGGCGTCTTCCAAAGAGTTTGACAAGCAATTGTGGTATTCAGGTAAGTAATTTGAACCCAAACTACTAGGTATTACCTACCTAAAATTGTTGCTTATTGCTAAATGTATATTGCTTAAAACGGTTTGGCCTATGGTATCTGGTATCTCTACGACCTCTAGCCTCTACCTCTCTTTGTCTATGTCCAGCCGTGGATTTGATCTTCTGGACAACATGGATGATACTGACGACATTATACTTAATCTACACTAATGTTATAAAGAGGTAAAGTTTGTTTGCTTGTGTGTACCTAAGAAGTTATCTTCGAAGCAAGGGCGGATCCAGGGGGGGGGGGTCATGACCCACCCCTGGGCTGGGTCCAGGACCTAGGTGGACCACTAATTATAATTATATATAATAGAATTATCACTTTTTGTGACTTGACCACGACTATGTGACCCCCCCCTGGAACCAAAGCTGGATCCGCCCTTGCTTCGAAGATCCGATTTCAAAAATTCTTTCACCGATGTCTATACTAATATTATAAAGAGGAAAACTTTGATTGTTTGTTTGTTTGTTTGAAACGAATAGGCTCCGAAACTACTGAACCGATTTGAAAAATTCTTTCACCAATGTGTAGAATAAACTTTCAGGATGAACATAGGCTATATTTTATGTAAGTAGGTACTTCGCGGGCGACGCCGCGAGCGGAAGCTAGTTTAAAATAAACTTTCAGGGTGACATAAGTTATAATTTCTGTAGATAACTCGCGAGCGAAGCCGCGGGCGAAAGCTAGTTCTAACATAAAACTAATAAATGATAAATCTTTGTGTTATGCTATTACCTACAATATATGGGTACCTATAATGTATATTATTACCTATAATGTTTGTTACTACATATTAGATCACATCGTAACAACTGAACCGATTGCCATGAAATTTGGCATGTAAATCTAATGTCATGGTTTGAAACTATACTTTTTGTCCTGAAAAACCACTTTTAAGGCATTCAAATGCGACTTAACTTTTATGAGAGGAATTACCCCTACACCCACCGGTGGGTGAAGTCCATTCCACCTAGTTACATGCACGGGTCATTTTTTTGTTGTCATTCTGCTTATGCTACAACTCAAGAGTTTCATTATCTATACCTATATAAGAGCTTAACCTGACTGACTGACTGATTCATCATCGCCGAGCCAAAACCGCTGAAGCTAGAAAGCTGAAATTTGGAAGGTAGTTTCCTTTTATAACAAAACCACCCACTAAGGCGGGATTTTTGGAAATTCCATAATAAATAAAATAAACCAAAACACTGTTCCATACCTAAATATAATATTAAAACTATGTAGAAGCGACACCAAAAAAGAACCCTCCTAAAAAACCCACAGAAAAACAGCTGTGTTTCATCAGAAATGCTACAGTTCTTTCCATACTTTCGTGGCTTTCTCTCGCCGTTTCTCGTATGCGATCCCAGTTCACATTTATGTAGCCCCCTTCGCTCGCGACATGCAGGATTAGTACACCACCTCCGAGACCGAAAGCGGCTATCTTCCCGACCCTGATGACGACCACTCCGCTCAGCCAACCTGATGAGTAACGAGTCAGGGTGACTTAGATATTTATATTATCCCCTGCGCGTGCGTGCGGCATAATTGGACTTTTTGTCAGAAATTTATTTTATATCATCGTAATCCTGCCCTTTTCGCACGTTATGTGGTCGACACAACATGTGATCTTCCATATCCCTCTATCATTCGTAATTTCAGTGCTAACTCCTTTCTTACCCATGTCATCTTTCACACAGTCCATCCATCTTTTCTTTGGCCTACCTCCACCCCTGTACCTATCCACATTCATACCTAACACTCTCAACTCATAACAATCTTCTTTAAATATCCTACTTATATTATAAACGTGAAAGTTTGTGAGGATGTATGGATGTTTTTTACTCTTTCACGCTGAAACGGCTGACGGATCTAGATGAAATTTGGCATAGAGATAGATTATAGTCTGGAATAGCACATAGGCTACTTTTTATCCCGTGGGATCGCTTTGTTTTCGTTTTTGAAGGTACTATGAGGGCGAAGTTCTGGCGGAAGCTAGTTATAAATAAGTACCTAACTATGTTTGTTTGTTACCATTTCACAACTTAACGGCTGAACGGATCTTAATGGAGATTTTATCACGAGGAAGCACATAGGCTAGGTATTTTGTCTCAAAAAAAATTACAATTAGAACAAAGTCGCCGGCAACAGCTAGTATATTAAAAAGGTAAATGGACCGTTCTACCCAACGATTTCGTCATTGTTCTCACTATTCGTCATTGTTCGCAACAAACAATTTAAGTTATCTCTTAAAATATTAGTTAATTTTGAATGTACCCTTCGTGAAATAGCTTATTATCAACCAATCTTTTATTGCTCCATCTTCATGCTATCACCTTGAAAGACGAGCTCTAAAATCAAGGTTAATTTCTTTAAAATATCAAATTGAGTAGAATGGCCACCTGTTGATGAACGAAAGGTGCCTCTAAGACGCACTTTTAATACCTTTCACACACGAAAGAATAAGTGGATAACAAAAGTAGGTACCTGTAATAGTTCCTAACACAAAATACTTAGTAGACTTATTCCTTATTGTTTCAACGGTCAGGTCTATGATAGATTTAGATTCCTTAGGCTTGATTTCATCTGTTAGTTTACCGAGGTCTTCGAGATGAGGAATAGGTCTGGCCATGGGAGATAGTTTCTCTGGTCTGGTATTGTGTTTATTTATTTCTTCTTCTTCAATTATGGCATCTGTCTCTTAGAGAACAATTTTGCCAGTGTCAAGTGTATTTATTTATAAGTATTGTCAACGTCACAGAGTCAGTCAAGTTGTCAAGTCAATTTTAAACAAAAGATGGTTTTGTTGAAAATTTTCGGGATTTCCTCCGATGGAATTTCAAGAGAACTATTCACTCTAATTCACATACTTTACACTCGCGTCAAGAACCCGGGCTTTATTGGCAAAATAACCACCAAAATTACGCAATAAAACTTAAAATAACACGAGAAAACATATAAAAACCAGAGCGACGTAGTTGTCAGGCAAATACACCGCAGAAAATCCGTTTATTTATTTTGTTGTTTACTTGTGAGACAGTTTATCGTGACAGAAGATTTGACTAACATTAATCAACTCTAGTTTTTGTGTTAATTTTAGTAGTTATTTTTTCCAATAATGCCAGACTTGACGCTGGTGTGGAATATGTGAATTTCATTTCTTATATCCATCCGGAAAAAATCCTAAGAATTTTAAACAATTTTTTTGTTTAAAATTGACTTGTGACATTAAAACTTGACACTGGCAAAATTAATCTCAAAAGAGACAGATGTCATAAGTAAAGAAGATTATCTATGACGATTTTTTTAAATTGAGGGAGCATTCCCTGGGCTTACATGTAAGTAGACCTCGTGCACCAAGTGCATAAACGTAGTGATTATATTCTCTTTGCAAGTGCACGTCTACCTACCTACCTGCTAGGCTAGCTTGAGCGCCATGGAAGAGAAGGAGATTTTTTTCTGACGATTTCCGAGCGTTATTTTGATTTTTGTATAATCTTTGGTGGTAATTTTTGAAATGCTTCTTAGGGGCCCCAACTATGTATGAAAAAACCACCTTCCCACCAAAGTTACATTATTTTGATGACCCAGAATGACCAACTTTTATATGTAACAAAGGCAGTCAATACTACCACTCTAATCTAATTTTCATTGGCTTTTAGTTCAATAGAAAACTATAATGAATTCAGATTTTGATGTAAATTGTTTTATTTTGCACATAGCATTTTAAACATTTCAAAATGGTCCTTCTTATTTTATTTACTATATCTTGACTTAGTTAATTCATAAAAAAGTGACTGCGCCAGTTATTATCAAGTAAAACAAGCAATAGTGTCGTGCTTTATATCGATAAATGTTGTCGATAGCCGCTCAAACCTATAAGCCTGAAAGATCACATAACATCAATACTAACTACATGCGCTAACTGAAGCGTCGGGGGGAGGGGGGTGAACAAAAAATAAAAGTAACTACACTCGCGGCCGCGGCGCAGGACGGCCGTATTCCGAACGACACAATACGCAGACGTTTCTGAATACGGCCTCTAGCGGTGCGCTCGCGAGACTAGCATGCACATAAATTAATTTCATTGAATTGTATTTTTCAATAAAACCATATTTTTCACTTGTTAGGTATTGTCCATATCATATCTAACTATTAAATATAATATTTACAGGTATTCGGACACAGAGACACTCGGCCGACCATCCATCCATCGCCTTACGCCTAAATGCTGCTCGACAAAAAATTATTTGAAAAATATTGAACACCTATTAGAAGCTAAAATTAATAATAACTATCTAACGTATAAAGAGGTTTTTATTATAAAACTTCGTTCGTATTGTCTGTTCGTGCGGGGCCACTGCGGAAAGGCGGACAAAACAATACTGCAAGGAAAATTAAGTCTTATCACAAATGCAGTAGAATCAATATTGCGAAGCTGATTGCACGCGCGGCTGACGCCCAACTTAAGGCCTACTGAATTCAACTGACCCCGTACGAGCGCCACGATTCACATTCTGATAATTCGAATCAAACATATCGATATACATATATCGATCAATTCTTCCTGGCTGGTATATTTATCGATAAAATATATCGATATATTCGAGCAAGGCGCGTCACTAAACATTAGTTTTAGTGACGTTACATTGATAGCGAATATCTATAAAATATATAAATACATCGCTTAAATAATTCTGCACCAGGCAGTGATTTATAATTACTTATTATTAATTATTTTGATCTGCGACGAACATTTGTAGAATTGAGTTTCGATATTATTGGCGATATTTTAAGCGTATTTAATAAGTTTTGTTATTATTTCGGAATTAATTGGCTCAAAACTATCAGTCACTTTAAGTACATAATTTACATTCACAATGGAAGTTGCTCTTAAGTTACTTGTGTTGTTTTTAATTCAAATACAATCCTCACGGTTTAAAAACATTATGTCCTTAGGCCAGTTTCCACCAAAGCCATATTTTCGGCAGTTTTTAATATTACCAATTTGTATAGATATAATATTAATATCACAAATATGAAAAAAAGTTCGTAACTAACCCAAGATTCAATTTTTGCCAATACATTCCAAAATATTACAAAAACTAAAATTACTTTTTACATTAAACACATTAAATGTAAAAAAAAATGTCAATGAATTAAGTTAACTCTCTATGAGGTAAATGGATTAAAATATTTAGCTTAATTTTTTATATAATTAGGTTATAATTCAGTCGGAATATAATGAAGACTTTACATTTCAAATTCGACACAGAATTCTCAACATTTGCATACCAGACATTATTTTCAGCAATTCCTTCAATATTTAGTAGTTATTTTACTGAAAACTGCGTATTAGCGTATAAATAATGGATAATCTGGACTCGCTAAGTCTATTGGCATAGAGTCCATTTTGTAAGTACAGAAGTGTTACCAATACACTCAAAAAAACATTCAAAACTTAGCTGCAATTTTACAATGTAAAAACGTAATATTGTAACGATAAGTAACTAAAGTTACCCATAAGGAGTAAAGTAACGGTAAATGAAATTGCACATTATTTCCATCAAGTCCATTAAATATAACAAGTCAAAACAATCATAATTATATATTACACCAAAAGAAGGCGCTTAATAAAAGTTTACAAACAATGAAATTGACAGTCGCCATATAAAATCACAAATGTCACCTCTGCATATAAATAAAATTATATTCAGAGACCGTGCGTCATAATAAACCCCGGCTTAAAAACTTCTTAATAAATCTAATCGAGATTTTAAAACGTGCAAATAGCAACACTAGTGTACAGAGTACAATACTGGATCACAAGGGAAGCCTGACTTCCGGTCAGGCGGGCGTATCCTCCTTCACCTCACCTGAGGACTTGCTCTCTTCCGGCTCCGGTTGGGGAACCGGGGGAGTCGGGGCAGTCGGGGGAGTGGGAGTGGGGGTGGACGTGGGGATGGTAAGGGTGGGAGTCGAGACGGGCACGACCGGTGGGAGGGGTTCGACCGGGCTGGGTCGCGGAGGTTCGTAGGGCGCCGGGTAGGGACGGTAGGGGCGGTAGAGCAGGGGAGGAGGGAGTAGGGGCCGGGGGAGTGCGTAGACGGGAGGGGGTAGGAGATGGGAGGGGTGGTGCATGGCGGCTAACGCCCGCTGCTCTTCGCGCAAGGCTTCCCGCGCACGGGATTCCTTTTCTCTTTGAAGACGTTCTCTCTCTCTTTGCTCCTTCTCGCGCTGTTCCCGTTCTCTTTCCCGCTCACGCTCTCTGGAACACAGAAAGGATTAATTAATTAATCGAACTTAGCAAGGATGATAACGCTATGAAGCAATTTCTAGAAATATCGCATGGACTACAAACGAAAGCTCAGTGTTGTGTTGCTATAACACTGTATCAGTCATACATCGATAGATCGGCAGTTACCTCTCTCGTTCGCGCTCGCGGTCGCGCTCTCGCTGGTCCTTGTCGTCGTGCGCGTGCGCGTGGTGCGCATGGTGCGCGTGGTGCGCGTGGTGCGGCAGGTGGTGCAGGCCGGGCGGCAGGCCGTGCGGCGCCAGCGGCGGGTACAGCGCG
The DNA here is from genome assembly GCA_963675405.1 of Cosmorhoe ocellata. Lineage (NCBI taxonomy): Eukaryota > Metazoa > Arthropoda > Insecta > Lepidoptera > Geometridae > Cosmorhoe > Cosmorhoe ocellata. The sequence continues at coordinate 7,662,111 of OY776267.1, forward strand.
TAGGGCGGCAGCCAGCCCACGCCGCCGCGGAACATGCGCTCCAGGTACATCTGCTCCTCGGCCGCTAGCCTGCAACCGCAGCCACCGCTAATCTTAATATGGCTTTTGACCGTATCAACCATAACTTGTGCGTGCATCAGACCTTATAAATATATTAATTTCGGTCCGTTGTCGCAGTTCTCAACATAAACGCCAAAGAACACCATCAATTTAATATTGTTTTACACCCCACGAAGTAACTAAATATTTATTTGATAAAGGAGTAACCCAAGGATCTCATGTCGGTCCGATTCTATATAATAGTCTACACAAGTGAAACCTACCTGTACTGCAATGCTGCGCTAGAGTACAAGCTTGGGTGTGCGTAGGGCGAGTAGGCTGAGGGCTCCAGCAGCGGCGGGAACGACGCTGCCGCAGGGTGAGACAGTCTGCTGGAAACGAAGCGATCATCAATCAATCTCTATTTCTTTTACGGGACATACTTTTCTCATAGAACAATTGTAGCACTAACCATAGAATAGAGGCGATCATTATTAATATCATCATATAGCGTAGTAGTACCCGAGTACCCCGGGAGGTTCTGTGGTGGGCTTTGAAAGAGAAAGGAGTGCCAGGAAATTACCTGCAGCTTATTCGGGCCATGTACAGCCGAGCTAGTACACATGTTAGGTCCGAAGCTGGCGTTACCGATGAGTTTAATGTGGCTGTAGGCTTACACCAGGGATCGGCTTTAAGCCCTTATCTGTTCCTCTTGGTAATGGATGCTTTGACATCGGACATACAGGAGGAGGCACCCTGGTGTATGCTGTTCGCCGACGACATTGTTCTTGTCGGGGAAAACGCAACCGAGGTCCAGAACAGGCTGGGAAAATGGCAAGGTAAAATAGAGAGTATCGGATTGAAGATCAGCAGAACAAAAACCGAGCACTTGTTCTGCGACTTCGGTGGTCCCTCTAGTTTTACCCCTATTGCCTTAGATGGTGTATCCCTACCAGTCTGTTCCGATTTTCGGTACCTCGGTTCAGTAGTACAGAATGATGGTGAGATTGATCGGGATGTAAAAAATAGAATAAATGCGGGATGGATGAAATGGCGACAGGTCACAGGAACCACGTGTGATCCGAGAATGCCCCTTAAACTTAAGGGACAAATCTACAAAACGATCATAAGACCTGTCGTATTGTATGGGTCTGAATGTTGGGCCACCAAGGGAACGGACGAAAAAAGAGTGTATGCGGCGGAGATGCGAATGTTGAGATGGATGTGTGGAGTGACAAGGATGGATAAAATAAGGAATGAGTATATCAGAGGAAGTCTGAAAGTGGCACCGGTGACAGAAAAGATGAGGAGTAATAGGTTAGCGTGGTATGGACATGTTATGAGAAGAGATGAATGCCATGTGACAAGGAGTGTTAGGTATGAATGTAGATGGATACAGGGGTAGAGGTAGGCCAAAGAAAAGATGGATGGACTGTGTGAAAGATGACATGGGTAAGAAAGGAGTGAGTACTGAAATGACGAATGACAGAGAGAAATGGAAGAAGATCACATGTTGTGCCGACCCCACATAACGTGGGATAAGGGCAGGAAGATGATGATATAGCGTAGTAGTACTAGCTACAATAATCAACAAAAACTCACCTATCATCAGGTCTATAAGGTTGAAATCCGCTCGTAGGCAGGTGATGCGGTGAGGCTCGCTTCGTCGGCGCAGGCGGCGGTTTGTCTTTCGCATCGCGCTCCGAGACGCTCGCGGCCGGCGTGCCTGGACACTCGTATTATCAAGCTTGGTCCACACACAACCATCGACAGCACCTTTCATTCCATGGTTTAAGGCAAATCCATGTGAGTGAAAGAGAATGCGATCGCGGTATTGTATATGTACCCACATACGGTTTGGTAGGTATAAAATACTTTTAGCTCTTTGACAACTATCACAAGAACAAAAAAATTGGTGATGAATTCACAAAAGTTCAAAAATACATCAAACTATTGATAAAATATGTAATATCCATTTGGTAAAGGATACAGATCGAAAAGTAAAAGTTATGAGTCAATTGACTATAAACGTGAATTGAATGACAAATGCGAAGAGCTAAAAGTGAACCAAAACAAAATGTAACGTTAAATCTAAAATAGTTAAAATTACTTCCGACATAACTAGAAGTTTTACAAAGGTACTTAGCTTTTTGATTGACAAGAGCGATGATAATCCCAATAAGGTGAATCGCTTTGGTCAATCATCACAATGGATGATACAGGTAAGACAATAATCAGACCGAACTAAAACAAACTTATGGACAAATTCAAAACCCAACAAGTGTCTGTTGGAGAAAAGTTTAGAGATATAAACGAAAAGAAGAAAGAGGATATAGTGGAGAGAGGTTGTGAATGAATGGAAAAACATAACAAACGTTTTAAAGATTTTAAATCAGTTATTTTTGTATCTCATAAAAAATATGATTAAATAGCTATCGCGACCAAAGATTCGGTTCTGTTTTCAGATACCGCAAGACATTCCTTTGGTCTTATATTATTCATTAACTATTCAGTAGCCAAGTAAATAATTATTGTCTTCATAGCCCGTTCATTTGTTTCTCTTGTTATTATTTTATACATCAGTTTAACTTGTATTACTCCTTTTATGTTGATTATGACTATCTAGCTATATCTCCGATTCATTCACGACCCCCAGCAAGGCATCTACGTTAGTGGACTCACCATCCTTCCCGTCCGCGTTTTTGGCGAGAGTGCGCAGCGCGGCCGCGAACGGACCCCCCTTGTTGGGGGGGATGTCCGTGCGCTTGGGGATCTTATTCACGCTCACACCTGGAAAGAGGGAGAAATAGGTTAGGCTTTTGATCTGCGCATAGTTTATAATGTCAATTATGGAATAAATCTAATAGTGCACCTAGTAGATGAAAAGGTAAATGTGCGCCTCAGAGACGTCTTTGAACTTTTAAGGTTCTACGACATGGGGTTTCCTCACGATATCAGGGTATACAATAAGTAGATCTGCAAACAGATTTGTCATAACGCAATTCTTAAAGATATTTTCAGATTTTTCAGCTTGGTTTACATTAGATTGGTAGCAAATAATCATGACGGAGACTTTCGGGTGGCCTATAAACGCCGTCATCCGTTGGCCGCTGAATAATGACCTTGCTTCACTAACTAAAACAGCAGGTGGTGGCACCACGTCACAAAACCCATTTATTATTTCCATCTGTTCTAAAAGGGCATCATTACAAGCAGTTGGAACAAATTATTAACATTTTTTGTCAGTTTTGTTTGTACGTTTATTTTTGAAGTTTTTATCATGTTCGATCTGAGCCTGCACTATTCATATCGCCACCCTCGCCCCATTATGTTCAACCCTATAATTATGTTCACACTTTGTTAAATATAGAGAAAAGTAAATTTAAACGACGTTGGTAGCTGACGGTGTGTTACGGTTCATTTGTTGATTTTGATGGTTTCGTGACTTAAAATGAAAAATATACAGACAGAACCCCTATTGTAGGCTCTATGAACAGTGGAGGGATTGAAGTGTGCCTAAGGGCCTCTTTTTGTTTTTAGATTCAACAACTTGCCAGTTTTCATACGATTGAAAATACAGATTTACGCATTTACATTTTTCAAACAGAAAAATCCATTAACATACAATATGGCAACTGTAATCCCCAGGCTCGGTAGATATCTCTTCTGATCTCCAGTTACTTCTATATTTGAGGATTTTGAAAGGGGTCAGAAAGTCAGAGGCATGTCCGAACATGATTTTTGACACATGCCTACATTTTGCACAGTGAATAGTCCAATATTCCGTTGATGACACGGTTGCAAGTTTGGTTCTAGGGTATGCCGGTTCCCTCAAGATGTTTTCCTTCACCGTTTATGAGCACTGGCATTGCGCACCGCCGGAACCTATGACACACACCTTGCCATTGCGCATTTACATTTTTCAAATGGAAAACTCATTGGTGCATTACTAGGTTTGAACCCACCTTCGGATCGTGAGTCAGGGGTGCTACCACTCCACGGTCTTTAACGAGTTAATAGAATTCCGCGTAGTGGATGTAGGGTGGATAAAGTTGTATCGATTTGCGGTCATGTGCAAACATTAAGGGGGCTAACATGACAGACCGACACACTCCACTGCGGAGGCTACCCCTTACATATAAAACGGCACAGCCGGACTAAATATGTGAATGCGATGTGAACTTTTTATAAAAAGGTTACACAATAACTATGAAGGCATAATGAAGTTTGCATGTGAATTAAGTTTTATTACAAAAGTAGGTTTAGTTCTGTTTTTGTGACACTAATTTAATTTTGATTCGATTTTGATGTTATGTACATATGTACATTTTTCGTAAAAACACAAGGAGCGTTTTAAAACGCTCATCTTGATGATTTTAGAATAAAAACAATGAGATTATAACTGAATAATTAATGGCATAGAGTTTTAAATCAAACAAACTCCATTTAATTCTCCATCTTCTTCTTTCTTATCAATGTATCTGACGTAAGGAACTGACTGATAGATCAGCACACAGCTTTATTCTGTAAGTTTTGAGTGAAAGAAAAGGTTCTTTGAAGTAAACTCAAAACAATAATTCTCAAAATTTAACCTCTAACGGACGCAGCGGAAAGTTCTATGAAAAATCGATCCTCGAACGAAGTCAGGAGAGTTTCACTAGTATTTCATAAAAGTCATGCGTGCAGTACGTTGTGGTCATTAATAGTACAGCTGACAAATGGTCCGCTTCCGGCCACTCGTCGCTCGATGGGAATAAATACATTGAGGGTAGATAGATATCTAAATGATGTGTGTTTCGCGTTATTGGTACGCTTTGGTCAATAAGTGGTATACGCTGGGCACAAACTTGTTGAGGTAATTATGAAACACCAAAAATTTTAGATGTAAAGGTAAAGAAAAAAAGCATACCCGCACCTATGTATTCATTACTATAACAATTAGTACTCGTTACTATCGTATCGTTACGTTACTCGTTGCATCTGTAGGTCTACCATGAGTTTTCATAATCTACACTCGCTAGCGACTGTAGTTAAAAATGTATGAAAATGTATTGGGTACTAAAACGTCACGTAGTAACTATCCTAGGTCACAGCGTACTACAGCGACTGTAGTTTGCGCTCATTTGCTTAGAATTTGGTACCATGAATAACAGTTTTGACAAATGTCATAGTAACGTACTATTACTACTGTAGTAACGTCAGCTAATCTAAATGTGACAACTCATGGTAGACGTACTGATACCTCACAAAATGTTGTTATGTTAGAGCACCGAATCGAGTCGTAATGCGACGTCGCGGCGTCGCAACATTCGTAATTTGTAGAAAACATACCAAACTGCGTTCTCACTTTTCCGTATATTAAACCTTTTTTTTCGGACTGGACAAATGCTTTGTCTGACAACCTGTGACACTAGGTTCTGATACTACAAAGGATGCGAGTAACGAGATGCATTCGTGTGTAAAGTCTCTTTACTCGGTAGGTACTAGATGGCGTACCCGTTACTCAGTAGTACCGAATAGGTACATACGGTTTTCTACATCTTTACTTTGAGCCTGAAACATAATGGTTTGTAAGAGCTTGAGGTAAGACCCCAGCTTGCACCCCAACACATTTAGCAGCCCATAAAAGCCCAGTAACGTCATCGAAAGCATTATTCAAAATCAGGGCGTTAATTCGTCAGTCATTCACCTCAGCGAGTGCTGGCATCGCCTCAAGCAATTCGTTTAGCTGTCATTCAATCAGCCGGTCGGGCGATGCTAATGTTGGGAGCACATTGATCAGCGGGTCAACTGGGGGGTCAACCGGGGGGTCAACCGCGCCGAGAGACCCTCGGGCTAATCTACGTGACACACATCGGCGACCGTGATACAATTATACGATGGAGAGATCTAGAGATGTTGTCATGTTCGAATTTAGACAGTAGAAATGTAGCGCCGTGATCTATTACATTTATATGATCGTATACAGTGAACGCATATAAACATGGAAGTATTCCTTGAGCTAAAAAATGACCCCACACCGAACCGCACACATCTTCGCTTTGGTGGAATCCCCCGAGCTGATGTGCATCATATCTCTCGTCTCCACTGCGCGTCGTCCGCGCACAGCTCACATCTCCGCTTCCATCGCGCCATACAAATATTCCACATCTCCGCACAGCGATCTCCACTGAAGCTGAGCGGAGAGGAGATGTGTCAATAACACAATTCTATTGGTTGTTTAAAAAACATCTCGTCTCCGCTCGTCTCGTCTCCGCTTTGGAGGAGTCCCGGCCTTAGTAGTGGTCGCGTCCCACAATTGATGTAGCGATGGGCGCAGGTCAATTGAGCGTGCCCCATCACTTGACTCCAATCGAAATGTTGCTTGAACTAGTCATATCTAATCTATACTAATATTATAAAACTGAAGAGTTTGTTTGGTTGAACGCGCTAATGTCAGGAACTACTGGTGCGAATTAAAATATTATTGTTTTAGTCAATTTAACGAGGAAGGATAGTCTTTATAATATCACGCTACGACCAATAGGAGCGGAGCATCAATAAAAAATGTTGCAAAAGGTAAAAAAAATACTTAAAACGCGTAAAATATATTTTTAGACTTACGCGATCTGAACACATTATTATCGGTATTAGTTAATGGGTATTTATCGCGTTTTATTTACCTATTTTTCCCGAGGTTTCAACAGGTTTACACACTGTGTACAAACAACGCGCAAACAAAGTTGGGTGAGAGTCGGCTAGTCTACAGATAAAGCTGCCTGTGGCATAGCTAAGTCGTTCACAGATCAACAAAAACGTTTTGCGAGGTCAAAACTTGGATCATATTCCAGGCACTCAGCGTCTTATGAGTAAAGAGTTCTACTTGTAGAGTTTAGCGCGCAGCATCGCGCCCCTTCTAACAACAACAACAACAACAACAACAACAATGTGATCACGACTGTAATCCCCATGCTCGGTAGATATCTCTTCAGACCTCTAGTGATTTAGATCTTTGAGAATATCTAAAGAGGGTAGCCAGAGGCACATCTAAATATGACATTTGGTACATGCCCACATTATACACAGTAGTTAGTATTCCGTACGTGACAGGTTGCAAGCCTATCGCCGCTTATAATAGTAACGTATGACACACGCCTCACGATGTTTAAGAGCACTGGCATTGTGCACATAAATTTTTCGAATAGAAAAACTCATTGGTGCACGACCAGGTTTGAACCCACGACCTTCGGACCATAAGGAAGTGGTGCTACCACTACACCACCAGCGCTCTTCTAGCTTGCGCCTTATTTGCAGCAGACGCATTCGCGTAGCCGCATTGACCCTCCAATTGACCCTTGATCAACATGCAGTGCGCTAGCCACAAACGTGATGTCATCTCTGGCATAGCTGGTTTAAGGTGGTCAGTACACAACGCCATCTAGCCCCAAACTAAGCAAAGCTTGTACTATGGTAACCAGATAGTTGATAGATTAATGGTTTTTTTTTTTATAAATACATACATAGAGTACATAAAAACACCCTGACACAGAACAAACATCTGTGTTTATTACAAATGTTTATACTGGGTGGAGATCGAACCCACAACCTACAGCGCAGAAGGCAGAGCTACTATCGACTGAGCTGTGAGGCCAGTCATAAGGTACATAAGTTACATAAGTTTTAATTGAAAGCTGCTGATCAATTAGAAAATAGTTTGAATAAGGGATGTGACCAACTTCTGATTTTACTATATATTCTTAAAATAATGTTATGTCAAATGTAAGTAAAATGTCAGTTTACTCTTCGATAGGTGCGATTTATTCTGGGGATAATGCTTAAATTATTAAATTTAAGCTGAATTTGATTAACTTCTGGTAAGTATAACCATTCTTAATATAATGTTAAATGTAGGTAAAATATCAATTTACTCTTCGTTAACTATATGTAAATATATTCTGGAGTCTGATTGCTTATACTAGTTTGATCGAATCCCTAAGATAGCATTTCAAAAACTATCCAATAAACATATAATATTGTAAATTATTTGGGATAAGAAATTATCAGTTTTGCAATTATATTTAATTAAAATCACTGTCCTAAACAAAAAGCTTCAATGTCTGCCATTTACAGTAAGCCGCGTTGACAACCCTACTAAGTACTTAGGGTTGCCAAGAATTAAAATCAAACCCTTTTTTACCAAAGATCATTTTGTTTTTGAGTTGTTGATTTCATTATTCATCATCTCGATCCAGTAAAATACTGTAACTTCGTGTTTCCTCTTTTTTTACGAGTTGAATGAGTTTATAATATCCTATAAGAAAAAATACCCTGAAGTGCGAGTCTATCTTCAATCGAGACCCCTGTAACCAATTTTCAATTCTCTAGCACTAACACTATGGCAGTTAGTTGATTGGCAATCAGTCAATAACACAATAAAGATCAGAATCAATAGTTTTAAACCCAGAACTGTTAGCTGAAAGCCCTATCCAACAGAGGGTTGTCACCAAAGCGGGGAACGGTAATTAATTCAGTCTGAAGCGCTAATTTGAGTTGCGAAGTTACCCGCACCACCCCTAGCCTCCCGGCCCTAGATTATACAGCTACCAGATGGGACACTCTTAGCACCTAAGTAGGATGAATTGACTTCAAAATATTCAAGTAATTATTATCATAATGTAAGGTAGTGTAATACAGTGGTAAAATCTGTTGACGGAGTTCATAGGCCGCCCTAAGGCCTCCGTTATCATGGCCTCACTTTCGAAATGTTTGAGCCCTCCAAAGCACTGACGCGCTTTGATAGAAAACGACTTCAGAAGGTGGTCACGACAGTCATCCCCAGGCTCGGTAGATAACTCCTCAGATCTCTAGTTACTTAGATCTTTGAGGATATCTAAAGAGGGTAGTCAGAGGCACGTCCAAACATGATATTCCACACACGCCCACATTTTGCACGACAGTATTCCGTACGTATTAGGTTGCAAGGCCATAGCCGCTTATAAGAATACTTAGTTTACTTACGGTTACGACACATTATGTACATTTAAATTTTTAGTTCTAGGGTATGCCAGTTTCCTCACGATGTTTTCCTACACCAAGCCCTCAAAAGTGGTAACATCTGATAATTCCCTGAACCAACGTCTATAAACTCTTATAAAGTCTAAGTAGTCAGAGGTAGTTGTTATGATCGTAAAGTGTCGGGCGCGCGAAGTGGAGTTCGGCCAGGTACGAGTCAACCTTTAACAATCTTAAAAAAAATAACCTTATCACGTCGACTTTAGATTGAAAATTGCACGAATTACATTAATCTCGAAAAGGTTACAGGCAAATTTTCTATTAGGGTAACTAAGCGAAGTTGTGTTTACTTTAATCCTACTAATGCGAAAGTGTATGTAGTGTGCGTGCGTTTGCTCTCCTATAACTCTGCAACTGTAACGGCTGAACGAATTTGGATAATGCTATGATGGATGACAACAGGCTTTTTATCCCGAAAAAGCCCAGGAGATGAAAAAGGGGATTAAAGTTTTAAACGGGCAGGTGATTAAAATGTCGTGGATCATTTTGAATTGTCTTACATGTTAGGTGAATCTATGTGACAATTCCAATCCTAAGCCCGAGAAAACTTACAAGAATCAATCAGAATAGAGATCATGCCTAAATATCAGAACAGAGATATATTGTCAGCTATCGTATTGAAGTAAAGAAAGGAAAGGACTAAAATAACCTTTGAGATAACATAATAATCCTACTAATATGATAAACGCGAAAGTTTGTAAGAATGTATGGATCTATGTTTTGTTATTTAAACGGCTGAACGAATCTCGTAGAAATCGGGCAGAGAGATAGATTATAGTCTGGAATATAAGCACATAGGCTACTTTTTATCCCGGAAAAATGTACGGTTCCCGTAGAGATTTGTTTTTGTTTTTCAAGGTACTATGCGTTGAAATCTAGTAATAAATAAATAAATATATATTGGTGAATGAAGAGATAATAAGTTGTGTTGAAGTGATACTTCTGTACGCAATAAAATCTATGGTAAGCTGTCAGATTTGTTTTGTAAGCGGTTTTAATTAAAGTAGCCTTTCACAGCCTTTGGCTCGGCAACGGCGATAGCTGATCTTTGTGACATCTCTAACAAAGTCATGGAAGCGAGCAGAGTTTCAGTATTTACAGTAAAAAATTTCGTATTTTTAATGAAGTAATTTAATTTCTTGATGAACAAGCCACCTGATCGATTCTGATGTTACTTTGTGTTAGCGCCGATAGTACTTACGTACGATACGTAATACTAACTATACGAGGAGAACATAATGCGAATTTTTGATATAACTTTTTGGTATAATTGACAAGCCCCGCCTATCACAGCACATTTATGTGGGGTCATTTTTAGCTCAAACAATGCTTTCATGTATTATCCGTTAACTGCATAGAAATTTATGTAGGTAATCTACAGCTTATCGGGAAAAGCGCGTCTGCTCTGTGCGCTCGTCTCATCTGTAGCCGGCTCGGCTTATGTTTCGAATCTCACACAACTATGTATTGGCTGGTTACGACAACGCGCTTTAATTGGACGGTGGCTGACAGGGGCATGTCCGCGCCGGAGGCAGGGTTGCCACGTGCTCGGACATGCTTCAACTCACAAGCCATATTTAAAAAAAATATATCTATTTTTGATAAAAAGCGTCAAGTGGACTTTTTGCTCCCTTATAGAACGACTAGCTGACTCTCGCGATACTTTGCGCGTTTTAAGTAATATATTTTTTCACGTTTTCGCAAAATTTTTCATCGATGCTCCGCTCCTATCGGTCGTAGCCTGATGTTATATAGCCTTCCTCGATTATTGGACTATACAATGCAACAATAATATTTCAATTAGAACCAGTATTTCTTGAGATTTAGCGAGTTCAAACAAACAAACAAAGAAGTCTTCAGCTTTATAATATCCTACTAATTTAATTATAAACGCGAAAGTTTGGATGTCTGGATGTTTGTTACTTTTTCACGCTGAAACGGCTGAACGGATCTGCATGAAATTTGGCACAGATATAGATTATGGTCTGGAATAACACATAAGCTAGATATAATCCCGGAAAAATGTACGGTTCCCGTGGGATATTTGTTTTTGTTTTTCAACGGGTAAAGCCGCGGGCGGTAGCTAGTTAGTATTTATACTAGTCACAGAGCCACCACCACTAGAGCATCAGTGCTCTGAAGTATTTTAGTAAAAATGTTTGAGTTACCAACAATACCAAGGAACCTAGCCGCAGGAAAACGTTAGTATTTATATAAAAAGCGTATATTTAGCTCGGTCGCCCTCCTGCGTTTATAAACATTTGTAAAAACTCGTAAAAACCAACTTTAAAGACTCGCGTGACGTTACTGGAAACACATGTGGGAGACGCGTAAATATATCCTGGCATTGGATTTATAGACTTTAAACTAAACAAGTTTAGAAAATTAGCCGATTCGATAGACTTTGTCTTGTTTAACATCAAGTAGAGGTAGATCAGTCTAAAAATGCACGCCCCTCCAATGTATTTGCTATACTATTTCCTCTACATGCGGTACAAGTACAAGTGGAGGGGCGTGCATTTAATAGATTGAATCATCTCTACCTGGATGACCGCTTTTTTTAGTAAATCGTATTTTTGAGAAAATGATACCTACCTAGATCGATTTATCGCCCACGAAACTAATTTTGTGGTTAGTATTCCGTGCGTGACAGGTTGCAACCCCCCCGCCGCTTATAACAATACTGACCTATGACACACACCTTCGAATTACATAAATCATTCATACATTTACATTTACATCCATAAACCCCATTAAAAAAGGCATTTTTCAAATTTTCGTGTTAACTTTTTCATTTTTTTCCCCAACTTGTTTCAAACGATAATGAAAATTTGAAAAAAAAACACGCTAAATTGGTCTCAAGCGATGCGCTTATAATTACTGTTTGTTGAAATAGATCTGTCTGTCTGTGTACAATTACAGGCTATAAATAGTACTGTATAATACACTAAATATTACAGATGTGCACGTTGTACAACACGACTTGGGTACGCAAAATCTGCCTACACGACCTCAGGGAAGACGCTTCGTAATTTGAAGAACTTTAGGGTTATCGCTTCGGTAGCGTCTGCGGATTTCCATTACTTTATATTGGCGAGCGCCACCCTTGCCACCTCGCGCCATAGAGTAGCTAGTATGGCTTGGAGAGTTATATTAAACGCAAATGCCTACATCGGTTCATCCTCGGGGAGGGGTTTGACTCCTTTGTTTATTTGTTAGCCTTTTTAATGTGTTAACTGTAGGTGGGTTCGACCAAACACTGCTGTTGTACCTTTCTTTGAAACAACTCAAAGTACTTTTTAATGTCAATCCGAGAATAGCCAGAAAAGCCAGAAGCGGGACAAACACACATTAAAAAAATACTATACATTTATAAAGTAATTTATTTTTATAAAACTATGCCGCCAAACAAGCGTACAGCCTTACTTGATGGTTAGTGGTCACTGTAACGTGTGGACGATAGCAATTCCCAAGACTTAGGTGAACTTATTGTGACTTATCTTAAAGTCTTTACTAAAATCTTAATTTTAATTGAAATTACTTAATTTTTAGCGACAAACAGAAATGTTCGAGTACTTCGAATTGTTCATTAACCTGATGATGTCACCTAAATCTTTTTTTTTAGATGTAAACAGGCCAATGATGATGATTACTAAAATCAAAATAAATATATTTGATCTACAATTATTGGTACATAATAAATAAATTCCACTGCAATTTCCTACATAAATAAATTAAGGTTGGTTATCCTAATTTACAAATAGCTTCATCGTTCGGTATTGCCACAAAGATCAATTATAATTCCCACAATTCGGCAACTCAGCAAATTAATTTATCGTAAAGTCTCCTCTACACCTTGCTCCTTGGGGCAAGCCACTCTGTTACCAACTTCATTGGGATCAGGCGATTACTAACAGTAATCGCATCCCCGCGCCGCGCCACTCCGGAGCGTCGAACTCACAACAATGTCTACTTTACAGAGAACAACCAGTACAAAGAGATACCCGAAAGCTCTATCTGTAGAAGTAGCCCCCGATACGTCGAGAGCTCTCAACAAAGTGGTGGGATCGGCAACTTGCGACCTTATGCTTCGGAGCGAATCAATTTCTATTAGAGCGCCTCGGTCTTCAGTTCGCGGCGAAGTGAACTCACTCGCAAAGGCGATAAAGTCTAATTTAGCTCAACATGAGACTTTGATTTTCACGGGGCTGTTTGTTGAGGCGATACGTGATTTGCGGCATCGCGTCGGTTCTTACAGGCGAGTTTTATAACTTTGTATGTTATACGTATGATGATAAGGTGTATTTTTCAAGTTATAATTTTTTGCTGGTTATAATCTGCTAGCTAGGCGAACGTGTTCCGCGTCGTAATTAAACGTGCGAATGCAGCAACACTGGCAGACACGCGGGTAGGCAAACTTTCAATGACAGCCGATAAGTGGCACATCTATTGTTAATTTCAATATCGGAACAATAAATTCGAGGACTTTCTTTACGATTACGGTACAGAGTACTGGGGAGCACATACATTTCCGGAGAAAAAAAAACTATTGGTGCACGACCAGATTCCATCCCACGACTAGAATCGGAAAGCGGCTATCACCGGACCACAACTGGTGCTTGTGCTCTCTTCTGAACTTCTTCATCTAAACATCGAAATCTGCTTTGCCTCCGTCTCCATTGTTTCCACTAAAGTATCACCAAACCTCCTCTAAAGAAGCCTTCAAGACACACCTTTATCCTTTCACCACACTGGTACAAAAAGTCACACACGATACCTTCAAAACCCGTTCATTGATCGAGCGGGTATCAAGAAAATGTGATATAAATATGCCGCCGGAAGCCCGCAAACAATCTCGACACCGCGAAGTTCCACCGCTTAACGGTCCCCCCCGGGGGGTGGGGGTGAGGGGGTGTTTTTTATGCCACCCTCGAGATCCGGATAAGGACATCTATGTCGTTTTATACGGTTATCCGGTAGGGTGTCCAAGTGTCCACGTTTTAAGTGGATAAATAGGTTTGGATAACTTTGATTAACAGATGGTTTTACTATTATCTGTTCTGTAGGTCTGTTAAAAGATTTAAGTAACTAGAGATTTGTGGAGATATCTACCGAGCATGGGGATTACAGTCTTAATCATGTTTCTTTTACAACATTGATATTTCGTACCATCTTCCTATCCTACCAATATTATAAACACGAAAGTTTGTAAGAATGTATGGATGTCTGGATGTATGTTTGTTACTCTTTCACGCAAAAACTACTGAATGGATCTGGATGAAATTTGGCACAGAGATAGATTATAGTCTGGGGAAAATGAACGGTTCCTGTGAGCCGCGGGCGGAAGCTAGTAACCTATAAAATTTGTACTGAAGTAGTGACTGCACCCATGACCTATAAAATTTATACTGAAGTAGTGTTATTTCAAGCTTGAAACTTGACGTTTCTGAAACATGATGATTTGTAAGAACTTGTGGTAAGGCCCCAGCACCGGCATGCCCCGGCGAGTAGTGAGTAGTGAGGTAGTAGTGAGTAGTGACGTAGTAGTGAGTAGTGAGGTAGTAGTGAGTAGTGACGTAGTAGTGAGTAGTGAGGTAGTAGTGAGTAGTGACGTAGTAGTGAGTAGTGAGGTAGTAGTGAGTAGTGACGTAGTAGTGAGTAGTGAGGTAGTAGAGAGTAGTGACGTAGTAGTGACTAGTGAGGTAGTAGTACTAGTGAGGTAGTAGTAGTAGTGACTAGTGACGTAGTAGTGAGTAGTGACGTAGTAGTGATTAGTGACGTAGTAGTGAGCAGTGACGTAGCGACGCGCCTCCCGCGGGCGAAGGAGGGTGCCCCGAGGAGTGAGCGCCAGGGCGCCGCTGACGGCCGGTAATTGGCAGGCGACGGCGCGCGACAAATGCGGCGCGCGCTTCCGACGACAACTCCTTGCAGGGTTGTCAACAAGTCCTTACCGTTCTACTTCTCGTGTCATTAGTTACTTGGAGGTGGTAAAAGGATGAAAGTGCTCCTTTCGTTTTTCATGTTAACTGACGATAACGTAATATGTGCGCAAGTGGTATCATATCTGATGTGTAAAGTGAAATAATCTATACTATAATAAAACTGTAAGGGAGCAAAATCTGTAAGTACATGAAATATTATTAGTAAATTTTAATTGACGATTGCATAACATACAATATAGATGCCGAAACAGCATTTTTTAGATTTTTTTCTGTCTGTTTGTATTTTTGAAATCGCATACTGTCGAAACTACGTGATGGATTTTGATCAAACTTGACATAATGCTAGCCTATACTATGGAATAGAATCTAAAATATAAGTCGTCCATTACGCTCACTCACAATCAACAAAATTTGCGCGTTTCGCGGACGAAGTCGCGGGTACAGCCTTTTTATATATAAAAAAAAACCGTTACGTTACTGACTGATTGACATTATAAAAAACGCAAAGCCTAAAATACGACTTAGTCTAAACATAATGAACGACTCAATTTTTTGTAAGTTTTCTTCTCCTGCTGAAAAAATATCTCCCCCAAATCGCGCTTACCATGTAATATATATTTTTCCTTCCTCAGGCCACTCCCCGTCAAAATACCGTTAATTAGACCTTTTATCAGTGGTAACATCTCACTCCACCCTTCACAGCTCATTGCTAAGCTACAGTCGTTAATTACAACAGCTACAAATGGTCGCGGGACAGCCCTGCCCGGTAGCCACAGTGGTGGGGTGTGGAGCCAGTGCTGGCGGGAAAGGAGCGACGTTAGTGAATAATACAAACTTCAACCTCCAGCACCTCCTTTAAAAGGTTGATTTCGTGAATTCTTATCTTAGTGCACCACCCTGAAGAGTGCTCAGCTCTCTCGAGGTTACGGTTTATGCGTTGATCTGTCAAGTCTAATCTTATTTGTTATTGAAGTGAAACTTTTAACGCGACTTCCAACAAAGTTGCGTTAAAAGTTAAACGCTACCATGGAGGGGGTGTGATAGAGACAGAGCGATAGTGAACGCGTGGCATTGGAACGCATGCGCGTAGTGTACCTGTTACAGGCCAGCGCGAGCGGAAGTTTCATTTCTTCCGCGCGGAGGGACGCACTATTTTTTTTTTCATTTTAGTATTATTCAATCTTTGTCGCTCGTTTGTAACATGAGTGTGTCTCAATTAGTCCAAATAAACTAAACACTCCTAGATCGCTTGTCATCAGTAGTTTGGTCTTTGTCGGAAGTTTGCGACTTGTGGGTCATAGAGATATAGCTCGCTCGATCAACTAGTTAAAACTGCTAGCCCCTTTAATCGCTCGTCGCTCGCAGTCGGCCCGCGAGTGCGGAGGCCCGGCTGCGCGCGCAGCCCTAGGGCGCCGGGCATCGCCCCGGCCCGCGACGTTCCATTACACGGTGTCGCGATCGCGTGCCTATTCAAATGCGTTCCGTTCCACCAATAATAATTAACTGGTTTTAATCGTTTCAGTTTATTACTTGAGACATGCCATTTTTAACCACCTGTCACTGTCGATCTGAACCTCTGTAGGTGCAATTTATCGAAGACTAGCTTCCGCCCACGGCTTCGCCCGCATTCCTTGAATAACAAACACAAATCTATCACGCGGGAACCGTACATTTTTCCGGGATAAAAAGTAGCCTATGTTCTATTTCAGATTATTATTTAACTCTGTGCCAATCTTCCAAATGCGTTCAGTCGTTTCAGCGTGAAAGAGTAACAAACAGACATGCACACATCCATACATTCTTACAAACTTTCGCGTTTATAATATTAGTAGGACTAGCTGGCTCTAGCTGACTGAATAGTTCCTGAGATTATCGCGTTCAACCAAACAAACTCTTCTAAAACGAAATCGTTACGGAATCGTTCTGGAAGACTTCGTGGTAAGGCCTAAGTGCTCTCTTCAGAAGATTGGGTAACACCACTAGATAGTCTAACAGGTCATAAAGACCACAGACATGTGACCCGTCCAGGTCGCTACTCGTAAGGTCAATAAGCCCTCACCTAAGTGCAATAAAGATCATTTTATTACGCTACTTAACCCCCTTCCCGTTAAGGGCAGGCCTGTATGACCTGGTGACGACGAAATACGTGACATTAGCAGATACCCGAAAAAAACATGATCCCGACTGTAATCCCCAGACTTGGTAGATATCTCATTATATCTCTTGTTTTACATTGAGGACATCTTAAAGGTAGTCTTCTTCTTCTTTGTTTATGGCATCTGTCTCTTAAAGAACAATTTTCTTCTTCTTCTTCAATTATGGCATCTGTCTCTTAGAGAACAATTTTGCCAGTGTCAAGTGTATTTATTTATAAGTATTGTCAACGTCACAGAGTCATAGTCAAGTTGTCAAGTCAATTTTAAACAAAAGATGGCTGTTTTGTTGAAAATTTTCGGGATTTCCTCCGATGGAATTTGAAGAGAACCATTCACTCTAATTCACATACTTTACACTCGCGTCAAGAACCCGGGCTTTATTGGCAAAATAACCACCAAAATTACGCAACAAAACTCAAAATAACACGAGAAAACATATAAAAACCAGAGCGACGTAGTTGTCAGGCAAATACACCGCAGAAAATCCAAAGAACAATTTTGCCAGTCAAGTGTTTAGATGAGTAGTATTGTCACAAAGTCGCCAAATTGTCAAGTCAATTTTAAACAAAATTGGCGGTTTTGTTCAAAATTCTCGGGATTCCTTTCAATGGATTTAGAAAGGAAGATTGGAAAAATAACCATTAAAATTATGCAATAAAACTCAAACAAACACGAAAAAAATCATAAAAACTAGAGCGACAAAGTTGACAGTCGAATGCATCGCAGAAAATCCCTTCAGAGGCACGTCCAAGTTTGCTTACTTGTAAAGAAAGGGGGTGAATAATTACATGTTAGGTGAATTTAAGTGCCAATTTCACCCCTGAAAAGAATCATCTTCATCTTAATCTGAAGCGGATTTTTTTTTTTACTGTCCCAGATCTACGGAAGACTAACGCAATGAACACTTAGCAATCAATCCACCACGCAGTCATTAGTTCGTTAAACCGCGGGGGTAGCGGCGACCCGCGCGGCCTGACCCCGGCCCGCTCCGATACCGCGAATACCCGACATAGCTTTAACACGTTTCAAAGGGAAAGGAAAGTTTAATTTAATATAGCTTCGCATGACGATAACTTTTTTCCATCATTCCATTTTATTTATTTACTAGCTTCCGTCCACGGCATCACCCGTATGGTACCTTTAAATCCATTGCTATTCCAGACTATAATATATCTCTGTGCCAAATATCATCTAGATCCGTTCAGCCGTTTCAGCGTGGAAGAGTAACAAACATCCATTCATCCATACATGCAAACTTTCACGTATTAGTAGGATATTAATTCTAAAAAAATATGAAACA
Source organism: Cosmorhoe ocellata (assembly GCA_963675405.1). Lineage (NCBI taxonomy): Eukaryota > Metazoa > Arthropoda > Insecta > Lepidoptera > Geometridae > Cosmorhoe > Cosmorhoe ocellata. The sequence goes on from OY776267.1 coordinate 7,680,599, forward strand.
TAATGCGGTGTGATTGGATTCGTCTTCAGTCACATTTATACAGATTTTTTTCATCATCATCATCATTCAGCCCGGTTGCACCCACTGTTGAGTATAGGCCTCCTCTTTATTACGCCACTCTTTCCGGTTCACACTCACCAAGACGCACTGGCCAGTGTGGTGTTTTATGGCTAAAAACCCTCTTTATGATAGACGCCGGAAAGATTTTTTTATTTTACATTAAATACCTACTAGTTTATCGATTACTTTTCATCGGATCCTACTGTTTTCTTACATGTAAATATGGAATCACATCGTCACACGCGTCGCGTCTGTTCTATTTCCACATCTATGCCCCGGTAGGTACATGTGTGACGAAACACCTCTATTTCCGGCGGCGCGGGGGCGGAGGGGCGGGGGCGGGGGCGCGGATCTCGGCGGTTAATTGAGCATCAACCTGAGTCTTGACTTGATGGATCACTTCGCCACACTCATCACTAAGGATGCTCTTATATAGTTCCTCAAAAGCTCCGTACTCACATTCGGTTTTGCTCGATCGAGCTATCATTTCGAGCCCAAAGATTTAAATCGTAGATATGCACAGACGCCAAAAACTGTGGCACTGTTTTTACTTGTGTGTGTTAACAAAATGCCCCGATGCACGCACACTAATTATTAGTAAAATATGAACCAAACAGTTATTTCACCATTTATTGTGCAATTATATTGCACGATCTTTCATAAAAAAATATACTTATTCCTTTTGTACCCTGAAATAGAAAATATTTGTTGTGCCAAATGAGCGAGCTATCTCATTTCGTGTAACAACAAAACGGCGCCGGCGCGGTCTCAGTACCGTACGGGCATATCTACGATTTAAATCTTTGGTCGAGTCTAGATTTGATGCGGATTACTACAAGATGCGAGCCTTCGAGCTGTGAGTTTTGCGGTCCACACGTTAAAATTTACTCGTTTTGGAGTAAAACTATCGAGTAATACCGAATGTGAGTACGGACACTATCGCAACTCATCATCATCTTCCTGCCCTTATCCCACTGGTGGGGTCGGCACAACAGGTTCTCTTCCTCCACTCTCCCTATCATCCGTCATCTCAGTAGTCACTCTTACACATTACAGCGTTCGTGGTCGCGGGCAGACCGCGACCACGAACGCTGTAATGTGTTCGAAACGTCGGGAATAAAAACAAAATAGGTACGTGATAAATACCCGTTATTCAATTATAATTATGTCATCAAATCACTCTTACACATATCGTCTTTCACACAGTCCATCCATCTTTTCTTAGGTCTGCCTCTACTCTTGTATCCATCCACCTTCAAATCCATCACTTTTCTTGTATCACTATCACACTATCACACTATCTCAACTATAAAGGCCTAATAGTGGTGAGATTTTTTTTGTTGAAATTTTGCGCGAAAATGTGGCGTGATTTTCACGTGAAACATGATCGATAATCCAAGTCGTTCGTCAATTTGCTCCAAAAATGTCGTACCACAAAGTGTGAGGGAAACGCAAAAATAATATTGTTTTCGTTCTTCAATTTGTACCACTTTTAAAAAGTGTGGGGTTCAAGTACAGTCAAAGACAAATGTTAGTAAAATAGAAATTTAAAACAGCATAGATTTTTCATAATCGATGGGTACTCGCCTGTATAATGTTTAACTAGGCAGAGAAATAGTGTGTTGAAACAAAAATGTCGATATTGATAAAAATATCGGATTATTTCGGTCATCTGATGGAATAATGGTCAGTCCATGGAAGCTACATAGTTACTCGCTGACAATGATTCTAGCTAGACAGAAATAGTGCGTTGAAACAAAAACGTCGATATCGATAAACCGGATTATTTTTATCGATACCTACTTGTTGCTAAAAATACGGATCCCACGAGCCCACGCAGACTCCACTTCAACAAGTAAACGGTTTATGTGTTATTAATATTCGACCAAAGTTTAATTCTTCTTATTTTATAAACCATCATGTTTCAGAAACGTCACATTTGAAACTCGAGGTAATATTACTTCGATACAAGTTTATAGCTAATGGCACGAAAATCAAAGTTATACTACTATATTGCCTGAAGAGCTTGTGGTTCTTTTTAATTTAGAATTAGTGTGGCTTTGTGCCTTTAGTGCACTTTCCAGCCGAGGGTAAGCTGTATTGTATGTAAAGGAAGGCATCATGTCGATGATATCACACTATATACTACGTATACACCGCTCGCCCCACAATATTGGACCTTAAATCCCGAAAATATTTACCTGGATGCGGGAGGAACGGCGCCCCGGCGTTCACGATCGGATGCGGCGCACGATAATCCATATTCACAACACTAGCACATCACCGATCACTGCAGAGCACAGCACAGGCACAACACTAGCGTCCGTGACGCGCGCACTGTTCATTTTTGCTATTTCATTTAATTAATTCAAGCGCTGAAAGCCATTCCTCCTTTTAAGGTTCCGCAACTAAAAGGTGGAAACATGTTTTACGAACAGCTCTTATTTTAACGGCACAAAGACTTATTTTTAAACTTACGCGATCTGAACACATTATTATTAGTATTATACGGGTATTTGTCGCGTTTTCTTTACTATTTTTCCCGACGTTTCAACAGGTGTACACACTGTCGTGGTCACGGGATAACGAGATGAGTCATCACGCCTAAACTACTGAACCGGTTTTGATGAAATTAGGTACAAAGATACTAGAGCTTGAGAGAGGACATAGGCTACTTTTTATCCCGAAAAAATGTACGGTTCCTGTGGGATAGATATGTCTTTTGTTTTACAAGATAACATGCAAGCGAAGCCGCTGGCGGAAACTAGTAAATTATACTTAGAAGTAATTCAAGAGAAAACATAGCGGAACCTTCCGAGAGAGTGAAACTCACACTTAGCCGATTTCATTCAACGTTTTTATATAGTGATGCGCTGCCTATCGATTCTCCATTGTGTATTGAATTTTATCGATGTTTTGTGATGTCACTTGTGATTTAGCGATGTGTTGGGTGGCGGGCATTGAGCTTCACTCTCCAGTTTATATCTACTTATGCGTGAGCTTAATGATTTCATACTCGTAAATAATTAACGCCGCTCGAATGCGTGTTTCAAACTAATTGGCGCAAATACGCCACCGGGCGTTTCATGACATGTTAATATAAATGATTTGAATAATATTGATAAAGTCAATTTAAGTACTGAACGAATAATGAGTAAAGAGTTGGTAATAATTGTAATACGCGTAAATTTATTTTTAGTAAATTAAGTACCTATCTACTTATATAGTTTTTAAAAATGATGTCGGATGATTTCGGGATGACTTTCCTGACTTTTACCGCGGAATGAATTTTTAGTGGGATGAATGTTTTTTCTTAAAATTTTATTGACAGCTAAGAAGAATTAATACTAAAACGCCATTTAACGGAAGCCTTATTATCGTTACTATTTTAACGTTATAAGGTCCCATCTCCCTATCAAATATTTGGTGTTTTAGTGTCAGTCTGAACAGTAAAATAAATAAATAAATAAATAATGCTGGACAATCCACACAGCATCATCTAGCCCCAAAGTAAGCTACTCAAAGCTTGTGTTATGGGTACTAGATAACTGATATATTTAATACATTATATACATAGATAGATATTTTTTATTATACATAGAAAACACCCAGACCAACGGAACAAATTTCCGCAGATCGTACACAAATTTGTTCCTCTGCGGGAATCGAACCCGCAACCTCTTGCGTCGCAGGCGGACTCTCGCCCGCTGCGCCACTGAGGTCGTCAAAATACAAATGAATTTCGTTTTTCGCCAAGCTTTATCATCTGTTATATCCGTTACATCGTAACATCGTCATATTAAAAAATGGGAATTCAAAAAATGCGCTCAAAAAGTCAATTACTCGCTATAATTGGAATCGGGACAGCTGCGTTCAAAAACGTAGGTAACATATAACCCAGCGGTTTTAGGGTTCCGTGTTCCAATTAATACTGGAAAACGCTTTTATTTTGCCTACCTAACATGAACACCGTACGTTCGAACGGAAGACACATAAAAGACAAAAGTAACTTTAATTTGTGATTAAGGTCCAATCTCAAACTTTTGTTAACAAAGCAATACCTGATCGGACATAAAAATTAACAATATATTAATGTTAAAGTATCGTATTCTATTTTACGTTATTTCATTTTACGGAAGTTGATCCTTTGTTAGGACATGTTGGAATACAAAACAACTTTAACAGGCGATTAAAAGGCTAACAAGCTGTTAGTTTAATTAACATAGTATGGTGAAACTAGCCCTAAGCCAGATAAAATGTCATTTCTGCCGCAAAACTTCAACCCCCGCTGCACCTGTACGAGGTTGAAATTGGTAATTCCATACGTGAACCCTTACATCTCCTCCCAAGGCCAAGAAAACATTGGCGGGATGACCTTGAAGCGTTTAGGACAGAATGGTGGAACATAGCTAAGAACAGAGACGACTAGAAGATAGTTGATAATACACTAATTAATTCATACCAAGCTGACAAAAGTTCGCAGTAACATCTAGCCTTAATCATCATCATCCTACCCTTTTCCCACGTTACATGGGGTCGGCACAACAGTGATCTTCCATTTCCCTCTATCATTCAACTCAGTACTCACTCCTTTCTCACCCATGTCATCACACAGTCATCCATAACCGTAACATAAAGGTGCGAGTGACTTCTGGTTACTGTTACCATGTCGATGGTATTACAATCACCTCAAGGACTGATAATGCAAGGCAATTACGACCACACAAAGACGGCACATGTATAAAATTGCCGATATATCGATTATCTTCGATAGCGTGTGCAAGGGTGAATTTAAATGATTTACCAACCTAACTGAAGTGATTGAAAGGTTTCTTTGGTTTTTTCAGAGGTCATGATTTAAGGAATATCTACATTCAAACGACGACCTCAGTGGCGCAGCGGGCGAGAGTCCGCCTGCGATCTGCAGAAATTTGTTCCGTTGGTCTGGGTGTTCTCTATGTAAAATAAAAAAAAAAAAAAAAAAAAAAGCTATGTATATAATGTATTAAATATATCAGTTATCTAGTACCCATAACACAAGCTTTGAGTAGCTTACTTTGGGGCTAGATGATGCTGTGTGAATTGTCCAGCATTATTTATTTATTTATTTAAATGTCGATACATTATTGGCGCTGTTGGTAGAAACCGGCTGCTATGCGAGAGATGGGGGATCAAATAGAAAAGGTAGATCTAATGCCAAGTCTACAAAGACTAAGACTACGAAGATAATAACATAAAACATAAGATGATCACGACTGTAATTCCCAGGCTCGGTAGAAATCATCTCGGATCTCTAGTTACTTAGATCTTTAAGGATATCTAGAGGGTAGTCGGAGGCACGTCCAAACATTATATTTGGCACATGCCCACATTTTTCAGGGCAGTTAGTATTCCGTACGTGACAGGTTGCAAGCCCATTGCCGCAATAATAACTAGAATTTATTGCAATAATTAAAAAGTCCGACTGAATGCAACTGAAGATAGATTTTTCCAGCCGCCATATTAGATTTTTGAAATTTCGTATAGCCAAATAATTCTTGTGATCCACACGAATCCAACGACACCTCATTTGTCGAAATCGGTCTAGCCGTTTGGGCTACAGCGACAGCCAAAGAAAATCTCATACATACATACGTCATGAATACATACAGACACCCCATTCCACTTCTCCTTCGCTTCGAAATCGGGTAAAAAACATTCTGAAAATGATCTATAAACACGAACTACGCCATCCATTGAATCCACGTGAATAGAGAATTAATAAAATATAAATAATAAACTCGATGTATTACCATGAATTTTAGAAAACTCGATTTCAAAATAAAATCGATCACGATAGAGTAATTTTCTTGATACACAACACGGAATCTTTATTGGTTACGAGCTGCTAACCGCCACTACTGAATCTTAAGATTACCTAGTTCGGACTAACTTATTTTACTTTTTTTTTGTTTTTTAAGGGTATGCTAAGATGGTTTGGGCATGTAGAAAGGATGGATGAAAGGAGAATGACGAAACAGTTGTATAAGGAGAGTGTGAATGGAACAGTTGGAAGGGGAAGACCACGGCGTACGTACCTCGATCAAATTGGGGACGTACTAGAGAAAGGCCAGAGTACCCTTAACCGACGCGCATGTATGAAGAATGTAATGAGAGTGAATGAAGCAAAAGAAGTATGTCAGGATCGTAGCAAGTGGAGATCCGTGGTCTCTGCCTACCCCGTTGGGAAACAGGCGTGATTTTATGTATGTATGTATGTGTTTACTCGTTTAGTGCACTTATGTACCCATTGTCTATAGGCATTTTTTGAATAAATTTTATTATTTTTTGATTTATTATTTAATAATCGGTGACGTGCAATATGCCAAGGTCGGAGCGACTTCAGTCTACCAATGGTAGGGGCGACATAAAAAAATTGAATTCAATTCAGGTACAACGCCAGTCGCATGAAAGAGTACAGAACAAAACAATAGTTTTATACACAGGCAGGCTTTTTGAAAATCCATAGGCACTGAAATTTAATATAAATATTGCATGAACGTAATATTTATATTATAATAATAATAAAATAATAATAATAATAATAATAAAATATTGCTGGACAATTCACACAGTATTATCTAGCCCCAAGCTAAGCAGAGCTTGTGTTATGGGTACTAGATAACTGATATACATAGATAGATATTTTTTATTATAGATAGAAAACGCCCAGAACACCCTGAACAAATGTCTGCAGATCGTACACACATTTGTCCCGAGGCGGGAATCGAACCCGCAACCTCCTGCGTCGGAGGCGGACCTTCGCCCACCACGCCACAGAGGTCGTCAATATTAAATTTTACCATTTATATTTAAAATTATATAAATGGTATATGGAGTTGATTGATTGCTTCTGTAGTAACAAACATATGTATGTATTGAAAAATAAATAAAATGTATTCCCCAGGGTAGAATCATGAAAATGTTTTGTTTTACGAATATCCCTACTTCTTCTTCTTTTTATAGTGTCACTTTATCGCTCTAGTTTTATATTTTTTTTTCGTGTTATTTCGAGTTTTATTGTGATATTTTGGTGGTTGTTTTTTGACGCGAGTGTACCTAAATAATAATGTGAATTAAAGTGAATAGTTTCCTTTCTAAATCCATCGGAGGAAATCCCGAGAATTTAGAACACAACAGCCATCGCCTGTTTAAAATTGACTTGACATTTGACAATACCAATGTAAACACTTGACACTGGCAAACTCAAGAGACAGATGTCATAATTATCATTCTTGCTTCTTTAAATCAAACTTAAAAACCTATAATATAAACATATTATAATATAATGGTTTATTCAAAGGAATAAAAGAATCGAAAGAATACACAATAAAAGCTAGTAAATGAAAACATCAAAGTCGAATACAAAGACCTATTTATTCTGAACTCAGACCGCAACATAATGAAATCTTCAACTTATCTTTTATATTAGTCCGTCGGCCACGGACGGCACTAAGATATTAGCTAGGGATGTGCCTGTTCCGGCTTTTAATATCGATAGATTATCCAGTGATTATATAACATTTTTTATAATACTCGATTTTTTTTTTAATTAGTGTAGTACTGTATCAGTTGTTATGACATATGACTGCAGTTATATGATTTTTAGGATATGATAGACCTTATCTGCCTACTTTACAGTATATTATTATTGTACAAAATTTTCGAAACGTTCCCACTGCACAATTTCCGAACTCCCAAAAAGTCAAAGAATATTTTTGACTCTAGCATTTAGTTTCTGTTTTTTCTCAATCATCATGAATTCTTTACGCTATTTCAACAAGCCACGAGTTATTTATTACTTTATATTTTCATTCCAAAACATAACAGTTCCGTGTATCGATACGAGTATCACTAGCCCATCCCTATCATGAGCAAGCTAAGTAGTTTACGAGCTACGAGCTTTTAAATTATTCCTCGCTATAATACACTTAGCTGCAGCGAAGTTGGCTTCAGCTAACTTCTGTATTAACATCGTTACGTAATCTGAATGCATGGCTACTCATAGCTACTTTTTTCAATTAAATTTCATTTTGGCAATGTACTTTTAGCCATTTTCTTTCAAATTTTCATATTATACGTCGCATATACTCGGATATTCCGTATTATTTTTGGCAGCCGCTTTATCATGCGTGAATTCAAAAGTAGTAGGTATCTTTTTTGTTTTTTTCTCAAAGCGAAGCTTCGAAGGCGAATCAAAAGCTAAATTTGATCACTGCTAGTCCCAAAGAGACAAAAGCCATTTATTTCCGTTCATTTCATCCTAGAACAACAATTAATTTCCATTTTGTGATTGCGACACAAACAATGCAACAGAATTCAAAATGGCTTCCCGACGCAGCTAAATCATTTATCCTATCCATTTCAGTTTCCATTCCGCGATATGAAGCACAAAGTAAACGCAACAGGCACCCGCTAGCCGGCACTACCCCTTCCAACTTCCACCCCTCGACTGGGGATGGGGGTTGACGGTAGCAAATTAACAAACATGCCGTGGCCACGCACAAAAAGCTGTAAAACCATGTATCGAACGATCCGATGGGGTTTTCAGCCGCTTTAGCGTTATAAAGCTTTTGCTTTAAACTTTGCCGAGTATGACTTCAGATGAAACTTTACAAGAATTTATACTTTTCGGTCAGGAATATAGTTTCTTGGCACCGGTCACATTTATATTTCAGATTTGATCAGTTTTACTCTGAATAAATAAAGAATTGGAACAATAAAGCCATAAAATACCGAAGTACCGAATGAAAGAAACCAATAAACATACAAATCCAAATCTCGCGTGTCCTGCCAAAGCTGCAAGAGCCAAGACTATAAGATTTTTAGAACAACTTTTCTTATTGCTAACAAATCAACTTTAGGAAAGCATCTTCTAAAGAAAACAAGACCGCATTAGCAAGATGAGCCAATCTCAGCTCACAAAAGCACTATAATTGCTAGCTGAACAAAACTGCTCCAGCAAAACAAACTAGCGAACAAAAGCAGTGGATCGCTGGAAGCGCTGTGCCCGCTTAATTGCTGTCTGCAACGTATTTACAAACACAAGTGGCGGACAGGGACGGATTCCGACAGGGGAAGAGCGATTTTATTGTGTGCACCTGACGATCCTTAGCTAGGAATATTAACTGACGCTGAGAGCAGAGGAGTCAGTTTCTTCATTGTTTCCAGTACTCATTTTGTCGTCTAAAGTAAGACGTTAATAATTAGCGAGTGTCCATTCTTATGAAGGAAAGACTCTTTGGAATTACAAAGTTAATGTTCGTGTTGCTAAGGATACGTACATAAATTACCTATCTTATTGACACGATGCTTTTTAGGACAAATCTATTTTGTTGCGACCACTTAAGTAGTTAAAAGACCATAGGATATACTTGGCTGTATATAACAAAAGCAGAAGACTTGAAAAACAAATGTTGAACTAATTCAGAGCACTAAGCACTCAGCCAGAATGCATTATTGTGATACCGACCGTACCATAGCCATAGTAAGAACAGATTATATATCTTAGCTATGAGAATGAAAAGTACTACTACTAGTTGTTTCGCAGTATCATAATCAGGTGCTCCTGGGAACTTTTGATTTCCGGTGAATACTTCAATTTGCCTGAACTCCTGAAAGCCATAGCCATGTCAACTCTGCAACACATTTATAATCTCTAATTACACTTATCCCCCGGGGATACCCTGGGTTAATGGTGGTGTAACGTAAACGAGATTTTAAAGTGCTGTAATTAATATTAATTATTCAGTGCGAGTGTTGTGGCCGAAAGCTTTCGTAATGAAGAGGTCTCATTGTCCCATATCATGAAAATTAGGAACACTCTCGCGACGCTAGAGTAAGCCTATTGTAAGATGGAGCTTTAAGTGCGTTCATCATGTCACTGCGGTTAGTTCCTGATCACCCTACGGCAGGATGTACAGAATAAGGTAGCAAGTATTGAAGGGTCATGTGGCTGATGGCAAAAAGACCACTGTTTTGAAAAGACTGACCATTGAACATCAAAACTGCAAAATGTCTGACAAAATCATAACATCATTTTCCGACCAACGACGACTGCTAAATCAATTTGCAAGATTTAATTTCCTGTTCCGACAAAACGGAAGAAGGGAAGGCTTTTAGAAGGAAACGATTTCGTTGGATGTTTTAACGTACTTACCTACAAATTACACTCCACAAATTAAATTTTCTTTCACAAAATATAATCGAGTCGTCGACCTAAACAAAGCCCTTTCGCTTAGCACGTCATAAATAAAACATCAAAATACATTCAACGCCGTGGAACGACCGCGAACGCTCCGCAACTCGGCCCATAAATCCGCAAGTATCAACAAACCCTCCACTCACTTTATAGACATCGTCTCATTCAAAGTATTGAAACATTTTAAACTCAAAATTCAAATGAAATGCAAAAAATTTCCCGGATAATTCAAAGCATGGAAACACTAGTCGAAAAGCGCCACCCCGCTAATGCCTCCATTATTAAAACATAAACTGCTAGTCTGGGACACCGTCCCGTGTGCACTGTCACAATTACATCACACACTTTAGTCCCTACAAAATTATCCTTCTTACCACTTCAAACAATATCATCGATAAAATCAATCACATCGTCACATCACTACATATTAATCCGTAAACGTTGTCGATATAGCGCACATCGCTAGCCACCCGACACGTGCGCCCACAAGCGCGTCCCGCGGCCGACTGATACAACTCGCAGATTTACTGAGCATGCGCCAAGGAACTACATCTTTACAATGTAGTATTTACTTTGTTGTGTTTGTAATAGGGTCGGTATTCCCGTAGTGATGGTGACAGACACCTGTACAGGCGCGCAGAGGGGTCGGAAGTTGGCGATGCAATGTCATCTCCACTCTAGCACATTACTCCGCTAATAAAAATTAGATTTTCCGGCGCCAGAGCGTCACTAACGCTCTTACAACGGACACTGCCCGACAGTGCTTAATATGCCAGAAGGCAAATGCAACTTGTATTGGCTTTAGATGTATTGCAGAACGTCTAGATACTGGAACATCGGATGGAATGGAACAAAGGCATGCTAGTCTCAAAGGTTGCAGCCGGCATTGCGTGACACAGGGTAGAATAAACAGAATGGCGGACCGGTACTACTCATATTTAAAACTAGCTGTCCCGCCCGCGACTTCGTTCACTTAAAGTAGGTATCTAAACTGAGTTTCAAACAAATCACACTAATAAAAAAATCCTATAAATAACTTTGACACCCAATTTTACCCATTTTAGAGGGCTATTTTGTAATATCCAGGAATACGTTTCCATTTATTTTGCATTAAAGTATCCAAACAAAAACTAAGACCAATCGCACCACCCTTTAAAAAGTAAGTAGGTACCCATAGAAACATTGACCCCACATTTGACCCCTTTTTGAAGGTCATATTTTAAAATCCTAAAACACTTGTCGATTCATTTTGTATTTACAGTACCTACACAAAGTTTCAGACCGATCGCACCACCCGTTAAAATAATCCCATACAAACATTGACCCCCCTCATTTGACCCCCTTTTTAGAGTTATATTGAAAAATCCTGAAACAGAAAACAAAGTTCCAGGTCAATCGCACCACCCGTTAAAAAAAATTCATACAAACATTGACCCCCTTTTTTAGAATTATATTGAAAAATCCTGAAACAGAAAACAAAGTTCCAGGTCAATCGCACCACCAGTTAAAAAAAAATTCATACAAACATTGACCCCCCTCATTTGACCCCTATTTGAAGGTTATATTGAAATATCCTGAAATACGTGTCCGTTCATTTTGTATTTACAGAGTACATAAACAAAGTTTCAGACCAATCGCACCACCCGTTAAAAAGTTCCGATACAAACATTGACCCCACATTTGACCCCTTTTTGAAGGTTATATTGAAAAATCCTGAAACACGTGTCCATTCATTTTGCGTTTACAGTGCACAAACAAAGTTTCATGAAAATCGCTCCACGCGTTAAAAAGTTTCATACTAACGTTTTTACCCTTTTTCACCCTCTTAGAGGTGGAATTTCCAAAAATCCCGTCTTAGTGGGTAGTTTTGTTATAAAAGGAAACCATTTTCCAAATTTCAGCTTTCTAGCTTTAGCGGTTTCAGCTGGGCGATGATGAATCAGTCAGTCAGTCAGTCAGTCAGTCAGTCAGTCAGTCAGGTTAAGCTCTTATATAGATATAGATTATTTTGAATTATAAATGACTGCGGAATTACAAATTATTAACAACCAATTCAATAGCTGCAAGCATAAATAAATCAACCATCCGGTATATCAGTGAGTTTTAAATGAAAATGGTTAAATTTATATTAAATTTATGAAATGATTCGCTTTAAACTGTGATCTGTTAATTACTTATTGATTAAAAGTTGTATAGCTTTTGGATTTGACCGGTTAGTCAAACGAAATGTAATCCTATTATGCTTTTACTATTTAGAGAATTTTATTAGGTAAATGTAAAAACAAACTGTAGGCATGTGCCAAATGTAATGTTTGGACGTGCCTCTAACTACCTTACCAATAGATATCTGCTGCGATGACTACAATTTTTTTTTAATTAAATTTCGAAGTGGACATTTCGGCCCGCGGGCTGAGTGAGGTACGGGCTGAGTTGACCAATGAATCTATATTTTATGTAGATACCTCGCGGGTGAAGCGGCGGGCGGAAGTATGAGAATAAAGTCTTGAAACCGAAGTAGACATATTTATTTTTATTTCATTCATAAACTCACCTTCTGTCTCAATCGCGCTGTGGCATTACAAAAATAGCTACTTCAATAAATATCGACATGCGCCCGCTTCAGATCTCCCGTCGTTCCTCGCTCTGATCGATACGGAATTAGTTCAAGCGAGTGGCCGTCGAGTTATCGACCACTTAAATTAGTTAAATGGAAAAACAAACACAAATAGTAGAATGACGTGGCTTTCCGTGCGATTTATGCACCTGTACGTCTACCATGAGTTGTCACATTTAGATCGACTGACGTTACTACAGTAGTAATAGTACGTTACTATGACATCAGCTGTCAAAATTGTTACTCATGGTACCAAATTCTAAGCAAATTAATGAAGCGCAAACTACAGTCACTGTAGTACGCTGTGGCGTATAATAGTTAACGTGACGTTTTAGTACCCAACTGTTCGCTAGAGGCGCTGTACAAGTTTTCATACATTTTTGTAACTACCAGTCGCTAGCGAGTGTAGATTGTGAAAACTCATGGTACTGTTTCGTTAACGCTATGTATACATACTTTATGAAGGCCTTTGTCGAAGGACAAGCTGTTTCTTTAACCTTTAGTTGGTAACAAAATTGTCAACAGTAATAAAGGACCCATCTGCGAAGCGAAGGCGGATAATATGTTTGGGGTGTATGTATGCATGTATATGAGTTCCTTTGACTGTCACTGAAATCCAAACGGCTGGACAGATTTTGAAAAATGAGGTGTCATTGGGTTCGTCTGGATAACAAGAGTGACATAAGTTACATACAAAATATCAAAAAAATATAAATGGTGACTGTAAGAAGCTATTTCTAATTACTTTCATTCGGGTTTTTTTTTTTAATTTTAGCAATAAATTCTAGTTTTATTTTATTAATTTATACTGTACGTAATACGTATACTTGGATCAGGCTGGAATTATCACTTAAATTCACTTAAGACGTAAGACATTTGATTCTTATGATTTTATTCTCTGGAATTTTGTTTTTTTTTTTTCAATGTACCACGCGGGCGAAGCCGTGGGCGGAGGCTAGTAGTACGATATAAATGCCGAAACAGCACTTTTTAGAAGTTTTATCTGTCTGATGTTTTTTTGAAATCGCATACTGTCAAAACTACGTGATGGATTTTGATGAAACTTGACATAACGCTAGCTTATACTATAGAATAGGATCTAAGATATAAGTCATCCCGCTCACTCACGATCAACATTTTGCGCGTTTCGCGGACGAAGTCGCAAGTTAATAATAAAAAATTGTAAATATTGGACCAAATCGCAAAACTTTTCGCAACTTATGAACCCACACCGGTCCGAACAAGTGTGCGGTCAGCACCGCAGCTCCTAAAGAGTCCCACTACGCCATTGAACATGGTAGAGCAAACATAGCGACGGGATCCGCCATTATATTAAACGGGTAATTTCGCCGGCACCGCAGTGAGAACTCGATTTAATCTATCTAGAGATGTGATTCTATCGATGGTTTTACAAACTAGTGATGGACTAAGGCAGTCTGACTGAAGTATTGTGATTTTTTGCTTTCGAGCACACTGAATTAATTTTCCTCACTAGATAAGCCTTCGTACCCAGGTCACAGATAATAATAATAACAATAATAATAGATTTTATTTCACAGGATACAGAGAAAGTGTACAAAATGTCTCGAGTGTCGATCCGTTAGCAATCTCAACATAAATTAACCGAAATTCACATAACGATGAAATAAAAACACAGAAAATAACGTATTAGTTACTATGAAATACCATTTTTTTAACCCATATCATATAAGATCTATAGAGTGTTAGATATGAATGTGGATGGATACAAGGGTAGAGGTAGACCAAAGAAAAGATGGATGGACTGTGTGAAAGATGACATGGGTAAGAAAGGAGTGAGTACTGAGATGACGAATGATAGAGGGAAATGGAAGAAGATCACATGTTGTGCCGACCCCACATAAAGTGGGAAAAGGGCAGGAAGATGATGATGATGATGATCCTATAAGACCTATCTGTCTTTTTTATTTAGTAAAATATAAATCCGTGTTATTTAGAGATAAAATACAAGATAAAACGCCACTCTTCCGTGAAACCTCGCCTTAATAGCCAGAAGCGCCCACCGTGTCTTCATTTCATATGGTCAAAGGGACCATTCCACAAATGCCTTCGAAATCTAATTACTGCTGAATTCCTCGAATACATCCCATAAGTCAGACCTTTGAAATGTCAACTTCAAAGTAAAAACGTGTAGTCATTTTGACATTTGACAACTTTGTCTCTTCTTTGTATGGTTCACTCCTAATTATATAACTGTTTAGTTCACTCGTAGTTATGTCACTGTAGAGTTCACTAGTAATTATGCCTATAATAGCCAAGTACCACTTACCTTTAATAATAATAGGTAGGTAGGTAATATTAACAGTTTTTAATTTTAAGATGTGAAATGTTTTTAATTTGATTCTATTGTAGTTATATACTATTTAGCCCCATTTTCGCTCAGCGAATATGTAGGTTAATAAATAAGATTAAAAAAAAACTTACCTTTAATGACGACTTACTTTAAACAGGCCTTTTTAGGTGACATTATATACTTTTTACTTTTATACGGGACGCTGCTGTAGGTGGGATAGTTTGACGATAAACTTATTAAATATAAAAACTTACCATAAGAAGTTTCGAATAAAACTGCGATACACACTTACCTGCAACAAAATATAGACAAATAAATAATGCTGGACAATCCACACAGCATCATCTAGCCCCAAAGTAAGCTACTCAAAGCTTGTGTTATGGGTACTAGATAACTGTTATATTTAATACATTATATTGGTACATAGATAGATATTTTTTATTATACATAGAAAACACCCAGACCAACGGAACAAATTTCTGCAGATCGTACACAAATTTGTTCCGAGGCGGGAATCGAACCCGCAACCTCTTGCTTCGCAGGCGGACTCTTGCCCGCTGCGCCACTGAGGTCATCAAAATGGTTGGGGTGTATGTATTGTATATCCCAAACTCATTACCCTCCATCGCTTCGCAGTCGGGTAAAAGGTAAGGAGAGTGTACATTTGAGATATTTAAGGTCACGTAAAGCCAGGTGTCCCGCGTGCTCTGACGACGGCGGCGAGTCGGCCCGCGCTCGACCTCCCCCATTTATCATTCTCTCGCATACCTCCGCTGGCTCCTGTAGTCCCAGTACCCAGAGCGTCTACCATGAGTTGTCACATTTAGATCGGCTGACGTCACTACAGTAGTAATAGTACGTTACTATGACATCTGTCAAAATTGTTACTCATGGTACCAAATTCTAAGCAAATAAATGAAGCGCAATCTACAGTCGCTGTAGTACGCTGTGACGTAGGATAGTTAACTACGTGACGTTTTAGTAGCCAACTATCCGCTAGAGGCGCTGTACAAGTTTTCATACATTTTTTTAACTACAGTCGCTAGCGAGTGTAGATTGTGAAGGGCTCAATGCTGACGTCAAATACCTGCTTACTCATGCTGATACATTCAAGTATTCAAGTTCAGGGACCGTACAACAAGCTCTTCGGGCAATAACAATGATGTAATATCCTACTTCCTACAGATATTATAAAAGTGAAAGTGTGTGAGGATGTTTGTTACTTTTTCACGCAGAAACGGCTGAACGGATCTCGTAGAAATTGGGCACAGAGATGATAGATTATAGTGCGGAATAGTACATAGGCTACTTTTTATCCCGGAAAAATGTACGGTTCTTGTGGGATAGATTTGTTTGTGTTTTTCAAGATACCTCGCAGGCGAAGCCTTGGGCGGAAGCTAGCACATAATAATACCCAAACACAAAACAAACATCCTGGGCGGGGATCGAACCCACAACCTACATTGCAGAAGGCAGAGCTTCTACCAACTGAGCTATGAAGTCAGTGAATACTAAAAGTCCCACAATTAGGAGAGTAGTACTAACAACCATATCTGCAGGAACATATTGCAGATATAGTCACACAATAATATAGAGTGTATGAACACACAGACGTATGAAATGTATGTAAACGTGACGTGGCGGCCGCGTGTCTGCTAATCACGAAACTTTGTACCCACCCCAACACCCACCGCGTAGGGATGGGCCTTTATCGATAGTGGCACGGTTTATTTATCGATAGTGCTACGGATTATTTATCCATCGATACAGATTACCTAGCTATCGAATCGAAAGCTGGATTTGCAATGAAATTGCTATTCAAACAAGCACAAAATTTGGTTTGCGAATTTATCAAAGGGATGTCGAAAACAGATAAAAACGACAAAAATTAAGATAACAATAACTGTGATCCTACGGTTTTCGGTGTACATCTCAGAAGGTCTATAGTTTAGACTAGACAAAGTGATAGTCTAGTTATTATGTTGCTAATGAAAAAGAGCAAAATGCCCTTACATTTAAATTACATATAAAATCGATAAGTCACGTGACCATTTTCATACATTAGTGATGTTTGATAATATCTATACTATACCATAACATTCAAACGACGGTTCGAATTGACAGATCTTCGAGGATATCTCTGCCGTCCGATCACTAAAAGGCCGTTAAGTGACATTTGGTCGAAAATGACTTTTATATACCACGCGAAAGCCCGCATTTTTCTCTATCAACCAGTCTTGGACACATGTTTCTATCATTTATAGTTACTGAGTTCTGGACACCTCGTACACGGCTATCTACACCTTTTTTGGACATGTCCAATTCTTAAATACGGTTAACTCGTATTAAAACACTACAATACGTTTAAATGCACTTAACAGTACATTTCAACATTAAATTATATTTATGAAACAAGCCTAAAAACGGTTTAATGATGTTACTATGCTACTTAGCCGTTACCCGACTTTAGATGTGTTTTTGTCATTTATAAATTGTAATCCTCAAAGGGATCTACTACGTCTAAAAGACAGTTTTCCTTCAACTGCTACTCTATAACACCGCTAGACATACTTTGCCGCTTATTTGTTTTTCACCTCACGTGGGTATAAAACTATTACAACTCTAAAATACAGTGACTGTTATTTAGTCTTGAAAGTTATTACTGAATGCTAATAAATACAATATTAGAAACTAACTAAACAACATTCCAACGCTAAAAAACGTCTATTTGCAGTACCTTCTCGTACGCACCGTACAATCCGCGCACTCGTTATTAGAGATTAGCATGGTATGGACACGTGATGAGGAGGGATGAATACCAAAACAGTATAAGTGTATAAGTGTGGCTGGGTGCGCAGGTAGAGGAAAGCCGAAGAAGAAGTGGTTTATTGTGTGAAAGGTGATATGAATGAAAGAGGAGTAGATTCAGAGTTGACGAATGATAGGAGTGAGTGGAAGAAGAAAACATGTTGTGCCGACCCCACTTAGCGTGGATGGATATAAGGGCAGAAGAATGATGAATGATTATTTTTATATGTTATCAATATTATGTATCGTTTTAAATAGATAGAAGATTATTAAATAGTTGTTGAAGTTGTTCTCTCTCATAGGCTTGAGATGATTGATGATTCATGATAGGCATAATCCTTACTAATATTATAAATGCGAAAGTAACTCTGTCTGTGTGTGTGTTAGGCAATCACGCCTAAATTACTAAACCGATTTATATAAATTTTAGTACAGAGATAGTCTAGAGCTTGAGAAAGGACATAAGCTACTTTTTACTGCGAAAAAAGTAAGGAGTAAGTGTAAGAAGTTGAAATAGACGATTAAATTTGTGTGAAAATTACGTCATTTTTAAAGCTAGAAGCTTGGAAATTATTTGTTAGGCTTTGATTAGATATAAATAAATACAACATTCAAAGTTTGTAAAAAAATTACCCTAAAGCGAGTAAATATAGGAGATGAAAGTATTTATTTGATGACGTTGGCTGAAAAACTTACGGCCCAGAAAATAAAAATATTATGGTCTGTTCGCCGCCTACCTCCTATCTGATTTAAAGAATGAGAGTGAATAAAGCAAAAGAGGTGTGTCAGAATCGTAGCAAGTGGAGATCCGTGATCTCTGCCTACCCCGTCGGGAAACAGGCGTGATTTTATGTATGCATGATTTAAAGAAGAAATACAGAGAAGTACGGAATCATTACCAAATGTGAACTTAAATGAAAGCAAGTAAGCCTAGAACGATAAAACTTGTTTGGTTAAGTAGGTACTTATTATTTTCTTATGTAACTCTTTATTATAAATTAAATATTTAACTTTGAAAGCTTTGAGAAGTATGTGTGGTTTAACTTTGAATTATAGGGAAGAACAGTATGATAAGATAAGAGAACGTTGTGGAGTGAAAGAAGACGTAGTGATGAAAATTGAGAAGCGTATGTATGGTTTGGGCATGTAGAAAGGATGGATGAAAGGAGATTGACGAAACAGGCGCATAAAGAGAGTGTGGATGGGACAGTTGGAAGAGGAAGACCTCGGCGTACGTACCTCGATCAAATTGGGGACGTTTTAGAGAGTACCCTAAACCGACGCGCATGTATGAAGAATGTAATGAGAGTGAATGAAGCAAATGAGGTATGTCAGGATCGTAGCAAGTGGAGATCCGTGGTCTCCGCCTACCCGGTCGGGAAACAAGCGTGATTTTATGTATGTATCTAAATATTTAACTATTTTCAGACACCTTTGGCGAGTTTTATTAACTTGAACTTATTTATTTACTAAATAATAATTAAGCAGGATACAGATAGGAGTTCAAGGACATCTTTTTATATTCTAAAAATCAAAGTCCTGACTAAAATATTCATTCTAGATGCTGACATTATAGACAACGCACAGTCTAAAACACTGGTCGTAGAGACTTGAAATTTGGAGGAAACGACTTTCTTAGTACGTGGACGTGCACTAAGAAGATTTTTTTTAAATTCAATCTCTTAGGAGGTAAAAAAGAGGATATGTTTGTAAGAAAAATCGTATTCTATGCACTTGAAACTTGGAAAAAATATTCTTCAAGATAAATAAAAAAAGAATAAATTTATGTATCTTTTCGCAAAGCTACTCTTACGAAGGGGTGGTAGGGGTGTTAAAGTTTATATAGGAACTTTTTAATGTGTGATGCGATTTGTTTAAAACTCAGCAATTATTTAAAAAAATATCCTTATAGCGTGGTGTAAACGACACAAGAATTTTATAATATAGTTAGTACATGATACCTATATTATTATTATAATATAGTACTCGTACATCGGGGTGGTAATGATTGACTATGAACTTTTTAACTATTTAAAATAAAACACGCAAATGCCGTTGCGAGCGGGCCAGCTAGTAAGCACATAACATTAAGCTGTGAAGACGTACAATACTTTAAGTAAATTAATAATTGATTTCATTTAGTTCCTTGGAACATATTGATTAGACTTAATTAAGTTACTATAATAGTAAAAAGTTGTGCCATTTTATTTGTAAGAGCTCCTTATAAGTGTAAGGACTTCATCATCGAAAGCTTTTTAACTAACAAGTACTATTTCGTTTTATTTAACAATCATTTTCATAATATAATACCTTGTTAATGTAGGAAAAAGTTACGCTTAGCCGTTCATTTGACAGTACATCATAACATTTCAAATATTATTGCCAACGCTAAAAAACAGTTTTCATTGTGTGTTCATTCTAAAACTGTGTTTAAGTGTAAAAATATAAAAAAAAATTAAGTTTGAAAACAGTAAATAAACGGTTTTAGGCTTTTCACCTTGTTTTTAAAAATTATGTTGAATGTAATTAAGTTAAGTTTCAATTCTAGAAGAAGGTTATGTGACTTAACTGTTATATAGTATTGTAATTGTTTAAAACTGTGACTCATTTGGAATGAGTGCTGCAGTTACAATCGTATCCAACTCTATACAACGGTTGTACTTCAGCCAGCTGTTTTTTAGTATTTTAAATGATAGCATTTTAAAAACATATGTCGATGGCTAAAACACAAAAACTTGAATTAAAAATTAAATAAACAAGCTACGCCTGATTGTAACATAAATAATAAAAGCTTATAATAATACAAAAAATTTGGTATAGCAAAAAAAATTGTAAGTCTTCACAATTTCTAGAAACACCATTTTCCCACGTTTTTGCTCATACCCAAAAATTTGGTTTTGTCACTTAGCCGTCTTTTAACAAAAGGACGGCAGATCTAAGGAGTAGTCAGACAAAACGTTATCGACTGACGTGACTTATCGACTATCGATAAGTCACATCGTAGGGATGCACTCCATCAGAAAGTCACGGAAGCCCCCGAGTGGGGCGCGTCGGGCGCCCGTAGAGGTGGGCGATGGCCTGCCGTGTCGCAACCAGGAAACGTCAAGTGCGATTTAAAAGGTAAGTTTTGAACGAACAGCCAAGTATTGAGAAGTGTGGAAACAATTTCAGAATAGTAACAATTAAAGTTCAGTCGATTGTAGTCATGTTCGAAAAGTGCTGGTATTTCTACTAAAGCTTAGGTTTAGAAAGTTGTCTGGTGAAATAACTGCAGTGTATTAAATACTAGCTTCCTCTCGCGGATTTGCTCGCGTTGTACCTACATAAAATATAGCCTATGTTACTCAGGGATAACGTACCATTCTATCGGTGAAAGAATTTTTGAAATCGGACCAGTAGTTTCTGAGTTTATTCGTTAGGTACAAACAAAAATACAAAACTTTCTTCTTTATAATATTAGTATAGATAATAACTAATTTCTTATTGAGCGAAATAAGTAGTACGAGAAGATATCTACCGAGCCTTGGGATTAGAGTCTTGACCATGTTTTTTTACTGAAAAGGGCGGAAATTTGTAGTACTTTCCCGCTAAACTATTACCTATCTAATGAGCAACACACAAACTCAAATAGAAATTCGACAATAGTTTAGCGGGAAGCACTAGATATTTCCCTCCTTTTCAGTATTTGTAATGTATTTCCGTCTCGCCTGAACCAATCATTCATGTTTTTTTTTAATGAC
The DNA here is from genome assembly GCA_963675405.1 of Cosmorhoe ocellata. Classification (NCBI taxonomy): domain Eukaryota; kingdom Metazoa; phylum Arthropoda; class Insecta; order Lepidoptera; family Geometridae; genus Cosmorhoe; species Cosmorhoe ocellata. Next base: position 7,702,393 of record OY776267.1, read on the forward strand.
CGATAGGTGAGTTCGAAAACACATTTCCAATTTTTCCCTTCCCTAGTTCAGAACTGTCGTCGCTGCGTTTGAATTAATAACACAACAGCGTCGCGGAGGGTTCGCTCCGTATTTACGGGTCGTTGGGGGTCGGCGCGAGCGGCTCCCGGCGGGACGGCGGACCTTAGACCTCACTCGTAACTGTAAGGGCCACGGTACGCGGACCTCGCTTAGCGAGAGAAGACGCGCTTACTAAATGGAATACTTCTTGTTACAAGCTTTTATTCAACTTGAAATGTATGTATGTTTGTCCGGATGGAATCTTGCAACAGAGTTTTAAGATAAATGATTGATTCAGGCGTGACTTTACGGAAATCCATTACAAATACATACTGAAAAGGACGGAAATATCTAGTACTTTCCCGCTAAACTAATATCTAATGAGCTTAACAACACAAACTCAAATACAAATTCGACACGTGTTTTCTTCTCCACGAAGCATCCTCAGGACCATTGACTCGACCACAGAGCATTTATGAATTCAACAAAATAAAATACCAGCTACCTCACGATGTTTTCGTTAATCGTTTCAGAATACTGTTATAGTGGAAATTTTATGAACACAAAATTGCATCGGTGGCCCTTCACCTCAACGGTTCCATCTTTCTCACTTTCGTCATTATTCGCTTAAAAATTTTAAGTTAATTTTAAAGTACCCTTTGTGAAAAAACTTACTATCAATCTGTTATTGCTCAATTTTCATGCTATCAGCCTGAAAGACGAGCTTTCAAATCAAGGTAAACTAACGGTAGAATACCAAATTGAGGAAAATCGCCTTGATGTTAACCGAATCACGCACTTACGATGGTAAGGCGCAGTGACAACTAGACACTAGTGAAAGAAAGAGACGAAAGAGTCTGACTGAGTACACAAACACATTGAGCTGCATAGTACTCGCTTCCGCTTCTACAGTGACCGCAGCCTTATATGCTGAGGCTTGGTAATAGCCTTTTGAAGTCTGCGGGTTTGGGGAATGGCGCAAAGTCCCGCAGACGGGCGGAAACGCCGTCAAACAAGGAACCTTAATCAGAGTTTAATAAAGTAGCTACTCTGTCATCTATACTAATATTATAAAGAGGAAAGATTCGATTGTTTGTTTGTATTGGATAGGCTCCGAAACTACTAGACCGATATGAAAAAATATTTCGTCAATGTGTAGAATGAACTTTCAGGATGAACATAGTTGGTTGAACTAGTTGGTTATATAAAACCAGTGTGTTGAAAGGATTAAAATGTACCTCAACAGTCGTGCACTAACTACTGTATTTGGTAAACCATGATCATGATCACGACTGTAATCCCCAGGCTCGGTAGACATCTCCTCAGATCTCTAGTTACTAGATCTTTGAGGATATCGTAAGAGAGTCAGAGGCATGTCCAAAGATGATTTGGCACATGCCCACATTTTGCACAGTGGTTAGTATTCCGTACGAGACAGGTTGCAAGCCCATCGCCGTTTATAAGAATACTAATCTATGACACACAGCTTCGAATTTTTGGTTCTAGGGTATGCCGGTTTCCTCACGATAATTTCCTTTACCGCTTAAGAGCACTGACGAATGGAAAAACTCATTAGTGTACGACCAGGTTTGAACCCACGACCTTCGGATCGTGAGGCAGGGGTGCTACCACTACACCACCAATGCTCAACTAGCACTGGTGGACTAGGGTTTAAAAGTGTACAAGCGATTTTGTGTTTAAATGTAAGGGCAGTTGAGTGTGAAGTAGGTCGGCGAATGATACAGAATAACTTGATATGGTGTTGGCAACGCCAAGTTACCTCTGGCGTTGCAAGCGTCCACAGGTTACGGTAACCAGTTACCAACAGGTGGGTTGCACGCTTGTTTACAGACTTAGTATTATAATAATAAATCTTTTATCTTTGTTTTAGCTGTCGGGTCTGATCTTGAAGGTCCAGTAGGTACAAAAGTAGGTCCAGTAGGTAAAAGTATCTCTATTTTTTAATATAAAATATAGGTTATGTAACCCGGGGATAGTGTAGCTTCCCAACAGTGAAATAATTTTTTAAATCAGGTCTGTAGTTTCGGAGCCTATTCAATGCAAACCAACAAACAATCAAATCTTCCTCTTTATAATATTATAGTACAGATAAATGATGTCCACAAGATCTCAAGAGTCTCTTTTGAACCACAGCGTCACGAGATAAACGTATTCATTAGAAACGGCCGGAAAAATGAAGGAGCCGCAATCAGATGAACGCATAATTTGATTACGGACCCCGGACCCGGGCCGGGTTCAAGGGTCCAGGGGGTGACCTCCGCCCCTTCCGACCTGCACGGACACTTTCGACTTGCTACCGGATAGCCTGGAATTTGTTTAAGAGGGGTCTATTCTTTATTCTTACAGCTAACTCAGTTAATGCAGTTTTTAAAGGGACACTTTCAACTTGCTACCGGATAGCCTGGAATTTGTTTAGGGGTTCATTTTTACAACTTGTCTGTGGCTAGCTCAGTTAATGCAGTTTTTAAAGGGACACTTTCAACTTGCTACCGGATAGCCTGGAATTTGTTTAGGGGTTCATTCTTACAACTTGTCTGTGGTTAACTCAGTTAATGCAGTTTTTAAAGGGACACTTTCAACTTGCTACCGGATAGCCTGGAATTTGTTTGAGAGGGGTCTATTCTTTATTCTTACAGCTTATCTGTGGCTAACTCAGTTAATGCAGTTTTTAAAGGACACTTTCAACTTGCTACCGGATAGCCTGGAATTTGTTTAAAAGGGGTCTATTCTTACAGCTTGTCTGTGGCTAACTCCGTTAATGCAGTTTTTTAAGGGCAATCTCCATGCTTCTTCTTCTTCTTTATACTCGTATGGCATCTGTCACTTTAAAGATTACTTTTTCCAGTGTCAAGTGTATTTTGTGTAAGTGTTGTCAACGACATAGTCATTGTCAAGTCAATTCCTTCTTTATGCATGGCATACATACATAAGAGATCAATTTTGACAGTGTGAAGTGTTCTTATTGAGTATTCAATTCAGTATTGTAAAGGTCAAAAAGTTGCAGTCAAATTTTCATAAGTTGATGTTAAGGTGGCTAGCCATGACAGCCGTCAAAGTGAAAGGCAAAATCGAAAATCAAAATCTTTATGTCGATCACAAGGACCACTTCCAAAATTCTCATAAAGTGCTAATTCCAGTTCGCGACGAAACTCTCTCTCTTCCCGACTATTCATTCATGGTGGTGGAGTCAGCCCTCCTCCACTTCACCCTATCCATGACGTCATCATTAGTATAAGAATAAATAAATAAATAAATATTGGTGGACATTTCACACAACGCCATCTAGCCCCAAACTAAGCAAAGCTTGTACTATGGGAACCAGATGGTTGATAGATTAATTATATACGTTTTTTTTTGTAAGTACATAGAATACACAGAACAAACATCTGTCTTCATCACACAAATGTTAGACCTGGGTGGGGATCGAACTAACAACAAGAAGAAACGAATGAAGCAAATAAAATACATGGCCTAGTATTTTTCGTTAACATATTTAGTTAAGACTAGCTGACCCGGCAGACTTCGTACTTATTTAGAAAACGTTTGTATGGGAAATAGAAAAGGGCTATTTTTAGGGTTTTCCCGGCAGTTATTCGAATTTTTCGTACCTTTAAACCTTCCCTAGACCTCCACGAACATTTCAAGACCAAGATAAGATAAATCCGTTTAGCCGTTCTCGAGTTTTAGCGAGACTAACGAACAGCAATTCATTTTTATATATAAGAAGAAGAAGAAAGAAGAAGATTAACAAATCGGTCTATCGATGATGAAAAACAAGAACCTCTAACAGGCCTGCGAGAAAATGTACCAGTATCAAATGCTCATGGCCGCAGTAGGCGGGGAGTCTGCCAAGTAATCACAACACGCGCACCCGGAGTACCCACCGCTCTATAGTCTAGCTACCGGCTGCGAGCGGGGAGTGGGGGCCAGGGTTGGGACGAGGGCCAGATCGAGGGGGCTTGCAACTGGCCGGTTATGTGTTCATGCTGAAATCTGAGATTTATGCAATCTCTAGCTTTTACGCTCCGTACTCACATACGGTTTTGCTCGATCGAGCTATCATGTCGAGCCTACATTTGATGCGGATTACTACTACTCGTAGATGCAAGCTTTCGAGCTGTGAGTTTTGCGGTCCACACGTTAATATTTACTCGTTTTGGAGTAAAACTATCGAGTAATACCGAATGTGAGTACGGGCACTTAGATTAATGTCAGCATATACTAAAATCAAAAGTAAAAAATGTTTTATTCAATAAAATCACAGAGATCATTTTCAATCATCTTACTTACTAGGTGAGTGTAGGTGCCAATTCCAGTCCTAACCCCAGTCCGAGAAGAACTGACAAGAAACTCGCCGGGCCCTAGCGCTATTTTTGTAACGAAAGAGATACTCATTTTTAAAAGACCTTTTGAAATCTCTAATACTGCCATTTTGCAGATGTATTATCAGATCCACCTAATCAAGTATTGCATAGAAATATCAGTCGGCCAACTTTTTAACGCAAAAACTGTCTAATGTTTTATCATTGGCGATGGACTTGCAATGCAACCTGTCGTACGGAATACTAATCATTGTGTAAAATGTGGTCATGTGCCAAATATCACGTTTGGATGTGCCTCTGACCTTTAGATATCCTAAAAGATCTAACTAGAGATCTATCTGAGGAGATTATCTACCGAGCCTGGGGATCACAGTCGTGATCATGTTGTAGGTACATAAACCTTGAACCTTGAAGTTTTAAAGGACTGTGAAATGGCGAGTGAGTATAACCATCTCTTTGATGTTAGCATGGGACGTTGAAGCTACCTCAGCCCCCCCTGTGGGTTCTGAGCTCGTCCCTGGGGGCCTCTATCTGTATAGAGCCCCGTATAGTGTAGCAACAGAGTGGAGGCCCGCGCCCCGCTCGGTCGCCCGCATTGCCGCCGCGCGTGCGCGCCACGCTCGCCTGTTTGCATTGTACTATCTCACTAACTCGATCGTGTAAGTTCGTTTCTTTAACACTCGGTGGTTTACATGGCGGAGAAATGTACTTTTCTGTTTTAGAAAGGAGGACATGTAGGTTTCATACATGGTTGGGCCCAAAATGCCAAAAATAATAGGTGTGGCCACGTTTTGGAATCAGTATTTATAATTGCGCACCAATTCTCTACAACACGTTGAAAATCTGATTTTGTATCCTACTATAAACGCAAAAGTTTGTCAGAATGTATGGATGTTATTTTTGTTACCCTTTCAAGCTGAAACGGCTGAACGGATCTGGATGAAATATTGGCACAGATATAGATTATAGTCGGGAATAACACTTAGGCTTCTTTTAATCCCGGAAAAATGTACGGTTTCCGCGGGATATCTGTTTTTGTTTTTCAAAGTACCACGGTTATAAAAAATAATATTTTAAAAAATGAACCGAAGGTAAGTACGCGTCACTAAACGGTGAAGGAAAACATCGTAGTACCTGTAGGTGTCAAGTGCACGAAAAGAGCTTTTGAGGCGAACTATAATAATTTCACGACACTAGTTCAAAAGAACTAGTAAAATAATAGTAAGTTAGGTTAGATTGATAAATAAAAGACGCAAAAAGTGATCCGACATTCCCGTGTCGTCTCTTAAAGTGGAAAACTCCCCCAACAGCGACCCAAGGATTAAGCGCTCGTAAAAACAGGCTACGGCCCGGCAATAACGTCTTGATAGCACAGCCTCGCCAGACGAATGCCACCCTTATCGTCCACAGAATAAGGTGTTCGGCAGACGGAAGTCTGCGGATATTCGAGGGGAGGTTCGCGTGTAACTCTGTTAGTTTTGGATGATGTTTCCGTTGTGTTGACTGACATAGCTTTACATTATTTCGGGGCTATTTTTAGGGGTTTTTGTTTGGGAATTCAGAATGTATTACCACTTTGCGGTGAATGTTACTTCATGTTATTTCACTGTTATGTTACAGCGCGTGTGAAAGCTGCTTTATGTACCTGCAGAATGACTATCAATATCATGATCTCAAGTATATAAAAGCGCACTGGTCATGGTTTCAAACCTAGTCGAGTTTTTCCTTTCGAGTTTTTCCTTTTTGTTGTTAATACTTTATTTTAGAAGGCCGAGAGAACGTTGGCGGGATGACCTCGCGGCTTTTACGAAAGAATGGTGGGATGCAGCTACGAACAGTAACGACTGGAGCAATTTGGAGGAGACCTTTGCCCAGCAGTGGGACAAAATAGGTTTAAAAAAAATACTCTATTTAGTTGATAGCATGCAAAGTTAAAACGTACCTTCCTCTCTCCACACTGGCTCGCTAATGACACGATAAGGTATCACTCTCAAATAATGTACACTCTCGTAAGACTCGCGTATTCGTCCCGTCAAGCCATATCACGGCATGTTGGAGGTATAAATGGCTCTTACCCCCTCACCCTCGCCTCGTGCTAATGGAACGTACCGATTTAGATACGGTGATGACGAGACTCAATTTCGGAGCACGGCTGCGGCTGTGGTGCATGAGCGGAAGCGGGCGCGGAGGCGAGCGCGGAAGCGAGCGTGGAAGCGAGTGGTGAAAACAAAAAGTGTTATTTCTCAAACGAGATTTTTATTGCTATTATCTTTCTAACCCATACGTTGGTAAAATGACTAGCGGTGAAAGGATTCTATGGCATTCGGACTGTGGAGTTTTTTTGTATACAATATTTTATAATTAAGGCGAACGCACGTATAAACTCATCGACTGCGCAAAAAGCTCGGCCGTACATATGCTAGTCTACCCTATTATAACGATAATCACATGGGCTTAGACAAATATATCCGAAAATTATCGAAAAACAAAACAAAGTTTTTTATTTAATTAGTACCCTCTGTTACAAGATACCATCTCTCTTCCACCCGTAAAAACACCCGGGTGGAAGAGAGAGGGTGGCAAATCGAAAAGCTGACCGTAATTACGGATTATTGCTCTAGCCACAAAATAAACACAACCCTTGGATCCTACTGTCTCATTCGAATAGAAAATTTATTCGCATCGATATTCCGGATATCGATATTTCGGAATCCGCTACTCGATTAACTAGTAGTTATGTAATAGTAGCGATAACGCGATTTGTATTTATTGAAATAATGCGATCATGAGCGCTGGTGGTGTAGTGAGCACTCCTGCTTTGCGATCCGAAGGTCAGGGGTTCGAACCTAGTCGTGCACCAATGGGTTTTTCTATTCGAAAAGTTTATGTGCGCAATGACTGTGCTGGAAACGGTGAAGGTAAACATTGTGAGAAAACCCGCGGCTTAGTCAGTTCCGCACGTATTAAGCAGTCTTTCTTGTGCATACGGCTGACTAAGCTGAGAGAATGGTATTTACTTCATCTAAACACTACAGCGTCCTGTAGGTGAGTGAAAAAATTCCGCAAAAAAAATTAAGTTTCATAAAATCAAGAATAGATTGAAAAATATATCGATGACTATCGAAAAGTTCCATAGTATCGATAAGTTTTATCGACGGCATCCCATCCCTAGCGACCCTATGTTGGCAACACATCACACACAGGTCGTAAATACCCGGGCGGAGACGCGGGCGGAATACATATCCTGAAGGAACCTTTGAGTGGAACAGCTACTTGGGACAGTGAGGCATCTTAAATATATTATACAAAAATTATTTATTTATTTATATTATTTTTAGGAATCTTTATTAGGAACAAAAACAAATATAGATAAGTACAATTGTGGGCTGATTACTGCAAAAGTTAAAAAACTGTGTTTTAGTACGTTTGTTTATGAAAATGATTTAGTGTTTTTGTAAGTAACTCTATGGCACTACTAATCAAAACAAAATAAGAGGGGGCACCCGAGTGTTTTTGTTTCCATAGAAGGTGATAAAAACCAAAATAATTATAAATAAATAATAAATATAGCTGGACAGTTCACACAACGCCATCTAGCCCCAAACTAAGCAAAGCTTGTACTATGTTAACCAAATAACTGTTAGACTAATTATTATATAGAGCCAAGCAAGAACATCGTATCAGTAGTAACTTTGAATGTATAAAATTTACGCACTATGGGATATTATTCATCTTATCACTTATAATGACAATTTACTTGTGGTTTTCTTCTTCTTTCTTACCCTGTCACTAGTTCGTAAACCAGTGTGGTGAAAGGATTGAAGAGGGCCTCAGATGTTCTTCTTGTTGTAGTTATATCAACATTTAGTTATTGGAATAAAATTCCCTATTTTTTTAAAGGTTACTGTGACGACGGATGATAGGGGAGAGTGGAGGAAGAGAACTTTTTGTGCCGACCCCACCTAGTGGGATAAGGGCAGGAAGATGATGATGATGATGACATCGTAACGCTAAAAGTTTGGAAACAATGACTAGGTATACAACCCACAGGGGAACGGTCGATTTGACGTATTCAACGATCACATTAGTGGCATTCCTTAACTACACCGGCCCTACGAAACGACATTTGACAGAGACGCGGTGAACCTAAAATTTATTAGCAATAAGGTTGCGAATGGCGTTTACAGTCACATCAAGCCGCCATCTTGCGAAGTAACCAAAGCAGACCTAATGGATATGTCAGAGCAGACAGGGTACAATGACGTGCGGCGCTCAACCTGTTGAGATTTTATGTTCTCCTGGTACTTCGCAGTCGGGGGCAGAGGAATTTAGACTTTGTGACGCAGTAATACAGTCACCACTTTATTTGGCTCAGTTTCTGGCTCAAGGAAACTTAGTGGTTTAAATAGTTACTAAGAAGAAATAAGTAGTATAAATAAGATAATTATAACATCTTCTGTACCCCTAGTATGAGTTTTTGATTTACGAAAACTTTTTTCGAATAGTATCCTTTCATACATTTACCTCCATCGGAAATGTTAAGGAACTAAAATAAGGTCGATAATATCGAAAATATTATGTAATCGGCAGTCCCAGCAATGATTTTTAAATCAAGTTTTCACGATATCGACTTTATTTTAGTACCTTAAAATTTCCGATGGAGGTAAATGTATGAAAGGATACTATTCGAAAAAAGTTTTCGTAAACTATCAAAAACTCATACTAGGGGTACTGAAGTATTATATCGTATTCGTAACGAGAAAACTTGATAGCAACTAGTAATATGGCTGGTGCCACAATGGCGCCCAACGAGGTACGCCGTCTGAGTACAGGGCTTTTAGCACGAGTTTAAACGTTATCGAATCGCATCCATATTGCTAGTCAAACATATTTGACGATTAATATGAAGCGTGTTAATAAATATTGGTGGATCTCAAACTCTCAAACTAAGCTTGTGCTATGGGAACCAGATACTTGATAGAATACTTTTTGTAAATGCATATCACACAATATTTGTTCTGACTAGGAATCGAACTCACAACTTAAATCGCGAAACGCAGTCACTACCCACTGTCAGCCAGTCAGTCTTTCGGTCAGTCATTCATTATACAACAAATGTCAGAAGAGCGCAAGAGGGAACGTGTGACCGGCCTCTTGAGGTTTTGAAGCCTTCTCGCATACTCAACAAGGGTGAGCCACTTGCGATGTCAGCGACATCTTTTGTCTTGTGTAGTACAACCAATTTACTGGCACGACGGCTTTACAAGAGCTAATCTAGTCGAACGGAACAAAGACGTAGCCACACGTTGGGCGCCAATTAAAATTGGACCAAATCCCTACGGAATATTACGGCTAGTCTAGTCGAATAAAACTACGACGATGTTACTCGTTGGGCGCCAATTAAAATTGGAACAAAACCTTACGGCATATTACAAACAAGAGCTTGTCTAGTCGAATAAAATTATGACTATGTTACGTTGGACGCCAATTAAAATTGGAACAAAACCTTACGGCATATTACAAACAAGAGCTTGTCTATTCGAATAAAATTATGACTATGTTACTAGTTGGGCGCCAATGAAAATTTGACCAAATCCTTACGGAATATTACATAGAAAGGCTAGTTTAGTCGAATAAAACTACGACGATGCTACTCGTTGGGCGCCAATTAAAATTGGAACAAAACCTTACGGCATATTACAAACAAGAGCTTGTCTATTCGAATAAAATTATGACTATGTTACTAGTTGGGCGCCAATGAAAATTTGACCAAATCCTTACGGAATATTACATAGAAAGGCTAGTTTAGTCGAATAAAACTACGACGATGCTACTCGTTGGGCGCCAATTAAAAGTTGATCAAAAATGTTACGGTGCTTTATAAAGGCTAGTCTGTTCGAACTACGTACGATGTTGCCACACGTTGGGCGCCAATTAAAAGTTGCTTGGTGTGTGAAAGTAGTTTTTATACTGTGAACTGATGAAATTTGAAATATAACTTTCAGCACGCTGGACTGTTCATGGCCGGCCCCATTTACTTTATCATTTACTAGCTTCCGCCCGCGGCTTTGCCCGCGTGGTACCTTCAGAAACAAAAACAAGCTATCCCACGAGAACCGTACATTTTTCCGGGATAAAAAGTAGCCTATGTGCTTTTCCAGACTATTATCTATATCTCTGCCAAATTTCATCCAGATTCATACAGCCGTTTCAGCGTGAAAGGGTAACAAACATACATCCAGACATCCAGACATCCATACATTCTTACAAACTTTCGCGTTTATACTATTAGTAGGATTATGTGGAATGTCTTCACAAAGACGCAAAGCGTAATTTGCAATCATCCTATTGCTAGGCTACCACCAAATGCAAATGCAAACTAGACTACGTATTGGGCTGGCTTTGACACGTGACCAGAAGAAAGGGAGCCAGACCCCCTTTATGGAGTATACATGTAACACCGTGCCGATCCCGAACAGTCTGTTTATGTTGATTTGAACTTTATTTATAAGACGATTGAGCTTAATATTGACATTCAGATCACCGGGCACTGTTCGTCTACAGTCATTTTAAGCATTTATGTATTATTTACATACAGATTTTAAGTCATACTAAAATTTAAATTCCCAGCCATTCCATTATGAGGATTGCACTCTCTAAATTTCAAGTAGCTAGGGTCAGCGGTTTAGGCTCTGCGCTGTCTGTCAATAGGGCAGTCAGTATTGTGATTGTAATGTGATGGCGTTTCTAATCAATTTGATATTTTACCGTTATTTTAAAACCTTTTTTAACCTTGATATTAAAGCTCGTCTTTCAAGCTGACAGCATGAAGATGGAGCAATAAAAGATCGGTTGATAATAAGTTATTTCACGAACGGTACATTTAAAACTAACTAATATACGTGATAGCAAATTGTTTGATGCGAACAATGATGGAACCGGTGAATAGAAAGGCCCTGATACACAGCTACCTACCGTCTACCTAGGGGAACAAATCTAAGCCTTAAATCCTCAGTCCTGCCCTGTACAAGCTTCCGCATGCAGAAATTGGATTCGGATGAGCTACAAAGGTGTATTGGAAATTGAAACTGCAGGGCGACAGTGTTTTGGGGTGTGTGTCATCGGTTTGTAAACCTATATGCAATGATGGATTGCGACCTAGAGCGCTGGTGGTGTAGTGGTAGCACCCCTGTCTCATGATCTGAAGTTCGTGGGTTCACTTCAAACCTGGTCGAGCACCAATGAGCTTTTCCATTCGAAACATTTATACATATGTGCGCAATGCCAGTGCTCTTAAACAACACCGATAAACTCTAGAACAAATCGAAGGTGTGTGTCATAGGTTAGTATTTTTATAAGCGGCGACGGGCTTGCAACCTGTCACGAACGGAGTACTAACTACTATGCGAAATGTGGGTATGTGCCAAATATCATAATCGGACGTGCCTCTAACGTGCGACTACCATCTTTAAATATCCTCAAAGATCTAAGTCACTAGAGGTCTGAGGAGATATCTACCGAGCCTGGGGATTACACTCGCGTGAGTGTTTGTTTTTTTTTTTTGCGACCTTTTGCGTAAGGAATACTAGCTACTGCGCAAAACATGGGCATGTTTTTGTGCCTCTGACTACCCCGTTTAGATATAATTATGTACTAAATAAGGTTCTTAGATAGTTCTGTGACTGATGTTTCACGTTTATTAAAAAAATAATAAAAATTAACTCACATTGGCAGCAGATTTTTTTTCAAGAAAATCGGATGTCTAAAAAAAATATCATCGTGCGGGCGAACTCGCTGGCAACCGCTAGTGTATAAATAAACCTACACATGCACACGCGTAAATTGTACAAAGGTGCAAGTGTATGAGTATTGAGTAGGTAAGCAATATCCGTTGAAGCAATGGCGATGACACGGATCAATTTCGCCCCCGTATTACGGGGTGGGAGTACGGTCTTTAGTATAAGCTGTCGCGATTTATTTTATTTTATTTTATTGTTCAAACAAAATCAACAGCCCTTATGGTATAAACAGTTCTAACTTTATTAATGTAACTTAAGGCCAATAAGAGATTTACATTTTTTAGAAGACACTTACAAAATACCGACAGTCTAACTTAAACAAAACACAACTTACAGAAATTATTAAGCGATTTAAGTTTTGTATTTTTTTTAAACTTTAGGTCTAGGGGCTCTGTTTATGGAAAAGAAAAGAAAGTATTATTTGTGACGACGTAAGCGTCATTTTTGTTTGACTAGCCCTGCAGATCAGTTGGTAGTAGTTTTGCCTTCTGCGCTGTAGGTTGTGGGTTTGATCCCCAATGAAGACAGGCAGTTTGGTGACAAACGCAGATGTTTGTTCTGTGTTTGGGTGTTACCTATGTATTCTATGTATGTTTTTACAAAAAAAGTATATTATCAATCTATCAGCTATCTGGTTCCAAATTTTCAGAAACTTAATAAACAGGTTCAATCGAGAAAATGACTGGGTTTAAAGATTTTAAGTTGGTTAAGGTATTGTGCCAAAGTTTATCAAATACCTAAACGCAAAATAGTTATAAAAAGCTCATTAATAGAATATATTTAAAACTTCAAAATACAAAATAATGTACGAAAGGGGCCAATGTGGCGCACTTAAAAAGCTAGCGACACGATACGCTTATAAAATCGCTGCACTTTTTTGTCTTGGACCACAAAAACAATCTATGCGAATACCAATATGTTATGGTATTCAGTCTTTGATCCAACAGACGGCACAACACGCAAACATCGCAACTCAACAACGTTACATTGTGATCTCTATTGCGGGGGAGATACGGTACAAAATAGCTTGATAAATATAAAGTAATAGAACTTTGTGTACAGAGGATATACCTTTGTCTTGTTATCAAATAAGGTTCTAACAAGACAATCTATGATCCGCTCTCATACCTAAGTTTTAATTATTGTTATTATTATTAGTACCTGGGTGACCGAGCTTGGCTCGTTTTTTTTTGGAGTAAACGACGTTTTCTAAAAATGAAACCTAGCTAGATCGATTTATCGCCCCCGAAACCCTCTGCATACTAAATTTCATGAAAATCGCTGGAGCCGTTTCCGAGATTCCAATTATGTATATACATATATATACAAGAATTGCTCGTTTAAAGGTATAAGATTATTCGGTGTATTATGTAACAGGTGTAATTTATCGATACTGTCTTAGTTATGTACCTACTAATTGTAAGTTAAAATATTGATCATACAATGCTTCAATTAGAAGTGAAAACCTTTCATTGGCTCTCTAATGCTGCTATAGAAAAATAAATGAATATTGGTGGCCATTATTTCACACAACGCCATCTAGCCCAAAACTAGCCCGCGACTTGGTCTGCATTCAATTTATTTTCAAATATTTCTATAGTTATTTTTCTATTCAGGGCGGAGACATATACATACAACAATTCAAAAATCATTAAAATCGGTCAATTTGATGAGTTATACTTATAAGTGTTCGAACAAACCCGACCTAGTTTTATATATTAAGATTGTAAACTGTTACAATAAATAAATATCTCAAGAAAGGGGAATTTAGTTTTTCTTTGGGTTTCATCCAAAGAAAATTGTGTGTGCCAACGGTCAATAGCGTAGCGCCGGTAACAGATACCCTCTCGCACTTAAGGGGGCATTGAGTTACCTTGGGGAGGTTACGCGTGTGGGGGGAGGGGGGGAAGTCTCAAGAGAATACTTTTAGGTATTTTGCTCTTGTGTGATACCGTTGAATGGTTAAATCACAAAATCGTACTAATCTATAAGCGCGTTGGTGCTGTAGTGGTAGCACCCCTGCCTCACGATCCGAAGATCGTGAGTTCAAACCTGGTTGTGCACTAATTAGTTTTTCCATACGAAAAATTGATGTGCACAATACCAGTGCTTTAAACCAACACTTTAGCGTGAAAAAAAAAGCTGTTTCATACAAAAGTTCAATACCTACTTGACTAAAGTATATGAAACAGCTGTTTTTTTTACGCTCAGTGTTGGTTTCTTTGAAAAAGTTGTTTATATTGATGGGTACTTTAACACCCTGAAGTTTTCGGGAAAAGCCTGGTAACACCCTATACAAGAATTTTTAAATACATATAATACTCGTAATATATTAGAATTGCTCGTATAAAAGTATAAGATACTTATAAATACGCACTCATGCATGGTAGCTGACGCTTATTTTCAATGAAATTCTATTTCTAAGTGACATGTCGGCACTGACCTGGATCTGGTTTGTCGATCTTGGCGGGGTTCAGTCTTCTGTCGGGGGGCGGCGCGGTCTGCTTGGGGCTGTTCCGCTTGGAGGAGCCGCGCGGCAGCACCAGCGACTGCGGCATCTGCGGGTAGAACACGGGCTGCGGACGTCAATGACAACGTCAGCTCATGGCCTGCGGGAAACCGGCATGCCGAACCAAAATCCGAAGGTGGATCCTCAGCGAGATCCACAACGGGCCGTCTACTCCGAATTATCAGCGATATACCGATACATCGATATACATACGATATAAGTATTGTCCAATTTCAAATCGTAAAATTGTATTGCTCGCTGTATATTATATGTAACTTAATTTCGGGCCGAACGGATCTGGATGAAATTTGGCACAGATGTAGATTATAGTCTGGAATAGCACATAGGCTACTTTTTATCTCGGAAAAATGTACGGTTCCCGTGGGATAGATTTGATTTTATTTTTCAAGGTACCACGCCGGCGTAGCCGCGGGCGGAAGCTAGTAAAATATATAATAACACCCAGACACAGAACAAACATCACACAAATGTTAGTTTTAAGTGGGAATCTAACCCACAACCTGCAGAGCAGAAGGCCGAGCTACTACCAACTGATCTGTGAGGGCAGTCAAAATCCATTCAAACTTTTGCATTTATAATATTACTAGCTTCCGCCCACGGCTTCGCCCGCGTGGTACCTTGAAAAAAAAATACTTTCTTAGCGGATGCCTACGTCATAACATCTACCTGCATGCCAAATTTCAGCCCGATCCGTCCAGTGGTTTGGGCTGTGCGTTGATAGATCACTATGTCAGTCAGTCAGTCAGTCACCTTTGAATCCTACTAATATTATAAACGCGAAAGTTTGTTTGGATGTCTGGATGGATGTTTGTTACTCTTTCACGCTAAAACGGCTGAACGGATCTGAATGAAATTTAGGACAGATATAGATTATAGTCTGGAATAACACATAGGCTACATTTTATCCTGAAAAAATGTACGGGTCCCGTGGGATATATTTATACACATATACAAGAACTGCTCGTTTAAAAGTATAAGATGTGAGTGCAGGTACACACTAGCTTGTCGGAGCGGTCGCCGGAGGGCAGGCGCGCGATGGTGACGTCGGCGGAGTCCTCGGGCGGCGGCGGCTGCTGCAGCCAGTTGTACTCGCGCTTGTCCACCGGCACGCCGCGCCGCTCGTAGTCCTGCGCCTGCGTCCTGCGGGGGACGGGGACGGGTATATCATCATGAGGGCCGCCCTCGACAGCGTCCTGCGGCCGCGGGCTTGTTAGACGGAGACAGTTATATCATCATGAGGGCCGCCCTCGACAGCGTCCTGCGGCCGCGGGCTTGTTAGACGGAGACAGTTATATCATCATGAGGGCCGCCCTCGACAGCGTCCTGCGGCCGCGGGCTTGTTAGACGGAGACAGTTATATCATCATGAGGGCCGCCCTCGACAGCGTCCTGCGGCCGCGGGCTTGTTAGACGGAGACAGTTATATCATCATGAGGGCCGCCCTCGACAGCGTCCTGCGGCCGCGGGCTTGTTAGACGGAGACAGTTATATCATCATGAGGGCCGCCCTCGACAGCGTCCTGCGGCCGCGGGCTTGTTAGACGGAGACAGTTATATCATCATGAGGGCCGCCCTCGACAGCGTCCTGCGGCCGCGGGCTTGTTAGACGGAGACAGTTATATCATCATGAGGGCCGCCCTCGACAGCGTCCTGCGGCCGCGGGCTTGTTAGACGGAGACAGTTATATCATCATGAGGGCCGCCCTCGACAGCGCTTGCGATAGCGTCCTGCGGGGCTCGAGCGACTGACGTATGTAACCATATCGGACAGAGATACGTAGATACTCTAAATAAATAAATTTGATCACGACTGTAATCCCCAGCTCGGTAGATATCTGTTCAGATCTTTCAGTTGTATTATTTATTTATTATTTATACTTTATGCCCACATTTTGCACAGTAGTTAGTACTGTTATTTTAAAGGATCTCAAAATCTATTTTTTTATCTTTATTTGTATATGTGAAATTATGTCTGTTTCCAATGCCTTATAATCGCTGTAGAGAGTATACGTAAAACTAAAATATGTCATGTTTGATCGTGTCTCTGACTACCCTCTTTAGATATCTTCAAAGATCTAAGTAACTAGATATCTGAGGAAATATCTACCGAGCCTGGGGATTACAGTCGTGATCATGTGTTTTTTTTGGATCACATAATGCCTTTGGAATAAGTCATATGGGGTAGGATACGCCATTGTTTCAGCTTTACTTAGCCTTATTCAAAAGAATACTACGATTTTACGCACATTTTACCTCTTAGATAAATAAAACCCCGTTTCCTCACGACATTTTCCAATTATTTTTACAAATAAGTATAACATAAGAACGTGTAGAATAAAATAACTAATATTTACCTTAAACTTTCATAACAATCTAAACATACTACAGCATAATCGCCATTTTCTAATAATAATGAATTTTCGTTCCGTCTTTGCGTTAAAAATGGGAATTCCTGAAACAAAATACGTTCGGTCAGTTTCATACACAGGAGAACAAGTCTTCAAGGCATTAGGCCATAAGATGAAAGGACTCTACTTGCAAAATGGTTTTTATTTTTATTCTAAGAAGGAAAAAATACTCGACACAAATAAAATATTGGATGAAACTTGACGACCTCAGTGGCGCAGCGGGCGAGAGTCCGCCTGCGACGCAAGAGGTTGCGGGTTCGATTCCCGTCGCGGAACAAATTTGTGTACGATCTGCAGAAATTTGTTCCGTTGGTCTGGGTGGTTTCTATGTATAATAAAAAATATCTATCTATGTATATAATGTATTTAATATATCAGTTATCTAGTACCCATAACACAAGCTGTGAGTAGCTTACTTTGGGGCTAGATGATGCTGTGTGGACTGTCCAGCATTATTTATTTATTTATTTATTATTAACTCCTGAATAAAACGGATTTATATCGAGGGTCATGAATCACTCGCGTCGCTCAGGATTCTAACTCACCGAATCACTCGCGACGCTTGCGATTCAACCATTATGAATCACTACGGCCACGATTTAGTCGTTACAATACTTCACTTGCTCGTAACTCATCTATGGCCCTCGCTTTAAATCCATAAGGGGGTACCTTGATGGGCAGCGCGCGCACTCGCTTGCGATACGTCTTGATGCCGCACAGGTGGCAGTGGTAGTCGTGCGTGTTGTACTGGCGCCGCTCGGCCGGGGGCGCGCCCGCCGCCTCGAACCTGCACCGGGGGGACACTCATCGCCTGCTCCACGGCTCTCGTCGGGTCACTATGTGGCCGTGTTTGAACTTGCCGCCGACTACCCTCTTTAGATATCCACGAAGATCTAAGTACCTACAGATCCGAGGGGATATCTACCGAGTCTGGGGATCACAGCATGTGTTCCTTCTTTTTGTGTCGCTAGTTCTTTTGAACCAGTGTGGTGAAAGGGTTAAATTACGCCTTGAAGGATTCTTTCGTGCACTTGACACATTATAGTACTCCGTACGTGACAGGTTGCAAGCCCATCGCCGCTTATAAGAACACTAACCTATGACACACCTTAGAATTTTTAATTCTAGGGTATGACGGCTTCCTCACGATGTTTTCGTTCACCGATTGAAGGTTCTCGTATAATCATATAGTAGTTAATACCTCCTCCATTGGTTGAGTAGGGAGTGATAGCAGAATGTACAGACTAGAGCAGAATTATTGTCCCGCAACTGTTCCGCGTTTGGATGACTCTGCAACACACAACACGAACAAATTATTATCATTAGTTTTATTTAAACGAAAATTTATTCATAATACTATCAGGAGCCTCACCACGAATTCATTATACATCACCGAATGAATATTACATTGTTATTTCGTACCATGACCTATGCAAATTGTATTGAAGTAGTGTTACTTAAAGCTTCAAATGTGACGTTTCTAAAACGGAATCGTTCTGGAAGACTTCGTGGTAAGGCCCCAGGTGAAGAGTACCCTAAACCGATGCCATTGTATGAAGAATGTAACGAGAGTGAATAAAGCAAAAGAGGTATGTCATGATCGTAGCAGGTGGAGATCCGTCTGCCTACCCCGTCGAGAAACAGGCGTGATTTATTATGTACTAATGTATTATCTGATTTCTGACTAAATAAAGTTAACCCTTGTAACAAATTGTACAAATTTTGGTTTTACGTTAGATGGCGCTCTATTAAATCTCTATAAATTAACCTATCAATCATTCGGTTCCCATAGTAAAAGCTGTTTGGTTTGGGACTAGATGGCGTTGTGTGAATGTCTGCCAATAATTCATTAACTCTTGAGTAGTCCCTCCACACGGAGCGGTCAGACAGTACACCTCACCTGATGCGTGAGGAGGCAGGGGAAGTAGGGCGCGTTCCCCTGCGGCTGCCCGTACAGGATGCGCGCCAGCGTGAAGTCCGAGTGCAGTCCGCACAGGAAGCAGTATATCGACGTGCACGCTGCAATTAGTGAATAAAAAGCACTCTTTTACTCACTGTTTTTTTTTTAATCAATATATTCGTACTCCATCTCAATGCTAAACATACTCCTTGCGCAAAAAGAAACTCGATACAAACTCTTTATGCAAAGAAAATATTCGACATACAAACTCATTTTTCAATTAACTCCTCGAGCTTTGATTGGTTGACATTTTCAACAAGGAGTTTAGGATTTGAATAAAAACTGCTTTGTGTTCTTTGTTGTCATTAGAATGGCGCTAATTTGAATGTACCTACTACTGAACACAAAGTTTAGTGTTACACAATAATCGATTGAAAATGCATTCAAGTGATGAAGATGTGTTAACACCTGAGGTTATGAAAGAGAGAGGGCCGATTATAGTAGAAAACTAGCTACCCTACAAATCACATTTAAATCCTTCTTTTTCTCGGAGTCATGGTATAAAAGTATCGTATGCAACTCTTGAAAAAAAAAACGGATTTATATCGAGGGCCATGGATCACACGCTACGCTCGTGATTCAATAATTATGGATCACTCCCTGCGGTCGTGTTTCAGTCGTTAGAATCCTTCACTTGCTCGTGACTCATCTATGGCCCTCGCTTTAAATCCGTCCTTTATTCACTAGTTGCATAAACTATTATATTGATGGGTACTTCAACCCCCTGAAGTTCTTGGAAGTAGTCTGGTAAGACCCTGTATGTATAGATATATATATTCAAACACTAGTTGTTCACACCAGTGACGAGGTGGTACTGACCGCTGTTGCTGGCGACCGTCCTGTCGGAGGTGGTGGAGGGCGGGGTGGGGATGACGCGCTCGCCGTTCAGCGACGAGTTGGACGGCAGCGGCGACGGGATGTTGTACCTGCAACGATAGCTACCATTGAAATGTTTCGCACATCACGACAGCTGTAGAGCGGGGTGTATGGTATCACGGGGCGAATAAGAGCGATGAACAGTGGTATAGTTGAAAGAAGGAAATGCCATCGATTGACCACCACTAAAAGATGGAAACTCAACAAGTTAAATTAAATTTAAAAAACCCCCGACACATATTTGTAGCCATTTTGTGGTGGTGGCCATCTTGGATTTGAAATTTGTCAAAGTATTCTACTACTTAAGCCCTTTTATTCGATACTAGCTTTTGCTATGTTACTCAGGGATAATGTAGCATTCTAATGGTAAAGAAATTTTGAAATCGGACTAGTAGTTTTTAAGTAAGTATATTCGTTACAAACAAAAATACAAAAATACAAAATTTTCCTCTTTATAATATTAGTATAGATTACCTACCTTCTGTGCTCGAGTGGCACGCGCTCGGCGTCCATGAGCTCCCACTGGCGCGCCAGGTGCCGCACGCAGCGCGAGCACGCCAGCACGCGCCCGCCGCCCAGCCGCGCGCCGCTGGAACAGAGCGGTGGCTCCAATTAATAAATACCTCACTGAATCACCCAACTCATTATAATAATTATATCAATGCACAGCACAAATCATTAAATAACATTTTTTCAGATCGTATGCAACTCTCGAATAAAACGAATTTATATCGAGGGCCATGAATCACTCGCGTTGCTCAGGATTCTAACACTTAAATCACGAGCATAGCGAGTGATTCAATCGTAATAAATCACTCCCTACGGTCGAAAATCAGTCGTTACAATCCTTCACTAGCTCGTGACTCATCTATGGCCCTCGCTTTAAATCTGTTCTTTATTCAATAGTTGCATAATATACTATTTATAATATCAAAATGCACTTGAAAAGGGTTTTTGGAATAAGGGTGAGAAAAGATAAAAACGTATTTTAAATGGAACTAACACGGTACGTTAACTCGTTCTCCGATCGGTGGCTCGAGTAGAATTTATCACACTTTCAATCCTAAAAAGGGGTAATGAAAGGTTATACCCTAAAAGGGGTAAAAGCAACATTAAACCTTAAAAAGGGGTACAAGTTAGTAAGGTTATCATTGCTTAGTTAGGAAGCCAGCGGCTCGGTTACCTGGCGTTGCCTCCCGCGGCCCCCGAGCCCCCCCCGGCGGCGAGGCAGGGGAAGTGCATGGCGTGCGAGTTCATGTACTCCGCCGTAGTGGAGAGCCACTCCATGGCCGGCACGGGGAACAGTCCGCAGCACACGTAGCACCTGCACACATAGGAAACTACTAGATATGTCGAAATATCCCATTCCCTACTATAATGATAGAAACGCATTAAGTTTTTGTGTGTGTGTGAGTGAGGTAAGTACACCCCCCACTACCTCCAACACACAGTTGAATATACCATTTCCTACTATAATGATGTTAGAAAGTTTTTGTGTGTGTGTGAGGTAAGTCAACCCCCCTTACCCCTACCTCCAACACACAGTTGAATTTCCCATTTTCTACTATAATGATAGAAATGCGAAAGTTTTATTGTGTGTGTGAGGTGTGTGTGTTGGGGGTAGAGGGGGTCGAAAATTATTCCTATGGTTTTATTGAAACATATTTAACATATAGACTACATTTTATCCCGGAAAAATGTACGGTTCCCGTGGGATAGATTTTTTTTGTTTTTCAACGTGCCACGCGAGCTTCTAGCTACTACTAGCTTCAGTAATCCTACTAATATTATAAACGCGAAAGTTTGTAAGAATGTATGGATGGATGTCAGAATGTCATGGATGTATGTTTGTTACTCTTTCACGCTGAAACGGGTGAACGGATCTGGATGAAATTTGGCACAGATATACATTATAGTCAACAAGTTACTTTTTATCTCGGAAAAATTTACGGTTCCCGTGGGATAGATTTGTTTTTTGTTTTTCAAGGTGCCACGCGAGCTTCTAGCTACAACTAATAGCTTCAGTAATAAATAAGTTTCAACAAACAGCTGGTATGTAAATTATTTCGACTTTGACTTCGAGTCTAGTGGTGGTAAGTGGTGCGGTGCGGTGGTGGTGGTGGTGGGGGGGGGGGGGCTCACCGGTACAGCCCCATGCCGTTCTCGCCGCAGGCCAGCTGCGAGGGACTGCTGGAGAGTGCGTTGGACGGTCGCTTGGCCGGCGCACTGCCGGAGCTGCATTTTATATCGTACGGCTTAAATCTGAATAAAGACACAATCTTTACATATCAATTTAGTGAGAACAGTGTATCGTAGGAGACTCCGAGACTGAGCGTCGTCTTAAGAGTTCGTGCTTTATCGACAGGGACAGCGACTAATGGATACAGTGTGTGTGAGCGGGACAGACAGAGTGTTGAGAGCACGCCAGGAAACCAAAGTTAATACCAATTCGAGCGTCACCTCAAGACAGACTTTATGCTTCATAGACAGGGACAGCGTCTAATGGATACCGGGGTGTGAGCGGGACACACTTGAACGCTAGGAAACCAACGTTTATACACCAATTCGAAATCACCAAATTAAATAATTATTATTTGCACAATCTAATAACAAAATAGATCATGGAATATCCGGCTGCCGAATATCCGATAACCGTTATCCGAGGCCTACGCCAAATCCGGTCTTTGGCCGAACCACTATCCGTTGCATCACTAGCCTAAGCCATAAGTCAGATAAACACATACCCTTCTCTCTTAGTGTCCCACCGTCGGCGAGAAAACGACTAACTATCGGTTATTTACTCGCTTAAGAAACGTACAATAGATATACATTCCGTGTAAACAAAAGAGATGCCTATACAAATAGTTGATCGCTGACTATTCACACGGCCGGCAAGAAATCTCTTCACTAGTTTGTCGCTGATCGAACTCGCTCAGCGATCAGAACTCACGCAGATAAAGCAACCGGCGATCATTTCAACCGCCGCGAGCGAGTGATGCGAGTAATCGCTCGTCTCACACGCACACTCGCTTATAGCAGAGCTACACAAGTCGGATCTACGCACTCGCTCCCCGCGGCACGCGGACTAGTTTCTACATTTTCTGCTCGCTAGTCGTTCATCGTTGCCGGTGTGACAACTGCCTTAGGGTAAGACTGGAACTAAGCGATCTAACAACGTGACGTACCTAATGTGGTTGGTATGGGAGTTGGTGTGCGCCGGGTTGGGCTCCTGCGCCTCCCCGAACGACGGGTACTTTAGAGGTATCGTTTTGTTACAGGACGCACAGATCTGCACCATACCTGCAAATGGACATTTTTTATATTATAAACATTTATAAATGGTGGGTCACGCTCCATACCCAACAAATATGAACAACTACCGAAGGAATTCGAGGGAGACCTTTGCCTAGCAGTGGGAAAAAAAAAGGTTAGGAAAAAAAATATGTAAATCTCGAACTTAACTAGGTAAGTAATAAAAAAACATCAACACGACTGTAATCCCCAGGCTCGGTAGATATCTCCTCAGATCTCTGGCTCGGTAGATATCTCCTCAGATCTCTGGCTCGGTAGATATCTCCTCAGATCTCTGGCTCGGTAGATATCTCCTCAGATCTCTGGCTCGGTAGATACTAAGATCTTTTGAGGATATCTAAAGAGGGTAGTTATAGGCACGTACAAACATGACATTTGGCACGGTAGTTGGTATTCCGTAGGTAGGTTGCAAGCACATTGCCGCTTATAAGAATACTAACACGGTTTAAAATTTTTATTTCTAGGGTATACCGATGTTTTTATTTCTAGGGTATACGATACTCCCGATGTTTGCCTTCATTGTTTAAGAGCACTGGCATTGTGTACGTACATTTTAAGAATGATAAAACTACTTGGTGCACGACCAGGTTTGAACCCATAACCTAAAGCGATAAAGTCAGAGCCAGCTGATCTGAGAAGGCAGAGTGTATAATGTGTAATGCGACAAGCAAGTCGTTCGTCGGTGACTTGGGGCTCATCTGGCAATAACATAGTATACAACTTCGATATTTCGTACCATGACCTTTAAGAATTGTATCGAAGTAGTGATACTTAAGCTTGAAACGTGACGCTTCTGAAACAGGCTTGTCTGTAAAAGGTCGTGGCGAGTTGTACCTTGCGGACTGATAGGACTAGCGTCCGGGTGCGGCTTCAGCGTGGAGATGAAGGGGTAGTAGGGCTCGCGCTCCGGGTTGGGGCAGCAGTACAGCAGGCGCAGCTGCGAGCTGGGCGCGCCCACGCCGCACACGTAGCACACGAAGGACGCCGTGGGCTCGTGCGGCGGCGACGGCGCGGGCGCGGCCACGGAGCGCTCGCCCGACGACAGCGACAGCGGCGACGGCGGCAGCAGCGACGGAGGCCGCGCGCGCAGTGCGAACACCCGCTCGCCCGCCGGCACGCCGCGCATCTGTACAATAGAATAAAAAATAAAAAAAAATAAATATGATCACGACTGTAATCCCCAGGCTCAGTAGATATCTCCTCAGATCTTTAGTTACTTCGATCTTTGAGGATATCTAAAGGGGGTAGTCAGAGGCAAGTCCAAACATGACATTTGGTACATGCCCACATTTTGCACAGTAGTTAGTATTCCGTACGTGACAGGTTGCAAGCCCATCGCCGCTTATAAGAATACTAACCTATGACACATACCTTCGAATTTTTGGTTCTAGGGTATGCCGGTTTCCTCACGATGTTTTCCTTCACCGTTTAAGAGCACTGGCATTGCGCACATAAATTTTTCGAATGGAAAAACTCATTGGTGACGGTATATAATAGGTATATAATAAAAACTTGAGAGGTGTCAAGGGACCCCCGGATGGAACGAAGTTCCTTTCGATTAATTTGTGAGAGATAGAGAGACAGTCGGAGAAACATCCGCACGCCGCACGGCTTACGACTATAGCAAAAAGTGTCGTTACAACTTTTCGTGAGAATTTTTTCGTCAAACGCGCGATTTCTGAACCGAAAACCGATTTTTTTATCATGGTTTTTAACTTCAGAATAAAATTAGATTATACTTTATCCCAGATCCGTTCAGCCGTTTCAGCGTGAAAGAGTAACAAACATACATCCACACATTCTTACAAACTTTCGAAAGAGTTTCGATGTGTGAAATTTGGTATCATGTTTCGCGGATATATTTCCCTTATAGAAATGTTTTTATGTTTTTTCTTTCACTGGCTCTATTGTATAGCGATGTTCAAATGTCACCTCAGATTCGGAACTATTCGCCGATGAGTGTACGAGCGTGCATTTTGCCCCGTTATCTCGTACACAAATTACTACGAGTGACCTTTCCGACCTGATCCGAGATAGCTTGCAACCTATGCCACGGTGTACGCAGTTTAACATGAGAAATAGAATTATCTTTCAGAAATTTCACAAGATCCGTATATTTTTAACTGAACTTGTGAATAATAAATAAATATTGATGACTAGCTGACCCGGCAGACTTCGTACTTATTTAGAAAACGTTTGTATGGGAAATAGAAAAGGGCTATTTTTAGGGTTTTCCCGGCAGTTATTCGAATTTTTCTTACCTTTTAAACCTTCCCTAGACCTCCACGAACATTTCAAGACCAAGATAAGATAAATCCGTTTAGCCGTTCTCGAGTTTTAGCGAGACTAACGAACAGCAATTCATTTTTATATATAAGAAGAAGAAGAAGAATAAGAAGACAATTCACACAACGCCATATAGCCCCATACTAAGCATAGCTTGTAATATGGAACCTATCTAGCCGATAGATTAATTATATACTTTTTTTTTGTAAATACTGTACATAGAATAGAGAATGACAGCCAGACACCAGAATGTGTTTTGAGTGTATGTATGTATGTTCCTTTTGGCTCGCACTGGAGCTCAAACGGCTAGACGGAATTTGAGAACTTGTTTGTTTATAGCCTGTCTCTTTTGAGATAAATTTTAGCAGATTCAAGTGTTCAAATTAGTAGTATTGTCAATGTCACAAAGTCAGTCAAATTAAGTCAATTTTAATGAAAAGTTGGCTGTTATGTGCAAAATACTCGGGATTTCCTCCGATGGATTTAGAAAGGAACTATTAATTTTATTCTCGTATTTTATATTCACGTCAAGAACTCGAACAAAAATTACACACTAAAATTCAAAATAACACGAGAAAATGTATAAAAAGTAGAGCGACAAATTTGACCGTTCAATGTATCGCAGAAAATGAAATGAGGTGTCATTGGAAAGGCATTACTACAAGAGAATAGTTCGGGAAGCGATTGAGATTAAGGCCCAGAATACTCGTCACACTATTCCTTACGTAAAAGTTACAAAAAAAAGTGACATAGGTCCGTATAGCAACGCGGATCTCCGCGGAATCAGACATAGCACGAAGCGAAATACCCAAAGGACAAGTAAGTAGAGTGCGGCATGATAATATGGCTGCTCTGAATTATATAACGAAAGCGACAATTTATAAAAAACATAAATATGTTCAAGTAAATAGCTTATTTCAAAAAAAAGGGCTGGGTTGATTTGTTTCAAATTAACTGATTTACATTCATGTGAAATAGAAATTCAAAATACCTTACTGTTCTAGATAAATTAGGGAATTTCTGAATTTTCAGAGGTGTTTTTTACATGATTTTTAACCAAAGTTTTTTAACTAATTCGTGTTTTAGCTCCGGTTGATTTATCAATTATATCCTTGAGTATCGTGTAGTTCAATTTCAATGTAATCTATTAAGCGGTAATAGAATGATTAGGGTTGCAATACTTAAAATTATCAAAATGCTGGGCCTTAAGAAATATCCTAATTTCAATCGTAAAGACGGTTTCAGACTCTCTGCCTCATGGAATCCAGTGCTAGCTAAGTGTACTCGTCGTAGACCGGTTATTCAGCGCGTCGCGGATACTGTTAGTGTTGTGTGTCGTCCGAGTGTACAGATGGACATCCCTATTGTCGAGAACGAGGTGAGGGTAGTTGCAAATAATGCGACCCCCGCTTCGCAGCGGCGGTAGCTCCTTGTACTCCAGTCTACCCGTGACCACGACAGCGTGCAAACCTGTCGAAACGTCGGGAAAATATAAGGTAATTTGAACGCGATAAATATCCGTCTAATACTAATGATAATGTGTTCAGATCGCGTAAGTTTAAAAGTACATATGGCAGCTGTAAGATTCTATTTTCAATAACTTTCACCAGGGTTTTTTTTATTTTTTTGCAATAAGTATAGTAAATATTAAATACTAGTGACCTTTGAACTAGTGATAACATCTGACAGCTCCAATCAAGCCTATCAATGACATCCGCGGCTTATGATAATAATGATTAGCAGATTTTTATCAGCATCACGTGTCCAGTAAACAGGCCGCTTAATAACCTAACCTCGAATAACAAAAGACACATGATCACGACTGTAATCCCCAGGCTCGGTAGATTTGACGACCTCAGTGGTGAAGCGGGCGAGAGTCCGCCTGCGACGCAATCGACGGGTTCGATTCCCGCCGCGGAACAAATTTGTGTACGATCTGCAGAAATTTGTTCCGTTGGTCTGGGTGTTTTCAATGTATAATAAAAAATATCTATCTATGTATATAATGTATTAAAGTACCTGGGTGACCGAGCTTTGCTCGGTTTTTTTTGTTGGTAAACGACGTTTTCTAAAAATGAAACCTAGCTAGATCGATTTATCGCCCCCGAAACCCCCTGCATACTAAATTTCATGAAAATCGCTGGAGCCGTTTCCGAGATTCCAATTATATTATATATATATATATTATATATATATATATATACAAGAATTGCTCGTTTAAAGGTATAAAATATATCAGTTATAGTACCGATAACACAAGCTTTGAGTAGCTTACTTTGGGGCTAGATGATGCTGTGTGGATTGTCCAGCATTATTTATTTATTTTTTATTTATATCTCCTCTCTAGTTACTTATATCTTTGAGGATATCTAAAGAGAGTCAGAAGCACGTCCAAATATGATATTGACACATGCCCACATTTTGCACAGTAGTTTATATTCCGTACGTGACAGGTTGCAAGCCCATCGCCGCTTATAAGAATACTAACCTTCGAATTTTTGGTTCTAGGGTGTGCCGGTTTCCTCGATGTTTTCCTTCACCGTTTAAGAGCACTGGCATTGCGCACGTAAATTTTTCGAATGGAAAAACTCATTGGTGCACGACAGGTTTGAACCCACGACCTTCGCATCGTGAGGCAGGGGTCTTACCACAACACCACCAGCGCTCTACTAAAATATATTTATATATTATAATATTAGTATTTATAGATAGATTATCTTTTCACTATTTTTTATTACTTTCTTCTATATTTTATTTGCTCTAGTGGAAGTCCTGACTCATTCACTTACTACTCGAAAAGGAATTGAAGCAAACAGTTCAAACAGTTCACCGAATCAAGCAATCAAACTAAACTAGTTTTATCTAGTCTAATAATTATACCTACTGTGATAAGTACCTATTGTATTATGTAGGTACCTACTGTTTTGTTTACTACAGATAAAATAAAAGTAATTTGCCTAATAGATAAGTAATTGTACTTTTCCGTCAGTAACGATTGTTGTCATCAAACATTCATACATAATCCAACCAGTATACATATATTTTGAGAAAGCGAAAAAAACACAGAAAAATTGAGAACCTCCTTTTTAATTAATATTAGTCATCATCATCTTCCTGCCCTTTTCCCACGTTATGTGGGGTCGGCACACAACATGTGATCTTCTTCCATTTCCCTCTGTCATTCGTCATCTCAGTACTCACTCCTTTCTTACCCATGTCATCTTTCACACAGTCCATCCATCTTTTCTTTGGCCTACCTCTACCCCTGTATACATCTACATACATCTACATACCTACATCTACAGTTTTATCATAGTAATAGATAGATATAGGTACTCTTTTTTTTTATAATGCTGGACAATCCACACAGCATCATCTAGCCCTCAAGTAAGCTACTCAAAGCTTGTGTTATGGGTACTAGATAACTGATATATTTAATACATTATACTTAGATATTTTTTATTATACATAGAATACACCCAGACCAACGGAACAAATTTCTGCAGATCGTACACGCGGCGGGAATCGAACCCGCAACCTCTTGCGTCGCAGGTGGACTCTCGCCCGCTGCGCCACTGAGGTCGTCTTCTACTCTACTTTGTATCATACTATAAAACGTTGATAGACAAGAGCTAATAATAAAAGTTAACATTATCATGTTTATAATGGCATTTGATCTGTGACCCTTCGATCACTGCCCCCAGAAAAAACTGTTGACCGCGTACCTACACACATACATACATAAACACATACATATATGAACATATACATATGTACATAAACATATAACAAAGTATGAAGATAAATTGACGACCTCTTGTAGCGCCTTGTCTTCTTATCACACAAATGAGTAATAAATGCAAGTGAATTTAATATGCACCTGGGGTCTATTGAACACAATAAAATTCAATTCAAAAATAATTTATTCAATAATATCATAAGGATTACTTTAAAATGTCTCACATGCGGTGAATCTATGTGCCAATTCCAACCTAACCCAAGTACGAGAAGAACAGGCGAGAAACTCGTCTCGGACGAATTGGCTCTGGTTCTGTCAACTTTTAAGACTAAGAAAATAGAATGTCACAAATATATAACTCAGTTCTGACCCTCAATATTACCGTGTCGCCACGCCCATAATAGTGTCTACTCCGCACAACGAAAACGACAGCATCGGAACGGAATGTTCGTCGAATACAACGGAATTAACAAAGGATGACCAAAGAAAAAAACCTACACGTAGTCGCCAGATCAATAACAGCAATACTGCTTGTCTATTCTATTAATAAATTAACAGTTTTTTCGTTGTCAAGTTAAAAAGGGTATTCGAAACGATGTAATTTAAAGTAGGTTTTGCCAAAGATTTAAATCGAAGATATGCCCGTACGGTACTAAGAAAGCGCCGTTTTGTTGCCACACGAAATGAGATAGGTTCGCTCATTTGGCACACCAAATATTTTCAATTTCAGGGTACAAAAGGTATAAGTATATTTTTTTACGAAAGATCGTGCAATATAATTGCACATAACTGTTTGGTTCATTTTTTACTAATCATTAGCGTGAGTGCATCGGCATTTTGTTAACACACACAAGTAAAAACAGTGCCACAGTTTTTGGCTCCCGGCATATCTACGATTTAAATCTTTGGGTTTTGCACGATTATTGTGTAGGTATTATCGTAGATCGTTTTGCAGAGTAGACGCCTACGCTAAGCTCTAAACACATTCGTATCAGTGAAATTCAAATACTATTTTATCACGGTATTAGTCCGTGATGATGTTTGTATAAATCATTACACAAATGAATGATACCAATAAATTAATTGTAGAAACTTGTTATATATCGCTTTCCAAATTATTTCGTATTATTATTCCATACCGCATATAACGCGTAATTTGAATGAGTAAGAGTCTATTTAAAACTATCATAAAAGGTTATCTGAGCAAGGGCAAAATAGACTTTGTATTCCGTACGTGATAGGTTGCAAGCCCATCGCCGCTTATAGAAATACTATGAAACACACTTTCGAATGTTTGGTTCTAGGGTAAGTATGCCGGTTTCCTCGCGATATTTTCCTTCACCGTTTAAGAGCACTAGTATTGCGCACATCAAATTTTCGAATGGAAAAACTCATTGGTTCCCTTACCACAAGGTCTACAAACCATCATGTTTCATAAACGTCACATTTATAGCTTAAAGTAACACTACTTCAATACAATTTTTATAGGTCATGGTATTTTTATAGGCCCCTGGAGCCTATAAAGTTCTTTGGGTAATATCAAAGTATTATAACATTATTGATTATTTCGTACCATGACCTATAAAATTTGTATTGAAGTAGTGTTACTTCAACCTACATGATGGTTTGAACTATTTTGTGGTAATGTCCCAGGGTTGAACCCACGAGCTTCGGATAGTGAGGCAGGGGTGCCACCACCAGTGCTCGTTCACAAATAGCAAGGTGTTTTAAATGAAGAAAAAAAACTAAGTTTAATATCGTTTCACAATAAACAAACATCGAACTCAATAGTCTGAAGTCTGTGCAAGCAAAGAACAGTCAACGTAAATACTACTTAAGGCGCTGTATGTCTACGACTGCTCTTTTTCAAAGGGAAACTAATAATACTTCTGGACAAGCCACGTCTATAATTTGTACATCTATACTAATACTAGCTGTCCCGGCAAACTTCGTATTGCCTATTTTATTTAGAAAACGTTTGTATGGGAAATAGAAAAGTGCTGTTTTTAGGGTTGTCCCGGCAGTTATTCGATTTTTTCTTACCTTTTAAACCTTCCCTAGACCTCTACGAACATTTCAAGACCAAGATAAGATAAATCCGTTTAGCCGTTCTCGAGTTTTAGCGAGACTAACGAACAGCAATTCATTTTTATATTTTGAGATTATAAAGAGGAAAGATTTGATTGTTTGTTTGCATTGAATAAGCTCTGAAACTACTGGAACGATTTGAAAAATTCTTTCACCAATGTGTAGAATGAACTTTCAGGATGAACATAGGCTATGTTTTATCTAGGTACTTCGCGGGCGACGCCGCGAGCGGAAGCTAGTACATAATACTTCAGGTTTCTACCTAGATTTTATCTTGGATGAAAACATTAGCAGAACTTTTCTTGATAAAAATATATTTTGAAAATGGTTTAGAAAAATACGGTTTAGAATTTAAAATCGAAATATTTTGATAACTACTAAGAGGATTA
Organism: Cosmorhoe ocellata; assembly: GCA_963675405.1. NCBI lineage: Eukaryota > Metazoa > Arthropoda > Insecta > Lepidoptera > Geometridae > Cosmorhoe > Cosmorhoe ocellata. The sequence continues at coordinate 7,734,159 of OY776267.1, forward strand.
ACTTGGGATTTATTGTAAAAGATAGATAACATGTTTATCTAGTTTTGATCAAGCCTCCAATTCAATTTAATCATTAAATTATCCGAAATGCTGCGCACTGCGCATTGTCAACTCTCTTACGGCCGATTTCTATATTCTATCTAGGTATATACGGTTTTTGGATTTTGGATAAGCATTTGACATTAATCATAGAAGTAATGTCAAATCATCATCATCATCATCATCTTCCTGCCCTTATCCCACGCTATGTGGGGTCGGCACAACATGTGATCTTCCATTTCCCTCTGTCAGTCGTCATCTCATTACTCACTCCTTTCTTTCCCATGTCATCTTTCACACAGTCCACCCATCTTTTCTTTGGCCTACCTCTACCCCTGTATCCATCCACATTCATACCTAACACTCTCCTCGTCACATGACATTCATCTCTTCTCATAACATGCCCATACCACGCTAACCTATTACTCCTCATCTTTTCAGTCACCGGTGCTACTTTCAGACTTCCTCTGATATATACTCATTCCTTATTTTATCCATCCTTGTCACTCCACACATCCATCTCAACATTCGCATTTCCGCCGCATGCACTCTTTTCTCGTCTGTTCCCTTGGTGGCCCAACATTCAGACCCATACAATACGACAGGCCTTATGATCGTTTTGTAGATTTGCCCCTTAAGTTTAAGGGGCATTCTCGGAGAAGTAATGTCAAATACCTATCCAAAATCCAAAAACCACAGAGAAATGGAATATAGAAACCGGCCGTTAGTCGTATCTGCCACGATTTTAGGGACGCACAGCGCCTTAAATGTAATATCGTCAGAGCGAAGTACGTTCTACACCTGTTCACACATTGGAGAACATATTGGGAAATGTCGTTGTTCTGTATTAATTTTGTATTGTGTTACAAAATTATATGATGAATAATATTTATTTTTATCGGTTCGTTAACCCGCTGTGTGACATTTCATCTTTTTACTTGAAAAAATGTGCTATTCATAAACTACGCGTATTCCAAGTTTCAGCCCGATCCGTTCAGCCGTTTCAGCGTGATTGAGTAACAAACATCCAAACATCCATCCATCATTTCGCATTTCATCATCATAATCATCATCTGCCTGCCCATTTCCCACGTTATGTGGGATCGGCACAACATGGTGATCTTCTTCCATTTCCCTCTGTCATTCATCATATTATATTATACTAGCGACCCGTCCCAGCTTCGCACGGGTGCAATGCTGATAATTAATACACTAAAATGTGCTTATTTACGACATCACATTAGAAAAACCTCTATACTTATCAGTGTTCCTCTACTATCATGGATGTATTATGCATAAAAACCTTCCTCTTGAATCACTCTATCTATTAACAAAACCGCATCAAAATCCGTTGCGAAGTTTTAAAGATTTAAGCATACATAGAGATATAGGGACAGAGAAAGCGACTTTGTTATACTATGTAGTGATTAGTAGGAATAGTAATAGTGGTAACAGTAATAATAGCAGCACTGTTATTTTGCGGAACAACAGAATTACCACCAGTGTATATATTAAGATAGTTTATCTTAATAAAGTCTTTTCAATTCAAATTAATCCCAGATCGTGTTATCGATGTGACAAGGAGAGTGTTAGGTATGAATGTAGATGGATACAGGGGTAGAGGTAGGCCAAAGAAAAGATGGATGGACTGTGTGAAAGATGAAATGGGTAAGAAAGGAGCGAGTACTGAGATGACGAATGACAGAGGGAAATGGAAGAAGATCACATGTTGTGCCGATCCCACATAACGTGGGAAATGGGCAGGCAGATGATGATCGTGTTATCGATCGTTTACCATAAAAAGCACACAATCTAAAGCAGTCAACAGAGACACCTCATTGATATATCATTGATAACTTTATAATTGATTTGAACGAGCCAAGTCATTTGTAAATGCCATTTTATTTTAATTAAGATGCCCAAATCATCGACGTATCTTTCAAATAATTAACTTACGACATGCTCCAGTGAGGTCAAACAGATACTGTCACGCTTGTTCTAGCAATATGGACCGAGATAGCTAATAGCAATACTTATTTTTATTAAAAACTAGCTTCCGCCCACGGCTTCGCTCGCGTGGTACCTTGAAAAACAAAAACATCGCTATCCCGTGGGAACCGTACATTTTTTCGGGATAAAATGTAGCCTATGTGTTATTCCAGACCACAATCTATATCTGTGCCAAATTTCATTCAGATCCGTTCAGCCGTTTTAGCGTGAACAAACATACATCCAGCCATCCATACATTCTTACAAACTTTCGCGTTTATAATATTAGTAGGACTAGCCCGCGTGGTACCTTGAAAAACAAAAACGAAGTAATCCCACGGGAACCGTACATTTTTTCGGGATTAAAAGAAGGCTATGTGCTATCACCAGCCTATAATCTATCTGTGCCAAATTTTATCCAGTTTCGTTCAGCCGTTTCAGCGTGAAAGAGTAACAAACATACATCCATATAGTTCTTCCAACGGATCTAGGCATTCGTGAAGTTAGCCACAGGTGCGAGTTTGCGCATGTACAGTCCCACCGCCCCTCTCCATACCTCCAATTGCTTTCGAAAACGATACTGCGCAGCTCTTGCGACTAACTTCACGAATGCCTCGACTCGTTGGGCCAACTTTACATTCTTACAAACTTTCGCGTTTACAATATTAGCAGGATTTAGAGATTTATTATTACAAAACAGTTGCAGTAAGATAAGCAGTTCACCTTACAAATTGGATAATGAAATGATTAGGCGCCGTGCGTTTTCGTCAGCGCGATCTAGGATTCTTGCAAATTTACTAGCGACATCTAGATATAAAATATTAGTAGGATAACTAAGTACTTACTTAATAAGATGAAATCCAATTTACAAAAACGAGTCAACAAAAAAGAGTCGTAACAGTTTTATCGGTGCGATTAATTCAAAACTTCTGCTTTTTCAGATAACATTTATGATGTAATGAATCGTATCAAAATTTGGAGAGCTGGCAAGTTGGCTGCTATCAAGTTGTTTGCAGAAATTAATGCTTTAGTAGTGTTGGGATTTCCCAACTGAGTGCACATAACGCATCTATAAAACACATCAAATATTTGTATTATAATTGTTCAAGTTATGATATTTTCTTTTTATATTGTTAGAAAAGAGAGAAGTCACCAAAAGAGAAGAAGAAGTAGTTTGATTGTGTGAAAGATGATATGAATGTAAGAGGAGTAGACTCAGAGTTGACGAATGATAGGAGTGAGTGGAAGAAGAAAACATGTTGTGTCCCACGCGTGGGATAAGGGCAGGAGAATGACGATTGTTAGTAGTGAAAGAAGACGTAGTGATAAAAATTGAGAAGGGTATGTTAAGATGGTTTGGGCATGTAGAAAGAAGACTGACGAAACAGGTGCATAAGGCGAGTGTGAATGGGACAGTTGGAAGGGGAAGACTTCGGCGTACGTACCTCGAGCAAATTGGGGACGTTTTAGAGAAAAGCCAGGTCAAGAGTACCCTAAACCGATGCATGTATGAAGAGTGAAGGAAGCAAGAGAGTTATGTCAGAATCGTAGCCAGTAGAGATCCGTGGTCTCTGCCTACCCCGTTGGGAAACAGGCGTGATTTCATGTATGTATAGAAAAGTATTTTTAACGTCACTTGCTTTAGTAGTGAAGTTTGTCATTTCATTTCGTGCGCTTTCAATTCCTTATCAGAAAAGGACAGGCTGTAACCCTTGTGATGTTGCATCATGTGATTGGAGAACAAAGAAAGCCGTTATTTTGATTGTACCTTGCAATTCAACGGCGGACCGTCCTCTTTCCCGCACATTCGTACCAGCATCGCATTTCTTTCCACCTGCTTTACCAGACAACACTTATAGCTCCGTTAGACACTTCACAAGGCACTTAAACAAAAACAAATACCTCTTCCAACATAGGCACTAGGTATTCACCCTTGTACCACATCGCGAACACGCTTCCGAAACATTATGAAATTTGTGTTGTATTATCGGTTAATCATTGATAAAATGTATTATCAGGTACTAGAGTATTTCGTCACGATATGTTGCGCGCGAGACGTGCGTTCGGCCGTGAGTGTGACACGAGACTGACGCTTGACACATCACTGATACGATTTCTGGGTCAACGGTAGCTTCTTACGGCTCAACAATGATTACAAACACAAACATTAATGCTGCGTCGAGTGTCTCGTTTACATAGACGCATTGTGAAAGTGCCAGTGATATGTAATAGTTACTAAAGGAAAGTGCATTTAGAGGAACGCAAGTTTATCCTCAAGTTGTGGACTGACGTGTTGAGGTATTTGGCAATTTGAATAAGTGTGGGCGTTAAAGTTGATAGACATGCAAATTGAGTATTTACGGTCGTGTCTTATAAATTATTCAAACATTTAGATTTAGCTTTGATGGCAATCTACTATCAATCGATAGAGACTTAATATGGATCCTACTACGAGTAATATTATAATCGCGAAAGTTTATAAGAATGGATGTATGTTTGTTACTCTTTCACGCAAAAACTACTGAACGGATCTGGATTAAACTTGGTACAGAGATAGAATATATAGTCTGGAATAGCACATAGGCTACATTTTATTCCGGAAAAATGTAAGATTCCCGTAGGATAGTTTATTTTTTTCATGGTACCACACGAGCGAAACCGAGGCGGAAGCTAGTTAAGGCAATAATCCTGCCTAACCATTTGGTCAATTATCTCGAAATTTAACCAAATCGACATAAAAACCAAACAAAACACATAAATCAAAGTTTGTTAATCATAGAATAGTAACAAATGGTAAGCGATTGTCTCAAAACTACATTATCCACTAACCATATTTCTTAGGGAAGGCTTACTTAGAAAGTATTAAAAACAGCAAAATATTCGACCAGACAAACCACCTTAATTTATTGAAATTGAAATTGAAAAATATTTATTCAGTACAATCACAAGGATCACTTTGAAACGCCTTACATGCTAGGTGAATCTATGTGCCAATTCCAACCTAACCCAAGTACGAGAAGAAGAGAATTTAAAAAGATAATATGACTATTTATGCAAATAAGTTCGAAGTACATTAGTGATAGTGAATGAATTAGCTGGTAACTAAATCAAATCGTTCAAACCTTGAGGAATTTTAACAAATTAACATTAAATTACAATACACCTAATGTATATGTCTGTTGTGGCTTGCAACCTGTCACGTACGGAATACTAATCACTGTGACAAATCTTGAAGTGCCTTTGATTTTTTTTAACCCTCTTTAGATATCCTCAAAAGACCTAAGTAACTAGCGATCTGTACGTCTACCGTGAGGTGTCACATTTAGATCGGCTGACGTTACTACCAGTAGTAATAGTACGTTACTATGACATCTGTCAAAATTGTTACTCATGGTACCAAATTCTAAGCAAATTAATGAAGCGCAAACTACAGTCGCTGTAGTACGCTGTGACGTAGAAAAGCTACGTGACGTTTTAGTACCCAACTATCCGCTAGAGGCGCTGTAGAAGTTTCATACATTTTTTTAACGACAGTCCCTAGCGAGTGTAGATTGTGAAAACTCATGGTAGACCTATGAGATACACACTGCAGTTACAAGAACCCGAAACTATGTTATCGCAAAAGCATTGTTTTATCCATACTAATATTATAAAAGCGAAAGTAACTCTGTTTGTCTGTTTGTGACCTTTTCACGAGTGAACGTATCGTAACCATATTTGGCAAGGAGATTATATTTTGGATACGAAAAGGCATTGGAAGTTTGTATAGGAAACGCACGGTTAAGCAACCCTGGACGCAGTCAGTTTTTGGATGGGTGACCGCCTTCTTTCCCACTTAACGGATATCAATGATTTCAGAATAAATTGTTATATTTATAGATTTTTGCGGGCGAAGTTGCAGGCAGCACCTAGTGTATACTAATATCATAAATGCGAAAGTAATAGTCAAATTGCTGAACCGATTTTGATGAAATTTGGTACAAAGATAGACTTAAGCTTGAGTTAGGACTTAGGCTATTTTTTATCGCGAAAAAATGCTTGAACGGGTTGAAAGGGGTTGAAACCTTATTTCAATCCCTTCAAGCAATTTTTCGCGATGAAAGTTAAGTGCAAAATAAGAACACTAAAAAAATACTGCCTAAAATACACGCGGACAAAAACGCGGATAAAAGCCAATATTTTATAATTGATCTTTCTATTTATCTGCGGTTTCGGGTCGAGATTGAAACCGGTATGAGCTGGTGCGATGCTGGAGTCGATGTAACCAAAGGCCGACGCAGACGAGACGGTTCGATAAGAGTATCGCTTCCTCCATTAGTTTGTGTCAGGACTCCTGGCATATGTAGAATCGGACGAGGGTCAAGGTTTGACCTAAGAGCATGCAATAGCTCAGTGACACGTCATTCATTATTTGACTGGCCTCACAGCTCAGTTGGTAGTAGCTCTGCCTTCTGCGCTGTAGGTTGTGGGTTCGATCCCCACCCAGAATAAACATTTGTGTGATGAACACAGATGTTTGTTCTGTGTCTGGGTGTTACTATGTATTCTATTTTATGTATGTATTTACAACAATATAAGCTATCTGGTTCCCATAGTACAAGCTTTGCTTAATTTGGGGCTAGATGGCGTTGTGTGAAGTGTCCATTAATATTTATATTTATTTATATTTATTCACGAGCTGAGCACTGGTGGCCTAGTGGACCCTAAGGGACGTACCCATACAACGTGACCCATTTTTTTTTAATTTTTAACCCTTCCCCCCTTCCACCCGTAGTATTTTCTAAGATATCCACCCTCCCCCTCGTAGTCATTAAAAAATATGGTTTTAAAATTCAAAAAACGTATTTGGCACGCATTTGTCTTTATTATTACGGCGCTTGCCGCATGACGCCCTGAATGAATGCTACCTATTACGAGTATTACAAAGGAAAAACATAAAAAAGCTTGAGATTTATCCAGAGGATATGAGGATATTTGACTTGAAATTTGAAAACTAGAATATTGAATAAGAATATTGAAAACCTAGGAAGTGACTAAGTGTGGTATTTTAAACCCCCCCCCTACTTCGACCTTGAATTCTGGAACATGTAAAGCACTTATTACACTACCCTGAATTCAGGGACCCTTTACCCTAAATAAGAGTGGTGTAATAAGAGTCAGGGCGTAAGGCGTAGAGGCTAGGCGTTAGGCTCCCTTACTACCGGGCCCTGAATACCGTGTAGTGTAATACCCGTTTAACATTAGTTTGTAAGAGCTAATAGTAAGGTGCCAGATCGGTCTAGTTATTGCCAGTTCGTACCTACTTTGAAGCATGGGCGATAATTTTTTTTTATTTATTAAAAAGATCTTTGACTCGTACCAATTAAATCAATATTGATTACAGTTGAAGCCGAGGTTTCAGTTGCTTTGTAGTTTTACATGAAACTGATAACATAAATTAAAGCGTTTCAAAGTGATCCGTTGTTTGAATTGCATAGGCTCCGAAACTACTAGACCGACTTGAAAAGTTCTTTTAATGTTTAGAATGGACTTTCAGGATCATATGTTGATCCTGAAAGTCTATGTTTTATGTAGGGACCGCGCGGGCGAAACCGCGGGCGGAAGCAAGTATCGATTAAAATATTTGATTCGACTATGGCCCTAACGCCTATGGCCGTGACGACATCATGGGGAGAGCAGGCGCGACGTGACCTAGACTAAATATCCTACTAATATTATAAACGCGAAAGTTTGTTTGGATGTCTGGATGCTTGTTACTCTTTCACGCTGAAACGGCTGAACGGATCTGGATGAAATTTGGCACAGATATAGATTATGGTCTGGAATAACACATAGGCTACATTTTATCACGGAAAAATGTACGGTTCCCGTGGGATATTTTTTTTTTGTTTGTCTAGGTACCACGCGGGCGAAGCCGTGGGCGGAAGCTAGTACAAATAATAAACAATAAAAAAATACAATATAAGGAAACATAATTAAATTTAAATTAGGTTAATGAATATATATATAATGAAATAAGTGTGAGTATTCAAATTTGGGAAATAAAAGGCTTAATTAAATAATGACCCTATGGCCTCACAAGCCCAAGACAAACCTGGTAGGTGTTCCACTGCTGCAGCAGGTGGTGGTGGCAGGCGGCGCACGCGCGCACCGTGCCCATGGCGTCCTTAGGCCGCGAGCGCGGCGGCCTAGGGTGCTGCTCGCCGAAGATCGGAAAGTAGGGCTGTTTGTTCTGGAAAAAACACATTCTCATTTATTTTTAAGGTGCAAAACCACTGCGTAGATATACTATGATTTTTATAGGAAGGTAATATTTTACGCTGTAGACCATACGGTAAATAGTCAGTAAATAGTCAATCCTACTAATATTATAAGGCGAAAGCTTGTGAGAATGTCTGGATGTATGTTTGTTACTCTTTCACGCTGAAACGGCCGAACGGATCTGGATGAAATTTGGCACAGATATAGATTATTGTCTGGAATAGCACGTAGGCTACTTTTTATCCCGAAAAATGTACGTTTCCCGTGGGATAGATTTGTTTTGGTTTTTCAAGTAACCACGCGGGCGAAGCCGTGGGCGTAAGCTAGTAATCAATATATTAATTAAAATCACAGGGATCATTGGAACGTCTTACATACTAGGTGAGAGATGCCAATTCCAGTCCTATCCCCAGTCCAAGAGGAACTGACAAGAAACTCGCTGGGCCCTAACGCTTTTTTTGTATGATCCTTGGTCATTTTGTTAGGGACACCTAGCAGATTTGGAGCTGATTCGTCCCAAGCTTTTTTGTCATCTAAGTACTCTGATATTCTATACTAAGCTTTTCGAGACAATTTCTGTTGAATTACATCTTCAATTTCCCAATCGATAAATCAAGCAATTGGATATTTCGCTATTTTTTTAAATATAACGATTTTCCAAATTTCATGTATTGGTGTTTTCACATCGCCAATGATTCGCGAAGACGTACACTAACTGATAAACTATATTAGTCTACTTGAACCTATTTTGTCCCACGGATGGGCAAAGGTCTTTTATCTATTTTTATTACTATTATCTAAATACTTTAATGCCTTAAAATTTCCAAAACAAAAACGGAAACCAGCGATATCTGATAACATAAGATATAAACAAATAGCACAAATATTAATGATTTGAAGTTTGCTAAGACGTCTGTTTCCGCCGTAAAAGCTGAACCGATTTCAATGAAAACATAATAATACAGGTTAGAGTACTGTAGGAATAGGATAGTCAGATGCACTTCCCTGGGACCAACTTTTCAGTCAATCAGTCAATCAATCAATCAATCAATCAATCAATCAATCAATCAATCAATCAATCAATCAATCAATCAATCAATCAATCAGTCAGTCAGTCAGTCAGTCAGTCAGTCAGTCAGTCACCTTGTCAGTTAGTCACTGATTGAGTAACCTGAGGATTTTATACCTTGAAAAAAAAATACTGGTAAGTGTACCAGCCGTAAATTTACGATAGCAATGAGACGAGTTTCGTAATATCATTAGTTTTTGATAAGACATTCTGATAACGAGAAATGAGAACCAAAATACTTTAGGCACATAAATCGCACGTGTTTAGATAAATAAGTGAAACAAGAAAAAAAATTGTTTAAATAACATTTGACAGCATTACGCCTCATGCAAAACACACGCCACAACATGATTGCTTTGTACCCTGAAGCGATTATGTCGTGGCGTGTGCAAACTGGCAAATTTGGCAACGTAAGGCGCAAGTCAGATAGAAGGGGCGCGCCACAGACGTGCCCGAAGCGCGCCCTTTCTATATAAATTGCGCCGCGTCGGTTACGAGCATTTTTAAGCGAGTATATTGAAAACGCGCCTTGACGGCGCACCTTAACAGGCTGCAATTTATAGGTTGTCAAATAGGTTGTCAATGTTAATACGCAGGCGCACCCGATGCGCGCCCTTTCTATCTGGCTTGCGCCTAAGACAGATGCAGCAAGAAAAGGGAATACCACTTTAACATAGCATATGGGATCGATTCGGTAGTTCCAAAAAACTTAAAATTTAGATAGACCGCTATAATACAATTACAATGACAAGAATTTTGCAACTAAGATTAATATCTAGCTCATGCGGATAAGGTATAGATAATTTTCTTGTAAACTTTTACAATTTGAAAGTCATGCTAAAAGTTATCATGACTTTCAAATTGTCGTATTTAACGTGAAGAAAATAAGAAAGTCAGTACTCGTATTTTAAAATTATGTAACTCGGTGAACTAGTATGAACCAATGGTCAACACTGACGAATTAAAAACAATTTATTCCAAATTCAATTTCAAATTAAGAACGAAACGCACATTGGTCAATAGCAATAACGATCACATTATAGCTATGTCAATCAAGTGTAACCTTTATCACAGTAAGGCTAGATGTATTTTCGCTTGACCTCTGCCCTGAGATAAGGCGTATATAAATCAGGCGATAATAAATGTACACGACATGCACTTACTAGTCCTCACCTTACCTCGATGCTACACTTCATCTTAATATATTCACTTTTACGTAACTGACTGACTGACTGACTGACTGACTGACTGACTTAGTGAATTACCGTCTGAAATATCAACCAATGCACATCCTAACGAAACCATAAGTCTTAGAACAGAGAGCTGTTTGGAATAGGAACGGACTTCGAACGAGCTTGGAGCCAGCCTTATTAGCATGAGCCCTAGACAGTGTTTTTCTTAGACAAATGCCATGTTTTCGACAGTGAATCAGGCCGTGAATTGAAACAGAGAATCACAGTTATTCATTTCAATTGGCTCATTTATTTTTGTGTTCAATATGTTTTGTTTTGTGCCAAGTGATTGATAAACGCTTGAATTTTAACACAAAGAAGGTTTAAAGTCGTAATTCATTAATCGTTATTTAGGGGGCGTGGCTCCTTACAAGAGCGTCGATTATTCAATGCACTGAATATTGACCCTTAATAAAGTCTGATTAGGGTTTAACTAATTATTCCATTAAGACCCTTCATTTCTTTCTCTAATTACACCATCTCGCTTTAAGTAAAAAAGTCTCATAAATGTATCATGTTTCCGAAACGCCACATTTCAAGCTTGAAGTAACACTACTTCAATAAAATTTATACAGATCATGGTACGAAATATCTTACATTACTTTGATATTGCTCAAAAAGCCTGTGGTAACCACTGACTGATTCATATTTAATTTGAAATATATATTTAAAAGGATGACGTCATATCCTATTTTCAATAGTTATACTACAAACGGTCGTCAAGTTACGATAAGGCAATCGATTCAAAACATTTTATGAAACGTCACAATGAAGCTATCATGAAATTACATTTCTTAATAGGTTATTACATCAGTCTTCAATCTCATCCATCAGTCTGCCTCATCATTGGCACGACCTTCGCAACGCAGCGGGAGGGCGTCGGCCTGCCACGAGTGCGGACAGCGGATTCGATTCCCGACAAATGTTTGTATTGCAACCGCGAATATTAACACACAAAAAAAAAGATCACGACTGTAATCCCCAGTCTCGGTAGATATCTCCTCAGATCTCTAGTTACTTAGATCTTTGAGGATATCTAAAGAGAGTCAGAGGCACGTCCAAACACTTTGGTACTTGCACACACTTTGCATAACTCCGTACGTGACAGGTTGCAAGCCCATCGCCACTTTTAAGAATACTAACCTATGACACACACCTTTGAATTTTAGTTCTAGGGTATGCCGGTTTCCTCACGATGTTTTCTTTCACCGTTTAAGAGCACTGGCATTGCGCACATAAATTTTAATTTCATTTTTTATCTCATCTGATGATAAGATAATGATGATCATCATCATCACCATCATCATCACCTGATGAAGCTAAGAGAAGCGGTGTATAAACACGCTTCTCCAAAAAGAAAATGATCACTAACTATCTAAGTATACTTATAGTAAGTTTATGTTTACTTTATAAAATGTATTCAAATCTCTGAACTGTAACGACTTTTGAATATGTGATTTTGATCTTTGAACTTCAAAATGTCCGCATATGTCTATGTGGGTAGCTGTTTACATTATATTATTAGTAGCTAATGTCCGTGGCTATGCACGGGTAGTACAAGTGTAAATAGTGCTAGGATTTCATTAAAATCTGTCAAGCTACTGCAAAATTTATGAACTACAAGTATTTTTTTATTTTATGTTCTTCAGGTTTCAGGTTTTAAGAATCGTCAGTCAGTCAGTCAGTCAGTCAGTCAGTCAGTCAGTCAGTCAGTCAGTCAATCAATAATTTAGATATGATTATTATAATGAATTATCAGAGATAGTACACGTGTATCGGAGTCTGACCTTATAAGGAGTCAAAATATTACTAAAATAACTATTTAATTTTAATTGTAAAATAAATTATAAAAAGTATTTAATATGAGCGCGTGACAATACACAGTTCATCAACACTACGTCTTTTAGGGTTGCCAAATGTAGAAACTTAATTTTTGTCTTAAATAAGTAATTTGTTTAAATTCACATCTACTAATTAAACATGAAAGTTTGTATGTATAGATGTTTGTTACCCTTTCACGCTGAAATGGTTGAACGGATCTGGATGAAATTTGGCAAGAGTGATAGATTATAGTCTGGAATAGCACATAGGCTACTTTTAATCCCGAAAAAAAATACGGTTTCCGTAGGATAGTTTTGTGTCGGTTTTTCAAGGTACGGTCGACCAAAAAATTGATTTACCACCCTAAGGTTGAATGCCGCTTGCAGATTAATAGGTTCTCAAGATTAGTTTCGCTTGCAGATCTATCTGACAACTTCTATTTTTTTTAGTATGAACTGAACCTTGTTGTAATTTTCGATGACTAGGAAACTGAATCAAAACTGGTACACCACTTCCTTGGCCTACCGTACCACGCGGGCGCTGGTTCAAAATATATAATTCAATCTCCCTCACTAGTTCAGGGTTCAATTTTGTACCCATGTGTGTTATGGGTGCCAGATTTTTATTAGAGCGGATGACAGGAAGGCGGGCCCGGTTAAAACTGTTCACGGGCCGCAGTTTGCCCATCACTGCACTATTATGTAATCACTACTGATACTTGTATAATTAATACATTGACTTATTAATATTTGAAACTTGCATTTAATATGACATTCATTAAAATTTTGTTGTTTTTTTATTGCGTATTTTTATATTACCTTTTGTGATTTAGTTACAGTAATTGGTGGTGCCGTTCGATATAAAGTACCTGGATGACCGGAGTTTGAGCCATTTCCGAGATTCAGATTATAATTATACTAGCTTCCGCCCGCGGCTTCGCCCGCTTTATACCTTGAAAAACAAAAACACATCCCACGGGAACCATTCATTTTTCCGGGATAAAAAGTAGCCTGTGAGTTATTCCAGACAATAATCTATATCTGTGCCAAATTTCATTCGGATCCGTTCAGCCGTTTTAGCGTGAAAGAGTAACAAACATACATCCATCCATCCATCCATATATTCTTACAAACTTTCACGTTTATAATATACTAGCTTCTGCACGCGGCGTCGCCCGCGAAGTACCTACACAAAATATAGCCTATGTTCATCCTAAAAGTTCATTCTACACATTGGTGAAAGAATTTTTCAAATCGGTTCAGTAGTTTCGGAGCCTATTCATTTCAAACAAACAAACAAACAAACAAACAAACAAACAAACAGACAAACAATCAAAGTTTTCCTCTTTATAATATTATTATTATATATAAGTATAGATGTAATTATATACAAGAATTGCTCGTTCAAAGGTATAAGATTAGATAGATAGATAAATAGACCGACAATAGGCGAACAAAGTCGCGGGGAGTTCCGCTGGTCCGCAGCGGCCCCTCAGCGGCTCCATCCCTAGCGGCAGCGGATAACCCCGGGGTGGGGGTCGCAAGGTCGCCGATATTTTCCACATCGCGATAGCCGGCCTCGCTGGCCCGCGATACCGGCACTATTTATTGCTGTTTGCCGGCAGACGAGTGTGACGTCACACGTCTTACCCCACGTTTACACACATGAATAAAACAGGTATTGTATATGTATCAAACTCATCGTCTTCATGTTTTCATATGCTATGTGAGCACAACATGTATTAATGTATATTATTTAAAAAAAAATATTGTCGTTCCCAGGCTTAGATTTTGAGGGTATCTAAAGGGGGGTGGGTAGTCAGAGGCACGTCCAAAATTGATATAAATGGCACATGCCCACACGTGGTTAGTATTATCCGTGCGTGACGGGTTTCAAGCCCATCGCCGCTTATAAGAATACTAATCTATGACACACACCTTCGGATTTTTGGTTCTAACATATGCCGGTTTCCTCACGATATTTTCCATCACCGTTTAAGAGCCTTGCTGGCATTGCGCACAGTTTTTTGATGGTGTAGGTATTATTCATTATTAACTCAGTAAATAAAATAAAAAAATGTGTATACATACATATTTATACATACCTACATACATACATAAAATCACGCCTGTTTCCCGACGGGGTAGGCAGAGATCACGGATCTCCACTTGCTACGATCCTGACACACCTCTTTTGCTTCATTCACTCTCATTACATTCTTCATACATGCGCGTCGGTTTAGGGTACTCTTGACCTGGCCTTTCTCTAAAACGTCCCCAATTTGATCATATAAACATATTTTTACTACATATTTGATTCGAAACACTTGTAGTACATTCGATAACTATCGACTGTGTCGCGCCTTTAAAAAAAAAAAACAAAATCGTTTGTTTATCCCGCTTATTATTTGAACACTCATTCATTCTTTCGCGACTCGACGCGGCGCCATATTTTATAGCTTCTCCTCGCAAAAGAAATAGAAAATTAAGGAATTAGCATGCCAAAGAGAAGTAAGGAAGAAAAAGAGGAAAGGATTAGGAGAAAGATAAGAAAACTTCAAAATAAACTCGACTCCAGAAGCCTATCGGAAAGTCCGATAGCTTCACCGTGTGCTCAATCACCGCTTGGTATTGAGCCCTTGGAGCTCGCGGAGGCCGAGGAGCCCGAGGTTATAATCCAAGACGATCCACAAGACATTGGTAAGCTATTAACCCGACGTTTTTTACAGTACCGAATCGTTTACCTACATACAAAGTAGATACCTACTGTTGTTTTAGGTTATTATTACCTGAAAAATAAAGATATTGTGTCCAATGAAACATGTCTGGACTGGTTCTCCCGGTGGGAAGACCATTGCCATCTGAAATATGACATGTCTTGGTTGGTGAACCCGGTGGGTAAACTAACCATTGCCAATTTTCACATTTTACAAAAATGTAATTTGTTCATCTTCATGTTCATAATAATATGAATTACTCCGGTGGAGTAAATAACTGCCCTAATATTGTATATATTGTGAATAAATACATGTGGTTTTTGAGCTATTGTAAGATCGGTGATCCAAAATAGCTCTACTATACACTTACTTAAAACCTTAAAGGTACAAAGCTGGTAGCCTTGTTTACCTTCCTACCTACCATAACAAGGTAATATTAAATACAATTATTGTATTTTCTTTTAAGGTGAAGAAACTGTCAGTGATTTGGATGAAAATATTTTAACAGCCCTGGGTAGTACCCTTGTCACTGAAAGGGTGTATGGTGATGATGTTCACAAAGAAATTATAAAGAGAGTGGAAGGGATCATAGTTCATGGTATAAAGAAAGAATCTCTAGAAGAGATATTACAGAAATATAACATCCCCAAAAATGCGAGCCTTTTGGATGCTCCAAAATTGAATGTAGAACTTCAAGGCTTATTAAACGATCAAATCAAGGCAAGGGATAAGAAGCTAGAAGACAGACAGCAGATGATTGGTTTGTCTATAGCAGCAATCTTGCAGATCATTGATAAATTGGTCAGTGGAAAGGAGAACAACCCACTAAAATCAATTGCGGTACTAACTGATGTATCCAGACTATTGGCCGAGTTTCATTTCCAAGAAACAACCATGAGAAGGAAACTGATAGGTCCCAGCCTTGATATGAAGATAGCAAAGTCGTTGGAAAATGTAAAAAGGGATTGTCACTTATTTGAAAACTTTAGTGAAAACATAAAGACAGCAAATGCCATAAAGAAATCAGCCACAACAATATTAAAGCCAAGCGGTCAAAACACCAAGAAGTCAAAGAAGGAAAACTTCAGAGGCCCTCCCCGGACCAACCAATACCAGTACAACAGGCAAGGAAGGGGGGGGGGAAAGAACCAACAAAGAGGGTTCCAACGGTTTTCCAACCAAACATACCAACCACGTCAACAACCTCAACCACAAAAGAATTACCAACGAAAACGTCATGTACCACAAACATAGAGGTAAATATCTTTGCTGGTAGACTACAACATTTTTACCAATGTTGGAAAAAGATAACTGATGATATTAATGTTCTGTCATGGGTAAAGGGATATACTATTCCTTTTAAATCCACTCCTGTTCAAGAAACAGTACCCAAGAACCGAAATTTCTCAAAATCTGAAATAATTGTTTTATCTATGGAAATAGATAGGTTAAAGAGTTTAGGTGTTATTTCAAGGTGTAATTCAGAAAAAATTCAATTTCTTTCAAAAATTTTTACAGTTCCAAAACCTAATGGGGGGATAAGATTTATATTAAACTTAAAATATTTAAATACCTTTATTCAAATGGAACATTTTAAAATTGAAGATACAAGAACTTTATGTAGATTGCTGAATAGGGATAATTACATGTGTACTATTGACTTGAAGGAGTCATATTTTTTGATTCCAGTAGGATATGATAAGAGATATCTAAGATTCCTTTTCCAGGGTTATATGTATGAATTCAATGCTTTGCCCTTTGGAATATGCACAGCACCAATGACATTCACAAAACTGCTAAAACCAGTAATTTCCCTACTGCGAAGCAAGGGTTTGAAATCTGTGATTTATTTAGATGATATAATATGTATTGGCAACTCATATAATGAGTGTTTACATAACTGCCACACCACAATATCACTTCTTGAATGCTTGGGATTTATAATAAATAGAGAAAAGAGTAAGTTAACCCCTTCAACGACTGCTGAATACTTAGGGTTTATTTTCAATACTGTTGATATGACATTATGCTTACCTAGTAGGAAAAAACTTAACTAGGACCAGTGCATAATTAGAGATTTTTCAAAGCTTATAGGAACCCTTATTTCAAGTTGCCCAGCTGTGCCTTACGGTTATGTATATACTAAAGTTATAGAAAGACAGAAATATTTAGCTTTAAAAAATTCAAATAATAACTTTGACTGCAAAATGGATATCACTTATGAATGTAAAAGAGATTTGTTATGGTGGCTTAACCACATTAATACAAAAAATACTATAAAGCAGTTTAAATTCTCAATGGAAATTTATTCGGATGCTTCTAGGACTGGCTGGGGTGGGTACTGTAACAAGGAAATAGCTAATGGTTTTTGGAAGGCAGAAGATAAACAGCATCATATCAACTATTTAGAGTTATTAGCTGCCTTCTTGGCATTACAATGCTTTGCTAAGGACATGACATCTTGCCAAATACTTCTTCGTATAGACAACACTACAGCCATCTCATACATTAACAAGATGGGAGGAATCCAATTTCCGAAGCTAAATTGTTTATCTAGAAAGATTTGGCAATGGTGTGAGGATAGAGAGATCTGGTTATTTGCTTCATACATTAAATCAAAGGAAAATAAAGAAGCTGACCGTGGCTCTCGAATCAAAAATATTGATTGTGAATGGGAATTGTCTCAGGACTGCTTCCAAGAAATTAAGAGTTCACTAGGTAACCCATCTATAGACCTTTTTGCCACTAGGGCAAACTCAAAATGCTCTAGGTATATATCATGGCATCAGGATCCTCATGCGGAAAACATAGATGCATTTACAGTAGACTGGTCACAATATAATTTATTCTATGCTTTTCCACCTTTTTCAATGTT
The DNA here is from genome assembly GCA_963675405.1 of Cosmorhoe ocellata. Taxonomy (NCBI): domain Eukaryota; kingdom Metazoa; phylum Arthropoda; class Insecta; order Lepidoptera; family Geometridae; genus Cosmorhoe; species Cosmorhoe ocellata. Next base: position 7,752,161 of record OY776267.1, read on the forward strand.
ATTGAAAACTATACAAAAGATTAATTATGATAAAGCTAAGGGCATTTTAATATTTCCGCTATGGACCTCTCAACCATGGTACCCATTAATCAGTGACATGGCCATATCAGAGATTATTACCTTCAAACCTTCAAAACATCTTTTATTATCACCTTTCAGAACCTTACATCCGCTGCACAACAGCCTTTCCCTGGGAGCATGCATATTATCCGGGAGTCTTATAAAAGGAGAAACATCCCAGAAAAGACAATAGAAATAATGGTAGCATCATTATCAAAGAATACTATTAAGCAGTACACAACTGCCATTAAAAAATGGTGGGAGTTTAATAAAGGTGATATCTGGGTATTTTCAGTAAGTAAAGTTTTAAGCTTTCTAACAGAAAAGTATTCTGAAGGGGTTTCTTATGCTACTCTTAATATGTATCGATCGGCCCTGTCCCTGATTATAGACCCATGTTTGGGAACAGATCTACATATAAAGAGATTTTTCAAAGGTATTTTTAGATTACGACCACCTAGGCCAAAATATAATGATACATGGGATCCCTCCTCAGTACTTAACCATATCAAGGGGTGGCCTGAAAATGAAAATTTAAGCTTAGAGTTGTTAACCAAAAAATTAGTTATGCTATTAGCTCTGACTAGTGCTCAACGAATTCAAACTTTAGCAGCTATCAAATTAAAAAATATTGAGTTTACAGAATCAGGGGCAAAAATAAAAATAACTGATTTGCTGAAAACTTCCACCCCAGGCAAGAGACAAACTATTATGAAACTCCCCTTTTTTAATATAGAGCCAAAAATTTGCCCAGTAACATTGCTTCAATATTATATAAGACAAACAGTGATACTTAGAAGTATAGAACTAGGCAATACTAAAAGTTTGTTAATTAGTTTTAAGAAGCCATATAAAGAAGTAAGTAACCAAACCATCAGTCGATGGATTAGGAGTGTGATGAAAGGAAGTGGTATAGATGTTAGGAAATTCACACCACACTCTACTCGGCATGCTTCTACTTCTAAAGCAAATAGAGAAGGTGTAACCTTAGATACTATTTTCAAAACTGCAGGATGGGCAGAAGGTTCTAAAGTTTTTGCTAATCATTATAATAAACCTGTAGATGAAGAATCTCATAACTGTGTTTTTGCCAAGACTGTGTGCAACATTGATGTAAACTAAATAAATATACCTAAGTATATCATACATATTGCAATTGCTGATTCTGTGATTATAATTATAACTAGGTATAATTAAGCCCACATAATAGGGATTCTAATGTTTAAGACTGATTATGGTTAATTAGATAATTACCTACTTACTTAAGTTGATATGAAAATGTGTGTACTTACCTGACATCCTAAATAGGTATTTTTTGATGTTCCTACCTAATAGATAGACACCTTGTCTTCTAACTTTGTTACTTTGTGATGATTGATAATAAATAATTTAATTTTTTAAATACATACTTACTATTATTATGTAGTGGTTTAAATCAAGTACTTAGTAGATTTAATACCATGTACAAGATTATCTCTAAACATCTCTACAAGTGTTTCGAATCAAATATGTAGTAAAATTACATAATTAAACGAAACTTACCCTAAGTGAAGTTCTATTGTAATTTTATGTAGTATTTGATTCGAAATATACTATATTCCACCCGCCCTGACAACATTAGGCAATGTTTACCCTACATTTAAATTAAATTATAGGTACCTAGTTATTCTAGCCTAGCTAGTTATAGGTATGCTCTAAAATAAATGAGTGTTCAAATAATAAGCGGGATAAACAAACGATTTTGTTTTTTTTTTTTAAAGGCGCGACACAGTCGATAGTTATCGAATGTACTACAAGTGTTTCGAATCAAATACTACATAAAATTACAATAGAACTTCACTTAGGGTAAGTTTCGTTTAATTATGTAATTATGTTCGATAGATACATGTCTTCTTATACATGTGAGCACATTTAACCTAATTATTTATCTATAATCCGATAAAAGCAAGGACGACAACGAAATAACAAGTTAAAACCGGCTGAGCGCTACTTTTTAATATGGAACGCTTGTTATGCAAGCGGGGGGCAAGGCTCAGGATGCTGGCTCGGATAACATGAGCGGAAATCATTATTAATTTGACAAAAAAAATACAACACTTTTTAAACTATCGCGACTTGGAAACATGTTTAAATATATACTCTCGGGACTTAATCGCGTATTGTGACCACGGTGATTGTAATATCATCGAAACGTCGAGGTAAATAGAATGTTTCACAATACGCGATTAAGTCCCGAGAGTATATATTTTAAAAAAATACAAACAAGTTGGCTGCGGGCGACATGAGGCAGTAGCGGACGACGTGCCGCGGCGACACTACTGGTTTCTTTGTATTTCTATGAAATTCCCTCCGTAGTTAGCGACACGAAGCTAGCGACGCATTTCATGGAAATACATAGAAACCAGCAGTGTCGCTGCGACGCGTCGTCCGCTGCTGCCTCATGTCGTCCGCTGCCAACTCGTACCTTTAAACGGGTATTACACTACACGGTATTCAGAGCCCGGTAGTAAGGGAGCCTAACGCCTGGCCTCTACGTCTTACGCCCTAACTCTTATTACACCACTCTTATTTAGTGTAAGGGTCCCTGAATTCAGGGTAATGTAATAAGTGCTTTATAATCAATAGTCAATAGTCAATAATTTATTTATTCAGTAATATCACAGGGATCATTCTGAATCGTATTACATACTAGGTGAGTCTAGGTGCCAATTCCAGTCCTATCTTCAGTCCGAGAAGAACTGACAAGAAACTCGCTGGGTTCTAGCACTTTTTTTGTATGATCCTTGTTAATTTTGTTTTTGTAATTATGACATCGACAAGAAAAACTAACACTCACACGACTGTAATCCCAGGCTCGGTAGATATCTCCTCGATGTCTAGTTACTACATCTTCGAGGATATCTAAAGAGAGTCAGAGTCACGTATAGTAGTCCGTATAGTTGGCTCAACGAATTTAGGCATTCGTGAAGTTAGCCGCAAGAGCTGCGCAGTATCATTTTTCGGGAGCAATTGGAGGTATGCGATGGGAAAGGAACTGTACATGCGCAAACTCGCACCTGTGGCTAGCTTCACGAATGCCTAGATCCGTTGGATGACCTATACGTGACAGATTGCAATCCCAGCGCCGCGCCGCGTATAAGAAAACTAACTTATGACACACAACTTCGAATTTTTTGTTCTAGGGTATGCCGGTTTCCTCTAGCTAGGGTATGGATGTTTTCCTTCGCCGTTTAGGAGCATTGCGCACATCATTTTTTCCAAGGGAAAAACTCATTGGTGCATGACACAATTTAATTAAACCCACGACTTTCGGATCGTAAGGCATTTAAGTGGCGTGAGGCTTAACACCTGTAACGTACGGAATACTATCTACTGTTTAACTGGGGATTACATTTGCGATCATGTTTTTATTCTTCAAGCAAACAAATAACAGAATTGAGTCATTTTGCTCTTATTAGGGGTTACAAATTTTTAGGGGTCACAAAGGTTATGAAAAGTATTTTTATCAATCATTCATGTCCCAGTGGGCCATATAGTGGGCCGTAATCTCCATTATGTAGGGCACAATTAGGACACATTGTGCGTCCGCTCTTATCTGACCCCAAGCATTGCGAAGATCATGTTTTGATCATACGAACTAACTTTTATTAAAGAATCAAATAACCCGACTGAAAGTAATTTTAAACAATTCAGAGACGCCATATTTTGACATAATTTTATATAGCCTATGTCACTCTTGTAATACAGACGAGCGGGATTTTCTGCGATTCGACAGTCAACTTTGTCGCTCCAGATTTTATATTATTTCTCGTATTATTTTGAGTTTTATTGTATGATTCTAATTCGTTTCTTTTTTTCAATAAAGCCCGAATTCTTGACGCGAGTGTAAAATATGTGAACTAAAGTGAATAGTTTCCATCAAAATCCATTGGAGGAAATCCCGAGAATTTTGAACAAACCAGCCTTTTTTTTGTTTAAAATTGACTTGACAACTTGACTATGACTCTGTGACGTTGACAATACATAAATAAAAATACACTTGACACTGGCATAATTGTTCTCTAAGAGACAGATGCCATAATTGAAGAAGAAAGAAGAAGAAGATCTCAAAAGAGAAAGACCATAGACCATAAACAAAGAAGATGAAGAATCTATTGACACCTCATTTAACAAAACCTGTCCCGCCGTTTGGGCTACAGCACATACTAACATACATACACACATATACCCCACCTCGAACCTACGATCGGAAGGCGGGGCCGCTACCACTAGACCACCAATGTTCAATCATTTGTATTAATACATAAGCTGTTTACATTAAACGCGTATTTACAGTTACACTATCCGTAAACAGTGATAAACTAAACCCCTGACCTCAAAATGCAATGGGTTATCGGGGTAGGTATTTTTCCGCCTTGGAGGCCATAGGGTTAATTTCCAGATAAACAAGCCCTGGGACCCTGGGCCCAGCGAGTTTCTTGTCAGTTCTTCTCGTACTGGGGATAGGACTGGAATTGGCACCTAGACTCACCTAGTATGTAAGACGATTCAAAATGATCCTTGTGATATAACTGAATAAAGATTATTGACTATTGACTATTGACCTTACCACGAAGTCTTCCAGAACGATTCCGTAACGATTACGTTTTAGAAACGTCACATTTGAAGCTTGAAATACAATTTGCATAGGTCATGGTACGAAATAGCAATATAATATTAATTCGGTAATGTGTTATGAATTCTTGGTGAGGCCTCAGGGACCTTACCACAAGCTCAGCGGACAATATCAAAGTAATATAACTTTGATATTTCATGACCTATTACTTCAAGCTTGAAATGTGACGTTTCTAATACATGATGGTTTGTAACAGCTTGTGGTAAGGCCTTCGCGTATTTCTTTTTGTAACTTCAAGCTCTTACTCTGCGTTTACACTAAGCCAAGGTATAAAACAGATATTCTACATGTTGTTTTTTACATCTAAAACAATTTGTGAGAATAAATGGATACAAAACGGTTAGTTTTCATGACTCCATGGCGTGATACCGATTAATTAAATACAAGTAGCGCCATCTACGAGAACTATTTATCAACAGTTTGTTATTAATTGTATTTCACTCGAAGCATTATTTATTGGATTAAAAATTGCGTAGATATAAATATAGATGGCGTTGACTTCAACTCTATAGCCCATGTTGATTATTGATGAAATTATCTAAACTAAAGCCTTTTCGCAGATTGGTGTCATTCTTGTCAGTTTCCACCTTTCTATTATTTTATTTTCTTATTTTTCGTATGTAGGTAAATAAATAATTATTGGTGGCCAATTCACACAACGCCATCTAGCCCCAAACTAAGCAAAGCTTGTAATATGGAAACCAGTTACCTGATAAATTATTTCTTTTTTGTAAATACATACATAGACTAGATATTAACACCCAGACACAGAACAAACATCTGTATTCATCACACAAATGTTTATCCTGGGTGGGGATTGAACCCACAACCTACAGCGCAGAAGGCAGAGCTACTACCAACTGAGCTGTGAGGTCAGTCAGGTAAGTACTTGAGCTAGGAAACAAATGGTTATAACGTTTAGACATACCTCTGTAGGTCTACCATGAGTTTTCACAATCTACAATCGCTAGCGACTGTAGTTAAAAAAATGTATGAAAACTTGTACAGTGCCTCTAGCGGATAGTTGGGTACTAAAACGTCACATAGTTAACTATCCTACGTCATAGCGTACTACAGCGACTGTAGTTTACGCTTCATTCTTTTGCTGAGAATTTGGTACCATGAGTGACAATTTTGACAGATGTCATAGTAACATACTATTACTACTGTAGTAACGCCAGTCTAAATGTGACAACTCATGGTAGACGTACTGACCTTTAGGTATACTCAAAGATTTAAGTAACAGAATTTTAAGGACCCCCAGCTTTACAACCCGGTCACATTATCTCGAGACCTGGCGTCGATGACGTCACGTCGCGTCGGCGCTCTGATCTCTCTCTCTCTCGGCAACGAAAGTGCGAGCGCGCGGAGGTGAAACGAGAACGGGGCGGGAGGTTCGCATTCCAGCGAGGTCTCGAGATAATGTGACCGGGTTGTACGTATGTATTGCAATAAGCAGGGTGTTACCGTTTTGTCCTTGGGCTCCTTGGTGTGCAGGTTGTAGAGCGTGCCGCGCTTGTACTCGTCGCCGCACACGTAGCACACCTCCGTCACGGAGTTCTTGTCCGGCATCGACAGGTCGAGGATGTCGCGGTCGGACGACGAGTTCGAGTTGCCGCTGTACACCGACACCGTCGATCTGGGGAAAGCTAGCTTTTATTATGACGGCAACACCTTAAGCTGCGTATCCATTTGAGGCAGACTCAGGGCGAGGCAGCCGCTCGACCCGAGGCCGCACAAGTGGAGACGCTGCCTCAACCTGAGGCACGCCGCGCCATGAGGCAAATTAGGTGAGGCAATATGCGTCACCTTGATCCGTAACGTGCCTCGAGCCTATGCCTCGGAGTGAGCAGACTCGGTTTGCTTCAAGTCGAGGCTGCTCGGCCTGAGGCTGCTCTAATGAAATTGAAATTGAAATTGAAAAATATTTATTCAGTACAATCACAAGGATCACTTTGAAACGTCTTACATGCTAGGTGAATCTATGTGCCAATTCCAACCTAACCCAAGTACGAGAAGAACAGGCAAGAAACTCGTCTCGGTCCTAGCGCTTTTTTGTATGATCCTTCTTACAAAAAATGTAATCAAGATTATCTAATAATAATAACATAAAAACAGAACATAAATACATAAAACAAAAGGACAGCGTTTACATTGCAAATTGGTTAGCTGTCGGAGGGCGGAGCGACATCGGGCCATGAGTTCCTATCATCAATATATTCATTTATATTATAATATGCTTTCTTTAAGAGATTATTTTTAATGAAGGCTTTGAATTTTCTAACAGGAAGTTTAGTTGCATTTATAGGAAGTTTATTATAGAAACGTATCACGTTCCCCATAAATGACCCGTTCACTTTTTGTAACCGAAACTTAGGGATTAATAATTTATGTTTGTTCCTAGTATTGATTCCATGTACATCGCAGTTTTTCTGAAGTCTATCCCTATTCTTATGAGCGTACAGTAAATTTTCGTATATATATTGTGCCGCTACTGTGAGAATATTAATTTCTTTAAATTTTTCTTTTAAAGAGTCCCTCGGTTTCATTTTGTAAATGGCACGAATTGCCCTTTTTTGTAATACGAATACTGATTGTATATCCGCTGCTTTTCCCCAGAGAATTATACCATATGACATAACACTATGGAAGTAGCTAAAATAAACTAATCTAGCTGTAGCTTCATCCGTAAGCCACCGTGTCGTACGAACTGCATATGCAGCGGAACTAAGCCTACCAGAAAGTTTATCGATTTGTGGTCCCCATTGCAGTTTGGCATCAATATTGATACCAAGGAAAACCGTAGAATCAACAAGATTCATTGCTACGCACCTATACACAGGATACCAACAATAGAACAGTTTGTGTTCGTGAGTCACTCGTACCTATTATTGCGCGCCAAAAAATAATAACAAAAAAAATACATGATCACGACTGTAATCCCCATCCATGTTTTATTTTTTAAGTATTATATAGATTAAGGACTGTGGATTTTGTAACACAAATATCTCCTCAGTTACTTAGATCTTTGAGGATTATCTAAAGAGGTCAGAGGCACGTATAAACATGATATTTGGCATTTGCCCACATTTTGCGTGCAGACGCTTCAAAGTGATTTTATTGAATAAATATATTTTGATTTGAGTAGCTATAAATAAATTACCGTCCAGCTGTCGCATCAGTCAAACTCACTCATTATTTGTAACTCTCACTTTCTATTTGTAACTCTCTCTTTCTATTTGTAACTCTCACTCTCTATTCATAACTCTCACTTGCTGTTTGTAACTCTCACTCACTATTTACAACTCTCACTTGCTATTTATAACTCTCACATTGTTTATAACTCTAATTGTTTGTGACGCACTCACCTGACAGCGTCAAGGTAGCCGGCCGGCTCTGAAGCTCCAGAGTGCTGTGACCCCACAGATATAACCGAGGGATCTCTCGCCCGGAGGTCCAAGACACCCTCCTCTTCTACCCCTGTGCTGGGGAACCGCGTCTGAAAACCAGGAGATACAATTATCAATATGATCAATATTTTTGTGATATAAAATATCAAAATTATTAAGTCACTGACTGTCAACACAGACTAAAACTTTGGTTCTGGAGATCTGAAATTTGGAAGGTATATTCCTTTTGTGATTTAAAGGTGCCCTAATTTAATTATGTATTCAAAATAAATCACAGGGATTATTTTGTAGGTCATCATTCGATCGCTTTTAGCGATAAGGTCGCCCATTGTTACATTAATTTTAAGTTTGTTTCTCTTTTGTATTTCTTTTTAAGGTGTACAATAAAGTGTTATTCTATTCTATTCTATTCTTCTATTCCATTTTCCTGCCCTTATCTCCCCTTACTACACATATCGTCTTTCACACAGTCCATTCATCTTTTCTTATCTACAACAACTTTTTAACAATTTTGTAGGTCACGAAATATCAAAGTCATATTACTTTGATATTGCCCGAAGAGCTTGTGGTAGCCCCTGACCATTCATAAAGGATGGCTACAGACAGGAGTGATCATTTTTGATTATTTTATCACAAAATTTAAATGCTATGCAAAATAAAACTAACTGCTAAGTCCCACGGCAACAGTAGGTCTACCATGAGTTGTCACATTTAGATTAGTTGACGTTACTACAGTAGTAATAGTACGTTACTATGACATTTGTCAAATCTGTTACTCATGGTACCAAATTGTAAGCAAATTATGAGCGCAAACTACAGTCGCTGTAGTACGCAGTGACGTAGGATAGTTAGCTACGTGAGGTTTTAGTACCCAACTATCCGCTAGAGGCGCTGTAGGCAAGTTTTCATACATTTTTTTAACTACAGTCGCTAGCGTGTGTAGATTGTGAAAACTCATGGTAGACCTACAGTAAAGGATTTCCCCAAACATTGCTTAAATAGAAATTATAAGCATTCATTTGGACATTTGTTTGTTCAGCAATTCGGGTCGCTAACTCGTATATCAACCGGGTTTTTTGCGAGAGGTGTGACCGTGACAGTCACGACAGCGATGACGAACTCACACAGGACGATTACGGGTCATTCGTGACTAGTGGAACTTCCCTGCGTCACGTTACGTAATTTTAATGCTTGGCCAAACAGAACGCATATTAGCGTACTTACGTCAAGATTTGTCAACTTATACCTCCGCGTAGTTTTTTTTTGTCATATAAGATCGAAAAGTAGCGATTGATTGATTAATTGACTTGACTTTGACTGACTTTGTGACATTGACATCATCATCATCTTCTTACCCCTTTCCCACGTTATATGGTCGGAAATTCAACTACTTACAGTATTGAATTTATTATTGACATGGTTGTTCGTTTCTTTCTCTTCTTTCCGGTATGGAGACGAGGTGGGGGGCGCGGTAACCTGAAAAAGTCAAAAGAACTACTGTTATGCAGAGAACGGAAATATATCCACGTTAATTTCATGTGTCATCAACAGATGGCGCAACTAACGCGTTCCTAATTCAAACAGGCACGCAATCACGGTCGATGATCGATGGATTTCATCTATCGAACATCGAATCGAAACATAAGCCTAAAACACTCACACGACTATAATCCCCAGGCTCGGTAGATATCTTCTCAGATCTCTAGTTACTTAGATCTTTGAGGATATCTATTCTAAAGAGAGTCAGAGGGACTTCCAAACATGACATTTGGCACATGCCCACATTTTGCACAGTAATTAGTACTCCGTACGTAACAGATTGCAAGCCCATAGCCGCTTATAAGAATACTAAGATTGACACACCTCCGAATTTTTGGTTCGAGGGTATGCCGGTTTCCTCACGATGTTTTCCTTCACCGTTTAAGAGCACTGGCGTTGTGCACCTACATTTTACGAATAGAAAAACTCATTTGTGCACGACTAGGTTTGACCCCACGACCTTTGGTCCGTGAGGCAGGGGTGCTACTATTACACCACCAGTGCACTAGATTATATAACTACTTTCAATATTCAGAGAGCGGATTCATCATGTCTATTCTGCGGTTCGTGCATTACCCGATGACTCATCGCATGAACTTTAACATCATAGACTTACGATACAAAATGCAACGATTAAAGCGTCGTTGTGCAATGTAATTTAGTCCTTACTTACATTATTAAATTTATTATTGACATGATTTGTTTCTTTCTCCTCTTTCCTGAAGGGACTAGCGGCGGGTGCGGTGGTCTCCAAGGGGAAGAGGGGGCGGGATGTGGGGCGCGGGGAGGCGGGCGTGGCGTCGTCTCTGGTCCCGTCACCCGTCAGGCCGAGGACTTGCGCTGCGTACTCCCCTTGGAAGGTCATGTCAGCTCCTGGAAAAAGAGATTTGGCCATCAATCACAATTTATACTAAATCTGTAAAGCTGGAGAGTTTGTTTGTTTGGTTGAACGCGCTAATCTTAGAAAGTACTGGTTTGAATTGGAAAATAAACAGTAGCCTATGTGCTATTCCAGTAATATATCTCTGTGCCAAATTTCATCCAGATCCGTTCAGCCGTTTCAGCGTGAAAGAGTAACAAACATCCATACATACAAACTTTCACGTTTATAATAATTAGTAGGATAATGCTAGCTTGTTTTAAAAGGATGAATCGCAGTTTCCGCCTGTGACGAATATCCGGTAAACTCTCCGGATAATAAAAACGAAAAGCACATTAGACCATCCTTATTACCCTCAATGACCAACCGCCGCGCCCAGTATAGCCATCGCTGACACCAGGGCCTTTCTACTCAACAGTTTCGTCATTGTTCTCACTATTCCTTACTGTGGACAAGGATAGCAGCAAGGACAAGCAGCCTTCTGGAACAGTACGTCTACCATGAGTTGTCACATTTAGATCAGCTGACGTCACTACAGTAGTAGTAGTACGTTACTATGACATCTGTCGAAATTGTTACTCATGGTACCAAATTTTAAGCAAATTAATGAGCGCAAACTACAGTCGCTGTAGTACGCTGTGACGTAGGATAGTTAGCTACGTGACGTTTTAGTACCCAACTATCCGCTAGCGGCGCTGTACAAGTTTTCATACATTTTTTTAACTACGGTCGCTAGCGAGTGTAGATTGTGATAACTCATGGTAGACTCTCAGACTGAGTCGCTCCAGCAACAGTATATCCCTGGCTGTATCCATCCTGGGCGCTGTTTCTGGCTATCTGACCAATCACATTTACGGATACTGGATTTCTGTCAACATGGATGGAAATAGAAAATAGATAATACTTAGGTACTCTTTATTATTTTTGTATTTTTATTTTTGTGTGATATGGGTATTTTAATGTGCCTGCAAATTAATTTTATTGTTCGCAAATAAACAATTTTTTTATCACGTTCAATTATGTTAATTTTAAATGTACCCTTCGTAAAATAACTTATTATCAACCAATCTTTTACTGCTCCATGTTCATGGTATCAGCTTGAAAGACGAGGCTCAATAATCGAGGTTATACAAGTTTTTAGATAACGGTAAAATAACAATTTGAGTAGAAACGTCCCACCAACGTGATGACAACCACGTGGGCTGACCGAAAGCCTTGTCATGAGTCACGTTAACTACCTATAACCTTCCAATTCGCATACTAGCTATTACGTAATCCACGTCGCCCCACGTTTCCAAAAGGTATAATACAGCTATTCTACATGTTTTATCAAACTGTTTTAATTAACCGTTTACAGAATCTAAAAAGTTCGAAGTCAAGTTTGAAAAGATTAACAATTAAGAAAACCGCTGACGTCTTAGCACGGGTATAAGTACCTACTTAGGTAGGATAATCAAATATTTGTTTGTGATTAGGACCAAATAACGTAGGCATAGGCACCTTCCTATGTATCATCATCATCATCATTATTCTCCTGCCCTTATCCCACGCGTGGGTTCGGCACATGTTTTCTTCTTCCACTCACTCATCATTCACCAACGTTCATATCATCTTTCACACATATATTACACTAGCTTCCGCCCGCGGCTTCGCCCGCTTTATACCTTGAAAAACAAAAACACATATCCCACGGGAACCATTCATTTTTCCGGAATAAAACGTAGCCTATGTGTTATTCCAGACCATAATCTATATCTGTGCCAAATTTCATTCAGATCCGTTCAGCCGTTTTAGCGTGAAAGAGTAACAAACATACATCCATCCATCCATCCATCCATACATTCTTACAAACTTTCACGTTTATAATATTAGTAGGATAAAGTGTGTCCAAAATTCAGGGCGTGAATCTAGACAGTAGACACGCGGCAGCGTGTCAAGCCAAGTTCAAGCGAACGGGCGAGGCGCGCACCGTGTGTAATATTACACGAACCATTTGGAGCCATTTTCACCCCCTCGTAACTCAAAAACTATTTCACATAAACAAGTAAAATTTGGCTCATCTATTGCCACTTGCGATTAAAATATATACTCCGAATTTCATAAACACACCTCAAACGGTTATTTAGATATCAACGACCAAAAATGGTTTTTTATGAAAAAATTTATCACTGACTGACCTATAGACGTTAATTATAACCCAGTTCCAGATGACCTAGAACGTTCAAATTTGGCATCCAGGTAGGTAATGGGGTGGATACAAAGGAAAAAATCTGAAACTTGCAAATTTTTATATTTTTAACCTACTTTTTCAATTAATTGATTCTCCTAGGAACCCTTACTAGCGCCTGTAATATAAGAATAGCAATCTAAATAGATGACAGTCGGTCATTATGTGGATTTTAATAGGGTCTTAACGTGAATATAATAACGAGTGGAAGTAGTATCTTGGATTGTCGGATAGGTAGTAGGTAGGTATACTTATTCAGTAAGTACTCAAGTACCTACCTACCTGCTTAGTATGTACGTATACCTACAATGTGCCAATAGTTTGAGCCGTTTGTGCAGGTAGATTATATAAGTGTAATAATATAAGAATAAGTACTTACTTACTAATAAGTTCTGTACAAAAAGTAATGATATCCCATCAAAAACATAAATGTGAAAGGAGAGCCAAGTTCAATAAGTATGTTTTAGTCGTTGACTTCAGCGACAAAAGAAGTGAGATCTAAACGGGTGCCAAGTACAATGGTCAGTCCTGAAACTTATTTATAACAATATGAAATATTTTTAACAACTTTAAAATATCATTTAATCTCATAATTTAGGATATTATATTGAAGCCTAAGGTCTGACTTGGCTAGTTTTCTTAAGAGTACGAATTATATTATATATACTATATTGGTATATTGGTATAGCCTTTGCAAGTTCTTATTTTATTCTTCTAAAAATTTGGCTTGCTGGTAGAAACTAGCGATCGGACATAGTAGGTAAGTAGTTAATAATAGGAAGGTAATTCGTATAATGAGAACTAGCCAAGTTAGACCTTAGGCTTCAATATAATATCCTAAGTTATGAGATTAAATGATATTTTAAAGTTGTTAAAAATATTTCATATTGTTATAAATAAGTTTCAGGACTGACCATTGTACTTGGCACCCGTTTAGATCTCACTTCTTTTGTCGCTGAAGTCAACGACTAAAACATACTTATTGAACTTGGCTCTCATTTCACATTTATGTTTTTGATGGGATACAAATGACGATTGTGGACATCACACGCAAAATCTCAGTTCGGAGCAAACTAATAATGTTATTTACAAAACAGTTACGTAGGATAAATTGGATAATGAAGTCATTAATGGAATTTGCACATAGATTCACCTAGCATGTAAGACGTTTCAAAGTGATCCTTGTGATTTTACTCTTTCTTTCTTTCTTTCATTACGCGCCGTGCGTTTTCGTCAGAGCGATCCAGGATTCTGGCAAATTTACAAGCTACATCTAGTTATGAAACATGTACTATATGAACCATAGATGTACATATAGTTTCTATGATAAATCTACGTAAACAATATGTGTATACGCAGCGTTAGAAGCGTTAGATAGATAAAAACTTTATTGGTTACTTCAGACACACACATACAGACTTCAGCAGTTATACAAAACTCTAGTAAAAAAAAAAAAAAAACAATAATAAAATACAGTGGACAAAAAGAAACAGAAACTTAGATAAAAAATCTAAGTAGAATGTCTGTGTGTGCTGCAGTAAGTCAAAAAGGTGCTGGCTCAGCGTGTTATTTGCTAAGAAAGCAAAAACACTGATTTTCAGCCATAACCCATTGGGAGTGAGCAGAACGAGTTTCAAGTGTAAGCGTTAGGGTGGTAACTATCGCGTAGTCTGCGTCCCAAGGCCCGTAGTGGCTACAACGTGACCTGTAATTAAGCTCGCCTAGTAAGTGTTGCGTAACCTGTGTCAAGCTCGCTGTGACGTAATCCGAGCCAGTACTCAATGGACTAAGTTTAAGTAGGTGAGGTCCATTCATAAAAGGCCGCGTGAAAGTGCATCAGCTGATTGGACGTGGTAAAGCTGAGTCTAAGGTAGATTGTAGACAATAGATAATCTGTGACGCACTTATTAGTCTTCCAAAATAGAATCACATCATCTTCCTGCCCTTATCCCACTGGTGGGGTCGGCACAACAGGTTCTCTTCCTCCACTCTCCCCTATCATCCGCCATCTCAGTAGTCACTTCCTTCTTACACATATCGTCTTTCACACAGTCCATCCATCTTTTCTTAGGTCTACCTCTACTCTTGTATCCATCCACATACAAATCCATCACCCTTCTTGTAACATGGCTTTCCTCCCGCCGCATAACATGCCCATACCACGCCAACCTATTGCTCTTCATCTTTTCTGTCACAAGCGCTACTTTCAAACTTCCTCTAATATGCTCATTCCTTATCTTATCCATCCTCGTCACTCCACACATTCGCATCTCCGTCGCATGTACTTTTCTTTCGTCGCCTTAGTTGTCCAACATTATAGAATCTATACAATAATTATAACGTAGTAACTGTAGTGGTAGTCTAAAAAATTCGGTCGTCTACGCTACGCCTAAAGTCAATTTAAAGCAGAACCCATGACCTTCATCAATGAACAGTGATAAAATATAGGTACTTAAGTTATTTATAGTCAAAGTCGTTAATAATTCCAAAAACTAGAATTTATTGCAATAATTTAAAACTGACTGCAAGGATATTGTAAATAGGTCCTCCGTGAGTTTTAATTAATTGATTAATTGCCTCTCTTGTAATTAGACGAATCCAACGACACCGTATTTGTCAAAATCAGTCCAGCCATTAGGGCTCCAGCAGCATCTGATTTCAAAAATTCTTTCACCATAGTTTAAAATTAACTTTCAGGATGAACATGGGCTATATGCCTTATGCTATATTCCTATATGCGAAAACATGTAATTGGTAAGTAGTATGTTTAAGTTTGTTTTCCGAATAAAATAAAATAAATATTCTTATACAGGCGAAAGCTAGTACATACATACACTACAAATACGTCACCCTCCTTTCGAGTAAACTTAAACGAAATAATAAAACCTTTTTTTTTTTTCAAAGTATTAGAGGTCAATGTACTACAGGTACTTCTGGCGAGAAGTATCGCTGCACACTTCATTCATGGCGCTGTGACCCAGTGAAAGCGCAGCCTCAACCCACTCGTAAGGTCACCTCATAGGTCACAGGGTCACTGTCAGGTCACGATGGTGCAATGGAATAATAGTACATTAATTATTTATCTATGTCCAGTTTATGCCACTACGTATTAGTTGGCTCAACGAATCTAGGCATTCGTGAAGTTAGCCGCGACAGCTGCGCAGGTTCGTTTTTCGGGAGCAATTGGAGGTATGAGGAGGGGGGAAGGAACTGTAGATGCGCAAACTCGCACCTGTGGCTAACTTCACGAATGCCTAGATCCGTTGGATGAACTATACGTATACATACATAGTGTACATAAACATAACTAGTATTTATTTCAAAAAACCCGAGTAAGGTTGATTGAAAATAGTTTTTACATCCGCCATATTAGATTTTTTGACGTTCCATATAGCCTACGATACTCTTGTGGTCGAGTCGAATCCAACGACACTTCATTTGTCAAAATCCGACCAGCCGTTTGAGCTACAGCGACAACCAAAGAAACTCCAAACTAATATACATACACCATTATTTTATTATGACCAGATAAAGTTTTAAGCACAGCGAGACAATGAATGTTCTATAAATACCGAATACCAATAAGAAAATTCATAAAAATATTTATCTTCCCAAACAAAGTACAAGGAAAATGAAATTCAAAAGAAAATGTGGTACATTTCAACAAAACGTGTCTTGTTTTGTTTCGTGACAGTACACACGATAGGAGCAATAATCGATGTGCTTTGGTACAAATGTTTCTTCACGTTCATATTATGTAAGAACCAAGTATTTAACTGACAACGAACTAACAACAAGGAAAGAAAACACAATGTATTTGTACCTCTGTGAACATGTAACGACAAGAAAGATATGAAAGAATGAAAAAAAATTGTTTAACACTATTGAAAAGATGAAAGTACTAGATTAGCATGGTATGAAGAATGTAATGAGAGTGAATGAAGCAAAAGAAGTATGTCAGGATCGTACCAAGTGGAGATCCGTGGCCTCTGCCTACCCCGTCGGGAAACAGGCGTGATTTTATGTATGTATGTATGTATGTAATGTACACGTGGAGAGGAGTGATGAAAACCATGTCAACAAAAAAGTAATGGGTACGAGTGTATCTGGGTACGCAAGTAGAGGAAGGCCGAAGAAAAAGTGGTTAGATTGTGTGAAGGATAATAATCAAAGTAAGAGGAGTAGACTCAGAGTTGACGAATGATAGGAGTGAGTGGAAGAAGAAAACATGTTGTGTCGACCCCACGCGTGGGATAAGGGCAGGAGAATGATGATATCTAATACTATTAATATTATAAAGTTTTGTATTTTTGTTTGTAACGAATAAACTCAAAAACTACTGGACAGATTTCAAAAATTCTTTTACCATTAGAATGCTACATTATCCCTGAGTAACATAGGCTATATATTATGTAGGTACCTCGCGAGCAAAGCCGCGAGCGGAAGCTAGTCTTACAATAAATAAAGGAGTGTAAGAGTTAACGAATCTTAGGTGTGAGTGGAAGAAGAAAACATGAGTGGCGACCCCACGCGTGGGATAAGGGCAGGAGAATGATGATGGTGCAACCACCCCTAACGCTACTTGAATACCTTAAGAGTAGCATAACTTTGACAGGGTGACGTATAACACACAAACAACGAGTTGTTATGTAAATAGTGCATCGGTTTCAGCCAATCGGAACCAAACACTTCACTTTTATTTACGGACTGCTGGCAGGGCTGTTCAGTTTGCAGAGTGATAGATAGAGGTGACTGACTGATTAATCAAAGCTTAAATCCAAGACTCTATAGACAGGGTGGGAGGGTATTTTGTTTATTTAGGGGTGTTTTGGGGTATACAGATGCAATCCTACTAATATTATAAACGCGAAAGTTTGTAAGAATGCATGGATGTCTGGATGTATGTTTGTTACTCTTTCACGCTGAAACGGCTTAACGGATCTGGATGAAATTTGGCACATATTATATAGTCTGGAACATAGCACATAGGCTACATTTTATCCCTGAAAAATGTACGGTTCCCGCGGGAAAGATTGTTTTTGTTTTTCAAGGTACCACGCGGGCGAAGCCGTGGGCGAAAGCTAGTACTACATAATCGTCAAAACGTTCACCAAACTGCGGCAAGGTACAGCCCTACAACAGTACGTCTACCATGAGTTGTCACATTTAGATCGGCTGACGTCACTACAGTAGTAATATACGTTACTATGACATCTGTCAAAATTGTTACTCATGGTACCAAATTCTAAGCAAATTAATGAAGCGCAAACTACAGTCGCTGTAGTACGCTATGACATAGGATAGTTAGCTACGTGACGTTTTAGTACCCAACTATCCGCTAGAGGCGCTGTACAAGTTTTCATACATTTTTATAACTACAGTCGCTAGCGAGTGTAGATTGTGAAAACTCATGGTAGACCTACAGGCATTCCCAGAGTTCAACCTGACGGCTCGCGATATTTATAACTAAGCGGTCGCCGGGTCGTGTCGCGGAGACGGTCGGGCGACACACTTTAACACATATAACATTAACATATTTTCTTGTACCACCAGTGTGGGGAAAGGTTTAAGAGTTGATATGGATTTTCAGTAAAGATTTATGTCATCATCATCTTCCTGCCCTTATCCCACGTTATGTGGGGTCGGCACAACATGTGATCCTCTTCCATTTCCCTCTGTCACTCGTCATCTCATTACTCACTCCTTTCTTACCCATGTCATCTTTCACACAGCCCATCCATCTGTTCTTTGGCCTACCTCTACCCCTGTATCCATCCACATTCATACCTAACACTCTCTCCGTTCCTACATTCCAACTTGCAAACCTCATTCGTACTACCCGGACTCGCGTCTTACTTTGCACCCGTCCCTGGTGCAACAACCCTAGTTAAAGATCAGTAAAGATTTATGTAAAACTAAGATATTACTCGTATGTACTACAGTTAGTACAGTAGTACGCGGGCAAAGCCGTGAGCGGAAGCTAAAAACAAAAACAAATCTCTCCCACGGGAACCGTACATTTTTCCGGGATAAAAAGTAGCCTATGTGCTATTCCAGACTATAATCTATATCTGTGTCAAATTTCATCCAGATTCGTTTAGCCGGTTCTGCGTGAAAGAGTAACAAACATACATACATCCACACACCCTTACATTCTTACAAACTTTCGCGATTATAATATTAGTAGAATTAGTAGAATAGCTGATCTGCCTGATGTTTTGAATAGACTTTCATCATCATCATCATCCGCAGCCCGACTTCACCCACTGCTGGGTATTCTAATTGGTTTATAACTTAGGTTTCCTAGCGTGCCCTCAACTGTCTGTCCCGCTCACACACATTTTTCAGAAACGTCACATTTCAAGCTTGAGGTAAGAATAGAATAGAATAGAATAGAATAGATTTTTATTCAGACACGGACACATACAGGAAAATAAAAGTAGATAAAAAAAAAACAAAACAAAGGTAAAACCAAACAAAATTAGAAAAGTAACACAGAAAGTAGAATAAAAAAAAAAAGATATAAATTGTCTTTCCTGCATGCAAGTCGCGTGGCTGAATAGGACCAATCTCAGCTTAATGCTACCACCTAATGTTAAGGAGGTAGCGCTGGTTTTCTTTTGGTAAGACTACTTCAATGCAACTTTTAGGCATGGTACGAAACAAAAAAGTTATATTATTTTGATATTGGCCGAAGAGCTTGTGGTAAGGGCCCCAGTTACAGCCTTACCTTAAACGAAAACATGTTATTTTTATAACGGTTAAAATAACTATTGATGAACTAATTCTTATGGTGATCGTGCCCTAAATAAATAAACATTCGTGGACAATTCACACAACGCCATCTAGTCTCAAACTAAGCATAGCTTGTACTATGGGAACCAGATAGCTGATAGATTAACTATGTATTTTTTGTAATACATACATAGAACGCATAATAACACCCAGACACAGAACAAACATCTGCGTTCATCACACAATGTTAGGGGTGGGGATCGAACCCACAACCTATAGCGCGCAGAAGGCAGAGCCGTGAAGCCAGTCAAACCATGACCTAAGTATTGAAGTACATCAGATAGATCTTTCTTTCTCGCTCTATTTCACTATTAAATAATGCTGGACACTATCACACAGCATCATGTAGCCCCAAACTAAGCAGAGCTTGTATTATGGGAACCACATGACTGGTAAACTACATAGATACATTTTTTTTTTTGTAAATACATACATATTATACATAGAAAACACCCAGACCTGAGACAAATATCTGCAAATAATGCAAACATTTGTCACGCGGCGGGAATCGAACCCGCATCCTTCTGCGTCTCAGGCGGACCTTCGCCCGCTGCGCCACAGAGGCCGTACT
The DNA here is from genome assembly GCA_963675405.1 of Cosmorhoe ocellata. Taxonomy (NCBI): domain Eukaryota; kingdom Metazoa; phylum Arthropoda; class Insecta; order Lepidoptera; family Geometridae; genus Cosmorhoe; species Cosmorhoe ocellata. The sequence continues at coordinate 7,772,318 of OY776267.1, forward strand.
TCAACTTGTGTCGAGGTCTCTGCAAATTCTTTAGGCTGCGCCTCAACAATGCCGAATCAATCGGCTTATTACAGCATAATGTACTGTACACGTAACAAAACAGGGTCTATTGTTCGAATGTTTAACGAACGAGACAATGTGCTGCTGACGATATGATGTTGAAACTGGAAATTATATTATACGAGCAACTTAAAGTTGCTTGGTTAAGAGATTTATGTACTTTAGGGATAGCTTCACCATGCTCCAACTTAAAAGTTGTTTAGTTATGAGATCTATCTACCATAGGGCTAGTTTCACCATGTTGATTTAATTATCTCTGTAACTTATCTCTAAAATAAAATTTAAATTATCTCATATCTCTATACTAATTAAACTAACAGCATGTTAGCTGTTAATCGCCTGTTAAAGTTGTTTTGTGTTCCCACATGTCAACAAATATCATGTTTGGACGTGCCTGACTAACCTCTTTAGATATTCTCAAAGATATAAGTAACTAGAGATCTGAGGAGATGTCTACCGAGCTTAGGGATTACAGACGTGAAATTCGAATGTCGTCATCAAAAAGGCTGCAAAAGTTGCCAGTGTGCTTTAAACAAATCTGATTAGGTCTGGGTAGACGTAGATTGATAGACAGCTCCCTAGGGCTCGGGGCTTGGAGATAGAGATGCCTTGAAAGGAAACAGGCTCTATCATTGAGACAAAGACTTTTTTTATTCATCATCATCATCATCATCAGCCTATAGCAGTCCACTGCTGGACATAGGCCTCCCCTATTATTAGTATTAAACGGGTATTTATCGCGTTCTAATTACCTATTTAGTAGACGGTCTACCCGTGACCACGACAGCATGTAAACCTGTTGAAACGTCGGGAAAATAAATAGGTAATTAGAACGCGATAAATACCCGTTTAATACTAATAATAATGTGTTCATATGAATACTGAGATGACGAATGACAGAGGGAAATGGAAGAAGATCACATGTTGTGCCGACCCCACATAACGTGGGATAAGGGCAGGAAGATGATGACACATTCAGATAGCGTAAGTTTAAAAGTATGTATGGCCTATGTAGTAAGTAGGCCTCCCCTAATGAGCGCCATTGCGCCCTGTCTTCAGCTCGACGCATCCAGCCTCCACCAGCAGCCTCCAGATCGTCACTCCCCCTGGCCGGAGGGCGTCCTACACTACGTTTGCCGAGCCGCGGATTCCACTATGTCCCTTTTGAGATCTAAACGAACGATACCTTATTTGTCAAGATCCGTCTAACTGTTTGTAAATACATACATCCTAAAAACATAACCCTCCTTCGCAGTCGGTTGAAAACATTTATAAAAACAAGCTAGCTTTGAAGTAAAACCCGAATGTAAAAACATAATCTTTGAATGGTATCAGTCAGACAAAAGGGCGGCGTACACGAAAATAAAATAAAAGATAAAAGCGCGGTCTGTCTGTCATGGAGAAACAAAGCGGGGGGAGGGTGGGGGATTACTGGATTATCCGAGGTTTGGCAGTTGAAACAATATTTGATAAAGCAAAGGCAATACCGTGTAGGTTTTGTTTTATTACTAGCTTCCGCTCGCGGCTACGTCCGCGTGTTACCTTGAAAAACAAAAACCAATTCCACGGGAACCGTACATTTTTCCGGGATAAAAAGTAGCCTATGTGGTAATCCAGAATATACTCGTATAATATATCTGTGCCTAATTTCATCGAGATCCGTTCAGCGTGATTGAGTAACAAACATCCATACATACAAACTTTCACGGTTATCCGAAACATCTATTAATCCAACAATCATATTATATTAATGTCATTTTTCATGGTAGTCGCTTTTATTTCGTGATAAAAAATATATTATGAATTACTTTTTGAATTTAATAAAGGGAATAAAGAATCAGTGAACTGTCCTGTAACCCCCCCCCCTCCTCCCCTCCGGACGCAAATCCCTCCATTTAATATAAAAGTAGGTACCACTCTCATTTATTTGATTAATCTTATACTCCCGGTTCCCAGAACGAAGCCATTGTAAGCCCTTGATTAATAATAATTCCGCGAAGTCCTTTCATATCGATAATTACTTAGAAACGTGAACATTATATAAATATTAAATTAAAAATGTTTCATAGTAAGTACAAAAAGCCAAAAAAATAAAATAAATATGGGTCGACAGTTCACACAACGCCATCTAGCACCAAACTGAGCAAAGCTTTTAAATATGGAACATAGTTGATACATTAATTAAATACTTTTTTTTTGTTAATACATAGAATACTAACGACCAGACACACATCTGCGTTCATGACACGAATGTCAGTCCTGGGTGGGGATCGAACACACAACCTGCAGCGCAGAAGGCAGAGCTACTACCAACTGAGCTGTGAGGCCGGTCATACCGAATGTACAGAAAACCGAATATCTTGAGACAGAATGCACACGAAAAACGGAATATCTAATCCTAAATTTGAAAAACTTCGTAAGTTCACGACCTAGAACGCCACGTCGATAATTTGTAAGTAGTCGGGTATTTTTATATTTTTACTAACAACCGCATGCGGCCCCGCTCGCGTGGTACCTACCTACCCGGATAAAAAGTATCCTATAATTATACAGGTCGGAAACTACGCGTATTCCAAGTTTCATCCAAATCCGTTAAGCCGTTTCAGTGTGCAAGAGTAACAAACACCCTTCAGAATTCATTATATTAAGGCCCAGCATTTTGAAAATTTCAAGTATTGCAACCCTAATCATTCTATTGCCGCTTAATAGATTACATTGAAATTGAACTATACGATACTCAAGGATATAAGTGATAAATCAACCGGAGCTAAAACACGAATTAGTTAGAAAACCTTGGTTAAAAATCATGTCAAAGACACCTCTGAAAATTCAGAAATTCCTTAATTTATCCAGAACAGTAAGGTATTTTGAATTTCTATTTCACATGAATGTAAATCAGTTAATTTGAAACAAATCAACCCAGCCCTTTTTTTGAAATAAGCTATTTACTTGAACATATTTATGTTTTTTTATGAATTGTCGCTTACGTTATGTAATTCAGAGCAACCATATTATCATGTCACACTCTACGTACTTGTCATTTGGGTATTTCGCTTCGTGCTATGTCTGATTCCGCGGAGATCCGCGTTGCTATACGGACTTATATCACTTCTTTTGTAACTTTTACGTAAGGAATAATGTGACGAGTATTCTGGGCCTTAATAAGGAAACTTATAGTTTTAATTTGTTTTTGAGAATTTATTTAATTAAAAAATGTTTTACCTTTCGACCCAGAATTCAACACTCCATTTTCAACAAAACAAAATAAATTGTCTTGTAAAATTCACGGCATTTTTATTTAGGGGTAGGTTTCAATATCGAATTTTTAAAATCGTGATTTTTTCAATTTTATTGCAGATATTCCAATTTTATAAACACTGTACACAATTTTATACGCAGAGAGCAAATTCAGCAACGTTTTTCAATAGAATTTGAAACAGAATAAATGTTAGACCGTGCCTGGATTTATCATTCGTTTTATTTTATTTTTAGGGTACCGTACTTTGAGTGCCAAAAATCGAACCCTCACTTCGATGTCTGTCTGTCAGTACATTATCACGTCAAAATTATTTACCTTATCTACATTATAATAATGCATTGAGCGTTTGTGGTTGCGTTGTTTTCGTAAATCTTATGTCGAAACACTTTTTACGTGTAGGTATACAAATCATAAAAATTATGTGACAATAGATGACCGATTCAAAACATTCATTAAGTCAACTCATCCCGCGGGATGAGTTGACAGCGGCCTCAGTTGACTAAAGAGCCATTTTATTGTTCGTCATCTTAGTTCTTCTTCTCTATATGGCATCTCTCTCTCTCTCTCTCTCTTCTTATTCTTCTTCTTCTTTATTTATGATATCTGTATTTTAGTGAAAGACAAAATAGATTTTTCAGTGTCAATGTCAAGTGTTTTATTGAAATGTCGTCAAGCCAATTTACATTTTCGTAAAGAAATAACAAGATTGAAGAATAGATTGTCGTATCTTTGTAAGTACGAAATATCAAAGTTATATTACTTTGATATTGCCCGAAGAGGTTGGTAAGGCCCCAGGTCAAAACTGGAGGCACGGAAACCTCAGTCTGCGAGGCCGACTCACCCTTGCCCGTATTTATTTTTCATTTTGTCGATCGGCGAGAGACGAAATACGGAATTCAGGATGAATACAAAAATTCTAATGTTCTGCCTTTTTTAAAAGCAATGCCAGACATTAAAGGGCTGGTGAAATTTTATAAATTAATTTTTGTACGAAGTCCTCCATAACCCTTTTAAGATTGCATAATGGTGTTGGTACTTTTTTGATAATTTAACGCCATATATTTTTTGCGAGTCAAAAGCAATTTTTTTCCGGAATGCGGCCGGACACACCCTTTTTTGTTGGCCGGCATTTTGTCATTTTGGGCCCAACCATGTATGAAACCTGAATGACCTCCTTTTTTAATAATCTAACACGCATTATCTTAAATACATTTTGATAAAACAAACTAAAGCACGAATTCTAGATTCCAATCGGTTAGTCAGACTAAATTAGACCTATCCTTATTTGGCTACGATTGTGTAATACTGCTAGCGGAACTTCCCGCGACTTCGGACGCGTAATGTTTCCAACTCACAAACTTTCATCCCCGCTGCACCCCTTAGGGGTTGAGTTTCGGGTAAAACTTCCTTAGTACACGTCTACAACCCAAAAGGATCCTCTAAATATGAACTCTCTAGGACTTACGAGTTACAAGAACGATAGCTTTTTTAACCCGTTGCACCCCTTACGAGGTTGAATTTCGGATAAAACTTCCTTAGTGCACCACTTCAACCCAAATATTAGTGAGTGTTGTCGAATAAGGACCCTATTTATACGAGTATTAAATGTCAAAATTCAGTTAAACTATCGATTGTTTTATATATACTCGTATAGTATAGAATATTTATATCGATTGCTAGACTATCGATCGGCAACTCTGCGTAGCGGGTGAGAGTCCGCCTGCGACGCAAGAGGTTGCGGGTTCGATTCCCGCCGCGGATCAAATTTGTGTACGATCTGCAGAAATTTGTTCCGTTGGTCTGGGTGTTTTCTATGAATAATAAAAAATATCTATGTATGTATATAATGTATTAAATATATCAGTTATCTAGTACCCATAACACAAGCTTTGAGTAGCTTACTTTGGGGCCAGATGATGCTGTGTGGACTGTCCAGCGTTATTTATTTTTTATTAATAATCAGTCAGTCAGGCACGAAAGAGTTTTATATAATATTTATATTACTCTATGGTCCGTGCATGACAGACAACGCATGACGTCTGTCAGAGACAATGCGACATCACGATTTATGGCGTGCCCGCTCTATTTTTTCCTGCTCTGTAGTTTCAAACTCGGTCGAGTACCAATGGAATTTTCCATTCTAAAATAAATTGCGCAGTGCTGTCAAACGATGATGGAAAACATCGTGAGGAAATTCGTATTGACCTGACCATAGGTTCAGGGGCCTTACCACGAAGTCTTCCAGAACGATTCCGTAACGATTCCATTATAGAAATGTCACTACTTCAATACAATTTGCATAGGTCATGGTACGAAATAACAATGTAATATTCATTCGGCAATCTCGGCAAATTCGGCAAAATTATGAATTCGTGGTTAGGCCCCCGGTCTTTTCAGATCAATTATTATATAAGTATGTTTTTATTTATGTTTGGAAAACAGAATAATGTATTACTCAGTCCAATCTAACTAGTATTAAAAATGCGAAAGATTAAATGTATTTCGGTTGCTCAATTACGCTAAAATAGCTGAACGGATCTGGATGCAATTAGGCACAGAGATACATTTTAGAGTGGAAAAGCACATTCATCACGAGCGAAGTCGGACTCGTTCACGATATTCCTGGATTATTTATAACTAGATTCCACCCACGGCTTCGCCCGCGTGGTACCTTCAAAACAAAAACAAATCTATCCCACGGAAACCGTACATTTTTCCGGGATAAAAAGTAGCCTATGTGCTATTCCAGACTATAATCTGTATCTGTGCCAAATTTCATTCAGATCCGTACAACCGTTTCAGCGTGAAAGAGTAACAAACATACATCCACACATCCATACATTCTTACAAACTTTTGCGTTTATAATATTAGTAGGATAGTAGGATACAGTCAGTCAGTAGATAATATTGGACATGATATTTATTTAACCCTTTAAAGAAAAGATGGATGGACTGTGTGAAAGATGACATGGGTAAGAAAGGAGTGAGTACTGAGATGACGAATGACAGAGGGAAATGGAAGAAGATCACATGTTGTGCCGACCCCACATAACGTGGGATAAGGGCAGGAAGATGATGATAATGATGATTTATTTAACCCTTTTCAGTACAGTTGTACATAGTTATGTTTCGATTCGTACTATCAACATTTCAAATTTACGAACATGTTCTATGAACACTTATTTTATTTGGTGTACGTACAACATTAAACGGTGAAGGAAAACATCGTGAGGAAACCGGCATACCCTAGAATCAAAAATTCGAAGGTATGTGTCATAGGTTAGTATTCTTATAAGCGGCGATGGGCTTGCAACCTGTCACGTAGGTACGGAATACTAGCTACTGTGCAAAATGTGGGCATGTACTAAATGTCATGTTTGGACTTGCCTCTGACTACCCCCTTTAGATATCCTCAAAGATCTAAGTAACTAAAGATCTGAGGAGATATCTACCGAGCCTGGGGATTACAGTCGTGATCATATATATATATATATATATATATATATATATATACGTTCAACATTATGTTACTTCTTGAGCCAGGGCTTAATTAAGCCCCGATTCCTATTCCACAGTGACGTTATATGACGGCAGTAAGATATCCCACAAGACGGGTTTTCTTATAATTCTTTATTGTACACAGTAAAATATTTACAAGCAAGTCATTGAAAAAATACACGTACAAAGGCGAGCTTACCCCTAAAAGAGTTTTCTATCAGCAAACCTTAGAGACTAGGGAGAAGCTATAATACAGGTGAATAATGTGTACCTATAAAGAGCTATCTATTATTATCTGCCCCGAAAAGCTGAATAACTATCAAAATGAATCAAATTTGGACGAAGTCGCGGGCAACAGCAAGTAAATAAATAAATAAATAAATAAAGTAATTTTATAATAACATCCCACGTCACCGCTTTATTATCGCTATTGCGTTGCGGTCACCGCTTTTCGCGAACGGGAAAGCTTATCATTCGCCGTACAAGCAAATAATATTAGAACAATGTCGGTCGATACCCGGGTCGGGGTATTGACATTTGTTTATTGATCAACTTTTCGTGAGCGCCCCGTCTCCATGCGGAATTTAAAGCAGCTTTGATATTCATCATCATCTTTCCGTCCTTTTCCCACGTTATGTTGGGTCAGCACATGCGATCATCTATCTCTCTCTATCATCCATCATCTCAGTACTCACTCCTTTCTTGCCCATTTCATCTTTCACACAATCCATCTATCTCTTCTTCGGCCTACCTCTACCCCTGTATCCATCCACATTCATTCCTAAAACTCTCCTCGTCACATGACATTCATCTCTCCTCATAACATTCCCATACCACGCTAACCTATTTCTCCTCATCTTTTCTGTCATCGGTGCCACTTTCAGATTTCCTCTAATATACTCCCTATTTTATCCATCCTCGTCACTCCACACATCCATCTCAACATTCGCATCTCGACCGCATGTACCTACTCTTTTCTCGTCCCTTGGTGGCCCAACACTCAAACCCATATAATACGACAGGTCATAATATCGAATGATTCCATAGGTGCACGACCGAATTCGAACCCATGACCTCAGGATCGGTATCAGAGCCACTACCACAAGACGACCAGTGCTCTCAAAGATACGAAGGAACATGATCACGACTTTTTCGAATGGAAAATCTCATTGGTGCACGACCAGGGGCATTATCACAAACTCTTACAAACCATTATGTTTCAAAAACGTCAAAATTTCAACCTTGATGGAACACTACTTAAATGCAATTTTTATAGGTAAAAAATCTTTGGACGAATCAGCTCCTACTCGGCTGGGTATCTTTAACAAAATGACCAAGGATCATACAAAAAAGCGCTAGAACCGAGACGAGTTTCTTGCCTGTTCTTCTCGTACTTGGGTTAGGTAGGAATTGGCTCATAGATTCACCTGGCATGTAAGACGTATCAAAGTGATCCTTGTGATTTTACTGAATAAATTATATTTCTTTCTTTTTAACATGTTTCAAAAACGTCAAAGTTTCAACCCTGATGTAACACTACTTCATACATTTTTTATGGGTACGAAATATCAAAGTTTACTTTGATACTGCACCAGGAGCTTTTGGTAATGCCCCAGGTTTGAACCCGGATCGTGAGGCAGGGGGTGCTACCAGTGCTCGCCTGTGGGCAGCGCAAGGAACTTACCAATAAAAGGTTTCCCATCCAGCCGCTTCATCCAGTAGAACCTCTGGCTGTGCGGTTTGTTCTCCCTGTCGTACTGCTCCCACTGCTGGCGCAGAAAGGTGTAGCAGACGCAGCAGGCGCGCACCAGCCCGTCGTCGTCGCACTCGCCGCGGTAGCCGGGCGGCGGCGAGTGCCCGCCCAGGAACGGGAAGTACGGCTCGTTGCTCTGCTGGACAAGTGTTAGGTGCAGTGAACGGAAAATACATGACGTTCCTTGAGCTTAAAAATTACTCCAAAGAAATGAGCTCTGGTAGGCGGGGCTTGTCAATTATGCCTTGAATATCATCATCCTACTAATATTATAAACGCGAAAGTTTGTAAGAATGTATAGCTGTATGGATATATTATGGATGGATGTATGTTTGTCACTCATTCACGCAGAAACGGCTGAACGGATCTGGATGAAATTTGGCTCAAATGATCTGGTAGGTGGGGCTTGTCAATTATGCCTTGAATATCATCATCATCCAATATTAAAAACGCGAAAGTTTGTAAGAATGTATGGATGTATGTACGTTTGTCACTCTTTCACGCAGAAATAGCTTAACGGATCTGGATGAAATTTGGCACAGATACTCTTTCACGCAGAATCAGCTAAACGGATCTGGATTAAATTTGGCACAGATATAGATTATAGTCTGGAATAGCACATAGGCTACTTTTTATCCCGGAAAATATACGGTTTCCATGAGATAGATTTGTTTTTGTTTTTCAAGGTAACACGCGGCCAAAGACGTGGGCGTAAGCTATTAGTTTGTAAAAAAAATAAAAAAAAATGATCACGACTGTAATCCCCGGGCTCGGTAGATATCTCCTCAGATCTTTGGTTACTTAAATCTTTTTGAGAATATCTAAAAGGGGTAGTCAGAGGCAAGTCCAAACATGACATTTGGTACATGCCCACATTTTGCACAGTAGTTAGTATTCCGTACGTGACAGGTTGCAAGCCCATCGCCGCTTATAAGAATACTAACCTATAACGCACACCTTCGAATTTTTGGTTCTAGGGTATGCCGGTTTTCTCACGATGTTTTCCTTCACCGTTTAAGAGCACTGGCATTGCGCACATAAATTTTTCGAATGGAAAAACTCATTGGTGCACGACCAGGTTTGAACCCACGACTTTCGGATCGTGAAGCCGGGGTGCTACCACTACACCACCAGCGCTCTTAGCGCATTAGTTTGTAGATTAATTATATCCTTTCTTTTTTTAATGGATTTTGTCAAAAAAGGTGACGTTGCATTCGTCAGGATCTCAATAGTTGGCATAGGCTATATAAAATGTAAAATTGTAAATATGCTATATCAAATTTTAGATCATAACTGAAACTTCAAGAACGCCTATCTATAGGCTCCCGCCGGGCGGGGTTGGCCACTAGGTCACACCAAGACATCGGAAACAAATCTTTTCACCTCTAAAGTTTTTGTTAGTAGAAAAGCCACATTGTATCATTACTCCATTATACTCGTAGCATGACGTTAATCTGCACGATAAAATACAATCTATGGGAAATGTTTATGGGAAAACGGTAATATATTGTCGTCACACCATACTTGGAAATGACGTTTAACCTATTACTGCATGGGAACCCAGGCTGTAACACATTGTAGTGTGTATTGTTCATGTGAGCTTGTAGTAAATGACACTGTTCAACTCTGTAATATTGCGTTTCATATAGGACTAGCTTCACAGATCAGTTGGTTGTAGCGCTGCCTTCTGCGCTGTAGGTTGTAGGTTCGATCCCCACTCAGAACCAACATTTTTGTGTGATGGACACAGATAATAAATAATACTGGACACTATCACACAGCATCATGTAGCCCCAAACTAAGCAGATCTTGTATTATGGGAACCACATGAATGATAAACTACATAGATACATTTTGTTAATACCTACATATTATACATAGACAACACCCAGACCTGAGACAAATAATGCAAACATTTGTCCCGCGGCGGGAATCGAACCTGCAACCTTCTGCGTCTCAGGCGGAACTTCGCCCGCTGCGCCACAGAGGCCGTCAGAGATGTTTTCTGTGTCTGGGTGTTACTTCCTATGTGTAATGTATTTACAAAAAAAAATGTATAATATAAGTACATGATTAATCTATCAGCCATCTGGTTCTCATAATACAAGCTTTGCTTAGTTTGGGACTAGATGACGTTGTGTGAAATGACCACCAATATTCATTATTTATTTATGCGTACAATTTTATAGAGCGCCGGTGGTGTAGTGGTAGCACCCCTGTCTCACGATCCGAAGGTCGTTGGTTCAAACCTGGTCGTGCACCAATGAGTTTTTCCATTCGAAAAATTTATGTGCGCAATGCCAGTGCTCTTAAACGGTGAAGGAAAACATCGTGAGGAAACCGGCATACCCTAGAACCAAAAACTCGAAGGTATGTGTCATAGGTTAGTATTCTTATAAGCGGCGATGGGATTGCAACCTGTCACGTACGGAATACTAACTATTGTGCAAAATGTGGGCATGTACCAAATGTCATGATTGGACTTGCCTCTGACTACCCTCTTTAGATATCCTCAAAGATCTAAGTAACTAAAAATCTGAGGAGATATCTACCGAGCCTGGGGATTACAGTCGTGATCATATTTTTTTTAATTTTTTTTTTTACAATTTTAGGGTTTCGTATCTCAAAAGAAAAATCTTTACACTTCAAAAAACGAGGTTCTCAGCTTTACTGTTTGTTTCGCGATTATTCCGCCAATTATAAATGGATTTTGATGATTTTCTTTTGGTTGTTTGGTAGGTGATTCAGATTTGGTCCTAAATAAATTTAATTTCTCAGGGTTTCATTATTTTTCCGTAAAAATTAAAAACCTCATCTTCGCTTGTATTTTTCTACGTAGAGCAACATTGAAGTCGGTTTTGTAATTAGTTTTTAATTATGTTGTCTGTCTGTTTTACCTTAAAGATTCTCATGTCAAAGGGTTAATATCAAAATTATATATTTTGGCACATTAATCACAGAAATGGTGCGCTAAAAAAAATTTGCGCCGAGGCGTTAACTTTAAAAAACTACATATTACCGTATGTACAAGAAATTTAAACAATTCGGCTAGAAATATAATTAATTTTGCAACAATTACAAACAGAATTTCGTAGACTCGGCTAACGAACTTTGATTTATATGGTCAATTTGGTGATTTGGTTTAATTAACCAAATTATTTGATTTCCGAGCGAAACGAATGACTTCGATAGCGAAACGCGGTTTTATTACGGTCGCAAGGTTCAAAATAAAAGCAAGTCAAGCAAATTATTTGTCAAGTTACGAATGAATTTTGTATGTTTCGTAACCAAAAGCGATACATTTAGTACGTAATTGGGTCACTTATTTTTTATTTTTTTAGGTACCGCATTCATCTATACCTAACTGTTAACGCCGTAGATCTACCGCAACTTTGCTTAAGTAATAAAAGTATTACTAAGATATTAGTAAGATATTAGTAAGATAAAGATCTTTAGATACCAATGTATACTCATTCTAAGTGGACTAGTTTGTTCTTTTTTGAGTATAAATAAAGATCTTTAAACCGAATTTCCAAAAAAAACTGACGTTAGGTGAAATCACAGCGACAAAGTGTTAAAAATAATTTGAACACGTGCCGGGACAATAATGGCTATACAGATACCTAACGAAATAAAGGTTAAAACTCGAGAGGTGTTTGGAATCCCCAAATTTCAACCCCCAAAGGATAGTGAGAAGTAAATAATTGTATAGATGAGTATTTATTGCAAAGATTAAAAAATACGACTGAAAGTAACTGAAAATAGCTTCTTACAGACGCCATATTGTTTTTTTTTTTCCATTTGTATAGCCTAATGTCAATCTTGTAATACAGAAGAAACCAATGAAACCTCATCCTACTAATATTATAAATGTGATAGTTTGTAAGAATGTATGGGTGGGTAGATGTATGGTAGTGTTACTCTTGTACGCTGAAACGGCTGAACGGATCTGGATGAAATTTGACACAAACACAGATATAGACTATAATCTGGAATAGCACATAGGCTAATTTTTATCCCGGAAAAATGTACGGTTCCCGTAGATTTTTTTTCTTGTTTTTCAAGGTACCACGTGGGAGAAACCGTGGGCGCAAGCTAGTTTGTCATAAATCTGTCCAGCTTTTTGGCCTCCAGCGCCAAACACATTACGATCCGTCGCAGTCGGGTAAAAAATAACATCGCGAATAAAATCGCGAGTCCACAATGTATTTTAGGGATGTATCGATCTGCGAGCGACATGCCGCGAGTAGGGGGGGACATGACAACCGCAAATTATGGTGGTGTCAATTATAGATCATCAACCATGTGCTAGGTATTACCGCAATAATGAAATTATAGGGTTTTAAAGTCAGACTGTAATGGATATAGGGGTAGAGGGAGACGAAAGAAAAGATGGATGGACAAGGAAAAGAGTCTACCCGTGACCACGACAGCGTGCAAACCTGTCGAAACGTCGGGAAAATATAAGGTAATTTAAACGCGATAAATACCCGTCTAATACTAATAATAAAGATGGATGGGTTGTGTGACGGGATAAAAAGTAGCCTATGTGCTATTCCTGACTATAATTTATCTCTGTGCCAAATTTTTTCCAGATCCGTTCAGCCGTTTCAGCGTGAAATAGTAACAAACATACATCCAGACATCCTTACATCCACACCAGGGATCGGAAAACCTATTCATAACGGTAACCGTTTCAAACGGTTACCGATAGAAACGGTAAGCGATTGAAACGATAACCCTTTTACATTGGGTTTTAACCGAAATAATAACTGTTACCGAATAAAACGGTATACCGAAATAATTCGGTTTTTTTAAACTGTATTTTTTGTTGCATTATTACTTTGTAGAAATTGAGTGCGTGCGATATTATGCGAATGTTTTTCGACTTAGTTGATGACTGGATGGTTACTACTGAGCAAGCGGAAAGTGTTAAGAGCCGCGTCCCTAAGAAACGCGCGAACATGCACTTACGGTTTTAGAAATAAACATAAGAAATCACTTCATAGAAGGACACAAATTAATAATACGAATTCTTAATAGATGAGTCTACACTAACACCTCGTGATTATTCTAAAATAATTCTTAATTTTTGAGAAAAAAAATCGTCAACATTGATTAAAAACATCGAAATCGACCTTTTCTATTATGAGTATTTACGAAATTATCGTTGTTATTTTTATAATATTTTTGGACAAATCGTGAGACAAAATGTTAAACAACACAGTTACCGTGAATTTTTTCTACTAATTCAAACCAAAAAGTATTAATCTGAGCCTAAACATTGTTAATTTTTTGAGCAGAAATTGTTCCCCGCCGCCATACACTTTAGTATGGAGCAAGCGCCTGCCAAAATATGCTTTATAATAGAATAGGCGCGTCAAAAATATTCAGTACCGTCCAGTCTCCAAGGTGATCGCACGTCCGTTTGTAGTTCCACGCCGAGCTCTTTTGTCTGTTAGGACTAGGCAAAGGGTGGGTCGCGAGTGTCGGATACTAATTTGTGTCTACTGATTTGTATTCATCAAGCAGGTTGACGCACAGAGTTGCGGACGATTCGTACAAAATTTATTGGAACACAGTATCCCAACTAATACTTTTGTTTTTTTTTTATTATCGATTCATTATCTTGTATACCTAAGATCTATAATGATCATTTAGGTATTTGATTATAACCTAACCTAACCTACAACAATCACAGTATTTTACACAGCATTTGGCACAATGTTTTATGTAATAAACAAAAAAAAATATAGTTATATATGATCACGACTGTAATCCCCGGGCTCGGTAGATATCTCCTCAGATCTTTAGATACTTAGATCTTTGAGGATATCTAAAGGGGTTAGTCAGAGGCAAGTCCAAACATGACATTTGGTACATGCCCACATTTTGCACAGTAGTTAGTATTCCGTACGTGACAGGTTGCAAGGCCATCGCCGCTTATAAGAATACTAACCTATGACACATACCTTCGAATTATTGGTTCTAGGGTATGCCGGTTTCCTCACGATGTTTTCCTTCACCGTTTAAGAGCACTGGCATTGCGCACATAAATTTTTCGAATGGAAAAACTTATTGATGCACGACCAGGTTTGAACCCACGACCTACGGATCGTGAGGCAGGGGTGCTACCACTACACCACCAGCGCTCTCAGTGTAATAAACACTTTATATTTATATGGACGACCTCAGTGGCATAGCGGGCGATAGTTCGCCTGCGACGCTAGAGGTTGCGGGTTCGATTCCCGCCACGGACAAATTTGTGTACGATCTGCAGAAATTTGTTCCGTTGGTCTGGGTGTTTTCTATGTATAATAAAAATATATCTATCTATGTATACAGGGTGTCCCAAAAAGTAGTGTCAAGCGAAAGTCCAGAGATAGAACACCCCTTGGGGTACCCGAATCACCCCCATGTATGTCCGCGATTTTCTATAGTTTTCGAGTTATTAATTTTTTTCCGAATTTTTGAAAATTTACGGCTTGAACAACTTAAAACATTCTTACAAAAAAAGTAGAAAACTTTCTTGAGATTTTTTTTTGCTACTGAATTTTAATGAGTTGTTCTTTTATGCATAAAATAATCAGCTACGTGACTTTGAAAACTATGAAAATTTCGGTGTAAAGTCAAACAATTACATTCGGTGAGTTATGACTTAAATTTTCAACTTTTAATTAAAAATCTTAAAAAGTGATTTCATGGTTTTTAAATAAGTCTAAAAAATTCTCCAGACTCTCAGCTTTCATAATCATTAAAAAAAAGTAGTACTTAATAGGCTACTTTGGCTAAAATTGGCTTTCAAAGACGGTAAGGTGGAAAATTCTTAAAATTAGCTACCTGATTAAAAAATAGATTTTGGCCATTTTATCATTCCTAAGCTTAATTTGTTTGTTAACTAACCAAAAATGACTAAAAAGAATTAGTTTATGCCAAAGAAATCAGCAATATGGCCGAATTAAGAACAAAATTAGGACAGGACGAAGAAAAAAAATTAAGGCACTTAAAATAGCTTTCATACGATTAAAGGAAACCTTTTTAAGACGATGAAGGATTTGTATCGACTAAGAAGGTTGTTAACTGTCCAGCATTATTTATTTATTTATTTATTTATAATCAATGAAATTAAAAAAAAGTTATTTATCTGACTTTACAATGCAGTTATTTTTAATGGTGTCCGAATCGACAGTAACAAATATATGAAAATAAAAACTGTCAATTGGGACGCTGTGTCCTAATAAATTTTGTCCGATTCGTCAGCATTCAGCAACCCGACGAACTAGGTACGTGACTTTTACTACGTATTTTTTTTACGAATTAACCTGTGGTATGCCGGGATTCCAGACATAATAGAAAATCTATTATGTCTCGCGTGGATCCGCGTTCCGGCATGTCACAGGTTAATTATCAAACACTAACTAGTGTAGGTACTTATTTATATTGTAACATTTTTCTACCTATTTCAGAGAAATAGATAGAAGTTACATTTTTTTTAATTTATTGTAAATAGGTACATGGTAAAGGTAGGTTTGCAATATAATACATAATATCTTTATACTCAACCTTTTCTTTTCTTTGTTAGATAATTATTAGTGGGATGGTAGTTTTCCCCTCAGGATGCTAAAACTTAACTTATTGTATACTTGTACATTACAAAATGGTTTTAATTTTTATTCCAGGATGTGAATACAGGGCGTGAATACACGACGCGCGTACGATCAGTTGTCGAACACTATTAAAATCTTTAGGAATATTATTGACAGTCCCGAACTACACAACGGGTTGCTCCGCCTATATGTGCCGGATAATTATATTCGCGGTAGAAGCTACAGGCTTTTTTTTTTAAATTTACTTTTATATAATTTCAATTTAATGTAGTTGTCTAAGTTTTGTTATTTGCATGTAAATAATTAATTAGTGTAATTGGTGTTTTCGCCGTTCTAATTAATAATTAAATAAATAAATAAACAATGAGGATTGTGGAAATCGCGCGCAAGATCTCAGTTCGGGGCGAACTACTAGTATATTATAGGGTAATTCATTATTAGCTGAAAATATTGAAGGGGTTAATAAGTCACGCTTATATTGCGATTGAAAATGGTTTTACGAAATTTTATGTTTTAAATAACTAAATAAATATTTTTTATTTTCAATCTTTCGGAGTAAAAAAGTTAAATTAGTTTTAATCTGTACCTACATATTTTATTCCATGTTTGTACTAAATATTCTTTGATTTTAATTCTTAGTTTTTTCATCTATAAAATCCACATTTCTCATAACACACAGAACATTGGCTTGACAATTATCTTGAATTTTTCCATAAAAAGAAATACATAGTTTAAAATGATATCAAAAAGCATACACTCTGACCCAACCCTTTGCCGCCGCGGTGACGAGCTACCCGCGCGCCGGTAACTCGCCGCGGGCTCGAGCGCTTCACGATGCTACTAATACTTTGCGTATTTTCTATGACATTTATAAACATCCCACAAAGACGAACGCGTATGGATGCGTAACTTGTACGAAACATCGAAAGTAGATTTATTCGTTTCCAGGGTGTGTATTCAATACTGAGCGATGCATTTGTGTGAGTAGAAATTATCAATGTAGGTGTTGTGTCAGAAGTTCCCACGCTCGCAGACCGCAGCCTTAAATTAAATGCTAAAAAAACTGCAATTAGTACTTTTGTTATAGGTATTCGAAATGTCTGTGAACGGCGTTTGACTGTTTGCGAGGCATTAAAAAAAACACTAATTTTTTGAAATTGAATAAATAATTTGTAGTATTCAATAAAACTCACTAAGGTGCTCACATCACAATAACTGAATAATACATTCGCCACCGCTCTGGCAAGAAAGAATCTGT
Organism: Cosmorhoe ocellata; assembly: GCA_963675405.1. Classification (NCBI taxonomy): domain Eukaryota; kingdom Metazoa; phylum Arthropoda; class Insecta; order Lepidoptera; family Geometridae; genus Cosmorhoe; species Cosmorhoe ocellata. The sequence continues at coordinate 7,789,753 of OY776267.1, forward strand.
CTAAAAGCGGGTAGTTATCGTAGGCAGTAACTAGCTAAAAAAAACACGGCGATACCCGCAAACTACATTACCGCAACCCGCAAATACAGGTAACAAACAACACAAATTCAAACAATACGGTTTAACACGACAGAAGATGAGTGAGACATTATTTTCCTTCGCACTCATATTACCTACCGCGCTACTTGCACGCAGTACATGATGAAAATGCGCCAATTTAAACCTTAAGATAAAAACCTTTATTATTTCGGTTAATGTTAACAGAAATGTTTCGGTAACCTATAGTTTCGGTATACCGTAATTGAAAGTGTTAAACAACCGATTCATTACGGTTGTTAACCTTAACCGGAATATCCCTGATCCACACATTCTTACAAACTTTCACGTTTATAATATTAGTAGGATGATACGAAATATCAAAGTTGTCTTACTTAGATATTGCCCGAAGAGCTTGTGGTAAGACCCCAGGGGCCTCACCACGAATTCATAATACATTAGCGAATTAATATTACATTGTTATTTCATACCATGACCTATGCAAATTGTATTGAAGTAGTGTTACTTCAAGCTTCAAACGTGACGTTTCTAAAATGGAATCGTTCTGGAAGACTTTGTGGTAAGGCCCCTGGTCACTAGCTCATATAATACCTTTGGCGTCATTATTTTTCATTCCAAGTCTGGTCATTCATTAGGCGTGTGCCACACTGCAGAATTGGCGAGGTCAGATGTCAAACGGCGGATCGGCAATTGAGAACCGACGAGAACCGGTTTAGATTTTCGGCAATGATTATTAAATTGGTTGACAATGCTATACATATTTTAAGATGTGTAAAAAATAAATCGCTCTTCGATTCTATAATAATTCTTGAAAGAGTTCACAGTACCGTGTGAAGAGGAATAGGAATATATTTTAGTGGGTATAGTTGCCTTGACTATTTTTAGACCTAGCACAAGTTATGTGTTCTTGACCACTTATGCTTTCCGTGACTAGCTATTTATCATCATTTTTTTCATTGATGATGCTGTATGAGCTGTCCAGCATTATTTATATTTATTTATCACCCTGACTCTCGTCTCACTCAACTGCATCTAGTTGCCTTGACTACTTTTGGTTAACCTGTTTCTGATTACCACGACTACTTTTGGTTAACCTGACATTTCTTATTGCCTCGACTACTTTTGGTTGACCTCTATTTTTGATTGCCTCGACTATACCAAGACTACTTTTGTTTAAGCTGACTATTTCTTATTGCCTCGACTACTTCTGGTTACCACGACTATTTATGGTCAAATTGCGTACCTGAGGGTCCTGCTTCACGCGGATAGTGTAATGCTCGCTGAAGCCGGCGCCGCCGCAGACGAAGCACACCCGCAGGTCGTCCGGCTTGTTGGACGGCGACGCCGGCTTGCTCAGAGCGCTCTTTATGTAGGCTTTCGCCTTCTCCATTGCCTGGGGGAGAACGAGAATATCAGTTAGCATCATTCCATAGTCAAGGTAGATATAGTCAAGGTAGACGGTGTGCGGATAGGACGCAGGAAGTCCGCGAAGTATAAATAAATGAGTGATCAATATTCTACTAACATTATGTGAAAGTTTGAATAGTTGTCTAGATATTTGTTAAGGACTAGATCACACTGAATGGCTGGAAAGCTTTACATTCATTGATAAAATACAACTTAATATATCTATTGACAAAAATAAGAGTTACAGACATCCTATGAAGTCTGACTCCTGAAATACAGAATATTTGGAATAGATATCAGCAGAGGCCTTACCACACTCTTACAAACCATCATGATTCAGAAACATGCATGCATGCGGCCCGTGTACGTCTTGCTGGCGGCCCGTGAATGTTTTTTATATAAGTTAAATATCAAGATAAATGCATGAACGAACCACGATCGACCGTATGGTGTGGACCCAGACTTAAATCGCGCTTCACTCTGCCCGCGAACGAACAAATGAGCGAAGCGCGAGTTCATTACAATTTTTGGCAGCACTTATAATTTTTGCGAACAAACTTTTTCAATTGTCAATTATAGAAAAAATATATATGCTTCTTGTCTCGGAGATGGGCATTTGAGAGCAATATTTTGAGCTTCTAGGGTTAATATCACAAGTGCGGCCCGGCCTGCCTTTAGTATATTTTGCCACCTTGCGGCCCTTGCCTGCCAAAAGGTTGCCGTACCCTGCTATAGAGGGAAATACCTGGACAAGAACAGCACAGGGTCGATTGAAGTGGCGTTTAAGGGAGGAGGCTTATACCCAGCAGTGGGCCATTATTTGAGCTACCAATGATGATGATGATGATGATGATACTATTTTATAAGTTATATTACTTTGACTTTGCCCGAAGAGCTTGTGGTAAGGCTACACATTCGTAAACGTTACATTAAAACTTTTTGTATCATGGGAAAATGCACATTCCCTCCTAGGGGAGAGTAGGAAGGAACAGTACCGACCTACAAAGCTATTATTAACTAAATAATAGTCGTGAGTCACACGGACGAAAGCGACAACTACGAGTATTTAATGAATTTTTAATTGTCCATGTCGTAGGTCGATTATGCGTAGGGTTGCCAGTCGAGCGACCGGCATTTTTTGTTAAACTAGTCGAAATTGTGAAAAAAGCAATAAATTATCGGACTCAACTTTTTTTTATTTGCGTGTAATACAACTGTATTCAGTACCTCTACCATGAGTTGTCACATTATGATTGGCTGACGTTACTACAGTAGTAATAGAACGTTACTATGACATCTGTCAAAATTGTTACTCATGTTACCAAATCTAAGCAAATTAATGAAGCCCAAACTACAGTCGCTGTAGTACGCTGTGACGTAGGATAATTACTACGTGACGATTTAGTAGCCAACTATCCGCTAGAGGCGCTGTACAAGTTTTCATACAATTTTTTAACTAGAGTCGCTAGCGAGTGTAGATGTAAAAACTCATGGTAGACCTACAGCTCTTTCCGCGATCACAGGAACCACGCTGTCCACTTTGGTTGCTAAATACCCGGCACTCTGGCCAAAGCATCAACGAATATCCGGCCCAGCCAAATCACTATTCGTTGCATCTTTCTAAGCTACTACCTATTTGTTATATTGTTTATGGTAAAAAATAATGTCAAAACTCAGTCGCTTACAACTTGAAAAAAATTAACTGTTAATTCTAACAGTAATAATAATGCATGGCGATTCGTTGATTCAGCTGCCAACCGACCCTTTCGAACCCTTTTAATTAAAACGGCACTCACCTATCTCCCCTGCTAGGTAGGCAAGTAGATATACCAAAGATAATACATGCGGCATACCTATCTCCCCTAGTACCTGATGTACTGTTACCTACTACTAGTATTTATTCCATGCTCATGTGCACGTTACACCGAGGTACAGTCAACTCAATATTCGCATTTATAATTTAATATGATAGGATGGATGGCAGCAAATAATACGAGTATATTGTTGAACATTCCGCACAGCGCCATCATGTTTTAAACAAAGCAAAGCTAACCACAAGTCAAAATAACATTTAAAAAACCCCCGACACAAATTTTGACCGCCATTTTGTCCTGGCGCCATCAAACATAGCTAAGAACACTCCTGAATAATTAACCTTTCAAACAAAAAGAAATCAGAATCGGTTCATGCGTTCGGGAGCTACGATGCAACAGAAAGACAGACACACACACACACACCCTGACAGATACATCAAACTTATAAAACCCCGTCGTTTTTGCGTCGGGGGTTAAAAGACACCCAGACACAGAACAAATGCTTATGATCAGCGAATTAGTTGGCCCTTAGTGAGGGTCGAACCCACAACCTACAGAAGATAAAACAGAGCTACTACTAAATCTGGCTATCTATATGACGTCAATGGCGATAGCAATTTTGATTATCATACGTTGGTTACATGGAATTCCCCAAATCTATATCTGATACCAGTATCTAATGAACTAGATGATTTCTTATCGTGTTACAACTTCACTAGGTCTTCGGACCAGTGTGTTGAAGGAATTGAAGTGGGCTTCAGACGAGTCCTTTCGTGCACTCCTTCATTTATTTTATTACTAGCTTCCGCCCACGGCTTCGCCCGCGTTGTACCTTGAAAATCAAAAACAAATCTATCCCGCGGGAACCGTACATGTTTCTGGGATAAAATGTAGCCTATGTGTTCTTCCAGACTATAATCTATATCTATGCCACAAATTTAATCCAGATCCGTTCAGCCGTTTCAGCGTGATAGAGTAACAAACATACATCCATACATCCACACATTCTAGGATTATCATTCTCCTGCCCTTATTCCACGCTAAGTGGGGTCGGCACATGTTTTCTTCCACTCACTCCATCATTCGTCAACTCTTAAACTCCTTTATTTATTGTAAGATAATCATCAACATCATTGATGTGGCTTGTCAGTTTTGTTAAAGTATTATTATATCAAAAATTTACAGAATCTCATTACACGTTATACGGCAATTTAAACCCAAATTTCGAGGGAATAAAGTCAACATTAATTAATTTTTGGTACAATATCATGTTTTGTGGATTTCCCTTGAAGAAATGTTTCAATGTTTATGCGTTCACTGGGTACAACCTACATGACCAGTTCGCTATCTCCGAGCCACGCAAACAGTATATCACATCTGACAGACGGACAATTCGATCGATACAAACGTATATTTATAACCGTGGATAGCGTCCGACCCGATCTGCCGCGCCGGGCCGATAGCGAGATCAAATCGGTCCAAAAACCGATGCGGCAATGAAACATACCAATCCTACTCATATTCTTCTTCTTCCTGCCCTTTTCCCACGCTATGTGGCGTCGGCACAACACGTTTTCTTCTTCCATTTCCCTCTATCATCCGTCATCTCAGCACTCACACCTTTTTTACACATCATTCATACATAATCATCTTTTACACATAATTATTTCTTAACTTATCCTATTAATATTATAAATCTGACAGTTTGGATGTATGGATGTTTGTTACTCTTTCACGCCGAAACGGCTAACGGATCTCGTTGACATTTGGCACAGAGATAGATTATAGTCAGAAATAGCACATAGGCTACATGTGATGTTCGGACTTGCCTCTGACTACACTCTTTAGATATCCTCAGAGATCTATGTCACTAGAGTTCTGTGGAGATATCTACCGAGCCTGGGGACTACAGTCGTGAGCATGTTTGTTTTTGTTTACAATAACAAAGCCGAAGTAAATTAGGCCTAATCAAAAGGCGATTAAGCCTTATAGTAATTAAGGATAGTCGTGCAAGTAAGCTTTAGATTACTGGCAGACTGGCACCAATATCTGATAGATTTTCTGCTTGCTTGCGTGGTACTCTAGACAAAAATTAACCTACCCCACCTACCTACATGAACTTGGTAGGTAGGGAAAAGGCCTCCTTTCCTTCCACTCGCGACTTAACGCCTGCTGTAGGCTAAAATGTTAAATATGCATCAACCTCCTCTCGCCATCTTCTGGTCTACCATGTCGCCGTCTTTCGCTGGGTAGGATCCACTCTTTAGTGGTCTTTGCACACGGGTCGCTTGTCATGGGGCTGATACATCCGGCCAGTTTTTATTTAGAACTTTAGGCCGACTACGGCATTGACACGTTAAGAAAAAGAACCAAGCCTATAATTTAACTAGAGGACTCTCGCGCAACTTCGTCTGCGCGTTTTAAGTAATATTTTTTTCCTGTTTTGCAACATTCTTCCTTGATGCTCCGCTCCTATCGGTCATAACGTGATGTATAGCCTAATAGCCTTTCTCGATAAATAGACTATGCCTGCACAACAATAATACTTCAATTCGTACTAGGAGTTCCCGAGATTAGCGAGTTCAATCATTCAGTATACAGTATTTTTTCAGCTTTATAATAGAGTAAAATTTACTAAAAATTCTCACTAAAATCGTACAGTATAAAGGTATTATGCGTAAACGGACGTAATGTGTTGACGGTCTGTCCAACCCTTTGTTATACCTACGCACCGAGAGGTAGGTATAATACAACATAGATAGGTGTACATAGGCATAGATATAGATAGGGTGTCTGGTTCCGACAGAAGCATTGTTCAGTGACAAAATGCGATTCGAATAACTCCTACTAATGTAATAAACGTGAAAGTTTGTATGGATGGATGTTTGTTACTCTTTCACGCTGACACGGCTGAACAGATTTGGATGAAATTTGGCACAGAGATAGAAGGAAAGGAACTTTTTATCCCGGAAAATTGTACGATAGATTTGTTTTTGTTTTTCAAGGTACCTTGCGGGCGAAACCGTGGTCGGAAGCTAGTTTATACAATTGTATAACTGTAGAGTATAATATACTGCTTTTTGCTAAGGTGGTGGTGGTGGGTTCGATCACCGATCTCACACAATAATTGTTTTAATACGGAAGAAATAATAATGACGAATGATATATATACCTTTATATTTTGTATGTATCTAAAGTCATTCATGCTACGAAAAAAAAACGTGATTACGACTGTAATCCCCAGGCTCGGTAGATCTCCTCAGACCTCTTGTGTCTTAGATCTTTGAAGATATTGTCCTAGAGAAGAGGGTTCTACCATAGAAAGCCGCATAGAAAGCCGAAGAAGAAAAATAATTGGACATCTTATACTACATGCATGACAGCTTTATAAAGAACATCATTGAAGGAAAGGTAGAAGGGAAGAGAGGAAGAGGAAGGCCTAGAATAAGTGACATGAACCCAGTATAAGAGAAGGTTGCTGTCATGTCGTATATGGAGGTGAAAGAGATGGCGTTAGCAAGGACGAAGTGGATCGAACTGCATTAGTTCACCGACAAGAGCTGAGGGTCTACCATGAGTTTTCACAATCTAAACTCGCTAGCGACTGTAGTTAAAAAAATGTATGAAAACTTGTACAGCGCCTCTAGCGGATAGTTGGGTACTAAAACCTCACGTAGCTAACTATCCTACGTCACAGCGTACTACAGCGACTGTAGTTTGCGCTCATTAATTTGCTTAGAATTTGGTACCATGAGTAACAATTTTGACAGATGTCATAGTAACGTACTATTACTACTGTAGTAACGTCAGCCGATCTAAATGTGACAACTCATGGTAGACGTACTGAGCTATTAAATATATAAGAAAAATGTATTATTTACAAAAAAAATGTATATCATTAATCTATCAACTATCTGGTTCCCGTAGCTTGGGGCTAGATGGCGTTGTGTGAAATTTCCACCACCACTATTTTCACCAAACAGTACATATTAAGACAAACTCGAATTTCTATAAAACCATTACACTATCAACCGTTTATCTAGCCTGAGGAGTATGTATTGACATATCGACTTATTGATATTTGCAAACATACTGTGGCCTAAGACCTTAGACCAGGGTCAAAAGCCCAAAGGCTAGTGATATCTTGGCTTATTCAGATAGCAACTCAGTTACTGCCATAAAAAACTTTATTCTGACGAGATAGAATTCATTATTGGCGGCGATAAATTATGATAAGTATATATGGTCAATGAATCGAATGAAATAATATTATCGGATAGCTAAGAGCCTAGAGTCAAAAGCACATCTAACGTTGTAACTATTAGTATATCTATGGCTCATGTTCGTTAGTAGATGTTTTAGGGTTCCGTCCGTACCCAAAGGGTAAAACGGGACCCTATTACTAAGACTCCGCTATCCGTCCATCCGTCCGTCTGTCACCAGGCTGTATCTCATGAACCGTGATAGTTAGTAGAATATTTCACACATGAAAAAAAAATTTTTTTTTTGCTGTTTTTATTTTTTGAGTCCGGCTTGCCGGTTTTTATTATAACTAGAAGTCACAAGTAAATTGTCTAAAATGTGTAGCAACACAATCCGCAACCTCAAAAAGAAGTTCGACACGTATTTCGTTTCTCCACAAAGCATCTTCACTGAAGACGCTTTGTGGCTTTTATTTAGCAACTATCTCAGAATTTAACAGGTGTTAACACTAAAAAAAAATTAGCAGCGTTAATTTAGCAGCTTATTAATTTTAGAGCCATCTCTAATCTTCAGGACCATTGCCTGGCTCCACTCGAGGCGCCAAACGCAAAAATCACTTTCAGTTTTACGGGAATAATAGAAATTCCTGGATATTTTTGGATTTTTGAAGAATCATTAAAATCGGATAACCATTAGCAGAGTATCGATGAACGTACGCACAAAATATGAAAACCAGCCGTGATATCCTTACTAGCTTCCGCCGGCAGCTTCGCCCGAGCTACCTTTAATATAATATAGCTTATGTTCATCCTGAAAGTTAATATGAAAGTTTTTTCACCAATGTTTATAACATTGGTGAAAAAACTTTTGAAATCTGATGGGTATTATCGGAGATTACCATCTACATACAAACAAACAAACTTTACCTCTTTATAATGGCTTACATTATAAGAACCCGGTGTGGTTTGTACATTGATGAAGTGTTTTTGCAAAAAAAATAAAAAACACCCGACTGAAAGTAATTGAAAAGAGCTTCTAACAGAAGCCATATGGCGGAAAAATTAAATGAAGGATACGTGGCTTTTGCACACATAGTACGTCGATAGATGGCGCCGCCGGCTCTCAACGTAGAGTTTGGGGTTTGCGCAAGGCGTTTCCGACAGGACATTGCTCAACAGTGGCAGCCTGTGCAAACATTGACCGACAGCCCTCGCAAGCCAGAACATATTTTGGAAAGTTTTTAACCGACTTGTAAGAAGTGACTCCGTCCGTGTGGCGATAACGTCTTTTCCGATATCCGTAGGTCTACCATGAGTTTGCACATTCTACACTCGCTAGCGACTAGTTAAAAAAATGTATGAAAACTTGTACAGCGCTTCTAGCGGATAGGTGGGTATTAAAAGGTCACGTAGTCAACTATCCTACGTCAGAGCGTACTGCAGCGACTATAGTTTGCGCTTCATTCATTTGCTTAGAATTTGGTACCACGAGTAACAATTTTGACAATGTCATATTAACGTACTATTACTACTGTAGTAACGTCAGCCGATCTAAATGTGACAACTCATGGTGGACGTACCGATTTTAATGAAACAAGGCCTACCTATACATATATTTTTAAACTTACGCGATCTTAACACATTATTTTAGTATTAAACGGGCCATCCATCCCGTGACCACGACAGTGTGTAAACCTGTCGAAACGTTGGGAAAAATAGGTAAATAAAACGCGATAAATACCCGTTTAATACTAATAATAATGTGAAATAATACTTCCAATTATACTTGTCTTCTGAGATATGCACGAGCAACCAAATAAACAAACACGACTGATAGAAAATAATTCTAGAAACAGCTCTGATTTGGTGATTTGATTTGTGTTCTATTACTCTTTAGCATCCCCGTTTTTTTTACCCGACTGCGAAGCGAAGGAGGGAAATGTGTTTGGGATGTATGTATGAGAATTCCTTTGGTTGTCGCAGTAGCCCAAACGGCGGGACGGATTTTGGCAAAAGAGTTACAAGTTTTCGTCTGGGTCACAAGCGTGACTTAAGCTATACAAAATGTCAAAAAAAACATTTTATTTCATCTCAAAACGAATACAAACTTTTTCTTAATTTTGGCAACTCAGTCACATGAAATACCGTCTTTTATCCGGACAATCGCCGGAAGCCTGACAACATTGAACACGAAACTTTTCCACCGCATGGCGCACTCCTTTGAAGATTTCATGTTACTGAAGACTTACACTTTCTTTGATGTCGAGTTTCGGTTTGAAATAAACATTGAATTTCGTTGACAATTAAAGATTTCCAGAACATTCAGAAGTTTGTACTTTTAAACTTACGCGATCTGAACACATTATTATTAGTATTAGACGGGTATTTATCGCGTTTAAATTACCTTATATTTTCCCGACGTTTCGACAGGTTTGCACGCTGTCGTGGTCACGGGTTTGCACGCTGTCGTGGTCCCGGGTACACCCGTGACCACGACAGCGTGCAAACCTGTCGAAACGTCGGGAAAATATAAGGTAATTTAAACGCGATAAATACCCGTCTAATACTAATAATAATTCAGAAGTTTATACTGGTAGAGCCTATTGTATATCCTAGTTCCGTAAATACTAAAGTTTGTAGAGCACTGGTGGTGTAGTGGTACCACCCCTGCCTCACGATCCGAAGGTCGTGGGTTAAAATCTGCACCATTGAATTTTTCTATTCGAAATATATTTGTTTCCAATGCTCTGAAACGGTGAAGGAAAACATCGTGAGGAAACCAGCATACCCAAAGAACCAAAACTTCGGTGTGTGGCTTAGGTTAGTATTTTTATAAGCGGCAACGGGGCTGTAACCTGTCACGTAGGGAATACTAATGACAGTGCAAATTGTAGGTATGTCCAAATATCAAATTAACGTGCCTGTGACTGGCACTCTTTAAGGGGATATCCTTAAAGATCGGAGCAACTAGAGATCTGGGGCCTCACCACGAATTCATAATACATTACCGAATTAGTATTACATCGTGATCTCGTACCATGACCTATGCAAATTGTATGGAAGTAGTGACGTTTCTATAATGGAATCGTTGCGGAATTGTTTTGGAAGACTTCGTGGTAAGGCCCCTGCGGAGAAATCTACCAAGCCTGGGGATTACAGTCGTGATCACGTAGTTGTTTCGTATTATGTACGTGACAAGCTAAGTATATTATAGGAACATACTAACCAAAGACGAGACGATTCTCCTCTACAGTTCTATCATTGTTCTCACATTCGTCATTGTTCGCAACAATTTTATCTCGTTAAATATTAGTTAAAGAGCGCTGGTGGTGTAGTGGTAGCACCCCTGCCTCACGATCCGAAGGTCGTGGGTTCAAACCTGGTCGTGCACCAATGAGTTTTTCCATTCGAAAAATTTATGTGCGCAATGCCAGTGCTCTTAAACGGTGAAGGAAAACATCGTGAGGAAACTGGCATACCCTAGAACCAATAATTCGAAGGAGTGCGTCATAGGTAAGTATTCTTATAAGCGGTGATGGGCTTGCAACCTGTCACGTACGGAATACTAACTACTGTGCAAAATGTGGGCATGTACCAAATGTCATGTTTGGACTTGCCTCTGACTACCCCCTTTAGATATCCTCAAAAGATTTAAGTAACCAAAGATCTGAGGAGATATCTACCGAGCTAGTTTCAGATTCTATCAGTAGTTTCAGAGCCTATTCGTTTCAAACAAACAAACAAACAAACAAACAAACAAACAATCAAAGTTTTCCTCTTTATAATATATTATTATAAATATATATATATTATTAGTATAGATAGACTAGCTGACCCGGCAGACTTCGTACTTATTTAGAAAACGTTTGTATGGGAAATAGAAAAGGGCTATTTTTAGGGTTTTCCCGGCAGTTATTCGAATTTTTCTTACCTTTTAAACCTTCCCTAGACCTCCACGAACATTTCAAGACCAAGATAAGATAAATCCGTTTAGCCGCTCTCGAGTTTTAGCGAGACTAACGAACAGCAATTCATTTTTATATATATAGGTAGATACATCAATAGCATTGATGTATTGATGTATTGTATGTATTGTATGCATGTATGAAGAATGTAATGAGAGTAAATGAAGCAAAAGAAGTATGTCAGGATCGTAGCAAGTGGAGATCCGTGGTCTCTGCCTACCCCGTCGGGAAACAGGCGTGATTTTATGTATGTATGTATGTATGTACATCAATAGCACTATAATTACATCACTATCCGAAGCCACTATAATTACAAAGTTGTGACGGTCATAAATCATGACACATTATCTGATTGTGCTCTCAACTAAAAATAACTGTTTGTTTAACAAACATAAACGACTTAGTTTAGATATTTTTGGGACGAATGGGAAGATAAATAAAAAAAAAAATAAAAAAAAAAAAAAAAAAAATATGATCACGACTGTAATCCCCGGGCTCGGTAGATATCTTCCTCAGCTCTTTAGTTACTTAGATCTTTGAGGATACCTAAAGAGGGTAGTCAGAGGCACGTCCAAACATGACATTTGGTACATGCCCACATTTTGCACAGTACTTAGTATTCCTTACGTGACAGGTTGCAAGCCCATCGCCGCTTATAAGAATACTAACCTATGACACACACCTTCGAATTTTTGGTTCTAGGGTATGAAGATAAATAAATCTGTGAGATAAGCCTGTGGCCTTACCATAAGCTCCTCGGGCAATATCAAAGTAATATAATTTTGATATTTCGGACCATGACCTATAAAAATCGTATTGAAGTTGTGTTATTTCAAGCTTGAAATATCGGTATACTAGCTTCGCCCGCGTGGTACCTTGAAAAACAAAAACAGATCTATCCCGCTGGAACCGTGCATTTTTTCGGGATAAAAAGTAGCCTATGTGCTATTCCAGACTATTATCAATATCTGTGCCAAATTTCATCCAGATCCGTTCAGCCGTTTCCGCGTGAAAGAGTAACAAACATACATTTACTTACACATTTTTACAAACTTTCGCGTTTATAATATTAGCGGGATTAATATTGGTGGACAATTCACAGGATGCCATCTAGCCCCAAACTAAGCAACGCTTGTATTATGAGAACCAAATAGCTGATAGATTAATTGAATACTTTTTTTCGTAAATACATACCTAAAATACACAATAACACCCAGACACAGAATAAATATCTGCGTTCATCACACAAATGTTTGTCCTAGGTGAGGATCGATCCCACATCCTGCAGCGCAGAAGGCAGAGCTACTACCAACCGAGCTGTGAGGACAGTCATTTGACGTTTGTGAAGCTCACTTTTTTCTACACTAGCTTCCGTTCGCGGCTTTGCTCGCGAGGTACCTACCTACATAAAATATAGCCTATGATACTCAGGGATAACTTAGCATTCTAACAGTGAAAGAATTTGTGAAATCGGACCAGTAGTTTTTTAGTTTATTCGTTACAAACAAATATACAAAACTTTCCTCTTTATAATACTTGTATTAGTATAGACTAGTTCGAAGGGGCTATGTAACAAGCGGTTTAGAGCATCGCTGAAGCGATCTAGCACAAACAAATAATAAGTACCAACAGAAGTATCCAAAATAAATCAATATCCAATCTGCAATCGAATTCGGGTCACCCAGGGTCGTATTAAGGATAGAATAGAAACGGGGAATGGGGGTGAGATTTGATTTATTTTATGGCCACGACTTTAATGTGAAGTGGGTAGGTTTAAATCCATATAAGTTACTTTAAAAAAACATGATCACGACTGCAATCCCCAGACTCAGTAGACATCTCACATCTAACAAGATCTTTGAGGATATCTAAAGATAGTAGTCAGGGGCACGTCCAAACATGACATTCGGCGCACACTTTGCAGTGGTTAATTCCAGTCTTATCCCCAGTCCGAGAAGAACTGACAAGAAACTCGCTGGGCCCTCATCATCATCATCATCATCATCATCATCATCAGCCTATAGCAGTCCACTGCTGGACATAGGCCTCCCCTAATGAGCGCCATTGCGCCCTGTCTTCAGCTCGACGCATCCAGCCTCCACCAGCAGCCTTTCGCAGATCGTCACTCCACCTAACCGGAGGGCGTCCTACACTACGTTTGCCGAGCCGCGGTCTCCACTCGAGAACTCGTTTACCCCAACGGTTATCGGTTCTTCGACAGATATGGCCAGCCCACTGCCACTTCACCTTGCTGGGCCCTAGCGCTTTTTATTACCCACATAATCCAATCCTGAGTCCGTCCCCTGTACGTCAGCGGTCAGTGTACGGAATAAAATTGAAACGGGTTTATTTTAAATCGATAGCGGGGTGGGTCGGGGCGAAACGATGCATTCCAAAAATTGGACATAAAAGCTACATCGACTATTGCTGAATTTAATTGCTGGCTTGGAATACCAGCTCTTCAATGACGTCACTCGAGTGATACGTCTTTCTCAATTTTCATCGAAATCGGTTCAGCCACTTTATATGTATATTGATTGATTTATTGGCGAATATTTTCGCAATTTGGTTAGTATTCTTATAAGCGGCGATGGGCTTGCAACCTGTCACGTACGGAATACTAACTATTGTGCAAAATGTGGGCATGTACCAAATGTCATGTTGTGGACTTGCCTCTGACTACCCTCTTTAGATATCCTCAAAGATCTAAGTAACTAAAGATCTGAGAAAGGTATCTACCGAGCCCGGGGATTACAGTCGTGATCATATTTTTTTTTATTTTTTTTTATTTTCGCAAAAAGGGAGGGTAATGTGTTTAGGGTGTCTGTATGTATGAGTTCCTTTGGCTGTAGCTATAGCCTAAACGGCTGGAAGGATTTTGACAAATGAGTGTCGTTGGATTGTTCTGGATCACAAGAGTGACATAGGTTAAATGAAATGCAAAAAAAAAATTACATTGCAACTGTTAGCTAAAAGCTATTTTCAGTTACTTTCTGTCGAAATTGTTGATTTTTGAATTAAATACTTGTTTACATGACGTAGACGACAGTATACTCGTATCGTTGCCTGAATTCTTTGAGAAGCCACCTAGATAAGGTAGGTAGGTAGGTAGGTAGGTAGTAAGACTCTAGGTACAACCTTGTTACCAGTACAATAAGGAACACTCTACCCTGACTCTATGGTTTAGTGTGCATGTCAAAGAGTTTCACTCATTTTTTTTCATATATTGTATACCTATTGTATTTTAAGTCCTATCAGAAATCCCGTATATTATACTAGCTGATGGCCGCGGCTTCGCCCGCGTGGATGTCGGTTATCGCGACCAAAAGTAATCATTAAATTTTGGTTTAGGCACCGTTTTCGTTGAAAGCTCCGAGACGGCTTATTTTTTTTGCGACACCTCTCCTCTTCCCGACTATTTATCCCATATGGTGGTGGGGTCAGTCTTCCTAACACTCTTCCTCCACTTCGCTCTATCTATGACGTCATCATGCGAAACGTTGCATGCCTTCATGTCTCGTTCCAAAACAAATCCTACTAATATTATAAACGCGAAAGTTTGTAAGAATGCATGGATGGATGGATGGATGGATGTCAAGATGTCTGGATGTATGTTTGTTACTCTTTCACGCTAAAACGGCTGAACGGATCTGAATGAAATTTGGCACAGCTATAGATTATGGTCTGGAATAACACATAGGCTACATTTTACCCCGGAAAAATATAAGGTTCCCGCGGGATAGATTTGTTTTTGTTTTTCAAAATACCACGCGGGCGAAGCCGTGGGCGGAAGCTAGTATTATTATATACTTTAGCCAATGTATACAAAAACTTGACAAATTATATACTAAAACCATCCTCGAGAACCACTCTATCCATTGGTGAAAATAGTATGAAAATCGGTGCAGATTTTATCGCGAACAGACAAACGCGGCGGAGGACTTTGTTTTATTAGTGACTAGCTGTCCCGCCCGCGACTTCGTTCACTTAAAGTATCTAAACTGAGTTTCAAACAAATCATACTCATAAAAAAAACATAATACTAACTTTGACACCCCATGTTACCCTTTTTAGAGGGTTCTTTTAAAATATCCAGAAATACGTTCCCATTTAGTTTGCATTTAAGTATTCAAACCTAAATTCTGACCAATCGCACCACCCTATAAAAAGTACCCATAGAAACATTAACCCCCCTTTTAACCATTTTTTTAAGGTTATATTGAAAAATCCTGAAACACGTGTTCATTCATTTTGTATTTACAGTACACAAACAAAGTTTCAGACCAATCGCACCACCCGTTAAAAATTCCCATACAAACTTTGACCCCCTTTTTAGAATTATATTGAAAAATCCTCAAACACGAAACAAAGTTTTATACCAATCGCAACACCCGTTAAAAAGTTCCCATACAAACATTGACACCCCATTTAACCCCTTTTCAAAATTCTGAAAGTACACAAACAAAATTTCAGACCAATCGCACCACCCGTTAAAAAGTTCCCATACAAACATTGACCCCACATTTGACCCTTTTTCGAAGGTTATATTGAAAAATCCTGAAATACGTGTCCATTCATTTTGCATTTACAGTGCACAAACAAAGTTTCATGAAAATCGTTCGACGCGTTAAAAAGTTTCATACTAACGTTTTCACCCCTTTTCACCCCCTTAGAGGTGGAATTTCCAAAAATCCCGCCTTAGTGGGTGGTTTTGTTATAAAAGGAAACCACCTTCCAAATTTCAGCTTTCTAGCTTCAGCGGTTTCGGCTGGGCGATGATAAATCAGTCAGTCAGTCAGTCAGTCAGTCAGTCAGTCAGTCAGTCAGGTTAAGCTCTTATATAGATATAGATTTATTATATAATAATTAATTTCCCTTAGTCTTCTAGTATTCCGCCTAGTGAGATAAATACCGGGAAATGATGATGATAATTTATTTCCTCTAGTTTACGACAGACTTACTTTAATTACTCGTAAACTGTACACCGGTATACAATAAACAATGAAATATAAGTTTTACGATATGCTTCTCTGTTATGCTTTTTACGAGTTAAGGCTATTTATTTTATAGTTATCTCTTAAATTACCTACTAACATAGGTAGGTGTCTCTATCTTTCTACAACATTTCGTCACTAATGTAAAAAGGATCACTAAATAACACGATTAATAACCGGCCAAGTGCGAGTTGGACTCGAGCACGAAGGGTTCCGTCGCGCGCCCCGGCGCGCCGTATCATCCTACTAATATTATAAACGCGAAAGTTTGCAAAAATGTATGGTTGTCTGGATGTATGTTTGTTACTCTTTCTCGCTGAAACGGCTGAACAGATCTGGATGAAATTTGGCACAGATATTAATTATAGTCTGGAATAGCACATAGGCTAATTTCTATCGGAAATTCTATTCTATTCGGAAAAAAAATACGGTTCATGTGGGATAGATTTGTTTCTGTTTTTCAAGGTGCCACGCGGGCGGAGCCGTGGGCGGAAGCTAGAACAAAATATGTATAAGACTCTTTCAGACATTTTGTTATCGTGTATCAATATTAATGTAACTCGGGGTAACTAATATTTCAAGAATTTGGAACATTTTAATATTTTTATGCCTGTGACCGAACCGCCCTGTGGGGGTGGTGGGGTGTATTTCCACTCCCTCTATCCTCTCAAAACCCTACAGTGGTAGGCAGCCAAAATGTTTAAATAGAATTTCGTTGATTAGATGCTGTGACTCATACATAAGGGAACTTTAGATGAAAGTTACACATTGGTGGTGATTCTGTTGTCTGGGAATAGATAAAAATACGTTAAATATGAACGATCTTATTTTGTTAACACCTAAGTCAAAAATAGCGTGTCGTGAGTCGTGACATACTCGTATTATTAATTTGTCTAAATAAAGTTGTTTTGGATTTTTCGTTTTAAAAACAAGAAAAATAAAAATGGGGAAAAATTAGCAATTGATGTTGAACATTATTGATTATTTTAAAACTGATGTATTAAATGTTACGCTTCTTCTTATTGCCTTATAGGCCTTTTGTTGATACGCTAATTAAACTCTTTGGAGTGACCAAAATAAGATCATTCGTGTTTTAAGAAATTTTAGGTAGTCCGACGAATAACGGAATCACTACTATCTTCCCCTCTTTTATGTCGCATTATCTGAATATTTTCAACGTTTTTAAAATGTCCGGCTTTTTAAATTTTCGAAGTATCAACCAGTTTTTTAAGGACATTTAAATTTTGGAAATGGCAACCCTAGGAATGGATTGAACGGTCGTTCATATCGAATCAACATTCATTTTATAAATCGCAGCCCGCGGCGAAATGTTCAATCTTTTTTTAATTGAAACCATACAATATCCTTATGTAAAATGGAATTATGTAGCATAAGCATGCGTTAATTTACTTAATAATAGGTAGTTAATTTACTTAATATCAAAAATATAAAAAATGTATAATGAAGAGGTAGTTAGTACTTATTGGGTTCCAAAGTAGAAAAAAATCTTTTTAAGTTTATTGAGTAGGATATCAAATGAAAGGAACTTACTTGTACATTCCAAAATGGTTTTATTTGTATTCTAAGATCAAAAGTTTTTGAAATGTAACCATAAAAGTAAAATAAAAAACAGCTATGAGCGCTGGTGGTGTAGTGGTAGCACCCCTGCCTCACGATCCGAAGGTCGTGGGTTCAAACCTGGTCGTGCACCAATGAGTTTTTCCATTCGAAAAATGTATGTGCGCAATGCCAGTGCTCTTAAACGGTGAAGGAAAACATCGTGAGGAAACCGACATACCCTAGAGCCAAAAATTCGAAGGTATGTGTCATAGGTTAGTATTCTTATAAGCGGCGATGGGCTTGCAACCTGTCACGTACGGAATACTAACTACTATGCAAAATGTGGGCATGTACCAAATGTCATGTTTGGACTTGCCTCTGACTACCCCCTTTAGATATCCTCGAAGATCTAAGTAACTAAAGATCTGAGGAGATATCTACCGAGCCTGGGGATTACAGTCGTGATCAAATTTTTTTTTTTTTTTTTTAAACACCTGACGTCTTAGCACGAGTATTAGGTACCCATGTAGGTTAATCAAATATTTGTTTTTTATTAAGACCATTAGGACCAGTTACGTATGTAGTACATAAAGTGTGTCCAAACCTTCAGGTGAATACAAACGAGAATTGTCAACATCGCGCGCGAAATCTCAGTTCGGGGGCGAACTACTAGTAATAGTAAGATTTGCAAGAAGTAGGATGTAGAGATTATTCAGTCTAAAAATGCACGCCCCTCCACTTGTACTTGTACCGCATGTGGAGGTAAATACATTGGAGGGGCGTGCATTTTCAGACTGAATCATCTCTACCACATTATGTTAGACCGCCAACTTATACATAACTAATATTATTAAGAGGAAAGATTTGATTGTTTGCATTGAATAGGCTCCGAAACTACTGAACCGATTTCAAACATTCTTTCACTGATGCGAAGTTACACTATCCCTAGTGACAGGCTACTTTTTACATAAAAAAAAATAAGTAAGTTCGTTTGCTTACTGTTTTTTCATACATACTTCAACCTTTCGCTGCACCCCGCAGAGGTTAATTTCGGGAATTCCCTTCTAAGTACCTCCTAGACCCTAAATGGAACCTAGACTCTAAATTTCAGAACTCTAGGCCTTATGGTTTAGGCTGTGAGTTGATGTATCAGTCGGTCAGTAGTGTAGATAAGTTGACATTAACATTCTTGCTATGGGTGTGGTTGTTTGCCAAAAATTTATTGAACCTTAAAAGCACTAGTGATCTAGTGGTAGTGTCCATGTCTTCCGATCCTAAATTCGTGGATTCACAATCTTTGTACACCAATGGATTTTTCTATTCGAAAAAATTATGTGCGCTCAAACGGTGAAGGAAAACATCGTGAGGAAACCGGCATGTCGTTGAACCTAAAAAGTTCGAAGACATTGTGTCAATAAGCCTATTATTACCTATTATTATGCACTTGACCAAAACACACTCCAAAGGTCATGGCAAAAGTATTTGCTCAAAATAAATAGCTTAGTAGATTAGGTAGGCAAGTAGCTATCACCTACTTAATACCATGTATACCTATTGATAAGAGACAAGGTGAAGAATTGTTAATATAGTTACATATAGCTAGTCATAACTTAAAACTTAAATCCTCTCCTCACACTAGTTCTTAAGAACCACCCCACACGATAAGAAAAATTATAACTTTAAGTAAATGGACAGGAATACTCGATATGGATGAGTCGACCAATGGTACCTATCGCCTACCCTATCTACCTATTGTATTGTGTCGGCATAGCGGCTGTAAGGAAAATACATCAATGTAGGAAGACCGCTTTGTGTTGTGTGGCTACGAATATAGAGGGCGGGGAGAACCCCGTATGACAGACTTATTGAGCGAGCTAAGCGAGCCAAAACCTCAGTGCACCTATAATGTAGTAGGTTCATAAAGTGTGCCCAAAAACTTCAGTTAGAATTCTTATAAGCGGCGTTGGGCTTGCAACCTGTCACGTACGGAATACTAACTAGTGGGCATGTGCCAAGTTTGGACCTGCCTCTGACTACCTTCTTTAGATATTCTTAAAGATCTATGTTACTAGAGGACATAATTTTTATTTCCAGCCTGGGCATAACAGACAGTCGTGATCATGTACTGTATCTTATACCTTTAAACGAGCAATTCTTGTATATATGTATATATATATATAATCTGAATCTCGGAAAGGGCTCCAACGATTTTCATGAAATTTAGTAAGCAGAGGGTTTCGGAGGTGATAAATCGATCTAGCTAGGTTTCATGTTTAGAAAATGTTGTTTACCCCAAAAAAACGAGCAAAGCTCGGTCACCCAGGTACTGTATGTTAAATCGTCTTCTAGGTAATAATAATAATATATCCGCGATTCCAATGGCCGCACGCACAGTATCGTCAATCAGTCAGTGTCGTAGTTTTGATGAATCGCCCGCGGGTTTGCATTAGCGTTAACCACCGGTTAACGAAAATATTCGATAGCATCTAGGTGTAGGATGTTATTGGATTCATACTAGCTGTTGCCTGATACTTCATACTTCGACAGAAATATTTCTGTTCTGGTAGTTACATTTTATTGCATGCTGAGTTCACAGCGAGATCGTAGTTTTAAGAACAGGCAAAACAATTGAGACAGAAGGTAGCAGGATATAACCAAAAATTCAATTATGTTCAGCCGTTTAGCCTTATCGAAAGAGAAGAAGTCGTTTAGCCGTGAAAAGACCAAAAACAAAAAGAGCAGCTTTGATTTGTATAATTCTAGCCTTCTTCTTCGCATGCCACTAATTCTTTCAAACCAGTGTGGTGAAAGGATTCTATATTAATCCTTAACTCGAATATATAAATAAAAACATAAATATTGGAGAACATTTCACACAACGCCATCTAGCCTCAAACTAAGCAAAGCTTGTACTATGACAACCAGATAGCTGATAGATTCAATAAATAGTACCTGGGTGGCCGAGCTTTGCTCGGTTTTTTTTATTGGTAAACGACGTTTTCTAAAAATGAAACCTATCTAGATCGATTTATCGCCCCCGAAACCCTCTGCATACTAAATTTCATGAAAATCGCTGGAGCCGTTTCCGAGATTCCAATTATATATATATATACATATATATACAAGAATTGCTCGTTTAAAGGTATAAGACTTACTTTTTTTGTAAATACATAGTAACACCCAGTCACAGAACAAACAACTTTTTTCATCACAAAAAGTATTAGTTCTGAAGAGGTTCGAACCCACAACGTACAGCGCAGAAGGCAGAGCTACTACCAACTGAGCTGTGAGGCCAATGATAAGACTAGTGCCCACTGCTTCTGCCTACTTACTTAAAGTGCGTAATCGCAATACGTATAGTAGGTAGGTTAGATACTCATCCACCTAGCAATGATGACACACCCACTCTAGTCCGCCCGATTAGGTACGAAGATCGGACTTTGACCGTACGTGAATCTCACTCCAACCGCACGTTAAGATAAGAGTTCTTTAAAAAATGGTAACATTTTAAGTGGACTCTGAGTAGTTCTTTTAAAGGAGAAGAGTACATGTCGTGTCGGTTACGTGTCGTGTCTTTACTATATTTACTTTAATTTTACGAAGTTAGTAGACAAGTGTAGTACATAAAAATGAGGACAAAACAATACAAATATTATCAGGACTGTAATCCCTAGCCTTGGTATACATCTATATCTATATAAGAGCTTAACCTGACTGACTGACTGACTGATTGATCATCGCCGAGCCGAAACCGCTGAAGCTAGAAAGCTGAAATTTGGAAGGTGGTTTCCTTTTATAACAAAACCACCCACTAAGGCGGGATTTTTGGAAATTCCACCTCTAAGAGGGTGAAAAAGGGTGAAAACGTTAGTATGAAACTTTTTAACGCGTGGAGCGATTTTCATCAAACTTTATTTGTGCACTGTAAATGCAAAATAAATGGACACGTGTTTCAGGATTTTTCAATATAACCATCGAAAAGGGGTCAAATGTGGGGTCAATGTTTGTATGGGAACTTTTTAACGGGTGGTGCGATTGGCCTGAAACTTTGTTTGTGTACTGTAAATGCAAAATTAATGGACGTGTTTCAGGATTTTTCAATATAACCATCGAAAAGGGGTCAAATGTGGGGTCAATGTTTGTATGGGAACTTTTTAACGGGTGGTGCGATTGGCCTGAAACTTTGTTTGTGTACTGTAAATGCAAAATGAATGGACACGTGTTTTAGGATTTTTCATAATAACCTTCAAAAAGGGGTAAAATGGGGTGTCAAAGTTAGTATGGGATTTTTATGAGTTGTGTGATGTGTTTGAAACTCAGTTTAGATGCTTTAAGTGAACGAAGTCGCGAGCGGGACAGCTAGTCTCGTATATAGATCATAGATTTTAGATTCAGCGTCTTGGGGACGTTATCTATAGACATCGTTTGTAACGGTCCTTGTTAACTAACTCTTTCACATATTACAACAGAAAATACCCTTCTTAATTTTAATGTTGACTGTACCTACAATCTACATCTACCTACTTACACAAAAACATGCATTAAGAAAATAGAAAGTCCATGAAGTAATGGCGCGGAGCAGGACACACCAGGCAAGCTCAGAAGGGTCTAAGACCAGGTGCGTAAGCAGGTGTCTATACAATAACTCATCTATCACTAGCTTCTAGCCGTGGCTTCATTCACGTCGTACCCAGGCCATATACGTTAAATAATTTTAGCTCTGTCGAAGCAATTTAGATGAAAATCCGAATTGGTTTCGGTAACAGCTATATTTAACTGCAACATATCAAATGTTGAAGGAAAACGATGCGAGAGAAATGCGATTACAGAATAAAATTTTTGGAATTCAACAAAATGTCGCAGCAGTTTGGAAAAAGTCAGTCTCGCTCGATGTCCCAGCAGTGGGAATATTAAACGGCTGATCTGCTTTATTCCATGGAAGAAGATATAACGTGGGATAAGGCAAGTGTATTTTATTCCAGCTTTTTTGCTTGGCCCAGGCGCGGCCTAAAAGTCCCATGGGCTACTCCATGCGAAACACACAACTTATAGGTAAAAGTATAATCAATATTGTTTGTATTTAATTTTGTTGTATAAAATTCGGCGACTTTGAGGTCAAAACCTTAGCATAATTTGTGCGTAGCCGGACGCAGTAGCGGATGCTTGGTTCACGGGTCGGGACCTGCGAACCTTCGGCTAATTTATTTTATAGGTTAACTATATACAGCGGCGGTACCGAGAACCAGAAAGTATACATAATATTTGCGTCTTCGGAAATGTCAATAATCAAAAAATACCGTTAGCTATCAAAACGTGCAAATGTACTCGTACGATCGATGTCGGTTTAAAAGACAAGCCGAAGACCTTTGCTATAGCTTTACAACTATATAGCTAGGACTAACGACGACGCTCCGTCAATGGGTGATTGATGAATCTTAAGCTTGGTATACGGAGCCGCGGCGCGTCGAGCGTTTGTGTGAACGCTGTCTTATATCGCCTTATGTTTAATAAAAGGCGATGCTTGTTCTAGGATTAGGTAGCTCAGTAAGCCAAGTACTTTATGGCCTCATTTTTTAATCAGGATTAGCCGAATATAAAATTCAAATGTGCAGTTACATACTGTGCACTTAATACAAAAAATCAGACCATTGTTAGCAGTCGAAATAATTTTATTTGCCAATTAAAATACTTTTGGCAATAAACTGTACAGTTAGCGAATAAGTGGCAGTATGCCGATGGCGTAATGGCCGAATCGTAGATATTCTGTGTCATTGACACTTATATGGTCCAAGAAGCCAGTTGGGCACCTAATGTGTAGTGGTAGCAACCGTTTTCTGATCAAAGTTTATTCAAATTCTGGTTTTAGATAAAATTTATTTGAAAAACTTATATATAATGCTACCTCCCTCTACCTAGACTAGTATTGTGGCAGCTCTGGCCTCAGTGGGTTCTTCTGTTCTATAGAAATCCCCACCTAGGACACACAATGTGTGATGAACATAGATGTTTGTTCGGTGTCTAGGTGTTTTTTTAATATGAATGTAGTTTGTAGTGTTAACCAATGTGCATGTATGAAGAATGTAATGAGAGTAAATAAAGAAAAAGAGGTATTTCAGGATTGTAGCAAGTGGAGATCTGTGGTCTCTGCCTACCCTATCGGGGAAACAGGCGTGATTTTATGTATGTCCACTACATACATAAAATCACGCCTGTTTCCCCGATATATTCCCCGTAACTATTTATTAAACATGTGTGAAATTATCTAAGTCTGAAAAGTATAAGTTTAGCTTTAACAACATAAGAACCTACTTAATAAAAAAAAAATCTGTGACTACATTTAAAGGAAGTTCATGTGTAGGACATGAATGAAAGAAGTCTTCATTGTGTAATTTTTTAGAGTGAATAGTCACTCCATCGTCAGAGTTAGCCACTGACTTTACAAGCTTACTTATTACATTAGCCGACTACATGGGATATTCTTAATTTCATATTTTTTGACCTTAATTTGTTGGGTCAAAATACAGCATAGTGGTAATGGGACTGGACCGTTTATGTTTGGATTATCTACAATGCAAAATTCAGCATATGTACATACTGACTGTTTATACCTTTTTAAGTATAAATAACTAGCTTCCCCATGCGGTTTTGCCTAAAATATAGCTTATGTTGATCCTGAAAGATTATTCTACATATTTTTGAAATCAAATGGGTAGTTTTGTAGATTACTTTCTACATAAAAACAAACTAACAAACTTTTCCTCGTATAATATTATTATAGAATGGTAGATTAAAACACAATTCCACACACAATCTCAGTGAAACAAAATATTATCCTTTGTATTTTCTGGATGGTGTCAGTCAACTCTAACATCATAATAAGTTATCCTTTCACCACACTGGTGCCTACAAACTAATGTCACAATAGGAAGTGTTAATAAGTTGGCTGCATACAGGATAGGGTTTTAAAAAGATGATTTTTTTTGAAATACAATTACTAATAAAGCATTATTTGGACATGCCTCTGAGATTATGAGATTTTATTTGGAACTCCAATCACAGTTTTGGTGTGAATAACAAAAAAAATTCTGTGTGAATTCAAATACTGAACTAAGTATTTATACGGTAGTATGATCATTAGATAATTTTAAAAATATTTGAAACAAAACTTTCTACAGGTTTGGAAAGTTTTTGAAAAATAATTTTCTAGGTAGGTACCTACCTATAACTTGCGATTACAATAAAACTATAGTCGAAAAAAGGAGGACTTTAGGTACATGACTGATTAAAAATATGCAGTTGAATATAAAAGTTAGCTTTTTATGAAAACCTGAAAGTGATGAACCATAAATTTACTATTTTTGTTTGTAGGTAAGTATGTAAATTTTTTTAAATTGAAAATAACAATTTGTTTACAAAAGTTATTAAGTTTCAACTGCAGGACTTTAAAAGCCAAATATTGAACAGTCATACGAGATGGTGTTGAACAAACACATTACAATGCGCTAATGTAATCACGACTCGAACACGAACGATAAATAAAACATCTGCTGTTGTTAACGAATGCACGACAAAGTTTTGAACTTCGTTTTAGGTTCGAAAGTTATGATGCCAACGTGAAAAAATCATAAATACTTCGAGAACTGAACAGCTGTGGTCTGAGCATGGAGTCACGGATCACCGGCACCCCGGCGGCCCTCAAAAAAACCGCCACGCCACTTACGAAGCCCTCGAATCATCTAGGTTACATTTATTTCACACAACTTCAGAGTTTTGACCTACAAACTTTAAACTAAACAAAAAAGAAAACTGTACTTACTTGATATAGAAACTATCATCCAACTACGAGCGTCATAGCGATCCAGAAAGATGTATCACTGCATAAATAATCACAATTCAACGGAGAACACTTTTTTATCCATCTGATCGTAAGATCGCACAAACTATTTTGTAACCATAAAAACTTAACTATTTATTACACGGAAACTTTAACAAACACTAGCACTAAACAATTAACATATTTAAAAAGTTACTAACACTACATAAACGAAATATCACAAACGGATAACACTTTTCTACTTGTCCTTGCGTTCACACAAATCAGGCGGCCATCTTGCGTTCGTGCGGGCAGGGGGGCAGTGTTTCTAGCACTGAATATTGCTGAATTTGAATATTGAATTACCCCAAACTATGTAATATTATTTCCTTAGAATAATTTACCCACATATCATGAAATGGGTTCTTATATACTCATTAATTTATAATTAAATAGTTCTTATATACGTAATTGTAATTAATTTATTGATTGTTTTTTATTATAATAAATAGTCAGTAGAATAAAAGATGTCACTGCCTATTGGTGTATGACCATATTGATTTATGAAACGTAGTGCTTACGGATTTATTTACTAGGAGAGGGATGGCAGCTAAAGTTACAATCAATAATGTTAATAAGGGGTTAATAAGTATCACTTTTATTATTATCATCATTAAAAATCTGCAGTCTGTGTTACACAATGGATGTATAAAATTCCCATTTTTTTATTTCCTTAAATTCAGGTATTTGGTTATTTTTGGCAACATTCATAAAATAACAACCATAGACAATATATTTTTTCACAAAATATTTCATTCTAAATTTCCTTTTTTGTTGTTTTTATTTATTATTCCATTTTAGTAACAGAACACAAAGCATACTTATTTGAAAATAAATAGTGGGTAGGTACATGAACATATTTATTACATAGAAGATCGATATTGCTGAAGTCCCAAGAGTCATCTATGTTACAATTTTATAATCTTCTCGTTGGCTTAATTGATCTTGGTTTCATCATCAAATCATAGATGTCACTGAAATAAAAAATAAAAATCACACCCTTTTGATACACCTATACATTACCCCAGATAATATGACAGTACCTGGTTGACCGAGTTTTGCTCGGTTTTTTTTTGGTAAATTTTGTTTTTTGGAAAATGAAATCTAGCTAGATCGATTTATCGTCCCCGAAACCCCCTGCATACAAAATTTCATGAAAATCGTTGGAGTTAGCGGCCGAATTGCTAGTGAAGCTTTTAGGTAGGTACGATATTGAAGTTTTCAGTAGGTAGGTACATACCAACAATTGAATTTTTATCAGAGGTTTTATTGGGCCAATGCTAACATTATTATAATTTGGTTTATTGTCATAATCCCCACTAAGCTGTCCCCACCAGTGGGGATTATGACAGATCGCAAAAACTTTTTGCGTTTTCCCCACTTTACTTATGTAGGTTGGTTGGTAATCGGTAGTACCTACGGGTACCAGGTACCTACCTGCAAAACATACAGCCAGCTATAACTAGGTTATTTCCAGGTAAGTAGTAACTTTGACTAGGTTTTTTAGTAGGCACTCATCCCGTTTATTACGATGGGAAAATACGTTACACTTCCCCTCAAATTCGGGGAAATTAGGAGGGATTATGTCAGGCTATCATAAAAACAAGTTTAGTTGATTATTTCAGTTTATTTACTTCTTTTTATTTGTTAATATTATTATAACTTACTTTAAACTTATAGACCATAGGTCTTACGAAATTATCTTAATTTTTTTTCATATAAGTACGTAACTTCTAACTACAACCGCAAAATAGATTCATACAATTTGGGTGATAAATCTTACAATACAATAAAGAAAAAATATAAGTGAATTGCATTACAGCAGTGATTCGTTGTTACTTATTTAAATCCATGAATAAAATTAACTTTTCAAAATGCTGAACTTTTTCTTATAAATACTTTTAAATAACTATAGCCTTCTAAAACGAAGGAAAACCTTACCAATAGATACTTTACTATTAAAAGCATTATTTTAAGTTAAATGGTCACTAATTAATCTTTCATACAGTTACAAATGCATTTTTTTAAGTTAAATGGTCACTAATTAATCTTTCATACAGTTACAAATGCATTTTACCCTAGTCAAAGGACTCACACAATAAGGCCACAGAGTCAAAAGGCAACACATTATCAAAAGGGTCCACAAATTGATAAACTTTTTCCACTAACCATAATTCAGCCGTTTAAAATAAACTTTTGAGATTTAGTCATACTTATGATACGAAAATACTTCAAAAATTAGCACTCAAGCCGTTCGTTCAAAAAAATCTTCAGTTAATTTAAACTCAATAGACAATTTTTCTTTTTTTAATAGTGAATAGAATAAAAAACATTTTCTCCAGTTCGAAGTTTGAATTGAAACATCCGGTCCGCTTCGAGCCATAACCATATTGATCCATGCAATCGGGCGATTGTCAGTCAAATTCAGCGATCAAGCAGCGGTCGTTCATTTTATGATGAGGCCTTGGTTTCTCTCGTACTCCACTGGCAGGAATATATGCATGCGCTTTTCTATTTCGCAACGGCAGAGCGGGCAGCGATTACATCTGTAACAAGGAAATATTGATTGGAGATGCGAAACTTTTTTATATGAAAACTAGATGGCAGCACATGGCTACTAAGTCGTTCTCCATTTCAAAATGGCGGACGCATAATAAATACGATGATGATCTATTTTGATAAATATTTTTACGAAATGTCAACAGATGCACGAACATGGTATCATTTTAGAAAAATAGGTCAGGAATTGAATATTACGTCTACCGAAATAGTAAGAACTTTTTTCATTCACATAATCATTGAGCGTATTCCCTATCCTAGGATGCCGATGTACTGGAGAGGTCTATTAAAATTGGATTTAATATATCAGCAAAGGTTTCGGGATAAGTTCTTGTTGGTACGCAATGCACTGCACGTCGTAGATACCGATGAACCCCCGCCAAATGAAAGAAACAACCCACTGTGGATGGTTCAGCTAAAGATCGACCGAGTAAAAGCGGGACCTATGTAACACAAGAGCCCCTGGATTTTACTCAATGCTGGACGAATAAATGGTTCCATTTACTGGTAGATGTATTCTGCGTCAAGCTGTCTGAAACAAGCCGAGCCCGGTTGGACTTAGTGCCAACAACAAGTGAGGGTTCGATACACGATTTTCATAATTTAGTTTTGTCTAGTGGACTAGGACTTCATGTGGTTCTCCATCTGGTGAAGAGTGTCCCACCTGGCAGCTGTGTCTAATGATAAATATTTTACGACTGTTGGATGTTGAAGAGATGCACAAGCGAAATATTGGCACAGCTCTGGAACAATAATCCAGAACAGGATACCTGACCGTGCGGCGATCAAATTCAAGCCGGATGCTAGGATTAATCGAGGTGAAAGTTAGCAGTACGTGGCTGAACCCATAGTCAAGTCCCACCAACCCAATCCAACCCCTTCACAGTCAAGTGGAAGGACAACGATTCCGTTTTGATGGCTTCTAACTGCACCGGCGAGGCCTCAACTTCGATGTTTAGTAGATGTTTAGTTTTAAGGTTGATTTTATGATACTGAATGAATAATTGCTGAATAATCAATAAAGAGGTTACTTACGTACAAATTAATTTAATGTTCCTGTAAAATACCCTATAAAGTAAAAAAATATAGGACTAAATTAAATTATCCTCACGATTGTGACTATGTCATGTACGACCTGCGGCTCACGATCGTGTGGGTCGGTTTCTGAGTTAACTATAAACCAGGGATTTTTTTAACTTGTTTTTTTTGCTCCTTAGACTCGTTTCAAAACAAAAAATTACATTTCGCAACAAGAATCTCAAAAAAGTTTTGCCGGTTGTAAAGGGCTATAAATGCAACTAAACTTCCTGTTAGAAAATTCAAAGCCTTCATTAAAAATAATCTCTTAAAGAAAGCATATTATAATATAAATGAATATATTGATGATAGGAACTCATGGCCCGATGTCGCTCCGCCCTCAGACAGCTAACCAATTTGCAATGTAAACGCTGTCCTTTTGTTTTATGTATTTATGTTCTGTTTTGTCTTTTGTTTTTATGTTATTATTATTAGATAATCTTGATTACATTTTTTTTGTAAGAAGGATCATTATGATCCTTCTTACAAAAAAATTGTATGATACAAAAAAGCGCTAGGACCGAGACGAGTTTCTTGCCTGTTCTTCTCGTACTTGGGTTAGGTTGGAATTGGCACATAGATTCACCTAGCATGTAAGACGTTTCAAAGTGATCCTTGTGATTGTACTGAATAAATATTTTTCAATTTCAATTTCAATTTCAATTGTTATTTTGGGCTATCAAAAATTTTGGTTTCCTACCTATTTCATAAAATATTAGCTAATTTTAAATGCATTTTATTTATACCCTTCGTGAAATAACTTATTATCAACAATCTTTTATAGCTCCATCTTCATGCAATCAGCTTAAAAGAAGGGCTCTAAAATAAAGGTTAACAAAGTTTTTAAAAATATCAAATGGAGTAGTAGGTAACGCCTGTTTACAAATAGGTCAATGGCCAGGTTAGTATTTAAACTCCAGGATATTTGTACCAGGAGACCAGAAGTAAGCAGTAAGTGTACCTGGGAGCACATTCGTTGCAGCAGACGACGTGTCGGCACGGCAGGAACAGAGTGTCCATGCCGGAGTCCATGCACACGCGGCACGCCAGCGCCTCGCCCCCCCCACCGCCCCCGCTGCCGCTGCGCGAGCGAGACCGGGACTCCTGAGGACAAAGGAAATTGTATTTTAAAGGTGGATTTAACAAGTCTCTCATAATATAATTATATTATATATTAATTATATTCTGGTATATAACTTGTTCTTCTTCCTGCCCTTTTCCCACGCTATGTGGGGCGGCAGAACATGTGATCTTCTTCCATTTCCCTCTATCATCCGTCATCTCAGTACTCACTCCTTTCTTAGGTTTAAAGATATTTATTCTCAAAAAAGACACAGTCACTTACATGAGAACACTTAATTAACTTAACGTAATAATTTATATAAGTAAGAGTTAAAGGGGGAGGTGCGTTCGGTCTGTAGAAGGTATTAAAATATGCACAAATCAATAAAAAGAAATAGGAGAAAGTAGTAGAGAGAGAACTTAAGCAATAGATTAAGTAGGTACACAGACAAGTTACTGAGGTAGGTAGGTTAGGTACTAGAATTATATAATTTATAAAATTTAATTAATTAATAGGCCAATTTTTCTTAACAAAACTAGCCAGTTTAGTTTTGAATGCACAAGGCGAGCCATCATTTTTAACAGTTTGGGGTAGTCTATTATAAAGTTGCGCTCCTTCAAATGTGAACATTGTTTTGCCGTAATTTGTTCTGACCTTGGGTAAAACAAGATAGCTAGCTCGGCGAGTATTACGTTTTGTCACTTGCTTTGATTTTAAGAATGTTTTATTAGTATGAATGGAATTTTTGGTTATTTTGCGAACTAGTATACATGAATTATAGATGTACAGCTGATTTATAGTCATAAGATTTGTTTCTTCGTAGATAGTTTTAGTAGGTGTTAGATAATGATAGTTAAAAAGTAGTTTTATTATTTTATTTTGTAGAACTTGCAGGACAGCTAGTTTAGTTTTGGTGGCGTTACCCCAAACCTCTATAAGGTACAGCAAATGTGGTTTGACAAGCGAGTTGTAAATTGTATAGCGAGTTGAACGTGGGATACATCGAGCTAAGTTGGATAATGATCCTGTGAGTTTTGAAAGTTTCGTTCGTATGTTTTCTATGTGAGTTCCCCACGTTAGACCACTATCCAAATTTAGGCCTAGGTACTTTTCACACATTTTTCTTTCCAGAACTATACTATTTATTGTTAAAGGTTGATGTGGTGGGATTATTTTATTTTTAGCTTTAAATATTGTGTAGCAAGTTTTGGATGCATTTATTGTTAGGAGGTTGTACTGAAACCAGTCATTAAGGGAGTTTAAGTCGTCTTGAGCTTTTTTGATGATATCATGTATCGATTGACCAAAGTAAAATAAGCACGTGTCATCAGCATATAGAGATATGTGACCATGTAATCCTAGTTCATTTAAATTTCATCTTACACATGTCATCTTTCACATCACGTGGGAAAAGGGCAAGAAGATGATGAGTCATCAATCATCATTGATAAAGATTGAACAATAAGTAATTTAATTAAAAATATTAGCGGCCACATTTTGATAGGATGGTAGAAATATATTCTCCTAATCATAAATATGCGTAAAAATTAGGATTTTAATAAATACTCGATGATCGCACAGACTGCAGCCGGATCTTAGACTATGATTGATGACTGACCATGACTTATTAATGTATGGAAGTAGTGTTACTTAAAGCTTGAAAACCCCTGAAACTAATTTGGTCAAGTTTTGTGGTTTGTATGTATGACTAGCTTCTGCCCACGGCTTCGCCCGCATGGTAGGTACATTGAAAAAAAACAAATCTATCCCACGGGAACCGTACATTTTTCGGGATAAAAAGTAGCCTATGCGTTATACCAGAGACTATAATCTATCACTGTGCCAAATTTCATTAAAATCCATTAAGTAGTTTTAGCGTGAAAGAGTAACAAACATACATCCGTACATCCATACATTCTTACAAACTTTCTCGTTTATAACATTAGAAGGATGTTGTTACCTTCCGCTCCGGGCCGGATCCGTGCCGGCGGCGGTGCTGCGCGCGGCGCGCCCGGTCGTGCACCTCGCGGCACGTGCGCACGATGTCGAACACGTAGCGGCGGCCCAGCGTCGACGAGTCCTTGAAAATGGACGCTATCGTACCCTGGAACAGGAGAACAGACCATGAAGCCCACTATGTAACTGGTTAGAGCACTGGTGTAGTGGTAGCATCCCTGCCTCACGATCCGAAGGTCGTGGCTTCAAACCTGGTCGTGTACCGATGAGTTTTCCATTCGTTAAATTTATGTAAGTAGGTACGCAATGCCAGTACTCTTAAATCGTGAAGGAAAACATCGTAAGAATGGGTTTGAATGGTTATGATCACGACTGTAGTCTCCGTGCTCGGTAGATATTTATTTATTTATTTATACTTTATTGTACACAATTACAAAAAAATGTGTTACAAAAGGAGGGCTTAATGCCTAGGGGCATTTTCTACCAGCCAACCCATTATATATATATTTATTACATTATATACATTAGATATTTCCTCAGATCTTTAGTTAACTACTTAAATCTTTGAGGATATCTAAAGAGCTGGTTTCCTCACGATGTTTTCCTTCACCGTTTAAGACCTAATTAGTTCACACGCCCATTCTAAGTCCAAAGGTCACTAAACACGTTGTTGCACAGTTACACTAGGTAGGTACATTTATTAAATTAAAATTCGTGTGACGCAGCTCACAGTACCCAGAACTCCTACCATTGTTTTGTTCGTACCTACCTTAATAATTATAATTTCGATCCACTGTTTTCGTATTTATATTTTATGGTCTATATAAGTGCGCACTACGTATCTAAAGCTTATTGGCAGCTCAAATAATGGCCCAGCAGTGGGCCATTATTTGAGCTGCCAATGATGATGATGACTCTTTTTTTAGTCAACCCCATTTTAAAGTTCTCAGACACACTAGATTCTACTGTTTTATTATACGTTAGATAGATAGAAGAGCACGAAAAGAAATATTTCCAAAACACTTTTATAGGGAGATAATTATGTAGTGAAGATCAAATTCATCATAATGATAATATGTAGTGAAGAACAAAATCATCATAATAATAATATGAAGTGAATATAAAAATCATCACAATGATAACATGAAGTGAAGATCAAATTCATCATAATTAGAATAGGAAGTGAAGATCAAAATCATCATAATGATAATATGTAGTGAAAATCAAATTCTAAAATGGAGTTGGGCAGGACACCTGGCAAGGCGAGGTGACGACAGGTGGAGTAAGGCGATAACTGAATGGCGTCCAAGAACCGGGTATAGGTGCGTTGGTCGTCCGGTAGCGAGATGGGCTGACGACAGCATCCGTCGCGGGACCTGGATGAGGCTAGCGGCAGACCGTGGACAATGGCATATGCAAAGAGAGGCCTATACCCAGCAGTGGGTGAAGTCGGGCTGCGGATGATGATGATGATGATGATGATGAATGATAATGTATAGTGAAGATAAATAATCATGATGATAATAGGGGGTGCCCTCACCTTAAGGTCCCTGATGAACTGCTCGGTGACGTCGCTGCGCACTGTCTCGCAGCAGTAGAAGGCATGCTTCTCGGTGACGGCGCGGTACAGCGCGGCGGCCTGGCCCGAGGTGGCCATCTTCACGTGGAGGGGGGCTTCGTGACCCTCGCTGCTCACATACGTCATCTGGAACAGGCGCCGGACGGACTGCGCGCGGTGGATCACTGTGTAGGGGATGCTGGAGACAAAGAGAAAAATGGTTCTAAAATTGTAGAAAAAAGCAGTATTTGTTTCGAAAATAAAAAAAATCGATTGAAGGTAGTTGTAAATAGGTTTTTAGATATTGGATTATCTGTCCATTTGTAAAGCCTATAGTCTCGTCATAAAGAGAATTCAACGACACCTTAATTTGTGTTTAAGGATTGCAGAAACGCGTTCATAGGTCCACTATTGCATTTGTATAACCTCAGTCTTGAATCGTGCACATACCCTGAGGAATGGAAAATCACTCGTGTGATCCCAGTACCTAAAGGTAGCGCGAGTACAGATGTTGGGGGTTATCGGCCAATTGCTGTGCTGTCATCCTGCGCTAAGATTTTGGAATCCATGTTGCATCGTTGCATCTACAGTCAGGTTAACTGTCAACTGTCGGATGCTCAACATGGGTTTAGGCCGAGTCGTAGTACGGACAGTAATATGCTATGTTTTATGACATATGCTGTCCCAGCTGTGGACTTGGGAGAACAGGTGGACACGGCGTACTTTGACTTTCGTAAAGCATTCGATACGGTTGATAATGATGTCTTACTGGCAAAATTAGCATCGGTGGGATTTACTCTAGACCTACTTAAACTTTTTGCTAGCTATATGAAAGGTAGAATGCAATACGTGGACTACTGTGGGAGCCTTTCGGAACCTTTTTACACAAACTCAGGCGTAAGCCAGGGAAGTAATCTAGGCCCCCTTGAATTTTTAATAATGATAAACGATCTGCCTGGTGTTGTGAGAGATTCCGTTTGTCTTTTGTTTGCCGATGATTTAAAACTGGTAATGCGGGTAGAAAAGGGCTCGGACTGTGAACGATTGCAACGTGACATAGACCGTGTTTCCCGGTGGGCTCATGATAACAGGCTCTATTTTAATGCATCCAAGTGCTGTACTATTAGCTACGGCCGTGCAAAAAATCCTGTTATACATGAATATTCACTGGGTTCAGATTGTGTGGAACGAGTGCATTCTGTTCGTGACCTCGGCATTCAGATGGACACGGAATTAAATTTCCGAAGCCATGTAGTCGATATTTGTAAAAAGGCTTTTAGAAATCTGGGATTCATATTGCGACAATCTAGCGATTTTCACAATATCGGCACCATTAAGGTACTGTATAATGCGCTAGTTAGAAGTAGGTTGGAATGTGGAGCCATGATATGGAGCCCTCATGAAAAAAAGTACAGTGGGATGGTGGAAAAAATGCAGAATAAATTTTTGAGGTTTCTTTATCTAAAGTTATACGGAGTTTACCCATTTTTCCCGCTAATGTATCCCACTTTATTCGTTCTAGGTATGGTGGGGTATTTTAAACTTGAAATTAGAAGGGAAATTATGCTAATAACGTACATTTTCAATGTGATTAGAGGCATGATACACAACCCTCTGGTATTAATGAACATAGGACTTCACGTACCTAACAAATATGTATACGCGCGCCGAAGACCTAGACTACTTGCGATCCCGAGGGCACGAACTAACCTCCTGAGCAAGTCCCCGTTCACAAGGGCCCTTCGCACTATTAACAGTTTATGTGCAGATGAGGATGTTGATATATTTTATATGTCCTTGCCTGAATTCAGGGATGCGGTTTTAAATTTTCTAGATAAGACTCATAGGAATAATTAAAGTTATTTATTTTAAGCTGTTATAGCTAGTAGGTCTAAACTTTTTAATATGTATATAATGTGTATTCTGTATTTCTTTTTGTATATCTTTGTCGCTTTGGTGCCATACTGTAATGACAATGTAAATATGGAAAAATAAAATAAATAAATAAATAAATAAATAAAAATTGTCATAATACGTCCAGCTCTTTGGGTTGACAGAGTCTAAAGAACTCAGAGATAAAAATTATAATCCCTACAAACTAGGAGACAAGACAATGCAAAAATATCCAAGAAGATAAAAGGAATTAGTCATTGAACAACTATCTAAATATTATCCCCAACAAGTTGTTGAAATAGTTCTAAATCTTTGTAGGTAAGAAAGAAATCAACGGCAGTTTCATGGCTTGAAGAAAACCCAGACGGGACAGATATTCAAAACGAATATGTATAACAAAAGAAACAAATACTTGTGTCTCGTGACTCAATTTAAAAAAAACATTGAATAGTAATTGTTCTCGAAGGTTCTATGACAATTAACGTGTCTGTAGTTGTAAAGTTGAATCAGACAAAAAAATACGAAAATCAAAGGTTTGCTCTATGACATTAAAGTGTGCTAGGCAAGTTGCCAGGCTAGCGTTGTCTCCATAGTTAGGCAAAAAAAGTCTTTGTTGACTATTTTTTTGCGACTAATGTACACAGCAACAATGTCTAAATCCTTCGTTTACCTTATATTGACGTTGCTAATTTACAAGGCGACTGTTTGGTTTATTAATTTGAAGTTACTTTCCGAGAGACTTCTTTTTATCGTGTGTCTTTCAGCTCACAGCTATTTATTTTAGGTGTCCTCACGATGTTTTCTATCACCGCTTGAGAGTACCTACTGTTAATAGCGTAGATACATCTTTAGAACCGAAAAATCCATTGGTGCACAACTGGATTTGAAGTCGAACCCACGACCTTAGGATAGGAAAGCCACCAGTCACTAAACACCAGTGCTCAAAGACTTCAAGAGTGCTATGCCATGTGACGCAAATTTACATCAAACAATGCAAAAATCAAATAAGCTAATGTCAATTTACTTCTATTATACCAACTTAATAGACCTAATAACACATTAAGGACATCGAGAACATTAGGTACTAGTGTTAGGTACACCCCGGTACACTAATTATACATACATACATACAGAAAAAATCTAAGAACAAAAAGTGAAAGACAAAACAAGAAGTATTTATTAGTTTAACCTATTATATCACAAGTTCACAACTCAAAAGAGAAAGCCCTAGTAGAGTATTATAGGTTGCCATTTCTAAATCCGGTCAACCACTGTTTGGTCTCAGAGACTAAGAATCAACCGGTGCTACGAATGATAACAATAATGATATTTTTCTTATTAAAATTAAACTGCGTGAAAACGTTATAATATAAAAAAAACAATAGAAAAACCGGTATTAAAATGTTTGAATGTAAATGACGTGATGGACTTGAGTAATTCCCAAACTAAGTAAGCAAAACTTGTATTTTGGGAAACAGTTTTCCTCCAATTAATCATATTGAAGAGTCATTACTATGCAGCTTGAAAAACAACGACACGAACAGACACCCCTGAGGCACACCGCTTGTTATATACACACGAACCAAACGCGAAAGTCTGATATTTCAATGAATCAAGGTCAAAACACCTTTACGAATAGCTATGCTTGCCTACTAACTAACGTTTTAATGCTAAGGCAATTATATTTGAAATTTAAAGAGAACAAGAGACAGGATGTTCTAAAAACATATTTTTCAATATCTGGAGCAATAACATTTCTCTTGTATCTTATCTTCATGTAAATAAAGCTTATCTAAAACAATAGAGTGTTGTTATGCAGGCTGTCATGAAGTATACGAATGATACACAGACAAAGAACTACGGGCAAGATAATTGAATGAAGTCAACGAAGAGATAATTCTAGGAAAAATAAATAGGACTGATCCAAGATAAGGCATGAAGATTTAGACGCGGAAAAGTCACTAAAGTACCCCTATTTTAAACGAAATTTTCCCATCTTTAATTGAAAAATATGCTAAATTCAAGGAATATAAAAGGCTGTCCAAAATTCATTGGCGTTTCACATACTGATTGGGCCTCTGACGGTGATCTAAGTTCTGAGATAAAGACCCCATAGATTTTAAAGATCTTTCAACTTGAGACATTGTTTCAAAAAACAAGGAAAATAAACTAATCAAACATACTTGTAACTGCGAAGTAGATAAATACATAGGTAGGTAGAGTAGGTACATTAATAATAATACACAATAACAAGTTATCAAATTAGAACGTAACTGCGAGGTATACGGAAAGTGGAGCATTGTTTAATTTGTAGAATAACAATTCTAGTCTAATGATTATGACTTATTTGTTTATAATGCTTTTTGATTGATCGATTTATCATGTTATTCTCGTAGGTTATTTACTATTATTCGGACTTATTGCGACTGTTTTCATACAGATTTTTCACTCAAACATCAACCTCCCACTGACTTAACGAACCTATAGGACCAACCGATACCCAACCGCTCGCCTTACATTAATAATTGTTGGCCCTAAAGCTGATTGGGCCTTTGTAGGCAAACCTTCGTTGGCCATCAAGTGTGGGCCCAGAGGTTTAAATTTTAGGAAATTCTTAAAAAAAAACCCTCCCAAATTTAAGTCTAAAACTTGTGATTTAGGCTGGGTTGATTTGCCAGTCAGTCAGTAATGAAGTTTTATATATTTAGATAATCACAGAACACATTATAATACTTGGTGAAATCTCTGAGGTACATAGGTACGAAGTAAATATCAAATATAAGGTATACTTATACTCAGGTACCTTACGTAAGTTTAGGTACTCCAAGAATCTAGTCAGAAAGGTGGACCGTGAAATTCGAAAGTGATCATGAATTGCTTCCAACCAGGCTTCGCCCGCGAGGTACCTTACCTACATAAAATAACCAATGATCATCCTAAAAATTCATTCTACAAATTGGTCAAATATTTTTTGAAATCGGATAGGTAGTTTCCTCCTACATACAAACAAAATTTATCTCTTTATAATATTAGTGTAGATAGATACAGTTTGTGAGTGTCTGTGTTGATCAGAGTTCAGTAGACTGGGTAGGTCACGTAAGTGATAAACGATCATAATGGTTCAAATGACTTTGAGAGCCGCAATCACATCCGATGCCATTTACATTCAGAATACCAATCTACAGGAAGCTCAACGCAAGGACAAGGTCCCAACTGATATCGAACTTGGGAACAACTAAAATGCCCTAAAAAGCGTTAAAATTGACGCCATACTAAATACAATAGTAACCATGTTACTTTTTCACGACTGAACGGATCGTATTGAAATTAGATAAGGAGATAGTTCATATTCTGGAAACGGATATGGGCTATCTTTTCTCTCAAATTTCTCTTAAAAAAAGAATTTTGAAAGGGCTGAAATTGGGGTTGAGAGTATGTATGGGAAACGCATGGTTAAGCAACGCTGGGCGCTGTCAGTTCTTGGATAGGTGACCATCTTTATGCTTTCCAATTAACCGTTATCAATAATTTCAGAATTAAAAAGTTATATTGGTGGATTATAAACGTACGAGACTGATTGATAGATCTGTGTTTCGGGAGATGTATATGCATCTTAAGGTCTTACCTTTGTTTTTCCACTCCAATGTCTTGATCTCCATTGCACGCCGGCCTGTACACCACTAGGCCATGGGGGCCTACTCCTACGCATGTACTGAGTCTACACCCACAGCCTCCAACATTCTGTCCTGTCGCCAAGCACCCTACAGTCGCACTACCATCGATTTCTTGGTCGTCTCTTGCCCTAGGTTCTTCAGTTTGTTGGATATGGTAGAGAAGATGGCTGTACAGATTATGAGCATTGTTGCTTTGTGTGATAGGTTTGCAGAAGAATAGTTCTTCTCCAAAAGATTCCAGCTTAGATATCTCTTTTAGAAGCCTGTACTCGGCTTGTGAAGCCCTCATTCCTGCTATTTGACAGTGGTAATCAATAATTTTGTCCACATGATCTTCAGGCTTTTCTCCCTGAGGCCCTATCTTTTCACACTCGCTATAGATGTGCTTTGGAGGTTCCTCACTGTCGCAATCACCGGTTTCTGCTTGAGCTATGTAAGCTATAATCTTTCTAGCAACTTCCAAGTCAGCTACGACTAGCCTCCCTTCTGTTAGGTCTAATTTCGCTTGTAGATAGAACTGGTGGCGGGTTGGTTCGTTTATCAACAGGTGTGGGGGTACCCAGAATTTGACTCGTAGATCGAGGCGTCCTCCTGGGATTCTGTGGGGATCGAGGGGGTTCCTCAAGTTGAGCCATCTTGAGGGGCCTGATCCGGGGGATACGCGGAGCCCGAAGTAGTCGGCTTCAGCGCCTATTTCTAGCTTCTCGCATATCTGTAACAAAGTATCATAAATTTAGCGAAGGTAATAACCTACCTTTAAGTAGATGGATAGATGGAACTCCATCAGGTAAATTACACCGTTTGGAGCTTAAATTGAAGCAAAAAATGTAGTTTAAATATCAGAATGACCCCTAAATTGGTCTTGCTGAAACCTATGATTACACAAAAACCAGGGTCACAACAAACTGCTCTACCATTACGGCCGTCAGAATACACACGCACGTAACATATTCAACGTTAGGTTGAATATCGCGAACAAATTCACTATTATGATGTCGTAGATTCCTATGGACTCGGGTTTAACACCGAAATCGCTGCTTCTAAACGGCAGTAAAAATAATCGTAGTGATTGTGAATCTAGCCTTGCGTTTACGCAACCTCTTCTAGATAATTATAGAGAGGAGTCAAACGATTTGGCATTAATTTTAGGAGAAAGCTGATTCGTTGCCGAACCTGTAGTTATGCAGATGGTACCTATACCTAGTTTGAAAGTAGGAACACCTATCTAACTAATACTTTTAACGGTTAGGTAGCTACTTAATGTGGTCAAATTTGATGGTTGTTTAATTAATTTTGTGCAATACATAACCACGTACGAGTATTGTATTTACATTTTACATTATATGTAAGTGCGCAATGCCAGTGCTCCATACCCTAGAACCCTAATTTTGAAGTTCTGTGCCATAAAATCATTCTTATAAGCGGCATGGGCTTGCAACCTGTAACGAACAGAATACTAACTACTATGCAAAATTTAGGCATGAGCCAAAGATCTAAGTCACTAGAGGTCTGAGGAGATATCTACCGAGCCTGGGGATTAAAGACGTAATCATGTTCTTTTTTAAAGTACTTAACTACCTACTAGACTCACATATTAAGCCAAAATAGAAGGTTGTGTGTGCATGAATTAGACCATTCCACACGTCAACATAACTCCTTTCAGCACACTGGTTTCAAAGATCTAGTAACACGATAGGAGCGTAGGTTCTGTAGGGTCAGATGACAAATATTTACGCGAGGTACAATTACGATATGAGACTGATGTTTGTCTGTTTGTAACACAATGCGACAGGATAACGTTTCAATGAGAGATCTGATTGCATAAAGGCAAAAACAAACTACCTACCTACCTAGGTTGTAGTATTGTAGAGTGAAAATCACGTGGACGAGAGTAGGTATTAACAAAGATTCTAAGTAGGTGACCTACCTACTTAAGGCTATGGTACATTCCTTTGAAGTGTGAATTCGGGAATAAGATAGGTGAGTATGTAGCAAGTAGGTACTTATATCCTACTAATATTATAAACGCGAAAGTTTGTAGGGATGTATGGATGGATGTGTGGTGGATGTATGGATGTCTGGATGTATGTTTGTTACTCTCTCACACTGAAACGGCTGAACGGATCTGGATGAAATTTGGCAGAGATATAGATTATAGTCTGGAATAGCACATAGACCACTTTTTATATCGGAAAAATGGGCTTATTCCCAAAGTACTCCATTCTTTTGTTCAAAAAAGATAAGAATCTCGAACATTAGTTCCCAATCTACTCCAAAGAATTATTATTAAAAAAAGGTAAAATAAAAATAGTGCGTTTAAGTTTCAAGACTACTCCATTCAAAACATCGAAACAAAATAATGTTAGGAGTACAGTCTGTCACAGTATTTCTGTAATAAAATTAGGTATGCTGGCAAAAGTTTTCTTCAAATTAGGAATTTAGAACGTTT
Source organism: Cosmorhoe ocellata (assembly GCA_963675405.1). Taxonomy (NCBI): domain Eukaryota; kingdom Metazoa; phylum Arthropoda; class Insecta; order Lepidoptera; family Geometridae; genus Cosmorhoe; species Cosmorhoe ocellata. Next base: position 7,831,854 of record OY776267.1, read on the forward strand.
ACGTCTGCGGTAAATAAAGTAAATTGTAATATCACTTCAATATCACTTAGGTACATACTTTTAATGCATTATTATTTAGAAAAAAAGGGTAGCAAAAGAGATAAGTTTTGTTTACACCTAGGTATGTTAATGTTACAACCAAATACCAAATTACAAATGATTTAATTTCTGATAATAAGAGCGCTGGTGGTGTAGTGGTACCCATGCCGAAGGTCGTGGGTTCAAACATGGTCGTGCACCAATGAGTTTTTCTATTCGAAAAAATTATGTGCGCAATGCCAGTGCTCTTAAACGGTGAAGGAAAACATCGTGAGGAAACCGGCATACCCTAGAACAAAAAATTCGAAGGTATATGTCATAGGTTAGTATTCTTATAAGCGGCGATGGGCTTGCAACCTGTCACGTACGGAATACTAACTACTGTGCAAAATGTGGGCATGTACCAAATGTCATGTTTGGACTTGCCTCTGACTACCCCCTTTAGATATCCTCAAAGGTCTAAGTAACTAAAGATCTGAGGAGATATCTACCGAGCCTGGGGATTACAGTCGTGATCATATTTATTTATTTATTTTATTTTTTTATTTCTGAATATATTCTAAGACCTAATATGTCTTGCATTAGCATAATGCATAGCTGAAGAGACTGATTTTCACAGGTAAGTTATAATAACGGGTGTTTTTTAGAGGCGAAGAACTTTAAACTGAAATAAAACAGAGAAAAACGTTATTAATTTATACATCCAGTTGGCTTTATTCATAGCGTTTTTTTTAGTTCAATTTAAAGTTTCTAAGCTTTTAAAAAAACACTCTTCTGTTAATACGTCATGGTTTTTTTTCTATCAATATTTATGGTAAACTTCTAAATTTTGGTTTCTCATAATTAAGTAGGTAGGTATATTGTTTTTTTTATTCTACCGTCTATTTTTGAAAATGTGTACTTATGTTGATCTTCTTCTTCTTTTTCTTGATGTTGATTAGATTAATATTTTTTTTTTAAATCAGTTAAGTACTGTATTTTATTTTAAATCTTCGTTCATTTAGGTTTAGGTAAGGCATTTTATGACGTTATAGGCGGTTATCGCTATAATAAGAGTAGAAAAATCTGTTTATTGTACTATTAAAATATGTATTTCTTAAGCTGACTGTACGTCAGTTACCTTGTGGAGTAAAATGCGAAATAAATCAGTATTATTTACATTACTGATGACTAATATTAAATGTTTGGAGGAGTTTGAGAACGAATGTATGAGATAATTATTTTTGGACACCAGTAGGGTGGAGTCGAATTTAACTAAAAAAACAATATTTTGTTTGTGGAGTAGTTTGAGAATATTTCTTGGAGTACTTTGGGAACAAAACGTGGAGTACTTTGGGAATAAGCCGAAAAATGTACGGTTCCCGCGGTATACCTAGATGTGTTTTTGTTTTTCAAGGTAACACGCGGGCGAAGCCGCGGGCGGAAGCTAGTAGGTACATAATTCATTTCTATAAATAAATTTAAATCTGAAATTTAGATTAATAATTGAAAAAAATTAGATGTGTTCATCATTGAGTTGAAAATTAAATCTAAGTGTTTAAAGGGTGAATATGGGGAAGGTATTTGTAGAGGTCCAAAGGCTTATGATGATGGTTTTTACATCAGTCAAGATCAAGCTAGTCAATAATTTGATGCTAATAATGTCTGCTGAGTTATTCAAAAGGTTAAAGGTAAGCAAACAGCATTTAAGCTAATAACAATAATTTAAATATGGGTAAGGTAATATTCAAATGTATAATTCTTTTGACTCGTCAAAAGCCAGTAAGTCAAATATCAATCATTATATTCAACATTCAATAACAGAAGTCAAATATCTAGCTAGGTAATCCGAAGACATTTTGTTGCTTGCACTGAGAAAACAAATATTTATAAAACACACTCTCGCTCAGTCTCAAGTAATTTAAACAAAACGTCATTTTATTGTTTAAGTATTATTGTCAGTATTTATAAATTGTCTGTGAAATCAAAAGACTTCTAAGAAAATAATTTAGTAAGTAAATTACTTTTCAGAACGCCTTCTTCCACACGACATTACCAAGAACACAGGTAATGAAGGTGGAAAATTGCTTTGGATGGATATAATGCTAAGATAATAATGACTCACTGATTATATCTGAGCGAAAAGATCTGACTTAACAAAATTTATGGGTCTACTGATAATCTGGCCAACAAGATTACTCCCGACCAGAGTGCTGTTTTCCTGGTGAAAACGCAGGTTCATTGATGAAAGTGTAAGTGAAATACGGATAAAAAAATCTTGGCGTGATTAAAATAATAAAAGTAATTAAAATAGATTACAAAGTCAGCGACACGATGACACATGCGCTTTATTTAAAAAAGAAAAAAATGACGTTGACAATGACAGATGTCATTAGAGACGAGACAAACGAACGAATCAACTGAAAACGAACGAATCAAATCATTTGAATTTGGCTGTTATTTTGTAACGCGTAAGTATAGGTAGAGTGAGGTATACTTTAGTAAGTTTAGATATCGATGATGGTAGGTAATAAAGTTAAATTGTCTGGTATTGTTGGTAGGGATGACAGTTCTTGATGCAGACGTAATCTGGATTGCTTTGTATTCGCATCACACGCAAGTTCTGAAGTCCGACGTAGGTACCTACCTACGTATCCAGGCCTCGGGTCATCGACCTCTCTGGGATCTACACTAAGACTTGTTCCATAACAAAGAACGCAAAAAAGGAGTAGGTAGGTATACTTACGTGACCGGGATATCAACAGAAAAGAAACCAAACCTACCTACCTACTATAATCTAAATATTTTATGGGACTTCTTACCTACTTACCTACCTACTTATAACTGAAGCTAATTCCGATTTCGAAATGTGAACGAAGTAGGTAGGTAAGTACTACCTTAAGATACCTTACCTACCCACCCAGTTAAAGAAACTTCTCAAGGGCATAAAATATTATAGTTATTGCATCATAATGACTAAACTGATCGTCGCCACGCCAAATAGGTGGGTAGGTACCTAGCACTATGCATAAAGCAATCCTGAAAATGCATCTTTCGTTGTTCAATGCTCTCAAATTGTTTCGCTAAAATAGAACAGCTGTATAAAAAACGATTAAATCACAACCACACGCAACTCGCATCCCAGATGTTTTCTCTCTATCCCTTTCTTACTTCGCCTCTCTCGGTCACGACCGTATCACGCGGCCGCCGCATGCGCACCACGCTCGATTAGTCGACCAACCAGTTTCGACACCGCTTTGTGTACAAATGCTAGACTTCAAACAAATCGCTAGATTTGTTGAGCAGGTTAACACGTTCGTTTTACTCTTCTTCGTTATAAAAACTATCGCATGACACGGGCGGAGATTACAGACAAAATTACAGAGTTTAAAATTGGATGATAGAGTTGAGCATACTACCAATAGACTGGATGCGGCTGAAAATTTAGTTATTATATTAAATGCGGCTGAAAATGATACTATCGATATCGCTCAACAGGTAAGGAGGGTGGTAGGTAGGTACCTAACTACCCACATAATAGTTGAAATAAACCTAGTGGTAGAAAGAATAACGCTTACGTGAAGTTATCCTCGACCGAATTCTGTCTCATTCTTTCGTTTGTAGTGCGTGTTTGCTGTCTCTTACAAACTTTCGGAGAGGCTGTGTTCACGTAAGACTGGGTCGTTAGTATTGTAGGTAGGTAAAACGAGTATTACACTACACGGTATTCAGGGCCCGGTAGTAAGGGAGCCTAACGCCTAGCCTCTACGCCTTACGCCCTAACTCTTATTACACCACTCCTAGTTAAGGTAAGGGTCCCTGAATAACGTGTAATAAGGTAATCTTAAGGTAATACCAATGGTTCTAAAATTTCTGTTCAGGTAGGTAACTACTGCTAGTATTATTTTGGCGAACCGGTACTAATGGATATTAGATTTTAAGAAAAATATGAAAACGCGCTAAAAAACGTGCTACTAGAGTACCTACCTTAGAATAGAAAAAGCTTTTCACCCACACCACATACCTACCATACCACATAGGTACAGTAGGTACAACCACGTTTTAAAACAACGTCTAGCCACCCAACCCACCCATGCCATTGAAGGTGAGACAGGACATTGGTTCGGCAAATAATGAAGCAAAAATTATTATTATCTTGGGTTATTATTAGATCATGATGATATCCGAGTTGAACATTTTGCTGTATGTATTGTAAGAACCAGGGTGATTTTGTCACAAGTATTTTAAATAAAAATACTTAATTATTTATTAGTATTCATGACAGCAACTTAAATTACCTATTTGTTTGGTGAATTGATTACAAGAATTTGTATACCTATTCATTTATTTAGTAGGCTATAAGTACTAAACATTTACGACCTCTGTGGCGCCGCTGGCGAGAGTCCGCCTGCGACGCAAGAGGTTGCGGGTTCGATTCCCGCCGCGGAACAAATTTGTGTACAATCTGCAAAAATTTGTTCCGTTGGTCTGGGTGTTTTCTATGTATAATAAAAAATATCTATCTATGTATATAATGTATTAAATATATCAGTTATCTAGTACCCATAACACAAGCTTTGAGTAGCTTACTTTGGGGCTAGATGATGCTGTGTGGATTGTCCAGCATTATTTATTTATTTATTTATATATTTGATTATACCTACCCAAATGTATTATGAATATTTGAAGAATTTTATAAGAAATGAAAAATAGCACAAAAAAGTCGTAATAATCTGGGTAGTTAGTATAAAACCATAAAGGAATACTGTAGGTATAGGTAGGTAGGTACTAGAGAGTAATCCATTTAAATATTTACCCAATTCATGATCAACAAAATTATTTTTTCTTTATTCAACCTAATATGTTTAATATTTGGTAAATACCTATTTTAATTATTTTACTGTTACCATACTAAGACTTTATTTTACTGTAATGTATTTTTGTCATTGAATGAGTGAGGCACTCTTCAAGGTATTTAAATAAAGTTTTTACCTGATAATGTCAATACTGCGCAGTTGCCATTACAATCAGCACCACAGATTCATAAACAGCATACTTAAGAGCGGAGTCCCTAAGAAACGCGCGAACAAGCACTTACGGTTTTAGAAATTTCCATAAGAAATCACTTCATAGAAGGACACAAACTAATAATACGAATTCTCAATAGATGAGTCTACACTAACACCGCGTGATTATTCTAAAATAATTCTTAATTTTTGAGAAAAAAAATCGTCAACATTGATTAAAAACATCGAAATCGACCTTTTCTATTATGAGTTTTTACGAAATTATCGTTGTTATTTTTGTAATATTTTTGGACAAATCGTGAGACAAAATGTTAAACAACACAGTCACCAGGAGTTTTTTCTACTAATTCAAACCAAAAAGTATTAATCTGAGCCTAAACATTGTTAATTTTGTGAGCAGAAATTGTTCCCCGCCGCCATACATTTTAGTATGGAGCAAGCGCCTGCCAAAATACGCTTTATAATAGAATAGGCGCGTCAAAAATATTCAGTACCGTCTCAGTCTCCAAGGTGATCGCACGTCCGTTTGTAGTTCCACGCCGAGCTCTTTTGTTTGTTTGGACTAGGCAACGGGTGGGTCGCGAGTGTCGGATACTAATTTGTGACTACTGATTTGTAGGCATACATAGGGATATAGGGACAGGGAAAGCGACTTTGTTTTATACTATGTAGTGATTCTTTAATTTATATTAGCCGCAAGTTACATTTTTTTTAATTTATTGTAAATAGGTACATGGTAAAGGTAGGGAGTAATTTGCAATATATACATAACTAGCTCCCGCCCGCGGCTTCGCCCGCGTGATACCTTGAAAAACAAAAATAAATCTATCCCGCGGGAACCTTATATTTTTCCGGGATAAAAAATAGCCTATGTGCTATTCCAGACTATAATCCATATCTTTGCCAATTTCATACAGATCCGTTCAGCCGTTTCAGCGTGAAAGAGTAACAAACATACATCCACACATACATTCATACAAACTTTCGCTTTTAATAATATTAGTAGGATTTACATAGCAACCTAACTAAGACGGACATTGAACAGTTCAAATTATTAGCACGTATCCACCAATAAGTAAGTAGCTCAATTGTAGATACTTACTGAGTATGTGTACCTAGGTAAGTAGGTACACTTGCTCAATAGAATACTATAGAACTTGTAAAATAAAGTAAGTACCTACCTGACTATAAGTAGGTACCTACCAACCTATCTGACACACTAAACTACACAATAGGTACGTTATTCTATAGGTAGGTTGGTAGGTAGGTACTTGTAAAGTCACTGTCTAGCTATTAAAGTTTCACTTTCAGGAGATTACCATTTTACCACAATCTTAGGAAACGAAAGGCAGATTTTTTTTTAAATTTACCTACCTACTAAGCCTAAGTATATGACCAGTACAGTACGTACATACTACCTAGCTAACGTAGGTAGCTCTAGCTGAGTGTACCTACCTACATATCTAACAACCGTCGACGTTTGCCCCACGTCTGCCCGCATTCGGGTCGCGTACTCAGCGATGAGCGACAGCCGACATCTTCCCCCATCCCGCCAGCAGGCGACTCACTCACCCGCGCCGCCGGACCGCTTAATAATATCGCGCACTCGGTTGTTTATCGTCATAAATATTTTAATACGTATTTGTCCAAATGATGTAGTGTAAAAGACAAAGTTTATCTACTTGAAATACCAGATGCGATAAAAAGTATTTATTTTGATTAGGATCAATTTGTTACTGCCAAAATGTGCATTAGAAATAAATTATAAGATTTTATTGTATTTATGGTTCACTATTTTGACGATAATGGCTTATACATAAAAGATAGATATATGCTGTCGCGGACTTTTTTGTAGAACTATTTAAGATAAACATTTCCATTTAACATTATATACGTGTAACTGCAATGGTTTTTGCAGCGCACGCCATAATAGCTCACAGCTTCTACCGCGAAAAACAAAAACATCGCTATCCCACGGGAACCGTACATTTTTTCGAGATAAAATGTAGCCTATGTGTTATTCCAGGCCATAATCTATATCTGTGCCAAATTTCATTCAGATCTGTTCAGCCGTTTTAGCGTGAAAGAGTAACAAACATACATACATACAAACATCCATCCATCCATCCGTCCATCCATACATTCTTACAAACTTTCGCGTTTATAATATTAGTAGGATATCTTTATACTCAACCTTTTCTTTTCTTTGTTAGATAATTATTAGTGGGAAGGTAGTTTTCCCCTCAGGAAGCTAAAACTTGACTTACTGTATTACAAAATGGTTTTATTTTTATTCCAGGATGGATAGTTTTTAAATATTATGAAAAAAAAAACAAGATTTTCTTAGCACGGGCATAAGTACCTACTTAAGTAGGATAATAAAATATTTGTTTGTGATTAGGTTACGTACTCGTAAGCATGGCACCTATGCAGTATGGCGAATATGCACCTATGCCTAGTACATAAAGTGTATCCAAAAACTTCAGGGCGTGAATACACAATGAGGATTGTGGAAATCGCGCGCAAGATCTCAGTTCAGGGCGAAGTACACTAGTACTAATATTATAGGGTAATTCATTATTAGCTGAAAATATTGAAAATATTATAAAAATATATATATAAATATTTAATAAGTCACGCTTATATTGCGATTGAAAATGGTTTTACGAAATTTTATGTTTTAAATAACTAAATCAATATTATTTATTTTCAATCTTTCGGAGTAAAAAAGTTTAATTAGTTTTAATCTGTACATATTTTATTCCATGTTTGTACTAAATATTATTTGATTTTAATAATAGTTTTTTCATCTATAAATTCCACATTTCTCATAACACACAGAACATTGGCTTGACAATTATCTTGAATTTTTCCATAAAAAGAAATACATAGTTTAAAATGAAATCAAAAAGCATACACTCTGACCCAACCCTTTGCCGCCGCCGTGACGAAGTGCCCGCGCGCCGGTAACTCGCCGCGGCTCGCGCGCTTCACGATGCTACTAATACATTGCGTATTTTCTATGACATTTATAAACATCCCACAAAGACGAACGCGTAATGGACGCGTAACTTGTTCGAAACATCGAAAGTAGATTTATTCGTTTCCAGGGTGTGTATTCAATACTGAGCGATGCATTTGTGTGAGTAGAAATTATCAATGTAGGTGTTGTGTCAGAAGTTCCCACGCTCGCAGACGGCAGCCTTAATATATTGAATGCTTGGATGGAATGCATATTATTATTTTCTTCTAGCTACATTATAGGCTATATATTATAATCTGTTGAAATTTATTACATTTTTTAATTATTTTATGTCAGTATTTATTTATTGTTAATTATTTTATAAATCTGATACCTAGACTATTAGCGCACATTAGACTCAAGTATTAACCAAAGTTTTCTTACTAATTCGTGTTTTAGCTCCGGTTGATTTATCACTTATATCCTTGAGTATCGTGTAGTTCAATTTCAATGTAATCTATTAAGCGGTAATAGAATGATTAGGGTTGCAATACTTGCAATTTTCAAAATGCTGGGCCTTAAGGCTAAGATAGGTAAATAGGTATAGCCTACAGACTATACCTAATTTGAATATTATGATTTGTAGTGATTAAAGGGCGGAGATTAAGAAATCAATTGTTTTCAGAAAAAAATGTTTAACGTCAGAAAAAACTACAAAACATAAACTATTGAAATTTTGAAATTGAAATTGAAAAATATTTATTCAGTACAATCACAAGGATCACTTTGAAACGTCTTACATGCTAGGTGAATCTATGTGCCAATTCCAACCTAACCCAAGTACGAGAAGAACAGGCAAGAAACTCTTGATTGTTATTCTAAAACCTCTGAAACTAAACTGAACCATCCGTTGTACACACAAAGGACCGATTTCCATAATGATTGCATCATGAGTAGTGTTAAACAGTAGGTAAATAGAATAACTCCATATAATATACCTACCTTGTATGTTTATTATCATCGATATATACTTACCCAGATGTCCTTGTGACGGGGACTTGGATTAAAATGCGCATAAAGAAATTCACACGCAAATTCCGCCATCTTGATTTTGTTATAAAGTGCGTATAAGGTAGATACTATCAATGAGCACTTCATTTATTGTTTACTTAAACTTTTAGGCTTTTAATCATACGGACTTAGTTATAAGTAGGTATACCATTTATTTTATCTAAAACGTCATGACTGATAATGGTTGTCCAATAAACCGGGTAGCAACTTCAGCTATCTACACTAAGCTGGGCATAAGTCGATCGTTTAAATTTACTAGCTAAGTAGGTACCTACCTACCGACACACCCTACTACTTAGATCAAGATCTATAGGTAAGTACCTACTTTTGAATAAGGAAGTCATAGGTAACAAAAATATAGGTACCTACCTATCTACGACTACCTATCTAATAATAACTAGTAAGAATGTACAATTTAGATAGGTACTTAATAGATAAGAGAATATAGGATAGAATGATAGAAGAAAATGGAAAGATGTGGGAAAAGGGCAGGAAGAAGAAGAAGAGGTAGGTATATTTGCTTACGTAAGTACCTACATAACCTATTTCTCGTGCTACTTACTGGAACATCCAAAATTATATTCAGATGAAAAGTAGATCCTGGCCAATGACTTGGTACGACTGGCGGGTGGAATAATTGGACACCTTCCAAAGCTATCACGGTGTTGACTCGTGCGAAAGCACATATCTCTTGAAAATTTAGTAGAATGCCAAGCTGGGGCGATGTTCTCTATAAAATAGTGAGGATAGACCTATCCTATGAAGGTAAAAGTACCTGTACTTTTATCGTCACTCACAATCTTACTGGTCTCTAGCAAGTAGGCTAGGTACATAAGTACCTACATACCTGTAGCGAGCGGTACATAATCATAATATGTTTATGTAGGTACTGACTAGCTGACCCGCGCGCGACTTATTCTGCGCGTTTTAAGTAAGTAATATACGTTTTCTTACCTTTTAAACCTTCCCTAGACCTCCACGAACATTTCAAGACCAAGGTAAGATAAATCCGTTTAGCCGTTCTCGAGTTTTAGCGAGACTAACGAACAGCAATTCATTTTTATATATACGACGAAGTATAGATTAGAGATTATTGATTGAAGGTATCTCATAACCGTTCGTTACCCCACTACCTCACAACACCAACACTCTTCTTCTTCTTCTTCAATTATGGCATCTGTCTCTTAGAGAACAATTTTGCCAGTGTCAAGTGTATTTATTTATAAGTATTGTCAACGTCACAGAGTCATAGTCAAGTAGTCAAGTCAATTTTTAACAAAAGATGGCTGTTTTATTGAAAATTTTCGGGATTTCCTCCGATGGAATTTGAAGAGAACTCTAATTCACATACTTTACACTCGCGTCAAGAACCCGGGCTTTATTGGCAAAATAACCACCAAAATTACGCAATAAAACTCAAAATAACACGAGAAAACATATAAAAACCAGAGCGACGTAGTTGTCAGGCAAATACACCGCAGAAAATCCATCACCAACACTCACAAGCAAATGTCATAGTAATCTGTCAACGTCATGCACTTAGGCAAGCACTTGTCAATGTCAGACTGACGTAGTTGAAAAGCCTGGCAAAGTCTGACACCTAATATTAAAAAAAACACCTACGTACTGAGATGTAGGTAGTCCAAAATAAAATACAAACCATGGACGTCTACCTAGATAGATTATCAAACCTTTAGCTACACTCTAAAGTTTGCAAGCAACCACAAAAGCAATCTGCACAATTTTCTAAGATCTACGCCATGCCACTAACATAAAGTCGCATTTAAATTTTAAATGTCAGTTGCTTCTTAGTTTTTACTGATTTTTTATCTAAAGTTACCATAATTAGGTATACAAAACCAGTTTGACAAGTCATTTTTAAATTTTACGTATCTTAGAGGTAGGTAGGTAGGTACCTACTTGGAATTTGAAGCTATTAGGTAGGTACCTAGATAGGGCGCTCTTAAAAATATTTAGACACTAAGTACTACCACACCTGTCTACAATCTGAAGGTTGTTGATTTGAACCCGGATGTGCACCAATGGGTTTTTCTGTCCTTAATATTTATGTGCGCAATGCTATGCCACTGTTAGAAACGGTGAAGGAAAACATCGTGAGCCAACATTACCTACCTACCCTAGAACCAATCATTCGAAAGTGTCTCAGATGGTACTGTCGACTTCAATAGTTAGATCTGCAGGTCGTACATGGGCAAGGTTGGCGTAAGATAGAGGCGAATGGCAAAAGCGAAGAGAGGCCTATGCCCAGCAGTGGGATGAGAAGGGATGATGATGATGATGATGATGTAGGTGGGGCCTCAAAGTGTGGCGGGCGTTAGGTTTGCAACCTGTCACATACGGAAAATAGTAGGCAGTAAGATAAAAAATAGCTCGTTACGTTACTATAATCAATTAAAAACAGGTCATGAGTAAGTTATCTGGTCTTATACGTACCTAGTGAGTTCACTGAGAATTCACTAGGTACCTACTTACGTATCTACTCGGTTATCGTGCTTTTAACCATCTCGGATATGGGGTTATCAGAGTTCAAACGAAATTGTTAAAGTATCACTCGCTGAGCCATTACTGATAAAACAATTACCTACACGACATTGACAAGCTATCTTACGACACGGGTCAATGTGCGTGCGTACCTATTCGTAATTTTTTTGTTACTTTGCCTGTACTACCTACTTACGTAAAAACAGTTTTTTATCTGACTGTACAATGAAGTTATTTTTAATGGTGTCCGAATCGACAGTAACAAAAATATTAAAATCAAGTGTCAATTGGGACAGTAAATTTTGTCCGAACCGTCAGCAAAGCAACCCACCTAATCTCTTGTTGTACCCACTTATCTGTTTCTAGGTACATTAAGATGGTCTATTTAGCAACCTTATTAATGATTTGGTTAATACTATAGCTATCTTATATCATTAATATCGTCACATTATTATGTTTTATGTAGGTACTTAGGTGTTTTTAAAGATTAGGAGTTACAAAGGTCGCATAATAAAATGGATAATGAAAGATAACAATAATTAAGCAAAGATGAAAATTAATTTAGGTAAATAATTATTTAAGTAAGCTTAATATTGTGCCCTAAGTAGATAGTGTTATTAATAATACTATGTGATTAAGTTATTCTTGAACATAGATGTTTGATCTATGTATAATTGTATAAGTATAGGTAACACCAGTGAATTGTAATATTTACCTACTATATAACACCCAGTTATTATGTAAAGAAATATAATTAGTTAATCTATCTACCATAAAAGCTTGGGGCTAGATGGCTGGCGTTGTGTCTACGTTAATGTCCAAGAATATTTATTTAGATTTATTCAAAAAATAACGATTACAGCGCCGCCTGTAGGTATTCCAATAAAAACAACTAAAACTCAAAATTGTAAAGGAGATAGTGCAGTTACCTTAGTACTGTGGTACTTCTGCGGCGTCACGGAAGACCAGCGCTATAGCAGCACTAGACGCTAGCGCTACTATAGCATACAGCTGAGTGACGACCCTTTTTGCTGTCATAATAATTAATTTTAGTTAATATTATGTTCTGTTTTTGTGACACAAAATAAACTTATTTGATTTGATTTGATTTGACTTCGCCATTGTTTTTAACCTTTGTATTGCGTTTTAAGTTGTATGATTAATAAATAAACAGGATTGCTATAGTATCTAAAGGAAGTAAAGTATTAACGTTATTGTGCTAAAAGTTTATTTCGGGCACGGAACTATACAATTAAATGTCACTCGGTATCCGGACACATTTAAAAAAAAATCTAGATAATACTGATAATACCTTGGAATAAATAAATAATAACCCAACCCAGAATATGTACATAACTGTAATATCATTTCAATATAGAATAGTAAATCTATACTCCCTAGAACTTGAAATAGGCCTAAGTAAACCTACATAGCCGGCTTGACTCAATAGAACAACTGTAACTTCATCATTTCCTGACCAAGAACTGGTTTTATAAACAAGAAGTAAACCAAGATAGTCAACTATTTAAGGTAATTTTATCTCAGTATCAGACACATAATGTAGTAATATATGCCAAAATAAGCAAGTATGTAGGTAAATACATACGTAAGGTGTCAATCGTACTAGTAGTAATAGACTAAAAATCATATAGGTAGTACTAATTTCGTTTTGTACAAATCCCAAAATCACCTTTTCCCAAAATGACGGTTTTTAAATGCCTTTGTTCAATAAAACTGACAATATGCTGATAGGTATGATAATTAATAAAATAAGTAGTATCGCATTAGGTAGGTGTTAGGTCAGTGAATTGTAATACCTAGTTACTAAGTAGTTTATCTCTATGTGTTAGGTAGGTGCTTTAAATTATTAACTAAAATTTTATGATGATAGTATTTATTTATAGCTGATAGAGAATGAAGTCATCGGTTCTTATCAGTTATTACAATTTATTTGGCAAGACAAAAGATTGATGACATTATATTTTGCGAAATCTACAGAACTTGTAGCTAGGCGACTTCCACATCAAGGGTAAAATGTATTGTGGAATATTAGATAAAGATTATTTCTTGAATAATCTTTCAACCCGGTCGATATTTTTCTCGACCCTAAAAGATTACACACCGATAATAAAATTGTAGGTAAGTTATGGCCAATAACTTATTGGTGAGTAGGTATTTCTCTTGTTTATATTTTATTTACCTATTTAAGTATTAAGATTTGGAAAACCTAACAGCTAACAAGGTGTTCTTAAAAAATATAATAGGAATAGTGAGCCAATCAGTCTTCGCTATTAGAATCAAATTATTTGATAAATTTGTGACAGTCTACAACCTGTTTTATACCATTCCTCCTCTAAAAAGCTCATTTTATTCACTGAATAATATTAAAATTACCTGACTGTACTCAACAGCTTCAATAATTTGATAGTGTCCGAATCAACAGTAACAAAATATTAAAATCAAAAGTGGCAAATGGGACACTGTGTCCCAATAAATTTTGTCCCAATCGTCAGCAACCCTTATATTGTATTTCTCAACTGAATAAATTATAAATATAATGAACTTTTAATTTATGGAACCGGATCCAATATTTTACTAAAAAGTAATGAATGCCAACACAAAAATCTTTCATGAGACAGTCGCAAGTATCTAGGTACTTTGTGAACAAGAATACGGTTGACTCAAGCAAGTGTCGGTTGGTTGGCACCTTGGTACCTACCCAGGTCAATCACACAGCCAAGAATATGAAGGGTTAGAACCAAATGTGATTCAACGCTATTTTAAGCTTTACAAAAAAGCGGGCCGGTATTTTTTATAAATAATTTAGGTAAGTAGGTACTTAGGTTTCTTGACTTTGCCTTGATTATTATGAGTAAAATTAAATTCAAGATGTTCATCGTATGATTAATGTGGATTTTCATTTTGCTGTCATAGAGGTTTTTTTTTTGGATTACTTAGACACACCTAATGGAAGATCGTATGATAATATCAAAGCGTTGGTAACACTGTTTTGAAAGCGCGTGGACTGAATTTTACTAAGTGAAAGCTATGAAGTATGGTTCGCATGAAGGATATGTAGTGAATGAATATATCTACGGTTTTGGCACGGCTCATAACATTGCAAGTTGAATGTTATGGTAAGGATAGTCCTAACAACTTATTAGCCTTTTAACCGCCTGTTACAGTTGCTACCATGTCCTGACAAAGGATTATCTTCCGTAAAATGAAAAGACGTAAATAGAGTAACTATACTTTAACATTCTTGTTAATTTTGATGACAGATCAGGTGACTTTGTTAAAAATGTTTGGTGAAATTGGACCCAAACAACCTGCAAACAACGTAGCAAATACGCTGTGTTGTGGTGACGACCTGTACTGTACGTCTACCATGAGTTGTCACATTTAGATCGGCCGACGTTACTACAGTAGTAATACTATTAGTACGTTATTAAGATCTGTCAAAATTGTTACTCATGGCACCAAGAAGCGCAAACTACAGTCGCTGTAGTACGCTGTGACGTAGGATAGTAACTACGTGACGTTTTAGTACCCAACTATCCGTTAGAGGCGCTGTACAAGTTTTCATACATTTTTTAAGTACCTACAGTCGCTAGCGAGTGTAGATTGTGAAAACTCATGGTAGACCTACTTATGGGTATGAGAAAAAATGAATTGTTCCCTTTACGTCGAGTCCCTCTACGTCGAGCGGTGAGAGTCACCACATTTTTATTACCTCAATGTCTATTAATGAGTTGTTCCTCGCTTTCATTCCCTTAACGTCGAGTCAAGACAGGTGCCGAAAGTACAGTCACATAGTAAAATGAAAAGCTATAGAAAGGGGCAAAGTTTTTACAGATTTGATATGATGATGTGATTGTATAATAATTTTATATTATTGTAGTAATTATATCATAAATAATTAAAATAAATTTGATGTTTTTACGATACAATGTCACTTAACAATATTATACATAAAACCAACGTGTAATATAAAAACAACGTAAAGCTGTGAGAGATCTACGAAATTATGATGATTACGTTGACCATGTTCGGAAATTTCAATCTGTAAAAAATACATTATATCGATCACGAAATAATTTTTTAAATGTTAAAAAAACTAAATTTAAGAATTTGGAAGATGTGGAAATTTCTACAGAAATCGGAAACGATTTTTTGATTGTAGACAGCGGAGGGAAAGACAAAATTTTGATCTTTATGTTGAGAAAATGCAAAGAAGCATTGAAGTATTTAGGTGATTTCTTCGTTGATGGAACCTTCTATTCGGCTTCCTCACCTTTCTATCAATTATATTCTGTACATGCCGATATTGGCAGTACTCAAGACAAAACAGTTATTCATCATCATCATCATCTTCCTGCCCTTTTCCCACGTTATGTGGGGTCGGCACAACATGTATTATTATGTAGTTATTGTACCGATAATTTTCGCATTGTTGCCAAATAAAACACAATCAACCTATCTAAAGATGTTTGAATTGATAAAAGAAGATATTCTCGAATTCCATACGAAAAAAATCAAAATTGATTTTGAATAAGCAGCCATAAATGCCATCAGAGAAATATTTCCAGAGACACATATAAGTGGATGTTTTTTTCATTTTAATAAGGCGCTATGGAAAAAGGGAAAGGATGTTGGCAAAAAATTGCCAATGGAAAAAATCACATTGCCATGTGTGCAGCTACGGCACATCTTCCCATGGAATATATACCAGAAGCATGGATTTCTTTATTAGAAAATACACCTGCTGGAGAAGAAGCGAGCCTCTTTAATGAGTATGTTACGTCACAGTGGATGAAAAATAACATAAGTTTGTTTTGTTGCTACCACGAACGTCACAGAACTACTAATCCTGTGGAAGGTTGGCACAACAGGCTGAACAGGAAACTGAACAAGAAACCGCCATTTTACACATTAATTAGTGTGCTTAAAGAAGAAGCTAAATAAAGTAGATTCAGGATAGAGCAGGCAGGCACATACGATGAAGACCAAAAACCAAGAAAAAAATCAAGCCTGGCTATTGTCTACAATCGCATTAATAAAATCGTTGAAGATTTCACTACGAAGAAAATTGAAGTGACAAAATGTTTAAAAAGACTGTCAGTTGTAAAATTTTAAGAGATACACACATGCTATACAAACTATTCTTATACTTATGCATATTGTATATATAATACAGAAAGTCGTTAAGTATACATTTTTTAGTTAGTATGTACCTAAGTCAGTATTTGATATTTTTGTTTCTTTATATAGGGTATATTTAAAGAAATAATTATTTACTTGTTGTTAATAGATCTCAAATTTATATGTTAGTTTTTGATTGTGATAATCTATTTTAGATGTTCCTGTCACATTAGTGACTTCTGTGATTTTTTATATTATGTAACTTTATTTAACTGTTTCTAACAAAATAATGTGTTACATTATTTTATAGTACCTACCTATTTTATTGTAGACACGCTGTCCTTAACTGTGTGCTTGATTACAATATTTTTAGTCTATGTTACCAATGACACCAATACTTAGTCTGAAATGTTAAACGATTGTGATTTTTATTAAAACTGACTGATTATTATTTTTTGCTTCAATTGTACCTTTCCAAAATCGATGTAAAGGGAATAGGAAGCGTAAACAGTAATATTTAACATAACAATAGTCTTTAAGACTCGACGTAACGGGACTCGACGTAAAGGGAACAATTCGAAAAAATGTTGATGTGAACGATGACGATACGGTACAAAGTCCACCACCAATTGTAAAGTTCAACAGTACGATTTCACTCACACCCATTAAAGTAATTGTGCCCAAATTTTGGATACAGTTGAAACTAGGATGATTGATAGTGCAAAGTCCACGGCGTTTTGAAGTAGATAACTAATGAAAGCGCAAACAAAATTGTTTTGGTGACTGACAAGTAGGTAATTAATATATTCGTTATTTTATAAACATCTTTTGTTTTTATATTTTGCAATATTTTTTGTAGGATAGGCGGATTTCATATACTGATGACTGATCAATAAGATAAGTTAGTAAATAGGCAATTTTTCGAAAATGCACGCGTGGACTTTCCAACTTATTGAGCAATATGTAAACAGTAGGTTGCATAGGTAATGATGAGTAGGTGGTTTTTACAAAAGATTTTCCTAACCTGCCTGCCAGATTTTTTAAAGGGCTACAAAAATAAAGATGATCCCATTGACCTCGTTGCAATGAGACATTCTCTTACCAGAGCTAAATATAACATGGAGTTTGAACTCAACTCACGCATGATTCGTACGCATGTTAATTCCATCTTGCACTTATGCTTACTGGATGGAGAAATTCACTATAAAATAAAAGGGATTGGTCTTTTTGGGCCACAAAAAATGGACGCTTAATAAGATACCTAGGTAAGTTAATTGGCTAGCTATTTCTATTCATTCTTTTTTAATGTCATTATTTTAGGTTTTCCGAAAATTAAAAAAATAAACAAATATAAAGTACCTACCTAGGTACATAATTACTTCTAAGAATACATAAATAAATGGTAGATAAAAACTGCTTGGAATAATCATGAAAATACGAGAAAATGGAAAATAACGACTTTGTAAGAGCATAAAATATTAACTGACATTGTTAATAGGTAGGTACCTACCTAGTAGGTAATCAGCTCTTTGTAGTTATTTCAGAATAAGACTGTTTTTGTTTATTTTGAACACGTAAGTAATATTTGAAAGTAGGTCGCCTTTTCTGCGTTCTTAAAGCCCTATTACACTACACGGTTGGCAGGGCCCTGTAGCAAGGGTGGGCGTGGCCCCTTGCAAGGGAGCAAGGCTTGCCGGGTACTCCCTGACACCCTAGTAAGGGTCCCTTGCTCCCTATCTCTTATTACACCACACTTATTCAGGGTAAGGGTTCCCTGGAGAAAGTGTAGTGTAATAAGTGCTTTAGTAGGTACCTACCTACCTACCTAGTGATTTTGTACCTATAGGCACATTACCTTCTTATTATACATATTTTTCCAACTAATCATGTAATGTTTTACGTTTTTACCCTGACTTTGCTGTTTTTTTTTTATGGCCAATACCGATTTAACTAGGTACTTTCTTACTTACTTTAAAAAATATGTAGGTTATAATAGAAAACAACATAGTATTAAAATAAATAAATGAATAAGATTAAACAGTTGTATGATCTGTAACAAAATAAAGCAGCTGTGTCTATGAATCGATTTGAAACGTGAAATTTCGGTCTGCAGTTCCAAATTCGAAACGAAAACATTCAAATACCAACCTTAGCTTGCCGGTAAAAAGGTTGATATTTTAATCAAGGTAGTCAACCGATCACGCAGTGCGCACGTGCTCACGCGCACGGTAGAGTCAGAGTTAGGGTGGCCATGATTTAGCTAAATTTATGTATTTGAAAAGCTCAAACTAATGTTTAAACTCTAATGTTAAACTTTAATTGAAAGTATCATCACAAAAAATCAAAAAAACAATTTTAAATTACCTACTTATCGTATTTACAATAGGGTGTATGTACCGTGTACCTGATTGTTTTAGAGAATAATCTTAGAATAGGTAGGTATAACGAATATGGTTGGTCTAAATCTAAACGTTAATTTAAATAGTACATTAGGTAGTTAGGTCCCTTACAAAGTAATTTTATGAGAACAAAATGAGTAACCTAACATTGTAATAAGTTTAACTTGTTTGTGGATAGAGTTATCCTAGAAAATGTAGTTGAATGGTTAGCCTAGCCACAGCTGGTGTAGAACTGTTGGACTTTGCACCCATAGACAATCACCGGTGTTACGAGGCGCGAATAACGACCAAAACTCCTTGGTTTCATGATGGATATTTTGTCAGTTTGACTCATAACATAACTCATAAGCAGTAGGTACCTACCTCCTAATACTAAAAGGAAAATATCTTCTACCTACCTTTTACCCAAGTACCTACCTAACCTTATTTCACTGTTTTCCTTGTATTACCTAAGTAATTACAAGTGTTTTATTATTACCATAATATCTAGGGGACATAATTAAGGATAATGTAGGTAGGTAGGAATCCTAGTTATATAGGTACTGTGCCTACCTAGTTAGGTAGGTAGCAAGTACCGTAAGGGCGACCTTTCCCTAAGACTAGGTAGATACAAAATTGTTAGAGAACTGAGACTGTGTCTTCAGTTTGATAGTAAATAGGTAGTAGTACCTACTAGGAATATAAATAATTATTTTCTTGTTCTCTAAATTGAGAAATATAGCTATTTATTTAGAATGTCCCAAATAAGATTGCATACAAAGGATTGGCTGGAATCAAGCCAAAACATCTACGGAGCGTTAAATGTGGCGCCCGATAGAACTATCAAATTCTTAAAAATGAATAATTTCATTACTTATCCTAGGATGAGTAGGTAGTTGCCAGATAATTGCACTAAACCCGGAACTAATTCAATGAAATAACAATTTTTTAAACTTTTTATCTCATTCAACTTTTTAAAACGAATCAGCATCTGCGGTCGGAGGATGTCAGTGTCAGATTGCTAGATTAATAAAAAAAAATTTTTAATAAAAAGGTTATAATTTTTTATTTTTAAATGAACACGGAGGTAAATCGTGGCCGCTAGAATGCCATGCTGTTTGCCGGTCCAAAGTCCGAACAGCGCAAGGTAAACTGTGACGTAGCAGCTAACGTGTCGCGGACAATGCTTTTGTTTCTTTATTATTGCATATTATTATGATTATAATAAACTTAAATTAAACTGCGAGCCGGTGTAATGACAAAGAGCATTGAGGTCCGTTACATTTTTTGAAATTTAAAATACAGATTATATACAAGCACCTATTCCTTATTGGTAGGTATATAACAAAAAAATATAGTCTCTTGCATCGTTGCAACGGTGCAAGAGACAATATTTTTTTAAAATTATTTTTTCTTATCTAGGTACTCATAATTATAAGAAATAGATAGGTGTACAGAAGAAAACAAATAGGAAGCATTCAATTTCAGTTAAATAACCAACTAGTTGGTAGGCGTGTTTCATGTTTCACAATAGTTGAGTTGGTTATGTTTACAGAGACCTAGGTAAACTATATACCCAGGCATGTAACAGTAAAAACATACCTTCTCCAGACAATCCTGTCCAATGGCATTGGGGTCCGCCTTGATTTCCAGGATCACTGAATTCGGCTGGCTGACTAACCACATTTTGTTTATCATTATTTAAAAAGGTTAAATCGAAAAGAGGTCGCCCGTTTTCGTTACTATCGCGGTGGACACTGTTTACTAATGTTTATTACACTCGCGTTTAATATTTGTATAGTCTTTGCGAATTCGCTCCGCATAAAGTCTATCGCGTATTCTTTGTGGAAGTAAAACTGTGAATACTTCCATACGACGGCCATACTATGTTAAGTTTGCCTCCGAAATGATAAAGACGTGACGTGACGGTGTGTGGGGCGCGGGGAGCGGTTTGGACTCTGCCCCCTACTTGACAGCTATTCAAGATTTCAAGCGACACCGAGCGTGTTAGCACAACATGCATTGCTGGCCCGATACAAACGTTAAGCGATCGAACGCCGCGTAAATAGTCGATGTACAACGCCTAAAGCAAAATAGTCCTACATTCGCTCGCTGCGTAGCTCATGGACATAAGATCTTTTCAATTTGAACATGTTCTTGTTCAACTATAGAGAATGAAAATATGAAAGACAAGGTGATTGGCACCTAAATATTATATTATACGATGTAAGTTTTTAATGAGTGCCTTAGTGTTTAAGTTAAGTTTCTACTTCCTTGTTTACCCTTATTATATACCTAGGTCACAATAATTTTAAACTAGAGGATGCGATAGGTAGGTAGTTACAGTAGGTTGTAGGTACCCACATTATATAAATTATTTATGTAGGTAACTATTGTTATATTATAATAACACTTATTATAACACAATCATCACACAGCGTCATTATCCCCAAACTAGACTGAGCTCGTAAAGTTTACGGGAACTTAGGTAAGTGATAGAATAATTTGATAACACACCTGACATGTAACTCAAAAACGTTATCAATAAACTAAACTAAACTAAACGAACCTAATCAAAGCACAGAACAATCATCCATGTTCATTAAACTAATATTTAATTTTGTCTTTATTCGGATGATTTAAGTACAAAATGTCAGTTAGAATTCCGCTCTAAGTCTTAATGTATAAAATCAATAAATTTTAAGTACATCCACTGCTAGACATTGGTTTAATTATCTGAAACTCTTTAGATTTTTTTATAGTTGTAGTTGCTTTGAAACTAGACCAGCTTCCATACAGTTATGATCAAGCTCCTGGATATATTTAAAACTCCCGCGGATTTTGTTTTCGTGGAGCACTAGGTACTTATAAAAATTGCACGTTGATATATTTAGGGAATACTAAAGTTTTATTTATTTATATAAATTATGTAATAAAAAATTAACAAATAAATTTGTATCAAAAGATAAGTGCGCTTTTGCATATATTTTGTTTGTAACTGTTTTAGCGCCATCTATGATTGACATTACGACTTACTCAGATTTGTGTTTCTTTTCACGTAGAAATTCTAAACATTAAAAACAAGTAAATTTATTTTCTAATGTTTGATAATTTATCTTATTGTGTTATAAATACACTTTATATTTTTAAAATGGTTTTATAAAAATATAATAAGTAATAGAGATATTTTTTAATATTTATTTAGATACTTACTACTTACAAGAGGAATTTTTCATTTAAAATTGTTCCGTTTCACGCAAAACTGAAGCACCACGAGCCGATGACAGCGCCAATTGTGACAACATTGTGGAACTAAACTAATCATATGACTCTCGTCACAAAATTGTCTACTGCGCCTATCGATTCGTGTCTCGGTCTTGGTTCTCGTTCGACATAGTTTTTGTGTAACAGAAAATGGCGAGCCAGACACAGGGAATCCAACAACTGTTGGCTGCTGAAAAGCGAGCGGCCGAGAAGGTCTCAGAGGCGAGGAAGCGTAAGTCATATACCTTAAGTTTACAATGAAAACTCGCCACCACCCATTTCTCACCAAATTTATTGCCTTGTAATTATCTAAATCGTATCGATCTTGTCTCTAATAAGAAGTTTACTACATTATAATATCTAAATGTGTTTTCTCCATCAATTTTGAGAGACTACAAGTGCATTTCCAGGTCTGAAATATTGATTAACATTGAAATAGTACCTAATTAGTCACATGATGGTTTTTGGTACCTATCCCAGAAATTATTCATCCTAGGTAAGAGCTAAGGTTAAGTTCCTACTACCTACAGGGCATCTTTAAGTTTTCAAGTCTCTCAACATAGAATATAAGATTGATTGATGTTTTGATTACTTTGATTGTGATAGGAAAATTTTCAAGAAAGATTTTGATGAAATTTTCAGGAAAAGCTAAGCGCCTAAAGCAGGCTAAGGAGGAGGCCCAGGATGAGGTGGAGAAGTACAGACAGGAACGTGAGCGGCAGTTCAAAGAGTTCGAGGCCAAGGTACTTATGTGTTTAGTAATCTCTACGGCATGACTATCTAGCTACAAATAGTCAGGCATCTTGGCTACGAGCAGCAGTAATAAATGCTTCTTCAGCAAACAGTTAACCAAAACAAATAAATTACCTAAATAGTCGACCATCAAATACTACAAAAAAACTAGCTAGCTGGTAATGAGTGGATCTCTTTGCAACTTCACATAATGTTTTTTTCATACAAATTTCAACCTGCATCTTACAAACTGCACCTGGGAAGTAGAATTTCAAGAATTTCAATCCTGAAACGAAACTACTTACTCGTTAGGTGTATTGATGTGTCAGTCAGTCAAGAGTTTTATATATTTTGATGAAGGGCGCAGTAAATAATACTTACCTGCAACAGCTTTAGACCCCTACCTGTTTATTGAGAAATCCTACTAATATTATAAACATGAAAGTTTGTGATGGATGTTTGTTACCTACTCTTTCATGCTGAAACAGCAGAATGGATCTTGATAAAATTTGGCACAGAGATAGATTGTAGTCTGGAATAACACATACATTTCATCCTGGAAAAAGTATGGTTCCTGTGGAATTTTCTTTTTGTTTTTCAAGGGACCATGTGGGCAAAGCTGCTGTGGGTGAAAGATTTTGATATAATTATAACAGAAAAGGAACCTCTTAAAAAACTTTAGCAAATTTTGATCCTCTCAACAAGGTCTGAAAGATCTAGTGATAATAGTTCTAATTTATCATTTGTCACCAGCACATGGGCACAAGGGAGGGTGTGGCCGCTAAGATCGATGCTGAGACCAAGGTCAAGATCGAGGAGATGAACAAAACTGTCAAGACACAGCAGGAGTTGGTAAGGAGCATGATATATCTAGTAGCCAGCGATTTTCTGCATTTCCAAACATTTTTAATAAAACAAAGCCTATAAATTACATGAACTACAAGAAAATCCGTTCAGTAGTTTTGTAGATCTGCAAAAACAACCTAATTAACAAACAATAGAAATAGGAAAATCACTGATTTGTGTTCTGTTACTTGTCTATCATTTTCTTTTTTAATGTACTTAAGTAGATATTGCGGGCTCTACTGTTTTAAAATACTTACTGTATAGATTAACCACTGGTCTATCTGGGTTCCATCATAGTGATTCTCTCTATCTACTGACTCTCTACTCACTTCACTTCTTTATTTTTGGCCTCTGGACTCTCTACTCAAGAGAAGTAACATTTCCTATGACAAAAGTGTCATATTTGTTTAGCCAAATCATTATAGAAGAACAAAAGAAGAAGAAAAAATCATTGTTATTTGTTTTCCCTTTTGCAGTTTCCAATTTGACTAAACAATATTCAATGGTCAGGCAAACTGTTTTTTTTTATTTGAAAGAGTTAGTGTATTGAATCTCTATTTTGTCTGTTCCAGGTAATCAAGGACATTCTCAGCTTGGTCTACGACATCAAGCCAGAATTGCACGTCAACTACCGCTTAGATTAAGCGAAACCTTTCTATTATTATCGCTAAATTATATCTCTGCGAGCCATAGTTGTTATTTCTGTTATGTGTAGTCGGCGGAATGGGCAAATGCGTGTGCAATAAAAAAAAAAACAAGTGACATTGACATTACGCTGTCAGATTTCGGCGGCAAAATGTTAAACCGTAAAAACGCATTCTTCTGTCGTATTGCTGTAAATAATTTAAGCTTCATTTGCCCAAAATGAAATAAATAATCTTATTCTATGGATTTATTCAGCTCGGTGTCATTCCAAACGTTAAGATCCGCTAAAGAACAAAAAAAAAATGTTTAATCATGATATTCAATGTTTACCTACATAATGTGTTGAATATAAATATAATGTTTGAAAAATAAAGTTACAAAGTTTTTCTCGTTGCGCAGTTAGTGTGGGCGTCTGTATATTTATTAGAAAAATATAAGTATTATGGATTGTAAATTCTTCTTTTATTTAAAAATAGGTTTTCACAATTTTATCGCTGTATTTCTGAAAAAGAAAATAGTTTCTATGAATTATTATTATAGGTAGGTTATTGGTAGGTAGATAGGTATATTATATACAATAACTAGGTAGTCTAGGTAGGTACCTAGCAAGTAGATTAATAACAAGATGAATTAAATTAAAAATTTAAAAAACCAGCGATGGGTTTGCAACCTGTCACGCACGGAATACCTACTAACTATTGTGCAAAATGTGGGCATGTATCATTTCATGTTTGGACGTGCCTCTGACTACACTCTTTAGATATCTTCAAAGATCTGAGTAACTAAAAAGATCTGAGGAGATATCTACCGAGCCTGGGGATTACCTACAGTCGTGATCATATTTATTTAAAAAAAAACCTCCGACACTTTGCCCGCCATTTTGTAGTGGCGCCATCTTGGATTTGAAATTTGCCATAGTGTATGTAGGTACCTATAGTATTCTACTACTCAAGTCCTTTTATTTTCATATTGAGGGAGTTGTGAAAAATATTTAATCCGCCATTTTGTCGAGACGGCCATCTTGGACCGATTTCAATCAAACATAGCCTAAGAACACTAGAACACAAAAAAATAAACTTACTTGAGCTGAACCATCTTGGTCTCCTCGTTCAGGTCATCCAGCCAGCTAGCCACTGCACCCACGGTGGAGAATACCGCCGGCTGGTCCGCCTGGTCGCATCTCTTGGATGAGAAGGACAGGATCCCGATAAGCACGCCGTCCATCACTGCTGGGCCTCCCGCGTCGTGCTGTAACATGGTGTGTTACCACTATGTACTTTTAAACTTACGCGATCTGAACACATTATTATTAGTATCAGACGGGTATTTATCGCGTTCAAAATTACCTGTCGAAACGTCGGGAAAATATAAGGTAATTTTGAACGCGATAAATACCCGTCTAATACTAATAATAATGTGTTACCACTGTCCCTTCACTCCGCGAATGTTCGTCAGATTCACTCGAAAAAAATTCTAAAAACTTTAGTACCTAACTATTTATATCGATATGTTTAACTGTCAAATTCATATTAAAGTATGGACGTATGGTCCGTCTCAGTGGTTTCTAGGTTTACGAAATCAACTGCCAAAAGTAATGTAGGTACTTATGTCGTGCCATCCCCTTCGTTTTCGTAACTAAGATTTCATAAATGGTTATGTATGAGGATTGTCTTTCACTGTTTCATAACCAGTTATTAAACAAGACTTTCCATTAATAACCTGAACCTCATAAGTTATGTATGGTCTGGTAGTTAGGTAGGTAGGTACCTATTTAGTACCTAATATCGTTCAAAATATGAAGTAATAGCTAAGTAGGTACCTACCTACTGCCTACGTATCATGTACCTACCTAGTTAGGAATATTATATTCTAGGTATAGTCATAAAATAGGTAAGCCAAAATAATTTTTATTGTCATAATCCCCACCAATCATGATACAAAATGTTGGTAGGGAAAACGCCAAAATTTTTTTGCGTTTTGTCATAATCCCCACTGGTGGGGACAACTTAGTGGGGATTATGACAATATACCGTATCTAGTGGTCAGATTCTAGCTTACATTACAAACGTTCTTCGGTATCGTGATGAAGCCAGCGCAGAAATTATTCCGCGTCACCAGATCTCTGGAACATCACCAACTCTCGTCAAAAAAGTATTAAATATTCACCAAAATATCGCTGAAACCCTGGTGTTTACTCCACAAAAGGACAACGATATTATCGGAACGATGTTCGTCAAATTTAGTCGAATTAACAGTTATTGAAGTCGTAGGGGAGAGTATGGTATTACCGCGCGGTTGAAAATTTCGCGCCCCATGGTTTCTCTAAAACTATCAACAATACGCATCTGCAATATTAGTAAAATCATAGCTCCAAGTCCCTCGTACCCCGCTCGAGCACTATCAGTTTCCACCGAGGAAATCGATCTCATAAAACTAACACCAAGTACTAAACTGAAGAGAAAATTGCAAGTGTAGAGAACGTTTTGTCTTTCTTCCGAAGAGTAGACAAAAATCGCCATGCTAAGGGGGCTGAAGTACCTAATGTGAAATGATAGTCGAAAAGATGTAACTTCGAATAGCTTTTGTTTGCCTGATTATTGTGCCGATATTATCGTTGGCTAGCTTCCGCCCACGGCTTCGCTCACCTTGAAAAACTGAAATGAATCTATCGCACGGGAACCGTACATTTTCCGGGATAAAATAGCCTATGTGCTATTCCAAACTATAATCTAAGTAAGTATAAGTAGCTATAGATTTGAGGAGATATCTATCGAGCCTGGGGATTCGTGATCATGTTTTTAGTTTTGCGGAGTAGGTAGGTAAACACCCAGGGGCCTTACCACGAAGTCTTCCAGAACGATTCCGCCACGATTCCATTATAGAAACGTCACTACTTCCATACAATTTGCATAGGTCATGGTACGAAATAACAATGTAATACGGGTAATACTAATTCGGTAATCTATATATATACTTCTATACTATATAAGTACTATACTATTATAAAGAGGAAAGTTTTGTATTTTTGTATATTTAGGTATTTTTTTTTTAACGAATAAACCCAAAAACTAATGGTCCGATTTCAAAATTTCTTTAACCGTTAGAATGCTACGTTATCCCTGAGTAACATAGGCTATATTTTATGTAGGTACCTCGCGAGCAAAGCCGCGAACGGAAACTAGTGTATTATGAATTCGTGGTAAGGTAAGGCCCACGGCGTCGCGGCGCTGTGGTGACTTCTTACTGTCAGGTACTCACCGTCCGTAAACTTCTTGGCAGTCGGCCAAATCGTATATCGGCAGTTCCACCTTCTGAAGTAGAACTTGTCCTCCAATTCCACCTGAACCCTGAAATCATAGACCCAATAAGTATTTACTAGCTTCCGCTCACGGCTTCGCCCGCGTGGTACCTACCTAGAAAAACAAAAACTGACCGTACCTTTTTCTGGGATAAAAAGTAGCCTATGTGTTATTCCAGACTATAATCTACATATATCAGTAGGTCTACCATGACTTTTCACAATCTACACTCGCTAGACTGTAGTTAAAAAATGTATGAAAATTTGTACAGCGCCTCTAGCGGATAGTTGGGTACTAAAACGTCACGTAGTTAACTATCCTACGTCACAGCGTACTACAGCGACTGTAGTTTGCGCTTCATAGATTTGCTTAGAATTTGGTACCATGAGTAACAATTTTGACAGATGTCATAGTAACGTAGGTACCTACTATTACTACTGTACCTAGTAACGTCAGCCGATCTACATGTGACAACTCATGGTAGACATACAGTGCGATTTTCATCCAGATCCGTTCAGCTGTTGATGTTAAAAACCATTTTCACAAAAACGACCATCTCCACTAAAACCTAAATCCCCAATCTAGAGTTGTAGGTAATCTTACCAGCACAGATCCCCACCCTAAGAACTGAATCTGATGATCCACAGGAACTACTTTATCCCTGGAGTATTCGATAGCCTCCACTCTCTGCTGTTCCTTCCCGAGCGTCATGTTCTTATGGAGTTTCAGTACTGCGATGTTGAATTCCAAGGTCTGGGGCTTGTAGTTGGGGTGGAAGAAGATCTCGGTGACGCGGAGGATCTCCCCGCCGGAGGTCGCGTTGGAAGACCCTACGCGTACTGTCAGCATCTTCACGTATTCTCTGTAGAACCTGTTGTTGTATTGTCTGCAAGGGATTGTGCAGTTAAATGATTGATTCAGGCGTGACTTTGCGGAAATCCATTACAAATACTGAAAAGGACGGAAATGTCTAGTACTTTCCCGCTAAAACTATTATCTAATGAGGTTATTAATTAAGCTTATTAATATTAATGAGCCCCACAAAATGCCTTATAGAAATATTATTAATATACGCCGAGAGAGTCTCTCTCGGAGCTCGGTGGAGCAACACCAGTGCGGAGCGAGTCAACGGTCCTGAGGATGCTGCGTGGAGAAGCGAAACACGTGTCGAGTTTCTATTTGAGGTGTGGTGTTGGGATTATTAATATTAATAATATTTCTATAAGGCATTTTGTGGGGCTCATTAATATTAATAAGCTTAATTAATAACCTCATTAGATAATAGTTTATAGACGGGAAAGTACCTACTAGACATTTCCGTCCTTTTCAGTGATTGTACAGTTTTTTTTATTTATATTTACATTGACAACAATTCTGCCGTGCTAAGGGTGACAGCCGTAATTGCATGTCTACTAGTTTCGAGAAAAAGGCGCTTAAAGTTTTCAAAATGTTTTTGTCAATTGCGTCTACAGAATTAACTTTTTTTTAAATCTGAAAAAAATGTTTTATAAAGAAAATAATGTAGTTTTTATACGTTGGAAAATTAAACTCCGATTACAATTATTACTATATTAAAACATCAAAATACTCGTTATGCTATAGAAGCCTGCTTTATTTTATAGACGAATACTTACAATGAGCGTCGTAAGCAACACACATACCGCGCTTTAGGTAAGGGACACTCTTTAAAGCGCTTTTGATAGAGAAACATAGTGATTGAAATCTTTTATTAAAAGCATAATCGCCGTAACTGCACAACTTACGGCTGTCATGTAAAGGAATAAAAAGGGCTAAAGGCTGTGATTGTTACTTAATTTACCGCCGTAATGTATAGTTACCACGCTTAACGTAAGAAAAATACTTAAAGATTGAAATTCGCATTCTTAGTGTAATGCATCTATGTATTTAATGCGATTAATATAAGCACTCTATGAGTTTTATCCACCAGTTCGGTGGTTTTATCTATAGAAGTTTAGGGCAGGATAGTGATACTGTTCGTTTACGGCTGTAATTATAAGAAATCCAAAAAATAAATTGTAGCTACGGCGCTTAGCACAACTGAAAAAAGCCTTTAGAGACTTTATTTTGAAAAACTGTCAAAGAGAAAGTTATAGATCTCGACACGAGGATTCCGAATATGGTACTAACTCAATTTCAGAAAAAATGTTGCTTACGGCTGTCCCCCTTAGCACGGCAGAATTTAGGATCGAGAAAAAATGGTTAGGTACTTATATACGTAAATAAAATGTTTTTTTATTGATTGAGCGAGCGAAGCGTGTCAAGTAGGGTGATTTGGTGTCGTATGTTTGTATATACGATTGTTAATAGAGCATAACTTAATCCAATCTGCATGAAACTTGGAAGGTCTAGAGATTCTGCTATTAGATCAAGTTCGAAAGTCGAATAAAATATTTTTTTAATTTATTGTGTGGTGTATCAAACGAAAGGCCTTTACGTGTAGGTACCTACATTTCACAATAGTTTTTATTTGTATTCTAGGATACCTAGATAGTTTTTAAAATAATTCGATTTCTTATAGTAACATTAAGAAATAACGTATTATAAAGGCAAATATCTGTACCTTCTTCTTCTTCTTCAATTATGGCATCTGTCTCTTAGAGAACAATTTTGCCAGTGTCAAGTGTATTTATTTATAAGTATTGTCAACGTCACAGAGTCATGGTCAAGTTGTCAAGTCAATTTTAAACAAAAGATGGCAATTACAATTCACTGGTGTCAAATAACTGAATTTGAATTTGACAGGTTAGGAAGTCACCAAAAAATTGTAGGAATCAGTTCAAGAGATCATCATAATAAAAATTAATAATAATAGATAATCATAATTTGTCATGGATAGGGCGAAGTGGAGGAAGAGTGTTAGGAAGCCTGACCCCTCCACCATGTGGGATGAAAAGTCGGGAAGAGAGAGAGAGAGAGAGAGAGAGAGAGAGAGAGAGAGAGAGAGAGAGATGATATGATAAGCTAACTCACAGCTGCAGGCAGTGCGCGGCGGTGAGCACGCGGTCCCGCGCCAGCACCACGGCGCCGCACCACAGCTCGCGGTTCACGAGGAGCGCCGCCATGTACGGGTGCTCCTCGATCCTGGTCAGCTCGTCCGGGTTGTAGATGCGGCGGTAGCGCCGGTCCATGGGCGGCGACGCTTGCGTTGTGCTAGTAGCTGAAAGTGATGTAGCCAGGTGGAAGAGAAGAACGACTTCTCTTCCATCATCCAGGCTACATCACTTCTTTTCTATACTTCTTAAGTGTCTAACTCTTTCTTTCACCGTTGTAAAAGAACGAGGAAGACACGTAAGAGGCGAAGAGAGCTATACTTACCTATTAGATGATTTTTTAAAGGAGGTTCTCAATTCGACTGGGTTTTTTGTAGTTTGTTTCGCAGTTATCTTAGTTATTTTTGCTTTGGCTCACACCGAATTAAAAAAATAAAGATATATTCGTCAACTCGCGACCGTAAAACTCGTGAACGTACGCGCGAATTGTCACCTTCCGATTTTACCTAGGTATTTTTTTGTCGGCAACTCGCGCGCACAATATTACCTATCATCATCTTCCTGCCCTTATCCCACGCTATGTGGGGTCGGCACAACATGTGATCTTCTTCCATTTAATAATTTGATAATGCGCGCGAGCGCCTAACTGAGCAGTCATGTTACATTTTGTTCCGTTGTTTTAATTAAGTATAGTGCTCAAAAAGTATTTGTTTCCCAAATTAATATATATCAAAGTGTTACTTATACAAAATAGTGCATATCTACAGAAAGTTCTGCAAGAAATATTACTATTTTCGTGGAGATATCAGTAAAAAACTAATTCAACTGACAAAATTATTTAAAATCTAACTTCGAGAATCCTTTGTTCCGAGGTGACGAGCATGTGTCATTCATCAATGTGAGTAACAAAACAAGGAAAGGGATCATTGACCTGACTTGGCCACTTCGACACTCAAGGCCGCTCTACTAAAGCATAGTCGTAGTATCTGGTCTCAAATTTCGAGCCACTCGTCGAGAGCCTACGTGGATCAACGGTCTGAGTGCACAACTCGCATTCGGAGGGCGGAGGATCAAACCCTAGCAGACTACTCTTTTTGTGATTTTTATTTAAGTTTACAATGCCACTAACTAACAACGATCGAAGTAATGTAACAATGAGACGAAAATATAAGTTGAATATTTCTACGGAGAACTCATTTGATTCATTATCTGTGGATGAAGACATTGAAGACCGCTCAATAGACTTCGATTCCAGCAACAAATTAAACAGGAGTTGTCCCAATATGAGAGCCGATGACTTTAATAAAATTGAAGAACTACAAAATAAAATACTATCGCTAACCGAAAAATTAGAAATAGCAGAAAATGAAATCACGAATCTCTTGACAGAAAACAGTTGCCTAAAAAAGAAAATATCTTCGTATGATGTCCGTGTTAATCAACTTAAGGATATTTGTAAAACCACTCCGAAAAAGAGTTTAAGGAAAAGTAGGAGTAGTCTGAATAGAACGCGATTGGATTTCTCATGCGAACTAATAAGTCCTAACGTGCCTTCTAGCAAAAAATATTCAGAGACTCTGGAACGTACCTCTCAGCCAAACTGTACAAATACCCAATCCACCCTAACCAGGAATCTAGAATACAGAAGAACGAAGCCTAGGAACATGTATGTGATCGGCGATGAATCTGTGCGTGGCCTCTCAGCGCACTTAAACAGTTCGCGTTGTTCAAGATGGAATGCAGAATTTACAATACAGGGAATAGTGAAACCTCACGCGCCGACATATGAAATATTGAGCAACCTTGAAGGCATAATTGGGAATACAACAAGTGATGATGTGATTATCTTATCTGTCGGTAACCATGACAACAACCCTTACCATTTAATTATGAATCTTTATAATTTTATAGCTAAGAAAATTACCTGTAAATTATTTCTACTAAATCTTTTCGAAAACAAAACTTTAAATATAGGCAGAATTAATAATGAATTGAGAATTATGGCAAATAAATATGTAAATTGTAAATATTTAAATACAAAAGATTATTGGACTAGAAACAAATATGCTTCTAGATTGGAATTAATATTATTTAAATTAAACTATGAATTCTACGAGTATAACGAATTGGTAAATGTAAATATAAATAACAACATCTTAGATCAAGAGTTTGTTGCGGGTGAAGAAGAAAATGAAATGTTTTTTCGTGCCCAAACAGAATGTCCAAGGTTTTAAATATAATTCAGACACAAACAATATCGGTTCAAGTAATTTCAGGATTTTGCACCAAAACATAGCGGGTCTCTGCAATAAATTAAATATTTTAGAAATATTTTTATACGAATTAGAATCTACTAATAGAGAGATAGATATATTATGCTTTTCTGAAACTTTTGTTAAAAAAAATAATGAGCTCAATGTTAATCTGTTGAATTTTAAATTAGCATCCTTTTATTGTCGAGATGATAAATCCAGGGGTGGATCATGCATTATGGTAAAAAGGGATATTAATTGTAAACCAGTGAATATCCCGTCAAAATTTGTTGTTAAATTCAATTTTGAGTGTTGTGGCGTAGATCTTATTGGACTAGGTATTATTATTTTTTGTATATATAGAATTCCCGATAACAAAAAGTCCCAAGTGGGTACTTTTTTATTTAGACTAGATAACTTTTTGAACTATATCACAGATACTTACAAGAAAAAGAAAGTGGTAATATGCGGGGATTGGAATTTAGATATTTTGAAAGAATCGGTTTATTCTACCGATTTATTAAATATACTTTCTTGTTACGATTTTCAGGCGCACATTAAGTCACCTACCAGATTAAACGCATGTCTGGATCAAATAGCCAGCAATATTAAAAATGTTAATTCTGAGATATATCCCTCTGGGTTATCGGACCACGAAACGGCTCAACTGATACATTTTAAAGTAAATAAACAGAGAGCTCTGTTATTTTGGTTTGAGTACCGCAGGGACTATAATATTGACAATGTACGAAAATTCTGCGAGAGCATATCATCATTATCATTTTCGGAGGTATATCACGCTCATACAATGGTAGATTCCTTTAATGCTTTCTATGATTTAATTACATTATTTTATAATTTATGTTTTCCCAGAATTAAAGTTAAAGTCTCAAATAAACCGAGAAAAGGGAACTGGATTACAACTGGTATTAAAAAATCAATAAAAACTAAGCGTTTACACCATATGACTTACATTTACAATAAAAATGATAAGCAGAAAAACAAATCGAAGTACAAAATTTATAAACACATTCTTAAAAAATGCATTAACAAATCACAGAGATATAGTAACCTTAGACGAATTCAAAATAGTAAAAACAAGTGTAGAGCTACTTGGAACGCCATTTCTTCGTCCTTGACTAATAATTTATATAAAAATGACATTGATTCAATTAATTTTAATAATAGAACATTCTACAATCCATCTGACATATGTAATATATTTAATAACAATTTTACAAATCTACCTCTAAACAATTCTTCATCGAATGTAAGTAATACAGTTAGTAACATTAATAGACAATTAAATTCAATCTTTTTACTTCCTTCTGACCCGGAAGAAGTTCTTAAAATAATTATGTCCCTCAAGAATAGTAAAACCAGTGGATGGGATGACATCACAACCAGTAATCTGAAGGCCTGTGCAAGGTGGATCTGTCTCCCACTTTCACACATTATTAACATGTCCTTTATGGAGGGTGTCTTTCCACAACAGTTAAAAAAGTCTATAGTTAAGCCCCTTTTCAAGAAGGGTGAAAGATCGGATCCAAATAACTATAGACCCATAACATTAGTCCCAATCTTGTCTAAAATATTGGAAAAAGCCATGCTGTATAGGCTTAATAGTTTCTTCGATAAGCATAAGACTCTTCATGGTGATCAATATGGTTTTCGTAAAGGAAGTTCTACATCCCTTGCTTGTTTTAACTTAATGAGGTTTATTACAGAAAGCTTGAACAGTGGTAGAGGCCCCATTTTGACTCTATTTATGGACTTAAGTAAGGCATTTGACTTTGTTAATCATGACAGACTCCTAAACAAATTGGAACATTATGGAATTCGTGGAAAAGCTATCGACTGGCTAGCGAGCTACTTGCATGACAGGGAACAATGTACCGAAATAACTAAGGTTATAACAAATTCCAAGTTTAATGGCAACACCAACACTAAAAATGTCACTAAGCAAACATTTAGATCGAGCATTATCTTGAAAAATCGGGGCGTCCCGCAGGGTAGCATTTTGGGACCGATTCTCTTTTTATTGTATATCAATGATCTTCCGGACTTTGTGACACATAGATGTATACTTTTTGCAGATGATACCACCGTTTTAATTAAAACTGACAGACAACAGGCCCAAACGACATTAAATACTGCACTTTTTGATATTGTGAACTGGACCAATAACAATAACTTAGCTTTAAACATTGCCAAAACTAAAATTATGCAATTTGACTCTTATAACACTAACCCACTAACACTTGACATTTCTTATAATAATGAAAAAGTAGACGAAGTAATGTCATTTAAATTCTTAGGTATGACATTAGATAGACACTTAAACTGGAAAGCTCATATTAGTGATGTTTGCAAAAAAATGGGTCGCTTTATCTTTGCCCTAAAGAAAATCCGTCAGACTATCTCATTTGATGCGGCTCTAGCAGCTTACCATGGGCACGTGTCTTCGGTTCTGAGCTATGGTTTGTTGCTCTGGGGAAACTCTGTCGATGTTGAACGAGTCTTTAGAGTACAGAAGAGATGCCTCAGAGTTGTTAACAAGGCTTGGTATCGTGACTCCTGCAAGCCTCTGTTTAGGATCTGCAATATTATGCCTCTACCTTGCATGTACATTAAGGATATATGCATGTTTGTAAAATCTTACCCACAACACTTTGCCAAACGTAAGGATATTATCACTCGACAAAAAAGAGAAAAATTCAACAATTTGCTATATAATCCACGATGCCACAAGCAGATATATGAGAAGAATGTTTACAATATGTGCATAGTTATATTCAATAAGTTACCAGAACCAATTAAAAACCTCAATGGTCATCTATTTAAAAAAAAATTAAATGATTGGCTACTGGAAAAATGTTTCTATAGTGTAGGTGAATATATGAGTTTTAAGTAGGGGATTTTATTATATTTTACCATTTTATTTCGATTGTAATTTTGCTTCTTGATTATTATTTTTATTATTTTTTATTTTTTTTGTTTTTGATTATTTTTTATTTTTGACATAGAATAAATGACCACTTTTAATATTTGCATACCTGCTTGCGGGTTGAATACATTTGACATTACTCTAGTTATAAGACCTGACATGTTACCATTATTAATGTATTTGGCAAATAAATAATTTGATTTGATTTGATTTCCATCTGTCACTCGTCATCTCATTACTCACTCCTTTCTTACCCATGTCTTCTTTCACACAGTCCATCCATCTTTTCTTTGGCCTACCTCTACCCCTGTATCCATCCACATTCATACCTAACACTCTCCTTGTCACATGACATTCATCTCTTCTCATAACATGCCCATACCACGCTAACCTATTACTCCTCATCTTTTCTGTCACCGGTGCTACTTTCAGACTTCCTCTGATATACTCATTCCTTATTTTATCCATCCTTGTCACTCCACAC
This sequence comes from Cosmorhoe ocellata, assembly GCA_963675405.1. Taxonomy (NCBI): domain Eukaryota; kingdom Metazoa; phylum Arthropoda; class Insecta; order Lepidoptera; family Geometridae; genus Cosmorhoe; species Cosmorhoe ocellata. The sequence goes on from OY776267.1 coordinate 7,868,434, forward strand.
ATCCATCTCAACATTCGCATTTCCGCCGCATGCACTCTTTTCTCGTCCGTTCCCTTGGTGGCCCAACATTCAGACCCATACAATACGACAGGCCTAATGATCGTTTTGTAGATTTGCCCCTTAAGTTTAAGGGGCATTCTCGGATCACACGTGGTTCCTGTGACCTGTCGCCATTTCATCCATCCCGCATTTATTCTATTTCTTACATCCCGATCAATCTCACCATCATTCTGTACTACTGAACCGAGGTACCGAAAATCGGAACAGACTGGTAGGGATACACCATCTAAGGCAATAGGGGTAAAACTAGAGGGACCACCGAAGTCGCAGAACAAGTGCTCGGTTTTTGTTCTGCTGATCTTCAATCCGACACTCTCTAGTTTACCTTGCCATTTTCCCAGCCTGTTCTGGACCTCGGTTGCGTTTTCTCCGACAAGAACAATGTCGTCGGCGAACAGCATACACCAGGGTGCCTCCTCCTGTATGTCCGATGTCAGAGCATCCATTACCAGGAGGAACAGATAAGGGCTTAGAGCCGATCCCTGGTGCAAGCCTACAGCCACATTGAACTCATCGGTAACGCCAGCTTCGGACCTAACATGTGTACTAGCTTTACATGGCCCGAATAAGCTGCAGGTACTTCCCTGGCACTCCTTTCTCTTTCAAAGCCCACCACAGAACCTCCCGGGGTACTCGGTCGTATGCCTTTTCCAGGTCCACAATATTACCTATAAGGTACTGAATTGTAAATAAGTAGGTAGGTATATATCAATAATATCAATAATTATCGTAAATGCTCATTAAGGTAATTAAGAAAAATATTATTTTTTATTTTCTAGTTTAAGTTCGTGGGTATTCTTTTTATAATCTTGAAATCGGTTAATATAATAACAAAGAGAGAGCCAGAGAGGCGACAAGTGACTGTGCCTTCTGACGTGTGGACTCAAATATCCGTTGTTTATGGTACCTAACTTATGCTTATGGTAACTCATAGTTGAATAATAAAATAAAATAAAATATTGAACCCACTAAGATCGATAGTCGATAATATTCTCCTCAAACCTTGACTTACTGGTTATCGTTGTGGTCACATCATCTTCTGGAACAGATCTTCGATATGGAAACTCTATGGGCAGACCCTCGTACTGCCACTCCTTCCCTTGATTGCGTCTTTTGGCTATCAACTCACGTTCCACTGAGGAGTTTATGAGACTAATAATCAGAGTAACGTATAGTTCATCCAACGGATCTAGGCATTCGTGAAATTAGCCACAGGTGCGAGTTTACGCATGTACAGCTCCTGCCCTCCCCTTCTCATACCTCCAATTGCTCCCGAAAAACGATACTGCGCAGCTCTTGCGGCTAACTTCACGAATGCCTAGATTCGTTGAGCCAACTATAGGTAAGTAACTACTTACCTATTTGTTTCATCATCATCATCATCAAGCCTATAGCAGTCCACTGCTGGACATTAGGCCTCCCCTAATGAGCGCCATTGCGCCCTGTTCTCTACTCGACGCATCCAGCCTATTTGTTTACAACGCTATAATCATGTGTGAATTTGATTAGCTATGCTCAATGGCCAAAAAATAAGTTGTTACCTTGAATTATTCCCATTTGTCCCTCTAAGGGGACAGATGGGACTGAAACGTTTGTCCCCCTCTTTTCAACAGGGAGACAGATAGAACAGTAATTATTTGAAAAAGTTCCATCTGTTCCCCTCTTTGTTACCGGAGGACATAATGCTACTTTACTCAAACACGCCGCGGCCGTAGCAATAATAATAATAAGTTGTGATGAATGCCAATGGGGCATTTTCTTCTAGTAAATCTAAGCTGGTTTATGAGACTATGTACTTGCAAAAATCAACTTTAAGACCAACCCATTTAACACCTAATACCTAAGTACGAGTTGGCAGCGGGCGACGCGAGGCAGCGGCGGACGACGTGTCGCGGCGACACTACTGGTTTCTATGTATTTCTATGAAATTCCCTCCGTAGTTAGCGACACGAAGCTAGCGACGCATTTCATAAAAACTCATAGAAACCAGCAGTGTCGCTGCGACACGTCGTCCGCTGCCGCCTCATGTCGCCCGCTGCCAACTCGTACCTTTATTTAGCAACATTCCTATTTAGAACATTCTTGATTCTTGCAATGAATGCAGACGGATGACAGTTAAAAATACCTTGCGGGAATGAAAACAGGGAACTTAGTTTCGTACAAGGTTTTCAGGACTTAGTCTACGTGGCAATGTCCCGGGACATGATAGGACACTTACTGTCGTCGCGAGTCTCTTCTGAACTCGACACGTGGCCAGATACATGGACTACACCCACAACGCATAACAAACCAATGATTCTCAGCATATTCCTAAGCGTTTTCATTTCATTCCCCAACACCTTCAACATTTCAACAGAACAATAGAAATAAAGACATAAAAACTCTGCCAATAATAAAATAACAATAAAATAAAACAAATTATTGAGTTGAGATTTTAATACATAAATAAACAGTTATACTATACAAGTAGAAACATGAGTAACGGCAGTAGATGGACGATTAGACGTTTAGCAATGTCAGATATTGTTTAATGCCAGCCCTTGCCGATGCCGACTCCACCCCATCCAAGACCGGCCTTACCCCAGCCCAGACCGCCGTATCCCAGCCCACCGTATCCTAGCCCGCCGTATCCTAGACCGCCGTATCCGAGACCGCCGTAACCCAGACCCTTTCCCCATCCGAGTCCGCCGTATCCGAGACCGCCCAATCCGTACCCGACACCTGGGTATCCGATGCTCAACGGGGCGGTGAGGACAGGGGTCTTGATGATAGGGACGGACTTGACGATGGGCACGGTGATGGGGGCTGAGATGATGGGTGCGACGACCTTGCCGTAGCCGTGGTTGATGAGGCTGGAGCTGACCGACACTGCTGACGGCAGCAGATAGGGAGATGCTGTTGGAAAATGAGAAAAGATTATTAATTTATTCCTACTCGTAATGGTTGCCCGCGATTTCGTCCGTCCTCATTTAATTCTTCTGGTTTTTAGACAAAACAGACAAAACAGTCCTTCCTCAGAATGTAATCTATCTTTTTGCTAAATTTCATCAAGATCCGTTCAGCCGTTTAGTCGTGAAATGAAAATGTAACATTGACAGAGTTACTAATTTTGTAAATATTAGGTGATATTAGTAAGTACAGATTTATTCTTGTACTTTAGAGTAATTGTAATAAATCTTGTACGTACTTTAGAATAATAAAGTGATTTTATTCCCAGTTATAAGACTTAGGTATACAAATTTTTGTCTCGTTTTCTGCAAGTTTTGTAACATACAAGTATTGTCACATGTTTTAGTTGTAAAAAAAATAATAAAACAGTAGATAATTACAACTAGATATGAACTCATGTTTTATACATATTTGAAAACAAACAAAAATTATGATCACGACTGTATAGGTACTCCAGGTTTGACACTTCGGAACTCTAGATAATCTTTGAGGTCTAACGCCATACAAAGTCATTAGACAGTGACGGGAGGCCTTCGAGCGGCCTAAATCTACCACCACAGTTGGACACTGACTGGAATGAGTAAAGAGGATTGCTTACCGAGCCCGAGTCCTATGGGGGCCACGGGGTTGGTGACCACCATCCCTATAAGGGCGAGAACTATTGCCACCTGTAAATTCAATACAAATTAAAATACTACCCATTCTTCAAAATACGGCCCATCTGATGCGTGGTAACCGTAAAATACCTTGATTTAAACACTACTTCTAAAAATGTCCGCTCTTAAATATTGGTGGACATTTTACACAACGCCATCTAGCCCCAAACTAAGCAAACTTTGTACTATGGGAATCAGATAGCTGATAGATTAATTATTTATTTATTATTAATATTTGAGTTATTTGTTATACCTACATATATCGTGAATAGAAACGAAAATTATTAAATTCAGCACATCATAAAACTAATCGTTAATTTGCTTCCTCTTTTACTCTTGAAATAAACAAAAGAGACCCGTATGTACACATTAAAATTAGCTTTATTACTGCTGCTCAAAATAAATAAATAAATAAATATTGGTGGACATTATCATAATTATCTAGCCCTAAAATGAGGGTTATCAAAACTTGGAGTTTTTACGTTAGCGATTTTAAAGTGACAACATTTATTAAATCTATTAATGGCCTGAAATTTACTTATTTATTGCCAAAATATACACGAAATGCTCAAATACTCACAGCACACTTCATGTTTCTAGTATTTAATTATCCAAAATACAAATTGAAGAACAATTAGCTCAGTTTATATACAGTTTCGCATTCGCAACGGTCCAATGAGCACATCCTTTGGAAACTTAGCCGACAGCACTTTACTAAAGAGGATTTCAATTTGTGTGAAGGATAATTATAAATGTTGATAGACATTTCACACAACGCCATCTAGCTCCAAAATAAGAGAGCTTGTATTATTAACCAATAGCTGAAGGATTATTATTATACTTTTTTTGTAAATAAATGCATCATCATCATCTTCCTCTCTTTTCCCACTTTATGTGGGTCGGAACAACAATGTGATCTTATTAGTATTAGACGGGTATTTATCGCGTTTAAATACTAATAATAATGTGTTCAGATCGCGTAAGTTTAAAAGTACATAATGTGATCTTCTTTCATTTCCCTCTGTCATTCGTCATCTCAGACTCACTCCTTTCTTACCCATGTCATCTTTCACACAGTCCATCCATCTTTTCCTAAGAGCTGTGAGGTCAGCAAAAAAAATAATAATAATAATAATAAATGGAAGATAAAAGTGCGTAGAAGCCAGAGACAAAATAGAAAGTACTTAGGTAATATTAATTTGTCCATGCTAGTATACCTACTATAATAACCAGTTATCACAAATACGAATCCAGAGACGGCAATCCAAAGGCCGTGGGTTCAAATCCTGGGAGTGCAGAAATGTTTTATCTAACCATCTTTTTCAGTTACTCGCTGCAACTATTTTTATAGAAAAGTTCCCAACGTGTTGCACTTGTGTAACAGTGTAACTAGGTGGGAAAAAAACTCCCTATGAGTCACACCAGATACGGTCACCGTGTGACTCGTTGGGAACCCATCTATTTTTTCGCCCAATAGGTTGCTTTCGTGCATATTCAGTCGGATCAAAATTGTGAAAGAAAACACTTATAATGACATTTGACCGCGGCCCGTAAGAAGACAAAAGTAAGGAAACCCAGAGTCCCACCTGTGGGAACTGTAGATAGTACAGTTGGAACCATGTTACAGCCACCGGTGAATGATTGAAATCCGTTTTCTCTTGCACAATCAGGAACTCTAAAAACAAGCGTCTAGGCAACCATATTAACACTTTTAATTGCAGGATGCTATAGATTATTATATTCGATTGATTACATTTATTTACATATTAACCTTTTGTGTAATATGTAAGTAGGTAGCTAATGTGCGTGCCTCAATGCTGAGTCAGACTGGACAGACATGCCATGAACTATTTAGGTATCGTCTGCAACTTCACACACCGGTAGGTACCTAATTATTATTTCAAAAATGTCCGCCTTGCATTAAACACACTGCTGTTACTCGTTGTAATTTTTTTTATAAGAGTATCCAACGTGTTACACTTGTGTAACAGTGTAACTCGATGGGGAAAAATTCTTGAGTCACATTGTGACCAGATCTGGTGTGACTCTTTGGGAACCCATCAAATTTGATTTCAAGTCAGCTCAAGCTAATTTCATATTGTAGGAAGCACTTAGAAGCAATTGGGAAGCAATTTTTGGAGAGTATTTCAACTTTAAATACGACAGGTCCTATTGGTAATGATTCTGGCCAGATGTTTCATTATTGACCTTCCAAGTTTCATGCAGTTTCGATAACCAACGGTTCCTATCAAACATGCATCGCCAAATCGTCCTTCTTGCCACTGACTGAGAATTTTGCTCACTTCGCTCGTTCGATCGAATACAATACTGTTATTGAAGTACATATACTTTTTGGGTTGATCGACAACCAAATAAAAAAATAAATAAATATTGACGAATACTTTACACCACGCCACGTCTCAAACCAAGGATTACCTACATTATCTTATCTACAATTGGTACTAACCTTATTAATAAAACAGTTTGTTATATAAAAAAAATCTATTTAATAAAATTAAATATAACACAATGTACCTTAATTCATGAGTTCAAACTTGAAAAGTATGGGGAAGTGGTCAACACTAGCAAAATGTCACCATTCTATAAAATAAGATCACAATCATGATAGAGTTAGGAATGCCTCAGTCCTCGGCCGCGGATGGCTCAGCCAAAATCTGCAAAGAAAATGACATCATCAGACGGGCTAACATGAGTGTCATGACAAAATTTTGTCGACTGTTTTTTCTCGCTCTTCCTTGTGTGGATATGTGACAAAATGATCGACAATACTCGTAGAAAATTATGTCGGCTACATAAAAAGTTAGAACACAATGTGTTAAGTGCACGAAAAAAGCTTCTTTAGTCCTATCAGCACACTGGTTCGACAGAACTGATCACACTATAAGAATAAGAAGAAGAAGAATAAGGCCTAAAAGGTGATTTGCATCCTGGCTTTGACATTAGCGCTGTAGACAGCATTTTTATCTACAGAAGAGAAGATGAAGTGACATTTATGACGACAAGTGTCATTTAATTCATTTAAGAATCTGTTGTGTAATTTTGGTGGTTATTTTTCCAATAAAGCCCGAGTTCTTGACGCGAGTGTAAAATATGTGAATATTTCCTTTATAAATCCATCGGAGGAAATCCCGAGAATTTCGACAAAACAGCATTTGACTCGACAATTTGATTGACTATGTGACAATAGGTACTACTAATATGAACACCGACACTGGCAAAATTGATCTCAAAAGTGACAGGCTATAGAGGCTATAACAAATAATACTAAATTAAAATTTAAAATCCCCCCGACATCTAAACCTTACCCTAACATGTCATATTTAAAGTCATTGTTACCTTACCATGTTCTTTCAATATCATTGAAGTAATACTGAACCAAATTTTGAATCAATAGGATATTATGGAAGGTAGTGAGATACCCTCATCAACTAGAAAAGAGCTGATGATCTTCAAACGGCTGAACAGATTTTCATGAAACATGGCTAAGAACACTCTGTATAAAATTATCTATGACACAAAAAAAAACTAAATGAAAATCGGTTCATCCGTTTGGGGACTACGTTACCACAGACAGATACACTGACAGACACGATTAAAAACGCTGTCTACAGAGCATTACTAGAGAGGCTTAGGTCTACCATGAGTTTTCACAATCTACACACGCTAGCGACTGTAGTTAAAAAAATGTATGAAAACTTGCCTACAGCGCCTCTAGCGGATAGTTGGGTACTAAAACGTCACGTAGCTAACTATCCTACGTCACAGTAAAGGCGACCAAGAAATTGGTTTACCACTCTAAGGCTGAATATCATTTGCACATACAAAACATCAAGGACTATTTTCGCTTGACAGATTAATAACTGCTACGTCAGAATCTGTCATTCCTAATACAGTAATCCTTAGCGAATAATTATGTTACTGGGAGATGTCATCAAAAGTGGTAAATCAATTTCTTGGTCGCCTATATCTACCTAATGCTAGATATTGTGCAAAAATAAGCATGTATCAATGTGTTTACTTGATGCTGAAGATTATTTCTACTTCCACCGGTCGTTGTCGTAGTCCCACAAGGAGGAGATGCCATTTATGGGGTTGGCGCGGATCTCCAGGATGCGGCGGAGCTGCGCCTTCTGGGACTCCTTCGACAGGCTGGCGGGCAGCGGCTCGTACACTGCGGGAGACAACAGCCTGTAGCTCAGTATACCAGTGGACAACAGCCTGTAGCTCAGTAGGTATACCAGTGGACAAAAGCCTGTAGTTCAGTATACCAGTGGACAACAGCCTGTAGTTCAGTATACCAGTGGACAACAGCCCGTAGTTCAATATACCAGTGGACAACAGCCTGTAGTTCAGTATACCAGTGGACAACAGCCTGTAGTTCAGTATACCAGTGGACAACAGCCTGTAGTTGAGCATACCAGTGGACAACAGTCTGTAGTTCAGTATACCATAAGACAACAGCATCCTTCCACTATTGTATACTCGCCAGGTACTGACCAGCGTGCAAATGTACCTTTGATTTGATCTCCTAAGTCGTATTTATCGCTCTGCTTACGACACTTTGTTTCGTTTCGTTTCTTTTCATACATTACCTGAACTGTCGTAAGTTTCTAGGAGCGCTGTAGGTAAGTATAGAAGGAAACAAACGAAATAAAGTTTCGTAAACTATCAGATCCCGTACTAAAAGCCACCTGCTGCGATCGTTACATTTTATGTTATCCAAACCTGTGGTTTATGTATAATATGTATGTATTTACGAAAAAAAAGTATATCTATGTAGTTTATCAGTCATGTGGTTCCCATAATACAAGCTCTGTTTAGTTTGGGGCTACATGATGCTGTGTGATAGTGTCCAGCATTATTATTTATTTATTATTTATTTATGTTCCTAAATCCTAACTAAGGTAAAAATCCTTAATGCTGTTGTTGTAAACACTTATCATCACGATTGTAATACCTGTTGTTGTAATCCCATGAACTTTCAGAGAAGATAAAGTGGCATTCGTGACGATTTTTTTTCGTTCAATTCACTAGTTAATGTCACTAATGTCTTCCGTAAAAAAATAGGTACTCTATACGGTGCTTATATTAGGAATGTTGGTCATGACTGGTCCACTGAGCCGCTGAGATGCTTGGCTTTTCTAATCCACTGATGAAGTTGGCCACTGAAGTCTCACCGTAATAATGGTTGAACATCATTGCCCAGAAGCAGTAGGTGGTGCAGATGAGTGCACAGCCGAGCACAAATTTCCAGCTCCCCGTGGGATGCTGGAACTCTGCGAAGGTCTGACAGAAGGACGCGCGGTACAGTGCTTTCTTTTCCTCGCAGCAAAGAAGCTTCCAGTCGCCTCTTTCTTTCTCACGGAGAGCCTGCAAGAAGTCACATCTCAAATTCAAAGCAACACGAGATATCCGAGAAATTATCATATCTTTTTAATCTATTTAAAGGTCTCCCCCAAATAACGCCAGCCATCCCAATCTTACGAGTCTTCCACCATCCTCTCATTGTCAAGATTGACCTTTCAACGTTTGCGTGACAAACCACTATTCCCGTCAGCCTTCCAGGATATTATTTACACCACTTCACCAGGAAATGCGTGCTTTGAAATACTCTGGCTTAGCGGTGTAGACCTTTGGGCAGCATAGGTGCTCCGTCAGCAAGAAAGCAACTAGCTTCTTGAGACCTCACGTTTAATTTTACATCGAGTTTGTTTTGACTTTCTTGTTCATTCCCACATTCTGCTAAATCATAACATTTATGGCAGTTGTCATCAGTTGAACGTAGCAACTCTGTCACCAAGATTTGAAAGCTGATTTTTATCAGCTGATGTCTATATCGATAGGCTCTGCTTTCTAGTGATCACTAGCTATTGTACTTACGCAAATATCCCTAGTGTTCTCCTTAAACCTCACAGCTGGCATGGGAAAGTGTGCGTTGTCCTGGTAGTTGGCCATGCCGTTGACTCCGAAGCCAACCCAGTCGCGGTTCCCGATCCTGCACCGGTTGTGAATAGCCCGAACATTTGAGGTTGAGAGCGGTGTGAAAATTCCTATAGATTTTATTGCAAAAAGGGACATTTTGTCCTAATGTTGTGACATTCCAATGTGACGTTTGTCAACGATTTGAGATTCGAATTTTGTTTTTTTGTTGGGTTAGTTTGAATTAAAAGAGTTTGGTTGTAAATTGAAACAAACTTTATTAACTTAGGTAAGGTGTGTTGTGTTAGAAACTTTTTGGTATTTTCTTATGCAAGCATGAATAGGATCTATCAATGAGCCCTCACAAACACCATTAACAACTAAATCTTGTCCGACATCTGTCAATGGAGATATCGGTTGCGTTTGAAAACTTTTCGTGAAAATTATATTATTTTAATTGAATTTTGAGTTATTTTGAGCTTGTTTGTCGGGGTGTAACTCCCTCGACATGGAGGAGGAAGAATTTAGAAGCAAAACGGAGCTTCCACCACTCCTTTCAGATTCCAACTTATCGGAAGATCATTTTGGAGATGTAGTGTCCGAGCAATTTCTGGATTTTGCTCATCGTGGAGAACTCTTAAAGTCAGGTGATCAGAACCTAGTCCCAAGCAAACGTCGACGAGACAGTATGGATGAGGAAGAATGGTCTAAAGTTAAAAACTACGGAAAGAGATCTAGGACCCGCAACGGCAATTTTTTGGAAGCTGAAGACGAAACAGGGGTAAAATCTGAGGTCTTCTTGTCATCAAGTGAGGATCTGCCTAAGCAGTTTGCCTTTGCTCGATTAATGAAAGAAAATAATATTGTAGACATCTAAACTAATATTATAAAGAGGAAAACTTTGATTGTTTGTTTGTTTGTTTGTTTGTTTGTTTGTTTGTTTGTTTGAAATGAATAGGCTCCGAAACTACTGAACCGATTTAAAAAATTCTTTCACTGTTGGGAAGCTACACTATCAGCGGGTGACATAGGCTAAATTATGTTTTCAAAAAAATTAGTGATCCTTACTAAAACTTCAATAATGTAACCCAAGGTGTAAAAAAATTACCTAAAATATTCTTTACATCGCGTGCGCTGCGAAAACTATTGAAGATTGAATAAAATAATGTACTACGACTTTGTAAAACACATCATTATTTCCAAAAAGTGTCGCGACAGCAAATGTCTAACTATTATGGTTTTGCCACAATAAGAGTTCTTTTATTTTAAAATTGTAATTAAAAGGCCGCTGTTAAAAAACGCTCTTAATTTGTGTCTTAGTATTAATCCTTATCAAAATAAATCACATCATATCCTAGACTGTTTCAATACCAATAAATAACTTTTTGAATTACTCAATTTGGACATTCCATTCGAAAGAAATCACGAAATTAAGAATGTAAGTATTAGAAAAAAGTTGCGTGGTAGCCGCTCACCCTGCTCGGCTAGCTAGACAGCACCATTAATAGTGTACGTAAGTACGTACGGGACGGGAGGGGAGTAAATTTCAAATAATAACAAAAAAATCTTTTAAATAAAAATAAAATCATAAATAATAATACCTATTCAAACTTTCTTTATAATTTTTTTCTTCTGACGCAAATAGAAGGGTTGGTTATGTGTGTGTATTATAATTTTGAATTTTGAAATTTTTGTTAAATTTGAGAGCATTGGTGGTGTAGTGGTAGTACCCCTGCCTCACTATCCGAAGGTCGTGGGTTCAAACCTGGTCGTGCACCAATGAATTTTTGCATTTGAGAAAATTATGTGCGCAATGCCTGTGTTCTTAAACGGTGAAGGAAAACATCTTGAAGAAACCGGCATACATCAGAACCAAAAATTCGAAGGTGTGTGTCATAGGTTAGTATTCTTATAAGCGGCGATGGGCTTGCAACCTGTCACGTACGAATACTAAGTACTGTGCAAAATGTGGGCATGTGTCAAATATCATGTTTGGACGTGCCTCTGAGTACCCTCTTTAGATATCCTCAAAGATCTAAGTAACTAGAGATTTGAGGAGATGTCTACCGAGCCTGGGTATTACAGTCGTGACCATGTATTAGGTAATAAATACCCGTGCGAAGCCGGGGCGGACTGCTAGTATTTTATAAAATCTTCAAACGTTTTAGCAAAATCTTCTTTCTCAATGCTCTTTTTCTTCATATCTTCTGTGAAATTCTCTCCACGTTCATTTTTGTTCCGGCTGACGTTGACGTCCGAATCCGAGTGACAATTCCATTCAAAAGTGTTTGCATCGTTAGTATTCTGCGAAATAATAGTCTTTTTCACTCTTTTTCGGATCCTCTTCCTTTTCGTTGTATCTACGTTTTCAGGATCAGGTTGTTGCGACGGAATATTTTTGCTAGTAGATGGTATAGACTTAAGCGTATCTGCATACGATGGAAAGGCTTTAGGCGGAGAAGTATCATAAAAATTTGTAGATTTTTGTTCACCAACTTTAGGGCCTAGTTCTTGAGGAATAAAAGGGAAGTCCTTTACTTTTGGGACATACAAAGCCACAGCTTTCCGGTATGAACAATTGTGTTCCGACATGATATTTCGTAATATTCTTTCTCTTAAATATGCTGGACATATTTTACTCAGAGCTAAATGATTACCCGTACAGTTCACACAATAAAAGGACCTGGTCTCACATGACTAAACAAATACTTAACTATGTAGAAATTAAAAAATAATCAGAGTTTTCAATTAAGTTGTAGGTATTCAAAGTGGAATATAATTTAATACATCTAACTAATTTTTGCTTCGGAAGCGCCACAGCACTGTACTATCATCATCATCATCTTTACTTCTCATATTATTATCGTATTTCCGATTTACTTTCTTATCGTCATAATCAAAATCTTGATCTGATATCGCCATGGTTCTACCTAGAGGCTGTTTTGAAGAGTTCATTGGAATATCATCATCATTCTCATCATTTTGTCTGATTGAATATTTGTTTTCATCACTTTTTTTTGATTTCATCCTATTTTTAGCGGAGTTTTGTAATCCTGTGTGTATACCTTGATTTTTATTGATTTTCAATATACTTCGACTTTCTTCTAATGGATTTAAATTAATTATAACGTTCTTATAATTTTCAAGATCTATCTTTTTCAAAGTTTTTGGTGTTTTTTTATCAAAGTTTTTGTCTGTTGTAGTTGGGTCGGTGACCATTGCTTTAGTTTCTTCGATACTCATTCCTTTCTCTTCGTAATAACTGCTAGTATCGCTTGAGATATGCTGGTCGTCATTTGAATTTATTATTGCAGTGCTTCCTACATATTGTGGTACTGGGAGTTTTTTGGGAGTCGTTCTGTATTCTGGATGATTGTTACTTGTCACAGGGAACCTTTTTCTGTTGGCTGTTGTATATTTTTCACGAAGAGAAGTATACCCGACTAAAGATTCTAATATTTTGACAGCCACTTCTGTCTCATCATAACTACCACTTGAATAACCGGCATCTATATTAGCTACTTCTGCCATGATTTGCATCCTGTCTGGCTGAATTTGTCTTTCGATCTGAACTATGCTTTGAGTTGCTGGCGGGTGGTAAAATGAATCAGTTTTTTTAGTTGTAGTTATTGTATTCTTCGTATCGTTTTGATCGTCTCCATAAATAATGTAGTCTATGACAGTGTTATTTGAAAGTGCGATTTCTTGAAGTATTTCTCTTAATATGATCATCTCGTCAGGGTAAGTGTGTTCTGTTGTTACCATCCTAAGTTCTGATTTTGCAGTTTCAGACTTTGGAGGATCTGATGTAGTTAAAATGGGCTTTAAGAATGCTCTCGGGGACTTAACGGATGCAGTTCTATTTGTTTTGGCATATCTCATTAGTGATTTCTGAAAATATTTCGTTGCCATGATTATTAAAATCAACATGATTGTAGATTGAAAAATTCTCCGCAACACAGATAGTGAAATTTTTATACTATTTTATCGCCTTCCTGTACACATTAGAGATAGAATTCTTGATTATTATTTTAGCGTGCAGCCTTAAACCTTGTAAAATGTTAGGTCTCTACGACTACCGGTTTCGTCTGTGCATTGTGTCAGTTTGTCACATATTACTTAAATCCAAAAAAAATGTCCGTTGAGTACCTGTTTAATGATAATATCGATCCAATCAGCATAAAAACTAAGTTTGGTGAAGACAGTGGGAGCGTCTGTCATACCGCAGACGACTGGTCCGAAACTGATGATGCCAACCAGCACACCAGACATCATACCCGGGCCACCAACATCTCTCTATAACAAAGATGTAATGAAAACATTAATAATGAAAATAACATTGATATAGGTACAACCCAAAAGAAACACGACAATTTAATTAAAATCGCCAAATAACAATTGTAGATAAGTACTGTAATGTTTTATAAATTTTTGAAATGATGATGATGACTGATATACGATTAGATAATGATAAAAATATAGAAAAAAATACAAGTGTTGAGTTGAAAACTAACGTTGCAAGCTCCTCCCCCTTTGGACACAAATCCAGCGCAGAAAGTCTTATCTGTGACGTAACGTCTGAAAATAAAATAAAATTGAAGTTCCTTCCTATGAAATTAGTTTAATTGATGAATAAACTATCAGTTTAGGTAGTAATTATTGCTTACTGCGAATAAAGTTCTTGGCAATCATTAAAGTTGTAAATATCGAGATGGGCTACAGAAAGCTTATGTGTTTCACTGTATTGACGATTATCCTGTAACATAATTAATTCATGATCATTACCAATGCCGGATCTGTTCAATTATAATATTGTTCATCTATTCTAGATGTGTGTTTATTTTCTTAATCTCTGTCTACAATAGACATAATAAAGATGAAATAATTAATCTTATCAAAGTTCTCGTGTCTACTTACAGATTTAACTCCCCATCCCAAAATACTGACAGTATTATCATTGTCCATGGAATCCTCATTTCTGTCGTACCTAATTCTTTGAATCTTCCTTTTCTTTGAAAACTTTACTCTTTTCGCGATTTTGACAATAGCTATATTGTTCTTTAAAGTTATAGGATCGTAGCTAGGATGGAAGAAGATATTGGTGACGGGAATCAACTCGCCGTGACGATTGGTGTAGTCACTTCCGACTCGAATGATAATGGAGTGAGGAGTCTCGTTACTGCTGTTGGCACTTGGGAACAAGATAGAGGTTGTCACATTGATTCAATTGATAAAGGTTATGTATATATAAGATGATTACAGTTACATTTGCAAGCAAGTAGCTGCAGTGATCACCAAGTCTTTGCTGATAATGGAACCGGCGCACATGAACTGGTTCATCACATGGATGCTGACCATGAATGGATACTTCTTGATACGCGTCCTTTTTCCTTTGTATATTCTCCTGGTTTTGTTATTTGTCTCTTTGTTTTCATCAGATGGTTCTGAAATAATTAGAAAATAATTAATATTATATTAAAATATTGTTATGTGACGATTAATGTTTATTTCATCAGTTATGTTCAAGTTTTTTGTGATTAATTACTTCAATCGTTTGATGCTTTGTGACGGCATTGACATCATCATTACCATTATCTCTTAATATCTTTTATGTCAAATTTCAGTGTACTTACGCCAAACTTTGATCTCACGAGAATTCAACTGTAAGGTAGGCTTCTCATTGACATTTGTATTTGCATCCCGGGTTTCATTTAAGTTTTTTACAATATCTCTGACGGAAAGTTTTGTAACTTTATTCAAGAGATCATTCACTAAGCTTTCGATCACCAGAATTACAGTTTTATTACATTTTGGTGTGGGATTTGCAGAATTTAGATTATTTGAATTTTTGATTTCTTTAATTTCTTCATTGATGATATCTTCAAACATTTTATCAAGATCCGTAATACCTTTCTCTTTTACATTGCTTATTATATGTATGCGATCATACATATGACTATGTTTTTTGGCTATATTAATGAGGTCACTGTGCATGGATAGTAGGCCTTGAATTTTAGTGCATCTTGTGAATTCTAGACTCAGGTTAAAGGTGTGGAATATTTTGTTTATTAGCATTAGAAGTTGCGAATTTGTTTTATGGAAAAAGTTATTTTCTGACACAAGAATATTCACGAGATCACTAGTTTGCATCTGTAGGCATATGATTTCAAATGAAAATAGAAGTATAATCGCTGATTTTCCATACATATTCTCAAAAGTTCTGTTGTTTTGAATCAATAACTGTTACGTAACGTTCCGTATTTTTTATGCACCATAAACCAGAAGTTGTTATCAAATTATTTTTCATTCAACGTACCCAGTATCGAGTCAAAATGTATTATCAAGCAAGTGTTTATTCTTAAAACATCAAACCGATAGATGAAGAAAGGAATAATAGAACTAAGTGAACAATCAAAGAATTGGATAACATGAAACTGGCCATTCATGTTATTAATTTAATACTGCTCAATATTGGTACAGAATTAAACAGCCTTGAAGTACAACCTTCAGTAAAAGAGAACAACATTTTAGAAACAGCAACTGCAATTAGAAATATAACTAATGCACTATTTATCGCTTTTAAACTTAAAGGAGTTAAAAATAACCCAAAGATAAAACAATATTCTTTGATCCATAATTTCTTTTCTACGCTCACTTTAAAAGATCATGACACATTGAATCGAATAGCTAAAGAATCTACATTTGATACGAATGATATGAAAAATGAAACACGTGTTATAATAGATACCATAAATGAGTTGCTAGACGAAGATCCAAATAAAACTGCTGAAGAATCAAACAAAAACAATATTTATGGTCACGTCACTAGTTTTCTTACAAATTTAGAGTATTTAAAAGACAAAAATGGGGTGAATGACAATATTTTTAATATAAATGAACAGGTTTTAAATATTCTGAGTAACAAAGAACGTTCCAACGCAACTCAAGACAAAGACTCAGATGAAAATTATAGTGTACATAGTGAAAATGAATTCTGGGGTAAGAATTTTCTAAGCAACTATATTAAAAGTTCTAGAGAGTTAGTTTCATTTACTGATAAAGTTTTTTTGAAAACTGATATTAATTAAGGGTTTCGACTTTCTTTAAATTTAGGTTACTGTTAATACGTTTCCTCGGATTGTCACATTATACTATTACTACCATAGGTAGTTATTAGAAAATAGAAAATTGACAATGAGTTTATAACTGTTTCGAATAGAATCGAAAATAGTTAGAATTAATCTTTTCATGATGATTATATTTACTCAGTTCCAGAAGAAAGTGGCAGACGCGTCTTTCAAGGCCAAAAAACAAAGATCAAGTATTTCCCCTTCATGGCCAGCGTTCAGATCTTCAACGGCTTCCAATGTGGAGGCTGCATCATCAAATCTGATTTAGTCATCACTGCTGCTTCGTGTTTGCAATTGTAATTCTCAATATTTTGTGGATTTCTTGGATTTTATTCACTTTTTAAAATCTTTACTCTTTCACTCTTCAACGTTCTCTTCAACAAATTCATTTTAACATTTCCAATCGTGTTTAAGTTAAGTTTAATATCAAATACGATTTAGCTGTCTGCCTGTTTTTGATCTTAAACTATTTCTGATCCAACATTTTACCTAATTTTAACATCCACAGAGCATGGAACAATCGCTTCTTTCGTGAGAACCCCGCTTTCCTCTCCGTAAGGGTTGGCAGCAATTTCTACAAGGGCGGTGGGGAGTCCATAGCAGTCTTAGAAGTGTACTTCCACCCAGACTACACTCCAAAGACCCTGAAAGGAAACATCTGTCTCCTCCGCCTAATGAGGAGAATCAAGTTCAGAAAGAAAGGAAGGAGAGTTAAGAAGATTGAATTTGATAGGAGTGCCTCGAATTTGCCGATGAACACAGATGGTGTTACTATTGTGGGGTGGGGGGCTAAAGGGGTGAGTTTTAAGTGAAGTTGGACCATGCGGTCTAACGCCTGAGTCCTTCTGTGCTTGGGAGAGTAGTTCAGGTCCTGGAAATATCAATCAAACCATGCCAAAAGTCTTCCAGGGTTTAGAACTTTACATGACCACGACTGTAATCTTCTTATCTCCAGTTTGGTAGACATCTCCAGATTTCTACTTCTTTACTTAGATCTTTGAGGATGTAAAAGGAGGTGTCAGAGTCAATTCCAAACATTTGGTACTTACTACATTTTGCACTGTAGATAGTTCTATTGTGCCTTGCAATGTCATCGCCGTTTATAAAAATACTAATCTATGACACACACTTTCGAAATTTCGGTTTTAGGATATGCCGGTTTTCTACAGTATTTTCCCTCACCACCGTTTAAAAGCACTGGCATTTCACATACATCTATCTATATCTATATAAGAGCTTAACCTGACTGACTGACTGACTGACTGACTGATTGATCATCGCCGAGCCGAAACCGCTGAAGATAGAAAGCTGAAATTTGGAAAGTGGCTTTCTTTTATAACAAAACCACCCACTAAGGCGGGATTTTTGGAAATTCCACCTCTAAGGGGGTGAAAAAGGATGAAAACGTTAGTATGAAACTTTTTAACGCGTGGAGCGATTTTCATGAAACTTTGTTTGTGCACTGTAAATGCAAAATGAATGAACACGTGTTTCAGGATTTTTCAAAATAACCTTCAAAAAGGGGTCAAATATGGGGTCAATGATTGTATGGGAACTTTTTAATGGGTGGCGCAATTGGTCTGAAACTTTGTTCGTGTACTGTAAATGCAAAATGAATGGACACCTGTTTCAGGATTTTTCAATATAACTCTTAAAAAGGGGTCAAATGGGGGGTCAATGTTTGTATGGGACTTTTTTAACGGGTGGTGCGATTGGTCTGAAACTTTATAATAGACTTAGATATTTTATGTGAACGAAGTCGCAAGCGGGACAGCTAGTTTTTTATAAAGAAAAACCCCTGTGCAAGATCAGACTCGAATCCACGACCTTCGTAAAGGGTCCTGCCACTACACCACCTCTGTGAACCTGTTTCTTCATTTGATGCAATTCAAGAGTCAGTGTTTTGTTCCAGACTAGCAACATAATCCGAGACCCGTGGTCCAACCAGCTCTCCTTCTCCGTTCTGGACATTTATCCACTAAGGGAATGCCAGGATATATACTCCAAGTAAGGTCGAATACTGGTGGTCTAGTGAGGGTCACTACCACTAGACCGTCAGCTTTCCAGCCTCAGAGACTTACAATCCTATGCTTGTCCAACTATCGTGGCCTTATGACCATAACACGCTTGAAATTGGTAGCAAATGTGAGCGTGTTTAGGTCTTGGTAATGGCCATAATGATTGTAATTGTCATCACCATGTAATACATAACTCAGCAGGATTTTAAATACATCAAGCTTCAAAACTGATTATTTACAGGCAATACGTTACACAGAAAAATTTCTGTGCTGGCTTCTTTTCAAAAGGCGGCGGTGCTTGTAACGTAAGTGTTACCAATTTTACTTAAATTACCTTACTTACCATTACCCAGTTTACTCCGGTTACCTATTTGTGGTAAACCTATAGTAAACTCGTAAACCTTACTCAGTCTACTCCGTAAACCTGCAGTAAAACTAAAAAAAGGTGATCGTTTCTCCCTTTTCAGGGAGATGTTGGTGGTCCAGGCATAGTGAACGGTATTTTGGCCGGCATAGTGAGTTTTGGCTCGCCACGTTGTGGGACTAGTGACGCGCCCACGGTGTTCACCAAGTTAGGGTACTACTCCGACTGGATTGAGGGCATCATGGAACAGGTACTGCCTAAGGTGCACCCTTCAGCAGATTAAAAAATATATTATCATAAGAGTAGAGGTAGACCTAAGAAAAGATGGATGGACTGTGTGAGAGAGACGATATGTGTAAGAAGGGAGTGACTACTGAGATGACGGATGATAGGGGAGAGTGGAGGAAGAGAACCTGTTGTGCTGACCCTACCTAGTGGGATAAGTGCAGGAAGATGATGATGGATAACTTTTAATCGTCTTACAATATGAATACCAATATGAAACAGTGAATGAATATGAATACCTACTAACTTCGACGACCTCAGTGGCGCAGCGGGCAAGAGTCCGCCTGCGACGCAAGAGGTTGAGGGTTCGATTCCCGCCTCGGAACAAATTTGTGTACGATCTGCAGAAATTTGTTCCGTTGGTCTGGGTGTGTATGAATAATAAAAAATATCTATGTACCTATATCATGTATTAAATATATCAGTTATCTAGTACCCATAACACAAGCTTTGAGTAGCTTACTTTGGGGCTAGATGATGCTGTGTGGATTGTCCAGCATTATTTATTTATTTATTTATTTATTTATTTATTTATTTATTTATAACTACTCATTCGTAACTAGGTTACCTACTGTAGTATACTGTTGAAGTTAAATCATGCCTTACCACAAGCTCTTATAAACTATCATGTTTCAGCAACGTCACATTTCAAGCTTGAAGTAATACTATTTCAACACAATTTTTATAGGTCAAACGTAAGGAATATCAAAGTAATATTACTTTGGTGTTGCCCGAAGAGCTTGTGGTAAGGCCCCTGTAGTGATGAACGACAATGTAGAAGTTTATAAAAGCATTATTGTTTTACAGGAAGTAGTAAGCGCCTTGCAAAGAACAACTTTGCGAACGAAGCCACCTACAGTGACAATAGCACGTTATGATGCTAAGCCAACAGACTTTGAACTCCGACCCATCGTTGGTAAATGGACCCCTCCTCACATATCCGCGTTGGACGAATCACTAAGGATACTAGACGAAGAAAACTTATTCAAAGAGTTCCTATTCACCATGTTCGGAAGTAAAGAAGCGAAGGACTACGAAGAGTTGTTCGTTGATAAAACTACGGAGAAAGCGAAACCCATTAAAAGATCTAAAAAACCAGAACGACAGAAAATACCTGAATCGGAAGAACAGACAGTGGAACAAGTAGACTACCTGACTAAAACCTTTGAAATGACAACGCCTTTAACAATGACGGTTCTCGAAGACCAAATGGATGTTAGTGCTAGGGAAGAAAAGGTATCGTCTGAGGATGATGAAGTAGAGAAGAATATCCTCAAATTAATAGAAAATATGGATGATTCGGATAAAGAGAACGAAAAAGAGAAAAGCGATAGATCTGAAAGCGGTGAACTCGTGTTAGATGACACTGACATTCCTAGAGAAAATACGATGAAGGACTTAGATGATTCAATTTTAACTCTACTCTACCTTTCCGATAGCGAAAAAAACAATGAGAATATTAAATCCATAGGCAATGTTATTGGAGATTTTGATGAAAACGTGAATGAAGGTCTGAGTATAGCCATGGACGGTTTCAAAGATATGACGTTCAGAGACAATGGTTCAAGATCATTTTATAATTATTTCCCAAAGGATGAAATGTATGAGCTACTAGTTGAAGCTATTGACGATGTCGCAAAATCTACCGCCAATCAAACCTTTTTTAAATAAAATCAATACCTACACACTTCTTTAAACTCAAAT
The DNA here is from genome assembly GCA_963675405.1 of Cosmorhoe ocellata. Taxonomy (NCBI): domain Eukaryota; kingdom Metazoa; phylum Arthropoda; class Insecta; order Lepidoptera; family Geometridae; genus Cosmorhoe; species Cosmorhoe ocellata. The sequence goes on from OY776267.1 coordinate 7,889,540, forward strand.
ATACCTAGTTCTAGGTCTGAATAATTATTGTTGTACGATGGTAAATAAACCGTTACAAGACCCACGGTATACCCACTAAAAACCCCCCGTCTTCCGCCTCGCCGCCTAGTGACGGGGCCACGGGAACGCTCTCGCACACATCCGCGACCCCGCCGGCGGTAGCCGCCTACAAGCAGCTCCATCCCGAAAGCCCGAAGGCCCTCCACGATGGGCGCACCAGATGGTAAGGCGCGCCTCCCTCCCCGGCCTCCACCAGTACAGTAGCAGACTCCCCCCGAGTCTGCTACTAGGAGGCCACGGATACCAGATAACTGGCACCCGGTGGCAGATCAGGTCTGTGGTTCTGCCATCTACCACACCTCGGCCGCAGAGGATAGGACAAGCGGCGCACCGATATACCGACATGCCTCTTCCTCTGCGGCCCCAGCACTCCACGGCCGCAGAAGATAGGGAGAACGGCGCACCGCAATACCAGCACTCCTCTTCTTCTGCGGTCCCCTCTCCACGCGCGTCCGCAGCGGACCTGCTCAGCCCGCTGGGAGCGCCCCCCTCTCGGGCCAGCCGGCGACCCAAACAGGCCGGCCCTGGTTGGTTGCCTCTTAGCTTCACCGTGGGTGACCAGTCCACGGTTACTAAGCCCCCCGCCACGACAAGGCGGGCAACCCTCGGGGGGGTTCGTTAAAGAACCTAGTCAAGGTACATTAGGTATTAATTAATCTTTTGTTTAGTCTAAATACATGGTATGCGTATAACGGAGCGTAAAAAAAGTTGGATTGCTTGTGTCAGACAGCGCTAGTGTCGCAAAAATCGATTATTAAATGCTTTGCTTCCAACTTTGAAATTTCCCTGAAATATAGGGAAAACAAATGAAAACCAACTATCGCTGGTTTTAACAAAACATTTATTTTAACTTACCTGACTTTCAATTTATAACATTAAAAATAAGTTTTTATGTGTTATTAATTTAATTCATAGCAGTCGCAACGTAACGTTGACGTTAGGTTGGGTGGGGTTCTTAAAAACTATCGGAATATTTTTTACAGCGGTCAACACTGCCTAGTTTTTCGGAGAAAATATTTTCTGGGTGTTGAATATTTCAAAGGAATTCGCTTAAAAAGGTAACTAGATTGACAAAATAGTTTGTGTATTGTGGATAAATAATTAAAAACGGCTTTATTTGTGTTTGTTTAATAGTTATAATTTTCACAAGGTAAGTGGATAAAATAACCAAACTTTTGTTGTTCCAAAATTGAATTTTTATTAAAAAATGGTCGTGTTCTGTTTTTATTAAATTTAAAAATAGATTTTCGCCTCTTATGTAATTTATCGATTTAAAAATGGATCTAGTCTGCTATAAGGAAAAACTGTCATGTTATGTAACTTGTACACGAATCGATCGCTTTAGAAAAACTAACCCTATTTGCGTTATCAGAATCTTATCATTAGGACTTCGTCAAACACTAAAGTCGTGCCCTAAATTGGAATAACAGACGATATTTTTATGTGGATCAAATTCATCTAATAAAAATCAATACTTAATGAGTTCATACTAAACTGAGCTAAACTGGCCAATCCAAGGTCATTTAGCAGGTAAAGAAACTAGGTAGCTAGGTACATTTATTAAAATACCTAGCTATGTACATAAATACTTACCCACTTATAGTTTTTGCTTATAATATTTACTTAGATATTTTCTTTAACACAGCTGTTTCCCAATAGTTTTAAGGTATACATGCATATAATATTCATGATAGGAACTCATGGCCCAATGTAGCTCCGCCCCGCCGTCCGACTAACCAATTTGCAATGTAAACGCTGTCCATTTGTTTTATGTTATATTATTATCTTGCTTACATTACTTGTAAAAAGGATCATACAAAAAAGCGCTAGGACCGAGACGAGTTTCTTGCCTGTTCGTCTCGTACTTAGGTTGGAATTGGCATATAAATTCACCACATGTAAAATGTTTATTTCATAAATTATTTTTGAATTGAATTGAATAATAAGTAGGTTCAGGTAAGTACATATACACCACATACAAATGTTCATATTAATCATATTGTTTATATAAAACAGCTGACCGCTTGTTATTGTTTTGTGTTTAGATTCCATCATGGCCAGTCTACTGATGCGTCGCGCGCTGCTTGACGCCATCCGCGTGCCCCTGGCCACTCGCTCCACCTCCTCCAACATCGGAGAATTTGAAAAGGTAGAAAATTAATCAACTGTAGGTACAGGTCATCCAACGGATCTAGGCATTCGTGAAGTTAGCCACAGGTGCGAGTTTGCGCATGTACAGTTCCTTCCCCCCCTCCTCATACCTCCAATTGCTCACGGTACAGAGTAGCTCTTGCAGCTAACTTCACAAATGCCTAGATTCGTTATAGCCAACTATACATACAACTTTAGTTATCCTGTTAAATATATAAATTGATAAGTTAAGAAAGAGAATTTTGTAACAAGTCTTATCATCATCTTCCTGCCCTTATCCCACTAGGTGGGGTCGGCACAACAGGTTCTCTTCCTCCACTCTCCCCTATCATCCATCATCTCAGTACTCACTTCCTTTCTTACACGTATCATCTTTCACACGGTCCATCCATATTTTGTATTATTATTACAAACTTAATTAATAGATAAGTGTTATGATTACATTTTTAATTTATATTAATAAACAAAGGTTAGTAATGTAAACAAATTGGCTTAAATTATTTTAAAAATATTGCATTCCATTTTACATTAGTCTTTTGTTTTCTAATTTTCCAATTACATATCTTTCTGGGTACATAAATTTCAAATAATACATTCCTTTTTGTGTTTTTTGACAGTGGGATGAGTCGATTCAAAAATGCATTAGGTCAACTCATCCCGCGGGATAAGTTGACAGCGGCCTCAGTTGACTAAAGATCCTAACTAGGTAACATTGTTTTCAACAGATCGGCAAGCGGGAATGGGTTGGCTTCGGCTACAACGGCATGCCCAACTATGTGGACCGCTCCGACTTCCCCCTGCCCGCTGTCAGGTTCCGTGAAAACACACCTGACATCAAGGTAAGTGATATTTACAGAATATTAAAGCTTGAATATAAGAGCGCTGGTGGTGTAGTGGTAGCACCCCTGCCTCACGATTCGTAGGTCGTGGGTTCAAACCTGGTCGTGCACCAACGAGTTTTTCCATTCGAAAAATTTGTGTGCAATGCCAGTGCTCTTAAACGGTGAAGGAAAACATCGTGAAGAAACCGGAACATACCCTAGAACCAAAAATTCGAAGGTATGTCATAGGTTAGTATTCTTATAAGCGGCGATGGGCTTGCAACCTGTCACGTACGGAATACTAACTACTGTGCAAAATGTGCGCATGTACCAAATGTCATGTTTGGACTTGCCTCTGACTACCCCCTTTAGTATCGTCAAAGATCTAAGGAGCTTCCGAGCCCGGGGATTACAGTCGTGATCATATTTTTTAATTTTTAATTTTAAAGCTTGAATAATAAACAACTGTATTCCATAAGATGCACAAATATTGATGGTCGGAATAGCTAAACCCTAAGGCTAAAATAATGTTTTGATAATAATACCAGGACTGTAGGTCCACTAGTATGATAGTTGAGTACTCCACTATAAACTAGCTTCCGTCCACGGCTTCAATCGCGTGGTACCTTGAAAAACAAAAATCAAATCTATCCCACGGGAACCATACTATTTCCGGGATAAAAGGTAGCCTATGTTATATTTCAGACTATCTATCTCTGTGCCAAATTTAATTCAGATCCATTCAGCCGTTTCAGCGTGAAAGAGTAACAAACATACATCCAGACATCCTGACATCCATACATCCATACATCCAAACATTCTTACAAACTTTAGCGTTTATAATATTAGTAGGATATATTTTGAGTCTGAAAACTAGAGGAATAAGAAGGATGTAGGTACTTTACTTAGACCTAGGCTAAGACCTAGCTGCTTAAATCTAAGTAGGCCTATTAGTTGTGGAGATATTCAAGAAAGTACCTACTAAATACTATTGATGATACAAATAACATTAAATATAATGCCTCCTATCAATTTTAATGCAAAAGTATGATTGTGTTAGTTTGTGATTTAATCACATCAAAGCTGTATGGATTTTGATGAGATTTGTGTAATCCTGTATGTTGGAATAGCAATGTGCTTTTTATGTAGGAAGCCACAGTCAGAAGCTATTCTATACTAATATTATAAAGAGGAAAGTTTTGTATTTTTGTTTGTAACAAATAAACTCAAAAACTACTGGACCGATTTAAAAAAATCTTTCACCAATAGAATGCTGAGTTCTGAGTAACACAGGCTATATTTTATGTAGGTACCTCGCGAGCAAAGCCGCGGGCGGAAGCTAGTAATCAATAAATCTTGTTCCAGGTCCTCCGTGAGAAGGAACAGGGTGACTGGCGTAAGCTGACTATTGAAGAGAAGAAAGTTTTGTACAGAGCATCCTTCTGCCAGACCTTCGCGGAGTTCCAAGCCCCCACCGGCGAGTGGAAGGGAGTCGTAGGATGGACCTTAGTCATTGCCTCTCTCTCTCTTTGGATCTACATGGCCATGAAAGTCTTTGGTAAGTATCTATCTATCTAGCTGTTGATGAAGTATGAACCTTAAGATAATCAACCTAAAGTCCTTATTGGCTCGCTGTGGTCAAGTTAAGGATCATAATCATAGTACATCCTATCTTCCTCAGATCTCTAGGTACTTAAATCTTTGAGGATATTTAAGGCCCAGAATACTCGTCACACTATCCCTTACGTAAAAGTTACAAAAAAAAGTGACATAGGTCCGTATAGCAACGCGGATCACCGCGGAATCAGACATAGCACGAAGCGAAATACCCAAATGACAAGTAAGTAGAGTGCGGCATGATAATATGGCTGCTCTGAATTATATAACGAAAGCGACAATTTATAAAAAACATTAATATATTCAAGTAAATAGCTTATTTCAAAAAAAGGACTGGGTTGATTTGTTTCAAATTAACTGATTTACATTCATGTGAAATAGAAATTCAAAATACCTTACTGTTCTGGATAAATTAGGGAATTTCTGAATTTTCAGAGGTGTTTTTGACATGTTTTTTAACCAAGGTTTTCTAACAAATTCGTGTTTTAGCTCCGGTTGATTTATCACTTATATCCTTGAGTATCGTGTAGTTCAATTTCAATGTAATCTATTAAGCCGTAATAGAATGATTAGGGTTGCAATACTTGCGATTTTCAAATTTCTGGGCCTTAAAGAGGGTACTCAGAGGCACGTCCAAACATGACATTTAATACATGCTCACATTTTGCACAGGATTCTAATGATGTAATTTCACATTCCCATGGTATGGACATGTTATGAGGAGAGATTAATGGAGACTATGAGAGTGTTAGGTATGAATGTGGATGGATACAGGGGGAGAGGTAGGACGAAGAAGAGATGGATGGACTGTGTGAAAGATGAAATAGGTAAGAAAGGAGTGAGTACTGAGATGACGGATCAGAGGGAGATGGAAGATCACATGTTGTGCCGACACATAACGTGGGAAAAGGACAGGAAGATTATAATGTATGTTCAATTGCAGTGTACAGCCCCATCCCCGAGTCGCTCAGCGATGAGAGGCAGAAGGCGCAGCTGAAGAGAATGTTGGACCTCAAGATGAATCCCATTGATGGGCTTGCCTCCAAGTGGGACTATGAGAACAACCGCTGGAAGTAAACGTAAGTGCAGTTGCTATTGTAAGCTGGAGGCAAAATAAACGTAAGTGCAGTTGCTATTGTAAGCTGGAGGCAAAATAGTAGATTGTATCATAAGTGAGCAAAATAATATTTTAACGGCGAGGGCGCTTTTTTGAATCCAGAGCAAAGTGAGGGATTCTAGAGTAGAATCCTGAACGTAGCGAGGGATTCAAAGTACGCCGCCCGAGCCAAAATATTTTGCGCCCGAGTGATACACTGGGCCGGACCTGGATGAATGAGGCTAGCAGCAGACCGTGGACAATGGCATATGCAAAGAGAGGCCTATACCCAGCAGTGGGTGAAGTCGGGCTGCGGATGATGATGATGATGATGAGTGATACACTCTACTTTTCATCACCCTCTATGAGAAAATAAAAGGCGCCTTTCTTTATTTTTTATTCAGCCGGCGGCGCGGCTGTGCGCCGCCGTGCAGCCAGGCTTTATTCAAACAGTGGTGGTAATTCGGTTGTTTTGCAGACTAACTTAAAAAATGCTGTAGGTAAGATCTTATTTGGCTTACTATAAAGACCAAATTAGCGTAAAATTTTTGAATGACAGTTTTAAAAAGATCTAAAATTTACAATCATTCTAATTTAATTAATTTTCCACCATTTTCAAGTAGCTTTAGTCAACACCAATTTGCATGGCTTCTAAAATAAGCTAAAACACGTCAATCATACGTCAGTTTAGTCAAATTTAGAATTGTAATTTAAAATGTTTACGCTAATTTAGTATTTGATGTGAACAAAATAAGGTCGTGTTTAGTTCAGCATTTTTTAGATTTTTTTAGTTAGTCCGCGGAACAACAGATTCACCACCTTATATATTTATATTTTTTTTACCTTAATATTTGCGTTCGATTTCTTTGGCGCTGAACACTAACATGTTCCTAATTCAAAAAGTACGATTTCTTTGGCGCTGAACACTAACATGTTCCTAATTCAAAAAGTACGATTTCTTTGGCGCTGAACACTAACATGTTCCTAATTCAAAAAGTACGATTTCTTTGGCGCTGAACACTAACATGTTCCTAATTCAAAAAGTACGCGGCAAAGTTAATTTGATGAAAAAATATTTAGTATAGTTGGCTCAACGAATCTAGGCATTCGTGAAGTTAGCCGCAAGAGCTGCGCAGTATCGTTTTTCGGGAGCAATTGGAGGTATGAGGAGGGAGGAAGGAACTGTACATGCGCAAACTCGCACCTGTGGCTAACTTCACGAACGCCTCGATCCGTTGGATGAACTATACATTCAAACTTCCTCTAATAGGGTTATTCCCATCTGATCATATGATCAGATTGTTGTTGCATCTGATCAAATAAAAAGTTCCCGTTGGATCATTGATCAGATGCAACTGCTTTTTTGAATTAAATTTTGTGCCAACGGATCATAATTATATTTTTGGTATTATGACAGAAAAGATGAAGAGTAGGTTGGCGTGGTGTGGACATGTTGCGGCGGGAGGAAAGCCATGTTACAAGAAGGGTGATGGATTTGAATGTACAAGAGTAGAAGTAGACCCAAGAAAGATGGATGGACTGTGTGAAAGACGATATGTGGAAGTATAAAGAAGGGAGTGACTACTGAGATGACGGATGATAGAGAGAGTGGAGGAAGAGAACCTGTTGTGCCGACCCCACCAGTGGGATAAGGACAGGAAGATGATGATGATGGTAATAAACAAATTAAAAATATATTTTTTTCCAGATTTCCTGTGGGGGCTTCGCATCGCAACGCTTATCGGGATAGAATAGAATCAACGGTTATTTAAGAAAAAAACATGTAAGATACATACATAAAATGTGATTCCAAAGTATTTTGACTTTTATTACGAGCCTCGTCCATACTAAAATATAAGTAAATAAAAAATCTCCACTACCAATTATTAGTGGGGTGTGAAATACCCCAAGAAAATTATTATAGGAGTGAATGACATCGTGGGGTGTCTCAAACCCCACGCTCACAAACGCCATTTAATAGCTCCTGAACTATGTAGTAATGTCGTGCTAGTTCGCATGTGTTAGTGGCCAATTTTGGTAGGTACTTAGTAGGTTATCATATTTTGGAAGTAGGTTAATAAAATAACTTTTTGACACCTGGGAAACATGTATTTATCTAAATATTTTTTAAAAAACAACATTCCAACCGAAGTTGCATAGAGTTTCTCAATTAAATAATATATTTTCTGTAAATAATTATATGGCTTTTTACCGGCTCTATTCTTAAATATAATCTGTTATCATTATTATTTTCTCATATTCATTTATTTCATTTAAACTCTGGTTTACCAACATGGAATCACTACATGCATTCGGACATGCTCATTATTTTTATCATAGAGATTTTATCAATTCAATTTTGACTAAATAGTTACAAGTATGTAGGTATACATAGATAAAATAATTAAAAAAAATCAACCACATACAAACACTTATTTATTTAATTTTGTAACAAGAAATATTAAAAAAGGGGATTCAATGAGAGTTCAGTATACTTGTAACTATCGCATCATACTTTATCCTATTTTACAAAAATACTGTTGGACAAACGTAGGAATATCCCTACATTTAAATAATTTTATCCACCAAACATACACCTTTACAATAATACAATAAATTCATTATCATAATAATATAAATCATTATTTTAAAACACCTATCACATTATAATTTAAGTCTCAACATCGATTACAACGTTTAATTTGAACGAATAATTTTTATTCAACATTTAATTAAATAGGAGAGGACTTAAGAAATATATACAGTTATTATCTCGCCTGGTATTATCAGGTTTTAAATTTTATAGATAAAACAATTTAAGATGTGAGGTAGGAGAAAATAACAAATACTGACTACTTACAGTGGTCATAGAGACAGACTAAGTCTAGACTAGGAATAGTCGAACTAAAGTATTTGATAGTTGAAATACCTACTAAGATAAAGCTACTCGATAGAGTGACATCAAAAGCGACATAGAAATATAGAAGAAAGTTTACACAACGCTAAAATAGTTAACTTTTCCTTATAGTAATCATAAGAAAATTTGAGGTGTGACTAACCTCTAATACTTAGCATCTCAAACCAAAACAAAATAAAAAAAATATTTATCTAGAAAAAATAACGACAAGAAAATATAAAAAAGATAAACAATATGCATCATATATTTATCGGTATCACATACATAACATAGGAAGTTATTATGCAAAATATTTTTAAATCAATACATTTATAATTAATAATGCTGATATTTTGTAGTTAGGCTACAATAAATTAGATATGCTAAGCTAAAACATTAAGCTTAGTTTTTATGATTACAATTAAATAATTTCACTCAAACAATAACAAATAAAGATATGATAGTAGAAACAGTTAAGTGATACCAAATAGTAGTAGATAGGTAGGTACATACCCTAATAACTTATTCATATTTGATCGAATAATTGTTAGTTTAAAATAAAGTCCTATGGATAAATTCATTAATTTTATTATCCGAAGTAATGACTAGAAAAGTTGCAAAATCATCACGATATTCATACAAATATTAACAAAAAACCAAAATCGAGTGGGGTCCCTGATACCCCATGCTAGTTAGGTTTATTTTCATAATCCCCACAAAGCTGTTCCCACCAGTGGGGATTCTGAAAAACTATTTTTTTTGGCGTTTTCCCCACTAGCATTTTGTAACCTGGTTGGTGGGGATTATACAATACAACGCTTGTTTTAGGTCAATTGTTTCCATATCTAACAAATATGTAGGTAAAATAAATAAATAATAAATAAGAAGGTACGCAATCGAAACTGGTTCAATGAGTTAAGATTTTTAACAGATATCTTCACCGCATGAGGTTTGGTGACTTTATTTATTTCGAACTTTATCGAATAGAATCGGTTTTGGCCCATAGACTGAAATTAAGTCTCCGTCGCGGACACAGTTTTTTAATCATCAAAATGATAATTCGTCTATGACGCCGATGGAGGTCTCCGATCGAGCCGTTCTTCAGTTCTTCCGATCTCGGTCTTCCATCGCCTCTAGTCACGGAAAGGGAAGAGCCCTCCCATCCCTTGCGCGTCCCAATCGGCCACCTCCACGGGGCCGAAGCACTCGTCGAAGAACTGCTCCATGGTCCGATGGAGGTGGACGGTCGAACGTTCGAAGTTGTGGCCCTCGTCCGGGTACACCTGTAAGAATATCGAGGTAGGACATCGCAACGACATGAGGAGCGCGGGTCCTACGGGGTGCGAGTAGAGTGCGGGTCTTACCTGGTGCGAGTAGAGCGCGGGTCTTACCTGGTGCGAGTAGAGTGCGGGTCTTACCTGGTGCGAGTAGAGCGCGCCGGCGCGGATGAGTGCGCGAGCCAGGGCCAGCGCGTGCGCCGGGTGCGCGCGCAGGTCGGCGCCGGCGTGCGCCAGCAGCACGCGGCGCGGCGGCAGGTTGCCCGCGCGCCGCCACACCGCGCCCGCGCCCAGCGCGCCCGCGCGCGCCGCGCCCGCGCCGCCGTACCGCTCCGTCCAGAACGAGTCTGCAAGCAGGCCTGCGTTAGGCGCGGGACCCGGGGGCGCGAGTGCACCCGTGCCGCGGGAGGTCGGCGGCCGGGCAGGACGTACTGTGCCGCGAGAGGTCGGTGAGCGGGCCCACGGCGGCGAGGCAGCGCGTGACGTTGCGCGCGTCCCCGGCCGCCAGCGCCGCGGCCGCGCCGCCGCCGTAGCCGCGGCCCCACACGCCCACGCGCGCCCCGTCCACCATCTTCAGGTTGTCGCGCAGGTACCTGCGGTTCAATGAGCGCGCATGTCGAAGGTGTTGAAACGTCACACGGAACTCACATTTTAATAAAAAAAACTTTGATGTCACCTACGTTGGTGCTCAACACTTTGTTAGTAAGTATATAAAAAATCGTACCTAAAAATTATTCTGAATAAATTTTGCATTTAGTTTAGGAAATAAACCATAAAAATTATGTGGAATTATTACCTATAATAATTGGGGTGCGTAGAACCCCCACATATTTTAAAGTAAAAAAGGTTCCAAGGTGGGGTGCCCTACACCCCGACTGAGAATTAAGAATACTCACGATAGAACGGCGATTTGGTCTTCAACATCTACCGACAGGAGCTGGTGGTAGATTTCTGTTCTAAGTTCTTCACCCTGAAAATATTAACGAAATGTCTGAAGAAAAATAAAAATAACACTTAGAAATACTTCAATCTAATTAAAATTTGATTTAAATGAAAGTTTATTCGTTTTATTTTAGAATGCACGAGTGTGGACTGATAATTTAAAGCACAGTTCTGGCCTTTCGGCGGCTGGGAAGTGTGGGAAGTGAAAATGAGGAGTGACCTGCCCACCCGACCCCCTGGCGTCGATCTCCGCCACGATGAAGTTCCTGGCTGCCGCGAGGTACCAGCCCCAGCCGGGCCGCCAGCGCTCCGTCACCAGCTGACCCCCCGGCTCTGCTGATCTGAAACATAGCGATATTCTTGTCACTAATTTATTGAGAGCGCTGGTGGTGTAGTGGTAGCACCCCGGCCTCACGATCCGAAGGTCGTGGGTTCAAACCTGGTCGTGCACCAATGAGTTTTTCCATTCGAAAAATTTATGTGCGCAATGCCAGTGCTCTTAAACGGTGAAGGAAAACATCGTGAGGAAACCGGCATACCCTAGAACCAAAAATTCGAAAGTATGTGTCATAGGTTAGTATTCTTATAAGCGGCGATGGGCTTGCAACCTGTCACGTACGGAATACTAACTACTATGCAAAATGTGGGCATGTACCAAATGTCATGTGTCATGTTTGGACTTGCCTCTGACTACCCCCTTTAGATATCCTCAAAGATCTAAGTAACTAAAGATCTGATCATATTTTTTTTTTTTTTTTTTTTTTAATTTATTGATGGTAGGTAAATGTTTATTCACAGATATATAAAGATAAACGCAGACACACTATTCATACTTTAGTGTTACACAATTAGGTATTAAAAATGCAAAAATAGCTGTGTTTGTTACCTTTTCACGACTAAATGGCTGAACGAATCGTAATGAAATTTGGAAAAGTTATCCAGGGGACGGCAGCTACCTTTTATCTCAAAAAATAATCTTGAAGGTTGAAAATGAAAGCGTGTTTGCATAAAGCAACTCTGGGCGCAGTCAATTTTTGCATTCCACAGAAAGGACAATGGGCAGATTGGGACCACCCTCCAATAGCAATAAGATGTATGTCGTTGGATAGGTCTGTTCAATTGGAACAACTATTGCTATGACAGCTTTGCTGTCACAACTGTCCGTTCAAAGATATAAGACTTTTAAGTTTTGATAAAATGTTAAAATAAATAAAATATTATTTTTATAATAATGATTTATTACACAGTAATATAAAAAAGGGGCCCCCTTTTATCAGTTTTAACAGTTTTTTTTATTTATTCTGGTATTTAGGGTATTCGTGTCCGACCGACGACGTATTTTATAGATTATCTACATTGACATCGTTTAAAAACATTGCTGGTGCATTAAACCCTTCATGAATTGCATATCCTAAATACCATATTATTGATATAATGTGTGCACATGTGCCCATCGTTTGCATTCCTGATAAGCATGTGCAATAATGGTCTATAATGTTGCCTTCATTCGGCTTATATCTGATTGAAACATAGAGAGAAAACCAGTTAGATGACCTGCCCGATTACGGAATTCAAGAAAATGTGTAGCTTTTGCGTGGACGTATCCAATCACGTTATGTAAGGCCAAATATATATTTTTGTTATTTATTATTGAAAAACAAACCAAATGAAGGCAACATTATAGAGCATGATCGACCAAGAAATTGGTTTACCACTCTAAGGCTGAATATCATTTGCACGTACAAAACATCAAGGACTATTTTCGCTTGACAGATTAATAACTGCTACGTCAGAATCTGTCATAGTAATCCTTAGCGAATAATTATGTTACTGGGAGATGTCATCAAAAGTGGTAAACCAATTTCTTGGTCGCCTATACATGCTTATCAGGAAGGCAACGGAGGGCACATGTGCACACATTACATCAATAATCTGGTATTAAGGATATGCAATTCATGAAGGGTTTAATGCACCAGCAATGTTTTTAAACGATGTCAATGTAGATAATCTATATCTATATACGTAGTCGGTCGGACACGAATATCTTATATACCAGAATAGAGACCTTTTATCAGTTTTAACAGTGTTTTTTTATGTTACTGTGTATAATAAATCATTATTGTAATAATAATATTTTATTTATTTTAACATTTTATCAAAACTTAAAAGTCTTATATCTTTGAACGGACAGCTGTGACTGCAAAGCTGTCTAAGCAATAGTTGTTCCGGTTGATTAGACCTATCCAACGACATATATTTTATGTCTATTGGAGGGTGGTCCCAGGTTCCATATATTTTTGCCCATTGTCCTTTCCCAATAATTTCAGAATGAATTATTATATTGATGGGTTTTTGAGGACGAAGTCGCGGTTAACAACTAGTATTAATTATTGAGCCATCTAAAGACCGTTACAGGTTATCTATAGATAGCTCATCAATCTAACTAGTGTTCACTACTTGTTAAGTACTCATGTTACTTCGGTTTTTATACCCGACTGCACATAAAGTGGATATTTTTTTTTGTTCTAGACAAGCCGTATGTTTTCCACGCTTATCCAGGTGGTCTTAGGAGATGACGTGAGAACTAAGTTTAAACTTACACGTGTAGAACCAGCGGCAGAGGTAGGTCATCTGTCTCCTTGAACCCTGGGGGCAGCAGCAGGCGGACCCTCGCTTCTCTGTTCGCTTGCACCTGCAACGGTACCCGGAGTTCAAAAACCGCAATCCAACCAACCGCGCATCTTATAACCAACCGCATTTTCCATCAATCTAACCTAATCCAAACATCTATACCTATATAAGAGCTTAACCTGACTGACTGACTGACTGACTGATTTATCATCGCCGAGCCGAAACCGCTGAAGCTAGAAAGCTGAAATTTGGAAGATGGTTTCCTTTTATAACAAAACCACCCACTAAGGCGGGATTTTTGGAAATTCCACCTCTAAGGGGGTGAAAAAGGGTGAAAACGTTAGTATGAAACTTTTTAACGCGTGGAGCGATTTTCATGAAATTTTGTTTGTGCACTGTAAATGCAAAATGAATGAACACGTGTTTCAGGATTTTTCCATATAACCTTCAAAAAGGGGTCAAATGTGGGGTCAATGTTTGTATGGGAACTTTTTAACGGGTGGTGCGATTGGTTTGAAACTTTGTTTGTGTACTGTAAATGCAAAATAAATAGACACGTATTTCAGGATTTTTCAATTTAACCTTCAAAAAGGGGTCAAATGTGGGGTCAATGTTTGTATGGGAACTTTTTAACGGGTCGTGCGATTGGTCTGAAACTTTGTGTACTGTAAATGCAAAACGAATGGATACGTGTTTCAGGATTTTTCAATATAACCTTCATAAAGGGGTCAAATGGGGTGTCAAAGTTAGTATGGGATTTTTATGAGTTGTGTGATGTGTTTGAAACTCAGTTTAGATACTTTAAGTGAACGAAGTCGCTGGCGGGACAGCTAGTTTTAAATAAATTGGTGGACTGTTTACACAACGCCATCTAGCCCCAAACTAAACAAAGCTGCACTATGAGAACCGGATAGGTGATAGTTTGATTAATTTTTGTTTCTAAATAGAATACTAATAACATCCAGACACAGAACAAACATCTGCGTTCATCACACAAATGTTTATCCTGGGTGGGGATCGAACCCACAGCCTACAGCGCAGAAGGCAGAGCTACTATCAACTGAGATGTGAGGCCGGTCAACATCCGTACCGAATTTGCCAGCCGCATCATCATCATCATCAACATCATCTGTAACCCGACTTAACCCATTACTGGAAAATGCCTACCTTTATGCGTGCTATTGTCCCAGCTTTATTTCGATCCGGCTCGGAACGAATGCTAAGTCAGTCCATCTGGCTGCTAAATCTTTAACCAACATCAAAATCCAACCGTATCCAACCTATATGTCCGACCTGCTACTCATCCAACCTTTATATCGTGTCACTAGTTTCTTATGTCCTACTTCCGTGCATATATCCAACCAACCTTGTCCAACTACTTAGTTGGTTCGAACGCACCTCAACTCTGAAGACTTTTTGCTGCGGATGCTTCAGGGCTCCAAACTTCTGCCTCAGCGCATGTCCGTCCCACAGCACCGAGAGTCGGGCTCCGTTCGCCGAGCACAGGAACACAGCAGGTGGTCCAGGGCCCAGACATTCCTGAAACAGGCCAGCATTTTAACTATACCCTGATAAACAGCGTGAGGAAACCAGGTATTTTTTCAAGCAGATTATATTAAAAGGAGTAATAAGTTAGCGTGGTATGGGCATGTTATGAGAGATGATCAGTGACGAGGAGAGTGTTAGGTATGAATGTGGATGGATACAGGGGTAGAGGTAGGCCGAAGAAAAGATGAATGGACTGTGTGAAAGATGACATGGGTAAGAAAAGTGTGAGTACTGAGTTGACGGATGACAGAGGGAAACGGAAGAAGAAAACGTGTTGTGCTGACCCAACTTAGCGTGGGAAAAGAGGAGGAGGTAGAAGATATATTAAAAGGAACCTACCTGCACGTAGTAACTGAAATTCTTGCTGAACATAACCCTGTTGTAGAGGCACTCGGCGGGCAGCGAGTCGTTGTGGCCGGCCACGTGCGGCGGCACCGCGGCCGTGGGCCACGGCGGCAGCCCCGACGTACTGTTGTCGAACTCCTGAAAGTACACCAAATTTCCTCAAAGACCAGGGTCTTTTGGTCTGCTCCTACTTATCTAGTAGGAGCAGAACAAGAAGTTGGTTTTATATTTTTATTTGCTAGCTTTTATGGAATTCCAATTTGGCACCCTAATTATTAAGACTAGTCCTTCTTCTTCTTTTTATTGATCGTTTTTTTCGGAATAGTGTGGTGAAAGGATTAAAATACGTGCTTTTGAAACTTTCTTCGAACTTTAGGTTCTACGTGGTTACGACATGGTTTCCTCACGATGTTTTTACAAGCCACGATCGGAAGGCGGGGGGTGCCACTACCACTAGATCACCAGTCTAGACCAGCCCAACAGCAACTCAGAAATATAGGTCGCGGTCAAGGTCAAGGTCAGGAACAGTTTCAAGGTTCCAGATAATTCAGGGTTTTGTTCGTCGAGCAGTTCAAGAAAAACAACTGACCGGGTCATCAGTGGGAGCTTGAGTCGTTGGTTCCAAGGTCTGCAGTTCGGTTCCAGGACACGTGAGGCACACCGGTGGAGCAGGCCAGGCACCTTCGGCTGGTAAAGCCACGCGGTACAGATGGCGCTCTCCTGCCTTGTCTGGAGCTGTTCCAATATGGTATCTGGAACCAAACATGGCATATACCTTATTTTAGTTCGTTAACATTTCCGATGGAGGTAAATGTATGAAAGGATACTATTCGAAAAAAGTTTTCGTAAACTATTAAAAACTCATACTAGGGGTAAGTAGGTACTGATAACTTTTAGACAGTGCGAGTCATAAGGTCACGTCTTGGCAACATTTTACATGAAATTTTTTTTTAGTTGGATACATCATACGTCTACCATGAGTTGTCACATTTAGATCGGCTGACGTTATTACAGTAGTAATAGTACGTTACTATGACATCTGTCAAAATTGTTCTTCTTCTTCTTCAATTATGGCATCTGTCTCTTAGAGAACAATTTTGCCAGTGTCAAGTGTATTTATTTATAAGTATTGTCAACGTCACAATGTCATAGTCAAGTAGTCAAGTCAATTTTAAACAAAAGATGGCTGTTTTGTTGAAAATTTTCGGGATTTCCTCCGATGGAATTTGAAGATAACTATTCACTCTAATTCACATACTTTACACTCGCGTCAAGAACCCGGGCTTTATTGGCAAAATAACCACCAAAATTACGCAATAAAACTCTAAATAACACGAGAAAACATATAAAAATCAGAGCGACGTAGTTGTCAGTCAAACACATCGTTACTCATGGTACCAAATTCTAAGCAAATGAATGAAGCGCAAACTACAGTCGCTGTAGTACGCTGTGACGTAGGATAGTTAACTACGCGACGTTTTAACAACAGTCGCTAGCGAGTGTAGATTGTGAAAACTCATGGTAGACCTATGTTCAAAGTTATAAAAACACTCACAACAGCTGTCTTCTCTCATCCCATCCAACTAATTGAGTGACTTCGTAGCTCCCTTGGGTCAGAGTGACTCTGGAGTCGGCCGTGAGCCTCATGGCGTGTCTCCACGCAGCACCCCTCGGAGCTTCGTTGATCGGCGCGGTGGTGAACACGGCGCCCCGAGCCCCCAGCAGGGCTCCGCCCCCGCAGTACCCGCAGTCATCTTCAGCAGGCTCAGCGCCTAACCCTGACCAGCGGGAACCGTCTGTTTCGTCGCGGTATATCTGAATGAGAAATTATTGAATTAAATGAAGAGTTTCAGATCCGCCGGGTTATTATGTTAAACTTTGCAGTAGCGACAGCAGAGCGACAGCAGCAGCAACGCGACAGCGACCGCTACGCGATCGGTTGCAAGTTGTTCCCATAAACGGTATCAGGGAAGGCAGTCACCCGCCTATCGCTAAGTTGTTGCTGAATGCACATTGCCTTTGAACACTAGCGCCACTAGCGACAGAATAGCAATTGGTGGAAACTAATATTGTTCACCGATTGTCCGCAGAGGGAAACATAGTGTTGGGTTGCTGTTGCCTGTTAGCTAATACAAAATTGACGATGATAATTGCGCAGTTTACGTCTGTTGCAACCTCAACAACGTTCAACTCAAAATCAGATGCTATTATTTTATGTATTTGGGTTCTGGTTAAGGTCCAGGTTTTGGGGACCGAATCATAACCTCAAATACAATCCTGGACCTGTTCTTAAACCAGAAATCGAACAGTAGTCGAAGGCAAAATGATCGTCAACGAACAAGGACCAACTTACATCCTGGCAGTTGTAGTGCTGCGCGTTGCAGACGCTGATGATGGAGACGTTCTGCGGCCGGTTCAGCAGCAGAACCGCTATCTGCTTCTCCGACATCCAAGTACTCCAACGGACGTACCAATCTGCAATAGATTCACCTAGCATGTAAGACGTTTCAAAGTGATCCTTGTGATTTTACTGAATAAATGGTTTTCAATTTCAATTTCAAAAAATCAAACCAATTCGCATGATTTGTCCACCTGTCGTATGCCATATTCTGTCAGCTCCTAAAGCTTTTGAAAGACTTTCATCACCAGAGCTGATCACAGTCTTATTTATTTCAGCCTGGTATCACCAAATGCTGTAAATAGGCTTCCTTTTCCAGTAGGTACATATCTCTGATCTTGCCAACAACCTTTTCAATATCACTTACTTTTGTCAACTGGTGGAGAGAACTGCAGAGGGTGAGGGAAGAGAAACTTCGGTGTCTTCAGACTGACCACGTTCACCGTCACCACTGGATTGTTGGTGTTCAGCTGGAACAGTGGAAAGAGCGGGTTCACGCACTTGTGATTAAAGTATTAAGCTGAGGTAGACCGAACGCAGGTGTTCGTAGACCAATCTCAGGGCTATATGACACGATACGAAAAAGTAGATACACATCACTGCTTCTTCTTCTTCTTATTTTAATGGCATCTGTAATTCCCGAGATACACGAGGCTAGTTTTTCAAGCTAGGATAGCAAGCTAGTTCTCTACTAAACTGTCCTGGCTTGTTGACCTGACTTGGAACATGCTAGTTCTGTTTACATGAGGCTAGATTATTTTAAGCTAGTATTATTGCAGTGACTGCGTGGTTCCTGTTGACTAACCAACCCAAAACTAAGTTCACCGGCCACATGAAGCTAGTACACAAGCCAGGATAGTAAAATCAGTGGTGAGGGGCGCTACTAGCCTAAAAAATAGAACTCCATCCTATTAAAAACTGTCCTGGCTTGTAAACCTACTAGCTTAGAAATGAACCTAGTTTTGTCTACACGAAGCCAGAAGTACTAGTTTGCTAGCTTGCTATCCTAAAAACTAGCCTCGTGTATCCCGGGCATTAGTGATGAATTTTGCCAGTGTCAAGTGTTTAAATTAGTAGTACCTATTGTCACAAAGTCTTTGGAAAACATCAGCCAATTTGATAGCGACAAACATAAGTGACTTAACACTGGTGATCTCTAAGAGACAGATGACGTAAATAAAGAAGAAGAAGGTAACTCTAGTCAGCTCATGAATCGGTGGAACTATTAGGCCCTAGAGCAGCTTACCTTGGGATACCGGAGCGCTAGTATGGTGGGGTAGGCAGGCGGTTCCGCCTCGTCGAGTCCATACCACGGGTACTGGTGCTGGAGCACGGCGCTGGCGTTATACGTCACAAACATGAGGCTCTGGGCGTCCGGGCTGTACCACAGCGCCCTGTCCAGTCGGAGAATCTCGGTCTCATACAGAAAATCTGGTACACCATTGAAGATTACACCTGGGACGCCTGGGAAGAAAAACTTAGGGTTATCTACAGATCAACGCACAGACTAAATACCTTCGGGAAATATCAAAGTAGGTAATATCCTACTAATATTACTAGTAGTTCGCCCCGAACTGAGATCTCGCGCGCTTCGCTCGCTCGATCAATAAACGCGAAAGTTTGTAAGAATGTAAGGATGTCTGGATGTATGTTTTTTATTCACGCTGAAACGGCTGAACGGATCTGGATGAAATTTGGCAGAGATATAAATTATATTATATTAAATAACACATAGTGTACTTTTTATTTCGAAGAAATGTAAGGTTCCCGTGGGATAGATTTGATTATGTTTTGGAAGCTAGTAACTTTGATATTTCGTACCATGATCTTTAATAATTGTTAACCTCCGACGCAAAAACGACGGGGTGTTATATAAGTTTGACGTGTCAGGGTGAGGGTGTGTGTGTGTGTGTGTTTTGATGAAAATGGGTCCAAGATGGCCGCCGCCACAAAATGGCGGAATACATTTTTTTTTAATTAGTGTTACCTACTTCAAGTTTGAAATGTCACTTTTTGAAACATGATGGTTTGTAAGAGCTTGTGGTAAAGCCCCTGTTGTATGGTAAATGTTGCTACTTTCTAAAAAAAAAAAAAAAGTATTTCAACCACATTTTTGTACACAGTAAAACAATAAATAAACTACTTATTATATTCTTTTCTATTCTGTTCATAAGTCGTAGAGAGCTGAAATTTGGAGGGCAGGTTTCGTTTCGGGATCTAAAGTTATATCCAGAACGAATTCCGATAAAAAACCTATAAGGGGTGCAGCAGGAGGTAGAAAGTATGAAAAAAAATAATACAATTATAAAACAAAACACTAGCTTCTGCACGCGGCGTCGCCCGCGAAGTACCTACATAAAATATAGCCTATGTTCATCCTGAAAGTTCATTCTACACATTGGTGAAAGAATTTTTCAAATCGGTTCAGTAGTTTCGGAGCCTATTCATTTCAAACAAACAAACAAACAAACAAACAATCAAAGTTTTCCTCTTTATAATATTAGTATAGAAGTATAGATTAACCTCTGGGATGCCGGGATTCCAGACACAATAGAAAATCTATTATGTCTCGCGTGGATCCGCGTTCCGGCATGTCACAGGTTAGGCAAAGTCACGCGGAGTCTAGAGTCTAGATAAATACGTGAAACATCGTGAAAATATCCCCAGCTCCGCTCACAGCCACACTCCGCTAGACTAGGAGCCAAATGCAGTTTACCGTACATTATATCCAAGCAGAGCGCTAAACGATACTCGTAATTTCTCTAAATATGGCCCGGGGAGCGTTGAATAGCCCACATTGCGGAATCAACTTGAACTCTCTAGAGATGGGACACCGATGATAAAAAAGCTTGGGATGAATCAGCTCCAACTCTGCTAGGTATTCCTTACAAAATTAACAAGGATCATACAAAAAAAGCGCTAGGGCCCAGCGAGTTTCTTGTCAGTTCTTCTCGCACTGGGGATAGGACTGGAACTGGCACTTAGACTCACCTAGTATGTAAGACGTTTCAAAGTGATCCCTGTGATTCTATTGAAAATAAACATATTTTGATTTTGATGGACTAAACGTCCAATCCGTTTAATTTTTGAATCTATTGTGTAAAATGTGGGCATGTGTCAAATATCATGTTTGGACGTGCCTCTGACTATCCTCTTTACATATCTGGAGACTTACATGGGATTGCAATCGTAAGCATTTTTTTCTACTTATTAAATTGGACAATGGGCGAATAAATATTTAAAAATAAACTCCCGGTTAAAATTTTTAGAAAGGCCTGCACCTATCGTGTCACTAGTTCTTTCGTGAAATAATTAAAATTTGCCTCGAATAAAAGGGTGCAACAATTTCCATAAGAATTTATGAAGTATCCATACAGAATAGAAGATTTCGCTTTGGAAGCTACAACAATTTACACACGATAGTTTTGTTCGATCATTTCGGCTGGTACACTTATCCCTACCAAGCTATCCCTATTGATAGGGATAAGTGCACCTTTGTGTAGATCTATTTCTACCGGTAGGGATAGGCGCACAGAAAATTTCTTATTTCTACTCGGTTATCCCTACTGGTAGGGATAATTGTACCAGCCGGATCATTTGTTCTATTTGGCCCCTATTGCCACGAAGGGGACAAATGGGACGTTATAATCTCACCAGTCACCCCAATGGGTCAGAGCAGGGGGACAAATGGGAATAAACCATTATTTCGATTGCTGCCCATCACTAATGTCATCGCGTACTGTGCAATATAAGTTGTAACTTTTGTTTAAGCTCAACTTTATGAAATCGTTCTACTTTAGACACCTATTAAACGTTTAAGTGAACGAATTAGTTTAAGCTTTCAACCATCGAATGTCGTGCCAATTTAAAATTGCATTTTGTTTATAACAATTTAATATAGCCCACTGCCCAAAGCGAATAGGCTAGTAGGTATATAATCCCCTTTTTGAGTAATATTTTCAGAATTTCATAATTAAATATCGATTTGGCATTTAAAAGTATGCTTATCAAGTATAGAGCGCTGGTGGTGTAGTGGTAGCACCCCTGCCTTACGATCCGAAGGTCGTGGGTTCAAACCTGGTCGTGCACCAATGAGTTTTTCCATTCGAAAAATTTATGTGCGCAATGCCAGTGCTCTTAAATGGTGAAGGAAAACATCGTGAGGAAACCGGCACATACCCTAGAACCAAAAATTCGAAGGTATGTGTCATTGGTTAGTATTCTTATAAGCGGCGATGGGCTTGCAACCTGTCACGTACGGAATACTAACTACTGTGCAAAATGTGGGCATGTACCAAATGTCATGTTTGGACTTGCCTCTGACTACCCTCTTTAGATATCCTCAAAGATCTAAGTAACTAAAGATCTGAGGAGATATCTACCGAGCCTGGGGACTACAGTCGAGATCATATTTATTTTTTTTATATTTATTTTTATTTTTATTTTCTTATCAAGTTTCAATGACATATAATACCTTTAAACGAGCAATTCTTGTAATATAATCTGAATCTCGGAAACGGCTCCAACGATTTTCATGAAATATGTAAGCAGGAGGTTTCGGGGCGATAAATCGATCTAGCTAGGTTTCATTTTTAGGAAAAGTCGTGTGACAGAAATACGTTTGACAGAACAAATCTACTTGTGCAAGTTGGTATGTACGGCTGGACGGATTTGGATGCAATTTAGAACCTCACCATTGTTTGTGATCCTGCAAATAAGCCTCTTCAGCACCCAGGGCTTGTAGTAAATATCGTTGTCGTGGACGAACGCGAGTGTGGAGCCGACCGGGGACCACTCGGCGTATTGGAGCAGTGGCGCGGAGCGGTCGTCTTCCACCGGAGATACCGGGATCTTATTCCTGAAACATCAACACCAATTGAACTGACAAGGATAATCATTATCATCAATACTTATTTAGAACATTGTATTGTATTATATAAGTTTGTTACTGAAATAAATTTATCTTTATCTTTATCTTTATTGTCATTTGTAAATTGAACGTTTTTCGGCTTTCACTATGTTATTTATTTATTACCCATCATTAGAAACTATTTTGGCTATATTTAAGATTTAATTAGTAACATAAACATTTTTAATATTTAAGCTGTATGTTTCTTTTATAAATAAATTAATTATTCTCTTGCCCTTAGTAAAGGGCAAGAGAATAATTAAATTATTTATAAGGGTTGTCAATAAGTAAGGGAGTGAATGAATGAATGAGTGAAGGAATGAATGGAAGAAACGTTTCTTTGGTACAAGTACTAAGTTGTACCTACTCGTAGTTTTTGATATTCACGAGATACAGTTAAAACTCTATCCAAATTTGTACACAGTAACAATAAAGTTCAATTCAATTCTATTCTATTCAAGGAATTCTAGTGTAAGCTCAATACTGACTGTTGGCTGTTATAATATATTTATTTTATGTGTTATTTACTAACCTACTACCTAATTGAACAACCTACAATATTATTTACTTATGTAAATGATTGAATACTAGATGTTACCTGCGACTTTGCCCGCATCAAACTAACATATTAATTCTAGAATTATTGATATCGGTTTATTGGGAAATTTCTATAGAGTGCTTAGAGAGGCGGTCACCCATCCAAAAACTGATTGCGCCCAGCGCTGCTTAACTATGCGTTTACCATACAAACTATCAACCCCTATTTCAGCCCCTTCAAGATTATTTATTGAAACAAAAGATAGCCTCTGTCCATCTCCAGTATAAAATCTATCTCCTTGTTAAATTTTTTTATGATCCCTTCAGCCATTTAGTCGTGAAAAGGTAATGAACAGACAGAGTTACTTACGCATTTATAATATTAATAATACTATTGTTGCTAAGTATAGTATGAATTATAGTTTTTGATATATATAGACGACCTCAGTGGCGCAGCGGGCAAGAGTCCGCCTGCGAAGCAAGAGGTTACGGGTTCGATTCCCGCCGCGGAACAAAATTGTGTACGATCTACAGAAATTTGTTCCGTTGGTCTGGGTGTTTTCTATGTATAATAAAAAATATCTATCTATGTACCTATCATGTATTAAATATATCAGTTATCTAGTACCCATAACACAAGCTTTGAGTAGCTTACTTTGGGGCTAGATGATGCTGTGTGGATTGTCCAGCATTATTTATTTATTTTATTTATTTATTTGAATATAAATAATACCCGCCATCGCTCAGCGTCGCTATCAGCGGGAAATAAGGAAACGTATATCTCAAATACGGCCCATGGCTCACATTAGCTCCCTTTGTAATGTTGGCTCGTTAATTTCCCGGGATCACTTACGGCTACCTAGTTAATATACGGCAAATGAGAAAATGTGAGTTATTTCAGGCTTTTGAG
This sequence comes from Cosmorhoe ocellata, assembly GCA_963675405.1. Taxonomy (NCBI): domain Eukaryota; kingdom Metazoa; phylum Arthropoda; class Insecta; order Lepidoptera; family Geometridae; genus Cosmorhoe; species Cosmorhoe ocellata. The sequence goes on from OY776267.1 coordinate 7,913,678, forward strand.
AATGTTTGGTGGCGGAAAACCTTCCGGCCCTAAGGGTCAAAACACATAATCACGAGACGTCGCATAGCGCCACGCTACGTCACGTGAAACCATGTCGTGAAATCTGCGGTGTCCATAAAACAAAGTTTCGTAAACTATCGGCTGTCGAGCCGGGCTAACATGGAACAACGACAAACATTTTTCGACGCTTTTATCGTGAATTTACTCTTACTAGTCGCGCGAGAAAGAGCTCTTTAGAAATTTAAATAAAAACAATATCCTAACTAATATTACGTGAAAGTGTAGGTATGGATGTTTGTTACTCGTTCACGCTGAAACGGCTGAACGGATCTGGATGAAATTTGGCACAGAGATTCATTATAGTCTGGAATAGCACATAGGTACTTTTTATCCTGAAAAATGAACGCTTCTCGTGGAAAAACTGGTGTTTTATATCAGAAATTTTGATTAAAGAAGTATAAAAATCTATCCAAACACGAGGCTACGTGTAGGTATGTAACGACAATAGGCAATCTAAACAGCAGGCTGCCCTTAATGCCCTGAACAGTAATGCAATTAGGATAGTCCACAGAAGGCCGTTAAGGGGTGAGTGACCTCGATACTAGTTACGAACAATCTCCCCTCAGGGCCGCTAGCTATGTAGCTGAACCTAGTATTTATAACTTAGAGATAGATCTGGGGCCTTACCACGAAGTCTTCCAGAACGACTCCGTTTTAGAAACGTCACATTTGAAGCCTGAAGTAAAACTACTTCAATACAATTTGCATAGGTCATGGTACGAAATAACAATGTTGTGCAGACCCCACATAACGTGGGAAAAGGGCAGGAAGATGATAATGGTACGAAATAACAATGTAATACTTTCGTTAATGTATTATGAATTCGTGGTGAGGCCCCTGAACTAAGATCTCAGTATCGAAATGCTTGCCGTATCATCATCATCTCTCTGCTCATATCCCACGTTGGTGTTGGCATGTCTCCCTCTATCATCCGTCATCTCAGTACTCACACCTTTCTTACTCATATCGCTTTGACACAGTTCATCTATCTTTTCTTGGGTCTACTTTTATATCAATCCATCCACTTTCTTATCCATCAGTCATCTCGAGATATGACATTCATCCCTCCTCATAACATGCCCGTACCTCGCTAATCTTTTACTTCCTTTGGTATACTCATTCTATATCTTAACCATCTTTGTTACTCCTTACATCCATCTCCGTCTCATCCGCATATCATCTATACAAATATTATAAAGAGGAAAGATTTGATTGTTTGTTTGCATTGAATAGGCTCTGAAACTACTAGACCGATTTCAAAAATTCTTTCACCAATTTGTAGAATAAACTTTCAGGATGAACATAGGCTATATTTTATGTAGGTACTTCGCGGGCGACGCCGCGAGCGGAAGCTAGTAGAATAATAAAATAGACTTTGCGGTTGCATAAAGCCACAAATCTAAAGCCACAATATTTCAAGTTGAAATATTGTGGTTGAATCCAACAGGTATCTCTAGAATACACCGTTTGATAATAATTTATGTGCAGATAAATATTTCAATTGACTGTGTGAAAACACAAGGATTTCTCAAAATCGAGGTCGCCAGGAGACTGTGGCCATGTAATTCGTAGCCGAGGCGAGCCTTGACCCTAGTTACCCTAGAAAGTATCGAGCTGTCGAGGAGCGAGGGCCGTAGTCGAAGCGAGGCGGTCAACCTACATGACATACGTCTATCAATCTTTGTAGAAGAATCTATGGTGAAACCGATAGTTGATTATTGTTGCGCAACATAATAGTTGGGCGTCAACTGTTGCTTAGTGTTGTATAGGCATTAGTCATCTGTAACATAGCTATACTAATACTAGCCTAGGATCTCAAAGTCAAAGTAAAGATAGTTTTCTAACTAATTGCAAATAATTGGATGGATGGATGGATTTATATTGGGTGTTTGTTAATCAATCACGTTGAAAAAGCTGAACGGTCGGGATGAAATTTGGCAGAGATAGATTATAGTCTGAAATAACACATAAGCAAAATTTTATCCTGGAAAAATGTAACATTTGTTTTTTGTTTTTTTGTTTAAAATTGAAAAGAAATTTTAAATGTCTTATATGCACACAATTTAGCAGCCAATTGTAGGCTAATTTGTATTGTGTCTAGTCAATGAGCGAATATCTGTGAATGATGTAATTGATGCTGAGCTTAATGATGATGTGGATGATGATGGGGATGATGATCACCTGTTGATGATGTCGTAGACGTGGTAGCGCGCGAGCCGCGCGTGCCGCCAGCCCGGTCGCACGTCCGATATCAGCAGCACGAACTTCAGGTCTGCAGACACCTTGAAGTCTACCGCGTTCAGCTCTCTCTGTTCACAAACATAGCACATTTGAATATGGTTAATAGTCAAGTCAATAGTCAAATATATTTATTTCAATGAAATCACAGGGATCATTTTGAAACGTCTTACATACTAGGTGAGTCTAAGTGCCAATTCCAGTCCTATCCCTAGTCCGAGAAGAACTGACAAGAAACTCGCTGGGCCCTAGCGCTTTTTTTGTATGATCCTTGTTAATTTTGTCCCAAGGGTGGATATAAGGTCGTGAAATAAGCTTTTTTGAGGTGCACTGTACACTTTTCACCACACTTGTTCGAAAAAACTGGTAACACTTTAGTATTAGTAGTGGGGAAGGTAGGTGAGTGGATGATAATGTGTAAGGAGAGATTGAGTACTGAGATGACGGATGAAGCTATTTGCCCCGACTTATAAAACACACCTTATCATCCCTTTTACAATGGTTTAAAAAAATGGTGACACTAGTACCTAAGTAGTAAGGTAGTAGAAAAAATGGATGGACTGCGCGAAAGATGATACACTTATTATGCAAGGAGTGAGTTATAAGATGACGGATGATAAGGAAGAGTGAACGAAAAGAACCTGTTGAGCCGACCCTACTAGTAGAATGAGGGAGGGAGATAATGATAACACATATAGAAAATACTTAATTAAAATTGATTACCTACACAATTCACTGGGTTTCGTGAAATTGAATAACTGAATTTAAATTGTACAGCTATTGGCGTCAAAAAACAAATTGAAATAACGAAACGAAATTTGTTACAAAAACAAAAACAAGAAGTGCAATAAAAATGTCGGGAACAGTCGTTTTCACGCGAATCTGTGCCTCCACGTGAATACGTTTTTTTTCAAATTAATAAACAGTCGCGAGGAAAAATCGCAAACCATTTGTATTTTTTTTCCATTTCACAGCTTTATCAGAATGGCTAGCTCATTTAATAATAATAATAATAATAAATAATGCTGGACAATCCACACAGCACCATCTAGCCCCAAAGTAAGCTACTCAAAGCTTGTGTTATGGGTACTAGATAACTGATATAATATTATTATTATTACATTATATTACATAGATAGATATATTTTTATTATAGATAGAAAACACCCAGACCAACGGAACAAATTTCTGCAGATCGTACACAAATTTGTTCCGAGGCGGGAATCGAACCCGCAACCTCTAGCGTCGCAGGCGGACTCTCGCCCGCTGCGCCACTGAGGTCGTCATTTACTGTAAGAAATTAATTATTTTTGAAATGGTTCTCTTAATTTACATTTTTCTAGATCTTTATCTGAAGTGCACTGAGTAAATATTTTTTAAGCCTCTATAGGGAAGAAACATTATAGGTAGGTATAGGAAAAATTTGAAGGTGTGTGTCATAGGTTAGTATTTGTATAAGCGGCGATGGGCTTGCAACCTGTCACGTAAGGAATACTAACTATTGAGCAAAATGTGGAGACGTGCCAAAATATCATGTTTGGACGTGTCTCTGACTCTCTTTAGATATCCTCAAAAATCTAAGTAACTTGAGATAGATCTTGAAGGAGATATCTACTATTTTTTCTCTATTGGGAGAATAATCACGAGAACGAAGTCACGGCGAGTTTATCTAACTTTTAAAGTTTCTATTAACTTTTCTAGTTACATAAGTATCCTAAAATCACCTTTCACAATACGAAGGCACACGTGATTCAAAATGGCGATTCGGTACATTTTCATCCTTATACAACGGACTTTAAAGTGACATATCCAGAAGCCACGTTCCAAATATCACGCGTCGTTCCAGAGTAGGTACCTACGTGTGAGAGCCGCGAGTATCTTTTTCACATTATTACACTGTAACAGTTGGGTTTCCTCTGAATATGTATAACACGTTTGTAACCTCTGTCTCATTATACATAACACGTTGCGAAATGAAATATGAATTTGATATCATACGTGCTGTTAGAATTTGTATAAGTTTTTAGAAATTTCAGCATTCTATCTTTTATCTCTTTGGACATTACTGACTCACTGACTGACAATAATCAACGCACAGCATAAACTGTGTTTTTGTATAATTATTGTGTATTTTAATTGTAATTTTATGAGTACACATGTACTTGAAATAAACAATTTTTTTTTTATTAACCATAAGGTCCAATTTCAACAAACTTTTGTTAGCAAAACACTTGATCGGGCATCAAAGTTAACATGTATGTTAAGTATCGTTATCTATTTTACGTCATTTCATTTTATAGAAGATAATCCTTTGTCAGGACATGGTGGAACACAAAAAAACTTTAACAGACGATAATTTTTTTTTCAATCCCTTGTGCTGTGTACAAAGTGCCCTTGGCTCCTGCTCTGCACGTGTCGCAAAGTATCAACTTAATGTCCTGTACGTGCTTCACATTTCTTTAAATTCTAAAGTACGGATTTTGTAAATAAGTAAATTATGATAAAACAAAAATATTCAGTGTTCCGTGTGAGAGAATCAGGTTCTTTAACACTTTATGCTACCATTTTTTAATGGGAGAAAATTATAAGACGAATATTTAAATTATCTTCCATATTATTGCTATAGGTATGACGCTATAGTTCAACTTAAGTCGTTAGTTGACATTAGATACAGACTTTGCTACAAAAATTTCAGTTCTTTTCTTTGAATTGTTAAAATCCTTTCAAAAAATAAATAAATAAAAGTACTTTAAACTTTTGTAGCATATAAACTATTTTATTTATATTATATTTATTATTTGTTTAGCAAGGCAAAGCCCGCCGTCCTTAAACTCCATGAGATAACTAAATAAAAAAAAATAACTATGTTTTTAACCAAATATTAATATTTTTTACTAATGTAAATAAAACAAACAATTTGTTTTGACTATAATATAATATAACAAACTCACCCCAGACTCCTACACTACTGTGTCATTTTAACGTCCGTACGTGCGGAACATTTTTCTCTGTATTACCCGACACCACCATATCTTTGTAACAGAATACCTTCTGTGACTTTTGTAAGACTGAGCGCGCTGCATTGACAATACCTACTGTTTGGAATATACTGTGACTCAGATTTTAGGATTGCGTAGAAATAAGACATTCATGAACAAAGGCATTTAGAAAATGAGTCATGTTGGGAAAAGGTCATTTCGGGATTTGTACAAAACGAGAATATACTTTATGAATTTCAATACAAACAGACCGGAAACGAACAGGGCGTATGTTTTGGGTCGAATGGGGAAAAATAATATTGGGTAGGAAAATGTGGGTTCAGTGGGGAAGCACTTAGAATTTTTTTTTTTTTTTTATTTATTATTAAGCACACAAAACAGAACACAATCAAAGCATTAAAAATAGAAAGACACAATATTATGATCTAGATTGTATCCCTAAGTATGTGTACATAGCATGATTTATACAGAGCAGATCTGTGTATCCAAATATTGAAGACGAACATTAAACATGTTTAAAGCACGAGTAAAATTAATGTACGTTAATATTTTTACAATAAAAAGAAAAAGTAAGAAAGAGAAAAAATTAAATAATAACAGTTACAAATAAATTGAGACCTTAAGAGAATTCTTTCAATGTCTTTTTTAAATTTAAATATTCCATTATTAAATATATCAATATTATCACTATTGTTAATTAAAAGATCATTATACTGACGACACATTCTGACCAAAGGGTTGTAATAAGAGGTATTAGTAGTATGAATCTGTACGGCAAAAGTATATTGAAAAGGTTGTCGAGATCTCGGCCTGGTATTAAAACTAATAGAAGATAGTAATTAGTAACACAGGAGAATCGATTGTAGAGTGAATTATTTTGAAAAAAGTGATCATGTCGAGGTACTGACGATGGGTTTCAAGAGACATGAATTTGAAGTAACTTAGTTTTTCATCATAAGTTGTTAGAGTTCGATTTGTATCTATACCCCAAAATTCTAAGAAATATTCTCTGAATTTTCTCGAGGCGCTCGATGTGAACCTTATAGAAAGGAGACCAAACTACTGCATTGTAATCCAAAATACTGTGAACAAGTGAGTGGTATAGACAGATGAGACTCCGTCCGACTGAAGTCTCTTGTGGACCTAGTGATGAAGCCGAGAAGCTTGGAGCATCTGGCCGAGACATAGTCGTAGTGGGCATGGAAACTAAGTTTTTCATCGAAAATAACTCATCATAGAAAATAAGCGAATATACATCATTGGATTCCTCAGCCTTTAAGTCGTGAAAAGGTATTTTTTAGCCAAACCAATAATACTACCGAACGAATAGATTAATAAAAAAGATATAAAAAATAAAGTAAGTATATAAAACTACTAGCTTCTGCACGCGGCGTCGCCCGCGAAGTACCTACATAAAATATAGCCATGTTCATCCTGAAAGTTCATTCTACACATTGGTGAAAGAATTTTTCAAATCGGTTCAGTAGTTTCGGAGCCTATTCATTTCAAACAAACAAACAAACAAACAATCAAAGTTTTCCTCTTTATAATATTAGTATAGATAAACTATATCGGGTATAACTATTCTCAGATTAAGTCGTAACTAAAATGTTAGGTACCTACTCTTCGATAACAACGATTTATTCCAGGGATAGCGCCTAAATAGTTGAAAAATTTACTTTAAACTTTGACATTGTGTGAAATTGACCAATTTACAACAGTTTTACTTAGTTTGTTTTTAAAACCCATAGATATCTTGTGTTTAGTTATTCACTGCTTTCCCCTTGTCATCTGTGTGTGTGCTTCAAAATAAAATATTTTTCATTTATTCTAAGTTAACGGAATAGCGTAGTTTCAATGCGCGTTTTGTTTCACAGCTGCCGCGCTGCAGGCAACCGAGCCAGCAACCAACACGTGACAATTAGTTAGCGCCGGCTGCTAGCCTTGGAGATGGAATGTTGTAGAAAAACTGAAATATCTTCGCATTGCGCATTGTTTCAATCTTCTTAAAATGAAACCGGCCTAGTGTGGTGAAAGGAATAAAGGCCTTAGAAGCTCTTTTCGTTAACTGTTCAGTACAATCTTATTTCAAAATCACGTATAACATGGCATTGCCAATTTTCCACTCTTTGTTAGATAATGGTTGTAAAGATTGTATCTCGGTTCATTCGTAACCAATCTCTCAACGGATTGCATTATGTAGTAAATCAGGTAACACGTGAGACGATTACCTGCACGTAGGTATATACTTCACAACGTGTTGACGGTAGACACGTGTTTGCGATGATGGCAAAGGATTTGACTTACCATAGCCATATTAGTCCATTGAAATGTTACATTTTTTAGGCCTTACCTTGCGTTTTTTAGAGGACGCAATTTTATTTTTTTGATGTTTAGGGGGGGTCAGTGTAAAGCTAAAACCAAGTTTGTGGGGTCGCCACCCTTGTCCCACGGCCGCCATCTTGAAAATAGGGGTTGAAATGGTTTTTACGGTATATCTCTTAAACTATTTATTTGATAAAAAAAAGTTGTTAACAGTTTTTGTTGCAAATTAAATTTTCTATAACTTTGGTCCAGTAACTTTTTGTCGTAGAACTATAAATAAAAAAGTTATAAGCGAAAATCTTCAGAAATTCGAGAATAAAAATATATTTTTCTATGTAACTTTCTTTTTATCATTTTACGAAAAAATGATATCTGACCATTTTTGTAGATCGTTTTTTGAGGAACAACTTTTATTCGCATCATTTTTTCACTAAGTCAATAGCTAAGGTTTTACAGCGCTCCGAAGTGAGTACTATTTTTCAGTACTCTTAACTATACCTATATTATACGTGTGTACTAATAATATGTCATCAGTAATTTTGTTTTTTTATTTTGTTATTATAACTTTTTAATCACAAATTTTGCAATATTATTAATAATTAATTATTGACTACACATCCTACACATCAAAAAACTAAAATTGCGTCCTCTAAAAAACGCAACCCCAAATGTAACTTTTCAATGGACTATATTGTCACTTACGTCTATGCCTGTACCTAAGGCCGGCTAGGATCGTTTATAAGTGACTAGCTGAGTCGACAGACGTTGTCCTGTCTTAACTATTATATTTTATTACTAGCTTCCGCCCGCGGCTTCGCCCGCGTGATACCTTAAAAACAAAATCTATCCCGCGGGAACCTTACATTTTTTCGGGATGAAATGTAGCCTATATGTTGTTCCAGACCATAATCTAGATCTGTGCCAAATTTCTTTCAGATCCGTTCAGCCGTTTTAGCGTGAAAGAGTAACAAACATCCAGACATCCTCACAAACTTTCGCGTTTATAATATTAGTAGGACGGATACCTTCTCCAATAACAAACATCACCAAAAAAGAATAAGCGAAATTGGTTCATCCGTTCACGTGTGATGCCGAGGGTTGAAGCTCGTTTAAAATATTTAGTGAACAAAGTCGCGGGAGTTCGGCTAGTGGCCTATAAAATACATTCAAATGGTTCTGACAGCTCAATCATCTAGCCTTCACAATTCTTTGCCTTTGTCCGTCAAAGGGATCTCAAATGAGTATTTTGCGAAGGGTACCGGATGTTACGTTATACTATGTATATGTATGCGTGTATATACAGGGTGTTACTAGACTACTTCCGAAAACTTCAGGGGGTTAAAGTACCCATCAATAAAAACAACTTTTTCTAAGAACTCTGTGAGCGCGAAAACAAAACAGCTGTTTCATGCAAAAGTTCAATACCTACTTGGCTAAAATGTATGAAAAAGCTATTTTTTTTGCGCTCGCAGTGTTGAATTCTTAGAAAAAGTTGTTTATATTGATGGATACTTTAACCCCCTGCACTCTGCAGTTTTTGGAAGTTTTCTGGTAACACCCTGTATAAGTAAGTAAAGTAAAGTAAAGTAAAGTAAAGTAGAATTTATTGCAAGAAATACATGTTACAAAGATGTTATTTTTCATAGTATGTCCATTGTATTCTGCCATGTTATGGCGTGCAATATTTAATTTAATTACATGGATTAATGATAATTACATTATATAAAATAACAAGTCACATTTTAAATTCTAATTAGGTTATTATTATTATTATTATTTATTTATTATTATATAATTTGACTGTAGGAGATTTTATCTTCAAAAAATTCTTTTACTGAGTAATAACATTTAGCTTCTAATATTGATTTCAACTTTCTCTGGAACAGCGAACGTGGTAGCTCTCTTAATTGTTTAGGTAGCTTGTTGTAAATAGAAGGAGCCATGCAGAAGATACTCCTGCGCATCAACTCGGTCTATAGAAAAGTGTGTAGGTATGTTGGAAAAAATGTATGTTTGTGTGACGTGCGCAATTTTAGCTCATTCTACTCATTGGGGTTTGATTTCTTTCTGTCTGTGTTTAGATGGTAGGAGAATTGCTTACATACTCGCCTATAACGTGGTATTGTTTTCAAAAACCACAATTCAGAGTTCCCCACTGAGTTATAGTGAAGATTAATGTGTATAAAATGTATTTGAGTTCGTTTCACTGTCGCTGTACCCCAAACGGATAGACGGATTTTGACAAATGAGGTGTCTCTTCTTTTTTTTTATTTACGGCATCTGTCTCTTAGAGATCAATTTGGTCAGTGTCAAGTGCACTTTCTTCTTCTTCTTCTTCAATTATGGCATCTGTCTCTTAGAGAACAATTTTGCCAGTGTCAAGTGTATTTATTTATAAGTATTGTCAACGTCACAGAGTCATAGTCAAGTTGTCAAGTCAATTTTAAACAAAAGATGGCTGTTTTGTTGAAAATTTTCGGGATTTCCTCCGATGGAATTTGAAGAGAACTATTCACTCTAATTCACATACTTTACACTCGCGTCAAGAACCCGGGCTTTATTGGCAAAATAACCACCAAAATTACGCAATAAAACTCAAAATAACACGAGAAAACATATAAAAACCAGAGCGACGTAGTTGTCAGGCAAACGCACCGCAGAAAATCCTTGGTCAGTGTCAAGTGCACTTTTATAGAAGGTTGTCAACATGACAGAGTCATAGTCAAGTTGTCAAGTCAATTTTGAACAAAAAATGGCTGTTTGTTTGAGAAAAAATATAAAAACTAGTGCGATAAAGTCTCAGTTGAAAACGTCAGGAAAAAATCCGACAAATGAGGTGTCAATTCGCCTGGATCAAGAGTGACATAGGTCCAACATAGGTTAGATGAAATGTCATCAAAACCAATATGGCGGTTGTAAGAGCAATTTTCTACTAAAAAAATAGGTACTTACTCATCAAAATTCGTTGAATTCTACGCAGTCGGATTTTTCGTTATTTTTAAACCAGCGACCCGACCCGGCTTCGCACGGGTTCAATGCTGATACTAAATATGCTAAAATGTGTTTATTTACGACATCACAATAAAAATCCTCTAAAATTATCAGTGTTTCTCTACTATATGCATGTATGTATTATACATACAAACCTTCCTCTTGAAACCGCATCAAAATCCGTTGCGTAGTTTTAAAGATCTAAGCATACATAATGACAGACAGACAAGGGGAAGCGACTTTTTTATACCATGTAGTGATAAATCTGGTTGACTAATGATGATAGATTTCAGTTAATCCCATACATTAATTTGAATTTAAAAGCTTTTTACATCAGGTTGGTGCTACAAAAATTAACTCCATAATCCTAATGTATTTGGGTCAATCCAGCTGACTTCCGGTCTTCCTGTGACGTAAGCGTTTCTAATCCCCGTTTTATTGGACGTAGTGACAGTGACAGACAGATTACATATTTAGGTGGACAGAACGGGAGGAGGGATTTTATGTTTAAGATAGGTTGTATTTGGAGGATTTAAGTTTCTACCTAAGCTAAGTATAAAGTTCGAAAACACCAATACTATTGTGTATTAGACGACATAATATTGTAAAGTATGTGAACCAGTGTGTCTTAAAAGACTTAAGATCATAAATAAATAAAATAAATAAATATTGGTGGACAGTTCACACAACGCCATCTAGCCGCAAATTAAGCAAAGTTTGTACTATGGGAATCAGATAAGACATGTGATCCATTGTGTCTTAAAAGACATAGGTCGGTTTCTATCCTATTTAACTGCGGTTTTCGGATTTTAAATAGGTATTTGACATTTATCCAAAATCCAAAAACCGCAGATAGATAGAATATAGAAACCGGCCGTTAGAGCACATAATATCGTAAGGTATGTGATCCAGTGTTATGTGGTTGTCCACTTTGTGGCGACAAGCCAACATTTTTTCGAGTAACCGAGGTATTACTGCAGTGCTTAAATAATTTTACCTAGCCTTGGCAAACCTTCAAACCTTTCCAAAACTCAATAAACATTATACTGCAATGCCAGTGCTCTTAAACGGTGAAGGAAAACATACCCCAGAACCAAAAATTTGCGCATGTGTCCTGTAAATCCTACTAATAAACGTGAAAGTTTGTAAGAATGTATGGATGTATGTTTGTTTCTCTTTCACGCTGAATGAAATTTGGCGCAGATAAAGATTACAGTCTGGAATAGCACATGGGATACTTTTTATCCCGGAAAAATGTACAGTTCTCCCGGGATAGATTTGTTTTGGTTTTTCAAGGTACCACGCCGGCGAAGCCGTGGGCGGAAGCTATTATAAAAAAATATGTTCTTCTCATTCGTAAAGGTATCCTCGGCAACAGATAAACAGACATATCTTCAGAATGCGATCCAACTCGAAACAAAAAGGCTCTTTGAGAGTTCTGGCATTGTCTCCCTTTCACTCACAGCTCAATGGAAACAGCTGAAGCATTCACAAGCCTTTGAGCTGTAGGTACTAACTTTGAACTAATTTAAAAATTACTTTTTTATCTGACTGCGAAGAGGTAACTAGTTGGCTATAACTTGTGAAAAACAAAACTATTCTTGTCGATAGTTTTAAATATTTGACTCTTTTGACACTATTAAATTGATATTTTTCTGATGTTTACAATCGACAACTAATCGCTCTAATTTTTATATTTTATCTCGTGTTATTTTAAGTTTTATTGGTTATTTTAGTGGTTATTTTTCCAACAAAGCCCGAGTTCATGACACAGGTGTGAGATATGTGAGTTAAAGTGAAAGATCATTTCTAAGTCCATCAGAAATTTTTCCAAGAATTTTGTAAAAAACAGCCATCTTTTGTTTAAAATTGACTTGACAACTTATGACTCTGTGACGTTGATACACACAATACACTTGACACCGGCAAACTGTACGAGACAGATGCCAAAAATAAAAAAGAAGAAAAAATATATGATCACAATAATCCCCAGGCTGGTTAGATATTTCCTCAGATCTTTAGTTACTTAGATCTTTGAGGATATCTAAAAGAGGGAGAGAGATCTTTTTTTAGAGAGGGAGAGATTAAAATATAGATCTATATCTATATTTAAAAAGTAAGAAGAAGAAGAAGAAGAAATTAATTAGCTTATTGGTGAACATGAGCAGCGGTTCTGAAAGAGCTGTGGCCCCCTCCCCGGGGGAAGTTGGCGAAATGAAAGTCTTTTATTAGCGAGCTTTTGTCCGATCCTTCTGTTTGAAGTTTGGCAAAAATCTCCGCCTCGATTGAGATCAGATTTGAATAAGACTTTCCGTTGGGGAGTTTTTGTAAAAATACTATTTGGACACAAAATACTAATTATTATAATGTACATTATTTTCTTTGTTAAGTCGCAAAATAAGAGCTGGTACACATTAGGCGTTTTGAAGCGCGCGCTTTGGTAACGCGCGTTTTGAGAACCAGTAGTTCTTATCTAGGTGTACAGATGCAAGCGCGCGTTTCTGATCAGACGCCGTGCTAAGCGCGTTGTATGTACACTACCAACGCGCCTAACGCAACGCCAAGCGCCTAATATGTACGTGGTCTTAGATTTGTAAAGAAATAAAAAAATACATGATCACGACTGTAATCCCCAGGCTCGGTAGATCACTAGTTACTTAGATCCTTGAGAATTTCTAAAAGGGGTAGTCCGAACATGATATTTGGCACATGACCATATTTTGCACAGTAGTTAGTATTCCGTACGTGACAGGTTGCAAGCCCATCGCCGCTTATAAGAATATTAACCTATGACACACACCTTCGAATTATTGGTTCTAGGGTATGCCGGTTTCCTCACGATGTTTTCCTTCACCGTTTAAGAGCACTGGCATTGCGCACATCAATTTTTCGAATGGAAAAACTCATTGGTGCACGATCAGATTTGAACCCACGACCTTCGGATCGTGAGGCCGGGGTGCTACCACTGCACCACCAGCGCTCTTAAAGATTTATAAACAACTGTAAAATGAACGAAAGGAGAATCTGAGGCGCAATCTAATCCCTTTGCCACACAGGAAATAACTAGTGTCACGGTAAGAAGAAGGTGAAGAAGGTACTTACAAATGTGGAATTGTTCATCAGCAGCCGGGTGGTGAAGTTCTTGACATGGAACAGCGTCAGGCCTCCCCAGCGGTCGCGGAAGACCAGCTCCTCATCTGGAACACCACACCATGTAAACTGGAGTTAATGCAATAATTTTTTTGTCAAAATGTGTAAATATCAAAAGAGAATGTGAATGAAGAATGAGAATGTGAGGAAAATGTGAAAGAGAGGAAGAGGAAGACCAAGAATAAGCTATATGAGCCGAGTGAAAGAGAAGGTTGCTGTCATCTAAATATGTATAACTCAAAGGTGACTGACTGACTGACTGGCATAGTGATCTATCAACGCACAGCCCAAACCACTGGAGGGATCGGGCTGAAATTTGGCATGCAGGTAGATGTTATGACGTGGGCATCCGCTAAGAAAGGAGTTTGATTAATTCTACCCCTAATTCGTTTATCAAGGTACCACGCAGACGAAGCCGTGGGCGGAAGCTAGTGTTGTGTAAAGAGGTCAAGAAGGTTGCCCTGGAAAGAACTATGGGGAGAGAGATTCATCAGTTATGCTGACAAGAGTCAAACTCTTAAATTAAGAAGAAGCAGAAGTGTAAAAGGCTCAGTAGTCCGATAATCTGTATTGATCAGCATCATGAAAAAAAGTCAGACTAAAAAGTGTCATCAGTCCGATCATCAGACTAAGTCATCGGACTACTGATATAGGCCTGTGTTACAGTCTGCTAAATATCAAAATCGATTCAACCATCGATTCTGAAACTACTAAGCTGCGCGCCAGTTTACTGTTTTTGAATTTAGTCCTCTTTTTCTTTGTTTGTGTGGATGATGAAAAGCCCCCCTTTTCATCATCCATATTTAGTGTAGAAAAAACTCTGTGTTAATCCAAGGTATAGTCTTCAGTAATACCAAATTTCATCCTAATCTGTTCAGCTGTCACAAAGATAAAGAGGGACAAACATACGCAAACTTTGGCAAGTAAAGTTTGTTTGTTTGTTTGTGGTAGTCTCCAATACTGCTCATCCGATTTTAAAAAAATCTTTCAAATATGAAGAACTTGTAGGATGAATATTAGACTATATTTTATGTAGTTATATTTACCTTGCGGGTAAAGCCGCTTGTGGAAGCTATTTTAAACCTTTTATACTTAACACATTCATATAATTAAATGATTAAAACGACGATTTAATATCAATAATTTACAAAGTTTCGTAAAATATTCCATCGATGTACGTTGCAAATACTTCCGGCGCGAGCCACTACCGGCGCGGCCGGAAACGCCGCCATATTGCGGGCGCGGTTGATTACAGTTTCAATCCATCACAAGTTGTAACCAGATTATATGTGCTGAGTGTACCTTGAAACTAAACTAACCCTTACATCAACACCAACTGAAACTACCCTTAACTTTGGTAGTGTTTTGGTACCCCTGCCTCACGATCTGAAGGTCGTGAGTTCGAACCTGGGGCCTTACCACGAATTCATAATACATTTCAGGATAAACTTTAAAAAACATCTCTTAAATTTACAAATTCACCAGCCTTGGCTGGCATAGTGAATTTCTATTTCTCAATAAGTTTTTTAGGTCTTTTAATTGACGGCTCAATATCACAGGCGTATGATATGGCAAGTAGTTTAGTGTTATAGTGCACCTTCCTTTGGGTTGTAAGTAATTTGTATTAATATTCTAATTTCGTTTTTTTTTTTTGGTGTAGGTACATAGTGTGTTGTGTTTAGCTTAGTCATTTTTAATAATATAAATTTTTAATAATAAGTACTATGTTTATGGGTAGTATCAAGGTGTCCGTGACCTAAATGCAGCCCCTAGCAGAATACCAGCGCTACAGCATGGAGACATGCTGGAGCATCAAGCTGAGCTATGGGCCATTTCTCTGCCACAACAATATATTAGGTATTACTGAAGATTTATATAAGATAGGATAACTTCTATACCTACTTCATTTGTTAAGTGGGTACATAATATTTTTAAGCAACTTATTTCTATTTTATGTTTGGTTTTGTTGTGGTTTGCAAGAAATAAATATATTTCATTTCATTTTCATTTCATTACCGAATTAGTATTACATTTTTATTTCGTACCATGACCTTTGCAACTTGTATGGAAGTAGTGACGTTTCTATAATGGAATCGTTACGGAATCGTTCTGGAAGACTTCGTGGTAAGGCCCCTGGTCGTGCAACAATGAGTTTTTCCATTCGAAAATGTATGTGAGCTATGCCAGTGCTCTTAAACGGTGAAGGAAAACATCGTGAGGAACACAGTTACCCTAGAACCAAAAATTCGAAGGTGTGGTTTGTATTATATTGTATTTGTATTGTAAATAGCGATGAGCTTGCAACCTGTCACGTACGGAATACTAACTACTGTGTAAAATGTTGGTATGTGTCAAATATAGTAAAAATAGTACCTGGATGACCGAGCTTAAAGCTATAAAAAATAAGCTTTTTTGATAAACGACGTTTTCTAAAAAAATAAAATTAACTAGGTCGGTTTATAACCCCCGAAACCCCCTGCACACTAAATTTCATGAAAATCGTTGGAGCCGTTTCTGAGATTCAGATTACAAGATATATAAAAATAATATTCAGATATACGAGAGTTGCTCGTTTAAAGATAAGATAATAATAATAAATCTTTTATAATAATATAATGTTTGGACGTGTAACTACTTTATTTAGATATCCTCATAGATCTAAGTAACTACAGATCTGCGGAGATATGTACCGAGCCTGGGGATTACAAACGTGATCATGTTTTTTGTCTCAGACCTTTCTTAGTTCTATCACTACTGGGAATTGCCCCTAAATGTAGGCGTGTCCATTAGGCAGCACTTTACTAAATAGCCGTTAAGTGACCTATTCGACACCAAATAAATATATTTTTAGGGTTCCGTACCTCAAAAGGAAAAAGCGGAACCCATCTATACTAATATTATAAAGAGGAAAGTTTTGTATTTTTGTATTTTTGTTTGTAACGAATAAACTCAAAAACTACAGGTCCGATTTCAAAAATTCTTTCACCGTTAGAATGCTACGTTTTCCTTGAGTAACAAAGGCTATATTTTATGTAGGTACCTCGCGAGCAAAGCCGCGAGCGGAAGCTACTATAGGATAACTTTGTTGTCCGTCCGTCCGTCTGTCCCTTTATCTCGGGAACGCGTAGAGGTATCGAGTTGAAATTAAAATGATATACTCAGGTCTACAATCTCTTGAAGCTGTAAAAAAATAAAACTTCTAAATCAACGTAAAAAAAAGATACGCCGTTTATGCCGCAGAAACGTATATATCGACACTTTCAAGGGGATTAAAATTTATAGGGTATTTTCCATTAAAAATAATTTTAAATATATTGTCGCCCGCGACTTCATCCACATTTAATTAAAAAATATAGCATGCCCTTTCCCAGAATACAATCTATATCCTTGCCAAAATTAACTACTATCAGTTTAGCCGTGATAAGGTAACATACAGACAGAGTAACGTTTGCATTTATAGTGTTAGTATAGATCTAAGAGCTAGTGCACATCAGCTACTTTTAGCATCGGCGTTCGGCGTTTTTGCGACAGTATCGATTCTGCGTCGCGTCTTGACAGCTCCCTCCGTTCGGACGCGGTATCAAAAACGCGCGTTTTAGCGACGACTGCGATGCTGCATCGCGATTTCGCGACTTCCTGCGTTTGAACGCGGTATCGGAGTGTAGCGTTCAGTCGCTTAATAGCGCTGCCGAAAAGCGACTCACGCTGCGATCAATAAAAGAGAGGTATAATGACAAAATGAGCTGAGGTGTGCCAATGGGCGTTAATCGCCGCGTTTGGCGTTTTAAAGTGTGCGGTGTAGAACTTTTGGTCGCCGTATTTAGCTTCTAAAATGCGACTAAGGCCGCTCGCCCACGAGCTACTTTTTGTAGCGATGCAGTCGCGATGCTGTCGCACTTAGCATCGATACAGTCGCGAAGTCATAACATTATAACACGCATTATAAGCTACAAAAAGTAGCTCGTGGGCGAGCGGCCCAAGTCGCCGATCGCCGATGCTAAAAGTAGCTCGTGTGCTGTGGCTCTAAAGAGTCGCTTTTAGACCTCGCACTTGACTGAATATAATCTGCGTCATGTGACCTAAATGCTCACTACCCATGTACCCATCCGTCCTATTTTAAAACGACTTAAAGTGCCCTTACACGGACGATTTAAATTGTTCGTGTCAGGCAGTGATAACATTACGTTATTCGTTCTTCATGGAACCAGAGTTTTTGCCGAAGTAAGGGGACATGTGGGAAAAAACAAGGACAAAGTTTGACTCTCAACTTTGTCGCTCTAGTTTTTATTTTTCTCATGTTATTTTAAGTTGAGTTTTATTATTGTAATGATGGTTATTTTCCCTATAAAGCCCGATTTCGTGACTCGAGTGTAAAATGTGAATCAAAGTGAATAGTTCCTTTCTAAAGCCATCGAAAGTAATCCCGAGAATTTTAAATAAAACATCCATCTTTTGTTGTTAAATTAATCGCTCATTTGAGCAGGCTTATAGTCATAGACCTTACTGCCTAGTCTTGCGTAAATTAATTTCTTCCGTTTTCTATAAATCTAACCTAACCTAACCGCCATTTTCTCCTTGGCGGGAATCGCCATCTTTTGTTTAAAATTGACTTGACAATTTGACTGATTTTGTGACATTGACAATACTACTTATTTAAACACCTGACACTGACAAAATTGATCTTAAAAGAGACAGATGCCATAAACAAAGAAGAAGAGTAAAAAAAACATATTCACCTTTCTTAAAAATCATATTTTATTCAAAATTGGAAATAAGGAAACAATTTTCGTATGAATTACTCAATATAACGGGTGTGTAGGCAGGAGGACAGTAAACGTCAGTGAATTAGACCACCTTGTAAATACACGTCTGAGTAGGGTCATGGGTTCTTATTGATGAACCCGAAAGAGGGTCCGACCGTAAGTAGGGTACCAGAATGTGCATAACCCTACCTTATTCAAAAAATATGTTCATATAGCTAATACAGTCTGTATTAAGATGTCGCTTAGAAGATAGGTTTAACCTACTTAATTACATGTTTCAGAACCGATCGTATTTTAAGCATTTTTAAACATGAATTCTTCTTCTTCTTTTACTTATGACGTCGGTGGTTGTGTTTTCCACAATTTTGCCTAAAACATTAATTCAAAGAGATCCTTGTGATTTCATTAAATAAATATATTTTGACTTTGACATTGACATTTAATAAAAAAAAACCACAAGCATGATCATGACTGTAATCCCCAGGCACGGTAGACATCTCCTCAGATCTATAGTTACTTAGATCTTTGAGGATATCTAAACAGGGCTACTCAGAGGCATGTCCATACTTTATTTGGCACATGCTCGTATATGGATGATTTTTAAACGGTACGTATCCAAAAGTTTTTCGATTATTATGCATTATTATGATTCTAACTGTAATTTTTTTAATAAAAATAGTAAGTTGCTAGTTATAACCTAGTGCACATAAAGAAGTCTCTGTCACCCACTTTAATCCTTTCACCACACTGGTTTTAAACAAAGAGTCACACGATAAAAAGTACCTACTAATGTACTAATCCAAAATCCCATTTGCACGTAACTAGCGCGTCCTTTCCCCGCTAGATGGCGCTATTTTATATCACCGCGGCAGTTTTGCCCGGCTTAGACGTAATTATGTCATACAATATAGCTTAATCCCGGTTTAAGCGGGCAATATGCGCTAAACGGGCACTTAAGCATTATATTCAGGTAGGGCTGGCTGTAAACCTGAATTCTATCAAAAAAAGTTTAACCTGCCACTGGAATCTTACGTGATTAATTTCAGGATTTTTCAGGAGTGCAACTCTAGATCCTGAAGAAAGCTTTCAGCTCTCTAGGTCTTATGGTTTAGGCTGTGTATTGATATAATATATTGTAAATCAATCAATCAGTCAATCAGTATTGTAAGTTAATTAGTGTTTTAATATTGAGAACATATTGGTAATAAAGAATTAATGGATGGGTACCTACATACAATATTTTTATACAGCTTTTTTTAAAAAAAAAATATTATCTTAATTCTTTCACTACATCGATTAATATTAGTTAAGTGTATACAGGGGTAGAGGTAGGCCAAAGAAAAGATGGATGGACTGCGTGAAAGATGACATGGGTAAGAAAGGAGTAAGTGAGACGACGAATGACAGAGGGAGATGGAAGAAGATCAATGTTGTGCCGTCCCCACATAATGTAGGAAGAGGCAGGAAGATGATGAGATCAATATTAAGTAATTTTTTGTGGTATAACAAGCTTACGCAAATTACTGCCGCTAATTTTTTATTACATAAAAATCTTTTAAGTGTTTAGCCGGATTAATCTAAAAGTCGGACACCAGCCAACCCAATTTGTAGATTTTATCATAAAAATAACATTAGCCATTTTAGTAATAGTATCACTGGATAGTGCAGCCAACGAGCGCTTAAACAGTTTAATTTAATGAAGGTAAGCCTCACATAAAATATTTTTACATGTTATTACAAGCTCTGCGAGCAATATTAAAGTAATGTAGCTAGTGACATGATAAAAAGAAGAAAACTCACTTCTATCATTCGTCACCTCTGAGTCTACTCTTACATCCTCATCTTTCACACAATCAAACCCCTTTTTCTTCCTTCCTCTACTTACGTATCCAGATACACTCATACCCATAACTCTTTACGTAGGTTTATCTGTTGCAAAACGGCCTAGTAGGAATTATTACGGTTTCCGAATAGCAAGGCGTTTTCTATCGATAATCGCCCCCAAACTCGTAATACGAATTCAATCGTATTTTACAACAAGCTATTTCTTACGAGATCAGAATATTAAGTCGAATTTAGAACAGATAGAGAAATGGCGCCCCATTAGGTACCCACTGTTACTAATGGTATAACGGAAAAGCCAAATCTATCTTTTGGCGTGTTCGTTACCAGATTGTGAAGGAGAATGTTTGGGGTGTTGAGTTTATGTGTTATCTAAGTATGTGTTATTTAAGTACAGTGATGGCCTTATTATTGGAACGAAGATTAATTTCTTAAAATTTGTTATAAAATATGCTACATTTATTTATTCTCCTACTTAGCAGTTATTAGTTTATAACCGGTTTCAAAAAAAGAGCGGTTTAAATTCGACTGTGTATAATGAAAACAGCTAACTGGATGAACTGAAAACACGAAAAAAAGTTTTTTACACAATTTGTGAAAAGGTTTAACACATTATGCCAACAGGTGGCTGGGCAGTTAACACAATGGCTTGGGCCTCGGGTTAGGCAGGCAAAGTCGTGGTCTGTGTTTTATCGTTTTGAATAAGAATATCGATGTTTTAGTACTCATAGACTCAAAACAAAAATGATAAATCCTAAAGAGATATAGTTGTTGATACGATAAAGTTAACTATTAAGAGTACAAAAAGGAGGTATTTCTTAAATGTAATGTATATACAAATGCATCGATATTTAGATGTTTGTAAGTCTCATCATCATCATCATTCTCCTGCCCTTATCCCACGCTAAGTGGGGTCGGCACAACATGTTTTCTTCTTCCACTCCTTCCTGTCAGTCGTCAATTCTGAATCTACTCCTCTTACATTCATATCATCCTTCACACAATCAAACCACTTCTTCTTCGGCCTTCCTCTACTTGTGCACCCAGCCACACTCATACTCATAGCTCTTTTGGTGACATGGTTTTCATCCCTCCTCATCACGTGTCCATACCATGCTAACCTAGCACTCCTCATCTTTTCAGTAATAGGCGCTACTTTCAGACTTCCCCTGACATACTCATTCCTAATCCTATTGATCAATAATGCCAAAACGCATGGACGGATGTTACTGTTGATTTAATTAAGTGAGCAGTAAAAGCATAACAGACTTTTTATCTGTTGACATCTTAAATACCACAAGTCCAAAGCCGCAGATAGAAACAAGTGGCTAGATATAATAACTTTTATAACTTAATATCATAAACAAGAAAATAACAAGGTAACTTTACGTAAGAGTACCGTATATCGTTCTTATCAGTGCTGAAAAGCTGAATTGCCAAAAAAGTTGTTCGCTAGTTTGCTGGAAGGCCGCCAGATGTCGCAGGTAAACAGATGATGTCCGCAGACCGAGATGGTGTAGCAGTTACTATGATAGTACAGATTGTGTAACAATTAGTACAGTCAGCCAAGAAAGACAAGTGTTACAATGTTTTATAGAAATAAATTATCTTATCTTATTTTAGTAACAAAAAGTTGATATATAAAAAAAGATTCGATTTTCTAGTAGTTATAGTATGCAATTGGCCCAAAAGTGCATTGCAATGTAAAGATATTAAACATACAATTTTATATTATTTTAAAGCTGTGTGAATTGACTTAGAAATAGGTGTTATTTGATTTACAAAGCCTTTATAGTGGGGCTATATAAATTTTCTGGCCTCTTCCTTAGTTTACAAATTTGTTGCTGATTGTACATCACCTGAGTGCATAGTTTGTATAATACTTTGTAGTACAAGTGGGTCAAACTAGCCTTTGTGGGTGGAATGTATGAGAATAGCCTAGACGTTTTGAGAAGGTGATGTTCAAAGGAGCAGAATTTACTTCAAAGTTGGTAAATTGAAGAGTAGAAACGTAAGCTTCGTAAGCACTATTTAAAAAATTGATTCTATAGTTTGGAGTGCTTACTATAACAGCTTTAAAAATTGCTCAAAAGATTGTGAATATTGGTAACTGGAATAAAATATTTTAAGTACGGATTTTTCGGATTTGCATCGTCATAGACACATAAATATTATGCTGTCTAATCGTACAAGTTCAAGATACACAATTAATTTAATTAAGTTAATACGTTAAGTTATAATTACGTTAAGTTATAATTAAGTTAATGCTTAAAACTTATTAATAGGTTTCAAATATTAACTTAATAGTGTATAATGACTAAATTAGACGGTACAAGTAGATGTCAAACTGCTGTTGGCACGGCTTCTGGTCCCTATTAATTCGAAACAATGTCTTTTGGCTTGAAAAGTGCACTCAAATTAAAATGTTTACTATTCTTCTTTCAATTTAAAGGTCTTTCTATGTTATGTTATGATTAAAGCTCAAATAAACCTCTATAAAGCTAGAATCATTGTCCTACACCTAAAACGAATGTCTAAATAACTCAGACCTTCCTTCCAAAACATCGCTTGCCAATTTTTTGCTGCAACCTCAGCACATTCCGGGTCTTGGTAAACTGGTCCAAATCTGTAGTAAACTTGGTAATTGGATTCAAGAAGTTTAAATTGATGGTTTTGGAGTTTTTGGCTCAGTTACGAGGCCTTGTTTTTGTGCCATGGAGACCCAGAATTTTACACCTATGCCATTTTTTTAAGTTTATTTATGAACACTCCATAATTATTTGTACGAGCTTCCGCCCGCGGCGTCGCCCGCGAAGTACCTACTTAAAATATAGCCAATGTTCATCCTGAAAGTTAATTCTTTACATTGGTGAAATAATTTTTCAAATCGATCCAGTAGTTTCGGAGCCTATACAATGCTGTTTGCAACAATCAAATCTCTTCTCTTTATAATATTAGTATAGATTATTCGCACATCAAGCAATCAGTGTGGTGAAAGGTGATCTGAGAATATTTATTTTCCAAACTATAAAAGTTTGCGAAGCCATATCTGTCTGTTTGTCTGTGTATTTAGCATTAGCAAAAGTTACAGTCACGAAAGACTCAATTTCAATAATTCTCATAAGAAAGCTATTGTCAAAAGTTTTCGTAGTCACGTTGTGATTCGTAGTTTGGTGAAAAACAGTGCGGCCAATTGTTCTTTTTAGGATTAAAAATGCAATTCACTTGGCTTAAAAATAATTAATTTGGTTAAAAAGCATCTCAGCAGGTAATAATAATGCAAATTCTCCTCAAGTAGCAGACTCTGCTAAAATTACAAACTTTAGAGCTTCAATGAAAAGAATTTTACTCTCTACCGTTAGTGTATTTTCACATTAACGCGACCTGTTTTGGGTTTAGCTTTCCTCGATGGATTTCCTGGATAGTGTTGTGCCGGAACTTAAGATAAGGCAGGGTTTTGTACTAATATCTTTTCTTTTAAATGGGGATTTTTGGTATGGATCCAAATTAGTTAATTTAAATTTAAAGAAATCTCATATAATTTTAGAGGATATCTACATTTTAAATTTAGCATCATGCCCATTTTTTTACTACAAAAAAAAAATCCGTATAAAAACTGCACACGCGCATGTGAAAAGGCTCCAACTCCATGCAGCAAAAGTGTTATTTTTTCATGTTTTGATCTTGAAAAGTTTTGTACACTTAATAATAGTTACAAAAGCTCCACATTTTTAAGTCCGCCTCGGGGAAAGTGGCTCAATTTTATTTTTCACCGAAAATTCTTCAAAGACGGAAATGTTTCTGGAATTTTTCAAAATAACTTTCCGTATTTTTCGCGGCGTGTGCAGATTGTGTGCACTCGTTTGAATGTGAGCTGTTTTCATCATGGATTTAAAGATTAGGGCCAAAACACATGATGCGATGCGACGTAGTATCGCGGTGCGATGTCGTGTTGTAGAAATGTACGACGTGGATCGTAGAAAAATACAACACGATGTCGCATAAATTGAATTTTTATACCAGGTTTTTTAAAGTCTTCGTTGAAAAATCGATTTTTTTTCATTGTGAGCTAATCAAGACTTTTCTACTCATCGATTAACAAATACTCGATTTACTGTGTAATATCTGTAACGTTAAAACGCCTTACGTGCCTTCTCACATGCGCTCGGCTGATACATAAATATTATGGCGTCTGTTTATAGATTAGATAGAATTATGATTATTCTAAATATTTGAAATCCACTTTTACCTTTCATAATCATCATACAATGGAACCTCATAGTACACCTCAGTCTAGTGTTGTTTTAGTATTACCGTGTTACATAATTAAATAAAAAAAATATGTAAGAAGCTATTTGCTTTATGTTTCTGTTCGGATTTTTAATTGAATAAATACTAGTTATTTTTTTACTCAGATCTAACGTTGTGCCGTTTAGGCAGCACCCGGATGCATGTAGGGTAGGGACACATAAACCGTAATATCCCTAATTTTCTCAACTGCAGATTGCTAATGATGGTCAAAAATATCTCATCTAGTTACCGGGGATTTCGCGAAATAAAATAAATTTATATTTTGCGAGATTTGCATATTCGCACCGATTTGCATATACGTAACTAGAGCGAGCTTTTAATATGCGTTGACCGTTATATAACAATCACAATATCATAATTGAATATTCACTTCTCTTTTAAATATTATCTATCTAGTATCTAGATGACCGAGCATTGCTCGGTTTTTTTGGTAAACGACGTTTTCTAAAAATGAAACCTAGCTAGATCGATTTATCACCCCCGAAACCGCCTGTATACAAAATTTCATGAAAATCGTTGGAGCCGTTTCCGAGATTCCGATTATATACACCGTGAAATTTTAATGGTTGTTTTCCCGCGGCAGAACAACTTGCCATAAGGAGTACTTTCGAAAAATAGAGTAAAAGTAAAAAAATAAAGATGTTTTTGTTTTAAAGTAATTTAAAAATATTTATAAACTCGAAAATGTGAGGAACAATAGTAACATTAGACGTAACTTGTAGGTACTATTCGAATCGCACGCGCAACCGGCCGCCTTCGTGTAGGTATCGGGATATCGGGATGAATTACTATTGGTTCGTGGAAGCTTTAGAATAAAATTTTCAATTTTATTTTTTGTTTCTAATATTTAATTTGTTTATATAAGGATTGTATTACCATGACCAAACCATTTCGCTGCGGGAAAACAACCATTAAAATTTCACGGTGTATATACAAAAACTGCTCGTTTAAACGAACAATTTTATATTTTATACACGCCAAACACATTACCCTCCTTCGCTTCGCAGTCGGGTTATTCAATAGGTTTTATTAGAATTATTAAAATTAGAAACAAAATATAATTGTGCTGTTGCCTCCAGCCCCCGGCCCCCAGGGCTCCGCAGGGGGAGACAAAGAAAACAATATTTTCATTATATCTTTGATATTTGTAATTAGGGACTTATTTTCTTAAGATCTCTTCGTTTCTCTTTGATTTCGATTTCGTATCATTTACATACATAAAATATCAACTGACTGACTGACTCAACTGAATGATTAACACTCCAAATTATAGGTCCTAGAAAGCTGACATTTGAGGTAAATTATTAATTTAATTTCATTGTATTTATCATACAATGTTTAATTTAATAATAATTATGATGTACGGAATACTAATTACTGTGCAAAATATGGGCATGTACCAAATGTCATGTTTGGACGTACCTCTGACTACCCTTTTTAGATATCCTCAAAGATCTGAGAAGATATCTACCGAGCCCGGGGATTACAGTCGAGATCATATTTTTTTTTTATTTATGCCTTACTTAAAGTGAAAGAAAAAACTAGTGTTTAATGCAAAAAATAAAAAAAAACTAGACTAAACGTAATTGAAAACACATTTTTACAGCCGCCATATTAGTTTTTTAACATTTTGTATAGTCTATGTCACTCTTGTGATCCAGACAAAATCAAGTCATATATGTATATCATAGATATCATAGAATCACTCTTTCAAAGACAAAAGTTATTAAGATTCTTTGTAAGTAACTTACTTTGGGGCTAGATGATGCTGTGTTTATTTTATTTATTTTATTTATTTTATTTATTTTATTTATTTTATTTATTTTATTTATTTTATTTATTTTATTTATTTTATTTATTTTATTTATTTTATTTATTTTATTTATTTTATTTATTTTATTTATTTTATTTATTTTATTTATTTTATTTATTTTATTTATTTTATTTATTTTATTTATTTTATTTATTTTATTTATTTTATTTATTTTATTTATTTTATTTATTTTATTTATTTTATTTATTTTATTTATTTTATTTATTTTATTTATTTTATTTATTTTATTTATTTTATTTATTTTATTTATTTTATTCTTTGTAAGTAATTACATTAAGATTTAGTGATCCACCTGCCATCACGCTGTAAAGCGCTGACTGAGTGGTGGCCAAGGGAGAGCACTAGAAGCCGGGGCAGACCACCAGCCCGGTGGGTGGATGATATAGAGGCCATAGAGGGAAATACCTGGACAAGAACAGCACAGGGTCGATTGAAGTGGCGTTTGAGGGAGGAGGCTTATACCCAGCAGTGGGCCATTATTTGAGCTGCCAATGATGATGATGATGAAGTAATTACATTAAAACATTTGGAAACGGAACAAATGTAAATGTGCCTCAGTGGGAATTGAACCAACAATCTACAACGCAAACAGCAAGCACTCACCCACTGAGCTGTGACGGCAGGCAGCAAATATTGCCGAAGTTATGAATATATACTAAGACTAAGTACCTGCCGGCGACTTCGATTGCATGACGAGATTGTTTTTGACCAGGCACTACGTGTGATCCGCGGATGCCCCTTAAGCTTAAGGGGAAAATCGAGAAGACGATCATTAGATCTGTCGTATTGTATGGATCTGAATGTTGGACAACTAAGGCGACGGATGAAAGAAAAGTGCATGCGACGGAGATGCGAATGTTGAGATGGATGTGTGGAGTGACGAGGATGGATAAGATAAGGAATGAGCATATTAGAGGGAGTTTGAAAGTAGCGCCGGTGACAGAAAAGTTGAAGAGTAATAGGTTGGCGTGGTATGGGCATGTTATGCGGCGGGAGGAAAGCCATGTTACAAGAAGGGTGATGGATTTGAATGTGGATGGATACAAGAGTAGAGGTAGACCTAAGAAAAGATGGATGGACTGTGTGAAAGACGATATGTGTAGGAAGGGAGTGACTACTGAGATGACGGATGATAGGGGAGAGTGGAGAAAGAAAACCTGTTGTGCCGACCCCACCTAGTGGGATAAGGGCAGGAAGATGATAATCCTATTTTGAACGTACAATACCTATGTATAATTTGCAATAGTATGTACTTAATATTATGTATAAATGTATAATCTGCTCCGATTATGATCTGTCTAACGGTAAAAACTACATGAAAATCTGATAAGTCATTTCGGATAAACAAATAATCAGACAGAAAATAATTCTAAAGATTGCATTTTTGCTATTGCCCGACTGTGAAGCGAAAAAAGAAGGTAATATGTTTGGGGTGTATGTATGTATGTGAGTTCCTTTGGCTGTCGTTATAGACCAAATGGCTGAACGGATTTTGAAAAATGTCGTTGAATTTGCCGAGATCACAAAAGTGATATTAAGCTATATGGAATATCAAAAAATTCAATATGGCTGCTCTAAGAAGCTTTCAATTAAAATCAGACGGTTTTTTTAAATTTTTGCAATAAATGCTAGGTTATCACTTTTTTTCAATGTACAGACACACCGTATTCTGGTTTTTTATTATGTAAGTATACATATTGAATATCAAGGACTCTTATTGGGCACGCAGCTTCGCCCGCGTGAATGTCGATTATCGCGACTTTTCAAACAAACTTTCATCACCTATTTTATCCCCTTGGGGGTAGAATTAATCAAAATCCTTTCTTAGCGAATGCCTACGTCATAACATCTACCTGCATGCCAAATTTCAGCCCGATCCTTCCAGTGGTTTGGGCTGTGCATTGATAGATCACTATGTCAGGGGGTAGTCATCGTGGGTAGGCGACGCTGCCACTCTACTATAGCGGATTGCCGTTTTATATTGTTTTAAAATCAATTATGGCTCAAAAAGCCTTAGAAAGTGCAGTACGTGATCTACAAAAGGTGATTGCTGAACTGGTGAAAAAAATTGACGTCCTGGAGGACAAAATCGGCGACCAGAGCTCAATAATCAAACAACAAGAATCAGCGATTATTCTGTTGAGGTCAGCAGTTGAGGGTAAGCCCGCTTCGCTGAATCATAAAATCGTTCAAGCAACAGCTGACGTTCGCCTACAAGATCCTCCAGCAACTACAGCGCTGCAACGACCCATTCGCCAAGCGCGATTAAATGCAGCCGCCAAAATAGTGGGTAAAAAACAAAGCGCTTTCAAAAATCAAGCCGCTGAGTTACACCATGCACCGAAAACACCAGAGACGAACCGAGTGGTTACCTATCCCACTCCGCCAACGCCGAAGGAAGTCCGAGGTAAGCCGAAACAAGTAAGCGAACCTAAAACCGGTGACGACACACATACAACGAAGGGTGATTCCGTCCAAGCCGGACCATCGCTTTCTGCAGCTGAACAACCTGCTGTGGAACAGAACTGGCAAATTGTGACCAACCGACAACGCAAGAAGCACCAACGTCCTATTACGGTAGGAACAGGAAACCATAGTACCGACATACAAGCCGTTGAACGAATGATGTATATACAGGCATGGTCCTTCCAACCTGATACTACTACTGACAAAGTAATGAACTTTTTGAACAACATCGTGAAATCCTACTACAAGGTTGAGAAGCGTCATATAAAATCAGATAGACATGCGTCATTCCTCATCGGCATGCCTGAGAGTGCATATGAAGAGGTAACGGCACCGAGCGCGTGGCCACCCGGCGTACGATTTGTCCCGTGGATCCCCTTTCTCAGTCGTCCCCGCCGAGAGCGGGGCTCCGAGTCCGAGCGCCCCGACGACAAGGACAACAACACCTCACTCAAGCGCAGCGGGTGCTAACTACCGGCCGTCGCTCGGTGATCTTTTGAAATCAATAACAGTATGCCATCAAAACATTGCTTCGATTAATAACAAAACCGGACGACTAGAAACCTTATTAGAAAGTGATCTGAAGTGCGATATCCTAGCAATTACAGAGCATTGGCTCACGGAGAACAGTTTGAAATGTATTTCGTTGAATGGTTTTAAGCTGGCTTCGTGGTTTTGTAGATCTGACGTAGCCCATGGCGGCTCATGTATTTTTGTAAACAATGTTAAGTGTGTTGAAAATGACATCTTAGTTTCATTGTCTATAGAGCGATATTGCGAAATATCTGCAGTGGACTTGATTGAATATGGAGTAACGGTAGTTTGCGTCTATAGAACGAATCAAATAAGTGCATGTGATTTCTTTATTCATTTAGAAAGTCTGCTCGATAAAATAACTGAACTCGATATCAAATGCATTGTAGTAGGTGATTTTAATATAAACGTGTTAGGCGAAATTACGTCTGATAACAAAAAACTTTCCGATTTACTGTCGACCCATGGCATGGTGAACTTGGTTGACTTCCCAACTAGAATCACGCCTATCACCTCCACGAGCTTAGATCATTTGTATACAAATCTGGCGGCAGGTGCCGTCAGGGCGTCTGCAGTTACCACAAACTTAAGTGATCATCTAGCGGTGCGTACTGAGATACTGTGCTCCGTGCGAGCCCGGGGGCCCCGGATACGACTTGCCAGGGACATGTCGAAGGCTAATCACTGTAGTTTCATCGCCGCATTAGACAGTGTAGACTGGCCTCTTATTGACTGTAGGCATAGTTCTGCGGGGGAACTTGCCTTAGCATTAGTAAATATACTAAAATGTAAATTCGAGATTTGCTTTCCTCTGAAAAAAGTAAATTATAGGAAAAATGACTCATCGTGGGTAACACCCGATGTTAAAAATATGAAATTACTTGTAATTGACATGATTAACTTAAATTATATAATTCATAATGATGACATTTCCTTATTTATAGATAATCTTAATAACAGAATTGACACATTGATAAATAACGCTAAGACTAACTATTATTCTAAATTGATTAAAAAAAGTCAAAATGAGTCTAAAGCGATGTGGAAAGTAGTGAACAAGGAGAGGGGTAGGGATAATGCTGTAAACCTCGACTTTACACACATACTGAAAGACGATACTGGAACTAAGTTCCCTTCTGCAAAGCACGCAGTTAATGCCATTATTTTTAGATTTTTAGACGCAGCAGTGACGTGCGGCGCCCCCCGCGCAGACGTCGCCAACGTTCTTAACGCGCTGGCGGCAGCACGCGCGCCAGCCAACACCCGGCTTGTATTGACAGATTTCAGCGCAGATGAAGTACTAAAAATCGTCACTACTCAAATACCGCCCAAACTGTCGAAGGATGTGTATGGTTTATCAATTAATCTTTTACGAACCGCGATTGGAACTCTAGCTCCGATCCTAGCTTACCTTTTCAACACATGCCTTAAGGAAGGTGTGTACCCCAAGGCATTAAAAATCAGCAAAGTGTCACCCGTGTTCAAGGGCATAGGCAAGCGTGAAAACATGGACAGCTATAGGCCGGTATCTATAATACCTGCAATTGCCAAGATATTTGAAAATGGACTAAGTTCTCGCCTTGTGGAGTTCTTATCGGGGACGAACGCTCTATCCCCGCGTCAGTACGCTTACCGCGCGGGGCGGTCGACGACGTCGTTGACACGCGAGGTGGTTCGCGGCGTGCTGGCCGCCCGCGAGCGCAAGCTGCAGGTGGCGGTGCTGTGCTGCGACCTCTCTAAGGCTTTCGACGTCGCCGACCACACCGTACTCGCCGCGATGATGAAACACTATGGGATCGAGGGCGCATCGTATGCCGTCTTAACGGATATGATGTGCAATCGATCGCAGGTGGTTGTCGGTGGCAACGAAACGTCCGAACCACTTTCACCGTCAATGGGAGTAGCGCAGGGCTCATCCGTGTCAAATATAATGTTCTCCCTCCTTCTGAACGACCTGCCCGAGGCGGTGACGACCGCGGAAACGTTTATGTACGCAGATGACGTAGCCGCGATCGTTACGGCAGCGACTGTCGATCAGCTGGAAGTGAGACTTAACGAGACGTCCAGTGCTCTCTCCGCGTGGTTCCGCATGAACGGGTTGGGTCTGAACCTCAAAAAAACTCATTTTGTGCATTTCAACCTATCGGGGCGGGAGGTTAGGACTCTAACGGTAATCAGTAACGGCATCAATATTTCTCAATGTAGAAGTACGACCTTTCTCGGCTTCGAGATAGATAGCGGCCTAACTTGGGAATTTCATATTGATAAGCTGTGTGCTAAGCTAGGGAGTGCATGCTTCGCTCTGCAACGTGTAGCTCGCGTGGTTCCGGCGGAGGTGGCACGGACCTGTTACTTTTCGACAGTACACTCGTTGTTGCAGTACGGCGCAGAGCTGTGGGGGCGCGCTGCCGAATGGGAGCGCGCCTTTCGAATGCAAAAACGTGCCATACGTGCACTTGTTAATATCCGCCGCGACACCTCCGCCAGGCCTCACTTCAAAGAGTTAGGCATCCTCACGCTGCCCTGCATCGTTATCATGCAAAAATGTAGGTACCTACTGTTTAAGTATATTCCTGACCTGTAACATATTTTTACCAATAAAATACTTATGACTTATGACTTATGTCAGTCAGTCAGTCAGTCAGTCACCTTTGAATTATATATATTTAGATAAATCAATCGTGCAGTAGGTAAAGTCAACATTAATAGCAATATTACGAAGGCAGGGACGTGATTCGAATAATATAGGACTGTTGGAAGCTTATGAAAAAGGCTTTTAGGCTTGGGTTTCTTGAAAAGCAGCCTTCGTAGCGGTCGTAATATAAAAGTACAGTTGTTTCTGGTGACATTCAAAAGATTGCTAATAAACCTCAGTCTGTGTTTATAACGGATAAAAATTTAATATTACGGGTATAATAAGCATAACCTAGAACAAAAATTCGAAAGTGTGTTTCGTGGGTTAGTATTCTTATAAGCGGCGATGGGCTTGCAACCTGTCACGGAATACTAACTACTGTGTGAAATGTGGGCATTGTATCGAAATGTCATGTTCGGACGTGCCTCTGACTACTCTCTTAGATAGACCCCAAGATCTAAGTGACTAGAGATGTCTACCGAGCCAGGGGATTACAGTCATGGTATTTTACGACCGCACTTTTTATGACGGCAACACCATTTTAGAAACTAAAATCGTTGGATGTCGTTATAATATAACTCTTGAAGTAGTATACCTTCATGCAGCGCTCAATAACCGATTTAACCGGTATTTGACCCCCCACGGTGGAACGACTATTATTACTACACACTAAGGGCTCACCATGCTCTGTAAATTAAACTAACAGCTTGTTAACCGTTTAATCGGTTGTTAAAGTAGTTTTAAGTTCCAGTAATGTCCTGACAGGGGATGATTTTTTTTAGTCGGATTTTTTTGGATTAGATAGGATTATACGATCGCAAAATGTCGGCTGCCGTTTTCGGAAAACCCTGGTTTCAGGTATTCATAACTAATATTATTAGCACGTCCTTAGTGCTAGCAATTAGATTAGCCTGTAATTGACACAGTTAGCGACTGTTCAATTAATTTTGAAAATCACATTTGGTATTTGGATGAGGAGTGCTAGATTAGTATGGTGTGGACACGTGGTGAGGAGGGGTGAAAACCATGTCACCAAAAGAGTTATGAGTATGAGTGTGGGTGGGTGCGCAAGTAGAGGGAGGCCGAAGAAGAAGTGGTTTGATTGTGTGAAAGAGAACATGAATGTAAAAGGAGTAGACTCAGCGTTGACGAATGATAGGAGTGAGTGGAAGAAGATAACATGTGAAAACACCCCACGCGTGGGATAAGGGCAGGAGAATGATGACATTTGGTATTTGGATATTCATGAATATCATAGTTTGAGTCTACTGGAGTAGTATCTAGACACGCGGCAGCGTGTCAAGCCAAGTTCAAGCGAACGGGCGAGGTGCGCACCGTGTGTAATATTACACGAACCATTTGGAGCCATTTTCATACATAGTACTTCAATCCTTTCTCCACACTAGTTCAAAAGAACTGGAAGAAGATTGGCTGGTCTCACAGCTCAGTTAGTAGTAGCTCTGCTTTCTGCGCTGTTGGTTGTGGGTTCGATCCCCACCCGGGACTAACATTTGTGTGATGAACGTAGTTTTATCTGTGGCTGGGTGTTATTGAGTATTCTATGTAAGTATTTACGAAAAAATGATTTAATTAATCTATCAGCTATCTGGTTCTCATAGTACAAGCTTTACTTAGTTTGTGGCTAGATGGCGTTGTGTCAAATGTCCACCAATATTTATTTATCTTTTACCTATATAATCTGAATCTAGGAAATGACTAACGATTTTCATGAATTTAGTAGGGGGTTTCGGAGACGATACATCGATCTAGCTAGGTTTAATTTTTAGAAAACGTCTTTTTATCCGTGTTTTCAGGCAATGAAAAACTGTTTTACCGTTTCTTCTTCTTCTTCTTCTTCTTCTTCTTCTTCAATTATGGCATCTGTCTCTTAGAGAACAATTTTGCCAGTGTCAAGTGTATTTATTTATAAGTATTGTCAACGTCACAGAGTCATAGTCAAGTTGTCAAGTCAATTTTAAACAAAAGATGGCTGTTTTGTTGAAAATTTTCGGGATTTCCTCCGATGAAATTTGAAGAGAACTATTCACTCTAATTCACATACTTTACACTCGCGTCAAGAACCCGGGCTTTATTGGCAAAATAACCACCAAAATTACGCAATTAAACTCAAAATAACACGAGAAAACATATGAAAACCAGAGCGACGTAGTTGTCAGGCAAATACACCGCAGAAAATCCTGTTTTACCGTTTTACCGAACAGCAACACTAAAGCTACTTGACAATAGATGGCGTTGTTGGGCAAATGTCATAAAAAAACCAAGCAATGCTCGCTCGTCCAGACCCCTATTCAATAAACATTACAAATAGTAAAATACAATTAATTGTAAGCGGTTACAATTCTACAAGTTTCTGTTTAATAAAAAATACGATTTACTGGGGGAACATTCACAAAATTGTAAAATTTTCTTACAATTATACATATTTGTAGGTTTTATTAAACAGCACTTGTCATAAAATTCGACAATATTGTCACTTTTTCACAAATTTGTAGACTTGTAATGTTTATTGAATGGGGGCCAGGTATTTTTACATTAGGTTAGAAACGTAATGTTTTTTCCAAAGTTTCGTAAAAATACGTCGTTGGATCCTGCATTTTTGATCAGAAAATAAACAATTCCAGACACGATTCCCGTAATTCAATACTGGCTTCTGATAATCTTGTAATGCCGAGTTATTTATTCAGGGGGTAGGCACGTGCGGACGTGTACTCTGCCTTTTATTCTGTTCTGTTTTAATTTTTAAAGAACGAAAGAGGACTTTGGACGAATGTTGAATAGATATAGAACGAACAAAGAAAATAATTAGATTTTAAGAAAAGTAGCAAGCACTTGTGGTGTAGTGGTAGTGCTTCACGATCCGAAGGTCGTGAGTTCAAACCTGGTCGTGCAACAATGAGTTTTTCCATTCGAAAAGTTTATGTGCGCAATGCCAGTGCTATTTAACGGTGAAGGTAAACATCGTGAAGAAACCGGCATACCCAGAACTAAAAATTCGAAGGTATGTGTATAAGTTAATATTCTTATAAGCGGCAATGGGTCAAAATCATGTTTGGACAACATTTGGCTGACTACCCTCAAAGATGTAAGTAACTAGAGATCTGAGGAGATATCTACCGAGCCTGGGGATTAGAGTCGTGATCAGTAAAAAATGCTCTCCCTAGGTTCCTTGCATAAGCCTCTGTCATTTGCCTTTGAACTTTTTTTCATGCTCAACAGATTTTAGCTATCTACTTTTTATAGAAATAGGGGGTAAGACCATAGGGGGTTAAATTAGGTAAAAAGAGAGGGTGAAACCACAAGGCGCAGCTAATGTTATTTATACATGTTTGAAGCCTTTCGTGTGCGTACGAAGGCTGTGTATCGTGACGTCATTCGGTAATTGTTACTTATCTAGTTTTACCCGACTACGAAGAAAGAGGGTAACGTGTTCGGGGTGTAAATTATATATTGTGACAAATGAAGTGTGAATATATTTAGGATGTCGGCGCGGAGTGCCGACTTTCGTACTTTGCCAACTTTTGCTATAATGTAAGTATTAGCGGAGTGCCGACTTTACAAAATTCCTATGGGTTATTTAATTTTTGTAATAAATTCAAGTTTAAGTAAGTACCTACTTTTTATTAAATATTTATCTATCAGCTTATTCGAGTTTTAATTTATTAAGCGAACACTTGTTTTTTTTTGACTAGTTTCCGCCTAAGGCTTCGCCCGCGTGGTACCTTGAAAAACAAAAACAAATCAATGCCATGAGAACGTACATTGTTCCGGAATAAAAAGTAGCCTATGTGCTATTCCATACTATAATCTATATCTGTGCCAAATTTCATTCAGATCCGTTCTGCCGTTTCAGCGTGAAAGAGTAACAAACAAACATCTAAACATTCTTACAAACTTTCGGGTTTATAATATTAGTAGGATTCTTTCTCTAACAAGTCATTCGTCAAGATACAACTCATGAAACAGATCAAAAATTAATCCAAAGAAAAGCTTCCCTTTGAGAACTCGATGAGAAAATTCTTCAGGGGTTGGTTTAGGATATTAAATTCTTTCGCGTGAGAAGGGTAGAACTGGAATGGCGAAAACTAACAGGGGTTGAACACTGAATAATATTTGTTGAGGGTAAGGGTGCAGTGCGACTGATAGCGAGACCATCATCATCATCGGTAACCCGAATTTACTCTCTGCTGGGTATTTATTGACCTGGATGAGGCTAGCAGCAGACCGTGGACAATGGCATATGCAAAGAGAGGCCTATACCCAGCAGTGGGTGAAGTCGGGCCGCGGATGATGATGATGATGATGGGTATTTATTTATTTATTTATTCATGAGAACGACACTTACATGTATAATTACACTAATCAATTAAATGTGATATACACATTAATAATTACACAATTGATTAAAAAAAATAAAAAATAACGTAGAGATGAAAAAAATAAAAATTCAAAAAATAATAATAAGTACCTGGGTGACAGAGCTTTGCTCGTTTTTTGGTGTAAACGACATTTTCTAAAAATGAAACCTAGCTAGATCGATTTATCACCCCCGAAACCCTCTGCATACTAAATTTCATGAAAATCGCTGGAGCCGTTTCCGAGATTCCAATTATATATATATATATATATATATAAGAATTGCTCGTTTAAAGGTATAAGATAAAGTTTAAATAAAGTCAAACTTAAAAATGTCAAATAGTTAGTAGTTAAGAGAATGTCAAAACATCTCTCTTCTTCTTCTTCTTCAATTATGGCATCTGTCTCTTAGAGAACAATTTTGCCAGTGTCAAGTGTATTTATTTATAAGTATTGTCAACGTCACAGAGTCATAGTCAAGTAGTCAAGTCAATTTTAAACAAAAGATGGCTGTTTTGTTGAAAATTTTCGGGATTTCCTCCGATGGAATTTGAAGAGAACTATTCACTGTAATTCACATACTTTACACTCGCGTCAAGAACCCGGGCTTTATTGGCAAAATAACCACCAAAATTACGCAATAAAACTCAAAATAACACGAGAAAACATATAAAAACCAGAGCGACGTAGTTGTCAGGCAAATACACCGCAGAAAATCCAAAACATCTCTCACAGAAAGCCATACAAACTGACATGAGTTCCTTCCATTCGGCCGTGAATAAAGGAATATTGATATACATAGGAACACAAACTATTATCTTATTATTAAATTAGTATTATATTGTAAGGTACTGCAAACTAACGGGCCAAAGTCCTTAGTACTAGTCCGTACAATTTGTGAAAGATTATTTTATTTTATTGTTATTTTATATTATTTTCATATAATTGTACATATTTTTATTTTACTACGGAATACTAACTAATGTGCAAAATGTGGGCATGTACCAAATGTCATGTTTGGACTTGCCTCTGACTACCCCCTTTAGATATCCTCAAAGATCTAAGTAACTAAAGACCTGAGGAGATATCTACCGAGCCTGGGGATTACAGTCGTGATCATATTATTATTATTATTTTATATATTTTATTACTTATGGATATTTTAACTTGAAATTCTAATAATTTAACTCACATTCTAGTAACGATGTTCTTATTATTCTCTAAGTTAAAGGTTATGTTTAACAAATAATATCTAATTTAAAAGTCACTCGCTGACATTTGGGCCAAACCCCATTATTTTTGGTTGAGCCACAATGTGAGTGCAGCCGTAATCTTGATTAATGTAGCGTAGATAGCCGCTCTGCACACTGCGATGTGTGGGCATTTGTTTTCTGTCGCTTCTGTGCTGGCTTATCTATGTGATTGGACTTATTTTGATGGCTAATTCGAAACATTTTATAAGAAAAATAAATAAATAAATAAATAAATAATGCTGGACAATCCACACAGCATCATCTAGCCCCAAAGTAAGCTGCTCAAAGCTTGTGTTATGGGTACTATTATATTTAATACATTATATACATAGAGAAAACACCCAGACAAACGGAACAAATTTCTGCAGATCGTACACAAATTTGTTCCGAGGCGGGAATCGAACCCGCAACCTCTTGCGTCGCAATGAAACCTCGCCCGCTGCGCCACTGAGGTCGTCAATGATGTACTATGTATGACCTCCCGTATTAAAGAGGGGACAGGTGAGTCTTTTTCAAATAATAAAAGTGTTATCTATCCCTCGTTGAAAAGAGGGGGAGAAAAAGAACGTTAGTCCCATCCGTCACCCCAAGGGGACAGAGGAGAGGGATAAATGGGAATAATCTGTAAAAACTTACGAGCGAGGGTGTTTTTTAAGTTTTACGGGAAAAATATAAATAAAATTTATATGTGACGAATATGAATCAGGAATCAAATTTATATGTGACCAATATGAATCAGGAATCAAATTTATATGTGACCAATATGAATCAGGAATCAAATTTATATGTGACCAATATGAATCAGGAATCAAATTTATATGTGACGGGCCACCTACGAATTGAAGAAAAAAAAATGAAAAATAATTTTTGAATAATCTTCAGTTAAAGAAGAAACATTGAACTTTTTTTTGTTTATCCTATTTATTTATACAAGTGAATATATTATTAAAAAACACAGATAGAACTTCCTAATTTTTTAAATTCGGTTAAAATGAAACTAGTCAATATTACAAAAATCTAAACACAATCTGAATGTAATAAAATAGCTAATTACGGCCTCTCTCGTGATATAAATAAACGACGTCTAATTTTTCAAAATCCGTTCAGCCGTTTGAGCTACAGCGATCGCCAAAAGAACTCACATTATAATACACCCTCTACGCCGTAGCACCGTAGCAGGGCCTACGCCGTAGCTTGAATATAGATAGACTGCGTAGCATCAAAAATTCGTCAAATATTGACTGCCTTCACAGCTCAGTTGGTAGTAGCTCTGCCTTCTGCGCTGTAGGTTGTAGGTTCGATTCCCACCAGCCCTCTATTGAAGGTGTTTTATATTTTTACCCGACTGCGAGTGTTTTTGGCTGTTGTTGTAGCTCAAATTACTGGACGGATTTTGACAAATGAGGTGTCGCTAGTATTATTTAGATTACAAGAGTGACATAAGTTATACAAATAGTAAAAAAAACCAATATGGCGGCTGTAAGGAGCTATTTTCAATTACTTTCTGACATGATTTTTATTTTTTGTAATAATTACTAGTTTATGTATGTCAAAAAAATAAAATAAAATAAATATGATCACGACTGTAATCCCCAGGCTCAGTAGCTGCTCAGATATTTAGTTACTTAGATCTTTGAGGATATCTAAAGGGGGTAGTCAGAGACAAGTCCAAACATGACATTTGGTACATGCCCACATTTTGCACAGTAGTTAGTATTCCGTACGTGACAGGTTGCAAGCCCATCGCCGCATATAAGAATACTAACCTATGACACACACCTTCGAATTTTTGGTTCGAGGGTATGCCGGTTTCCTCACGATGTTTTCCTTCACCGTTTAAGAGCACTGGCATTGCGCACATAAATTTTTCGAATGGAAAAAC
This sequence comes from Cosmorhoe ocellata, assembly GCA_963675405.1. Classification (NCBI taxonomy): domain Eukaryota; kingdom Metazoa; phylum Arthropoda; class Insecta; order Lepidoptera; family Geometridae; genus Cosmorhoe; species Cosmorhoe ocellata. Next base: position 7,953,335 of record OY776267.1, read on the forward strand.
TCATTGGTGCACGACCAGGTTTGAACCCACGACCTACGGATCGTGAGGCATGGGTGCTACCACTACACCACCAGCGCTCTAAGTTTTAAGTATGTCTCTAGATTTATTAGATCCTCAAAAGATTTAAGTAACCAAAGATCTGAGGAGATATCTACCGAGCCCGGGGATTACAGTCGTGATCATATTTATTTTTATTTTATTTTATTTAACAATTGTTTTTGGAAAATAACAATGTCCTCCGTGCTCCAACAAACAGGTCAAACAAATATTAGCTTGCGCCAGAGGTCGCTAAGACTCAATATGATAAAAGCAGAATATATACGCAAAGGTCACGCTACACTTCATTTAACGCGTCAGCAATAATGATTATTTATGTCTTCGAAATTATGACGAGTTAATTGGACAGGGCTATAGAGATATACAATTTATGAGATGTTAGTTTTCGATATGAAAAAATATTGGAAACTAGCTGTTACACACGACTTCGTTCGGAAAAGTAAATCATGAACATATTAATTGTGAAATTATTGATACCAGTAGAGCGCTGGTGGTGTAGTGGTAGCACCCAAGGTAGTGGGTTCAAAATTGGTCGCGCACCAATGAGTTTTTCCATTCGAAAAATTTATGTGCGTAATGCCAGTGCTCTTAAACGGTGATGGAAAACATCGTGAGGAAACTGGCATACTCTGGAACTAAAAATTCGAAGCTGTGTGTCATAGGTTAGTATTCTTATAAGCGGCGATGGGCTTGCAACCTGTCACGTATGGAATACTGTGCAAAATGTGGACATGTGCCAAATACCATGTTCGGACGTGCCTCTGACTACCCTCTTTAGATCTAAGTACTGGAGATTTGAAAAGATACTACCGAGCTTGGGGATTACAATCGTGATCTTGTTTAGTTTAATTTTAATTTTAAAAACTTATGGTTTTACTATTTTCTATGATACAAGAGTAGAGGTAGACCTAAGAAAAGATGGATGGACTGTGTGGAAGACGATATGTGTAAGAAGGGAGTGACTACTGAGATGACGGATGATAGGGGAGAGTGGAGGAAGAGAACCTGTTGTGCCGACCCCACCTAGTGGGATAAGGGCAGGAAGATGATGTGATTCTATTTTCTGGGAATCGATCGTTTCGCTGAAGGATGCTTCAGTATGTAGCCCCAGCTGAATACCTACGCGTCAGTAGAGAAGCGACGCGTGTTCGCAAAAACGCCGCTTCCGTTATTCGTAAGAATTGCGTAATTCGGGATAACGAAAATATTTGTGCTCAAAGCGTTGTCTTAGACAGCCTTGTGTAGGAGAATGCCCATATTTGAAGGCTTTTGTGTATACACTACACAGTGAAATGTGACACACTGCTTTCTTAGAAGTATAAGGTCTTTGCTTAGAACTCTTCTTCTTCTTCTTCTTCTTCAATCATGGCATCTGTCTCTTAGAGAACAATTTTGCCAGTGTCAAGTGTATTTTTATTTAAGTATTGTCAACGTCACAGAGTCATAGTCAACTTAATTTTAAACAAGATGGCTGTCTTGTTCAAAATTCTCAAGATTTCCTCCGATGGATTTTGAAGGAAACTATTCACTTTAGTTCACATATTTTACACTCGCGTCAAGAACCCGGGCTTTATTGGAAAAGTAACCACCAAAATTACGCAATAAAACTCAAAATAACATGAAAAAAAATATAAAAACTAGAGACACGTAGTTGTCAGTCAAATGCATTGCAGGAAATCCTGCTTAGAACTCACTCTTGTGCTACTTTGACTGACTTTGTGACATTGGCAATACCTACTACTAATTAAACATTTAACACTGGTAACATTGATCTCAAAAGAGACAGTTGCCATTTAGTGACTATTACAGATCAGTGGTTGCCATAAACAAAAAAGAAGAAGAAGAAACTTTTCTTTCAAACTGTGGTGATAATACGACAATGCGCCTCTAAAACCTAAATATTTCTTTTGAAACATAACTTTTACTGATAGTAACAATATAAATTATAACCTTTTTATATTATATTTTCTGAATCCAATTTATTTTGATTATTGTTTTTGTAGATTATTGTGTTTTGTAATTAATGTGTCAAAATGTAACATTATGGACCCATGTAATCTGAAATAAAATAAATAAAAAAAAGTAGCACTTGTTTTTTCATAAGCAATTACGATTCAACTACCAGGCAGCCCTCGAAGGTCATTGAACCAAGATGGCGGAGTTGACACTCGGATTTAATGTCTCGGACGTAAATATAATGTTAATGGCCTCTTTTGAGAATGATTTATGGAGTTGCGAATGCCTCGAGTCTGGAGTGATCGACTGGACCTTCTTGAAAGCTTAATCTTACGTTATAAACTTTTTATCCGACTGTAAAGGACTAAGAAGGAAAGTAATAAATAATAAATAAATAAATATTGGTGGATATTTAGCACAAAGTACATATATATAATATCAAAAGTACAGACATGGCTTCTCAACGAGTTTTAATTATATGTTTAGATATATTATGTTGATAGATAAATAGTATATATTTATGGACAGTGAACAAAACGTTGTCTAGCCCCAATCTAAGCAAAGCTTGTACTACGGGAACTACATAGTTGATAGATTAAATACATGCATTTTTTTTGTAAAAATATACACAGAATAATATAACACCAAGATACAGAACAAACATTTACGAACTATTAATTTTTTTTTTAGTGTGATGAACACACATATTTGAGTTTTTTTAGCTGTCGCTGTAGTACAAAAGGCTGGATGAATTTTGACAAATGTAGAGACTTCATATTTGGAAGGTAGGTTCCATTTTAGGTTTGCATTAAGGAAAGGAATTTCTAAAATTCAAGTTCTAAGAAGTACAAAGGGAGATTTGCCTTTAGTCGCCTTGCTTCTTAGGCGTTTTGCTAGTTAGAAATTTTGTCTTTATTGCTAGCTAAGCCTAAATGGCTACCTTTGCTCATAGAAATAATGAAAATCGTAATGGAAGTAAACATAAAGGAATCACGATTGCCATGCGAACCGCCAGGGAGCAATGGCGGGTCATCATGAGGCGCATTAAATCTGCCACCATCAGTACTACATGACGATCACGACCACTCTGTCAAGAGTGTCACGACTAAGAAGAAGCTCATAGAAATTTTAGTTACACTTACCGGACAGCCAGGTGCCGTTGAAAGGCGTGTAATGGTTCTGCAGCAGGTGGTGCAGCGTAGGCCTTCGCCCCCGCACGCGGGCGTCGTCCCCGGCCGGCGTGAGCAGTGCGATGCTGAACACTATGAGGCCCAGCACGGCGGCGATCACCAGCAGCGCTATAAGGATCCCGCGCCAGTTGCGCTGGGTTGGCGTGGAGGCAGCCAACTCCTGGGAAGGAAGATACATCTATATTAATAACTAGCTTGTAAGGTATTAACTAGCTTCCGTTCCCGGCTTTGCTCGCGAGGTACCTACATAAAATATAACCTATGTTACTCAGGGATAACGTAGCATTCTAACGGTGAAAAAAATTTTGAAATCTGTCCAGTAGTTTTTGAGTTTATTCGTTACAAACAAAAATACAAAACTTTCCTCTTTATAATATTAGTATAGACTAGCTTCCGCTCGCGGCGTCACTCACGAAGTACCTACATAAAATATAGCCTATGTTCATCTTGAAAGTTCATTCTACACATTGGTGAAAGAATTTTTCAAATCGTGCAGTAGTTTCGGAGCCCATTCAATGCAAACAAACAAACAATCAAATCTTTCCTCTTTACATGAGTTTTCACAATCTACACTCGCTAGCGACTGTAGTTAAAAAATGTATGAAAACTTGTAGCGCCTCTAGCGGATAGTTGGGTACTAAAACGTCACGTAGTTAACTATCCTACGTCACAGCGTACTACAGCGACTGTAGTTTGCGCTTCATTCATTTGCTTAGAATTTGGTACCATGAGTAACAATTTTGACAGATGTCATAGTAACGTACTATTACTACTGTAGTAACGTCAGCCGATCTAAATGTGACAACTCATGGTAGACCTACTAACTTGCTTAACTAGTAGGTATTTGAAAACAAAAGACTGGCCTCACAGCTCAGTTGGTAGTAGCTCTGCCTTCTATTCTGCGCGTTGTGGGTTCGATCCCCACCCAGGGCAAACATTTGTGTGATGAACGCAGATGTTTGTTCTGTATCTGGGTGTTATTATGTATTCTATGTATTTATTTATAAAAAAAAAGTAAGTTTTTAATTAATCTATCAGACGACCTCTGTGGCGCAGCGGGCGAGAGTCTGCCTGCGACGCAAGAGGTTGCGGGTTCGATTCTCGCCGCGGAACAAATTTGTGTACGATCTGCAGAAATTTGTTCCGTTGGTCTGGGTGTTTTCTATGTATAATAAAAAAATATCTATCTATGTATAATATAATGTATTAAATATATCAGTTAACTAGTACCCATAACACAAGCTTTGAGTAGCTTACTTTGGGGCTAGATGATGCTGTGTGGATTGTCCAGCATTATTTATTTATTTATTTATTTTATTTATTTTATTTCTATCAACGTGTTTATAGATTATACTCACAACCTACATCGCAGAAGGCAGAGCTACTACCAACTGTACATCTACCATGAGTTGTCACATTTAGATCGGCTGACGTTACTACAGTAGTAATAGTACGTTACTATGACATCTGTCAAAACTGTTACTCATGGTACCAAATTTTAAGCAAACTAATGAAGCGCAAACTACAGTCGCTGTAGTACGCTGTGACGTAGGATAGTTACGAGTAGCTACGTGACGTTTTAGTATCCAACTATCCGCTAGAGGCGCTGTACAAGTGTTCATACATTTTTTTAACTACAGTCGCTAGCAAGTGTAGATTGTCAAAACTCATGGTAGACCTACTGAGCTGTGAGGCCAGTCATACCTACCTAGTTAGCAACATGATATTACATATAAAACACTATCCACTTTCGCTGTGGACTGTCCCTCAAAGGTCGGACGGCCAGCTCGTCCATAAATGATGAATTCCAATATGGAGTCAGCAAAAACTGGGATTTGTTCGTCCGACATCCAACATCTGTTGCGCCATTAATGAAAAATATGATCGCGACTGTAATCCCCAGCCTCGGTAGATATCTCCCCAGGAGCCTTACCACGAAGTCTTCCGTAATGATTCCGTTTTAGAAACGTCACATTTGAAGCTTTAAGTAACACTACTTTAATACAATTTGCATAGGTCATGGCACGAAATAACAATGTAATATTAATTCGGTAATGTATTATGGCCCCAGATCTCTAGTAACTTAGAATTTGAAATACAATGGTAGAATAAAACGAAATTGGTAAAAATTTTAGTGAGTACTTAATATAAGGTTTTCATTATAAACAAATATGATCACGACTTTAATCCCCAGGCTCGGTAGATATCTCCTCAGATCTCTAGTTACTTAGATCTTTAAGGATATCTATTAGGGTAGTCAGAGGCACGTGCAAACATGATATTTGGCACGTGCCCACATTTTGCATAGCATTTATATTTTTGTATTCTGTACATGACAGGTTGCAAACCCATCGCCGCTTATAAGAAAACTAACTTATAACATATTTTTGGTTCTAGGGTATGCCGGTTTCCTCACAATGTTTTCCTTCACTGTTTAAGACTGTCAATGTGCAATTAAATGTTTCGAATTTCTATTCGAAACCTACCAGGTTTGAACCCACGACCTTCGGATCGTGAGGCAGGGGTGCTACCACTACACCAGTGCGCCATATTAGAAGCTGAAAGCGTAGGCCTTATTTATCTCATTTGATATTCCATTGGGTGTGTATGGCCGTGTTATCCGGTGTTTTTAGAATTCATAGGTCGGGGACTTTGCGCGGGGTTTCGTTGCTTTTAGAGTTCCGTTTCTTAAAAGGAAGAAATAACCCTATTTCGCTGTTCATCTGACTCTATGCCTGCCAAGACCCAAAATATTTAAGCCTATAGAGTATTTATATAGAGTAAGTATGATCATATACTAATGATCACGACTGTAATCCCCAGGCTCGGTAGATATCTCCTCAGATCTTTAGTTACTTAGATCTTTGAGGATATCTAAAGAGGGTAGTCAGAGGCACGTCCAAACATGACATTTGGTACATGCCCACATTTTGCACAGTAGTTAGTATTCCGTACGTGACAGGTTGCAAGCCCATCGCCGCTTATAAAATACTAACCTATGACACATACCTTCGAATTTTTGGTTCTAGGGTATGCCGGTTTCCTCACGATGTTTTCCTTCACCGTTTAAGAGCACTGGCATTGCGCACATAAATTTTTCGAGTGGAAAAACTCATTGGTGCACGACCATATACTAATATATGTTAAAAAACTATCATATACTAAAATCATGAAAGGCAACTAGTTTAGATTATGTACCATTGATGCTGTCCTCATTATGGGGACAGCGGGAATTAAAAAAATCTTTCCCGTTGTCCCTATTGACCCTAATCCGCTATGGGGACAACAAGAAGTCTTAAAAAATCCTTCCCGTTGTCCCTATTGACCCTAATCCGCTATGGGGACAACAAGAAGTCTTAAAAAATCCTTCCCGTTGTCCCTATTGACCCTAATCCGCTATGGGGACAACAAGAAGTCTTAAAAAATCCTTCCCGTTGTCCCTATTGACCCTAATCCGCTATGGGGACAACAAGAAGTCTTAAAAAATCCTTCCCGTTGTCCCTATTGACCCTAATCCGCTATGGGGACAACAAGAAGTCTTAAAAAATCCTTCCCGTTGTCCCTATTGACCCTAATCCGCTATGGGGACAACAAGAAGTCTTAAAAAATCCTTCCCGTTGTCCCTATTGACCCTAATCCGCTATGGGGACAACAGGAAGTTTTAAAAATTCCTTCCCGTTGTCCCCATTGACGTAAGCATAGTTGATTAATTAGTATAGCCCTTGTCACTCGTGTGATTCAGACGAATCATTCGTCACCTCATTTGTCAAAATCCGTTCAGCCGTTTGGGCTACAAAAATAACTCATACATGATCTCAAACACATTACCCTTTATTTTTGCTTCGCAGTCGGGTAATTCAAATTCAAATTCAGTTTATTAAACTCAGAATAACATAACAGATAATAAATTTAAAAAAAAGCGTGGGGTGATTTTCATTTCGATAATATCTTAAAGAGCACCCCACGCTTTTTTTTTAATTTATTTTCTATTTTTTAGTTCGGTTTCTATAAAAAGCGTGTTTTTTAGTTTTTTTAAACTATTATTTATTTTCTATTTTTTAGTAATTTTTTATCAAAATAGTGTATTGTCATCGGTCCTCGATAAATCTACAAAGTTTGAACGAAATCTGGCCGTTTAAAGTGGGTCAAAATCGCGCCCAAAGAAGTCGGTTACAAACAAACATACAAACATACAAACATACAAACATACAAACATACAAACATACAAAAATAAATAATAATAATAAATAATAAATAATGCTGGACCATCCAATGCGTTAATAAATAATAAGCAGTAGGAGAGTGTTAGATATGAATGTGGATGGATACAAGGGTAGAGGTAGGACGAAGAAAAGATGGATGGACTGTGTGAAAGATGACATGGGTAAGAAAGAAGTGAGTACTGAGATGACGAATGATAGAGAGAGATAGAGGACGAACACATGTTGCGCCAACCCCATTTGGCGTGGGAAAAGGACAGGAAGAAGAAGAAGAAGTCGGGTAATAAGCAACGTTCACAGCACAAGGTTAGGTTATTTTGCAGAACCCCCGGTTATAAATTACACAATAAATTGGGCCGACTTATCAAAGTGAGTAAATAAATCAAAGTTGTTTTTGTTTATCTCAAAACACCTAGCTATATCACATCTTGGTACTGAGAGCGCTGGTGGTGTAGTGGTAGCACCCTGCCCCATGATCCGAAGATTGTGGATTCAAACCTGGTCGTGTACCAATGTTTTTTTCAAGTTAAAGACATATCTGGTATTGATTATCCTACTAATATTATTAACGTGAAAGTTTTTATGTATAGATGTATAGATTTTGTTACTCTTTCAAGCTGAAACGGCTGAACGGATCTGGATGAAATTTAGCACAGAGATAGATTTTAGTCTGGAAAGCACATAGTTTACTTTTAATCCCGGAAAATGTACGAATCCAGTGGGATAGATTCGATTTTGTATATCAAAGTACCACGCGGGCGAAGCCGTGGGCGTAAGCCAGTTTATTATAAATGCGAAAGTAACTCTCTGTTATGCTTTCACGCTTAAACCACTGAATCGATTTTGATGAAATTTGGTACAAAGATAGACTAGAGCTTGAGAAAGGACAAACCTTTTATCTCGTAACTATTCCGCGCGGATGAAGTCGCGGGCAAAAGCTAGTATAAACGCACCGCATGATATAAATGTAGCTTTAAGTTGAACGCAATTAGGGTTCTCTTTCCATTACAGAAGGCGTAGGTATATGCAATTATAGTCCTTATTTACTCTGCAGTGTTCTGTGACAAAGTGTTGCCATTTCTCTGCGAGCGCGTCCGGGACTTACCACCATTACTATAACACTCCATCAGTGGTTACCGTTCGGAGACCTGGGGGTCTACTCGTATTCTACGCCTCCGAAATTTCGGCAGTGAAGTATGTAAAATGTAGCGGCTAGTCCTTAATTTGGTCGCTTAAATGCCGACTCAAAATTACTTAGGTTTAAGAACTTAGTTATTAAGATTAAATAAGAAGTTTTTTTTTACATGTTGGTTTCTTAGGAATTTTTTTTATATTGATGGTGATACCTTTGACGACCTCAATGGCGCAGCGGGCAAGAGTCCGCCTGCGACGCAAGAGGTTGCGGGTTCGATTCCCGCCGCGGAACAAATTTGTGTACGATCTGCAGAAATTTGTTCCGTTGGTCTGGGTGTGTATGTATACTAAAAAATATCTATCTATGTACCTTTATAATGTATTAAATATATCAGTTATCTAGTACCCATAACACAAGCTTTGAGTAGCTTACTTTGGGGCTAGATGATGCTGTGTGGATTGTCCAGCATTATTTATTTTTTATTTATTTATACTTTAACCCCGCGCCCCCCCCCCCCTCTCCCAAAAGGTTTTGGAAGTACTTTGGTAACACTCTCTCTATCCAATAAAAAAAGAATTATGAAAATAGGACTATTCTGTAAAAAGTTATACGTGCCTATAAAAAAAATAAAGAAACTTACACATCGATTTAAGTAAGTACTTAGTTTTTTTCGTTGGTTGATAAAATAGAATTATTTAGAATCTTTTTTAATGAAAAATGTATTTTAATAAACATTAATGAAGCATAAGAGGTATGTCAGGATCGTAGCAAGTGGAGATCCGTAGTCTCTGCCTACCTCGGGAAACAGTAGGTCTACCATAAGTTTTCACAATCTACACTCGCTAGCGACTGTAGTTAAAAAAATGTATGAAAACTTGCCTACAGCGCCTCTAGCGGATAGTTGGGTACTAAAACGTCACGTAGTTAACTATCCTACGTCACAGCGTACTACAGCGACTGTAGTTTGCGCTCATTAATTTGCTTAGAATTTGGTACCATGAGTAACAATTTTGACAGATGTCATAGTAACGTACTATTACTACTGTAGTGACGTCAGCCGATCTAAATGTGACAACTCATGGTAGATGTACAGGCGTGATTTTATGTACTTATGTAAAATACATTAAATATGTACCCAGACACAGAACAAATCTCTCTTGGCTACAAATAAGTTCAAACTTAACTTTCAATTTACATCTACCCTCATTGACATTCATAAACACACGAACTTACCTAGTTATTTTACTTTAGTTTCTATTTTCGTTGAACTTTAATATTTGCTCGCAAAATATTATATGTAATTTATAGAGGTAAAAGTTAGTAGATTATGAATAAATTATATTTCATTTGTTCTGAAATGAAATTGTTAATGCGTATATGAAACGAGCGATGTGTGTAGACAGAGGAGAAAAAAAAACACTCACACGACTGTAATCCCCAGGCTCGGTAGATAATCTACTCAGATCTCTAGTTACTTTGATCTTTGAGGATTTCTAAAAAGGGCAGTCAGAGGCACGTCCAAATGACATTTGGCACAATATGACCACATTTTGCACAGTGATTAGTATTCCGTACGTGATAGGTTGCCAGCTCATCACCGCTTATAAGAAAACTAATCTATGACACACCTTAGAATTTTTGATTTTGGGTATGCCGGTTTCCTCACGATGTTTTCCTTCATTTAAGAGCACTGGCATTGCGCACATAAATTTTTCGAATGAAAAAACTCATTGGTGCACGACCAGGTTTGAACCCACGACCTTCGAATCTGGAGGCATGGGTGCTACCACTACACCACCAGTACTGTCAAAAGGTGAAGGAAAACCCCGTGAAGAAACCGACATGTTGTAAAGCACACTCCATAGTCCTTTCAACACACTAAAAAGAACCAGTGATACGTTAAGTCGACGTCACGTGACCGACGCCATATTGTCAATAAGGTCCAACTAAGTTTTATGTGACACATGCCGGGAATATGTAACTCTATAACAAGGTTACAAGGTTGCTTTTGTTACTTTAGCTGCAAAGCTGCGCGGGTACGAATTTAGGCACTATTTTGAAATCAGAACTTTGAGAGCACTGGTAGTGTAGTGGTAGCACCTTGCTTCACGATCCGAAGGTCGTGGGTTCAAACCTGGTCGTGCATTAATGAGTTTTTCCAAAGAAATGTGCGCAATGCCAGTGCTCTCATTCGATTTCACAGATCATCACGATTCCAAAGTTCCAGGCCTCCAAATAATTTTCGCAAGTTATGTATGTAGGTGGCCAAAAAAGAACCAGTGTGAAATAGCAGTTTTGAAATTGAAATTGAAATTGAAAAATATTTATTCAGTACAATCACAAGGATCACTTTGAAACGTCTTACATGCTAGGTGAATCTATGAGCCAATTCCAACCTAACCCAAGTACGAGAAGAACAGGCAAGAAACTCGTCTCGGTTCTAGCGCTTTTTTGTATGATCCTTCTTAGTAGATGTAGAAGACACGTTTTAACGATCGAAAGTTATTTAATATCTCTGAAAGTGAGCTGGCATGCATGGACAGATGTGAGCACCAGTTTCTGAAGTCCTATCTTTAGCGAGCTCGTTGCAAATAAAAAAAGCTATTTAACCTACCGAAATTTTAATTACACGGTTTATTTTCCAAAAGAATCAAAGATTTATTTTGCAAAATGTGAGCTGTGCCATATATCATATTTGGACGTGTCTCTGACTACCCTCTTTAGGTTTCCCCAAAGATCTAAGGAGATATTTATCGAGCGATTACAGTCGTGAGAATTAAAAAAAAACAGAAATACCTTTTTTTCCCATGGTAAGCCACCCACTCCGGCTGGACCGATTTACGTAATTTTTGATTTACTTATTGAATTTTTGTCCAATATCCAAAAAAACTATTATGACATTATGAAAATGAATGAAATGTGGACAAAGTTGCTGGCAAGAGATTGTTGAGATCATGAGAATTTAATTTTTCATTTTTTTTTGTGCTGGATGGTGCTAAGGATCGCCCATCCGGGAGACGTACCGACATGTCCACGTGCCAATTACGGAGCCGTCACGTCGTCGTGTCGGAGGCGGTGCCCGACAGGCTGGCGCGACCCCTGGGCGTCTACTTCACACAACGATTAACGATGCATCGGTAACGAAACGGTAAAATATTTGGATTATTACCATCTCGTATCCCGTGATATACTTTTTTGTAAACACCTACGTATCCATACCTATATAAGAGCTTAACCTAACTGACTGACTGAATGACTGACTGACTGACTTGACTGATTCATCATCATATATTTTTAAACTTACGCGATCTGAATACATTATTATTAGTAGTACGGGTATTTATCGCGTTTTATTTACCTATTTTTCCCGACGTTTTGACAAGTTTACACACTGTCATGATCAAGGGTTGACTGGAGTAAAAAATAAATTAATAAAACGCGATAAATACCCGTTTAATACTAATAATAATGATTCATCATCACCTAGCCGAAATCGCTGAAACTAGAAAGCTGGAAAGGCGGCTTCCTTTTATAACAAAACCACCTACTAAGGCGGAATTTTTGGAAATTCCACCCTTAAGGGGGTGAAAAAAGTTAAAAAACGTTAATATGAAACTTTTTAACGCGTGATTTTCGTGAAACTTTGTTTGTGACTAGGTCGCGAACACAGGTAGTACCTATCTATACTTAATATTATAAAGAGGAAAGTAATTTTGTATTTTTGTTTGTAACGAATAAACTCAAAAACTACTGATCCGATTTTAAAAATTTTTTCACCGTTAGAATGCTACGTTATCCCTGAGTAGCATGGGCTATATTTTATGTAGGTACCTCGCGAGCAAAGCCGCGAACGGAAGCTAGTAACTGAAATTTGTATAATATTTCTCTTGTTATTTGATAAGCTGGAAACATTCTCGACGCCATGACAGTTTTTCCGTTCCGTTACACGCGAGTGACGTTGACGTGAGATCTATTAAAATTTCTTTTTGTACCTGTTTTGGAAACATTGTAAATTGGTTCTTCTCAATTCATAATATATTTTTGAAGTTTTTTTATAAAACTTTTTGAACCATGATTTTTAGAACGCGTCTTTAAAGATAGCATGAAGATGGAGCAATAAAAGATTGGTTGATAATAAGTTATTTCACGAAGGGTACATTTAAAATTAACTTATATTTTATGAGATCACAAAAATTGTTTGTTGCGAACAATGACGAATAGTGAGAACAATGGTGAAACTTTAGAGGAGTGTAATTAGCATATTATACTATCCATAATAATTATGGATATCTAGATCCATAATTTTTATGTTAAGCAATATTTCTTTAAAAAAAAAACGTACGCGACCAAGAAATTGGTTTACCACTTTTGATGACATCTCCCAGTAACATAATTATTCGCTAAGGATTACTATGACAGATTCTGACGTAGCAGTTATTAATCTGTCAAGCGAAAATAGCCCTTGATGTTTTGTACGTGCAAATGATATTCAGCCTTAGAGTGGTAAACCAATTTCTTGGTCGCCTATACAAGCTTAGTTTTTCGTTGCAATTACAACATTTCCAAAACATTATAAATATCTGAATTGTTAAAATATTTGTATGAAAATTTACAGCTTCACAACCCTCTTAATTGCTAAGTGTCCATAAAAGCACCAGTGTCTGGACGCACGAGCCCCATAAATAGGCTGTTATTATAATGACCCTCTAGTATCGACCGGGACGATGGGACGATTCTAAATTTAGATACTCTAGATTCCTGTTCATTCCCAAGTTGTGTTGAATGGGGAAAACGGGAAATATTTTTTTTAATTCACACAGGAATTCAAACAGGAATACATCGGTTCGAACCCGGTCTTGTACCATTTTGCATATAGTTTTTGCGATGCTATGAATTAAGTAAAAAGAAAACCAATATAACGTGGACTACGATTTATTACACTTCCGATTTTTTTTAGCTACTTAAGTTATTTTTTACACTTTCGGTGCACCTTGTACTCGAGTTACTAAGCAATGGCAGAAAACATCGTTAAAAAGGTCACTATATCCTAACGACCATAATAAGGGCCGCGCGACGGCCAAAGGGCCTTAATAAAACGTATACCTGCTATTTACACGGCCCACAAATTGGGCCATCGTGGGAAACATCTTTATCATGTAGGTACCTTGTGAGTCTTTTTATCATATTTTTTTGTAATAATATAAAGTTACTTGTAGGACCCTGTGCACCAACACTTTAACCAGCCGTTTGTGAGTTTTGACAGTGACATTTGCTCGGGGTCCGTTTTTGACACTTTTAACCCCTACTATGAATTTACTAAACTAATGAAAAATACTAAACTCGAGACTGGCAAATTTGATCTTAAAAGAGACAGATGCTATAAGAAGAAGAAGAAGAACCCCTAAAGTATTTTTTTAAGCCCAAGTTTGTGACATAGGCTGTACAAAATGTCAAAAAATCCAATATCCGCCATATTGTAAAAAGCTATTTTCAACCACTTTCAATATTAGCATATTACTTATTTTCAATGTACAGACAAACACACCGGCTACTGTTTTATTATATGTACAGATGATGTTGATCCTATTCAGTTAACTCGCGCTCACTCCCAAGAGTCATAAGAGCCAAGGCATATTCATCAAAAACTCTTGAGGAGTGCTAGATTAGCATGGTATGGACACGTGATGAGGAGGGATGAAAACCATGTCACCAGAAGAGTTATGAGTATGAGTGTGGATGGGTGCGCAAGTAGAGGAAGACCGAAGAAGAAATGGTTTGATTGTGTGAAAGATGATATGAATGTAAGAGGAGTTGATTCAGAGTTGACGAATGATAGGGGTGAATGGAAGAAGAAAACATGTTGTGCCGACCCCACTTAGCGTGGGATAAGGGCAGGAGAATGATGATGATGATGATGATGATGTTGATCCTATTCAGTTAACTCGCGCTCACTCCCAAGAGTCATAAGAGCCAAGGCATATTCATCAAAAACTCTTGCAAACTAAATTATCCAATTTTTATTCGGTATACATATAGAACCATATAAACCTATAGAAACTTCACACAACGACTGGCTGGGGACCTGGGCTGGAGTGTTTTACACTTCGAAAAATGTAACACAGAATACCACGTCCCCATGTTTGAATATATCGAACTAGCTTCTGCACGCGGCGTCGCCCGCGAAGTACCTACATAAATTATAGCCTATGTTCATCCTGAAAGTTCATTCTACACATTGGTGAAAGAGTTTTTCAAATCGGTTCAGTAGTTTCGGAGCCTATTCAATTCAAACAAACAAACAAACAAACAAACAAACAATCAAATCTTTCCTCTTTATAATATTAGTATAGATAGTATAGATAAAAAAACAACAAACAAACACATGACCACGAAATTTAACCTCTAATATATAAGTATAGAGGACTAGCTCCGCCCACGGCTTCGCCCGTATGGTACCTTGAAAAACAAAAACAAATCTATCCCGCAGGAACCGTACATTTTTCCGGGATAAAAAGTAGCCTATGTGTTATTCCAAACTATAATCTATATCTGTGCCAAATTTCATTCAAATCCGAAATTTCAGCTTGAAAGAGTAACAAACATACATCCAGACATCCTTACAAACTTACGCGTTTATAATTTAGTAGGATGGTTGAGTTCTGTAAGAAGAAGATACGCGAGCAAAGTCGCGGGGAAAACACTAAGTGATGATATTGACCATTAAAAAGTAAATTGCGAGAGGAAATCCAGCCAAAGATTAGCATGGAATGCACAAAGGTAAAATATCGGTGAGAGATTAGCAGTTTTAAGTGCTATTCCACTGTCTTTAGCGTCCAATTTCCATCTACCGCAAATGTTCAATCCACGAAGCGAATATCAGTCAATGATGTCAGTGATGACAGTTTGTTTATGTTTACGCAAAGTGAAATCTATCTGCCTTTCAACGTCAGCTGTCATTCTGTACTGAGACTAGACATCTTTACAAATGACATACGTCATTTCAAAGGCATCTCAGTTTCACAAAGACGGTCACAAGAAGATTTACAGAATTTTCTGCGATGCATTTGACTGACAACTTTGTCGTTCTTGTTTTGATATTTTTTCTCGTGTTATCTTAAGTTTAATCTGTGTAATTTTCGCGGTTATTTTTCCATTAAGGACCGAGTTCTTGACGTGAGTGTAAAATATGCGAATCAAAGTGAATAGACCCCTCTAAATCTATAGGAGGAAATGCCATGAATTTTGAACAAAACAGCCATCTTTTGTTCTTTTGTAAAAATAAACAAAAGTCACTTTCTTTTGACACTGACACTGGCAAAATTGATCTCAAAGGAGACAGATGCCATAAACAAGAAGAAGAAGGTTCGCAAAAAAGTTTTCTAAAGAGGGTAAAACAAAGTGACATTCACTTGAGAGTTGGTCAAACAAAAATGACACTTTTGACGACAAAAGTGTCATTTTTGTTGTGTTATGACGACACAAATGTCACTTTGTCTTCTTTTTCGTAGAGTTTAACGCCACAGTGCTCATGTTAGGGGGATGTTGAGGATCTTCTGTTGAAAATCCAGGGCTTTTGAAGCTTGCCGTATTCTGCCGAATAATTGCCGTCGACTCAATATAGGATTATACGGTCTGTTAGACTTCGGTCTTCAAAATAACGTGCATCGTGTTATGACGGTGGACACTTTGTAGCTGGTAGGATTTCCTACCAGGGCCCAGAACACTCAGGTTTCATAAAAAACCTGAGTAACCTAAAGTATATTGTAAGTAATTCAAATATTTGAAATCAGCAGCATTTTTTTTTTTAAATTAAAATATTTCCTGCAAGTAAATGTATGTACAATTTGGAAATCAAAATCTACTCTTTTTTTTTTTTTTAAAGTAATTTTGATGACTCTGATTGTCAATCAGTGTCGCAAAATCATTACAATTAAAAGTAACATCTGTAAATGTTGATAGTTATTTTTAAGTGATAAAGTAAAATAATTAACGGCCGTTTTAAAACGGCCAGTACATTTTAGGAACACGAGCGTAAGTCGATTGGAGAATCGAATCCATTTGTGGTGAAATTATATTAGAAAGTAGGTCATTCACAAATTTGGGTTTAACTTCAATAATATTGTGGTTATCCACCTCTCAGATGGACTATGGGTAAAAAGGTTTAAAGCGGTGTCCTTGGACCACCTCTGAGGTGGACTATAACGATAAGTATGAAAGGAAACGACATGAAATAAAGTTTTGATAAATAACACAATCCCTAGTAAGTGTTTTGGGGCCTCACCACGAATTCATAATACATTACCGAATTAGTATTACATTGTTATTTCGTACCATGACCTATGAAAATTGTATTGAAGTAGTGACGTTTCTATAATGGAATCGTTACGGAATCGTCCTGAAAGACTTCGTGGTTAGGTCCCTGGTCTCAAACGATGAAGGAAAACATCGAAAACCTACGCTAAACTTTATTAAAAAAGGGGAGGGTTAAATTATAAAAGCATAATCACGGATGAAACCATGGGCAGAGCTATTCTATTCTTATAATTGTATAACTTAATCGCCTTTTACTTAAAAGCTTAAAACTTAATTAAATAAACAAAATTTGAAACTTGATGAATAACTTGGTCGTGCTAACAGTGGCGCCACCTGTTGTTGAGTTTAGACAATTGATAATTACTTGAAGCTTTTACTAAGTCTTGGTTCCGGGCCGGATAATATGACTTGTTTACACGGTTTGATAATTCCAACTGACTTAACAATCGCGTTTACAATGTCTGGCCGGTTACAGTGCTTCACTGACCGTCGGTGGGTATGTCGGTCGCGCTTGTCATTAATATGAAAATCCATAATTCGTACAGTGCTGGACCGACCGTACGCACGCGTATATTGCTACGCACTGCGTACGAGGACCGTCGGTCGAGCGCGTGCGCACCATGCCGTCGGTCGGCCGACGCGCTATGGAAACGTATGTACGCGTTCAGTGCTGCACCGATCGTTGGACCGACCGTACGGACCGACGACGGATGTCTGAGGGTCTATGGTCTCCATGAGTTTTCACAATCTACACTCGCTAGCGACTGTAGTTAAAAAAATGTATGAAAACTTGGTACAGCGCCTCTAGCGGATAGTTGGGTACTAAAACCTCACGTAGCAAACTATCCTACGTCACAGCGTACTACAGCGACTGTAGTTTGCGCTCATTAATTTGCTAAAAATTTGGTACCATGAGTAACAATTTTGACAGATGTCATAGTAACGTACTATTACTACTGTAGTAACGTCAGCCAATCTAAATGTGACAACTCATGGTAGACGTACTGTATCATTTTTCATCTGGTCAGTTTGTTGGTCAGGCGAGCACTGAATGATACAAACTGACGGTCGGTCCGTGCGTATCGTCAGGACCGACCGTGCGCACCGACAATCGGTTGAGCACTGTAACCGGCCTCTGTACCCCTGGTATTTTTGATAGTTTACGAAAAATTTTTTCGAATAGTATCCCTTCATACATTTACCTCTATCGGAAATGTTAAGGAAGTTCCTATAAATAGATATATAACAATATTCTCTATAGTTATTCAGTCCGACTTTCCGTTTGAGTGTAGTACTCAAAGCGCTGTTATTCCTAGCTTATCTAAATAGCCGTTTCACAAAGTGAGGGTTGAGCTACATAGTGGCATGCTTCAGCAACGTTTCACAGTGGAATCCTCTCATTTCGAAGTCAAAGTGTTTCTATTTCAATCTCGTTTTATTTAAACATTCACAGATGGTTTTCGCTACCGCCATAAATTTACACTGAATATAAAATACTAGGTGTTTTCCACGATTTCATCCGCAAAAATCTCTATTAATTATTGCCTTAACAACGTATCTATATCTATACTAATATTATAAAGTACAGTTTTGTATTTTTATATTTTTGTTTGTAACGAATAAACTCAAAAACTACTGGGCCGATTTCAAAAATTCTTTCACCGTTAAAATGCTACATTACCCCTGAGTAACATAGGCTATATTTTATTTAGGTGCCTTGCGAGCAAAGCCGCGAACGGAAGCTAGTAATATATATAAAACACTGTAGTACTAAACTACATATAAAACGTACATTAAAATGCTGTCTGTATTGCTCACGGCGGGGGTAGGGGTTGTGGGGACAGGTCCAAAGTTTCCTTTGTTTTTCTTCTAAACTTACCCCTAAGAATCCCCGTGTCATGATAAATTCCCATAAAATAGAACGGTTCATTTGTCACCGCCATATCGCGCGAATTGGGCGCGAATTGCAGACGCCACAGGGAAATTGTAGCTGGTTCAAAACTTTACCCTGCACGGGTTACCAGCTGTAACTGTTGAGCTACGTTAATTGTACCTACAAATTAGCTACTTTTTAGTTTGTTTTTAGACCCCAAGATAAATATTTTCATTGTTTTTTTAATCAGTAATGATAAAATTAAGTCATTAATTCAGAGTTTACTAAAATCTAAGTTAAACTTTACATACCCTTAAGGTTCAATTCTAAATTGAACTTATTTTCCAAAATTAAAGGAGAAATTGTGGAAAATAAATTCAATTTAGAATTAATAAGTAATAAGTATTCAATTGGCAAGGCTTCGAAGTGAAAAAAGGCTAAAAGTGATCGAATATTTTAAAATTGACCCCTGCGGAGGGTAGGGTTTTTTTTAGTCTAAATTCAACTTCTAAGAAGTCCAGCAGAAGGTTGAAATTTGCATAAAAACAAAACGCGAATCGAATGTAGATGGATAGAGGGGTAGAGGGGTAGAGGTAGACCAAAGGAAAGATGGATGGACTGTGTGAAAAATGTTAATATGAGTAAGAAAGGAGTGAGATGGTGGACGACAGAGGGAGATGGAAGAAGATCACATGAGCCGACAGTGATAAAAAGTGTACCAGCCGTTTGATATCCCTAGTCCGGAACCCGAAACTCGCTTACTTAGGTAAAATGGCGTCCATTGAAATAAATCGCGAAATGGGGTGTGACACTTTTGTATCCGTCGCCAGATATTGTAGTCGTGATGTAATAATGTTTCCGCAACTTTGGGAAGGCTTTATGGACGCAACTTTACCGCGGCTTTGTCCGGATTTAGGGACTTATACAACTACAGTATAAAATACTGACGTGACTGACGTGACTGACTGACTGACTGGCTGACCTATTAATCAGTACGTCTACCATGAGTTGTCACATTTAGATCGGCTGACGTTACTACATTAGTAATAGTACGTTACTATGACATCTGTCAAAATTATTACTCAAGGTACCAAGTTCTAAGCAAATTATGAAGCGCAAACTACAGTCGCTGTAGTACGCTGTGACGTAGGATAGTTAACTACGTGACGTTTTAGTACCCAACTATCCGCTAGAGGCGCTGTACAAGTTTTCATACATTCTTTTAACTACAGTCGCTAGCGAGTGTAGATTGTGAAAACTCATGGTAGACCTACATAATACAGATCATAATATACTTCACATGATCGCGATTATAATCCCCAGGCTCGGTAGGTATCTCCTCAGAACTCTTGTTACTTAGATCTTTGAGGATCTAATGAGGGTGGTCAGAGGCACGTCCAAATATGGTATTTAAATTTTTTATACTAGCTTTCGCTCACGGTTTTGTCCGCGTGATACCTTGAAAAACAAATACGAATCTTACCAAGTGAAACGTTCATTTTTCCGGTATAAAAAGCCTATTTGGCACAGATAATATAGTCTGGAATAGCAATTCCAGACTATATTATCTGTGCCAAATTTTATCCAAATCCGTTCAGTCGTTTCAGCGAGAAAGAGTAACAAACATCTATACATCAGTACATCACATAAATGTTTATCCTGGGTGGGGATCGAACCCACAACCTACAGCGCAGAAGGCAGAGCTACTAAAAACTGAGCTGTGAGGCTAGTAATTACGCGTGCGTCCACACTTGTGACATTCCTCCGCGATTGTGTCTGAAACACGAACTTTTTCACGAAGTCCCTTGAAGTCACGCTTATCACGGTCCGGAGACACGGTCACAGCAGTTTGTCACAAGTGTGGACGCGTTTTTATGTAGCCTTGGTTGTTAAACTCGGATGAGCTCTAAAGAGTTCGCGAGCGCTCACATATTCAGTTAAAACCTCTTCACATAACGAATCCGTGCAAAATACAACCTCCCGTAATTCACATGACACTAATTACTACTCTCGAGTAGAAAAAAAACAGACTTTTCGATGTTTTTCTTTACCGTTCAGAGCACTGGTGATGATTAACATTAATACCGCTTTGATAGACCAAGACCATATTTAGTCGGTTCGAAAAAAATTGTAAGTTCTTAAGTGAAATGATATACAGACTTGAGTCACATAGAAAGAAGCTGAAAATTTAAGGATCGTTACAAACGATCCTTAGATAGCTAAACTGATCCGGATCACTGGCAGAGGGGCTTCTCCAAGATGATGGCGGCACCACCACGCTCAATAACAATGCTGATACGTTGAGCCAAATATAAGTCAGATTTGGTACCTTACCACAAGCCCCCCGAGCTATATCAAAGTAACATAACTTTGATATTTCGTTCCCTGACCTATAAAATTCATATAGTACTAATCTCGTTTTATGAAACAGAGCGCTGGTGGTGTAGTGGTAGCACCCCTGCCTCACGATCCGAAGGTCGTGGGTTCAAACCTGGTCGTGCACCAATGAGTTTTTCCATTCGAAAAAATTATGTGCGCAATGCCAGTGCTCTTAAACGGTGAAGGAAAACATCGTGAGGAAACCGGCATGCCCTAGAACCAAAAATTCGAAGGTATGTGTCATAGGTTAGTATTCTTATAAGCGGCGATGGGCTTGCAACCTGTCACGTACGGAATACTAACTATTGTGCAAAATGTGGGCATGTACCAAATGTCATGTTTGGACTTGCCTCTGACTACCCCCTTTAGATATCCTCAAAGATCTAAGTAACTAAAGATCTGAGGAGATATCAACCGAGCCTGGGGATTACAGTCGTGATCATATTTTTTTTTTTTTTTTTTTTTTTTCGTTTTATGAAAATCCCAAAATGAACATTTCCCAAAATGACTGATTTTCTAAATGACTCTGTTCTTGAATGTTATAATACACATCAAAACTCAATCTCACACGAGAAGAAACATAAAAACTAACGATAAAGTTGACAGTCGAATTCATCAGGAAAAAATCCAATAGATATAACGATAATAATCTATTGAACGAAAATAACGAAAATGGCGTATCTCCGTCCACCTGTCTCGTCTTTCAAAGTATTGATAAAACTTATTTCCAAGTTTGGGAGGCATTGAATCATTGTGATATCACGGCGTTATCGTAAATTTGACACACCTGTGACAAACACTAGCTGGTGTCAAAGCGTCGTAGTAGATCATAATAATGATCATAGTGATTCAATGAATAGTACAGATGTTTGCGACTCTTTCACGCTGAAACGACTGAACGGATCTAGATGAACTTTGACACAGAGGTAGATTATAGTCTGGAATAACACTCCATTGTTATTTTTAATAATGATCAACGATCTACCAACAGTCCTACAGAATGTAGAGTGTCTTCTCTATGCGGACGACCTAAAATTGTACACTGCAGTGGATTCAGAGACCGATTGCTTGGCTTTACAGCAGGATATAGGGGCTGTATGTCGTTGGTGCGAGCAAAATAAAATGGAATTCAACCCTACCAAGTGCTCAGTTATGACTTTCGGTCGAATGCGACACCCAATTCACTATGGCTACCAGATCCAAGGTGAATTACTTGCCCGATCCACAGTCATAAAAGACTTGGGAGTCGCATTCGATCATCAGCTTAATTTCCACGACCATATAACTGCCGTGGCTAAGGAATCGTACAAAAGGCTGGGCTTTGTGCTAAGGAATGCTCGTGACTTCAAGAGTGACCAAGTCGTACGACTTCTGTACAGCGCTCTGGTCCGAAGCAAGCTAGAGTCCAGCTGCTGCATTTGGAATCCGCATGAAGTCACGTATGCTCTCCCTTTAGAGAAGGTTCAAAAGGCTTTCCTAAGGTACCTCTACAAGAGAACGTTGGGATACTACCCCTATATGTACCCTACGAAGTTTCTGCTGGGGTGCCTCGGGTACAACTCCCTGAGTACACGGAGGTCATATGATCAAATGATCACCTTCTGCAAGATTGCACGTGGCGCCATTGAAGCCATCGACTTGCACAATGAGCTCCTTCAGCTCTACGTCCCGAATAACTACATTCGGGGCAGGAGCCGCCGACTATTGGTCAGTCCCGCGTGCCGCACCCTCGCGCGCGCCAACTCCCCGCTGCCTCGCACTCTCAACTCTCTCAACAAGCTAGTAGCTACCTATCCACATGTAGACATATTTGATGATGAATGGAAGGACTTCATTAGTGAATGCATGAGATTTTGTGAGATAGATGGATGATATAATTAACTTTGACATTATTATAATATTATTTTAAATTGTAGGTATTATCATAGATCCAATCACAACTAGTATTATAGTATTTAAACTGATTTTGTATTGTTATTATATAATTATAATTATGTTTTTATTTGAATTTGTTATTGATTTACTGTAGGTATTCAGAATGTATTTTGTAGTGTAATTATGTACTTTAATTTTTATTAGTTAGTGTAAGTGGTTTCTTTGTAACCGTTCTAATTAAATAAATAAATAAAAATAAATAAATAAACACTAAAACTACTTTTTATTCTAGAAAATTTACGATTTCTTGGATACCGTGGTTTTCGTGGGATAGATTTGTTTTTGTTCATTAAGGTGTAATACTTTTAAACTTACGCAATCTGAACACATTATTAGTATTAAACGGGTATTTATCGTGTTCTAGGTAGCACGCGGGTGAAGCCGTGGGCAAAAGTTAGTTGCAAATACTGCGCATAACCCTCAATGTTTCCCACAACCAGTCTTCCCACCGGTGGGTGTGGCTGAAATAATCAAAGTTAAAACCAAAGTTAACAATGCGAACTTTAACTCATTTCAAGGACAAAGGCACCTTACGAGAACAACTTTAGAATTTCAAAGTCCCCGTCAAGTCAATCACGCCCGAAGTTCGCGTCGGTGTGACTTCGCCTGAATTTTACGAGAACTATAAAGGTTTATAGCTCATAAAAGGTTAGCTAGGTCACTCCACTTAGGCTTTGACGGGTGAAGAAAAATAAAGCCAAATGTCCGTTTTATGGGAGACTGCAGTGCAGAGTAGTGTTTTGGACTTACGTAGCGAGAGTGCGACTAAGTGGTGCTTCTAACGTGTTTACTTTATACTAGCTTCCGCCCGTGGCTTTGCTTGCAAGGTACCTACATGAAATACTTGGTACTTGGTGACCGGACTGGTTTCCGCAATTAGGCCGCGTATGGGCCCATTTTACCTACATGAAATATAGACTATATTGATTATGAAAACTCTTTCTAGACGTTGGTGTAAAATTTAATGAAATCGGTTCAGTATTTTCATGTGTTGTACGATTTATTTTTTTAACTTCTTAAAGTGAATTCGACTTAACTATGTAATATAAGAACCATCCCCAGAATAAATCTTAGTTTTTGAAGAGTAAACTGCATTTGACATTACAATATTATTCTGAGAATAGTTATACTTACCAAAAGTTTGTCAAATACTTTTAGTATTTAAAAAAAAAAAAAAAAAATATATGATCACGACTGTAATCCCCAGGCTCGGTAGATATCTCCTCAGATCTTGAGTTACTTAGATCTTTCAGGATATCTAAAGAGGGTAGTCAGAGGCAAGTCCAAACATTACATTTGGTACATGCCCACATTTTGCACAGTAGTTAGTATTCCGTACGTGACAGGTTGCAAGCCCATCGCCGCTTATGAGAATACTAACCTATGACACACACCTTCGAATTTTTTGGTTCTAGGGTATGCCGGTTTCCTCACGATGTTTTTCTTCACCGTTTAAGAGCACTGGCATTGCGCACATAAATTTTTCGAATGGAAAAACTCATTGGTGCACGACCAGGTTTGAACCCACGACCTTCGGATCGTGAGGCAGGGGTGCTACCACTGCACCACCAGCGCTCTTAGTTAGTATTTCAAATAAGTGGAAATTCCAAAAACTTTGTGAAATGTTCTGAAAAATGATTTTTTATCTAATTTTTTTTATACCCCCTTTCCATTTTGACTTTGTGTAGTGTACCATTGACTTTGACTTTGACTTTGTGTAGTGTACCATTGACTTTGACTTTGACTTTGTATAGTGTACCATTGACTTTGACTTTGATTTAGTGTAGTGTACCATTGTCTTTGAATTTGTGTAGTGTACCATTGACTTTAAATTTGTGTAGTGTACCATTGACTTTAAATTTGTGTAGTGTACCATTGACTTTAAATTTGTGTAGTGTACCATTGACTTTGAATTTGTGTAGTGTACCATTGACTTTAAATTTGTGTAGTGTACCATTGACTTTAAATTTGTGTAGTGTACCATTGACTTTGACTTTGTATTAGTGTACCATTGACTTTAAATTTGTGTAGTGTACCATTGACTTTGACTTTGTATTAGTGTACCAGCTATTTACCCGCTTGTTGTATTGTTGCCAATCGATTTTGGCCTCACGTGTATCGGATTACATTAGCCCAGCGTAAGTACCTAGTACCTACAGACTCGCTCTTGGCGAATAATGCCAACCTACAAGTGGTACATAAGAGTTATGAACGCAAAAGTCAGCTTCCTAACATACCGGTACCGTCTTTTGACGGATCTATGATTGATTTTCCAACTCCTAATTAAGCTATAGTACTGGGTTTTTTTTTTGGTAAACGACGTTTTCTAAAAATGAAAACTAGCTAGATCGATTTATCGCCCTCGAAACTCCCTGCATACTAAATTTCATGAAAATCGTTGGAGCCGTTTCCAAGATTCAGATTATAATATAAACATAATATACTTACAAAAATTTGCTTTATACAAACTCAGCCTTAGTCCGAATTAATTTAATAATAGGTAGGTGATACCTGACTGTCCTCACAGCTCAGTTGGTAGAAGCTCTGCCTTCTGCGCTGTAGGTTGTGGGTTCGATCCCCACCTAGGACTAACATTTGTGTGATGAACGCAGATGTTTTTTCCGTGTTTGGGTGTTATTTTATTTTATTTACGTATGTTTTTACAAAAAATAAATAATATAAATAAATAAATAATGCTGGACAATCCACACAGCATCATCTAGCCCCAAAGTAAGCTACTCAAAGCTTGTGTTATGGGTACTAGATAACTGATATATTTAATACATTAGTGATTAGATACATAGATAGATATTTTTTATTATACATAGAAAACACCCAGAGCAACGGAACAAATTTCTGCAGATCGTACACAAATTTGTTCCGCGGCGGGAATCGAACCCGCAACCTCTTGCGTCGCAGGCGGACTCTCGCCCGCTGCGCCACTGAGGTCGTCAAAATGTACATATATATTTAATCAATCTGCAAGCTTTGCTTAGTTTGGAGCTAGATGGCGTTGTGTGAACTGTCCACCGATATTTATTATTTACTATGGTTTTTTATGGTATATATTTCACTAGCTTCCGCCCACGGCTTCGCCCGCATGGTACCTTGAAAAACAAAAACAAATCTATCCCGCGGGAACCGTACATTTTTCCGGGATAAAAATGAGCCTATGTGTTATTCCAGACCATAATCTATATCTGTGCCAAATTTCATCCAAATCCGTT
This sequence comes from Cosmorhoe ocellata, assembly GCA_963675405.1. NCBI lineage: Eukaryota > Metazoa > Arthropoda > Insecta > Lepidoptera > Geometridae > Cosmorhoe > Cosmorhoe ocellata. Next base: position 7,979,620 of record OY776267.1, read on the forward strand.
ATGCCGTTTCAGCGTGAAAGAGTAACAAACATACATCCATCCATTCAAACTTTCGCGTTTATAAATTAGTAGGATATTTAATTGACAACATTTACACAATTACTCTAGCTAGATCATTAGTCTCAAATATGAATATTTTTTTTACAATTTCGATAACCGCTAATTAGCGGCGGCCGTTTTATAGAGATTTTCAAGGAAACCTTCGCTTTATGCCGTGGTTATGGCAACACAATATCATTGTAACAATGTGGTGAAAGGAGCTACTTGTTTATTGTGGAGGGGTTGTATTGTGTGAGGTGGCGTAATGTACTGTGACGTCACAAAGGCTCTGTAATACATCAAAGGCTAGATAGGAAAGGGTGTTCCAAAAATGGTATTCTAAAGGTACGTAAATTCAAATTCAAAAATATATCTGAATATATATATAACTCAAAGGTGACTGACTGACTGACTGACTGACTGACATAGTGATCTATCAACGCACAGCCCAAACCACTGGACGGATCGGGCTGAAATTTGGCATGCAGGTAGATGTTATGACGTAGGCATCCGCTAAGAAAGGATTTTGATTAATTCTACCCCCAAGGGGATAAAATAGGGGATGGAAGTTTGTAAGAAAAGTCGCGATAATCGACATTCACGCGGGCGAAGCTGCGGGCATCAGCTAGTTTTCAGGATAAGAGGCATAGATATCATAAAATTATGAAAGTTCTATCTGTCCCCCCGATGCCAAGAGGGGGACAAAGGACAAACAACGATTTAGTCTCATCTGTCCTCCTAAGGGAATGGAGCAAGTAATCTTCGAATCTTCGAATTTTGAAGCGCCTTAAAAAAATGGAAAAATAGAATTGTCTTATTTCTTTTTATTGATATTATCACTTAAATTTGACGAATACTTCTTTAATTTTTTTTCGGTATGAAAAATATTTTTTTTTTAATCCAAGTAAAAAATCTATTTATGTACTAAAATTTCACCAAAATCAGTTAATCTGTCACGACGTATTATTTATTGAGACATATTTGGTAGACATTTCGGATCTTCAAAGTATTACAAGTCTGAGAATAATCAATCCGCTTTATTAACTACTTGCCTTTAACACAAAATATTTTGTCCTGTAACGGGATTCGAACCAGCTTAATGGATTTCGAGAACAAAGCGACCGTTTTACTAAAGCTTTAGCACAACATACGAGTTGGTATGTACCTACATCCCTTCCCAACAAAGCGAAGTACAGTCAGCAACAATAACAATTAACCCACTTGGACAGTCGAACTATTGTTATCGCTTTTACGACTTGGGAATTTACCCAACACACTGGAATATAGTCTGTGGCGGAAACAACCATTTGACGGCTCTTCTTCTTCTTTTGACCGTGGTGAAAAAAATAAAGTGTGTCTTAGAGGCTCTTTTTGTGGTGATATTAATATACCAGAATAAAGAGCACTGGTGGTGTTACGATCTATAGATATCTCAACTAATCCAGATTAGTATAAAAACTGTAAAGATATATTAAAGCAGCCAACAGACACACAAATTATTCTGACATCACACTTCTTAGTGTCATTAGTTCTTTTGAACCAGTGGGGTGAAAGGAAAGGTGTAGTGGTAGCACCCCGATCTCACGATCCGAAGGTCGTGGGTTCAAACCTGGGGCTTCACCACGAAGTCTTCCAGAACGATTCCAATATAGAAACGTCACTACTTCCACTTCCATACAATTTGCATAGGTCATGGTACGAAATAACAATGTTATACTAATTCAGTAATGTATTAAGAATTCGTGGTGAGGCCCCAGGTTGTGGCACCAATGAGTTTTTCCATTCGAAAAAATGATGTGCGCAATGCCAGTGCTCTTAAACGGTGAAGGAAAACATCGTGAGGAAACCGGCATACCCTAGAACCAAAAATTTGAAGAATGTTAGTATTCTTTTAAGCGGCGATGGGCTTGCAACCTGCAACGTACAGAATACTAACTACTGTGCAAAATGTGGGCATGTGCCAAATAATCATGTTCGGACGTGCCTCTGACTTTTTAGATATACTCAAAGATCTAAGTAACTAGAGATCTGAGGAGATATCTACCGAGCCTGGGGATTACAGTCGTGATCATGTATAGGCGACCAAGAAATTGGTTTACCACTCTAAGGCTGAATACCATTTGCACGTACAAAACATCAAGGGCTATTTTCGCTTGACAGATTAATAACTGCTACGTCAGAATCTGTCATAGTAATTGTAGCGGCGTGATTCCTACACAATGTTTTGTACTTAATAATAATAAATAATAATAATAATAAATAATAAATAATGCTGGACAATCCACACAGCATCATCTAGCCCCAAAGTAAGCTACTCAAAGCTTGTGTTATGGGTACTAGATAACTGATATATTTAATACATGATATAGGTACATAGATAGATATTTTTTATTATACATACACACCCAGACCAACGGACCAAATTTCTGCAGATCGTACACAAATTAGTTCCGAGGCGGGAATCGAACCCACAACCTCTTGCATCGCAGGCGGACTCTTGCCCGCTGCGCCACTGAGGTCGTCTTAACTTTTGAGATTGCTACTTATTTAGGTAGATAGGGAAGTTTTAAATTAAATGCAGTGCTCAAGTTGATACCAATATGGCGAATGTAATTATACAGAAAAATAATACAGCGGCTAGGATAGCGGGGTGTGGGAACAGCAAGTAAACCAATTAGCGCGCACTATCACGTGATCGTTCCGTGTCCCTATTGGTCGTTCATGACGCGATCACTTAGAAGCAGCCAACAGTAATCCTTAGCGAATAATTATGTTACTGGGAGATGTCATCAAAAGTGGTAAACCAATTTCTTGGTCGCCTATACTTAATAAGATACATCTACTAATAACGTTGCGCTAAACTAACTATATATTTAGTAACTACTAACTAGCGTTTGAAGTCGTCTCGGTACTGAGAATTAACGATTCTTTGAACTTGCTTTATATATAACTTTGTATGTATTACTGTTTGTTTCGCGTGAAATCATGTCGTTGGTTATGTAAATAAGACATTTGAATTTAGACATAGATTCAGCCGGGCTAACATGTAACTGCAAAAGTTATTAGAAATGTACTGATACCTAGAATCAATGTCTAATTAGAACTTAAATTCCAGAATCAATGTATTAAAATTCTATTAAAAATTCTACCTATTTAAAGTTCCTGTCAGCCTAACGTGTCAACCACGACAAAATTTGGTCGACACTTTTGTCGTTCTTTTGTCTCATATTTGCACGAAAAAGAGCGAGATAAATAGTCGACAAAATTTTATAGTATTTTTTGACATTTAATTAAATAAATTGATATTTTTAAATTTACAATTATTGAAAAGCCTTACAAAGTACATGTACCTACCTAAAATCAAACGAAATAAATAAATAATAAATAAATAAAGCTGCACAATCCACACAGCATCATCTTGCCCCAAAGTAAGCTACTCAAAGCTTGTGTTATGGGTACTAGATAACTGATATATTTAATACATTATATTCATATATATATATTTTTTATTATACATAGAAAACCTCCAGACCAACGGAACAAATTTCTGCAGATCTTACACAAATTTGTTCCGTGATGAGAAACGAGCCTGCAACCTCTTGCGTCGCAGGCGGACTCTCGCCCGCTGCGCCACTGAGGTCGACCACAATGTGATATAGGCAGCAAGTAGGTAAACAACTAGGTAATGATTAAATACGTCTTATTTACTTTACAATTGTCATTTTTTTATAACAAATATCTGAGGGGGTAATTTCTGAAGTCGCCAAAACTCAATCTAGCAAAGCAGCCGCTAAATCCCTACCCCATTACCCCACAAATCAAATTCGAACTCATCACATAAAACCCCCTTTTACGGGCAATAAATATTCAAAGATTTCCCGTGAACCTCACCGTAAATTCAGTGCCATGTCATTTTAACACCGCAAGATTGATTTATGGGGTGTACATTGTACATTGCGGGGTTAGAGGGAACAATGTGGGCGGGTGTTAGAGAAAAACTGGAATGGAGTGCTAAATCGTAATTTGTGTCGTTTAAGAAAGTGATTTTGAGGACTGGTATATAAAACCACTTCTTATCGTGTAGGTTTAACTACTAGTATGACTGGATGGAATAAAGGCCATTTCTGACTGTACCATTATAATTGGCTATTTGACAATAGTAACGATAACATATTTTATATATTAGATACATTAGCTTATAGGTTCACAATACTCATACAATATGTGCTTTGCATTAAAATAAATTGTAAATGTATCGTTTTTGAAAAATTCATTTGAGTTTTTTCGTCCGTGGATTTCAAAAGCCGAAACGCGGGCGGCCATGCTTGACCATCGCGTGACGTCACTTCTCTAAGTGTCACAGTATAATGCATCTTATCGTTGGCAGTTTGCTGAAAAGATTTACTCTAAAATATTTTAATTTGTGTTTGTGAGAAGTTCCACAAAATGGAGCCAGGCTATATAAAAGCTGATAGTGCAAATCAGCCAAAAATCGATTCATTTAAGGTTGCAAATTTATTTGCATGTAATCCTAACTTTTGCTCAGCTGAGTTTCAGAATGTGAGTTTCGGACATTTAGGAACGTGTATAAACAATTTGTCAGGATATTTAACTGTAGTACTTTTACACAAAGGCACGGCACAAGTTTTTTAGCTTGTCATTTTTATAAAATACTAGCTTTCGCTCGCGGCGTTGCCCGCGAAGTACCTACATTAAATATACCCTATGTTCATCCTGAAAGTTCATTCTACACATTGGTGAAAATTTTTTTGAAATCGTTCCAGTATTTTCAGAGTCTATTCAATGCAAACAAACAAACAAACAATCAAATCTTTCCTCCTTATAACATTAGTATAGATAGTATAGATAATCACACCTCTCGTCAAAAAGTCCATATAAACTTTGACACCGCTTTTTTCCCTTTGTGAGGGTTATTTTCGAAAACCCTTAAAATGCATGTACATTTATTTTGCCTATTAAGTATTTCAACGGAGTTTCAAACAAAACACACCTCTCGTCAAAAAAACTTTGACACCCCATTTAACCCTTTTTGGAGGATTGTTTTGAAAAATCGATATATACGTTTTAAATTATTTTGCATTTAAAGTATCCAAACCAAGATTCAGACCGATCGTACCACCCCTTAAAAAGTTCCCATATAACCATTGATATAACCATTATACCCCTTTTTAAAGGTTATATTGAAAAATCTCGAAACACGTGTACATTTGTTTTGTATTTACATTACACAAACAAAGTTTCATGAAAATCGCACAACGCGTTAAAAAGTTTCATACAAACATTTTTAGCCCTTTTCACCCCTTTAAAAGTGGAATTTCCAAAAATCCTGTCTTAGTGGGTGCCTACATACCAAGACAAACATACCCTCCAAATTTCAAGTCTGTACGACCAGCAGTGGTATCTATTCAAATCAGTGAGGACTTATCCTTTTATCCGTCCGAGACCCGTGACGTCACAGTCAGAAATGTCACGTGACCGGCTGTTTTCGCGCGAATTTCAAATCACTGGTGTAAAATATACATTTTTTCTGATAAATAACGCTTTTTTTGAGGAAAAGATAATTGTAAGAGGTTTAAAATAAACTTACGTATATTTTTAGGCATCTTTTTGAAAACTGTCAAATAGCCAATTATAGTAGTTCTATTTGGAATAAAATCCATGTTTCCAAATAGTTCGATCCTTCAGTATAACAATTTGAAAAAAAAACATCAAAACAGTTCGACTATCGAACTACTGGTAGGACTGGATGGAATAAACGGTTTTTTTATTGGACAATTCACACAACGCCACCTAGCCCCAAACTAAGCAAAGCTTGTAGTAAGGGAATCCAAAAGAAGCATACGAATCTTCATTCCGATTATATCGATGTTGTTTTGCAGAGTAGGCGCCCAGAATGTGACGAGTGCAGTATGTTCCCACGGGAAATATATCACTTGGCTAATGAGCGTGCATTCATTATATGCCTCTCTAGAAGTATATAAGCTAACTAATATGCTACTTTTATTTTACCTAGGTCACTGGGAGTATAGTGGTTGCACCCCTGCCTCACGATCCAAAGGTCGTGGGTTCATGCCTAGTCTGAGTTTTTCCATGCGAAAAAAATATCTGCGCAATGCCAGTGCTCTTAAACGGTGAACGTAACGGAAACCGGCATACCCTAGAACTCAAAATTCTGTCATAAGTTAGTATTCTTATAAGCGGCGATGGGCTTGCAACCTGCCACGTACATAACACTAATTACTGTGAAAAATGTGAGCATGTGCCAAATGTCATGTTCGGACCTGCCTCTAATTACCCTCTTTCGATATCCTCAAAAGATCTAAGTAACCAGAGATCTGAGGAGATATCTACCGAGCCTGGGGATTACAGTCGTGGCCATATTTGTTTTAACAAAGGTCAGTAAACTCCCGCTCCGCTCATCCAGTTAATCTAGGACGCTCCAGCGAGCTCCAGATTTCCCTCAGGAGTGCGAGGGCGGTTCCAGGGACAGTGGGCTAATCGCCGCCCTGCGTCACAGCCTGAGAGCCTGCTAATTGCCTTGCTGAAGGGCGGGAATATGTATTTGGAGATTGAATCTTTCAGTGGCCTGTAGTTTTGTTGTTTCAAAAGCAGAGGGTTTTGAAAACGGCTGAACTAATAAAATAAATAAATAAATATGATCACGACTGTAATCTCCAGGCTCGGTAGATATCTCCTCAGATCTTTATTTACTTCGATCTTTGAGCATATCTAAAGGAGGTAGTCAGAGGTAAGTCCAAACTTGACGTTTGGTACATGCCCACATTTTGCACAGTAGTTAGTATTCCGTAAGTGACAGGTTGCAAGCCCATCGCCGCTTATAAGAATACTAACCTATGACACATACCTTCGAATTTTTGATAAAAACAAAACGAGTATTTACTGCAGAACCCGACTGAAAGTAATTAAATTTCTTACATTCGTGTTCGTTCTTCTTACATTCATAGTTCGTGTTTCAGACACAATCACGCAGGAATGTCACAAGTGTGGACGCACGCGTAATTACTTGTCTCACAGCTCAATCGGTAGTAGCTCTGCCTTCTGCGCTGTAGGTTGTGGGTTCGATCCCCACCCAGGACTAACATTTATGTGATGAACGCAGATGTTTGTTCTGAGTCTGGTTGTTAATAGCTATTCGATGTATGTATTTGCTAAAAAAAGTATAGAATTAATCTATCAGCTATCTTGTTTCCATTGTACAAGCTTTGTTTAGTTTGGGGCTAGATGGCGTTGTGTGAACTCTCCACTAATATTTATTTATATTCGCACTAGAAAGAGCGAGACAAAATTTCGATATTTTTTTGTTAAAATCTGTTGTTTGGGTTACAGCAATAGGCAAAGAAACTAGCGTGCATACATACATACAGACTCCCAAAAACATTAGCCCTTCTTTTGCAATCGAGTAATAGTTTGCAAAACTGTGTGTGATCGATTAGTCCAGTAAGCGGCGATGGGCTTGCAACCGCACGTACGGAATACTAACTATTCTGAAATGTTGGCAAATAATGTTAGACGTGCCTCCGACTAACCCCCTTTAGATATCTTTATAGATCCAAGCAATAGAGATTTCAAGTAGCCTACCAAGTTCGGGGATTACAGACGAGATCAATGTTTGTTTTTTGTTATAAACATTTTGTTATCTGGATCAGTTGATTTATCTACAGATCGCTACACAATTAACGGTTGGTGGAAATATTGTGTAACACATACAAAAAAATACTGCTGAAATTGTGAACCTCCTTTTTTTGAGTTGGTTAAAAAGTATCACACCCGCTCGGCACAGGTGTTCCTTGTGACTTTGATTACGTTTTTACGACTCAGGAATCGAACCCACACACGTTAATAAAATAAACCGATTTTTACGCCTTACTTTTACGATAGGATATAATGTTTTGAAAATAGGCAAAGATTTTTGTTTGATTCAAAAGATATTTTGTCGACTGTCTGCTAAAGTAAGCTAAGTGAAACTAAACGAGCTAAGCGAGCCAACTATCCTATAAGTATTATAAACGTGAAATATTGTGAGGATGTATGGATGTTTGTTACTCTTTCACCCTGAACGGATTTAGATGAAATTTGCCACAAAGATAGATTATAGTCTGGAATAGCATATAGGCCACATTTTATCCCGGAAAAATGTACGGTTCCCGTGGGATAGATTTGTTTTTGTATTTCAAGGTACCACACGGGCGAAGCTGTGGGCGGAAGCTAGTGTATTATAAAAGTGTTGTTTTGCCAGACTAGCTAAAATGTATTTTAACGAAAAAAAAAAACAATTTAATTACACTAAAATCACCAGAGTGCCAGCTAAAAGTGGCTCGCTTAGCTCACGGCGTACGCTAGAAGAATATGACAAAGTAAGAAAACGACTAAAATTATTAATGTTTTTACAAATGGTCCTTACGCCGACATTATTGAATGGGAACTTTTGTTAGTATCTTGTTTCTTACGACGGAATGCTCCATTAAAACATAAGGAGATATTTATGGCGATATTTACGAGACAATACAGTGACGGAGAAGTGACGCTAATGTGCGGTTAAGATCCTTTCTATGGAGCGGTGACGTCATAATTAGGGTTGCCATAATCATATCCTGAACATTTCTGGGGTTACCAACGGAGTTGGTGTTTTAGAGTCCAAATTCAATACCAAATTAAAAAGAGAAAGAACTACTAGTTAGGTACTTATATTATGGGAAAAATGCAAACATATATTTATTTTTTATAAAATCTATGTAACCGTAAGACACAATGTAACCGTAAGCCACAATGTAACCATAAGACACAATGTAACCGTAAGCCACAATGTAATCGTAACCGTAAGATACAATATTACCGTAAGACACAATGTAACCGCGAACCAGAATGTAACCGTAAGGTACAATTTAATCGTAAGTCACAATGTGACTGTAAGATACAATGTAGGTAACCGTAAGGTACAATGTAATCGTAAGCCACAATGTAACCGTAAGACACAATGTTTATTAAGCTGTGGAGACGATATCCGCCGTGAGTGGGGGGAGGCCGGCCTATAATTGAAACGCGTCCGCCCAACTGATTAGATCTTAAAGGAGGGTAAGGGGATCGAGAGGGCCCTATAGTACACTACTCTATACATCTTCTAAATATATATAACTCAAAGGTGACTGACTGACTGACATAGTAATCTATAAACGCACAGCCCAAACCACTGGACGGATCGGGCTGAAATTTGGCATGCAGGTAGAAGTTATGAAGTAGGCATCCGCTAAGAATTTTTTTTATTAATTCTACCCCCAAGGGGATAAAATAGGGGATGAAAGTTAGTCGCGATAATCGACATTCACGCGGGCGAAGCTGCGGGCATCAGCTAGTTTATAATAAAATCCGGTGTGTCTGTCCATTAAAGAAAAGTATTCACTAGCATTTATTGTAAAAATTAAATTGCAACTGAAAGTAATTGATAATAACATCTTACCTGCCATATTGGATTTTTTGACAGTTTGTATACTCTATGTCACTCTTCTTCTTCTTCTTCTTCTTTTAGATATGGCGTCTGTGGTTTAGTTTTCCACAATTTTGCCATATGTCACTCTTATAATTCAGAAAAATCCTATGACACCTTATTTTGTCAAAACCTGTCTAGCCGTCTGGGCTAAACCGACAGCTAAAGGAACTCGACATACATACAAACATACCTACATACATACACCACAAACACATTACCTTCCCTCTTCGCAGTTGGGTAAAAACAAAGGAAGATTAAAAGAGTATGATACAAGTCAGCCATGTTTAGAATTATTTTTTGTCTGTTAATTTCTGTCTATTTTATGTTCGCACAGTACACCAAGGGCCTTACCACAAGCTCTTACAAACAACCATGTTTCAGAAACGTCACGTTTCAAGCTTGAAGTAACACTACTTCAATACAATTTTATAGGTCAGAAAGGTAAGAAATATCAAAGTTGGATAACTTTGATATTGCTCCAAGAGCTTGTGGTAAGGCTCTAGAGGACAGCCGAGCAGAATATTAGCTTTGTTTCATTAAAATCCCGTAAACCCCATGGGGACAGAAGAGAAAGATTTTTTTCTAATATGGAAAAAGTATCGTAGAACATTTTTAATGTTAAAAAATAAGTAATTCCCAACAAGTCACACTGTGACTAGTTAGAACTAATATAAATGTCTATATTCTAATATTATTAGTATATAATTAACTAACGTTCGCCCACGGATTCACCCGCGAGGTACCTTGAAAAACAAAAACAAATCTATCCCGCGAGAACCGTACATTTTTCCTAGATAAAAAGTAGCGTACGTGCTATTCTAGACTATAATCTATATCTGTGCCAAATTTCATCTAGATCCGTTAAGCCGTTTTAGCGTGAAAGAGTAACAAACATACATCCATACATCCACACATCCATACATTCTTACAAACTTTCGCGTTTATAATATTAGTAGGATATAAAATATTATTAATAAATAAAATACTTTGTTACATTTTATTTGAAGATTGGAGAGAGATATTAAATAATAATTGTTTTATAATACAGAAAACACAAGACGTTAAAATGAAAATTGTTGAATCGTTTGGGGAAAATTAATTCCGGGCACTGTGGGAATACGGGGAAATCTCTTTGACGTCTTATTCCCCAAACCACGGGTCCTCAGGAAGATGACACCGTTATTAGTCGTCGTAATAAAACGGTGTTCAAATTTTTGGTGCTAGGGTATTCTGGTTTCCTCACGTTTTCCTTCACCGTTTAAGAGCACTGGCATTGCGCACAAAAAAATTTCGAATAGAAAATCTCATTGGTGCACGACCAGGTTTGAATCCACGACCTTCGGATCGTGAGGCGTGGGGTGCTTCCACCATGGCTTGGAAACCGGAAAAGATTTCAAACCGGTATCGCTCTAAATACCTACAACTTTTTCTTTTCAGTTACCGTAATCTCTATTAAAACGGTTAATCAAGAACAATACATCCAAAAGGGTTTCGCTCAATTAACCGGTTAGAACGAAATGATTTCATTCTTTTCCATATTGAACGCAGATGTTTGTTCTGGGTGTTAATAATAATGTATTCTATTTACGTATTTAGAAAAAAAAAGTATATAATTAATCTATTAGCTATCTGGTTCCCATAGTACAAGATTTGCTTAGTTGCTTGGGGCTAGATGGCGATGTGTTAAATGTCCACAAATATTTATTTATTTATTTATTATTTTTTATTATTAGTAAGCTCCGCGACGTGCCCGCTCTTACGACGACAAATGAAGCTCGCTTTTACCGGTTAATCAAAGTTCGAGTTAAGGTTTAAGGAGTTAAGGTTGCGTGGCTGTTTTTTTGTTAAATTATTAACCGGTTGCAACCCTTGCTACCACTACACCACCAGCGCTCTTTCATTCTGCACATGTGAAATGTAAAAAAACCTGTCAAATAAAACCAAAGCAAACGTAGCAAAAGCTATAAAACGTAAAATAACTATCGGCCGATACCTATCCACGGATTTACGATCTTACGCTGTTTATTTACAAAGCACAAGCGAAACTCGGCCTTATCGCTTTGACTTACGACTGGAATTCCGTGCTTTTTTCAGCTATCTGATTTCAGTAACAATACAAAGGAATTCAAATCGTATCTCATTGTGATAGAGTGTGTTTAGTGTTGTGTGCTGTCGATTATTCGTTTTACAATCAAAGAATACATTATCGGGTGGAACAATGACCTTTGAAAGGTTCTTGTGTTACCTTACCATAAACTTTTCAGACAGTATCTAAGTAAGTAATATTATTTTGATATTTCGTACCATGACATATAAAAATTGTATTGAAATAGTGTTACTTCAAGCTTGAAATGTGAAGATTCTGAAACATAATGGTTTAAAAGACCTTGTGGTAAGGCTCTTCATTTAGTAGTACTTCAAGTTCTACGAACTGAGTGATGATAATAATAATAATAAATATTAGTGGATATTTCACACGACACAAGTCCCGAACAAGAAAACATCGGTAAAGAACAATCAACTTCAAAAAACTCGGGTTAAATCATAGTCAGTAGCGTATATTATTTGGTATTATGTGTAGTTTTAAGTTCTACATAATTTAATTTAAAGAATGTATTATTTGAGCGCTGGTAGTGTAGTGGTAGCACCCCTGCCTCACGATCCGAAGGTCGAGGGTTCAAACCTGGTAGCGCACCAATGAGTTTTTCTATTCGAAAAATTTATGTGCGCAATGCCAGTGCTCTTAAACGGTGAATGAAAACATCTTGAGGAAACCGGCATACCCCAGAACCAACATTTCGAAGGTATGTGTCATAGGTTAGTATTCTTATAAGCGGCGATGGGCTTGCAACCTGTCACGTACGGAATACTAACTACTGTGCAAAATGTGGGCATGTACCAAATGTCATGTTTGGACTTGCCTCTACCTTCTTTAGATATCCTCAAAGGTCTAAGTAACTAAAGAGATCTGAGGAGATATCTACCGAGCCCGGGAATTACAGTCGTGATCATATTTATTTATTTTTTATTATTATTAAGTACTAGCTTTCGCTCGCGGCGTCGCCCGCGAAGTACCTACATAAAATATAGCCTATGTTCATCCTGAAAGTTCATTCTACACATTGGTGAAAGAATTTTTCAAATCGGTTCAGTAGTTTCGGAGCCTATTCATTTCAAACAAACAAACAAACAATCAAAGTTTTCCTCTTTATAATATTAGTATAGATGGATATTATAATATCTATACTAATATTATAAAGAGGAAAGATTTGATTGTTTGTTTGCATTGAATAGGCTCCGAAAGTACTGGACCGATTTGAAAAATTCTCACACCAATGTGTGGAATGGACTTTCAGAATGAACATAGGGTATATTTTATGTAGGTACTTTGCGGGCGACGCCGCGAGCGGAAGCTAGTCTGAAATAAATGAATAATAATAATTAATGCGTTGTGTGATTCTCTTGAAACATTGTCTGGATACTTGATAGACATTTATTTCTAGATTTTTCAAAATAATTGGTTAGATATTAGAAGCTTTCGTAAACTTGGATCAAAACTTCTGAAATACGAACACCCGCTATGGGCTTAAAGTTCAAAAGATATCCCATTAGCCTCAAACTTCGTGTTTACAGGCATTACCCGTTGTTGCCGGATGAACCGGGAATTTCCCACAATGCCGGTTAATTTGAAATCAGTCTGTTTATTGGATAGTTGGGAACTAAAGTCTTGTTCACACTATTTATATTAGTTCTACTCCTTTGACAAAAAACACCTTATTTTTATTAACGCGATAGTAAACGCAGGCGGCTTGGCTTGCGTGGTACCTACCCGGATAAAAAGTAACCTATGTGTAATTACAGGTTATAAACTACGCGTATTCTAAGTTTCATCCAGATCGGTTCAGCCGTTTCAGTATTATTGAGTAACAAACATCTATCCAAACTTTCGCATTTATAATAATAGAAGGATAGGATAAATATTATAATTAATTTAAATATTTAAATTACAAATAACAGACAGCTGTTTTTTTATATTTATAGTATCATGAGCCATAAACTTTATGCAAATTCTTCAGCGCAGTTCTTAGAAAACTTCCAGAAATACAACAAAAGGAATAATTAATAATTTATAAAATTATTCCAAACACATAAATCTCACTGAAAATTAGAATTTATTCGAGATTTATTCAAAAGAAACTTCCCAATATCTCAAGTGTTATGTATACAGGGTGCTACCGAAAACTTCAGGGGGTTAAAATACCCATCAATATAAACAACTTTTTCTATGAAACCAACACTGTGAGCCCAAAAAAATAGCTGTTTCATACATTTTAGTATCAAGTAGGTATTGAACTTTTGTATGAAACAATTTTTTTTTCGGTCTTACACTGTTGTTTTCTTAGAAAAAGTTGTTTATATTGATGGGTACTTTAACCCCCTGAAGATTTCGGTAGTAGTCTAGTAACACCCTGTATATATTACGTATTTGGGGATGGAGGTTGACTAGCAAATCGACCCGGTTTTACCTTTATTGTAGCGTATAAACATTTCAATTGACTGTATAAGCATAAATCCACTGCAAGATACAGACAGACAAAGATATAGCATAAATAGTTTTATCGTATTGCAAACGTATCGTAAGACCTCGACCACATTGAATGTGCGGTGGCTTAAGCGGAAGCGGGCGCGAGTTTGCTCCGTGCCTACTGTAGGTAGTTACAAAAAAACGCTATTCCTATAATGTCGCATACTTATGATTGATTTTTTTTCTCTTTCTTTATATGTACCTACCTTCCTATAACTAACAGATTACCTAATAAGTTATTTGTACTTGATATAAAATATACCAAAGTAAATTAATGGAAAAGGGGATTTGTGGACTGTTTGTCCCTTTGCTTTCCCTTTAAGAACCGGAAGGGTATTTCTGGACAAAAAGTCCGGTAATCCCCGTCGCAGGGGATTATTGAAACTGTTATTATGTTGCCCAATGTAACTACAACAAGCGGAATGGATCTTTTTTTCGCACATAAGCAATTCTTCTGTAAGAAAATTTGCCAGCTAATTTCAATAACAATTTATATATGAATACTTTTAAACAGGTGTGGCCGTGACGACGACTTCGTACGTAGACTCTCGCGCCCGCGTCCGCTACCGCGTCAGCCCGTCACTATGGCTGTACCACAAAAGCATGTGTATGTTATTTTCGCATTATCTTTGTAGTGAAAATAAAATCTCTCTGACAGTTTGTCGAACATTTTTCAGTGTAGATATTCTGGGGACAATGCTTTCACAGATTTGTTCGAAGGGATGTGGAGTTGGCAACTTTTCGCATTTATCAATGTTGTCCACTTTGAGATCTTACTTGAGGAAAGTTCTCAATTTATGTGAATATAAGTTTTCGAGGGTATTAGACTAACTATGGAACTGAGCCAGCGAGGCTAACATGTCAGTCACGACAAAATTTTGTCGCGCATGCTGTCGCTTATTCGCACGAGAAAGAGCGAGACAGAACAGTTGACAAAATTTTATCGTAGCGCTCGTGTTAGCCCGGTAGAATTTTCGAAAAGTTTATATATTATAATAATCTTAAGAGGTTTATTGTCATAATCCCTACCAAGCTGTGCCCGCCAGTGGGGAATATGAAAATTTAAAAAAAAAATTTGGCGTTCTCCACCAACGTTTTTTATCCTGGTTGGTGGGGATTATGAAAGTCGTGTTAATAACACCGTTTATAACTAAAGAACAGCCTGAACGATTTTATTGATATTTTATTTGTTGCATGAATCACTATTCAAAAATTAAAATACAAGCTAAGTCGCGAGCAACAACTAGTTTTAAATAAATACAGTTTCCAATCGAAAAATATCATTTAACTCGACTGGGATAGGATCAAAACCTTTCATCCGCTGCACCATTGGTGGAGTCAGCTCTATTCAATACTATTGGCTTTATAAATGAGTTTTCACTCAAACTCTATTTAATAGGTAATCGTACGATTTCTAGCTAGTGCAATGTTTGTTCTGCCGGAGACTCGTTCCAGTGCAGCTAGCATTAGTACTAACGTTCCCTACGTTAGTACTAATGCTAGCTGCACTGGAAATTGCGATCGGAAAATGCGCTATATTTCCTTCACCATTTGAAGAGTAGTTTATGTTTTTAAACTTACGCGATCTGACCACATTATTATTAGTATTAAACGGGTATTTATCGCGTTTTATTTACCTATGTTTTCCCGAGGTTTCGACAGGTTTACACACTGTCGTGGCCACGGGTAGATTACCCGATAAACGCGATAAATGCCCGTTTAATACTATAATTTATACTTTCATCCATCCTTACTACATGCCCAAACCATCTAAACATACCCTTCTCAATTTTCATGACCATGCCTTCTTCGGTAGTTTGGAAGGAAACGAAACGAAAAAGTATCGTATACCATCAAAACCCGTAGGTACGAAGCCAACTGATCAACCTAGTGCTAGCCTCCCAGATCAATAAAAAGTTCTCCTTTCAGCGATTTAAGGCTTGTAAGTCGGGATCAGCTGAACTTTTTGTAATTCATACGAGCCAGGGTACCTACCTCCACTCTGTCTCAACTTCTCAGCTTCTCTGTGGTTAATTTCAGAAAAACAATGACATTTCAATGAAAATTGTACAAAACACTTTTTTACGTGTCTATACAAATTATAAAAAAGTGACAATAAGATGAGTTGACCGATTCAAAAATGCATTAGGTCAACTCATCCCGCGGGATGAGTTGACAGCGGCCTCAGTTGACTAAAGACCCCAAATATCCTACAAATATAAAAAATGCGAAAGTTAGTGGATGTATATTGTTTGTGCATGTATTTGTCGTTCTTATCTCTGGGTTGAACGGATTTTAATCAAATTTGGTACATAGTTTATTTCGCAAAGGTTAGAACACAAAAGGAGAACGTTAGTGGCCGAAGGCGTTCGAAGGACCTAGTGACTTAATAAGAGAAAGAAGACCGAATTCATTCATTTTTGAACTTATCAACCGCATGTAAAACCACAAGGCGCAGATACTATTTTACACACAATTTCACACCTCCATAATGCTCTCGACATAACCAAAACAGAACCAGTAGCACACATCCTTACCTCTGCGTTCACGGTAGGCGGCATCACGATCTTCTTCTGAGGAGGAGACCGCAGCACCACGTTGTCGTCCCTGATGATGATCTGCGGCTCCATGGCCAGGAGTTTCTTCTTACACTCCTGCATCTGGAGACACTCCTTGTCCTTTTTCGACAGCACCGATTCGGAAGACGCATGCTTCGATGATGATAATGACGTGTTCTTACTTGACAGTTTGAAACTGTCCATGCTGGTCGTCATTTTCGAACTGTTTTTACCGTTGGACGCCATCTTGGATTTTAATTACGTCACTTTGTCCGCCATTTTGTTTTGGTTCACTTTTTGTGTTTCACTTTTGTTTTTAACATTATGTATTAATTTTAGAGTTTTATGATGTAAGTGAGTAAAGACTTAATTTAAATTATTTAAAACAATTTAAATGTGAGGTTTTTTGAAAAGGGTTTTGGGCTAAAAATACTCATATTTCACAGTAACTAAAATATAACGACTGAAACTCAACCGTAGCTGAATTTTATTTATGAAATTCGACTCTCGTGAAAATACTTTTTGAAAATGTAAAAGTTTGAATTCATATTTTCAGTTAGTACCTACGGTTTGAAGAGTCTACGCTAAATAATTTTTTTTATTTGTGAGATTTATTTGCATTTTCAGAGGAAGCCAAGTTAGACCTTAGGCTTCAATATAATATCCTAAATTATAAGGTGAAATGATATTTTAAAGTTATTAAAAATATTTCATATTGTTATAAATAAGTTTTAGGACTGACCATTGTACTTGGCACCCGTTTAGATCTCACTTCTTTTGTCGCTGAAGTCAACGACTAAAGCATACTTATTGAACTTGGCTCTCATTTCACATTTATGTTTTTGATGGTATAAAACATCACGCGAACAAAGTCGATGGAGAGATTCACTAGATAATATATTTTTTTTTAATTACACTTTCTTGATACAACTAACTAATATATATACTAGATTTTCTGCTATCTGATATCCGGCCGGATGCTGGATAGAGCAAAAAACGTCCGAATGAACCGGATACTGAATAGTAACCGGATATCCGTCGCATCTCTTCCATTTATTATCTTAGAACCGTGGAGAGGTGGAGAGAAATCGCGGGCACTAACTATATTAGCTGTAAAGTTATTCAATTCCCGTTTGCTCCGAAAATTCACTCGGGATTTTGATAGGCGTACTTCGTACTTGTAAGCTTATTTATCAAGAAGTATGTACAGTGCTCGGCCGTTACTGTGGCGCATCTCAGAGTTCGATAAAGGCTATATTAATCTTATACTTTGAATATTTTTTCTCAATAAATTCTTGTTAAAAATGAATATGATGGTATGAATGATTTTTGTCTCTTCTATGTAGGTATCTATACTTTATAGTATCTAAGTACCTACCTATAATTTATTTGATTAAAAATAATAAATAATATCTCTTCTGATGTAATCTCTTTCCGGTTCTGTTTTATTATGATTACTTACTTACTAAATTATTGTGTGTGTGTCAAATTTGGCAATTTTCGGCATTTTTTAATCTTTCTGTATAAGAGAACTGCCAACTTATTCCAACTTTTTTTGAGAATCATAATAAATTTCTAAATCGTTCTACTGAACGTTGATTTTATTGAGTCTATCTCTTGAGGTTGATTCCGACTGAGCGCACGACGTTCACAAGCAATAGTCTGAATTTGATAAATCTCGGATGTGCCATAGCACCTGCCGTTAGCTGTACCCATGTTAGTCATCCAACTTTTAGAAACGGCCCGCCATCGATCATCCGTTATTAGTGCACACAGGGCTGTCGGCGGAATATATATTTATTACCTACTAATATGATAAATTATGTTCAATACTGCGCTTGCGCCGGATGTACTAATTCCAATGTAATTAGTTCGGCAGATTTCATTAATTACCGTCCTGTCGCGATGTTTGGATCAGAGTGGTGGGCAAAGAAGACGGATGAAAGGAGAGTGTTATTGAGATGTAAATGTGTGGGGAGACGGCTGGGTAAGAAATGAGGATATCGTACGCATCCGATAAGAAAGGATTTTCCGAAATTCTAACCCTAAAGGGGTGAAAAAGGGGGGCAAAGTTTGAATGGGACGACGTGATTCCTTGGTCCAATCCACTTCAAAGTTTGCTTAGGTATACCTTTTTTAACAGAATTGATGGAAAACGTGATTTTAATTTTATTTAAATTTATCCTACTAATATTATAAACGCGAAAGTTTGTAAGAATGTATGGATGGAGGTATGTTTGTTACTCTTTCACGCTGAAACGGCTGAACGGATCTAGATGAAATTTGGCACAGATTTAGATTATAGTCTAGAATAGCACATAGGCTACTGTTTATCCCGGAAAAATGTACGCTTCCCGCGGGATATATTGTTTTCAAGGTACCAAGCGGGCAAAGCCGCGGGCGGAAGCTAGTTTAATATAAAAAAAACGCTAAGTTACGAGCGGGCCGGCTAGTCTGTTTATAATATCGGTACTGAAAATGTACATACGGCATAATCCTCCTCAACAACCGTCGGCTAACCCTCCTCACCTGTCCCCCCCCCCCACTGTTTACGCTCGCGTCTATCGCGAATGTTCTGTTGAGATTACAGAATGCCGTAAATATTGAACACCAGGTAATACTTACCATCTGTTTTACAAAAATATCTCACATTGAATTCACATAACTATAGTTAGCTCAACGAATCTAGGCATTCGTGAAGTTAGACGCAAGAGCTGCGCAGTATCGTTTTTCGGGAGCAATTGGAGGTATGAGGGGGGGAAGGAACTGTACATGCGCAAACTAGCACCTGTGGCTAACGTCACGAATGCCTAGATCCGTTGGATGAACTATAGGTACACGTAATGTTTTTGCCTGACTACGGGGGTAGGTAAAAAGTTGTTGGTATGAGTGTATCTGGGTACGCAAGTAGAGGAAGGCCAAAGAAAAAGTGGTTTGATTGTGAGAAAGATAATAATCAAGTAAGAGGAGTAGAGCGCTGGTGGTGTAGTGGTAGCACCCCTGCCTCACGATCCGTAGGTCGTGGGTTCAAACCTGGTCGTGCACCAATGAGTTTTTCCATTCGAAAAATTTATGTGCGCAATGCCGGTGCTCTTAAACGGTGAAGGAAAACATCGTGAGGAAACCGGAATACCCTAGAACCAAAAATTCGAAGGTATGTGTCATTGGTTAGTATTCTTATAAGCGGCGATGGGCTTGCAACCTGTCACGTACGGAATACTAACTACTGTGCAAAATGTGGGCATGTACCAAATGTCATGTTTGGACTTGCCTCTGACTACCCCCTTTAGATATCCTCAAAGATCTAAGTATCTAAAGATCTGAGGAGATATCTACCGAGCCCTGGGATTACAGTCGTGATCGTATTTATTTTTTTATTTATTTTTTTATTTTAGAGGAGTAGACTCAGAGTTGACGAGTGATAGGAGTGAGTGGAAGAAGAAAACATGTTGTGTCGACCCCACGCGTGGGATAAGGGCAGGAGAATGATGATGCGGGGGTAGGTAATGTACTTGAGTGTAGGTAAGCTCTTTTGGTTGTCATGCCCAAACGGCTAGACGGATTTTGACAAATAAATAAATAATGGTGCACAGTTCACACAACGCCATCTAGCCCCAAACTAAGCAAAGCTTGTACTATGGGAGCTAGATAGCTGATAGATTAGTTATATACTTTTTTTTTAAATACATAGAATACTAATAACACCCAGACACAGAACAAACATCTGTGTTCATCACACAAATGTTTGTCCTGGGTGGGGATCGAACCCACAACCTGCAGCGCAGAAGGCAGAGCTACTACCAACTAAGCTGTGAGGTAAAGATGTCGTTGGATATATGTGAATCACTAAAATTTTAGGCTATATTTATGTAAAAAAATCCATCGAACATACTATTTTTAATTATTTTCGTAACATAACAGTTTAAAAAAGCTAAAATTGTCATTTTGTTGTAAATTTAATTTTATTTCCACTATTTTTTCGTTATTTTTAATCACCAATTAACATGGCTTCTTAGTTTAGTCAAGTTAAGAACTGTAATTTAAAATAATTAATTTTAAAAATTTACGATAATTAGTAAAGACTAACCCAAAGGGGTTGAACAAAATAATTTGAATAATGAAATTAATATGTATTTTATCAATAATTAACTTAGTCCGCGAAATGACAAAATTATTAGCAATATACCATTCTAATTTCATTTGTGACTGTGTCCACTAGCACACGGCATTTATTCGAGAAAAAGTATCGTTCCGAATTTCGTGAATTTCGATGGAAGAGGTTTGAATATGCATGCATGCTAATTTAGATCCTGGGACGCTACGCTGGACGCACTAGGAAGGACTAGATTTGATTGAAAGCCTTAGAGCATTGTATTTGTACAACAAAGGCATACTTATATAAATCTATATCTATCTATAACAGTGATTCCCAAAGTGGTCCAGGTGGACCCCCAGGGGTCCACGGGAGACTCGACGGGGGTCTACGTTGGACGTGACAAAAAATGGGGGTCTACAATCGTAAGCGGGGGTGCATCAAAATTAATTTCGTTTCGATAGTGAAGAACTAAAATGTTGGCTTGTTATATACCTAAATTAAACCTTCTCAATAAAACAATTTATAGATAAATTGAGAAAAAAATATTAGTTTGGAAATGGCAAAAGATTTTTTATTCGAAATCTGTTAATCGTCGTTGAAACTCAGCCACAACGCAAGTTTTCATAAATAGATAGATTTAATCATCACTTTTTTTTTAAGATTTAGAAATTGGTAGTAATGTAGATGCAGGGGGTCCACCGGATCCAGCAAAATTTTGAAAGTGGTCTATGAAACAAAATAGTTTGGGAACCACTGATCTATAACCTACTAATATTATAAACGCGAAAGTTTGTAAGAATGTATGGATGCCTCGATGTGTGTTTGTTACTCTTTCACGCTGAAACGGCTGAACGGATCTGGATGAAATTTGGCACAGATATAGTTTAAAGTCTGGAATAGCACATAGGGTACTTTTTATCCCGGAAAAATTTACGATTTCCGTGGGATAGGTTTGTTTTTGTGTTTCAAGGTACTACGCGGGCGAAGCCGTGGGCGGAAGCTAGTATAATTATAATTCAGGGGCCTTACCAAGAAGTCATCCAGAACGATTCCGTAACAGTTCCATTATAGAAACGTCACTACTTCCATACAATTTGCATAGGTCATGGTACGAAATAACAATGTAATACTAATTCGGTAATGTATTATGAATTCGTGGTGAGGCCCCAGATCTGAAGTTAGCCGGATGTGGTTATAGTCATAAAACTAAAAGATCCTCAAAAATAATTTCCTGAAATGATAGATCACCTCAATCTTTTCAGCCGTAAGGAAGCTCCTTTTTGAGCACAATTGAATATTTCCCGCATTATGCTAATAAGGTCAAAAGTGCGGGCGAAGTATTCATTTACTTCAACCACAGCTTGCTTTTGCACCTGTCTTTACTTGCGGTATCTGAGTCCTTAGATATTTCTATGTACATACATACATGCATAAAATCACGCCTGTTTCCCGACGGGGTAGGCAGAGACCACGAATCTCCACTTGCTACGATCCTGACATACTTCTTTTGCTTCATTCACTCTCATTAAATTCTCAATACATGCGCGTCGGTTTAGAGTACTCTGGACCTGGCCTTTCTCTAAAACGTCCCCAATTTGATCGAGGTACCTACGTACGCCGAGGTTTTCCCCTTCCGACTGTCCCATTTACACGCTCCTTATACTCGTACAACTGTTTCGTCAATCTCCTTTCATCCATCCTTTCTACATGCCCAAACCATCTTAGCATACCCTTCTCAATTTTCATCACTACATCTTCTTTCACTCCACAACGCTCTCTTATCACACTGTTCTTCACTCTATCATTCAAAGTTAAACCACACATACTTCTTAGAGCTCTCATTTCCACTGCATTTATTCTACTCTGATGTTTCTTCTGCCATACCCAACTTTCGCTACCATATATCAATGTCGGCACTAACACTCCAAAGTGCACAGCCAGACCTGCCTTTTTGGACACGATCCGACTGCTCATAAATGTGTGAAGTGCCCCATTCACACTATTTCCAGTATTCACTCTCCTTTCAATATCGTCATCAAGTTTTCCATCTCTTTTAAACAGCGTACCCAAATTATAAACTCTTTCACTTGTTCCACTCTTTTTTCTTCTTTTTTCTATGTAGTGTATTTAAATCAATAGTGTCCATTTATTTTGCAATTCATGAACTTATCTAATTTGTGTTTCAAACTACTATCACACCTCTCGTCAAAAAGTCCTATAGGTATAAACTTTGACACCCCATTTAACCCTTTTTGAAGGGTTATTTTGAAAAATCCAGAAATATGTGTCCATTTATTTTGCCTCTTAAGTATTTAAACCGAGTTTCAAACAAATCACACCACTCGTCGAAAAAACTTTGACACCCCATTTAACCCTTTTGGGAGGGTTATTTTGTAAAATCAAGATATACGTTTTACATCATTTTGCATCTAAAGTATCCAAACCAAGATTCAGACCGATCGTACCACCCCTTAAAAAGTTCTCATATAAACATTGAGCCCCCATTTTACCCCTTTTTAAAGGTTATATTGAAAAATCTTGAAACACGTGTACATTTGTTTTGTATTTACATCACACAAACAAAGTTTCATTAAAATCGTACTACGCGTTAAAATGTTTCATACAACCGTTTTTAGCCCTTTTCACCCGCTTAAAAGTGGAATTTCCAAAAATCCCGTCTTATTGCTCGCCTACATACCATGACGAACATACCCTCAGAACAGTGTGGGTCAGAATTATGTGGGGTCAGAACTGTGTGGGGTCAGAACAGTGTAGGATCAGAAGTATGTGGGGTCAAAACTATTGGCCGTTATTTACTTATTTAAATAACGGGTTTTCAATGGAAAACGTTTTGGAAGATGGGTTGAGAAAATCTTCTCTGCTATATTACGACCGTCATTATGGTGAACGAATAACCAATAATATATTAACTAAGTACTATCCCTAAAGTCCTAAACCCTTTTTACCCGACTGCGAGGGAGGGTAATTTATTTTTACTGTTATTAGATTTATCGTAAACGTATAGAAATTTTCTTCATTATATATTTATCACTTTATTTATTTAATACAAGCTGTTGTTAAATAAGGTGTACCTACAATGTTCATACATTATTCTAAGTTGGCGGTACTTCTGTTTTGTGTCTACCGCCAAGTTACTATTAGATAAATGAGTGTGATTATTACCCTTCGTCTGTCGCATACCTACCGTGTAACAGTGCAGTGTTCAAATAAAATAAAACAGCTTGATTAGTAAAAATCTCTGTATCTCATTTATAATAACTTCAGGTTATGGGCCCAGTCACATAATCCGTAAATACAGTGATCGTGAGTTGATTAAAATCAAGAAAAATCAAAGTTCGGTGTTAGCAGTTACTCATTGGCGGGAAGGAAAGTGAGGTTAAGTCTAACGGCCGGCGCGCGGTGTGGCGCGGTATACCTATTCCCAACCAAGGATAACTTGTTCTGGATTGTGAACAAGGACGGAAAATGGAGAGTAACATTAATGTGAACGTGATCAAGCTGGAGGGTTCCAGAAATTGGAATATCTGGAAATTTCAGACTACGGTGCTATTGAGAGGCCAATGTTTGCTGGAAGTTGTGGAGGAAAAATGCGTTAAACCTAAAGATCCTGCTGAAATAACCAAATGGGAAGCTAAAGATGCCAAGGCGCAAACGTTGTTGGTCACACGAATGACGGAAGAGACCATGTTACACATAATCACATGTACGAGTTCTGCTGAAATGTGGCGAAAACTTCAAAGCGTGTATGAACAGAAGACTGAGACTAGTATACACATTATACAACAACGGTTTTTTCAGTACAAATACGAAAAGGGCATCGATATGTCAGTTTTCTTGTCCAAAATCCAAGAGATGAGAAACTTGTTAAAACAGATGGGCGAGGAGATCTCTGATAAGCTCGTTATCACAAAAGTGTTGATGTCGTTGCCTGACGAATATAAGCATTTTGTATCTGCGTGGGAGTCGGCACCTGACGATAAGCAAACCAT
Source organism: Cosmorhoe ocellata (assembly GCA_963675405.1). Taxonomy (NCBI): domain Eukaryota; kingdom Metazoa; phylum Arthropoda; class Insecta; order Lepidoptera; family Geometridae; genus Cosmorhoe; species Cosmorhoe ocellata. Next base: position 8,004,434 of record OY776267.1, read on the forward strand.
TGATAACTTGGTGGCCAGATTGTTAATTGAAGAAGAGCGGGTGAAAGGCAAGATTGAAGAGTCTCAGCAATCTTCATCCTCTGCGTTCGTTGCGAAAAATACAAGACAAATAAAGTGTTTTAAGTGTGGCAAAATTGGACATTTTCAAGGTGATTGCAGACAAAATAAAAACAGTGAAGAAAATGTAAATAATAAAAACTGTTTCTATTGTGGAAAGTTCGGACATTTCAAGGCGCAGTGTAGGTTTCGTAAACAAAGAGTTAGTAAGACTGAGAACAAAACGAAGAGTAATGCGTTTGTAGTGTCTAGTTCGTCGCATGAACTGCATAAATCAAAGTGGTTAGTGGACTCTGGTGCTAGTGAACATATGTGTCGTAATCGCGCATTGTTTACATCATTTGCTAGTACGACAGAACAATCAGTGGTTGTCGGTAATGGTGCAACAATTAGTGTCCTCGGCTGCGGACAGGTGGCGGTGCAAGTGTCGAACGGGACCGAATGGATTGATACGGTCATAGACAACGTTCTGTACGTTCCGAAACTAAATAACAATCTGTTTTCAGTCATTCGCGCCACAGAAAAAGGTTACGCCATGATGACAGATGACAGGTCATGCAAATTTTACAAAGATAAACAAGTTCGTGCGGTGGCGGAAAGAATTGGCGATTCTTATTACTTGGAATTGCGGTTTAAGTATAATTACGAGATTGCAAGTTCTGCGACACTAGTGAAGAATGATTTAAATGAGTGGCACAGAAAACTCGCGCATCAAAACTTTACTTACGTAAAAGATATTCTACAAAAACATGATGTTGTTGTCAAACAAACCACTAAACCTGAGTGTGAGAGTTGTTTAGCTGGCAAAATACATCGATTACCGTTCAACAAAAGTGAGAACGTGAGTACAAGGACTTGCGAGCGTATTCATGCGGACACTTGCGGTCCAATGGAAGAAGCATCTGTTGGAGGGGCGAGATATTTTGTTATACTGAAGGACGACTATTCGAATTATAGAAGTGTGTACTTTGTTAAAACAAAATATGAGATCAAAAACTGCATTGAAAACTTCATTAATAAGGCCGAAAACATAACAGGGAACAGAGTGAAAATGTTTAGAAGTGACAATGGTTCAGAATTCATAAACAAAGAAGTGAAAGAAATGTTTTCTAGACGTGGGATAACACACCAAACAACTGTACCCTATACGCCGGAACAGAATGGAAAGGCTGAGAGAGAAAATAGAACATTGGTGGAATCAGCGCGGACAATGCTACATGAACAAAACTTTCCAAAGAAACTGTGGGCGGAAGCTGTTAATACAGCAGTATTTGTCTTGAATAGAACTGGGAAAAGTCATGAAAATGGAAGGTCACCATTTGAAGTATGGACAAACAAAAAGTTTGACATTCACCAGTTGAAAGTCTTTGGTACAGAAGTGTATGCTCACATTCCGAAGGAACGCAGGAGAAAATGGGACAAGAAAGGTGAAAAAGGGTTGATGGTGGGTTATGAAGAAAATGTGAAGGGGTATAGAATTTATTTTCCAGAAACAAACACAGTGGAGACAAAGAGAGATGTTGTATTCCTAAACCGAGATGGTAAGGAGAAGAAACTTCAAGTGAAGGAAGGCGAAGAAAAGGAATCTATAACATCAATAAATCTGCAAGAAAAACCTGTGGTAGAGAGTAACCCTGAGACAGAACCTAACCCTGTGAATGAGCTAGATGAAACAATGGAGGTGACTCATACTAGTAGTGTTGGAGAGGATGGATCAGAACATGACTATGACAGTGAGTACTTACCATGCAGTGATGAGGAACATCCATCGGATGAAAGTATTTTACCCATAGATGAAAGAAGCAAGCGGCTAAGAAAACAAACATCTTTCTATAAATGTAATAATGTGCAGTTGGATGAGAGTGAGTGTGAACCAGCTACATACACTGAGGCTATGAACAGAAGTGATGCAAGTAAGTGGAGTGAAGCTATAGCTAGGGAACTACAGACTCTTAAAGACAATGATACTTGGGATTTTTGTGATGTACCAGTGAATAGGAAAACAGTTAGCAGTAAGTGGGTATTTAAGATAAAAAATGTAAATAACGTTTTACAATATAAAGCTAGGCTTGTTGCCCGAGGGTTTGAACAACAGGAGTCATTTGATTTGTGTGATATTTATGCTCCAGTTGCGAAGTTGTCCACATTTAGACTATTTGTAGCAGTAGCAACAAAATTAAATTTGCCTATTTATCAAATGGATGTTACGGGGGCCTTTTTATATGGGGAGATAAAAGAAGAAGTGTATGTTAGTTTACCTAAAGGGGCCTATTCAGGAAATAATAATACAGTTAAATTAAAGAAATCGTTATATGGATTGAAAAGTTCTCCTAAGTGTTGGAATCAAAAATTTAATACAGTAATAACACAAGAAGGTTTTGTGAGATCAAAGTGTGACTCATGTTTGTATACAAAGTATAATGATTCGTATAAAATCTTTGTATTAATTTATGTGGATGATGTATTAATTTTTGGCTCAAATGAACAGGAGATTACAAAACTAAAAGATGTATTAAATATGAAATTTAAGATGAAGGATCTAGGGTTCATTTCAGATTTCTTAGGAATAAAGGTTAAGCAAAATTTGCAAAATGGTACAACCATATTATCACAAAGAAATTATCTGGAAAATGTATTGAAAAGATTTGATATGGAAAATTGTAAGCCAATGATGACCCCTATGGATAAAAATATAAACACTAAGATACTTGTTTCTGATGTAAAATGTGATAAAAAGCTAGAAGGAACATGTAGGGAAATAATTGGCTGCCTTATGTATGCTGTTTCAGGCACTAGGCCTGATCTTTGTTTTGCCATTTCTATGTTGAGTAGATTCCAGAATTCTGCAAGTAGTGGATTATTGAGTGCGCTTAAAAGAGTACTGCGTTATGTAAAGTATACTATTGATTATAACTTAGTATATAAATGTAATGATACAGGGTTGCAAGGGTTTTGTGATGCTGATTGGGCAGGTGACCAAAGAGACCGAAAATCTACTTCGGGGTACTTGTTTACTTTTGCAAATTGCTTAATAGTATGGTGTTCAAAGAAGCAATCATCTGTAAGTCTGTCTTCAACAGAGGCTGAGTATGTTTCAATGAGCATGGCTGCTAGTGAAGCGTGTTGGTTGGTTAATTTGTTGCAAGATTTTGATTTTCACAATGTTTGTCCGGTAAATCTATTTTGTGACAATCAGTCAGCAATATTGAATGCAAGCACAGAGTCTGTAAAACGCTTGAAACATGTGGATATCAGATATCACTTTGTTAAGGATTTAATTAAAAATAATAAAATTTGTCTTAAGTACATATGCACTTCGAAACAACTAGCAGATATGTTAACTAAATCTCTTGGCAAAGAATTAATTGTAAAGTTTCTGAATGAGTGTGGTGTAGGTAATGTTATGATAAACTAAAGCTATTATTGTTTGTTGATAAATTTTTTTGTAAGTATTAGATAGAGTATTTCGTTAAAATGTATAACATTGAGAGAGGGTGTTAAATAAGGTGTACCTACAATGTTCATACATTATTCTAAGTTGGCGGTACTTCTGTTTTGTGTCTACCGCCAAGTTACTATTAGATAAATGAGTGTGATTATTACCCTTCGTCTGTCGCATACCTACCGTGTAACAGTGCAGTGTTCAAATAAAATAAAACAGCTTGATTAGTAAAAATCTCTGTATCTCATTTATAATAACTTCAGCTGTTGCTAGCGGTTTAGCCTGCGTGAATCAATAATCGCGGAACCTTTTTTTTATGGGAAAATCAAGGGAAAAAGTTTTTCCTTTCATTTTATATTTTTATCAATTTTCCAATATTTTTAGTTATTCTGCTATTCAGGACGGAGACATACAACAAATCAAAAACCATTAAAATCGGTGCAGCCGTTCTACAATTATAAGTGTTCGGACAAACCCGACTTTGTTTTATATATTAAGATAAGCTATTGCCAGCTACTTTGTCCGCATGACAATAACTTTGGACATGCCATGTTTCTTATGTATTTTGTATTAAAAACACTCACACGACTGTAATCCCCGGGCTCGGTAGACTTCTCCTCAGTACCCCTAGTATGAGTTTTTGATAGTTTACGAAAACTTTTTTCAAATAGTATCCTTTCATACATTTACCTCCATCGGAAATTTTAAGGTACTAAAATAAAGTCGATATCGTGAAAACTTGATTTAAAAATCATTACTGCCGATTACATAATATTTTCGATATTATCGACCTTATTTTAGTTCCTTAACATTTCCGATGGAGGTAAATGTATGAAAGGATACTATTCGAAAAAAGTTTTCGTAAATCAAAAACTCATACTAGGGGTACTGATCTCTAGTTACTTATATCTTTGAGGGAAGTCAGAGGCAAAGCCAAATATTATATTTGATACGTGCCTACATTATGCACAGTAGCTAGTATTCCGAACATGACAGGATGCAAGCTTATCGCCGCCTAAAATAATACTAACTTATGACATCGAATATTTTGTTTTAGGTATGCCGATTTCCTCACAGTATTGCGCACATTATTTTTTTTAATAGAGAAATCCATTGGTGCACGACCAGGTTAGAACCCACTACCTTCACGCAAGGCAGGGGTGCTACCACTACACCACCAGTGTAATAGTGTCTAAATAACGAATGTAGTGTTTATATTTGTGTAATTAAAGTCTTTATTATATTTGAAATCTTATACCTTTAAACGAGCAATTCTTGTATATTATTTATAATCTGAATCTCGGAAACGGCTCCATCGATTTTCATGAAATTTAGTATGCAGGGGGTTTCGGGGGCGATAAATCGATCTAGCTAGGTTTCATTTTCCAAAAAAACAGTTTTTACCATAAAAAGCCGAGCTAAGCTCGGTCAACCAGGTACTATTTACGTAAGTAAACAAAAATAATGCCACTAACTATGCTACGTTCAATGAATAATGTATGTATTTCCACACAAAGCATAGACTATCATTATTTACAGTTAAGTTTCAATACATTGTTGTCTTAAATCCCTCGCAAACCTTTAAGTACCTACATCAAATTATCGACCACCCGACTCGGGTGTACAAACGCGTCTAACACACTGGTATTAACAACATGTAAATGCCAATTTTCAGTCACAGGTCACTAGTATCACTTCCTCACTTCGGATTCACCGAACAACATACGCACGTGGAGCGACTCACGGAGCCCCACACGACCTCTCGCGGTGGCCGCCGGCGCCACACTGACGCCCCGGTAATGGCTACAGAGCAGGGGTGGTCCGGACAGTGAAATCATAATTAGAATAGAACTTAGGGTTGTAAAAAGGTTTTATTGTAGCTTAGGTTTGATTATCGGAATGGGTTAATCGTAAAATGTCTATGGCAAAACGTTTAGATGATATTGGATCGAAAGGACATAAGACTCTAGAATTGCCGATTAGTGGATAATATACGGAATGAGTATATTAGAGGAAGGCTGAAAGATGCGTCGACGGAAAAGATGAGGAGTAATGGTAAAGGAAGAGTGTTAGATATGAATGTGGATGGATACAGGGGTAGAGGTAGGATGAAGAAAAGATGGATAGACTGTGTGAAAGATGACATGGGTAAGAAAGGTGTGAGTACTGAGATCACCGATCGTTTCGGCTGTATAAGGCCGCAAATTAATATATGATTTCCACTGATACACACTTAGCAATATGCTCACTTCACAAAACGGCTTATTTAATTACATAAAATTCTTTACGTGACAGGTTGCAAGCCCATCGCCGCTTATGAGAATACTAATCGTTAACCGAATTATTGGCTCTGAGATAATATGCCGCTTTCTTGAGCACCGGCATTGCGCACGAATTTTACGAATAGAAAAATTAATTGGTGCACGACCAGGTTCGAACCCACGACCTTTGGATCGTGAGGCAGGGGTGTTACACCACCGACGTTCTTTTTATTTTTATTTTTCCATTTTGTACATAAAATATTTTTTTTCTTTCTTTCTTTGACTCAAACAATGGAATGTCAAATTGCATGTCGCCATGCCATCTTCGCGCAGTCTCGATACGACTAGTCTAGACGGATTTTCTGCGGTGTATTTGCCTGACAACTACGTCGCTCTGGTTTTTATATGTTTTCTCGTGTTATTTTGAGTTTTATTGCGTAATTTTGGTGGTTATTTTGCCAATAAAGCCCGGGTTCTTGACGCGAGTGTAAAGTATGTGAATTAGAGTGAATAGTTCTCTTGAAATTCCATCGGAGGAAATCCCGAAAATTTTCAACAAAACAGCCATCTTTTGTTTAAAATTGACTTGACTACTTGACTATGACTCTGTGACGTTGACAATACTTATAAATAAATACACTTGACACTGGCAAAATTGTTCTCTAAGAGACAGGTGCCATACTTGAAGAAGAAGAAGAAGACTAGTCTAGACTTATTTGTCGTCTATTAGTTATTATTCGGTTGGTTTTCACAACACGATTCACTTATTTTGTTTTTTCCGCTTTGGTAAATATACTCGCTGAAAGATCTCACTTAAACGAGGCTTAAATTTTCTAAATTATTTCACGTAAAAACAAAAAATATTTCAAAAGCTCGGATACTGAAGAAAAGACCGTTCGTCGTAGTTTTATTATTACTCGTAATTATACACAATATATCTACATATTGGCTGGTCTCACAGCTCAGTTGCTAGTAGCTCTGTCACCTGCGCTGCAGGTTATGGGTTCAATCCCCACACAGGACAAACATTTGTGTGATGAACGCAAATGTTTGTTCTTTGCTGTTATTATGTGTTCTATGTACCTATGTATTTACAAAAAAAAGTTTATAATTAGTCTATCAGGTATTTGTTTCCCGTACAAGCTTTGCTTAGTTTGTAACTAGATGGCGTTGTGTGAAATCCTACTAATATTATAAACGTGAAAGTTTGTAAGGATGTCTGGATGTATGTTTGTTACTCTTTCACGCTGAAACGGCTGAACGGATCTAGGTGAAATTTGGCACAGATATAGAATATGGTCTCGAATAACACATAGGCTACATTTTATCCCGAAAAAATGTAGTTTTTCCGCGGGATACTAGATACGGGAAACTAGGGTCTAATATATTTATTATTTTGCAGGCACTACCTCTTCCCCCCCCCCCCCCCCAACACCAACCCCCGCACCACTCTGTGTCCACTTGAGACATTGAGACATTAGCTATAGGTCTACCTTGGAGACTATTATTATGGAAGTCATTCAACTTTGTATCAAAGGAGATCAATCGTTTTGGGCCTAAACGCCAAACGGCCGGCCATAAAAAATAATATGACCACTTTTGGAAAGTTAGCCTGACAATTTTTGAGGTATTCCTACGAACGGCAAAGATTTCTTACGCACCTTTTTATTCCCATTTCTGCACAAGTCAAAATAACCGTTTGTGCTATTCGTGGGAATAAAAAAGAAATAATTGTACCCATTTTTGAACACAATATCATAATAATGATTTGTTGTGGGCACTTCACTAACTACTAATGGGAATCAAAAATGTGCATAGGATACAGTACATTGTTTTTTACATTCAAATTTTGCATAAAAGACATAAGTACCTAAATGTTATATTGTTGGTATCTTATAGAATACTAAACCTATGACATAATCCTCTGAATTTCTGGTTTAATAAACCCATAAATAAATAAATAAGCTCTGTGTTATACGAATTGCGTACGCAACAAAATGTAGAGCGTGTGTTGAAGTGATATTAACGAGCGTCGTTTAATTAATGGCTCCCGTTAGCACTTCACGAGATCGAGTGGCGCCATTGTTCCCGAGGGTGCTCGGCTGGGAATCTCAATCTGATCACACATTTTTTTTCCGAATTTTTGCATTAAACACTTCAAAGACCGCGTAATTATTCTACGCGACTACGAAGCAGGTTATGTGTTTGGGGCGTATATTGCATGTATAATTGTATATACCTACCTACATAGTTTTATGTAAGTATGAGACTTTTTTTGTCTGTAACCCAAATAACTGGACTGATTTTGACAAAAAGTAAAGTCAAGTCAATAATTATTTATTCAGTAAATTCACTGGGATCATTTTGAATCGTCTTACACACTAGGTGAGTCTAGGTGCCAATTCCAGTCCTGTCCCTAGTCCGAGAAGAACTGATAAGAAACTCGCTGGGTCTAGCGCTTTTTTTGTATCCTTGTAAATTATGTTAGAGACTTCTAGCAGAGTTGGAACTGATTTGTTCCAAGCTTTTTTGCCAAGACAAATAATATGGTATATAATGGATTTGTCTGAAGCACATGAGTGTTCCAAGCTAAACAAAGTGTCAAAAAAACGAATATGGCGGCTGAAAAAAGGTTTGCAGTTTTAAACAGGACTAGTTTTTTTTTAAAAAAAAAACTGCTTTTTAACCTTTTTCATTATGTTACTGATTCTTTCAAACGCGTGTGGTGAAAGGGTCGAATAACGCCTCAATTCCTCCTTTATTTCACAAACTAGATCAAAATAACTAGCGACACGATAAAAATAATCTCAACCTTATTGTGAACTACATTACGGCACATAATATAAAATGCACGCCTCTAGGCGTAGTTTTTTCGCTCTCCTTGCTTTGCTTCTACTAAATAGTTTGGAAACTCTCTAGAAGACCACTGAAACAATGAATCTTCAAAGTTATCTCATTCGAGTTGGCTGTACTGCATTTGATGAGGTTTGGGACTTGCAAGTGTTTTGAGGGTTTAAAGTTTTCAAGTGTTCGTAATTGTTTGGTTTAAAAAACTTCATATTGTATAAAGTAGCAAATCTTGCTTAGTCTAACAGTTCAGATAAATAATGCAAACTTTAGATACCTACTAGAGATTTGAAAGTGTTTGTAAGACCGAATATTAAGTTTTCTCAAAAATAATATTGAAAATTTCTCAAAAAATTTAAAAATACGTAAAGAATTGAAAGCGCTTTTATCATTGGGACTTATTGAAATTTGGACAGGACAACATCTGTCGTGCCAGCTAGTAAATAACACAAACAAAACCTGTGGCCTTACCACAAGCTTTTTGAGATCAAAGTAATATAACTTTGATATTTCGTACCTATAAAATTGTATTGAAGTAGAGTTACATCAAGCTTGAAATTATGTCGTTTTTGAAACATTATGGTTTGTAAGAGCTTGTGGTATGGCCAAGGGCATTAAAAGTCAGTAATAACCCAGATAATATAATACTAGGTAATAATAAAGACGGCAGGCACATAGTACCAACATAAACAGAACAGCAACTACATCGTTTTGCAAAGCTTTAATCAATCGTGCAAAACAAACAGGCCGCGGCCGATGAAATACAAACTGCATCAAAAATTAAAGCCGAAAGATTAAAGCGATGAACGGCAAACCTATTAGTGCCAATAAACACACATTTGCAGTTTGTTTACACACTGGATTACGATGTACTGTGTACGCTTTGTGCAGACACGAGTGCGGTGACCTTTAGAACTGACTAGAGGTACTCCCGCGGCTTTGTTCACTTTATTTTTCATATAAACCTCTAAAGTTATAGGTTGAACTCAACCAGTTGGGCATAGTTGGCGTAGGCCTGGGTTGAGCCGTCGGTATCTTAGTTGTGTAGACGGAAAGTAAGTACCCACGGCACAACTAGTTGAGCATAGCAGTTGTGCCGTGGGTCCGTAAGGTTTGAGAACTATATTGGATCTTTTGGCACTTAAATAAATCATCCTGCGAATTTAAGCTCTCTAAGACTTACGTATGAATGGTTCCAGCCAGTGATAAAAGTTACTATTGGTTCAAGCTGTGCGTTGTCAGTCAATCAGTCAGTCAGTCAGAGTCAGTAACGCAATATTTGTGTAGGTATATTGAAATAAAAACATGGTATTTTACATATCCAGATGATTTAATTTCATTACAAACCACTACAAAATCGCAGACAAACTTATTATTTTAATGCATAAAGGTTTATGTAGTAAGCAGAACAGTAAGACGAGAAAGAGAGACTGCTTTAGGGATCCACAACAAATAAAAAAACCGTTGTAGCTAAATCAAGCCATATTGCTTTATTTTGCCACATATTAAGACTTTATCTAGCTACGATTACCACGAAACACTTTTAATTTTGTGTAAGTATAACATTTATATCGATGTGAATGAGTATTTTTTTTATAAATTTTTATTGGTAATCCTAAGTTATTGTTACTCGTACTTATTCGTATTTCACGTCCATTTCGATATATACCTAATATAAACAAAAACTTAATAATTTTATAAATGCTTTGTAAATATGTGTGTTATGTAAGTATTCCGTTGATTCGAACGAAAAATTTGGATGTTTGGTGTAAATAATATTAAACGTAGATACGTAATGAATAAAGGGCTCCTTTTAAGTTTAAAATTAAGATGCATAACCACGGGTCACAGCTAGTATTCTATAAGTATTTTGTGAAATGACACACGCAACAGAACGTTATTTTGAAAGAACCCGCTCTTTCTAAACGCACTCTCACTTGTCTTCTTTGCATTTATTCTGTCATTTCATTCCTTCGCCGTCGCGCGGCATTTCAAGGTTCGCCGCTTCGCAGCCAGCGATGGAGGCGCTGTTCCAATGAGAGCGGAAAGCGATTTAAAACCCATTTTTTTTTCAAAAGGTCTGATGTCAAAATAAACAAAATACGAATCTTGAGAAGATACAAAATATAGGTGCAATATTTATTAATTTACTAGGTGCGCTTTTTAGTTTCATCCGTAATTTTATGCAGTTATAAAAACCGCCATGATGGTTTCTTTTGCGAAAATCCACATTCACCATACACCCAAATTTGTTCAGCAGCTAGAGATAAAACCGGACAAGACAGACAACACACAAACGTACAACTTTCGCAATTAAAATAAGCAGTTACCTACCTTTTTGTGATTACGACCAACTAACGTAGGCCTATCTACGTAAATAAAGAGTGAATACAAGAGGCGCAAATGCAAACCTTGGGTTTTTTACCATTTGTCCCCTTGATTTTTTCCTTGGGGTGACAGATGGGACGAAAAAGTTCGTCCCCCCGTTGCCAAGAGGGAGACAAATGAAACTTTTATTGAGGGTTGCGGGCATCGCGCGCGTCATCTCAGTTCGGAGCGGACTATGAAGATTATTTGGTTTCACGCTCAAAAACGCACCAGAACCTTTGGATTAGAACGTTCTTTTCCCACAGGATTACATCAAAGTACTAATTAGAGGAGGAGGTACGAGTACCGGAGGCGTGCGGATAATGTATTTGATCAAAGCGCACAAGGTTTACGTAGTGTTGTGCTAGTAGTAAGGGCAGAAGCCGGACAGTTAACAAATAAATAATTGGTGGACAGCTCACACAATACGACAAGGATGGATAAAATAAGGAATGAGTATATCAGAGGAAGCCTGAAAGTGGCACCGGTGACAGAAAAGATGAGGAGTAATAGGTTAGCGTGGTATGGGCATGTTATGAGAAGAGATGAATTTCATGTGACAAGGAGAGTGTTAGGTATGAATGTAGATGGATACAGGGGTAGAGGTAGGACGAAGAAAAGATGGATGTACTGTGTGAAAGATGACATGGGTAAGAAAGGAGTGGGTACTGAGATGACGAATGATAGAGGGAGATGGAAGATCACATGTTGTGCCGACACATAAAGTGGGAAAAGGGCAGGAAGATGATAAGCTCACACAACGCCATCTAGCCTCAAACTAAGCAAAACTTGTACTATGGGAACCAGGCCACTATTTTATAAACATTACAGATTGTAAAATACAATTCAAAAATAAATTCTTTAAGTTTCTGTTTAATAAAAAAATACGATTTAACTAAATTGAAAAATTTTAAGTACTTACCTGAAATTCTACATTTTGTATATTTTATTAAAAACAGCACTTTTCATAAAATTCGACACTATTGCCACTTATTTACAAATTTGTAGACTTGTAGGGGCCAGATAGTCGATAGATTCATTACATACATTTTTTTGTAAATACATAGTTATACGTAATAACAACCAGACACAGAACTAACAACTGCGTTCACACAAATGTTTATCCTGGGTGAGGATCGAACCCACAACCTATAGCGCAGAAGGCAGAGCTACTACCAACTGAGCTGAGAGGCCAGACGACAAGGTACGATTGACCGCGGACGGGACGACACGGGATGAGACGTGGCACTCACGTCCCTGCCCGGGCTCGGTACGTATGCAGTTTATCAACTTATATCGAGAAGGTAATACCTACTTAGCCTCTCTGATCAGGATTACTTATTCGTTTTTTAGGATTACTTAGAAAGAAGGGCTTTGAGATATAAAGATTTTCCATACAGATGGATTGAAATTTATTTTGTCTTTATTTTAACATTAACTTTTGTGAGTTAGTGATTTCTTGTACATTTGTAAGTCTACATATTATTTTTTATTTTATCTCCCTTGGGGTTAATTTCCTTTTTATAAAGTATATATAGTAATAGATTCTGCTTAGGTCACCCATCTTACTAAATATTTAACCCTTCGATACATTACTGGGATTCCTTCAGTATTGAATTATTCTATTTGGATTTGTGACAGCGCGCGGGGTTAAAGGAAATTACGTTGATCAATCCTGCTCTTTATTTTGTCTTTCAGTCGGGTAAAAGCTCCGATGATAAAAGCTTTGAAAGTGCACTTTGAGAATTAGTAACGAGAGTAGGACGCTCTGTAGGTACAGTCGACTGCATATTATATAGAACGTAATTTGCACAGGTGAACTCTTATGGACTGTTTACTGATATCCGTAGCCGACTGTCCCTTGGTTCATTGTTTCCGTCCGATTTGTTTATTAAATAAAACAGTCGTTCATTATGTTACTTGGTCTTTTTTGGTCCTTTTTGCTAAGTAAGCAAAGATCCAAGACGTTTCATTAATAATACAAGTAGCGCCACCTATCAGAAAATGCTAGAACTACATGAAAATGGTTTTTACTTGATAATTCAGGTGTTTTCCGCAATAGGCACTGTTCGCTTCTGTAGTTTGAACCTTACTGTTGCAATGTATTGAAAGGAAAAGCCAATAGGTGGCGCTACTAGTGTTGGAAAACGCTACGCGAATGCTACGGCGTAGAGGGGATAGAGAAAATTTAAAGTAAGTAGATTAAGTAGGCCTTTGCCCTGCAGTGGGACAATAAATGCTAAATAATAATAATAAGTAGATACCCATTTAATGGGTTTATATCTAGCTACTTATGCAAATTTATTAACAAAATACACTGTTTGCATCGAAAAGTTCTTTATTAATCTTGTAGACCATTTTTGCCGGCGTCAAGTACTTTAACCGGCTTAAAAAAAAGTAGTTTCTCAATTCAACTGTATGTTTTATTTTATCTATAGTTTCGAAACATTACAGAATCACAAATCAAATTGAAAGATTACTTTTCATTTTACCTGATTCCCAATTTCCCTTTATTTTTGTCTAATCTTCAGTTAAATTACCAGGAGTACAGAAGTCACAAAGAGGTTTACCTTTCACAAGCTACATGATTATTAAATCCACGACCTTCACCATTCCGTATCATATCTATCAGCCAGTCGCAGTTAGGGCACCGTCCCTACGATTTGTCCGAACCGCGAAACCTCCCCTGAGACTTACCTACCCTATTTGTCTGATTCCTACCCTTTACAGAACGACTTATTTTTTATTCCATCTCCTAAGGGATAGGTAACTGTGGATTTTTGTAAGTGAAATATATGATTTCAAAGACATTTTTTAGACGGAATGATTTCCTACTAGCTGTTCCCCGCGACATTATTTGCAAAAATTTATTAACTGTTACACCTTGCTTTACATTATTGAAGTTTTTTATCCCTAATTATTTCTAGTAATAAATATAGCCTATGATATTTAGGGATAATGTAGCATTCTAATGGTGAAAGAATTTTTGAAATATGGCCAGTAGTTTTTGAGTTAATTCGTTACAAACAAAAATACAAAACTTTTCTCTTTATAACAACATAAGTATAGAAGTATAGATGTTCATAGGTAATTCTAGCTACCGTCAAGATTATGAGTCACCATCATCTTCCTGCCCTTTTTCCACGTTATGTTGTCGGCACAACATGTGATCTTCTTCTATCATCCGTCATCTCGGTACTCATTCCTTTCTTACTCATGTCATCTTTCACACAGTCCATCCATCTTTTCTTCGGTCTACCTCTACCCCTGTATCCATCTACATTCATACCTAACCCTCTCCTCGTCACATGACATTCATCTCTCCTCATAACATGCTCATACCACGCTAACCTATTACTCCTCAACTTTTCTATCACCCGCCACTTTCAGATTATAAGTCACCATGCTATCCAAAAATGGCTTCTATTTGCTTCCTACGATTAGAGATTTGCTTCCTTATATTTTTTGCACAGTAAATACTGTGTACAATGCAATACAAATGTATTGTAATAAGTTCAGTAGTGAATGGGTTCCATTGGAGGCGTCTCTACTGAACTCTACTGAAAGTTTGTGTAAATGTTTGTTTGTAATTAATCCATTATAATTAAGTGTCGTTCAAGTAAGATTCGTCATCTGTGGATGTACGGGATCTGAAAACGATGACGTCATCACGTATGACGTAACACGTTAATTGGATACTGTCTCAAGTTTTATTTATACACGAGAATAAACTTTAGCAGAGCACTGAGCAAGGAGAACAGAGCTATTGATCAATAAAATATTTATTGATAGACATTGAGTGGTCTATTTGACCCAAATAACTTTATATTCATCTGTATTGTGTTCGGTAAATAAGGTTTATTGTTTCAAAGATTATTTACTTGTTATCTGTAGTTATTTACTTTACAATCGGTAGCTACGAGTTTTTGTGTCTGTGCGTCTACCGTGAGTTGTCATATTTAAATCGGCTGACGTTACTAAATTAGTAATCGTACGTTACTATGACATCTGTCAAAATTGTTACTCATGGTACCGAATTCTAAGCAAATGAATGAAGCGCAAACTACAGTCGCTGTAGTACGCTGTGACGTAGGATAGTTAACTACGTGACGTTTTAGTACCCAACTATCCGCTAGAGGCGCTGTACAAGTTTTCATTCATATTTTTAACTACAGTCGCTAGCGAGTGTAGTTTGTGAAAACTCATGGTAGAGCTACTGTAGATGTTTACCCGCTATTCTCAGAATAATGTAAAATGACAGTTTACCCCTCGATAACTACGATTTATTCTCGAGATAGTGCTTAAAGTAGTTAGTTGAAGTAGAAACAAAGAATCCGACTGAAAGTTATTGAGAAAGCTTCTTGCAGACGCCATTTTGTATATCTTGACATTTCATGTAGTCTATGTCGCTCTCGTGATCTAGGCAACGATTCATCAATTGTCAAAATTGGCCCAGCCGTTTTGGCTACAGTGACAGCCAAAAGAACATACATACGCATACATAGGCAAGGTACATACATACACCCCAAACTCATTAAGCATTTGCATTCGAAAGAGTTGAAAGGAGAGTAGGTTCTTTCATAGAGGTATTCACCTAATGAATTCCTAAAATTCAACCTCTCCGAGGACCAACGAAAGGTTGAAGTGTACCTCCCTGAGTGAGTTATAAATATTGTTAAGACTGTTATAAAATGATATCTCTAATTATCGCCATCCAGTGGTCTTTGATTCAACTTTGTACGTATAGATCAGTCTATGAATTATCAATAAAAAACTTTGTTTTTGTCTATTACCTAAAATTAATAATAAACTTGTCAATAACTGAAATCGAAACGTTTTAGTAAAAACTTTGGTATAATAACATTTTTCACGTTGTTTACGCAGATGTCAGTATATTTCAGCAAAGCAACATTTCAGGCGATCAAATTACAGGTACCTGCATGAACCTGTGGTCTCAAGGTGAGCCTCTCAATTTGTGAACTAAGTACCTGTTCCCAAGGTGAATCTCAAGGTGAAATGTTTCAGTTTTTTTTTATAAATTACACAAAACACGATCACGACTGTAATCCCTATCGCTCGGTAGATCGCTCGCTTTGAAACTCTTGAAGACATCTAAAGAGGGTAGTCAGAGGCACATCCAAATATGAGATATGCCCACATTAAAACCAGTATTTAGTATTTCGTACGTGACAGGTTGCAAGCCCATCGCCGGTTATAAGAATACTAACTTATGACACACACCTTCAAACTTTTGGTTCTAGGATATGCCGGTTTCCTGTTTTTATTTGGATGAGGCACATTTAACCCTTTTGGCACAATAATTAAAGATTATACAGAAGTGATCTGGATCAGTACAGCTATCTACATATATATGGTTTATGTCATGTGTGTGTGCATAATTATGACTGTTGTGTATTTTTTTAAAGAAAGATTTATTTTAAATTCCAAAGAAATCTGCCTTATTATTTTACGGTCGTGGGTTTGAATGCGGTCGTACACCTAATTAAAATGTGTGTTATTCGTTTCTATTCAAACAAGCTTAAAAGAACCACCGACGTGAAAAAAATCTTATCATGCTATAAATCTCACTGAACCCTAATAGCAATCGTCGGTTCCCGCATGCCTCCAGGCTAATTACCTTAATATATTATAGGTTAAATATCAACATGAAAAAAATGGTTATGAATGTAAAATTTAAATTTTGCATTTGTACAACCTTTTTGTTAGAGTTGACTATATTTACAGATAGATAATCCTACTATTATTATAAACGCGTAAGTTTGTATGTATGTATGGATGTTTGTAACTCTTTCACGCTGAAACGGCTGAACGGATCTAGATTAAATTTGGCACAGAGAACAAAATTACGCGATCTGAACACAATATTATAATTAGTATTAAACGGGTATTTATCGCGTTTTATTCAGCTATTTTTCCCGGCGTTTCAGCAGGTTTACACACTGTCGTGAAAACGGGATAACATAATGATGATGATGGAAAAATAGGTAAATTAAACGCGATAAATACCCGTTTAATACTAATAATAAGGGTTGCTGACGATTCGAGTAAAATTTATTGGGTCACAGTGTTCCAATTGACACTTTCGTTTTTGTTACTGTTAAAATAAAAACTAAAAAAATTGATGGGAGGAATTTGTTGCCAGCTCCCGAGATGGGAGCAGTCGTACGCTGACGAGCCATCCCGGCCATTCCCTGATTGATGTCCCGTTCCGGCCGTAATGGAAAAACTTAGATAGAGTTGGGAACCACTTCAACACTGCCTTTACACATTACGCGGCATTTAATTAACAAATAAAAAATATGATCCTCTGACTCTCTCTTTAAAGAGAGTCAGAACATTTTTTTAGGCGTTGATGGGCTTGCAACCTGTCACATACGGGATAATAACTACTGTGTAAAATGTGGGCATGTACTAAATGTCATGTTTGGACGTGCCTCTGACTCTCTTTAGATATCCTCAAAGATGTAAGTAACTAGAGATCTGAGGAGATATCTACCGAGCCTGGGGATTACAGTCGTGTGATTGTGATGAATATGATTCAATAGCCAAAAAACGCATTTGAGATGCACTTTATTCCTTTCACCACACTAGTTAGAAAATAAGTGACATAACAAGAAAAAAAATATGATCACGACTGTAATTCCCAGGCTCGGTAGATATCTCCTCAGATCTTTGGTTACTTAGATCTTTGAGGATATCTAAAGAGACAGAGGCACGTCTAAACATGACATTTGGCACATGACCACATTTTGCACAGTGATTAGTTTTCCGTACGTGACAGGTTGCAAGCCCATCAACGCTTATAAGAATACTAACCTATGACCATCATAGAATTTTTTGTTATAAAATATGCCGGTTTCTTCACGATTTTTAAGAGCACTGGCATTGCGCACATAACTTTTTCGAATGGAATAACTTATAGGTACACGACCAGATTTGAACCTACGACCTTCGGATCATGAGGCCGGCGTGCTACCACTATACCCCGAGAGCTCTATCTATCTATACTAGTTAAATCTACAAATTGTTTTATAGTAAAAATCAACTATTTTAGAGTAACGCATGTCGCGAAGGCGCTATTGAAAAGCGGCGCATATTTAACTGTCTCATTGAGGCAGCCACCGCGTGCATGTGAACAGGCAGAAGTCAGTTCCGTTTGAAGGCTGTTTACAGAAATGTGATTCTAAGTGAATATAAGAAGGGGAACACGTGTTACATTTATCGAAAGTTTTATTTTTTTGCCAGATGTAATTTGTTATGAAATGGGTTAGAAGGTATAACTTTTACGAGTAAACTGTACTTACGTTTTTTTTAACCGACTGCGGAGATGTATGTATGGATGTTTGTATGTATGTGAGTTTTTTTAGCTATCGCTGTCCCAAACGGCTGGACGGATTTTGATAAATATGGTGTCGTTGGATTTGTAAAAAAAAAAAAAAATATGATCACGACTGTAATCCCCAGGCTCGGTAGATATCTTCCTCAGATCTTTAGTTACTTAGATCTTTGAGGATACCTAAAGAGGGTAGTCAGAGGCAAATCCAAACATGACATTTGGTACATGCCCACATTTTGCACAGTAGTTAATATTCCGTACGTGACAGGTTGCAAGCCCATCGCCGCTTATAAGAATACTAACCTATGACACATATGTAGTGGTAGCACCCCTGCCTCACGATCCGAAGGTCGTGGGTCCAAACCTGGTCGTGCACCAATGAGTTTTTCCATTCGAAAAATTTATGTGCGCAATGCCAGTGCTCTTAAACGGTGAAGGAAAACATCGTGAGGAAACCGGCATACCCTAGAACCAAAAATTCGAAGGTATGTGTCATAGGTTAGTATTCTTATATGCGGCGATGGGCTTGCAATCTGTCACGTACGGAATACTAAGTACTGTGCAAAATGTGGGCATGTACTAAATGTCATGTTTGGACTTGCCTCTGACTACCCCCTTTAGATATCCTCAAAGATGTAAGTAACTAAAGATCTGAGGAGCTACCGAGCCCGGGGATTACAGTCGTGATCATATTTTTTTTTTTTTTTTTTTTTTTTTCCACTGGCCACTCGGATAACGTGATGGCACTCACTGTAAGTGTTTTTATTTCCTGAAATACAGGAAGTGAGGTAAAAAGCCTTTGCCGAAATACCCTGAAACATTTCAGCAGATGGACATAAAGAAATAAATAAAAAAACACTCGCACGACTGTAATCCCCAGGCTCGGTAGATATCTCCTCAGATCTCTAGTTACTTAGATATTTGAGGATATTTAAAAAGAGTCAGAGGCACGTCCAAACATGATATTTGACTCATGACCACATTTTGCACAGTGATTAGTATTCCGTAAGTGACAGGTTGCAGGCCCATCGCCGCTTATAAGAAATCTAACCTATGGCACGCCTTTGAATTTTTGGTTCTAGGGTGTGCCGGTTTTTTCACGATGTTTTCCTTCACCGTTTAAGAGCACTGGCATCGCGCACATACATTTTTCGAATGGAAAACTCATTGGTGCACGACCAGGTTTGAACTCACGTCCTTCAGATCGTAAGGCAGGGGTGCTACCAGTACACTACCAAAAAAATATCTATACTAATATTATAAAGAGGAAAACTTTGATTGTTTGTTTGTTTGTTTGTTTGAAACGAATAGGCTCCGAAACTACTGATCCGATTTGAAAATTTTTTTCACCAATGTGTAGAATATACTTTCAGGATGAACATAGGCTATATTTTATGTAGGTAGGTACTTCGCGGGCGACGCCGCGAGCGGAAGCTAGTTAATAAATAAAATATCGGTGGACATTTCACACAGCGCCATCTAGCCCCAAACTAAGCAAGCTTGTATTATGGGCATAGCTGATTTTTTTGCGATGTTTCTTTTACCAATTGAGAGGGTTTAAAACATAATGAATATAAATTTATAAATATAAAGCCTTTCTCTTGGTCGTTATTATAAAACTTTGTGAACGCACATTCCAAGAATACCTAATACCTTATTTGACTAGCCCTGCCTTCAGACCTGAGCACCAGTTTTTAGCATTATCAAATCTCAAGAGAGTCCGTTGTAATTGTATCCTTTTACAAAATTAAAATTGTAATGGCGTGTATACACGGTGCAAGTAACTGGCGTTCTCGTTTCAGTTAAGTTTACTACTCGTAATAATATATAATTATAATTATTCATTGATTTTATTTACTCAACAAGTACGTAAAAACATGTAGGTAATTTAAAAACATCGTTTGAGAAAAAATGAAAGATATTTGTTAAAAAAATAATTTTTTTTCTGATGGCTGGTGAAAAGATTTTTATTAGCCTGGTATTATTTTGATTTTTTTGTGTAATTTTAAGAATGTAGGTACATACTATATGGATTTTATTTAAAATAAATGAATAATAATGATTTAAAGTACGTGTCGGAGGCTCTTTTTGTTCTCTAATATTTTCATTATTTATTTTATTATTGTTTTATTACCTGTGTGTTTTGAACCTTTTATTAAATTTATGAACTGAGATTTTAGGTTAACCCAACTTTTAACAGGTTAGCTGTCCCGTAGCAAGTTTCGATCTTCTTTGTACACGTCCTCGTAGTAAATAATGACAGCTAACGCTCATGAAGTTTCGTATTAAGTTACGTCATTCTCTTCAAGTATTTTATGATACTTTATGTGTCCTAGTGATTGAAATTAATTATATCGATAATTGCTAATGTTAGATGAGTATGATAAGAAATTAATTATTTACGTTTAATGATAAAATGTACGTTTATGTTCGTAACACTTTAGACATCTGAAAAATATCTAAAATGGTATCAACTGAGTGTACAATATGTAACATTTCATATTGTATGCTATGTTTTAAAGAAAAACATACATACTAATGCTACAAATAATATAATTATTAAAAAAAATTATCGATAGATCGATTGCACTATCTACATCATTGGCCATGAGGCACATATGCCTCATGGACGTACCAGTGCAATCACCCATGAGGCACATGTGCCTCATCGGACAGCTAACCTGTTAATAACACCAGTGCTAGGGGTACCGAGAGCGGTTTATTCGGCCAATGTTAACAAGAGCCCGTCGAGAATTCGGACTACATGTATAAAGTGAGGTCGCAGTACAACCTTATAGTAATTTAGGTCAAAGAAACCTAACCCACAGTCCTTACAATAAGTTTTCCCTGTTTAAGACATGTATCCTACATGTTGCATACACTTGTTTTTTACCGCAAAGATTCGGATTAAGAGTACTGGTGGTCTAGTGGTGACCTTTCGATCCTAAGATTGTGGGTTCGAATCTAATCGTGCACCAATGGATTTTTTGGTTATCAAGTTAAGTTAAATTTAAAATTTAAAAAACCTCTGACATAAATTTTGCCCGCCATTTTGTGGCTACATCCATCTTGGATTTGAAATTTGTCATAGGGTATGGCATTTTACTACTCAAGCCCTTTTATTTGAAATCTGTAAGTTGTGAAAATATATGTAATTCACCATTTTGTGGCGGCCATCTTGGACCGTTTTACATCAAACACAACTAAGAACACTCCCGATTAGTTCACCTTTCAATTCAAAAAAACAATATCAAAATCGGTTCATGCGTTCGGGAGCTACGATGCCACAGACAGACACACACACGTCCAACTTATAACACCCGTCGTTTGTTATATTAAAAATGTATGACTCTCAAACGGTGAAGGAAAACATCGTGAAGAAACCGGAAAGGTACCTAAAAATTTAGTAATAAAAATTATGTTTCTTTATTTGTAGAAAGTTCAAAAATATAAAAGAGCGCTGGTGGTGTAGTGGTAGCACCCCTGACTAACGATCCGAAGGTCGTGGGTTCAAACCTGGTCGTGCACCAATGAGTTTTTCCATTCGAAAAATTTATGTGCGCAATGCCAGTGCTCTTAAACGGTGAAGGAAAACATCGTGAGGAAACCGGCATACCCTAGAACCAAAAATTCGAAGGTATGTGTCATAGGTTAGTATTCTTATAAGCGGCGATGGGCTTGCAACCTGTCACGTACGGAATACTAACTATTGTGCAAAATGTGGGCATGTACCAAATGTCATGTTTGGACTTGCCTCTGACTACCCCCTTTAGATATCCTCAAAGATCGAAGTAACTAAAGATCTGAGGAGATATCTACTGAGCCTGGGGATTACAGTCGTGATCAAATTTTTTTTTTTTTTTTTTTTTTTTTTTTCAAAAATATTGTGGCGCACTTGAATCCTTCCACCACACTGGTCCAAAAGAATCAGTGCCACAAAAAGAACCAACAGAGCACGCAAAAGTTCCAAGCCGCTTGGTTTGTTATTCCGCTGGTGTTTTAGATACTATCCCTCAGAATCTAAGCACTAAATTATTCTAGAAGTGCTATTCAGCAGAATTGGATGTGAAATTCAGTCTTGAAGATGAAATTCAGTTTGAATTTCAAATTCCCGACCGGGCTCTCGAGGCACAATGGCTGAACTATGAAACTAATTCTTCCATATCGACCAAGCAACGTTCGCCCTGTCGTTAATTAGATGGGTGACCGTTAGTGGTATAACTAATCAACATGGATATTTATGCTATTATGTCCATTTTACATAAAATTCATGCGAAAGCGAGCGAAGTAGGGTTAAAAACTATCTATAGTTAGCTCAACTATTCCAGATTAGTGTAAAAAATGTACGTAAAAAAATCTACGGAATACTAAATACTGTGCAAAATGTGAGCATGTGCCAAATGTTAGGTTTGGACGTACCTCTGACTATCTCTTTAGATTATCCTCTAAGATGTACCTAAGTAACTAGAGATCTGACGAGATATCTACCGAGGCTGGGGATTACAGTCGTGTGAGTGTTTTCTAAGTAAACCACTGGTTGTAGAGACTTGAAATTTTGAGAATATGCTTGTCTGGTCCGTAAAGGTGTACCTACTAAAGATTTTTTTCAAAATTCTACCTGTAAGAGGTGTAGAAGGTAGAAGTTTGCATGAACAAAACCCTTTGGTCCATTTTAATAATTGTTTTTCATGACTAGCTACGAAAAAGGCAATTTCCTTCACGGTTTCATAACTAGTTATTAAAACACTAGCTTCCGCCCACGGCTTCGCCCGCGTTGTACCTTGCAACCTTGAAAAATAAGAAAATCTATACCACTGGAACTGTACATTTACCGTGATAAAAAGTAGCCTATGTGCTATTCCAGACTATAATCTATATCTGTGCCAAATTTCATCTAGATCCGTTCAGCCGTTTCGGCCTGAATGAGTAACAAACATATGTACATCCTTACATCCATACATTTTTACAAACTTTCGCGTTCAGAATATTAGTAGAAAAAACATTACGCGAACAAAGTCACGGGAATCCCTCTAGTAAAAAAATAAAACTATTCATTGTTCAATAAATATTCTTAAACTAGTTTCCGCCCGCGGCTTTGCCTGCGTGGTACCTTGAAAAACAAAAACAATCTATCCCGCGAGAACCGTACATTTTTTCGGGATAAAATGTAGCCTATGTGTTATTCGAGACCATAATCTACATCTGTGCCAAATTTCATTCAGATCCGTTCAGCCGTTTTAGCGTGAAAGAGTAACAAACATACATCCATCCATACATTCTTACAAACTTTCGCGTTTATAATATTAGTAGGACAAGGGTTCTTTTCTGAATTTTCAGAAACATATCGTAATTACAAAACTCCTGACATCACTACATTACACCCAATTAGGAGTCACAGCACAAGGCAGGCAGAATGTCAACTGCTCTACATCTCATTACACTGTGGCAGCAAACAGATGTAGCGCCACAGAATAACATGATACCTCACGTGCTTGTACCACTCCGCGTGCGTGAGGAAACAATGTTGAAACTAAAAGCTTTTAGTAGTTTTTTTTAAAGCTTTTAGTAGTTTTTTTTAAAGCTTTTAGTAGTTTTTTTAAAGCTTTTAGTAGTTTTTTTAAAGCTTTTAGTAGTTT
The DNA here is from genome assembly GCA_963675405.1 of Cosmorhoe ocellata. Taxonomy (NCBI): domain Eukaryota; kingdom Metazoa; phylum Arthropoda; class Insecta; order Lepidoptera; family Geometridae; genus Cosmorhoe; species Cosmorhoe ocellata. The sequence goes on from OY776267.1 coordinate 8,028,401, forward strand.
TTTTGATCGTTTGTAACTTTATTTTATTTTATTCTTTGTACACAAAATAATTAGATTTTGAAGCTTGAAACTAATGTACACAGGCGAGCTTAACCCTAAAAAAAGTTCTCTTCCAGCAAACCTTGGGATATGGAGATTTTATCTATTGGTGGGTATTTTACTTTATAAAGCTACCAACGAAATCTTTGATATCTACAAAAAAATAGTAACAAGTGAATTAAATTGTACCAAATATTACTAAAATTTTTGCTATTTTGAAAATATTGCAAATAAAACACATGTTTTTTAGGGTTCCGTACCCAAAGGGTAAAACGGGACCCTATTACTAAGACTCCGCTGTCCGTCCGTCTGTCACTAGGCTGTATCTCAGTAAACGTGATAGTTAGACAGTTAAAATTTTAACAGATGATGAATTTCTGTTAAAAAAAACAAAATAAAATAAATATTTAAGGGGACTCTCGTGATTTTTTTTGCCATATTTATAATGGTTTGGAACCCATCGTGCGCGAGTCAGACTCGCACTTGGGCGGATTTATTTCCATCCTTATTTTAAATTGGAGGTTTGCAGTGATACAGGGATGGCCAAGTTGAGGTTTGCATAAATCTTTGTGAAGATTGAGCACATGAGCCTGCGACCCCGCACTTGAAGGCAATCTGCTCTTGGGAATACATTTCAATGACGTCCGTATTTTTACTAGCTTTTGCCTTAGGGTTCGCACGTCCTATCTACACAAGCGAGTAACTATTTCTAGCGATGTATTCACGCCTTGAAGTTTTTAAACACACTTTATGTACTTACATAGGTAGGTGTCTATGCCTACGTAAGTTGGTCCTAATCACAATCAAAATTTTATAAAAAAAATAAAAAAAAATAGGATCATACAAAAAAGCGCTAGGACCGAGACGAGTTTCTTGCCTGTTCTTCTCGTACTTGGGTTAGGTTGGAATTGGCACATAGATTCACCTAGCATGTAAGACGTTTCAAAGTGATCCTTGTGATTGTACTGAATAAATATTTTTTCAATTTCAATTTCAATCACGACTGTAATCCCCGGGCTCGGTAGATATCTCCTCAGATCTTTAGTTTCTTAGAACTTTGAGGATATCTAAAGAGGGTAGTCAGAGACAAGTCCAGATATGACATTTGGTACATGCCCACATTTTGCACAATAGTTAGTATTCCGTACGTGACAGGTTGCAAGCCCATCGCCGCTTATAAGAATACTAACCAATGACACATACCTTCGAATTTTTAGTTCTAGGGTATGCCGGTTTCCTCACGATGTTTTCCTTCACCGTTTAAGAGCACTGGCATTGCGCACATACATTTTTCGAATGGAAAAACTCATTGGTGCACGACCAGGTTTGAACCCACGACCTTCGGATCGTGAGGCAGGGGTGCTACCACTACACCACCAGCGCTCTAAAATTTTATTATTCTACATAAGTAGGTATTTATACCCGGACTAAAACGTCTGCGGTTATCTTAATTTAACTTTTTTTGTTATATTTCAAAACTATCTATTCTAGAAAAAAAAACCATTTAGTCATGTATAGGCGACCAAGAAATTGGTTTACCACTTTTGATGACATCTCCCACTAACATAATTATTCGCTAAGGATTACTATGACAGAGTCTGACGTAGCTATTATTAATCTGTCAAGCGAAAATAGCCCTTGATGTTTTGTACGTGCAAATGATATTCAGCCTAAGAGTGGTAAACCAATTTTTTGGTCGCCTATACTTTCAGGGCCTTCACTTGATACCCCAATAAACCCCTTCACCGATTATGCTCATATGGTTCACAACAAATCTACACAACAGAATATATTGACCTTCCAAGTCCGCTAAAGTAGCCTATGAGCTATTCCAGACTATAATATATCTCTATCTCAATTTCATCCAGATCCGGGGACCGATTATGGATCTTTGCTTACAATCAATGTCAATACGTTTTAATTGTAATCAAGTGATTTGGTATTACATAAGAGTGTTTATTAATTTGATTGACATTTGACAAGTATTGATTGTATCAGAGTTCCGTAACCGCACTACCGATCAGCTGTTTCAGCGTGACTGAGTAACAAACATCTATACATTCAAGCTTTTGCATTTGTAATTTAATTAGATCTTTGAAGATATCTAAAGAGGGTAGGCAGAAACACGTCTAAACATGATATTAGGCACATGGCCACATTTTGCAGTGTAATTCGTTTTTGTTAATATATGCAGTGGGGCGATTATGGTCTTTGCTTACAATTTCAATACGTTTTCATTGTAATCAAGTGATTTGGTATGTTTACTGAAACAATTTTGAAAAATTTGACGGCCTCTGTGGCGCAGCGGGCGAAGGTCCGCCTGAGACGCAGAAGGTTGCGGGTTCGATTCCCGCCGTGGGACAAATGTTTGCATTATTTGCAGATATTTGTCTCAGGTCTGGGTGTTTTCTATGTATAATATGTATGTATTTACGAAAAAAAAGTATATCTATGTAGTTTATCAGTCATGTGGTTCCCATAATACAAGCTCTGCTTAGTTTGGGGCTACATGATGCTGTACGATAGTGTCCAGGATTATTATTATTATTATTATTATTATTATTATTATTATTATTAATTTGATTGACATTTGACAAGTGTTAATTGTATCAGAGTTCCGTAATCGCACTACAAAATGTATAAAATACATGTAAAACAGTTGAGCTATCTAAAGACCGTTACAAACAAACTATAGATAGCCCAAACGATCCAGATAACTTATTATTACATTGCTAATATTGTAGTTGAAGTAGGTTAGGTATTTAAAAGGACAAAGGACCCTAGTCACTGCATTGCGACAATGTCTCAGTACTTCATTAATGGACGAGGTCCATTACAAAGGGCTTTAGTACCTCGGGTAGTACCTTACAGGACCTCACATTTTCATAGCTTAGTGTGGCGTAGTGGTGTGTCCCAGCAGTGGGACGAAACGGGACGAAGGGGTTTAATAAAAAAAGTGACACAGAGATAGATTATAGTCTGGAATAGCACACATGACAATTTTTTTCCCAGAAAAATGTTCAGTTCCCGTGGGATAGATAGATTCTTGTTTTTTTTGGTACCACGCGGTCCAAGCCGTGAGCGGAAGCTGGTTTAGAAACGTTTTTAGGGTTCCGTACCCTAAGGGTAAAACGGGACCTTTTACTAAGCTATCCGTCCGTCTGTCCGTCTGTCACAGGCTGTATCTCATGAACCGTAATAGTTAATTGAAATTTCACAGAATTTTACGTGCGTGCAAAAAAATCGGCCCTGCACAGGCTTTAAATACAATATTTTGCACGCAAGTGTACAAAAAAATATAATAAAATATTATATTTAAGGGGGCTTCCATACAACAGACATGATTTTTTGCCGTTTTAATAGATAACGGTTAAAAATATAAGCGAGTGGCTTATCAAAAGCCATTCTTCATTTCCATTTGCCAGTCGGAGGAAGAAACAATTTAAATACAGTCACAGGATGCCACCGCAATGCGACTTTCGCTGCCGAGCCTTATTGGTGGGGTGACCACACAGTGGTTTTCTTGTAATGACAAAATTATCATTAAAAATTAACAAAAACTAACTGTTCTCGCGACTTCGGCCGCATTTAATGTATTTTCAAAGGTTTTAAGAGTTATTCTGCTATTCAGGGCGGAGACAAAAACCAACAAATCAAAAATCATGAAAATCGGTTCAGCCGTTCTGGAGTTATAAGTGTTCAGATAGCAAATAAAGTTAAGGTCATTGACCGCAGGTAATAAGTAAGAAAAGGTAGAGAAGAATGTGGTAAAATAACATTGAAAAATATCCCATTATGGGGTATATTATGGGTGACTAGCTGTCCCGCCCGCGACTTCGTAACCATAAAAAATCTATACTGACAACTCATCAAAATCCCATACTACTTTGACACCCCATTTTACCCCTTTTTGAAGATTATATTGAAAAATCATTTATTTTGCATTTACAGTACACAAACAAAGTTTCAAACCAATCGCACTACCCGTTAAAAAAAGCCCATTCAAACATTGACCCCCCATTTGACCCCTTTTTAAGAGTTATATTGAAAAATCCTGAAATAGGTGTCCATTCATTTTGCATTTACAATACACAAACAAAGTTTCAGACCAATCGCATCACCCGTTAAAAAGTTCCCATACTAACTTTGACACCCCATTTTACCCTTTTTAAAGGGTTATTTTGAAAAATCCTGAAACACGTATTCATTCATTTTGCAGTTACAGTGCACAAACAAAGTTTCATGAAAATTGCTCCACGCGTTAAAAAGTTTCATACTAACGTTTTCACCCTTTTTCACCCCCTTAAAGGTGGAATTTCCAAAAATCCCGCCTTAGTGGGTGGTTTTGTTATAAAATAAAGCCACCTTCCAAATTTCAGTTTTCTAGCTTCAGCGGTTTCGGCTGGGCGATGATCAATCAGTCAATCAGTCAGTCAGGTCAAGCTCTTTTATAGATATAGATGATAATGATAATGATGATACACGTGAAACTTTGACTTTTCGTTGTCCCCGTCCCCGAATCAACGTTACGGGGACAACGGAAAAGAAATTTTATCACGTTCCGCTGTCCCCGGGAAGGGGACAGGGCGTACGGGGACAACGGGAATACACGGATGAAACTTACCAATGCTGACATACACCGCACTTGTTATTAGATGATGTACTTACCTGAAAAAGAAATATTTTTTTAAATATTTTTTTCTATTCTTGTAAAAAAAAAAATATGATCACGACTGTAATCCCCAGGCTCGGTAGATATCTTCCTCAGATCTTTAGTTACTTAGATCTTTGAGGATATCTAAAGAGGGTAGTCAGAGGCACGTCCAAAAATGACATTTGGTACATGTCCACATTTTGCACAGTAGTTAGTATTCCGTACGTGATAGGTTGCAAGCCCATCGCTGCTTATAAGAATACTAACCTATGACACATACCTATTATGTAATGTATTATGAATTCGTGGTGAGGCCCTTGTGCTTTCACCACAAATGAACCACTATACATCCCTTTCTCCCTGTATTTTATCAAAGGGTGTCTTTTAACACCTGCCTATTGTAAACATCCCCCAATACCAACATGAGAATGTGTAGGCTTCTTATTTAATTAGGCCTTTAATTTAATTTAAATAGAGCCTTTTGATTTAACTGGAATTATACTAAGGGTGGATTTCAACATCTTCTGGTTTATTCTATTTCTTTATTTGTTTAGTAACACGATTTTTAAAAACCACTTGCCTATAAAAAAGTCTAAGGAGTGTGTCATAGGTTAGTATTCTTATCTATACTAATATTATAAAGAGGAAAGTTTTGTATTTTTGTATTTTTGTTTGTAACGAATAAACTCAAAAACTACTGGTCCGATTTCAAAAATTCTTTCACCGTTAGAATGCTACGTTAACCCTGAGTATCATAGGCTATATTTTATGTAGGTACCTCGCGAGCAAAGCCGCGAACGGAAGCTAGTGTTCTATATTTCCGTCCTTTTCAATATTAGTATTCTTATAAGCGGCGATGGACTGGCAACCTGTCACGTACGGAATACTAACCACTATGCAAAATGTGGGCATGTGCCAAATGTCATGTTTGGACGTGCCTCTGTCTACCCCCAATAGACCTCGAAGATCTAAGTAACTGGAGATCTGAAGTGATATCTACCGAGCCTGGGGATTACAGTCGTGATCAAAAAGCTTTCTAGACTTTTAAGATTCTTGTCGGCAGTTGAGTAATTAGTTCATAGCTCACTTCAAGCTTGAAATGTGGCGTTTCCGAAACATGATGGTTTGTAAGAGCTTGTGGTAAGGGCCTGACATTTCAGAAGCAAGTATCCCAGTTGTCACAGAAATATGGTCGCTGGTCTCAAAAGGTGTTACTATACTAAGACATTCTGGATTAATGGTGCTCATGAGTTATGACTCTGTTATTACAATCTGCCTGTTCCAGAGCGATCCTGTGCCGTCGCCACTGGTTACTGACGCTATCGACTCTGTCGCGATCATGCTATCATTCGACATCAAGTCTATTTCTCTAAGAATCTATACTGTCTATATTAATGTGGGATTGGGAGAGCAATCAAAATTAGTTTCCACTTCGCGATTTTGATATTTTTCAAAATAAAACTCATTTAAACTTATAGTACGTTCCAACACCTTCTATTTCCTTTCTTTCGTATCAATCATTCGGTCTTACCTTCCCATTCATTCTTCACGTTCGGATACAACCCTACAATCATCTGTCAAACATCTCACTGTCACAGCATGTTCGGATACATAGGTACATTATTTAAATTGGATTTTCTGCGATGCGTTTCACTGTCAACTTTTTCGCTCTAGTTTTTATATTTTTCTCGTATTATTGTGTAATTTTGGTGGTTATTCTTCCAATACAGCCAGACTTCTTGATTCAAGTGTAAAATATGTGAGCCATCTGTTGTTAAAAATTGACTTGACATGTGATTGACTTTGTAACATTGACAATACTAGGTACTAATTTAAACACTTGACATTGGCAAAATTAATCTCAAAAGAGACAGATGCCCTAAACAAAGAAGAAGAAGAACATTCAAATCCTACATTAATATTATAAATGCGATAGTAACTCTGTTTTGTCGCCTTTTCACTATTAAATAGCTGAACGGATCTTGGCAAAGAGATAGATTTAAAAATCTAGAAAGAGATGCGGGCGAAATCGCGGGCAAAAGATGGTATTATCGATTCCCGGGAATTAGTTCCGAGTTCAAACTTTATGGTATCATATAAATCATTATGATAAGGGAATTTCTGAAAGGCCTGAGGGGAAATTTAATTTGCGATTCTCGAAATGGTAGATTAGTTTTAAGCGCCCTCACTATTAAGGCCATAGACAAACATTATTAAGTGCTTTTTAAAAATCTTTTACAAGCTTTGCTTTGCGAACGAAACCTTACTCATACATAAATCATTGATTTGTAAATTTGATTCGACAGATGTTTTTTAATATTTTCGGTAGAAAAATTAAAAAGTGCTTTAGAAAAACTTTATCAATGTTTCTTAAAAAGAAATACTCACTTAAAGAAAATACAATCAAATCGCTCCAGTATTTGTATTTTTAATGTAAGTATTTACTTTAGATTTTTAGTGTTTTTTTAATTACTGTGTAAATTTTATGTAACAATAGTTAAATTACAATTTCTCATGTAATTCGTTTACCAAAAAAGTTAGACATGTGTACAATGAGCTGGCAACACTTCAACTCAAGAAACTGGTGCTCAGGGTAACCAGAATGGAAAAATATGATTCTCCTTTCAACGTTCGTGTTGTTCAGTTTTAACTGTTTTATTATCGTTATGTCCCATTTTTGTTTTCTCGATAAAGCTTTTGGAGCGTGCGAGTGGGGATTGTGGTAATCTGATTAAAGGCTTGTTTACATGTTTTGAAAATTCCTTTACAGCGTTTTTTTTAATAATATCATCATCATCATCATTTTTTTGTCCTTATCCCACTATATAGTCTTTAGGTATATTGCCGTGAATTGGACGATACTTATTCAAAAAAGAAGTGTTTTTTTTACGAAAATTCAATGAACATAAAATGAAAAATATTAGCGGCCACATTTTGTTAGGCAACCTGGTGTCATCAATTTGATTTTAGCAAATACTCGATGAGTGCATAATTTTGTAGAAATAAAATAATAAACATGATTACGAAGGATTATTCCCATTTGTCCCCCTGCTCTGCCTCCTTGGGACAACACAGATGGGACAAAAACGTTTCATTTGCCCCCTTTAAACAACGGGGGGAGAAACAAAACTTTTTTGAATTAATTCTTATGAGCTTATTAGCGGCGATGGGCTTGCAACCTGTCACGTACGGAATACTAACCACTGTGCAAAATGGGGCCAAATGTCATGATTGGACGTGCCTCTGACTACCCTCTTTAGATATCCTCAAAGATCTAAGTAACTAGAGATCTGAGGGGATATCTACCGAGCCTGGGGATTACAGTCGTGTGCATGGTTTTTTTTAAATTATGAAATACCAGAGCTACAAACGAATATTATCGATATAATATATAGTTACTAAAGACGAATTGCATTAATATAATACCATCGCATTAAAAAGTACTTTATAACATTTTATTTGGCAGATTTCAGTAAAAGCTGGAGGTGCGTTTTGAATCTCCAAAAATACTGCCACCTTACTATGACGGTCGTATAATAAAAGAATACGTAATATAAATAATCCTACTTAATATTAAACGTGAAATTTTGTATGTATGGATTATTTATTCCATACTATAATCTATATCTGTGCCAAATTTCATTCAGATCCGTTCAGCCGTTTTAGCGTGAAAGAGTAACAAACATCCAGACATCCAGACATCTTCACAAACTTTCGCGTTTATAATATTAGTAGGATGTTGTATAGGACTGCCCAATTTTTATTGGTTACCTTTAAAGATTAATATATTACCTTTAATTTGATACCATTGCATATTTACAGTTGTAATTGTTGGTTCATTATTATGGTACCTAAAAACCACTGATTTCTGTAAATACACCCTTAAAACTAAACTTTTACAATAAAGATAGACATTTTAATATAACACTACTAAATCACTGGAGCGCTGGTGGTGTAGCGGTAGCACCCCTGCCTTACGATCCGAAGGTCGTGGGTTCAAACCTGGTCGTGCACCAATGAGTTTTTCCATTCGAAAAATTTATGTGCGCAATGCCAGTGCTCTTAAACGGTGAAGGAAAACATCGTGAGGAAACCGGCATACCCTAGAACTAAAAATCCGAAGGTATGTGTCATATGTTAGTATTCTTATAAGCGGCGATGGGCTTGCAACCTGTCACGTACGGAATACTAACTACTGTGCAAAATGTGGGCATGTACCAAATGTCATGTTAGGACTTGCCTCTGACTACCCTCTTTAGATATCCTCAAAGATCTAAGTAACTAAAGATCTGAGGAGATATCTACCGAACCTGGGGATTACAGTCGTGATCATATTTATTTTATTTTATTTTTATTTACTACTAAATCACCAGTACTATGTGTAATTGACTGGGTATATCATAATTGACGTCTTCTTCTTCTTTTAGTTAAGACATCTGTGGTTGAGTTTTCCACAATTTTGCCAATGTCGATGTTGGCGAAACTTAATTATGATTGACGTCATTATAGCGTCTCCGCTTTTGCGTTGTTGTCAAATGACGGCCGCTCTGGTATTAGCCTGTGGCATTGCGTGCCGAATTTTAAATTTTACCTTGATATTCATTGAATGTGTAGTGAGGGGACCAAATCTTCGGTTTCGTTTTAAATATAATTATAAGAATAATAAAAACCGAATTCGGTTCTTCTTCTTCTTCTTCTTCAATTATGGCATCTGTCTCTTAGAGAACAATTTTGCCAGTGTCAAGTGTATTTATTTATAAGTATTATCAACGTCACAGAGTCATAGTCAAGTTGTCAAGTCAATTTTAAGCAAAAGATGGCTGTTTTGTTGAAAATTTTCGGGATTTCCTCCGATAGAATTTGAAGAGAACTATTCACTCTAATTCACATACTTTACACTCGCATCAAGAACCCGGGCTTTATTAGCAAAATAACCACCAAAATTACGCAATAAAACTCAAAATAACACGAGAAAACATATAAAAACCAAAGCGACGTAGTTGTCAGGCAAATACACCGCAGAAAATCACCCGAATTCGGTTCACAACGTACTGTTTATATTTGACTGACATAACATGAGTGTGAATGGGATATTGGGTTGTGAAGGGGAAGACCTCGGCGTACGTATCTCGATCAAATTTGGGGCGTTTTAGAGAAAGGCCAGGTTCAGAGTACCTTAAACCGACGCGCATGTATGAAGAATGTAATGAGAGTGAATGAAGCAAAAGAGGTACATTATTTCAGGATCATAGCCAGTGGATATCCGTTGTCTCTGCCTACCCCGTCGGGAAACAGGTATTTGCTTCCTTTACTGTAATAAACTTTCGGTAATATAGGCATTTCGCCTTCGTCTTTTCCCATCCCTAGTAAGAATGAGCGTTAATATTGGAAAAATGTAAATTATAACCGATCCCGCGGGACCCGCCACATAATGCTTTTGGATAATTTATGGGGATTTATCAAAATGGTGGAAAATTTGAAGCGTTCACTTACGTGCTTGCGGGGCACCGGTTTGGGGATTTATGAATATATGATCACGACTGTAATCCCCGGGCTCGGTAGATATCTCCTCAGATCTTTTAGTTACTTAGATCTTTGAGGATATCTAAAGGGGGTAGTCAGAGGCAAGTCCAAACATGACATTTCGTACATGCCCACATTTTGCACAGTAGTTAGTATTCCGTACGTGACAGGTTGCAAGCCCATCGCCGCTTATAAGAATACTAACCCATGACACATACCTTCGAATTTTTGGTTCTAGGGTATGCCGGTTTCCTCACGATGTTTTCCTTTACCGTTTAAGAGCACTGGCATTGCGCACATAAATTTTTCGAATGGAAAAACTCATTGGTGCACGACCAGGTTTGAACCCACGACCTTCGGATCGTGAGGCCGGGGTGCTACCACTACACCACCAGTGGTTTGGGGATTTGGGTATATTTAATGTACATACTTTGAAGAATTTTGAAAATGCTTTGGGCTCAAATGTATTTTCAGTTCACTGGGTTCAAAAGTGTTAGTTTTTTAATTTGATAGGTACCTACTTACTTATTATTTTAAAAATCAAAGTCCTGACTGACACACTCACTCACTGACATTATAGACCACGCAGTCTAAACCGCTGGTCGTAGAGACTTGAAATTTGGAGGATATATCTGTCTTGGTTCGTAGAGGAGTACTAAAAAAGAACTTTTACATACGAAATACGAAGTTCGGCTCCGCTCGCGTGTTACCCGGATAAAAATTAGCCTATGTGTTATTCCAGGTCATAAACTACGAGTATACTAAGTTTCATCTAGATCCGTTCAGCCGTTTCATCGTGAAAGAGATAACAAACATATATACCCATCCAATGGCGATTCCACCAAAACTCTTATTTCTATTACCCCGACAATAAAACAGTAATGACCCAGCTGAGATATAAATCCGGGCCGGACGTGACGTCAGCGATATACAGCCTTATACAGCCTTAGTCAGAGCAACAGGTACTCACTTACTGTCCATTATGTACCAGAGACAGCTCAGTGAATGGTGAAGGAAAACATCGTGAGGAAACCGGCATACCCTAGAACCGTAAATTCGAAGGTTTAGTGTTCTTATAAGCGGCGATGGACTTGCAACCTGTCATGTATGCAATACAAACTTCTTTGTAAAATGTGGGCATTGTGACAAATGTCATGTTTGGACGTGACTCTTTATAGATATCCTCAAAGATCTAAGTAACTAGAGATCTGAGGAGATATCTACCGAGCCTGGGGATTACTGTCGTGTGAGTGTTAAAAAAATCTGTTATGGTATTATACTGTCTTCTAAATCCTAATATATAAATCAAAGTCGGGTTTGTTCGAACACTTATAGCTGAATAACGCTAGAACGGCTGGACCGATTTCCATGATTTTTGATTTGTTGGATTTGTCTCTGCCCCGAATAGCAGAAATAACTATTAAAACATTTGAAAATTTAACAAAATTTATATTTTCTAAGGCGGCTCGAAGTTCGCCGGGACAGCTAGTAAATAAATAAATAAATGTTTGTTTTTTTTTGATAGGACAGGCGAGTAAGGGTCAAAACACATGTCTTATATGCTTCGTAATAAAATGAGACAAACTTTAAGATACTTAGACCCAAAAAAATCTAAATTAGAGTGCTATATAAGAAACTAGCTTTCGCCCACGGCTTCGCCCGCGTGGTATCTTGAAAAACAAAAACAAATCTATCCCGCGGAAACCGTAGATTTTTTCGGGATAAAAAGTAGCCTATGTGCTATTCCAGACTATAATCTATATCTGCCAAATTTCATCCAGATCCGTTCAGCAGTTTCAGCGTGAAAGAGTAACATACATCCACACATCCATACTTTCTTACAAAATTTCGCGCAATATTCGTAGGATTATGCGTAACTCCAGATAATCTCATTCTGGCGATTGGTTTGACACTTCACCAGCTGTATCACCAGGTCTGTGGTCCACCGGAAGCGGAGAGCGATCAACGGGCGGATATTAGCCGGTAGCGTATCGCCTGCGACTCTGAGCCTTTGATAGAGCCTTCAATAGAAGCAGCTTTAACGGCGTTTCGTGACAATCATGCTAAGCTAACCTCTCGTTGCGAGTGCGGGGTACACTCAGCACTACAGTTTGTATGATCCCAAAAAAAGCATGTAAACTAGTGCCAATAGGATATACACACATATTATATACACGGTAGGATCTATTCGAACTCCTATCAAAAACATGGTACAAAAAATTGCGGTAAAAAGAGGTCCAATTTAATTGAATATGAATGAGCCATGTAAATGAAATCCTATGCTTTTGGGTCGAATCTTGAAGGTCCAGTGGGTACTAAACCAATTTATTGCAAAAAATTAAAACTGTACTTGTACCTTGTACTATGGGAATCAGATAGTTGATAAATTAATTAAGTACATATTTTTTGTAAATACGTACATAGATTACATAATAATACCCAGACACAGAACAAACATCTGCGTTCATCACACAAATGTTAGTCCTGCGTGGGGATCGAACCCACAACCTGCAGCGCAGAATCAGAGCTACTACCAACCGAGCTGTGAGGCCAGTCAAGTAACATAAGAAAATCTATATCATTGAATTTCATAACTTACATAACATACATCCCTAACACATTTTTTTGTAAGAAGGATCATACAAAAAAGCGCTAGGACCGAGACGAGTTTCTTGCCTGTTCTTCTCGTACTAGGGTTAGGTTGGAATTGGCACATAGATTCACCTAGCATGTAAGACGTTTCAAAGTGATCCTTGTGATTGTACTGAATAAATATTTTTCAATTTCAATTTCAATTTCATTACCTTCTTTTGCAGTCGGCTAACTAAACAATACACGACTGTAATCCCCAGGCTCGGTAGATATCTCCTCAGATCTTTAGTTACTTACATCTTTGAGGATATCTTAATAGGGTAGTCAAAGGCAAGTCCAAACATGACATTTGGTACATGCCCACATTTTGCACAGTAGTTAGTATTCCGTACGTGACAGGTTGCAAGCCCATCGCCGCTTATAAGAATACTAACCTATGACACATACCTTCGAATTTTTGGTTCGAGGGTATGCCGGTTTCCTCACGATGTATTTCTTCACCGTTTAAGAGCACTGGCATTGCGCACATAAATTTTTCGAATGGAAAAACTCATTGGTGCACGACCAGGTTTGAACCTACGACCTTCGGATCGTGAGGCAGGGGTGCTACCACTACACCACCAGCGCTCTCTACTAAACAATACAATATCTAGCAATTCTCTTGAGTTCGGTATCGCGAGTCGTATTTTCATTTATATCAGTTCAACATCGGAAAATACTTGCAAACAATCGCCATAGGTCCAGTTACGTTCACGCGCGCCTGATTTTTAATCTGTGGAGGAAAATAACGACAGATAAATCTGACAACGGATGCCGTTAAATGTTCAATGGCTTTCGGCACAGATGAATAATTGCAAAATGCGCAGATTTTTCACTCCGAATGTAGTTTACTGGTTTATTTTATTATCCTTATTTATTACGAACTAGCTTTTGCCAGCGACTTCATCTATGTGGAATAGTTACTTTAGGTAATCGGATTTAGGATTTTTAATGTGAAGTTTCTTCCCTTATTTCCAACCCCTTCAAGGATTTTTTTCGCGATAAAAGGTAACCTATGTCTTTTCTCAAGTTCTAGTCTATCCTTGTACCAAATTTCATAAAAATCGGTTCAGCGGTTAAACGTGAAGGCGTATCAGACAGAGTTACTTTCGCATATAATATTAGTAAGAATAAGAATAGAATAAGAATATTTTATTGTCAAACCGTGTTAGGTAGGTACAGATGATAATATACTTAGTAGATTTGGTAAGTTTAATCATTTTTACCCAAGAATGTAGGTAGGATTTATTTAGTAGGCGTAATTCTGTTTCTACCTGCAATAATTCTAAACATTTCGATTTTGCTCCCCGTATGTCGATGTTTCAATTCAATAAAACAATTTTTCATTCAACCCAATATTATTTCTGTTTCAACCCACAACCATATTATATGTAACAATTTCATTGCAATAACTCCACAGTAGACATAAACTTCTTAATCTTAAAATCCCGTAGAATGTCCTTTTTATTGAAAGTAACAAGATACTTGCAAGGAGAATACTAGAACAAAGGAATGTCTAGAACAAGTTCTTAAAATAAGGACTAATTTAAAAATAAAAGCAGCAAATAAAAGCCAAATAACGAAATACTCATGTGACGAATGTTCTCGAGTCTGTACTTTGTAATTTCAGCTTGTATTTCGGAAATTTATTGGAATTTTAATTGGGCCGGATAATTGTAGGGTCCGGTGTATCTCTCAGACCATTGAGCCTCAGATTGGACTCCTAACAAATAGGTGTTTGTCTGATTGTACCCTGACGGATAACGTAAGGTGGTGTGGTGGTAGCACCCCTGCCCCACGATTCGAAGGTCGTGAGTTTAAACCTGGTCGTGCACCAACAAGTTTTTCCATTCGAAAAAATTATGTGCGCAATGCCAGTATTAAACGGTGAAGGAAAAAATCGTGAGGAAACCGGCATGCTCTAGAACTAAAAATTCGAAGGTATGTGTCATGTTAGTAATCTTATAAGCGGCGATGGGCTTGCAACCTGTCACGTACCAGAATACTCCACCCAAGAAGCCTCTGTCTATATACCACAGAGATCATCTTAGGACTGCTTTTGCGTGACTGCTGGAAAGTATTTCTCATTTCAACCCAATTACATTTTTTCTACAAGTTGGTGTGGGTTGAAAAGACAATTAAAATGAAAAAAATTTGAATTGCGGGATGAATGAAGCACACCTGTTGGGATATATAAAAAAAAGTGTTCGAGAAATCAAGATCTTTAATTTTGAATTTACAAACCATAATAAACTTGTTTTTAACATTTTAAAATACTTAACCACTTACTAATTGAGAATTCGAAAGTAAAATAAAAGTAAAATAATTTTCCTGAAAACTTTAGCAGGTGAAGTATGAACATGAATATACATTTTAATTAGGACTTTAACCTTTCACCACACTGGTATAATACAGTTTTCTTTACGGAAGAAATAATACAATAAGGTTGAATTTTACAGACTTTTGGTACATCAATTTAAAGTAATGTCAAATAGTTACTCTGATAACTAAGATTTACTATGAGAATAATTCGTCCGAATTCAAAACAAGAACAAAATGCCCTCACTTTTTTTTATCCGTAAAGAAAGGCTTAAAGTTTCAGGAGAAGTTTTTGACACAATGTATGAAAAAAATTTTTTTTTTAGGTAAAGTAGTAATTTTCAGTTGCAGCCGTCACAGCCGCTTCCAGGGTCCTGAACGATGTTCACAGCATCCAGGACATTTTGGAACTTGTTTTTAGGTTCAGTTATTATAACTATTATCGCTACAAAGAATACAATAAAATTAGTTAAATCTTTATAATGTACATAATAAAGAAAGTCGTGTTAGTTACACTGTTTTATATACTGACGACCTCAGTGGCGCAGCGGGCGAGCGTCCGCCTGCGACGCAAGAGGTTGCGGGTTCGATTCCCGCCGCGGAACAAATTTGTGTACGATCTGCAGAAATTTGTTCCGTTGGTCTGGGTGTTTTCTATGTATAATAAAATATATCTATCTATGTATATAATGTATTAAATATATCAGTTATCTAGTAGCCATAACACAAGCTTTGAGTAGCTTACTGTAGGGCTAGATGATGCTGTGTGGATTGTTCAGCATTATTTATTTTATTTATTTATATCTCAAGAACGACTGAACAGATTTGTTTGTTTTTAGGTCAACATAATAATATTCGATATTAGCTTTTTCCCGCCAAAATCCATCGATATACCGTAAGTAGTTGACTCTCGCGCAATTTTGTGCGTAATACGAGTATAATACACCGTGAAATTTATATGGTTGTTTTCCCGCAGCGAAATGTTTTTGTTTTTGTAATACAATCGTTGTAAACACAAATTAAATATTAGAAACAAAAAATACAGTTATACCATTGTGAAAATTTAATTCGAAAGCGACCACGAACCAATAGTAATTCATCCCGATACCTACGCGAAGGCGGCCGGCGGCGCGTGCGATTCGGATAGTACCTACTAGTTACGTCTAATGTTGATATTGTTCCTCACGTTTTCGAGTTGATGAATGTTTTTTAAATTATTTTAAAACAATAACATCTTTATTTTTTTACTTTTACTTTTTGTTTCGAATGTACTCCTTATGGCAAGTTGTTCTGCCGCGGGAAAACAACCATTAAAATTTCACGGTGTATTTTGTCCCGTTTTTGCACCATTTTTCATTGATGCTCCGTTCCTATTGGTCATAGCGTGATGTTATGTAGCCAATAGCCTTCCACGATAAATCTATACTAATATTATAAAGAGGAAAACTTTGTTTGTTTGTTTGTTTGTTTGAAATGAATAGGCTCCGAAACTACTGAACCGATTTGAAAAATTCTTTCACCAATGTGTAGAATGAACTTTCAGGATGAACTTAGGCTATATTTTATGTAGGTACTTCGCGGGCGACGCCGCGTGCAGAAGCTAGTTAACTATACAACAACAATAATATTTGAATTAGAACCAGTAGTTGTTGAGATAAGCGCGTTCAACCAAACAAACAAACTTTCAGCTTTATAATTATTAGTATAGATTAGTTACTACACCTTGGGTTATATTATTGAAGTTATAGTAAGGATCCCTAATTTTTCATGAGATAAATATTATCTATGTTACTCAGGGATAATATAGTAAGTATTCTAATGGTGAAAGAATTTTTGAAATCACCAGTAGTTTTTGAGTTTATTCGTTACAAACAAAAATACATAACTTTCCTACTTATTCATATTATTTGTATAGATTACTACTTATTAGTATATACCTACTTAGTTAGGTATCTATAATTATTTTTCTCCTTAGTCTCAAAGATTTGCTGGTAGTCAACTATTGCCAAGAGGGGGACAAATAGTTTCTGTCCCATCTGTCCCCCCAAAGAGACAGAGTAGGGGATAAATGGGAATAATCCCCAGGTTCAAACCCAAGGTTATCGTATCCCAAGGAGTGCTACCACTACACTATTGCTCGATACTGCTTCCAAGCAGTTATAATCATGATATGAAGCTTTTTAAATAAATAAATAAATAATGCTGGACAACCCACACAGCATCATCTGGCCCCAAAGTAAGCTACTCAAAGCTTGTGCTATGGGTACTAGATAACTGATATATTTAATACATTATATACATAGATAGATATTTTTTATTATACATAGAAAACACCCAGACCAATGGAACAAATTTCTGCAGATCGTACACAAATTTGTTCCGCGGCGGGAATCGAACCCGCCACCTCTTGCGTCGCAGGCGGACTCTCGCCCGCAGCGCCACTGATCTAACTAATCCTAGCACACTGGATCGACAGAACTGGTGACACCACTGATCAAAGCTTCATCATCTTCCTGCCCTTATCCCACTGGTGGGGTCGGCACAACAGGTTCTCTTCCTCCACTCTCCCCTATCATCCATCATCTCAGTAGTCACTCCCTTCCTAGTTCTTACACATATCGTCTTTCACACAGTCCATCCCTCTTTTCTTAGGTCTACCTCTACTCTTGTATCCATCCACATTCAAATCCATCACCCTTCTTGTAACATGGCTTTCCTCCCGCCGCATAACATGCCCATACCACGCCAACCTATTGCTCTTCATCTTTTCAGTCACAGACGCTAAAAAATTAAAAGGCTTACCTTTTGGTAAATCGTCGTCGATGCCCCCCGCGAGGTCAGCGAACGCCATTGTTGCCAAAATGGCGAAAATTACGAATACAAGTAACAATTTCATTATTTAGCCGTCACTTAACTAGTCTCCGATGAATTTTGAACCATATTTATATAAAATTTTAATAAAGCGCTTTGAATCAAAATTACCATGCTCATTTTGATAATTGATCGTATTAAATGTTGAATCTATTTGCACAGTGAATAAGCCAGGTTAATATAATCGATCTTTTGAAAGAAATTTTATGATGGGGTTCTTGTCCGATGGTTACGGTAACTTTTGATTAAAAAATTGACATATTTTTATGAAATTTATATAAATACCTTTTATATACTTAGAGAATATTATATTCAATAAATTAGACTAAGAAACGATGAAGGAAAACATCAAGAGAAAACCGGCATACCCTAGAACCGAAAATTCAAAGCTGTGTTATAGGTTAGTATTGGGGGCTTGCAACCTGTCACTTAAATTATAGATTATAGTCTGGAATAGCACATAGGCTAATTTTATCCCGGAAAAAATTACGGTTCCTGTGAGATAGATTCGTTTTTGTTTTTCAAGGTACCATGCGGGCGAAGCCGCGGGTGGAAGCTAGTCATGACTTATAATACCTAAAGTTTTCTTATTAGCTCATACTTTTAGTTATGGTTTGGTAATTTCATAGTTTAATTGCAATTAGCGTGAGCTAACTGCAGGTTAGGTCTAGCCTGGCTTTAATGAGGCTATTAAACGCTGATAGTAACACTTCATTTACCAACTGAAAGACACATAACTGGCTAGAATTGGTCACTGTGGCACAGTGTGGTGAAAGACATCAAGTACGTCTTAGGGAGTTGGAGTCGCGTCACAATGATTTTAAATCATTTGTGGTGCGTATTCCAACTGAGAATATTTCGACCTTCACTAAGGAAGAATTCTGGCCGAAGAATGTGCTGTTCCGGCGTTTTCGCGGACGATTGCCGGCCGCAGCACATTCCGCTCGTCACACGTCACCGCCACTACGTGATAGTAAATAAGTTTATATATTATGTTAGGCTAAGGTATATATTTATATGGGCCGTAGTTTCTAAGTAATTTCCATCTTGTACTAGACTAATGTTGCCTGAAATAAAGTATTATTATTATTATTATTAGGGGCTCCTTTCTAAAAAAATATTCCTTCACAATGTAGGTTCAAAGGCTTTAAGTACGTCCTTTCTGAAAAAATATTCCTTCAGACATTTAGGTTCTACGCACTCGGTCTACACGGTCTACTACAGTGAACGCAATAAACATGGAAGCAGGAGGTCTACTAGAGTTTTCACAATCTACACTCGCTAGCGGCTGTAGTTAAAAATTGTATAAAAACTTGTACAGCGCCTCTAGCGGATAGTTGGGTACTAAAACGTCACGTAGTTAACTATCCTACGTCACAGCGTACTACAGCAACTGTAATTTGCGCTTCATTAATTTGCTTAGAACTTGGTACCATGAGTAACAGTTTTGACAATGTCATAGTAACGTACTATTACTATTGTAGTGACGTCAGCCGATCTAAGTGCAACTCATGGTAGACGTACAGGGATTATATCCACAAAACTTGACACCAAATGTGACACATCGAAACTCGTTGATTTGCCAAAAAATTATTGCTGTCGACGTTTGGATTTAAATTGCAGTGTAGCGAGTGGCTTTATGTGCTGCTTATGTGAACTTTTGATATATAAACAGTTCTATGACGTCATAGTCCTATAGGACAAATGGGAGTTACTGTAATTTTTTGGCATGAGTGACAAGCTCCGCCTACCACAGCACATTTTTGTGGGGAATGCTTCTATATATTTTCCGTTCACTGGGTTCTACAATATAAAAGGTCACACATACTCAAGTCCATATGATTTTTTTCAGGATATTTTTGTATAAGAGCGCTGGTGGTGTCACGATCCGAAGGTCGTGGGTTCAAACCTGGTCGTGCACCAATGAGTTTTTCTGTTCGAAAAACATATGTGCGTAATGCCAGTGCTCTTAAACGGTGAAGGAAAACATCGTGAGGAAACCGGCATACCCTAGAACCAAATATTCGATGGTGTGTGTCATAGATTAGTATTCTTATAAGCGGTTATGGGCTTGCAACCTGTCACGTACGGAATACTAACTACTGTACAAAATGAGGGCTTATGCCATGTCATGTTCGGACGTGTCTCTGACTGACCCACTTTTGATATCCTCAATGATGGAGTCACTAGAGATCTGAGGAGATATCTACCGAGCCTGGGGATTAGAGTCGTGATCATGTTTTGTTTTTGTACAATTACTCAGTTAATTACTGAAAATTAACGATAAGGTATTACGGGTAGAGGTAAAAATAGTAACGAAAAAAAGCGAACCCGGATGTACTCGGTACTTCTGATACCTCATACATAACATGCTGTTATGTATGAGGTATCAGGTGTAGAGCACCGATCTAGTCGTATTGCGTACGCGTACAATGCGTACGCGTACAATGCGTACGCGTACAGAATGACGTATGACGACTCGCGGCATTGCAACATTCGTAATTTGTAAAAAACATACCAAACTGCGTAAGTTACATTTTGTCACTTCTCCGTATTTTGAACTTTTTTTTTCAGACTGGACGAAAGCTTTGTCTGACAACCTGTGAGACTAGGTTCCGATACTGCAAAAGATGCGAGTAACAAGATGCATTCGGGTGTAACTCGTACTCGGTTAATGGCGTACCCGTTACTCAATACCGTTTGCTACAGCTTCAATTACGGGTGACTCAATTAGGGTAATTCACAACAACCATAGCACAATTTTACAGTCAAATTATTTACAACTAATTGCGTGTTTTCGTATAAAAGTCGATTTTTTCCTTCAAAATTGTGAAATAAGCATGAAATTCCTTATTGTTCTGTTGGTGGTGGCCGCGTGGTCGGCCGTCGTGGCCCCGGCCTCCGCCGCCGTCTCCAGCCCTGACCTGATCAACCCCAGCTACTTGAGTGAGTACCTACCTCGACCCGGAGTTTGCATGTGTGTTACACGAACTTGTCTTTGTAGTTTACGAAGGTTGTCATGTTACACGAACTTACCTATGTAATTTACGAACGTTGTCATGTTACACGAACTTATCTTTGTAATTTACGAACGTTGTCATGTTACACGAACTTACCTATGTAATTTACGAACGTTGTCATGTTACACGAACTTACCTATGTAATTTACGAACGTTGTCATGTTACACGAACTTATCTTTGTAATTTACGAACGTTGTCATGTTACACGAACTTACCTATGTAATTTATGAACGTTGTCATGTTACACGAACTTACCTATGTAATTTACAAACGTTGTTATGTATGTTACACGAACTTGTGGCTTCTTTGAGAACATTTTCATCTATGTTATACGATCTTGTGGGTTTCTTGAGAACGTTGTCACTTGTGAGTTCTTTGAGAACGTTGTCAGTATATTATACGAACTTGTGGGTTTTTTGATTATCGTATACATATGTAACACGAACTTGTGGGTTCTTTGAGAACGTTTTCATGTATGCTATACGAACTTGTGGGTTTCTTGAGAACGTTGTCATGTATGTTACACGAACTTGTGGGTTTCTTAGAACGTTGTCATGTATCACACTATGTTTCAGGACGGTGTCATGTAACAGCGGACTGTCCTCCGTTCTACTACTGCTATAGATTCAGATGTCACCATTTCTTTAAAACCTCGTCTGAATGTGAGTTTTACAATAAAGTGTATCTTAGTTTCATAACTCAGTGGTCATGCACTGGTGGTTAAATGGTGATGGCTCCACCTTCTGATCCTAAGATCGTAGGTTCGAATCCAGTTGTGCACTTATGAATTAAATAGACTAATACCTACATAATCTCCCCCTGGCTTAGTCAACTGCGCGAGTATTTAACAATACCTTTCCTGGGACCTTACCACGAATTCATAATACATTACCGAGTTAGTATTACATTGTTATTTCGTATCATGACCTATGCAAATTGTATGGAAGTAGTGACGTTTCTATAATGGAATCGTTACGGAATCGTTCTGGGAGACTTCGTGGTAAGGCCCTACATACGACTGACTAAGCTAAGGGTAGGTGCTGGAGGCCTACTCTACCTAAGCATGACGCAGGCACTACAACGTGCTGTGAAAGTTACAATCAATGCTAAATAAATAATTAAAACACATGCAAAAGTCTGTTTCACAACATTCACACGACTGTAATCCCCAGGCTCGATAGATATCTCCTCAGACCTCTAGTTACTTAGATGTTTGAGGATATCTAAAGAGGGTAGTGAAAGGCACGTCCAAACATGACATTTGGTACATGCCCACATTTTGCACAGTAGTTAGTATTCCGTACGTGACAGGTTGCAAGCCTATTGCCGCTTATAAGAATACTAACCTAAGACACACCTTTGAATTTTTGGTTCTAGGGTATGCCGGTTTCCTCACGATGTTTTCCTTCACCGTTTAAGAGCACTGGCATTGCGCACATAATTTTTTCGAATAGAAAAACTCATTGGTGCGCGACCAGGTTTGAACCCACGCCCTGTGAGGCAGGGTGCTACCACTACACCATCAGCGCTCTCTGTTTCCTTTTAGTTAATATCATTGTTTTAATTATTTCTTTTCTGTTATGTAGCTCCAAGGAACGATTCATAACGCTGGGTGCACAGGAAATGGCGAGTGTGGTGAGAGCTGCTACTGTATTCACGGAAACTGCGTCCGCGCATAAAGCTGTTCGAAATAAACTTTGCCAAATCTTCTATTGTTTTCAATTACTCTTTCACCTTTCTTTGAGGATAGGGGAGAGTGGGGTAAGGCAACCTTTTTGTGCTGATTTTTTTGTGTCTATTATGTATGTATATATTATGATCTCGACTGTAATCCCCAGGCTAGGTAGATATCTCCTCAGATCTTTAGTTACTTAGATCTTTGAGGATATCTAAAGGGGGTAGTCAGAGGCAAGTCCAAACATGACATTTTGGTACATGTCCACATTTTGCACAGTAGTTAGTATTCCGTACGTGACGGGTTGCAAGCCCATCGCCGCTTATAAGAATACTAACCTATGACACACACCTTTGAATTCTTGGTTCTTTTTGTGTCATCGTACCATAATAATCCTACGAATAATATTAGAAAGGAGAAAGTTTGTTATGAAGTGTTAGGTTCTATTATTTTATAGAAACATTTTCAAAATTATTTACATTTTTTTATATAAAATAGTAGGTAATATGATTATTTGATTTTTATGTTTAATGAAAAAAATAATTGATATTCCTTTTATGAGTTTTCAGATTTAGAAATGCAAATTATGTTTTAAAATTATTTATACATTTTTACAAAGTATTAGGTAAAGTTAATATTATCTTTAATTTACAAATTTAATATTTAATGTTTATTGGGCACTCGATTGATGCCAGACTGGTCGAACTCGATAAGCGAACAACACGAAGTTGTCTAAAGGTAGATTACGTCGGGGGGTAGAGGAGAAATAACGACAGTTGGGTGGATAGACAGCCAGAGTGTTGGTCGGATAACGAGTTGGATCAATTAGTACTAAACCACGTGGTTGAGAGTATGATAATAATATTCATGGTGTAATACGAAATAAATTATAATCATTGTGAGTTCGTGAGGAGTTTTATTACATATCCGAAGTGGTAAGTACACGCCCATATTCTTTTATTGTTCATCGAGTGGGAGAGTGGCTTATATTATAATATTATATTTTATGAATTTATCCGAGTACCTGCTTGTTTAATAGCGAAATAATAACAAGAGTAGATAATAGATCCGTATTCGAGAAGCAGTAAGTAAATAAAACCATTACTGTTGCAAACAATATCGTAACTACGTCCTGCAGCCCTAATTATATTTGACTTTGTGCTAAAACGCACCCTGCTTATTATAACGAGTTATATACATTATTAAATTTTATTGTATTACATGCTACTAAGCTCACTTACATAACTTTTAAGTTATTAGTTTAATGGATATCAAAACGCTTTTGTCTACGAGTTCCAGATAATGCCACTCGATGACGACGACCTTCGACGCCTCCTGACACCGAGGCCAAGGAGTCGGTCACGTGTGGAAGAGGCATCGAGAGAAGGAGCTGCTAGGCCAAGCTACCGGCGCAGCCGCCAGCGCAGCGAGGACCGCAGCCGCCAGCGCAGCAAGGACCGCAGCCGCCAGCGCAGCAAGGACCGCAGCCGCCAGCGCAGCAAGGACCGCAGCCGCCAGCGCAGCAAGGAACGCAGCCGCCTGCGCAGCAAGGACCGCAGTCACCAGCGCAGCAAGGACCGCAGCCGCCAGCGCAGCAAGGACCGCAGCCGCCAGCGCAGCAAGGAACGCAGCCGCCTGCGCAGCAAGGACCGCAGTCACCAGCGCAGCAAGGACCGCAGCCGCAAGCGCAGCAGGGAACGCAGCCGCCAGCGCAGCAGGGAATGCAGCCGCCAGCGCAGCAACGACCGCAGCCGCAGTCGCCTTCGCAGCCGAGAGGAAAGTCTTGGACGAGAACGTGAGCGACTACTTATGCTGGAAAATGAGGTACTCAGAGTTCGCAGCTTATTATCATCGAGTCGTCCGAACCGCGAAGGCCGCATGGGTCATGCGCCATTCTTACGCAACCCTTCGTCACTAAGTCGCGGTCACAAGAGGGTTAGCAACGGGGACATAGCCAACAATAGAGAACTATCAAAGAGACCTAGTAGCTTAGAATTTTCAACTAAGGATGTAATGAACTTATTAGGTACTATTAAGAATTTGACGTCTCAGCCAGTAGCGACACCAGCACCTACATTTAGACCAAGCGATCATAAAAACATATTGCCAGAGTTTGATCCATCTCTGAAAAATCAACGAATCGACATATGGTTAAAAAAGGTCAATGAATGCTCGTCCGTCTATGGCTGGGACGACAAAACCACCGTACATTTTGCTATGCAGAAACTACAAGGATTGGCCAAAACCTGGTACGAAAGTCTTAACACTATTTTGTTCACCTGGCCTGAATGGCAAGAGAAATTACTAAGTGCCTTCCCTCACGAACAGAATTATGGTCAAACCTTGGAGGACATGCTAAGGCGAAAAAGTAGGTACAATGAACCTATTGAAGTATACTTTTACGAAAAATTAGGACTCTTGAATCAATGCGATATAACCGGTAAACGAGCTGCCGAATGCATTATCCACGGCATAAATGACAAGACTACTAAATCAAGCGCTCTAGCTTTGCGGTGCAATCACCCCGACCAATTGCTTCAGTTCTTGATGAGTAACAAGGAAAGCTCAATACCTTCAGAACAGCGTGGTAATAATAATAGGCAGAGGTCTGTACCCGAATCAAACGCTGTCAATAGTAACAAACCTTCAAACAGACCTCCTAATGCGCACAATAATGGTTTATTCTGCTTTAACTGCAAGGAAAAAGGTCACCCTTTTCTAAAATGCCCAAAACCCTTGGTAAATTGCTCGAAGTGTAAGAAAGTAGGTCATACAGCAGAAAACTGTTTTTCTAAAACTGAGGTGGGTAATAAAACCAACGACACAGTCAACAAAACTATGTGCATAACAGCTGATGAACCAAACTCGAAATTTACTAAGAAAGTCACAATTAATAATTTGGCAGTAAATGCTTTTGTAGATTTTGGCAGTGAAGTATCACTAATAAAACGGTCTTTGTTAACTGATTTGAAACTCGAACATGACAATGTTTTGACCGTTTTAAAAGGTTTTGGAAATAAGATGGTAAATTCAATTGGTAAAATAGATGTTAACCTATGCGTTGATGGCGTGTGTGCTAAGGTTTGTTGCTGTGTCGTTGATGATGAGTTCCTTGAGGTACCTATGCTGATTGGCCAATCTTACACCGAACAACACCACATTGTTGCATATAAAAGCGCCAAAAAACTAAAATTCCTTGACATAAATAATGAAATTCCATTTTCACGAGTAGATGATATTGGTGATGACAACACGCTTTGTGTTAGACTAACCAGCAATGTAAAGTTGAGCGGGAAGGCAACGGTTAGGGCGTCAGTAGGACTTCCTCTTAACGGACACGTGATGCTAGAAAGTGGAGTAGTAGGTAAGCCTAATGAACAATGTGTGGTGATGGCTGGAGTTTATCCAGTTAAGGACAGTATTGTCAATATCTGTATGACTCCAGTCTCTAATTCATTTATGATCCAGAAGGAAACCACGATAGGGCGCGCCTCTTTAGTCAAGGTAGTGAATCGTATTGTTGCACCACAGTCTAAAATAGACTCTACAACTTTAGAAGTTAGTCAGGTTCATGTTGGGGAGTCTGTAAGTGAAGCTGATAAAAATAGGCTTATCAGTACATTGAATAAGTTTGCTCACTGTTTTGCATCATCCCTCAAGGATTTGGGATGTACAGACATCTGCGAAATGAGTATCGAAGTAAATAAGAAAACTCCAATTGTGTATCGCCCCTATCGGCTCTCTCATAACGAACGCCTGAAAGTGCGAAACATGGTTGACGAGATGCTGGAATCTGGCATAATAAGGGAATCTGTGTCAGAGTATGCAAGTCCTATCGTTCTGGTTCGTAAGAAAGACGGGAACCATAGACTATGTATAGACTATAGGATGCTCAATTCGATAACTGTCAAAGAACGTTATCCAATGCCGATAATAGAAGATGAAATAGCTAGACTTTCTGGACAGGCATGTTTTATTTCCCTTGATCTTGCATCTGGTTATTACCAGGTGCCCATATCGGAGAGTTCTAAGTCTCTTACATCATTCGTCACTCCGGACGGCCAATACGAGTATAATCGCATGCCGTTCGGTTTGGCGAACGCCCCAGCCGTTTTCCAAAGGATGATGAACAAGGTATTAGGTCCCGCAAGGTTTTCCAAGGCAACTGCGTACATAGACGATCTCCTTATATATGGAGAAAATGTTGACGATTGTTTGGCAAAGTTAGAATATATCTTGAAATTGTTGGAGCAGGCTAATTTGACACTAAACCTATCTAAGTGTGAATTTCTTAAAAACAAAATTGATTACCTAGGGTACGAAATTAGTGGTTCTGGAGTAAGGCCGGGTAACAAGAAAATACAATCTGTGAACGATTTCCCACGGCCTACTAATGTCCATGGCGTGCGCCAATTTTTAGGTTTAGCGAGCTATTTTCGCAAGTTCATACAAAACTTTGCCCAGATAGCACACTCTCTCAGTCAACTTCTAAAGAAGGACGCGTCTTGGACTTGGGGTAGCGATCAGGAAAGAGCTTTCAGTACCTTGAAAGAAAAACTGATCGAACGGCCAGTATTGGCCATTTATGACCCCTCTGCCGAGTTTGAACTACACACCGACGCGAGCAGGATTGGGATAGGAGGTATATTGATGCAACGTTCAGCTAGTAATGAGCATTTTCGCCCTGTGGCTTTTTATAGTCGCCAGACATCGCCAGAAGAGAAAAACTTCCACTCTTATGAGCTCGAAACTCTTGCCGTAATTTGCTCCTTAAAAAAATTTAGGGTCTACTTGTTAGGGCACGAATTTAAAGTGGTTTCCGATTGCAGCGCATTGCGCACTACTTTTGCTAAGCGAGACTTAATCCCTCGCATTGCAAGGTGGTGGTTGATGCTCCAAGAGTTTAATTGTTCTATTGAATATCGTCCAGGTGCCAAAATGCTGCATGTAGATGCACTATCTAGAAATCCAATAGCAAACGACGATCAAAGTCCGGTTGACCAATATCCAATGATCATGTCAATAAGCCAAGATGACTGGCTACATACATTACAGCTAGGAGACTCTGAGTTGAATAGGATACGCGATATTCTTACTTCTAACCTAGATCCAGAAGGACTTAAATATATAAGAGATAACTATGTAATAAAAGACAACGGATTATATAAATGTGTAGATGGTGATAGGACTAATATTAGATGGGCAGTTCCAAAGGGTGCGAGGTGGCAGTTGTGTCGCTTAAATCATGATGACATTGGTCATCTTGGAATGGAAAAGACGTTAGAACGAGTCAAAAGCACTTACTGGTTCCCTCGAATGGCTAAATTTATAAAAAAATACGTTAGTTCATGTATTGAGTGTGCATACTCCAAAAAGGGCAATCACTGCTCCGAAGGACTGCTAAATCCCATAACAAAAGTTGAAGTCCCATTTCATACGCTACACATCGACCACCTTGGGCCCTTTGTGAAATCGAAAAAAGGAAATTCATACTTGTTCGTCGTTATTGATGCATTCACAAAATTTATTTTTATCAAACCTGTAAGAAATACAAAATCAGTGACAGCCATTAGTGTTTTAGAAAATATTTTTGACACCTTCAGGACTCCCGATCGTATGATTAGCGATAGAGGTACGTGTTTTACCTCTCATGCATTTAAAAGATTCTGCTCTGAAAAAGGCATCAAACACGTTCTAAATGCTGTTTCCAGTCCACAGTCGAATGGGCAGGTTGAGAGGTACAACCGTACCATTCTTGATTCCTTAACTGCACAAAACCTAAACTGTAATGAAAAGGACTGGGATACAAAGATAGGTAAGGTTCAGTGGGGACTTAATAATAGCATACAAAAAACAACAGGCAGGGCTCCTTCAGAGGTTATGTTCGGTACGCAAATGATCAGTGAAGTGGATCCTAGGCTTAATGATGTAAGACAAGCTACGAGAGACCAAACTGAACTTAATACTATTCGAGAGCAGGTTAAGGATAGGATTGATCACGAGCAAACTAAACAAAAGCAATCATTTGACAAAAACAGGCGACCTGCTACAAAATACTCTGAAGGTGCACTCGTTAAAATAACTAAGACTGCATTTAATAATGACGGTAAAAGCAAAAAGCTGTTACCTGCCTATGTAGGCCCATATCGCGTAGTGACAGTACTAGACAACGATAGGTATGAGCTAGCCGCGATCCCAGGACTTACCGACAGTAAGAATAAACGTAAGACCACGGTAGCAGCTAATCGTATGCGTCCATGGGTTCATGTAGCTGCACTAGAATTAAATGAAAATAATACCGATGATGAAGCTTCTGTGACCAGCGATATAGAGGAATGTTAAAACAATAAAATGTATTGTTAATTCAAGTTTAATTACGATCAAAAAAATATTATCAAGGGAATGTGTATATAGTATAATAAAGATGTATATATTATGATTAGATATATTACTATGCTAGTGAACTTAGTGAATGAAGACTGTTGGATTGGGATGCAATAAGAGATGAGAAAGGAAAGGTTCATGATCTGTTGCAAAACCAACTACTCGTATATTGATTTTGTGAGAATGGATGGGTTCACATAATCAAATTAAACAAAGTTAAGGTTGTAAAATAAGGAACCATGAGATAACTAGAGTGAACATGAGTTCACGCCATATCTAAAGGGGTGGATTGATTTGTAAATTGACATGAGAATGGATGGGTTCATGATCTTTTGCAAAGTAATCCACTTCCCTGCTGTCTCTGTGAGAATGGATGGGTTCACAGAGTCACAGGACATAGCTTCACTAGTCCATAAGAATGGATGGGTTTATGGACTACTGAAACACGAAGAGTATTTTAGCACTATTAAAGAAAATTTTGGCAGTGTTAGGTTATCACTTTGAGTTCTAAAGGTGTGTTCACTTGATACGTGTATGAGGACATACACGTCGTCAGGATGGACGAGTGTTAGGTTCTATTATTTTATAGAAACATTTTCAAAATTATTTACATTTTTTTATATAAAATAGTAGGTAATATGATTATTTGATTTTTATGTTTAATGAAAAAAATAATTGATATTCCTTTTATGAGTTTTCAGATTTAGAAATGCAAATTATGTTTTAAAATTATTTATACATTTTTACAAAGTATTAGGTAAAGTTAATATTATCTTTAATTTACAAATTTAATATTTAATGTTTATTGGGCACTCGATTGATGCCAGACTGGTCGAACTCGATAAGCGAACAACACGAAGTTGTCTAAAGGTAGATTACGTCGGGGGGTAGAGGAGAAATAACGACAGTTGGGTGGATAGACAGCCAGAGTGTTGGTCGGATAACGAGTTGGATCAATTAGTACTAAACCACGTGGTTGAGAGTATGATAATAATATTCATGGTGTAATACGAAATAAATTATAATCATTGTGAGTTCGTGAGGAGTTTTATTACAGAAGTATGAATGTATGTTTGTTACTCTTTCACACTGAAACGGCTGAACGGAGCTAGATGAAATTTGGCACAGATAAATATAGTCTGGAATAGAACAGGCTACTTCTTATTCCGGAAAAATTTATGGTTCCCGCGGTATAGATTTGTTTTTATTTTTCAAGGTACCACGCGGGCGAAGCCGTGGGCGGAAGCTAGTTCAGAAATAAAACAATTGACTTATAGTGTTTAACCAAATGTTATGGGTAATGTTTTTGAGATGTACATACATATATAATTATCTAAGTATCATACTTTCCTTTGGCACTACCGCTTGGCTCTACTAGTAGAGTGAAGGGAAATTTTACTTTCCCGTGACACTACTGGTAGTGCTACGGGTAAAAGTACATTTCCAGTGACACTACCCTGTTGCAGTAGTGTTACGTATGTATGTCAGTTCCTTTACACTGTAGCCCAAACGACGGGACGGATTTTGACAATAAATGTGTGTCGACCCCCTTTTTGACTACTGAGATGGGATTTTCTGCGGTGTATTTGCCTGACAACTACGTCGCTCTGGTTTTTATATGTTTTCTCGTGTTATTTTGAGTTTTATTGCGTAATTTTGGTGGTTATTTTGCCAATAAAGCCCGGGTTCTTGACGCGAGTGTAAAGTATGTGAATTAGAGTGAATAGTTCTCTTCAAATTCCATCGGAGGAAATCCCGAAAATTTTCAACAAAACAGCCATCTTTTGTTTAAAATTGACTTGTCAACTTGACTATGACTCTGTGCCGTTGATAATACTTATAAATAAATACACTTGACACTGGCAAAATTGTTCTCTAAGAGACAGATGCCATAATTGAAGAAGAAGAAGACTACTGAGATGACGGATGATATGAGAGTGGAGAAAGAGAACCTATTGTGCCGACCCCACCTTGGGGTAAGGGCGGGAAGATGATGAGTGTCGACCCCCTTTATAAGGGATACTCAAAGAGGCTTTTGACACTAACCTTGATTCATTTGAATGAGGTTAGTGTCAAAATTCTAAAGCTATGCCCAATTACTTTGAAGTCATTTTTTTGATATAATAAAGTAAATACTAGTTTATAATAATAAAATATTAATACAATAATAGTATTATGGTTAACGAAGCTTTATTTCTCATAAAAAACTATACTAGTTCACTTACAATGAGAATATGTAATTATAAAAATCTAACTTATATTATTATTATTACCTCTAGGACCTACTTTTAGGTACTTAATCGATGTTCTTATTATAAAAGTGTTGATAAATAAGCAGATGTAACAACAATCCAACAAAACAAAATCAAAATAGGGTAGATAGAAAAAATTAGCAGTATGACTTTGACGAAGTATTATTATGGTGTATGGTACAAGTGATGAGAGAAAAGGAATTATGATACAGTTCGTATAAAATGAAAATAAATAAATTAGTAAGTGTTGTATTGATGTTGGTTTTTTTTTTGAAAAGTGTACTTATACAGTATACAGGGTGTCCCAATACAAAGAGGTAACCAAATACCTCCATGTACCATATACCATAATACGGTATATTACTTGCGGGTGAGTTTTTTTTTAGAGCATAATATAGCAGCAATAGACAATAATGACATCTAGTATGAATTATCATGATCAGTACCTACCCCTAGTATGAGTTTTTGATAGTTTACGAAAACTTTTTTCGAATAGTATCCTTTCATACATTTACCTACATGGGAAATGTTAACGAAACTAAAATAAGATCGATAATATCGAAAATATCTAATCGGCAGTCCCAGCAATGATTTTGAAACCAACTTTTCAGGATATAGACCTTATTTTTAGTTCCTTAACATTTCCGATGGAGGTAATGTAAAGATAGATACCTACTATTCGAAAAAAGTTATCGTAAACTATCAAACACTCATACTCATACAGTACGTCGATTCTGTAAAATTCAAACAACAACTCGCATCTCACATCGCAATTCACTCTCACTTCGCATAAGACGCTTTTTATTTGACACTTTGAATCGGGTTCGAGTGCGAAGCGAGCGTCGAAGTGACTTGGGAATTACCGGATAGAATGCCACTTCTTACGTCATCTCATACTTTATCTGTCAAAATCTCCCCGTCAATTTAGTTCAACTCGCTGACACGCTCGCAAGAGTGGCGCTAGTGTAAATTCGAATTATCAACCGAGTTTTTAGAATGCCAATCAAGAAACTCACAGCGGATTCAGATTCGAAGTCTAGAATGAGGTCTTACAGAATCACACGGCAGGTTCCACTAAAAGTTACCTATTAAGTAGTAGCACGCGCCGTCAAATGGTAAATAAACCGCAAATTACTTAACTTTTGGCAAAGATTTTGTACAAACTTTCTTATTACAAAATCAATTACGATAAGCAAATGTGTGTCTAATTAGATTAAAACTACTTATCACTAATCAACGCTTAAAGTGTTAAAATTAATTGTAAACATCCAAGTAATGAAGTACTTTAGTATATAAGACGAAATTAGCTTTGAAAAAATAACCAGTAATCATGAAGGTATTTATTGTTCTCACTGTTCTAGCTGCCCTGGCAGCAGCTGTGGAGTCGGCCAAGAGTGAGTATCACGACCTATATTTACCTATCGTATAAAAGAAATAGTTTTTTCTTAAATTTTTGCGGGCAATTTTTTTCTTTTAAAGAGTGCTGGTGGTGTAGTGGTAGCACCTCTACCTCACGATCCGAAGGTCGTGGGTTCAAACCTGGTCGTGCACCAATGAGTTTTTCCATTCGAAAAATTTATGTGCGTAGTGCCAGTGCTCTTAAACGGTGAAGGAAAACATCGTGAGGAAACCGGCATACCCTAGAACCAAAAATTCGAAGGTATGTGTCATAGGTTAGTATTCTAATAAGCGGCGATGGGCTTGCAACCTGTCACGTACGGAATACTAACTACTTTGCAAAATGTGGGCATGTACCAAATGTCATGTTTGGACTTACCTTTGACTACCTTCTTTAGATATCCTCAAAGATCAATGTAACTAAAAATCTGAGAAGATATCTACCGAGCCTGGGGATTAAAGTCGTGATCTTTATTTTTTAATTTTTTTCTTAAAACTCCTAGAGTTTCCTAAAAGATGATCAAAACGTAAAATAACTAAAATACCTAACATGTAATTCACCTAGTGATTCACCTAGCAATTAAGACGTTTCAAAGTGATCCTTGTGATTTTAATGAATAAAATATTTTTATTTTAAACTTACGCGATCTAAACACATTATTATTAGTATTAGACGGGTATTTATCGCGTTTAAATCACGCTGTCGTGGTCACGGGTAGATCTACCCGTGACCACGACAGCGTGCAAACCTGTCAAAACGTCGGGAAAATATAAGGTAATTTAAACGCGATAAATACCCGTCTAATACTAATAATAAAATATTTTTCAATTTCAATTTCAACACCTCTGGAACGAAAATACCCGTTGATGTCATTTTTACCTTTGCAGAAATACTTTTTTTTATCACTTTTTGGCCTTAGATACAATGGTACGATGATTTTGGAAAAAAAAATCAAATCGGGAATCAAGTTTGCATGGTAACTTTGGACGGTGTGATTCTATTGAAATTGATTTATTTATACACTATTTTTATTCGTCGTAGTTTTGTTTTCGAAGGTGTGTGTCATAGGTTAGTATTCTTATAAGCGGCGATGGGCTTGCAGCCTGTCACGAACGGAATACTAACTACTGTGCAAAATATGGGCATGTACCAAATGTCATGTTTGGAATTGCCTCTGACTACCCCCTTTAGATATCCTCAAAGATCTAAGTAACCAAAGATCTGAGGAGATATCTACCGAGCCCGGGGATTACAATCGTGATCATATTTTTTTTTATTTTTTTTATTCGTCGCAACGAAGATACATAAATAGGTAGTTTCCTTTAACCTACAAGTCTATTAAGACTTTTAGTTGACTTGAAACGTTCGAACTTCACGCCTGGGAAGTTAGATTGATCATAATTATTAATAACGGTCAGACGAAGTTGCGACGGTCAAGAAGTATAATATACTAGCTTCCGCTCGCGGCATCGCTCGCTAAGTACCTTCATAAATATAGCCTACTAGCTTCCGCCCGCGGCTTCATCCGCTTTATACCTTGAAAAACAAAAACACATATCCCACGGGAACCATTCATTTTTCCGGGATAAAAAGTAATCTATGTGTTATTCCAGACCATAATCTATATCTGTGCCAAATTTCATTCAGATCCGTTCAGCCGTTTTAGCGTGAAAGAGTAACAAACATCCATCCATCCATCCATCCATACATTCTTAGAAACTTTCACCTTTATAATATTAGTAGGATGTTCATCCTTAAAGTTCATTCTACACATTGGTGAATTTTTTTTAAATCGGTTCAGTAATTTCGTAGCCTATTCAAATACAAACAAACAAAAAATCTTTCCTCTTTGTAATCTATACTAATATTATAAAGAGGATTTTTTTTTATTTTTGTATTTTTTTTGTAACGAATAAACTCCATAACTACTGGTCCGATTTCAAAAATTCTTTCACCGTTAGAATTCTACGTTATCCCTGAGTAACATAGGTTATATTTTATGTTGGTAACACGCGAGCAAAGCCGCGAGCGGAGGCTAGTGTTAGTATAGATTTGTGGACATTGCATACTCGACTGTATGAATGCAAAATGACTTTAATAATACCTAACGTTACATTATGACTTGAAAAATATCTGTTTTAATATTTTTTACTATCTTAAGATCTTCGTGCTCAATGTGAGACGATGTTCGACTGCTCCCCTGGCTGCGAGTGTGACGCCGGGGTCTGCGTGTGCCCCCCAAGTAAACAGAGAGCATGTATGTTACTATTTTATTAATGTGTCTGAAAAACTTTGTCTGAAAAACCTACGAAGTATTTTCTACATAATGTTTTGACAGCTGTTCGCGCTCAATGTGAGTCCATGTTCGACTGCTCCCCTGGCTGCGAGTGTGACGCCGGGGTCTGCGTGTGCCCCCCAAGTAAACAGAGAGCATGTATGTTACTATTTTATTAATGTGTCTGAAAAACTTTGTCTGAAAAACCTACGAAGTATTTTCTACATAATGTTTTGACAGCTGTTCGCGCTCAATGTGAGTCCATGTTCGACTGCTCCCCTGGCTGCGAGTGTGACGCCGGGGTCTGCGTGTGCCCCCCAAGTAAACAGAGAGCATGTATGTTACTATTTTATTAATGTGTCTGAAAAACTTTGTCTGAAAAACCTACGAAGTATTTTCTACATAATGTTTTTTTAGCTGTTCGTGCTCAATGTGAGTCCATGTTCGACTGCTCCCCTGGCTGCGAGTGTGACGCCGGGGTCTGCGTGTGCCCCCCAAGTAAACAGAGAGCATGTATGTTACTATTTTATTAATGTGTCTGAAAAACTTTGTCTGAAAAACCTACGAAGTATTTTCTACATAATGTTTTTTTAGCTGTTCGTGCTCAATGTGAGTCCATGTTCGACTGCTCCCCTGGCTGCGAGTGTGACGCCGGGGTCTGCGTGTGCCCCCCAAGCAAACAGAGAGCATGTATGTTACTATTTTACTAATGTGTCTGAAGAACTTTGAAAAACCTACGAAGTATTTTCTACATAATGTTTTGACAGCTGTTCGCGCTCAATGTGAGTCCATGTTCGACTGCTCCCCTGGCTGCGAGTGTGACGCCGGGGTCTGCGTGTGCCCCCCAAGCAAACAGAGAGCATGTATGTTACTATTTTACTAATGTGTCTGAAGAACTTTGAAAAACCTACGAAGTATTTTCTACATAATGTTTTGACAGCTGTTCGTGCTCAATGTGAGTCCATGTTCGACTGCTCCCCTGGCTGCGAGTGTGACGCCGGGGTCTGCGTGTGCCCACCAAGCAAACAGAGAGCATGTATGTTACTATTTTATTAATGTGACTGTAGAGCTTTATGTTTGAAAAACCTACGAAGTATTTTCTACATAATGTTTTTTAGCTGTTCGTGCTCAATGTGAGTCCATGTTCGACTGCTCGCCTGGCTGCGAGTGTGACGCCGGGGTCTGCGTGTGCCCCCCAAGCAAACAGAGAGCATGTATGTTACTATTTTACTAATGTGTCTGAAGAACTTTGAAAAACCTACGAAGTATTTTCTACATAATGTTTTTTTAGCTGTTCGTGCTCAATGTGAGACGATGTTCGACTGCTCCCCTGGCTGCGAGTGTGACGCCGGGGTGTGCGTGTGCCCACCAAGCAAACAGAGAGCATGTATGTTACTATTTTACTAATGTGTCTGAAGAACTTTGAAAAACCTACGAAGTATTTTCTACATAATGTTTTTTTAGCTGTTCGTGCTCAATGTGAGTCCATGTTCGACTGCTCCCCTGGCTGCGAGTGTGACGCCGGGGTGTGCGTGTGCCCACCAAGCAAACAGAGAGCATGTATGTTACTATCTATATCTATATAAGAGCTTAACCTGACTGACTGACTGACTGACTGATTTATCATCGCCCAGCCGAAACCGCTGAAGCTAGAAAGCTGAAATTTGGAAGGTGGTTTCCTTTTATAACAAACCCACCCACTAAGGCGGGATTTTTGGAAATTCCACCTCTAAGGGGGTGAAAAAGGGTGAAAACGTTAGTATGAAACTTTTTAACGCGTGGAGCGATTTTCATGAAAGTTTGTTTGTGCACTGTAAATGCAAAATAAATGGACACGTGTTTCAGGATTTTTCAATATAATCTTTAAAAAGGGGTCAAATGTGAGGTCAATAAATAAATAAATAAATAAATAATGCTGGACAATCCACACAGCATCATCTAGCCCCAAAGTAAGCTACTCAAAGCTTGTGTTATGGGTACTAGATAACTGATATATTTAATACATTACATTACATACATAGATAGATATTTTTTATTATACATAGAAAACACCCAGACCAACGGAACAAATTTCTGCAGATCGTACACAAATTTGTTCCGCGGCGGGAATCGAACCCGCAACCTCTTGCGTCGCAGGCGGACTCTCGCCCGCTGCGCCACAGATCGTCAATGTTTGTATGGGAACTTTTTGACGGGTGGTGCGATTGGTGTGAAACTTTGTTTGTGTACTGTAAATGCAAAATAAATGGATACGTATTTCTGGATATTCCAAAATAACCCTCTAAAAAGGGTGAAAAGGGTTATTTATTAAGGTCAAAGTTATTTATGGAATTTTTTTATTAGTGTGATTTGTTTAAAACTCAGTTTAGATACTTTAAGTGAACGAAGTCGCGAGCGGGACAGCTAGTTTTATTAATGTGACTGTAGAGCTTTATGTCTGAAAAACCTACGAAGTATTTTCTACATAATGTTTTTTAGCTGTTCGCGCTCAATGTGAGTCCATGTTCGACTGCTCCCCTGGCTGCGAGTGTGACGCCGGGGTCTGCGTGTGCCCACCAAGCAAACAAAGAGCATGTATGTTACTATTTTATTAATTGACAGATGTATAGATCGTCTAGAATCCACTTTGTTTCATACAGTAGATATACTAGTTTGTAGCGAGCGACGTGCGTCTACCTCGGGTAACAATTTGCAACTATCGAGTGGAGCGGCGGACATGACGCGCTACGCTCGACTAGGGAGGTGCCAGTACACTAGTGATGTGACACTCTTACAGATAATAAACTTAATCTAACCTATCATACCTAAGTACCTATTTCCTACAATTTCTAATTTTTTTTTATTTAGTTCCAAGGAACTTTGGATGTACTGTGGACAGTGACTGCGGTGAAAACTGCTTGTGTCTCCATGGGAACTGCGCCTGCGCTTAGAACTGTTACGAAAAATAAACACTTTGATTACTGAATACTTCTTTTATTTGTCTCTTACTATATCCTACTAATACTATAAACGTGAAAGTTTGTTAGAATGTATGGATGTGTGGATGTAAGGATGTCTGGATGTATGTTTGTTACTCTTTCACGCTGAACCGGCTGAACGGATCTGGATGAAATTTAGCACAGATATAGATTATAGTCTGGAATAGCACATAGGCTACTTATTATCCCGGAAAATTTACGGCTCCCGCGGGATAGATTTGTTTTTGTTTTTCAAGGTACCATGCGGGCGAAGCCGTGGGCGGAAGCTTCAAATTCAAATTCAAATTCAAATTTATTTATTTGTGATACACAGGTTACAAAGGTGTTAATATAAATTATAAAGAGCACTGTGATCTACCCACTGGGTGTACAAATTAGGTAGGTACTTATTAGATTATCATTATTACAAATTATTTTATTTACTTAAAATATTATATTTGAACAAAATTCTAATTTAAAATATTCATTAATCAATAAATTAATAGATTTAAAATATAAAGTCAAAATTATAAACACTGTCAAAGAATTTTTATTACTAGTGATAAACATAAAGTCAGAATTATTACCTACCTACTTATTAAATATTGTCAAAGAATTCTTTTATTGAGTAAAATGTATTGTTGTACTAGAATATTACTGTCTACCGTGTAGGTATTTATATTATCTAGTCACAGTTCTACAGTTGTAAGAAAGAAGTACTGAGTTGACGGATGATAGAGGGAAATGGAGGAAGAAAACGTATTGTGCCGACTGCATATAATTCTATATCTGTGTATAATTATCTGCATATAATTTATTCGACAAAAAAATCTATTGGTGCTCGACTGAATTCGAACCCAAAACTTTAGGGTCGGAGCTACTCACTAGACCACTAGGTCCACCACAGCTTAATTATAGAGAATATCAAGTACTGATAGAGAGAAAAACAATGATCACGACTGTAATCCCCAGGCTAGATAGATATTTCCTGAGATCTCTAGTTACTTAGATCTTTGAGGATATCTAAAGAGGATAGTCAGAGGTACGTCCAAACATAGTATTTAGCACATATCCACAATTTTCATAGTAGTTAGTATTTCGAGAGAGAGAAGAGTAAAATAAATCGGAAATATTCAAAAATCCTTCTTACAGTGGGGTTAATGGAATCAGAACTAGGCAAATCTATGAAAACCGCTGATAAGATACTTTAAATATACACCGTGAAATTTTAATGGTTGTTTTCCCGCGGCAGAACAACTTGCCATAAGAAGTACTTTCGAAACATAGAGTAAAAGTAAAAAATAAAGATATTTTTGTTTTAAAATAATTTTAAAAATATTCATCAACTCGAAAACGTGAGGAACGATAGTAACATTAGACGTACGTTGTAGGTACTATTCGAATCGCACGCGCCGCCGGCCGCCTTCGCGTAGGTATCGGGATGAATTACTATCGGTTCGTGGTCGTTTTCGAATTAAATTTTCACAATGGTAAATCTGTATTTTTTGTTTCTTATATTTAATTTGTGTTTACAACGATTGTATTACCAATACAAAACCATTTCGCTGCGGGAAAACAACCATTAAAATTTCTCGGTGAATACATAGCTAGATATTATGTAAAATATAATTATGTAGGTAGGTTTTGACGTTGGACTGGAAAACATTTAGCCTTTATAAAATCATTTGTAACCCTTGCTGAAAACATTGAATTCGGTAAGATCTATAGGCACTCAATTTTACAATCAAAGTGATCCTTGTCTTTTTATTGAATAAATATTATTATGAATTGAATTGAATTGATCATTATCGAAACGCTGTGTATAATTTAAATGAGCGCCATCTAACGCGCCTCGACGAACTATATTCTGTAAAACTCAAGATTGTAGGTTATTAGGATTTTTAGGTAATCACATTCAAAGTTACGCATCATTGACGCCTTTTTTGAATAAATTTTATTATTATTATCTGTAGTGTAATTTTTGCAACAATCCTTTTTTTTAACCGACTGCAAAAAAGAGTAATGTGTTTGGGGTGTAGGTAGTATGTTATGTATCCGATAATATAAGACCTGATAGAAAACCATAAAAGCTTATCAACACGAGAAAAGCCCCGAACAAAAGCTAGTAAGCCATAAGTGGAACATTCATTGGTATGGTTAACTTAGAGTTTCTCGATCACTGGCAACGTTCTTTGAGATGGATGGGTGACCGCAGTGGCATGGTCATTTGAAACACGGCCCTGACTTATTATATCTAAACGAAGGCCTACCCAGAGTATGTCACTAATTCATACAACCTTTGTATTTATAACTAGCTGACGCGGCAGACTTCGTACTTATTTAGAAAACGTTTGTATGGGAAATAGAAAAGGGCTATTTTTAGGGTTTTCCCGGCAGTTATTCGAATTTTATTTCCTTTCTAACTTTCCCTAGACCTCCACGAACATTTCAAGACCAAGATAAGATAAATCCGTTTAGCCGTTCTCGAGTTTTAGCGAGTCTAACGAACAGCAATTCATTTTTATATCTAAGAAGATGAAATGGACTCTAAACGATATATTATTATGTAGGTAGGTATATTATTTTGAGTGAATTAAATGAATCTTCTTTCCCCCCTTCCCCCTCCTAGATTAAGTATGATTGATTTGTTAAATCTCTTTCACCCCCTTCTTGTATTGTAATTATAACATAAACTGTCTAGCCTTAGTTTTAGTACCGTTCTGTCTGTGCATGCAATCTAGTTTTTATTTTTGTGATTTCTTTATGTTTTTATTTTATTTAGTTGTATTTTATTTTTTATTTTTTGATAAATAAATAAACCTTTCTTATTACGAAACCAATTACGATAAGCAAAAAGTGTGTCTAATTACATTAAAACTACTTAATACTAATCGACACCTAAAGTGCTAAAATGAATTGTTAACATCTAAGTAATTAAGTGTTTTAGTATATAAGACGAAACCACCTTTGGAAAAGTAGCCAGTAATCATGAAAGTACTCATTGTATTAACTGTTCTAGCCGTTCTAACAGCAGCTACTGATGCGTCTGCTAAGAGTGAGTATAAGTCTTCAGTCTGCCTGTCTGTCAGTAACGTAAATATTTCAATGATTAAAATAAAAAAAACAGCTAAAGTACCTTTGAGACATTCAATTACTAGTATTAAGGACCGAGACGAGTTTCTTGCCTGTTCTTCTCGTACTTGGGTTAGGTTGGAATTGGCACATAGATTCACCACATGTAAGACGTTTGAAAGTGATCCTTGTAAAATTATTTTCAATTTAAAATTCACTTTACAATTCTGAAATTTGGAATTCAAAAATTAAATTTATTTTGCGATTAAACTTTAAAAATAGGATCTAAAATACGAAACACCTCCTTAAATATTTGCTAGAAAAAGGTGAGTTTTTTATTATTATTATGGGGTTCTGATTTTCAGCAGCTCTTCTCAATAGAGCCGGGAATTGAAAGATACGCTTTTACTGATGCGCACTTGACCCAGTACGCATCAGTTATGTTAGAGGAAGCTGTATGTTCAAAAGGTCTGTTAGCAGAAACAATTCTGCATGTATTCATTATGACAGCTTTTGTTTTTATATCATAGTCAATAGTCAAATATATTTATTCATTGAAATCACAGGGGTCATTTTGAATCGTCTTACATAGGTACTAGGTGAGTCTAGGTGTCAATTCCAGTCCTGTCCCCAGTCCGAGAAGAACTGACAAGTAACTCGCTGGACCTAGCGCTTTTCTCGTATGATCCTTTTTAATGTTGTTAGGGACACCTAGCAGAGTTGGAGCTGATTCGTCCCAAGCTTTTTTTCATCTAAGTACTCAGATATTATATAATAGGCTTTGCGAGACAGTTTCTGTTTATTTACATTTTTGAAATTCCCAATCTTTAAATCAAGCATGTTTATTATTTTTACTATTAGATCTTCGTGCTCAATGTGAGACCATGTTCGACTGCTCCCCTGGCTGCGAGTGCGACGCAGGGGTGTGCGTGTGCCCCCCAGCCAAACCGAGAATAATATGTTAGTAATTATCACACACATCATCATCTTCCTGCCCTTATCCCACTAGGTGGGGTCGGCACAACAGGGTCTCTTCCTTCACTCTCCTTACCATCTGTCATCTCAGTAGTCACTCCCTTCTTACACATATAGGCTTTCACACAGTCTATCCATCTCTTCTTAGATCTATGTCGGCTAAGAGAACTCTTAACCTGGTCATTCTCAAAGAAGTTCCTAATTTGAAAGAAGTACGAATGCCGAGGTCTTCCCCTTCCAATTGTTCCATTCACACTCTCCTTATGCACCTGTTTCGTCAATCTCCTTTCATTCATCCTTTCTACATGCCCAAACCATTTTAAAATACTCTTCTCAATTTTCATCTCTACGTCTTCTTTCACTCCACAACGTTTTCTTACTGTTCTTTACTCTATCATTCAAAGATAAACCACACATATTTTTCAAAGCTTAGTTATTATTATGTTACATTATGACTTACACGCCTACCTAATATTTTTTATATTTTTTTAGCTGTTCGCGCTCAATGTGAGTCCATGTTCGACTGCTCCCCTGGCTGCGAGTGTGACGCCGGGGTGTGCGTGTGCCCACCAGCCAAATCGAGAATAATATGTTAGTAATTATTACATACAATTATCATCTTCCTGCCCTTATCCCACTTGGTGGGGTCGGCACAACAGGGTCTCTTCCTCCACTCTCCCCTATCATCCGTCATCTCATGAGTTAGGTATACCTCTACCCCTGTTCCTATCCACATTCAAATCTTGTAACATGGCTCTCTTCCCGCCGCAACATGCCCACACCACGCCAAACTATTACTCTTAAACTTTTTTGACACAATCGCTACTTTCAAACTTCCTCTAATATAATTAACTAGTAGTTCGCCCCGAACTGAGATCTCGCGCGCGCGATGTCCACAATCCTCATTTGTATTCACGCCCTGATGTTTTTGGATACACTTTATGTACTGCCATGGTACCATGCTTATG
Organism: Cosmorhoe ocellata; assembly: GCA_963675405.1. Lineage (NCBI taxonomy): Eukaryota > Metazoa > Arthropoda > Insecta > Lepidoptera > Geometridae > Cosmorhoe > Cosmorhoe ocellata. The sequence continues at coordinate 8,071,416 of OY776267.1, forward strand.
CTTACGTAACATAATCACAAACAAATATTTTAATATCCTATTTAAGTACGTACCTACTTATGAGGAAACTAAAGCTACTGAGAGGAAAACTACCTTCCTACTATTTATCTATCAAAGAAAAGAAAAGGTTGAGTGTAAAGATATGTATATTACCAATTAGTTCCTACCTATACTACCTATTTACAAAAAAAATAAATAAACTGAAGCTAATAGAAATTAAAGAATTTGACTCTGTATGACTCGGTTGGTCGCGCTGGTAGAAACTAACCCAATTTACTGTAGTTCCTTCCTCAAGCTTCGTCTTTAGGGCCTCACCAGGCTTTGTTCAAGATATTGGTTTCAGGATTAATAAATATTTTATAGTATCAGGATATTTACTGTAATAACAGTACTTATCTGAAATTTAACGGGGTTAGCACAGGACTGGTAAAGGTTTTAAAATATTTTTAGGAAATAAAAAAAGTATAGAAATAGGTAGGTACTCGGAAGAAATTCTTCAGCGATTACTCGTAGGATGGTTACTTCATTCAGACTTACTTCAAATATGACGTTTTTCTCAGTCAGACAGAGATAGTGCGAACGGGTTACTTATGTCGCCGTGACTGTTTCTTCACTCTTATCAAGTCCGTTGTTAGTACAGAGATGCGCGCACGTTACGACGTGGTACTGGGTGACATCTCCATACGTAACTAAGAGTGACGAAACAGTCACGGCGACAAAATATAAATCGTGCGCGCTATCACTTATTATTTGAATTTCAATTTCTTTTTTAGTTTGTGATAATGACCGGCTATAAAAAGGTTTTATTAGAATTTTAAGAAAGTTTTTAATCTAAAAATAAAATAAATAGTAATACTAAACCGACTAAGCTCATATGCTTCCCAGTAAATTTGATTAGCAGTATCTCTCTACTCTCTACTTACTCAGTGGCGCAGTGGGCAAGAGTCCGCCTGCGATGCAAGAGGTTGCGGGTTCGATTCCCGCCTCGGAACTAATTTGTGTACGATCTGCAGAAATTTGTTCCGTTTGTCTGGGTGTGTATGTATAATAAAAAATATCTATCTATGTACCTATATCATGTATTAAATATATCAGTTATCTAGTACCCATAACACAAGCTTTGAGTAGCTTACTTTGGGGCTAGATGTTGCTGTGTGGACTGTCCAGCATTATTTATTTATTTATTTATATCTAAACCCTCCAAGTTTCATGCAGATTGGATGTACGGTTCTTAAGTTATGCTCTAACAAACATACACGCAAACATACAACGCCAAATCGCATAGCTGCCACTGAGATCTTCGCTCGCTTCGCTCGCTCGATCAATTATACATACATACCTACATACTTGTAAATAACGCCTGTTTCCCGACGGGGTAGTCAGAGACCACGGATCTCTACTTGTTACGATCCTGATATACCTCTTGCTTCATTCACTCTCATTACATTCTTCATTATTGCGCGTCGGTTTAGGTTACTTTTGACCTGGTCTTTCTCTAGAAAGTCCCCAATTTATTTTATGACATACACATACCTAATACTTTTATATTTTTTAGCTGTTCGTGCTCAATGTGAGTCCATGTTCGACTGCTCCCCTGGCTGCGAGTGTGACGCCGGGATCTGCGTGTGCCCACCAAACAAACAGAGGGCATGTATGTTATTATATTTGTTATCTGATATTTAGTAACTTCAGACCGTAACTTTATGAGTTATGCATGACATACACACTCGTATCTATCATAGCTTTATGAAATGTCAAACAATCCAATAAATCCATTTAGAACAAGTAATTCACAAATTGAACTCGGCCGTTTGATTTTTTATCAAATAATTTTTTAGCAAAATCACATAGAGTTGTTGAGTGCGAGTCGAATGCCGACTGCTCCCCCGGCTGCTCCTGTATCGACGGTGAATGCATATGCGACAAAATGCAGAGACAACACGGTGAGTGCACACTAATAAATGAGTCAATGAGTACCTTTTTTTTTTTTTTATTAACCCAGATGAAATCCTTTATGGATACCAACGGCCCCGGGGGGAGCCAGAAGGTTATGTCAGACTCACTGATACTGACTAAAACCTCTGGGGTGTTCCGCTTTGCGCTTACGCGGAAACGCTGTTGCTTACTTCCGCAATCTCGTCAGCGTTTGTCCTTTCGGGCACATCACTGGAGGAAGGCATTGGCCGCTCCTTTCCCCTCCGCTGAAGGCACCCTGGACACAAAGGGCGCCTTCACGCTCCGAACCTCATTGTGTGGGCGACAAACCCCCCGATCTATCGCCCACAGGTTCTCGTTAGGTCGGCATACGGGCCAAATAGGCCACGCGCCGCCGGAGTCAATGAGTACCTTCTATTAACCTAACTATTCAGATCAAAATGATTATGATTCACTTGACGTCAAATCATGTCTTCAAACTTTGGTCAAGTGAGTTGGTACCCATCATCTTTAGAGTGGAACTGTACACAAATTTCATGTTACAATTTGTTTTTTTTTATTCTAGTCAAATGTACCCGTACTTCGAACGGTGAGATCCTGATATACTCTTTTATTTAGACAAGCGGCAAAAACGTTAATCGAACATAATAGAATAGAATTCTTAATGTATGCGAATGACACTGCTCCCATACATTAAGAGTTGTATTGTACTCTTGTCTCGTTTTCTATTCCATTAGCGTCTATGTCGCTTGTCTAAGCCCTCTGGCCTTTCTGAAAACGTCCCCAATTTGCTTGAGGTACGTACGCTGAGGTCTTCCACTTCTATCTGTCCCCCCAGTTGCCAAGGAGGGGACAAATAAAACGTTTAGTCCCATCTGTCACCCCAAGAGGAAAGAGTAGGGGGACAAATGGTAATAATCCATAAATTAGAAGAAGTAATTCACAAATTAAACTCGGCTGTTCGATATTTTGAAGTGAAACTTGTAATGCGACTTCCAAAGGTTGCGTTAAACGTTGAACGCTACCATGGAGGGGGTGTGAAAGAGACAGCGAGAGTGAACGCGTGGCACTCGCACGCATGCGCGTAGTATACTGTTACAGGCCAGCGCGAGCGTTAGCAACGAGAAGTTTCACATCTTCCGCGCGGAGGGTTTCCTCGCACTATTTATTGATATAAATACTTTTTTAGCTAAAGCAATTAGAGCTGTCGAGTGTCTCTCGAATGGAGACTGCCCCCCCGGCTGCACGTGCGACGACGGTCAATGCATATGCGACTTGAAGCGACAAATCAGTGAGTGCACGAAAGAGACTACGAGTGTTTAAGATTGGTTCACTTCTAGAATCATTATCATCATCATCTGTCCTTCTCATCCCACTGCTAGGCATATGAGTCTCTTGCGCCAACTTCGCCCATGTACGACCTGTGTATTTAACTATGTCGTCGACTCTTGTCTGCGGACGACCAACACTCCTTTTCCCATCTCTAGGCTAAATACTAAATACAACCCAGTCACATTATCTCGAGACCTGGCGTCGATGACGTCACGTCGCGTCGGCGCTCTGATCTCTCTCTCTCTCTCTCTCTGGGCAACGAAAGTGCTAGCGCGGGGAGGTGAAAGGAGAACGGGGCGGGAGGTTCGCATTTCAGCGAGGTCTCGAGATATTGTGACCGGGTTGTACTTCTAAAATACTCAGATCAAAATTAAAATTTACACTTGAACTTTTATCCTCATGATGTTTTCCATCACCTTTAGAGAGGAGTACTGCACGCACATATGTAGAACACAATAGTTTTGGTTCATGACCGGATTCGATCTCACGACCTAGGTTAGACCACTAGACCTGTGCTGCGATTACGTAATTCTGATACTATCAAAACATTATCACTAACAGCTTCTACTTACCAGCGGTGAATTGTATTATGGAAAGCTTATTGCCGTACAATTATTGTATTATACATTACGTCGTGTTTGTAAATATCAGAACGACGTAATCACAGCACGATGGCTGATAGATCTTCATTGAAATTGATTGTAACCGGAGTTCCGTAATAGCCACTTAGTACTCTAAAGAAACTTAAGTAAATAATTTCATGTTGTAAATTGTTTTATTTTTATTTTAGTCCATTGTACTTCGGACAGTGACTGCCCCTACGACAAAAGCTGCTACCACGGTACCTGCCAAAAGGTGTGTCCCGGTAAATCCGCCCACCACCGAGGTAAAATAATTTACTTACATAGTTAATATCTATCTATATCTATATAAGAGCTTAACCTGACTGACTGACTGACTAACTGACTGACTGACTGACTGACTGACTGACTGACTGACTGACTGACTGACTGACTGACTGACTGACTGACTGATTGATCATCGCCGAGCCGAAACCGCTGAAGATAGAAAGCTGAAATTTGGAAGGCGGCTTCCTTTTATAACAAAACTACCCACAAAGGCGGGATTTTTGGAAATTCCACCTCTAAAGGGGTGAAAAAGGGTGAAAACGTTAGTATGAAACTTTCTAACGCGTGGAGCGATTTTCATGAAACTTTGTTTGTGCACTGTAAATGCAAAATAAAAGGACACGTGTTTCAGGATTTTTCAATGTTACCATCAAAAAGGGGTCAAATGTGGGGTCAATGTTTGTATGGGAACTATTTAACAGGTGGTGCGATTGGCCTGAAACTATGTTTGTGGACTGTAAATGCAAAATGAATGGTCACGTGTTTCAGGATTTTCCAAAATAACCTTCAAAAATGGGTCAAATGTGGGGTCAATGTTTGTATGTGAACTTTTTAACGGGTGGTGCGATTGGTCTGAAACTTTGTTTGTGTACTGTAAATACAAAATGAATGGACACGTGTTTCAGGATATTTCGATATAACCTTGAAAAAGGGGTCAAATGTGGGGCTAATGTTTTTATGGGATCTTTTTAACCTGGTGCGATTGGTCTGAAACTTTGTTTCGTGTTTCAGGATTTTTCAATAAAACCTTTTAAAAAAGGGGTCATATGGGGGGTCAAAGTTTGTATGGGAACTTCTCAACGGGTGGTGCGATTGGTCTGAAACTTAATTTCGTGTTTTAGGATTTTTCAATATAACTCTAGAAGAGGGGGTCAAATGAGGGGTCAATGTTTATATGAAATTTTTTTAACAGGTGGTGCGATTGGCCTTAAACTTTGTTTGCTGTTTCAGAATTTTTCAACATAACTCTAAAAAAGGGTTCAATGTTTGTATGGGATTTTTTTAACGGGTGGTGCGATTAGTCTGAAACTTTGTGTACTTACTGTAAATACAAAATTAATGGACACATGTTTCAGGATTTTTCAATATAACCTTCAAAAAGAGGTCAAATGTGGGGGTCAATGTTTTTATGAGTACTTTTTAAAGGGTGGTGCGATTGGTCTTAATTTTGGTTTGGATACTTTAAATGCAAAATAAATGGAAACGTATTCCTGGATATTTCAAAATAGCCCTCTAAATAGGGTAAAATTGGGTGTCAAAGTTATTATGGGATTTTTTTATTAGTGTGATTTGTTGGAAACTCAGTTTAGTTAGATACCTACTTTAAGTGAACGAAGTCGCGGGCGGGACAGCTAGTCTACTATATAAAAGGATAAGTCCTGACTGATTTGAATAGATACAACGCACAGCCCAAACCGCCGGTCGTACAGACTTGAGATTTGGAGGGTATGTTCGTCTTGGTATGTAGGCGAGCAATAAGACGGGATTTTTGGAAATTCCACTTTTAAGGGGGTTAAAAGGGCTAAAAACGGTTGTATGAAACTTTTTAACGCGCTGTACGATTTTCATGAAACTTTGTGTGTGTAATTTAAATACAAAACAAATGTATACGTTTTTCGAGATTTTTCAATATAACCTTTAAAAAGGGGTAAAATGGGGGCTCAATCTTTATATGGGAACTTTTTAAGGGGTGGTACGATCGGTCTGAATCTTGGTTTGGATACTTTAGATGCAAAATGATGTAAAACGTATATCTTGATTTTTCAAAATAACCCTCCAAATAGGGTTAAACGGGATGTTAAAGTTTTTTCGACGAGTAGTGTGATTGTTTGAAACTCGGTCTAAACTTGATAGACAAAATAAATGGACACATATTTCTGGATTTTTCAAAATAACCTTTCAAAAAGGGTTAAATGGGGTGTCAAAGTTCTTTTGACGAGAACTCGGTTTTAATACTTAAAATGCCAAATAAATGAACACATATATAAGGGTTTTCAAAAATAGCCCTCACAAATGGAAAGAAAGGGGTATCTAAGTTTATACCTATAGGACTTTTTGACGAGAGGTGTGATAGTAGTTTGAAACACAAATTAGATAAGTACATGAATTGCAAAATAAATGGGCACTATTAAAAAGGAGTGGAACAAGTGAGAGAGTCTAACTATTTGGGTACGCTGTTTAAGAGATGGAAAACATGATGACGATATTGAAAGTGAATGCTGGAAATAGTGTGATTAAGCACTTCACACATTTATGAGCAGTCGGATCGTGTCCAAAAAGGCAGGTCTGGCTGTGCACGGGGGAGTGTTAGTGCCGACATTGATGTATGGTAGCGAAAGTTGGGTATGGCAGAAATGAGTATGTGGAAATGAGAGCTCTAAGAAGTATGTGTGGTTTAACTTTGAATTATAGAGCGAAGAACAGCGTGATAAGAGAACGTTGTGGAGTGAAAGAAGACGTAGTGATGAAAATTGAGAAGGGTATGCTAAGATGGTTTGGGCATGTAGAAAGGATGGATGAAAGGAGATTGACGAAACAGTTGTATAAGGAGAGTGTAAATGGGACAGTAGGAAGGGGAAGACCTCGGCGTACGTAGGTACCTCGATCAAATTGGGGACGTTTTAGAGAAAGGTCAGGTCCAGAGTACTCTAAACCGACGCGCATGTATTAAGAATTTAATGAGAGTGAATGAAGCAAAAGAAGTATGTCAGGATCGTAGCAAGTAGAGATCCGTGGTCTCTGCCTACCCCGTCGGGAAACAGGTGTAATTTTATGTATGTACATAGAAAAAGACGGGTTGGTTCGAATACTTATAACACCAGAACGGTTTTCTTGGTTTTTGATTTAATTTTGTTTTCTTTGTTTTATACAAAACATGAAACGCGGACGAAGTCGCGGGCAACCACCTAGTAAAACATAAAAAAGTAAAGATTTTGAGTCGACAACATACATCCGCAAAAATCGGATTGTCGTGTATTTTGTAAAATTCTAATGGTGCTGAGAGACAAATCGCAGTCGCCATATTCCACTGACACCGGATGACATCTTGGGTAATAGAAACTCAAAGTAGGTAAGTAGGTACAATCAACAGTGCAACCAACCTCTTTGTTCTACTGCACTACGTAGGTTGGTAGGTAGGTACCTAGGTAATCGCAAACTTGGTAGTATAATATCCGTTATTATTTGTTATGTTACATTCTAATGGTGCTCAGAGACACATATTCTGTATTATGATGAGGCTCGTTTCACCCGAGCGAAGCCGGGTTTTCATCTAGTTTCAAGTATAACAATAAAACCACAGAGATTACAATCACAGGCGCCGTGTCTAACTTCTCGACATTTGTATTGACTAGGTAATTATTTAATTGTGATCCAGACGTCAAAAATAGTCAAAAAAATAATTATAATATAATTATATATAACAATACATAATCATACACAAATATTATTTGTGTATGATTATTTATTAGTATTTCATCTGTCATTTTATTCCAGGTTTTATTTTATTAAACGTCGAAGGAAAACATTGTGAGGAAACCGGCATACCTACCCTAGAACCAAAAATTCGAAGGTATGTGTCATAGGTTAGTATTCTTATAAGCGGCGATGGGCTTGCAACCTGTCACGTACGGAATACAAAATGTGGGCATGTACCAAATGTCATGTTTGGACTTGCCTCTGACTACCCTCTTTAGATATCCTCAAAGATCTAAGTAACTAAAGATCTGAGGAGATATCTACCGAGCCTGGGGATTACAGTCGTGATCATATAATATATATATATATATATATATATTTTTTATTCCAGGTAAAGGTAAATTTTGTCCTGAATGCACAACTGACGCAGATTGCCGCCCTAGTTGCATCTGCGAAGCCGGAAACTGCATCTGCTGATTTCACGGAAACTAAACGATCTGTTTGTAAATGAAACGTTTGTGAAATAACAGTTTGAAATTGAACCATTTGTAAATGAACTAGTTTGTAAACGAACTTGTGAAATAAAATTGTTTCTCGTCTATTTTTGTTTGTTAATTATTTGATTAAGTATATATAATTTATCAGTCTCTTTTCCGTTTTATTATTAAGAGTTTGATCTTAGATTCAAAGACATTTATGATGATACAAAATGTTCCGTGTAATTTAATTGTAATCAAGTATTCATTCATGTACTAAGTGGCCACTTAGTACTTAAAATAATACTTCCTTGTTAAATTTCTTATTATTAGTATATTAAAAATTGTGTCAAGTATGATGTACTAAAAAATAACTCGTTATGGGTTCAGGTATAAACTACATTAATAATTATTATTTACCAAAAAAGCAGAATTCTTAGTGAGACTCGCGCTTTGAAGGTTTCATACTGACGGAAAGTCATTAAAATTAGAAGAGTTTATTTAATTAGAATTTTAGCTTCAAACTTTTTACTCTGAACTATATCATTACCTATATTATTATTATATCAGCTGATAATTAGAACTACATTATCCCAGTTAAAAAGTCTTCTTCATATCACGACACTAGTTCATAATGAAAACCAAAACTGTCACAATCTACATAGGTACCTATTACCAGGACGAGTGTGCATTTATATAATATATAATATGATCACGACTGTAATCCCCAGGCTCGGTAGATACCTTCTCAGATCTTTGAGGATACCTAAAGAGGGTAGTCAGAGGCACGTTCAAACATGACATTTGGTACATGCCCACATTTTGCACAGTAGTTAGTACGTGACAGGTTGCAATCCTATCGCCTATCACATTTAACCCTGCATAAAAAAAATACAAGTATTAAGGGTCTGTTTCACTGATTGAAAATTTAACGCAAAGCCTAAACCCTTAATTACATAGTTTAAACTGTTTGAAGGGAACAAGTATGTTCCTCTAACACCATATTTGAGGCCTTAAGGTCAAGCGAGATAAAACAAGGGCCTTGCCACAATCTCTCCGGGCAATATTAAAATATCCATTATTATAAAACTTTGGTTATATAAATTTAAGGGAGCTTTCAGAGAAAAGTAAATAGGTACTTACTCTTCAAATTTTATGCACAGAGAAGCTCCTTGAAATTTTAAAAATGTCATGTAAAACATTCCCGTGATTTTTGTAATATTCAAGTTTGTGCGTATGTACCTTTTTATCTTTTAACTACTCAACGAGTTTAGATGATATTTAATGTGCATGTAGATTTATACCGAGATAAAAATGCCAAGGATAACTGCGGATGAAACTTTGGGACGTCGCTATATTTTGTATATCTATAGTTTTCATTAAATAAGAACCAAAACTATTACAACTTACCTAGGCATTACCTATGTACCATTTTTAGGGGTATATTTAATCAAGCGAGATAAAACAGATGTAAGACGAGGGCGCGGAGTACGAGTAGAAAGGACGATTAATTGTTATTGTCTTTTTTAATATAATGTATGTGCTTACTACTTAAATAGACAAATAATTGCATGCCCATAAAGGGCAAATTACATTGTTACCCATCTTTGTATGTACCTACCATCTTTACCGACCTCTGTGGCGCAGCGGGCGAGAGTCCGCCTGCGACGCAAGAGGTTGCGGGTTCGATTCCCGCCACGGAAAAAATTTGTGTACGATCTGCAGAAATTTGTTCCGTTGGTCAAGATGATGCTGTGTGGATTGTCCAGCATTATTTATTTATTTATTTATTTATTTATTATTTATTTTATTTATTTATTACCACATGGAATTGCGATAAATATACTTTTACTTTTACTTTTCACTTTTTTACGGATGCAACGATTTCTCTGTAAGTGTTGCGACGCGGCTTCTATTAAGTTGAAGTTATGAAAGTTCAGTGAAGAGCGCTGCCTCCGCGTCACGACGTCAAGTTCACGACGCGTCGTGAACTCGCCTCGCGTCTCGTCAATCTGACTGAATACAAAACCGTTAAAACAAGTTTTTTCAAGATGAATGATTTTAATAATATTATTTTTAAAAATAGATTCCGTTTTTAAACAAAAAATATGTTATTATAAATTTGCTATTGAATGATTAGATATGGCTTGTTTTTATTAATGTCTTTGAACTATAATTTCAAAGTTATTATCCGTTTACTGTTTACGAGTACCTAATACATCATTTTTTTTATTGTTTTTGTTGTTTTATCTATGTATAATAAAAAATATCTATCTATGTATATAATGTATTAAATATATCAGTTATCTAGTGCCCATAACACAAGCTTTGAGTAGCTTACTTTGGGGCTAGATGATGCTGTGTGGATTGTCCAGCATTATTTATTTATTATATTTATATTTATTATTGCTTATCATAATTGTTTTTTTTTTAGGTCACACGTCTCGCACATAAATATAATAATTTATGCACATGTACTTTTTAATACGACTTTTAAACAACCAAATAAGTTAAATAAGCAATTATATGCCTGATAAGATTATATACCAACAAAATCCAATAATATTGTGTTAAAATCAAGCAATTTAAATTTGAGTAATAAAGTTTTTTGTATATAAGATGAAATTTCTATTGAAAAATCATCAGTAGCCATGAAGGTACTAATTGTGTTAACCGTTTTAGCTGTAGTGTCGAGCACCATGGCCACTGCAGTAGGTGAGTGCAGCCATATTTAATATTGCATCTTTGTAATATACATTTTAATTATATAATTATTCCATCAGGTAACTGGTTCCGACAATAAACCTTTGCATAATGCCACTGTAAAATACAAATATTATATTTTATTTATCTAGTACAAATTTATTAATTAAGTATTTAAATTGTGCAGAGGGATGAGTATCATGTGACGAGGAGAGTGTTAGATTTGAATGTGGATGGATATAAGAGTCGAGGTAGACCAAAGAAAAGATGGATGGACTGTGTGAAAGATGATTATGAGTAATAAAATAGTGAGTGAGATGACGAATGATAGAGGGAAGCGGAAGAAGAAAAAGTGTGCCGATCCCACATGGCGTGACAGAAGGCAGGAAGAAGAAGTACAAAATCTTTTATGCCCGCCTTCCACTGCGAGCGGAGCGGGCTCCGTACGGACTCCGCTTAACTCGCAACGGCTTTTTTCATACAAGTGCTTCCACTGTAAATGAGTGGACTGAGCGGATCAAAAGTGTAATTACAAAGAGTTCCAAAAGTGGTCACAGAGTTGAGAGGATTTCTAACGGACTCCGCTCAACCCGCAACGCAAAATTTTATACAAGTGCTTCCACTGCGAACGAGTAAGTGGAGCGGATTGAGCGAGATAAATTGGGTCCGCTGCGTCATGGTGCATGGTGCACGCTAGTTTTGAACGGACTCCGCTCACCTCCGCCCCCTCCACTATTCCTGCCCCTTTCTTCGCCCGCTTTCGTCTGTCAGTTCAAGACGCGCGCTTACGCTTTAAGAATGTGTCGGCATGGAGCCGCTGGCAATGGAAGACCAACAATTCGCTCATCTAACCCCGCTTCCCACTTCACTCGCTCCGCAAAGCTCTCTGGCAGTGCAAGGCAAAATCTGAAACTCTTTCTTAGTGGAAGTGCACAACTATTTTTACTCCGGTCTACTCAGCTCATTAGCTCAGTTTCTGCTCATTACCCTTTTTTAGTGGAAGGCGGGCATTGTTGATGCGAGGTTTGTTACGTATGTATAATAGCGAAAATAATAGTTTCATAATAATAACGGTGTTTCATTTCCTATTATTTAGCAGATGTCCAATGCCAATCGGACGCCGACTGCCCCTTTGGCACTGTGTGTATCGAAGGTATTTGCCTCTTGAGACAGAAATACAGTGAGTGAGATAAAACATAATTTTATAAATTAATTACTTAATAGAACGCGCTATCGTTGCGTTTTAGAAATTCTTTATATATATTATGTCATATTTATTGTTATTTGTCTTCCTTTAAAACATTACAGCTACTTATAAATAAACTGTGGTTTGATTTGGTAGAGCTTTAAAAGTGGTGCACCCTAGGATCTGGTACTGGTTTGTTCAAGTATGATTATGTATTGTCGTTAATTTAAAGTATTTTATCTGTCATTTTATTCCAGGTAAGGGTCTATTAGATCCTCAATGCGTAAATAACGCTGACTGCCCTAGCATCTATTGCACTTGCCAAAGCGGAATCTGCGTCTGCTGATTTCACGGAAACTAAATGATCTATTTGTAAATGAAACGTTTGTAAATAAACTGTTTGAAGTTGAACCATTTGGCAATGAACTAGTTTGTAAATGAACTTGTGAAATATAATTGTTTCTCTTCTATTTTGGTTTGTTAATTATTTTATTATATATAATTTTTCAGTCTCTTTTCCGATTTCCGACGATCTTTGATTCAAAGACATTTATGATGATACAAAATGTTCCGTGTAATTTAATTGTAATCAAGTATTATTTAATGTACTAAGTGGTCTCTAGTTTCCTTGATCCTGCATAAAAACTTTTATACAAAAAATACAAGTATTAAGGGTCTGTTTGACTGATTGAAGATTTTACGCAAACCCTTAGTTTGAAGCTGTTGGAAGAGAACAAGTATGTATAAACAATACGCAAACCCTTAGTTTGAAGCTGTTGGAAGAGAACAAGTATGTATAAACAATACGCAAACGAAGGAGCGGAGACTCACTAATACTTAACAGTTAAAAACGGTTAAAACAAAAAGTTTTTTAAGATGATTATTTATTTTGAAAAATGGATTCCGTCTTTTATACAAAAGCTAATGAATGATTGGATTAAACTATGGCTTATTTTATTAACGTTTTAGTATTTTAATTTGAAAGTTATTTTCCGTACTTACTACTTATTTACTGTACTTACTTTTTTATTTCTTATCCTAATTGTTTTTTTGTAGGTCACACTCAAGGCGACTTGCACAAAATATAATAATACTAGCTGTCCCGCCCGCGACCTCGTTCACTTAAAGTAGGTATCTAAACTGAGTTTCAAACAAACCACACTAATAAAAAAATCCCATAAATAACTTTGACATCCAATTTTACCCATTTTAGAGGGCTATTTTGAAATATCCAGGAATACGTTTCCATTTATTTTGCATTTAAAGTATCCAAACCAAAACTAAGACCAATCACATCACCCTTTAAAAAGTAAGTACCCATAAAAACATTGACCCCACATTTGACCCCTTTTTGAAGGTCATATTGAAAAATCCTAAAACACTTTGTTCATTCATTTTGTATTTACAGTACACAAAGTTTCAGACCAATCGCACCACCCGTCAAAAAAATCCCATACAAACATTGACCCCTTTTTTACAGTTATATTGAAAAATCCTGAAACAGAAAACAAAGTTTCAGGCCAATAGCACCACCCGTTAAAAAAATCCCATACAAACATTGACCCCCTTTTTTAGAGTTATATTGAAAAATCCTTTAACATGAAATTAAGTTTCAGACCAATCGCACCACCCGTTAAAAAATCCCATACAAACATTGACCCCCCCCCTTTTGACCCCCTTTTTTAGAGTTATATTGAAAAATCCTTTAACATGAAATTAAGTTTCAGACCAATCGCACCACCCGTTAAAAAATCCCATACAAACATTGACCCCCCCCTTTTGACCCCCTTTTTAGAGTTATATTGAAAAATCCTAAAACACGTAATTAAGTTTCAGACCAATCGCACCACTCGTTGAAAAGTTCCTATACAAACATTGACCCCCCATTGACCATTTGACCCCCTTGTTTTAAGGTTATATTGAAAAATCCTGAAACACGAAACAAAGTTTCAGACCAATCGCACCAGGTTAAAAAGATCCCATACAAACATTGACCCCACATTTGACCCCTTTTTGAAGGTTATATTGAAATATCCTGAAACACGTGTCCGTTCATTTTGTATTTACAGAACATAAACAAAGTTTCAGACCAATCGCTCCACCCGTTAAAAAGTTCACATACAAACATTGACCCCACATTTGACCCCTTTTTGAAGGTTATATTGAAATATCCTGAAACATGTGTCCGTTCATTTTGTATTTACAGTACATAAACAAAGTTTCAGACCAATCGCTCCACCCGTTAAAAAGTTCACATACAAACATTGACCCCACATTTGACCCCTTTTTGAAGGTTATTTTGAAAAATCCTGAAACACGTGTTCATTCATTTTGCATTTACAGTACACAAACAAAGTTTCAAGCCAATCGCACCACCCGTTAAAAAGTTCACGTACAAACATTGACCACACATTTGACCCCTTTTTGAAGGTTATATTGAAAAATCCTGAAACACGTGTTCATTTATTTTGCATTTACAGTACACAAACAAAGTTTCAGAACAATCGCATTACCCGTTAAAAAGTTCCCATACAAAAATTGACCCCACATTTGACCCCTTTTTGATAGTTATATTGAAAAATCCTGAAACACGTGTTGATTAATTTTGCATTTACAGTGCACAAACAAAGTTTCATGAAAATCGTTCCACGCGTTAAAAAGTTTCATACTAACGTTTTCACCCTTTTTCACCCCCTTAGAGGTGGAATTTCCAAAAATCCCGTCTTAGTGGGTGGTTTTGTTATAAAAGGAACCCACCTTTCAAATTTCAGCTTTCTAGCTTCAGCGGTTTCGGCTGGGCGATGATAAATCAGTCAGTCAGTCAGTCAGTCAGTCAGTCAGTCAGTCAGTCAGTCAGTCAGTCAGTCAGGTTAAGCTCTTATATAGATATAGATACGCACATGTACTTTTAATTATGGCTTTTTAACAACCAAATAAGTTAGCAATTACTGTGCCTGATAAGATTATTCTAACAATATCAAATCAATAGTATTGTGTTAAAATCAAGCTATTTACATCGAAGTAATTAAGTATTTTCGTATATAAGACGAAATTACCTTTAAAAAATAGCCAGTAATCATGAAGGTACTCATTGTATTGACTGTTGTAGCCGTTCTAACTGCAGCTACTGCGGCGTCTGCCAAGAGTGAGTACTTATGAATCTCCAGTCAGTCAGTCAGTAACGTACGACTATAATATACTATAAATACAAATAAATATGGTATACTACGCGCGGAGTGCCACGCATTCACTCTCGCTCTGTCTCTTTCATACCCCTTCCATGGTAGCATTCAACGTTTAACGCAACCTTGTTGGAAGTCGCATTAGAAGTTTCACCTCAATATAATATAGGTATTTATAATTCATCATTCATCATTCTCCTGCCCTTATCCCACACTAAAAGGGGGCCGGCACAACATATTTTCTTCTTCCACTCACTCCTATCATTCGTCAACTCTGAATCAACTCCTCTTACATTCATATCATCCTTCACACAATCAAACCACTTCTTCTTCGGCCTTCCTCTACTAGCGCACCCTCATACTTACCCTCATCCACACTCATACTCATAACTCTTTTGGTGACATGGTTTTCATCCCTCCTCATCACGTGTCAACACCATGCTAATCTAGCACTCCTCACCTTTTCAGTAATAGGCGCCACTTTCAGACTATTCAATATATTTATAATTATTATAATAATAATAATACCTCTCTCATCCCTTTGTGGTTTCATCCGAGATAAAAACTTATCGCTCGCACTTGATACTCAAAGGAGTGTAAACTTGGCAATCGGCTGATAATTAGAACAAATCATTCACAAATTGAACTAAGCCGTTTGATTTTTTGAAATCTATACTTTTTAGCAGAAGCAGGTAGAGCTGCTGAAATTCTCTTGAATCGTGACTGCCCCCCCCACTGCAACTTCATCGATGGGGGATGCAAATGTGGATTGCAGCAAGGACACGGTGAGTGCACGACGAACAAATGAGTCAACGAACCTTCTAAACTCATCATCATCTGAGGTCGGCACAACAGGTTCTCTTCCTCCGCAGCTCTCCCTATCATCCGTCATCTCAGTAGTCACTCTCTTCTTACACATATCGTCTTTCACACAGTCCATCCATCTTTTCTTAAGTCTACCTCTACTCTTATTTCCATCCACATTCAAATTCATCACCCTTCTTGTATCTTCTAAACTATTCCAATCAAAATGATTATGATTTGCACTTGACGTAAGTCATGTCTTCAAACTTTGGTCAAGTGAGTTGGTATCCTCATGATGTTTTCCATCATCTTTAGATAGGAGGTACTCCAAGAACATTTGTAAAATACAATGGTTTTGGTTCATGACCGGATTTGAACCCACGACCTTTGTTAGACCACTAGACAGTGCTTTTTTAGGTTTTTTTTTACTCTTGTGATCCAGACTCATGGTACAATACCTCTTTTGTTAAAATCCGTTTAAAAATTATCAAAATTGTAATAACTATTATTATAACTATTACTATAATTAATTATATTGTTGTTAATTCAAAGTATCTGTCATTTTTTTGCAGGTCAAGTTGGTGCATGCCTGACTGACAGCGATTGTTTCTCTGGCTGCCATTGCATTGCCGGAGTGTGCGTCTGCTCATTTCACGGAAACTAAATGATCCGTTTGTTAATGAATTGTTTGCAATTGAACCATTTGTAACTGAACTAGTTTGTAAACGAAATTGTTAAATAAAATTGTTTCTCGTCTATTTTTGTTTGTTAATTATTTGATTATATTTTATTTATGTGTGAAAGATGACGTGGGTAAGAAACGAGTGAGTACTGAGATGACGAAAGATAGAGGGAAATGGAGGAAGATCACATGTTGTGCCGACCCCACATAACGTGGGAAAAGGACAGGAAGATGATGATGATGATTTTATTTGTGAGTCTCTTTTCCTTTTTTCTATTTAGAGTTTGCTCTAGATTCGAAGACATTTAAGAAGATTTAAAATTATGTTCCAAGTGATTTTATTGTATTATTTATGTACTTAGTGGCTACGAGTTGCCTTGTTGATTAATAATTTCATAGTAGAAGTATACTTAATAAAAATTGTGTCAATTACGGCACAATAAATAACTAGTTATGATTTTTATACAAAATACATCTATACTATAATAATATTATAAAGAGGAAAACTTTGATTGTTTGTTTGTTTGTTTGTTTGTTTGAAATGAATAGGCTCCGAAACTACTGAACCGATTTGAAAAATTCTTTCACCAATGTGTAGAATGAACTTTCAGGATGAACATAGGCTATATTTTATGTAGGTACTTCGCGGGCGACGCCGCGTGCAGAAGCTAGTATTATTATAAAGCAGAATTCTAAGCAAGACTCGCGTTTTGAAAGTTCCGTACTAACAAAAAGTCGGCAGAATTCATTTTGAGCTTCAAACTTATTTCTCTGAACTACATTATCCCATTTAAAAGGTCTTCTTCTTTTATTTTGCTCTTCAGAGATGAAAAAGTAAATAGGTAATCTTTAAATTTTA
Organism: Cosmorhoe ocellata; assembly: GCA_963675405.1. NCBI lineage: Eukaryota > Metazoa > Arthropoda > Insecta > Lepidoptera > Geometridae > Cosmorhoe > Cosmorhoe ocellata. The sequence goes on from OY776267.1 coordinate 8,088,900, forward strand.
TGCACAGAGAAGCTCCTTGAAATTTTAAAAATGTTATGTGAAACATTCCCGTGATTTTTGTAATATTTAAGTTGATATAAAAGTAGAGTAAATATAAAAGTTTGTGCGTATGTACCCTTTTATCTTTGTAACTACTCAACGAGTTTAAATGAAATATAATGTGCATATAGATTTATTCTGAGATAAAAATGCCAAGGAGGATAAAAAAAAAGGTTAAAATTGGAAATTGAATAACTGCGGATGAAACTTTGGGGCGTCGCTATAATTTTTATATGTTTAAAGTTTTCATTGAATTGAAAACCAAAAGTATTACTATACGTACCTAGGCATTACCTAGGTACCTTTTTTCACGATCTGACTGAATATTAAAACCGTTAAAACAAGTTCTTTCAAGAAGAATGATTATTTTTCAAAGAAGATTCCGTCTTTTAAACAAAATATATGTTATTACATTTGCTATTGAATGATTAGATATGGCTTGTTTAATGATTAGGTATGATATTTTGCGTTGCGTGTGAAGGAAAACATCGTGGAAACCAGCATACTCTAACGGAATACTAACCACTGTGCAAAATGTGGGCATGTACCAAATGTCATGTTTGGACGTGCCTCTGACTATTGTCTTTAGACATCCTCAAAGATCTAAGTCACTAGAGGTCTGAGAAGATATCTACCGAGCCTGGGAATTACATTGGTTATCATGTTTATGTTTTTTTTATAATTGTGGCATATATCTCTGTGGCATATAGGGCGAGTTGGCGTTGTATATTTGTATGTTTGTGCACATTATGTCTGTTAGAGCATAACTTAAAAACCGTTAATCCAATCTGCATGAAACTTGAAATGTTAGGTAGGTATTCTTCTATGTAGATGAAACATAATTATGAGCTTAATGCCGGCCTTCCACTGCGAGCGGAGCGGGCTCCGTACGGACTCCGTTTAACTTACATTACCCATTTTTAGTGGAAGGCGGGGCCCGCCTTGAAATGAATAGGCTCCGAAACTACCGAACCGATTTGAAAAAATTTTTCACTGTTGGGAAGCTGCACTATCAGCGAGTGACATAGGTTATATTATATTTTCAAAAAAAATAGGGATCCTTACTAAAACTTTAATAATTTAACCCAAGGCGTAAAAATGACAGTTTCGTTAAGACACTCAAAATAGATGAAAGAAGATCTCAAAATAGGTAAACATTTACATTACAATGAGAATGCGAATTAAAGTCAGGCAATTTTAAAGTTTTTTGTTTGTTATTTATTTTCAGTCAACATTATTAACTGCACAACTGATGCCGACTGCAATCCTGGTTGCTTCTGCGTCGCCGGCCAGTGCTCCTGCTGATCGGATATACATACATACACCGTTTGTAAATGAACTGTTTGTCAACGAGCTCGTTTGTTTGTAAGCTGTTTGTAAATAACCTTGTTGGATTTACGATTTAATTAAACGATTTAATTATTATTCACGGCCTCTTTTTATTTTACCATTGAAATTTAAATTGAAAAATAGTAATTCAATAAAATCACAAGGATCACTAATTTGAAACGTCGTACATGCGATGAATCTATGTGCCAATTCTAACCTAACCCAAGTACGAGATAAACAGGCAAGAAACTTGACTCGGTCCTAGCGTTTTTTTGTATGATCCTTCTTACAAAAAATATAATCAAGATATCTAATAATTTTAACATTACGATTGTAAAATATTATGTTAATTCTGACAAATCAAGCACAGCGCCATCTTGTATTCGCCGCAAGCAACAAAGAATCATAAAAAAAAAATTACCACGTAGATTGTGAGTACAAGTAAAGTGATATCTCTTATAGTTGATCGAGCGAGCGAAGCGAGTGAAGATTTCAGTGGCAGCTATGCGATTTGGCGTTGTATGTTTGTGTATAATAATGTTTGTTGGAGCATAAATTAAGAACCAATGATCCAATCTGGATGAAACTTGGAAGGTCTAGAGATTCTGCTGTAGATTTGCTGAGAAGCATAATGAGCTTCATCGGTGAAGGGGTTTTAAAGTTATTGACAAAAATTAAAGAGACAAAAAATTAAAAAATAGAAAAATAAAAACTCTTGAGTGTAGTATCAAATGATACCTTTACGTGTACATTACAAAATGGTTTTTTTTATCCTAGAACGGATAGTTTTTAAATATAACGAAAAAATTAATATTAAGAAAATCGCGGACGCTTTAGCGCGATTTTATGTACCTACTTACGAGTAGGTAGGATATTTTTTTTTTTGAATAGGTAACGTAAGCATGTCACCTATGCATTATTACTTAAAGTGTATCCAAAAACTTCAGGGCGTAAATACAAAATGAGGATTGTGGACATCGCGCGTGAGATCTCAGATCGGGGAGAACTACAAGTATAAAAATGAATCCCTTTTTCCGTTGGTCACGGCATCACGCGTGAACGGCTGGACCAATTTTGCTAATTCTTTTTTGCTGTGTTTGTTATTGTAAGGAGAAGGTTTTAAGAAAGGACAACGTCTTTCTGCTCCGCTAGTCTCATATGAAACGTTCGTAAGAACACACAGCAGTTTATAGATAAGTGCTCGCCGGTTTATTGGTAGTACACCGGACAAATGGAATTTTTATTAGAATAATCCTACTAATTTTATAAACGCAAAAGTTTGTAAGAATATTATGGATGTGTGGTTTAGTGGATGTATAGATGTATGGATGTATGGATGTATGTTTGTTACTCTTTCATGCTGCAACGGCAAAACGGATCTGGATGAAATTTGGCACAGTAGTACTACAGTAAGTAGTAATAGTACGTTACTATGACATCTGTCACAATTGTCACTCATGGTACCAAATTCTAAGCAAATGAATGAAGCGCAAACTACAGTCGCTGTAGTACGCTGTGACGTAGGATATTTAACTATGTGAGGTTTGAGTACCCAACTATCCGCTTTAGACGCTGTACAAGTTTTCATAATTTTTTTTGTGTAGATTGTGAAAACTCATGGTAGACCTACTGATACAAACTCTTGGTCTATTCTAGACTTTTTATCCTGGAAAAATGAACGGGTTTTCGTGGGATAGATTTGTTTTTGTTTTTCAAGGTACCACGCGGGTGAAGCCGTGGGTGGAAGCGAGTAAGTAATAAATTATAGTTTTAGGAAATTAAGAGATTGTAGAAAAAATCTTTAAAGTTATATACCTTACCCAGAATAGCAAAAATAAGATCTTGAGTGTTATCCTTAGGTTCGGAAGATATCTTCTCAGAAATCGAATTGCTTAGATCTTTGATGGTATCTAAAGAGAGAAGTCAGAGGCACGTCAAAACATGATATTTTGCGCATGCCCACATTTGGCACAGTGATTAGTATTCCGTAGGTACGTGACAGGTTGTAAGCCCATCGCCACTTAGAAGAATAGATACGCACTTTGGAATGAGTCTGGAGTATGCCGGTTTCCTCATAATGTTTTCCCTCAACGTTTAAGAGCGCTGGCATTGCGCATCTACGGAATACTTACTGCCGTGCAAAATGCGGGCATGTACCAAATGTCATGTTTGGACGTGCTTCTGACTACCATCTTTAGATATCCGCAAAGATGTAAGTAACTAAAGATCTGAGAAGATATCTACCGAGCCCGGGGATTACAGGCGTGATCATGATCATTGCGCACGTTACTTTTCCAAATAGAAAAGCTCATTGGAGCACGACCAGGTTTGAACCCACGACCTTCAAATCGTGAGGAAGGGATGCTATTACTGTACCGCCAGTTCTCTAGAGTTTTATTAATAGTTAAAACTGTTACTACAGTAAGTTGTTTCAAGATGAATTAAGCATTATTTTTCAAAACATTCCTCTTACAGAGGTAACAAGGGGTGTCAAACTTTGTATGGGAACTTTTTAACGGGTGTCAAGATTGGTTTAATCTTGATGGATACTCAAATTGCAAAATAAATGGACACATTCCCACGGCTCTGCCCGCGCGGATGTCGGTTATCGCGACCAAAAGTATTCACGAAATTTTGATCCTCTAACTTATTTTTAGATTTAGGATTACCATATTTGTGGAAATAGCTTCGCCATTAGGTACAGCTTTTTTCTTTTTATCCTTAAAAGATAGGGCCATCGCAGACTTTTCTGAAGACCTAGATAAGATTATCGTCATTTTGTTATATTTCAAAGGGTAGACAGCGCTTTCGTTGAAAGTTCCCAGTCGGCTTTTTTCTTCAGACACCTCCAACAAATATCATTATATTTTAGGCATGTAGGTATACAAAATCTTGACAAATTATATAATTAAACCTTCATCGAGAACCACTGTTTCCACTAGTGAAAATAACATGAAAATCGGTGCAAAAGTTTTTGAGTTAATCGCGAAATGATAGACTGACAGACAGACAGACGCGGCGGAGGACTTTGTTTTATAATATTTAGTGATTTTGTAATAAATTGCGATAACAAATAAAAATTTTACTACACACGCATCTCCGCGCAAGTTTCTTACTTAAATTAAAAACTTGCGAACCAAATAACCAAGTAACCAAATAAGTTATAATAAGTCATTACTGTACGCGATAAGATTGTACAACAAATATGAAATCAATAATTTGTGTTATCAAGTCACTTACATAAAGCAATTAGGTGTTTTTAGTATATAAGACGAAATTTCTTTTGCTAAACCATCAGTAACCATGAAAGTACTAATTGTGTTAACCGTTTTAGCTGTAGTGGCGAGCACCATGGCGTCTGCACCAGGTGAGTGATTATATTATATCTTAGATAATATAGATAGAGATCTTTATATTAATAATTTATATCGTATGTAATAATAATAACGTATTTATAAAAGTATATGTTTCATCACTTAACTTGCTCTCACTAATAAAGTTTTTCTTAGTGACACTGTAAAATACGCCCATATTACATACAATGTCCGAGGGTTTGATGTGTCACGGCAAAATGTCTGTGCCATTTCACGAAGTCACGCGTGTATCCGGTACGGAGACAATGGTCACGGGGTAATGTCGCTAATGTGTAACTACGCTAAAATGTCCACTGTTTTTTATTATTCAGTTGTTATTATATTATTATTGATACGTTTCGATAATAGTTTCATGAGAATAACTGTATTGTTTTGTATTATTCAGCAGATCTAATACATGTCCCATGCATAAACGATGCCCAATGCCCTCTGGGCTATATTTGTATGGGCGGTTGGTGCGGCATACCAATAAAAGACGGTGAGTGAAACAATAGTAGATTAGTAGCCAAGGGCTATAAGGCATCAATTGCAGCCCGAGATATTTAGGCGCACGAGCAGAGCGAGGGCTCCTATAGTTCGAGGGGGAAAACAGCATGAAAATCGGTGCAGTAGTTATTGAGTTTATCGCAAACAGACAGACAGACAGACGCGGCGAAGGACTTTGTTTTATAATAAAAAGTGATAGTGATTTTGTTAATTATAATTGTACAGAGCGCTTGTGGTGTTGTGGTAGCACCCCTGCCTCACGATCCGAAGGTCGTAGGTTCAAATCTGGTCGTGCGACAATGAGTTATTCCATTCAAAAAATTTATTTGCGCAATGCCATGCCAGTGCTCTTAAACGGTGAAGGAAAACATCGTGGAAACCAGCATACTCTAACGGAATACTAACCACTGTGCAAAATGTGGGCATGTACCAAATGTCATGTTTGGACGTGCCTCTGACTATTGTCTTTAGACATCATCAAAGATCTAAGTCACTAGAGGTCTGAGAAGATATCTACCGAGCCTGGGAATTACATTGGTTATCATGTTTATGTTTTTTTTATAATTGTGGCATATATCTCTGTGGCATATATCTCTGTGGCATATAGGGCGATTTGGCGTTGTATATTTGTATGTTTGTGTACATTATATCTGTTAGAGCATAACTTAAAAACCGTTAATCCAATCTGTATGAAACTTGAAATGTTAGGTAGGTATTCTTCTATGTAGATGAAACATAATTATGAGCTTAATGCCGGCCTTCCACTGCGAGCGGAGCGGGCTCCGTACGGACTCCGTTTAACTTACATTACCCATTTTTAGTGGAAGGCGGGGCCCGCCTTGAAATGAATAGGCTCCGAAACTACCGAACCGATTTGAAAAATTTTTTCACTGTTGGGAAGCTGCACTATCAGCGAGTGACATAGGTTATATTATATTTTCAAAACAAATAGGGATCCTTACTCAAACTTTAATAATGTAACCCAAGGTGTAAAAATGACAGTTTTGTTAAGACACTCAAAATAGATGAAAGAAGATCTCACAATAGGTAAACATTTACATTACAATGAGAATGCGAATTAAAGTCAGGCAATTTTAAAGTTTTTTGTTTGTTATTTATTTTCAGTCAACATTATTAACTGCACAACTGATGCCGACTGCAATCCTGGTTGCTTCTGCGTCGCCGGCCAGTGCTCCTGCTGATCGGATAAAATAAACCGCTTGTAAATGAACTGTTTGTCAACGAGCTCGTTTGTTTGTAAGCTGTTTGTAAATAACCTTGTTGGATTTACGATTTAATTAAACGATTTAATTATTATTCACGGCCTCTTTTTATTTTACCATTGAAATTTAAATTGAAAAATAGTAATTCAATAAAATCACAAGGATCACTAATTTGAAACGTCGTACATGCGATGAATCTATGTGCCAATTCTAACCTAACCCAAGTACGAGAAAAACAGGCAAGAAACTTGACTCGGTCCTAGCGTTTTTTTGTATGATCCTTCTTACAAAAAATGTAATCAAGATATCTAATAATTTTAACATTACGATTGTAAAATATTATGTTAATTCTGACAAATCAACCACAGCGCCATCTTGTATTCGCCGCAAGCAACAAAGAATCATTAAAAAAAAAATACCACGTAGGTTGTGAGTACAAGTAAACTGATATCTCTTATAGTTGATCGAGCGAGCGAAGCGAGTGAAGATTTCAGTGGCAGCTATGCGATTTGGCGTTGTATGTTTGTGAATAATAATGTTTGTTGGAGCATAAATTAAGAACCAATGATCCAATCTGGATGAAACTTGGAAGGTCTAGAGATTCTGCTGTAGATTTGCTGAGAAGCATAATGAGCTTCATCGGTGAAGGGGTTTTAAAGTTATTGACAAAAATTAAAGAGACAAAAAATTAAAAAATAGAAAAATAAAAACTCTTAAGTGTAGTATCAAATGATACCTTTACGTGTACATTACAAAATGTTTTTTTTTTATCCTAGAACGGATAGTTTTTTAAATATAACGAAAAAATGAATATTAAGAAAATCGCGGACGCTTTAGCGCGATCTTATGTACCTACTTACGAGTAGGTAGGATAATTTTTTTTTTGAATAGGTAACGTAAGCATGTCACCTATGCATTATTACTTAAAGTGTATCCAAAAACTTCAGGACGTAAATACAAAATGAGGATTGTGGACATCGCGCGTGAGATCTCAGATCGGGGAGAACTACAAGTATAAAAATGAATCCCTTTTTCCGTTGGTCACGGCATCACGCGTGAACGGCTGGACCAATTTTGCTAATTCTTTTTTGTTGTGTTTGTTATTGTAAGGAGAAGGTTTTAAGAAAGGACAACGTCTTTCTGCTCCGCTAGTCTCATATGAAACGTTCGTAAGAACACACAGCAGTTTATAGATAAGTGCTCGCCGGTTTATTGGTAGTACACCGGACAAATGGAATTTTTATTAGAATAATCCTACTAATTTTATAAACGCAAAAGTTTGTAAGAATATTATGGATGTGTGGTTTAGTGGATGTATAGATGTATGGATGTATGGATGTATGTTTGTTACTCTTTCATGCTGAAACGGCAAAACGGATCTGGATGAAATTTGGCACAGTAGGTCTACCATGAGTTTTCACATTTAGATTGGCTGACGGTACTACAGTAAGTAGTAATAGTACGTTACTATGACATCTGTCACAATTGTCACTCATGGTACCAAATTCTAAGCAAATGAATGAAGCGCAAACTGCAGTCGCTTTAGTACGCTGTGACGTAGGATATTTAACTATGTGAGGTTTGAGTACCCAACTATCCGCTTTAGACGCTGTACAAGTTTTCATAAATTTTTTTGTGTAGATTGTGAAAACTCATGGTAGACCTACTGATACAAACTCTTGGTCTATTTTAGACTTTTTTTATTTGTTTTTGTTTTTCAAGGTACCACGTGGGCGAAGCCGTGGGCGTAAGCTAGTAAGTAATAAATTATAGTTTTAGGAAATTAAGAGATTGTAGAAAAAATCTTTAAAGTTATATACCTTACCCAGAATAACAAAAATAAGATCTTGAGTGTAATCCTTAGGCTCGGAAAATATCTTCTCAGAAATCAAATTGCTTAGATCTTTGATGGTATCTAAAGAGAGAAGTCAGAGGCACGTCAAAACATGATATTTTGCGCATGCCCACATTTGGCACAGTAATTAGTATTCCGTACGTGACAGGTTGTAAGCCCATCGCCACTTAAAAGAATAGATACGCACCTTGGAATGAGTCTGGAGTATGCCGGTTTCCTCATAATGTTTTCCCTCACCGTTTAAGAGCGCTGGCATTGCGCACCTACGGAATACTTACTGCCGTGCAAAATGCGGGCATGTACCAAATGTCATGTTTGGACGTGCTTCTGACTACCATCTTTAGATATCCGCAAAGATGTAAGTAACTAAAGATCTGAGAAGATATCTACCGAGCCCGGGGATTACAGGCGTGATCATGATCATTGCGCACGTTACTTTTCCAAATAGAAAAGCTCATTGGGGCACGACCAGGTTTGAACCCACGACCTTCAAATCGTGAGGAAGGGATGCTATCACTGTACCGTCAGTTCTCTAGAGTTTTATTAACTACAGTAAGTTGTTTCAAGATGAATTAAGCATTATTTTTCAAAACATTCCTCTTATAGAGGTGACAAGGGGTGTCAAACTTTGTATGGGAACTTTTTAACGGGTGTCAGGATTGGTTTAATCTTGATGGATACTCAAATTGCAAAATAAATGGACACATTCCCACGGCTCTGCCCGCGCGGATGTCGGTTATCGCGACCAAAAGTATTCACGAAATTTTGATCCTCTAACTTATTTTTAGATTTAGGATTACCATATTTGTGGAAATAGCTTCGCCATTAGGTACAGCTTTTTTCCTTTTATCCTTAAAAGATAAGGCCATCGCAGACTTTTCTGAAGACTTAGATAAGATACGATCGTCATTTTGTTATATTTCAAAGGGTAGACAGCGCTTTTCGTTGAAAGCTCTCAGTCGGCTTTTTTCTTCAGACACCTCCAACAAATATCATTATATTTTAGGCATATAGATATACAAAAACTTGACAAATTATATAATTAAACCTTCATCGAGAACCACTGTTTCCACTAGTAAAAACAACATGAAAATCGGTGCAAAAGTTTTTGAGTTCATTGCGAAATGATAGACTGACAGACAGACAGACGCGGCGGAGGACTTTGTTTTATAATATTTAGTGATTTTGTAATAAATTGCGATAACAAATAAAATTTTTACTACACACGCATCTCCGCGCAAGTTTCTTACTTAAATTAAAAACTCGCGAACCAAATAACCAAGTAACCAAATAAGTTATAATAAGTCATTACTGTACGCGATAAGATTGTACAACAAATATGAAATCAATAATTTGTGTTATCAAGTCACTTACATAAAGCAATTAGGTGTTTTTAGTATATAAGACGAAATTTCTTTTGCTAAACCATCAGTAACCATGAAAGTACTAATTGTGTTAACCGTTTTAGCTGTAGTGGCGAGCACCATGGCGTCTGCACCAGGTGAGTGATTATATTATATCTTAGATAATATAGATAGAGATCTATAATAGATTAATAATTTATATCGTATGTAATAATAATAAAGTATATGTTTCATCACTTAACTTGCTCTCACTAGTAAAGTCATTTCTAGTGACACTGTAAAATACGCCCATATTACATACAATGTCCGAGGGTTTGATGTGTCACGGCAAAATGTCTGTGCCATTTCACGAAGTCACGCGTGTATCCGGTACGGAGACAATGGTCACGGGGTAATGTCGCTAATGTGTAACTACGCTAAAATGTCCACTGTATTTTTAGTATTCAGTTGTTATTATATTATTATTGATACGTTTCGATAATAGTTTCATGAGAATAACTGTATTGTTTTGTATTATTCAGCAGATCTAATACATGTCCCATGCATAAACGATGCCCAATGCCCTCTGGGCTATATTTGTATGGGCGGTTGGTGCGGCATACCAATAAAAGACGGTGAGTGAAACAATAGTAGATTAGTAGCCAAGGGCTATAAGGCATCAATTGCAGCCCGAGATATTTAGGCGCACGAGCAGAGCGAGGGCGCCTATAGTTCGAGGGGGAAAACAGCATGAAAATCGGTGCAGTAGTTATTGAGTTTATCGCAAACAGACAGACAGACAGACGCGGCGAAGGACTTTGTTTTATAATAAAAAGTGATAGTGATTTTGTTAATTATAATTGTACAGAGCGCTTGTGGTGTTGTGGTAGCACCCCTGCCTCACGATCCGAAGGTCGTAGGTTCAAATCTGGTCGTGCGACAATGAGTTATTCCATTCAAAAAATTTATTTGCGCAATGCCATGCCAGTGCTCTTAAACGGTGAAGGAAAACATCGTGGAAACCAGCATACTCTAACGGAATACTAACCACTGTGCAAAATGTGGGCATGTACCAAATGTCATGTTTGGACGTGCCTCTGACTATTGTCTTTAGACATCATCAAAGATCTAAGTCACTAGAGGTCTGAGAAGATATCTACCGAGCCTGGGAATTACATTGGTTATCATGTTTATGTTTTTTTTATAATTGTGGCATATATCTCTGTGGCATATATCTCTGTGGCATATAGGGCGATTTGGCGTTGTATATTTGTATGTTTGTGTACATTATATCTGTTAGAGCATAACTTAAAAACCGTTAATCCAATCTGTATGAAACTTGAAATGTTAGGTAGGTATTCTTCTATGTAGATGAAACATAATTATGAGCTTAATGCCGGCCTTCCACTGCGAGCGGAGCGGGCTCCGTACGGACTCCGTTTAACTTACATTAGGTACCCATTTTTAGTGAAATGAATAGGCTCCGAAACTACCGAACCGATTTGAAAAATTTTTTCACTGTTGGGAAGCTGCACTATCAGCGAGTAACATAGGTTATATTATATTTTCAAAAAAAATAGGGATCCTTACTAAAACTTTAATAATGTAACCCAAGGTGTAAAAATGACAGTTTTGTTAAGACACTCAAAATAGATGAAAGAAGATCTCAAAATAGGTAAACATTTACATTACAATGAGAATGCGAATTAAAGTCAGGCAATTTTAAAGTTTTTTGTTTGTTATTTATTTTCAGTCAACATTATTAACTGCACAACTGATGCCGACTGCAATCCTGGTTGCTTCTGCGTCGCCGGCCAGTGCTCCTGCTGATCGGATAAAATAAACCGCTTGTAAATGAACTGTTTGTCAACGAGCTCGTTTGTTTGTAAGCTGTTTGTAAATAACCTTGTTGGATTTACGATTTAATTAAACGATTTAATTATTATTCACGGCCTCTTTTTATTTTACCATTGAAATTTAAATTGAAAAATAGTAATTCAATAAAATCACAAGGATCACTAATTTGAAACGTCGTACATGCGATGAATCAAATAAAAACTCTTGAGTGTAGTATCAAATGATACCTTTACGTGTACATTACAAAATGGTTTTTTTTTATCCTAGAACGGATAGTTTTTTAAATATAACGAAAAAATTAATATTAAGAAAATCGCGGACGCTTTAGCGCGATCTTATGTACCTACTTACGAGTAGGTAGGATAATTTTTTTTTTTGAATAGGTAACGTAAGCATGTCACCTATGCATTATTACTTAAAGTGTATCCAAAAACTTCAGGACGTAAATACAAAATGAGGATTGTGGACATCGCGCGTGAGATCTCAGATCGGGGAGAACTACATGTATAAAAATGAATCCCTTTTTCCGTTGGTCACGGCATCACGCGTGAACGGCTGGACCAATTTCGCTAATTCTTTTTTTGTGTTTGCTATTGTAAGGAGACGGTTTTAAGACAGGACGTCTGTCTGCTCAGCTAGTCTCATATGAAACGTTCGTAAGAACACACAGCAGTTTATAGATAAGTGCTCGCCGGTTTATTGGTAGTACACCGGACAAATGGAATTTTTATTAGAATAATCCTACTTATTTTATAAACGCAAAAGTTTGTAAGAATATTATGGATGTGTAATTTAGTGGATGTATAGATGTATGGATGTATGGATGTATGTTTGTTACTCTTTCATGCTGAAACGGCAAAACGGATCTGGATGAAATTTGGCACAGTAGGTCTACCATGAGTTTTCACATTTGGATTGGCTGACGTTACTTCAGTAAGTAGTAATAGTACGTTACTATGACATTTGTCAAAATTGTTACTCATGGTACCAAATTCTAAGCAAATGAATGAAGCGCAAACTGCAGTCGCTGTAGAACGCTGTGACGTAGGATAGTTAACTACGTGACGTTTTAGTACCCAACTATCCGCTAGAGGCGCTGTACAAGTTTTCATACATTTTTTTGTGTAGATTGTGAAAACTCATGGTAGACCTACTGATACAAACTCTTGGTTTATTCTAGACTTTTTATCCTGGAAAAATGAACGGGTTTTCGTGGGATAGATTTGTTTTTGTTTTTCAAGGTACCATGTGGGCGAAGCCGTGGGCGTAAGCGAGTAAGTAATAAATTATACTTTTAGGAAATTAAGAGATTGTAGAAAATTTTTTTTCAAGTTATATACCTTACCCAGAATAACAAAAATAAAATCTTGAGTGTAATCCTTAGGCTCGGAAGATATCTTCGCAGAAATCAAATTGCTTAGATCTTTGATGGTATCTAAAGAGAGAAGTCAGAGGCACGTCAAAACATGATATTATGCGCATGCCCACATTTGGCACAGTGATTAGTATTACGTACGTGACAGGTTGTAAGCCCATCGCCACTTAGAAGAATAGATACGCACCTTGGAATGAGTCTGGAGTATGCCGGTTTCCTCATAATGTTTTCCCTCACCGTTTAAGAGCGCTGGCATTGCGCACCTACGGAATACTTACTGCCGTGCAAAATGCGGTCATGTACCAAATGTCATGTTTGGACGTGCTTCTGACTACCATCTATAGATATCCTCAAAGATGAAAGTAACTAAAGATCTGAGAAGATATCTACCGAGCCCGGGGATTACAGGCGTGATCATGATCATTGCGCACGTTACTTTTTCAAGTAGAAAAGCTCATTGGGGCACGACCAGGTTTGAACCCACGACCTTCAAATCGTGAGGAAGGGATGCTATCACTATACCGCCAGTTCTCTAGAGTTTTATTAATAGGTAGTTAAAACTGTTACTACAGTAAGTTGTTTCAAGATGAATTAAGCATTATTTTTCAAAACATTCCTCTTATAGAGGTAACAAGGGGTGTCAAACTTTGTATGGGAACTTTTTAACGGGTGTCAGGATTGGTTTAATCTTGATGGAACTCAAATTGCAAAATAAATGGACACATTCCCACGGCTCTGCCCGCGCGGATGTCGGTTATCGCGACCAAAAGTATTCACGAAATTTTGATCCTCTAACTTATTTTTAGATTTAGGATTACCATATTTGTGGATATAGCTTCGCCATTAGGTACAGCTTTTTTCCTTTTATCCTTAAAAGATAGGGCCATCGCAGACTTTTCTGAAGACCTAGATAAGATTATCGTCATTTTGTTATATTTCAAAGGGTAGACAGCGCTTTCGTTGAGAGCTCCCAGTCGGCTTTTTTCTTCAGACACCTCCAACAAATATCATTATATTTTAGGCATGTAGGTATACAAAAACTTAACAAATTAACCTTCATCGAGAACCACTGTTTCCACTAGTGAAAACAACATGAAAATCGGTGCAAAAAATTTTGAGTTCATTGCGAAATGATAGACTGACAGACAGACAGACGCGGCGGAGGACTTTGTTTTCAAATATGTAGTGATTTTGTAATAATTTGCGATAACAAATAAAAATTTTACTGCACACGCATCTCCGCGCAAGTTTCTTACTTAAATGAAACAATCGCAAACCAAATAACCAAGTAACCAAATAAGTTATAATAAGTCATTACTGTACGCGATAAGATTGTACAACAAATATGAAATCAATAATTTGTGTTATCAAGTCACTTACATAAAGCAATTAGGTGTTTTTAGTATATAAGACGAAATTTCTTTTGCTAAACCATCAGTAACCATGAAAGTACTAATTGTGTTAACCGTTTTAGCTGTAGTGGCGAGCACCATGGCGTCTGCACCAGGTGAGTGATTATATTATATCTTAGATAGAGATAGAAATCTATAGATTAATAATTTGTATCGTATGTAATAATAATAACGTATTTATAAAAGTATAGTTTCATCACTTAACTTGCTCTCACTAATAAAGTTTTTCTTAGTGACACTGTAAAATACGCCCATATTACATACAATGTCCGAGGGTTTGATGTGTCACGGCAAAATGTCTGTGCCATTTCACGAAGTCACGCGTGTTTCCGGTACGGAGACAATGGTCACGGGGTAATGTCGCTAATGTGTAACAACGCTAAAATTTCCACTGTTTTTTATTATTCAGTTGTTATTATATTATTATTGATACGTTTCGATAATAGTTTCATGAGAATAACTGTATTGTTTTGTATTATTCAGCAGATATTTTTGTCACTTGCACAACCGATGCTGATTGTCCTCCGGCCTTTATCTGTGTCGACGGTTGGTGCAGCTATCCAAAAAAAGACGGTGAGTGAAACAAATAATATTTGTCGCTCATGAGCGGGTCATTTAAAACGCTTTTGGCCTTTGTAACAAATGCCTAACATAATGTCTAAAAAATAGTTTGCCTGATAAGTTACATTCATTAATCTCATGTACCTACATGAAATATTTTTAGTAAATTTTAATTGGGTGCATACGATATAAATGCCAAAAAAGTACTTTTTAGAATTTTTGTCTGTCTGTATGTCACTTTGAAATCGCATACTGTCAAAACTACGGGATTGTGTATGATGAAACTTGACTTAATGCCTATACTTACTCTAAGATAATACATTAAGTCATCACGCTTACTTACGATGAACAATATTTGCGCATTTCGTGGATCAAGTCGCGGGTACAGCTAGTTTATTAATAAAAACACAGCTGAAAAGCAAACTAATAACTTATCAAAAAATATATAAGACAAAGGCTCGTTAGTAATGTCAGTTTTGTTAAGACACTCAAAATAGGTAGATATTTACATTATAATGAGAAAGTGAATTAAAATCAGGCAGTAATTGCATGGAGCACTTACCGATGGTTTTTATATTATTATTAAAATAAACAATTCGACGAAATTGTCAATTTTAAAGTTTTTCGTTTGTTATTTATTTTCAGTCAACATTATTAACTGCACGACTGATGCCGACTGCAATCCTGGTTGCTTCTGCGTCGCCGGCCAGTGCTCCTGCTGATCGGATAAAATAAACCGCTTGTAAATGAACTGTTTGTCAACGAGCTCGTTTGTTTGTTAGCTGTTTGTAAATAACCTTTTTGGATTTGAGATTTAATAAACATTATTTTTGGTGATTATTGTCCACGAGCTCTTTTCGTTTACTTTACGACTGTAATGTTATTCTGATAAATCAACGACAGCGCCATCTCTTAGTGGTCGCAAGCAACAACATTACAAATATTTAAAAAACCACAACGCTCAACGCGTGAGGTGGATTATGAGTAGGTACAACTAATAGTGATAGCTCATAAGATACGTTTCCACGAGTGCACAGCAGTTTATATCAAGCTTAAATTTGCCTCGTGCATGTGAAAGGGGGGTTTCGCTCTGGATAGTATTTTCTCGGCACATATTCAAATTGGTAGGAGCGTCAATAGCGTCTAGCGCCAACCAATTTGACTATAGAGGAGTATGGATACGCGTTTATTGGTAGGTATTCGAACATCGGACAAATAGAATTTGTATGAGAATAGCCAGTAACGAAGTAAGCTTCTAGAAAATTTGGAGATTGTAGAAAAAATATTAAAGAAATATTGTAAAATAATGCGAAAAATGTTAAGAGAATTATAGGTCTGTATTTTTTATTTAATACCTTATTTACAGATATATAGATAATACAGATACTTACCCAGATCTATCTTATTTTATATAAAATACATGTGACCGTTACAAACGATCTATAGATAGCTCAACTGATCCAGATCACAGGACGTTTGAGGACAAGTCTGTGTTCATCGAAAATTTGAGATAATCTCAATAGGTGGCGCTTCAGTCTACATTACACTAACTTGACGATGAAATGTGCGGCAACAGAAAGCTTAGGCACTTGACGTCCGTATAAATGACGGTCACGGTTTATTGGAAACCGAAGCCTTCAAGTTTTCATTATCTCCTGTGAAATTGAACAAGTTAATAAACGGAGCCGATATTTCAACAACTTGGACAATGTGGGAGGCAGAGTCAACCTAGCTATCCGCATATTACAAAAGTCAGGGAGGCTATAAGGTGGAGGGGTTAATTTTGAACGAAACCTTTTTCCAATTTAGCAAAATACATGAAAATTGTAAAAAAAAACACATAATTTACTTGATAACTCACTTTCAAAGTTGGTTAAATATTTACTAAGTACCTATGCCAAAGAGGTCGCATACAATTCATATAGTTTTAACTCGATATTCCAAACAAAGTGATGTAAGTACTTATTTATACCCGACTGTAAGGAAGTAGGATTATGTGTTTGGAGTGAATGTACCTATATAGGTACGTATGTATGTATGCGAGTTCCTTTGTCTGGCATGTCACTGTAGCCTAAACGGCTGAACGGATTTTGACAAATGTATTGTCGTTGGATTCGGACTACAAAAGTGAATAAGTTACGAAATGACAAAAATCCAATTATGGCAATATAAGAAGCTATTTTCAATTACTTTCAGTCAGTTCTTTTGTTGTTTAAATGCCTAAATACTTTAAACAATGTAATAATATTAATCAAATAGTTATATCCAAGATAGTAAACCCAAGTGAACGCTCGACAGCTGACAAGTGCCTTCTGGCTGCAAGCCAGGACTTGGAGATAATATGACTCCTGGCAGCTTGAACCCATCCAACATTCAAGATTTACATCTGGGTCCTTACACGAAGTCTTCCAGAAAGATGCCGTAACTATTCCGTTTTAGAAAATTCACATTTAAAGCTTGAAGTCAGTACAATTTGCATAGGTCATGGTACGAAATTACAATGCAATATTAATTCGGTAATGTATTATGAATTCGTGGTGAGGCCTTTGGAAGTATGAAAAGGATGCGTCCAGCATTTTGGACCCTGGATTTCTCCTGTGGCTAGACCACTCTCACCGTTTTCTTAATCTACACAAAACTACTACCTCTAAGTCAAATCACCCAGATGTTTTAACTATAATTTTTCATTTAAATCACCTGGGTGTCCCAAGTGGAATAATCTCTAGAAACCTTATTGATCAAAAAGGTATGGAATAATGCGCCAACATGGTAGAATAATGCGCCAACATGGTAGAATAATGCGCCAACATGGTAGGCAAAAAAATTACCGTATTATTTATTGATCAAAGTTGGAAGTAATCCTACTAATATTATAAACGCGAAAGTTTGTAAGAATGTATGGATGGATGGATGTCAAGATGTCTGGATGTATGTTTGTTACTCTTTCGCGCTAAAACGGCTGAAAGGATCTAAATGAAATTTGGCACAGCTATAGATTATGGTGTAGAATAACACATAGGCTACATTTTATCCCGGAAAAAGATAAGGTTCCCGCGGAATCGATTTGTTTTTGTTTTTTAAGGTACCACACGGGCGAAGCCGTGGGCGGAAGCTAGTTTGTAATAAAGTTGCGAGTAATACTATCAGAACGCTTTTTCAGATACTTTCTTGTATTTATATTAGCTGGTTACTGCGTGCCTAAACATTAATAATATAATAATAATAATAAATAATGCTGGACAGTCCACACAGCATCATCTAGCCCCAAAGTAAGCTACTCAAAGCTTGTGTTATGGGTACTAGATAACTGATATATTTAATACATTATATACATAGATAGATATTTTTTTATTATACATAGAAAACACCCAGACCAACGGAACAAATTTCTGCAAATCGTACACAAATTTGTTCCGCGGCGGGAATCGAACCCGCTACCTCTTGCGTCGCAGGCGGACTCTCGCCCGCTGCGCCACTGAGGTCGTCATTGTAACATTGTATATATTATTTCAATATTCAGTACATCATTTTATTTTCATAGAAAATGCGGTATTTTATACTAAAAAGTCATATATCTAAGTATCTAAGGCTGCAGTTTTGAAAGTCGTTCGTGCATGCCAGGGTCGTAAGTACACAAAGTGGGCTTTATGTGTGAAAAATATTTCAGCTTTCATTCGTGTGCCGCACACGTACGCAAGTTTAACGAACCTAGGATCAACATTGTTCTTCACGCTGAAATCTTTTCAAAATGTGCCCATATCCTATGTGGGTCGGATTGCTGATATCAAGGTGTTATTTACTCCTATCTACCTATAAGATTTTGTTTTAGAAGGTTAACTTACCTCCAAATGAGATTGTTTGCGAACGAGAATCTGGGAACGGATTGCTATCGAAAAATGAAAAATCTAATTAGATTTCTGCATTGTATCATGTTATTATTTTGAAAGTAAAATAAATTATAAGAAAACTTTAAAAACAAGCTTCAAATGTTTCGTTTTATTAATTTTTGTGTTCTCTTCATCAAGCCCTTTCATGTGATAGGTACTTTGTATTGTGGTAGTGCAGAAAAAATAATTAATCTCAATAACTGAATATAATCACTCAGTCTGTTTTTATGAAAACCCTGAGTTTATCGCAAACAGACAAACAGACAGAGATATGTAGTCATTAGTATAGATGTGTGATATTTTACATATTTTTCATGCTAATTCACGACCCATATAATAAATCATGATTTAATTATAATAATTAACATTATGGAAGTGGGGAGTCGTGTTGACCCTCCTTAATTTACGAAACTATGTGTCACGCACTTCAGTTTAAACCACTCGAGGAAAAGAGATGGCAATAGCTCCGTCAGCATAGTCTACCAAAAAGCAGGCAAGGCCTTTGTTGAAATTTAGTGAAATCCCACAAATTATTAGAAGAGTTACACAGTAAAACCGATTTTAATGAAATTCATACAAAGGTAGACTAGAGATTGAGAAATTCAAATTCAAATTCGCAGTGTTGCCACTAGGTTTTTTAATTTTCTACTTAGTATCTTTGAAAATCTGTGTGAGGCCAATACCTAGGACTCAGCTACAACACGCTATAGAAGAAGATCGCGTCGAATGAAGCTGTGAAATATAATAATATGAGGCCGTATTCTACCGGAAAAATAGCGCAATACTCAACCACAATAACTTAATAACCTAACTAACCAAAAATCACTGGTGCACGACTTGGTTTAAACTTCGACACACAACTTCACCACCGGAAACTGTAGGTCTACCATGAGTTTTCACAATCTACACTCAATAGCGACTGTAGTTAAAAAAATGAAAAACTTGTACAGCGCCTCTAGCGGATAGTTGGCTACTAAAACGTCACGTAGTTAGGTTTAAAGACATTTATTCTCATTCAAGATTAATAAATCACTTACATGAGAATACATCGTAATAAGTAAATAATATAATAGTTCGTCGTCGCACAAATATTTGGTAAGTAGTTAACTATCCTACGTCACAGCGTACTACAGCGACTGTAGTTTGCGCTTCATTCATTTGCTTAGAATTTGGTACCATGAGTAACAATTTTGACAGACTGATGTCATAATTAAAGTAACGTACTATTACTACTGTAGTAACGTCAGCCGATCTAAATGTGACAACTCATGGTAGAAGTACTGTGCTCCGTGCTCTTGACACTAACAAGAAGCAAACAAGATTATTTATCAGAAACTATCTTCGAAGATCACTCCAGATGCCAAATCAAAGAGTCGCCGGCAACTTCCCACGTACGAAGAGTCTACAGCGCGATGGAGCGATAAGACAGCTCAGACTGGACTTTCTGAGAAAACGTGACCGTCAAATAGCGGCTGTAATTAAACATGATGATCATGGCTGTAATCCCCAGGCTTCGTAGATAATCTCCTCGGATTTCTAGTTAATTAGATCTTTGAGTATATCTAAAGGGTAGTCACAGGCACATGACCACAACTTGGTTTTCGTACGTGACAGGTTGCAAGCCCATTGCCGCTTATAAAATACTAATCTATGACACACACTTTCGAATTTTAGATTCTAGGGTATGCCGGTTTCCTTACGATATTTTCCTTCACCGTTTAAGAGCACTGGCATTGCGCACATAAATTTTTCGAACAGAAAAACTTGTTGGTGCACGACCAGGTTTGAACCCACGACCTTCGGATCGTGAGGCAGGGGTGCTACCACTACTTTAATTCAGTCGTTAGTATGACGGTAACAGATTTTTGGGAAATGTAGACTCCAGAAGTGGATGACCTTGAGGGCACTCCTTGATTTGAAATGTCAGGGGTTGAGGAGTGGTCTCGTGGATCATTGTTATGGTGAGTGCTGGCTGTAACAAAGGGTTTTATTTATTGTTCACTAGCTTCCGCCTACGGCTTGGCCCGCGTGGTACCTTGAAAAAAAATTACAAATCTATCCCTCGGGAACCTTATCTTTTTCCGGGATAAAATGTAGCCTATGTGTTATTCTCCACCATAATCTATATTCCGGGATATTGCCCATGTGCTATTCCAGATTATAATCTGTAGGTATCTGTGCCAAATTTCTTCCAGATCCGTTCACCCGTTTCAGCGTGAAATAGTAACAAACATACCATCATATCCATACATCCGTACATTATTACAAACTTTCGCGTTTATAATATTAGTAGGTCTTTGAACTGTCATCACCAAGCTTGGTAGACATCTCTTCAGATCTCGAGTTATTTAAATCTTTGAAGCTACACTCTTATCCTAGGCGTTTTGCCAATCCGTATTAATCTTATACCTTTAAACGAGCAATTCTTGTATATATATATATATATATATATATACATATTTCCGAGTAAACGGCTCCAGCGATTTTCATGAAATTTAGTATGCAGGGGGTTTCGGGGGCGATAAATCGATCTAGCTAGATTTCATTTTCCAAAAAACAAGATTTACCAAAAAAAAACCGAGCAAAGCTCGGTCAACCAGGTACTATTATAAAAATGCGAAATTAACTCTATCTGTTACGCTTTCACGCTTATACCGCTGGACCGATTTTTATGCAATTTGGTACAAAAATAGGCTAGAACTTGAGAGAGAACACAAGCTATCATTCATTGCAAAAAAATGAAGGGGTTGTAATAATGAATTGAAGTTTGTATCGGAGTCTACCATTTTCCAACTTGGAAAAAGACGCGGGCAAAAGCCTAGTAAAAATTATATAATGTCTTTGTTGATGATATAGGTACGTATTGCCAATTAGATTAATGCGTCTGTCTGATAGTTTCGCATAATATTCAGATGTTTGCTACAACGCTATAAGTATAATATTATTCTAAAGCCTATAAAAAAAGGAAATATTTTTTGACTTTTTACCCAAATAGCTTTTAGCTTCTTTGTATGCCTCAGTTTTCGTAGAAGTTAAATTTAATATGTATTTACAAACACACAAACTACACGCGAATAACAATAGATAGACACTGCCAGAGCTCCGGCGATCAGCGGCCCACTTCGCTCGCAGTTAAACAATATTAAAGCCCTGGTTTCAGTAAAAGCGGTGATGTTACACAGTATATAGCGATATATACTACCGCCATATACTGTGTGTGTACCGCTATACAAGATGATCGGTCCAAGAACAGGGCCCTTACCACGAAGTCTTCCAGAACGATTTCGTTTTAGAAACGTCACATTTGAAGCTTGAAGTAACAGTCTTATAGTTTCAGACTTTCTCATACTGACCAATATAAATGTTACACCCTGTATACTGTGTGTCATTACAACAACCTCTGATCTAAAAGTGCGCTTATATTTTCATAGAAATAAGTACTTATGCTAGTTTTCAAAACGCAACGATAGCGCGATGTAGGATGCGGAAAATTTTACTAGCGCCCTCTAGTTGTAAAATTTGAACTAAAGTGACACTTTTTATGAAATCTCCCACCTCTGACTTGAGTTGTAACAAAGTTAGAAATTCCAGTTGATTTAAGTCAACTTTTTATTCCTCTACGATCACCTGGATGTTCAAAGAGGAATCTGACGTGAATCATGGCCATCGCTTGCCGTATCAATGAAGCCAGAACGCTAACTTAACTACTACCGTTATATTACGAGGCGCATACTTTATGAAACCGTGGCTTATGTTTGCAGTTATACAATGCTTATCCCGCAACTTTGCTTATAAATCCGCAGTAGGATGTTCAGATCGAGAGTGTTGCCATTGTGTTCACTTGCGCCTGCAGTTTGTAGAACAAGGCTGATGTTCATCGAGCTATTAACCCCTGGTTACCGTTTTATCCTTTCAACACACTGGTTAGAAAGAATTGATGACACCAAAAGAAGAACTGTAAACCATCTTGAAATTGGTGTAGTTATTAGTAAGCTTGGTCTTGGTTCTGGATTATGAGTTCTATGTTTTTTATTAAGTTTTCCATCCGTCCGTCTGTCTGTCCGTCTGTCACCAGGACGTATCTCATGAACCGTGATAGTTAAGACAGTTGGAATTTTCACAAATGATGTATTTCTTTTGCCGCTATAACAACAAATACTAAGAAACAAAATAAAATAAATATTTAAGGGGGCTCCCGTACAGCAAACGTGATTTTTGTCCTTTTTATAGATAATGGTGCGGAACCCTTTGCGCGAGTCTGACTTGCGCTTGGCCGGTTTTTTGCTCTATCGTTAGTATTTAACAGTAAAGGTATGTATTTAACATACCGACATGGCGGTATGTGTTTCCAACTCGGCAATTTTTCAACTTAATAATAAAATAAATAGCGTTCCGGAGGTCATAAAATTCAGGCGGCGGTGAAACTCCGCACAATTTTATTTGTTTTATTTTCGAAATAAATGTATTTTCGTCGTAAACGAAAACATGAATAATGAAATTGGCATTTGTCTTGGATACTACATAGTAATATTTACGAGAATGTTTCGTGGTATAAAAATATGATAAAATATTTTATTTACATGTACCTACCTACATTATTTGGTCAAGACAAGTCTGTTAAATGAGCTAGTATAACTACTTAAAACCGTATATTTAAAATGTAGGTACTTATAAAAATAATTTAAAACTAAAAATTCGTTAATTCTCCTAGATCACAAGTGACAGCTATAAACGGGCATTGTATTAAATAATTAATTATCCACCATTTATGTATTTATTATTATTACTCTACTGGATTTAGTTAACATATAGCTACTATAAAATCGTTGTCATTTATCAGAGTAGACGCCCAGGCGGTCGCTAACACGCCCCTTCGTGATACAGCGGTACTCCGGCGCAGTTCAGGCTGAAAATAATCATGAAACGTTTATACTGGGACACTCGTTTTATTAAACCAGTGTGGTGAAAAGAGGTTAAAGGAGGTAAAAGGCCACTTAAGGCCTTAGAGGACCATTGCTTGGCCCTATCACGAAAATGTTCTCATGATCACTGTAATCCCCGGGCTCGGTAGATATCTCCTCAGATCTCTAGTTACTTAGATCTATGAGGATGAAATCGGGGTAGTCAAAGGCACGGATGAACATTATATTTGACATGGACACATTTTGCACAGTAGTTTGTATTCCGTACGTGACAGGTTGCAAGCCTATCGCCGCTTATTATATAAGTACTAATCTATGACACACAACTTCGAATTTTTGGTGCTAGGGTATGCCGGTTTCCTCACGATGTTTTCCTTCACAAGTTGAAGTTATACTTAAAATTAAAAAAATTAAACTCTCTAGGACGAATGGTGGGAAACCTTGAAGGATAGGGATGGTTGGCGTGATTTGGAGGAGACTTTTGCCCAACATTGGGATGAATTAGATTGAAAAAAACTTTCAATATAAAAATAGAGGAATTTGATGTTTTCCTTCACCGATTAGTGTTACTCACTGGCAAACATTGCTATACGTCAGTCCGTCGACGCCGCACACGGGCGCGAAGATCTCCACACAGATGCATTCAGCCGCGGCCCCCAGGGACCCCAGCATCAGTAGGATAGCGAACACTAAGATAAGATAAGATAAGATAATTGAATAACGAAACTGTTAAGATAATATTCAAAATAAACAATCTTTCGAGATAAAATACAAAATTGATGTGACAGCTCTAGATAAATATCAGCAAAAAAGTATGATACAAATGTTGCAACAACTCATGAACGCAATAATCTATTTCCTACTAATATTATAAACGTGAATGTTTGTATGTATAGATGTTTGTTACTCTTTTACTCTGGGTGGTCGCGAACTAGCCAGAGTGAGTAAATTTAAATATTTAGGACATTGGGTCACTGCTGATTTACGGGATAATTGTGATATAGAAAGGGAGTGTAGGGCACTGGCGGTACGAGGAAACATGTTGATCCGCAAGTTCGCACATTGTTCAGTAGATGTTAAAATTTCCTTATTTAAATCCTACTGTCAATCGTTTTACACCAGCGGCCTGTGGGTTACTTATTGCTTGCTGGTGCGCGTGTATAGCGAATAGCACGAGCGCGCGCGCGCGCGTATGTGTAACTACCTAACTGCACACCGCGCCATACCTGCAGCTAGAATGTGGTGACACCGCTGTGCCTGTGTGCATAGCTATTTTTTAAGCGTGTCTGTAATTTATTTAAGAGAACTCTAGTGTCTAGTAAAACCTAACTTAGGATTTAAGACGCTAAGCACCATTTAATGTCATGTTTTTTATCAATAAATGCTATCTATCTATCTATCTATCTATCTTATAGCAAGGCGTCCATCAGTGCACTACGCGTCCTTTATAATAACTTGTTTAGAGCAATGGTGGGGCTGCCCAGGTACTGCAGTGCGTCCGGCATGTTTGCGGACGCACATGTTAAGGATTTTTACGCTATGATTCGCAATAAAATAACATCAATAAAACGCAGGATACTGGGCAGCACTAACTGCCTCATAGGGGTTCTGGCTGGAAGACATTGCAGTAATCTGCAAAGACACTGGACGTCAAGCCTGATTAACCCCTACGCAAAACATTATTTATTACTTAAATTGATTCTGTGTGTATGACTTTTTGAAACTGTGTGACATTTAAATTTACTACTTATAATCTATGGATCTTTGTGTTGTCTGAATCAATAAACGAATTTAATTTAATTTTGAAATACTACTTTGTAGGCCCTAAAAATTTGGAAGACTATTTCAAAATTACTAACTTTTGCCCGCAAATTCGTCCGCGTTTTAAAATGACATACAAAGTTCCATCCCTTTCAAATCCTTACAAGCATTTTTTCGCCATTAAGGGGAGCCTATGTCCTTTCTCAAACTCTAGTCTATCTATGCACCGAATTTCATAAAAATCAGCGGTTTAGTAAGGATAATCCTTCTAATATAATATTATAAACGCGAAAGTTTGTAAGAATGTATGGATGTCAGGATGTCTGGATTTATGTTTGTAACTCTTTCAGGCTGAAACGGCTGAACAGATCTTGATGAAATTTGGCACAGATATAGATTATAGTCTGGAATAACACATAAGCTACTTTTTATCCCGGAAAAATGTACGGTTTCCGTGGGATAGGTTTGTTTTTGTTTTTCATGGTACCACGCGTGCGAAGCCGTGGGCGGAAGCTAGCATATAATAGTTGGTTACTATTATATGCTAGCTTTATAGCATAGTTAGTTGGATGACTTACCAAAAAGGTACTTCATTTTGCAAGTCTAAATTTCCTGTTACGACCTCGTTGCCACAGATTAACGATCGCCCTGACCAGATACCACGGCCGTTCGTTATATATTATCTTAAACACCACGCACACACTTACACATTATATACAATAGTATATAATACATAGGTAGGTAAGTTCATCTCTACAGATACTATATAGGTCACAGGTTGTGTACACTGCAGCACATAACACTAATTGGTTTAAACCCGTAATAAAAACATGTAAGAGCATTAAAATTTGATTAAATTATTGTATACTAGCTGACCCGATAGACGTTGTCCTGTTTAAACCTTCTCTTTACAATAAAAAATACAATAAAAAAAGAATAAGTCAAATCGGCCCAGCCGTTTTCGTGTTTTAGCGAGACAAACGAACAGCAATTCTTATTTTGTATTTAAAGAAAATAGATAGATTGATAAATTAGATAATATTATATTATATTATATAATATTATATTATATTATATTATATTAAAGAATGATTTGAATTTAAATTTTCTAAATATCCGCCTCTGATCCATCCTCTGAGGTGAATTTGAACCCTTCCCCCACACTGGTGATACTATAACACGAAAACTCTTTAAACATAACTCTAGTGGTTCACTGTACACAACAAGTTAGTAGAATATTTGGTTTTATTGTAAAAAAATCCTGTGGCCGGTTGTCAAGTGAATCTTTTTAGGGTTCAGTGATAGGAATGAAAAAAAAACGCTTGCACTCAAACTTCGTCTTCCGCTGTTGCGTTTCGCTTCTTTTGATTTTTTATCATAACAGAGCGTTTTGCCAAAATTTTTAGATACAACTAGCTGATGCCTACGGCTTCGCCCGCGTGGTTGGTTCTCGTGACTTAAAAACTTGACAATTTATATATTAAAACCTTCCTCGATAACCATTCTATCCATTGGTGAACGGCATGAAAATCGGTGCAGTAGTTTTTGAGTATATCGCGAACAGAAAGACAAACGCGGTGGAAAACTTTGTTGTATAATACATGTAGTGATACAATAATAATACAATTACTTTAGTCATAGAGATGAGAACAAATAGATACGCAGAAGTACCTATAGTGACTCATTTATATTAAAAAATATCATTGTGTGCAAAAAGTAAAGGCCAGGTCATAGTAATCAGTGACACATGATTTTTCATCCAAAATAACGTGGGATTATTAAAACTATAAGTTAGCTATTCCTCCATTTGCATCATAACTACGGAACCCAATAATTATATACGACGAACTATAACTTTATTGAAATACAAAAAACCTACTAGTAGTTCACCGCGGCTTTATTCGCGAAGAAATTTTCTCATAGCATCCTGGATATTAAGATTTTGAGTACTTACTTATATTTTTTTAAACTTTTTTTTTTAACAGAAATTAAGAATCTATATTAATGTACACATTATAATAAAAACATATTATATAATTTATGTACAACAGTTGAACTATTATAATGACTATTATTTTAAGTGTAAGTATATATTATGTAAGTAATTTTAATTACTTTGACTAAGCATTATACATATTTGTCAGATTTACATTCTCACATTTTTTTTTACCCGAAAGCGAAGAAGGAGGCTAATTTATTTTGGGGTGTATGTATATTGTATGTATGTATATGCGTAAAAATATTCGAGTGTCAGTATTTTTATAGACGCTAACATTTTTTGTGAGTCAGTCAACGCATCAGTCCATTTAGTGTGGATATATTTAATAGATAATAATCTTTATTTATACAAAGTAGGAAAACCGGTCGGGGTTGTCCCGCGAGTGAATGCACTAATGCGCACTAGCTATTGAAACAGATGAGGAATACCTATCTTTTATTATTCCGATAAACTATTCAACAAATAGAATTTAAAAAGGAACAAAAATAAACAAACACTCACACGACTGCAATCCCCAGGCTCGGCCTCAGACCTCTAGTGACTTTGATCTTTTGTTTTTTTTTCTTTCTCTTTTAAAAAGATTTTTATACTTAACATAAAAAATATAAAATTAATTTATTTTTGAGGTTGGATGTGCTAAGCTTTTTATTTGCGAGCGGGCGTGTGGTGCTCCACGCTGAATTATGTTTAGCTCACTTGATAATATAATCTATTCCCGTTGTCCCCATTGACGCTGTCCCCATTGGGGATAACGGGAAATCATAAAATTTCAGTTTAGCGGGATAGTACTAGATATTCGTCATCCTTTTCAATATTTTGTAATATTAATAATATAAATTAACTAGCTTCCGCCCACGGCTTCGCCCGCGTGGGGGTAGAATTAATCAAAATATTTTCTTAGCGGATGCCTACGTCATAACATCTACCTGCATGCCAAATTTCAGCCCGATCCTATGTCAGTCAGTCAGTCAGTCAGTCACCTTTGAGTTATATATATTTAGATTGTAAAGTCACGCTTGACTCATCAATTCAATTTACTAAGAAATTACCTAGTTGGACTCAAAACTCTAAAAAAACCCAGACAAAAATTCCATCTAACTTCACTGGCCAGAGATTGCAGAAGTAAAAAATAATTATCTTCGACACTACCAGGGGCTAGTTACTAGTAATGTGAGGATAATTGAAATTAGTACCAGTTATTGTAAAATAAACACAACTTTAATGTTTTTGATTGAATTTATTTACGTAGTTATTGACGAGTTGTTAAAGTGGTGAGATGGCGATTATGAAAATTTTATTTGGTAAGAAATACTTACATAGAGTGAAAACTTATTTATTTTTGACCTGAGGCATTACCATAAGATCTTTGGGCAATATCGAAGTAATATAATTGATATTTCTTACGATGACATTATAAAACTTCTACTGAAATAGTGTTAAGTACTTCAAGCTTGATATAATAATTATGATGGTAGTTTGTAAGAGCTTGTGGTAAGGCCTCTGAGATCTGAGGGGATGTCTACCAAGCCTGGGGACTCCAGTCGTAATCATGTTTGTTTAAGTGTTCGTGGTGGTGCTGGTGCTACTGACAGTCGCAGAGGCACAGGCGTGCCCCTGCCCGTTGGTCTACAAACCTGTCTGCGGGACTGATGGGAAAACCTACGCCAACTCTTGCAAGTACGTCTACTACTGGAACTCTTCCCAAAATCATAAAAAAAAACATGAAAATACTAATTTTTATTAAAAGTAACAAGTATTTATTGCAAAGATTAAAAACCCCGACAGAACGTAACTTGAAAATATTTTTTTACAGCCGCCACATTAAATTTTTTAACATTTTGTATAGGTACTTTTGTCACTGAGTAGAGCTTTTAGAGCGCTGGTGGTGTAGTGGTAGCACCCCTGCCTCACGATCCGAAGGTCGTGGTTTCAAACCTGGTCGTGCACCTATGAGTTTTTCCACTCGAAAAATTTATGTGCGCAATGCCAGTGCTCTTAAACGGTGAAGGAAAACATCGTGAGGAAACCGGCATACCCTAGAACCAAAAATTCGAAGGTATGTGTCATAGGCTAGTATTCTTATAAGCGGCGATGGGCTTGCAACCTGTCACGTACGGAATACTAACTACTGTGCAAAATGTGGGCATGTACCAAATGTCATGTTTGGGCTTGCCTCTGACTACCCCCTTTAGATATCCTCAAAGATCTAAGTAACTAAAAATCTGAGGAGAGTTATCTACCGAGCCCGGGGATTACAGTCGTATATATATATATACTTTTGTCACTCTTGTGATCCAGACAAATACGACATCTCATTTTTCTAAATCCGCACAGCCGTTTGGGCTCCAGTGGCAGTCCAAAGAACTCGCATAAGTACATGTTATGTACACCCCAAACTCATTACCCTCTTTTTCTTCTACTTTTATCCTTCCACACCCTGGTTCGAAAAAAATAATGACATTAGAAGGAAATGGTATTATTATAATAATATCGGTAGACATTTCACACAACGCCATCTATCCCCAAACTAAGCAAAGCTTGTAAACCAGATAGCTGATTGACTAAATATTTACTTTATTTTTGTAAATACATACATAATACATAATAACACCCAGACACAGAACATCTGCGTTCATCACACAAATGTTTGTCCTGGGTGGGAATCGAACCCACAACCTTCAGCGCTGAAGGCAGAGTACTACCAACTGAGTTGTGAGGCCATTCTT
The DNA here is from genome assembly GCA_963675405.1 of Cosmorhoe ocellata. NCBI lineage: Eukaryota > Metazoa > Arthropoda > Insecta > Lepidoptera > Geometridae > Cosmorhoe > Cosmorhoe ocellata. The sequence goes on from OY776267.1 coordinate 8,119,049, forward strand.
TTTATTATTATTATTATTTTGACGACCTCTGTGGCGCAGCGGGCGAGAGTCCGCTTGCGACGCAAGAGGTTGCGCGTTCGATTCCCGCCGTGGAACAAATTTGTGTAAGATCTGCAGGAATTTGTTCCGTTGGTCTGGGTGGTTTCTATGTATAATAAAAAACATTTATCTATGTATTAATGTATTAAATATATCAGTTATCTAGTACCCATAACACAAGCTTTGAGTAGCTTACTTTGGGACTAGATGATGCTGTGTGGATTATTTATTTATTTTATTATTTAATTTTAGAAGATGGAAATGACTAATAATGGCTAACTTTGTTGCAGACTGCTCGACTGTGGGCGGAGTGGCGTGCTCCCCGCCCACACGGGCCCGTGCTGACTTCCGCTTCCGCTTGGGATTCAAAACCATAACTAAATAAACCATACTAATAATATTATAATATGAATTAATAAGAAAATCCTATGTACTAATCCTACTTTCAAAGGCCAATACCAAAGAGCTACTTATTTTCCATGTAGCACCATCTGTAAATATATAAGGTCCTTAGATAGTTCGACTGTTTCATAATGTACTTGTATATATACATGTATTTTATGAAGTAGTGCACATTAATGTATATCTATGTATTTCTGTAAATAAAACTTTATTATTATTTAAGTAATCGGTACTTTCTATACTAATATTATAAAGAGGAAAGTTTTGTAATTGTATTTTTGTTTGTAACGAATAAACTCAAAAACTACTGGTCAGATTTCAAAAATTCTTTCACCAATAAAATGCTACATTATCCTTAAGTAGCATATAAGCTATATATTATTAGAAAAATAGGGATCCTTACTAAAACTTCAATAATGTAACCCAAGGTGTAATAATTAATGGTTTTTTTCGGACAAAGTCGCGGGAAAAAGCTGGTATATTGAAATAAAAGTTGTTGTAGTATCGCTTTATATTTAGAGATAATTGTAGTGTTGTAATGTTATAAATATAAAGTTATTTGAAATCATTTGTGTTCATTTTAAACTGACTCCAAAAACGAACTATGTATTTACTTTATTGAAATAAACACTGTCCTCTTTTTTAACTTTTATTTTAATAGGCCAAAGAAACATTAAATATTATTATATATATTAAATATTATATATTAAACTCGTTTCGCTCACTTGAACAAAAAACTGCGAAAAAAGTCATAATTCCATTTATATCTCGAAAGTAGTTAATCAGCGTAAGCCAGTTTATCACATTTATATCTAGAAAGTAGTTAATCAGCGTAAGCCAGTTTATCACATTTATATCTCGAAAGTAGTTAATCAGCGTAAGCCAGTTTATCACATTTATATCTCGAAAGTAGTTAATCAGCGTAAGCCAGTTTATCACATTTATATCTCGAAAGTAGTTAATCAGCGTAAGCCAGTTTATCACATTTATATCTCGAAAGTAGTTAATCAGCGTAAGCCAGTTTATCACATTTATATCTCGAAAGTAGTTAATCAGCGTAAGCCAGTTTATCACATTTATATCTCGAAAGTAGTTAATCAGCGTAAGCCAGTTTATCACAATTATATCTCGAAAGTAGTTAATCAGCGTAAGCCAGTTTATCACAATTATATCTCGAAAGTAGTTAATCAGCGTAAGCCAGTTTATCACAATTATGAGGTTTAAGATGTGCGTTTATTGGAATTATGGATATGGGGGTGTTAAAGTGTTCATTAAATTTTGTTGGTGAGTGTACAACCATTGTGTTACCATTACAAGTACCACTGATGGTACTGGGGTGGTTTTTTGCCGTTGATGTTACGGCAAAAAATCATGTCGCGCCAACTACAATGTTATTAAATTAGGAAAAATCAATTAGTAAGTATAATGAAAACATAGAAAATAAATTAAACATTGTTCTGAAAATGTTCAGGACTAAAAAGGTAATTAATTTATTTATTAGCGTTCAAAATTGCGTACGCGCAGTGAGCGGTTTCACGGTGGCAATGAAACTACTTATTGGTAAGAAAATAAAAAGCAACTGATTGAATCGATGAGAGGAATATGGAATTACCCACTGCATTTTATGAATAGCCAAATAATCTTTATCTCTTAAAATATTATAATTATATTTATTTTTTTACCGCAACATTATAGGCGTTTCAACCCACTGAAAAATATTTAGCCGTTTCAGCGGAAAGAGTAACAAATATACATCCATATATCCATACATTCATACATTCTTACAAACTTTTGCGTTTATAATGTTAGTACCTACGATAGTTAAGGGAGATAAATGATTGATTCGGGCGTGATTTTGCGGAAATCCATTATAAATACTGAAAAGGACGGAAATATCTAGTACTTTCCTTATTTTAGCGGGAAAGTACTAGATATTTCCGTCCTTTTCAGTATAGTTTAGGGAGTTTCGATGTATAAAAGTATGTTAAATGTTGTCCAGTGTGCGCTATGGTGGCGGTGGTGGTGGGGGGGGTGCTGGCGGAGAGCGAGGAGTGGGGGGAGCCGGACCAGGACAGGGGCTGCGAGTGCAGCGTGACGCGCCGCCCCGTGTGCGGCACTGACGGCAAGACTTACAACAACCTCTGCGAGTGAGCTTAACTATATGTACATAATATGTACTTATGTATAATATGGAAAAAAAAAATTAAAGCCCCCCGACATCTAAACCTTACCCTAACATGTCATATTTAAAATCATGGTTACCTTACCATGTTCTTTCAATATCATTGAAGTAACACGGTACCAAATTTCGAATCGATCGGACATAAGCCACACCCGTTTTTTCTTCGAGGGTTAATTTTTTTTTAAATTGATGGCCTTTTTGTATTGACTATATATACTATATATGACTGATAAACTCAATAACTACTGCATCGATATTCATGCTGTTTCACCAATGTATAGAGTGGTCCTCGAAGAAGGTTTTAGTAAGTATATAATTTATTGTCAAGTTTTTAAGTCGCTATAGCCGACATCCACGCAGGCAAAGCCGCGGGCGGGCATTAGCTAGTGTCAAAATAAAAAAGCTTTAATAAATGGATATTATTAAGAAAGTATATGGTACCCACCCACTTAATATAACAAACACAATTTTTAACATTTTAGTCTGTCTGTCTGTCTGTTTGTTTCGGCTAATCTCTGAAACGGCTAGATCAATTTTGACGGGAATTTCACTGGCAGATAGCCGATGTTATTATAAGTAACTTAGATTACTTTGAAATTAAGGTCCTGAAAAAAAAACTGCAACCACGAGTAAAACCGCGTGGCACAGTCAGCACCAAATTTTACTAATAACAAAATTATTTCAGATTGAATTGCGTTAGTCCCTTGGAGGAAGCAGTGCAGTTATCTCACGCGGGCGAGTGCGAGGGAGACCAAACGTATTTTAAGCATCTTCCAAGGCCAATACGCAAAAAGAAGAAAAGGAAAGAGTCCGACAGATATAAAAACAATTTGTTTCCAGAAAATTACTATCCATACAGTATAGTTAGTCCTAAAAGAGGTGATTAATTTGCTGTTAACTTCATACAGCGCCATCTTGCGCCGAACTAGGTAAACTTTGCACTATGGGAACCAGGATAGCTGATAGATTAATTATTATACTTCCTTTTGTAAATACATAATTATAACACCCAGACAAAAAAAAATCTGTGTTCATATCACAAAATTAAATTTTTGTCGTGGGTGGGAAATTATGATATTATTTTATTTACTAAATTGTTTAATAAGATAATTTATTATTAATTTCCAGCTAAAACAAAGCATCCCATAAAGGAGTGCATTTGCCATGCAATTTACGAACCTATCTGCGGGACCGACGGAAAAACATACAGCAACTCTTGCATGTATATACATAATTTTACCCCCTTTTATTTATAACCACGAAATATCAAATAATAATATGTTCACTAGTGTAAGCCCAATTTTGGTAGACATCACTCGAATCTCTTGTTACTTAGGTCACGTCCAAACATTATATTTGACACATGCCCACATTTTGTACCCTTTTTACCCCCTTTCGTTTACTTACAAAGACATTTGGAAAAATGTTTGTTTAATAGCGATGTAACTTACACTTTGTATCTTTCCTTCAGCCATAAAGCTAACTAGGTGCTTATTTTAAAAGGTCGTAGCAACCTTCAGAGAACTCTTAATTGGTGTGTGAAAACATTGACGGAACAGCATCAGTAAGGACGTCGTTTTCATTTCAGATTGAACTGCGATAATGAGTATAATCCAAAGAACCCGGTGCAGGTGGCTCACACGGGCCGGTGTTTTCACACACCGGAGGAAGAGGAGCGTCTGAGACAAGTCCAGAGACTCCATAAACTACATGGCCAGCCGTGGTTTATGTTGTAGAAACAGATCAGAACCTCTACATATAACGTGTATAACATCAAATAAAAAGATGTGTGATGAAAATATGAACATTATTATTATATCAGTGTCCCACTGTGTGGGTTGCTCAGTGTGCCAAGCAAAGTCCATTCCCGATTTTTTCTAGATTTTCTAGAGCTAATATAACACCAGTCCATATTTTGTGTACCTAAATCCTACTAATATTATAAACGCGAAAGTTTGTAAGAATGTAAGAGTGTATGGATGTATGTATGTCTGCATGTATGTTTGTTACTCTTTCACGCTGAAACGGCTGAACGGATCTGGATGAAATTTGGCACAGATATAGATTATAGTCTGGACTACTGGCTACTTTTTATCTCGGAAAATTTTACGGTTCCCGCGGGATAGATTTATTTTTGTTTTTCAATGTATCACGCGGGCGAAGCCGTGGGTGGAAGCTAGTTTTTTAATAAAAGAATAAAAATTTAGTCTTTTGGCTTGTAGGTTGAATAGTTTATTGGGTCGAAACAGGAATATACTGAATATTTTGGTGTCCTATCATTGTTTTCGTATAAATATCGCCAAGATACAATTCGTTGAGAGTTAGAAGTTTTAAAAGTTGTATTTCAATTTCTAGAGATGACCTTGAAAAGGAAATTCTATCCACCTTTGCCAAGAAGGGGACAAATAAAACATTTTAGTCCCATCTGTCACCCCATGGAGACAAAGCAGGGGGGTGAATGGGAATAATTTTAGTTATGGGAATGACAGTAGGGGTTAAAGTTTCCAAGAAAATAACATCCCCCCTAAACATAGCCACAGATAGTGAAACCATAAGTAGTCAAACCATAATTAGAATATTAATAATATACTTAAACTAATAATTATTAATAAATATTAATAATCTAAACGTGAAACTAGTACCTATTAAAAATGTCTTCTTACCACCCGCCATATTGTTTTTTTGTCACTAATCCTAAGTCACTTTTGTAATCCACAAGAATCTAATGACACCTCATTTATCGAAAGCCGTTCAGCCGTTTCGGCTCTAGCGATAGCCTAAAGAAGTCGCATACATAAATGATGTAGGTACCTAGTATGTACCTATGTAATCGTTATTTACAAAAAAAAATATAATTAATTTATCAACTATCTGGTTCTAAGCTTTGCTTAGTTTAAGGCTAGATGGCGTTGCAAAAAATGGTCACCAATATTTATTATCCATAACATACATTCACGCAAAACACCTAACCCTTCTGCGCAGTTGGGTAAACACCAAAATGAAATGATAACTAGATTCTTTAAAACGTTGAATACCTGAAACTGCGCAGCATAGGACGTGTGTGGCTTAGTGCCGCGTGCGGTAAGCCGCGTCACTGCAACATGACAATGGCACGTCATGCAGCTACATGTCATGTCATGTAGCCGCATGATCGTGTCTACGCGGCCTTAACTACACTCTGACATCAAAGTATACCAGGTTTAGGGTCTAGGTAATAAAACGTAAATTAATGAAACATTGTTCGATAATGATTATTTTATCGCAACAATGTTCAGCGTACAGAACTAATTACTTAATTATTGGATGTATGCCATTTAATTCGCAGTTGTAATTCACTAACGGTCGTAATGAAACTGAATTTTGGTAAGAAACATCAATTTAACCTGGTTTCTCAACTCTAACCTTACCCCTTTTTACTTATTTTCTTAAAGTTTCAACCACCTTTGCACCCCCTTAGAGGTGGATTTCCTTTGTTAGTGCACTTTTATACCCCTTAGGGAAATTATCCTACAAGATTTCTAGTTAGTGTTAGGGCTGTACGTTGGGTGTCAGTAAATAAGCTACGTTTAATATAAACTAGCTGTTGCTCGCGACTTCGGCTACGTAAATTTCAGTTAGATATATAACTAAATATTTAAACAAATAAATTACTATTAAATACTAAAACCCAGACGTAGAACAAACATCTGCGTTCATCCCACAAATGTTAATGGTGGGGATCGAACCCACAACCTACAGCGCAAAAGGCAGAATTACTACCAACTGAGCTGTGAGGCCAGTTATAAGTGTTCGAACAAACCCGACTTTGTTTTATATATTAAGAAGAAGATAATTAATGATCAAACGAACTTAAACAAGTGAAGTTCGATCACAATTATGTGAACGGCTTCATTCGATGCGATTTATTTTTTACGTATTGTAGAATGCTCCCACACACCAGCCTTACACACGGATTTTTTAAATATTTTTAATTTATTTTTAAAACTAGAAACCCTTTTTAGTTCTTAAACGACTAAGTACTACACCACCCTGACGTTGTTGCGCTATCTTCACTCAACGGGTGTTTACCTGCGGCGCGCCTGTTCGAATCTTGTCATTTTGTTTAAAGAAAGTCAGGTAGGTTAGCGTTAACCTATTTCACAGTAGGTAGGTACCATAAGTAGGAAGTTATTTTTAGGGTAGGGATGTATTACATTAAATAAGGGAAGTATAATACTTTTATTTAGGGAGGGTGTGTATAAATCGCATCGAATGAAGCCGTTCACATAATTGTGATCGAACTTCACTTGTTTAAGTTCGTTTGATCATTAATTATGTTTCACGGCTTCATTCTTAGCGATTTATTTTTTACGTATTGTAGGATGTTTAGAGTTTTATAAGTACCTACAACGTTGTGAAATAGATTTAGGGAAGTAGGTGCAATAAAACGTAAGTGTTACATAGAACACAATCATTTTATTGAATCAACAGACAGTATTGAGTTACTAAATTGTAAATTATCATTAATAATTTCTTTATTGTAAAATCTAGCAAAAACTGCTGAAGAATCAGTCCAGCCAGCAGTTCTACGAATTAAATCTAGACTAACACCGACCCTGTTGGCTGTAGAAGTGGCTGCATGCCGTGTACTGTGACCACTGAAGATACTTGTATCTATGCCACTGGATTGGAGACTGTCTTTTATCCAGTGACTTAATCTTTGTGATGAGATTCTTGCATGCGGTTTTCTGTAACTGATAAATAAATAATCGTTATCAACAGAACGTAATAAACTAGTTTTATTTATATACGTTTCCAAACATCTAGCGGGACAAATTTCAGGTTTCTGATTAAAGAAAGGGAGTCTCAGAATAGGTTGTACACAATTAGGCCTAGATGTTTTAATTAAATCAGGTATTTTTATAAAAATGGCTGTGCGAGATTCTGTTATTTGAATGTTACTTAATTTTATTAGTGAAAATGTTTGGACACGATGTGCGGTCACTAAAGCCAAAAGCGTCAGTGTTTTCTTTGAAAGAGTTTCTAAATTGAGACTGTCATTTGGGCATTTTTGAGAGAAATAATTTAAAACAACACAAGGATCCCAGGTCGCATCATATTTAGGAGCCGGAGGTCTCAATCTAAAAACTCCTCGCATAAAGCGTCTTATTTCAGAACTATTTGACAGATCATCTACTATGAGCGATAATGCAGACTTATATGAGTTAACTGTGCCGTAAGCTACACCATTATCGAAAACTTCAGTTAAAAATGAAATGACTTGTGACACTGTTGCTTTAATATGATTATAGTTATTTTTGTGGCAGAACTTGACCCAAGCTCTAAGACTACTGTCATATTGCCTGTAGGTGTTGTCTGATAAAGAGTTTAACATTATCTCTATTGCTCTATCTGTTAATCCCTTGCCAAGTAATGTTTGCCGGATAATCTCGCGGCCATTAGAGTCAGCGATCGGTAGAGTTTGTGAGTCTTCCTGAAAGGAGATTTTAGTAGATTAATATCAGGTTCAAAATATATTATCTCGGATATTACAAGCTTTTTAAATACTGGGAACCACGGTTGTGTTGGCCAGTAAGGAACCACGACAATACCTTCTGCCTTATCGCTTATAATTTTATGAATTATCTTAACAATAATTGCAAAAGGCGGAAAAGCGTAGAAAAAATAGTTTTTCCATGAGATAGTAAAGGCATCGACAGCCCACGCTTCAGGCTCGTTTCGCCAGCTTACAAAAGTAACGCATTTTGCATTACAACGACTGGCAAACAAATCTAAATGTGGTTCACCTAACTTATCAACTATTTTATTGAATGCGTGATCAGCTAATTCCCACTCTGTGTCTTCAAACTTTCTACGAGACAGTAAATCGGCGTCAGAATTTTCTTTCGTATTAATATATGAAGCAAAAAGCCAAATATTTCTATTTTCACACCACATCCATATATCCCTAGCGATTGTATTTAGATGTCTAAACTGGACACTGCCCATCCTATTTATACTAGCTATTGCCGTAATATTATCTAATCTTAGAAGTAGTTCACAGTTCTTTAGGCTTCTTGCAAAACATTTTATTGCTAAGAAGGCAGCTTTTAGTTCCAACTCATTGATATGCAAACTTTTTTCAGTTTCTTTCCAATAGCCAAAACACTTCTTGTTATCACAAAAAACTCCCCACCCCGTAGTAGACGCATCTGAGAATATTTCCAGTTTATAGTCATTGGGTTTCAATTGGGAATAACCGTTATCAATGTGTGACAACCACCAGTATAAATCGGGTTTCAAACTATCAGGAATGTTAATCATTTGATCATAACTTGGGTTTTTTAATAAACACCTATATTTGTGATGCTCAAACTCCTTTGTGTACAACCATGAATATTTGATTGCAGGGCATGCCGATATCAACATACCCAGTACACTGGCGAAATCTCTTAATTTAATTTTATTAATTTTCAAAATATTGTTGACTTTATTTTTGATTTTAAGTTTCTTTTCCTGAGGTAATTTTAAAATCATATTTTTAGAGTCAAAGATAAAACCCAAGAATTTGCATTCAATGTTTGGAATCAAACAGCTTTTTTCCTTATTCAATAAAAAACCAAAACTATCTAGTAACTTCTTTGTTGAATTTATGTTAGCCAGGCATTCTTGTAATGATCTACCGATACAAAATATGTCGTCCAAATAGATTACTGAAATAAAACCTTGTAATCGTAAGTATTCCATAACGGGCTTTAACAATTTTGTGAATACATATGGAGATGTGCACAAACCAAATGGTAAACAATTGAATTCATATAAGTTATTATTATATCGAAAACGTAGGTATTTCTTATGACAATCTTGAATCGGAACCAAAAAATAAGCATCTTTCAAATCAATTGAAGCCATAAAACTATTGCGAGTGATGAGCTTCGAGGCTGTCCGATAGTCCTCCATTTTAAAGTGATTAGTTTTAACAAACTTGTTTAAATATTTGAGGTTCAAAATAAACCTTTTTTCACCATTCGGTTTGGGCACAAGGAATATACTGGACAGAAATTGTGAACTAACAGATTCACATCGAGAAATAGCATTAATTTCTAACAACCTATTTATGGCTGTATTAAAATTATTCGATTCTTCCTCAGATTTGGGGTAAACGCTAGGGTCATCATTGCGGTAAGGCATAGATGTAAAAGGAATTTCGTAACCCTTGATCCATGAGAGTACTACAGGATCATCCGTGATTCGAGACCAAGCGTGAGTAAAATATTGCAGTCGACCTGCATACTGCGAAGGAATATGTACCTCGTTTATCTCCGGGACGGAGGCGGCGGCGCTCTCTTGGGCGGCGGAGAGCGCTCGCGGCGGCGCGGCGCTGGTGGCGGGGCTCGCTCCTGCAGCGCCGGGCGTGCACCGCCTCGGCTCGGGGCGCGCGTCCCGCGGGCTGCCTGCTGAGCACCGCGCGTGTAGCTCTTGCGGTGCTGGTAGTTTAAATTGTTCCTTTTTGCATTGTTATTGTTAAAAGGCGTTTTCTGTGGCGCGGGCGCTTTTAAGGCCTCACCAGATTTTTGGATCGTCTGTGCAGCCTTAACCTTATCGGTGATATTATCTCCGAATAAATAATTGTCCCTGGGGGCGTTGATTAAGGTATCCTTAAGCGAAGGGTTTACCGTAGATACTACGAAATTTCTGCGAATCCTTGTCTCACCATAGTGATTGTCGCATAAAATGCGACAGGCATCGCTCAGCGGTTTTATGATGCTTTGTTTTGAATCGTCTTTTAAGAGTCTGTCCATCGACACAGCTAACGCGGCCAGCGCCGATCCAATCTGTTTTTGTTTTGCGCGTAAAGCGATATCTCTTTTTATCGATGTGTCGGGTAAAGCGGCTTTTACTTCAGCGTTTAGCTCGGGAGCTAATAACAAATCACAATTATTAGGGATAGCATAATTGTTTATAATTGTTTCTTTAGTCTCCTTTTGAAGGCCGCATTTAAGAATTTCTTGCCATCTTGTGGCAATATCTTTATGGACAGCTGGACCTAAAGCTATTTCAGTTTTTGGGGCGTCACCAAGCAATTGCAAGATTTCATCGTCTAGTTCCTTTTCCATAACATTGTCCGCAGCATCAGAGGGATGCACAGCGGAGTCGAGGGCCTCGGTCACGGAAGGGACGACATTAGCGGCAACCTCGGGGACGGATGCACTGGCGGCGCCTTCGGCGGTGGCCTCGTCAGTGCCACCTGGACTGTGATAGGCGGCGTCTGCGCAGTCAGTGGGGGGAACGGGATCGTTCTCCAAGAATGACTCGTGAACGTCAGCCGCAGTCTCTTGCTCGACAACTGCCGAAACAAATAAAACGCGTTAATACGCAAAGACGTGACAGTATCAACCCGAATAATGGCAGTACGCATCACATTTTCATCAAGGTTATAAATAGATGATCGTTAAAATAAAATGCGTTAATACGCAAGCACGTGACAGTATCAACCCGATTATGACAGTAGATACGCATCACATCTTGAACGAGGTGAAAAAATAAAAATATGATGACCGTTAAAACGACAGAATCAACCCAGGATAGTTGCTCGCATCGTGGTCAAAAGTAAGCTTCAATTTACATAGTGACAGTGGTAACCCATAATCAGCAGCACGCATCACAAAATTGAGCTTAACATTTTTATTTTAAATAATTAACAAATGTAGGTAGTATGCACTTACGGTTATTTTCGTTTTCCGAAGACGATGAAGTGACTAACACCCGGCGACGTTTCCTACACAGCTTCTTCTGCAGTTTCGCGATCCTTTTCTTTATACCTTCATCGTCGGTACTGCTGCTGCTGCTATAACTTCTTTTTCTTCCCATGTTTATAGATAACACAACTATAAATTGTAATATTACAATTTTTCCTGAAGGGCTCTGTGATTGACGTGCGAAGGCTAGAGCACGGAAACACGGAATGACAAGATTCGAACAGGCGCGCCGCAGGTCAACACCCGTTGAGTGAAGATAGCGCAACAACGTCAGGGTGGTGTAGTACTTAGTCGTTTAAGAACTAAAAAGGGTTTCTAGTTTTAAAAATAAATTAAAAATATTTAAAAAATCCGTGTGTAAGGCTGGTGTGTGGGAGCATTCTACAATACGTAAAAAATAAATCGCTAAGAATGAAGCCGTGAAACATAATAGATAATATTTCTCCCAGTATGCGCTGTAGTGTTGGTGGTGGGGTTGGTGGTGGGGTTGGTGCCGGGCGGGGGCGCGGGGGGCGCGCGCTGCATGTGCTTCGCCAACTACCAGCCGGTGTGCGGCAGCGACGGCAGGACTTACGGCAATGCGTGCAAGTCAGTTTTACTATTCCACCCCTTTATGGGGGCAAGCTTTTTTAACATTTTACCCTTTAAGGGGAAAGTTTTAAAATTTGCTTCATCCGATGAGGATGGTTCACAGCAAAGAAGAGTTTATAATTCTATGGTTAAATTAGGGTAAATTGTCATGATGGCACTCTCAATGTGTTATTGCTAGTTACTTTTTTCAAAAAGTCTAACTTTAGTCATCTATACTATAATATATAATATTAATATAATATTATAAAGAGTAAAGATTTGATTGTTTGTTTGTTTGTTTGTTTGTTTGTTTGTTTGTTTGAATTGAATAGGCTCCGAAACTACTGAACCGATTTGTAAAATTCTTTCACCAATGTGTAGAATGAACTATCAGGATGAACATAGGCTATATTTTATGTAGGTACTTCGCGGGCGACGCCGCGTGCAGAAGCTAGTGTTTTATAAAGCAGATACTATGAAGTTAGGAATTTGGGAATTATCAACTGAAAAACTATCCGTTTCGGACAACCATCAAAATTTACGCCAAAGAAATATACAATAAATATGGCCCCACGTTGGGCGCCACTATAAAATAAAATAAAATGTTCTTTCAGTCAACTATTTTACCATGTATCTATACTAATATTATAAAGTGGCAAAGTTTGTTTGTTTGTAATCTCCGAAACTACTCATCCGACTTCGAAAATTCTTTCAACAATGTTTAGAATGAACTTTCAGGATGAGCATAGGCTGTATTCATTAATGTAGGTACCTCGCGGGTAAAGCTACGGGCGGAAGCTAATTTAAATAGATCTCTATATTAAAAAAAAACATGGTTACGACAGTAATCCCCAGGCTCGGTAGATATCTCTCAAGCGCTGCGATTACGTAATTCTGATACTATCAAAACATGGTGACTTGTAATCATCATCATCATCATCTTCCTGCCCTTATCCCACTAGGTGGGGTCGACACAACAGGTTCTCTTCCTCCACTCTCCCCTATCATCCGTCATCTCAGTAGTCACTCCCTTCTTACACATATCGTCTTTCACACACTCCATCTTTTCTTAGGTCTACCTCTACTCTTGTATCCATCCACCTTCAAATCCATCACCCTTCTTGTAACATGGCCATTGAATTATTATATTATATTATTTGTTTATTGCCTCATGTATATTGTTGTAAATATCAGAATTACGTAATCACAGTATATTTTATTTTCTGATAGAAATTCATTGTAATTGATTGTAACCAGAGTAACGTAGTACCCCAGTATCTCCTTAGATCTTAGAGGATATCTAAATCAAAATAATCTAAGGAGGATAGAGGCATATTAAAGTTAAAAAATGAGCAGAAATAGAGCCTTGTTGAGTTTTCAGGCAGTTTTATTTGAGTGCTATGTTTCAGCATGTACAACGCAGTTTTATTTGAGTGCTATGTTTCAGGATGTACAACTGCGGTGAGAGCGCCGTGTCGCTGGCGCACGAGGGCCCCTGCCTGTTCGGGGGCCGCTGGGGCCGGCTGGCGGCAAGGGACCCCCTCAAACGATTCTCCTTGAAGCATTTTAGTAACTAATTTTAAATATTATTGTTTTTTCCCTGCTTCTGATTTTTGTTTTTTTACTATTAATCATATTTCTGTCCTTTTCCCACGTTATGACATGAGATCATCTTCCATCTCCCTTTATCATTCGTCATCTCAGTACTCCCTTCTCACCCATGCCATTTTTCACACAGTCCATCCATCTTTGTATGCCCAGTAAGGGTGAATGTCGTTACTTTCTAGAAAATGTTAAATTCGTCCACACTAAAACAATAAAATACTACTCTAATAGATTGCGTACTAACTGAAGTTGTCCTGTTAGTTTTTTGAATATTTTTTTCTTTCGTCGACAGAGTCGCTCCGACCGAGACCGCGGTTTTAACCTAATTTAAACTTCGAACTTGGTTCATATCCTTCGCGGTTTTTTTTATCTAAAGCAAAGACAATTTTGTTGAACGTGAGTTTTTACTTTTTATTGATTAACTTGTAGCCTAGGGGTTTTTAAAAGATGGTTGCCGTCAACAACCGTGATAATGATGCTAGTGGATACAATCTGTAAGGGTCCTTTCTACTCAGCGGTTTTGTCATTGTTCTCACTTCGTCATTGTTCACATCAAACAATTTTTTGACATTGACAGCTGTCATCTGATTGTTCCGATTATTAAAACTAGAACGCTGAGTCTCCCTCAGAGAAACCGAACATCTTTCAATTTGCTTAAACCTCATAACATCTTACATAATTAAATCTTGCTGACATCGACATTGGCAAAATTGTGGAAAACTAAACCACAGACGCCATATCTAAAAGAAGAAGAAGAAGAAGAAGAAAACTAGAACGCTAGACAAAAGAACGCGCTATCATTGTAAAAACCTAAATATACATTGAAAATAAATGTGTAGGTGTTTATGTGAATAATAGTTAGGTATTCTTTATTGAAAGTTGACTGAAATTTAACTGTAAGTAAAAGTCGGCTTCGTCGGTTGAGGAGCTTAAGTTGTTCATCCTCTCTCTGGACGTCCACACTCTCCCTTATAGTGGAGATCTGCGCCGGCGCATATTAAGCTACAACAATAAAATAAGTAACTACTACATGTGTAAATAATATAAATACTAAGTACTAATCTCTTCAGATTCGGCGCTCATATAATTATGATAGAACTTCACGTACAGGTAAGTTCGTTTAATCATTAATAGTATTTGCGAGTGTGTTGCCAGCTAGGAAAATTTACTGTGATAATCTATGATGTTGCTGTCTACAGCTTGGATCGAACGGTGAAGGAAAACATCGTAATGGTTTAGTAGGCTTCGCATGAATTTTTCTGTGCAGGACCGGGTTCGAACCCATGACCTTAGGATCGAAAGGCGAAGCCACTACCACTAGACCATCAAGTGCTCTCAACAGCGTCCTGTAAGTTATGAAAAAGTTTTTCTTGTAATTTTATAATATAAACAAATAAATTTTGGTGGAAATTTCACACAACGCCATCTATCCTTAAACTAAGTACTTAAAGCTTTTACTATGGGAACCAAATAGGTGATCATACACAGAATAGTCATAATAACACCAGACATAGAACAAACATCTGCGTTCATCACATAAATGTCAGTCCTGGGTGAGGATCGAACCCACAACCTGCAGCGCAGAAGGCAGAGCTACTACCAACTGAGCTGTGAAGCCAGTGTTCTAGAATAGTCTAGAATAGTGTCTGATGAAGCCAATAGACCTTGCCCCTATTCAATAAACATTACAAATTGTAAATACAATTATTTGTAAGCGGCTACAATTTTAGTTTCTTCAAGTTTCTGTTTAATAAATAATTACGATTTACTGGAGGAAAATTTACAAAATTGTAAAATGTTATTACAATTCTACATATTTGTAAGTTTTATTAAACAGCACTTGTCATGAAATTCGACAATATTGCCACTTTTTACTTTGTAGACTTGTAACCTTTAAGGGCCAGCATTTTGAAAATTGCAAGTATTGCAACCCTAATCATTCTATTACCGCTTAATAGATTACATTGAAATTGAACTACACGATACTCAAGGATATAAGTGATAAATCAACCGGAGCTAAAACACGAATTAGTTAGAAAACCTTGGTTAAAAATCATGTCAAATACACCTCTGAAAATTCAGAAATTCCCTAATTTATCCAGAACAGTAAGGTATTTTGAATTTTTATTTCACATGAATGTAAATCAGTTAATTTGAAACAAATCAACCCAGCCCTTTTTTTGAAATAAGCTATTTAATTGAACATATTTATGTTTTTTATAAATTATCGCTTTCGTTACGTAATTCAGAGCAGCCATATTATCATGTCGCACTCTACGTACTTATCATTTGGGTATTTCGCTTACTGCTAAATCTGATTCCGCGGAGATCCGCGTTGCTATACGGACCTATGTCACTTTTTTTGTAACTTTTACGTAAGGAATAGTGTGACGAGTATTCTGGGCCTTAAACGAGCAATTCTTGTATTATACTCGTATGTATATATATATAATACTAGCTGTCCCGGCAAACTTCGTACCGCCTTCTACATTGCTTAGACAACAGTGAGTGACTATAATTTAATATGAACTTTATTAAATAGTAATAAAATTCAAATTGACTCTACATTTTATTTGGAAAACGTTTGTATGGGAGATAGAAAAGGGCTATTTTTAGGGTTTTCCCGGCAGTTATTCGAATTTTTCTTACCTTTTAAACCTTCCCTAGACCTCCACGAACATTTCAAGACCAAGATAAGATAAATCCGTTTAGCCGTTCTCGAGTTTTAGCGAGACTAACGAATAGCAATTCATTTTTGTATATATATAGAAGATAGAAGATTATATAATCTGAATCTCGGAAACGGCTCCAACGATTTTCATGAAATTTCGTATGTAGGGGATTTCGGGGGCGATAAATCGATCTAGCTTGGTTTCATTTTTAGGAAAACGTCGTTTACCCCAAAAAAACCCAAGTACTGTTTATTGAATAGGGCCCTGGTACTCACTTGCACTTGTTGGAGTAGGTGCAGCCCCGGGTGGAGCACACGGGGGCCCACTCCAGGGTGCAGGTGCACTTGGAGCCCCGGGGGCATCGCTCCTGATACGCTCCAGATAGCGAAGCCACTAACAACAACACGAAAAGCCCTGGAATTCGAAAACTAATGTTGTGATCTGATGCGGTATCTGCTGCTACCAGTCCTGCTACTAGCTACTGATACCAGGGGCCCCACCACAAATTCATAATTCGTTCATCATCAGCCTATAGCAGTCCACTGCTGGACATAGGCCTCCCCTAATGAGTGCCATTGCGCCCTGTCTTCAGCTCGACGCATCCAGCCTCCGCCAGCAGCCTTTCGCAGATCGTCACTCCACCTAGCCGGAGGGCGTCCTACACTACGTTTGCCGAGCCGCGGTCTCCACTCGAGAACTCGTTTACCCCAACGGTTATCGGTTCTAATACGTTACCGAATTAATATTACATTGTTATTTCGTACCATGATCTATGCAAATTGTATTGAAGTAATGACGTTCTATAACGGAATCGTTCTGGCTACCAACTGACCCCACAAATGTACTGTGGTAGGCGGGGCTTGTTAATTATGCCTAAAATCATATCATTTTGACATGACTATCTACATGTTACACGGAAATATAAAGCCAAACGTCGAGAGAATAAAGCCACCTTTTACAGCCAATTTTGATAAATTTTTGACTAATCCATGAAGGAGTTTCGATGTGTTTTTGGTGTCAAGTTTCGCGGATATTTCCCTTGAAGTAATGCTTCCATATTTTTTTTCGTTCACTGTTTGCTATATTGAACTTGGGGGTAACTTTTTGGGGGTATAAGACCAATACCCCTGAATAATTAATATTGGTGGATATTTTCATTAAGCGTCATTTAGCCCAAAGTAACTTGTACCTACTATGGGTAATAGACACCATTTTTTTTTTATATTAATTGATTATACTCTTCAAGCGGAAGAAACTAGAAAAAAAAAATTGTTATGCATACTTTGATTAATTACAAACTTGAAGTATACCCTCTGTAGTTACTTAGAATGTTAACTAGAAACTTTCAAAACTACCCCTAATAGGGTGCGGTTAGGGGAGAGTTGCGGCTGATTGCAAACTTGAAGCAAATAACGAAATATGTAGCCAACTGTGAGGAGATGAATGTCATGTGACGAAGCGAGGGTTAGGTATAAATGTGAATGGATACAGGGGTAGAGGTAAGCCGAAGAAAAGATGAGACTGTGTGAGAGATGACATGGGTAAAGGAGTGAGTACTGAGATGACGGATGATAGAGGGAGATGGAAGAAGAAAACGTGTTGTGCCCCCACATAACGTGAGAAAAGGGCAGGAAGAATTAGTAGCTATTCAACTGTTTCCAGGTTTACCCCTAAATGGGGGTGCCTCATGCGCCAAATGTAGAGACAATGTTACAATAAGTAAAATAAGTTAAAAAAACAATTTATTTACCTGTACAAACCTTCATTTTGAAATGAGTTTATTTAAATTTCAAGACAAATACTTGCGAAAACTGATAAAACTGTGTGAAAAGTCCTACATTTTATACTTAATCCAGCGGATACCCTTAACGGTTGCACGTTATTAAGCTACGTTCCAACTGCCGCGATGGAGCGTGACAGACAAAGTTTTGAAAGTTGCGTACGAATGACGCAATAATGCTTTTGATACGCGTGTAATAAAACAGTTTAAACACAAAATATTCATCAAAAAGAGACTGAAAAAATCACACTTTAACAACCTATATTTATTGCAAAAAAAAATCTCGACTAAAATAACTGAAAATAGATTTTTACAGCCGCCATATTGAATTTTTTGACATTTTGTAAAACCTATGAACCTAATATACTATTTATTGTAATTAATATTGGGTTCCAGCGACAGACAAAGGAACTCGCATGCATACACACATACATACAAACATACATACATACATACAAACATACATACATACATACACCCCAAAAACATTACCCTCCTTCGCTTCGCAGTCGGCTAAAAAGCCATAATTAAGCCATTACCGCGGCGTCGACTTCCAGATAAAGTTAACTAGAGCTAACAACTACTGCGTAAGTAGGTAAGTACCTACTTTAAAAGTCTTAAAAATGACGGTAGCGTAACATTGCGTCGCTATTATATTAGTTAGTCGCTATTGTTTATTTTTTTTTCATTAGTCGCGTCAAAGTCAATGATAGAAAGAAATGGAAGAAGAAACCGTGTTGTGCCGACCCCACATAAATAAATAAATAATACTGGACAGTCCACACAGCATCATCTAGCTCCAAAGTAAGCTACTCAAAGCTTGTGTTATGAGTACTAGATAACTGATATATTTAATACATTATATACATAGATAGATATTTTTATTATACATAGAAAACACCCAGACAAACGGAACATATTTCTGCAGATCGTACACAAATTTGTTCCGCGGCGGGAATCGAACCCGCAACCTCTTGCATCGCAGGCGGACTCTCGTCCGCTGCGCCACTGAGGTTGTCAAAAACATCCCACATAGCGTAAGAAAAGGGCAGGAAGAAGAAGTTGCGTCAAAGTCGCTAAGATCGCGTCGGCTTTAACTTAATTTGTAACTTGAAGTAGTCGGTTCGCTTCCCGCGCGGCTCGTAAAGGAAAGTTTTACGCGAGGCGGATGAGGCGATGCGTTCTGACGAGTTTTTATTGACTGCAATGCAGATTATTTTGTAAACTGAACTTCTGGAAAACGACAGTCGTTATATAGCGGCGGTAATATAGCCGTAAAGGTTGATTATTTAGTGAATTTCTTCATATTTTTTTTGCTTTTGGTGGCTCAATTTTCGTCTTTTGCGCAGCAGAAGACTCATTATCACGTTATTCTGTGACCAAAGTTAATTATTCAGCCTTCAATCACTATATCAGAATCTCTAGACCATCCAAGTTTCATGCACATTGGATTAACAGTTCTTATGTTATGTTCTAACAAACATACAAACAAACAAATTGCCAAATTGCCCCACTTGCCTCTGAGATTTCGCTCGCTTCACTCGCTCAATCAACTGTGTATGAAATTTTGTCATAAACTTTGCTATCTTGGGTCCACTTTATTTTTGTCAATCGTAACGTGACGGTCACCGCATTTTTAAGAGACCAAAACATATTATGTGAGGATATTATTTGGCGCATAAATTGGTGAAAATTGTGAAGGTTTTATCAGTTATCTTTGTTTTTCTGAAAAGCTGAAGTTTTAAAATTTAAAATGATGGTTTTCGTTTGTATTGAGCAAGTAGTAGGTACAGTCAGCGACAGTTCGCTAAACCAACATCACCACTAATTGTTTATTTATTTATCTTTTTTTATTGTTAAACATATTTGTACGAATATTTCGTGATCATGTGTTTACTTTGACTCTCGTGTTGTACAGGTGGGCTCGTACAAAACTCTCGAACCGTCTAAACAAGTCATAATTTACTAAGTTTTGTCATAATTTAAAGCCAGTGCGTGTCGTTGCCATGTTATTCGTTAAATAAATCTTTTTATTATGCGTATAATACTTATTTACCTGTAAGTTATTCTCCATTTACGAAATAAATAGCCACTTTAGAGGCAAGCCTACTACATTAGTCACACGAAAAGATATTAACATTAAATATAACCTTATGCATATTAATACAAAAATATAGTGCTGATTCAGATTTTAGTAAAAGCTTTACCAAATTAAGTTGACGACTGTACTCTGAATATTATATAAGATTTGCTTATTAGACATTTTGCTACGTATACTTATTGCTACTTAGACAAATAATTATATTGCCAGTTGGAAGTTTTTTTTTTTTTTATTATTTTTTTTATATAATTTTTTAGTTGGACGAATAATTATTGCTAGTTGGGCGTATTGCTACTTAGACTAATAAATATTGCCAGTTGGACGTATTGCTACTTAAACGAATAATTATTGCTAGCTATAGGTATGTATTGCTAGTTAGACGTTTTTCTACTTTGGCGTATCGATCGTTAAAAAAATTAGTTATAGTACCTAAATAAAATAGTGTGATAACATTTGTCTCACACAGGCTGTCCCACGGCTGGGCAATATTTTTCCCCACAAGTGGGCGGGAACCACTTACCTGCTCTTGCTTATGGTCCTTCCGCATTGACCCGCCATGGCCCCCCGTGCTCTGCACCGTGTTCATTTCAACAACACAACAACAACTCAACAACACAGTTCAACAACACAACAATCAACAATTAAACAAGTGGACGTCGTCCGCTACTGAGGCACTTCACTTAATTCACAGCACATTTTTCACTAAAATATACTTAATTTTGTTTTAAACCTGCAATATTTTTATGTTAATTATCTAAGGGTCCTTCAGACGAAGGCCTATTCTCCATGATGGAGGCCTAATGAACCAAATCCACCTTTTGACCTCTGTGCCCTGTATCTCTGTGACCTACTGCGTAGGATAATGTATTTAACCTTCTTCATATCCTGAGATTATTCCCATTTGTCCCCCTGTTCTGCCCCCTTGGAGGGATAGATGGGACTAAAACGTTTTATTTGTCTCCCGCATTGCAACGGGGGGACATAATTATAGAACTTTTTGGTCCTATCGGTCCCCCTAAAGAGACATAGCAGGGGGACAAATGGGAATAATCCATAACCTGTCACTAGGTCTTTGGAACCATGGTGCTGAAAGAATAAGGTGCGTCTCAAAGGCTCCTTTTGACGTTTTTTTTCGGCTTCGCCCACAAGGTTCCTACGTAAATGTAGCCTATGTCCTTTCTCAAGCTTCAGTATTTCTAGCTCTATCTTTTTACCAAATTTTATCAAAATTGGCTCAGCGGTTTAAGCGTGAAAGCGTAAAAAGTTACTTTCGCGTGTAATTTTATGATATTAGTACATAAAGAGAATTAGTACATTAGTTTAGATTTTTGTACTAACTATTTATCTGCATCGTATCTACAATGTAGCTAATTGTATGTGTGTATGCTTATATATGTATGTAAGGGTGTATATATGTATGTGTGTGTGTGCTAAATAAACTTTATTTTATTATTTTTATTAGCAAGCAACAACCTCCACTACAACCTTATCAGAGCACACTCGAGATCTTCACAAAATATAATAATTTCACAAAAAGCTTTTTATTTCTCATTCCAGTTTTAATATTACAAATTATCCCACTGTCATCAGTCGCAGACATCTATTTCACAACTAGTGGCGTTCCCCGCGGCTTCGGTCGCCTCATATTATTTTATTCATTCTTAAATCTCCCACTAAAAAGTTTTTACCCGCGGCGAGACGGTTGCCATTTTTCTTCAAAACTACTAGTCCGATTTTGATGCAATTTCCAGTTATGTGTTCGGGTTTGATTGATGCATGTTCTTATCCAATTACTTTTCAACCGTCGGAGGTATTTTAAAAATTTTTGATATATTAAATTATAAAAATCTATGCTGTTTTAGGGTAATATTTTAGGAGCATAAGTATTTTGTTTTTTTTTACTTTTAAAAGTAGTACGAGTTTATTGAAAATAATATTATGTTTGTCTTTTTCCCGACTCACACCATCCAGTACCAAAATTTTCATAAATTTTAGGATTCCTTTTTCAGTACACCTGTAGGTTGTAAGAGGAATGCATCTTTCAGATTTCATGTTTCTAAGGCACGGTTTAGGTTTGTGCGTCGAGTCAGTCGGTCATTAACGTTAGTTTTGTATATATAGACTTTCGTCAGAGTAAGGATCGTAAGTAGGTTTTGGAAAGCTTCCAGACATTTTGTTAGCTTAATACAACATTTTAGCAGTTTTCAAAAATGACGCCATTTCTCACTGTAACCAATATACTGTACATTACCAGACAGTGTATATCGATCAATATTTTTTCCTTAAGACAGAGTTTTATGTGTATACTAGCTTCTGCCCGCGAGTTCACACGCGTAGTACTTATATAACTAGTATTGCAAAAAACAAAAAAAACCCGTCTGAATGTAACTGAAAACAGATTTTTACAGCCGCCATATTCATTTTTTTGACATAGCTTCATTCTCATAATCCAGACAAATTCAACGACACCTCATTTGTCAAAATCTGTCCAGCCGTTTGGACTACAGCCAAAGAAACTCGCATACATACAAACATACATACATCTCGAACATATTACCCTCCTTTGCTGCGCAGTCGGGTAAAAAGTAGTTTATATGTTAATTATTAACAGTTAATCCATAGATATACTCTAAATTCCAAATTTCATGCCGATCCGTTCAGCCGTTTAGGCGTGATTGAGTCACAAATGTTTACCTTCACAAACTTTTCTTTGAAAAAAATAAAAGGTCACACTTCCAACACTTTCGGCACTGAACGTTCCTCTGTCTATACAGCCATTGTGAATACGTCATCGGTGATTTCCGGTCGCGTGACCATACAAATCGGTTTATGGTAATCAGCGATCACTTCCGGCTGAATGACGGCCTTTAGTTCAGTCAGTATTACCTACAATCTGCAATTTTGATATTTACCGGCACTTATTTTGCATTATGCATGAAACTGCTTTGAAATATCGACCGGGAAAGGCAGCTACGTCTTCTTCTTCTTCTTATGAGTAATTTCAAAAGAACTGGTGTGGTGGAAGTATTAAAGTGAGTGTCTCTTCCTGCTTTTAGCGAATAAATATTAAAAAGATCAGTGCTCTTTTTAATATTTAGGTATGGTGGTAGGTAATACCTTTTCCATAATATTATCTGAAGGTCGTGTGTTCGAACCTGGCGCCATAGAAAACAAATGGATTTTAAAATTCGAAAAATGTATTTCCACAGTGTCTGTACTTAACGGTGTAGGAAAACATCGTAAGGCACTTTGAAACTAAAAATTCTAAGGCGTGTCGTGTTTCTAAAAGCGGCGATGAGCTTGCAACCTGTCACGTACCGTCCAGAACTTGGCCATAAGCCTATGATTACTTCCTTTAAGACATTTTATCGGTTCCTAATCGGAGAAAATGTCAACTGAACTTAAAGATTGCAGTAGTGATGTCTGTATTTGTGTAAGATAAACATTTGCTCAAGAGAAATGTGATGTAGAGAGTTTTGAAACGGTGAAGGAAAACAATAAAACACACAATATCGGTGCTATAGTTCAAACTCCGCACTTCGGACGTCTGATAGCGAGAACTAACGGAAACTCTATGATGTATGTGCGAGAGTATTTTAAAAGAGTGGTTTTTTACTGACTGTAAGAAGGCAGATAATGTTTGTTGGGGATGTTTGTAGATACACCCTATGTTCTTGTTAGAATTCTATTGCAAAGCCAGTTTTCTTAGCATTTTCAACAGTTTCTCGAAATAGTAGCTATTCATATTTTGATTATGTGCATACTGAAATACCGTCTTTTTTATAAACGCGAAAGTTTGTTAGAATGTATGGATGTATATTTGTTACACTTTAACGCTGAAACGGCTGAACGGAACTGGATGAAATTTGGCACATTTATAGATTATAGTCTGGAATAGCACATAGTTAACTTTTATTTGGGAAAAAAGTACGGTTCCCGCGTGATAGATTGTTTTTGTTTTTCAAGGTACCACGCGGGCGAAGCCGTGGGTGGAAGCCAGTGGTGCTATAATTATGATAATAATATTGCTTTAGGCCTTAAGAACGATCTTGTGGTGAGGCCCTAGGGCTGTACCCTTTTACTATGGTGGAAATACTTAAAAGGCCAGTAATTTTCTCTAGTCCATCACTATTTGAATATCGCAATATTTAACTTGTGACAGACTCACTAGTGAAGTGATTACATCAGTACAACGTGCCAGTAGTTACATCACTAAACGGTTCTGATCGTGTTCTGAATTATTCGATTGGGGTAGTTGTAGGTCTACCATGAGTTTTCACAATCTACACTCGCTAGCGACTGTAGTTAAAAAAATGTATGAAAAGTTTTCATACATTTTTAGTATACAGAGTGTACAGCGCCTCTAGCGGATAGTTGGCTACTAAAACGTCACATAGTTAACTATCCTACGTCACAGCGTACTACAGCGACTGTAGTTTGCGCTTCATTCATTTGCTTAGAATTTGGTACCATGAGTAACAATTTTGACAGATGTCATAGTAACGTACTATTACTACTGTAGTGACGTCAGCCGATCTAAATTTGACAACTCATGGTAGACGTACCGGTGCTACATACTCTGTGGTTCTTGGGATAGCTTTTCCAACTTTTCTCCAATGAACCAATATTCATAAACTTGAGAGAATTCTTTAGGGTACCGTTTCACAGAACCATTTCAAATCTCATAGCTTTAAGAGATTACCTACTTAGTTTTCGATCAGATATTTTGTGTTTTTAGGTGAATAATTTGTTTAAAATTTGTTTTTATCTATGTTTATTAGATTTGCCATGAACATTATTAAAAATTAAACCGTTTTAAATATAAGTTTTTAACCGTTTTTTTTCTGTGACTGGAAAAGTATCACATACCGGTTTTTGAAATGTAGCCAAGATAAATAAATGAAACCTAGAATTTTTTGTTGTAAAAATTAAATTTATGTACATAAATAAAAGTTGTGATTTATCGACACAGAGGACACAAACGGTAGATTTCAGCTGGTACTTTATCATAGAGACTTAGTATTTTCAAAGAATCTATAAAATAAATAATTTATTTATTTATCTAAGGTTTGTGATTTTCATGCCACTTTATCTTTATTGTTTTGTTGGTAGTTTGTAAGGAAATTAAACCAAACATTTACTTTCAATTAATTCACGATGTTATCACCACCGACACTTCAAAACAACACTAAAACACAAAGACACAACGAATCCAACACGCAACTTCCAGCCCTATTCACTACGGCCTACAGTCTATTATCATCTATCAGATTCGAACCACCTGTAGAATTGCGTATATTTTAATCGATTTTCTAAATTCATTTTTTTACCGGTTTTTTTTAATGATCGTTTTGTTTTTAAAAGTAAGAGAGATGCAAGAGGAGGGTAGATTGAGGAGAGAGAGAGACGTGCGTCTCCTCGGAGGGCCCGGCGTGCACTGCCGCGGTGGAAGGACGAGCTCCTCCAGACCGGTCGACGGATAAATCCGGAGAATGTTGGGTGATTTTTTAATTGATGTGAATTTTGGTGAATCCTTTTAGCGCTTTTTTGATTGCGGTCGGGTAAAACTGGGTTTGGCCTTCCGCTTTTTATATCGCTAATTTATTAGCATGTCGAGAATAGAACAAAGAATATTTAATTATTTAGGGGAACCTATTGTGATATACTTACGAGTAAAAATATTTTTTATCAGTTAAAATGTTGATTCATTAAATTAAATCTCGGTGTATAACTTTTTACAAAAAATTACTTTGATCTGGATTACTTCGAGTTATCCATAGATCGTTAGTAACGGTCAGGTAGGCCGACCTCCTAATTAAGTTAGTTTATTTAGTTTCCGCGTCACTGGTCTCATACATCGCAGCCGCCGCCATGTTGGATTGAGTTGACAGCTCCATTTGGTAAATCGCGGGAAAAACAAGAAAATTACTTTTACTTACATGTACCTGCAGTTGACAGGGGAATTATCTTACTAACATTATAAACGTAAAAATTTGTAAGAATGTATGGATGTATGTTTGTTATTTTTTCACGCTGAAACGGCTGAACGGATCTGGATGAAATTTGGCACAGATTTAGATTATGGTCTGGAATAAGCAATAGGCTACTTTTTATCCCGGAAAAATGTACAGTACCCGTGGGATAGATTTGTTTCTTAAGGTACCACGCGGGCGAAGCCGTAGGCGGAAGCTAGTTGAACTATACTAATGTAACACGTTCTAGGAATGAATTGAACATTATTTATTAATTATTTATTCAACGTTTTATTTAACATATTCTAACTTTGCTGCGATGGTAGTCTGAGTTGAATTATCATGAGAATTTTGAAAAATACCGCCAACTTTTCTTTAAGGCCCAGAATACTCGTCACACTATTCCTTACGTAAAAGTTACAAAAAAAAGTGACATAGGTCCGTATAGCAACGCGGATCTCCGCGGAATCAGACATAGCACGAAGCGAAATACCCAAATGACAAGTAAGTAGAGTGCGGCATGATAATATGGCTGCTTTGAATTATATAACGAAAGCGACAATTTATAAAAAACATAAATAATTATGTTCAAGTAAATAGCTTATTTCAAAAAAGGGCTGGGTTGATTTGTTTCAAATTAACTGATTTACGTTCATGTAAAATAGAAATTCAAAATACCTTACTGTTCTGGATAAATTAGGGAATTTCTGAATTTTAACTAATTCGTGTTTTAGCTCCAGTTGATTTATCACTTATATCCTTGAGTATCGTGTAGTTCAATTTCAATGTAATCTAGTAAGCGGTAATAGAATGACTAGGGTTGCAATATTTGCAATTTTCAAAATTCTGGGCCTTAAATTGACAATTTGACTGACAATATGACATTGACAATACTACTATTTTTAAACACTTGACTGTTATGGCACAATTAATCTCAAAAGATACAGATGCCATAAGAAGAAGAAGAAGGATTTAATTTATTAAAATGCCTTTTAATACAATCCGTGTTCAGAAGATTGATTAATTTCAGTTCTCCTACGGCGCGGCGGTATATTTCACCGTTCCTCATTCTAACTTCAATCTCATTGAAGGTTTTGTTTCCGGCCGAAGCCGGGGGCGGCAGCTTGTTAAGCCTGTACAAAGTTCACCCTTTAATCTTCGATCTAACTCGATTACCCACTTACTCCGCGTAACACACACCTTTCCTTTTCACATGCGATTTTACAAAACCTAGTTCATAATAATCTTCTTCTTCTGTCGAGCCAATGGCTAGACTCTTTTTTGCTGTTAACTAAAAGTTAATAGAGACTAAGAGACTCTTTTTTACTCTTAACGTTTAGTTAGAGTCTCTTAGTCTCCTGATCAAAGTCTTCTCGATACTAATATATCTCAAAGATAATAATAAATATAGTGTATATTTTTATATAAATATATGATTAAAATAACCAAAGTCTTGACTGAAACACTCACTTACTCACCTAAATTATTGACAATGCACAATATTAGAAATTTAGTACATTTCAACCAAAAGATGGATTTAGCACTTAGTGCTCTATTTTTCATCAAAGTTAAAATATAATTTTCAATAAAATCACACAAACCTTCTTGAAACGTCTTACAAGATAGCTGAATTTATTTAGCTCCAGCCTAACCAAATTCCAAAAAAACGATCAAGAAAGTCGCCTTTGAGGCGTGAATTAGTCTTTTCCCCATTCCGTTTGAAAGAACAAGACGTGGCGTGATAAATAGACGAAGCAGTGGGTACAGGGTGTTGCAAGAGCGCCGCCAACCGTGGAATTTGACTCGAGCTGATTGATGTTGCTATCTCGAGCTGACGACGCCTTATTTCGATTTGGTGAGAGCCTTGAGTGGTGCGGCACAGACTAACTATACTATTCTAACTCTCCTTCTTCTTACCATGCTAGGTGGGGCCACTACATTAAACCATTATTATTACTCAGCCATTGCAAAATAAGGCTTAAGTACTATATTTTTTCGATAAAATATTTTTTTTAAAGCGCACTAATTAACACTTAATTTTTATACCTACATATTTTTTTTCATCACACTGTTTGTATAATTATTTACCTAATAACGACAAATATCTGAATTTCAGTAGAAGATAGATAGTATCTTGATCGATTTATACATTTCTCAACTCAAATACAATTGAAACTTAATTATAAGTAGACCTAAAGAGCAATAAAAGATAAATGAAATAATTTTCTAAACGTATCAGGAAATATTTAGTTACTTAACCAAATTATTTTGATTCTGCGAAAATCGTATTATTTTCCCTGAAGGTACCGATCCAAAAGATGTAGTAACACAGTAGAGGCATAGGTACTTCTATATTTTCACCACACTGGTTTCAAAAACGAATGACGCTATAATATTAACAAGTTACATGAGATTGTCTATGAAAATAGGTTTTTACAGCTGCCATATTAGACTCTATGACTTTGTCACTTTTGTGATCCAGGCGAATCTAATGACAGCTCATAATATGTCAAAATCTGTATAGCCGTTTGAGTTACAGCGACAGTCAAAGGCACTCACATACATACATTCTCCTGCCCTTATCCCACGCGTGGGGTCGACACATGTTTTCTTCCACTCACTCCTATCATTCGTCAACTCTAAGTCTACTCCTCTTACATTCATGTCATCTTTCACACAATCAAACCACTTCTTCATCGGCTTTCCTTTACATACATACAAACAAAAGTTCAAGTTGTTTTAGTATTACGACACGTTTTTGTAATTCCTTGTATGTTTAGGTCTGAAACACGATGTACGCAAAGTATGTTTTATTAGGGTTCCGTAGCTGTTCCGAAAAATGAACTTTAATAGAGATATGTTATTTTACATTCTGCCTCAGCCCTGAGGAGCCCTCATGTGCCCTCATGAACATACCTTCTAATATTTCGTATTAAGTATTTTATATTTCGTATTATTTGTGAATTCTCCGTTGGGGATGTGTTTTCTTTAAATTATAATAATTTAAGAGCGCTGGTGGTGTAGCGGTAGCACCCTTGCCTCACGATCCGAAGGTAGTGGGTTCAAACCTGGTCGTGCACCAATGAGTTTTTCCATTCGAAAAATGTATGTGCGCAATGCCAGTGCTCTTAAACGGTGAAGGAAAACATCGTGAGGAAACCAGCATACCCTAGAATAATGAATTCGAAAGTGTGTGTTAAGGTAGTATTCTTATAAGCGGCGATGGGCTTGCAACTTGTCACGTACAGAATACTAACTACTGCGCAAAATGTGGGCATGCACCAAATATTATGTTTGGTCGTGCCTCTGACTACCCTCTTTAGATATCCTCAAAGATCTAAGTAACTTAAAATCTGAGAAGATATCTACCGAGCCCGGGGATTACATTCGTGTTCATATTTTATTTATGTAATAATTTAGTCCCTATTTTTTGTATCTATTTTTACCTTTCGCGAGTTAGAAATACCTCAAATCTGTAATTTTCGATATTCATTTATAATTTGGCGAAACTAAAATGACACTTTAATAGGATTTCGTTCTCTTCAGTAAAGGTAAACTCTGTATACAGTAGGTCTACCATGAGTTTTCACAATCTACACTCGCTAGCGATTGTAGTTAAAAAAATGTATGAAAACTTGTACAGCGCCTCTAGCGGATAGTTGGGTACTAAAACGTCACGTAGCTAACTATCCTACGTCACAGCGTACTACAGCGACTGTAGTTTGCGCTCAGGTCAGTTCGTACTGCTGCGTGTAGTCTATAGCTTGCTGTTACGCCTCTGACTTGTTCGTGTAATATTTGCTTGAGAGAGCGTTTTTTAATACTTTAGCTCAGCTCGTTTGTAATCGCAGTTGCCTTGTGCAGCGTCCACTGTCCACATGTTTATCAGCTTGCGGCCCATCTGTCGGTGCGGTACCGCCATTCGTACAATTACAAAGATACGAGCATTTATAATTTAGATCACATTTAAAAAAAATCACGACTGTAATCCCCAGGCTCGGTAGATATCTTCCTCAGATCTTTAGTTACTTAGATCTTTGAGGATATCTAAAGAGGGTAGTCAGAGGTAAGTCCAAACAAGACATTTGGTAGACGCGCACATTTCGCACAGTAATTAGTATTTCGTACGTGACAGGTTGCAAGCCCATCGCCGCTCATAAGAATACTAACCTCTATGACACATATCTTCGAATTTTTGTTTCTTGGGTACCTATGCCGGTTTCTCTCGATGTTTTCCTTCACCGTTTAAGAGCACTGGCATT
The DNA here is from genome assembly GCA_963675405.1 of Cosmorhoe ocellata. NCBI lineage: Eukaryota > Metazoa > Arthropoda > Insecta > Lepidoptera > Geometridae > Cosmorhoe > Cosmorhoe ocellata. Next base: position 8,149,372 of record OY776267.1, read on the forward strand.
GCACACATAAATTTTATTGAATGGAAAAACTCATTGGTGCAGGACCAGGTTTGAACCCACGACCCTCGGATCGTGAGAATGGGGTAGTACCACTACACCACCAGCGCTCTATATTTAACTCATATTTATAAAATCATCATATTTTTCATACACTCGCGTCGTACATATTATGCAATGTAGGATACATACCATACATAATAGGTTATAACAAATAGGTGGACCGTTAGCTTGTTTACTCGTGCATAAGGCATCTTTCTTGTATACATAATAAAAAATTAAGACTTCCCGTTGTCCCCATAACGGAGACAGCGTCAATGGGGACTACGGGGAAAAAGTATAACTTCCCGTTGTCCCCATAATGGGGAAAACGTCTATGGGGACTACGGGAATACATCGGCTAGAACAGTACGGCACAGATAGGGTAGGCAGAGGTAGGTCCCGCCGTGTCAATGTTAGCAAAAAGTTAAACAGGTACGCATCCAGAATAGCAACGACCCTCACGGTACGTACAGTCGGCATCAGAAGTGTATTGGTCCGTCTGTAAGCATGTACATTCATTACTGGTCTCCACGATGCAGGCTTTGCCTAGTGTGGAGGTCGTTGCTAAATTGTGTTAACATAACTTTATTTTAGTGAAATAAATATTTTTTTCATTTTTTTTCATTTCTTTTCATTATTGCACCTATGTCGTCTAAACTCATTGCTAGCCCGGCCTTCTGCGCTGTGGGTTGCGAGTTTGATTACCACCCAGGACAAAATTATTTATACCTATCCTAGGTTAAGCGTTTAACATAGAAAATAAACAGTGAAATACCTCATAGATAAAGTAAATACATAATGAAAATCTTTCAGAATCGGTTCAGTAGTGCCAAAGATTACTTACAAACACACAAAGATTACTTACAAACACACAAAGATTACTTACAAACACACAAAGATTACTTACAAACACACAAAGATTACTTACAAACACACAAACTTCATAACAATAATAATGGTACGCGTGGTAACTGCCAGGATAAAAAGTAAAATGTTTATTCCATTTCATAAACAACCCGTAATCCAAGTTTCATCTAGATCCGTTCAGCGTGAAAGAATGACAACCTCAGTGGCGCAGCGGGCAAGAGTCCGCCTGCGACGCAAGAGGTTGCAGGTTCGATTCCCGCCTCGGAACAAATTTGTGTACGATCTGCAGAAATTTGTTCCGTTGGTCTGGGTGTGTATGTATAATAAAAAATATCTATCTATGTACCTATATCATGTATTAAATATATCAGTTATCTAGTACCCATAACACAAGCTTTGAGTAGCTTACTTTGGGGCCAGATGATGCTGTGTGGACTGTCCAGCATTATTTATTTATTTATTTAAACATCCATACATACATACAACATACTTTAATGTTTATAATATTATAGTAGGATTAGTTTCCATAACAACAATGGATTAAGAATCTATTGATAAGTAAAATTATTTAGGTAAGTATTTACTTAGAGCAGTTGACGCGACAGAAGAAGAAGGAGTACATAACTATGTTATGTCGCTAAGTGTACCCGCTCGTTACGACTGTATTACCCTATTATCTTGTAAGGGTTGGCATCCCAAGTACTTATTAACTGGTTGTTAGTACCGAGAGCTTTGGAAAATAAGATTTTTAAATTGCGCCTCAGAATACCCTACTGAAAGTACTGAAAATCGCTTCTCACAGTCGCCATATTTTTTTTTAACTTTTTATTTAACTTAATTAAATCACTTGTGTGAATTAGATGAAGGAAGCTAGTAAAAAATATAAACCTAATTATTTTTATTGTCATAAGCCCCACCAACCTTAATGTGTTAGTGGTGAAAACGCCATTTTTTTATGTAATTGTCATTATCCCCACTGGTGAAGTGAGTAACTGAAATAGAGGAAGGCTTAAGAAGAAGTGGTTTGATTGTGTGAAAGATGATATTAATGTAAGAGTAGACTCAGAGTTGACGAATGATAGGAGTGGAAGAAGAAAACATGCCGACCGCACGCGTGGGATAAGGGTAGGATAATGAGGATTAGTGGGGATTATGGCAATAAACCAGACCAACGACACTTCATTTGTCAAAATCTGTCCAGCCGTTTGGGTTACAGCTGCGAACTTCCATACATAAACCTCAAACCCTCGCCCCTTCGCAGTCGGGTATAAAAGGAGGTATCAGCATCCAGTAGGTAATCATTTCAAAGGTTGTGTGGAGTAAATACCTGCTAGCGGATGGACCGCAGCCTCAAAGGTTCCTTTGAGGCCTTTGTGCCGATTGCAGGAAGCCTATCATCTTCAGAACACTCTCTGTCTATAATTCTAGGTCATTTCACGTGCGATCTGCCTTACTGGACCCCAGTACAGAGCGGAGATGGGCTTGCAACCTGTCATGTGTGGATTATAATTACCTTGCTTCTTTATTTTCAACCCATTTATGTTTGTCAATTCGACTCATTTAATAACTAGTAGTTCGCCCCGGTTTCGTGCGCGATGTCCACAATCCTCATTTGTGTTCACGCCCTGAAGTTTTTGGATACACTTTATGTACCTACTAATGTGTACGTAGGTGCTATGCATCACAAACAAATATTTAATTATCCTACCTAAGTAGGTACCTATATACTTATACGAATCTCTGTGCTAAGAGTCTGTCTTAATTTTGCTGTTTATTCGTTATTTTTCAAAAACTATCCATCCTAGAATAAAAATGAAAACCACTCAATAAAGAAAAACATTTTTTTTTTACTTTGGAACCCAATATCTTTACAACCCCTTCACTGATTAAGCTTGTTTGTTAGAACAAACTTGAAAACCGTAGATTTGCTAGGAAGCATAATTATGAGCTTAATCAGTGAAGGAGTTGTAAAGATATTGGATTCCAAAGACAAAAAAAAGAAACCATGTCACCTAGAGTCGTCCAGTGACATTTATGTCAATGCAATAAGATACAAATTGCAATGATCCACACTGAAACAGACTACTTCAGTGTACCTTGAAGCCATGTAGTGGCACTAATCAATTCCCGCAACTGTCGGCGCCTGAGCGAGATAGATATAACTAATTAGTTTCGTCTAGAGTTTCTTTTGCGGAAACGTGAGAACTTACATGAAGGATTGTTTAGTGGCGTTATCTAGCGATTGCTATAGCGGTGGACGATTTTGAACCTTACGCTCTAGTATATACCTACCATTTTATCTTCTATCGAATTACTAGTTATTTAACCAGTGTGGTAAAAGGATTAATATGATGCCCTATATGCTCTTGACACAATATGTCTTCAACGTTTTCTCACGATGTTTTCCTTCACCGTTTAAGTGTATTCATAATACATCTTTAAACATAAAATACATTGTAGCACGCCCGGATGCGAACCCATGGCTTCACAATCAGAAAACATATTTGAGTATTTCTAAAAGGGGTAGTCAGAGGCACGTTCAAACTGATATATGGCACATGCTCACATTTTGCACAGTAGTTAGTATTACGTACGTGACAGGTTGCAAGCCCATCGTCACTTATAAGAATACTAATCTATGACGCACCTTTGAATTTTTGGTTCTAGGGTATGCCGGTTTCCTCACAATGTTTTCCTTCACCGTTTAAGAGCACTGGCAATGCCTACATAAATTTTTTGATTAGAAAAACTCTTCGGTACGACCATGTTTGAACCCACGACCTTCGGATCGTGAGACAAGGTGCTACCACTACACCACCAGGGCTCTAGAACGTTTTGATAACATCTGTTTGTAATTGACGGCCCACAACAAGACGTTATAACATATTTAGACATTTCAGACCACACATTTGCATACAAAATATATTTCAGCGGCGTAAGGCGTTATCTTTCAGTGAAGCAAAAAAGTAAACTATCGTGAGCCTCCGGCCGCCACTTCCGGCTGACGGCGGAAATACGTCATTACCGCAGCGCCGCGTCGTTACGGGCATTTAGGTCAACTGCACACCTGCCGGCAGGGCTCCTGACTCTGCAGGGCTCCGACTAATGCTTGCTGATTCAAGATGCACTAGTGAATAAGGATTCGACCAAAGTATTTTAAGCAGTATCCCTACACCGACTTGTTTCTTACAAACTTACTTTTTAAAGATTGTTCAGAGTGTTTTTGTTAAAGTTGTCTATATTATTTATGTTAAACTAGCTGTCCCGCTCGCGACTTCGTTCACTTAAATTATCTGTATACTTACTGAGTTTTAAACAAATCACACTAATAAAAAAAATCCATACATAACTTTGACTTTTACCCTTTTTAGAGGGTTATTTTGAAATATCCAGAAATACGTGTCTATTCATATTGCATTTACAGTACACAAACAAAGTTTCACACCAATCGCACCACCCGTCAAAAAGTTCCCATACAAACAATGACCCCACATTTGACCCTTTTTTGAAGGTTATATTGAAAAATCCTGAAACACGTATCCATTTATTTTGCATTTACAGTACACAAACAAAGTTTCACACCAATCGCACCACCCGTCAAAAAGTTCCCATACAAACATTGACCCCACATTTGATCCTTTTTTGAAGGTTATATTGAAAAATCCTGAAACACGTATCCATTTATTTTGCATTTACAGTGCACAAACAAAGTTTCATGAAAATCGCTCCACGCGTTAAAAAGTTTCATACTAACGTTTTCACCCTTTTTCACCCCCTTAGAGGTAGAATTTCCAAAAATCCCACCTTAGTGGGTGGTTTTGTTATAAAAGGAAACCACCTTCCAAATTTCAGCTTTCTAGCTTCAGCGGTTTTGGCTCGGCGATGATCAATCAGTCAGTCAGGTCAAGCTCTTATATAGATATAGATTGTATGTGTCTGTGGTACCAAATAAATTCTTATCTATCTGTCTTTCTATCTATTTATCCCGAGAATAAATCGTAGTTATTCATAAGTAAACTGACATTCTACTTGCATTTGATATAACAATATTCTAAGAATCTTTATATACTGAAGTTGATATAGATTAAACGTGGACATGTTTGGACGTGTCTCTAACTACCTAGGTACTCCTCTTTAGATATTATAGAGGTCTACCAAAACTGAGTTGTAATATTTATAAAAGTGTAAATATTTATTTTATTACCTTGGCCCAAAGAAATTGCAATTTCCTGAAATTTCCGAAACCCGTTCGAGTTATTATATTCAGATGTAGTATACTACAGTGACCATAATTGTGTGTATATATTATTTTAGTCAAAATTCTCTCGATACAAAATTATAATGTTTTTCATAAAATTCAGTCGCTATAAATCTGTCGCGATGTAAATATTGTACGAGCCGCTCGTGTGGCGGGAGACAATATTTTCCTCTTCATAGAATAAGGAAAAGGTGCGTTTATCACTTCAAATGAGCTGCGATGTAAAATTAACTGTATTTGTGCTGCTTTTAGATTCAAAATGAATATAAAAGAACTTTTTTTATACACAGAACTGTAGGCCGACATAGGTGTTCTTCAAAGGCTTGCAACCTGTCACCACAATGTTTTATTGTTTTCATATTTTTCAAGACTAACTGTACTTACCTTTACTAGTCACGACGTGGTAGGAAATAATAGCATAATAAATAACAATACACATAGTAATAAATCTTCACGACGTTAAGTTCCCTACGACACGGGAACCACTCAAAAGCCCAGAGACCTTACCACAAGCTCTTCGAGCGATAACAAAGTAATAAAACTTTGATATATCGTACCATGACCTATAAAATTGTATTGAAATAGTGTTACTTCAAGCTTGTAATGTGACGTTTGAAACATGATGGTTTGTAAGAGCTCGTGGTGAGGTGGGGCTTGGATGTGTCAGTGACACTTTTCAATACCACTGGTGTCTATTCTGTGTCCGTACTTGGAACATTTACCATTTATATATCTACTGTTATATACCATACTATAGCTTCCACCCGCAGCTTCGCCCGAAAATTAAAAACGAATTAAAAGTAAGCTATGTGCTTTTCCAGACTATAATCTATCTCTGTGCCAAATTTCACCCAGATCCGTTCAGCCGTTTCAGCGTGAAAGAGTAACAAACATACAAACAAACTTTCACGTTTATAATATTAGTGGGATTTATTAGTAGCACAGGGCCGCGCTCATTGGCTCATCAATAATAAACGTCCTGTGAAAACTTACGGAGTGTGAATTTACAGCTTCCCGCCACGGCCCGAGGCGTACTCACGCTTGACCGTTTAATGGTGTGTGGCGTGTCGGACCACTCACCAACTGACTATAGCTAGTACATTACTGTACGTCTACCATGAGTTGTCACATTTAGATCGGCTGACGTCACTACTGTAGTAATAGTACGTTACTATGACATTGTCAAAACTGTTACTCATGGTACCAAATTGTAAGCAAATTAATGAAGCGCAAACTACAGTTGCTGTAGTATGCTGTGACGTAGGATAGTTAACTACGTGACGTTTTAGTACCCAACTATCCGCTAGAGGCGCTGGACAAGTTTTCATACATTTTTTTAACTACACCCGCTAGCGAGCGTAGATTGTGAAAACTCATGGTAGACCCTCTGGCTCAGTGTAGTGGGTGAGCTCTGACGCTGTAGGTGGCGGGTTCGATTCCAGCCCAGGGCCATCTTGTATGATGAAAACTATGATGACGTTTGACTGGTTTTTTTTGTATGTTAATCGATATCTACGTCAATTATTGAGAATTAATTAGATATTCTTTTGTTTCGTAGATATTCTGATGCGGACCGTTAGTGGATAGCTTTGAATTAACATGGAACCATTTTGAGGGTGGACTTAAACCCTGAGGTATTGATAATTTGATACTTTTTCAAAAAAACTTATAATACAATGAAAAATCATTTCTTTTTAATTCTAAAACGTAATTAATGTATCAAGCTTTCAAAAAGAATTTTGTTTAATGTATTTACAAAAAAAAGATTTCAGTTTTGGCTATAGTGACTAGATGGCGTTGTTTATTACTTTAGTAAGTTAAGTTAGTTCTCGTTACGGAGCTCATAAATCGCTTAGAAACTTTCAAATTAACTTTATGGTATCCCATTCCGAGTGACGAGCGTTTTAATGATGTGGCCGCTTGTAACTTAACATTTTGAGCGCTTCTGTGTTTCAAAGAGTTCGTTAAATTTCTGTTTCAACTATTAAGTCATAAGACCTTGCAGGCCTAACATGGCAACAGCGACAAAATGTTGCCTTCTGCATTTGTCTCGTATTCGTACGAGAAAGAGCGAGATAATATTATAGTCGACAAAACTTTATCGTGGCGTTCATGTAAGCCTGGCTAGTGTGTAGTTGCAATCAATTACAATGAATGTCTATCAGCAACAGTTTTGTGATCTGATACTTACAAACAATTCAGCTGGTAACTAGAAGCAGTTAGTAATAATGTTTTGTTAGTATCAGAATTACGTAATTGCAGCCCTGATTATCATGTTTGGTGTATCCGAAACAACTTTCTGGACCCACGGCACAACTGATATGCTCAACTGGTTGTGCCGTGGGTACTTTGAATTTTTTTAACACAACTAAGGTACGAACGGCTCAACCCGGGCCCATAGCCCAACTACTATGCTCAACTAGTTGAGTCGTCCCACACTTTATTATACGTGTTCATACATTTGACACAGTGAGCTCTATAGCCAGGTGTCACTACTCCGGCGGGCAGAGACAATGTTCGCTGAGCGCTGCTGGCACTCCTTGTATTTTGACGGATAACAGTGATGTTGTAACAGTGGATCATATTGTATGCATGAGGGCTCACACTGGATATACTCGTATTATGTAAACACCAAACCGAGCAATATAATATACTAGTATTTGTGTAATATACAGCTTTAGAATCTGAATATTACCATTGTAAATTCAGTTAGTATCCTAATATTATATTATGCGAAAGTTTGGATGGATGTATGTTTGTTACTCTTTTACGCTGAAAATTCTGACCAGGCCCCTATTCAATAAACATTACAAGTCTACAAATTTGTAAAAAAGTGACAATATTGTCGAATTTTATGACAAGTGCTGTTTAATAAAACCTACAAATATGTAGAATTGTAAGAAAATCTTACAATTTTGTAAATTTTCCTCCAATAAATCGTATTTTTTTATTAAACAGAAACTTGTAGAATTGTAGCCGCTTACAATTAATTGTATTTTACAATTTGTAATGTTTATTGAATAGGGGCCTGATCTGGATGAAATTCGACACAGATATAGATTATAGTCTAGAATAGCACATACGCATTTTTATTTCGGAAAAATGTACTTTTTCCGTGGGATTAAAGTTTTTAAGTTATTCCTCATTTACATAAGATTACAGTTTTTCCATAATTTATTTTATCCGCGAAGTTGACGCGCGGATTACTGTCGCCGCTGTCACTGTAATCCTAGGACACCCCCCCCCCCCCCACACCCCTTTCCAAGAGTACCCAAGATATCGGTGACGTCACTTTGACGTGGTTTGCGTCATCTTCAGCTCATTGGAAATGAAAGCATTTTGTGTTTGAGTTGTATTATTCAGTCATCAAAAATGTTGCTTTACATTTTCGCTTGTTATAAAGTTGTGTGCTATCCTCATCAAAATAGACCACTTGTGGGCTAATGGTGCATTACGAAATAAACTCTATTTTTTTATAGGGTTCCACAAAAAACAGGAACCTTTAAAATCACTTCGTTGTCCGTTTATTTGTCTGTATGTCACAACACCTTTTTAGGCTTGCTATATTTTTTACTAAAATAATAAGTTTTTGATAATTGTAATCAAATAACACTCGCAGTTATATAACGTTCGGTACATAGCGGTGCCGTACTTCCAAGAAGCCCCGGGTCCCTGCAGGAGGGGAGCCGCTGTCTTCAGCGCGTTTTTAAATTGATCACTTCACAGTTCCAAAGAAATTCGAGGATTAAGTCGAAACTCTGCAACATGGCGTCCAGAATCTAAAGTTCACTTGGCACTGGTGGTCTAGTGGTTGTGGCCCCCTCCGATCCTAAGAGGATTGTGAAACTGTACATTTTCATACAAAAAGCGATAACGGTTTGCCCCTTTTAACTTAGTCCAATATTTAACATTTTTGGAAAAGTTGTAGATACAACGAAAAACTAGGCTTGTAGGTTTTTATTAAAAAGATTTTTTTTTTTTTGGTCAGCGATTATCATACCCACACACTATTATAGCCAGATTAGCCAGTCTCCTATTACGCCACAGAAGTTTTAGTATCAATATAAATATACATTAAATATTAATGGATACTGCGAGTAATATGGAATAGCTACTGCGCAGAATTATTTTGAAAAACTCATTAAATTCTCCAAATCTATATGAAAATGGATATTGCTGATATTTTCCTTCCCGTTATTAAATTCTCTACAAACTCAAATCGTTTTTTCATGAATTCCGCAAAAATTTCCAATAATCATAGACAATACAAGAATATGGGCAATCATTATAGGCCGCCTGAAGGCCTCCATCACGGCGGCCTAACGACACTTCCAAAGCATTTGTAATCCCATTTTGACCTTGGAGTTCTTTTGTCGCGCACTCTCTCTCTCTCTCTCTCTCTTTCATAAAAACTGTTTCATTTCTGTAACAAATACTGTAATAAAATACACTGTAAACGAATTTAGTTCATTTCGCAACAATAGCGGGGCGGGTGCGGGGCGGGTGCGGGGCGGGTGCGGGGCGGGCGCGGGACGAGTGCGGAGCGGTTGCGGAGGACAAATTGCGTTTACCGAAAACTGTTTAATTTCAACGTTTTAATGAACGCGACGACTTGAGGCCATGAGCTTGGCTTTATTTCACTAGCGACTGACGTACGAGTAGGTACATAGAGATTCCCTTAACGGCCCGTGTGGAGAGCCGTGGCGGGAAATCAAAAATAATTAGTCCGGACCAATTCTTGTACTTGGTACATACAATATCTTGGACCAGTTATTTAGTTTCTTGAAGATGCATTCATTTGAATAACTGAATAAAATACGTTGTTTTGGAATAAATGGAAATTCCTTTTTCTCCGTAGGCTTTCGTGTTGAATATATATACTGCCGTGCATATGATAAAAAAAGCAACTAAGAATTTTTGTGAAAATGAAACAGTTAAAGTACTTTCTTCTACTTCTCGTTTCACTAATTATTTCAAACTAGTGTATTAAAAGGAATAATGGGTCGATTACACCTAACGAGTACAGTGGTGAGTCAATAAATAAGCTCTCGGCCGAGAGAGTTGCCGAACCGAGTGGGTGTTTACACGTATTTACACTAGTGGCGAGTCAGTTCAGTTTTGATCACGACGTCTGCAATGGATCGAAAAAAAAAGAATTTAAACGGGTTTTAAATCGGCTGTTACCAGATATTATTAGAATAACGAACGAGTGGCGAGTGGCCGAGTGACAAGCGAGTGCGTGTTTATACGTGCCGAGCGGGATAGCGAGTCGCGGCAGAAGAATGAAGCGGGGTGGTGGGTACTCGGCCTAGTAAACAAATTGGGATTCTAGTGACTCTCTCGCCTCTCTTCTCGACCGAGTACTCGGCCGAGCACTCGTTAAAGTGTTTGTACCAACCGAGCACTCGGCCGAGGACACTGACTCGCCACTGTACTCGTTAGGTGTAATCGGCACGCCAATGTTTACTAACCACATCATTATGTCAGATGTCAGAATGTTACTTTTTCAGGCATACTTGCTATTTTATGGGCCCCCTGTGCAGTCGATGATAAACACCATCTCAACAAGAACTTGCCCACCTTTAGTTTCGTGGCCCAACTTGAATTATGCCGCCAAATTTAATTACCGTTCAGTAAAATAAAGGCTTTACCGAGACCCGTTTAATATCCTGATGACTTAATCTGTACGAAAGAATATAACTACAGGCGGATGCGAGACATTTCATTTAAATTATAGGCACTATTTACATCAAAATAATATATTAATTGAAATTGAAATTTGAAATTGAAATTGAAATTGAAATTGAAAAATATTTATTCAGTACAATCACAAGGATCACTTTGAAACGTCTTACATGCTAGGTGAATCTATGTGCCAATTCCAACCTAACCCAAGTACGAGAAGAACAGGCAAGAAACTCGTCTCGGTCCTAGCGCTTTTTTGTATGATCCTTCTTACAAAAAATGTAATCAAGATTATCTAATAATAATAACATAAAAACAAAAGACAAAACAGAACATAAATACATAAAACAAAAGGACAGCGTTTACATTGCAAATTGGTTAGCTGTCGGAGGGCGGAGCGACATCGGGCCATGAGTTCCTATCATCAATATATTCATTTATATTATAACTAGCAGTCCGCCCCGGCTTCGCACGGGTATTTATTACCTATACATGGTCACGACTGTAATACCCAGGCTCGGTAGATATCTCCTCAGATCTTTGAGGATATATAAAGAGGGTACTCAGAGGCACGTCCAAACATGATATTTGACACATGCCCACATTTTGCACAGTACTTAGTATTCGTACGTGACAGGTTGCAAGCCCATCTCCGCTTATTAAGAATACTTACCTATGACACACACCTTCGAATTTTTGGTTCTAATGTATGCCGGTTTCTTCAAGATGTTTTCCGGTGATATGCCGGTTTCTTCACCGTTTAAGAACACAGCAGGCATTGCGCACATAATTTTCTCAAATGCAAAAACTCATTGGTGCACGACCAGGTTTGAAACCACGACCTTCGGATCGTGAGGCAGGGGTACTACACCACCAATGCTCTCAAATTTAACAAAAATTTCAAAATTCCAAATTATAATACACACACATAACCATCCCTTCTATTTGCGTCAGGTTACTAAAAGAAGAAAATAATAAAGAAAGTTTGAATAGGTATTATTATATTTATGATTTTATTTTTATTTAAAAGATTTTTTTGTTATTATTTGAAATTTACTCCCCTCCCGTCCCGTACGTACGTACGTACACTATGGTGCTGTCTAGCTAGCCGAGCAGGGTGAGCGGCTACCACGCAACTTTTTTCTAATACCTACATTACATTCTTAATTTCGTGATTTCTTTCGAATGGAATGTCCAAATTGAGTAATTCAAAAAGTTATTTATAGGTATTGAAACAGTCTAAGATATGATGTGATTTATTTTGATAAGGATTAATACTAAGACACAAATTAAGAGCGTTTTTTAACAGCGACCTTTTAATTACAATTTTAAAATAAAAGAACTCTTATTGTGGCAAAACCATAATAGTTAGACATATGCTGTCGCGACACTTTTTGGAAATAATGATGTGTTCTACAAAGTCGTAGTACATTATTTTATTCTATCTTCAATAGTTTTCGCAGCGCACGCGATGTAAAGAATATTTTAGGTAATTTTTTTACACCTTGGGTTACATTATTGAAGTTTTAGTAAGGATCCCTAATTTTTTTGAAAACATAATATAGCCTATGTCACCCGCTGATAGTGTAGCTTCCCAAAAGTGAAAGAATTTTTTAAATCGGTTCAGTAGTTTCGGAGCCTATTCATTTCAAACAAACAAACAAACAAACAATCAAAGTTTTCCTCTTTATAATATTAGTTTAGATATGCTTTCTTTAAGAGGTTATTTTTAATGAAGGCTTTGAATTTTCTAACAGGAAGTTTAGTTGCATTTATAGGAAGTTTATAATAGCTTGGTATCCATAGTCTGTAGCTCTATAACTAAGTTAGTCCACAGTCCGAGGCGTCCCCAAAGAGATAATTTAACATTATAAATCATATTCACTTTTATATCTTGTAAAATAAATTAAAATAATTAATTATGAACTACTGAAAAAGTTAATAAATTATTCTAAAATAAATTGCTTCATTACTTTATACTTACTTTGAATGCATAATTTAATTCGCTTACTTATGTACAATCTTAATACTTTTTGTAACAGTCAAATAAATTAAACAAAAACTCTGAAATATTATTTCAAATTAAATAATAATTACTTTCCTCCTTCCTATTTAAGATAATAGTCATTGTATTGTTGATATTGTTTAGTTACTAAAGTAAGTACAAAACATTACTATATTTCATGTTTTCAGTCGCCATCTATCGAAAAGTTCCTGAACCTGATATCATTTTAGAGTCGAGTAAAATACAAACGTTACAAGTGGTTTGGTAGTTCGACTTATCGACAGCAGATGGCTCTGCACATAATTAAAAAAGTTTACGATAGATGGCAGACATGGTTAGTTAGAAACGTTTTTACCCGTCTACCATGGAAGAGTTATGTTTTAACTACTTACTTAAGTATTCAAAATTAAATTACAAGTACTAGGTAACCACATAAAATTATACCTTAAAATTAACCACATAAAGTAAGTACATACTTTAATATTAATAGACTCAAAAGAAAGTACAAAAAGAGGTTTATAGAAAACACTAATATTTTATTATTTGGTCAGTTGTAGATGTTACTTGCCTTAGCTCATTTAATTTACGCCATGCGTTGACTCTAGGAGATAGATGCTATATATAAAGAAGAAAAAGAAGAAGGAATGCTCAGCTTGCAATGGCAGTCCACCGAGGAGTGAGTTCAGGCGCACGTCACGAGAGTGAACAAGTGAATGAGTCGGCGGTGTCACATCGTCTCCGAGATCTGATTTCCCGCGGGACTGCCGGCTCTATCGCGCGGAGCATCGTCCTTGCCAGGGCTGTAGCTAGGCTCTGTTCCTACTAAAAGTGGGGCTCCATTTCTGTACAAATATTCAAATGATTGTTGCACAGTTAGAGTATAGCTGGAAGCATAATCTGTGCCGTGCCAGCGATTTCAATGTACTAGTAAAACGTAGTAACGTAAGGTAGTTATTCCATGATGAAAAGGTTTAAATCATTCCAATAAGGCATGAGTCAGATGCTTAAAACGTGTATCTATGCGGACTTAAGTATTAGGATATTCAATTTCCAGAAATACCTACACTATGAAAACAACTCTCGTAGCCCCTAAAAAACGCACCGATACATTGAATTCATAATAATTTCGACCCCCTTGCATAAAACAAGACACATTTGCCCCCGTGTCCATCCTTAGCCCCACCCTGGCACGAACCCATTCCGACTGCAAAGTTAGGTAGGTACATATGCGAATGTGGTTACGTTGACGAGATAAGACGGTATCAGAGTGGAACCTTAACGAGGTTCTTACGGGACTTTTAGGCATTGTTGTGTCGTGCTCGCGTACTCAAGACGGGAGTGTCTATGAGCCGGTTGAGATGTATTCCCGTTGTCCCCATTGACGCTGTCCACATTATGGGGACAACGGGAAATCTTAAAATTTTCTTTGTGTTGTCCTTTTTGACCTTTTCCCGCTATGGGGACAACGGGAAGTCATACAATTTCCTTCCCGTTGTCCCCATTGACGTTAGCATAGTTTATACATATACGACCTTTGCGGCGTGGTGGCAGTCTGGGCGGCTGTTGTTTTAGTTTTGGGAGAAATTCTTGACCATATACCTAAGTTTCTTGTGTTTTACGAAAATAGCGCTTTTGTACTTATATTTAAAGACTTATACAAGAAGAATTATTTATTATTCCATTGTAAGTACTTTTATTGGCTTGAAAAATATATCGTGCAAGTTTATCTGAATTTCGTTTAAAGAAAGAAATTATTGAACCGTCCAAATTACATTAGTAAGTAAATTATTATTTTAGGTAAAATGTATCTACGATGGTAGGTACTCGTAGGTACTTCCTTTTCTTTGAGGCAACAAATTATCTTCCGAAGTAAAATGAAAATAGCCCGCTGTGAAATTAAATGAAAATATTTTATTAAAAACTTGTTTCAGTTCGCAAAGTTGGAGCGCGTCCGATCGGTTTGAAACTTGCGCCCAACTTGGCCTGAGACCTCATCATCATCAGCCTATAGCAGTCCACTGCTGGACATAGGCCTCCCCTAATGAGCGCCATTGCGCCCTGTCTTCAGCTCGACGCATCCAGCCTCCGCCAGCAGCCTTTCGCAGATCGTCACTCCACCTAGCCGGAGGGCGTCCTACACTACGTTTGCCGAGCCGCGGTCTCCACTCGAGAACTCGTTTACCCCAACTGTTATCGGTTCTTCGACAGATATGGCCAGCCCACTGCCACTTCAGCTTGCTAATTCTCTGAGCTATGTCGACAACCTTAGTTCTGTGTCGGATAGTCTCATTACGGATTCTATCCTTCAGAGAAACTCCGAGCATAGCTCGTTCCATAGCTCGCTGAGCGACTTTAAACTGGTGGACTAGCCGTACCGTGAGTGTCCACGTTTCGGCTCCGTATGTCATGACAGGTAGGACGCACTGGTTGAAAACTTTCGTTTTCAGACATTGTGGTATGGGTGACGAGAAGACTCGACGTAACTTTCCAAAAGCTGCCCAACCCAGCTGAATCCTCCTCTTAGCCTCCTTCTCAAAGTTGTCTCTACCTAACTGTAAAATCTGTCCGAGGTATGTATACTGCGAAACAACTTCAAGAAGGTTGCCATTAACAGCGACAGGTCTCGGGTCAATTCGGTTATTAACCATGACTTTGGTCTTATCCAAATTCATGCCGAGACCCATCATCCGCGAGGCTAATGCTAGGTCGTCCAGCATCTGTTGCAGCTCCTCCAGCGACTCCGCCAGTAAGACTATGTCATCTGCGAATCGTAAGTGTGAGATGTGCTCGGCATTTATGCTTATGCCCATGCCTTTCCAGTCCAAAGTCTTAAACATATCCTCCAGCGCGCTTCTGAACAGTTTCGGAGATATTACATCTCTCTGTCTCACTCCTCTGCGCAGCTGGATGGGCTTAGACTGCTGGTCCTGTACTCGGACACTCATGGTGGCGGCTTCGTACAGACATCTCAACACTTCGATATAACGATAGTCTATTTGGCATCGCTGTAAGGATTCCAGAACAGCCCAGGTTTCGACAGAGTCAAAGGCCTTCTCATAGTTCACAAAAGCCAGACACAGGGGCTGATTATACTCTTCTGACTTCTGTATAATCTGCCTCACTGTGTGAATATGGTCTATGGTGCCATATCCTCCGCGAAACCCGGCCTGCTCCGGTGGCTGGTATTCGTAGAGTCTTCTGGCGAGACGATTCGTGAGAACCCGAGAGAATAGCTTATAAACGTGGCTCAAGAGCAAGATGGGTCTCAAGAATTAGGATTAATATAAGATTTTTAATCCTATTAAAAGATCAAATTAATCCTTATTAGCAAAAGATAAAACTAATACCTACGCGTCCACAGTGTATCCGTACTGTAACAAATACGAGTGACAATTTGACAGATTTTCAAGGGATTTAGTAAAAACAACACAAATTTTATCGCGCGTGCAATCTCATGTGACAAATGTGGGCGTGTTTCGGTCACGGTAGAATGTCACAAGTGTGGACCCACGCTTATACTTCTTTAAGATTGCTTGGCGCTAATTTATCGCAACACTAGTTCCTTCATAGGCACATTGTGTTGTGACTCGGTTAACTGAAGATTCAAATAGGTACCTAACATTGCGCCACAAAATTTTATTATTTTTATTAACGTTGTCGGTGAGGCACAACAATGAAAATAATACAATGTGGGGCACAACGGTGGGGCTAGGATTAGAGGCACAAATGCGGACAAGGTCACAGAGTACACCTACTGTACCTACCTAGCGGGAGACCTACTGTACCTATGTAGCTAGAGTGTGAATGTGAACAGGTATATGACCGTCAGACAATTTGACCCAATTTGTGTAGGTATAAGCATCGAGCACCCCGGTCACGTGGGGATTCGACGGACTCTGGTTTTTGTAACCTTGGCTTTCTTAGATCCGGCGACCGTTTTGTGACGATCGTAATAATATAAACGTTAATTCTGCATCAGGAAACACTTCGCGGCTTGCCTTGCATGCGTTCGTGACGCGTAGTATTCATTTTTTCCAAAAGACTATTTTATATTACTAGTTGTTACCCGCAACTTCGTCCGCGTGGAATATTACTTTAGGCAGTATTTTTTTTGGGGATTTTTATTTTGCACTTAACTTTCATTCTTTATTTGAATCCTTCATTTTTTGAAATAAAAGGTAACCTACGTTCTTTCGCAAGCTTTTAGTCCATCTTTGTACCAAATTTCATCAAAATCGATTCAGTTGTTTTAGTATGAAATCGTAACAGACAGGGTTACTTTCGCATTTACAATATTAGTAAGGATAATACTACGTAGGTATATTATTATCAATTAGCAATTTTAACTAAAACATTACATCTTTATATTACGATTGTCTTATGACGGCCACCACTTTACAAAAAACGCCGGTGGAAGCGTCAAATATAATCCGTGACTTTTAATTAAAATGAAGACTGAGCAGTAAACGCAGATATCTATACTAATATTATAAAGAGGAAAACTTTGATAGTTTGTTTGTTTGAAATGAATAGGCTCCGAAACTACTGAACCGATTTGAAAAATTCTTTCACCAATGTGTAGAATGAACTTTCAGGATGAACATAGGCTATATTTTATGCAGGTACTTTGCGGGCGACGCCGCGTGCAGAAGCTAGTACATAATATACGTGTAATAGGTATAGTACCTGGTTGACCGACCTTTGCTCGGTTTTTTTTCTCGTAAATCTTGTTTTTTGGAAAATGAAACCTAGCTAGATCGATTTATCGCCCCTGAAAGCCCTTGCATACAAAATTTCATGAAAATCGTTGCAGCCATTTCCGAGATTCCGATTATATATATATATACATATATATATACAAGAATTGCTCGTTTAAAGGTATAAGATAAGATAAAAGTATTAGATATCACAAAACGTTTATGTAAGGAATTATTTCATCGCCTAGTCAAAAAATACTTTTTCCCAGGCTCCGTTAACGTACATGAATTTGATTTAAAAACGCAATTACTTGACAAATAGCTATAGATTTAGAACGCAAATAGTCTCCATTTCTCTCGAGCAAACCTTGGAAACTGCCATTAGTGTCAGTTCTAAATAAAATAAAAATATCGTTCGCGCGGAGCTACCTACTGCAAAATAAGGCCTCGATTCAATAGAGATATTATTTCGGGCGATGTGATGACGTCATCTCACGTCTCTCCAGTGCCAACATCACAGTGACAGGCATTGTCGTAGAAATCTTTGTCACTAGATTTACTAGTACTAAAACTTCCTAGTAGATTTTCTACGATTTATTTTTGTTTGTGGTAGAATGGCACTCGTATTTTCCTATATAGGTACTGGAAGTCCTAGGATCAGGGGTTTTACCACAAGCTCTTACAAACCATCGTGTTTCAGACACATCAAAGTTTGAAGTAACACTACTTCAATACAATTTTTATAGGTCATGGTACGAAATATCAGAGTTACATAACTTTGATATTGTCTGAAGGGATTGGGGGTACGGTTCCAGGACTAAGCATACAAAAATAACAAAATCCAAGGCTTATACAAATGCGCTAGATTCAACCCCGTTTCTTGATAGTTTTTTTCACACTAGAGCTTGAACAAGAACCTAAATTGACCTAGATCACTATTCAAAATGATTCCTCTAACATTATTATTCATTTATACCTTAAACCCTGATTTGGACCTCTGCCCAGCCGTAAGACAAACTAGGTAAGGAATAAAATTAGAGTTTTGAATTTGACACTTTTGGTCGTCAGTAGTGATAGTCAAGCGTCCGACCACCAGCTCCCCTGATGGTAATCTGACAGTGTGTTCATCACATTTGATGCAGCGTCAGCGTCTGCGCAGGATATACCAAGTCGTGTGACGTCACAGCACGCACGCGAGACCAGTCCCAGTGAGCACGGCGCCTAACCCACGAGGCACTAAAATAAAATCGATTTCATCCGACCACTTACGAATATCTAATAAAATGTTAAAGCTCATAAAACCCGCGCGTGGAGCGGCACAGCGCGGTGTGGACCGTTAATGTGATGCATTTCGTTCTCGCACTGGTTTTTTGCGTTACTTACGCTGATCCAATAAAAGGTGTGAGTGATATTTCCATTAACAACATAACTGATATATTTAAATCTCTGCTGAACAATACAACGAATGAAAGAATTGATGAACTAAAAGAGAAGTTAGAAATAATAAACGACTATGTGATAGATAGCGACAAGTTAGCACAACTGCTTATGAATATCACTAGAGAAAGTGAACTAAACCAAACTAATTTCTTCGACTCGCTGAGCGAAAACGATCACTTTAGATTCCTAATAGAAGATGAACCTAAGAATCTGTATCTAAAACTAAAAGAAAAAATAAACAGAGATGACATTTTAAAAATTTTAGCTGAAAAAGGAAACACTAGTTATTTAGTCCAGAATGCAAGAAAAGCTATGGATGGAGATCAATTTGGGGACGATGAAGATGCTGTAAACGAGATTGTGGATAAGATGATAGCTGAGAAACCCGTTGACAATCATAAATTCATCGATAATGATAATGAAAGCATCTATTGGGGCAAGTATCACTTTATGAATAATTTTATTAGAGAATAATATCTGATACTTGTAGAACTGTTTTAAGAAAAATACGCTAAAGTATATTTTGTTTTGATAAATAAGATAGAAGAGTAAATTCCATCTGTTTCTGTGTCTAGATCCGGAGAGAGAATTAAAGGATCTCCAAGATCACCACCACAACAGCGCCCGACGGATATTCAAGGGCGAGCGCACCACCGTCCGGTACTACCCCTTCATGGCGTCCGTGCACGTCATGGGGCGGTTCTGGTGCGGGGGGGTGGTGTACTGGCACGACCTCGTGCTCACTTCCGCGGCGTGCCTGCAGTTGTAAGTTACATAACTCAATAGAGCCTCGAAGCACTTAGTTCCTTCATCAGACTGGTGTTCATCAGTGTTCTAATAGTGCTTCTCTATTCTATAAGTTACTATCGTCAGTGGTGAGCTGGCCTACTGGCTACTTTGTGATTAATGCTTGAAGTATGTTGATCTATTGGATATGTTAAAAACTCGGCAGATTTAATTAAAGATTATGGCTAAGAGTGATGGACCAGTTCATAAGTCTCTCCAGATTATGATGAAACCCTGAGAGATGAAGTTGAATATCTAGCTTCCCAATGTTTGGTTCCAGGATGCACAATAATCGTTTCTTCCGCGAAAACCCAAAGGTTCTCCAAGTGAGGCTGGGCAGCAACCACAGCCGGGTCGGCGGGGAAGTTATCGAAGCCTTAGAGGTAACATTGACAACTAGGTTATCAAAAAAGAAGAATGTCAATGAATAGTAGATTCTTCTGGATTTTTCTTCTCGTTTTGAATTAAAAGAATGTGATTTGGTCAAAAAGAATGTCAATAGATAGATAGATAGATAGATAGATAGATAGCATTTAATGATAAAAAACATGACATTAAATGGTGGTTAGCGTCTTAAATCCTAAGTTAGGTTTAACTAGACACTAGAGTTCTCTTAAATAAATTACAGACACGCTTAAAAAAATAGCTATGCACACAGGCACAGCGGTGTCACCACATTCTAGCTGCAGGTATGGCGCGGTGTGCAGTTAGGTAGTTACATTATAGAGGGGGTCTAATTATAGTACGGAAATGACATTATCAGCCGCGTGACATCTTACAGACTAATGCCATTTTGATACAATTGATGTTTCCGCTGGCGTCAATGCCAACAAAATATGAATTTTGTCTAAAATAGCAGTGGGGAAACCGGTGGATGCTTTTGATTTGTTAGCGACATACTTACTACGGATAATCGAGAGTCTTACTAAAGAAACTTATATTTTTAAACTTACACGATCTGAACACATTATGATTATACATAGATAGATATTTTTTATTATACATAGAAAACACCCAGAGCAACGGAACAAATTTGAAGATCATACACAAATTTGTTCTATAGTAGATAGTAGATTCTTCTGGATTTTTTTTCTTTTTGTGAATGGAAAGAATGTGATTTCATAATTCTATCGCTCTTGACTGATCTGGTGAAACATTCACCAAACGTAACGCTGGGTACTGAACCGGCGTTATGGGGCGTAATGTAACGTGTTACACTGCGAGCATTCGCGCAGTCAGTACGTCGTGTTACGGGGAAGCCAGCGAGCAACGAGCCGCTCGTTGCTCGCTTTGAGTGCTCCACCCGGCTGTCGGTTTTTTGGCAAATCTTTTGACTGTGACGCGGTTCAGTCGGTGTGAAAACGGAGCACAGAGTTTTGACGAGCATGTTACGATTTAGATTTTAGAACACGCTCGATGCGAATGTTACATTACACTTCGTAACGTTGGTCAGTACCCACCTTATGAGCTGGTACACATTAGGCGTTTTGAGCGCGCGCTTTGGTAACGCGCGTTTTGAGAACCAGTAGTTCTTATCTAGGTGTGCACATGCAAGCGCGCGTTTCTGATCAAACGCTCGTAAGCGCGCTGCATTTACGCTACCAACGCCAAGTGCCTAATGTGTACGTCTAAGGCTTTACTAATTTCGCAGCCATCATTCGCCCCCAGGTGTACTTCCACCCGAGCTACAATCCAAGGACCTTACGCAACAACATCGCCGTGATCCGTCTCCGGCGGCACCTGTACTTCAACTACCACCGCATCCCCAAGATCATCAGCATCTCGCACAGCGCCAGGGCGGTGGCCTCCACCGCCGAGGTGCTGCTGCTGGGCTGGGGAGTCACCAAGGTGAGCTGGTGATGGAGTGCTTCTTCATTTTTTATATATCGCAGCGGGCGAGAGTCTGCCTGCGAAGCAAGAGGTAGTGGGTTCGATTCCCGCCTCAGAACAAATTTGTGTATGATCTTCAAATTTGTTCCGTTGCTCTGGGTGTTTTCTATGTATAATAAAAAATATCTATCTATGTATAATCATAATGTGTTCAGATCGTGTAAGTTTAAAAATATAAGTTTCTTTAGTAAGACTCTCGATTATCCGTAGTAAGTATGTCGCTAACAAATCAAAAGCATCCACCGGTTTCCCCACTGCTATTTTAGACAAAATTCATATTTTGTTGGCATTCACGCCAGCGGAAACATCAATTGTATCAAAATGGCATTAGTCTGTAAGATGTCACGCGGCTGATAATGTCATTTCCGTACGATAATTAGACCCCCTCTATAATGGCCGGCGCGCCCTCTCGCCTCGATATTCAATTAATTCCTTATCATTTCGCTTCAGTCTACCCTCACTTGACCTTTTCTCTCATTTAGCCGATAACTTTTCACACAAGATTAAGCGAACGTTTCTTAAATTAACGCTAGCGGTGTGCAGTACGTATCATATTGACGGACGTAATAAAACAGAGCTCAATCTGTTGAAAACTACAGTAATCACTGTACACTTAATTAATTTTTCTTTAATACACGGAAGTGGTAGCGCCTGCCTTACGATTCGAAGTTCGTAGGTTCAAACCCGGTCGTGCACCAATGGGTTTTTCTAATCGAAAAACTGTGTGCAATGACGGTGAATAAAAACATCGAGAGGAAACCAGTATACCAACAATTCGAAGGCGTGTGTCATCATAACTTAATATTGCTATATAAGCATAGGTTGGATAATAGTTATGCTATAAGCGGCGATGGGCTTGAAACCTGTCACTGTACCAAACTACTGTACCAAACTACTGTCAAAACTTATACTCGATAGGACGTGCCTCTGACTACTTCTTATAGATATCCTCAAAGATCTAATAGATATCTGAGCCGTCCCTCGCGTCTGGAGTTACAGTCGTTATCAGTTTTGTTGTATCTCCGCTAAAATACGGTCATCACTGGCGACAGCATTTTAGAAACCTGACATTGTAAGACCGAGATCACCAATCCAATCTGCTCTTCTCAGATTGTGGTCACCTCACTGGCGTGTCGTCGCGTCTATCGGGTCGGCGAGGTTCGACTTAAACGAGCCAAGTGCAGGTTCAATTCCCGCGGGGGATGGACCATGATATAAAATCGTGAATAGCAAAATGTAAAGGAACTCTGACGTTATTTCCAATTACTATTGCACTCGATTTGAAAATCCCATTAACATCAACTTCGATTTATTGAAGTCGATCTTATAATCGTGTGACCAGTTCTTTTGAAAGAATTCAAATGCACCGTGAAAGCTCCTTTCGTACACATTTTGCATAGTTTTATATAAATAACTCTTTGACTCAAACTCAGTGGCGCAGCGGGCGAGAGTCCGCCTGCGACGATAGAGGTTACGGATTCGATCCCCGCCGCGGAACAAATTTGTGTATGATCTGCAGAAATTTGTTCCGTTGTCTGGGTGTTTTCTATGTATAATAAAAAAAAAATCTATTTATGTATATAATGTATTAAATATATCAGTTATTTAGTACCCATAACACAAGCTTTGAGTAGCTTACTTTGGGGCTAGATGATGCTGTGTGGATTGTTCAGCATTATTTATTTATTTACATAACGACTGTACAATACATAAAGAGTTTTACCACAAAACTATCATCAGTCGGGTAATATCAAAGTAAACGTACCATGACATACACAAATTGTTTTGAAGTAGTGTTACTTCAAACTTAAAATGTGGCGTTTTTGAAACACGATGGTTTGATAAAGCTTGTGGTGAGGGCCCAGGTTCACCATATCATGAACAGATGTTAATAACAAAAAAACATGAATACGACTGTAATCCCCAGGCTCGGTAGATATCTCCTCAGATCTCTAGTTACTTACATCTTTGTGGCTCTTATTATGAGTTAATCTATTAAACTATGCACCGGCCGTTAACGTCCAGTTAACGCTCGGTGTAAGCGAGACTTATCTGGAGGCATTACTTCATCAATCTTGTATTACTTGCTTCAGTAACTTTTATCCAATTCTTCGCTTCGATCTTCCCTTACTGCCTTTTCACATGCACCGGTATTACCATATATACATATACCAAACTAGCTTCCGCTCGCAGCGTCGCCCGCGAAATACCTACACAAAATATTTCCTATGTTACTTCTGAAAGTTCATTCTACACATTGGTGAAAAAAATTTTCAAATCGGACCAGTAGTTTCGGAGCCTATTCAATGCAAACAAACAAACAAACATACAAATCTTTCCTTTTTATAATATTATATTATGTATAGATAGCTTCACATTTAGATCCATAATCATCTTCCTGCCCTTTTCCCACGTTATATGTGGTCGGTACAACATGTGATCATCTTCCATCTCCCTCTCTCATTCGTCATCTCAGTATTCACTTCTTTCTTCTTTCACATTTAGATCCATTGACTCTATACTTGTACTTAACCACAATTGTAGCGAAGGTCACGTTTAGACATTGCCGTGTGCATGGGACAAGGCGCGTAGGGTCAGCCCCGGGGGAAGCCAGTTCGAACGGCGATCCCATATATCCCATATATCCCATATATCTTGTTAAACTTTATTGTGACACTCCACTAGAGATTTCGATTTACGTTCGTTTTTATCAAAAACTTTGAGCGAGCTTCAATAAATAGAGCCGAGACGTTTCAAACGGGTTTACTGGCTACGATTTAGGAATACTAATAGCGCTGATCGAGTAGTGGTAGCACCTCTGCCTCATAGTCGGAAGGTTGTGGGTTCAAACCTTATCGGGCACAAGTGAGTTTTTCCATTCTAAAAATTTATATACGCAATGCCAGTGCTCTAAAACGGTGAAGGAAAACATCGTGAGGAAACCGGCACAAAAAAACTAAAAATTCGAAGGTGTGTGTCATAGGTTAGGTTTCTTATAAGCGGCGATGGGCTTGCAACCTGTCACGTGCGGAATGTTAACCACTGTGCAAGATGCGGGCATGTACTAAATGTCATGTTTGGACGTACTTCTACAGATATCTTCATAGATCTAAGTAACTAAAGATCTGAGGAGATATCTACCGAGCCTGGGAATTACAGTCGTGATCATTTATGTTATGTCTTTTAATACTTTCTCAGATGTCTCAAAAAATGGCGTACGAGCCCATTTTCCTCCAGCGGAAGTTCCTGCCGGTGTACCCCAACTACTTCTGCAAGGAGGTTTACGGGGAGTGAGTACAATAACCTCCATTTAAATGGTATTCAACATTTTCGACCGGGCGGGACGCGAACCCGCGCTTTTGCCTGCCTTCGCACTACCAAATACCACCGTTTGACTTGCCGCGGAAAATTTTTGAGTCTTAAACCTTTTTTAGACGACCTCAGTGGCGCAGCGGACTAGAGTCCGCCTGCGACGCTAGAGGTTGCGGGTTCGATTCCCGCCTCGGAACAAATTTGTGTATGATCTGCAGAAATTTGTTCCGTTGGTCTGGGTGTTTTCTATGTATAATAAAAAATATCTATCTATGTATTAATGTATTAAATTTATCAGTTATCTAGTACCCATAACACAAGCTTTGAGTAGCTTACTTTGGGGCTAGATGATGCTGTGTGGATTGTCCAGCATTATTTATTTTTTTTATTTTATTTTATCATTTACTCGATAATTTGAATTTAACAGTCAATTTGACAGAATTGGAAAAAAAATCGGTCCGATTATATCGTTGTCGTTTCACACAGTAGACCCCCGGAGCCAGAGCCTCAAACACGGTACAATCACAGTTACATTTGCGACAAATAGAATAGAATAGAAATCATTTATTTTACGTCAAATGAGGTTCGTCCACCAGGATCCCTTAGCCTGAACCCCTAGGGGATCCCCGTGAACTCGTCAGTTCATCAAAATCCCCAAAACTAACAAGAGTGCAAACAAAGTTGAACTAAAGGGACAAAAAAGTTTTAACAGTTCTATGACGTCACAGTCCTTTATAACAAATGGGAGTGACCGAAAAAAAGACACTTGAACATAACATGTGGTCAACTCAAACATTATTTCGTGTCAAATAACTAAATAAATAAATAAATATTGGTAAATATTTCAACGCCATCTAGCTTCAAACTAATCAAAGCTTGCAATAAGGGAACCAGGCCCCTATTCAATAAACATTACAAATTGTAAAATACAATTAATTGTAAGCGGCTACAATTCTACAAGTTTCTGTTTAATAAAAAAATACGATTTATTGGAGAAAATTTTACAAAATTGTAAAATTTTCTTACAATTCTACATATTTGTAGGTTTTATTAAACAGCACTTGTCATAAAATTCGACAATATTGTCACTTTTTTACAAATTTGTAGACTTGTAATGTTTATTGAATAGGGGCCAGAAGGTTGATAGATTAATTATGTACTCTTTAATGTTGTAAACACATACATAGAATACATAGTAACACCCAGACACAGAACAAACATCTGCGTTCATCACACAAATGTTAGTCCTGGAGAATCGAACCCACAACCTGCAGCGCAGAAGGCAGAGCTACTACCAACTGAGCTGTGAAGAGAGATAAATTGTAATTGCCCTTGACTTTCAGCAAGTTCATCACAGACTCCATGTTCTGCGCCGGGACCCTCACCACGGGAGAAGGAGCGTGTGACGTGAGCATACCTTGATACAAGCTTGTTTGTAGCAAACAAGCGTACGACCCACCTGTCGGTAGAAGATTGCCGTAATCTATGGACGCTTGTTATGCTAGGTGTAACCGCGCATTGCCAAAATTGTCTCTAGCCCCTTTTAGGGTAGAGGTTTGCCCTGTGGTAGAAAGAATATACATTTAACAACACAACACAAAAACACAAAACACACGACTGTAATCCCCAGGCTCGGTAGATATCTCTTCAGATCTCCAGTTACTTAGGTCATTGAGGATGTCTGTCAGAGGCACGTCCGAACATGGCATTTGGCACATGTCCACATTTTGCACAGTAGTTAGTATTCTGTACGTGACAAGTTGCAAGCCCTTCGCCGCTTATAAAAATACGAACCTGACGATGTTTTCCTTCACCGTTTATGAGCACCGGCATTACGCACATAAACTTTTCGAATAGAAGAACTCATTGGTGCACGACCAGGTTTGAACACACGACCTTCGACTCGTGAGGCAGGGGCGCTACCACTACGCCACCGGTGCTCATAAACATTTAACAATATTTAAAGGTACATCATACAAAAACATCATCATCATGTGCAGTTGTGTTATACCACCGGGCCTTGACCTCTTTTTGTACCTATGTATCTTCGCAAGATAGTACACTAGGGCACTACTGCAGTAGTGCCCAGATCTTGCGAACTAGTGTGCTGAAAGGTTCACAATGTCTCAAAGAGGCTCTGCAGATCGGCGAAAGCACGTGGAGAAGAGATCTTAATCAAGAAGCAGTTTCGCTTCTATTTCGGTTGTCGCACAACTGAACAGTGTCGGTGGAACTGCTGTGACAAAGGTGTGCCACGGCCACTACGGTACTGTGATAACACTTGTTGTATTATTGTGCCAGCACGACGCCGGGGGCCCCGCGATCCTGGCCGGCAAGCTGGTCGGCATCATATCGTTCGGGCCCACGGTCTGCGGGTACCCCAACGCGCCCACCGTCTTCACCCTGGTGGGGGCCTTCGCAGACTGGATCGAGACTGTCAACGAGACTGTAAGTTCGAGTGCCACGATGAACGGTCTTGTGGAATAATGATTCCATTGGTTTCTATATCCAGATCTAAGGTCTGCAGGGTATTATCAGAAAGTTGTTTTTATCGATGGGTACTTTAACCCCCTGAAGTTTGCGGAAGTAGTCTGGTAAAAACCTGAATAATGTTCTGGATTTTGATTTTCTCTGCTGTTGGTCCAAAGCACCAATTAAATTTTCGCAGACAGCATTCTTAAAACCACTGTTTCCAATCCCTTTCCAGATGCCAAGCTACTACCGCGACCTGAAACGCACCACCACCACCACCCGGAACCCCATGGTAGACTTTTTCGAGACCTGGGACCGGTCGCAGAAGAAGGCCATACCTCCAGCCCTGATGCCGTACGTGCCGGATGATTACACCCCGAAGCCGTTGTCCGAGGAGGTGGTGGAGACACCACCGAGACTCCCAGAAGCTCTCAGGGATCGAGGGCATGGGAAAGTCAAGGAGGTGAAAGATGAGGGGATCCTCCGGGGGGTGAGAGACGATGAGACGGATGACGGCTGGAGTATTGGAGACACATAAATAATTAATAAAAGATTTGCTGTTTTTATGATAATAATAAAAAGTTGATCCCTTTTCTAACCTACTCATTATAAGTGCGAAAGTTTAACGTTTAATGTTCACGACTAAATGGCTGAACGAGTTTTGATGAAATTTGGCAAGGAGAGTAGGTTGTATCCGGTGAAGGACAGAGGATGTTAACACCTAGTTCTGAAATAGATTTTAATCCTCTCACCACACTGGTTTGACAGAACAGTGGCACGGTAAGAAGAAGGTGGTAGTTGACAGAATCTTATGATGACGATATTCAGTCCATTGCCGCACACGTCACAGGTAGGCTCTCTAGCATCTCAGGGGATCTAGACAAGATCCATTACATTAGCTCGTGAGATGTCACGTGACTTTGATCTTTCCGCTGGCGTGAACGCCAACAGAAAGTGATTGACCTCCTGTTCATGTCAGCTTCACATTTTGGATTACTCCTATTTGTCCCCCTGCTCTGTCCCCTTAGGGGGATGGATGGAACTAAATAGATCCATTTGTCCCCCCGGCCCCGTTGCCAAGAGGAAGACAAATAGAACGTTTTTGTCCTATCTGTACCCCAAGGAAACAGAGCAGGGAGACAAAAGAGAATAATCCCATA
Source organism: Cosmorhoe ocellata (assembly GCA_963675405.1). Lineage (NCBI taxonomy): Eukaryota > Metazoa > Arthropoda > Insecta > Lepidoptera > Geometridae > Cosmorhoe > Cosmorhoe ocellata. The sequence goes on from OY776267.1 coordinate 8,177,983, forward strand.
TTTTTACCTATTCAATTAGTTTTTAATTTGATCGAGAACTGCTTTCATTGGTGCTAGTCTTGCCTTTTGTCCCACTTCCGGCACTCCGGGAACAAAGCGCTCACTTCCGCCAGCAAAGTTACTACAACAGTAATGTAGGAGTTTATATTGAGATGCCGAAACGAGCAGGGGCCTACCACGAGCTCTTACAAACCATCATGTTACAGAAACGTCAAAATTTCAAGCTTGAAGTAACACTACTTTAGTACAATCCTACTAATTTATAAACGCGAATGTTTGTAGGAATGTATGGATGTAAGTTTGTTACTCTTTCACGCTGAAACGGCTGAACAGATCTGAATGAAATTTGTCACAAATATGTATTATAGTCTGGAATAGAACATTGGTTTTTTATCCCGGCAAAATATATAAAATCCCGTGGGATAGATTTGTTTTGGTTTTTCAAGGTGCCACGCGGGTGAAGCTGTGGGCGGAAGCTAGTTTGTATAATACTTTGATGTTGCCCAAAGAGCTTGTAGTAAGGCCCCAAGGCAGCCCTAGGCCCCGCCTCTCGCAAACACTGAGTGCGTCCGAATTTAAATTCCGTCAGTGTGTGGTCGGTGCGGGTTCGAGTCTGCGCGGCGTCAATGTATGCTTTTATTAATGGTATTGTATTTTGTGTTTTCAGTTTCAGCGTCCGGCGGCAAATTGATTAGTGACGTCACACGCCGCTTTGTTTCCATCCGATCGGTTCTCGGCGTGAGCGGCTTAGTACGAGTTTTAATAAACGAGTACGTACGAGTTTTGTAACTTTATTTCGTTTTTTTCCTTCCGTACTTACCTCTAGCGGCAATCATAAACTAAAATCAGCAGTACGACAGTGCAGGCAAAAGAATGGAAGGAAACGAAATTTAGTTGCGTAAACTATACGCAAATAAACAGAACCCGTACTAAGGCCCCTGAGTATAAAATATAACACCGATTGTTTTTAATTAAAGGTAATAAACCTTATAATCATGTACTTAAAGTTTAATTTGGTTACTTACGTGGTTTTTCGTCAGTCCTCCGAAATAGCACTGTCAGTGGTTTGAATAAGTTGGAACGGAGCAAAGAAAGTGTAAGTGAAGGGAAGTTGCTTAGTTATGACGTGTCTGTGGGCGGGCACTTACCTGCAAATGAGAAAAGTTGAGGTTAGTTCCCGGAGCGGGGCAGTTAAGGCGCATGTCAGCTGAAGCGGTGCTGCATACTAAACATGTTTTAAGATCATTATGAAACATAATTATTAGTCAAAGTTTGTATTACTTTATCTAAATAATAATAATTCTGTCTCACTGACTGTATCGTAACATAGCTGAGTTCTAAACTTAAAAAATCTAGCTTTATAAATATACTGATAAAAGTTTTCAAAGAATATAAATTAAAATACAAGTGGACATTTGACATATCGCCATTTAGCAAGAAAACCAAGCAAGCTTGTATCATGGGAACAGATGTGTGTTCCAATCAGCAAGGTGTCACGTGAGGTTGCTGCAGTGGACGATGTCCCTCAGGGTAGTGGTTATTTAATATGCAATCAGTGGTGCGCCTACGCAGCGAGACAAGGAGATAATAATGCATGGCTGATTACGGACGCGGAGGTGAGACAGCCTGATGTGTAGTTAACCTGAAAATACAATTAATTTGACGATTTGCTAGGTTATCATTCGTTCGCTCTTTCACTCATTCATTAATTAGACCATTCACCTAGTCAGACGAGCACCCTCAGACGACTCTAGGTGTTCATTTAATCGCACTCTACTATAGGTTTCATACACGTTTTCGACTCGAACTCATTTTAAACCAGTTCGATAAGAAATTTAAATTGCAAGTCTCTTGCAATATTAATGGCTAACCTTTTATTAATTTAATGATACGTCTTGTGACCAGTTAATACATCTTATACCTTTAAACGAGCAATTCTTGTATATATGTATATATATATATGTATATATAATCGGAATCTCGGAAACGGCTCCAACGATTTTCGTGAAATTTCGTATGTAGGGGGTTTCGGGGGCGATAAATCGATCTAGCTAGGTTTCATTTTCCAAAAAACACGATAAACCAGAAAAAAAACCCGAGCAAAGCTCGGTCATCCAGGTAGTAGTTATTATGGTATGTACAGTATTTATTTGTCTAGAAGATAAAAAAACCCTAATAGGGGCAGACTCCTCGGATCCCAGTTCGATAGTTTGCAACTGTGGCTAACTTCGTCTCAATCATAACTCGCACACCGCGCTGTGTTCACGCTTCGCACCAGCGTCACTCACCAATATCTTCACTAGTTTCCCCTTTGGGGTAAAATCAATGTTTACTTTTTAAGGGTAAAACCTAGTTAGTGAGATATCTTCATTTATACATATAAAATTCGTACGTTACTGACTGACAGTTAAATGTACAGTTATTTAAAAATGTATATCTAAAGATTTGAAATTTTATGTCTTAAGGGTGCCGCAGAAGGTTGAAGTTTGTATGACGAAAACATTGGGCAGACAAGTCACGGGGAGTTTCAATAGTATAACGATATAGTTAGTTGTCTTTAGTAGGTACTGAATATTTGAAAGATAGAGCCATTCATCAACAAGACCAGGTTCACTCTGGGGACACTGGCACTTTCGAGAGTGGGCCAGTGTCCCAGCAGTGGGCAGGCAACACAAGCAACCCTCGCCACCAATTTAGATCACTTAATCTGTCGTAAATGCCTTCAATCGCGTTTATTAATTTACTCAATGTATATTTAGATTTTACTCGATACCTTACTTGTCTCGATTTCCCTAATGATTCACAGCCTTAGCCGGCTTATAGGTATAAGCCGTGTAAAGGCTTTAACTCATTCCGGAAGGGTGAATCGAGACATTCTACCCCCGGAGACAAACCTACCCCTTTAAGTAAATTCTTTACGCCGGCCTCGTAAAGCTCTCCTTAAACAAGTAATCCTCATCTTAATTCCAGCGCCAGATGCACGGCATTACAACCTCTTTGTGAAAGTGGGCTTAAAAGCTGAAATACTTTCACCCCCCTCCTATCCCCTTATAGAACAGAAGCGAGCGGTGCTTTTTCTGCGTCAAACTGACTTGACTGACGCTATGGCTTGATTAATTTATAAATTTAGGGTAGTGGATAGAGAAGAAATGTGTTTGTCGTGGCATTGTGTGTAGCCTCTTAAATGTAACCAGTGATTGGTTGCTTGAGATCATCTTACACATTTCAGTGTGGGTTCAATTTTGCGGCAAGTCACAAGCATAATCTACAAAGGAGATCAATGTGTCTTTGTACATTAATATCTCCGTCTGTGAATGCAGTACAACAGTATAAGTGTTGACGGACAGTGTTAATGGTGATATTGATTGCAGAGGTTTGACGTAAGAAATGCATTCCCCGGCTCCCGGACTCCAGGTATTACGTAGGGAGTTTCAGTATTCCAGCACTTTCAAATTTGACAAGTTGACGTTTTGTGCATCCGGTGAGCCGGCGGCGGAATTCACTGCTCTAGTTTCAGAATGTGCTGTCGATTGGGCGACCAGTGCCGTGGGCCAGGGCGGGACCGGGCCGGGGCGGGAACGGGGTCAAGATGGTAGTAAACAGGATTTTGTGACACAACGCGATTGGTTCGACTGAAAACATTCATCCAAGATTTGATACATAGTAACAGAAAGTTATATACTTATTATATCTGTTTATTTATTAAAAAGAACACTATTATTGCATGGACACCTATTGCAATGTTTGATGTGTACGATTAAGTATTAAAATTAAATTTTATTCAAAGTTATTTTCGTAAAATTTTGAAAAAGTATTTTGATTTTACTATTAGACGTTATATTACGTTCGGCGCTTTTTGTAAACATCTCGAGTGAACAAAATGCTCGGTCGATGTCTCGAGTTAAGGAAGTCAGTTATTCATGAGCCCGGCGCGCGCGCCCGGCTCCGCCCGCGCCGCCGAGCTCACGAATGGAAACACACTTGCTGCAATATTTACCTACATTGTTGCTGCATCTGTATTTGTCTTCGGTGCCCGGGCCTTTCTACTCAACGGTTTCCTCATTGTTCGCAACAAACAATTTTATTTATCTCGTAAAATGTTAAAAATACTGAAAAGGACGGAAGTATCTAGTACTTTCCCGCTAAACTGTTATCTAATGAGGTTATTAACGTATTCATTAATTTGTAATGGATTTCCGCAAAATTACGCCTGAATCAATCATTTATCGTAAAATATTAGTAAACTTTAAATTTACCCTTCGAAATAACTTATTACCAATCAATATTTTATTGCTCCATCTTCATGCTCGAAAGACGAGCTCTATAATCAAAGTTAAAAAAACTTTTAAATAACGGTTAAATATCAAATCGAGTAGAAACGTCCCGCCCGCAAGTTTACGACCTCAGCTCAGCTCTGTGCGACATCGCACCAACAATCCAGAGACGTCATGTACATTGCATAGCTGTGCCCCGCGGTTACATTCGCGATTGTACGGTTCACAATATCGTATTATTTATTTTTCTTTGGCAAAAGGCTACAGCAAGATCGGATCTAATAAGCTATCAAAATATATTAAAAAAAGTGTTTAATTTTAACATCATTGAAAACTAAATCGTTAGAGACAAAATAAAATTTTTCGTCCGTTTGAAAATTTTTCCGCGATAAAAATGATAAAATATTGTCTGTAAACTAAAGGATACTTGACGTCATGAAGATTGAAATATTGATGTACCGATACTTTGTCCTGTAGTGCAGGTGAGCTGTCGTTAGTCACCGTGTAAAGGTCACCCATCTGAATAACACGGTGCTTCGATGACCTTTCGGAAGCGACTGGAGCTAGAATATATTAAATTAAAATATTCGGTCCCGTCCACACGACACGGCCGCCGGCCACGTTAGGCCCGAGCCTCACAGCTACTCTCCTAATACAGCCTTAATTCCCCCCCTCCCGGCGGTCGCTCCGGGCCGCGGGCTACGGAGCTACGAGGTGCTACGCCGTAGATGGTCTACGAGATAAGCTCCGAACACAAAATCTTAAATATTTATGGCGTGGAGGGAATTAAAATATTATGTATTTTGAACTTCCCATCACGGCTCGACGCGGGCCGTCGTGGGAATAACTTAATTATAATAATATGCTGTGTTTTAGCTGTCTTCGAAATGAACATACTGAATACTTAAAATGAGTGTTTTGATACCGCTTCATTGGTTTCAGTGTAGCTTACATTTATTAAATGATGTCTGAGTTTTTATTGAATAAATGTGTATGAATTTCAATTTGAATTTTAGATTAACATCACGAAGTTTGCAAAAAAATATGATTTTTCGTTGCCATTTATAGTTTCTGAGATTACTTCTTACAAACAATCAAACTTTACCTACTTATTATGTTAGTTTACATTAGAAAAAACATTGCCGAGCAAAGTCACGGGGAGTTCTAATAGTGGTTAAATACACTGGGAGAGTCTATCGTCTCTTTCTAATGTAGTTAGTTCGACTTTGCATCTGCCTATAGCTATCAGTAGGTCTACCATGAGTTTTCACAATCTACACTCGCTAGCGGCTGTAGTTAAAAAAATGTATGAGAACTTGTACAGCGCCTCTAGCGGATAGTTGGGTACCAAAACGTCACGTAGTTATCCATAACTATCCTACGTCACAGTACTACAGCGACTGTAGTTTGCGCTCATTAATTTGCTTACAATTTGGTACCACGAGTAACAATTTTGACGGATGTCATAGTAACGTACTATTACTACTGTAGTAACGTCAGCCGATCTCAATGTGACAACTCATGGTAGACGCAACGTGCGCCGCCGGTGGGTACTACATTAGGTAAGTGCGGCGGGTGCCGCCAGCTACATGTGCCGGGGCCTCAATTAGTGAGTGATGCATCCTCCGGACTGAGATTCGAGAACACACGATTCGGCTGACACACTGAACGAATCATACTAGCTATATTTTGTGAATTTTAGTAAAATGATAACAGTTATTCTTAACAAGTGTGATGAAAGGAACTTAAGTTATGCTTCAAAGACTCTTTGTATATTAAAAGAAGGATACTAAAGTTATCGAATAAAAAGCGTGTCGCTGACTGATTGATTCGACTCTTGATAGGTTTAATTATCTTTTAGAACTCAGTCCTAGATATCTTTTTCAAAGCTAGTATCAAATCTTAGGTGCACTAAAACTATTTTAATTATTCGAACCGATTGCTGAAGTAAGTAGAAATATTTCTTAATAAATTAGTAAACATGCGCCTGTATATTTTTTTCCTATTTATTTTGATAATTTAAACTTTCTCTAGTCTTCCAAAATCAGACCAGCCCAGACCAGACTTACGAACAGCAATTCATTTTTATATAAGAAAAGAGAATATTATTTATGTTATTGCGGCTAAGCGTAGTAGCCGAATCATATGGTCTCGAATCAGGGAGTAGAAGGCAATTTGTCACATGTCAGTATGAGTGAACAAAAAGTAGCTTCACGTGAGTGATTGAGAGCCGCCGACAAATTGACCGGCTGGACCGATTTTCATGATATTTTTTAAGTCGGATTTGTGTCGCAGAGTAACTATAAAATGAATTAAATGCGGACAAAGTCGTAGGCAATAGTTAGTTGTCAATAATTTGTATGTACTCCGAGCAATCGATAATGCAGGCGGCACTCCATCATTGGACAATAATTGATCCCTCGTCCCGGGGGGGGGGGGCGGCAGAGGGGGGCACAAGGGGAGGGCAGGGGTGGAAGGGTTCCACCAGCGTTCGCAGTCTGTGGCTGAGACACAGGGTGATATTGACCTAACAAAAAGAACGGTGAAAGAAAACATCGTGAGGAAACCGGCATACAACAAAAAACATTGGTTAGTTACCGATTTGCAGACAGTTAGTATTCAGTGTGTGACAGGTTGCAAATTTATCGCCGCTTCTTCCTTTAGTTGTGACGTCTGTGGAGGAGTTTTCACAATTTTTCAAATTTCATTCAGATCCGTTTAGCCGTTTCAGCGTGAAAGAGTAACATCCATCCATACATTCTTACAAACTTTCGCGTTTATAATATTAGTAGGATTTAAACATTTTGTCTCACATCGAGAGTGGAGTCCACATTTCTCACATCCCGTCTGACTAGACGTCCACCTCGCCACAACCAGCATTCTATCTATTCTTCTTCTTCTTCTTATAGAGTCCCTAGTCCTAAGTTTTTACAATAAAGTACCTGTCAACGTCCGAAACTTAAGTTTTCAGGAATTTAGTAGAAATATTAGAATTTTTTTAATGTCGAAATCCTACTATGATATTGACGAAGCTCTGACTGATGAATTCTGTATGTCGGCCTCCTACTAGATGTTTTTACAGTGTTTTATTTATAATTTTTATTTCATGTAATTGTCATATTATATTTTGTTATGTATGTCAACCGATGTGACTTTTCCTAGTGTACAATTTCGTGTATCAAAAAGGAATAAATGAATTGAATTGAATTGAATAGTCTTTAGGAAGTTAGATTTTATTGAAAACGGAACAAATTAATTTACGTAAGATGGATCAGTATGGTCTATAGACTTTAGCCTGCTCAAATGAGCGAATAACAATATTATTCGCTCATTTGATATATCAACAACCTAGTTTATATGAACTAAATATAACCTATGTAATCCGTGTATTCCCGTTGTCCCCGCACGCCCAGTCCCCTTCACGGGGACAGCGGGACGTGAAAAAATCTTTCCCGTTGTCCCTGTAACGTGGATTCGGGGACGGGGACAACGGGAAGTCAAATTTCACGTGTCGTTGTCCCCTTAAATCTGTATTCCTGTTAAGGGTAGTTCCTAATCTGAATTTAAATAAATAAAATCAAATAGTCCAAGAGTCTCTCACCGGGAGCCGCGGCGCGCTGACGTCACGCGCCGCTAGATGGCGCTGACCCTCGACATGCATCCGATAAACCTTCGTCGGATGTTCCCGTTTCCAGAAGTGGGCGACCACTTCAGTTCGTCTTCAATTTTCCATTTCATTTCATTTATTTAAAGACTAGCTGTCCCGCTCGCGACTTTGTTCACTTAAAGTATATAAACCGAGTTTCAAACAAATCGCACCACCAGTTAAAAAGTTCCCATCCAAACATTGACCCCACATTTGACCCCCTTTTGAAGGTTATATTGAAAAATCCTGAAACACGTGTCCATTCATTTTGCATTTACAGTACACAAACAAAGTTTCATGAAAATCGCTCCACGCGTTAAAAAGTTTCATACTAACGTTTTCACCCTTTTTCACCCTCTTAGAGGTGGAATTTCCAAAAATCCCGCCTTAATGGGTGGTTTTGTTATAAGAGGATACCACCTTCCAAATTTCGGCTTTCTAGCATCAGCGGTTTCGGCTGGGCGATGATGAATCAGTCAGTCAGTCAGTCAGGTTAAGCTCTTATATATGTACATAAGTATAGATTAAGATTTAGACAGACTCACAGCTCAGTTAGTAGTATTTCTGCTTTCTGCGCTGCAGGTTGTGGGTTCGATCTCCACGCAGGACTAACATATTTTGTGTGATGAACACAGATGTTTGTTCTGTGTCTGGGTGTTATTATGTATTCTATAAAAAAATAGTATATAATTAATCTATCGGCTATCTGGTTCCCATAGCACAAGCTTTGCTTAGTTTGGGACTAGATGGCGTTGTGTGAAATGTCCACCAATATTTATTTTATATTTATATTTAAAGGGAAATATAAAAAACATGATCACGACTGTAATCTCAACCACGGTTGGTGCTTGACCAGGTTTGAACGCGCGACCTTCGGATCGTGAGGCAAGGCTACCACTACGCCACCAGTGCTCTCATTGTTTTGATATCACAAGAGTATCACACAATAGTGGAACTTCTCGTGACTTCGTTCGTGTAATGCTTTATTCATACAAACTTAAACCTCCCGCTCTTCGAAACTCCCGCTGCATTTTAGAAAGGTTGAATGTTAATAATTCTATGTATAGTGCACCTCTAGACCCTGCAAGAGTGCAGTGACAGTAACAAGGCAAGTGCACCTCTAGACCCTGCAAGAGTGCAGTGACAGTAACAAGGCAAGATTGATTATGGTACGTTTCATTCAAGGATTCTGATTTCCACATAATTGAGTTATCAATCGCGTTGAGTCAGCGCTCGTAATTCAAGCACAAAGCTAGCTGAGCACAAATTATGAATCAAAGTTTGTAAAAAACTCTTCTTCTTCTTCTTCAATTATGGCATCTGTCTCTTAGAGAACAATTTTGCCAGTGTCAAGTGTATTTATTTATAAGTATTGTCAACGAAATATATTTTGATATGTTGCGCGGCAAACTGACAGATGGCGTGACTTTGACATTCAATTTCTCAGAATCTACAAAATAAAAATCATGTTGTCTATGGCTAAATTATGCTGGTATTATCTATGTTGGAAACAGGCAGGAACAAAGATACTGTTTGGCATTCGTTTTCTTTAAAACTGTTCCTCGGACACCCCAGCGCCCGGCGACCACACCTCAGGCCAGACAAGCACCAAGCCACATGACAAGTCCTTACGATGTTTTGTGATCTGTGCTGATCTCCTACTTATGAGACACCTTAGTTGGTGCAGAGGATCATTCCAGAAGATTATTACCATTTGTCCACCTGTTCTGACCCCTTGGGGGGATAGATGGGACTACAACGTTCTATATATTTTTGAAATCACGCGATCTAAACACAGTATTATCAGTATTAAACGGGTATTGCGTTTTATTTACCTATTTTAAGTCATCCCGTGACCATGAAAGTGTGTAAACCTTCCGAAACGTAGGGAAAAATAGGTAAATAAAGCGCTAGAAATACCTGTTTAATACTTATACAACGTTCTATTTGTCCCCCTCTCGGCAACGGTGGAACAGAGAGACGTTGAGCAACGTTTGACGATACGAAATGTGCATATCGAATGTCATTTGTCTATGGTGAACGCCACGGTTGTCCAGAAACCGGTTTTTATATAGATGTTCATTCAACCGTGAACTTTAAAGTGATGTTTGTTTATCTGTGGACGGCCCCGCTCCACAAGCGATGAATCATTAATTGGGGCGAGTGGCGGCCGCCGCTGTACCATTGACCTATCGACGGATAGCCGGACCGGGAGATCGGGCCGATCCGCGAACATTATAATACATTAGTGCTTATTTATTCATTAAAAAACCCGAGCGAAAATGATTGAAATAGCCTCTAACAAGCGCCATTTGAATTTTTTGACATATTGTATAGTATTGGCAAAGATAGAACGTCCTTGAGGTTACTTTAGTAACTATAACAGATCACTGTCCTTGAGTATTGGTCACTTTTGTTATCCAGACGAATTCAACGACACTTTATTTTGTCTTAGAACTTTTTAGTACTTATTAGAAATGCTACAATTTTTTGTAACATCATAATCCACTAGTGCATATCCGGAATAGAACCCACGACCTACGAATTCAAAGGCTGAGTACCACTAATCCACCAGTGCTCTACAGATAAAACTATTTTAATAAACATACTATAAAAAAAAAGTGAAAAATTTGAGCTATCTAAGGTTCGCTAAAAACGATCTATAGATACCTCAATTGATCCAGATCATTGTAATCGCAGGTTTGCGTGCGACCGGCGTGAAGCCTGTTGGATCGAATGTACGCCTGCTACGCCGATTGACTCCGGGCGCTACGCCGTAGATCTCTACGCCGCGTAGACCTCTACGTTATTACCGGTTCGACTTTGCTATGCAAAAATCGTATCTATTTACATTATTCTCTGTGAGATGAAAAATTGAGCTCAAAAATATTCAGGAATAACTTTTGAACTGTATCATTGAGATACCTGCTGTGAAACATATTATATTTAACTGGCTAACCCAACAGACGTTGTCCTGTCTCAATTTCATTAAACAGAATAACTTTAAAAAAATTCCTTTTGCTGAAATACGAGTATATTTCGATTATTACGAATTTATAAAAGAAATGGGCGAATCGGTCCAGCTAAGTGATGGGCTTACAAACCATTAATTTTTATTTATATAGATAGATGTTCAAGCCCTTTAGTTCCACGGCCAGCTTTAGCACTAGACAGCGTATTTTTCTACGTAAAAGAAGAAAAAGTGATATTGATTTGGCCAAACAATAATAGAATAAAGCCTTTGTCAGAATTTAAGTTCGTTAAAGTGACTGCCAACGTTTGCTGCTATATAGCGGTGACGGCGGCGACTTCTTGAAGAAGTCACGCTAAAGCCAGAGCAAGCGCCGACCAAACAATGCACTCTTGGAAACTTTCCGAATAATTGTATTAAACTTCGCGAAGCTGAGTTCTTTGTTAGTTTGAAATTAAAGATTTTAACTCGGCTTTATGAATTTTTGTTGGCTTCGGCGTAATTGTTGCTGAACTTATTTGGTTATTTAGGTCAAAATGTACATCTGAGGTCATGAAAGGTGACCGCGTCGAACGTTGCTAACATCTTAGCAAGACACTACAGTTATTGGAACGATAACGAAATATGAAGGTAATGAAACATCAATAACATAAGTTTACGAGAGAAATGTAATGGTTTTGAACTAACGACCAGAAATAGAGGGCACTGTAAATATTTGCCCTGAGTACAGGTGCCGGTCGGAGCCTCCCCGGCCGAGACAACACTCAATATTTGTCAGCAAATAACGATAAAACTGTGATTGTGTGAGGTGCGTTGTAACCGGCTATAACCGGCTGTAACCGGCTATAACCGGTTGAGACGGGTTCGGCCACGCCATTGTGGCTGGGCCGCCATTATTCCACCATTTGACGCCTTTCAACTTTATGTCGCCTTGTGAGTGGGGCCACCAAACTCGCTGTTCGATTTTAAACAGAACGGACATTTTGTTTAAAATTGACTTGATGATTAGACTTTAATTTATAACTTTCTGACGTTCACAATTTACTCAAAACTAAAAAAAAATGTCTACTGGGAAAATTGACTTGACATTTGACTATGACCTTGTGACATTGACAATACTACTAATTTAAACACTTGACACTGGCAGAATTGATCTCAAAACAGACAAATGCCATAAAAAAAAGAAGAATGTATCTTTGTAACATTGATGACATAAATAATGGCTAGATTTATAAAAAGGTTCGCTAGAAGAGGTTAGCTATACATGAGGCGACCGCATTGCTTTGTTTTAACAAATACCTGTGACCTTTTCTGACACACGATAATTCATATTGAAAATATATAAGTAGTAAAAATATACGTATCAAAATATTAAATTCTCGCATGAACAGCAACAGGACTTGAGCCCGCTCCCTCGTACCGTGCTGGTGACAAGGTGTGACGTGAGCTTATCGCTGGCGCCGTGGCCGCAATGCCATTATACTATTCGTTTTTATAGTTCCCTACATCGACAGCAGTCACATATGCAATCTCCATTCCACCAATGGCACCTGTCACGGTGCGGTCACGTGGTCACATCGGCTGTGACCAATCAGACATCAACGTGGATTTAAATAAAACCTCCACTCAGCTACTCCGCATACCTCTGATGAGAAGTAGTCCCGGTTACCATGTCCTGGTACTGGAAGGATAGGAAAAGATCCATCGAAAATTACGACTGTAATCCCCAGGCTCGGTAGATAATATATTCAGATCTGTAGTTACTTAGACCCTTGAGGATTTCAAAAGGGGGTAGTCAGAAGCACGCCCGAATTATAGTATTCCGTAATTATAGCTTTAGTTTCCAAATATGGTCTTCATTTTCTTCTGTCACTCGTTCTTACGAATCGGTGTGTTGAAAGAATTAAAATTAAAATTTCTTCTTATTCATATTATCATCATCTTTTACTCGGTCTATCGCCTTCCTCTCCAGCCTCCACATTCACAGCCGACACTCCGACAGAGACGCTACAGGAGTCTGCGCCCGACAGATCGTATCTCACTAGAATGAGTCATTTTTCAAAAAGGCCTGGCCTATTACGGAGCTAATTTGCAGAAATAATTCAAGATTAAACTGTAATTTACGTGGAGATAACTAGAGCCTCGAGGCCGAAATTCTGTAAAAATTACACGATGAGCTATGGAAAGAGATTATTTAAATCTCTTTTAGGATTATGTCAGTCGTGTGGGGCAAGGGCAGCTCTAGTGGGGGGGTGAACAGCTCTATAGGCCTCCAAGGGACCAAAGAGGCACAACGCGAAGAGCTTGACAGAATAAATTATATAGACATAGTTTAGGATCCTAGATCGTCAAACGGGCTAGCTAAGCCAACGGTGGCATAGTTAGTAATGCGTTGGCCGCCGAAGACAAACCGGGTTCGAGTCTCGCCCGTTCTAAAATTTGGATAGCATTTCAATTTGAAAATATGTTATGTAAATACATAAATATAATTATTTCAGAGCTGTCTGACGCATCTTTGATAATTGGAAAGTATATTTTTTCGAATTTAGCGACGCAGAGAGGCGAGAGAGGGGAGTGAGAAGAGAAAGAAGAAAGAGGGGAGTAAGGGGAGAGAGAAAAGAAATGGGTTAAAATGACTATCACATTATGTAAAAAAGTACCTAATTCCTATATATAGAAAATTGTGTAAAACATATTTCTTACGTTACTTTGTTTGTATTTCGTTTACTCCAGAACGTACATAAGTTTATTACGTTATTCAGAACGTGAGAGATGTTAACACCCACCACATGCTACTGACGCCCTCTCGGGGGGTCGGGGGGGACTCACTGCAGGCGAGCACCGGCTTAGCACTTCGCCCCCAGTCCCCGCCGGGGCGTGGGGAAACGAAACTAAATAAAGTTCTTGAAAACTATCGAAACCCGCACTAAGCCCGTCGGAACTCTTTAGATTCTACGACATTCTTTCCTTCCTTCCTTCCTTTCTTCCTTTCCTTCCGTCCTTTGTTCCTTCCTTCCTTCCTTCCGTCCTTCCTTTTTCTTTCCTTCCTTCCTTTCCGTCCTTCTTTCCTTCTTTCCTTTCTTCCATCTTTCCTTCCTACCTTCATTACCACATTATATACATTACCTACCTAACGAATGTAATATCGGTCTAAGATCTCTTATAATGCTCATACAACTTCAGGTATTTTTCAAAATATTGAAGAAACTATCTCAAAAACAAAAATTGGAGCAATTTTAGTCCATTTTTGCTCGTATCGTTAACTTCGAAAAAAGACTAAATCGCAGAATGTCAATCTTCTTTTTGATTTTTGCAATACTACTCGTATATTGAGACGGCCTCGCTGGCGAGCCGATGCCTCCCTGACTGCTGCTAGCCTACCGATTTCAATTATTTTTTGCGATCGTACTTTTTTTCATTTTTTCGATGAGATGTACTCGCGGGGTGATTTGAGAAAATAAATAATTACGACATCGTTTCTCGATATCATTTTGTTTTGCGCAATGCTGCAGCACGCCTGCGGGTGGTTTGACCCGTGGCTCCGAGGGACGAGTTGTGAATCTGAGCACGTGCACGTGTAGCACGAGGAGCACGTACTGCACGTGCAAATGCTCTCGGACAATATTTACATGGATATTGGGACAAGCTCACACTCGAGTCGAAAGCCGCGGCTCTTAGAAAGAAATATCCTATTTCACCATCTAGTACTGATACCAATAGATAGTCTAACATAGTGAGCGAATTTGCTTTTTACATGCATTTTGGAATTCGTTTCTAGAAACAGTATAGCGCAATTATAAATAGCTGATACTTACGTCTAAAACTTGTCTAAAACGACCTAAAAGACAAGGGTCGCTACACACACGTGGCTGTATCTAATAAGATAAATTATCCATTTCCCTCAGAGGACGGTAGGCGGGCTTATCGCTGCCCGCATGCTAACCGGAAACCTAATATCCCAAGGATTTATTTTATAGAGGGCTTTCGAGTTGCTAACAAAATTCCGACGCTTATATAAAAGCTTTGGTAATATTTGACGGTAGTTTGCCCACTGGGTACACAGAGGTCATACTGTATATTTTAAGGTCAAGGTCAAGTTGAACACAAAGGCCAAGGTCAGACCCAAAACATATATTTGAATATTGTTAAAAACACTTATGTGTCAAAATTCAAAAGAAACGGCCGTTAAATAATTGTCGCCGCTTAGTAAAGAAGCGGAATGTTGACACCCTTTTCTTAAAAAGATAAAAGAGGGTTTATATATGTACATAGTCGCAGTGTGATCGATCAGCTCGCGGGAGACAACGGGCCGGGACCCTGGGCAGGGGACCAGGGCCGGGGACCAGGGCCGGGGACCAGGGCCGGGGACCCTGGGGCAACTATGGACCTGCCTGCGGGAACTATTAATCGTGGTATACACCTTTGTACTTATATTTGCAAAGTATTTTTTTAAAAGTGCTCTGGTGATGTAGTGGTACCACCCCTGCCTCACGATCCGAAGGTGAAGGAAAACATCGTTAGAACCAAACATTCGAAAGTGTGTGTCATAGGTTAGTATTCTTATAAGCAGCGATGGGCTTGCAACCTATCACGTACGGAATACTAACTACTGTGCAAATATTTGTTGCTGGGATGTATTATGATTATGTGGCATGTGCCAAATATTATGGACGTGCCTCTGACTACTCTATTTAGATATCCTCAAAAGATTTAAGTAACCAGAGATCGGAAGAGATACAGTCGTGATCGTGTTTGGTCTGAAGGTGTGGGTTTGATTCTCATAATAATATGCGTAATAATTATTTAGTTTTTACTATTATTGGATATTATATAATGTTAATATAGTAGCTCTGTGTGTCGGAGAACATTTATAAAATCTCGCCTCCCCCGGCGGCATGCTATCTCCTCTGGTAAACGGGTTTCCGGCACCATTTCCGCTTCCGGTCCGCAGTGGAGTCGCTGAATGTTAGTATCTATTGAGTAGGTGCCTACTTAAGCAACAGACAAGTAGATATATAATTATGTACGAAAAGGTTTTTATATATTTTTATTTCATAAATACTTGATATAATTTGGCTGCCTCTGTCACAGAGTCTAAGTGATTTTTTATTATTCAGAATAATCACAAGAGCTTTGAGAATCTTTTTGAATCAACTTAGCTTCTAAACTGCAAAAAATACTGCTAAAGAACTTGTTAAAAAACCGCATCAGTGTGACGTGTTTTTTAACACAATGTAGCATTATTTTTCAGAACTTTGTAAATCTCTACGTTTCAGAAACTCGCCCTTAAGTGGACTGCAAAGAGCGCTGTGTTCTGCCGAAACATTTATTTGTTTAAGCTCTCGTGAAACCAATTGTCAACTCCAGCTAATACGGGCTAAGCTGAAAAGGATCAAAGTGATACGCGCGAGCCTCCGCCGCCGCTCCTACCTCCCGATGAGAACTAAACAGAACTCTTGTTTTTTCAAGATGTCCGCCGCTCTACTGAATCACTTCTGTTGTAGAGCAGGAGGCGACACTCGCACTCGGCACATGGCCTGGACTGCAGCTCTCTGCAGCTAATAGAGATGCATTACGAGTTTTAGAAATAAACCCCCAAGGGGATAAGAAGATGGTTTTTGTGGGAAAATCACTTGACGCTAAGAAATTATTATAATATCAGCCGTTAGTGTCCCACTGCTGGGCAGAGGCCACACCCAACTCGTTCCAGACGTCGCGATCTTTAGCGATATTATTCCATATTAAGGGATTTCTCCAGTTCGTCGCTAATGAAAACAAAGATAAATCTGTTATCCTCAATTTTAAATACTCATTTCTAAAGGTAGTCAGAGGCAAGTTCAAATCATTATAATCTAGCACACCAGTAAATATAATTCCATGGTGTAGTGTAGGTACGGCGGTCCTAACCCAGCTCGAGAACAACCTGTGGCTAGCCCTGTGCTGTGATCACGTAATTCAGATACTATCAAAACATTGTTACAAACAGCTTCTATTTACTAGCGGCGGTGAATTGAACTGTGGAAAGTTTATTGCCATAAAATCATTATATTATATTATTTGTTTATTGCCTTATTTATATTGTTATTTGTTTGTAAATATCAGAATTACGTAATCACAGTATACTTGCTGATAGACACTCATTGTAATTGATTGTAATCACAGTTACGTAATAGCCACTCTGCTGCCAGTGGAGGTGGGATCTCCCCGCTGTCTCCGAGGCTACAGCTACTCAAGGCTCAGAGTTGTCTAATTGACTTGTTGTAGCGCCTTCACTGCCGACCGCCGCGACCAGAACGCCTCTCCGATCACTTTTTGTGGCTCTGTGTTTATAGAAAACGGTGTGATTCTTCACAATTTTATATTTTATATATCTTGGTTTCTGCAAAGGTTCGTGTGATGTTTAAAACTGTCGGGGCCGGCCGACCTCGGAGCATTCAGATAGAAATGGGTACAGACAAGAACAGCGATTGGGAGGATTGGGGAGATCTTTGCCCAGCTTTGGGCAAAAACAGGTAGGGAATTATATAATTTACTAGCTGTGCCCCGCGGTTTCAACCTCGTGGTGATGGACATTATATCATTATATATCTAAATATATATTATGTGTTATTCTAATGTGTAACCTATATTATTGTAAAGTTTCATCAAAATCCATTCGGTAGTTTTTGCGTAAAAGAGTAACACACAGACATCCATACATAACACACATACATCCATACATTCTTACAAACTTTCGCGTTTATAAAATTGTCAAAACTCTTAATTCTTTTATAATTTTTCTCAATTTTCTGGTATAAAGTAAGTATGGGCAGAGCTAAGCGTGGTTTACAATGAAAGACGATACTAAATAATTTCATGTTTTACAGAAAAACCGAAAAATATAAATAATCCACAGCCTCACTCAGTTCTATCACAGATTTAAAACCCAGTAGACGCCAAACAAAGAGCCTATCACCGATCGAACGAGCTCCATTATTCATTCCATCGTCCCTTTCATTCATTCCCATTCACTCCCATGGGACGAAGGATATTTAAACTTATTGACTAATTTTTTATAGTAGGTAATTGAATACTTGGCACCATGAAAATAATCTCACACGTCTTTCAATGCATATTCTACTACTGACTGCGTAGATACCTATGCGCACCATATACCTAAAAGAACCTTAATTTCTACGTCATAGAGTTCAAAATCATCATCAATACTACTCCTAGCTGCGAAGTTTATTCGACTATCTGTGTCGTGTTTTACTGGCTGAGCAATTTAGATTGTATTCCTTAGTACATAGAAGCGGTTGTGCTACGCCGTAAGGAACAATCAAGCGTAACTTATTTAGAATCTTATCTCGTTGTCAATAAAGATGGTTTTGTGTTACAGGGGTGTTTTCACGGCTCGCTGAGGAATCCCTCGGCTCAGGGGACGGCTGAGGGACCGACCACAGGAATTGTTGCCATGTTACTTTACAATGCCTGGATTTAGATATTATCTATTTAAAATATTATGAGAGTAAAGCACCTTTCGATCATCGAAATGTTGGGTGTTGTGGTGAGGCACTTAGCATGAACAACGTTTCAAAATGCACTATGATTGTATGGAGTAAATAAAAAAATATATAACTAACTAGCTTTCGCCCGTGGCTTCCCCCGCGTGGTACCTTGAAAAACAAAAACAAATCTATCCCACGGGAACCGTACATTTTCAAGGGATAAAAGTAGCCTATGTGCTATTCCACACTATGATCTATCTTTGTGCCAAATTTCATCAAAATCCATTCAGTAGGTTTTGCGTAAAAGAGCAACAAACATACATCCATACATTCTTACAAACTTTCGCGGATACTCGTAAAACATAAAAAATATCAAGATTATTAAAGGTTTCCCAAAGAGATTTGAATTTAAGCAATTAATGCAATCTCTTGTTTTATTGGAGTTGACCGCAGCGTGGTGCGCTTAGTCACCGGCACACACGTCACGAGCCGTGCTCCGTGTGAGGAGCGAGGCTCTACGACCAGCGATATGAACAAAAAAATATAAATTTTAGTATTCTCTTGAGGAAAAAAAGTTCTCGTTGGCGTTGGAGTTAGGAACTACACTTGCGTGCAAAAAAATCGACCCACCCCGCATAGTAGTTAAAGACGGGAGTGGGCCTATTTTTTTGCACGCAAGTATACTTGAACTAGCCCTGGCAGTAGGGATGAGAGCAGTTTAGCTCTCGAGATTTATTTCCAGTCATCCCTTCCACTGGGGGAGGGGGTGCATTCCGCCGGGGAGCGGGCGGATTAGCAGGAATGCGGGCACGAGATGTGGACATTTGAGGGTTTACGTATTTAATATAGCGATACGTGGGGCTAGTGGTCAGACCTTCTGCCAGACCCTCGCGCGGGCCCCGGGCACGGACACTGTGGAAGAAAAAACTAAACGAAAATCGATTCATCCGTTTGGGAGCTACGATGCCACAGACAGATACACAGATACACAGATACACACACCCTCGTTAAACTTATAACACCCCTCTTTTTTGTGGGGGGTTAAAAAGAAGAACAAACAAACACTCACACGACTGTGATCCCCAGGCTCGGTAGATATCTCCTCAGATCTCTAGTTACTTAGATCTTCGAAGATACCTGAAAAGGCACGGCCATTGTTTGGCACAGCCCACATTATGCACTGTAGTTAGTATTCCGTACGTGACAGGTTGCAAGCCCATCGCCACGAAGAATACCATAATCTATGACACACAACTTAGATTTTTTAGTTTTAGGGTATGCTGGTTTCCTCACGATGTTTTCCTTCACCATAAATTTTTTTGAATAGAAAAACTCATCGGTGGACGACCAGGTTTGACCCCACGACCTTTAGATCTACCGCACCACTAGTGCTGTATAAGAAGATACGTACTCATGATAGAAACTGGGCAGATTGAGCATATCCATAGAGTAGGGATGTCTACATCCTAGATAGGTATCAACAGAATGGATCCACTGACTGGCACTTGGCTCGATAGCTCGGGCTCCAGCCATGTATCTAGACTTCTAGAGATCTAATTCTATTAGCATGCACTGATTCATTCTCTTGTCTACATTACACAGAACACAACACGCGAGTCAGGAGTAGCAACTAGCAAGCTATAGAATTATCACTAGGTACATCTTATCTTGAGTATGAACGAGATAAGTTGACAAAGATTTTGTAGTTACGAGTAATACAATACAAAACCCACTGTGATAATTGATTTTAAAATAATTAGATACGAGTATGATAACAATTTTAATGCTTTGAAATATTATAATCAATTTGATATTCCTTTGCACGCAGTGTGACTAGTTGGGAAAAAACATCCCAGCGAGTTACACTGTGACTCGTTTGGATATAACTCGTTATGAACCTACAAAAGTCACGAAACAAAATAAACATTTAGTTTTTTTGGAGTTCACAAGTAGTATAGTTTTTTTTTGAAACGACAGGACATTGCTGCCGCTTCGTGCCCACGCGATAGCCTGCTCCTAACTACTCTGCTGCGCGGTTATCTGCAGTTACATCCCGCTGCACTCCGGTAGATATCGCGATAGTTATGGCGGGTGGCAAGCTGCCAGCTCGCCGCCGATAAGCTGACAATAACGTACTAACCGCCTATTACCTACCGACGGACCTAAATGTTCTAACAATCTAAATATATCTTAAACTCTGTCGTTACTCTCTGACTGATACATCAACAGTCTCAGAGAGCTGAAATTTGGAGACTATTCTTGTTAGGGTCTAGAAGTGCGCTAAGAAATCATTTCCTTCTGAGTGAAATAAATAAATTCAACCTTTGAGGGACGCTGCGGGAGATTTAAGTTTCTAGGGAAAACATAACGCGAGTGAAGTCGCGGGGAACTCTGCTAGTCACTTACTAATGAGAGAAAACTCCTTAATGGACTATCGGTAGCCCGATTAACGTATTTTATTTTATGCAGAATGTCAAACCGGGCTCGCGAGATGTACATACAGTCGTGGAATGAAAAGGATCTGTTATTAATTTATCGTTTTTGCGAGTAGCAGCCCTTATTGCTTGCTCAGTAGGTATTAGTTTGATAACCATTTGATAACTGCCTGCTAGGTCAAAGAACATTTGCCTAAGTGAATTTAAACTTTGTTGTCAAACAGTTAAACATAATTTTCAGTACAACACTCTCGGTCTAGTAGGTACTCAGTTTCAAAAGGTACCATGTGCTTTGCCAACTTTAGGGCTTCAGGCGCACCTTTCACCACACTGGTCAGACATAGGTGTGACACGGTGGGGTACATCAATACTATAAATGTAAGTCAATATCTGTAGAGGTGATCGGGCACTGGGCACGGCCGCCATTACTCATAGATTGGTCACTGACGCCAGTCCGTCACGCCAGCGCCGAGCCCCGGCGCCCAAGGGCTCCCCCCCCCCGTGCTCGCATGTGGAATGGTGGAACATCCAAAAACTAACATGATCAATCACCTGTAATCCCGGACTTGGGAGACATCTTGAATCTTTATATTTGATCTTTGGGAATATCTTAATTGGGGTAGTCAGAGGCACACTCAAACATTATATTTCCACAGCAGTATTTTGTACGTGACAGATTGTCAGTCCATTTCGAATCGGAATATAATTTTACCTGCATATAAGATACTCAAAACGAAAGAGAAAAGAGTGCATGCGGCGGAAATGCGAATGTTGAGATGGATGTGTGGAGTGACAAGGATGGATAAAATAAGGAATGAGTATATCAGAGGAAGTCTGAAAGTGGCACCGGTGACAGAAAAGATGAGGAGTAATAGGTTAGCGTGGTATGGACATGTTATGAGAAGAGATGAATGTCATGTGACAAGGAGAGTGTTAGGTATGAATGTGGATGGATACAGGGGTAGAGGTAGGCCAAAGAAAAGATGGATGGACTGTGTGAAAGATGACATGGGTAAGAAAGGAGTGAGTAATGAGATGACGAGTGACAGAGGGAAATGGAAGAAGATCACATGTTGTGCCGACCCCACATAACGTGGGATAAGGGCAGGAAGATGATGATGATAAGATACTCAAAACGGGTCTTTGGTTAACTGAGGCCGCTGTCAACTTATTGAACTAATGCATTTTTGAATCGGTCAACTCATCCCGCTGTAAACGACTGATTAAATCTTCAAACACAGGTTCTTTCACCATCACAACGACCTCCGCCCGGTCATTGACGTCACGTACGCAGGGTGACCGAGAAGCAACCAGTGACACGATAGACAGTTGATCGGTGTCTATACTAATTGTACAAACTTCTTTTGCAAACTATCTTCAACTAAGTTTGAACCTGCCTCCAAACTGCTAGGACTTTGTGTAGGCTGTTCATAAATAGAATATTCAGTCAGTCACGTAAGAGTTTTAAATATTAAGTCAACTTTGTCAAATTAGTCAACAACTGGTGGAGCAGATGGGACTAAAAAGTTCCATTTGTTCCATCCCTTCTCTCTGATCATTCCGTTTTTTGTTGATCTCGACAACAGCTAAGATTAACAAAAGACGCAATCTATGACAAAAAGCTAGTATTGCGACTTGAACCGGACGTACACTTGTCTTCTGCTGGGTCTTCCGGTGGCCGAGAGGTGGTTGACCTTTCAATGCGACCGTGACCCCCTCGTGACGTCACGACGCTGTAATGGGGCTCTAATGAATTCCCAAAACTTGTGCAGTCACATCTACATAACATAATTCACGAACGGCGAGACGTCAGAGCGGTGACAACACGGGTGGACCATGAGCATGAACAGAATGCAAGCGTAAGCAAGTCTTTTAAATACATGTCCAAGTAAGTGTACATAGGAACACACAATCAACACTTTACATAATGCTGTTGTATGTACTGTGTGATGTGAGGTGCAACTTCCGTGGCGGGACAAAAGGTTTGCCATCTGATAAACTTCAATTAAAGATGTACGTACGCTCAGTCTCATCTCTGAATTTACAGGGTGTTCCAGAAACCGACGCCAGCTCGTAAACGAGTGATACAAGTTATAATAGTTATCAGAAAAAAAAGCTATAACTAACTATGCAAATAACTATTACGACTTGGCCTATCACCCGTGTCCGGGTTAGCGTCGGTTTCTGGGACACCTGTATAGCCTTAATATTAGCCTAAGCCACAGATGGCCACACTGTCAGCTCACAATACAATCGCAAACCGTGAATTTCGTCTCGCACTGGAGATCGAACCCGCTCTAACAAAGTATTTTGCGGAGCACACAAACTTTTGTCTCACGGAAATATAAAGTGTAGCAGTCGACCGTCACCGCGCGCTGTGCTAGTTATTGTTACTCTCAGGGCTCGCTCTAGTTGTGTTAACAAACAATTATAGGAGTCAAGGCGCTCCTTGCGCCCGGGCTCGGGGAAATATCGCTGTTTATTCAGTAGCGGAGCACCCAGGCCTCCGCCCCCGCCGGCACCGGGGCAGCCGGCACTCTCGCATGGTGGACTCCTTGGGAACACAACTTGTAAGTGGTGTGATTTTTGATTTATAGGATTTGTTTCCGCTCCGAATAGCAGAATAATTATTAAAACATTTGAAAACTAAACAATTCTTTTATTAATTCTAAGGTGGTACAAAGTTCGCCGGTTATAAATATAGTAAAGTGTATTATTTGTTTGTGTAATGTGAAACAGACAGAGAGGGTTGTTTGCCATCAATCATGGCGTCATGTAACCAGCGCCCACTCCCGCGACAAACAGACGAACTGTCGCTCACGGTGTAGTGTGTTCCAACTACTTATCTACTTCTGGAGTTAAATTACCTCGTGCGTTCTACTACGTACTAGGTATGGCAATGCTTCTGATGGAAGACCAGCTCAAAGCTTGGAACAACTATTAAAACGACTCCAATTCCCTCGGCATCCATGATAAGGATCGCACAAAGCGCTAGGCCCAGCGATTTTCTAGTCAGTTCCTCTCGGACTGGGGATAGGACTCGAACCGAAACCTAAACTAACCTAAAATGAGAACTTACAATTTTATTGAACTAGCTTCCGCTCGCGAAGTACCTACATAAAATATAGCCTATGTTCATTTTGAAAGTTTATTCTACACATTGGTGAAAGAATTTTTGAAATCGGATGAGTAGTTTTGGAGATGCCTCCTAGATACAAACAAACAAACTTTACCTCTTTAAAATATTATAATACCATCTTCTGCCACGGCTTCGCCCGCGTGGTACCTTGAAAAACAATCACAAATCTTTTCCACGGGAATTTATCTTGGATAAAAGTAACCTACGTGCTATTCCAGATATTTGATTTTGATTAGACTATAATCTCTGTGCCAAATTTCATCCAGATCAGTTCAGCCGTTTTAGCGTGAAAGAGTAAAACATTCACACATACAAACTTTCACGTTTATAATATTAGTAGGAAGTAGGATATAGTGCAGAAACATTTAGAACTCGTGCCGCGTGTGGTGAGTGAGGCGCGTCAGTGGCGGCACGGCGCTCAGAGCAGAGCGGAGGCCATTAAGCCAATTACCAGCTCTTAGTCCACTGAAGCCCTGGCCATAAGGAGCGGTCGTGCTCGTGACGAGCGTCATGTAGCGGCCAGCGACTGCACGGAGACGGTGGATCGTGCACACGACACAATGTTAATCATTCTTCTTTTTCATCCTGCCCTTTTCCCACGTAATGTGGTCGGCACAACATGTGATGCGGGAATCGAGCATAGTGGAACTAATTGTGATCTTCTTCCATCTTCTCTCATCCGTCACCTCAGTACTGCGGGATCAGTTGACCGATTCAAAAATGCATTGGGTCAACTCATCCCGCGGGATAAGTTGACAGCGGCCTCAGTGAATTAAAGACTCCTCACACCTTTCTTACTCAATCATCTTCCACACAGTCCATCCATCTTTTCTTAGTCATTGTCAGCGCTAATTAGTAAGTCAAAGTCAAAGTCTAAATATACCTATTATCAATGAAATCACAGGGGTCATTTGGAATCGTCTTACATACTAGGTGAGTCTAGGTGTCAATTCCAGTCCTATCCCCAGTCCGAGCAGAACTGACAAGAAACTCGCTGGCCCTAGCGCTTTTTTTGTATGATCCTTGTTAATAATGTAAGTAAGTGGTATACATACGTTCTTCATGTACTGGTCGAAGGTCCTCACGGCGGTGCGGCCGAGCAGCAGCGCGTCCATCTCGCTCTCCGGCAGCGGCACCACGGCCACCGTGGGCTCCGGGCCCTTCGCCGCGCTCATTCTTCAACCCCGCTTTGACCCCCTTTTAAAAAAACTCTCACTTTGACCCTGACCCGACCCTGTTTCGGTTCTAATATTGTTTCACGATGAATTGTCATATATTTTGACCCCCTTTTTATAAGTCCTCTTATAATATCTCACAGCCCTCATTTTTAACGAAACAAGCACTTTAACATCCACTTTTAAGATCCAAATCCTTTTATATTTAGTGAGTACATACGTTTGGCACTTAAACGAATGTCTGTGATTCAATTGTAGTCACTTTAACATACGATTTAAAATCTAATTACTATAAACATAGAGTCGTTTAAAATGTATAGAAGGGTTTGCACGAGTCCCCAACCGGCAACTAAACAAATGATATGGGAATAAGATTAATTAGATTGTGCTAAAGTCTAAAATACACGGCACAATTCAAACTGTCGGTCATTCAAAACTGCACTTTGTTCCGTTGTCGTAGAGTACACGTTCCGGGCTCATCACATTTTCAACGCGCCGCGTAATTTCGAGACTAATTGAATAACGTTTTGCTCACAGTCCTCGCGAAAAGCTTCAAAATGTATTATTCATTTCATTTTTAATTTGCTAAAAGTGCTACAAAACTACATTAAACATTTATTTTTCAATATTATTATAATTGGTACACTGCTTAAAATAATATATTACTCGTATTGATATGTGGATTATTAACACTTTGGTTTGTTGTGTTGTCTCTCGTACATTTATATTCAAAATTAGAATGTTTTCTTTAGTAACGTTCCAATTTCAAAATTCAGTTCCACGGAGACAATGTTCACTCGGGACAAGCGGCACTGGCTCGGCTCGTGTCCCCGGCCGCTCCTGTAATCGTCGAATGCTCGTTCCCGTTGATCCCGTAATCCGAAACAGCGTTATCTACTAAGATTTATTGTTTTGGCGCGACTGTTTTGTTAGAACTCCTCTTTTTTGGTCAAAACAACACTTACTACCTTTTATACTCGGAGACACTGAACACTGCGGATTGCACAAAGTATGTAATGTTGAAACGTTTTGTATTGACGAGCAATAAAGGGGTCAATCTGGCTTGACCCCCCCATTCACTTAATGGGGGGTCAAGTCATTTGGTCAAGCATTTTGTAAGTGTTTTTTCATTTTGCTAAGTCACTTTCTAATCAAGATTTTATGAACCTTCCGGGTTTAATAATAGAGTGGTTTTTGCTTTATGGCGGCGCAATCAAACTCGGACCCTAATAAAGCTGTAGCGATGATACCTAACGCCCGGAAGTCATTATTGCCGACATTTTTATGGGAACCTAATACCTATACATATATAAAAAAGAGACAGTTGGTGATTCGGTCACCCTGGATAATACGAGGTCAAATCCTACTGCGCATAGTTCGGGAGAGCCGAGTGAAGACAGATTTCGAAAATGATTGTATTTTCAAAACTGTAAATTGCGGGACATAAAGTTTGAACTGACATCATTTATTTGAACGCCGCGAGAGCCGCCGGCGTCTGTTTACGAGCGCTATATGACGAGCGTTACGGAGCTCCAATAAAAGAAGGTATTACTATTTTTATGACGCGACCTTATACCTAGCTTCGGTATTCTAAAAACCACGCACCGTTATAAAGCGAACGTATATTTTCGTTTGGGTTTTATTCTCATCAAATCACCACCACCACCACATAATTATGATCACGACTGGAAACTTCTCATGAAAAAGGGGGTAAAAGAAAGCTACGGGTAAATTATTTTCGCTGATTACTGCCGGGTTACTGCCTGGTTACTGAAGGTTTACTCCACGGTTCCACGGACCAGCTAGGTTGTCCTAGTGGGCGGGGAAGTGAACCCCGACGTGGCGCGTCCCCAGGTGGCGGATAAGGGTACGGCCTCCAGATATGGGGGCTACCGGTATACCGGCGCGGACCAAACCCCAGGGGGGGGGGGCAACGCGGGGGGCATTGTGGCGGTTGCTTCTCTGCGCGTCCTTCTGGTGTAGCAGAAGGCGCAGTAGACGAGGCGGGGACGTGCTCGGTGTGCATTTCCCAGTTGTTAGTTGACAAAGGGCACTCGCCTCGTTCCCGCGCCAGCTTTCGACCGTTTGGTACCACATTAGCAGGGTCGGGGAGAACCTCGTGTGGGACCGAATGATCCTGGGGTCCTTGACGAGCAGATTGGCCCACGTCTGTTTCGTCACTGGATCTTGGGAGGGGCGGCAGCCCTTTTGCGAGGGGGGGCCGTCGTATGCATCCAGCAGGCAAGAAGGGATTTTATCCCTCCTTGCAAAACGTCCGCCCGCTCGGTATTCGCTGGGTCGGGGAGACCTTTGTGGGACCGAGTGGAGGAGGGTATGGGGGCTTCTTCCACGAGTCTCTTCATTGAGGGTGCAGTGGTTGAAGCGGGGACGTGCTTGGTGTGTGTGTGCCCGAAAGGGATTCCGCGAGTGTAATCAGGCAGGCATTAGAGATGGGATCTCAGTGCCAGCGTCTCGCCGCAAGGTATTCGCAGAGTCGGGGAGACTCTTGTGGGACTGAGCGGCGCGCTGGGTTTCGTGGGTAGTCGGAGTGAGGGCTCCCGGCTACCCGTACAACGAACCCAGGGAGGGCGGCAGTTAACATGAGTGACGTGTTCTGCCGTACGCACCGGGAGGGTGCTGGAGTGGCTTGCCACTCCGGGGAAGGGCTGCGGCCTGCAGCACTTTGCGAGAAGGGAACCGGTGCGTTCCATATGGAGATCCCGGATCCCTTTGACATGCATCGAGGCTGGTCACCGGGGAGGTTTAGTGAGTGCTCCGTCGTTTTTTAGACGGACAACCTCACATATTCCGCTTGCACCCTCAATGCGAGTGGAAATCTGGTTGCAGATTCATCCACGTCAAAAAAAAAAAAAAAAAGGGTTACTCCAGGGTTACCGCCAAGCAACCAGCGGCATGACGCAGAATGTAGAAGATCCTAACAGAGATGTTCCGCAGCGGGGCCGGCCCCCAAATAGAACCGACAGCTCATTTTATGTGCCATAAACGTAACAATGAATGCTGACCGCTATGCGCCGGCCTCTCTTAAAAAACGGCCACCGTGAAAAAGCGTCAGTTGCGTAACTTAGCTTGAAGCGGAAAAAAATCTGTAAAAAATTTAGTCGGCATTTATAAATACTGCACACATTTTATTAGGACGACGTATTCTGTTTCCCAAATAAAATAAAATCCATGTTATAATTGCTTTGGGGGTCAACATTTTTAGCGATGAAGGCGCCGGCACATAGCGGCCGCGCTGCCGGCTGCCGCGCCTCTCCCTAGAAGCCACAGCTTTATATTGCACCTGCGGTCTCACCCCGCTCCGCTCGCCGCGGTCACCCCCCCCCCCCCTTACCCCTCCCAGGGATGCGACTCCACTTCCATCCAACATAAGTGGCTTTTTAAATTCTTCTTCAATCGTATTACAAGTTCTTTTAACAAGTGTGGTGAAAGGAGTAAAGGCTTTTGTGTACTTTTTCAAATGTAAACTATTCAACTCTTTTGTATTTCAACTTCAAACGAATACTTTACATTCAATACTATCACAATGTGTAGATAATGTTCTCTGCATGAGGATCTACTAGTTCTCAAAGTCTGAAACTAGTCCGAAGATTTGTCAACATTGTGGTGACAGTGTCAGTTGTCACCTGCGCGGTAGGTGACCACCAGACTTGCTCATGCGCTAATAAAGAAGCGAAATTAACATGTTGAAAACTACTATCTCATTAGTCGGATCACTCTCACATTTAGCGATAGCGCGCACGAGTGACTTTTGTCACCGTGACTGTTTCGTCACTCTTATCAAGTCCGTGGTTATGTATGGAGATGCGCGCATGTTTTTTTTTTTTTTTTTTTTTTTTTAATTTTTTATTTAGAAAAATCCCTCTGACATGGGGGTCAGAGTCCTTTTTTAACTTCTTTATTTATTACAATGTTCATTTTGGGAGAAGAAGATTGGGGTTTTAAATGTATATTTGAACATCATAATTTTATTTCCATGTATTGTTTGCATCTATTATTTTTGATTTTCAGTAAAATTGTGATATCTTTAAACTTTATCTCTATTTTGTTTGTTTTTCTTTTATTTTGTTTCTTTTCTTATGAAGGTATTTACTTAAATTTGAAATGCTAATTTATTTATTTTTCTTGTTTTCTGTATTTTCTCTTCCATCTGCTATATTATTACTTATATTTTAATGGCTTATACTTATTTTATGAACACTGTTCTGCAAATTTTTAACTCTCTTTTGGTTTTTATTGCTATTTATTTATATATCTATGTTGTTTTTATATATCTCAGATATATAATCAACATAGGTAATATATCCTGTCTTTTAGTCTTTTATTATCTTATAATATTTTGCTGTTTGATGTTTTGCTAAGGTTTTGATATTGTTTGGATATTGTAATTGTGTTTTAGTCCTTATTTTTTATTGTTGTTTTGTGTTTTTTCCTATTTCATCTGTTGGTATCTTTTGGTCTTATTATAGTGTTTATTATCAATGTTCAAAGCTTATGAGGTTTAATACATGCTAACCTAGTTTTATTTGCTTAGCTTCTGTTCTAGTTTTTTATTTAGCGTCTATTGTATTTATCTATGCTGATTTTTTTATATTTCAAATATAAAGTCAGCATATATTGTATTCTCTATTTATTGATTTCTATTCTTTATTTTATTTTCCATCTTTGTTGTTACTAGTTCTATTTTTGTTTTGAATTTGATGCGCGCATGTTACGACGTGACACTAGGTGACATCTCCATCCATAACATAAAAGTGACGAAGCAGTCACGGCGACCAAAGTCACTCGTGCGCGCTATCACTTAGCAGAAAGTACCTCCGCGTAGTTAAGTAACTTCTGTCACATGACACGCTCAAATTGTTTCAAATTGACATGGTTCAGTGTTGCCACCTACCGAGTGACATCTACCGAACTGTCGTTTTGTTTCATATTTTTCCCCAAAGACAATGTTATGATAGATAACAATGTTTAGAAATATGCTCGTGCTGCGACGTAGGGACGTACCTCTGTAGTGAAGCCGCGGCTCAGTGATCTGTTACTAACCGTGGCTTGACTCGAGCTAGTTCTATATAAAAATCTTCTCCACGCAATTTAATTTTCTTTCAACATTGTTATAAAATTACGGAACTTGTATTCTAATTATTTACAGCCCCCGGGAGTCTCTCTGTTAGAAAAATACCTTTTCAGCGGCTGAAACTGACCCCTAAGAAACTGCGGCCGGCAGATGGCGGTCGTAATGAACAAAAAATTATAAGAATACGAAACTTCTCATTCTTTTGTACTTACATCAAATAAAAAATATAGAAAAATAAAAAGGAAAAACTGTAAATAAGTAATATAAAATTTGTTTTGGTACCACAAGGCATACCTACAACGAGTAACATAACTTTGTGAACAAGGAACGAACACCGTCATCGTCATTTCGAAAACCCAGCTCGCAGCCAAACGAGGTGAGTGAGTGAGTGAGTGAGTGAGTGAGTGAGTGAGTGAGTGAGTGTGCTGCTGAGGTAAAGGACTCCGCCGACTGTACCGCAATAATTACACTGTGTTTACACGGGAGATACTGTACAGGAGGGGGGCGGGGGGAGGGGGTAAACAGCCGACGGCCCGGCTTAGGTTTCTAAAAAGTCGGTGGCACTCGCGACCGCTATAATTATCCAAGAGCAAATAATAAAAAGACAGATGAAATATTATAAACAAAATAAAAACTTTACGTCAAAGCTATCACGTCAAATGACGGACGTTAATTGTGAGAAGTCTAAATGTTGGTAAGTACATTATAGGTAAACAGCTGCTGTGATTATATTGGTTAGTATTACCATACTGAATTAATATAACGTAGTCTTTGCTATAACTGAATACAGATCAGCAGAGCGCACAGTGACACAGTGAATCATTATCAGCTGATCAAGTGTACAAACACTTGCCAAACTTGAATCTCTTATCTTAATTGAGGACATTTTGAGAACATGGGTAGTTATTGAAAACAGATGGCCATTAACATTGACACATGTTGCACAGTGGCCCACTTCAATGACGAACACATCGCCACATCAATTTTTTGTCAAATCACTATTCCGGAGTGAGGACCGACCTCCGAAAAAGGACGTAAATTGATGATGGCCGCCGCACAATTGGACAAGGGAAAGCGTCTGGTCCGTCCGTCTGTCACGAACTATATCTCAGGATCCCGAGACAGGGGGGGGGGCATAGGAATTGGACTGTTTACACTCTGGATGTGTTCTACTTGTGTGACTCAGAGGTTATTTCATCTTCTTAGAGTAGATTTGACCGACTTCTGTAATAACTATTCTCAGAATAATGGAATGTCAAATTCAAGTTAAATGTCAGTTCACTTTAATGACTACGATTAAACTTATGGAGTATCACCATG
Organism: Cosmorhoe ocellata; assembly: GCA_963675405.1. Classification (NCBI taxonomy): domain Eukaryota; kingdom Metazoa; phylum Arthropoda; class Insecta; order Lepidoptera; family Geometridae; genus Cosmorhoe; species Cosmorhoe ocellata. The sequence goes on from OY776267.1 coordinate 8,209,522, forward strand.
ACATGGTATAAGCCATTTTAACTTCCTGCTGTAACGAATTGGTTTAGCCGATCAGCTGTTCAACCACAGATTGGAACGTTGGTGAACAAAGTTTTAAAACCACTTGCTTGTTAACTGTCGAGAGTATAATCACGAAAGAACCAGATAGGAAAAAACTCAGTGTTCCCTACAGGATATCATTAATCTCCGGTGTTTTAGGGAAATTTGATAAAACCTTTGAAGTTCCGACCTAATTAATCCATTAAATTGTCGTCCGCCAGGTACGTACCTGTTTATTTTTATTACAGCGTTCGCTTCTAAACGAGAACACCCATTAATTTACATTATTTTTATTGTTTTTACATAATTCGAAACTTCGCTCCATTTCAACGGCTGTGATAATATTAGTTAGAATAAATACCGAACCGTCCGGCGGCTCGGCCGGTCCACTGTGCCCGCGGTGCTCACGCGAGCGGAGCCGCGTGCGCGCACTACGCTAGTGTATATCGCTACAAAACAACTGTAAAGTATATTTTCTAAAAGTTTGGTCGCGGCGCGGTCGCGGGTGGGCGGACGAGCGGCCGGCGCCCTGGCGCAGCCTCCACTGAGCCCGCCCGGCGCCTCTGTTAGTAAATATAACCTCCAAACTCTCTTTCAGGGGCTCCGCCGGAGGCCGGGCGCGGAGGCCGACTGGCCCCTATTCAATGAACATTACAAATTGTAAAATACAATTCTACAATTGTACAAGATAAAAAAATACGATTTACTAATTTGTAATGGTGGAAAATTTACAAAATTGTAAACTTGTTCATTATCGGACATTTAACATCGGTCGTTCACGAGGACTTCATAAAAAACAACCGTTCAATGCACGAGTAGGTACCTACCGTTGACAACTTCACGGGCCTGAATCTGGTCGTGCCCGGCCCGCTCCGTCGGGCCGCTGACGACTGCGGAAGGCTCTGATGTGGGTTCCGATTCAAAATAGAGTTTGGATCAAGGAATAGCCACAAAAACAATTTACAATTATTATTGTAGTGGGAATTGGGCCACCAAAGGAACGGACGAAAAAAGAGTGCATGCGGCGGAGATGCGAATGTTGAGATGGATGTGTGGAGTGACAAGGATGGATAAAATAAGGAATGAGTATATCAAAGGAAGTTTGAAATTGGCATCGGTGACAGAAAAGATGAGGAGTAATAGGTTAGCGTGGTATGGACATGTTATGAGAAGAGATGAATGTCATGTGACAAGGAGAGTGTTAGGTATGAATGTAGATGGATACAGGGGTAGAGGTAGGCCAAAGAAAAGATGGATGGACTGTGTGAAAGATGACATGGGTAAGAAAGGAGTGAGTACTGAGATGACGAATGACAGAGGGAAATGGAAGATCACATGTTGTGCCGACCCCACATAACGTGGGATAAGGGCAGGCAGATGATGATATAAAAAAAAAAATATGATCACGACTGTAATCCCCGGGCTCGGTAGATATCTCCTCAGATCTTTAATTACTTAGATCTTTGATGATATCTAAAGAGGGTAGTCAGAGGCAAGTCCAAACATGACATTTGGCACATGCCCACATTTTGCAGTAGTTAGTATTCCGTACGTGACAGGTTGCAAGCCCATCGCCGCTGATGATGATATTGTAGTGGGAAATCGATGGATGTTTGAACCGCGACTTCTTCTAAAGTGACACAGTTCTATCGAACTCTTTTCGCGCACCTCAGAGACTTAGTAACATTCGGGCGATAGCTAGCGATAGTTTTTTTTTCTCTTGTAGGGTTAAGCTTGCCTTTATACAAGTCTTTTTTTTTCTATCTTGCTTCTAGATATTTTACCGTGTAATAAACAATTTCAAGCAATCGGATGCCAGGAACAGCCCGGCGCAGAGCAGCGCCCACGCAAGCCCAGCCAGTGAGGGGCACACTTCCGCTGCGCGAGGGACGCGCGGACCTCACTACACGAGCAAAGGACTTTCACATCTGCCGGGAAGGGACCGGAGAGCCAACTAGCTTTCGAGTTATACTAAGCAAGTGGTACTTAAGTCAGGTCGACTGTGGACACCGTTCAGTAGCCATGCATCGAGTGCTGCACATTTAAACGTTTTCCTGTATTATAAGTCGTCGAGCAATTAGATAGGTGTGCCAGCCGCGCTCCAAGCCACTTAAGATTCAAAATCGCCTAATTCACCGGACTTCGTAAAATATAATTTAACTTTATTGCAAACAACATTTCCGCGTACAAACCTCTTCAACAGGATTCAGACATGAGGCAGCCGGGAGCATGTGGACAGGGATGCAAGTTTTTGTCTCGTGTCTCTTACGAGAAGGAAATTCATTGCTAGATTTTTCAGGATTTTAATTTCAAATATCTGATAATTACAAGATGGAAACCATGTAATGTGCCGGAGTTACGGTCGCTAAGTGTAGAACCATTTCTGCGTCGATCGCGATCGCAAGAGTCATAAATAAGGTTTATTTTTGACACATTTCGGTGATGTATGGAGCTCCGTGAGAGCTCCGGCTCCGACTCATTTTTGGTTCCAGGGTATGTCAGTTTCCTCATGATGTTTTCCTTCACCAAACATAGAGGGGAATTTATTTCTAAGTGCACTTCTAAACCCCGAAAATAACGTGTCCTTAAAATTTCAGTTCTCTACGACTTATAGCGTTGCTCATTGTTTGTTACGTCACTCAGTCAGTCAGTTTAAGTAGTTTTTTATATCAGAAAAGAAATAAGAAAATCAGAAGATACCTTTTATACTTATTGTAAGTACGCTTGAAGTAAGTACCTTTGACAGACGAATAATTTCCTCTCGCGATGAACTTCAGTGTTTACTCGGAGCAAATACAATCGCGGCCGGCGTGCCTACCTACCTACCTACCTACCCCCGGCCGGCGGCCCAACTACGGCTCTCGTTATTTCCCAAGGACCCCTAAAAGGCGAGTCCACACTCGCGAGAACACTCGGTAAGTACACTGATATACTGTCGGCCAGTGCTAACATCGATCGTAAGTAGCTACCGCCATAGAAACTGTGCGTATGTTTAGTAACGCACTGACCGTCACTGCTGACCGTCAGTGCTGACCGTCAGGGTAACGCTAACGCAGCTGCGTATTAGCAGTAGTCCGCTTACCTTAATTTCTAATCCTGAGCGTGTAACTATGAGTTTTAGCAAAAAAAATGAGTAGTGAAGTATTTTAAAAACCAGAAAATGACTTTGTGAAAAGACAGAACCTTGTGTGGAGGGGGAGGAGGAACGCGTTCGAGTGTGCTCGTTCCACTAGCAGCGTGTGGAATCGGCTTTACGTTATAACAAGCTCTTGAAACAGGAAATGTGTGGCTCACTCTCAAGCGAGTGGGTAGTTATTTCACAACAAATCATTTTGTGGATTTATTGGAATTTATATAGCGAGTTAAAGGACTATTGCGATATTGTAGGTATCAGCTTAGCGTCGACCGTGTACCGTCTACCCATGAGGAAGTTTTTACACGGTCAGTGTTGCAGAAAGGCATGACTATCTTCAGACAGGTCTTTCACACTTTTCCACATTTTGTACTTTTGCTGGACCCTTTCACTTCCATTTTGTTCTATGGACCTACTTCCTGTCCAAAGACAGTACATCGCACTTTTTTGTTTATGAAATGACAAACATTTATAAAAGTAGTAATAAGTAGTTCGTGAGTTCTTTTTCTAATATTAATTTTCAACTTAGGGCTCCAAGTTTGATAAGATCGCAGCATCTAATCTAAATGCCCAGTTAATGCTTAGGAAACATTCTAAAAACAATTTTTCAAACAGCGCCATCTTTGGGGTTACGTTTGAACTACGAATGTTGTCCAGTGTTTTGGCAGGCAGCAGAGTGCTTGGGAGCGCTAGAAGGGAGTAAATAGTAGTAATACAAAGAAGTATTAACAGATGGCGCTCTACGTAGAATCAAGGTAGTACTTTCATTCTGGAAAATCTGCGAGCGTGTGTATGGGAAGGTAGATATTATAGCTGCTAATCGCAATATAATATTTTATATACCACCATGTAAACTAAGATCAAACCGTGTAAGTACCATAAACTAGCTTCATGATAAAGGTCACCGTATTATGACGGTCGTAGTGTAACAGTCTTCGCTTTTTAGAAAACTAAGACTTTATGGCACATAAAAATCTTTATCGTTCTTTACCTTTGGAAATATACTTAATTCTCATATCTTTTTAACAGATTTTATTATAATGGAGGACGTGAAACCGAGAGTGAGCTTACCTTTTGTTTATTTTTTGTATTCATTTATCTTGATAATGAAAATGTATGTAGGTAGGTAAGTGGTACCTACCTACATACCTAACTTTATAACTTTAAACTTAAGGAACTTTTTAAATAGTTGTACAATGTTAAGTACCTACTTGCGACAAGGACGGACACTGATGTACCGATTCCTCCTGTTCGCAGTACCTCCCTACAGCCAACTACCTTAATACCACGCCGTCTTTCGAAAGGGGAGACAGAGACCGCCGAGTTCCACTCTGTGCTTCTTTTCCGACATTCACTTTAATACATTCTTCAGCTTTGACTATTATCAAAGTGACATAAAGACAGGGCCAGTGGAGGGTCACTCAGAGTGACAAAGACAGAGCCAGTGAAGGGTCACTTAGAGTGACAGAGAGTGACAAAGACACAGCAAGTAAAGGTCACTCACCTCAGCGGTCAGCCGGTGCGCGCCCTTGCCCTTGTCGGGGGAGTGCCGCAGGTTCTTGGAGTCGATCTGCACGTTGGTCTGCATGCTGCCTTATTTTCACTCTCACACTAACTTACACCTTATGCAGGAGTCGGTAAGATTGGAGATTGATTAAACACTTCACTGAACACTTGTCATCGTATCTCATCCGAGACATCGTTCGTATAGGCAGCGTGTGGACCTGCAACCAATTAACAATAATATTAATATTTATAAATATGTTAAAATAATAAACATATTAGGTATCATAAAATCGTTGAGAATTCGTGTCTATTTGTAATATAACATCTTACTAGTATTATAAACGCGAAAGTTTGTAAGAATGTTTGCATGTCTGGATGTCTGGATGTATGTTTGTTACTCTTTCACGCTGAAACGGCTGAACGGATCTGGATGAAATTTGGCACAGATATAGATTATGGTCTGGAATAACACATAGGCTACATTTTATCCCGGAAAAAATTACGGTTCCCGCGGGATAGATTTGTTTTTGTTTTCCAAAGTACTACAAAGTTTAAAATAAAACCATTCGTTCGTGCGCTTGTTCGCGCTGATCTCCACAACGGCTGTATTAATTCGAATACAATTCTCACTAATGTAATATCATAGGTTTGGATTGCAACTTAGGCTTGGACTAATAAATAAGATATTCTGCGCGTTTGTCGTATTGGTCGCGCGCGCAGGACGCCGGCGGCCTGCCCCACCGGCTGAGCGCCGCGGGATGTGCTGGAGTCAGGGCGCTGTCTGCGGTCCCACGACTCACAGAGTAGTCACGTTCCTGTGATAATCTCGTAAAGAGGCTCAGTAATGTAGTTGTGCTGTAAATTGGTTTATCTCGTAAGGGATTTGCGCCCCGATTTATGTGTCTCGATCCTACGAGGGCGGGCGGAGGCTCTTATTATCTATATCTATATAAGAGCTTAACCTGACTGACTGACTGATTGATCATCGCCGAGCCGAAACCGCTGAAGCTAGAAAGCTGAAATTTGGATGGTAGTTTTCTTTTATAACAAATCCACCCACTAAGGCGGGATTTTTGGAAATTCCACCTTAGTGAAAAAGGGGGTGAAAAAGGGTGAAAACGTTTGTATGAAACTTTTTAACGCGTGGAGCGATTTACATGAAACTTTGATTGTACACTGTAAATGCAAAATGAACGGACACGTGTTTCAGGATTTTTCAATATAACCTTCATAAAGGGGTCAAATGGGGTGTCAAAGTTAGGATGGGATTTTTATGAGTTGGGTGATGTGTTTGAAACTCAGTTTAGATACATTAAGTGAACGAAGTCGCTGGCGGGACAGCTAGTATCTTTATACACTACTTAGCTTCTACAAGTAGGTAAGTATACGTCGCCATCTCTTTCTAACGAGTGTGGTGAAAGGAGGCGAGTGTTGAACCGCCACGGGTCGTCTCTCGCCCCTCCCGACACATTTCTATATATCGTTGGTACTCGGAGATCTGAACTAGCAACGTCTAGGTGATCGGAACTCGGATGGGTAGCCGCTAACAGCATGAGCGGTAGCCGGCGCGGGACGGAGAGTGGAGCGGCTGTTCTGCGCGCGCTGTGGCGCTGTCAGTCGACTCGATGTAAACACGCTCGTAACTATGTGATGTGTCTCGCCGGCGTCGCTTGGATAGCGGCGTCGTCATATAGCAGAGGACGCTGCTCGTCGCAATACTGAATTATTTTGAGGTGTTTTGACTTTTTTCACCGCACTAGTTCCTTCACTATGCTTTTCGAAAGTACAATTCGATGCACTTACTTCGAAAGCTGCTTGTGGGGAGGCCCCTGATCGGGCTGCGGCGCGAGGTCGCTCTCAGCGCTAAAATAGTCTGCAAGATGACGGCCGCCGCTACCCCCGGAAGCCCGCATTACAGACCCGCGGCAACGACGCCTATTTGCATTTAGATTTATGCCGTTCCCATGGAGACGCGCTCGGCTCCGGACGCGGACTCCGTGGACCCGCTCCAGCCGCTCACGACGCTTCGTGACGGCGAATTATGTAATTAAGTATGGGTGGACACTTCGCACAGCGCCTAGATGGCGCTGTGCGAAGCCCCGAAATGAGCAAACCTTGTACTGGACCAGATAAGTGTCGTATTTTCATTATTTAACCTAAAAACAAAAAACAAACAAAACAAAAGACTATCACAGGCATTGCAAAAAGTATGGCAAAGATTAAAAACCCTGACTAAAATTAACTGAAAATAGCTTTTTACAGCCTTCATATTGATTTTTTTTACATTTTGCATAGCCCATGTACTTGTGTAATCCAGACAAATCCAATGAATAATTTGCCAAAACCCGTCTAGCCGTTTGGAACTAGCAACAGCCAAAGGAACTCACTTACATACATACCTAACACATTACCCTCCTTCTTCGCTTCAGTCGGGTAATAATACTTTGCACACTGATGTGCTACGCCGTAGACGCACTACGTCGTAGATGTGCTACGCATAATAAGAAGAATACAATTTAATGTTGACTGACCTGTATACTTTTATATTTATCTGAACCGATTTATTTAACCCTCTTATAAAAGAGGAGATTATCAGTTCGGCTGTATGTTTTAGTAGGTATTCATTTTGAGTAGAATATTTTTGTTGTTTCAAAGTTTTCATACAAGTTGTAAGAAGGCTGCGGGAGGGAGGGGGGGGGAGTGACGTCAAGGGGCCGTCATCCGACTCATAAAGCCCCTCAAGCCTCGTTTCCTGTTTACTTGAAACAAACAATGTCTTAACTAAAGTTCGCCGTTACACCTTTGTAACAACTTTAACTCCAGAGGTGATAGGTATAAGTGTAGACGCGTCTTTACATACATACATACATAAGTAGCACACATCATTCGGACACCGACCATAACTATGTTAGTGTGTTTAGAGTGCTTTTGAATTCAGGGTTAACAAACTTATTTTTTTTTATAATATCTATAATATTATATAATACTTCAGTCTAAAACAAGTTAACGATCCTGCGATTGAGCCTCAAACAAGTATTAAACTAGCTCACACAGACACAGCGACTCGCACACACGCACGCACAAACACGCACGGCCCACGGGTGCAGGAGACGCGGGCGCGGGCGGGCGAGGCAGACAGACAAACTGTTAGGTCGCAGATCAGCCATCTTATATATAAAGAATGTGTAATGTACTGTCCACACGACAAGTCTATGCTGATGTTGCAGAAGGCAAAGTTAGTTTGTTTACTTGTTTAGGTAACCTAAGGAGCTTCTGAACCTTTTTAAAAATAAAAAAACTTGAGAGGTGTCAAGGGACACCCGGATGGAACGAAGTTCCTTTCGATTAATTTGTGAGAGAGAGAGAGACAGACAGAGATTCACGCACACGCCGCACGGCTTACAATTATAGCAAAAAGTGTCGTTACAACTTTTCGTGAGAATTTTTTCCGTCTAGCCCCCTTTCACAACGCGCGTTAAGGAACTTCGTTTCAATATATCACATAGATTCATCAATCATTCAGCTTTGATTTCGATATATATTTTCACTTTTAAAAATGTGGTCGCGAGCATGACAGCATCGCCACACAACACTTCATCGTGCGGAGACAATACACGTTGTACTAAGTATCGAAAATATACAAATACGAGTATGTTAGCCCGGCACCGAGGCCGTGACGTGGCGACGGATTAGTCTCGCTCGAGTGTGAGCGACAGTCCCCCCCCCCCCGCAGGCAGCCGAAGCGCCCTGTAACCTGTTTTAGTTGAGTTGGAGAAAGTTAACATGACGTTTGACGGCCGCTTGAGACGAATTTTGGCTCCCCGGGGCGCGGGGGGGACGTTGTTTTACTCGACTGCGGCGGAGGAGGTCCGGGGTATGTATGTGAGTTCCTTTAGCTTTGCCCAAAAGGGCTGGATGAATTCCGACAAATGACGTGTTAAAGTCTTGTTAATGATCTCAGTGGCTAATTGCCAATGTCGAGGAGTCGTTTTCGTGTGAATTTCAAGAGCGACACCTTTTTGATCACAAGAGATCTGCATCGTGTGTCCTACACTAGGGATTACAGTCGCTGACGGCGAGTCGAGTGTCAGCGACATGTCCTCCGGCCTCGTGCAGCGCCTCCCCCTCCCCCCTCCCGGCTCCAGGTGAGGAGGGATCGCTAGTGAGCCGGTAGCTAAACCTCAGGTAGTGACAGAGGCACGTCCGCCGCGTGCCGGACCCCACATTCGTGCAGAATCGTCGAGTTTTATTACTATCCTAGCTTCCGCCCGCGGCTTCGGCCGCATGTTACCTTAAAAACAAAAACATCTATACCGCAGGAATCGTATATTTTTCAGGATAAAAGATAGCCGATGTCCTTTCTCAAGCTCTAGACTATTTCTGTACTAAATTTCATTTAAATCGAATCAGTAGTTTAGGCGTGATCGCGTAACATAGTGTCACTTTCGCATTTATAATATTAGTAAGTTTTATTCCACTTTCTAAGTTTATATGTAAGCATAAGACTGAAATAGCGACCGGGTTCGTGCCGCAAATGATTTCATATAATATTTTCATTCCTTCATTTCCGGTTCTCGTAACGGCCGACCTCACAGTGACACCCGACGTCCGGGGGGCGCGGCGGGGTGACACAACTGCCATGTTATGACGGGAAACAAGCCCTAGTTTGCTAAATAGCGGCGGCCGCTACACAAAAAACCATTCATAAACATCTTGACATAACAACAGATAAGTAACAGATAGGAAACAGGGTTGGAGTCCCTGTCCGCGGTGACGTGTTGACATCGTGCTCGGTGCCGCTACAGCGCGGCGCTGCGCCTGCGCAGCCCGGGCGCAGGCGCAGGCCTCCGCCCCGCCCTCTGCCGGCGGCGCTCCGCCGGGCCGGGCCTGCCTCGCCGCACACTGTGACGTGTTTGACATTGTGCTCGTGCCGCTCCACCGCGGCAGGGCGCGGGCGCAGGCCTCCGCCGGGCCGGGCCTGCCTCGCCGCACACTGTGACGTGTTTGACATTGTGCTCGTGCCGCTCCACCGCGGCAGGGCGCGGGCGCAGGCCTCCGCCGGGCCGGGCCTGCCTCGCCGCACACTGTGACGTGTTTGACATTGTGCTCGTGCCGCTCCACCGCGGCAGGGCGCGGGCGCAGGCCTCCGCCGGGCCGGGCCTGCCTCGCCGCACACTGTGACGTGTTTGACATTGTGCTCGTGCCGCTCCACCGCGGCAGGGCGCGGGCGCAGGCCTCCGCCGGGCCGGGCCTGCCTCGCCGCACACTGTGACGTGTTTGACATTGTGCTCGTGCCGCTCCACCGCGGCAGGGCGCGGGCGCAGGCCTCCGCCGGGCCGGGCCTGCCTCGCCGCACACTGTGACGTGTTTGACATTGTGCTCGTGCCGCTCCACCGCGGCAGGGCGCGGGCGCAGGCCTCCGCCGGGCCGGGCCTGCCTCGCCGCACACTGTGACGTGTTTGACATTGTGCTCGTGCCGCTCCACCGCGGCAGGGCGCGGGCGCAGGCCTCCGCCGGGCCGGGCCTGCCTCGCCGCACACTGTGACGTGTTTGACATTGTGCTCGTGCCGCTCCACCGCGGCAGGGCGCGGGCGCAGGCCTCCGCCGGGCCGGGCCTGCCTCGCCGCACACTGTGACGTGTTTGACATTGTGCTCGTGCCGCTCCACCGCGGCAGGGCGCGGGCGCAGGCCTCCGCCGGGCCGGGCCTGCCTCGCCGCACACTGTGACGTGTTTGACATTGTGCTCGTGCCGCTCCACCGCGGCAGGGCGCGGGCGCAGGCCTCCGCCGGGCCGGGCCTGCCTCGCCGCACACTGTGACGTGTTTGACATTGTGCTCGTGCCGCTCCACCGCGGCAGGGCGCGGGCGCAGGCCTCCGCCGGGCCGGGCCTGCCTCGCCGCACACTGTGACGTGTTTGACATTGTGCTCGTGCCGCTCCACCGCGGCAGGGCGCGGGCGCAGGCCTCCGCCGGGCCGGGCCTGCCTCGCCGCACACTGTGACGTGTTTGACATTGTGCTCGTGCCGCTCCACCGCGGCAGGGCGCGGGCGCAGGCCTCCGCCGGGCCGGGCCTGCCTCGCCGCACACTGTGACGTGTTTGACATTGTGCTCGTGCCGCTCCACCGCGGCAGGGCGCGGGCGCAGGCCTCCGCCGGGCCGGGCCTGCCTCGCCGCACGCAGGAAGGACGGATGTCCAATTTTATATTGTGTACAGTTTGACTTAACCTATAATTATCTTGTGTTGTTGTTTCGCTCCTTTCCCCTTGTCATCAGTGGGTGTGCTACGAAATTAAATCTTTATTCTTTATCCTTCATAAGGAAAGTTTGTTGAAACGAAAAATAATAAAAACTTTAAATTCTCAGAAACGGACGTGCCTCTGACTACCCTCTATAGATATTTTCAAAGATCTAAGTCACTAGAGGTCTGAGGAGATATCTACCGAGCCTGGGGATTACAGTCGTGATCATGTGTGTGTGTGTGTGTGAGTGGACGCCCAGTAAAAGGCTGTAACATTAACGATACCGGTAGTAGCATTGCCGCGTCGGTGGAGTCTCGTGTGAGTCACACGAGTATCAGCCCGGCTCCGGCCCGGCGTCGGTTATAGTCCCGTGTGAGTCACACGAGTATCAGCCCGGCTCCGGCCCGGCGTCGGTTATAGTCCCGTGTGAGTCACACGAGTATCAGCCCGGCTCCGGCCCGGCGTCGGTTATAGTCCCGTGTGAGTCACACGAGTATCGGCCCGGCTCCGGCCCGGCGTCGGTTATAGTCCCGTGTGAGTCACACGAGTATCGGCCCGGCTCCGGCCCGGCGTCGGTTATAGTCCCGTGTGAGTCACACGAGTATCGGCCCGGCTCCGGCCCGGCGTCGTGCCTGGCGCGGGGAACATTCAAACGGCCCTTAACTAGTTTAATTCGATCCTTGAGTTTTGCAAACGTCGTAGTTATAGAGAGTATAGTTAGTGGTGGTCCCCGGCCCGCGTCGCGTGACCGCGGCAGTGGGCCGCCTCCGATAAATCACTTGCTATAATTTGCCGAGTTCCATTATAATAATAAATTATATTATACAGTCGATAACGAGTGGCTAATGTATTATTTAGTTCTCATCCTGCGGCCGTCAGCTCACGAACCCTCTGGAATACATAAGCGCTCAGATTGACTACACCCGAACGCCATTAGCGGCCACCCATCCAAATTCTACCGCGTCTTGTTTTGTTATGTTTTTGCCACATTTTAATGTAAGAACTAAATTTTAAAATCTCTCTATAAGCAAAAATAAAGAAAATACTGAGATTGATCTGGTGATACTTGTGTAAAGCCTAGATCTTTAGGACACTAAACATAAGTGACTCAGGTCTCACTTGGCACTAGATGGTACTTTACAGAATGACTCTTCACGTCTCCTACTAAACATTATCAGATCGAGCTTAACGTTTCGTATCCCGAGGATGTACCTCGGGATCCCTTACGGATGGCTCTTCAGATACACCTCGTCAGCAATGTGTCGGGTGTCGCCCTGCGGCCGCCGCGCGCGGAGTGCGGGCCAGGAGACTATAGGGTGGAGTACGAACTTACAGAACGACAATGATCATACAAACAACGCTAAGACCTTGACGAGTTTCTTGTCTATTCATCTAGCTAGCATGTAAGAAAATGGTCAAATATCTGGTTCTCCCTTTGTTTTTAATTCTGTGGTTTAAAATTGGGTTTATTACTATGAATGTATGCTTGTGTCGGAGTGGACCACAATCCTAGTTTCTTCCTCATTCCTCTGGATGTAAGACATTTTATATGGTCCTTGTGATGTTATCGAGTAGAACACTGTTATCTGACTCTGCCTGTTTTTAGTTCTAAAAACTTAATAGGTTGAATTGTAAGTATCATTATGTATGTATGCTTGTGTCGGGATGGAGCCGGACCAGCGGATGCAAGCACGCGCTGTACCTCATTGTTACCCTTCGCGGTGAGCCGTGCCGAGGGCCCGGGCCCGGGCGCGAGGGCCCGGGCGCGAGGGCCCTCGGCGAGATAAGCGCCCCTCACTTGGGATTTAGAAGATTTAGCGATTGGACCTGCTACCTGGCGGCGATAACGCCTTCGGTTTCCGTCAGGATATGCTCCTCGCACCGGCAGTGGTCAAAAATTAAACGCTTGAGAATCACAGGACTGATTTAGCTGTATTTATTTGTGATGTTTGTGCGATTAACGTTTTTAAGGGAAGAACAATAATAAAGTTGGAACAGGATAAAGTCTGTCGGAACAGGATAAAGCGCTAGGTCTAGGGTTAGGTTGAAATCGGCACATAGATTCACCTAACATGTAAGACTGACTATTATTATAGGTAGTGCCTTTCTGTTTTATTGAGCAAAGTTCTAATTAAATAACTAGGTACATAGTGAGTTTGGTGTAGCGTGTGTTTCAGTAAATTGATGTAGTTATTTGATGTTTATTTATGAGATTATTGTTTATGAATAATAAACGGTGTTGTTACGCGAGCTGGCTAATTAGCGTGGGTACCTGCCCGCCTGCCCGCCTGCCTACCCCCTGCCACCAACCTGATCCTGCGATAATTGATCGTGCAAATAAGGCCCGTTTCCCGCCGGTTCCCGCACTAATTCTTTTGTTATGGGACCAGATAACGTGATTTAAGATTTTTCAGGATACGACTGAAGTATGAAGCACCTCCCACTCGTCCCTCCCGTCCCACCCGCAGGCAGACGAGGGTCCTCGAGGACCGGCGCCCTGGGTCAGAGGAACAACCGTTTTGTTTTATTTGCATTTATTAGTTTTTTATACACCAAGGCCTTACCACAAGCTCATCACGCAATATCAAAGTATTATTACTCGGATATTTCGTATCATGACTTATAAAAATTGTATTGAAGTAGTATTATTTCAAGCTTGAAGTGTGATGTCCCTGAAACATGATAGTTTGTAAGAGCTTGTGGTGAGACCTTTGGTCAAGAATACCCTAAACCGACGTGAATGAAACAAAACATCGCCTAGATCGTAGCGGATTTCCAATCCGTGGTCTCTGCCTACCCCTTTCGTTTCAGTGACAGCACTCTTGAACACGCGAGAGAGATTTCCTATAGTAGAGAACTCACGCACTGCGGGCGGCGGACCCGCGCGCGACGTAAACTGGGGTTTAATGTAAATTGAGGTTTATCGCGCTGGTTTAAGGTTCAATAACGCACAGCCCGCTAACGTACGAGTCATAATATCGCCGTTTATTTACTGATCTTTGTTTGAACAATTTAATCAGTTCCTTATATTGTTTACTTCCCACGTCGCGGGTGTGCGTGCCGGTGCGCGCGTGTGTGTGTGTAGCGTCACGAGGAAATGTCTTCACAGGTAACAATAGTAGATTGTACCATAAGGGAGCAAAATAATACTTATACGGCGAGGGCGCTTTTTTTAATCCAGAGCGAAGTGAGGGATTCTATAGTAGAATCCTGAACGTAGCGAGGGATCCAAAGTACGCCGCCCGAGCCAAAAATATTTTGCGCCCGAGTGATACACTCTACTTTTCATCACTCTCTATGAGAAAATAAAAGGCACCTTTCTTTTTTTTATTCAGCCAGCGCGTCGCATTTATGGGCCTTCGCACAGCCAGGCTCTATCCAAACAATATTTGCGTTCGATTTCTTTGGCGCTGAGCACTAAGATGTTCCAAATTCAAAAAGTGCGCGGCATAGTTAATTGCGGCGCACTTATATGTTTCTTATAGAAAACACCAACTCTGGGTGCACTTAAAGGCGAACCAAGGCGTCCTTTTCGAATAGATGAAAAACATCATTCGACATTTGTAATTGTTGCCGTCGGGATTATGAGTCACCTATCGTATTTAACGTTGAAATGCTATCCAAAGATAGCTTTCGAATTGCTTCCATCAAGTTGAGAGAAGAAATTCAACATTTAAAGGTGACGTATAGCGGAAAAATGTGCCTCAGTATTATTATTAAAGACTCTCAAGCTAGTGGCCCTCGCACCGCACGCACTCTTATTGCTGGCATTTGAATATTGTAATAATGTCACTAAATCTTTGGATCCACTGTGGTGGAAGGGTTAAAGTGCTTTGAATTCTGGCCCGGTTTCCACTAAAGCGGAGAGGAGAGGAGACGAGAGTGAGAGAGTGAGCCGCTCGACTAGACACGTCTCCGCTCTGCCGCTCGCTCGCTCGCCGCACAACATTCTATATCTATAGACAAATGAGACATCTCCTGTCCTTTCCGCTTGATCCGTTTCCACCGTAGATACGCGGAGAAGAGATTTGGATATAATGAAATCTGATCGGTTTATTCGCACTCATCTCCTCTGGTCTCCTCTCTTCCCTGTTTTGGTAGAAACCAGGTCTTACATACGTCGCTCCGCGCCCGCGCCCGCGCCCGCGCCCGCGCCCGCTACTGACGGCTCAATTTTATTCATAGCACAGTTTCCGATCTAACTCCATACATCAAGTTCGTGCTCTCCATACGGATGATCTACGACTCTCGATCGTAACATTATATAATACTCGTACATGTATGTATGTAGCCTCTCCTATTGTAAGTTGCCGGCCGACGTTCCCTGCTCTATTGGAGACGTGAGTGGTGGCTACGTTAGTGGCTCAGTGCGCGCGGACCAAGATATCATAAGTTCACATGTCAGAGGTCCTGTCGGAGTGAACGTGGGCACTTGTGCAGGTACTTGACTAAGTAATGAGTCGCTTTTATCGTTCTTGTTGATATTCCGAGATTGTTTCTTTTTATGGGATAAGCTTTATACGTTTAGTTCGGGGTGCTCCGAGCCGGGGCCGGGGGCGGGGGCGGGGGGCGCGGGGCACCGAGCATTCGATTTCATAAAATAATCACATTTTCAAATAAATTAATACAAAATAACTCGATCGTAATCTGATTTTCCTGTTCGGCAGCCGTTCTCGGGTTCGCCGGAAGGCAGCAATGCATCGGAACTAATCATAGGAATTACGATGCTAATTGAAATATTTCGTTTGAAGACTCGCGTCCCGCGCGCTGTCCGCCGGGCGGGGCCCGGGGGCGGCGCCCGGGGCTCCGCGCGGCGCTCCGCGACAACATTCACTGCTCTCTAATTGAGTTTGAATAATAAACAAGTGTTTCTAAGAAGGTGGACTAAATAATTACAATGCGGACCGCGCCTAGCTCTGCAGTGCCCCCGTGGCCCGGGCCCTGGCACCGGCCCCGGCCCCGGCCCCGGCCCTGGCCCTGGCACTGGGCGGGGAGCAGGCGAGTGCCCGCTGGTGCGGAACACCCAACAGATGCAATTAATAAAGCGATCGTTCATCTATACTCCAATATTGCACTTTGCTAGGTTGTTTGTACGCAGGGGGCGGCGGGGCGCGGGGGCGGGGGGTGAGTGCTACCTGTTGCGTAAGGAGTTATGTTTTTTTTTTCTGTTTGTTTATTTTGTACCTCATCGCACGTTCTCTATGTTCGGTGCGAGAGCACAATTTCAGTTCATAACTTGTTTATTTCGCTTATACAAAATCTCATAATCAATTTATATAAATATATATATTAAATAACTTTGGAATGTTCATTGGGACCTGAGTGTATTCGTATACATCGTTAGCGTTTATTTCGGGGTTCCGTTGTCGGCGGGGAGGGACCGAGCCCGGCACGGAGCCGGCGGCCGGCGGCAGGGAGGGTAGCAGCGCCGATCGACGCGGTCACTTGCCGACTAAGCAGACCCGTGGAGTGGTCGATCGAGGAGCGGTAGCTCGTCGTGTTTGTGTGGGCTCCGGCCCACTGCTGGGAGACGTCGTGGGCATCGATGAAGGAGAAAACTATCTATTTATCACACTTGTCCCACAGGACACATTCGTTGAACTAGACGATCCCTAGGGAGGATGTCACGGTACACCCAAAGCCGGAGGGGGGCGGGGGGAGGGGGTGACACCCTCATCCTACAAATACTACTAATTAGTTCTCAACTGATTTATGAAAGCAGTGGAGATATACCTACATGGTGGGCTTTTTATTAAATAGACTTCAACCCGGCTCAGCTGGTAAAGAGTCTCCTTTCACCACACTGAGTATGAACAAAGTAGTGCCACAAAAGAAGAAGAAGAGTTACAAACACCCAGACACGTGGTCCAGGGAGGTATCCCATCATTGAGGTTTATTTAAGTTTACTTTAATGGTACTAGCTGTTGCCCGCGACTTATTCCGCGTTTAATTCATTTTAATAATATAATCATAAAATAACAAATCAAAACCCATGAAATTCGGTTCAGCCGTTCTAAAGTTATAGGTGTTCGAACAAACCCTACTTTGTTTATATTTTGAGACTAGCCGGCCAACAGCCGCAACCTCCTGTCCGGCGCCCCGGGCGGCGCCGGGGGCGGAGGCGCCGCGCGGGGCTCCGCTCGCACCCGGCTCCACCGCTCAGCGCCAGTTCACGTTCCGAGGAACCACTCCCGGGACTTGGAGGCAGCTTGTAAACGTTTTGGGCTTTTTATTAAAAGGTCAGAGCGTACCTTTTGTCCACCTTTTGGATGCAGAGAGGGTGTGTGTGCACGTATGCATGTGTGCGTCCACTGTGCGTGAGGAGCAACAGTGGAGACCACAGACTATGACGATTGCAATTTTTTTCCAGCTATCATAATAATAAATCGATGTCAGAACTGAACAAAGAAAATCACAAAACAACTATTATTATTCATTATCGTTTCTCTACCATGAATTTATCGAGTTATGATAAGCTCGGCGCACAAAGATCTTGCATTGATTAAAAAAAAATCTAGTATTTATCTGTGGAGATAATCCCTCCCTACCTGCAGCCACTGCGTCTGTACAATTGGAACAAGGTTGTTTACAACCGAAATGCGTAAAACATTCGCTCAATAAAATGGCGGAGAGAAATCTTCAAAGCTATAGTTTTCAAAGACAGCGTCCCCTAACTCATGGAATGAAATAAAACCTTCGGAAAGTTTCCATGACTGCCGGAGTCCGTCCGGAGCGGGGCCGGGGCGCCGCCTCCACCTCCACCGCGACACTAGCCCGGGGTTCGATGTCTGTCGCTAACCGCCGGCTCCGACGTCCAAGTCGAGATAACGCTCAAAGTAAACATGTATTGTCATTTCATTGCCTACAAATTATCGAAACCAATGAAACCATGTTTTTACTTTCTCTTAGATTGGTTACGATCTGGTTACGATGCATTATATTGAAATTGAAAATTCATTTATCGACATGACATCCAATTTGACAGTAGGTAGGTACACAGAAACAACACAACTTCGTTAGTACGTGGTTAGTACACATTCACGATGTCAATAAGAAATAACCTAAATAAATGGCGACTCGGCTATAAAAATGTCCGTATAAACTTGTGAATATTGCGCAGACAGCAATATTAGTTGTGAGGAGTTACAGTCACACGTCGGCCCCGTGGAGCCGGCGTGTTACGTACGTGTTACGCACGGGCGTGCGGGGCCGTGTTACGTACCTACGTGTTACGCACGGGCGTGCGGGGCCGTGTTACGTACCTACGTGTTACGCACAGGCGCCGACAACTTTTTTCATGATCCTGTCTGTTTATGTTTGAACTCTATTATCTACGTAATACCGACTGAGCTCTTTATATCTTTTGCGTAATCATCGATCGTGGTTTCCTTTGTAGTTTTACCGTGTTTTTGTAAGTAGTGGTCCCCCGCACCCCCGCGGTGCCTCGCCCCGCAGCGACGCAGATCAAATCGGTGTTACAATAACAGAATCGCTCACATCTAGCTCTGCGCGTGCCGACCCCCGCGTCGCATTAGTTCTACGTACAGGATGTACAGCCCGGCGGCGCAGGCCCGGCGTCCGCGGAGAGGGATGTGCAGCGAGTGAGTGTCCGGCGGGCTGCGAGCCGTCACAGTCGGCCGCGCCCGGCTGATGGCCGATGGACAAACGACCCCCCGATATACCCTAATGGAATCAGAAGATCAACTTACACTGCAGAAAATTGTACTGCGCATTTATCTTGCTCATTTATGAATACTAGAATTCATCGAGAATGTATCATGGCAATCGAGCAAATAACAAATAAGGTTGTCTTAAATATTTGCGGATCGGAAAATAGCATCCTTCATTTTTCGGCATTTTAAATCGAATATAATTATCTCAATAATATAGTTGTCACGCTCTTTTGTAAATTTATTTATTTATTTATTTAATTTCGGAAAACCAACAGCTAACATAAAATGACATTAAAAAAGAAAAAATAGAAACAGCAAGCCAATTAAAGGTCTTCTTAAGTAATCTATCGCCACGTGGAGTGCAGCTCCTGCCGGCCGCTGCGCTCGGGTGGGGGAGGGGGGGTGCAGCACTAGTGAACGCCCGCGTCGCCTCCCCTCTTCTCATCTACATTCCTGCCAGGGTTTCAATGCCTGGAAGAGGCATCTCCGGCGAGCTAGTGAACATGATTTCTGTACGTCTACCATGAGTTGTCACTTTGAGATCGGCTGACGTTACTACAGTAGTAATAGTACGTTACTATGACATCCGTCAAAATTGTTACTCATGGTACCAAATTTAAGCAAATGAATGAAGCGTAAACTACAGTCGCTGTAGTACGCTGTGACGTAGGATAGTTAGCTACGTGACGTTTTAGTACCCAACTATCCGCTAGAGGCGCTGGACAAGTTTTCATAATTTTTTTAACTACAGTCGCTAGCGAGTGTAGATTGTGGAAGCTCATGGTAGACCTACTGGATAATTTAGTAACGATGCTGCGGTGTGGGAGCACCCTGTCGGCCACCGGGTGCGAGGTCGAACCTGCACCTGGCTCGCGAACTGCCGGTAGGAAGTCTCAGTGGAGGGGCAGGGCACTGCTCAGACACAGCAGTCTCCTAGCGGCTCCCGGTGAGCTCACAGTTTCTTATTAAAGGACGGTTCTTCCATTAAGAGAGTATGTTATGTGAGCACACGGCGTACTGTCCGCTGTGTCGTCGCTCGCCCGACCGATTTATTTATTCGGTCAAAAGTTTACTTAGCTTTTATTAAGAATAAAATTGTATAATATTAATAACAGGGATGAAATAGTTTAAAAAATATATAATTTCATTAAATTATGTTGAAGATCTTATTTTGTCCAATGAGTAAATTAGCGTTAACATTTTAACGGACAGTAGACGTGTTTTATCTTATTGTAGAAGTCATGAAAAGTATTGAGCATTTGTTAAACCAAATGGCATTCTTGTGAACTCAAACCTCAGCTAGGAGTAAGCTGACGGCACTGACTCGCATGCGCCAGTATTTTTAAAATATTTATTTCCCGCCGTCCGACCTCTCGGTACGAATGAAGTCCTTTGTACAAATTTCATGAGACGGAAAAGAAATTTAAACCACCCTCTTATCCGTAACCTCTAATTGCGTGATCTTAAGATTCAGTTTCGCTCGAGCGGTCGATAGTAGTCAATTCGGGGGAGGCTCGGACTGATTAAAACATCGAGGCTTTATGTAAATTCCCGCACTCCGGCCGCATTATGTTAAAAACGTACTTTGGGACTAATTCTGTTTGAAGCCGGACTCGTGCCATGCTCGTGCGGATTTCTAAATATTTTCAGTAGGTCTACCATGAGTTTTCACAATCTACACTCGCTAGCGACTGTAGTTAAAAAATTGTATGAAAACTTGTCCAGCGCCTCTAGCGGATAGTTGGGTACTAAAACGTCACATAGTTAACTATCCTACGTCACAGTACTACAGCGACTGTAGTTTGCTCTTCATTCATTTGCTTAGAATTTGGTACCATGAGTAACAATTGTGAGAGATGTCATAGTAACGTACTATTACTACTGTAGTAACGTCAGCCGATCTAAATGTGGCTACTCATGGTAGACGTACTGACCCTCCACTAGGAAGCCGGGCGGGTGCGCCCGGTGCACTTGCCGCGGGCGGCGCCTCCGATCCACTTACAACTTACGAGGAAATATCACTTTGACTTTCCGAGAATACTTTCACTGAAAGTTAGTGCGCACCGACCGCCCGCGCAGAGTTTAAATAGAGTTTTACCTCACGAGAGGCCGGCTTTTGAATAATAATGTGGCGCCGCGACGGAATGGGAAAGATGGTCCTTCGAACAGACCGTGACTCGGTGACTTCGCAAACTGCGGTTTCGGGATGAAAGGAATAATATTATAATCTGGGATTTGGAAATCATCATCATCATCATCTTCCTGCTCTTATCCCACGTTATGTGGGTCGGCACAACATGTGATCTTCTTCCATTTCCCTCTGTCATTCGTCATCTCAGTACTCATGGAAATACGTAAGTACCTAAAATTCGATGATATATTTTATGCACGAGCGAATCCGCGGGTAGACGTTAATATCAGATACAATTAAATCCTGACTAGTCCTGAGGGTATAATAATAATAATAATGCTGGACACTAGCACACAGCATCATGTAGCCCCAAACTAAGCAGAGCTTGTATTATGGGAACCACATGACTGATAATAGTTAGTTTAGTTTTATTTTATTTTTTTATTTATTTTGACTAATCCTAAAGTCAGTTCGACGGGCCTGTACCGACTGTACTGACTGACTGGCGGGCGACTGTTTGTTAAATAAATGTTTGTATTAGTTTGAATTTTTTAGAGCCTCGGAGTTAATTAAAGTTTAAATTAAAATGTTACTCCTTTGACTATAATAAGCTGATGTTCATTCGCATCTCTCAGCGCTGACGTCACTCGGAGTGCACCTGAACGTGGCACTGCGCGAGTCGGGTGAGGCTGCGCCGGCGCAGCTCGCTCCCGTCAGCTAGAGCGTTCATCCAATTGCCCCGGAACTGCCGTTCCGCAGGCCCCGGGCAGAACAGCCCGGTTTTACTCATGACAGTGCCGCCCTGAGTACGTAGGGCAAGGCATCCAGCGGGGGTTGTCAGTGAAGCTGTGTCCGCCGGGGGGGAGGGGGCTGTTCGCGCCCCCGCACCCGGGACTTGCTCCGAATCCTTCAGCGGCCAGACCCCCCATTGGAGTCCTCGCGGCCGGCAGATGTACCTAACTAGATCATTATGATTACTGTCCTCTTCCAACAGAATCTGACCAATCGATCCTTTACCATAAGATGTCCACCCCCCCCCCCCTCTCCCTCTCCCTCTCACTCCGCGCCTGACTGACAACGAGCCGCGGAAATGGCTAACCTCCCTAATAGCAGGATTATCATAAACATGTCGCTCTAATCCCCCGGAGCCGGAAGTCGGGCGCCCCGGCGCGACGTGTCGCTTCCGGCGCTCGTGCGTCGCTCCGGGGAGGGGCGCCATATTCCTCAAATTTTTCCACGGCCCCGGACTCCATGGAATTCCCATTATTCGGAGGCGATCACGTCCGCCGGCCGCGGCCCGCACGCGCCACACGACTCTGAGCCTTATCACCGTGCGATAAGAGTCGACACTAGTGCGTAACACGTTTAATTTACATGCAAACAAGTTTTATCGATACTATCGAATTGATAAGGGGGTTACGATGTCCCGCGTAGCGTCGGCGTCGTAGCGGTCGCGTAGCTGTCGGCTACGGCGTAGACCTACCGTTGCTCCCCGCGACTTGATTTGGTTTTTTTCTTAAAGGTTGTCTTCAGAGAACTCCCTTAATACACCGTTAGACCTCGAAAGGTACCTTCCCTATAAACTTCAGCTGTCTCCGACTGATGGTTTAGGCGGTGCGTTGCTCAGTCAGTCGGTCAGTAGCGCTAGTTTTTTATACTTATTGATATATTTACGAAAATCCTTTGAATAAAGAGGGCCCTGTCGGCTCGCCGGGGATCGCGCACGGTCCGTCACTATGTGGTTGTGTTCCACCTGACTCTGTTCGGACATTACTTTCTTCTTCTTTATATGCCATCTGTCTCTTTTGTGATCAATTTTTACAGAGTAGGTAATGTTTTTTATTAAGTTGTATTGCAACGCCACTGATTCACAGACACATTTTCAAGTCAATTTTAAAAAAGAGATAGCTGTTTGTTCAAAATTCTTTCCGATGGATTTCAGAATTTCTTTCCGATGGATTAAGAATTTTCATTCATCCAGAACATTAATTATAATTCACGTATTTCAATCTCGCGTCAAGAACTCGCGCTTTATCGGAAAAATAATCACCAAAACTATACAATAAAACTTAAAATAACACGAGAAAAATATATAAAGACAAAGTTCACAGTCGAAGCATCACGAAAAATCCCGAAAATTACTTTGATCGGTACATACTTGATATATCTACCGAGCCTGGAGATCACACCCTTGATCATATTACAACACTAATATCTTAGTTTTTACACTTCTTAAAGTTTTTAATAATTGATATTTAAGTACCTAATTAGTTTTAATTGCTGTTGTTTATTCCTGTTTCCGTTTTAGTCTTAAAGTTTATATTTTATTAGTTACTATTGGATCGTAAGGGTATCGTTGTCACTTACTAAACAAATTAAAAGTCCTGCATTCGCAGTTCCTGCACGGCGGAACAATAAGTAGTGTTGTACCGAGTGGGTCCAGGCTCGCGCCACTCACCGCACCGCACGTGTCGCGGGCCCCCACTTGTCGGCACCTGGTCCTCGCTCGCGAGACGACGGGACACGGGCGGCGGGCCCGGCGCCGGCTGCCGACTGCCGCGTGACGGGCGGCGGGCCCTGCACCGTGCACTCTTCCTCTTCTGGCGTCCCTACATCTCCAGGACCGGCGTGGTGAGGTGTGTACTTACTTACATGTATTTGACGCAATAAACTTTACTTTAGGCAGGCCGCGGCCAGCTCTCGTGGAATCGGTACCTCGCT
Organism: Cosmorhoe ocellata; assembly: GCA_963675405.1. Lineage (NCBI taxonomy): Eukaryota > Metazoa > Arthropoda > Insecta > Lepidoptera > Geometridae > Cosmorhoe > Cosmorhoe ocellata. The sequence continues at coordinate 8,232,963 of OY776267.1, forward strand.
GCGTCGCGGTTCCATTCAGACGACGTGTCCCGCTGGCCCCGGTCCCGTCTCACTAAATACAGATTTTTGGATTGTACCGATATGAATCCTACTAAAATTATAAACGTGAAAGTTTGCGAGGATGTATCGTATTTCACGCTGAGACGGCCGAACGGATCCGGATGAAACTTTAAATACTCCTAGTTTATGACCTGGAAGAATACATGGTCTACTTCGTAACTGGGTAGGTACCACGCGAACGGAGCCGTGCGTCGTTGCTAGTGATTAATAAATGAATGTTGAATGAGTGATCGAAGGAGGGCCGTGCGGGCCGGCGCTGGGCTCCATGCGCCGGAAATAATAAAAAGTAGTCTCATGAGTCCGCGCTGCGCCTGCGCTCGCGTATTTATGTTTGTCTCGGCTCTTACAAATGAAAAAACTTTGAGCACTCACCGAGTAGCGCCGTCAGCTGTCACGGGGGGGCGGGAGAGGGAGGGGGGCTCCTCTCCGCGGTGGTGACGTGAGCCGGCGAGAGTAACGCCGCTTCACAATAATACAATAAGGAAACAATAATGCAAACCTTCCGGGGCCTCACCGCAAGCTCTCACTAACCATCAAGTTTCAGAAACATCAAATTTCAAGCTTCAAGTAACATTACTTCTATCCGATGTTTACATGTCGTGGTACGAAATATCAAAGCCACGATAGTAGGTACCTGGCTACATAACTAAGATATAAAAATCTGTAGAATGTAGTAACGTTTGAGTTTATTGAGCACTTGTTGACGCTGGGACCCACTAGCGATCGATCCCAACATCCGGTCAATTACGATTACCTACAGGTAAAGTTATCTTGAATCAAAATTCGTAAAAAATCGGAAAACTAGTATATTATGCAACTAGTGGCTAGAGGACGGATTTAAAACGAGAGTCATAGATGAGTCCATCTCAATGCTATCCAACCTCCTTTTGCAAAAAAAAACTCGATAAAAACTCTTTATGCAAAGAAATTCGCATACAAACTCCTTTTTCAAATAACTCCTCGAGCTTTGATTGGTTGACATTTTTGACAAGGAGTTAAGGATTTGAATAAAAACTGTTTTGTGTTCTTTGTTGTCATTAGAATGGCGCTATTTTGAATGTACTTACTACTGTATGTTGTAAGAACACAAAATTCAGTGTTAGGTACACAATAATCGATTGAAAATGCATTCAAGTGATTAAGAAGATGTGTTAACACCTGAGGTTATGAAAGAGAGGGGGCCGATTAGGTATAGTAAAAAACTTGCTACCATACTAATCACGCTTAAATCTTTCTTTTTCTCGGAGTCACGGTAACGGTATAAAGTATCGTATGCAACTCGTGAATAAAACGGATTTAAAGCGAGAGCCATGAATCACTCGCTTTGCTCAGAATTCTAACACTTGAATCATTCGCTACGCTCGTGATTCAATCGTCATGAATCACTACCTGTGGTCGTGATTCAGTCGTTAGAATCCTTCACTTACTCGTCACTCATGGCCCTCGCTTTAAATCCGTCCTTTATTCACTAGCTGCATAATTACTATTAGTACCTAACTAGGTAGGTACTTACCAAATCATTGCTTTCGGTGCGTTACAATCAGGGCAGGTGTGAAGTCTATTTATTGTACATCGGTTTACGTGAAACATAGCGTATGTTTATTTTTAAAAAGATGAGCTACACATGAAGTTGTACTTCAGTCGTGTACTCCACAGCACACTTGTTTTTTGTTAATTTGAGGATGGTTTATATTAAAACATTTAAATATAATTAAATAAGATTTATTCATTGATTTATTTTATTTTAATTTGCAATTCGCTGACCGTAGACCAGTTGACTATAGACATGTTGCTGTTGCATCTCGTCTATTGCAGCAGCCTCCTTACGTAGGTAATGTTTCAGTTGAATAAGCAACAGGTGCACCACGGTCACACGTGCCGAGGCTCGCGCGTTGCAGAGCGACTAAGCGTCGATGAGCGCGGTCCTGCAGCTGGTGCCGGCGCTAGGCGCCGTCCCGCAGCCTGTCCCGCAGGCGCTACTTCCTCATAGCTCAACTAGATTGTTCAACCGGTTGAGCAGTTGAGCAATAAGTCATAGTTTTTATTACCGACCATTTTAATGCTCTACAGCTCAACTATTTTTTGCTCAACTTAGTTGAGCAGTAGGTCATCTGGTTATAAAATGATCTTCATCCACCCTGCTCAACCGCTCTTGAGGCACCGACCACTTATAACTTAATGATCAACTGATCAACTAAGTTGAGCAAAAAATAGTTGAGCTATAAAGCATAAAATGTTCGGTAATACAAACTATGACCTCCTGCTCAACTACAGTGATCAGGTTGCGCTGTGCGGTTTTAGTCGACCAGGGGGGATCGCCCACTGCTCAACTATAGATAATTGAGCAATTACCAGTTGAGCAGTGGGTAATACCATCATCATTACCTACTGCTCAAGTTGATGCAGTTGAGCAATGTAGTCGAGCAGGGGGGGAGGCGCTAGGCACGGTCCCGCAGCTGGTCCCGCAGCTGGCGCGCCAGCCACGCCACGCCGTCCGCCAGCCCGGCGCCCGTCAGCCCGCTGGACGCGCACACGTGCCAGGCGCGCCCCGCCCCGCGCCCCGCGCCCCGCCCGGCGCTAGGCACGGTCCCGCAGCTGGTCCCGCAGCTGGCGCGCCAGCCACGCCACGCCGTCCGCCAGCCCGGCGCCCGTCAGCCCGCTGGACGCGCACACGTGCCAGGCGCGCCCCGCCCCGCGCCCCGCGCCCCGCCCGGCGCTAGGCACGGTCCCGCAGCTGGTCCCGCAGCTGGCGCGCCAGCCACGCCACGCCGTCCGCCAGCCCGGCGCCCGTCAGCCCGCTGGACGCGCACACGTGCCAGGCGCGCCCCGCCCCGCGCCCCGCGCCCCGCCCGGCGCTAGGCACGGTCCCGCAGCTGGTCCCGCAGCTGGCGCGCCAGCCACGCCACGCCGTCCGCCAGCCCGGCGCCCGTCAGCCCGCTGGACGCGCACACGTGCCAGGCGCGCCCCGCCCCGCGCCCCGCGCCCCGCCCGGCGCTAGGCACGGTCCCGCAGCTGGTCCCGCAGCTGGCGCGCCAGCCACGCCACGCCGTCCGCCAGCCCGGCGCCCGTCAGCCCGCTGGACGCGCACACGTGCCAGGCGCGCCCCGCCCCGCGCCCCGCGCCCCGCCCGGCGCTAGGCACGGTCCCGCAGCTGGTCCCGCAGCTGGCGCGCCAGCCACGCCACGCCGTCCGCCAGCCCGGCGCCCGTCAGCCCGCTGGACGCGCACACGTGCCAGGCGCGCCCCGCCCCGCGCCCCGCGCCCCGCCCGGCGCTAGGCACGGTCCCGCAGCTGGTCCCGCAGCTGGCGCGCCAGCCACGCCACGCCGTCCGCCAGCCCGGCGCCCGTCAGCCCGCTGGACGCGCACACGTGCCAGGCGCGCCCCGCCCCGCGCCCCGCGCCCCGCCCGGCGCTAGGCACGGTCCCGCAGCTGGTCCCGCAGCTGGCGCGCCAGCCACGCCACGCCGTCCGCCAGCCCGGCGCCCGTCAGCCCGCTGGACGCGCACACGTGCCAGGCGCGCCCCGTCACGCGCTCCAGGCCCAGCGCTGCAACAGGCGCGCTGGAGCCGGGCCCGCCCCCGCCCCCGGGGCCGGCGCGCACTCACCGGCCGCCACCTGCGCGGGCGCCAGCGCCAGCGGCGCGTCGCACTTGTTGGCCAGCACCAGCAGCGGCACGCGGCGCCCCACCATGTCCGGGTGCGCCAGCAGCAGCTCGAGCTCCTCGCGCGCCACCACTGCGCCGGGCGGGGTCAGCGGGGCCGGGGGGAGCCCGGGGGCCGCGGGGGGCGGGCACTCACCGAGCCGCAGGTGGTCGGTGCAGTCCACCACGAAGATGACGGCGTGCGCGCGCCGGTAGTGGCGCTCCCACAGCGGGCGCAGGCGCGCCGCGCCGCCCACGTCCCACGCCGAGAACGCCACGCCGCCGCCTGCGCCGCGCCGCCGCCCCGACAACCACAACGCAACATTCGATCCGACCTCGCGCTCTCGGCGCTCCCGGCGCACCGGAGCGCGAGTGAAGAGTTCCCTTTCGCTCTAATACCGGAAAGTGCGGGGGCCCCGTCGGGTCGCGCGGGTCTCGGGACTCTATTTGAGATATTAATTTGGGAGCGCGCGATCGCTTCTAAATAGGTAAGATCGAGGAGTGCGATGTGAGGGCGCGAGCTGAGAGGCGCCAGCGCTTGCGCACGTGCATCGAACTCCTTCATTCGTTCTCCTAGTCGCGGTCGAGCTAAGTTGCGTAGGTAAATCTACATCGTGATCTTAATATCGCGTCCATTTATCGTGCAGGAGTGCGGAGACCGCGCGGCGCGGGCCGCGCGCTGGGCCCGCTCGCCCGTGCACCGACCGGTGAAGTGGTCCTGCGCGGCGCCCACGGTGGGCGCGACGTGCGGCCCGCTCGCCCGTGCACCGACCGGTGAAGTGGTCCTGCGCGGCGCCCACGGTGGGCGCGACGTGCGGCCCGCTCGCCCGTGCACCGACCGGTGAAGTGGTCCTGCGCGGCGCCCACGGTGGGCGCGACGTGCGGCCCGCTCGCCCGTGCACCGACCGGTGAAGTGGTCCTGCGCGGCGCCCACGGTGGGCGCGACGTGCGGCCCGCTCGCCCGTGCACCGACCGGTGAAGTGGTCCTGCGCGGCGCCCACGGTGGGCGCGACGTGCGGCCCGCTCGCCCGTGCACCGACCGGTGAAGTGGTCCTGCGCGGCGCCCACGGTGGGCGCGACGTGCGGCCCGCTCGCCCGTGCACCGACCGGTGAAGTGGTCCTGCGCGGCGCCCACGGTGGGCGCGACGTGCGGCCCGCTCGCCCGTGCACCGACCGGTGAAGTGGTCCTGCGCGGCGCCCACGGTGGGCGCGACGTGCGGCCCGCTCGCCCGTGCACCGACCGGTGAAGTGGTCCTGCGCGGCGCCCACGGTGGGCGCGACGTGCGGCCCGCTCGCCCGTGCACCGACCGGTGAAGTGGTCCTGCGCGGCGCCCACGGTGGGCGCGACGTGCGGCCCGCTCGCCCGTGCACCGACCGGTGAAGTGGTCCTGCGCGGCGCCCACGGTGGGCGCGACGTGCGGCCCGCTCGCCCGTGCACCGACCGGTGAAGTGGTCCTGCGCGGCGCCCACGGTGGGCGCGACGTGCGGCCCGCTCGCCCGTGCACCGACCGGTGAAGTGGTCCTGCGCGGCGCCCACGGTGGGCGCGACGTGCGGCCCGCTCGCCCGTGCACCGACCGGTGAAGTGGTCCTGCGCGGCGCCCACGGTGGGCGCGACGTGCGGCCCGCTCGCCCGTGCACCGACCGGTGAAGTGGTCCTGCGCGGCGCCCACGGTGGGCGCGACGTGCGGCCCGCTCGCCCGTGCACCGACCGGTGAAGTGGTCCTGCGCGGCGCCCACGGTGGGCGCGACGTGCGGCGCGCGCAGCTCGGGCGCGCGCAGTGCGTTCAGCGCCGTGCTCTTGCCGCTGTTGTCCAGCCCCAGCACCAGCACGCTGGCCTGCACGCGGCCCGCGCCCAGCCACGCCGACAGCTTGTCCAGCAGGCCCATGGCGCCCGGAGCCCTGCAACCGCCGGCCCGGTGAGTCCGACCTCGTCCGAAGGTCGCTGCGCACTCCCGCGGCCCGCTGCTGCGTTGCACCGCTCGCCTCGTCCGCCTCGCTCGCCTCGCTTGCCTCACCTGCCTCGCCCGCCTCGCTTGTCTCGCTTGTCTCGCCTGCCTCGCTGGATTCCCAGCTAGGATAGTAATATTTCGTCCGCCGACGATGAACTACAGAGAGAGGTGTTTCGCCAAAGCGAGTCTCCGTTGTGTACATGTGCTGCGCAGTGCGTAGCCATGGCAACGGTGGCGCAGGCGCGGGGCGGGCGGGAGGGAGCGGGGGGGGGCGACACCGCGCACACAAACCGAACTACTGTTTTATGATTCATTTATTAAAAAAGTCAATAAGTTCACATTACCCCCTAATCTATATTATTTAAGTTATTTTTGTACATTCGTCCTTTGAAATTATCTTATTAAAATTCTTAGGTAGTAAACATAACAATTCTGATGTTAGTCGTGTTCATGGACCTCTATTTATCTTTATTATCAAATCACTATATTAAACAACATTATTGTTATCGTTCCTCGGTATCTGTTGAGGTAGGTACCGGCGGAGTGTTCGGTTGCTACAGTGGGTAGGTACATGGTACAACTCAATGGTACTACTGACACTAAGCCACTAGGACGAGTCTAAGGAAACTCTAGACTAGACGCTGATCGATCCAGCTTCCTCATCTCAATCTGTTTTTCGGTCATTCGGTAATAGTATATTATGCAACTAGTGAATAAAGGACGAATTTAAAGCGAGGACCATAGATGAGTCACGAGCAAGTGAAGGATTCTTACGACTGAATCGCGACCGTAGGGAGTGATTCATAACTATTGATTCAAGTGTTAGAATCCTGAGCAACGCGAATGATTCATGGCCCTCGATATAAATCCGTTTTATTCAAGTGTTGCATCCGATACTTTATACCGTGACCCCGAGAAAAAGAAAGATTTAAGTGTGATTTGTATGGCAGCAAGTTTTCTACTACATCGGCCGCCCTCTCTTTCAAAACCTCAGGCGTTAACACCATCTTCTTCATCACTTGAATGCATTTTCAATCGATTATTGTTTACCTGTTTTTTTTTTTCAATAATATTCGAACTCCATCTCAATGCTAAACACAAAGTTTAGTGTTACACAATAATTGATTGAAAATGCATTCAAGTGATGAAGAAGATGTGTTAACACCTGAGGTATGAAAGAGAGGGCGGCCAATATAGTAGAAAACTTGCTGCCATACAAATCACGCTTAAATCTTTCTTTTTCTCGGGGTCACGGTATAAAGTATCGGATGCAACTCTTGAATAAAATGGATTTATATCGAGGGCCATGAATCACTCGCGTTGCTCAGGATTCTAACACTTGGATCACTCGCTACGTTCGTGATTCAATAATTACGAATCACTCCTTACGGTCGTGACTCGGTCGTTAGAGTTCTTCACTTGCTCGTGACTCATATTATATCTATAGCCATCGCTTTAAATCCGTCCTTTACTCACTAGTTGCATAATATCCCATCGCTGGCCACCGTCAGTGGGGCAGACGTCGTCGCCTCGACGAGCACTCCGCGGTCACTGTCTCAGGTCACCGGGGGGACGTCTCCGAGTCACACCGACCCGGCGGCCCCGGGCGAGGCCCTCGGCCACTCGTCGCACCGACGGCTGGTCCTTCTCGCTCGCTCTCGGCGACGACGTCGTCACGGCCGGTCCGCCCGGGGTCCCCGTCGCCGCCCTCGGGGTCGGCGGGGCGGGCGCGCGGGCCGGGGCCCAGCAACTCGTAGATTCGGTCCGGGGAGCGCCCGCGCGTCTCGGGCACGACGCGCGCCGCCCACGCGCCCAGCGCCAGCGTCAGCAGCGCCGCGCCGCCCAGCGCCGGCGCCAGTCCCGCCGCCCGCGCCAGCGCCGCGAAGGCGCCCAGCTCCAGCGCGTTGGCCAGGTCCGAGGCCGCCGCGACCAGCAGGCTGGCGCAGCCGCGGTACTGCGGGCGAGCGCCGTCAGGGCTGCGCGCCTCGGGCCGCGCCTCGGGCCGCGCCTCGGGCCGCGCCTCGGGCCGCGCCTAGGGCCGCGCCCGGCCGCGCGCCGCTCACCTGGTACGTGAACATCTCGGCCAGCAGCGCGTAGGGCGCCGGCTGCAGCCCCGCCGAGTCCGCGAACACGGCGCCGGCCAGCGCGCCCAGCGCCGCGCGCCGGCTGCCCGCGCGCACGCAGCCCGCGCCCGCGCCCAGGCCCAGCGCGGTGCCGAAGGCGCCCCACACGAGCAGCGGCTGCGAGGGCGGCGGCTGAGCGGGGGCGGCGCCTCGAGCGGGCGCCCCGCCGGCACTCACCCTCCGGCCGACCTTCTCCACGAGGTACAGCGCCAGCGCCGCCGCCGCGAGCTGCACGGCGCCCAGCACGACGGCGTCGGAGGCGGCGCGGCGCCCCCCTCCCGGGCCCCCCTCGTCCCCCTCGCCCCCCGCCAGCGCCAGCACCCGCTCCGCGAACTGCAGCAGCGTCAGCACGCCGCACATCTCCTGGCCCACCACCGCCACCAGCACTATGACGAACGCCTTCCGACGGCGGACGTCGCTCACTGGAACGACGGAAGGTTCTCCAAAAAAACAAACATCCGAACGTAAGCATGGGTTCGGTTAGAGAAATGTGAGTATAAATTAAGTAAAAAAAGCTGTGCAAGATATGAAGAATGGAAAAGACCAGATGGCATCCCAGTGGAAGTATGGAAGTTACTAAGTGCCGATGGATGGAAGTGGCTGAGTTTATTTTTCAATAAGTTGTTGCAAGAGGAGGCGATCCCGGACGAATGGTGCAACAGGTCGCTCGTGCCCATCTTTACAAGCAAGGGTGATGTACAGCACTGCAACAACTACCGAGGAATAAAGCTCATGTCACATGGTATGAAACTTTGGGAGAAGGTAATAGCGAGACACATGAGAGAAGAGAGTGAGATATCACAGAGCCAGTTCGGGTTTATGCCAGGGCGAGGGACAACGGACGCCATTTTTGCACTTCGCCAGCTGTGCGCAAAATACAGGCGAACTTACTCGTACATGTGGTATTCGTTGACCTGGAAAAGGCATCCGACCGAGTACCCCGGGAGGTTCTGTGGTGGGCTTTGAAGGAGAAAGGAGTGCCAGGGCTTATCCGGGCCATGTACTACAGCCGAGCTAGCACACATGTTAGGTCCCAAGCTGGCGTTACCGATGAGTTCAATGTGGCTGTAGGCTTCACCAGGGATCGGCTTTAAGTCCTTATCTGTTCCTCCTGGTAATGGATGCTTTGACATCGGATATACAGGAAGAGGCTCCCTGGTGCATGCTGTTCGCCGACGACATTGTTTTCGTCGAAGAAAACGCAACTGAAGTCCAGAACAGGCTGGGAAAATGGCAAGGTAAACTGGAGAGTGTCGGATTGAAGATCAGCAGAACAAAAACCGAGCACCTGTTCTGTGACTTCGATGGCCCCTCTAGTTTTACCCCTATTGCCTTAGATGGTGTATCCCTACCGGTCTGTTCCGATTTTCGGTAGCTCGGTTCAGTAGTAGAGAATGATGAGATGGTGAGATTGATCGAGATGTAAAAAATAGAATAAACGCGGGATGGATGAAATGACAACAGGTCACAGGAACCACGTGTGATCCGAGAATGCCCCTTAAACTTAAGGGGAAAATCTACAAAACGATCATAAGACCTGTCGTATTGTATGGGTCTGAATGTTGGGCCACCAAGGGAACGGACGAGAAAAGAGTGCATGCGGCGGCCACATAACGTGGGAAAAGAGCAGGAAGATGATGATGAAACTACACCCATGCTAATTTTCATCCGGATCCGTTCAGCCGTTTCGGAGTGAGCGAGTAACGAACATCTATCTATCCGAGATCTTTCACTGTAGTCGAATAACACCCCGTCATTTGTGCTTCCGGGCGTAACGTCTCCGGTGACCTGGAGCGGGCGCGCCAGCCGGGCGCCGGCGCCGGGGAGCGAGGCCGGCCCGGCTCGAGGGACCTCCGCCTCGTCCCTCGGCGCCCGACCGGCGACTCGGACGGCGACTTACGCATGTCCTTAGCGAGTCTGAACGGCAAGACGGGGTCCAGGTCGGGCTCGGGGAGCGTCTTCAGCTCCTCGTCCAGGTCGGGGCCGGAGGCGCCGGCCGGGTAGCCGCGGCACCACGCCAGGGCCGCTCGAGCCTCCTGCGGGTCACATCGCAACTATAGCTACCCATAGCTTCACCGACTTCTCGGAGACGGACGCGACGAGACGCACCTCGCGCCTGCCGCTCGCGGCCAGGTAGGCCGGCGACTCGGGCACGAGGGCGTACGCCGCGCAGTGCAGCGCCGACAGGCCCAGGCAGCACAGCTCCGCCGTCCTGCAACGAGCGCGCTGAGTGCGGGGCGGGGCGCGGCGGGGCGGGGCGCGGCGGGGCGCGGCGCCTTACCGCGGCGCCAGCCGGTAGTCGGCCGCCAGGTACATGAGCAGGAAGCCCGCGTTGTGGCCCAGCACCAGCGCCACGGCGGCCGCGCCGCGCACGCGCGCGCTGCACATCTGCAACACGCGCTCGTCACGCCGCGCCCGCGCCGCGCCGCGCCCCGCCGCGCCGCGCTCACCTCCAGCGCGAGCATCGGCGGGATGACCCAGGCCGCGGTGCCGCCGAGCCCGGCCGCCACGCGCCCCACCACCACGCCCCAGCCGCCGACCAGCTTCGCCGACCAGCACACCTGGGGAGCGAGGCGCTGCAGCGGGCCCCGGCGGCGCGGCCGGCGCGCGCAGCACTCACGACGAAGGCGGCCGAGGTGGCCAGCATGGCCGGCTTGCGGCCCGCGGCCAGCGCGCGCGCCGCCAGCGGCGTGGCCAGCGCGCCGGCCAGGAACGTGGCGGCGGCCGCGCCCACGCGCGCCGCGTCCCCCGCGCCGCCCGCCCCCGCGCCGCCCGCGCCGCTCTCCAGCGACACCCAGCCCATGGCCAGCCCGAACGACACGGCCGGCACGTTAACTGCGGAGCGAACCGACCGTCAGACTAGCGGATCCCTCCGCTAGTCTGACGGTCGCTTCTTCCTCACCGCTCGACTGGTGATCGCTCGATTCTTTATAGTGTTGAGCGCTGGGTGATACGATCTGATCGACTAAAACCACCCCGCTGAACTAGATTGCTGTGATCGAGCAGGAGGTCATAGTTTGTATTACCGAAAATATTTTATGCTGCTGTGCAGTTTTAGTCGATCGGAGGGCATCACCGACTGCTCGACTTGACGCAGTTGAGCGATTCAGTTGAGCGGTGGGGATGTAGCTCGTATTATAACAAGATGACTTATCAAAAAAATAGTTGAGCTATAGGGCATAAAATGGTCGGTAATATAAAGTATGACCTATTGCTCGACTGCTCAACTAGCTGGGCAGTGGGGAAGTAGCGCTTGCGGTCGATCTAGTACATTAGTTCCGGCGCACGAGTCCGTCGCTCCGCGGGCGCCGGTTTTGTTCGTGATGAGGTTTTTTGCCGAGCCGCAGGCCCGCGGGCCCGGGGACTCCCCGCGCGGGCCCAGGGGCTCCCCGGGGGCCCGGGGGCTCGCGCGGGACCGCGCTCGACCAACAGCTATTCCAATTTTATCAAATTATTGGCATTTGGCAGGACGTAAACAACAATTTTATGTATATAATTATGTAAAATTCCGCAGCGTTTGTAGGTGCCTTCTACCTACTAAGATTAGCAATTAACGAGAGACCGGTGTCGAACTAAAGACTAGTACCGGCGCAGAGCCCCCCCCCCCCCTGCGCCTGCGCCTGAGTGAATGATTGCGCTCGGCGTAGATTGACCAATTGATGTAATGGACCCAGGACTACGCGAGCGGGGCCCCGTGCGCGGGCGCAGGCTGCCGTACGTCCTACACGTAGGTAGAGGTAGGTTCTACTTACCTAGGTACGCCCGGCTACCTACCACGACTCTACTACGAAGCTACTCATTTATTTTTACACTTCGTACTATAATTATCCTTATTTATTCTGTTGGTAGGTAGGTACTTTGTTTTCTTTTGCTGTTTTTTTGTGTTTTGTTAGTTAGTTGGTAAGTATTTATCTAAGTTAAGGATATGTTTTCCTTGAGAGATCTCGTGTCTGACCGAATCGAAGGTATTATTATTAAGTAGGAATTATTAGGTAGATATTCAAATCAAGCTTATTCGGTAACATCACAGGGATCATTTTGAGTCGTCTTACACGCTAGGTGAGTCTAGGTGCCGGTTCCAGTCCTATCCCCGGTCCGAGCAAAACTGACGAGAAACTCGCTAGGCCTAGCGCTTTTTTGTAAAATAAATAGAAAAAATCAAAGGTAGAAAGGTCTCGCAAGTGATAATTTGACATAGGTAGGTTACTAAATATCGTGTTTTTTTATTATTAACTAGGAATTTTATAATAAAATTAGACTTACTGAGCACAACTAGGACGAGCTGCGTGACAAACCTGCGCACGGGGGGGGCGCCGCCCCGCGCGCCCGGGGGCCCCCCCGTCATGGCGGCGGGCCCCTGCCGGCGGGCCCCTGCCGACGGGCCCCGCTCGCTTGGATCGCACGTCCTACGACAACAAATACGTTTATAGAACACCACTTCTCATTTCATTAATTAACTAGCAACACGCCCCGGCTTCACACGGTTAGCAAAAGGAGGTAATAGGTATCTCTATTTTTTTAGGAATATAAAATATAGCATTAGGTAGATCTTCAGGGATATACCTACTGATAGTATACTTATGGTGAAAAAATGTTTGAAATCGGTCCAGTAGTTTTTGAGTTTATGCTCTACTCGTATAAACAAAAATACTAAAATACAAAATTTACCTCTAAAATAATTAACAGGTACGTCTAGGTAGATGAAGAATGTTTTTTTTGCTGAAGTTTGATGATCGGTTGTACCTATGTGACTCGATGTAGGTCATATAGAAGTGAACGGTACCTCGGGCGGGGTGCGGGGGCGGGGTGCGGCGCTGCGCCCGCGCTGCTCGGGCTCCTCGGGCTCGCGAGACCGGTCTCCGCCGTACTGCCGGCGTGCCCACCGGACGGGCACTGTGCCCCGTGCAGTAGTACAACCTTGCAGGTAGCTAGCTAGTAGGTACGTACCTAGTAGGTGCATACATACCTACATAGGTACATAATGTACCTACATGTAGCGCTGAAACAAATAAATCACTATAGGTACCTACCTAATCTCAGGACACGTCGTCGTTTCGATGTAGGTATGGAATTTATTTAGACGACATAGATAGGTAAATGGTGGGCAACTAAGTAGTACGGTCCAGTGTCGACCGGCGCCGGCGCCGAGCAGACCGCACTGGTTGGAGATGATACCTACTGAAGCAAACGGCCCGTGCAGAGGTCGGCAGCGCCACTCGAGGTACCTACCTACCTAGGTATTCATATTATAATATATCCGCTTCCTAGAATGGCACGTCAGTACAATGAATTGGCAATAAAGTCAATAAACAATCCCGAACTTAATATTTTTAATCCTACTATTAGTAATTTAATTATATAAAAAAACTCAAGGATATCCTTCATTTCGATGACCCTGGTAGGCCGGATGTTCTGAAAAGAGCATTCGGAGCTGCTAACTACTCTACTCAACTTTCAAATTTTTAAATGTTTATTTAAAGCAGCGGCGGTCGGCAACACGCGGCCCGCGGACGTCTTGCTGCTGTGAATGTTTTTTATAAAAGTTAAATATCAAGAGAAATACATGAACGAACCACGATCGACCGTAGGTATAGTGTGGACCCAGACTTAAAACGCGCTTCGCTCTGTTCGCGAACGAACAAATGAGCGAAGCGCGAGTTCATTACAATTTTTGGCAGCACTTATAATTTTTGCGAACAAACTTTTTCAATTGTCAATTATAGAAAAAATAAATATGCTTCTTGTCTCGGAGATGGACATTTGAGAGCCATATTTTGAGCTTCTAGGGTTAATATCTATCACAAGTGCGGCCCGGCCCGCCTTTAGCTTATTTTGCCACCTTGCGGCCCTTGCCTGCCAAAAGGTTGCCGACCCCTGATCCAAAGCACATAATCGTATTACACTACCCTGTAGGTCTACCATGAGTTGTCACATTTAGATTAGCCAACGTTACTACAGTAGTAATAGTACGTTACTATGACATTTGTCAAAACTGTTACTCATGGTACCAAATTGTAAGCAAATTATGAGCGCCAACTACAGTCGCTGTAGTACCTACGCTGTGACGTATCACGTAGGATAGTTATCTACGTGAGGTTTTAGTACCCAACTATCCGCTAGAGGCGCTTTAAGCAAGTTTTCATACATTTTTTTAACTACAGTCGCTAGCGTGTGTAGATTGTGAAAACTCATGGTAGACCTACTGAATTCAGGGACCCTTACCCTATAAGAATGGTGTAAATAAGAGTCAGGGCGTAAGGCGTAGAGGCTAGGCGTTAGGCTCCATTACTACCGGGCCCTGAATACCGTGTAGTGTAATACCCGTATAACGGTATAAGTATTTTTGTATTTGCATGCTTATTTAATTAGTACCTAGTTTAAATGCCTATTATTATTTTTTTCGTCACCTTTGTCGGCTTAAAATGTACAATAGTCAATAGTCAATAGTCAATAATCTTTATTCAGTAATATCACAAGGATCATTTTGAATCGTCTTACATACTAGGTGAGTCTAGGTGCCAATTCCAGTCCTATCCCCAGTACGAGAAGAACTGGCAAGAAACTCGCTGGGCCCTAGCGCTTTTTTTGTATTATGAACCTTGTTAACATTGTTAGGGACACCTAGCAGAGTTGGAGCTGATTCGTCCCAAGCTTTTTTGTCATCTAAGTACTCTGATATTCTATAATAAGCTTTACGAGACAGGTTTTGTTTAATTACATTTTTGAATTTCGCAATCGATAGATCAAGCATGTCGCTTGGGATCTTGTTATAGAAGCGTACACATTGCCCTATAAAGGATTTGCTTACTTTAGTGAGCCTAACCGTGGGAACAGCTAGTTTATTTTTATGTCTGTTATTAACATTATGAAAATCACTATTTTTTTTAAATAAATTAATGTTTTTATGAACATACATCAAGTTTTCATATATATACTGACATGGCATTGTCATAATGTTAATTTCCTTAAACTTATCTCTAAGAGATTCTCTGGGACCCATGTTATAAATTGCACGAACAGCCCTCTTCTGCAACACAAATATGGTGTTAATATCTGCAGCACTCCCCCACAACAAAATACCGTAAGACATAATGCTATGAAAGTAGCTAAAATATACAAGTCTAGCAGTTTCTACGTCGGTGAAATGACGGATCTTTTTAACTGCATATGCTGCAGAGCTAAGTCTCTTCGACAATTTATCTATGTGCGGGCCCCATTGAAGCTTATTATCTAGAGTTATGCCCAAGAACACTGTGGTGTCCACAAGATCTATATTTTCGTTATTTATTTTTATATTGGTATTTATCTGCTTAACATTTGGTAGTACAAAACGAACGCATTTCGTTTTCTTTTCATTTAGTAATAAGTTGTTTACATTAAACCATTTTACAATTTTAGAGATTGCATTATTCACATCGTCAAAATTAGTCGTACGCCGCTTTTGTTTAAATAAAAGTGACGTGTCATCAGCAAACAGTACAATCTCCTGATCATCCCTAACAAGTTTTGGTAGATCGTTTATATATATTAAAAACAAAAATGGCCCTAATATTGATCCTTGTGGTACACCCATTGTTACCACTGACCCCGGAGAACGTTTCCCATTTACTTCAACTCGCTGTAGTCTATCAGTGAGGTAAGATGTTAAAAGATTAAGTGCAACCCCCCTAACACCATAGTGCTGGAGTTTCATGATTAATGTTTCATGGTGCACACAATCAAATGCTTTAGATAGATCACAAAAAATACCTAAGGCATCGTGAGATTCCTCCCAGGTATCGAAAATATGTGATACCAACTCAACACCGGCATCAGTGGTTGAGCGGCCCTTTGTAAATCCGAATTGTTTTTTACAGTAGGTATCTACCTGGGTGACCGAGCTATGCTCGTTTTTTTTTGAGGTAAACGACGTTTTCCAAAAATGAAACCTAGCTAAATCGATTTATCACCCCCGAAACCCCCTGCATACAAAATTTCATGAAAATCGCTGGAGCCGTTTCCGAGATCCCGATTATATATATATATATATACAGGGTGTCCCAAAAAGTAGTGTCAAGCGAAAGTCCAGAGATAGAACACCCCTTGGGGTACCCGAATCACCCCCATGTATGTTCCGCGATTTTCTATAGTTTTCGAGTTATTAATTTTTTTCCGAATTTTTGAAAATTTACGACTTGAACAACTTAAAACATTCTTACAAAAAATGTAGAAAACTTTCTTGAGATTTTTTTTTGCTACTGTATTTTCATGAGTTGTTCTTTTATGCATAAAATAATCAGCTACGTGACTTTGATGAAAACTATGAAAATGTTGGTGTAAAGTCAAATAATTACATTCGGTGAATTATGACTTAAATTTTCAACTTCAAATTAAAAATCTTAACAAGTGATTTCATGGTTTTAAAATAAGTCTAAAGAATTTTCCAGATTCTCAGCTTTCATAATCATTAAAAAAAAGTAGTACTTAATTGGCTACTTTGGCTAAAATCGGCCTTCAAAGACGGTGAGGTGGAAAATTCTTAAAATTAGCTACCTGATTAAAAAATAGATTTTGGCCATTTTATCATTCCTTAGCTTACTTCGTTTGATAACTAACCAAAAATGACTGCAGGAGAGTAAGATTTCATTAATATTTGAAGGTTTTATTTATTTAGTTTAGCTAAATTTGTGAAATAAAACAACTAGTAAAATTTATTAATTTTTTACAAAAAGTCTTCAAAATGTCAACCTTCTTAGTCAATACAAATCCTAAATCGTCTTAAAAAGGTTTCCTTTAATCGTGTGAAAGCTATTTTAAGTGCCTTAATTTTTTTTTTCGGTCCGCTTAATTTTGTTCCTAATTCGGCCATATTGCTGATTTTTTCGGCATAAACTAATTCTTTGTAATCATTTTTGGTTGGTTAACAAACAAATTAAGCTTAGGAATGATAAAATGGCCAAAATCTATTTTTTAATCAGGTTGCTAATTTTAAGAATTTTCCACCTCACCGTCTTTGAAGGTGGATTTTAGCAAAAGTAGCCTATTAAGTACTACTTTTTTTTAATGATTATGAAAGCTGAGAGTCTGGAGAATTCTTTAGACTTATTTAGAAACCATGAAATCACTTTTTAAGATTTTTAATTTGAAGTTGAAAATTTTAGTCATAATTCACCGAATGTAATTATTTGACTTTACACCAACATTTTCATAGTTTTCATCAAAGTCACGTAGCTTATTATTTTATGCATAAAAGAACAACTCATAACAATTCAATAGCAAAAAAAAAATCTCAAGAAAGTTTTCTACTTTTTTTGTAAGAATGTTTTAAGTTGTTGAAGTCGTAATTTTTTCAAAAATTGGGAAAAAAATTAATAACTCGAAAACTATAGAAAATCGCGGAACATACATGGGGGTGATTCGGGTACCCCAAGGGGTGTTCTATCTCTGGACTTTCGCTTGACACTACTTTTTGGGACACCCTGTATATATATATATATACAAGAATTGCTCGTTTAAAGGTATAAGATTTACTTGCTTATCTGTGCACACCATGTGTTTATGTTGCAACTCAGTACAGAACAGTACCTATTATTTTTATTATTTAAGTTTTGCTTGTGTTGTAATGTGTTTTGTGTGCTAAATAAAATAAAATTAAATAAAATAAAGACACCAGTTACTAGCTAGGTAGAGAAGGTCGAGGCATGATGACAGATTTTGGAATCCCTGATTCTAATGTAGGTAACCTATTATAGGTATGTACTATTTCCAAAAAACATTAATTTAGCAATAAATTAAATAGGTTTTACGCAATTTATTTCAACAAAAAAAAACATGACACTGGCACGTCCTATGAGTCACGGCCATGTGTAGAGAAGAAAAAGAAGAATAGCGTATCTGTCACTGTCATGTTATACAATATGTCATTAGAACATGTCTGATGTCACGTCATTAATGTCAGGTCAGTCAATGCATGCGCATGCAGGCAGGCAGGCGGACGGCGGCATACATAAAAAATAAATAATGCTGTTATTGTATCTAATCAACCAAATTTTATCTTCGATCTGATAAATAAATTTGTTAGATTTATATCTATCTGGTTCTCGCCGGTGTCCTCGAGTTGAATTAGGTGCTAGCGAACCAGACGTGGCTAAATAACATGTGGTCCCGTTTTGTGATGTCGCAAGTGAAGCACAATTCGTACTTCCTGTGCGGCGTGGCTCTCGGGCTGTGGGTCTCCCTGGCAGTGATCCCCCTGGACGAGGAGCCGGGCTGCGCGGGGCTGGCGGGGGCGGGGGCGGCGGGCAGTGCGGCCCCCGACGAGTACGAGCCGGCGCGCGAGGAGCGCCCGCTGGGGCCCGCGGGCCAGGCCGCCGGCCGCAGCGTGCAGCGCCCGCGGTACTACAGCACCGAGCTGGGCATGAGAGGTGCTTCCCCTTCGCTCCTTGCGACGTACCAGATACGAATGACTTATTAGCTAGTATTATTTGTCTCAGGGTCGCTTTTGAGCGGGGTACTGAGCTCGGAAGATGCCTTGAAGAGCCAAGTGCCAGCTCTGAACCAGACGATGGCTCTCCTGCAGCCAGCGCTCAAGTTCTTCATCACCGCCAGAGCCATGAGCTCCGTGCCGGGACTGGCCAATGTTGTAGGTGAGTACTGTGATGTTTATCATTGTCTATCTCAGCTTCAATAATCACTAGTAACATGCATTCAGATTATGTACTGAGTTTTTTTTTGTTCATCGTTGATGAACCGAGCTCAAAGAACAGAACGGTCATGGAGCGGTCACAGATGGCTAAGAATATAGAAGTGAAATTAAATCAAAGACAACAATAATTTATAAAACTTTTTTTGAATCATTTTAATTACCTTTTTACCATGTAAATATGGGGCTATTTTAAAATAGATGATGTACTTATCAGAAATATACATATCGGTCTCCGCCTGCTCCATCGGCAAACCGGGGTGATCGTATGGATGTATCTAATCAGAAATATTTTTAATGGATAAGATAAGTGAAACAAGAATCGTGACATGTTCCAGGATTCACTGACACTCGAGAGATGCTGAAACCGTTCCACGCCCTCAAATACTTGGCGGACAATTATCTGGAGGAGTACGACTTCTTCTTCCTGGTGTCGGACGGCTGGTTCGTGGACGCGCGCCGGCTGACCGAGCTGGTGGCGCAGCTCAGCGTCAGTCAGGACCTGTACATGGGCACCGTGGCCGAGGACGGCAGCCGCTACTGCGCGCTCGGTACGTCGGCGGCGCCCCGCGCGCGGCGCCCTCTAGCGCGAGCCTCCCGCAGATAGCGGCGTCCTCTAGCGCGAGCCTCCCGCAGATAGCGGCGTCCTCTAGCGCGAGCCTCCCGCAGATAGCGGCGTCCTCTAGCGCGAGCCTCCCGCAGATAGCGGCGTCCTCTAGCGCGAGCCTCCCGCAGATAGCGGCGTCCTCTAGCGCGAGCCTCCCGCAGATAGCGGCGTCCTCTAGCGCGAGCCTCCCGCAGATAGCGGCGTCCTCTAGCGCGAGCCTCCCGCAGATAGCGGCGTCCTCTAGCGCGAGCCTCCCGCAGATAGCGGCGTCCTCTAGCGCGAGCCTCCCGCAGATAGCGGCGTCCTCTAGCGCGAGCCTCCCGCAGATAGCGGGATCCTCCTGTCCAACTCCGTGCTGCGCGCCGTGCACGGCGAGCTCGACTGGTGCGTGCGCAACTCGTACTCGCCGCACCACCACGAGAACATCGGGCGCTGCGTGCTGCACGCGGCGCACCTGGCCTGCAGCGAGCGGCACCAGGGCGCCGCCTACCGCTCCGTGCGCCTGGAGCCCGAGGGCGGCGACGCGGGCGCGGCCGACGCCGTGGCGGCCGGGCCGGCCGGGCCCGCGCGGCTGCGGCGCCTGCTGGCGGCGGCGGCGCGGGCGCGGCTGCGGCGCGCGCGGGCCGCCGTGCGCGGGCTGCGCGCCGAGCTGGGCGCGCTGGCCCCGCGGCTCCCGCCCGGCGCGCGCAACGCCTCCTGGCCGGCCGGGCTGCGCGCGGACCCCGGGCTGGCGCCGCCGCGCCCCGCCTCGCGCTTCGACCACCTGCGCTGGACGCCGGTCGACGCGCGCGCCGCGCTCATGCCGGACGAGCACCGCGCGCGCGCGCCGCTCGCGCCGCCCGCCGCGGCCGCGGGGCGCCTGCTGTGGCGCGAGGTGCGCGCCTGGGCGCTGCGGCGCTGGGCCTGGGCGCGCGACGTCGAGCTCGTCGAGGGCGCCCGGCGCTGGGAGCCGGCGACCGCGCTGCGCTACCGCCTGCTGCTGCGGCTGACGGCGCCGGGCGCGCCGGGCGCCGCGCTGCGGCTCGTCGAGGCGGCGCGGCCGCTGGGCGCCGCGCGGCTCGTGCCCGTGCGCTACGTGACGGAGAGCGCGCGCGTGACGCTCGTGCTGCCGCTGCCGGCGGAGGGCCCCGCGCTGGCGGACGCCCGCGCGCTGCTGCAGCGCTACGAGCGCCTGCCGCGCTCGAACACCCTGCTGCACGTGGTCGTGTTCGGCGCGGGCGCGACCGACGCGGCGCTGGGCCCGCTGCGCGCGGCGCTGCCCGCGGCCGGCGCGGAGCTGACGCTGGCGGAGGGCGCGGCGGGCGCGGGGGCCGAGGCGCCGCGCTACGCGCGCCTGGGGCTGCGCGCCGTGCGCGAGCTGGGCCCGCGCCTGGCGGACGACGCGCTCGTGCTGCTGATCGTGCCGCACCTCGACTTCAACCAGGACTTCCTGAACAGGGTGCGCTCCCCCCCCCCCCGGCACCCCCCCGGCCCCCCCGCGGCGCCGCTGACGCGCAGACATCGTTGCAGGTGCGCATGAACACGATCCGCGGCGAGTCCTGGTTCGAGCCGCTGCCCTTCCGGCGCCACGCGCTGCACGCGCACCCGCAGCACGCGCCCGCGCGCTCGCAGACGGGCCGCTTCAACCCGCACGCGCACGAGCTGGTCGCCTTCTACCGCGCCGACCTGGCGGCGGCGGAGGCGGGCTGGCGCGGCGCGGCGCCGGGCGGCGCGGCCGAGCTGCTGGCGCGGGGCCCGCTGCGCGGCGTGCGCGCGCCGGAGCCGGGCGCCGTGCTGCCCCCGCGCCCCGCACCGTGCGCGCCGGGCCCGCGCGGTGCCGCCTGCCTGCGCGCCACGCCGCTGCGCTCGCTGGACCTGGGCGCGCGCCACGCGCTGGCGCAGCTGCTGCTGGAGCACCGGCACGCCGCGCCGTGAGAGTGCGTTTAGCCCCTCAGACGATAGTTACGTTACACTCGGCCGGCGCGCCCGCGTCGTTTTTCAAAGGGCGCGCGTTTTCATGGATGTAGTCCTGGTACATTAGTCGTAATGATTAATATTGTAAAATTTAGATTGTTGCGATAAAGCTATTTTACATCCTAGCTATTTACAGCCCTAGGGCGGTAAGTAATTAAAAAAAAAACTTCACTCTTTCAAAAAGTTCGCGTACGTCGCTCAATTTCGTTCTTGAAAAAATAATTTTAAAAAAGATGAAAAAAGGCGGGAATAGAAAACTTTTACTTTAAAATGTTTTATTCTTGTAATGCCGGTTTTTTTTACTTACCTCACAATCTAGATGTAAAGCAGATTAGTTAGTTCGGGTGTAAGCACCTAAGCACCCTCGAACCTTATACGATGCCTTACAGCCCTCGGCTACTGATCTACTATTGTGGCAATTCCGAATTTTCAACATGCGTGTAAAAAACATTAATGGTAAAATTAATTAAAACTCCCAACAGAAAAATGATAGAATTGTCAAGTCAACAAACGTGCCGACCGCCGGTTGCGTGGTCGACGGTCGTGCGACGAGCCTCTCCGCCTCTGCACTTTCGATATTATTTCTAACAGTTTTGATTTTTTAAAGAACTCACCTACGACAAGAATGGTGTCTCGGTGTCTGGAAATACTTTACGCATTTTCAGTTTTCTCGTAATTCATCAACATCTTGAAAGTACTCCAGATTAGAAATCTTGTTGGTAAGTTTTCGTACTTACTTCTAAAGGTACTTACTGGATAAAGGCAAAAAATAACGGGTTATTTTTTTTGTGTTAGCATCGTAGTTATATTGATATCGATGATTGTAACCGTGGATACTACCTACTGATATTTATTTCAAATCTCATCGTTATATGCAGCCAATAGGTTTTGTACCTCGTTTGGTAGGAACAAACTCCATTGATTTAATACCTATCGAAAGAAAATAAACTCTAATATTGTACGCATGAAAGTTCGCAACGCCACAAAGTTTATCGCAACAATTATAATTTCACAATATGCATTATTACGAAAAAAGTACCAGGACACCATACGTGACTCAGAGTTTCGTGTTATGAAAATGGAAAAAAGTCTTGTTTCAAAACAGTAGGTCTACCATGAGTTGTCACATTTAGATTGGCTGACGTTACTACAGTAGTAATAGTACGTTACTATGACATCTGTCAAAATTGTTACTCATGGTACCAAATTCTAAGCAAATTAATGAGCGCAAACTACAGTCGCTGTAGTAAGCTGTGACGTAGGATAGTTAGCTACGAGACGTTTTCGTACCCAACTATCCGACAAGTTTTCATACATTTTTTGAACTACAGCCGCTAGCGAGTGTAGTTTGTGAAATCTCATGGTAGACCTACTGGTTCCAAGAAACAGCGTACTTCATAAGTGTAATGTTACTTAAGATATTGTGCCTTATCCCGGAGAGGCGAACATTGGTAATGCTCGGCGGTCATCCAACTTTGTCAATGTACCTATGTGATACACTCGAACAATACATTATTTACTACATTATCCGGTTGTTTCATTTTATTTATTAACTTTAGTTAACAGCATTAGTTTATATTATATATTAATAGTTTAGTTAACGTTTTATATTATAATACGCCATATTAGTTTAGCTCACGTCCAAAAATCTAAATTTTATCACTGCCTGACCTATAGACGTTAATTATAACCCAGTTCCAGATGACCTAGAAAGTTCAAATTTGGCATCCAGGTAGGTGGTTGGGTGAATACAAAGGAAAAAATCAGAAACTAGTAAATATTTACTATAAATGTTCAATTAATTGATTCTCTTAGGAACTCTGCGCCTGTTATATACCTAAGTAAGAGCAAAGATTATCGTGTCGGATAGGTGTGTGTAGGTAGGTAGTAGGTAGTAGGTGTGTGTAGGTAGGTAGTAGGTAGTAGGTGTGTGTAGGTAGGTAGTAGGTAGGTACCTACTTATGGTCTCTATTTCGGTCTAGATTATAGTGAGTCGGATTGATTTATTAATTTTTTTATGTATAAGTACAATTACCTACTAATAAGTTCTGTACAAAAAGTAATGATATCCCATCAAAACATATGTGAAATGAGAGCCAACTTCAATAAGTGTGCCTTAGTCGTTGACTTCAGCGGCAAAAGAAGTGAGATCTAAACGGGTGCCAAGTACAATGGTCAGCCCTGAAACTTATTTATAACAATATGAAATATTTTTAACGACTTTAAAAAATCACTTCATCTTTTAACTTAGGATATTATATTGAAGCCTAAGCACGCTTATGGTCTGACCTAATTACAACGAACTGGTATCCAAGGGGTGGCAAGAGAGGTCGAGGACGACAAACGCGCTGGGAAGATGAGCTGAAACTTAGTGCGGGACCCAATGGAGGGGAGGAGCTCAAGACAGGAAGCAATGGAAACTACTGGAGGAGGCCTCTGCCAAGAGGCACACTGAGTTGAGACATCCTATAGACAAACAAATCAAGCGATACAGTCTTAAAGATAAATCTCACCCAGTTTAACGGGCTAAATAAATAAATATAAAATAATTTACTAGCGCCCCGTCCCGGGGACATGGGTTGACATTATTTTTAAACTTTTTAGGTTAGGTACCTACTTTAGCCTATGTTACCCGAGGATAAATTTTTCAAATCGGTTCAGTAGTTTCGGAGCCTATTCAATGCAAACAATCCAATCTTTCCTCTATAGATATTAGTATAGAGTAGGTACCTAGATGACCGAGTTACCCGAATCACCCCCATGTAGGTATGTATGTTCCGAGATTTTTTATAGTTTTCTAGTTATGATTTTCTTTCCGAATTTTTGAAAATTTACGTCTTGAACAACTTAAATTGTTCTTTAAAAAAAAGTAGAAAACTTTCTTGAGATTTTTTTTTTGCTACTGAATTGTTATGAGTTGTTCTTTTATGCATAAAATAATCAGCTACGTGACTTGATGAAAACTATGAAAATGTTGGTGTAAAGTCAAATAATTACATTCGATGAACTATAACTAAAATTTTCAACTTTAAATTAAAAATCTTAACAAGTGATTTCATGGTTCTTAAATAAGTCTAAAGAATTCTCCAGACTCTCAGCTTTCATAATCATTAAAAAAAAGTACTTAGTACTTAATAGGCTACTTTGGCTAAAATCGGCCTTCAAAGACGGTGAGGTGGAAAATTCTTAAAATTAGCTACCTGATAAAAAAATAGATTTTAGCCATTTTATCATTCTTAAGCTTAATTTGTTTGTTAACTAACCAAAAATGACTACAAAGAATTAGTTTATGCCAAAAAAATCAGCAATATGGCCGAATTAAGAACAAAATTAAGGTCCAGCATTTTGAAAATTGCAAGTATTGCAACCCTAATCATTCTATTACCGCTTAATAGATTACATTGAAATTGAACTACACGATACTCAAGAATATATGTAAGTGATGAATCAACCGGAGCTAAAATACGAATTAGTTAGAAAACCTTGGTTAAAAATAATGTCAAAAACACCTCTGAAAATTAAGAAATTCCCTAATTTATCCAGAACAGTAAGGTATTTTGAATTTCTATTTCATATGAATGTAAATCAGTTAATTTGAAACAAATCAACCCAGCCCTTTTTTTGAAATAAGCTATTTACTTGAACATATTTTTTTTCGCTTCGTGCTATGTCTGATTCCGCGGAGATCCGCGTTGCTATACGGACTTATGTCACTTTCTTTGTAACTTTTACGTAAGGAATAGTGTGACGAGTATTCTGGGCCTTAAGACAGGCCGAAGAAAAAATTAAGGCACTTAAACTAGCTTTCATACGATTAAAAGAAACCTTTTTAAGACGATGTAGGATTTGTATCGACCCAGAAGGTTGACATTTTGAAACTTTTTGTAAATAAATAATAAATTTTACTTGTTGTTTTATTTCATAAATTTAGCTAAACTAAATAAATAACACCTTCAATTTTAATTTAAAGTTGAAAATTTTATTCATAATTCACCGAATGTAATTATTTGACTTTACACCAACATTTTCATAGATTTCATCAAAGTCACGTAGCTGATTACTTTATGCATAAAAGAACAACTCATAACAATTCAGTAGCAAAAAAAATCGCAAGAAAGTTTTCAACTTTTTTTAAAGAACAATTTAAGTTGTACAAGTCGTAAATTTTCAAAAATTCGGAAAAAAATCATAACTCGAAAACTATAAAAAATCGCGGAACATACATGGGGGTGATTCGGGTGCCCCAAGGGGTGTTCTATCTCTGGACTTTCGCTTGACACTACTTTTTGGGACACCCTGTATCTACGTTTAATAATATCTGTGCCTGAGAAGCATTAGGGTCAAAGTGATTTTTGCTACTTTTCAGGAGAGCCGAAAAACGTGTTTTTAAATTCTTTGAGTATATTAGCATTATACAATTTGGTTTAATTCCATTGTGCAGCTGCATTATCTGGCTACATTTTGTATATTCAGAAATCATTATAGCTACTAATTAATAATATATAATTTAATATTTTCCTAAAAGTGGTACTACATAGAGCCAAATACCGCTAACGATGAGGCCCCATGTGCAGATAGTTCTTTATGCTTGCACGGAAAATTAAAGAACCAAGGTGCCAACTAGCCCACATAGATCAATATGCCTCTTACCTACTCCAAATCATAGCAAATAATTGTGAGTGTTAGCTCCAAATGCTTCCAAGTCATATTAAATTACTCAAAAAAACTGGTTCTATGTACAGTTTGACCCAATTTGATTAGATTCGATTAGAAAATAATTCTCTTAGAACATCATTTATCGCATAAGAAAATATAAGGAAATTAGTTATGCCTTCTACGAGTATAGGTATTAGAAAAGTGAATACTTACAATAAGCGTCGTATAAGCAACACACCATGCGTTTTGAAAGTATAGGAAGTATAGGAGACATTCTAGAAACAGCCCAAAGACTTGGTGTTATAAAATAATATTGAAGGACTTTATTGTTATTTATTCTATTAATTTATATTATTTTAATACTTAATCAGTTTTTAAGTTAAAATTTTGAATTCGACCATTTCTTTTACATGATTGGTACCTTCAATTTGTGCTTTAATAAAATACATAGAAGTCGAAAAGCCTCACAAAATATTAAAAGAAAGTAATATGTACCTATGGGTTATGCAACTCCTACCTAGGCCACTATTCAAATAAGACAAAAATGATATTTAAACTTAGTCCGAATTGGTTTAAATAATAAGTAGGTAGATAAATAATTGATTTTTATTTCTATTTTATGATGTGATTTTTAATGTTTTTGTTGTATATTTTTTTTATTACTTTCAATTTGTTTAACATACCTTATATTCTCCGTTATTTCATAAGATTTGATTAAAAATTGATTTTATTAAGCATAGATAGAAGATTTTTTCAAATTAATTTATTATGCTAGATATAGAGGCTTCATTTTGAAAAACTGTCTCGATACGGCGATTCCCAATATGTTACTCGATTTTGTAAAAAGTGTTGCTCTTGCAACAGCTGGTTAGCACCAGCACGGCAGAAATCAAACCATGATCAAAACAAAATAAAACACCCGTTTCACTCACACCTGTATGCCACGTCTATGTCCATCCTTGTCTTGCCACGCGAAACAGTTGCATTTGGCGCTAAGTGACAGTCAGTACGAAATGTTTGAATTTTTTTTAGCTGCATAGGGAACTAAATAACATTAGAGCCAAATGCAATTACTGCTTTTAAAAACCACACATACCTTAGACCTTTATGCATCAATGTAACTTTTAAACTATCCATATAATGTTCGCGTTAAATACACAGATCGATGCGTCTACGAATATCATACAAGAATCTGCAATAAAAAAAAAACGGAAAATTTCACTTTGACTTTAATGCTTCTCACCTACAGATATAGGTACCTACAAGAATTGCTCGTTTAAAGGTATAAGATAATTAAGATTTAGGTAATAGGTACGTCTACTATTTACGGGGATTTTATTAAATTTAAAAAATAAAAGCGACAAAATGCAGTTTATATAGATATATATATTAACAGTAATATTATAGACTGCGTACATGCAGTGTCCCACCACCACCACCTGCGCCGCGCCCCGCGCCCCGCGCCCGCGCCCAATGTGAGAACGTCCAATGGCCAGCGGTAGGCAGTCGGGGACGAGTTGGCGGCCCATCGAGTGGTCCCATTAGCTAATTACAAAAAAATACAGAATCGAACCCGCGATTCCGGAAAAGCTTATTATTATTATTATTTTTTTTTTGCAAGTATTAACAGGGTGCGATCTGTCTGTCACTGTCATTTAGAAATTAACATTTCGCACGGTGTGACAGCTGCGTACTCGGGGCGCCCGCGGACCACAGATACAATTTGTGTAGTTAGTTGCACCCACCGGCTACTATACACACGTCGGAGAGCAGGCAAGTCGGCGCGGGACGCGGGGCTCGGGCGGCGCACTGCGGGCTCGGCGCTCGTGCGACTGCTCTTAAAATTAGTGTCTTTTACATTCGTTAAAATAAAACAAAAGAAGATCGTGACGAACCGAGTCGTCAGAGGATGAGGTGCGCACGCGCAGACTCGGTCCGCCAACGTACACTCGGATAGCCTACCGCGGACCGGCGCTAGCTCTGGTCCAGGGGGCGCGCTCCGCCGGCACGAGGCTGCCTCGCGCGGAGGACGGAGGAGCGCGCGGAATGTTTCCGATTCTTTAAAATGCATTATAAATTCATCCGCTAACTATATATAATTACAAGTAAACAATTTAGAGTAATCTAAGGCCGATATATACAGACAGGCGGCCGCGGGCGGGCCCGCTGCTCCTCTCGGGGCTGCGGGAGCGCGGCTCGGCGAGTGCGATCAATATTTGCAGAAATCGGTTACCCGTCGAAACGAGCGATAAAAATATTCGTTTGTCGTTTAAAATTATGTAAACGTATCTAAAAAATATAATCTTCATCGACGAGCGAGGCGCGCGTCGCCCGGGGTCGGCCCGGGGCCGCTCCGGCACGAGGCCGGGCGCCGTCCGGGGAGCTCACTGGGAGGCCGCGGCGGCGGGTTCGCTTCCCGTCAACTCCTCCCCGGAGTTCCGCTTTTCCGAGATCTCCTGTGGACGATGACGTCGACGTCGTGATCGGTAAAGGAATAGTCGCTCACTAGATCCGGAGTGTGAGGTTCTACCGGTCACGGTCGGCGATCGTTCTCACCTCGGCGAGGACGATCGGCTTCTCCGAAGCGGCGCTCGCATTATCGGACGCGTCGGGGGCGAGGGGCGCATCGGACGCGTCCGGGGCGAGGGGCGCATCGGACGCGTCCGGGGCGAGGGGCGCATCGGACGCGTCCGGGGCGAGGGGCGCATCGGACGCGTCGAGGGCGAGAGGCGCAGTCGGGCGGCTGCCGGCGCACAGCGCGGTCCACTCGCCGTCCGGCCGGCTCAGGTACTCCGCGCAGGCCAGGAACTCCTGCGGACGAGCGGTCAGGGCACCCGGGGCGGGCGGGGCGGGCGGGGCGGGCTCACCTTGCCGTCGAAGCCGCCCACCGCGTACAGCGCCTCCCCGAGCACGGCCAGGCCGGCGGCGGCGCGCGCGCGGCGCAGCGCCGGGCCGGGCGCCCAGCCCTCGGGGCCCGCCTCCAGCCAGTCCGTGCGGCGCAGCGAGGCCGCGCCGTCCGAGCCGCCCGCCACCACGAGCCGGCCGCGCCACTCGCAGGCGCCCATCGAGCGGCGCGCCGTCGGCAGCGCCGGGCCCGGCTCCCAGGCGGCGCCGCCCGGCAGCGGCAGGCGCTCCGACTCCGCCAGGCAGCGCCAGGCGTCGCAGCCGCCGAGCACCCACAGCGCGCCGCGCCACACGGCGCCGGCGCACTGCGCGCGCCCCGTGCGCAGCGGGGGCGCCTCGCGCCACGCGTCCGCGCCCGGCTCGTAGCGCCAGGCGCGCCGCCCGTGCGCGCCGCCCGCCCAGCCGCCCGCCGCGTACAGGCAGCCGCCGAGCGGGTCCGCCGCGGCCGCCGCGTGCGACAGCGCCACCGGCAGCCGCGCGCGCGCGCTCCACGCGCCCGCGCGGAACGCGTCCACCGAGTCCAGCTCCGCGTGCCCGTCGCTGCCGCCTGCGGAGCGCGCGCTGCAGGGCCGGAGGGGGCCGGGGGCCGGGCGCGGGGCACTCACCGATCGCGTACAGCGTGTCGCCCAGCACGGCGACCGGGAAGCGCGCGCGCTCGCGCCGCATGTCCGGCGCCGGCGACCAGGCGTCGCGCGCCGGCTCGTAGCTCTCGACCGAGCGCAGCACGCGCGCGCGGTCGTACCCGCCGCAGGCGAGCAGGCGGCCCCCGAGCGCGGCCGCGCCGAGCGCCGCGCGGCCGGCGGCCAGGCGGGGCCGCGCGCCGCCCGCCAGCGCGCCGCCCGCGGGCCCGCCGCCGGGCGCCCAGCCCGCGCGCGCCGCCAGCAGCTCCCCGCGCAGCGCCAGCAGCGCGCGCGTCCCGCCGTCGGCCGTGCGCCGCGCGGCCAGCACGGCGCACTCGGCGTCCGGGCGCGGCGCGGGCTCGCCCGGCGCCGGCGCGGGCTCCCCACAGGCCCGCAGCGCGCCGCGCGCGTCCACGTACACGAGGTGCGCGCGCGCGCACAGCTCGGGCGCGGCGCCGGGCCGCTCGCGCAGCCAGGCGAGCAGCGCGTCCGCCACGGCGAGCGGGTCCTCGCGCCCGGCGCCGCCCGCGCGCAGCACCTCCACGCGCAGCTGCGGCAGCGCGCCGAGCGCCCCGCTCGAGCACACCTCCTCGAAGCGCTCCGCGATGAAGCGGTCCAGCTCGCGCAGCTGCGGCGCGCGCAGGCCGGGCAGCGCGCGCAGCTCGAGGCAGTCGGCGGCGCGCGGCCGGCGCAGCAGGCGCTCCGCGAGCGCGGCGCGCGCGGGCTCGAGGCGCAGGCGCGCGGCCGCGGCGCACAGCCGGCGCGCGGCGGCCCGGTCGCGCACCGGCAGGCGCCCGGTGTACGCGTACTCGACGAGCGCGCGCAGCTCGTCCCCGCGCAGGCCCGGCAGGCGCAGCGGGCCCGCGGGCGCGGCGCCGAGCGCGTCCAGCAGCAGCGGGCTGGCGGCGCCCAGCACGGCGCGGTGCGCGGCCACCTCGGCGCCGCCCGCCTGCAGCAGGACGTCGTAGTGCTGGCGCGACTTGCGCAGCACGTTGAGCGCGGCCAGCGCGCGCGCCGGCGCCCCGCGGTCGTCCAGCGACAGCTCCTCGGCCTCCGCGTCCGCCTCGGCCTCGCCGCCGCTGCCGCTGCCGGAGCCCCCGCCTGCAACCGAGCGCGCCGAGTTCGAGCGACCGGCGAGCCGCGCACCGGGTGTAATATTACACGAACCGTTTGGAGCCATTTTCACCCCCTCGAAACTCGAAAACTATTTCACATAAACGAGTCAAATTTGGCTCATCTATTGCCACTTCCGAGAAACATAAATGTGAAATGGGAGCCAAGTTCGATAAGGATATTTTAGTCGTTGACTTCGGCGACAAAAAAAGTGAGATCTAAACGGGTGCCGAGGACGATGGTCGGTCCTGAAACTTATTTATAACGATATGAAATATTTTTAATAACTTTAAAATATAATTTCATCTCATAATTTAGGATATTATATTGAAGCCTAAGGTCTGACCGACTAAAACATACTTATTAAACTTGGCTCTCATTTCACAGTTATGTTTTCGATGGGACAATAACTATTTAAAATGCCCCCTGCACGTCGTGCGCCGGAGCTCCTCATTCCGCCCGACGCGGCAGGGCCCGGGATCAGGAAGGCTTATCTGATAACTTTACGGTAACGATCACATCGAGCGGTCCGTGTCCGGCCACAGAAAAATACTAAACGATAAGTGTTTTAGCAGCGGTTGAATCCGCTCGTAGCCGGTCCGGGCCGGGCGGCGCCCCCGCGCGGTGGGACCGAGCGCGGGCTGCGGGCGGCGCACTAATCTAATTACTACTAAGTACGACGGCACCGGGACGGTTAGCGACAATGGAACGGGTCTCGACCTTGCGCTCCTCGCGCGGTACTCGCGCCGCGAAGGCCGCGCCGTGACGTCGACGATGGAAGGCGCATTAATCTTAGGATGGTGCCACTTCACATGGCTATTGATTTGTATTCGTGGGTTTGGCGCCCGGTCGATGTGGGTGTTTGTTATTTGGCTGCCATTTTTTCATATATTCCGAGTCATAATACATATAATTAATATCATGTGCCGTTCTTTTGTAGCAATCGAGTAGCATCGATGACAAGTTTGCACGGGTCCACTAATTTTCATAATGGAAAGTCAGGCTTTTTCCAGATCTCTCTTGGCCAGATAGCTCTTCCAGGCGTTCTCTTCCCTTTTCTTCTTTCCCTCGTATTCTTAATTCTCAAGTTGGTCAACATGTTTGTCATTAGCATTACACAGAAAAACATTGTAAGAGACTTATAAGATGTTTAAAGTTTGTATGGAAATTCATATTTTAAAAGTGCAGGTGAAACGCTACGCTGCAGCTAGTTAGTTCTTAATAAATGAGTTGCCAAATACTAAGCATTACTATGGAGCATCAGATAATGTCATTTGTACGGGCTGGAGCTTATGTAAATACATACATTTGTTACTTTTTTTAGTGTTCTCTGAAATAATCTTATGTATTAATGAAAATTGATAAATTTAGATTGAATTGGTTTTGTTGAGTACCTGAAGGATTTGTTTATGTATGGAATTATGCATAATGTTAGCTCACCCTGCCTCGTAGCTGACTAGGAGACTGCAAAGTACCCTCGAGCAATAATAATGCCGCCGCTGATCGCGTGGACAGCGGCGGCGCAACTCACCGTCTCCGTTGGCGTAGTGGTCGTGCGGCTCCATGTCCGCCGGCCGGTCCTCGGGCCGCACCTGCAACACACGGCGCTCGCTGAAGGGCCGCGGCACGTGGCCCGAAGGCCGCGGCGCACTGCGGTCACATGGCGCGCGGCGACCCACCTCCTGCATTCCGCTGTGGTCGCGCCCGCAGCGGTCACTCGCAGCGCATGCCGCGCCGTAAGCCTCGCGGTGACTCGACGCTGGCCGCCGACGAACGAGCCACCAAGCCTGTAGCCACGGCCACCGCCCGCGCCCGTAACGCACGATACGATATCGTTTTTATTTTATTTTGACAATGAATTTGTGTTGTGATGTGATGTGTGTGTGCGAATTAGTATGAATGAATTGAATGTATGAGTGAATGTGATTGATTGATTTGATCATTTATGACTTTGGCATTTTTAGAAATATAACATTTCGTTGACATTCATTCTTTGACAGATGACATTGATAGGAAACATTTTGTTTTTTTTTTAGTCAAGTAAGGTTCAGCCGGATTTTATTTCTTCTACATCATTGGATGGATTATAATTTA
This sequence comes from Cosmorhoe ocellata, assembly GCA_963675405.1. Lineage (NCBI taxonomy): Eukaryota > Metazoa > Arthropoda > Insecta > Lepidoptera > Geometridae > Cosmorhoe > Cosmorhoe ocellata. Next base: position 8,265,364 of record OY776267.1, read on the forward strand.
TCATACATACATAAATGTACTTAATACTAACTATTATTATTATTTACATACATTAATACATTTCGATCGCAATCTTTGGATTGCGCAATTTTCAAAGTAAAGTAAAGTAAAGTAAAGTATCGTTTATTGCATGAAATACATGTAGGTAACAGGTGTTTTATGTATATAATGTGAGTCAATGTATTCCTACCGGTTTTACGGTGTGCAATGTCTGTGTGAAAAGATTAACAATTAAATTAAATCTATTAAGCATTCTAGTTAAATATAAAAAGGATCTGGATGAAAGCAACTTAACAAAATAATAATAATAATAATAATGAAATGTCAAGCAAAAAAATCTTTGTCAGTTAAAAATTCATTAATAGCATAATAACATTTCGCACGCTTAATAATAAACCGGAGTAACTCAAAAACTCGGTATTTTGAGATTTTATCATAAACAGCATTATCTCAACCCAATGCGTAGGATAGCTTTGACAGCCAAACCAAAACGAGCAATAGAAAGAAAATAAAAGGTCGGTCATCTCTTTTCCATTTAATGCGAAGCTCAAGTCGATTCTGTTAAAGTGCAATATTCAGTGTTGTGCCCTCAGTCATGGACTAAAATCGTATTTTGTGCGGGAATAAAACTAAATAAATCTGTACAGTATTAAAAACAAGTACTTATTTTGTATATAAATTAATCTTAAAATGATACAGTCTGTTTTATTTCTCTTTTTGATTTAAATGATGGCATTATTTGCATCATCACTAAGATTTATTTCCTTTTATTATTAAAAACGAAATTGACTACTAGTAACTTTTTTATTTGTTTCCTTTCATTTTTAAAAGCTTTCATCCATTTGAGAAGTAGTACGATATAGTTCCGTTTTTTAGTAAATCTAGTTCTAGAATCAGGGGCAAAATTAAAATTTAATTCTTCTTACAATTAATTTGTTACTTCAATATTTTAAATTACTTCTATAGAAGGAGTAAAAAGCTTGTTATGCTGGTAAATGTACATGGAGGTAAGTTACCACCTGCATAAATATTAAGATTAGCTTGAATAGAATGAATTAGCTTTACTTTTTCCTTTAAATCTGTTTTTTACTTTTTTTTTGAGTGAAAAAAGACTTAGCGATGAAAGTTGTGAAGAGTATGATAAGATGATTTGGGTATATACCTATAAAGGATGGATGAAAGGGAACCGACAAAACAGGCGAAAAACAACGAATAAGGCGAGTGTGAATGGGACAGTTGGAACGGGTAGACCTCGGCGTCCGTACCTCGATAGAATCGGGGACGTTTTAGAGAAAGGTCAGGTCAAGAGTAACCTAAACCGATGCACATAATATCAGAATAATGAAATTATAATGAATGAAGCAAAAGAGGTATATTAGGATCGTAGTAATTTTTAAGAGATTTTTGGTTTTACAAACATGCAAATTATAGAATTGGAAGATGAGTCTTCTGAATTAATTCTATAAATGAATTTAAGATCAAAACAAAGTGATTTTATAAGCCAAGCTAATAAAACTCTTCCTAATTATGCTGATGTGGCAGACTCTTGCTAAGTGCAGAAAAAAAATCGAATGCTGCTGCTAGACTAAGAAACCTTAATCCTTCAAGTTCAGATTCTTCTGACCATGAACTAGAGACAGAGTAAAAAAGACGCAAGAGAACTCAAGACATGAAGAGTTGGTAACAAAGCGAAGCGTTTTAGAAATCTTCGTGAAGAAGTTTCACGTACTTCGTGAAGAAGCGAACCACTCGTGTTGACTCCATTTTTTTTGAGGTTGCGTGTGAGGATTGTGTGTGAGGCTGACAACCTCACACACAATCCTAAGTCGTAATCAAATAATCAATCATAAGTAATAATCTAATAAATCCTAACCAATAAGTGCTTTGCACGCTTTGCACTTTTTATATCGGGTGGGCGGGTGATGCAGGAGTCTGCATATAATAGTTTAACGGGAAAATACTAGATATTCATCACCTTAATCAATTAAATAAGAATTTGCTAGTGTTTTTAAAAGCATTTTGGACGACTGATAAAATGATACCTATTTAAATAATAAATTAAATGAATCACACCGGAATGACGGTTAATGACAAGCGTGGAAATCATGGGAATAAAAAAATGAGTACTAAATGATAAAAAAAACACATTGAATCATCTTGAGACGAGATAATTATATAGACGAAGAAAACAATAATAAGTAACTTTATAACGGTGACTTGTAAGCAAAAACAGATAAAAAACCACAGATCCAACTACATAGCGTATTATAGTTTTATTAACTATACCATATTTTTTTACGACATCATTTTTATAACAAAGGAATGTATTAAGAAATAAAAGGAAGAAGATGATCAAATATTATAGAAATGGAAATGAAGGTCCAAGAGGTTGATTCCGTACTACTAACAATTTTTTTATAAATACATTATTTAAGAAAACAGAGATGTTGATCTTTATCTAGTGTATATTGATGCATTGTTTTTTGTAATATCATAAGCCAGTTCAGTACTACCTAATTATTTTTAGATGTATGGTAGCGAAAGATGGGTATGACAGAAGCATCAAAGTAGAATAAATGCAGTAGAAATGAGAGCTTCGAGAAGTATGTGTGGTTTAACTTTGAATGATAGAGTGAAGAACAGTGTGGTATGAGAACGTTGTGGACTGAAAGAAGACGTAGTGATGAAAATTGAAAAAGGTATCTTAAGATAGTTTGAGTATGTAGAAAGAATGGATGAAAGGAGATTAACAAAACAGGTGCATAAAGATAGTGTGAATGGAACATTTAGAAGGGAAAGACTTTGACGTACGTACCTCGATCAAATTGGGGAGGTTTTAGTCAAAAGTAAGATAAACCGACGAGCATGTATGAAGAATGTAATGAGATTGAATGAAGCAAAAGAGGTATGTCAGGATTGTAGCAAGTGGAGATCTTGCCTCTACCTGCTCCGTCGGGAAACAAGTGTGATTTTATGTATGTAATTAAATTACTTTTTAATCATGATTTACTGATAAAGTTCTTAAGAAAATATTTCCAATTAAAATAGCCCAAAGATTTTACTATTCTTTCTTTGTATTTAATTACATTATTCATTTATAATTTATAGATTTCATTTTATTAGTAAACCATAATTCCAGTGTGATCTACACAGTTCAATGTAAAACTGAAATATTATGACATACAAGAATCTTTCCATTTATTCATTAATTATAAAAGGAAGTATATCGTAGTATTTTTAGAGATTAAAATATAATTTAAAAGAAAACAGCATTATTAATACATACAACTGTAAAGATTTTGAATAAAATTCCAGGTATTAATCGAAAAAAGAAGTAAGTCAGCAATATTTTTTTTAAAGCCTTGTTAATAAAAAACTGTTAATAATATTGATGATTTTGTATAGTGATATTAAAGATTTATCTATTGTCCGTGCCATGGTTAATAAAATAATGAAATATCCACACAAATAAAATCAATAATCGTGATTGAATACAAATACTCCAAGTCACAAAACTTTAAACGCGATTTCCCAAAATTTTGGTTTTTTGAGTTACTCCGGTTTATTTTTAAGCGTGCGATTTATTTGTAAGAATCACTTTTAACTTTCTCTGAAACTCCATATTCGGCAGTAGTCTTATGGATTGTGGTAATTTATTAAATATGCAGGGTGCCATGGCAAAGATACTCTTAGCCATCATTGTAGTTTTCCTATTTAGGTATATCACAGACTTTATTGTTGTCGCGCCTATTGCGGACCACGGTGTCCGAAAGTCGACCGAAGAGATTTTGATTATTCTTGACAAACATAGCCGTCTCCAAAATATAAATATATCAATTAGGTATATTGCGCAGTATGTACCTACATGATAATATGCAAATGAAATTGATCGGTAGAGCGCCTAAATAGGTAAGTAAGAGTGCATTGTAATTACCTACATAATTATAATGTAACTAGGTACCTACTACTTCCTACTATTTACAAACTAGGTAGGTACCTACATACTTTTGTTTGTTGATATATTTGTTAAATTTGTTTTGTACCTTATCTACCTATCTGCTTACCTACCTCGATTATGAGGTGTTGAGGTGTTATGATTTGTTTAACGCAAGTACGGGACAGGTAGGAAAGTAGGTATATAATCTATGTAAGTAAATCGATTACAATATTAGGCAAGTATAATAAGTACCTAGGCAGATGTCGAAAGCGAGCTGCCTGCACATGAGACTGTAGGTAGGTACTGTGATTTATTAGGTAGGTAGGTACTTTTACCTTTACACAAATTAGATACAAGTAGGTACAAGCAAGCCCTTAGCAAGCCCAGTCCGAGTGGCAACTAGGGCGATTTGGCGTTAGGTCACAACAGTAGGTTTAGGTTTGAAACTTGGTAGGCCAAGATTTGTTTAGAAGCTATGAGCTTAAACCGGTGAAGGTGTTGTAAAATTGGGGGCTTAATTTGTTACATTCCAAAATGAGCAGGTGCCTAGGTATTATTTTATTCTAGGCATTTAGCACAGGTAGGTACCTACTTGACTTGACTAACCTAACAATAGGTAGGTAGGTACTTAATTTTTTGTAATGATGAGCAACATACGCACTACGCAGGCAGCCTGCGGACTCGCGGCTCGCAGCTCGCAGTACAGTCGGTCGAGGGCGCGGGCGCTGCGCGACGGGTGAGGCGGGGGGGCCGCGTGACGTCACGCGCGTCACGCGCGGCGCGGTCGATGGCGGGCGGGCGCGCCAGTGCGCCTCGCTCGGCCGGCGGCGACGCGCGCCCGACGCCCGACATGTGCGCCGTGCGCTCCGCTCCGCTGCTGCTGCTCGCGCTGCTCGCCTCGCTGCCTCGCGCCAACCGTGTCGCGTGAGTGTCGCGCGCGAGCTGCAGCGGGGCCCGCGGCGCCCGCATCCGCCCCGGGCCGCGACCGATTCATTATTCCGATCGGAGCGCAACCCCGTTGCGTTACGCTCGTGGAAAAGCGAACCTTTACATTTTTCTAATGCTCCCTGTACTCACTCACCTACCTCCTCCATGTGCCTCGGTGCCACTAGTACCTACCTACCTGAGTGAATCGATGCGGACGGTCACGTAGGTAGGTACGCAGGCGGCCGTCAGTAACCAGCTCGTCCGCAGGGGTGGCGGCGGCGGGGGCGGCGGCGGCATGTTCGGGGACGTCAACATCTCCTCCATCCTGGACTCCTTCAGCATCAGCTACGACAAGAGAGTGAGGCCCAACTACGGAGGTCAGTGCCCGGTAGCTAGCTCCCCGCAGGCAGGCCCGGCGCGCGCCGCACGTCTCTAATCGCAATGGTTTTGCAGGACAGCCCGTCGAAGTGGGGATTACCATGTACGTGCTCTCGATCAGCTCTCTGTCCGAAGTCCAAATGGTATTTAGCACTCGTAGCCACTAGGTACCTAGCCGGCCCGCGCCCGTCACCGCGCCCGCGCCCCCGCCCGCCCCGCCGCGCCCCCGCCGCGCTCGGCCACTCTCACTGTGCGCTTGTTGCAGGTCCGCCGGTGGAGGTGGGCGTCACCATGTATGTGCTGTCTATCAGCTCCGTCTCGGAAGTGCTCATGGTACTGAGTGAGCCCGCCCGCGCTCGCTTGTGAGCAGCCCCAGACGCGAGGTTGCGCGCATGCACGGAGCGATCCGCTTCCTTCTGTCTGTGTCTAGTGATGCTCTCGAACATTCCGTTACGAACGAGGAGCGTGCCGTAGTCCTTCTCGATGTTCTCTGTGCTGTGCCCGCGCCGCCGCACCTCCCGGTCCGGCGCCGGCCTCATTTAATGTTTCCATCACTTACTTATGTGTTTCGAATTGCGCTTTCGTGACCGGACCGCAGTGCAGGCCCCGGTGATGTCGAGCGAGTTATGCATTAACAAGTACTAACCTACTTTTATGAGTAGCCTTGAATGTGGCTCGGCTGCGCGAGCCTCGCCTCGCGAGGCACCGGCCCGTGCGAGGCGCCCAATGAGGTGGTCGAGGAGCCGCTGGCCCGCCGTTCTCGCCGCGGAGGGGACGTCCATCTCCGAGCACTGCACTCCCGCCCCTCCCCGCCCGCACCCGCACCACCCGCTCGCACTCAGCTCATGCCATACTCGTACTCGTGACCGCTCATTCTCTCCACCTCTCCATCTCTCCATCTCCGTCTGCCATCCGATCATTGGAATGCATCGAGACCCGCACTTAGTTTCGAGCTTGCTGTTTCACTGTCTGTCGGTGTCGTGATGTGTCCTCAGTCGTCGCGTACCTCACCCGCTCACTCACGTACATCGTCTGTCGCGGGCCGTCGGTCGCGGTCGGCGCGGTGCACTGACAGGTTCCTTTGGCCCCGCAGGACTTCACGCTGGACTTCTACTTCCGCCAGTTCTGGACGGACCCGCGGCTCGCCTACAAGAAGCGGCCCGGCGTGGAGACGCTGTCGGTGGGCTCCGAGTTCATCAAGAACATCTGGGTGCCCGACACCTTCTTCGTGAACGAGAAGCAGTCCTACTTCCACACGGCCACCACCAGCAACGAGTTCATCCGCATCCACCACTCGGGCTCCATCACGCGCTCCATCAGGTAGGGCGCGGCCGCGGCCGCCGCCGCCCGCGCCGCCGTGCCCTGTACCTGGCTCGCTTGCAGGTTGACCATCACGGCGTCCTGCCCCATGAACCTGCAGTACTTCCCCATGGACCGCCAGCTCTGCCACATCGAAATTGAGAGCTGTAAGTATCTCTGCGATCGGCCGAGGGTCCTATACTCGGTTAAATTGTGCTGTAACATTTTTGATGACGTGTGCTAATCGACTAACAGTTTTTTGATGTGTGTCTGATCACTTACTAATGTTTGCTCTCGTCCGAGCCGAGTGCCAGGCGATGGGGATCGAGAACTCGGAGACTAGTTAATAGATGACGCTCATCGATGATAGAAAAATAATATGTGTGTGTCTCACGCCGAAGCATCGGTCCGATACCTACTCACCGCACCGGGCCCGTGCCGGTGCGCGACGGCGCAGGGCGGCGCCGCACGTGCCGGCCCCTCCTCTCGCACCCCGCACCCGCAGCGGCCGCACGCACCGCATCGCTTGCGCACGCCTCGCTCTCGTCACGTAGTCGCTCGTCTCACCGCCATGTAGCCGGGCGCCGCTCGCGGGGCCTCCGCGAGTCGTGCCTTCGTAGTTCTCGTACTTTCGATCCTTGCTTAGATTAGAATCCATGCCACCGCACCGCACGACGTAGACGAGTAGGTAGTCTTTTTATTTTTCTATCATCCCGTGGTCGTCCGTCCGGCTCCGGAGCCCCCGGGTCGGGGCCGGAGCGCGGAGCCCCATCGTCGAGAGCGCGCGCGCGGTGCAGCGAGCGATCCGTAAGTGATAGCGTTTGTGTGTTTGGCATGTGTCCGGAGTTGGGTACACGATGACAGACATTCTGTACGAGTGGCGGGACGGCGCCTCCAGCGTGGGCATGAGCAGCGAGGTGCAGCTGCCGCAGTTCCGCGTGCTGGGCCACCGGCAGCGCTCCACCGTCGTGGCGCTGTCCACAGGTACGCGGCCCCTGCCCCCCCCGCCCCCCCTCCGGCCCGCCGGCACGTGCCGGCGCCGCGCCTGCGCCGCCCCAGCCCCCGCCGCGCGCCATGACCCTCTCGCTGCACACAGTCGGCTACACGATGCGGGACATCCGCTACAAGTGGAACGAGGGCCCCAACTCCGTGGGCGTGTCGCACGAGGTGTCGCTGCCGCAGTTCAAGGTCCTCGGCCACCGCCAGCGCGCCATGGAGATCTCGCTCACCACAGGTGCGCTTCACACCTTGCGGTTGCGGTACATCTACGGTACCTCCTGCGACCCTTTACCGGAATAGAACTGAGATTGTCCGTGTAAACTTTGTGCCTAAAATGAGAAAAGTGTGTAACTGTGAGCTACCTTTACTGCTGATGACCTAGCTATCTGAGTTCAGTTGTAGGTTCCCACTCGTTTATCTCCCGCCACCCTCGCCCGGAGCCGGCCCGAGGGACCGGGACCGGCGCCGCGGAGCCGGGTAACGATAGGCAGGCCTAGACCGCTCACGCTCGGTGAGGACTCCGCCGGTCCGCCGACGCTGAACGGGATCCTCGCGGCACTTCGCAGGAAACTACTCGAGGCTGGCGTGCGAGATCCAGTTCGTGCGCTCGATGGGCTACTACCTGATCCAGATCTACATTCCGTCCGGGCTGATCGTGATCATCTCCTGGGTGTCGTTCTGGCTGAACCGCAACGCGACCCCGGCGCGCGTGCAGCTCGGCGTCACCACCGTGCTCACCATGACCACGCTCATGTCCTCCACCAACGCGGCGCTGCCCAAGATCTCCTACGTCAAGTCCATCGACGTGTACCTCGGCACGTGCTTCGTGATGGTGTTCACCAGCCTGCTGGGTGCGTATGCCCCGCGCCTCGCCCCGCGCGCCTCGCCCGCCCCCCGGGCGCGCTGACCCCGCTCCCGTCCGCAGAGTACGCGACGGTCGGCTACATGTCCAAGCGGATCCAGATGCGCAAGCAGCGGTTCGTGGCGCTGCAGAAGATCCTGGCGGAGAAGAGCGTGCGGCCCGAGCCGCCGCCCTGGGACTCGCACTCGCTGTCCAAGATGAGCACCCTGAGCGGCGGCCGCTGCCCGCCCGGGCGCTCCTCGGTGAGTGCTGCGGCCCCGCAGCGCGCGGCGCCCGGCGCGCGGCTGACGGGACGCCTCCTTGCAGGAGGTGCGCTACAAGGTGCGCGACCCCAAGGCGCACTCGAAGGGCGGCACGCTGGAGAACACCATCAACACGCGCGGTGGCGCCGGCCTGCCGGGCGAGGAGGCGCCGCCCACCATGCACCCGCTGCACCCCGGCAAGGTAGGCCCCCGGCCCCGGCCCCCGGCGCCCGGCGGGGGCGCGCGCTCACGGCTCGCCTTGCAGGACCTGAGCAAGTACCTGGGCATCACGCCGTCGGACATCGACAAGTACTCGCGCATCGTGTTCCCGGTGTGCTTCGTGTGCTTCAACCTCATGTACTGGATCGTGTACCTGCACGTGTCCGACGTGGTGGCCGACGACCTGGTGCTGCTGGCCGACAAGTGAGCGCGCCGGCACATATCACCCACCGCTCCGCTCGACACTCACATGTACTTAGGTAATAATTGAAAGTCTGATGCTCAATTTTCGCTTTATTTATCGGCGAGGCGCGACGTCGCACTCCTCGCCGGTAGGGAGATGATACGATAGTTTGTCGAGGTTTTCTAGAGGTACCTTGCGCACTGTGCGGAGGGGCCTAGTGCCTACCTCCTCGGCCGGGCCGCCGGTCGCGCGACCTCAGGGCCGCAGGGTCCTCGTGCGGGCCGTCTTACGGGCGAGCTCTCCTGGACGCCGAGGTGCGTAGTTGTAGTGATATTATCAACTGTACTACCTCCGGTTGCATAATTTGTAAGAACGTAGGTTTTACGTACGCGCGTGTAAGAGAACGTGACGTAGCGGCGCCGGCGCCGGTCGCGCAATGTCGAACAGGGTTTTGATACATCGTTTACATTGGACGTTTGAGCGCCGAGAGCACTCGAGCGCCGTCGCCTCCTCGCCAGCGGCGGACGAGTCTGCTGTTCCATCGCTCCGCGTCATTCACTCGGGACGACGGGACGCCTCCTCGCCCGCGGCGGACGAGTCGGCTGTTCCATCGCTCCGCGTCGTTCACTCGGGACGACGGGACGCCTCCTCGCCCGCGGCGGACGAGTCGGCTGTTCCATCGCTCCGCGTCGTTCACACGGGACGACGGGACGCCTCCTCGCCCGCGGCGGACGAGTCTGCTGTTCCATCGCTCCGCGTCGTTCACACGGGACGACGGGACGCCTCCTCGCCCGCGGCGGACGAGTCGGCTGTTCCATCGCTCCGCGTCGTTCACTCGGGACGACGGGACGCCTCCTCGCCCGCGACGGACGAGTCGGCTGTTCCATCGCTCCGCGTCGTGCACTCGGGACGACGGGACGCCTCCTCGCCCGCGGCGGACGAGTCTGCTGTTCCATCGCTCCGCGTCGTGCACTCGGGACGACGGGACGCCTCCTCGCCCGCGGCGGACGAGTCGGCTGTTCCATCGCTCCGCGTCGTTCACTCGGGACGACGGGACGCCTCCTCGCCCGCTACGGACGAGTCGGCTGTTCCATCGCTCACCTTTACCTTCTCTGAGACACTTCGCTTCTTTTTAGTACCTACTTAATATGTAAGACGAGAAGAAAATTGTTCCTTAATTTTAGAGCAAGCAATCGTAATTTGTATATCTATCGAAACCTAGGTCTACTCGTAGCTAGCCTAACTAGTGTTACTTCCGAGTACCTACCCACATCATGTTTCGTATTGTTTAGCACTTATCGACGTCTGTAAAGCAATCTATTTAACGATAGGGTACTGTAGGTAGGGTACGCACTTAGAATATACAGGTTCTGTACCTATACCTAGTGAATTAATACGGAAGATGAATAACTATTTAAAGTTAGGTACCTGCCTAAGATAATGTACTGTGCCACCTCAGCGGGACGGCAGAGCACAGAGCACAGAGCACAGAGCACCCGCCGGCCATGCGCAGATGTCGTAAAACGTAGCTATTCATTGCACTTGAAGCACGTATAGCGGCATGCATGCCGCCGTGCGCGCGCGGATCGCGGCATGCACGCACCGCGTACTGCGGCGCGCGTCATGCATGCCGCCGTGCGCGCGCGTCTCCCGGCGCGCATGCATGCACCGCGTACTGCGGCGCGCGTCATGCATGCCGCCGTGCGCGCGCGTCTCCCGGCGCGCATGCATGCACCGCGTACTGCGGCGCGCGTCATGCATGCCGCCGTGCGCGCGCGTCTCCCGGCGCGCATGCATGCACCGCGTACTGCGGCGCGCGTCATGCATGCCGCCGTGCGCGCGCGGATCGCGGCATGCACGCACCGCGTACTGCGGCGCGCGTCATGCATGCCGCCGTGCGCGCGCGTCTCCCGGCGCGCATGCATGCACCGCGTACTGCGGCGCGCGTCATGCATGCCGCCGTGCGCGCGCGGATCGCGGCATGCACGCACCGCGTACTGCGGCGCGCGTCATGCATGCCGCCGTGCGCGCGCGGATCGCGGCATGCACGCACCGCGTACTGCGGCGCGCGTCATGCATGCCGCCGTGCGCGCGCGTCTCCCGGCGCGCATGCATGCACCGCGTACTGCGGCGCGCGTCATGCATGCCGCCGTGCGCGCGCGTCTCCCGGCGCGCATGCATGCACCGCGTACTGCGGCGCGCGTCATGCATGCCGCCGTGCGCGCGCGTCTCCCGGCGCGCATGCATGCACCGCGTACTGCGGCGCGCGTCATGCATGCCGCCGTGCGCGCGCGTCTCCCGGCGCGCATGCATGCACCGCGTACTGCGGCGCGCGTCATGCATGCCGCCGTGCGCGCGCGGATCGCGGCATGCACGCACCGCGTACTGCGGCGCGCGTCATGCATGCCGCCGTGCGCGCGCGTCTCCCGGCGCGCATGCATGCACCGCGTACTGCGGCGCGCGTCATGCATGCCGCCGTGCGCGCGCGTCTCCCGGCGCGCATGCATGCACCGCGTACTGCGGCGCGCGTCATGCATGCCGCCGTGCGCGCGCGGATCGCGGCATGCACGCACCGCGTACTGCGGCGCGCGTCATGCATGCCGCCGTGCGCGCGCGTCTCCCGGCGCGCATGCATGCACCGCGTACTGCGGCGCGCGTCATGCATGCCGCCGTGCGCGCGCGTCTCCCGGCGCGCATGCATGCACCGCGTACTGCGGCGCGCGTCATGCATGCCGCCGTGCGCGCGCGTCTCCCGGCGCGCATGCATGCACCGCGTACTGCGGCGCGCGTCATGCATGCCGCCGTGCGCGCGCGTCTCCCGGCGCGCATGCATGCACCGCGTACTGCGGCGCGCGTCATGCATGCCGCCGTGCGCGCGCGTCTCCCGGCGCGCATGCATGCACCGCGTACTGCGGCGCGCGTCATGCATGCCGCCGTGCGCGCGCGGATCGCGGCATGCACGCACCGCGTACTGCGGCGCGCGTCATGCATGCCGCCGTGCGCGCGCGTCTCCCGGCGCGCATGCATGCACCGCGTACTGCGGCGCGCGTCATGCATGCCGCCGTGCGCGCGCGGATCGCGGCATGCACGCACCGCGTACTGCGGCGCGCGTCATGCATGCCGCCGTGCGCGCGCGGATCGCGGCATGCACGCACCGCGTACTGCGGCGCGCGTCATGCATGCCGCCGTGCGCGCGCGTCTCCCGGCGCGCATGCATGCACCGCGTACTGCGGCGCGCGTCATGCATGCCGCCGTGCGCGCGCGTCTCCCGGCGCGCATGCATGCACCGCGTACTGCGGCGCGCGTCATGCATGCCGCCGTGCGCGCGCGGATCGCGGCATGCACGCACCGCGTACTGCGGCGCGCGTCATGCATGCCGCCGTGCGCGCGCGGATCGCGGCATGCACGCACCGCGTACTGCGGCGCGCGTCATGCATGCCGCCGTGCGCGCGCGTCTCCCGGCGCGCATGCATGCACCGCGTACTGCGGCGCGCGTCATGCATGCCGCCGTGCGCGCGCGGATCGCGGCATGCACGCACCGCGTACTGCGGCGCGCGTCATGCATGCCGCCGTGCGCGCGCGGATCGCGGCATGCACGCACCGCGTACTGCGGCGCGCGTCATGCATGCCGCCGTGCGCGCGCGTCTCCCGGCGCGCATGCATGCACCGCGTACTGCGGCGCGTCATGTATCACTATCGGACGGCTGACTTCAGGCGCATGCACTAACTAACTACTGATACCAACTAACGCCCGTTGAGTGGTAAAGCTCACGACACTGACTCAACATGATCAACCCATCGGACCAAACGTCTTTGTAAACATAATATTTTCCTTTTTATATTTTTATGATAATGCCATTTTATTTTTATACTTAAAGGTTTACCTCGTAGATACTAACTCGATTCAGCTTACGAACAAACAAACGTGTTTCGAAGCGCAGTGCACAGTGCCCGGCACGTAACGGGCCCGGGACGGGACGGGAGCCGCGCGCGAGAGCTATCTTCGTGAAAATCCCGTTCCGTCCGGCTCGTCCGGCTCGTCCCGACACGCGCCGGATGTTGTCCTGTTCCTGTACAATTGTCACGCGGCCGCTCCGTCTGCCTGTGTCGTTTCCGTCGCGCGTGCACTGCACTGCACTGCACGCACTGCACGCACTGCACTGCACACGTCGTTCGCAACAATAGTTTCTCGAAATCACACCAAACTAGTACCTACGTATAATTACTTGGGTGATCAATTTTTTTGCAAGTACAATAATGTATTTTATGTTGTACTCGCACTCGACAACAAGGTGCAAAGTTATAATGATAATCGCGTCGGTCGTCGTCTGCGCGGGGCTGAGCGCTGCCGCGCAGCCAGCCTGCACTCTGCGGGCAGCTAGCGTCGGGGTAGCGTACTCGATTAGTTTTTTTAAATATCCGTGTTCGATAGCAGATAAGTACTGCTTGGCAAAAAGTGTAGAAACGGAAATAACAAATATTCCTAGATAGCTACGCACGTACTCACGGTAGGTGGTGATTCTCTGCTCGAATACGTAGCGAGGCACTCGAACTCGTTGCAACGTCGCGTAGTTACTGCTAGTGTCGCTAGACCGCTCCGTCGTTCTGCTACGTGCTACGTGCCGGCGCGCGCCCACTACGAGTGAGTCCCGGAGAGTGTAGTCTCTAGCCGGTAGCCAGGCCCGCGCTCAGCCCCCGCCCCGCGCCCCCGCCCCGCGCCCCCGCCCCGCGCCCCGCGCCCCGCGCCCGACGTCTTGTACGACCCACCTACCACGTAATTATTTAGAGGTACCTACTTATAAGAAAACATAGCATAGGTAGTATGTACTTCGTATGTAAGTATCGAATATTCTAAATTATTATTATTATGTGTATAAAATCTATTTGTAATTATTAGTGTCATCGAAAATAGACTCAAAATTAATAGAAATAAAATAAATTTTACTTAATTTTTGGTTTGATTCATCCCTGGCCACGGGCACCCAGCGATGGCGTCGTCGTTAGGCGTCCGTCCCTGCCCCCTGCCCCTTCCCACCCCCCACCCCCCGAAACGAAATCACTTTTCAAATTTTCTTCCGTTTTTCAACTCGGGACCTGTTGTACTACCATACGGTTAAAGACAAATCATATTCTATCTATAGGTACTTAACTGTAACAGGTCAAATTCTATACATTGAAGATATTTATATTTTTGGAAGGCACTCTATTGGAAGTTCAAAAGATACCACGAAATTGTGACTCCTACATTGCATGTGCTAGGCGAGAGCAGGGGAACGGCTCTCACGCAACTTTTTTCATGCTTTTTTCTAATAATTCAATTCAGAGTAAAACACGTGGGGTGCATTTTATTATATTTTCATAACTTTTTACTACACAATGTTTCGTAACTCTCCGCACATATGTAGATACTTACCTAGTTGCAAGTAGAATAATTGTTACATTTAATATATCAAGCACCTCACGCTTTTTACTCTGAATTGAATTATTCTCATAATAACTTATTTTTTTTTTTATTTTGAATTACCTAATTAGTTATGATTGATTGTTCGATCTTCTACTACTGTAATATAAACTCTTTGTAATTAAAAATTATTTTCTACTTTTTAGTTCGATTAGCTATAGAAGCGTGGTTTTTTAGTTTTTTTAAACTAAGTATAATTTATTTTTCATTTTTTAGTTCAATGTTTCAATTAAGTGCAGTGCCCGAGCGAAAGAGTAAGTCCGAAACTGCAAAACCGATGACCTTGTAATTTTTACGGGACAATCGTTCAATTATCTCCTTTCTAACAAAATATGAATGAAAATAAAATCAGATCACGCGTTTATGAATTACAGCTTCACAATTAACACATTTAGACTTTCATCTCCTCTTCCAAAAGAACCGTGCTGAATTGCGGGAAGAAAGCGACCTGATAGAATCCATTATGAATTTGGCCAGCTCGATTATCTTCTTCTTGTTCGCGTTGCTAACACTTTTGCGATCTGTGACTGTGTGGAAATTGTCGACGCGAAGGCGGTGACGACCTTGACAACAAGCCCCGGGGCAGCACTAGGCTGCGAGGAGCCGGAATCAGTGTTAAAGAAGACCTCACTGTCAGAATCAACTAAATCAGCGTTTGAGGCGGTCTCCAAGGCTATCCGGGTGGTTAAGTGTATCGCGGACAACATTTCAGGGCAGCCCCGACAGCAAAAAACCATAAAAAGTCGTAAGAAATAGCTAATTCGCAAACTGATAATATTCTCTACACAAAAATGGAGTCTGAATTCACTTCAGAAAACAGGATTGGGTTAGGTTAAATTATAGGTTAGGTTAGGTTTTTTTTTCTTTATACAAACGACCTAACTTACCCTTTAATTTTTTGTTAGGTCGAGTTTTTTTTAATAAAAAAATACTTGTTAGCTTACCTTAGGTTAGGTTAGGTTTTTTTAGAAATTTAAATGTTAGGTTTGGTTAGGTTAGTTTAGGTTAGGTTAGGTTAGGTTCAGTTAGTGTTGTAGAAATTAAAATTATAGGTTAGGTTAGGTTTTTTTTCTTTATACAAACGACCTTACTTACCATTTATTTTTTTACTCGAAACAAACTTTTTAGGTTAGGTTAGTTTTCTTTTTAAAAGTATTGTTAAAGTAGGTCTAGTTATTTTTTATAAGAAAAAACTTTTTAGGATAGATTAGGTTAGTTTTATTTTAAAATTAAAATGTTAGGTTTGTTTAGGTTAGGTTAGGTTAGGTTTGTTATGTAAAAATTAAAATGATAGGTTAGGTTAGGTTTTTTTTTCTTTATAGAAACGACCTTACTTACCCTATATATTTTTACCCGAAACAAACTTTTTAGTTTAGGTTTGTTTCCTTAAAAAAGTTGTTTTAGGTTAGGTCGAGTTTTTTTTTAATAAGAAAATACTTGTTAGGTTAGGTTAGGTTAGGTTTTTTTTGACATTTAAATGTTAGGTTTGGTAAGGTTAGTTTAGGTAAGGTTAGGTTAGGTTAGGTTAGGTTCGGTTAGTTTTGTAGAAATTAAAATCATAGGTTTGGTTAGGTTTTTTTTTCTTTATACAAACGACCTAACTTACCCTTTAATTTTTTGTTAGGTCGAGTTTTTTTTAATAAAAAAATACTTGTTAGCTTACCTTAGGTTAGGTTAGGTTTTTTTAGAAATTTAAATGTTAGGTTTGGTTAGGTTAGTTTAGGTTAGGTTAGGTTAGGTTCAGTTAGTGTTGTAGAAATTAAAATTATAGGTTAGGTTAGGTTTTTTTTCTTTATACAAACGACCTTACTTACCATTTATTTTTTTACTCGAAACAAACTTTTTAGGTTAGGTTAGTTTTCTTTTTAAAAGTATTGTTAAAGTAGGTCTAGTTATTTTTTATAAGAAAAAACTTTTTAGGATAGATTAGGTTAGTTTTATTTTAAAATTAAAATGTTAGGTTTGTTTAGGTTAGGTTAGGTTAGGTTTGTTATGTAAAAATTAAAATGATAGGTTAGGTTAGGTTTTTTTTTCTTTATAGAAACGACCTTACTTACCCTATATATTTTTACCCGAAACAAACTTTTTAGTTTAGGTTTGTTTCCTTAAAAAAGTTGTTTTAGGTTAGGTCGAGTTTTTTTTTAATAAGAAAATACTTGTTAGGTTAGGTTAGGTTAGGTTTTTTTTGACATTTAAATGTTAGGTTTGGTAAGGTTAGTTTAGGTAAGGTTAGGTTAGGTTAGGTTAGGTTAAGTTAGGTTAGGTTAGGTTAGGTTAGGTTAGGTTAGGTTAGGTTAGGTTTTTTTTTTTTTTTTTTTTTTTTACCATCTCGAAATGGCACTAAGTTTCTCGCCGCTATTTATATTGCGGTGATTTATACATTCTAATATATAACATGACAATTATTTTCCCCCCCTTATTTCCTAGCTTTATTTTCCTGATTTCTATATTTACCTATTCTTATTTTACTTTCTTCATTAATATCTCAAACTTTTTATCAATTTACTTTTAAACCCCTTTTACCTTTTATTTATTATTTATCTTGATCCAATAACTATATATTCCTATTAAGTATTTCCTTAATTATACAGTATTATCATTTTTTATTACAAGTCAATGTCATATCAATTTCATTTTGTTATTCTATTATTTCATTTCTTACTTATTTACTTATACATTATAATATTTCTAGGTATACATTATCTCTTATCTATTGTTATCTTATTTACTTATTCCTAATTATTTACCATTACCATTTCTTAATTATTACCAGCAGTTATACATTGTCTATTATTTAATTTATTCTAATTAGTTATTATACAGTACTATTAATTATTCATTACACACATTTTAACATATTTTATAAGTTTACCAAACATAATTTATTAGAAGTTAATTTAATTCATATTTACATGTTTTTTAAGCATTTACTTTAGTTTATCATTATTTATAAATTCAGTATACAAAAGTTTTAGCACACTGTGCTCCCATTTGCCCTCCCCGCTGACCTGACCACACGTTCCGCATATCTAAGAAATTCACAGCGATGGTCATTGTCCCCGACAAGCTTGCCATAGTCAGTACATGTTATACTAGTTTGTAACCTAGAGCTAATATCTTGGCGCCACGCGCCGAACCTGGGACAGTCGTCGAGAAGGTGAGGCACAGTCTCTGGAGTATCCGAGTCGCAGGTGCAGTTCGGAGTTGTAGACAGCTTGAAGCGGTGTAGGTACTCTCTGAATCCCCCATGCCCGGTGAATAACTGCGCCATGACGTTGGACATTTGTAGCTTCAAAATTGTCTTGTATCCATCTCGGGCATTGGGGAAGAACAGCTTCGTGATCTTGCCAGTGTCAGCCTCGGTGTAGCGCCTGTTCCACGTTTCTATTGTTCTCTGGCGGAGTGAGTACTTGATGTAGGAAATAGGGATTCTGTCGTACACGGGACTGGTCCTGTTGGTTAGTGCGGCTGACTTTGCCAACTCATCTGCTCTCTCGTTCCCAGCGAAACCTTCATGGGCTTTAATCCAGTAGAGCCTTATGTCTCTACTATTGGCTTCTAGTTCGTGGATTCTGGTCCGAATCTCCGCAACAATTGGATGGGTGCTTCCAGGGTCCGCTATCGTGTCCAGGGAGGATCTGGAATCACTTATGATGTTCACGCTCTGGGCTTTAGACCTAGTGAACATCTCGATGGCTCTGAGAATGGCTGCAAGTTCTGCCTGGTACACTGAGCAGTAAGGCGCTAAGATGAATTTGGAGTTTTTGACTTCTCCATCTTCCTCCCACCATGTTACAGCTGCTCCAACTTTTCCCTCTATCTTGCTGCCATCAGTGTAGAGTTTTGGACGCGAGTTTACGTCGGTGACCTCCTGCTCGGTGTTCAGCAGCTCGTACGGTATTGGACGCCTCTTCGACGGATGCGGCAGTTGGAAGGTCCCGATTCTTCGTTCAATCTCGCGTCCCGGCAGCTCTGGAAAAGGTTTCCCTCGCTTGACTTCGTAGAGCTCAGCAGCTTCCTTCACTCTCAGGTCCAATGGCAGAATTCCAGCCAGACACAAAACCGACGTATGTGAAGCGGTTCTATGCGCTCTTGCTACCATGATGCCGAACTTCCTGGAGAGCTGATTCAGACGAGCCATCGCGTACTTCTTGTCTGTAACCGGAGCCCAGACACTAGCTGCGTACAAGACTATGGGTTCAACCACAGCCGTGTACAGCAACCTTGTGATGCTAGTGTTCAATCCCCAGTTTGCTCTGGTTGCTGTCGACAGCTTCTGATAAACGTTCACTGCCTTTTTGCAGACGCTCTGGAGATGGCTTCTGAACAGAAGTTTCGAGTCGATGGTGAGTCCTAGCACTTTCAGCTCACTGCCAATCTCTATGTTCACGCCATTTAGGGTAAAGTGAGGTGTATCAAACTTCATCTTCCTTGTTGCGAGAATGGCCTGCGTCTTGTGTGCAGCGAACTTCATTTTGCTGTTTGTCCCCCATTCAGCTACAGTCTTCAGGACTTCGTTCACTGCCGTGTTGAGTTCAGTTGTGGTTCTCGCTGAAGCTACGATGAGAATGTCGTCAGCAAATGCTTGAACGTGAGCCTGAAGTTTCTCTGTTTGCTGTAATAGGGGATCAAGCTGGATGTTCCACATCACCGGTCCACAGGTAGAGCCCTGTATGCAGCCCTTGTTTGTCGCCTTGTCCGTCTGCTCTCCCGCATACTGCACGCGAACCGATCTATCCGACAGATAGCTGTCGACAAGAAGAAGAATATCACTGGGACAATTTTTTGTGATGAGCTGCTTCAGGATCAGTGGCCACCAGGCTCCGTCGAATGCTCCCTCGATATCCAGTGATATCGAGGTTAGGTTAGGTTAGGTTAGGTTAGGTTAGGTTAGGTTAGGTTAGGTTAGGTTAGGTTAGGTTAGGTTAGGTTAGGTTAGGTTAGGTTAGGTTAGGTTAGGTTAGGTTAGGTTAGGTTAGGTTAGGTTAGGTTAGGTTAGGTTAGGTTAGGTTAGGTTAGGTTAGGTTAGGTTAGGTTAGGTTAGGTTAGGTTAGGTTAGGTTAGGTTAGGTTAGGTTAGGTTAGGTTAGGTTAGGTTAGGTTAGGTTAGGTTAGGTTAGGTTAGGTTAGGTTAGGTTAGGTTAGGTTAGGTTAGGTTAGGTTAGGTTAGGTTAGGTTAGGTTAGGTTAGGTTAGGTTAGGTTAGGTTAGGTTAGGTTAGGTTAGGTTAGGTTAGGTTAGGTTAGGTTAGGTTAGGTTAGGTTAGGTTAGGTTAGGTTAGGTTAGGTTAGGTTAGGTTAGGTTAGGTTAGGTTAGGTTAGGTTAGGTTAGGTTAGGTTAGGTTAGGTTAGGTTAGGTTAGGTTAGGTTAGGTTAGGTTAGGTTAGGTTAGGTTAGGTTAGGTTAGGTTAGGTTAGGTTAGGTTAGGTTAGGTTAGGTTAGGTTAGGTTAGGTTAGGTTAGGTTAGGTTAGGTTAGGTTAGGTTAGGTTAGGTTAGGTTAGGTTAGGTTAGGTTAGGTTAGGTTAGGTTAGGTTAGGTTAGGTTAGGTTAGGTTAGGTTAGGTTAGGTTAGGTTAGGTTAGGTTAGGTTAGGTTAGGTTAGGTTAGGTTAGGTTAGGTTAGGTTAGGTTAGGTTAGGTTAGGTTAGGTTAGGTTAGGTTAGGTTAGGTTAGGTTAGGTTAGGTTAGGTTAGGTTAGGTTAGGTTAGGTTAGGTTAGGTTAGGTTAGGTTAGGTTAGGTTAGGTTAGGTTAGGTTAGGTTAGGTTAGGTTAGGTTAGGTTAGGTTAGGTTAGGTTAGGTTAGGTTAGGTTAGGTTAGGTTAGGTTAGGTTAGGTTAGGTTAGGTTAGGTTAGGTTAGGTTAGGTTAGGTTAGGTTAGGTTAGGTTAGGTTAGGTTAGGTTAGGTTAGGTTAGGTTAGGTTAGGTTAGGTTAGGTTAGGTTAGGTTAGGTTAGGTTAGGTTAGGTTAGGTTAGGTTAGGTTAGGTTAGGTTAGGTTAGGTTAGGTTAGGTTAGGTTAGGTTAGGTTAGGTTAGGTTAGGTTAGGTTAGGTTAGGTTAGGTTAGGTTAGGTTAGGTTAGGTTAGGTTAGGTTAGGTTAGGTTAGGTTAGGTTAGGTTAGGTTAGGTTAGGTTAGGTTAGGTTAGGTTAGGTTAGGTTAGGTTAGGTTAGGTTAGGTTAGGTTAGGTTAGGTTAGGTTAGGTTAGGTTAGGTTAGGTTAGGTTAGGTTAGGTTAGGTTAGGTTAGGTTAGGTTAGGTTAGGTTAGGTTAGGTTAGGTTAGGTTAGGTTAGGTTAGGTTAGGTTAGGTTAGGTTAGGTTAGGTTAGGTTAGGTTAGGTTAGGTTAGGTTAGGTTAGGTTAGGTTAGGTTAGGTTAGGTTAGGTTAGGTTAGGTTAGGTTAGGTTAGGTTAGGTTAGGTTAGGTTAGGTTAGGTTAGGTTAGGTTAGGTTAGGTTAGGTTAGGTTAGGTTAGGTTAGGTTAGGTTAGGTTAGGTTAGGTTAGGTTAGGTTAGGTTAGGTTAGGTTAGGTTAGGTTAGGTTAGGTTAGGTTAGGTTAGGTTAGGTTAGGTTAGGTTAGGTTAGGTTAGGTTAGGTTAGGTTAGGTTAGGTTAGGTTAGGTTAGGTTAGGTTAGGTTAGGTTAGGTTAGGTTAGGTTAGGTTAGGTTAGGTTAGGTTAGGTTAGGTTAGGTTAGGTTAGGTTAGGTTAGGTTAGGTTAGGTTAGGTTAGGTTAGGTTAGGTTAGGTTAGGTTAGGTTAGGTTAGGTTAGGTTAGGTTAGGTTAGGTTAGGTTAGGTTAGGTTAGGTTAGGTTAGGTTAGGTTAGGTTAGGTTAGGTTAGGTTAGGTTAGGTTAGGTTAGGTTAGGTTAGGTTAGGTTAGGTTAGGTTAGGTTAGGTTAGGTTAGGTTAGGTTAGGTTAGGTTAGGTTAGGTTAGGTTAGGTTAGGTTAGGTTAGGTTAGGTTAGGTTAGGTTAGGTTAGGTTAGGTTAGGTTAGGTTAGGTTAGGTTAGGTTAGGTTAGGTTAGGTTAGGTTAGGTTAGGTTAGGTTAGGTTAGGTTAGGTTAGGTTAGGTTAGGTTAGGTTAGGTTAGGTTAGGTTAGGTTAGGTTAGGTTAGGTTAGGTTAGGTTAGGTTAGGTTAGGTTAGGTTAGGTTAGGTTAGGTTAGGTTAGGTTAGGTTAGGTTAGGTTAGGTTAGGTTAGGTTAGGTTAGGTTAGGTTAGGTTAGGTTAGGTTAGGTTAGGTTAGGTTAGGTTAGGTTAGGTTAGGTTAGGTTAGGTTAGGTTAGGTTAGGTTAGGTTAGGTTAGGTTAGGTTAGGTTAGGTTAGGTTAGGTTAGGTTAGGTTAGGTTAGGTTAGGTTAGGTTAGGTTAGGTTAGGTTAGGTTAGGTTAGGTTAGGTTAGGTTAGGTTAGGTTAGGTTAGGTTAGGTTAGGTTAGGTTAGGTTAGGTTAGGTTAGGTTAGGTTAGGTTAGGTTAGGTTAGGTTAGGTTAGGTTAGGTTAGGTTAGGTTAGGTTAGGTTAGGTTAGGTTAGGTTAGGTTAGGTTAGGTTAGGTTAGGTTAGGTTAGGTTAGGTTAGGTTAGGTTAGGTTAGGTTAGGTTAGGTTAGGTTAGGTTAGGTTAGGTTAGGTTAGGTTAGGTTAGGTTAGGTTAGGTTAGGTTAGGTTAGGTTAGGTTAGGTTAGGTTAGGTTAGGTTAGGTTAGGTTAGGTTAGGTTAGGTTAGGTTAGGTTAGGTTAGGTTAGGTTAGGTTAGGTTAGGTTAGGTTAGGTTAGGTTAGGTTAGGTTAGGTTAGGTTAGGTTAGGTTAGGTTAGGTTAGGTTAGGTTAGGTTAGGTTAGGTTAGGTTAGGTTAGGTTAGGTTAGGTTAGGTTAGGTTAGGTTAGGTTAGGTTAGGTTAGGTTAGGTTAGGTTAGGTTAGGTTAGGTTAGGTTAGGTTAGGTTAGGTTAGGTTAGGTTAGGTTAGGTTAGGTTAGGTTAGGTTAGGTTAGGTTAGGTTAGGTTAGGTTAGGTTAGGTTAGGTTAGGTTAGGTTAGGTTAGGTTAGGTTAGGTTAGGTTAGGTTAGGTTAGGTTAGGTTAGGTTAGGTTAGGTTAGGTTAGGTTAGGTTAGGTTAGGTTAGGTTAGGTTAGGTTAGGTTAGGTTAGGTTAGGTTAGGTTAGGTTAGGTTAGGTTAGGTTAGGTTAGGTTAGGTTAGGTTAGGTTAGGTTAGGTTAGGTTAGGTTAGGTTAGGTTAGGTTAGGTTAGGTTAGGTTAGGTTAGGTTAGGTTAGGTTAGGTTAGGTTAGGTTAGGTTAGGTTAGGTTAGGTTAGGTTAGGTTAGGTTAGGTTAGGTTAGGTTAGGTTAGGTTAGGTTAGGTTAGGTTAGGTTAGGTTAGGTTAGGTTAGGTTAGGTTAGGTTAGGTTAGGTTAGGTTAGGTTAGGTTAGGTTAGGTTAGGTTAGGTTAGGTTAGGTTAGGTTAGGTTAGGTTAGGTTAGGTTAGGTTAGGTTAGGTTAGGTTAGGTTAGGTTAGGTTAGGTTAGGTTAGGTTAGGTTAGGTTAGGTTAGGTTAGGTTAGGTTAGGTTAGGTTAGGTTAGGTTAGGTTAGGTTAGGTTAGGTTAGGTTAGGTTAGGTTAGGTTAGGTTAGGTTAGGTTAGGTTAGGTTAGGTTAGGTTAGGTTAGGTTAGGTTAGGTTAGGTTAGGTTAGGTTAGGTTAGGTTAGGTTAGGTTAGGTTAGGTTAGGTTAGGTTAGGTTAGGTTAGGTTAGGTTAGGTTAGGTTAGGTTAGGTTAGGTTAGGTTAGGTTAGGTTAGGTTAGGTTAGGTTAGGTTAGGTTAGGTTAGGTTAGGTTAGGTTAGGTTAGGTTAGGTTAGGTTAGGTTAGGTTAGGTTAGGTTAGGTTAGGTTAGGTTAGGTTAGGTTAGGTTAGGTTAGGTTAGGTTAGGTTAGGTTAGGTTAGGTTAGGTTAGGTTAGGTTAGGTTAGGTTAGGTTAGGTTAGGTTAGGTTAGGTTAGGTTAGGTTAGGTTAGGTTAGGTTAGGTTAGGTTAGGTTAGGTTAGGTTAGGTTAGGTTAGGTTAGGTTAGGTTAGGTTAGGTTAGGTTAGGTTAGGTTAGGTTAGGTTAGGTTAGGTTAGGTTAGGTTAGGTTAGGTTAGGTTAGGTTAGGTTAGGTTAGGTTAGGTTAGGTTAGGTTAGGTTAGGTTAGGTTAGGTTAGGTTAGGTTAGGTTAGGTTAGGTTAGGTTAGGTTAGGTTAGGTTAGGTTAGGTTAGGTTAGGTTAGGTTAGGTTAGGTTAGGTTAGGTTAGGTTAGGTTAGGTTAGGTTAGGTTAGGTTAGGTTAGGTTAGGTTAGGTTAGGTTAGGTTAGGTTAGGTTAGGTTAGGTTAGGTTAGGTTAGGTTAGGTTAGGTTAGGTTAGGTTAGGTTAGGTTAGGTTAGGTTAGGTTAGGTTAGGTTAGGTTAGGTTAGGTTAGGTTAGGTTAGGTTAGGTTAGGTTAGGTTAGGTTAGGTTAGGTTAGGTTAGGTTAGGTTAGGTTAGGTTAGGTTAGGTTAGGTTAGGTTAGGTTAGGTTAGGTTAGGTTAGGTTAGGTTAGGTTAGGTTAGGTTAGGTTAGGTTAGGTTAGGTTAGGTTAGGTTAGGTTAGGTTAGGTTAGGTTAGGTTAGGTTAGGTTAGGTTAGGTTAGGTTAGGTTAGGTTAGGTTAGGTTAGGTTAGGTTAGGTTAGGTTAGGTTAGGTTAGGTTAGGTTAGGTTAGGTTAGGTTAGGTTAGGTTAGGTTAGGTTAGGTTAGGTTAGGTTAGGTTAGGTTAGGTTAGGTTAGGTTAGGTTAGGTTAGGTTAGGTTAGGTTAGGTTAGGTTAGGTTAGGTTAGGTTAGGTTAGGTTAGGTTAGGTTAGGTTAGGTTAGGTTAGGTTAGGTTAGGTTAGGTTAGGTTAGGTTAGGTTAGGTTAGGTTAGGTTAGGTTAGGTTAGGTTAGGTTAGGTTAGGTTAGGTTAGGTTAGGTTAGGTTAGGTTAGGTTAGGTTAGGTTAGGTTAGGTTAGGTTAGGTTAGGTTAGGTTAGGTTAGGTTAGGTTAGGTTAGGTTAGGTTAGGTTAGGTTAGGTTAGGTTAGGTTAGGTTAGGTTAGGTTAGGTTAGGTTAGGTTAGGTTAGGTTAGGTTAGGTTAGGTTAGGTTAG